>CM036590.1:30135478-32635478 GCA_020745705.1 Hemiprocne comata
CTTTGGACTTAGGAAGAAGAAGTCAAAGTCCCAGAGAGAAAGCCCCAGATAGGGAGGTCCTCTCTGGAATAGCTGAGAGTCTGTTGTGAGGAGACTGGATTAAAAGGAATGACCTTCCTTGTTCTCTGGTCTGTCTGTGCCTCAGAAGGGTGAGAGTTTGATGGTCTGTATTACATTTGGTATGTAGTTACGTTCTCCACAGGGGATTCAATCTGAATATACTGCAACTGGTTGTAATTTGTCACTTGGTTGTGGAGCAGAGGAGCTAGTCCCTTACCATTATTGATTGTCTGACTAAAATCTGCAGAGAGCAGTAGAACTGGAGAAGGAGACATGCAAGTGCAAATGGCTGTGGTTTACATGAGGGGTGAGACAAGTGTAATTACAAATCAATCACGTGTTCAGGAGCAAAATGTTTGTAACTTTGATAAAGAGAAAACTAAATCAGGAGGGCAAAATTTGGAAATTGAGCTAATAATTAGCTAAAGGTTTCTGTTTGACTGGGAAGTATGAATGTATGAAGACACACAGTGGCAAATGCATGCCCCTGTTGCCTTGTAACTTGTGTAGAGAGGCTACATATACAACACCAAGGGCAGCAGAGCTTGCTTCAGAAAAATACAGGCAAATCCAATGTTAGGAATATTTAATATCCTGTTCAAGCTGATCCTGACATAAACTCTGAATGCCTGGATTTGGTGTCATTCCTGTAAGAAGGATTTCTTCATTTGCAGGGAGCTGGAGTTGTCATTTGTGCCGGGAGCTGCTCAGAGAGAGAGCATCAGCTTTTGGTTTCCAAGCCTAAGGAACTCCAGCAGTCAAGAAACACTTTGCTCCTGGTGTTGCCATACCAGCACATTATTCCCATCCAGAACACAAAGACACTACCCACATCAAAACAAATGGACACTCAAATACAGGAAGAGGTATCTGTGGTATTGACCGTCACTAATGCTGTACCTCCTGAGCTCTACTAGAAGGATCGTGTACTTCCCCAATGCTCTGGATGAAATCTCTTCACTGCTGTGCATGGTTGCTGCTTGCCATTATAGTCTCACATGCATTATAGAAGGGGGAAAGTTGTTTTATTGACATGGAGAAGTCAATTTTGTGAGGCCTTGTGCTTTCTGTTTAGTCTTCTTTTTAAAGAAGTAATAAGATATCTCCCAAGGAATTACTGGTGAGTACCTTGGCTGGGAGCAGCACCAGTTGTTTCTCTTCACAGGCTTGACTGGAAATCTCTTTACTGCAACCACTCTGTATTCATAGGGAGCTTTGAGAGTTGCATTAGTTCAATACTTCCCAGGTCATGAACAACATGTTGTCACTGAGAGAAGCACTGATCAAAAATTTTTGGAGTGACACTTTCTTCCTTGGATCAAATGCTTTGATTTGGCAGCTCTTCAGAAATATGTTTTTAGTATCTCAGAAGGAAGAACACTACCAGTATGCACACACAGGAGCTTAGAAAAGTCCACTGTCTTTGGTAGTTCAGGATATTTGGGCACACTGTCCCACTGCAGTACCAGCATGCAATCCAGACTCCTAATTTTATTTTTGTTTGGAAAACTGTGAATGGTTATGTGTGCAACTAACTTGCTGCTTAGCTCAGAAAATCGAACAAAAGAAAAACGTCATCTGAAGTTGATCATAGAAAGTAAGATTTTCAGTTTTCTGAGCATTCTAAAGTAAGAGGCAAAAAGGAACAACTTTGGCTTACAGTAAAGTGAAGCACTTCTGATTAATTTTTTGAAATCTCTAAACTAAGATGTTCTGCAACTTGAAGTTGCATTTTATTCCAGGAATTGCCTAATCAGCACTCCCAGCATTTCCAAAGTGTTGCTGTTTTTTATTAGAGTAATTATCAAATCTAGTTGAATTTTCAAATAATTTTGCCTCCGAATTCTCTACAGCTGCATTTTTGGCAAACATGATAATTTGGTAAGAAACCTTCCCCAACTCTAAAAAAGGGAATAATTTACTGAACCTAGTATGAAAAGAAAGATTTTCATAATGATTTTAAAATTTAAATAGCAGTAGTTGTACTGTATTTAAGCAAACCTCTACATGTGAAATGGAGAAACATTAAGTAAGAACAACAATTGAAAAAAAAATTATTACAGTTGAGTTTCAGAATAATTTAAGATAGCACTAGGAGGACAAGTGAGTACATTAAAGAAATTCTACCAGATACATTTTTAAGGTTAAAAACCTGCAACTCCCCAAACTGCCAAGTAGCCCAGAATGACAATTTTGTTGGGTATGATGTATATTACTTTCTATGCATAGTTTTAAGTGGATTTATACTATAAATTTATGAGAGCCCTAAGCAGCATGTGGCTTGAGTTGCTTGTACAAGTAGGTAGGGACACTGAAGATTATATTTGGCATATTTGTATAGGTTGAAACTTTTCCGCAAAATTAAGTGTCCCTGAACACTTGAAAGGACATTGGGAAAGAACATGGGTGAGATAATTTTTCTTCCTTCTCCTGCTAATTACACTTAGTTAGAATGAGCTATACTGACCTAATGCACTTTCCCTCATTACTTAGATGGTTTCTTCATCTTTTGCATTTTGTTCAGCTTGCACACTGAACTTGGCTATGTCAGCTGCTGGATTCTCCCATGTACTGTCACAGCCTCATCTCAGGCTGCAGCAGAAGTGTTTTAACCTGTTAGGAAAAGGCTTTACTGGGGTTTAGAAAGTATTTATCCTAGTTGTATTGGACCAGATCCCTCCCGGAGCAGCTGCACTGGCTACCTGTGAAATTAATTCAATACCTTAGGCTTTCTGTGTGATGGTCCCTCAGACAAGCCAAGAGTACAAAGGAATTTGAGCATCAAGTGAGGGGAGGGTAAAGCAGAAGCCTGTGGAGCTGCATTGGGTGTCTGGTACCTGTTGGAACAAAGCTCTAGAAAAACTGTAAAAGGAAGTGTCTTCCTCCCAGCTTGGAACTGCCCTGGCCCTGGGGAGAACTTGGGGACCTCTGCTCATCTGCATGAGCATTTGCACCCATCTGTTGGCATGGTCAAACCCTGCTGACCTGGCATTTTGGGACCATCACACAGTTCAGGCAGATACAAAGTTCTGTTGCTGATGTGGACAGGAGTGCTGCTGTCCCACCAGGACACTGCTGGGCTTTTCTCATGGAAAGCGAGTGTTTTGGCCAGAGGGACAGGAACTGAAAAGTGTGTGCACTGGAGAAAAATGTTGAGGTGGTGCTGGCAGTGGGAGCAGCAGAGGTGGGTGAGTGTTCAGGCTGGTGCTCAGCCACCAGGCCTGCTGAGCTTAAGGGGCTCTGTCATAAAAAGAGCCATTGTCTTCTGGTTTCCTGGCATTTGCATTGACCTTGAGAGAAGGGTAGGACAATGTCTGTGTTATCAAATAGAGAGGAAAATGCATATTGTTTTAGCCAGTGTGTTAGGGAGGCAACAGTGGTTAATCATGTAAGTCTCAGGTAGCCCTGCTGGTGGGACAGGCTGGTGCAGGAAGTCACTGCTCCCCATCCCTGGGACGGAGACAGCTCTGCACACACACTTGCTTTCCCGTTTTGAGGTTTTGATCCATAGTGCTGTTTTCTCCTCCCACAACCATTCTGCAGTGAACAGTGTCTTTCACGTTGGAAAATATGCCTCAGCGGCCTTGCTGAAGTTTCATCAGTAATGAGGTATGACGGAAGGAGAGATTGCTAGAGCTTCAGCTGCAAAACGTTGTTTGCCATTTGAGACCAGTGCAATAGGCTAATTACCCACAGTGGTCCAGCTGGGTTTCCTCTCTCCAGCTTTATGCTGTTTCCCTGTGTAGCCAGGCAGCTCCAGGGAACTTTGGCAGCAGATGAGATGCCAGCTCTCCCATGCTGAGAACTTCCTCCAGCTACACTATCTCTTCTTCACTAGCTCAGTCTGGGACTAGCCTCTCAGTGGCATTTTTAGCATGCATTCAGTGCCATATGTCTTGCCACATTTTAGAAATATTAATCGATCCACCAACTGAATGATACTGTACCTGCTTGACCACAATGTGCAGAGGGACAGCCGTCGGGGTGAGGAAGAGTTTAGAAACTCTGAGAACTGATTCCTTGACACCTGGTAGCCCCTTGGGAACACTCTTCCTGCACAACTGTTGGTGTGAGCTACTTGGGCGACTCCATCTGCTGTCAGGCAAATTTTGAAACTGCTCATAGCAGCAATTGGGCCTGGGCAGGAAACAACTTGAGGACTCAGGCTCCATGTGCTTCTCCCCCTTTCTACGGCAGGACGTGCTAGTTTGTTGGCAGTGCTTGAGATGGTCAACCCCTGGCATATTTCAAAACTCTTCCGTGTGGGTCAGGCCATTGATATTTTAGCACAAATCGGGGCAAACTACCATGGTAGGTGGTAGGTCCTGCATCTCTTGAAGTCTTCAAATCAAGAATGGGCAGCGTCCCAGAAGATGTCTTTTTATGAAGCGCAATCTTATTTAATCACAGAAATGTCTGACTGAAAAAGACTTGTGTTATAGAGGAAGTCAGGCTGGGTGACGTAATTGTTCTTCCTGTCCTTATTATAAAAACAGATGTTTACTGTGGGAGAGGATGTATTCAATACAAGCTGTGTCTGCCTAATGGCCTTAAAGTATGTTAGTTAAACATGTTCATGTGATTCTTCTCATTTTTAACCCAATTTGGGTTAAAAAAGACAATTTATAGAAAATCACCTTTACTGATGCAGTAAATTGTGTGTTACCTTCTTCATGCTCCTGATGGCAGCTACATTGGTGTTAGCTACCTCAGGCTGTTTCCGAGACTGAACAATGAGTTTCGATCCTACCCTTTCTGTAAATGCACCTTAGGCCAGCTCTTGAGCTAGGAAAGCTCCTGTTAAGTGTGTTCTTTTGAAGCAAATATTGCTCTAAATAGCTTTGAAATAATAATTTCTCAACTTTCTTTAAAAAGAGCTTAGCAAATTCTGCTGTAAAGGAAGACTCTCCCACACTGTGCAGTGCTGTGAGGCTGTTGCATGTTCTTTACACCTACAGCATGTGTTTCAACAGGGGTTATTTGGGAGGTGAGGAGTGGATGGGGGTAGAAAGGAATATTAATTAAGCTTGTCACTGCCAGAGGGTTAGTGTGCATCATGCATAAGGAAATTCCAGGTAGAGCTGGGCATGGTTTTTCTGTATGGAATAGTTTATTTATTTAAGTGCTTCTAACAGAACCGCAATTATTCACATATCCAAGTTCAATCTGGCAAATTAATTTACACAAAAAATATGGGGGGAATAAATAGAAGAGTTGAAACTGCTTGTTTCGATCTTTTTTATAATGAATCATTTTGATATTTGAATTTCAAAGTTATTCTAATTTTAAAATCAAATAATTAAATAGACTCCATTTAACACAAAACATTTAATGTGGGGTTCAAAAGTATTTCAGGTTTATGCCAAAATAAAGTTTCAAATTTTCCTATTTAATGCCACATCCATCACTGTGTATCTGGTTAATTAAGTTCCAACATACCAAGATCTTGCATTAGAGAAACCTTTACAGTATCTACTTAAAAAAAAGTTAGCAGCTATGGAGGGATAGGAATCCTTTAACATGATGCAACTGGTTTGTCTAAAAGTAAGAGAAGATAATAAAACAGAAAAACGTCATCTTGAGTGCTAGGAGCACTTTCTTATAGTGAGATATCTTGGTTGATCTTACTTGGCTGTCTGTTGGAGTTGGCAATGTCAACTGTTCATCTATAAAACTGTCTTTCAGAGCAGAAGGGAAAAATGCTTTCTGTTTTCCCTACATAAAAACTGGACAAAGCAACAGAGACTATATTGGGAACAATTTGGTACCAGTGTGGGAAGAAAGAAAATGGAAATCTTATGGAGAAGGCAATTAAAAGATGGATTATCTTGTCAATTTTGGGTTGGAACAAGGAGCTCATGTGAAATTTTAACTCTCAAACTGTTCTATACTTTTGGTGAAAATAAGTTCCGTGGAGAAGAACAGGCAGACACGACAGGAAAGCCCTCTTCTCTAGCCAGTTCTGGGTTTGTTATGGTCTTAGCAGCTCATACTTTTGCATGACATACTACGTGGCAGGACAAGGGCAGAATGTGTTAGCTGTCAGTAGGCAGCCGGGCAGGGTGACCACCATTCTGGGGCAGGAGTGGGTGGGTGCTGTCCCTCTCCTGCCCCACCGCCACAATAAGAGGTGCCTGCAGAAGCAACCCGCAGCCAAAGAGGCAGAGATGCTCACAAACTTACTCCTCAGTTAACAGCAGCTGACACAAAGGGGATAAGCCCATCCAGCAGAACTTCTGGTTGTGCCAGGCTGCCCACCAGTGTGGAGTCAGAGCTGCTGTGATGTTATCTGGAGCTGTGACATTTCACCGCATCTAAGTGAAGTTACGAAGTGTGGGGTTTATGTTCACCTACAACAGGGATTGCAGCACTGCTGTGGGCTGGTACCTAAACTCTCTGTGCCTCACTTCTGGAGAAAAGGCAGGGTGGAAATTCCTGGCTGCTTTTGTACAACACTCGGAGCCTGCCAACGGCCTGCCAGCACTGCATGCTGCCATTTGTGACGGTGCTGCAGAACCAGGCTGTAGCAGAGCAAGGGGAGTCAGCTCTCCCGTGCTATGCTGTTCATTTCTGCCAGCTGCCCAGGGGCTTGGGGGCAGGTGACAAGCCAGGAGTTGGATGCTGAAGGTCCAAGACCCCGCAGAGGAAATGAAAAGTTTTATTTACTGTGGCTGTGCTTCTTCTCTGGTCAAAGAGGGCAGGAGCTGGGCCTGGCAGGCAACCAAATCCATCTCCAACGGTGATATAATTACAAACAACAACCTCCAGCCCCAGCAGTAGTTAAATGGCTTTTCAGGGCAGGCATCAACCCCGGTCTGGTTTACATAAGATAAACTCAGTTTTGCTGGAGGTGAGGGGAGAGGAGGGAGGTCTCAGGTCTGAAGGGGACCGATTTATAAGCACAGCTGCCCAGCCCACTCCCCATCACATTCCCATGGCAGTGCAGGTTCAGGCTGCCTCCTTCCTACGAGTGCTGTTGCCACCAACTGGGGCCAAAGCATGAAGTCCCTGTGCCTGGGGAGTGGTTTTGCAGAAGGAGCACTGGTGCTGTCCCAGCTCTGTCCCCTGCAGTGCTGGCCAGGCGCAGAACAAGAGTGGCTGATGCTGCCAGGCGGTGTCCCTGGCCTGTGGGTGATGGTGGCTCTCATGAAGGAGCCAGGCTGCAAGATGTGCAAGTGCAATTTGTCTGTCCTGATGGCCATCTCTTAGTGTAGGGCAGAGGAGAAGTGCATGGCCATCCTGTCTCTCCAGCTGCACTGCTGGGCTGTTTGGTGAGTCCTGCTGTGCTTCAAGGCACTTAACTGGGGGGGGTGAAGGTAAACAATAGCAATTACTTCTAGGGAACAGAAGGGTTTTTAGGGTTTACCACTATGCAGTAAGAGGGTGAACCTTATTAAATGTCAGTGAGAATGCCAGGTATTCTGCAGCTGGGTAATCAAGCCAATAGCTTAGTAATGTTTGGTGTGTGTTTCTGCCATGTTGGATGAAAAGGTAAACTATTATTATAGTATTCACCCATGCATTTAGAATAGATGTTGTTACTGTTGTTTTGAACTAAGGAATCAACTTTTTCCAGCTCAGTTTACCTGCCTTTGCACGTGTGAGCTTAACAATAGCACACTGCATACCCCCAAATTGCCAGTTTTTCAGGTATTGCTATTTTCTTTCAGACTCCTGTCAATCCAGTCATCTTTCTGATTCAGTTCATTGTAATGAACTATAGGTTTCACCTCTACAGTGACTCAGGAAACACTTCCTCTCTCCCTACTTTTCAGAAGCCAAGGAAAGGAAATGGCAGGTTTTATTATTTGTATTCTGGAAGAGTGATAAAGAATGACAAGTCCGTTTCATGTTCATCTCCTTTCCATATGTCTTGAATGATTTAAATTTTTGAGCAGGAGATCATTCCTTTTTGTAGCAGTCTGAAGGGTCCTTGCTAGCATGTCTTGCCTGTGTACAAGATGTCACAGTCTGGAGTTTGGTCCCCTTGGATAGGACTCTCCCTGCTGTAGCCATTTAAGACTTTGAAACCGCTAATTCTCATCAAGGAACCATGTGCCTGCAGTCCTGAAAATCTGGATAAGGATTTCCCTTAGATTCCTCAAGATTTTCTGCCACAAAGGCAGAAATCCCTCTGCCTATGAACTCTGCTAGACCATAGATCTGTTTCCAGCCCAGACATCTGCTGCTGCTGGCCTCAGGACTTCATTTTGATGTCCACTGTGCACTGCCAGTGCAAACTTTGCCAGCAACATTAAAAGGGAAGTATCTGCTGAAAATCAAAGGACAAGACATGGATGTTATGGCTAATGTACTCTTCCTTGGTAGCTCTCTTAGGAGTATAACACAAGCGATGTGCCCCTGTATCCTTTTGGGAAGGCAAGTGTATGAGGAATTTCCAAGTGTTATCTCCTTTGCGCATCATTACAGAATACCCTTCATTATTCATTCTCTTTTTTTTCTTCTCTTGCAATATATTCTTAGATTTCAGAGACAGTGTTTACCAAAGCTGATTGAAAAGTCTAGACCAATTGGGAAATAGCGAGAGGTCAAAACTGTACCATCAGCTTTCATCTCCCCCTTTGAAGTGTTCAACAAGGCCTTGGTCATTGCAGGGAATCAGACTTATGTGCTGAATTAGTCCCAGCTCAGCATTAAGGTCACACAATAGTTCATATTGACTTTTGTAGTCAGAAAAAGTTCTTTAAAAATGCAGGGAGAAATACTTCCTCTTTACCTCCATGGCGTTCCATTTTTTGTGCTGCAGCAGAGATCAACAATTCTCCTGTTTACTCTTTCTTCCAGCACCACAGCCTGGGTAGACAGTGGTGGGGACACGCCTGGGAATAAATAATTTCATTGAATTGCAGATGTAAAGAGAGGCTCAAGAGCATTCGAGTAAGTTGTCATCTGTGCTAGACAGTCAGATCTCCTAAGAACCAGAAGTTTGTGTACATGTTAAATTATTGCTTTGCCTTTTCTTCCTCTGCCATTTCAGACTGTGTGTGTCTTTGTTATACATGTGCCTTTTTCACTGGAAGCAGTTGCAAAGAAAAACATCAACAGCTAAAACTGGGGGTAGGAAAGACTGAGTTAGGATCTCTGCTACTGATCCTTTATTTGAGTTTGGGATAACATTGTCCCCATTATTCAAAAGAGGAATAGAAGGACGATAAATCTATGACATCACAGTGGATCTCTCAGATAAAAACTGTGATGTCATCAACTTTTAAGTGCACTTTTAATATGCTCCAGTAATGATCCCAAGATAGTGACATCCCCATTAATACATTGGTAGAGCCTTACCGTGTGATGCTGTAACATTGATTTGGATTAGAAGGAGACTTTAATAAATATATGCAAATATATATATATATATTTGTGTGTAATATTAATGTTATTTACTGTTAATATGGCTCACCTATCAGGAATAGATCTAGAGTCCTATAACAAGTGTTACTCACCTTGAAGGAAAAGAAGGAAGAGGGAAAAATTCTTTCTTGTTTTGCAAAAGGGTATCAAAAGCCTCTATTAAAAGACACGTGCAGCTTAATAGTTGAGCCCACCCAACACATGTAAGAAAATAGGTATTTCTGTCCCAGATGAGTCTAGTCTGTTTACAGTCAGTTCTGGTTCAGTCTGGTTCTTGTGATGCCATGTTGCACGTTCCAGAGGAAAGTGAGAAATCAGCAAAGATAATGATGGACCACTTAGCAACCAGGGCAAATTTCTCCCTAACTCCATGGAGATTGGACTTGATTCATCAGTTTTCAGTGTATTGCCTTTTCATTTTCTGTAAACAACCCCTTACTGCTGTATTAGGATACAGTGAACAGCAGTGCATGATTTTCCTCTTCTGTATCAGACCTCACTTCACTCAGCTCTAACCTTTCCTCTCTTACCCACTTCTAATCTGTTCCAGTCTTTTTGATCTCTCTGTCCTCTCACGTGGAAATCTTTTCCAGCTCCTATTGTTTTTAGCATCTGTCCCTGGAGTCAGTCTCTTCAGCATCATTTGATCTGAAACAGGCTGAAGGGAAAGTTTGCATGACCAGGATATGCCATAGGTTTACTGAGTGGTGCTTAAACCTTAAAAGCTTTACTTCTCTCCCAATGGTATGTCCAAAGACAATGTCTTCGCTTTTTTAGCCACCCCATGAGCAGGCCCATTGTCACTCCTGGGACATTTGTCCTTTGTGGTTAAAGCTCATCTTGCAGGAACCTGTTTTACAGGCAGTGAAGCCACGCAGCCCTGCTGTCAGCACGCTCACTCTCCTTTCCCCAGTGCTCCAGCTGGGAACGTGGTCAGGCTGCCGGCGCATGAGATCACATCCAGCACGGCTACTCCCTGGAAGCCAAAGTGTTGCTTAGTAACCCACTCATGGCAGTACCAGAAGCATATTTCAATCTGTCACATTGGCAAAAAAACACTGGCTTCTTGATTTAGAGGCATTCTGCTGTGCGTAGCAGGGCTGTGCTCCATTACCTTGCATCCAGCACTATCTGCAAGTGAGGAAACCAACCTTCCAGTTAATGGAGGGGCTGGGGAGGAGGATGAGGCACAGAAAATATTTGCCCAGGTTTGCATGTGAAGCCTTAACCTGGTTCTCCTGGCATCTAGTCCTCATCTTTACTCCCTTCCCATAGGAGTTATTCCTTCCTTATGAAAGTGTACCCCAGGGTCCTATAGCAAGTGGCCAAAAAGGACCCTGCAGCACCTTCATCCATTATGAGACATTACTGCAATAAAACATGGTGTGTCATACAGAAACTGGATGAGGTATTGCAATATTTATGTTGCAAGCCTCAGTGTCATGGACAATTGCTACAGAATAATGTATGTTTTTTTTAATGCAGTGGAGTCACGGCAGCTTCACAAGAGCACACAGGACACAGACCAACTGGGATTACATGGTTTCCTCAGTTATTTTCAAATTATTCTATTACAGAGAATTAAATGAAAAACATCCTTTCATTTAAAAATAGACTGCAAATCCTTTTAGGTTACTTCCCTTCTCCTTCTAAGAATAATTTAATTTGGGAATAAAACATCCAAGAACTGTGTTCTGACTTCAGAGGCTTGCTCCTTTATCTGGCACTGGTTTATCCTTAAAAATGGCTTCAAAAAGTCATTTGAGGGCTTTTATTTGAGCTACCTTATTGATTTTGCTATCAAATCTCCTCAGTTTTGAAGTGAAAAGGTATTTTAAACAATGTCTATCTCTGAGCTCCATGGCCCACCTGGGATCTTCCCATCCTACTTCTTGTCATTAGAGAGCGTGGAGCCATAGTCTGTGTCCAGCCATGGTATCACCCATTTCTGTGTCTTGTCTCCTGTTGTCAGATTGTGCCCTGGAAGCCTTCTGCAAGAAACTGAAGAGGTATTATAAGGGTCATAGAAGGTCCAGGGCGGTCTGAAGACAGAGTTGTTAGACAAGTGTTCCGGAGAGTATCTTTTGGTCTTCAGAGAGTCTCTTATCTGGGACAATGCTCAATCCTGTGGTGAGGAAATCAGCAAGGTTTGTTTCTTGTGCAAGGCTGTTTCAGTGCAAGGACAGTGACACACACAACAGTTGTGGGCTAAAGCTTGACTCAGCGTAATGATGAAAAAACATCCTACAACAGGAGAAGTTCCCAACTTGACTTTTGAGGACTTTCTGAGGAAGTGACTACATTCTTGTGGTCCTTCCTAGTCTAATGGATACATTTGGGTGTGGGATAAAGCTGCTTTCAAATTTTTTGCATGTAGTTACATTTTTATTGCACATAGTTTAAGAAATACAGAAAGTGATAAAAAAATGTTCCTGATGATTGGTGTGTGGCCAGCATAACAGCACTTGATGATCCACTGAGGGTCCAAGTGCAGAGGTGTCTACATCACACAAATATTCAGAATTAACTGGCTTCTCTAGGGGGCAGGGAACATTTTTGGCAGGGGAGACAAAGACTGTGAAGGCCTGATACACATTTTAATTCTTAGAACTGGCCGTGCCAGCTCAGGACCAATGGAAATCTTGCTCTCATGATGCTTTGCTCTGTGGAAAGAGGATTCAGAGGAGCATTAAGTGTACAATGCATCGTTTGTTTTAAAAGTAGCAGGGTATCTATTTCCAGTCTTCTAATACCTTGACCTTGAAGTTTGTTTGTAATTAAATAGTCTTGTCTTCCCAGCTAACCATTGAAGCAAAAGAACTGTTGTTGTAAAGAGAGTGGGTCAGGGAAGAGCAGGTGGACTGGGTAACTTCTATGCAATAATGAGAAAGCACATCCGTTCCCTGCATTCACAGGGGAAGAACACCTCTTTCTTCTGCACATTCTGCAAGATAAAATCATTTGAGCTGAGAGAGATTTTAGAGCCACCAAGTTAGTTAGCTACAAAGCAGGGGTTATTCTACCATTTTTTGTTCTTGCTGTTTAGTTTTTGAGGTTTCTATCTGCTCATATATTCACAGCCTTCTTTTCAATATTGGGGATGCTCTAGGTTATCTCTGTCTCACCTAACTGGCATCTGCCTGCCTTTATGGAAAGAACAAAATGTGGGCTGGAACATTCCCGACTTCCTGGTTGTACAGACCCCTTCCTATACATGGTGCACATGTATGTTGAGTGATTGCATCATACTGGCTTTTGTCATGCAATAACTGTGGTGCCAAGACAATGTGGTTGGAGAAAACCTGGGATACTTAAAACTTACTGTGAATAGAAAAATCAAAGTCAATGAAAAGGTGACACAACTGAAGAAGTTTTCTTACTCTGATTCACTACCATGTTTTCTACAAGATGCCAGCCTCCGTATCCCCTAAATAGCCTTTTACTCACTTTGCAGCAGAACTTGACTTTTGTGTCTTTACTTGGGGCAGGAGCCACTGGTGTTCAGTTTTTTCATAATGTGCTGATGAATTGAAAAGCCAACCTTGACATGGGTTTGCCAACCAAAATAATCTAATGCTAGTCAGTTAATAGCTTGGAGGAGTTGTGGATGCTGCTGACTGAAGTGTGCCATTGGAATTTTGGTGTTCTGGGCAATAGTGGTAAGAAGGTTTCGTATTGATGCTTGTGAGAAAAGCTCAGCAGTCTGAGATGAAACCGATTGTCTTGTTAGTCACATGGTAAGTACAGAGGTAAGCCAGAACAACCAAATGAGGGAAAAAACAAGGCCTCTTCCCTGAAGAACACCCCATATATCACTCTTACATTAGAGAAAAAAACCCTTCTGTGAGTGATCCTGGGGTGGCAAGTAGGTGGGCTCTGAAGGCTGGAGAGACACATCACTGTAGCATCTTTGTCACCGTGTCTTTGATTATGTAATTGTACCAGAATAGGAGAAAATTTCTTTCAAACTCCTTTTCAGCTATGTAGGCTACCTCCAGGTTGCCTGTTGCTACCCCCTGTGAGGCCTCACTGGAGTTTACACTATGCTGCTTGGTATTAATTTACTTTTGGTGGCCACAGACTAAGGTTACAGGTTTGGGAACCAGTACATAATTGCAAGGACAGCTCCTTGTATTATTTTTTTCCCCCCTTTCCCTCCTTTGTAAAGTGTGAACCTTTCTTTTGAACTCTGAAGTGACTGTATCGTTACAATGTGTGTATGTAGAGATTTGTTTTGACATGGCTTGTGTGAAGGACCTTTGCTCCTCTTATCTCACACTCAGTTTTATTAAGTGCTTGATAGGTTTGTCAGCCTTTCGTGGGGGGAGGAGAGGTGATGGGGTGGGTTATTCCACTTCAAATCTTGGCAATTTTTGGGGGAAATTTGCCCAGCTTTACCTAGAGGGGTATGACAAGTCAAGGTGCTCTCGACTGTTCTTCAGTCGTCCTGATCCGTTTTCTTCCAGGAGAAACAGATCAGTCTTGAAACCCTCAGAAAAATATGTTGTTTAATGCTATAAGCCAGCACTGACCAAGAAGGCCCATCACTTTGCCATGCATGGAAACGTGCATGATGTTTGTCCCCCCATCCGAAGGTGTCTATCTGAGCACAGAGTGAATCACACCCTTTGCTCATGACAACTGACATTGCTCCGTGGATGCTAATGGAGCTACCACAGCTTGCACCAGCCAAGGATCAGCCCTTCTGTGTTTTGGTGGTTAGGAAACCCGTGAGTGAAATCCTACAGGGGTTTGAGAGAAGAGGGCAATGTGTGTTGGAAACCTCTCAACTTTGCAGGATTTCTTTGGTATTCATACACATTTGCAAGAATGTATTCCAAGCATCTTGTACTGTTATTAGTAACTTGTACTGTAGTTTGTTAGCAGTGTTGACTACCTACGTAGCTAATATTCTGTTGCAACTTAGAAAAAGTGTGAACAATGGCAGCAAACAAGAGTTTAGAACTTGTATGTACTTTTTTTTATATTAAAGCACTTCAATTAAAAGTACAAGGAAAAAAACTCCAGTAGCCTTTGTTTTGTGTCCAAACAGATGTGTGGAAAGAGAGAGGAGAGCTCTCTTTCTGAGATCTTCCCTGTTTGCTTTGATATTAACAAAAAGAGATGGTCAGACTTGGTGGGAGGACTCTGGATGTTAAAGTTTATTCAGCAAACAGAAGATGTCAGCAACCTAGTCCAGTATATTTTATAAACTAATGGAGTCCCTGTGACTGAAGCTGAAGTGTCTGAGGATTCACCAAGGCATGGCTGATGATTCACACAGACGTGAGTAACTACAAAAGGAGTGGTAACTGGGGAGGAGTTAATGAGTGAGCTCACTGTGTTAATATGCTAGATTGCCTTTGTTCTTGTCACAAAGTACCTCAGAGGTCACTGGGACTCTGCTCATGTAGAAGTGGAGGAAAAGGAATACTGGAAAGTTGTGGGTTTGGGTACCAGAGGAGGGGTACTGGAAAATGGCTGCATGCACACGCAACAAATGATCCTCACCACACCACCCAGAAATTGTTTTTCTTCCCCTTCCCCCTGAAATGTGCATGTCCAAATACTTTTCTGGATCACATCACTGTGGGATTGGCGTGCGTAACCAGACATCTCTAAAGCTGCTTGTGATTTGGTGATCTCAGCCCAGCTCTTAGTAGCCAGATGCCCATAATATGAAAACAACCATCAAAACTGTCTCTTTTGGTGGCACTGTTTAATCAAAGGGACAATGGGAGAGAATGGCAGTCTTATTTCTACAAAGAGCCCTTCAATGTCAAATTTGCCATACAGTAGAGTAGCATTCACCTCTGTGGCACAGACCACAGCCACTCCAGAGAGGAACAAAAGCTCTCAGACAGCACGCAATTAATCCAGCATCTATTAAACCAAGCACGGGTAATTTTGAAGGAACGGAACAGATTTCTGCTTTAAATTATCCTAAGCACTATTTTTTTAACTCTACACAGTATATGCAGCTCAAAGTACAAAACAGAAGGCTGTGTTTCTGGCAGCTGTTATCTTCCCAGTAGCTGTTTTACATCTCCAGCATCTCATAATCCTGAGACAAAAATCAAGTAAAGCACAGCAGAGGAACAACATCAAAATGCCGCTGACTTTCCTGCTGCCCAGAGCCATGATCAGGTGCTCAATACGGGAGCAAACAATTAGTTTCACGACCAAGGGAACTAATGAAATCTGGTGTCCTATGGATTTATGACAATATGTTGTCTTGGTGCCAGAGACTTGAGGAGTTAGTCTTTCTGCTAATATCTTGACTCCAGATGAGGATTTTATCAGCTACAGTCTCTGGAATGGCTTAATGAACTTTGAAGTGGTGATACATTTAGAAAAAAAGATATACTGCACACTACATACAGTGAGAGATTAAATTTAGTGGTGGGAATTTGCAAGATAATTTAGAAACACAGATCAGAACAAATATAGCTTGTCTGCTAAGTCCTAAAAATGAGGCTGCTGCTGGTTTTATTTCTGTTATGTCTGTCTACACTTTTTCCAGTGCAACTCTATCAAAAAACAGGGTGATTGCTAGTGGGGTGGTTCCAATAAAAGACACAAAGTAGTTGCATCAGTAGAGTATAAAGGTGTAAACAAACAATATGTTTTCACAGAGGAGGAAAATTACCCAGAGATCTAAGCTGGATGTGTATTTTAAAATCTATTTACAAGTGATTTGAAGAAGAAGATGAAAAGTGAGGTGAGAAGTTTACTGAGAATGAAAAACTGTACCAGACAGTCAGAACGAGTTGACTGTGAAGAGTTGCAGAAGTTTTTCATGATAACGAAGGACAGGGTCGTAAAATGACAGATGAAACCTACTGTCGATAAATGCATAGTAATGCTTCTGGGGAAAAAAACCCACCCTAATTATACATGCATAATGAGGGGCTCTAAATCAGCCATCACTGCACAGGAAAATTATCTCAACGTCGTTGCTAATTTTGAGAAAATGACAGGTCAAAGCTGAGCAGGTGTCAAAAAGCAAGTAAAATGTTAGGAATTACTAGGAGGGGAGAAAAAAAAATGAGAAAATGAAAACATCCTTAGGTTCCTGCGTAAATCTTTTGGTGTGGTCCTGTGCTGGGTAGTGTTTGAAGCTTTTCTGTGCCCCCGCCCTCTGATCCCCACAGCCCAGCACACACCCAAAGAGCCTGTAAGAGAGCCAGAAGAGGCACAAGGGACAGCCAGAAAGCATTGGTTCTATGGGGTAGCTTCCATATGAGGAGAGAACAAATGTGCTGGGGCTTGTAGGCTGTCAAGAGAGATGGCAAATAAGAGATAGGTTTGCAGGTTTGCCAGGAACCAGCTGCCTCAGTGAACAAGCTGCACTTCCAGCCCCAGACATCCTGAAGCATCTGTCTTCCTGCAGCTGAGTGAACACAGCCCAGCTGATTGGGCTGTGTGCTACATATGCACCTTGCTGCTCCTATTTTTGGTCCCCAGACTTTCTCTAGAGGTCATTGTTAGGGAAGGTTATTTCTCCAGCCAGCCCAGCACTTTGGTTCTCACACCTTATATTATTTATTTCTGTTCTTGGATATGCTTTCATACCACTTCACTATGTACCCTTACTGGGGGAGAAAAATCTGTTTGACACTTCAACCAGAGTCGTTCTCGAGCAAGTTATGCTGTGCCTGCTTATTTCATTCAGTGCAGCTGATAAAAGGTTATCAAACAGCTTGTGGTTGGAATCTTCAGCATTTTTCTGGCAAAAAAACTGTATGAAACAATAAGCCCAAACTCAGCAAACCACAACTAAACTCAGGGAGGTGCAAACCTAGCACCACATAAACAGAGGGTAAGCCTCCCATCTGCTTCTGTGGGACCAGGGTTTCATCTCTAAGTGTAGGAGCTTCCTAGGAAGTTACAACAGTGATGGCAAAGCCTGAAGGTGGCCTTTCACAACAGTGGAAATTGATTTAATGTCTTTTTATTATGTGCTCCCAAAAGGCCCCAGTGTAACTATCTGTTTTAATACCACAATAGCTCATTGCTATGCAGCCTCTGCGTTGGTGATTTTTTTTTTCACAGGCCCACCTCATTTCCAGGAAATAAGAATCCATAGGAATTGAAAGCGCCTCCTCCCCAAGGCTGCCTGCCTGCTCTGAATGGAAGAAAGACCCATCAGTCTTGAGGAGAAGCTAAGGAGAGCAAAAGTACCTCCCCAGCAGCCTGACCTTGGCAAGGAGACAAGGGACTCAACATTTGCGACAGGCGGCAGCTCCCTCTAATAAATATTTCACGGCAGAGAATGGCAGACTTGGGGATAAAATGGAGGGCAGGGTTCAGCCTGTGACGCAAGGTGATGTGACCGGACCTTGTCTAGCAGGGCTGGAGGCCACCTAATTGGCATTCCCACACCATTCTTACGAAGAGCATTTTGTAGTCCTCTGGGAATGCAAAAATAATTAAAAGGCCCCTCAGCACACAGTGTTGCTAATGGGCTATTGCCTGCCATGTGATGTTTTTGTGCTCAATTAGATCTGAGCAACACAGACTGCTAAAAATTCTCGTCTCCCTCCGAGAGACACCTGGGTGGACCAAACCGCCTCTTCTGCTGCACAATGGCCCTTGTTTAGTATTGCCCTGCAGCGTTTGTGATGAGGAGGTGAAGCTAGTGGCAATGGCTAAGCTTTGTGCAGCAGAGCACACTTCGCCATTTGCTGAGCTGCAGACTGAGCTCTGGCACTGGGACCCTGAGCAAGCGAAGCAGAGCAGTCATCCTAGCACACCCAGGCACCTCCGCGGTGACCTTGAGCTGCAGAATGACTGTGCATATGGTGTGAAGCAAAGGCCCTGGATCTCTTCCAGGCGAGAGCTTGCTGGCGCATTGCACGTCTGTGTGGACTTCTGGCTTCTCCCAGCGCAGTGCAAGGCTTAGCCACTGCCAGCTGCGGCTGCCTGGCAGAAGAATTCCTCCAATAACCCCCCCTTCCTCCACGCAGAACCTGTGCGAGATGATGCTGAGAGACCTATCAACACATTTTGTGTTTTCTCAGGAGGGATTTGGCCACCTCAAAGCAATTTCTGACTGCAATCTCAGATTTGCCTTCTGTCCAGGCACCTCTTTTTATTTACCAGCTCTGCTCTGGAGGCTGCCTTGCCAGGTCTGTGTGCCTAATGCCTTGTGTCTGATGCTCTCACAAGCCTCGATTTGCTTTTGGTGCTTCATCTGGGCCAAAACAACAATTCGTCTCCACGGTATGGTCGGTTGAGTATTCATAGGCTAAACTTTAGGTAATTAGCATTGTTAATGTTCTCTGTGTGATATTACAGCTGTGGGCCTCATTAAAATGTTCTCCTGGGAGAAGCCAGGCAAAGAGTCAGGTGTCAGCTTTGCTTCATGTGGAAAACTGTGCCTGTTACTCTGCAAGAATTATTTGTTTAAACACAGGATTTACACATGATGGTGTATTTAATCCCCAGTGCTTCTGAGAGCCTGAAAGGTGGGCTGGGCTGCTAGGCAGCATCTGGCATGGCTTAGATGGCCAGCCCCTGGCAGCCTCATGTCCAGAAGTATACCTGGCTAGAGGGAGGAACTCAACAGTGAGGATCTCTATCTCTTCTGTCTAGGAAAGCCTTGGGCTCATGGGCTCCTCCCCAAAACACAGGCAGCAGGCAGGAGCCTGCAGGACGGTTTCCCCTGGTGCCCACTGTCTCACCACATCAGAAGGCCCTGTCAGGTCCTACCCACTGTCTGGCCAGCCAACGCCACAGCTGCTGCCCTGAGCAGCAGGACACTAATGAGTGCTTTTGAAAGAAAGGAGAAAGACAAAAGGACACAGAGGAGCTCAAGCTGATCTGAATTGAGGGAAGTTCAGATGGTGAGAAGAGAAGTAAAGGTTGCATTTCATCCTCTGGGGAAGATTCCTGTTCTTGCTACCTGGAGGCTCTGACTGGGAGACAGGAGAAGGTGGCAGTTCTTCCCACCACTGACTAACCTCTCTTGGTGTGGGTCACCATACAAGCCAGGCTCACAGGAAATGCCACAACATCCTTCGGCATCTTCCTGAGGCTGCACCATACCCTTGTGGGGAGGGGATGGTATGGCCCAGGGCCACATTCCTGTGGCACTACCAGGAGCAGTGCTGCTCATCCAATCCTGCCACTGTATTTTATACCAGGAGAGGGAGAATTGGGCATGTCACCACCCTGGACAGGGGATTTATGATCCAGAAAGAGGCCTGGAGAATTCCATATACCTCTGGTACTGGGCATGAGAGATCTGTGCTCTACAAGCAGCTCTGCATTCACTCTGTAACCTTCCTGAGTCCTTTTCCTCAGGCCTGCCAGCAGCTGGTCAGGCAATTATTTATGAACGAGAGCTGAGCTGCTGCAGCTGAAGGTGGTAGCTGTGGACAGATGTCAGTGCAACACATGGGCACGTACCAGCTGTTTGCAGGCTCTGAGCACAGGCAGGCAGAGATGCCCATTAGCAGAGACAGACATGTAAAGCGATGCGTGCTGGCTCCAGACCTGGCCTGCTGGTAACTGCATGGAAATTAAAGCATAAATACAGGTGCTCTTGTTATTTTTTTAGGGTTTTAATTTTTTTTTTTTTTTAAGTTTCACCCAGTATGCCCCCAGTATCACTTATGGGGGTGCCTTCAGAGGAACACTGAGAGCTGTGCTTGTGCCAGGGGAGAGCAGCCACCTATGTGGCTAGCTTGAGCACTCAGTCCCAGGCAAAGCCTTGTGAGATGTCACAAGTGACTGTCATCTTGTCACCATTTGAAACCAATGGCTTCAGCTTCTTGGTAAGTTTCTCCAGCAACAGATTTTGTTGCTATTTCCCTTGTGGAGTTTGGCAGACTGCTCAGATGGGTAATAGCCACGTCTAAAAGCCTCTCCCTTCCTTTCCATTTTAGCTAGTTAAACGTCCTCACTTCCCACAGATCTTCTTTCTGCCGGTGGGAGTGGTAGGTAGGTGTCTGGAAGAGCAGGGAGATGGGGAGATGCAATGGAGGTATCGGGTTCCTGGTGTGAAGTGAAGGTATGTGGGCTGCCTGGGCAGGAATGAGGGATGGCGATGGGTGAGTAGGAGGAAGCCTAACAGGATGGGAAGTGGGAGAGAAGAGACTGCAGCATGGGGATGAAAGATTACCTGACTGCAGGGAGAGGATTTGTACAGTGGGATGCTGCTTTGCATCAATTATGCAAATCACCTGTACACATTGTGCATTTTCTTAATTTGCTGTTTTGGTAGAGGAAGGCTGACTGCTCCCCACACTGCTGCTGCAGTTTCCACTATCAAAGGAAAAGATTGGCTTCCCCAAGCTCTGCTGATACTACGTGCTGTCAGATCCCAAACTCAGATGCAAATGAACAGACATCTCAATGTCTGCTGAGTTGAAAAAAAAACAACCCACACAACCCCCCAAACCCTTAAGGGGGTTGGGCTTTGTCTGGTGAGGACCTGGACTTCAAACTCTTTCCCCAACACCCCAGGCAGACCAGAAACACCCTCTAACACATCATGTTCAGGTTGCTGTGGAAGGGCAGAGTGAAAGCAAATGCGCCCATCTCTCTGGAATCAAATGTGGTGATGAGAGTGTTAATGGCCATCTGTCTGTCTTACCAGTGTTATTTAATAGCTTCTGTTGCATTTCCTGCCTGGTTTTAGCCCAGCTTCCGAAGGAAAGAAAACCAGTGCCATCATTAAATAATCTGTTTCCAGCTAATGCTCTCTAGACTCCTTGGTCATTTCAGCCAAGTATGATAAAACCATGTAGTTATTAGGGTTATATAAATTTTATGAAAACACGTGGATAAGCAGAGGAGGGAGAGGGAGTGTGAAACATCTTGTTAGTCCTTTCTGAAGGAAAGGACACAGCGTGACATTACACCATATTAAACACTAGGGAATGAGAGAGAAAGATTATGAATGCCCCAGCTGAATGGAAAATTGCAATTGGAGCCTGCATCTTAAAGGCATTGGAGAGTCCCATTCAAAGCAATAGAAAACCATAGGAAACAATGCATTGTTTCTTCTGCTGCTCACAGAGCATCATGTCTCCCGCTGTGGCTGAAAGATAAAAATGTCAGTTGGAAATTTCATGGTGGACAGCACCAGGCCAAGAGCACAGGAGGGTAAATGTAATTGCCTTGGTCAGCTCTTCTGATAAACACCTCAGCTGGTTCATATTGGAGTATCTTCATTGAGTCTGCTATGCTGTTTTATGCTTGCTGAAAATCTGACCCATCAAATTTTGTGCTGAAGGGAAAATTTAAGCTCTTCTTTCACTAACAGAAATGTACTATATCAGCAAAATTTCCTGTTACACCAGGCTCTACCTACTCTATTAGGAACATTTCACCACAGTTAAATCCAGCCAACATTGCTGGACCTTCTGGGAGCTGGGCTGAGCCTGGGCCAGAGGAATGACATAGTGAAAAGCTTAGCAGGATTTAGTTTTTCTCTTGAGCCTCTCCAAATATCCATAATCCATCCACACCCAAGCCTTCAGTGTTTCCAGAGGTGGCCTGCATTTCAGCAATAGGACTTGTGAAAAGAGGTGTCCTTCCTCAGCAAAAGAGTTGTGCCCAGCACTCTCTGCCCTCGTGATGCATAAAAGGCTCTTGGAAAAATTTGACTTCTCCTGTAGCCAAGGTGTCCAGCCAAATCAAACTGCAAAATCTGGGTCCACGTTTTGGCTGATGCCCTGTCAGGGTATTCAGAGTAGAACTTTACTTTGCCTCATGGGTTGGAGGCAAATAGCAGAATTCAGAGGCAGCAGCACTCGCTGCAAAGCCCATACCTAGACCTTCATCTGGAGCAGAAGCCAAGGACAGAAACTCCATGTAAGAATGGGAATCACGTAAGAAAACCAATCTTGTTTCAGGAGAATTCAGAGCAGGTTCTATAGGGTGTTAGAGGCCAGAACAGAGCAATATCGACTCCTAACATCTTTGTTAATAACACTAACTTTGGAGAATCGCTGGGCACAGGGATTTTATCCAATTTAAATGTAGCTCTTCTGCGCTCCCTTTGCTGTGAACTTGCGCAGATGAAAGGAAGAATAATAACTATCTCTCAGACAAGCAGTTCCACGTACCCAAGATTAGCAGAGGCAGTGGAGAGGCACAGGGCTCCTGCCAGGTGCTGACATTCCCGCGGCGGCTGAGCAGAGCCTGCATTCAAATTACTGTGAGGAAAGCTGGCTCATCTGCAGGGGCAGCACCACGAATGTACCAGGGACCAGGCAGAGAGGTGCTCGTTACTCTCAGCTCACCGAGAGCATGAGTGTCTGCTCATTACTGCCCAACGGAGTGGTGTGTGCATGCTTTCCTGATGCTCTGGTGCACTTGAGTGTTCCTGTGTGCACCTGTGTATCTGTTTCAGGGCTGACATGTTCATCTGATGATACATATTTAAATAATGTAAATAATTGACATGCAATAAGGAAATGTGCTTTATCAAATGAAGTGAGACTAGGCAAGGCCCAGCATCAATTCATATTCATACACTGTGCGTTTCCTCCCTGTTTAATCTGTGTTTTAAAGGAACCTGGCCTACTGGGAATTCCAGTGCCAGCCCTCAGCAGCCTTGTCTTGTGCATAGTATGCCTTCAAAACTAATCCTTCCTCAAAGCCAGAGGCTCATGTCAGCTTCATTTTGAGAGTGAGCATTTAATTTTTGCTTGCTCCTGTCCTTTAAAAAACCCCAACATTTAAGATAATAAAGGGGAAAGAGCAGGGAGGGAGTAGAGAAACAGCAACCTGACTCTGTCCATCCATCACGGCTAACACCAGCATTTTATTATGAAGATGGATTTCTCCTTGCCCTCTCTCTACCCTGTGTTGACATTAGGACTCTGTGTAAGGCTCCCGAGGCCCATATTTCCTGTGGTTAAATTCAATGCCCCTGAACCTATTTCTCCTGCCTTTGAAAGTTTCTTCTGCCCTCTGCTTGTTTTGTACTGGCAGCACAAAGTTTTGAATGACAGAACAGGGACTTAAATTAGTAGCACCTGGTGATCCTGCTGGCAAGTGCCAGGTGAACAGCACAAATTTTCTCTATATCCAACTCGCCTTTGATCCGGCAGTGTGTGTACCCTTTTCTGTCTCTGTGCCTCTGAATGTTTGCAGCGTTCCTTCTTTGTTTTCAGGAATGTACGGAGCAGCACTTTTATTAATTGTGGCTGTGGCCAGCGAACAAATTAGCATGTGTGCACAAAGGTTCTTTCCTGGCCACCCTCTCCGTGCTGCTACACTTAATTTGTGTGAGTGTGGCAAGGGAGAAGCCATCAGGCAGGCACTGCATTTAGCTTCACTCTTTCTTCCTCTCTCACTCAGGAATTCAGCTACATTATTTTTGAATTGGAGTCTCCAGGCATCTTGTTTAATTTATGCTGCAACTTTCGTATTGTCCCTGGAAATGCAATTGGAAAGGAAAAATCCATGCAGAGGATCTTTAGGAGAGGTCAAGGGAAGCTGCCAATGTTGATTATGCAGTGAGACAATCAGCATGAAGAGTGGCTAGTGCCCCTGAACAAACAGGTTATTGGTAAAAAACGGCAGCTTTGATCAATTTGTGTTTTTGTTTGCCTCTGTGAGAGGCTGTAACCCTTTAACTTCAAGTCCAGCCATTAAACTCAGGCTGCTCTTCCTTAAAAACGGACTACATGGAAAAAAACTCTCTTCCCCTCCACCTCCCCATTTCAGGCATTTAGGATTGGCACAGCATCTCTGAGCTTATGCCTGGTGTTTCTTCACCTCCCTCTGAGCCTGGGCTTTTGTCTTTGGCCTGTGCTGCTTTCCTGTACTTTGTCCTGTTTTTACTTGCATACAAACCATCAAGAACCTGCACGTCTTCTGTGTTTTTGGGAGTGGGCTGGTAACGCACTGTTGACCAGGGAATATGTCCTGAGGAAACTGGCTGGAGCAAGACCAGAGCTCTTCAAAACAATGTGAGGGAGCATTTTTGTGTACTTCACCTTGGGTATTTGCAAAGCTGAAATCCAGAGGGATAGCTTCTGGTGCAGTGTAGGGAATGTCCCCCTGGCATTTGCCCCCAGGGTTTGTGCCTCCTGTGGGGCAAGGCATGGAGAAGTCTGCAGCCATCCCTCAGGCAGGGCATCCCCCAGCACGTCCGCAGCTGGAAATCTGGCCACAGCAGGTGACCTTGGCCCCCTGTGCCTTGCAGGGGGGGCAGTTGGCAGTAGCACAGCACCATCCTTTCCCAGCAGCATGGCTTTTAGGGAATCAATGGCCAAGCAGCACTTGGTGGTCTGTAAGACTGCAGAGACAGGAGAAATTAGCATGCATGTCCCTGTGCCTCTTGGGCCCACAGCATCCAGGTCTCATAACTCTCCCTTTCTCTGTGCTGTCCTGATGCCTCTATTGTTTCTCATCAGCTCTCATTATGTTGATTTAACATCTTCTGCCTTCCCAGGGCAGAAATAGCACTTGTCCTTCCCCTGTATCTTCAAGACAACACTGTGCAGCTGCAAAAAGTCCTTGAGAGTGCATTAGTGGCAGCTCTGACCCACAACCATACCTTACTTATCTGCTCCAGACAAGAGATTGAATTCCCCAGTCCTACAGACCATAATGAAAAGATGAATGGAAGACCAGGATCGTTACCTGGGTAAAGTGGAGCTGTCATGCTCTCTGCAGAGGCACTGATTCAGCTACCCCTCAGTGCTTCCACTCAGGTATGTTGATGACAGTTGGTTTTGGTACTGTCAGAACAGTGCCAGCTGCCTGTTTGGACCATGTGTAAATGAGCAGAACCTCCACAGGGCACAAAATCCCTGGGAGGTGCAAGACTTGGCTTCTGCGTGCTGCTTGCTTTTCCGGTGCTGCATGTGTGCAAGGTGGGGTATACTGCCCAGGCACTCAGTGGAGACAGAAACTGAGGCACACGATGGAGTTCCTCATGACATGGTGCAAGAACAGCAGGTTTAGTTTGTGCTGTATTGATGTAAACAAGTGACTGTCCCAAGGCCAGTAACGAGGTCCCAAAGCTGTAACAGAGGATTCATTCCACACAAAGCTCTGGCTCACTTAAAATGAAGGACTTGCTGGAAAATGCTGGCCCAAAGTCACTCAAAGATGTTGCTGGACTCAACAGTTCACCACTTCCTGTAGAGCTGTTGAAAAGGTAACAAGAAGCTCATTTGAAATGCAGCCTGAGGCTTGCTTGGAAGCTAGCTCCAGGCTGAGAGGTCTGCTTTGCCCACCAACACCCTGGCCCAGTGCTGACTGCAGCCTGCCTCCACCTGAGCTGACTTGCTTGCAGGGCAGCCCCAGGCTTCCTGCAAACCCAGGACCCCTGTGAATCATTCATCAGTCCTAGACAGCCTGCAGCTGAGCCCAAGCTTGCTTTGTGTCTTGCATGAATTGAAAAGCCAAATAGATTTTCGTTGGTTTCACCACACCTCCCGTTCTTATTCTTTGCTTCTCATATGCAACATCACTGCTGTTAGTTTTCTTCTAGGGATGAGTCAGACAGGATGTGGCATCTTGTCCTGTAGATTCAGAACCCACCGAAGTCTTCAACAGTTTTTACAGAGGTGGTCCCAGCTCCTCTGGTTTGCAGTTTTGTGCACCAGCTCCCCCTTCCCTCTCCCACCTTTCCCAGCTGCTGCAGGCGCATTTGCCCAGATGCCCACCCTCACCATGGCTCTGTGCACTCCAGCTGCTGCACAAGCTGAGGCTGAGACTTGCTGTCTCACAAATGGAGCCATGCAGCTGGAGGAGGCTCTTGCATTAGGGCAGGTACTGCAACACTGATTCAGGGCAGCCTGAGCCTGGATTTCGTGTTGGTACTTGGAAGCTGATGGGAAACCCAGTGTAGGGGCCAGAAGCTGGCTGTTTCTGGGCTTTCCAGAAACCAGCAGAATGTTGGGAAGCTAGGGGCTCTGGCCTCACACAAGAACCACACTAGTTGTTTCCCAGAACCTTTTCCTCATCCCTCGCCTTTGGGTTTCTGCCTGCTTGAGGAAGTAGGTGAGTTGTGATCTGGAGGAACTGGCATGAACACAGAGCCAGGAGAGACCAAGGACAAGCAGACAATGATGAGAGGTGTCATGGGAGTAGGTCGAAGACAGAAGAGAGAAAAGAGCAAGGAAATCTCAGACTTAGCCTTCTGCTGCAGTTTTCATGGAAGAAAACCTTGTTCTCAGCAGTGAAAAGGTTAATTCCCTTGACAACCTCTTCCCCTCCTTCCCAAAGTCTATCTTAGAAATAATCAAAGTATTTCATTAATATTGCACTAGTCCAAATAAGTACAATAATCTTCCAGGAGTATTTACATGTCGGGCTATAATTAGCAGCCTCCTTGGCACCAGCCTACATGAGTTGACAGGTCACCATTTCCATTACATATTTTATTTTTCCATATCATTGCTCTGCCATGAGTGACTATGAAATAAGTTAACCAGATTCAGGAGAGATGAGGGATTGAGTGAGCCATGGTGGGGACCAGAAGAGGAGCAAGTGATTTTTCTTGCCAGGAATTTGCCAAGAATTATCAACACCTCAGTTAAATGACTAGCTCATAAACTATTCATTTTTAAAGTATGGTTTTCAAGGAAACTGAGAAGAGGAATTGCAAAATTTCTGTATTTCCTAGTGATGATGAACCATTTCTCCCCCACTGAACTTCTTTCTCCTACTGAGGTGGAGTGTTGTGCTTTGTGCAGCCTACTGGAAGAGATGTCTCTTGTTCTACCAGAGGCAGAGGAGTGAAGGAAAAACAGCATTTAAAAACCCCAAAATGTTCCTAAATGCCTTTTCCGCCTAGACGTTGCTGTTAGTTGCTCAGACATGACAGGGCATGTAAGGAAGCACACTAAAGTTTCAGACCAGAAAGGAACTTTTGCCATGGAGGAAAGTTACTTGGTTGTGAACAGAGCCTCAGAAGGCTGAGTCCTTGGAGGAGGCTGAGTCCTTGAGCATTGCTTCCCCCACTGCATTTGCTGAGATTTTCCAGCTTTTGTCCCATAAATTGCAGTCACATCCCATACCTTCCAGTCAGACAATGGCTGGGCTATGTTAATGCTGCAACTGAGAAGCAAAGGTAGAAATGGACCCATACACAACTTTAATACCAACACTCCCCTTGGCCTGACCCCATGGAATAAGGCCTAATTAACTTAAATAAATAACTTCGACTTAAATAAATTAACTTAATTAAATTCTGCAACTATAGTCAAGAGCAGCTTCACAACATTTTTTTTTTTTTCGTCAGGAAAGACACCACCAGCACTACAGTGAAACTAGCTTAGAATTTTATTTATCTTTCCAATGACCTATTGTTGGGGGCTTTGGTAATATTTCTGGATTTTTTCTCCTTTTTTCAAGAAACTGCTGCTATACATAACCTATATACATTCAAAGAAGTAACAGCTTTTCTGGAAATGCCTCATTATAAGTTCAAAAGCAGTACAGGTCATTAGAACAAGTACAGTTAAAATTTTCAGTGAGCGGGTGAGATAAATGTACATTTTCCTGTAGAAAGGGATTCTGTTTCTGTAAAAAAATATTAATTCATCTGAACTGAAATTTTCCACTGCAAGATGACAATGCACTTGATAAAAAACTCTTGGGAAGCAAACCAGCAAACAAACAAAAAACCCCACCAGATTAAAAAAGCAATTTCAACTTTAAATGGTCAGTTTTGATCATCATTAATCTCACACTTTAAACAGCTTTCTCTTACTTATGTTAATGTCAAATCAAATTATATAATAAAAAGTAAAGGTAGAATGAAACAATTTCCTTTTACCTAAGTCCAACTCTTGGATCAAAACTTTTTCTTAACATAATTCAGAATTACTAGGCAGGTCTGTTTCATTGCATTCTGCAGCAGAAGAAGGTCTAAACTATGAAAGTCCCACCCTCAAATGAAAAAAAAAAAAATAAAAAAATCACTTGCTGCATAGTTCTTGGGAGCAATGATAACACCTAAAAGATTCCTTGTGAAAGTATGAGATCTTTGTGTCGTTCCTGGAGGCCCCCAACTGGCATTTGACAGACTTGTGATGCTGCAGTAAAAGGCACAGGAGATCTGCTGAGGACTGCAAGGTTTGATGCTGGAAAAACATGGAGTATAGAAACAGAGGCTTTCTTGTTATTAATATTTTACTCAAAAAATTTAATCATAAATGTTCAAAATAGATACATGCATAAATCTAGAAAAGAAAAGATCAACGAGCAAATTCCCACCTTTTCTCTTACAAAAATGTTAGTATCCTTGTTTTGTCACCTGGATATGCGTGTCGCATATTTGCAAGAGCCGTTGGGTGGCCCGAGGCCCAGTGAGATGGGCATGCACTCCGAAGTGAGTCTTTCAGTCTCCTTAGGTGCTATTTGTCTTTGTTGCTGGAAATTCAGCCCTACATAATGTACAAGGGTTTCACAGAAATAATGGCTCTTGGTTTGGTGCCATATTGACTCCTCATTTAACTGGGTTTCTGCCTGGATGTGGGCTCCAAAGATGCCTTTTCTGCATTGCTCCACACCAGCCCACTCAGAAGACCCATGCTGCAGAGTGTGTGGGAATGCAGTGGGAATGCAGAAGAAGTGTGTTTGAAGGGGGAGGAGGAAAAAGAAGGATGAAGCATTTAGGGTACGTGCAAATCTCAAGCTGATGCCCTGCCTGGCTGCTATGAGAAGACAGGAACATTCATGCTGACCCCCACCTATGGGCTCTCTTGCAACTGCAGCTGGGCAAAGATGCTAACAAGAAGAAGTGCCTCCTTAGGCAAGAGAAAGCCAATGAAAAATTAGCTGCTGCAATGGGTGAGGAAACATAAATCAGATGCTTTACAGTGAAGTTTTTCTGCTGAAGCTCTTTCCCTGATGCCTCAGGAGTGGCTGCCGATGGTCCCCCATGCTGGCAGCAGTGCACTGCCCTTCATGCCTCGGAGCACGCAGGGCTCTATTATGCACTCGCATGTCTCCCTCAAAATTGGCACCATCTGGACCACCACCTGAATGTAATTTTTTCCTGCATAGCATCTCATGTGATTTGCCAGCTTGTATTTGTGATTTGGAGAGTGAGGTGTGAAAGGTGATGAGGTCTGGCATGGTTTTTTTTTGCATAAGCAGTGCTGCTGACAGACCTTTTCCTTAGGATTTAATTGATCTCTGCACCTCTTTGGAAACCTATGCCACTTATTCAGAGAAGCTCCCTAAATCTGTGTCTCTCAGCCTCCAACCAGGAGTAAGTGTAGTGCTGCCATCCCTTTAAAAGAATAAACACATTGCTCAGCCTAAGGACAACCTCAGAAATAATAAGCAGGGTTGGTTTTTTTTGCAGTGCTTCCATAGGAAAGGGAGAGCATGCCAAGACAGGACTTGGAGAGGCCACTGTGTGCTGGGTGGCTGGCAGTTCAGGTGCCACCCAGCATCCTACAATCATCTCTCACTAACAACCTGCTCCAGGATGCTCAGGTAAAGCAAATATTGCCTCATCATTGACAGTTAAGGCTGTTTCTAAAAAAGTAACCACAATCAGAGTTTTCTTTTTAGGAGTTTTAGGACTCCTGTATTCCAGGGAACAGACGCCTAAATCAAATTTTTATTTCATAAATCTGACAAATCCAGGCTCTTACTGCAGAGTGTGTTCCTGTACCAGAGCTGCCTCTGCTAATAGCCAGTTGGAGTATGGATGGCACAGGAAAGGTATGCAAAGGCCACCATTCATATAGGCTGTACTCAGATTGTACCTACAATGTACAGGATCCTGTTTCTTTCTGGGGTGAACAGTAACAAGCACATTGGACCACAAGGAGAGAAATTCTTTGCATACACCAGTAAAACACAAACAAGGCAGACCATACGACACTTAACGATTAGTTGTAAAATACAGAAGTTTTAATAATATTAAATACACTACTTCTTAGAGGAATTCTTGGAAAGGAAAATTCAGTGCCAGTTGCCTTCCCAGAGATCTTGAGGAATTAACCTCTTTGAAATCATGCTGTCTTACAGTGCATGTCACCCAAACAAGGGTTTTAAATGTTTTAGCATATGCAGAGTCTTGTCACTGGATGTGCCATCACTAGTGAGCTAACCTGAGAGTCACAGGTCTCTCTGCCATCCCTGGTACAAAAGACTGTGCAGTTGCCATCATTGTGGAAGCTCTGCAGACAGACAGATATTTTCTAGCTACCTGTGAGGTATCTGGATGTGCAGATCATCAAGGGCAAGGAGGTCCTTGAGAAGGAAGAGAAGGGAAGGTAGGGAGGAAGGGAAGGTAGGGAGGAAGGGAGGACGGTAGGGAGGGAGGGAGGGAGGGAGGGAGGGAAGGCAGGAAGGGAGGGAGGGAGGGAGGGAGGGAGGGAGGGAGGGAGGGAGGCAGGAAGGGAAGGAGGGAGGGAGGAAGGGAGGGAGGGAAGGCAGGAAGGGAAGGAGGGAAGGAGGGAGGGAGGAAGGGAGGGAGGGAGGCAGGAGGGAGGGAAGGCGGGAAGGCGGGAGGGAGGGAGGGAGGGAGGGAGGGAGGCAGGCAGGAAGGCAGGAAGGCAGGAAGGCAGGAAGGCAGGAAGGCAGGAAGGCAGGAAGGAAGGAAGGAAGGAAGGAAGGAAGGAAGGAAGGGAAATTAGTGACACATTGTTTTTAACAGAAGGAACTGTTGGTGTTTGGTTTTTTTCCAGGAATAATCAACCACACCTTCCATGAAGTCCAGGGGGCCAACAATTGCTCTTTGCCTCCTAAAAACTGAGTCTTGGAGTGGGGCCAACTCTCAGAGAAATAAAGTGCTAACCAGTGGCAAGAAAATGCAGTTTGATTTATTTTATACCTTTAAAGTGAGTGGTAGGCCTTTTATATGTACATTAAAACCAGTAGCCTTTTAATTATGGGTTGGTTATTTCTAGTAGCCTTAAGATACAATTATTATCTGTCTGAATAAAAAACCACCTGGGTGGCAAGACTGAAATACATGCTTGCTGGTTTTGTCCAAACAAGGAGGCTAACTACTTCCATGGAATTTTAGCTGCACAAATATTGTTGACACCTACTTTGCAGCTGGATACAACCCTGTGCATCCCCTGCATCCTGGCACAGCAGATGAAACCAACTACAGTTTTTCAGCAAATAAACAATTATTTAGGTCTGGCTGTTTTCACACCCATTTTCTCTCCAGGAGTGGCCTGAGTTAGAACTTGACTTAATGTTTCTGAAAGCAGTCGAATTAAAACAAATATCAGAGAAAGGTTGAGCAAACCTGACTTTAACAGTTGTATCCATATTTTTGGCTGGCAGAGACAATGCCAGGTGACCTGTATGTCCAAGCAAAACTCCTTGAATTTTAACTATCCAATGCCAGTAGCAACTGCTTTGCAACTGAGCTGCAGATCAAGAACTTCTCAAGGAATAACTCTCTGGCAAGTAAATATTTGGCGAGTATGTTCAAATAGTGAATAAATCTTGGAGATACTGCAATCTACTTGCAGGCAATTTGTTAACACAAGAGATGGAATTTGTCAAAGACATCTTTGCCCAGGAATGAGAGGCTCATAGGCTAACAGAAATTGCTAATATTGGGGACTACTTCTGCCTGGTATCACAGACCTTGACACTTATTTGGTACGTGATGTTGAAAACAGCCAGTTGCAATTTGTGTTTGCTTTTAAATTTACAGGTTAGCCAAGGGGGTAGAGAAATGCTCCTGTTGGGAGTGAATTTGCCTCTCTGAATTTGCTGGACTCACACAGAGTCTGCACCACGCTTTCAAGTTCTCTGTAAAACCTCAAAGCAGCTGGGCTGTGAGGTGCAAGGATGCATGGCCCAACCTGGCCCAGGAGGGAGGTGTCACCTGGTACATGACCTCTCAAGATGTTGCTGGGGCAGGGACAGGTTGCCTTCATTGTGCCTGAGGTTAACACCTTGTGCTCTACCTGTGTTTTCAAGTCTCCCACCATCACTGTTGTGGTAGTGGTGATGAGCCTAGAATGCATGATGGTATCACTCTCCATGACAATCATAAATTGCATCCCTGATGCAAGTGCTATCTTAAATAACTGATTCTGTATTCCAAGCATTCTGGAGAGGCAGGAGGTGACAGCCAAAATTTACACACACAGGAGCTCAGCAGCCTCAGGGGAGCTAAGATGGTGGACGGGCAGCAAGCCAGGAAGATCAAAGGACTTTCTGAGTCACCAGCTCATCAACTGGGTCTTTGCCTCCAAGGATGGGAACAGAGGGAGTGGGAAGGGGGCTCGCTGGGACCTCTTTGTCAACCTCCTCCCCCATGGGGATCTTCCATTAGCCTAAGTGGGGTGCCTGCTTCTTCCCTGATGAGATTAAGCCCATTGAGGCAGGTCGAACTCTGCTCCCTCTGCACACATATTACCAGCAGAGACCTAACTGCAGCAGGTGCTCCAGTGGTCTTTCAGGGGAACGAGTGAATTTGATAATTTCAAGTGTGCTCCCACACAAATGCTCAGCTGGGATGAGTCACTGGGAGCAGGCTGGTTATGTCAGCTGTGTCTCATGCCTGGCTGCAGTGCTAGTACAGCACTGAGGGCAGCTCATCTTACCTTCAGATAAGAGCACCTGCAGGGTATACCACAAGAAAAAGCACATCTACCTTATTTTAGGGGGGGGAACTTGTGCATCGAAAGCCTTACTTTAGAAACATCTGGTTGAACATACACATGTACTGACCAAGCATGGTGGTACAGCATAAAGCTCTCCCTAACATGACTGCAGGATGGTTGTATTACATGCAAGCAAAAAAGCCCTACACATATTATGTAAGCCCATTCTGCGGAAAAATGATTCCAGGAGCACTCTAGGTGTTTTTAACATATTTTATTGTAACTGTTTTTGACCTTCACACATTGCACCCAGGTGTATTAGTTTCCATGAGGACAGATGTACAGGGTTGAGAGAGTCATGTGTGTTAATAATAGTATTATTTTCTCATCCTGCAGATATTACAGTCTTAAAGTCTTTGATGATCTGCTCTTCCTGGACTGGGCATAACTGCTGATCACTCTTGCAGTGCTGGGCACGACCCCTTCCGATGGAGTCAGCTCCCCTTTTCAGCTACTGGGACGGAATTGAAAATGTGCCCAGCAGGAAAGCTGGAGCAGGTTTGGCATTGACTCTGTCTCCCCTTGGCACTCTTGCTAAGGTAAATTTGCAACAGAAATTCCAAATTTGGCAAGAAAAGGAGGAACCATTTTCCTGGCAGCCCTCCATAGATACTCGGGAGAGTGGATGGGGGGTGGTAGCCACAGAACAGATGGCAGTGTGGGAGGAAGATGGGTAAAGTGGTCAAAGATGTTCAATAAATAGATTTAGCAAATATGTTACACCACAACATGTGTGACACATGCATGTAGTTTTCCACAAAGAGCATGATGCCAGGGTGATACCTCACTTATGGAAATGACTGGGTAATTGTGCTGTATGGACGAGCATAGCCCTTCTGTCTTCACATATATTGTTTTTCCTGAGTGATCTTTTAAAGAAAGTGAAAGGCAGCAACGAAACTGCCATATGAGAAGGGCCTCAGCTGCTATAGTCTGAGATAGGGATAAGGCTAAAAAGAGACATGATAGTTGACAAGTATCTACACTGTGTCACAATGGAGAGTGGATGTTGATGCAAAATGCAATAAATGCAAGACAATGCAAAAAATACATTATGGGAACTACTTAGGGGAAAAAATCTACAGTGCTGAACACCTTTGCTATTTGTGGTCTACAGATGGCTCTCACTGTTCTTAAACTTACTCAGAGATGGCTTTTTATGTCATACATCAGACGTTTGTTTTTTTCCTTGCATTAACAATGCTTAAAGCATGGAAAAATGTGTTCCTGAGGGCATCTGCTAAGGTCCCATCCCCGGAGATTTCAGAGGTGTGGTTGATAAAGCAACCTTGGTGAATATTCAGTAGGTAAAATCCTGCTGATTACAGGGAGCAATGCAAGATGAGCTGCCAGGTCTTTTATTATCTATGACTCCATGCCTATTGGTAGTGAAGGGAGTTCTTGCACAAAAGCCTTTACTGGCTTTATTTATGCCAAGGCTGCTTCCAGGAAGGGGGAATTCATCATGTCAGAGATGAATGCAAACAGAGAGCTTTCTCTCTTGCCCCCTCTCTCCTTTTGGACTGTCCTTTTGTCTAACATGGAGACTGCACTGCTCTGCGTATACTCTGCAACTTGATTTGCTTATGACTCCCGAGAAACAAAGAAACACTGAGGGCAGGATCACCTTAATATAGTAACTTGACTGTTTTCTTGGAACTGCTTGCTTGGTTAGAAGAGAAAGTCAGGCAGGGAAGGCCAAGTCCCACAAGAGTTGGCCTCAGCGATACCCTGATTGCCAGGCAGGGAGCCCAGAGAAGGACACTGATTCAGATGCCTTCACCTGCAGCCAGGGTACATAATTCCTGTGACCCATTAGAGACCTCAAAGCCCTGGCAGATGAGTTGAAGGTCATACCCAAACCACTGTTGCAGTGATGCAAAATTGCCACCGTATTAATCAGATCAATAATACCCAGGGTGAGAAAAAGAAAGCCCACACAACCATTTTAATTTCCTATTTGGTGCAGGTAGCTCTAGCACTGCTCTTGCCATTGCTTCCACATGTTAGAAGCCTACAGTTTGCAGTGCTGCTTTCCATAAGGCTCTGACTCTCTAATTAAAGGATAGCAGAAGGCAGATAAGCTTTGGCTGTGAGAGCTGCTCTGCAGAAGGGGAGGCGGGGTGCAGCAGAGCATTTTACATCATGGCAGAATGTCTCTCTGCCCAAAGGCAGGTTACCACAGGATGACAGGCAGAAGCTCAGGAGTTTGGCTACAGGATAGGCCTTGCAGTTGGCCCACAGCAGATGATAAATCACACTGAGCATAGCCAGCTGGGCTTTTCCATGTATTGGATGTGTGTGTAGGAGCAGGGCTGGCTGAGGGTCCCTTCTGGCTCTGGCAAGACAAGGTATTTCTAGAGTGCAGAAAGCTCTAGTTAGCTTGAATTGACCAGACCATGCCCAAAATCTGTCTGTGCTGCAGCATGGATTATCTAACGTCTGGTATCAGGCATTGACAGAGCCACTGCTGCTGTCTGTATAAACAAATATGCAGCTGCATTGACAGATACACATATAGAAAATGGTGTCAGAGATTTCAGCTGTCCCAGAGGTAACAAAATGGCCAAGCAGTCCTGAGCACAGTGTGCAGGCAAATGCTGCAAACCTGCTTTTGCCAAGGGGCTGCCGCTGCCTGAGCTCAGGATGCGCTAGTCCTGCTCACAGGCCAAATCATACCGTGGGGCTGAGGTTCAAAGAGGGGTAAGTCCTAGCCCATGTACACATCCCCCTCCCCCTGGTTTTGTAATTGCAGAGCAGATATAGAGCTCAGTAGTCTTGCACGTGGCAGCCCCTGAGGAGCAATTCTTTTAGTGAAGAGACTGATTCTTCAGCCAGCTTAAGCAGGGAAATGTCACTTTGACAACCTCTTCATGAGCCACACAGACCAGCCTCTGTAAGAGCGAGTCAGAGAAAACAAGAGGGAAGAGTGAGGAGGGAGAAAGGCAGCTGAGAACTGCAGGTGGTGAAGCAACGGGATGCGGGGAAGATCCGGTGTAATGGTGATGCAGTGTGCTGGCAGCAAGACACATAGAGGAGCCCAGAAGCTCTGATGAGCAGAGCTGCAGGATGGCTTGAAGGTAAATAAACAAAGCAATTAAGCCTGTCCTGCAGGACAAAGGACTGCACATGGCAACTCTCCCAGTCTGATTCCCAGGAAATTGAAGATGGACTCTCATGTGTTTGAAGCAGCGGGTCTGGTTGGTGAAGGTATCAGTTTCCCTGGCCTATAACGGTTCCTTGCTTCAAAACCAGCAAAGATTACAAGTCCTGCAGAGACAAATGGCACAGAGAAAACAGAGATGCTCTGAAGGATGAAAGTGTGTAACTCCTTTCAGCCCAGGGGCCTGAGCTGCCACAGATGGGTGCAGTGGGGAGGGTTGCAAGCAGGTCTGAGAATTGGCACAGCCCTTGGAGCAGGGTCACTGGTGGTTGTGCCCTGAAGCTCTGCAGCTTCACTGGCACAGGTGTGCGTGGGCTGATCTTACTGAAGTGGAGAGCTCGGGCTGGAAACACCTCTCAGCTCTGAGACATTTCAAACATGAGAGCTGTGATCTGCCACAGGTCTTAATCTCCCGTGAGGAGCCTTTTGCAGGAAGCTGGTGCCAGGGAAAGGGATGAGGGCCACAGAGGAGAGCATAGCAGACAGCATGGACATGGGCTGAGGAGAACCAGGTGGCTTCAACAGCCCCCCGATATTTGACAGACCTTTCAGTCTCAGAGCGAAGCCTTTGTTCTCTGTGCCTGCAAAAGCTGGAGGGTGCCTCAGGAAGGGTTAAATCCCTTCACACAGACTGTGGGCTCTGGCTCCCTGCAGCCCCAACAGCAGACCCGAGTGCTCCCTGCAGCCAGCACAGCTGCGCCCCAGCCCCGGCCAGCTGGCCCCCAGCCCTGCCGCCTGTGTCCAAAGACGAAATCCTGAGCGGCCTCCATGCCTATGGGAGGTCAAAAACATTCAGCAGCAGTGACACATTCCCACTGTGCTGGGAGGGCGATCGACAGCGAGTTCATGCAAGGGGACACTTCTTCCCATCTCCCTTGCCCAGGCTGTTTTACCAGCGCATTACGGGACAGCACTAGAGCATGGTGCTTCATATTCCCTGCGGCAGGGATTCACAGATCCCATCTACCCCCAGGGAGCTCACCTTCACTCACCTTCATGCTCCTCATGCAATGGCTGTCACAGCCCCCCCTGCCCCTGCCCCAGGACTCCCCTCCACCTGATCCCCAGGGCTTGCCCTCTGCCAGCATGGGGACATGGCCCTGGAGAGAAACAGTGAGCCTCTGGTGCTGGGCAAGTCCCCACAGACAGAGCTAGCTGCTCTGGTCTGGATGCCTTCACTCACATCACAGGGGTAGGAGGCCCATCAGATATTTTTTCCTTGTAGATGATAATCCAACAGTGCCTCATTTTTCTATGTTTGGCCTCAAATGACCTCCGATGAGCAGAGTGGCATTTCAGAATCGCAGATGCTTTTCGGGGAAATGATGTGTTGTAAAAAGCATAATTTGAATTTTTTATCTGGTGTGCCTTAATCCATGTGGCATCGGGCTCATGCTGAATTATGATGAAAATCAGACACACAGAGTGCTGGGCTAGGAAGCTATGCAGCATGTGGGGATAATCTGCAGGTGGATCGATGCGAGAAATCTTGACAAGGATCCAAAAGGGAACAATGACTTCTGAAATCTCAGTCCAGATGCAGATTTCCTAGTCTACCCATAGAAGGTGCTGCTCAGGGCTGGCTGTCAGCTACTTGTTATGGAAGGATGGCATGGTTTAAGTCCCCAAAGATGAGAGAGAAGCTCAGTTTAGAATCTCTGCTGACAGATGGCAATATCCAGGGATCAATGCCATTGCCCTCTGACACAGGAGATATTTCAGACTATCTTCTGGATCCCCAGACAGGAGTGCATTAGTAAATCCAGTGTCATTGCTGTCACTCCTGTATGGATGACCTGGACACTTTTGACCATCTCGGAGAGCATTAGACTCCTTCAGGTGCAACTTATTTGAGCCCCAAGCCTGCAAATTGCTCCCTAAATTCTGCCCACTAACATCCATTCACTGTGTGAGGAGAATCTGCAGATTCCTATTGCAAATGCGAGAGGGCAACCACACTGACACTTGTGGCAATAGCCATAAATTCACATTAAAAGGCTTCAAGTAATAGCATTTCTGTGTAAAGACAGCCTTTGAAAAGCTTGTTCCAAATGCTTAGCAGCAGGATTAGAAGGTTGCTGGCTCTTAACTGCGAGCTTTGCAGATGCTAGGGGCTGGTAAAGCAAAATCTGTATCACATGAAAAAGTTGATCAGGTCTGACTCTCTCCTGCCGTGAGATTACTTTTCTCACTACAAAGCATTTCTCCTCACCAGTAAGTTCAAAGTACATATGGGCATTAAGATAGCGTATTGTTCACCAGCTCACTGTTCTGCTGAGCAGCTGACTTGCTTGTTCTCTGTCTCAGGCTATAAACAGAGTTGAGAAGCTGCAAAATTGCTCACAGTTTAAATGGTGAAATCGTGATAACCCAGCCTATCTTACCCTGCTGTGAGCTCTACTTTAATAATCCTGCTTAATCGTTAAACTGCAATAAGAGCAAGCCAAGGAGTTTAAGGCAAGAGCCAAGCCAAGGCGTATCAGAGTGCTGCTCAAAACTTGAACCAAGCAATCAGCTAGAGACCGAGGAAGCCACATAAAGGGATAGCAAAGGTGTTGTGCAAAGGGTCAGAAAGATGTGGCAGAGAATTTGTGTCTGTTGGGACTGGTTGAAGGAGCCAGAGCCAACTGTCAGCTGCTCTTGCTAGTCAGGATTCTGCAGTGGTGCCCTATTTACATCCTTTTCCCAGGAGACCATCTTGTTATCTAGCACACACACTCCATTCAAGCCTTGCTGTTGACATAGATGCTTTGACTAAATCCTTATGCCTGATGATTATTGAGTATAACAGAGATGGCTGGTTATTTTCCAGAATGCTTTTACCCTCCACTGAAGAGTACAAGGAAAGCAAATGGACACATCTATCTCTGCCCACTGTGCTGCATATTCTTCTATGGCAAACTGATTTTTCCTAAAGAGATTTCATACAAAGGTGTGGTTAAGTTAAAAAAAAAAACAACAAAAACCAACCAAACAACAAAACAGAAAAGGAGATAATATATTAAAAAAAAACAACAACTTGAGAAGACACACTGCTTCTGTCACTCAGCTGGAAACACTGAGAACAAGGTTAGGCCAAGTCCTGCCCATGGATGCATCCAGGACTCACACTGATTCCAGCAGGATTATGCACATGTGCATGAGTGCATGACAGACAGAACAGATTTGGTGCTTATTGCTTCAACTTTTCCAGGATGCTCAATTTATTTGTGCATTTCAGGAAACAGATCAGTACAGTCAGATGTTCTGTACCTGGGTTCCCCTTCCCCACCCCAAAACAGAAATAATTCTTGACTAAAAGCATTATCCATGCCAGCAGATGACAGAGCCAAATCCTTTCAAAGTCAAAGGACTCACCGAAATCACCAGGGTTTCACCTGAGTAAGGACTAACTGAAGAACTTCACCATGGTCTGTGACAATTTGGCTGAAGAGACAATGAGTCAATTTTGTATTTTCAGACCAAAATAATAGGCTGGATGGGGGAACGCTCTCGCCTCAACTTCCTTAAAAGTGGGGAGTGGTAGGATTTGTATTGCTGAGATCATTCCAGAATTTGGGTTACTGTGTGGTAAACTGACTTGTTTTTCAGTCCAAAATGGGGCATGTTTTGTCTTTATTGTTTTGCTGCCACCTCTTATGGGATTTGACTGCAGCATGGAAGCATCCCGATATAACTTTACAGTGCATCGTTTTGTTGTTACTGTAGTAACTTATTACTAGGACACCTTGTGTAATCTTTATTGCTGCAGTACCTGGTACAAATGTACCACCGTTTGTCCACACACACCATTACCACTGCCTTATTCCCCAAAATAATTTACTGCAGCATCCTATTGTGTCTTATTGCTGCATTATCAAACTGCTACTTTACTGCAGTGGCCTGTGTTACCTTATTGCTACATTTATCCTGGTATTATTATGCCAGCTTACTGCCACTTTTTATGGCTGCCCTGCCACCGTTTTATTACAGTGCTCTATGGGATCTTAGTGCTGAGTTATACTGAGAGTACATTAATCCATTTGCTTTAGCCTAATGCTGTCTGCACAGGCTTGTTGAACCTTCCTAGTGCTTGTCCTGGTGCTGTTTTGCCACAATAGCCATGAATGCTCTGGATACTCTATCATCCAAATAACAGTGTGTACAGCTATATTTCACAGCCATAGCCCTGTAAGTATAGCTTCGTAGCTAGCTTGCACAGCATGGACATCGTAAAAGCTTTCCAGACTGCCTTTCCTTGGAACAATGCCATTTAGAACATAAACAGAGGTGGAAAGCTGATTTCCTAACTCATCTTCAGGACGATGAGGTAGTTGGAAGACATGGGACACCTACAAAGCAGTGCATTACTGCTTGCAACACTCAGTAGGATACTGGTGGCATCACTTGGAATATGCAGTGTTATTAAAAAGGAATAATTCAAGGATGTGGTTCATGTGAAAGTAGTTACATGTCAGTATCATAATATGTGAAGACACATGTGAAAGGCAGTTCATACATGTTCCCAGGAGGAGGTCTTGTCTATTCTCATGTTTGTTTTAGAGAAATTTAGCCAGGAAATAAGGAGCAGAGCTTTATTCTCTCCAGAGAATATGCAGCTCTGTCCGCTCAGCTAGCCATTACTGAGCAGATTAGCTTGCACGAGTGTGCATTTAAATGGCAAGCTGTTCAACATCCAGGCCCCCTGATGTATGCCCATATGCATGCTCTCTGTCTGTAAAAATTCTCTCCATGCACTCAACTGTTCAAATAGAGCATATTCCCCACAGGCAAAACACTGCAGCAGCCAAAACATCTGTCCTGCAGGAACTGAGCAGGAAAGACAGAGCAGGGCGCTTTGCTCAGGGGGCAGCGGCTCATTTCCAAATTAAAGTCTGGCATTGCTGCTCCCTGCACAGACCATAACCTAAATTCCATCTGTCCCGTGCGGCCGTCACCATCCTCCAGTCCTGCCCACGTGTGGCCCCATGCTGCAGAACACTGAGGAGTACCACCATGGATCTACCCCAACCTTCCCCCAGGAGAAGACCTGTCCAGTGTCAGGAAGTCACTGCAAAGCAGAGACCCCTTGGTAGCACTTTGCCATCCCCGCTCCTTGCTACACACCTGAGTTTAATGCTTTTATGCATACATCCCACTCAGGAATGCTCTGTAGACCAGCTTGGGCATTCACAGGACAGACCTCCTGTGCAAAATGCCTCAGCCTAGAGGCTGGGCACCACTGGCAGTAGAGTAACTTGGGGTGTGAGCAGCTGTTGGTTTACAGAGCTCCAGTGACGCATGGCAATGGTGGGTTTGACACAGATAAAGACACCGTCAACAAGGCTCTGCCAGCTTTTTCCTACGGATGACGTAAGGGGACACGTATGAATGGACAACCCGGCCTGTTACGCAAAGACCTGCTATTACCCAAGCAGGCCCTTGTCTGGGTGGGCAACAGAGGACAAATGGGTCCTGCAAGGGCAGCTAAGTGACAGTCTGGAGGGGACCAGATGTCCCTTTCAGAGGCTAGACACCACATGAATGTACAGGCACATGCATAATGGTTCTGCAGTCCCGGAACCTGCTTGTTTGTCATGTATGTATATGATTAATTTGGTCTGAAGACCTCAGACTGCAGGCTGTTTATGGGAATAGGTGTGCGTAAAGAAAAAATATCATACTCAGTATTCTACTGTACATTCATGCAGGTGTAGAGGGTCCTATGGACCTTAGGTAAAGTAATAACAGGAGTTTTCTGGGGAAAAAAAAAAGAGAGGTATCAAAATGAGAAATGTCATGGGTAAGGAGGGAAATCCTTTTTCTGACAGAAAGTAAGCTGGCCTGATTTTGTGCATACATAGGCGTTAAACAGTAGAATAATACTTGCCTCAGAAGTGAATATTGTCAACAGCTAGCTGTCTACTTAGCTAGATGGTTTTGCCTAGGTAGGAATGCAGACTTGTAGCCATATAGCAATTTCTACCACCTGCACAAAAAGCCAGTTTGCCTTGGCATGAGTGAAGAAGACCAAGAAATGTCTATTTTCATATATGCTCCAGGTCTGAACTGCTTGCAAAATACAGGAGGCTTTATGGCACTAAGTCAACTTAGTCTTGAAATTTTCATACACAGGCAATATACTGTATGTGAATGCAGTCCATTTTCCTATCTGCAGCTAGTATATGTGGGTTTTTAAATTAAAGCCACTTTGGTTCTGTCCTCATCCTAACCTCCATTTTCCCAACAGTTTGAAACAAGCTACTGGGTCATCTCTTGCAGTTGTATTCATGGGCTGTAGATCGGATGAGTTTTAGTAGCAGCTCATTTCCACAGGTTGTATAATTTCAGTCTTAAAATGGTGCTTCTCAGTGGAGTCAGTTATCTGAGCTTTAATATCACAGCTGGGTGTGCTGCTGCTCAGGGTTACCTGGCACCCAGCACCCTGCACATTCACACCCTGCTTCTGCCAGTCCCATCTCCATCGATTCCCTCCTCACTGTAGATGAAATTTTGATACCTGCCCAGATCAGAGTTGCCTTTCCCTGTATAGATGTGAGCAGGCTTCGGCCCTCTGCTTGGAGTAAAGCTTGAACATCCGTCATTGAGTAAGTATGCAAAACCTTAAATAAATAGAAAATCAAATACAATATAAACCAACTCACTTTTAAACACCGCATGTGTGTGTTTGTGTGTGCATTATACATCTAAAACACGAGTTTTTGAGCATCAGGCAGAGTCTGATCACATTTGCACTACACGCACATGCAGAGCAATTCTGCTGACAACAGAGGATTTGCATTAAGATCAGAGTCTGACTCAACATGGCAGATTCTCAAGTGATGAAAACGACTCACACTCTCCTGACTTCAGCTGAGGATCTGGCCATCATGTCTGGACATGCTACATGCTATTGGAAGGACAGCAAGTGACAAATTTAAATAGTGCCTTTTTTTTTTCATTGCTTTAAAGGAGAAACATAGGAAAGAAAAACAAAGCTAAAGTCAATGACCCTGCTGGAGAAATGCATTTGAGATTTTGTGAAAAGGAGAAGCAGCTTCCAGTAGATATTTTATTGGATCCAGACGGCCACAAGAAAGGGAGCAAGTGGGATTGTGACGCCATCTATTACAGCCATTTTGTGCCAGGGAGAAAAGAGATGAAGGAAAAATACTGATCTCTCTCAGCTCTTCTTTCTCCAAATTGTGGTTGGGTTTGTTTCCTTAAATAACAAGACAGCAAGCCCTTGCCTTGTCGACCTTCTGCGTACAGTGAAGAGTGCTCCTCCAAACCCTGGCTGGAAACAAAGTACCTGCACAGAGCTCGGTGTCCTTACAACGCTGTACAGGTAGCAAAGTGCTGATGTAAACTGTGACGAGAGGTGCTCCCCTTTCGCTGGCTCAGGCTCTTTCCCCCACAGGGACCCGCTCTCCCCGAAACGCCCCATCCCCGGTGGCGGTCCTGGGTGTTTCTCCTGTGGGGTGGCCGGCTGAAGCCGTCAGGAGGACTGCATCAGGCCCGTGAGGCGCTTGCTTGCCAGAGACTTTCCCTGGAAGGAGGGACAGACAGACAGACAGACAGACAGAAGAGACCCGGAGGCATGAGTGATGTTGCAAGATGGTTTGCGAGCAAGAGGCGAGGGCCTTCCCCCAGAGTGGGGTGCAGGACTGCCAGCCCCGGCCCTGCTGACAGGGAGACAGGCAATGGGGTGAGTGTACCCCCAGCATGTTGGGTGCCTGCAGCTTTTGCTCCAGGTGGGTGGTGTAGCAAGGAGGGGTTGTGGCTAGTCATGTCCAGGTGGCTATTGCTCCAGGTGGTCAGCTGTGCTCCAGGATGCTGTCTCATGAAGATGTGTCCTTCCTCTGGTACATGGGAACTGGTCAAAGCAAAGCCCTGTCCTACACTCAGTCTTACTTGTCCTTATGCCATCCTGCCAGTGCCAGGCCATGGCTCCCATGCAGAGCGCTGCCCCAGCTAGGGGAGGGCTAAAATCCTAAGGCTGCTGAGAAAGCTGGGATGCCCTTCCTACAGCCATGAATCAGTATCACTTGCCCATCCACCACCGGAAACAGATGTACAAAAAGGTCTTTTTAGAAGTAGCTCTGCCTACCCTGCTGCCACCCTCCTTTGCCCACTCCTTAGTCTGTTGTCTCCTCGTTCCTGCTTGTCCACTCCTTCCTGGCCTTCCTACCTTCCCCACACTTGCCTCTAAGCCACCACACAGATGCGTGGCAGCGGCAGCCTTGCTCACACACTGCTGGCATCCACATCAGCTTTGCCACTGACTGGAGGGACCAGGGACAAGGTCACCTGCATATATGAAGCCCTTCAATTGCTTAGGCCATGCAGCCCCTGCTTTCAGTCGGAGCAAGGGAGGACCTGCAGCTGGTCTTCTCCATTTGCACACAGTAGAAGGGTATCTTCCCATAGGGGATACTGATGGCTTTGCAATTACTGATCCAACAGTGAAAAATTGTCTCAGACATTGCATCACTTGCTGACTTTCTTTGGCTAGCTTTCCTCTTGAAAAATTATGTTTGTCTTAAAAGAAAAAGTTCTTGGTTGAAATAAATATCCAGGGAATACCAGAGAGCTGTGGAATACCTAGTGGGTCTTAAACAATCTCCTCTACGTTACTATATTTAGCCAAAAATTCCTCTGCACTAGGAAGTATTACTAATTGCAGTTTGAAAAAAAAGATCCACACAAAGAGCAAGAGAAATAGATTATACAGTATGTGCAAAATGCAGGAAAATTTGAAACGTAAAATTTAGTAGGTCATCTGAAATAAGCCTTGTTTAATGTTACCACTTTAAGATAAAAGAAACACCCCTCCTCCCTTTGATTTCTAATCTCTTCCCATTTAAGGCTGTACTACAAGGATGTAACAGTTCCCTACAGAAGCCTCATTTTGTTACCCAGGTGTGTGCCTTTTACCAAATAATTCGCTCACCTGCACAAACACACACAGCCTGATCAGGCCGCCTTCTGTGTATCAGCAGTTGGCTGCTGGGAACACTGTCATCATTTGGACTGTCCTGCCCAGGACGAGAGAGCCACACTCAAAGCTCTGTGGCTCCTCCACCTCTGCAACGGAGCTTGCACCCAGAGCGTGGCTCGGGAAGGACCAGCTCCCTCCCGGAGCTCAGCAGGCACAGCAGCACTGCTGCCATTTAAGGCATGTGTGCTTGCTTTCATTTTAAATAATTTGTTTTTGTTATTATTGCTGTTGTTATTGTTATTGCTATTATTATTTTTAGATGCACTTCTGGGAAGCTGGGCTCAGTCCTACCCCAGGAGGTGGCCAGGTCTTCTGCAGGGCAACATGGGGGGCTGCAACCATGGCTGTCATTTTGCTGCCATTAAGGAATACCAGAGGAGTAGTCCTAAGGAGTTACCAGTTCCTGAACCCAATTTACAAGAAGAAGGTGGTAAAGATGTGGATATTACTTTCTGGAAGAATAACATGGCTGGTTTTAGGGGGGGAAAAAAGTTAGTTTCTGCCCATATGTGGATACTTCCTTGGAAAAAAACAAACCCAAATATGCCTTCGGTTTGTATAATGACTCTTCAGGCAAACTCTAACCAATTTGCGACAGGCAGTTCCTCTTATCTTCTCACAGGCAGGTGGCTTGGGGGTATGCCAGCTCCCTGTGTCAGGGTCCACTGGGGATGAAGAGCAAAGCTGTTCCACATCCAGCCCTGGTTTCGACGTGCAGCAGGAAGGGGGAAATGCTGGTGTCAGGCCAGGCCACTGACAGAAAGGCTCAGCACACTACAGTGCTTCTTTTACTCTGTCATATGCATATGCTGAATAACTTAAGGGACGCTTAGAGTGGATGTAAGCAGTAAACTTTTTATGTGGGGTCTAAAGCCGATAAAGCAAGCCCCAGTCCTCCAGTTGCAAAATATTTGTCACTACTAATTAGGGTTACGACAATTAAAACCCCAGACTATTGTTGCTGAAACAGCATAGCACAAGCAGTAGGGCATATGTTGTAGGGCATATGTTGCATGTCTTGTTGGATGCAGGAAGGCTTTATTTTCTCTCATTCCTTGCAAGCCACTGAGCTGTAATGCAGCTTCCAGGAAAGGATCATGTGCAGCTTCAGCCACTTCTTGGTAAAGGTAATGTCCCATTTTCTCTATGCAGCTGAATTTTTTTTACCCCTGAACACTGGCATGAGAGGATCCTGTTTTTAGAGGCAGCGTAAAATCTGAATTTGGAATAACCTCAGGAGAACATAAGGGAATTCTTGAGAAACTTCCCCCCAGAATCTGACTTCCAAGTATGTGTCCCATCCTACTGCTTGGCTACATGTCAGGCAGAGGACCAGACCTCGACACTTCTGGAACATCAGGGCTCTCACTGAAGCCCAGTGAAGACTAATCTGTAGGTCATGGTAGATGCTTAGCATCTTTGATGGTTGAGCCTTTGCTGAGCAGGTACTAAAGTGTAAAATGCAACTAGCAATTATTTTAATGAAGGAAAATTCTGCAATTTAACACAGGCAAGAAGCCAAGTAAGAGGAAAAAAAAATATATTTGGGATTTGACACAAAAAGGAGACAGCAATCCTTTCAAACCTCTTGTATGAGCTATTAGAGTTTCCATCTTGCTCTTTGCCTTTATCTACCAAAACAACCACTTTGCACAGTTGGGAAAGAAGGCATAGGCTTTCAACAACCTTTTTTAAATAATTGTAATTAGAAAGTGTAGTTTTGTCCAGTATCTGTGTTTTCATACAATGTTACTGTGCTCTGCCCAGCACAGAGTGCAGTTCGTGTATCTCACATGCAGACATTTACCACCACCAGCATGCACCAGCCAGCACTCCCATGCTTGCTGTCAACACCTTACCTGGGCACCCAGGCAGGATTTACCCCATAGGGAACTTTGTGACTGCAGCAACAGGGGAGAGGAAGCATGTGGGGAGCTTCTGGTATAGCAGCACAGGATCCCCTTTTTTGCCATGTCAATATAGACCAAAGCACTTTCATCCTGACTGTTCACCTCCCTGCTCTCCACCCACCAGCTTAGGGCTTTGTCTGCTCTAGCTGACTCCACTCCTGCTCCTCTTTTGCACTCAGGGCTGTCCCTTTCCCAGCCTGCTGCGCAATCTGCTCTGGCCAGAAGCATCACCTTCCTGGAGATGGAGCCATCTCCTGGGGAGCAGCATTCCCCTCTCCCTTTGTAAGACCCCCAGCAGACGACTGGGGTGCATCTGCATCTCCACTGGAGATGAGCAAATCCCACTTCCACCAGCTTGAACCTGAGGTTTTCACCTGGTGACAGGCACTGCTCAGATTTCCTACATTTTAGCTAACGTACTACAAGGACTTTGTCAGTAGGCAGACAACATCCTTCCATTGCCAGGACCCTAGCCCTGTCCACACTGTTTGGTTTTCAGTGTTATAGAACACTGCAGATCCTGGGGAAATCTTATTTTTGTGTCATTTTATACATGCTCTTTTTATTAGACTTTTTTCATTAAAAGATACATTGCAAACACAAGATAAAGTAACATAAATTAACAAAGTTAAATATGGAACAGTTAAAGACATAAACAATAAAGGAAAATATCTTAGTTCAACACAAAATAAACACATAAACTATGAGCATATATAACATAAATTAGCACAAAAAATGTGGTGGACAATACCACCGCTTACACACTGACACAGACTGCAAACAGGAGCTGCAAAGTGGCTGCAAGCAGGGAAGTGGCTGCTCCCAGGGTGCAGGTGCTTACCTATTCTCAGCAGCACGGTCTCACGAGTTACCTCCAAACTCCTGCAGAGTGGGCCCTGCTCCTCTTGTAAGGCTTGACTGACAAGTTACCTGAGCTTCTCATCACTGCTACTGATGACAGTGAAGCTGAGCAACCACAGGTCAGGTTCCTACACTCCATATTGCTATTTTTCTCTTCCAGCTTATATTACTATGGGAATAGTTCCAAGCTGCAGTCCAATTAAAATCAGTGTCATCTGTACCCGTTTTATTTTCTGAGGATTTCCTAAGGTTCCTAAGCGATGGATTGCACTTGGCTTTAAGAAACACCAGGACATCACCGCATATAGCACAAACCAGGAGGTGACACAAGTCCTGTACTCACCCACTCTTAGAACAGCTTCGTAACGGTTGGAGCTCTCCTCTACCATCCTACAAGCCATGGGAGGAAGATCCTCTTCTGCTGTGGAGCCATCTGGGCTCATTGTATCTAAGAATGTGTTCAAGCCAATTCTGGCATTAGTTGAAGCTGCCTAAGGACTGCTTAAATGTATCACACTGAAGGAGGGCACTTCCGCACAGCCCTGCCATGAGGGCAGCCCCAGGCTATGGATAGAGGGCCCGTCCCTCCCTCCAACAAAAAAAATAGGAAGACGGAGGCTCAGATGGATTTCCGCAGCCAGTATACAATGGTGTAGTAGAGCATTTTTTCAAGCTACCTCAGAAAATGCCCTTACTGCATTCTGCCGGTCTAGCTTTCAGGCAGGGTGCAATTCTGTTCCTTCCTTTGTGTGCAATGGACTCAGTTTGTTTAATTCCCTTCAGTGGGACAAGGAAACAGATACGTAAGTACCTTGCAGTCAGTGGAAAACAGAAACACCACTGAAATATCAAACTCCTCTTGAGTATCACAATAAGCTTGGCTGAAATCACAGCAGGGTCCAAGCCTACCCTCCCCCACAAACACCTTGCTAAGATCCTGGTTTGGTGTCTGCAGGTAGACCTGCATGTAGTGAGAAGGTACCAACTTTTATCTTCCAGAGTTTATATGTGGCTGCAATAAAAGACAGTAAATGAATAGTAAGTGTATCCTGAGCTCCATGGAGTACCTTTTGTCCAGGAGGATCCCAAAGCACTTCACAAAGAGGATGCACAGGGGTCACTCACCTGCTGCTGGAAGGTAGTGACGTCAGGGGAAAAGGCAGCTGCCATTCTGCACCAGCAGCACTACACAGTGGTATTTTTAGGAGGGAAGAATAACTTACCCACTAGAAATTATGAATACCTATATTTTAAAAGAGCCCCTCTATACAGAACAGACTATGCAGCACACATGTAACATGCAACCCACCGCTCACCAAACTGCCAAGCATGCAGCACAAGCCTACACAGTGCAGTCATTTTCCAGGTAAGGTACTAAATAGATGCAACATATTCAAGAAGGCAGCAAGCATGCACTGTGCAGGCCATGCACCCGGTCCTCTGCAGCATTAGGTAGTGACACTGATCAGTTACTGCACATAAGAGAACAATCAGACAACAGGTTGCAAATGTTGACTGGATACCCTCATGCTTTGGGTACATTCTGATGTTTTCCATCACCTACATAATGCAAGTAGCTTTTCCCAGTAAATTTCGGTATTTGGTAATCCCTGGAGTAGTGGAGCAAGCACAGTTTTAAAAAGTAAAGTACCTTCCAAAGATAAAAAAAACGCTTCTCCCAGATGCCTTTTCTTGGTGCCAAATCTGAGAAACTTTGGCATCCATTCCTATATCCTTCCTTCTAGCTGTCTGTTCTGATATCCATTTCACCAGCATCTCAGTGTATCACCTTTTTGTACTTTCCAGTTTTTCTACCACTAGTATCTACCCATAATGGCTTAAACCTTTGTCTTTATTATACTGCAGGTCGCAAATACTTTCCATACCCTCAAATGCCCTTATCTATTTATTCAAGGGGGTTGAGGTGGGAAAGTGAAAAAGTGGGAAAGCTGGTAAGTATATGACAGTTCTATGAAATTATCAAGGAACCAGTTAAACAGAGATCCCTGATGGTATCAGGCAGCAATTCTTTCTCCAGCCTTACACCTTCTTCACTGTGTTAATGGTTAGTATTTGTAATACATCACAGTCAAGCACAACAGTGCAAGACATCACACAATTCACCTGAGAAAGAGAAGATCCCATCAACACATTTCATGGGTTTGACACCATACTAATGAATCAAGAATAGAATCAGGACAGTTAAGAGTGCAATTTGGACTCTGATCCAACAGCAGACAAACTGAAGAGGACATAAAAACCAGCACAAGACAGTAGCAGTCGCCAAGGGATGAAACTGAGTATCAGGAAGATGGGAAAGAGGCAGCAGGCAAGAACAAGGGCAACAACATGGAGCTGGAAGAGAATACTGCTGACAGCATCTAGGAAAAGACACAGGCAGGCAGGTAGACACTAAAGCTTTTGTAGCTGTATAATGAAAATTAATAGATACACATGGAACTGAAACCGAAAGTGGGACTTTGGGTTTCACTGGGTACTGAATTGGGGTGCACTTACAGTTCTGAGCTAAGATTAGTTCAATACGAAATAGCCAAAAGATACTAGAAAATTAAAGCAGAGGAAATGCTTTAAGGTCCCTTCCAACCAAACCCATTCTACGACTCTATTATATGAAAATTCCAGTTTGTGCCACTGCATGGAGAGAGGGTCATTTTGGGCTCCACACTGAAAGCATCCTGGCCACTGAACTTGACAACTACATTGAATACAAGATCTCCAGTCATAATCTTGTTCATGGAACAGTCATCCCTGCATGGTGAGACACTGACTCCACACTCATTAAGGATGCGATGTGGAACTTTGTCCTCAGTGCTTCTGGATGAAAATACAAAACTGCCCTGCTGCTGTTAATGTAAGGGGAACAGCAGCTTCTGCTTACCAGCTTTGCTTTCTGCTCACCACAGTGCCGTCCCATATGGTTAATGAAGCCAGGCCACTTTGCCAATTCAGTTATTCACCTACGTCTGGGAACTGAGACAATCTGCGGTCTTCATTGACTTGCTGTCCCATAAAAAATGTTCCATCCATAATTTCCACGATTCTTTAAAGAAAGCTCATTAGAAAGCTTTTCTTCTTATCTTCTTACAGTCTACTTCCTGCACAGCTGGAATACAGACCACCTCTTCCTTCACCTTACTCTCTTTCTGCACTGAGCTGAATTCACTGCCTGGACATCTCCCTGGTTCTTCACACCTGATCCCTTGATTCACACCACATCTCTATATCTGGTGTCTTCTACTATGCTGACACCAAAATAAATTTGCCAAGTATTTTAAGTCTCACTACATACTCACATTTCTAGGACTTAACAGGAGGACTCCTTTTCCTGTCAAGTATTATGCTCTTTAAAGGTTGCAACAATGAGAGATAAAATATAGCCTGTAGCTCACCATGTGCAAACATGCACACAAGCAGCTACAGCAGGCCTGTGCACATCACACCTATACATACACTTTGCTGGGCCACTATTGCTTGCGGAAGGAGACAGGGAAAAGAAAACACAAGGAAGGGCATCTTGTAAGCTCTTGTAAGCTGAGATGATCCTGTAGGGCTAAGAGTAGAAAGAATGTATATTTTAAGAAATACATTTAGGGAAACCACTGCTGCTTTTGTCTCACAAAGGAAGCCACCAAATCTCTGCCTAACTTGCGCTGGTGGCCATTTACATTTACTTAAAGGAGGAGACAGGAGGGGGTTCCTTTGTTGCATCTTGCAGCATCCTGAGTATTACCTCTAACAGCAGCAATGGTTACTCCAGCATCTTCACCGCCTCCTGCCCTTCCCCGCCCTCCCCCAAGTCCTGTGTGGCACTCTCGGGCTGAGGCTGTTGGTTTTATCTGGAGCTGCCAGGTCCTGCCATTGCTTGGGCTGAATTTCACATGGGGCTCTGGTCATCAAACGCCATGTGGTTCTCCCAGGTACTGCAACTCTTCTCTCTGTCCACAGGCAGTGGAAGAGATGCACACAAGCTTCTTTACCTTCTTCAGATAAAGAGCTTTTTCAGTCCAGGAATGTAAAGACAAACAGTGTGCCACCTCAGCCGGTTCAGACAGATGTTGTACAAGTTCTGAATAAACAATATATCATCTATCTGGCCACAGTCTTATCCTTTAATGCACAAAGACTGAGAACTCTGATACTCTCAAAAGCTGTACGTGTCTGTGCCTTTTGTTAGTAAAGAAATGTCAGCTGGGAATAAAATGCAGAGATCTTGTCAGCATTGAGCCACCGCCTCAATTTTGAGTCACAAACTTTAACATCAGTTTTCCTACAGGGGAAATTCCTTCCTTGGAATATAGCCATTTTAGAAAAGTTTGAATTCAAGTCTGAGTATAATGGCACAGGCTTATCTAAGTTACCTGCTGAGCTGGGATGCACACGTTCAGTCCCTGTTATTGCTGGAGTAACCATTGCTGCTGTTAGAGGTAATACTCAGGATGCTGCAAGATGCAACAAAGGAACCCCCTCCTGTCTCCTCCTTTAAGTAAATGTAAATGGCCACCAACGCAAGTTAGGCAGAGATTTGGTGGCTTCCTTTGTGAGACAAAAGCAGCAGTGGTTTCCCTAAATGTACTTCTTAAAATATATATTCCTTCTACTCTTAGCCCTAAAGGATCATCTCAGCTTACAAGAGCTAAGCCTCTGTGTATCTGATTATTAAATAATTTCTAAAGCAGATGGGAAACTACAGTGGTTTGAACAGCTAGGCTGAGACAGCATGGCTAAAAATAGTATAGCAGGCTTCTTTTAATTAGTAAGATGATCGAGTATGACAGAAGAGAGAGATGTAGGTATATGGATTTGTGTGTATGTGTGTCTTTAAAATTAAGTTATTACCTCAATACCAGGTATTATTTATAACATATATGATACATGATGTCTGATTTTTATGATGCCATTTATCTTCACTTGGGAGAGAAGACAGTCTAACTCCACTCTCATAATGTCAATCCTTGCTGTATTCAAAAGGAAAATTGTAATAAGATAAACCTGCCACCGTGTGCAGTACCATCATTTTTTAAATGATGTGGATTAGTAAGTGCTCTGATGCAGCAGACTGTCAGATCTGCAACTCCCTGAGATCGACCCTTCCCAAGGGCCCCTGTGAACAGGATGGGAGAGCAAGTCCAGCTTTATAGCTGTGAATTCACGGCACAGGAGACCAGTACAGGCCCAAAGAGACCTATCCTATCCTACCACTGTGCTGCCCACATATTTTTAAGGACTCTTCAAAACACGAACAGGGGAGAAAAGAAATCTGCCATCTCTATGCTCTAGCAGTGCTTGGTGACATGTGCCCAGTGGTGATCTGCTCCACCACGCGGACGTGGTCCTTCGGTATGTACAGCTGACTGATGACCACATTTGGTCCTAGGACCACACACCTTCTGCCCAGGCTGCGGTGGGGGCGTGCCACAAAACACACACTGACCCTGCAGCTGCAGACATCAGGCTGGTATGCTGAGGAGGCTGAGGATGCCTGGCATGTTGGGCACTGGGTCAGAGAGATATCCCGTTGCTCCAAGGGGAACACAGACAGGGAGGCTCTGCAAACTATGCCCTTTGCTACAGAAGGACTTGACCAGTGGTGGGCCCAACCCTCTTCTTGTCTACTGCACAAAGGTTTCAGCTGATAATTTGAAAGGACCTGGAAGTAAAAGGTTAACCATCACCACAATGAAAATTCTCCTGCAAGGTCATGCTGTCAGTGTCTTGCTTAATGTGGACCAGACAGCACCTGCCTTCCATCAGGATCTGGTGCGAAAACTCGGTGCACTCATTAGTCATGAGGTGCCTTCTGCTGGTCAAAAGTACCAAGTCAAGGAAGATGAAGACAGGGGGGTGTGTAGGAATTGAACAGTGGTAGGAAAACCAAAAACAATCTGTAAAATTAACTTCTTTCTTATTCCCCATTTATCCCCTTGAAGGTGTTAGGACTCTGGCTGGCTAGCAGGGCTCCACAGTGTCTTTCTACAAGATGGTCTGGGGTTAATTTCTGTCTGCTGGGTTTTGACTCTGATATGAGCAGGAGCCCTGTGGGTAAGATGACTTCCACTTGCTCCAAGTCTGTGCTCCCAAAGCCAAACTATACAGCTTTCCACTCAGTGCAAGAGAGCAATTTGGAACCACTGAAAGATTTTTCTGGGGAGGGGTTTAACCCAAGAGACAAAAAGCTTGCAAAGTTGACAAAGCTTTACTGTTTCTTCCTCTGATGAGCTGTATTTTTTCCCACCTTTTACAAACAAGAGATGGTGAGACCCAAGAAACTAGAACAGGTAAACCTTAGAGAGTCTGATTTTTTTCACTCAAGTGAAGACTCTCTGTCTTAGAAGTTGGGCATGTCTGGCATTCTGGCTACAAATAGGCTTTCTCTGGTATGGAAAGCCCCCCGTGTAAGTACAGCATCGTGAGCAAGGAAGGGGTCATACACCTCCACCTCCATGCTCCTGCTCTGGCTCTATGCTACCTACACTGTTAGTGGAACCAAGTTCCCCAAATTGGAGTATGTTATGCAAAAGGAAATCGTAACATCATTAGATATGTTTTCCCTGTGTTACTTACCGCTGTAGAAAAGTAATAGCAGATTTTGAACACTAGTAACTGCTTTATTTGTAGCAACAACAAGTTAAAAATTATTCAGGGGAAGTTCTCAATAAGCCTGAAGTGCCAGACTACTATAGGAAAAAACAACTTAGTGATGCTGGAAGAGGATTTAAAACACATTTTAAATATTCTTATATAAATAAGTATGGTGGTGTAGAAAGAACAAACACAACCAGTCCATTTTAGTCCCCACTGTAACTGACTTCAAGCTATTTCTCAACTAGTAATTTTCCTGATGTTTTTGCTAAATGACCTAAGTCTTCAGTCAAATCATGTTCTTGAAATCCATATTTAAATCTTGACATTCAAAAGCAATTTAGTTTGAAATGCATGCTTTTATCCAAACCCAAAGTTCTGAAGTTCTGCCCCAAGATTTGCAATACGTTTCCACCTCCCATAACTATGGCAGGGTTTCCTGGGGAGTGTGAAGGCTGGGGGCAGGTCTGGCTGGGCAGGACCTGCCAGGTTGGCTCAGACCTCTGGGAGGTAGAAGCACCCAGCATGGTCCCAAGCACAGGCTGCCGTGGCAAGGCCAAGCCTTCAAGGACCTCAGTTCAGTCATTTCCTAAAATGCTGGGTCATGTGCCACAGCCAAATCTGAAAATATCTCTGGGGGTCTACTGTGCCTTCCCAGAGCCCAGCAAAGCAGCACAGCCTGGGGGTGGCTCAGGTTCATGGGCAGTTTATAGTACAGTCATTCTGGAAGCCACAACTGCATCTCAGTGATGGTTTCTTGAGGCAAATAAACTTCTAGTACTGTCTGTTTTAGACATTCGTCTTCCAGCCATCACTGGAAATCCGACCTCCTATTTTTCTGTTTGCAAAACAGGCTTAGGGCCCCCTCCTGAAGAGAGCTGAGCATTCAGGCTCTGTTTCAGTCAAACCTTAAGCATATGCTTAACTTCAGTGCGCCTGTGCAGGGTCAGCCTGAATATGTGATCCTGTAATGAGCAATCACTAAAGTGTAGCTCTGGGAATGAGGGTTGCTGTATTGCTCCAATTCTACACAGTTGGGGAACTGCAGTGCATTTTGGAGAACTAGAGCATGCAGAATTAACTTTGTCTTAATTTGTACTCCCCAGAGTATGCCATACAGTTACTGCTTTGGTAATGCTGTCATCTGAGGGCATTACGACATGCCAACATAGTGACTGTTTTCTCATCTGGTGGTAGTGACGAACTGCCACAATGCAAAGTATAAGAAATGCAGACCCTTCCTAGTTCTGGTAGCCACCATGCCATCAGAGGATGACATTTTATATCTGTATTAAGAAACATTAAGAAAGAAAATGTTTATAGCATGCTAGCCATCAAGACAAAAATGAACTAACGTGCCAACCAATCTACAATCATTTTCTTTACAGGTACTTAATTATAATTCTACCATCCCAAACTGAGCTTCTCAAGTTATCCTTCGAATCAAATGCAAGAGAAAAATCCATCCTTGGCTGTGGTACTATAAACCCAGCCAGTCTAGTAAAGTAGAGAGTTACTCTTCTACGTATTTGGCAAAACTGGGAGCAGAATTTACCACTTGGTATAAATATTTCTGCATAGTTTGTTTAAAAAAAATCTTGCCTGTTCCTCTTTCTGGCAGACTCTTCAAAAGTAGTAAATATGCAGATGGGCATAGTGATATATTTTGTATCAACATCTTTTAAATGTGTGCATATGCATTAGCTATATAAATATATTCTCCAGGAAGTCTGCCAGTGGATATACTACAAAGCTCTGCGTGTTACATTTGGGTTTGCTTGTGCAGTAGCATGGCAGCATCAGAAAGAACCCCTCTAGGTTTATTTGCTCTACAACAGCTCACACTTACCTTCATAGTTTCCCCTTTTCTATCTCTATGTACAAATGCTTTATATCTATATGCCATGTGTACATATATAGTGTATATATACACATACATAAACACAAATGCAAGCCTATGTACTGTATATACACATAGAGCCTTCATTATAAAGCTATTATAAAGCCATGACAAGGTATATGAACTTTCTATGAAATAATTGTTCTGCACAGTAGCTTCTAGGGGAATCAACCACTTGATGACTCTGCTGTCCCAGTATCACCTTACAGCTAATGATGGGTGATACGTGAAGACCACAGCAGTATGCCAAAACTGCATGACATACCAAGTAAGAATGCACTTGATACTGAGCAACACAAGAATAATGCCCCACGGACCCTGTTGCTGCATCTTCAGCTCTAGCCCTGGGCTTGTTCGGTGCCACCCCACGCACACAGCCTGTCCCACCCCTGTGGTACCGCCCAGTACCACTGCTCCTCCACCCTGCTGGCAGAATCTCCCTCTGGTTCTGCCCCCTCTCCCTGCTCTTCCCTTTCTCTCGAAAATTTGCTGCACATGCAGATCCCTGAAAGCAAGTGCATGAGTGAGTCTTGCCCAAGCTCTGGGGTCCTGCCTGGGGGCTGGAGAGAAGCAGCCCCAGCTGGTGCCCAGCATCTCTCTGCAGCCAAACCAGCATCCCCCACCGTCAGACTGGCTGGAGGGTGGAGTCTGGCGAAGGACAAGATAGGAGAGGACATCTGTCCATTGCCCTTGAGATCCCACCATCCCCTTATGCAAAATTGGTTTAACAGCGTCGTGTTTCTTGCTGTTGGTGCACTCCTTTTCTAGTATGGGTATCATGAAGGAGTCACAGGGTATTGCCCATCACACGAGCACCAACAGATGGGGGCAATGGAGGAAGCGACCGCAGTGCTGCAGGTGGACGTGTGTGTGTGTACATATGGTACCATTAACCATGCACGGGGGGCAGTATGGACACTTGCAATGGCACTATGAGAACCATGCTCTTCTACTTCATTGCGCAAGGGAAAGCCACAGCAAATATTGTAGTGTGGATACAGCAAAAAGACAACCCTGTATTTAATTTTAGACAAAAATCCATTTGCTTTTGCAGTGATGATAAGCTAGAATGAGCATTATGGAATTCTGCTTCCCACCCTCCCCCCCCGCCTTTGGAGCTACTACTTAGATGAGCTACAGTATTAAAGAAGAAGCTGCAAAGATGCTAGCTGCAAAAATAAAGGATGAAATAAAAAGTCAAGCATCCACATTCCCCCCAACTAAAAATGAAGTTCTGAGGAAAGGGAGGAGGGAAAAGAAAAGGAACTTACCACACTGCGAGTGAACTTTTCTAGAGAAGTTCTACGACCTTGCTCATTCTCTGGCTTAACAGGGAAAAAAGTGGGGAGAAAAAAAATACAGAAAAAACCCTTCAGCTTAAATGCAGTTTTTTAAAATAGCAGCAAAATATAAGGAAGCAGCAAGGGGAAAAAGTTGTAAAAAAATGTAAAAAGCGGAAATCAATGTTTGCAACAGCAAACATAAGAAACCAAAACCCCTGAAAGAATGAGAAACATCACTACTTTTACTCTTGGAGAATGTCACCTTTTCTCCTTTGAGTTTTTTGAATGGTTCAAACAATGTCTGTGTGTTGCCATGTCTCACAGCTATTGGTATTGATTTCTTGCTCATTGAATTTTCCTTCTGTGGCTGTTTGAGCTGAGACCTCTGATTCTGGTTAATATCTGCCAAACAGCTGATCGGAGGCTCCCATCTACTTGCTTAGAGGGATGAAAAAAAACCAAACCACAGTAACTTTTTACAACATTAAAAAGCAATGTGTGAGTGAATACAGCACTGGAAGAAAACCACCACTGAACTCATTTCCAGGGAACCTACACTCTATTTATCCAGAGGCTAGAAGCACATTTCCAGTAAGTTCAGCTACATCAAAACATAAGACAGCGTATGTAAGTCTGTGCAAGCCCACGGAAAGATACAGGAAGAACTGGAGCACTGGTATTTTTGTATCTGGAGTGCAGGACGACCCATACACAAGAAGACATTCAACTGCACTGCAAGAAGACAAGCGTGTGCATCATGGCTTTATTAACGTATCCCTGAGAAGGCTGCTCACTGCAGCGCTTCATTCATTTGGCACAAGGGAGATCTAACTGTCACTAACAAGGAAGAACTAAACAATTTATTGGCATGTTTGCTGGAATATCTAAAAGAAACAAATTGTTATGGAGAAGAGAAGAAACTCAATAACATGACAGAAAGCTCACTGCATTCACAAAGCTATGGGCACTGCTGATTTCCAGGAGAGAAACCTACTTTAATATGGTGAGCCAGTGAAATGGAGGTGATAAGATAGAAGTAAAACTGCTGTGAAGGGGATAAGGATCTACATGTAAGGGAAAACCACAGTAATGATGGTGCACGACAGTTCATTGGGAAGAAGCACTGTACTAGAAACAAGCATTGCACTGGAGGTGCCTACCTGCCGTATCACCTGCCACAGATTCAGCTGCAGTAACAATGCCCAGAGTAATGCACCAGTGCAAAAACCAGATAGAGAAGATGTAAGGAATTCAAAAGCCTATCAGATAAATCATGTGAGAACTTGTATAGGTGAGTCTAGGCAAAGCCTTTTGATTCTTCTGCTTCTTCATCACAGCTGCCATGAACAGCAGCTCACTTGTGTCTACAAGGCTAGTCTGAAACATCCCAGGAAGAGATGGGGCTTATTCTCTCTGTTGCATCAACAGAGATGAGACCAGAAGACAAGGCCCTTTTAAGACAAGCAATATTCTTTGTCCAGAAGAAAGTGTCAAGCAACCTCCCCTCTTATAACCATTTGAAGAAGCCACACCATCAGCTCTCACGTCCCAAAAGTGGTATCAAAAGTAAAAGCTAGAGGCATGATGTTTTAGCCAATACTGTGGATGGAGCCAGGGCCTCAGAGCATGTACCAAGCAACAAAGCAGGCTTCCTGGCTGGCAGGGAGGCAGAAAGTTACCCAGTAATATGCACCCCAAAGGAGTATTTAACATTCACTAACCTGAGGGTTAGTTGCCCCTCCCTGCATGTGAGAAAGGGAAAAGGAATGTCAGCTTCACTCTTCTGCTAACTGCAGCAGTGCAAGTGCTCAGAGCATCACAGATCCCCTCCTTGAAGGAGCCTCAGTGGTGTTCGGGCACCCAGAAGGAAGCAGAGGTGACAGAGAGAGGTTGCGGTCCTGCCGCCTTGGCTGAATGCATCACAACAAATGGGTCTGAGGACAGCAGTGCATGGCCGTGGACAGGGGGGCCTCCATGCTGGTCTCCCGCAAGGCTGGCAAGACCCACTGACAGCCAGGGTAAAGGCATTCATTTCACTCAAGAGAAGAAATAGCCTAGACAACAGGAAGAGTGCTCTGTGAGGCTCACCAGCAGAGCAAGGCACTTGGAGTCTGCAGCATCGCATTGCTGCGGGCTGGAAAATCAGCATGTGGCCCGACTGCATTTTAAAGTGGAGCTTTGGCGTGCACTGGGGGTAAAGGAGAGTGAGCTACTGGAAACAGGCCACCCTGTCAAAATTTAGTGTCTGTTTTTGCTACCAGCAAGGTGATGCAGCTTCCTGTGCAGCTGGGCTTCAAAGATAAGGAGCACCTTCTTGGGGTGCTGAGAGCCTATCTAGCACAGGAGGCTGCACACAAGGCTGTTTCCCCACCATGGCGTGGGGAGGCAGGTACTGAGAGCACCAGTGGTGTCCCACAGAAGTGCCTTGCAAGCAAAGGCTGCAGCAACCCTGCACATTTGGCAAGGGAATGGCAGGCTGGAATGAGCTGGGTGTGTGGAAAGCTCATCCCCATAGCATCCAGCTCTGAGTCAAAGCATGACATTTTCCAGTAAAATAAAAAGCAGCTGAGGCAGGCTGGCTGCAGAGTGATGAGCCGAGTTGAGCAGCTTTAATGGCAGTGGGTGTGAGTGCTGGCTGTAGGGCTCTCTGGCTCTATCTGCCTGCTCGCCTGCAGACCATCTGGCTGGCAGCCTGCTGCGCATCCCTCCAGGATGGCATAGAGGTGTGGAGGCTGCCTTGCACAGCAGAGGAAGGAAATTTAAAAATAAGAGAGTAAAAAAAAAATATATTTAAAAATATAAGAGACCAAGTCAGACCTTTCTCAGTCCTGTGAACAGATCTAGGGTCCTGCGAAGTCTGGCAAGGCTGCGGATGCCGGAGCTGTGCCTGCTGCAGCACCACAGTGGCGTTTGCACAAACACACGCTGAGAGTGCAAAGGGCAAAGGCAGAGAAACACATGTGCATGCCAGGCCAAGCAGGCCTCCTAGGTGCAAAACAGACCATCTTTGCCAAGAAATACACCAACAGACTCCACCAGCTAATGGCAAAGGACATGTGTATTTGAATAAAATATGAAACAACCACCCCCAACTGCAGATGAAAACCTCTCAGCTCAGGTAGGTGCAGAAAAATACATCTCACCACTTACAAACTGTTCACTAATTATTGATTGTCACCTCCAAATTTTCCTCTTTTTTCATGATTAACTATTTAACCAGCCACCCCAATGTTAAGTTCCTTTGTGTAGATTCTGCTGACACAGGACACTATAAGGAGAAAAAACTTATGAAAACCAGCTGACCCTGATTATTAAAAGTAATTATGAGAAAATTGCTCAGCATCTTTACAACACTCAAGCCAAGTCCTACCACTGAATCAAACTGGTCAAGTGTGTCCCAAAGGGATCAAGACAGGGACAGAATCTGCAGTAAGAATCTTCCTGGACAATATAAAGCAGCTGGGACAGGGGCTCTGGATGAAAGCCATGCTTCAAAAGGAGTGTGCTGAAAATGGAGCCGGTTTCTTATGGGATGAAGCTCTTAGCTGTTCCCTTGCTGACACTTTTTGCCAGAGATCTGAAAAGGGGTAGGGAAATGCATCCAAACGCTTGGTCTTCTGAACTGCAGGTCTGCAAAAATCTCTCCCTCCCTCCCTCCCTCCCTCCCTCCCTCCCTCCACCCCAGGATTAATTTTGTTTGCTATTGAGTCCTTTTTTTTTTTTTTTGGTATGAGACTTTGGGGCTTGGGGTGGGGTTTTTTTTGAACTTTAATTTGGTGAAAACCATGAGTTCCATAGAGGATGGCATGAGACGAAAATACAGGATAATAATTTCTCTGACCCTGGCTCAGGAAAAGGCCAGGAGTGGGTCCTGGGCTTCTCAGGCAGTCAGGTACACCTGTCCAAAGCAAGAAATCAAAGGGCATCTACAGTGCTACCAAATGCCTGGAACAGTATTTTGTATCTATTTTGTGTCCATTTGCACAGGACCACAGAGAACTCATCCTTCTCTGAACCAGCTGGAGAGGAAAACAATGCTCTAAACTGAGCAAAAACCAACCCTGGTGTGACGGGACTCACATCCATGGCTTCACAGCCTGTCTGTGCTACAGCTGCTTTTCCAGAATGCTCCCCTACCTGCAGGCAGGGCCGGACAGCAGGAAGGCACCCTGTGCCAGGCTGCCATGAACACCTGAGCTGTGACAGCTCAGCTGCCACTTCAGCTGGCAGTCAAGTGCCTGCTAACTTGGAGACACCCACCAGTGTTATCGTTTCACCTTTACAGGGAGTAATGGAAAGTGCCTCCGGGTCTTTCCTGTTCCCTCTCTCCCATCTCCTAAAAAATAATCTACGCTGCTCCTTCCCCAGGGAACAAACCCCTGCTCTGCAGCCAAGTCACCCAGCCAAACCTTCTCCTTGCCTTGAGCGAGGAGGTTTGCCATGGCACTCGTTCTGACATGAGGCTTGCTGCTGTCTAAGGACATCCAGCCACCATTTTGGCTTCCAAGGAGGAGGGCTGGGGGGTGGTGCAGTGGTGATTACCTGCTGTAAAGTAGCCTGCAGTAATGTGCATATCAGCTGAAAAAGGAGCAGGTTGATGCTTGACTCGGCACAGCATGAGTGGGGCATGTTGTGTAGATACACAAATAAAACGTGATAAGCCAGTCAGGGATCTTGGCACCATCCAGCCCTTTGCTGCTGAGCTGGCTGCTTTCAGAGGCCCTGAGATTTCTATCATCTGCTACAGGGAGACGGCTGGGCACGGAGGCACAGAGCTTGAATTGGGCTGAGTCTACAGCCGTTCATCCCGAGGACAGGGCTCTGCCCTTGTCCCTCCTCTCCTCCAGCCTGGCAGGGGAGGACTTCTGTGCAAGGCAGGGAGCTACACCCAGCTTTCTGCCTTTGCAGCACACTGCTTCCAATCACACCCTTGCTGGAGGCCAACCTCATGTTCCCCGCTGAGCACCATGAATCTGCAGGATTGAGGCCAATAATACTGTGGTTACTTGCAATAAAGACATTGGGAAGAACACAGAAAAAACCAATCTAAAACGGATTAACAAAGTATGTATGCCTGGTCTGTACACAGCCTATGTCCACTGTCTTGCATCAGTTAGTGGTGTGAACAATATGTTCCTTTTATCCTCCCTGGCATCACTCATAATTCTGTCATTGTATCTCAGTCCTGACCCATAACTTCTCCTCCCTCCCCTCCATTACTGCACTCCCAGAGCAAGGAGGGGAAGCTCCCACATCTGTGGCTATTGTACAGTGTGGAAAAAAAGTAACTCTTCAAACTTACAGTATCTTACCAATCTCAAAAATGTCAAGGATGTTTTGAGGCACCAATCAAGCCTTGCCACCTCTCCACTGAGCAGGTCGCTATTATTCCCAGTTGACAGAGGAGATTACACAGGCAAAACTGAACCTTGTTTCCCCCAAGGTGTCACAAGAAAGTAAGTGGGGGAACCAGGGAAAGTGCATGGATTTTGTGGCTCCCAGTCCTGTGTTTTAGCCACACAGCCAACCTCTTTCCTTCTCCTGCCCACTCTGCTTGTCACAACCCAGTGCTGGAAGGAAAAAGAACCCAAATGGCATAAACTTACCCACAAAATACTAATGTGTGAATCTCAAGCCATAGAGACATTAATTTGCTTTGTGCAAGAAGCTCTTTTAGCCCAAGTCCATCATGCTGTGCTTCTGACATAACTTATTTTCAGCAGTAAAAGTAAGGCTATGCCATATTGGTGTGGTACACAGGCAATGTTAGGATAATGTCTTTGGGGCAAGGCATACTCATGCCCCAGACTCATCAAGTCTTTAAAAATTGCAGTGAATTTCTGTTCACATCAGTGAATCTGGAACTTGTATGCAGGCTCTACACCAAATTCTCCATCCATGCAGGCAACTGGGTTTCTCTTTTCTTTCCCTCTGCTTTCCAGCTATTTAGAGGAATTTTAAAGGGATGCCTTCTCAAAGCTGCACCAAAGGCACTGACGATGTCACTCTGTAGCTTAGAGTACAGAAACTTCATGTTCTGTCAGCATTTCTGTACCTACACTGCTTCAGAAATGTTCACTTGCCCAACACAATGCAACATGATTGCAAAGAGCTTTACAGATTCTGGAGTAACATCAACTTCCCTCCTGCATCCTCTGAAGCTGGTGAACAGGCCATCTACACAGATCTACTCCTGCCTTTTTTGTGCCTTGCTATGTTTACTTGTGCACCTACAGCTCTTTCAAAACGAAACTTGATTCCTACTTTCACGGCTGTGTTAACATGACACCAAAACCTGCTCCTCTGGCACTTTGCAGGGGGATGAGGATGTCATACTGACATATCCAGGGCTTGATCTGACAGCAAAACAAGGGCTGCAAAAAAATACCCCCACCTTTGGTTTGAATGTGCTCAGCTGGGAGCAGAAAAATCTCCTGCTTTGAAGCATGTAAACCCTCACATGCTCAAGAGGGACTTGGGGGTGGGAGACATACACCGTTAGTTGATAGGGGTAGGAAGATGGCAAAGGTTTTTTAAACTTTAGACCATCAGAAGTCTTTGCCTTGTACCTTCTTCTTTCCGCACAGCCTCTGAACTCTAAGTCAGGTCTAACCTTTTCAAATGTAAGCAGCACTGGTTTATGCTGTCTCAAACCAGACATTTTGAAACAGGGCTCACTGCTGCCCTCCATTACCTTCCCCTAATCCACCTGCCAGTAGTCTCAGCCACAGGCGACAGAGGGTTTTGTCCCCTTTTGTCACCATATGCCTGCTTTTAGGGCACACAATGACAATCAGGACAAAAATCCCACTGGGATTTCATTGCGTTGTGCCGATGTAATGTAATTTGGCAGCAAACAGAGAATGCAGCAGAAAAACAGCAGGGAAGACAGTGATGGGAAACCACACATTCAGGCTGCAGGAGTCAGGAGTCGGTTTATGTACTGTCCTGGCAGCCAAATATAAGTGGGACACATACACGTGTACATGCATGCACATGCACACAGTTGGACACGCAAACTTATGGGAGTAAGTCAGGAGGTGCAGGAGACATTTGAACACAACCACAAAAGCAGAGGTCAGCAGCTTACCTCCCGGTCCCCTCAGAAAGACGGGACACTTGGACAGGTGCTGCCGTAACTCTGCATAACCACTCCTTCACTATCCTGAACTGGGGAGTCCTGGTAGAAACACGGTGCTGGCAGAGCACATGCACACACCAAAAAGGCTAAAAAGAGCTCAAACCCGGTGAGAAAGCATGGCTGGAATTCTTGATTACTGTATGGGTCACAATTACTTGTAATCTCCAAGGAAAAGGAAACATCGCCAGGGAGCCAAAAGCAAGGGAAAGGGAGACAGGGAGCATGGGAATCACTGCAGAGAGGTCTGCAGGTAAGGCATCTAAAGGGAAGGTCACATGGTGAGGCTAGGGATGTGGACCCCAGTATGGTTGAAATTTACACCAGTAATGAATAGATTGATGGGGTTTGCTTCTCATACCAGACACTGTCTTTGTCATGAGAAGGAGGCAATTTTGAGTTTGGGAGACAGCTGGGCAAAACAAACGCTTTTCCGTATTATTTTTACTTGGGTCACTGTGCTTTCCCTAAAACACAAGTTGAGGCTGTGCATACGGATGCCGTACTCTGTGCCCCCAGTGAGGAAAACAAAAGCTCTCATTCCTTTGTTAAATGAAGGAGGGGGGTGGAAAAGGAAACAATATTTTAATTTTCACACTAGCAGCAAGCAGCAGGCGAGAATCAAGAGGTGCTAAGAGATGCAAGCATGTCCTTTCCAACAGATACCTTCTTCTTTGCCAGCAGTAAGTCCTGGTAAGCATTTGAGCGGAGGAAGCGCGCATAGCTGTCACTCTTCATCAGCTTGTAAATGTGCTCCTATGGGACGGGAGGAAATGAGAGACAGAGAATTGTTATCAAACCTCATTTAGACATCACAGGGATTTAAAACACAGCAAATTAGAAGGAAGAGAGACTGATCAAAGTCCTAATTAAGTCTGCTATTATTGATTATCTGTGTTGTGGTAGTGCACAGGAGGTCCATCCTGGGGCAGGGCCCTGCTGTGCCTGGGGCTGTATGAACACAAAACAAAGAGATGGCCCTCACCCCAAAGGCTGGCACACATTATTCAGTTATCGGAGTTCTTCTGCAAAGGCTGCAACTCTCTGAAGTCCCCAGACTATAAGCAGGTGTCTAGCCAGGCTAAAACTACTGGGATGTCTCAAGATGGAAGAAATAAACACCAGAAATTGTCCCATAGATTAGGTTTCATTTTACCACTCATAGATGGTTGAACTATCACTCAGCACTCCCCTCCTGTTCACAGAGGGGAACTGATACTTGGAGACATTTCATCTCCACTAAAGACATATTTCCAAACAAGCCAACCTGTTAACATCCTGGAAAAGCCTGTATCTCTGGTGACTGTACAGGGAGGTTATACGACTAGCTCAGATGTGCTTGGCTACATCATATATATATATATATATATATATATATATATATATATAAAGTAATGTCAGATGAGTCCCTCCCCGAAGGTCTTTTTTCTCCCAGCAAGTCAAACTGCTGTTACTGGTTTGCTCTGAAAGCATTTACTATGTGCATCTTTAGACTTACAAAGTGATGTTTCATTGCAGCAGAACTTCATGCCTACCCTGTTCCAGTTTCCTTGCTTAGTTTTACTTTCCTGCTGAGAATCCCTTAACGCAGTCAGCTCTTCTTCCCCTAATTATCCCTGGATTTGTAATAGATATTATCCCAAACACCAAGAACATAAAATCAAAATACTTTGACCAAATAAAGACTGAGAACACACTAAAGGAACTCAAAAGAAAAACGGGCACCCTGGACATTTCTCTTAGACTTTGCCCAAGGAAGCACTTTTATACAGTTAATGAGCAATTTTATCTATACTGATTTATACAACATGAAATGTTCTCTCCTGCCCTAAAGCTATTGTACATGAAACCATATGAGCCAAACTGGTTTGAAGTTGCATAGCTTATTTCACAGTGTTCACAAGCCAAGCAGAATTCCCTCATCTTCACCATCATGGGTAACTGGTGATGACCTGTCTATACACAGAACTGCTTAATTCAGCTTCCTTGCACTATTTGGTGTAGTACTAAGAGGGGCATAACTGCCACTGGTTTTCCTACAACACAGCATAAACGTATCCTTTGAGCAACAAGCCAGTGTGGAACGATTTTTACTGGTTAATTTCCATACTTGCTTTTAGACCTAACAAATCCTAATTTGTGTAGCACTATCTATCTGAAGGATAGCACAAGAGTTTGCAACAGAAATGCCCGTCTAAAGCCATTTAGCAACTGTCACCCTTCCTCGCTGCAGAAAAACACAAGGCAGGGCACAGCTTCATACTTCTCACCTACAGCACTGCCATGAGATTTCACATCCAGCTGTGAGGTATTTGTTCTATTTATTCAGGACAGAATGGGCCAAGTATGCACTGAGACAAGGAGAGGGAAAATAATGCACGTCATGGATATGGTCATCAAAAGGTTTCTATTTCTCTAACGTGAATAATGATTTACAACACAATCTCTCTCTCAAATACTTCAAATAGCAGAAATTTGGGATTCAGTTGATTTAAACCCTACCATATTACCTCTTAAGGTCTCTCAGGGAGACATCACAACATCCTAATGATTTCTTCGTAATTGTCTGGGGGAAAAAACCCACCTAGCTGTATACCTAATAGTCTTTTTCTGTCCTTCTCCAGGATCATGAGGAAACTGACTAATAAGTGGAGCAGCCACCCTGTAGCCCATCAAAGTGCCTGAGGGGTCTCCAGAGCTTCCTTCCTCTCAGTGGTGCTCCCTCACAGCACCCAATACATGCAAGGTGCTGGTGGGAGGGCATGCTGAGGTGGGCAGGAAGGTGCTGTGAGGCTGAGGTAAGGCAGCGGGTGCAGGGGTATTGTGATTAACGTTTTGATAGACACATGGTTACATTTTTTTACTACCTTTCGACTTCAAATGGTTCCTTTACCTGGGGTCAGATAACTGGGTCTGCTCTGAAAAGCAATAATAATATTTTTTGAAAATAACACTCAGTTTTTACTGCCACGCAGACAGATCGCATGAGCTGTCTGCAGTCAAGGGAGAACACTGCAGAGCCTGGCTGGTCATACAACCCACTGGCACACCAGCAACAACTATCATTTTTGCTCATGTCAAGATGACTTCATGTATTTGACCTTAAAACAGTATAAACTCAGTATCTGGCTGTGGGAAGGGGGAAAAATTACTTTGATCCTAAGATGAAATAAACCACAAGCCGTCTTCTTAACTGAAGCCCTTCCCTGAAAAACAGGGCTACTGCACACCCACAGTCCAACTGCCACTGCAGTTGGCTAATTGGTATGAAGCATTTTCTCTGCTTTTCACATCTTGGAATCACTGAACAGCAACACTGCTACCTTTCAGCTGTTCACCAAAGATATAATCAAACAGGGAATAACTATTCCTAGGCTTTGAATGCTAATGAAGAACGAAGCTGGGCATAGGGGAAGGGAGGGACATGTATAGCTTCAGAAGCAAACTTGACTGCTTAATTGCAAGAATTCAAAGGGCTTGCTTTGAAGAAGCTCTGGACTGGAGGCACGAATGACACACTGATCATTTATTTTACAGCACTGCATTTCTGAAGTGCCTACTGGAAGCCTGAGCCAGTTGCTCAGGTCAGCAAAGACTGCCTTCCAATTTGCAACAGTACAGGACAGCTCACATTGCTGCAGCCAAAATCCCCACTGAGACTGCACCATGAAGGTTCCTGCTAAAATTGTGGCTGCAGTGTGTGCTCAGCCCAGTTACACAATAAATGTAGCTGCAGGACAGGAAACGTCAGGGCTGGGACATTTGTTTTGATCTTCAGTCTACTCTGCTCTTTGCCACCAAGCTATTTTCTGCTGTATGTTCTGAAATCTGTAACTTGCTAGGGAGAATTTACAGCTAATGTTTAGCAGCTCCTCATTCCTTACATACATTGAAAGCTACTGGAGGTCTAGCAACTGAGCATATTCTTCCGAGGAAGCCTGAAAAATGGGCCTATCAACAGAGGTGTCTGCACGGATTTAGCTGCTCTGTGCAACTTGTGCAAACTGTCTTGTCCTCTTCTATCATGGATTTTTAACTCACTTTGGATAACTGCAACCCACTGGTGTCTCACTTCTTATTTTATTGAGCAGCTGCTTTTGCTCCTCCTCTTCATCAAATAGTGAAGAGAGAGCATAACCTGACCAAAGACTGAAATCTCCAACTGCAGCAGGCATCTCTAGTCATGCACTTTATATGTATGCATGCTGCCTGACATACCTGACACTGCTGGCAAGAAATCTGAGCCTTCCCATCCTTACAGTGAGAGAACTCTGCATTTTGTGAAGTTGTTTATTACAGGGTAACAAGTTCATTATTACTGGTGCTCTGAATATACAAAGCAAATCCACTACTTGTGTAATTTTTAACAACGCAGCTGCAGCTCTGGACATTACAGTCTCCTGCACTGTGATCAGTCTGGCCAGAATTATCACCATGACATTTCTTGGCAAGTAAGTTCCATGGGAAGTTCCTGGGCCACATCTGCACAACAGCAGGAGCAACATTTCGTCTAGGCAGTGCAGCATCTCCCAGCCACTGCTGGGTACCACTTCCAAGGTAGGGCTGACTCCCAGCTCCCTGCTCTAGACTCAAGACAGCAATCCTTTGGAAGACATATTGCAAAAACAAAAATTCAAAACAATCTTCTAACAGAAAGTGCCCAACTGATGTACTGAAACGTTAAGCAAGGTAGCACCCTGCTTTGAAAAACAGATAGAAAGTAGAAAAAAAAAAAACACAACAAAACTTTGAAGATTTGGCTAGCAGTTGACAGGCATCACATGTCTCAGTGGTCTCCCCTGCAGCCTTGCCAGCAATCTCTGAGCACCAAGATGCTGTCTCAGACCACTGCAGTGGCAGCTGAGAACGGAGACAGGGACTGACTTGACATGCGTGAGCAAGCCCTGGTGAGCTGGCTTTTTGAGCTGACCAGTCACTTAGTCCCTCACACAGCATGCTGTTGATGAGTGCTGGCTATAGTGATGCTCTCCTGCCAGGATGGGTGCACATTTGGAAATATCAGTCTAACATGGAGGGTGACACAATAACCTGCTTTTGCAATTACAGTGGATTTCATCTCCAGGAAGCAAACAATTTCCTTACAAGACTGCTGTAAGCAGAGAGGGCTTGCCATCAAACATCCCTGAAACTGTTGTTCCCCAGATCCTGAACCAAGACAATGAAGGCAATGGGGCCTGCATGCACCTCTTCTTGATAAAAAGGCAGACCCCCTTTTGTGTTCTGGGCACCTGAATCACATCTCCTCCCTGGAGATGTGAAGAACTTGGCAGTTGGCCTGAGGGCTATGCAGCTCCACTGAGCATCCGCTCTGTACCCAGGCTGTATCGTGAGAGTTACACTTCAGACAGCAGAACCATTGCACTTGCCATTGCATGATATAAAGGAGAACAAACAGTACATTTTAAAGGGGGAAACACTGTCACTTCTTTGAATTAGAAAACAAAGGAACCAGCCAGGTAAATTACAAGAAAATTCTTTTCTACAGTTTCATGAAACCAAAAGGAAATCTCGCTACAGCTACAGCTGACGGCTTAACTGCAGGGAAATGAACCCTGAGAAGATTCACCATCTCTTGCCTGTTTTCCTTCCACAAGCTCTATCTTTGGAAGAAGATGAAGGACAGGCTCTTTAAATTTCCTTGCCAAGAAGGAAAAGGGGGAGGAAAAAAAAAAAGTTTGCAATGCAGAAAGGAACGTGGGAGGTGGCTGAGATAGAAGAAAATGTCTCAAAGCTGCACCTGCTTCAAATCAATGTGCTGCAATGTCATCTCAGGTCTCTCTCTCTTGTCACAGTCAAAGCACAGTGACCCTGAGGAGGGCACGAGTAGCAGCCAAGGAGGACCTTGGGAACAGCTGAGAAATATGTGGGGAAAAAAAAACCTGACTGATAAAAAATAATAACGACACTTGACTTGCACAAAGCACCTGGCAGACTTCAGGAATTGTGGTCTCTGTTAAGAACCTTTTTTTTTAGCACAAAAACTTGGTTCTTCCTTCTGAAATGTGTTTATGAGACAAAAGCAGTGTTGTTGGTTAAACATATCCATTTCTAGTCCCACCTGTATCTTACTCACTGTGACTTTTTGTGACAGGCTTGAGACTTTTTGGGGGTTGTGAAGGCTAAGCACAACATTCTCATGACCTTTGAACACCAGTTAGGTTCCAGAAAGCTCTTAAATTTTAACTTGCTCATAGAAAGTTTTCCCTGTTTGTGCCTTAAACATAGTTGTAAGCTTTAGATGATGAGGGGGAATACAGGGAAATGGCAAATGCTTTTCTCCTTTCCAGCACAGGTTTCCCATTTAGCACATTTTTAGCCCATTCTGGAGGGCTTACACTAAAGCTAGATAACTGTCCAGATTCACTTGAGCTCCAAGGGCCCACTTTGCCCTTTGCAAACTGGTCAGAAACCTCCTTACTCAACTATCCCACTCACATCTGTTGGACTGTTTTGGAGCACACCTTCAACCTGTCACCAAGACCTGTCATTAAATTAGTAAGGGAAGATTTGGAGACCCCTTTGTATTGCAAACACATGAACACTGGCAGCTACCCCTCTGGCCAACTGCAAGGGAGATTTGCAGAATACCAGACAAATCCATTAGAAGAAAAGCCCACAAGCAATGTAAAGCAGTAGATTAAATAAATAGCAGCAAGCCACAATGAATGTTAATGTTTGTTCTACCTATATGCTGGGCACTGGGAAGGACTTTACTGCAGATCTGCACAAGAGAGTGCGGTGTCTCAGTGAACACTTTGTGGCCCCCACTGGAAGGATGATAAGGGCTGCCAGCTGAAGACCTGCCTAGCGTTTGCTTTTCAAAGAGCTGCCTCCATAGCACAAAAAGGATGGGGGAAGGAGAAAGCAGGAAGATGCTTTTCTGAGCACACGGTGTGTGACTGCTGCCACCTCCCTTTTTTTTGGATTTGCCTTGGCAACAGTCTAATGCCTTGCTGTCAGCACCTCTACTCTGCACAGATATCTGTGGCAGAGGGTGTGAGGTTAATCCCTCTGCCAGCTCCCATGCGTGCTGCAGCCAGCAAAGCCTGCTATCCAGGGGCTTTTGGAGACATCCTATTCACTCTTGTACTTTTCCCAGCTCATCCTCAGGAATCCTGCCTGATGGGTAGGACCCTCTATCAGACCACCACCAGGATCTTCCAAAAAGTCTATGCCAAAGAATGGAAAGGAGACCCACTCCTCTTTGGCAGTGATCTGTGCCACTACCGAATGCAAGTTTTTAGAAGCAATTATGTTCAGTTGCCATTCCATCTAACTGATGGCACTGAAACACACTTTAGAGAACACAGGAAAAAATGCTGCACCAGCTCTGAAAGCTGAAGTAGTTGGTAGCAGACACAGTTGAGATGAGGCAACCAGTGAAGAAGCTGCAGAAGGAAAGACCTGTGCACTTTCCCCAACCAAACCTGATGGGAAAACACCAGTGAGGTGAGGGAGAAGAGAAGGCAGGGAAACATGGGGTTTTTATTCCAATTCCCATTAATGTCTCCAAATCCCCACTAAGAACACCTCTGCATCTACTTATCCTGGTCCCCGTGTTTAGGGGTTTTAAGTCTCCCCAACACTGCTGTACTGCCAGGTTTGAGCTGTCTGCACACATTAACCAGGAGGAGCCCCCTTTCCGCAGCCTCACCAGTTCCTTTGCTGCACTACCATCTAGCAGGGCGAGGAGTAAACGGGTGCTCTGGCTGTTGTGGGAGTGCTGGGCTTCCCTTGATGTATAGTTTAGAAAAGAAATGTTTCAGGTTGGTAAATGGCACATAAGGGTCTTGGCCTGAGCACGAATTGCTCTGGAAAATCTGAGCAATCTCTCTTTTGGCCATTCTCAAGTTATTTAAGTGACACAATAATTTACACCCACAGTTTTAGCCAGTGCATTTTCTTCTCACTCAACCAAGTGTTTTTTGTTACTAAGGAAAAAAAAAAAAAGGGGGATGAATAATTATACTGTAATATAGACTAACCTCCCTACCAAACTAAAAAGCATAAAACCTCTTTTCAGGCCACAAATGAAATTACATTGGGTGAAGGCACAGGAACATAAGAAAGAGCTTTAGGAGGAGGGATAACTGTAAGCAATGAGAGCTCATTTTGAGTAATACACAGAAATCCTTTGTTTAGCCCTGTAGATACATAGTTGGAATCACAATGTAAATCTTCTGTGGGAAAGTGCATCGATAAAAGTAACATAAATTTAGCTTTGGCTCTTCTGTAAATTGATGAGACAACTGGTTTGCTTCATACCTCCAAACATACAAATGGGAAGGCAGAGCTGCTGGGGGGTCTGCAGCACACGCAGTGTGGGAGAACTACGGAGCTGAAGGGTTGTGGAGCACTGCGCAGTTAAGGGGTCAGCCTGGTACTGCAGGAGGATTTAGTCCTAAATATAGCAAGGGCTATCCTGGGAGTCAAGAGTGGGCTGTCGGGAGTCTAACGCCATATGAGCAGCTTTAGGTTTTGAGAACAATGATCATGGCTAAGAGGCTGATTCTCTCAATATGGGCCAAATCCTGGCTACTGGCAGAAAGCCCAAGTGAACAGGTTTTGCCTGGGAGGAGGAGGGGACAAACCAGTATAGCATTTGGAAGACTGGCATCTCTTTTCCAAACAATAAAATATCTAGGAGATGCAGCAAGGAAGAAGGGGTTTTGCACTCCTATATATGCTGTGGTACAGCCACTAGATGAAGCTACTCAACTTTTTGGCCAACACCCTGACACTTGCAGTGCTGTCTGCAGCTTCTTGTTTTCTCTAGTGAAAAACCTGTCCAAAAGCTGAGTTGTGCCATGGAGAGGAACACGCAGAATCCATCGCATAGCAACAAAGAAGTTCTGTTGCACTGAGGCAGTCTGTGCCCCATAGGAGATGGTAACAGAGCAGGATGCAGCCCTGCAGAAACAAGCAGTACACAAGTTTTTGAGTAAAAGCGACTATGCCAGGATAAGGACCACCAGCTCTGCTTGATGCCTTCCGAGAGAATATATGATGGATACATAAACAGCCTTCCACATTCCATCAACACTTTGGCTGTAGGGTATCTACTGCCGTATCACCTTGGACTGCCTTAAAGTGATTGAGCTCAATCTCTTGGAGTCCATGTTACAAATGTGTATCAAAATCTTGCATCCATTTGCCAATGAACCCCATCCAGACAGCATACAACATTCATACCTGCTGTGGTCTGAGAAGGGGACATATGAAATGCACTGTTGACACATATCCTAATGAATATGTGTATATATATATATTTAAATTAGAAGGACAAACACTTGAAGAAATAACAAACCCTTAAAAAACTAGACTGCAGTGTTCCTGCAGTATGTGGGTTTGGCAGTGGTGGAACTTTGTCATCTACAAGAACATCTACCCATCATCCATGAAAATTGGAGTTCTGGCTGCTCAGGTACAAAGGGATGTACTTGCAAGCACTTTCACTCCCTGCCTGGGAGAAACAGAAAAGCATCATCTGCTTCCTGACTTTCACATGAAGAGGAAAGGCTCTTGCTCTGGATTTGTTGTTTCTTGCATTCACACACTCCTGGCACAAGAGTCCCAGTCTGAGTGCTGAATTCAATTCTAATCAAGCTAGAGACTTTCCCATGTAATGCATTTAAAGGTATTTTTTGGAGTTAGGAAATGTCTGGCACACGAGACACTGTTATTGCTTGTGCACGTGGTTTCAGCCAGCTTGGCAAGATCAACACACTGAATAACAGGCAGACTATTGTCCTGGGAATATGCTGGCTGTTCTTGTCACCCCATTCTGGTATTTCATTTGGAGAGATCTGCTGCCTTCTGTCACTTCATGTGCAAGGAGAGATCTCAGTCATGACTTTTCCAAGCCCTCTTCCTACCCATGTGTAACAGAGGGACATTAGCTTAGACAGTCTTTTGATCCCTGATGCCTTCAGAGACAGAAAAGCAACAGCATGACAAAGGCTGGATGTTAGATGTTTTTCACATAACCTGACTACTAGACCACAAATTAAAACAAAAGGAAAAGGATAAAAGAAGTACTTTCAGATGTGTGGTGTGTACGTACATTTAAAAAAAACCAAACAACAGGAAAGTAATAACAGTGAATATCTGCTTGTATGTAGACCTCTGCTTTCAGTCTTTTGTCACCTGCTTTGCAGCATCAGGCACACCATCATAAGCCTCCACCATCACTTTCCTATCTTTGCTCCAGACACCTAATTGCTCTTCTGGGTGTATCTGTGGGGCTCTTGGTTTTAGATTCTATTTGGTTTTAGGTTGTATTCCTTCCACTAGGGAAGGAGCTCACATTTTTGTTTCTGTGTGTAACAAATACACAGCAACAGTGAGGTTTCACATGAGGGCTGTTTCTAGTCACAGTAACCCACATACAAGGAAGGCAACTGGAGCGCAGTGTAAGGAGGGATTTTCTCCTCCAGTCCCACAGAATCAGAGCTAAAGGAGGAGAAGAGAGTAAAGGTCAAGTTCTCATGCAGTTCCTAACCTCCACAGGAAGGTCTAGGCTGTCCGAAGCCTCCAGAAGGCCTGGGCACCATCCATATATACATATGGATGCAGCACTGCAGTGCTTTCAATTCCTCATAGCGCACGTGCCAGGTCTCTAAGCAAAACTGGCTTAGATAGACTTGAGCTCCCCTTCAAGGCAGATTGCCTGGGTCTGTCCCATGTCCCTGAGCTAACTGCCTGCACTGCCAACCAGAACTGCTTTGCTGTTACCTTGATTCTCCATCCTTAGTCACCCCCCTTTAGAGGCATGCATGTAACTGGGTGACTGGGTAAAATTTTAAGACAGTAGGAATAATTTTTCTTCAAGTTCTTATATGAAAGGTGATGCAGATGCACAATGAATTATTGTTTTCACACTCTCCTTCCATGCTGTGATTTTGCTCAAGACCTACAAATGGAGTTCTGTGTGCCCACTGAAGAGGTACCAGGCATACACTGCTCTATATGCTTGCTTTCACACCCTGGGCATGCTTGAAAAGACAAAGCCAGTGGAAGAAAGGTTACCCCTCATTTTCCCTTCTCAATAGAAAATGACATTCCACGACCAAGAGATCCTTGCTCACATTTGGAGTTTGTTCTTGAGTTCAAAAGGATTCTGTCAAGTTCTGTCAATGCTCCCAGCTTCCTGGGGCCAGAATGCAACCTGAGGACTAATCACTGATCAATCCTGCAACAGCTCATACCTCCATCACAGTCCAGAACAAACTGAACCAACACCTGGGGTAGCTGAGAGCATGAATTGGGTGCAAATCTAGGCCGGGTACACTTCTGGTTTGAGCAGCCTGGACTCTGGCATTATGGTCTAAATCTGCTCTGGAATTAGCCAATGATCTGCGCAGCACAGTTTTAAAATCCCTAACTGAGCCAGGATTAGAACTGAATTTCCCTGAATCATCTTCACAGAAATAAGAACCGATTAGTTCGTGTAAAGGAACGTCAATCTGAAACTATTTTATTTACTAAAGAAGAAAAATAAACAAAGCAAACAGGAAAGTAATTCCAAAGACAATTATGTGGCTTACCTCACTTTTAACATACCTGACTCCAAAGTAAAATGCCCCTACAAACAAACATTGCTATCAGGATACACAACACATTCTTGTGATACTAGTTCCCAATGCCAAGGGAGTGAGGCAGGATTAAAGACTTGCTGAAGGCAGAAAGACATTTCAGGGGCGGCAAGGAGATGCTTAAAGGTAGGGGGAAAAAATGTTTAAAAACTAATAAAGTGTTGTACAGATAAGCCATAATTGTCACACTCACATATCTGGGTTCCCCTGTTAAAGACAAATTGCTTTGGCTATCAGCAGCTTCGTTAGCCAAAAGAGGCCCTTCGGATGGACCCAAACCTATTTACTTTCCAGAGCTGGCTGTGTCTGCTTCATATTGCAGGTCCTAACATTGGTTGTCCAATGATGCTGATAACTCCTGTGGGAGCTTACATCCTGCTGAGTACTTCACTGTTTAATTGAACTGACCTTTGCTGACAGTGACCCTTGTATTAAAAGCTGCCTTTACTCCCCAGTGAAAATGGTTTGATAATCATAATATTTTACTCAGCAGACAGTTGTTTAAGAGCAGAAAACAATCAACTAAATTGGTAGGCTCGCCTCTGGAGGGCCCCAGCACTAAAATGACAGAAGGTGCTACAGATCAAGACAGCTGGCAGAGCTGACGATCAGGACAGAGCCAGGAGTAGGGGCTGTGCTGCTTGGGAATGGGGCCCTCAGCAAACCGAATGGCTGGGGAAGGCAGGTGCAGGCTGAGGCGGCACAGCCCGCTCTGCTGGGGGCCAGCACAGCGTGAGCAGGGAACGGGGCGGGCAAGGGCACACACAGGAGCTGCAGCAGGAGAAGGTGGCTCTGTGCAAGTGGAGCGGTGCAGGACTGCAGAGTGCAGCGGCAGGAGACACACAACAGGGCAAGTATCTTAAGCTGAGATTGGGCAAAACGCTTCTGTAATACAGGGACCCATCGTAGAGGGAGCTCTACTCGAAATAATAAATGCACATCAAATTCAGGTTTGGATTAGGAGCTCTCGGAGGATGTTTGGAGCTAAGCCTTTTAGAGTCACTTTTCTTAAACAGTGGAACCATTTGCCTTCAGACCATGAGTGGCCTTGGGACAAAGAGGTTTTAAGTGAGAGGCACGTTTGTCGAGAGCCCCCTTTTTCTCCCTGTTTTCTTCTAGGCCAGTTGTCTTACTAGATGATCGTGCAGCATCTGGGAGAGCTCTTTGGGGCTGGAAGTCAAGGTTGTGCAAAGAAGCACATCCATGTACCCTGTTAAGCACCTGATAACAGATGATGCTTTGCTTTGAACTTATGGTTATAATACATTCAGTAGCCTGAATTGTACTATGCTCTGCTATACTTCTCCCTTCCCAAGTACAGCAATGTGTTCATTCCCAGCACTTTTTATACAGAACTGGCATTTTGCAGGTCTCCCAGGTCAATATAAGGCCCAGAATGCCACACCACCTTATTTTCCACTGCAGGAGCAGCAATTTCATTTTCTCAGTTAAGCCAACTCTTTTCTTTCCTCTTAGTCTTAGTGTCTCAGAGCTGCAGGCATTCAAAGAACGTGCTGTTCAGTAAACTAAATTTTTTCTTGCTCTCTATTTCAAAGGACATATCAGTTGTTTTCCTCTTTGTGCTACAGCTACACAAGACAGGACAATGCTCATATTTTCCCTCCCACAGTGGGGTGTTTTGACTGGTTGTATCTCTAGGAATGCAGGATGTGTAGGAGCTCTCATGGGTTCCTGGTGCCAGGGTGCCGGGATAAGGCAGCTGGGCTGTCTGCTGAAGATCTGTGGACAACAGAGCCCCCGAGATGGCAGGGCTGACCTGAGGGAGACACCAGGACAATACCTGGGAGATTCACAGTGAACTGGGGGGACCTGCATTGGCTCCCATGAAGCAGATCTGCAAACAAAAATGTCCCCTCTCCAGGGTGAGCCCATAAAAGCCAACTTTGCTCCAGCTTCACCAGGACACTGCACCTTCAGCAATGTCTTGTCTCTCCCTGCTTTTGTTAGCCTTCTTAGCTATCTGGTCAAGCAGTCAGAAACCGCTTGCTTGGCCTCTAGAGTGCTACCAGAAGTCCCCTGCGCAAGAAGGTAACTGGGTTCACCTTCCACATTGCCCTGTCCTCTCTTGGCACAGATTCAGTCTCCAAGAGGACCATATCTGGGCCTGAAGGTCTACCTTGGCCTCATGCTTCTGTGTCCATGAACCAAAATAGATGAATTGAGGACATTCGTGAGCATAAAAATCCTCTGAAATAAAATTAACCCAAAGAGCTAAAACTGCAGTCTAACTGCAAGAGCTCTAGCTTGATTTCATCAACTCCCCTTTGAATGGCAATTACATTGTGAACTGATCAGTACAATCCTAAACCCTTCTGTCTTCTTCTTCTGATTAAGTACTAATTTTCTAAACATCCATTTTATTCTCAGTGCTTCTACTTATCAATTTAATCAATTCCCCCATTATTCACCTGTCTGCTTTAGCCTGCATTTTGCCATCATTATTTTTTTCAGGTCATGAAAATTTGCAGAAGTTCTTGTTCACTAGAACTGTAACGCAAAAAATACATCTTAGCCAGAATGTCTTCATACTCCTGTGTTTCTCAGCTTTAAAAAGAACATTTAAGTTGCCTGATATTCACCAGGGATTGCCTTGAAACTTTGCGTACATTCCTTCTATGCTGGCCCCAAGGAGCAAGACTGCATTCAGGAAAATACAGTATTTGATGCTGGTTTGAAAAATTCATTGCCTAACCATGTATAAGTGGTCTACAACATCTCCCCTGAGATGAAAATATTTTGTTAGTGGAGTATTTTGAAGAACTGCCTTTGTATGCCAATTTTAAGAAAATACAAGAACAGGGATTCTTTTAATTTGCTGTTGGTTTTACTACACACTTTTGATAAAAATGCTTATGAGGAGGATATCTTTTAATTGTGTCTCTGGTAATATTTGCCAAATGATTCCTTCTTTTTTTTTTGGCCTTTATAAAATGATATTTTCATTTTCTCAGAAGGTTATGCAGCTTTATCCTTGCTTCTAGCAGCTCTTCTCAAATTATCTGTTTTCCTAAAGGCATCTTCTGTGTACTGTTTATCTGTAAAATTTCCCTGATAAATCTGGGGCCCTTGGGAGGGAAGGATTAAACTCACTGCATTGCATACTGTCCTATCCTTGCTCTAAGGTATTGCCTGGTGGACAAGTTTCTAGCTGTGTTGGAGGGAGCTGCTGCATTTGGGGTTTGGCAGGGGGGGAGATAAATAACTATAAATAAAATATAAAAAAGTATATTAACCAGGATTTTGATATGGTATCAGCCATTCTGAAACTATGGCAGACTTTGGTGACAGGGAGTACAGAGTGCCCCACTGAACTTTATAGCACTCTTTCATCTTTGCTTTCTCTGAGACATGGCTCCAGCTCACTGTGCCTTGCAGACTTGTAGATTTTGGAACATTTGTTCCCAGAGGAGCATTAGCCTCTTATAGTTGGTAGATTCAAAGAAAATATCATTTACCCAGCTTGAAGAGATATCCTCAAAGTCACTTCAAACTGTGCGTCTCCTTTTCCTTCAAGTGAGCAGTGACAATTTGATAGTGGAATAACACAGTAAAACTGAGTTTTTTTAGCAGTGATTCCAGAAAACCAAAAACAAACCTGTGCATCTTCATATGTATATCTTCCTGGGTCTTTGACATTTTGGCTTGTTTTCTCATAGCTGTGGGAATCCAGGTTGATAGCACTTTGGGCCCCAGGAGCTAGAAACTCTTGCCAGATTTCCTCCACTCTGGTGGTTACGTCCTGTAGAGGTTGTTTCTTGAGATCTTGGACAGCCAACCAAAACCTGTACTAGGCAAAAATTACAAGGGGACAAAACAGAAAAAGAGACAATCCTAGATAAGACTTTGTGGACAAGTCTGCATAAAGTCCCAAAACACAGATGTAGAGCCTAACCCCACATCTAGCTGATTTCACAGCAGACTCTCCATTTACCGTGATTTCAGGGGCAGGTGTGATATACCACAAACCAAACTCTTACACTGAGGCTAAGATCAGAACGGCGACTTTAAGAAGTGATAACTTCTTATTCAAACCACCCCTGCAGAAGTGTGGCATTAGGTATGCAAAGAGGAATCCTCTAGAGCCATGCAGCTGGAGGAGGGGAGAGGGCTCTGCCTCCCACAGCCCCTCTGCAATCCTCTGGTCATTCCTACCTGCAGGATCTGTCATCCAGGGGAGATGCAAAATGCAGAACAAACTCAATATTAGTATAATTTCCAGGGTGAAGTTGTAGCAATGGCACTTAGAGAAATCCTTTTTTTTTTTTTTTGACTTGTAAACTAACCAGCATTCAGATGGATGCCATGGAAAGAGATGAATCTTGTCATAGTCATACTCCAATTTTACAGGGATATTTTCTTAACTAGACCACATATACAGACTAAAATAATGTTCATAAACATTGAGAACATAATCTCTTAGATGGCTGAGGACATAATCCACATCTCGATCTGGGAAACCAAAGGCCACAGATTATTTTTGCAAGTGACATGCATTGTCGCTCTTTCAGGTGATTAATTCAGATGATGCATGGACCCCAGAAGCCTTTTCGTTTGGTCAACTCTACCTTCTATGTAAAAGATACTCCCCGAGGCCCCTGCCCTGGGTACCCAGGTCCTGCAACCCAGATGAATAGCTACAACAGTGCTCTCTGTAGGGAGTACCAAGGGCTACAGGACAAACAGGTACAGAAGGGACCTCTGCAGCCACCTACAATAAACAGCTCTTTCCTACCCCGTGGCAAAGGAGCCAATGGGCCAGGGGTGACAAGGAGGGCAGGGCTTGCCTTAGCCATTCCTGCCTTGCACTGCTCTTGAACACTTGCCTCTGCTTAGCAGCCCATGCAGCGGGGACAGTGTTTGTCTAGGTTACTGCTTGTTCAGAGTATCTGCAAGAGCTGTGCAACTTAAAAAATCCTCTGTGTCCCCCTTGCCATTATGGGAGACTACTAAATAAACCATCTGACCTTTAACTGAAAGCCTGATTTCCCACCCCAAATGATTCAATGGCGCCAGCCTGCTGCCGCTAAGGCAAATGTTCCCCCATGGTGGAAATGAGGAAGATAGTCTCTCCCTTTCTCGTTGGTAGGTGTAGAAGCCAGCAGCCCAGTGACTCCTCTGTTGTTTCTGACCCTCATTTCCTCACCAGCTGCAAGCAGTACCTAACCACCCCAGAAACACTAAACTTATTATAGCCAAATGAGGCTGCTAAACTATCTAGCCTGGTTCCCTACCTGCAATAGAGGGAAATGGTCAATTGGGAAAAAAAGAGATCTACACTGTGGGCAAGGCCAGCCTAAATCCTCCTTGCCTGACCCCTCTTCATGCCCTGCCAGGTGCAGAGTGTGGATGCTCCCTGCACCCATGCCTCCAATGTGAATGGGCCATGCTTTCAGGTACACATCTAATCTCTTTCTCCACTGCTGATAAGCCAGTCCCATCTTATGCTCTCCCCTGTTGCTGCTGCTTCTCCCTCTCACCCAAATAATATGCTTAATCCAACTGTAAAGCCCGCAAGAGATCGCAGAAAGCAGCGTCCCTGGGCTAGGGGCTGCGACTCTGTCTAGGCAGGACGCACTGCCTGGTCCCAGCAGGAACTCTCAGAGCAGCTGCCTGCCCTTTGCAGAGCTGCTCCAGTGTTCGCAGGACTGCTGCATGCACAGGGACTAATGCTGCAGCCCTGACTTGATCGTATTCCTTGATACAGTTTTCCCTGCTCCCTGGCAGGCTGTGAGTAACATAGATGGATATGCTCAGACACCAGTACCTGTGGAGTCCCATACTAGTGATGCTCAAAGTGACCTTCAGTTTTATGAACTGAAACAGAGCTATCTGGGGTAGGTGGAGGGCTGTCCGTGGTTGGCCCTTTTCCATCTTCAATATGTTAAGTGTGCCTGATGTCCTGCCTTGTTATTTGAACCATAAGTGACACCTCCCACTAATCACATGCACAGAGAGAGTAGAGGGTGGTGCTCACAGTGCAGCTATCTGATGCCATATGTGTCCGTCTTTTCTTCAACAACATTTTATCATTCAATTTCAGATGGGATGGCAACATGTGAACACAGGAAAGGTTTAAAGAGAAAAGATTATAATCATTCCAGAGTAGCTGGGACACTTCAGACAAACACTTGGCTAGAGAGAACATTTTCTGCTGTCTTATCTTCTGCCCCTGGAGCTGGGGAGGCGGGCTGGGAAAGCAGAAAGTGAGAGAACCGGGCGCACTGTGAAGTGACAGCTTGCCAGAACAGGAGCACCATCCATTTTAATAACCATTTGGCTCAATCTGAAAATCAACCAACCAGACCAACCTGACACTAACAAGATCAAGCTTTTTTTACTGCAACCAGTTGTGAATTCATGCCCAAGGCTGGATGTCCTCTTCAAGGCAAAGGGGAGTTTTGTCTTGGTAAAAATTTCAAAGCTATTCACTATAGCCGGTATCTGAAAATCGAAGAACATCAAAGAGGGGTACTGAGCCCTGCAGCCTCAACTCCAAGGCAAATTCTCTGCCACGAGGAATCATCTGGAAGCCAGTGCATAAGCAGGGCTTCCTCTGGGATTTATACAGCATTTACAAGAGAGAAGCAGGTATTTCCACCCAAGAAAAGAGCAGGCACATAATGGCTATGCTGGAATTTGGGCTTAGTTACAAAGTGCAAATGCATTCTCTGCATCAGTCACACAACTTCTGAAGCACAAGCCCAGACCTGTGCTCACAAAGGGCCAGGAGAAGATCCCACATTGTGTCCCTACTTTCTCTGGGAAGTGCATTGCCAGCAGTCACCTCTTGCACAGGGCAGGGGAGGAGGAAGATGTCCTCCTGTGTCATCCCTGCAGGTGCCCTATAAGCAGAGCAGCACTGGCCACAGGGACTGTCTGCACCAAGGGAACAGCAGCATTGATCACAGGTTCTTTGTCCTTTATAAAACAGCATGTAAGATCTAGAGAAGGCTGATAATATGGTGTCCTAAACTGTTGTCAGAGGCATAAACCATTCTAGCTTCATCCAACATGCAATTAAGCTGCTGTCACTTGTGGGAGATATTCTGTAATGGTGTTTTATCCTGCGCAGCCCCCTCAAGGCACAGAGAGCTCCTGGGCCTCAGCATGGCTGCTCTGCCTCCCCGCAGGGCATTGTGGAGGTGCTCAGTCCTGGGTGCCCCTCAGTGAAAAGACTGATAGGGAAAGACAGTGGGGTGCTTCTGAGGTAAGCTGTAAAACAAAAATTAATTTCAGAATGTGACCAAGAGGCAAAACATGGATGACTGCGGAGACTGACAAAAGGCTATCAAGACAAGGAAGAGTGTTGCATCCCCATCTTGGGGGAGGACATGATACTCCTGGCTTGACAGTGAGCCACACTGACTATCTGAGTTGGGAATATGAGTATACTTCCCTCCTTGCCTCAGTAGCTCCATGTAACTATCTCGTGCACCTCCTCCTCTCTCACACCTCTCACCATTCACCATCTTGTTCTCACTTCCTTTCACCAAAAGAATTATCATTTTAACATCACAGTTGGGATGGGAAATGAAATAACAAGTATAAATCAGCATGCAGTTCAGACAGGGGAAATATTTACATCTTTGTGGTGCTTAGTGGCCAGACCCTTGGCGGGGTGAGCTTGGCATGGCTGAGACCAGCAGGAATCTGTCCTGTGCGGGGCACGCTGGGGACAGACACCTGCAGAGGGGCTGTGTGCTACAGGCACAGTCCTTCACTAACGCAGCATTTCCAAGGAGACCACAGTGTCGGTGTGAACGTGGGCAAGCTTCCCACTGCCCCTCTGGCCTCCCCCTTCTCTCCCAAGCTGGCACCCCACTTCCAAACTGCAAGTTCCTCCTTCTGCTGCCTTTTAGTTTTCTGGGGCAGGAAACATCTCTCTCTAGTTAGGCAGCACCCGGTCGTTCGCCAGCGAGTAATCAAGATGCCAGTTTCTTCACGAATAACCCGATGCTTGCACCTCATCCGCCTCCCGGAGGAGCCCCAGCAGCCCCCAGGCCAGGCCAGGGTGGGCTGAGCCCGCCACACCCCGCCCCGGCAGCGCCGGGAGCCTCCCCCGCCGCTCAGCCGCGGGGCTGCGGCGCCGCCTGCTGGGCAGGAGGGGGACAGCCCTGCCCCGGGGCCGACGGCGCGGCAGCAGCCTCGGCGCCCCCCACGTCGGCACTGCCCCTTGCACGGGACACCAAGTCACCGTCTCCGCCGCCGGGACACCGAGTCACCATCCCCACCTCTCCTCCCCAGGCACTGCCCCTCGCACGGGACACCCAGGAAGAAGGGCTAAATGCTCAATACTGTGCCTGCCCTTTCGGTGCTTTGAGAGCCGTTAGAAAATGCCTGTGTATAATGCTTTTCATTTAGAAAACAAGGGGCTTGGGTGGGTTTTGCTTAATATATATGCTCTCCTCAACGCCCGAACTTTTCCCTTCCTGATGAAAACTAAAACAAAAAAATAAAAATTAAAAATTGGCAACAAGTTTCAGCCATTAGGGGTCATATAAGGTATAAACACTTTCTTCAGGTAAAATTCTTTCCCGGTAACTCAATTTTCAACGTATGTTCACAATAACACACAAAATGCCTGCATTCATGCATTGCAAACTTCATTGCAAGTGCATTCCTATAAAGCATCATGTGTTTTCTATTTATCTATAAACAGGTGTGCAGCCTCCTTTCCCTTTGGGTAAAATTCCCGTGTCCCATATTCCCACTTACTTGCTTCTCTTTCCAGCTGACACTCTTTGAAGCTGGGGGGAAAAAATAAAATCAATCCACCAGTTACATGAACATCTCTGCAATCTCAAGATATCTCGGGAGACTTCCAGGTCATAAAAAATGTATAATAACTCTCTGTTGGCCTCCTTTTTTTATTATTTAATTGAAGCTTAGCATTTTGTCTGCTGTATTTTGGGTACTTCAAAAATTAACCAAGTCAAAACAAATTGTAGATGAAAGACAGCAACAGAGAGGAGAAAGAAAAGAGAGCAAGAAAAAAGAGTTAAAATAAAAACAGAGAGAAAAATACCCAACTGACTGGCTTTCCTGCTCTCATATAAATAATGGACAGCCAGTAAATAAATAAGTTACAGGGCTCAGCCAAGGCCAGGAGACTGGTGGACATGATTCTGCAAGTTTATTAGAACAGAGAAACACAGCTGGAAGGAGAGCCGAGAGGTCAGTGAGTCTAGTCTGCTGCTATCTCCAGCAGTGCCTCAGTCGAGACCCCCATTGGGACCAATTTTTCTCAGCTAGGAAGATATGGAAATATACCACCACAGCCAACACTGTGATTTGGGACTTGCACCACTGGGTATAAGAGCAGATGGTCCCCTTGCTATACCACTGAACTGCATTCATTTCAGGGCATTCTCAAGTTCACACTTCATGAAATCTTTTCTAGCACTACCAGGAATTTCTAGGTTTTCCAGCAGTCACTTTCTCAGATCAGCCTTAAGGACAATAGAGGGCCTATAGGATTCCTGCCAGTGTTAATGAAGATCCTACTGACATTCCCAAGAGAGAAGACATACCTGCTGCAACAGTTTCCAGATCTCTGGATAGTTTCTGGGAGGAGCGTCCTTAAAATATCACTGCAAATGTAATTTTTCTAGCAAAGTGCTAGATGCTGTGCCCTCAGAAAGTTCCTTACCACTTTCCTGGGTTTGAATGCATCTCACTTAACTGTAGATGTCTACCATACAGACACTGTCATTTGAATCAGTCTCTCTAGGCTTATAGATGGTAGAGAGAGAGAAGTATAATTTAGGTGCTTTTAGTTTTGTTTCCACTTAAAGCTGAAACAAATCCATCCCGAGTGATTCACTGACTCCTCTTGTGCTTCTCTTCTCTCACGCTAAAGGGAGCCTGGATGATGCACAAGAGAGCACATGCTTCCAAGCTGCCAACTTAGGTGAGACAGATCCCAACCATGCTCTTGGGTGTAACTAACATTTTGCTTGCATGTTTAAACATCCAGCAGTTGCTGGATGCCACACACTCCTAATGAGAATTCAGGAGCTTTCTCTGCCACACCTGAACCCTAGAAAGTCACCTTCTGCTTTCCAGCACCCCTGCTTACAATCCATCCTGTTCCAGTTTTCCTCATTAATATTTCTGCCATTACATCCTGTTGTTATTTAAAGCTTTAAGCAGGCTTGCTAATACTGATCCAATATTAGATAATAATGATACCACATACCATGATAATGATACCATAAGAATTATAGCAACATTCCCATATTAACTAATAATGATACCAGTATCTTCTGAAAAGGATGCGGGATTTAACCTCTTCATCCCAGTCCACAGGCTTGCAGCTTCCCTTCTCTACAAACCATCTCAAAACCAAAGAGAACACACAGCAGGAGTAGCAGCTCTGGCTGACCAAGGAAGGAACATTCTTGCCTTCTCATAATGAAACTTTCTGCATTTGTTTGTGTTGGATGAACGTGGGGGACACCCAATAGTCATAAAACAGGCTGGATTTCACAACCCCCATATATATTTTGGATAAGCCACTTGAGGAGTATTTCAATATAATATATTAATTTTGCACTTTAATTGCAAATGAGTAACACTGTACATAAGTGCAGTAAGCACAAGTTCAGTACCTGTTCAGCAATAAAAATCCAGGCTCATTTATGTAATTCAGTAACACTCCCTTATTTATCTTATAAGTTAACTTTTAGGCTCTAAAAATAACAAATATAAAAGTGGATTGAGTTTTCACTGTTTTGCTGCAGGCTTTCTGTACTTCTCTTCAGACAGGCAAATCTGATAAACATGATGGTCAGTTCCCACTGTAATTTAAAGTCACTTTCTGGGGAATTTCCCTTTCAGATCTCACAGGCCAGCAGACTGCACTGAAGTGGCAATTGTTTGCATGCTTTGCTGATGTATTTTGTAAGTGAAAAAAAATCAACAAAACACAAACTTAAAGGCTGTGCAATCTAGTTCTTAGCTGGTGTATTGTAAGATCAACATCAAACCCCACTACCAGCAAAGGCCAAAACCCAAATGACTGCATGCTCAGTTGGCAGCAGATTCCATCATCCTGGGAGCAGGCACGGCTCTGCCAGTGAAACCATGAGCTCTCTGGCAGTCTCTGCCAACCATGACTGGGACCACCGGAACAGGACTGCCCCAAAGCAAGCACATGAACTGCTCCCTGTGCCCATCCATGTGCTGAGATGGCACCAGAGCACCACAACAAAGCCTCTTCAGACTAAAAAAAGAGTTTTACTGGACACGGCCATACTAGGGCAGTCAAATTACATTACTGCTGGATCCTTCTCTGTCTCCAGAGAAGAGGGGAGGAGCAGGTGAGGACCATTGCAGGTATCCGTGAAATGCCTTTGACCTGCTGCACCTCAGTTAAGGATCCCACACAAAAGAGTACAAAGCACAGACTGTCACCCTGACACCAACTCAAACCCTGGCCTTCGGCACAGGCTGGTGGCTGCAGCCTGCCCTGCCGCCAACCACAACTCACCAGAGTCTGAACAGTAACCTCAGCCACAGAGCATCAATTTCTACCTGTTCAGGCTTCAGGCTGCCTCCCTGGCTGGCACAAGCCATCTCCCATTCTGTTTGGATTTTGCAGCACCAAGCAACAAAGCTAGCATTTAAACGAGTGCAATCCCGAACACTAATCCCAACGTTTGCCCCAGCCCTGTTTCAAGCATAATCCCTGGAAACCCAGTTTCCCAGAGCTCACTGTAGTGCATTTCCTTCTGCTGTTGTGGGACCTGTTGGGGTTTGGTTGTATCCGCAGGATACAACAATAAAGTAGCTCTTCTATGAACCTCACCCTCTTCACAGCAGAACTGCTTTCCCCAACATCAGCTTCAGGGTTAGGGTTGGAATTGAGAGTTAAGGTTCGAGACAAGAATAATAAAACCTGTGGCTATGTCCTGATTTAATGATAGCACAAGTAGGGGACTCATCCTTGTTATGTAGGCAGGGCTGTGGGTTTAACATCTGTTTAGTCTACATCGGATATCTAGCTACACCTCTCATTTTCTGTCAGTGTGAGAAGATACCTGGTATCAATAAGGGAAAATGGCTTAACACACTAGTTCTGAGGCACACAGGGGTGACTAATGAATCCTAAGTCTCTGAGTTTAGCCCTTAGTTTTCTAGCTAGAAGGGCTGAAGAGATAGGTATACTCTTTGAAAGATTGCTACCCCAGAATGAAGCATGCTGTTGGCACTTCTAATATCTTTTCCTCAGTTCTGCAATGAGACTATCTTGGAACAACGTGTTAGGGTCAGAGACTGGGTTTAGAACAGTGTTATGGACAAGGTCAGAGGGGCTGGATCTTCTAGGAGAGGTTTTGTCTTCATCTAGTGTTGGTTCACAAAAAAAAAAATAGGCAACTTATTACTGCCATCTATTCTTGCTGTACTTGAAGTAGCAGAACTGTGCACAATAGATTTATAAACTCTCAATCTGATGTAGGATCACGTGAATGTTTAAAAATTGTTTCATACTAGAAGTTTTGAATTCTTCACAACACAAAAAGCCAGGTACTCACAATCCCCACAGAGAGTGTGTGCTACTAAGGTGAGACTTGAGCTCTGGAACATCTAGGAGGTGCCAGAATTAAAAATAGCTGTTGCAAACCAGATTTGGTGAGTGCCAGCACTGCAACAGCTTTTAGCCACATGATCACCATACTATGCTTCCCTCACACGATCCCTGCCACAAACACATGTGTAAATCCTATATATTGTTAGGGGGCTTAATAGCTATTTGCCATGTCTCATCACATGATTACAATTTTGCATATGATACAACACTGGCTCTGCTAAACACTGTTACTGAGATTACACATACAGTTCTAGTATAGGGATCCATAGCAGTGCTACGGCCCCAATCCTGCCATTCTCAACTTCATTCAAATAGGTGTTTTTAGCAGTTCAAGACAGATGAAGCATTGTATTTCCCCTATGCTAGAGACTAGGTTTGGTCCCATTCATTTAGTTTAAGTCAAAAAAGGTTTCACCTGAGGTTTTCTGAGCTGAATTCTGATTCCAGGAAACGAAGGAACTGGTCTCGTCCTACTGGGTCCTTCAGCACCTCATCCATGGAGAAACCCCATCTTTTCACACGCTGCTGACTAGGTTCTTTGCTATTTGGAGAGAGAAGGGAACAAACAGATGGAACATGCATTTCTGCCTGCTGTCTGAGCAGCTGCTGCTGTTTCTGCTAAGCAGGAAAGGGAGGAAGACTATCAGACGAGGAGATGGTGTTTTTTTTCTCAGATTTTACAGAAATACAAGTTAGCAAATAACATACAGAAAGAAGATATAAAGACTGGGGTCATCATTAAAGCAACTGTACTATCTGGGTGCTACGTACACGGCAAATGAGAGAGACAATAAATTATATGATTTTCAGAATAGTATCTGGCAGGTTTCATGTAAAGAACAGCATGCCATACTTGAATGATTACATACTGTGCCCTTCTTGCATCTCCTCGAATGTACCTTGCAATTTATTTTATGTTAAGGCAGAAATTTGCCAGCAGTGTTCCCTGGGCTGCTGGTGTGCTCCAGAGCATCTCCTTGTGTCCCACACAGTGCTGGCTGGTCACTTGGAACTGGCTTCAGATTTTCAGTTCCACATTTGCATTAAAAAAGCAGTTTCACTATGAAGCAGTGCAGACAAGAGTTCTAAAATTATTACTGGATTGTGATCTTTTATTTTTCACTGCCTCTGATTTTTGGATGCCTAAGTTTTAGAAGACTAAAAAGCATCTCCCTCCTATCCTTCACAATAATCAGACTCTCATTTTGTGTCTCAGCTGGGACACTGGGATGCAGAGGCACCCAAAATCACTAACAACCTTTCTCCTAAATTATTTAATACAACCCCACTTACATAAGCTGCTGTTTGAATTGCCAGACACGTTTCTGAGATGCCTACAGGGAGAGGTGGTGCCTCGGAATCGCGACAAGGATCCTACGAGACAGTCCGCATCAGAGCGTAATCTGGGCTCACAAAGTGTTTGAAAGCTTCTGGTGTGATGGCGTCATACTATGAGACAACCATTAAAATACAGCTCAGCTGCTCACATTTGTGACAGTAGAGCCATTGTTAACAGTACATATCTATTAAACTACATGCCTCCTCACATTCACAGCGATTCCTAATCCTGGTGCCTTAGGGGACAGTGGCGATCTGTGCTGAAGACAAATAAGCCAAAGGGGTAAATAACATGCCCGCTTTGATTTCCTCTTGGTGTAAAGACTAAGCACAATTGATGGGCATGTCCTCACTCAATGCTCAGAGCACTCGGAATGGCTCCTCCTGAACTCACCCAGGAGCCAGCAGCACTGCGGACAAGGGCACAGATGCCAGCCTACCCGTTAAAAAAGCCAGCCCTGGACACAAGAACATGAAAGCCACGTTTGTGCAGAGCTATGCACGAGCCAAGCTCAGGGAATTTCCTGCTGAGTCCAGAGATCTGTAGCTGCTCTTCTTGCTGCTTCACAATGTTATAGTATGAGTGACAAGGCCAAAGTAGTGTCTAAAGTTGAAGGCTTTAGAAGGATTTACAGCTGAAGGATAAACTGTAGTGGTGCAGGGCTGTCCATACTCAGCAGCTGGCCTTACCATGAAAAGTGGGAGGCTCTTTGTTTTCCTGAGCAAGCACTTTGCTCTTCTAACTGAGGAAACAGCTTTGCAGGCAACACAAGGGGTACTGCAGCTCTCAGGGATCATTTAACTGTTCATGCAAAATGCAACTAGATGCAGATGCAGTGAGTTCTTTCACAATAGAGAATAAAATGGAAATACAGAGCTGTTCATTCTTCCATCTCCCAACAATACAACTTTCTCTTTTTCATCAGCAGTAGAATCACCTTTTTTAACTCTGAAATCATAGCAGAAGCCAAACATCTATTTTAAATTCCTATAAAGGCCATGACATAAGGTTAAGTGTATTCTTCAGGGACAGAGACATCTTTTCTGGGATTTGCAGCTACCTCAACAGATGCAGAAATCATGGATTTCTGGATTACCTTGTGGGTGGGGGTTCCTCCAGAGAGGTATTTTGCAAGGGCTGTATCTCTTCTAGCCCTGCTAGGGAGGATGGAGAAAAGGAGAGAAACTGACTAAAAAAGAAATAAAAAAAAAAATTGTGAAGAGGGGCAGAGACTAGGGAACAGATTCCTCTCACTATCAAAGAAGCAGGTGAAAATATCTTTCACATCCCAGACCACACAGTTTTTAAACGAGGAAACAACTTGGCCTTTACCTGGAACACTGATTCACTATGAATTAGCTTTCTTGGCCTGGTAACATCTTAAACTTCACATTATTATTTAAGAACAGACAGGATTAGATTGGGCATTCTCATTTCAAATATTTGCTAAAGTGAACTACCAGTTCAGATTTGGTGCCAAACAGCAGCAGCTAGACACTAGGTGAAGCTGCTGAGCTCTTGCAGTGGTTGCTATAGGATGTGAGCGAGTAGGGAAGGTGAAACGTGGCATGGCGATTCCCCTTAAACCTGCTGCAATAGCTGCTAGACTCAGAGGCAGACAGGACAATTCTAGCCCCACTACAAGGGTTGTGGATAGCCTGTGATGACAAGAGATGTAGACACTTGCCAGACTTCCCTTGCACCAGCATCATATGGGCAAACAATTATCTAAATTGCAGTGCTGTGCTTGACTTTTTGCAGAAACTCTGAGGCACAAGACACTGGAGGTCCTACAGTCATTCCTCCTACTTTTCATCTATTAGACATCGTAACAGGGACAATCCAGCTTGTTCACTAACAGGTGAGGCCCAAACTCATGTTGCCAATCTATTATAATTCTGACACACCAAGTCTCACACATTATGTGGGAGCTACACTCCTCTGGCTTCTGTGCCAAATCCACCTCTGCACAGCTGGAATGGCCGCTGCCCTGTAAGCCATCCTACTCTGCCAGCAATGTCTTTCATGGGATCCCAGGACAGTGGCAGGGCTGGACCACTGCAGCTGGCGGAGGAGCAGAAAGCAGGCTCCCGAGGGTCAAAGGAGATGTGCTGGAACAAGTATCTCTTAGCAGCATCCTTTACCTGTGGACTTCTTAAAGCTAAGTCTGTGCATGTCCTCGACAGGCATGAGAACATCTGTTGCCTGACCTACTGAGTACCACTTTTCAAGTCATATGGAAGTGGAAGAGCTGAATAATTCACAGAAGTGATAAAGCATAAGCTCCCATTTAAACTTTAGCTATGTACTTGTACCTTGTAAAGTTACAGTTACCCAACTTCCTATCCAAACAGGGCAGTGGGAAGATGGCAAGAAAAAAAAAAAAAGGCAAGACAAACAAAATGGCAAGACAACTCTAATGTTACTTAAACCTACCAATTCTTACCTCATTTCGATGTCCCACAATGCTGCATCATCACTTATCCAGGGATTGGAAGGCTCAGCAGGAGTTATAAAGGGGTCATATTCCATATACTGCTCTGTGTAAGCTATTAAACTGACAGATATTAAAAGAGAAAAAAAAAAAAGAAAGAAGAAAAAAAAGAATCAAGGCCTGAATGCTCGCTCACATGTCAGAGAGGTACAGCTTTTTTTTTTTGCTTGCCTTTTTTTGGTGTGTGTGTGCTTCTTTTTATTTTGTAGGGATTAGTCAGCTTCCCAGAAACCACAAGAGTCCCTTTTTCCTGGGATGGCCCATGCAAGGATTTCTCTGCAAACACTACCAGCTCACTGCAGTATTTTCCTTGAGCTCATCTCTGTTGAGCTGCCCACAAAAAGCCCTAAGAGGCAACAACTGGATTGCTGTGGTTGGACTTCCCCACAGAGAGCCAGGGGATGACTACAAAGCACCTGTCCTTCTGTTCATTTGTTGCAGGTTGCTACTGCCTCTTGCCCTTTTGGTTTCTGCCGACTTTTGAACCCACTTTATGCATTATGAGTAAGTCATCTAAATAGAGTCATATGCTGTAGCTGAGAAGAAACTTCAGAGGATCACAGTCCTGAGCATCAAAGCTTCAGGCTAGAGACCATTTTTGTTACATCAGTATACCGTTTAGTCTAATGACACTACGGTAAAATAAAAGTAGTCTACAACAATTAACTCAGAATGTAGTAAATTATAGGTGTGTTGGAAAAACACCTGGCCTTTATACTGGCTTGCTTCATCATGAGTCAGATAAGACACACCGCTCCTAATCCTCACTAGGATGAGATTCAAAGAGCTTTCTGGGAAAAGGATTGTGTCTGCTTGCATAAGTGATTCAGGAATTCCACTGGGCTTGAGGCTAGGGGTGCATTTTAAAAAAGAAAGACAGCATAAATGAAAAAAAAAAAATCAAAAGAAATTTGTCCTAGTCTATATTGGAAATACTCTAAGGCACTTTTTAATTTTTTTGCCCATGTCTGCCAAGTAATTAACTAAGTTAATTGAGTCTCATCATACTGAACAACTAATCTACTTGCACTGTGATTGTCCATGCTAAACTTTACCTCTGGTCTTCAACATCTCAAAAAGGCAGGAGAATGAAAAGACCCCATGAAACAAAGGGTCACAAAAGGCAGAAAGTTTCCCTGACCTGCTCTACAGTAATTATTTCTTTTTGTTTGTCCTAGCTCTTATCATGAGGCATTAAAATCATACACTTTTGTAACCACAGCAGGTTCCCACTGCCCCCCAGGGCACTCAGGGCTGTCTCGTCTCATTTCATTAATTACATTTCATGACTGCTGTGGGTCAAGGGTTGGAGGAGGGACCAGCGTCCAATTTCAGGGAGCAGCAGCAATCCCTGATACATCAATGAGAAAGAGGGTTGGTTAAAAAAACCCCAACAAAAGGGATCAATTAGGAGATAGTACTCTGAAACTTGAACTGCTCCTAATAAAATAATAAGGTGGCATCGGAGGTGTTAGTACAAGAACTAGTAAAAATAAAAGGGGAAAAAACTAAACTAAATGAACCAATTGCAAAGCACATTTTGCTGATTCAGTATAATGACAGCAGTGGAATCATTGCCTCATTGTCTAAAGGAGGCTAAAGGCAGGGGACTCCTAAGGGGAAGCACTTGTGTCAAAATGCAAACCTGGACTTTCTGGCCTTCCACGTGATGTGCTGTAATTCTGGTAGAAGGGGTGATGAGAAGTGTTCACTGAAGGGTGCAGAGCCTTGAGAACCCAACTGTCTTGCAATAAGGGGGCTCTGCTGAGCCTTCACAGTAACTTTGAGGAGCTGAGAGGATAGAACAGATTTTCACCTAGGGAGCTGGGTAGGAAGATGATCGGTTTTTCCCCAGCCATTTCTGTGATGCCACATGTAGTGGGATTGTACTAACACGGCAGGATGCACTCAGGGAAAAGAGCAGATAGAATATATCGATAGTTTTGCTCAACAGTTCTGAAATTTAATTGCCAAATCTTGAACCTGACAGTGTGCAGTGTCCCAACTGGGGACAAAGAATGTGGAAGAAAGGAGAAGAAACCGTTTCCAAGGTGCTTGGAGCAGCTGAGGGATGCCTGCTCCCACAGTTGGTGCACATCTACTCCTGGAAGCGGAACAGGGAGGAGGGGGAAGAAAATCTTTAGTAGTGGCTATTTATTTCATGGGAGCTGGGAGTAACCCTTTGAGAGCCTTTCCATTCCTCTTCTGCTGGACAAGTGCTACCCCACAGAACAGCATGCATTAACGGAAAATATATGTGATTGTTCTATCATCATTAAAATAATCTCTATCTTTCTCCTATAACAGATAAGACAGCAGCTCTCTGCCTTATTTGCTCCTTATTTGCTTCTTGTTACTTCCCTCATCCTGCCTTAAAGTGCCTTTGCGCCGTACTGAAAAACTGGCAGGTGGTGCTGTTGCCAGGTTTGGCTGTTGAAAGGAGCATGCCAAGCAGCTGTCTCCTGCGCCCTGACCTGCCCCAATGTCACCTAAACTAGTCCTGAAAGAGGGGCCCAGCCTGACAAGTGACTTGCTAATAATGGCACCCTCTTACGCAGCAGATTTGTTCCTGGCGTTTGTATTCAGCGTTTGATATCGGCCTTTCGGGCTTAACAGGTTTTTATTTCAGGCAATCGTTCAACTCAGGTCACCCACATTTATTCCTCCTCAGCAATCCCCACCCCCGCCAAGCCACTGGACTCATCAACTCATCTGCTTCCTTCCCACCTGCTCTATGACTTTCCACATCCAGGCTGCACTTCCCACCACTCTCCGCACCAAGTCCTGGGACTCTCCAGCAACGCTGCCACCCAAAGTCATCATATAAACAAACACTTCTTCAGAATACACAAATATCACAACCATGATTTTCATTCCTTGTAATTTCAAAATGAAACTTTCAAAACTAATATAACTGCTTGATCTCATTTTATTTACTTTTCTCCCAGTTATCAATTTGCACAGGTTTTAATAGAAACATTTTCTTCTCCAATTTGGGACCAATTGAAAAAAAAAAAGCTCAAAGCCCTTTCAAACAAGGAAACATTTCTGTCCAGTTTTACTGGAAACTGATTTTTTTTTGGCAGTGACAATGTTACATTTATAATGTCAGTAGCTCCGTATGAACTTGAACTACAGGTGTCCTATGTGGACAGGTTTTGATGTTCACAAGTGAATGAGTTTTACCGAGTCCATCTTATTGAATAAATACCTACCTAGAAAAAATTCAAGCAAAACAGATCTGCTTGCTTGTAAATTACCAGCCTAGAAATTATTACTGTCCCAGTATATTAAAATCATTGTAAGTAAATACAGTAAAAAATGACATTTTTTGGTAAAGCACAAATGTGTCCTCTTCATAAATAAGAACCAGAAAGCCCAAAACAAACATGAATGTGCTAATTTCAATTGTACAATATAGCATATGCAGGATTTCAGGGTATCTTTGAATATTTTGTATTTAATTGGATAAATTTTAATTTTAATTATTACATTTTATAAGCCAATGGGAACTTACTTTGGGGCTCTTGCCATTTAATTTGCCTAGTTTAGTACACACGTGCTAATTACAGATGCAGACACTGCAAACCACATTTCATATGGTAATCTTTTAATTTGCTTAAATAAAAATTCCTCTATTACTTCTCTACGAGACACCAGACCTTATCCTGTCTCTCATGTTCAACAGTTTTTCTGCCTTGATTTGCTTCTATGAGAAATCCACCTCTTAAAACATTGCCTTGATTAGTCCCAGTACAACTCCAGTGCCTTCCATGAGGTTTCATATATAGAAGTGGGAGCAGAAATCAGCCTTACAGCCTCAGCATGAACACCACATGCAACAAGACACAAACACAGCTCCTTCCCTAGAGCTGTGCCAGACTAAAAAGAAAGGAGCGCTGAGAGTTCACCCACAAAAGAAAAAAGGATATTTTCAAACTACTTTTCTGCCAATAAACTCAAGGCTTGTGAAGGGGTGGGAACCAAAAGTACTGCAGGGGTTCTTTCTTTTGTGAATATTTATTTTGCTTTCACAATATGGCAGCATCCTCATTTTTCACCTACTACTTCTCAGTGCCAGAAGGGCAAGTGCAGAAGTGCAGGTGGTCAGCAGACAGTCAGCACAGCTGGGCAAGCAGGTGGAAGGACTGATGCACAGAAAGGGAACCAGCCTTTGTGCATTCCTGCCTGCTCTCTTTTTCTGGAAATGCCAAACTGGAAATGAGGAAAGAATGCGGAATCATGCAAACAGGGACACTCACCTTTCTGCTACTTTGGACATCTTTAAACAATGTCTCTCTATCTGCATGTTCAGAAAAGCTATCTGAGGAGAGAGATGACAAGGACATTAACAATCCAGGAGCTCTACAGCATGCATTGATCATATCCCAACACACTATTGATTTCTCTTTCCAAACAGCTTGAAAGGAACTCAGAAGGAAATGAGACCCTTCCCTAGGTACTAGTAGAAGCTTATTAACTGCTTCTCACAGGAGCCTCCATTTCCTTTGGCAAAGCCCCAGGTAAAGCTTCAGAAGACAGAAGTAGGAAAGGCACATATTTGGGGACAAGGTTCCTAGACTACTCAGGGTGCAACGTGATCCCCTCTTTACACCACACTCCTCTCTTCCATTTCTCTCACAAGATGGGTAATGGTTTTACAGCATATTTGCACTCTGCTATGAACTAGTTCTTCACAGTACTCAGCAGCCACCTATGTTGCCTATTATGGAAAAAGCTCAGAAATGCAGTGTTCAGGTTTAGTCCAGAAGACCACCCTAAAACTGGCTGCCTAAGAAACATGGTTAAAGCTGGCTACTAAAAAGTGGACCTAGTCCTGCCTGTACTTCAGCAAGCGCAGCTTGTTGCAGGAAAGTAATTTGGAGGGAGAGCTCCTCGTGCGAGGGCAAGGATGTGCGAGTTGACTGGCCATTCCTTTGAGCAATTGTGCAAATAACTTTTCCTCAGTTCTTCCCTAAAAGCTCTGGCTGTACAGTCTAACAGTCAGGCACCAAGTGGTGCCTTTCTTTGCTGCCCATCCCCAGCCTGTGCCCCAGCATGCAAGTTCTTCTCCTCAGGGCTGTTCTCAATCCTTTCTCCGCCCAACCTGTAATTATGCTTGGGATTGCCCTGACCCAGGTGCAGGACCTTGCACTTGGCCTTACTGAACTTCATGCAGTTTGCACAAGCCCACCTCTCCAGCCCATCAAAGTCCCTCTGGATGGCATCCCTCCCCTCCAGTGCGTTGATCACACTGCACAGCTTGGTGTTGTCAGCAAACTTGCTGAGGGTGCACTCAATCCCACTGTCCATCTCGCCGACAAAGATGTTAAACAGCACCAGTCCCGGCATCGACCCCTGTACTTACTTGTTTCCGGAAATCCTCTTTTGTAGTTTTGCGTACAGGTTGGGAGGGCACATGTACAGGACTTTGGGGCTGAGACTCCTCTGTAACTCCGTATACTGACTGTGAGGAGCCAATAAACAAACAGAAGAGATTATGGCTTTTTTCCCTGTTACACAATGAGGAAAAGTGCAGTATGCAAAGCAGAAAGGTAACAGGCCAGCAATTTCCTACTGTTTATAACCACACAGGTCAATAATCATTCAGCCTGGAGCAAAATTTACAGATCAGACCATGCTTGCAGATGCCTGTGCTTGGAAGGTCTGCAGGCACGTTAAGAAAAGGGTTTATTTTAAATGTTAAAATGCAGCTTATAATTTGCAGGCGCTCCAAAGGCTGTGTGTGTCAATGCTTGCAGGATGAACACTGGGAGCAGTCATTGTGGTGAACCAAGCAAAGACAAGATTAGAATCTAATCCTATGCCATTTTTTTTCACTTGGTTTGATTTCTATTTGTAAAACTACACGTTGAGGAAAGAGCTTAAACAGGTGTCAGTGGGTGAAGTTCATGTGAACCTCTCTAAAAAAAGCCTGCAGATTAATTTGTAGCCACACCTTTTCAGGACAGAGACCTGCACTGAAAGTTGTATCAGTTACCTTTTAATTTTGTGTTTTTTGCTTTTTATTTAACATTTTAAGAATTGTATGAATAGCTCTTCTGTAACTTAACTACCAATGGAAGTTCAGGAGTCTGGTGGCCTATCCAAAAGAGGTAACAAGTGATAAGACAAGAGGAAATGGCCTAAAGTCGTACCAGGGGAGGTTTAAATTGGATGTCAGGAAAAATGTTTTCACTGAAAGGATTATCAAGCATTGGAACAGGCTGCCCAGGGTCAAGTCACTATCCCTGAAGATATTTAAAAGATGTGTAGACATGGTGCTTAGGGACATGGCTTACTGGTGGACTTGGCCGTGTTACGTTTATGGTTGGACTTGATGATCTTACGGGTCTTTTCCAATTTAAATGACTTTATGATTCTATATATACAGAAGAGCTAAAACTTGCTGGAAGTCAAAGATACACAAGTTGCTAATGATGCAGTCTTCGAAATGGTTAAGGTGGTAAACAGCTCTGAAAAATCCATGCCCAAATAATTTCTGAAAATAGTACCTAGGTACTTTTGACAATTGTTTTTTCTTTTATGGGAGTGCAGAGCTAGCAAATATCTGGGACACAGAGCTCTTTAATGCCCTTCTCAGCACTGCCCATCACCCCATCTCTACTGCTCTGCTGGTAAAACAGGAATAGTGCGTTCACCAATTAGAACAAAACAGAAGTGATATTCACAACATGCTTTTTTTTGTTTCTATTGGGTAAGTCTGTTATACTGCAAGTGTCAAGCATGATTCGCATTAAAAACAACAACAAACAACACCACCACCACCCACAAAACAAGAAGAAAACACAGAAAGTCAAACTGACCTTTTTCACCTTCTGTGGGTTCTTCATTCGACGACACTTTCTAATGTCCATTTCTGTGGTGTTCACACAGCCTGGCTGAAAAGAGAATGTAATCGTATTCCTGCTCTGTTTATTATCAATCACAGAATCACAGAATGGTAGGGGTTGGAAGTGACCTCTAGAGATCATCTAGTCCAAACCCCCTGCTAAAGCAGGTTCACCTGGAGCAGGTTGCACAGGATCATGACCAGGCAGGTTTTTAATATTTCCAGAGAAGGAGACTCCACAATCTCTCTGGGCAGCCTGTTCCACTGCTTTGTCATCCTCACAGTAAAGAAGTTTTTCTTCATGTTCAGATGGAACTTCCTGTGTTTCAGCTTGTGCCCATTGCCCCTTCTCCTGTGGCTGGGCACCAATGAAAAGAGTCTGGTCCTATTCTCTTGACACTCACCCTTTAGATATTTGTAAGTATTGATAAGATCCCCTCAGTCTTCTCCTGACTAAACAGAGCCAGGTCTCTCAGCCTTTTCTCATAAGAGAGATGCTCCAGTTTCCTAATCATCTTCATAGCCTTACACTGGACTCTTTCCTTGTCTTTCTTGAACTGGGGATCCCAGAACTGGACCCAGTCTTCTAGATGTAGCCTCACTAGCTTTGAGTCCTGGTTTGAGCCAGGATGCAGCTAATTTTCCTTTTACTGATTTTTTTCCTTCAGTAAGCTCTCTTTTAACTAGCAGCAAGTGTTCCAGCTAGTGGACTGATAACACTGGAATGTTCATGTTACTGCTGAGACTCCAAGGTCGCTTCTTAGCTCTGCTGCTACCAATGCTACTGAGAGCAGGAGAGTCATATCTATGACCCCCCCACCCCATAGGGGAGCTGGACTAGACAGACAGCAGGATTGACCAAAAGTATTCCATTCCACATATCTACATAAGCTCAGAGGAAGGTCAGAGATCACAGAAGACAACTTCCATCCTGCTTCTTCTTCCTTTCTCTTCCATCCATGGCTGGCATATGCGGAGGATTCCATCCGTCCATCACCGTCAATCCCAGGCTCAGGCATCACTGACTTCATAACTCTCCCCTCAGCCCCTGTCTGCTCTGCCTTATCTCCTGCCTGTGGGCTGAGACATTTTGGGACTGTTCACAGCTAAGGAGAGTGCCGGGGGAGTTGCTGGGGGTGGGGGGGAGGCAAGAGGCTTTTGCACATTCCTGAACATACTTGTATATAATTGTACATATAATTAAAGCTGTCTAGTTTAGTTTTCAATCCAGCAAAGTCTCTCTCTCTTCATTCTCTCTCCTTTCCCTACCTGGGGGAGGGGATCGAGAGCATTGTTGTCTCTGGTTTAATTGCCGATCCTGAGTCAAACCGTTACAGTAGGGTAGAGAGGGTGGATAACCTCCCTTGACCTGTTGGCGACACTCTTCTTAATGTACCTGAGGATACCATTGGACTTCTTGACCATAAGGACACACTGCTGGCTCATGGTTAACTTGTTGTCCACCAGGACAACCAGGTCCTTCTCAGCAGAGCTTTAGAGAACCCCTAACGTGTACTGGTGGATGGGGTTACTCCTCCCTAGGTGCAGGACCCTACACTTCCCCTTGATGAACCTCATTAGGTTCCTCTCTGCCCAACTTTCTAGCCTGTTCAGGTCACGCTGGATGGCAGCACAGCCCTCTAGAGTGTCAGCCACCCCTCCCAGTTTTGCATCATCAGCAAACTTCCTGAAGATACACTGTCCCTTCATCCAGGTCACTGATGAATATGTTGAACAAGACTGGACCCAGAACTGACTCCTGGGGAACACTGCTGGCTACAGGCCTCCAACTAGATTCTGCGTCACCAGCCACAACACTCTGAGCTCTGCCGTTCAGCCAGTTCTCAATCCACCTCACTGTCCACTCATCTAACTCACACTTCCTAAGCTTATCTATGAGGATTTTATGGGAGACAGTGTCAAAAGCCGCTCTGAAGTCAAGGTAGACAACATCCACTGCTCTCCTCTCATCTGCTCAGCCAGCCATGCTATCATAGAAAGCTATCAGATTGGTCAAGCATGATTTTCCCTTCGTGGATCCATGTTGACTACCCCTGATAACCATCTTTTCCTCCACGTGCTTAGACATGACATCCAGAATGAGCTGTTCCATCACCTTTCCAGGGATGGAGCTGAGGCTGACTGGCCTGTAGTTTCCTGGGTCCTTCTACTTGCCCTTTTTGAAGACTGGAGTGACACTGGCTTTTCTCCAGTCCTCAGGCACTTCTGTTCTCCAAGACTTTTCAAAGATGATGGAGAGTGGCTTAGCAATAACATCTGCAAGCTCCCTCTGGTGCATCCCATCAGGGCCCATGGATCTATGGGTGTCCAGTGTCCAATCTACATGCTATCTTACCTTTCCAAAATACACAATTAGATCTTGTCCAAAACTCTTCCCTGAAGTCTGTGTCCCATAAATTATTCTTGCTAAACAAGTGACTGCATATACCCAAAGTTGGAATCTCAGCATCCAATCCATTTACTTGTAATTTTGGCACCAAAAGGAAATATCTCAGCTAAGAGAGGAGCTTTTTCTAGGAAGTCTGAGCCAAACTGGGTAGGCTGCTTTTCTTTAGTATACACAGTAAATAATCTTCAAAACTTCACATTTATCATCTACTTCTACATCTATAGTTTCATGCATTCACAAGTTTAGGATGTCTAAAGTAATCTTGTAGACACTTGGTGTGTTTTGAACTGCAAGGAAAATCCATGTGGTGACTTTAAAGGCAATGGCTTTATGCAACACATGGCAGAGTGTGTATTAGTAATAAAACTTCCCTGTCAAAACCTGGAAAGTCTCATCATTCAAAAGGAGCTTTACCACAGGCCTGTGCACATCCCAGAATGCTCTTTCCTGGCTGTCCAAAATCTTTCTTTCTGTTTTATCCTTTTTTCTGTCAATTCTGAAAACAAGAGCATACAAATATGAGTCAATGTACAAGTAATGCTTCTTTTTTACAGTTCCTATAGGGCTGGTGTTTTTAACCCCAGCATAAAAATAATTCAGAAATCCACTTTTTTTGTACAGCAATATCACACTCCCACTTGCAAGGCCATTTGCCACGAGCAAAATATCACTGATGTTTACTCCAATATGTGTCAAAAGAAATTTTACTATTAAGGTGGAAAATTTACTTTAACATCTGTTTTTATATCTGGAGAGGAAAACAACCTGTCCTGATACTCTGTTCCCAGTCTCTGATCTGGAACGCTGAGGGAAGTTCATGTTTGGCTTTGGCAGGAAGCCCACTGGGACCTCTTTACTCCAGGTGAAGCTCTTGGCCAGCACTGGACAGAGGTCCACATGGTGAGGCCCTGTAGCAACCCCGTATTGCAGCAGCACCGCTGGCATGGCCATGGATTGTGAAGGGGCAGCTATTCCAGGCAACCCCAGCAGAAACAGCACGGGAAGCACTTGGGGCCATCATCTTTAGGGCTTTCAGCACACTGGCTCTGTACCCACCCCAGTGTTGGCAGGGAGAAGGGTGACAGGCACAGGTAACTGGAGCAGAGCATGCTGCATGGTCCCGTGCCAGCCAGTGCTCACCCACCAGACAGGCGGCTGGGCCACCACGACTGTCACTTGGTAATTTCAGCCCTGATGCAAACTCACTAAAAAAACACATCAAAGGTGAACAGAGGTTGTTCAAAACAACTGTTCCCTCATCTCTCAGCAGCACTGAGCAATTCCCTCCTGGTGCCTCACTCCTGTGCTCAGCTCTGCATGTGAGCACAGTAAAGTCCCCACCAGCTTGCAAGATCTATCTGCAGAGAGATTGGCTGAGGCACAGGGAAGGAGGAACCTCCTTTGCCTCCAGAGCAACATTGAAAAGCCAACAGCATCCTTGTGCTGGGTTTCTGCACTGCTGCCACCCTGGAAAATCAAAGCAGTGAGGAAAAACCCACACCAGCTGGGACTTCTGACAATCAGGTTCTCCCTCCTCTGTTTTTTCTTTTGGAGGGGCAGTGATCCTTGGCTAAGTCTGTGCTATAAAACAGATTAGAAAATAGGGGACTGAAACTGAAGATTCTGAACACCCCTCCTCAAAAAAAGCCCAAGTCCTCCACAGTTCAGTGTCACTCTCTGAAGATTCTCCCTGCAAGGCTGAGATGAGAAACCAGCCCTGCACCTCTGTCCCCACATAAAGACAGAGCACTGCCAGACAGCAGTCGCTGTGCTGCACTGGGGAACAAATTCAGGCACACAGCCCAAAAATTTCTGAGTGAGTCCTTCGTGCCTGGTCAAAGGGGAAGCTGAAGTCTTTTGCCAACCTCACTCCACACATGAACTGGAGGGACTCTTCAGAGACTCCATGAATTGCCTTCATGGGTGCTTTGTGCTGAACTAAGATTCTCGCTTCCTATGCCCAAAACTTACTGATATCTCAGTATTTCGCATTTTAAACTATGAAGACACAACCTAATTAGATGCTCCATGGCTGCAGTTTTTGAGCAATGTAGATACAGCAATGGAAATCCTGTGTGCAAATAAAGATGAGGAAGGCAGAGCAGAACATGATAAGCAGGAGGAATATTTTCACATATTTTTGGTTTGTTTTCCTTTTTAGTTAATTTAGGTCTGTGAATTACACTATAAATTACAGCTCTGCCTCATTGGAAACTTGAAGACTGAACAACCACATGAACTGGGGACCAAGAAGCTGAAACTAGCCAGCAAAAAAAGTTGATAGTGGTCAGTCCATGCTTGCTTTTCGAAGAAAACTGAATGGAGAACAGATGAATACAGAACAGTGATCATGTCAAGAATCTGCTATTTACATTTGTTTCTTAGGTAACACTGGTATGCTATGGATAGACTACAGAATTTTGTTTGACTTAGATTTTTTTATTTTTTTTTTAATCTTGGCAATAAGCCTTTAAATAACTTAAAGTACAGTTGCTATCTTAACTTCTAATTTTCTCTTCCAAACAGAACACACGTATTCTGGTTGGAAAAATCCCTTAATTACCTTGTAAATTAAGGGATAATTACCATATACTTAAATAGTGCATAATTACAATGTTATTAAGCAAAGAATTAATAAAAATTTCAAAGACTTAATCAAAGATAGAGACATATACCTCAGTCACACCCTGAAGAAATTACGTTCCTTAACTTTTAAATATCTAATGCTGAAAGTGCAGATTCCTTCTAGTGGTACAGAGTGTCAGAACTGGTGTTCTCATGCATCATCTTCACCCTTTCCATTCTATAGCTGACAACTACATGCACAAAATGGACATCTAGGGTTTTAGGCAGTTGTTTCTAGATAGCCTTTACAAACCCTGGACCATACTAATTTTGCAGCAATAATGAAAACATGCTCAGAACATTAAGAGGCTTCAAACTATTTTCACAAGTGAATGTTAGAAAAAAAAAAAGTAGATTTCCATTACGAGCAGAGGATAGGAAAACTCCGAATACTGAATCTGAGTAAGTTTCATGTAAGAGGTATCAAATTCTCCACTCTCATTTAGTAGCACAATTTGGACTGCAGAGAGTAGAGGCACAACGTAGGCAACTGGAGATTGGTATAAATGAGAAAACTAAATCCAGTCTGCTGTAAATACCACCCTTCCAATCACTTTCAAGTGGCAGTATTTTTAAGCTCAGAAATATTTTACAAGCTTAGAGTAACACAGACAGATGACAATGTCCTGTTCTTCCCATTTATACAAAAAACAACAAAAAAAAAAGCACTTCTACACACAGGTAGAAGCAGAGTGGACAAGTGGATTGCCCAAGCGCCCATGGTGAATCCAGGCCCAGGAGATCCTGACCAATATTTCCAAGTACAGATAATTAAAACCATCTTTCATATTCTGGCACAAACCTTCGGAATTGGCTCTCTATTGTTTCTAGCCTGTCAGTGATTAAAATTCACCAACACCTTTTGAGCTTAGTGGCAGTAAAGACTGATAGAAATTTTATCTGTACAGAATCCCCTTCCCCTCACAGCTCTAAATACTGGTGCAGTTCAGTGCTCTAGGATTACTCACTTCACTTGGGCCTCAGCTTGCATGAAGATGAATTCCCACTTTCTTGCAAATGCTCTCTGAAGTCTTGCTAAGTTTTCCTGACAAAAGATGAAAACAGTAAGAACAGTTAATCCCTGTAATTACAACAACTACTTAAGAGCATAGTTAGCATGGCAGTTGTTTATTTTATTTCATTTTTTTAAAGCTAGAAAACTCAAGACATGGAAGTCAGTGTTGGTATCTTAGAGGCAAAGCGGGGCTGTAACACCTCCTTTCAGGCTGCAGCCGAGAGGGCCCTGTCAAGGAGTAGTAATGGAGTGTGATGAAGACAGCCTAAGCTGTACTATGAAAATAATGATGGACTTATTCCCAAAAGGTAACACTGAGAAGCTCTGTGAAGCTGATGACTTTCATTTCTGATAGCAGATGGCTGCCACCTGCATGTTTCCCTCTCATCCTCACTTTCGCTTCCTCCCCCCACTGCTCTCTTCTCTTCAGGCTTTTGCTAAGATGCGAATCTCGAGCAACCCTTGCTGTGCTCAGTCCTGGTCACCACTGAGAGCATTACACAGCTACACAGCACTGCAGGCTGGGGATTGCCAGGATGATTCACAAAAGGAAATAGCTTGTTTGTCTGAACAATGAACATCCCTAACTGCAAAGACTGGGTCCAGATGCAGCCTTGCTCTGCATCTGAAGTAAGAGCTCTGGCCCAAACCCATTACAGAGAGTGTCATGATCTGAACATTTGGAGGTGAATGTGACTCCAACACAGCTCAAGGCCAAACTCAGGACTTGGCTAGAATTTCAGGCTCAAATGGCATCCTGATGTCACATATCCACACCTACCTTGACAAGCATGTTTACAAGACCATTAACCTGACATTCTTCTCCATTACGGCTGGTTCAAATGGTTGAAATGTTTCATTGAAAATGAACGTTGTTTTACTGCTGTTCTTTTTATACCTATTCCCTTTATTTCAAGAAAGTGCTTAAGAACACGCATGTCGACGGTAGAAGAAATCTTCCTATTACTGACTTTAAACTCTTGTCTAACACAAGGCATAAAGCTTGGCCCTGTAACCACCAAGTCCCTGTAAGAGTTTCAGTCCATATACACGGAAGAAAACAGTTAAGCAAATTATTTACAACTCTGCTGAACTGTAATTATTTCCTTAACTGCGGCTACAAGGGAGAACTACTTGTAATCATCTGCAAAAACAATATTTGGGGGTTTCTTTTTTTAAATGTTGTTTTAAATTATGTTCACATGTGCCCTCTGGAGTAAATATGCTGAAGTCAATGAAACATCACCAACTGAAGCAATATTTGAATTGTGTGTACCAGTTATAAACAAAACTTAACGCAATTATGCAAGCTTAATCATATCATCAAGACCCCTGCTCTACCAGTATAAATGGGGGGTGAGGGACTGTCTTTGAATGATGCAAGCAGAACCTGAAAATGAGATGATGTTCCCTGGGATGCTTTGCAGAGATCCTCTTTGGAAACTCCAGGTCAGTGGTGATGCCTACGAAGAAGCATTCTCACACTGCCATTCCATAAGAGTGTACTAAATATACAGGGCGTGTTCCCACTCCTGCAAGCCCGTTTCCCTCACTTGTGCTTGGCTTACATCCCCATTGTTGGATCGGCTTCAGCTCCCATAATGACTAGGAAGAGTCAGCGCCATTCTTATCTGATTGTCTCTAATTAAGAAAGCACAGTTTGAATGCAGAAGCAATCTCTAATTGTGCAATGCAATATTCACAAGAAAAATGAGACACTGCCAAGATCTAATTATTTGCCATCACTGGAGCATTGCTACTCTTAGTAGACAACGACGTGCAAAAGTACTTAGCCACAGCCTCGCTGCATGTGTGTGGGAGTGTGCGCGTGGCTGAACAGCCTTTTGTTGCTTTATGATAGATCTTTAGAGTACTTGCTGTTAATTGGTTGGCTGTGAGCAACTTTAATGGTCTTAATAATGAAATCAACAATATGCAGAAGAGAAAACTCAGCAAAAGGATGTGCAAGTGCATGCAGATCATTACATTCCTTCCTTTATGCCTGTACTTTAAGATTAGAACTCTTGGGAACTCCGGATCCATTTCCAGGGTGGACTAGATAAATGGCATTTTTTGCACGCTCTTTACTGAAAGGACAAAATGGCACGTATATATATCCATGTGCACAGAAGTCACAAAATGTAGAAGGTAAGGAAGAAGTCCATTCTTAGAAAAAACACTAAAATATATGGAATATAAATGTTTTCATTGTAATAAACATAAACACAGAAGTCCACTAGAAGCAGCATTATGAACAAACCCTCCACATTTGAAATTCAGCTGTTACGCTACTGAGCCAGTAAACAAAAAACGTCAATATGATAGACAGAAAAGTCCAGCTGGTCAGAGTGTTACACTGCTGGTATTCAAAGAAACTCATACCAGCCCTCCCTGTCCTGCCTCCATCTTCCCACTCCTCTCCACCCAAACCCTGCACAATCTGAAGCCAAAGTTGGGGATATTTTTATGGACAATCATTTCATAAGAGAAAACATGCTCTGAATGAGCTTGAGCGATAGAGTTTTTATATGGCATATTGAAAACAGTCCAACCTCATGTCTGAAAACTTTGGGAACTACACGAGTCATCAGGAATTTAGTTGTCCAATAATGCACCTGAAAATCCATCATTTCCATGGGTCAATATCTGCTATATAAACCAGGAATTGTTAACTGGAAAGAGAAAACCAAGGTAAACTTTTGTGTAATTTCCCCAGTCTTGAAGGGCTGGCTATACAGCAGATGCTTTCATTTGAAATGTTGCAAAGCCTGGGATGTTCCCCAATCATGTCCCTGATGTTGTCTCCAGACCAACATCTACACAATTCTGACAACTGAAAAAAAAGATACAGTAAAGGCTGACCCCAAAGCACAAAACGGCAGCATTCAATCGAGAAGCAAAGCTCTCCCTGCACCCCCAGCTTCAAACTCTAGCAGCAGTATACCTACAGCTTCATAATCCGCCAGCTCCAGCCTGGCTTTGTTCTGCATGGTCCGTTTGCAAAGATAGATGGCTAAAGGGAGAAACAGAATGGAAATCAATTACAGACAGATTATTAGTACTAGATCTTAAAAAAAAGAAAAAAAAAGTGGTCCATCCACTGTTTGTTCTCATTAGAAAGCAACATGACCGAAGGAATGAGAGGGCTGAATAACCCAGCTGACATTACCCACTAGTAATCCCAGAGGCCTTAAACATCTGGGACATCTCATTTAAAAGTGCTGAGAGTAGATGCCAGGACCTAACAAGATGTCTGAGACAGGCAAAATTGATTCTGGGGCTGGTAAAAGACTTAGCATCAGCAACCTGTTCCACTCAGCACTTTGGGAATATGCCTGACAAAGTGAGCAGCCCTGTACTTCTCTTCCTCTTTTTTCAGAAAAATTAAAAATTAATTATTTTCAGGATATTGAAATGAAAACAAAAATACGGGCCAAATCTTGAAACGTACAATGTGAGCATTTTTTCGTATGTTCTATCCATTACTCTACACATTTCAAATGGCCATCTGACATTTCACCATAGGTAGACACCTCAGAAACTGATGTGATTTGGAATTCTGAGAGTCAAGATGAGCCCAGTGCACAGCACCAAACCAGCCCAAGGCTGCCTTCTGGGGAAGCCTCATCTGGACCTCCTAGCTCACCCCATTTCCATTACAGGCTGGAACACAAGGTCCTCATCACACCTACAGTCAGGACTGAACTACATAATTGAGGTCCAGTACTCTCGCTTTGGGATTAATCTAGATGTGAATTTTATAGCTTCCTTGTATTTTGCCCTCTCTCATGCTGCAGGGCCAGGTACTCGTTGTCCAACAGCGTATCAAACTGGAGTAGTGCAGAAGGCAAAGCATCTTCTACAGAAAACTGCAATGAATAGTTTTTGGAAAATTTCAGCTTTTCTTTGAAAACCATGGGGTTTTATTTGCTGGTAAATACAGCTTTCTGACACCTTCATGGATGTTTTTCATCGAAAACCTATTTTTTTTTTTAAATACATGAAAAGAAACAGTGCTACTCCTCTAATTCTATTATATGCTATTCCTGGAATTCTAACATTCATACAATGAACCAATATTATGCATGGTAACCAGAGTTGATCAGTTCATGCATATTTGTATTTATACATCTCAAGGGCAGTTCCATATGTAAGCCATTTACAACACCAAATAAAGTGAGAGTCAGTCATCTCGCAGTATTTCTTCATGCTGGGCAGTGACCTGCCATTAGCAAGTTAGTTCCTGTCCTGTGAGTGGATCCATGCAAATAAAAAAAGTATGAGGTGCTGCTGGGATTTCAGTTTTATTTGAATCTACTGCTAGTTTGGGATTAATTCCTGGGAAGACTCCATCTGTACAGACCTCTGATATGCAAAGACTGATTATAAGCATATGCTAGAGATTTCTGAGACAGATGAAAATCCGTCACTACAGGGCTCAGAGCTAATACAGTTGCAGCTTGTCCAGCTGTGGGTCAGCTCATATAGGGCTTTATTTTGAGGTGTACTGTTCCACTCAATGCCCTTGCGGCACAATAATCCATCTGTGAAACCAGTTATTTATCAGATACTATAGGAAAAAACAGAACTTCCTGCTTCAGATGGTTATTCTGATATTTATAGAATACATATTTAGCACAGATCAGATAGTTATGTACGGTGACTGTAAAATCTGAAAATTATTTTGCATATAATGAACAACATCATGTTTTCTCCTGGGATACATATATAAGCCTGTGCTAGCTTCCCTGCAGACGAGGACTGCAAATGGACTATTACATGGCAGACACCATTGCAGGCTACTTTTCCATCCCAGCAAATGATTCCCAGAATCCATCATGATGACTAATCATTTCCCAGGAAAGAAAAAAAAAAAATATCTTGATTATTCAGGGAGGAGTTCCAAACTGATCTTAAATTATGAGATATTTCAAAAGAAGGACTTCCAGAAGCTCCTGTTTTATGAGCACACACAGGATTCACTTCCTCTTCCAATGCTACACCAGGATGCAGCAATTGATTTCATCACTTAACTGTGAAAGAACTGCAGTTCTGGAAGAGACAGCAATATTGCACGCAGACAGCTAAAGATAACAACACTGACATATTTTCTTTATGTATTATCACTGTCTGCAGGCACTCACACGTTTAACACACCACATTGCAGTTTATTAGCTCATAAACCATGCTCAGTCCTCTCTTTTTTACCAGCTATCATCTGGTAATCTTAAAAAAGTGGGAAAAATAAGTCTGATGTCATATATCAGAGAACTTTAACTATGGGTTGACATCAGTTATATACTGGTTTATTGACCAGCCAGATGAGTGCCCAGATGAGGTAACTTTTTATTGATCAACATATCAGATTCAGCTACAGATCAGAGTCTGCCTGCCACAAAGGCAATATTGGTATTATTTAAGATTCCCAAGAAGCAGTATTCTGCTTGCCATAAATCCTGCTGAAAGAAACAGAGCTATGGGAGAACAGAGGTAACAGTAGGTAAAACCCTGGCCCCACTGAACTCAAAGGCTACAACTCCATGGACTTGAGATACCCCGGGATTTCACTTCATGTATTTGAGATGGGCACATGTCTGCCTCTGAACCTGCTGTCTGACAAGACACTCTGCCAATGAAGGGTTTAGATGGCCAACAGTAATTACTTTAAGGACAATTTTTTTCCATAATAAATTTTCTGTTCTAACTTGCTACAATGAAATAATTATACTCTTACCATAATCTGTGTTCTCTGGTTCCCAGCAGTTTGAAGGCCAAAAGTAGGGTGCCTAAGAAACAACATACACATTTTTGTAACTTAAGAGATGAAAAACAATTCAGATGCAGAACAACATTACAGGCACAAAAGAAGAATCACAAAGTCTGTGGCCCCATCTCAGGGGAGCCACTGCTAAAGATCTCAACAAAAGTGAGAAAGCTTTTCCAGGACGGTATCATCTTTAATATTCCTCACTGCAGGTAAGTAGAGATGCTGTAATACAAAGTGTCTCTTGGGGAAACGCTCTCATCTGTATGTGGACCTCTTACCCTCTATTCCCAGAACCTCCTCTTTCCCCAAGAATTCACATGCACCCTGAATTTTTTTTTTTAATATTTTTTTTAAGAACATGAGAAACTTCATGGCCATATATATATATATATATATATACACACTACTTGCTTTTCTGGAGCACCTATCAGTATGGTTGGCAGCCTAGAAAACAATTTACTTGTTAACTACAACAGATGGCAGAGGTCAAAACTCAGCTGGTTAAAGTAGTTCTGAAAGCAGAAGTCCTGCTATGCTCACTGCTTTTGTTTTCTCTCCAGATCTGCACATTGCAGTTGCTACAATTAAATACAAGATATACTACATGTGGCTGTATTTCAGTTTTAACATGAATAAAAAAGAATGTTCTGTGATCCCACAAATTACAGAACACTGTTTTGCATTACTGATGTAATACCACAAATGGCCACATTACACACACAAAGACTATTCCTTGCACCAAAGTACAGTGACAAAACACAGAGGGATCAAATAGTATAGTCTTCAATGCTCCCCAGTGTCTTAGGAACTCCACAAGATGATGAGCTACTGTTAAAGGAGGGATTGATGTTGACATAGAAAGTGGCAAGAAGAGAGTAATGGAAGAGAAAATTAATTCTATCAGGTTATTTTTGCAGAAAGCATCCAAGTGCAACTGTTACAGGAAATGACAACAGGCAAAGAATAAGCAAAAGTTCAGGAAAAGGTAAGGGAAAGAAAAGTCCATAAGCAGTCAAGACAATTTGATGATCTGGTTTTCACAATCTTGAAGTGAGGAAAAGAAATTAAATTATACTGAAATGTAGCTCCTGAAAGCTGCACAGGACACCTTTTTATGGTGTCATTCTTTTAAAATAGAGAAAAATACAACCCAATGGATAATCAGTATTACAACTGCTTCTGTCAAGTCTTGCATAACAGGAGGAGCAGGACTCTCAGAAAGCAAGGAAGCTATAATGAAAAATCTTCACCTGAATGATGCCAGGTAACCAGAAGTTAGGATGAGATAAAGGGAGGTCTGTAATCTCCTGGGCTTCTTTGCTCACTGTGCTACTGGTCTTGTTTAATAACACAATACCACATTAGCTGTAGGACAGTGAGAATGAGCAGCAGTAGCATCAGATGCAGAAATGAGAACAAGAAATAAAAACTACAAAGGAGCAAAAAAATGTAAAGGAGGAACAGGAGGGTGAACAGAAGAGGGGTCACAGGAAAGATAACTGAGATGACTGGGATCATGTAACAGAAGAACACAAATTCAGCCAGCAGGATTAGGCAGTAGGAATCCTGGTTTCAACTTATTGCTTCTTTTAAAGTTATACAATCTGTCCAAAAGGAGTTGCTGCAGCACAAGCACTCAATTATCTAGGAAGTTGACAGCAGCAGATTTTGGAAAGGGCATGGAAATTAAGCACAGGATGCTTTAAAAATTCAACACATCTGGAGGCAGAGGGGCACTGAGGGCTAGAGATGTCCCAGCTTAGGTGACTGCCAAGGTTACACATCCTCTGTAAAGGAGCCAAAGCCTGAAGCTTGCCTCCTCCCACTCCAATCTGTAACCAAGAGAGGATAAAAATTTGAACTTTCTGCTGTGCCAGAGCTTGAATGTCCAACTCCAAAGTTTTTCCACAGCAGAGTGGCTACTCAGTTCTGTGCCAGGGTTAGAACATGAACATAATTTTCTTCTGGTTTAGTTCAACTCTGAGTATAATAGCATTGAAATCCCATATAAAAAATAACCACAGGACGTAACAGTTCATTTATGTAAAGCCTGTGGGTCAGAAAGTAGGAAAGAGTGATTAGGGATTCTAAAGCAGATCTTTTTGAAAGGATTTCATCACCTCCTAAGGTCTCTGCCATGACAGCCTCAATCCCAGTCTTCATAGACTTGATGGGTGATTTCAGCAGTATTATTGCAGGGACAATAAAAGGGGCCACACCGAACGTAGAGGGCTCACCGACCTGAAAACGATAGAACGTCCCATCATCTTTCAGGGTAAGGACATGGTCTGAAATGGGAAAGACATAGCCCTGTGCAGCGATAAGACTTCCCAAGTGGATTGCTTCCCCTGTGAAAGAAAGAAAACAGCAAGGATGTGTCAGGAAGACGCACACTGCAGACTCCTCCGCTTTCAGCAGCAGCTCTGCCAATGACACGCACTAAGACTCTCTGTACCCACAGTGCATCCTTATGCCTTCCAACCAAATCGTGCAAACCAGGATAGCAGCAATCAGCCTTACAATACAGACAAAACACTGCTCAAATATTTAACCTGCTGGTTTTATGTTTACAAAATGTCACACACCAGTTCAGCTCTAGAGTCAGCAATTCATTTTGAAGCACATTTACCACCACAGGTGACAGCTGACAAGAAACCTGTTCCATCAGTGAACCCCACTTGCCTCTATCAAACCTGACAAACACCTGCAACACCAAGTCATTAGCAGCATGTTTATTCATAAAGATGAATTCTGACACTGGAGCATTGCCTTTGTTAGAGGAAATGGTGCTGAGGTGAAGGGGAGCGCGTATCCAACAACTGCCAGGGCAGCCTTCAGAACCGCACGGGCACATCTGCGCAGATTTTCAACCACTGTCAGCTGTCAAAAGCTGCATCAACTTTCTCAGAGTTGTGAAATACACGTAAACTGCTCATGTACCCCCAGGCAGATAATAGAGCTACTGCCTGCAGCTGAAATTCAGATTTGGGACTTGACTGGACTCAGGAGAAGGGATATGTGTATAGGGATGCCCTGGATGAGTCACCACTGCCTCTGTCTCTGCTTTTACATGATGACAGTAGGCAGCTGAAACAAACTGGGAGCTGAGATGCTGGATTTTTTCCCTTTCCAAAAAAGGAAAAGAAACTTCTAGACCTGAAGATCTTTTCTTCCTCTTTTTCCAATAGTTCTTAACTGTGCCACAACAATTTTGGTTTCTCTGAAGAGTGAACTACTTGGACTGGGCCCATACACTGTTCACTAGTTATGGCTGATTATCCATCTTTCTATCTGTTGTGGTAAAATAGCAGCCATCATCTGATCCCATGACGGTGTCTGTCATCCTTGGCCAGTATATCCTGTCAGTCATGGCTACCTTTCTCCACATCATGAAAACCTGTCACTGTGTTTGCCTGCTTAATCACACACATGCATGAACTTCTTTTCTAAGCCTGGCAACAACCTTAAAATCAATCAGGCTTTCTTAGGTAGCAACAATTTCACAGACAGGCTGACTCCTGAAAAGTACTTTCTGTTTGTTGCAGTGTTAGGCATTAGACATAATTAAGATGCTGATTCTTATCTCTTTTCCACCTCCTTACCTGCAATGCTTAAATCAACTTTGTTGTTCTACCGCTATTTTAGACTGCAGCAAAATAGTATCTACTGTCTAAAGGCACACACAGAGTTCCTCCCCAGCTGTGGTCTTACCTGGATCCTCAATGCTGAGGTTCTTCATAAGCCACTGCACAATATCAGCACCTTATTTAAAAAAAAAAAAAAAAAGGTGAAGAAAGCATTAAACTGAGACCACAGGGTTTGGGAACCCTAGAGAGAGATAACATTGAGATAGATATAACAGAACTGACATGAATTTTATTCCATTTCCCTTTTTATCTCCACTGAGGTTTCAGAATGTTTTTCCCTCTTTTCTCGCATTGTAATTATATAGTTATTGACTGGTACTAAGTCCCAAGAAGTATTCTGTGTGACAGGAGATTAGATGTACTTTACTCAGGTATTACTCTAATGGTTCCATATAACTTGTTCTCTTCCAGTTGCTTCTCTCTCACCTCAGCACACAGGGAACATTTCCACAAGCATTAGCTAGCAAAGAGACTAAGGTAGTTTATTAGGTTTTCAGGCCCATCAAGTAGTACAAAGCTTGTTGCTATCTCATAAACAGCATAAAGATCTCTAGGACTGATCCTCTGCACGCATACAACCCTCTCTGCTGCTCACATGGAAATCACTGAAGTGGAGAACTTGTCACTGTTCAGTAGAAGCCAAGGCCTTTTATAGGAATTCAACATGACAGGGCAGCTAAACTTAGTTAAGCCCCATACTCAGAAAGTTAAGCTTAAAATTAAACATAATGGTGTGCACAAGTCAGCTAACATGACTTGTCCAAAGTCAAAGGCAATCAGCAAAGGCACTTGAAGGTAGTTCAGCAAGTCTATGCCAAGTCATGGCAGCTTCCAGGGACACCTAAGGATGCCATGTCTGGATGCAAACATAACAACAAGCCCTTCTCAGCATACAATCAATTTGTTGAACAGTATTTGCATTCACATACAGTAGGCTAATAGCCCTGGTAATACTTAATGCTATGCTTTGTGAGATATCAGTTGAAGACAGCATACAAAAAGGAAATGATCAGCCTTACGGTTCAGGCTCACTAAACAAACCCCAGAGGATCTTATTTGCATGGAGCACTTCTGAGTTCAGACATGGTGGGTACTTCAGGAAACAGCATAATCCACACAATGCCTGTTTCAGAAAAGGTCTGAAGAACGTTTTGCTTTCCACGGGTCCAGAACACCCCCACACCCTCAACAAACCTTAAATACAACAAAGGCCAGGAATCACAAGCCTGACGTGCCACAAAGAGGAGACAGCAGGCATTGCTAGTGCCCCAGGCCCCTGCAGTATCTTCAGCTCTGAGTGACTCTCCCATACAAGTGAAATTCCCACTAGAAACATGGCCTTTACACCACAGAGAAGGGGACGCCAGCTCCTGCTCTCCCTGACAATGCAAGCTGATCCATGACTCCACAGGAGCACTTCAGGCTTCAGTGGGAGCAGGAATATACACCTGATCTCCCTTTTCCTCAACCCAAAAAAAGTGAAGCACCTTCTGCCCTGCAGGCAATCAGGAGGGGTCCTGAAGACCAGGGAAGCATCTGCTTTTGATTAAATATTGGGCAAAGAGATGTGACCAACAAACAGCAGCTGGGCATTGTCTCCATCTGCCTTGTAGGTATCAATAAACCAGATGCTAATATCACAAGCTTGTATTCCCAGATCTACTGTCACTTTCTGTATTTCCCAACTCCACCTCAGAGTAATTTAAGTTGCCACTATCCTATCTGGAAAGTTATTCCTTTTTTAGTGTGGGTTTTTGTTGTTGTTTGTTTGTTTGTTTGTTTTGGGGTGGGTTTTTTTGTATTTTGTTTGGTTTTGTTTTTCTAATTGATAGAATTCTTCTTATAACTTCCCAGCCTAAGTTTATTAATATGCAGTTTATATTAATTTGATATCAACCTGTATTATCATTTAACAGAAAGAATTAGTCTTCTTCCTTGATAGCTTCTCCTGTGTGTCCACAGAAGGCCAACACATTGCCTGCTTGCCTACCTCCATTTCACTGAACCAACCAAACTCTTATCATGTCCTCTTAGATGGTCTGTCCTTCTACTTCACAATTGAGCAACTTTTAAAATGTAAGTTCGAGTCTTTGCACTGGCAACCGTAGGCAGTACATTGCAGAACATCTGATCAATGTCTTTGGTGATGGTGCCAGCACTTTCCTGGCTCTATTGACACCAGCTTGCCAGGTGCATCCTAAAGTCACATCATTTTTTGTGAACAGTAGATTTATTCAGAAAAAGATGTCTTGGTGGTCCAAAACTACCTGCTAGATGAAAACACATCTAGTGAACAGTGCTAGCTGAACAGCATATGGGGAAAATGTTCAGAGCCAGTAACTGTTATTTTGACAGGTTTGTTAACAAAATGTTATATTTTATAAACAAGGATGTTCCCTTTTGCCTTTGACTAAACAAAAATATCCTAAAGACAGAAGAAAAGATTTGGGGCTAGAAATTGATTTCAAGACGACCCAAACTGAAGTGCATCTGTATTATCAGAAATGAAACCTCATAAAATGATGCCTTGGTTCAAGCTAAATCTGAATCTTCTTTGGTTTTTCTGTTCATCCCTAGAATTAAAAAGTCCACTGTTTCTCTTGATTTTGGTCTCAGATTACAGGCTTGCAGGATTTTATCACCAAATGACATGAAAACCGATATCTGAAAATCATCTGGAGTAGCGCATTGCCTCTTTGCTCAAGGGAGGTGAAGTGCATTCTGCACAGTCCTTTACCAGATATATACAGGAATATTTAATGCAGGATTAAGTCCCACTCCATTTTTACAAAACAAAACAAAACAAAAAAACAACAAAAAAAACCCCCAGCTCTATGCCTCTTTTGAGGAATCTATTCAGTTTTCATCAAACAACAACAAAAAATTCAAGTAATGCTGCAAGCTGGTTCCCCAGTCCTTCTTCCCCCTGCTATTAAGATTTAAAAATAAGGTTAAAGGTTAAAATAAAGTGAAGGCACCAAGTCAATCACAACTCCTATGATCAGCCACTCCGGAACATAAGCAGCACTTGAGATCAGGGATTTTAATTTATCTCTGTTAAAAACATGAAGTAATTCCTGAATGTTGCCAAGAGCTTGGAAGATTTTATAGCTGTTCTCCAGTTGTCCTGAGGCAAACAGATTATCTTTCTGCTGAGTTTGCTGAACCATTATTTATCACCTGCCAGGACTGATTACTCATCCTCAGGACAATGACAAGTCTTTCCTTCCTCTGTTAATTACTGTCATCATTAATAGCCATGTCACTAATTAATATTCAATCATAATGAAAACTCTTTACTGCCACCTCCCACAACACCTTCAGTTTTTGGGGTTACCCTCATACATTGGCTTTTTCTCTGCTTGCAGCTATTTGAATCACTGCAACCTACTTTTGCCCACCTAGAAACACTTCTTATGCCCTCCCTCAAATGAGAAAATTCACATTTATCCTTGTAAGACACTGTGAAGTCTCAGTGAAGCCTTTACAAGACTGTTTCACCAAGACACAGATTTCTTTATCTGTAAGTTTTCTGCAAAACTTCAACTTAACCTCTCCTGTAGGTTAAGCCTGACAGACAGTCCTCACATAGTTCACCTTCCTCAAAAGATCTTTTCTGGCAGATTTTTAGATTCTGCATTTCACAAGCTCTTTCAGACAACACCCGAGGGAAACCCTCGATCCTGACATGTTTCCACTAAACACTAACAGGGCATTTGAGATCTTCTGGAAACAAATAGTTGGACTTGTTTTCGTGTTGCTGAATCCATGTAGAAAAAAGGCTCCCATCTCCTCTATGCTCCTCTTCATACATCTACATTTCCTTTGAGTCAGTAGCTCTGTTCAAGGACAGTCAACAGCCTGTGAACATCTATTTCCTCCTCCCCTATAATGAAATACATCTTTTTGCTTTAGGCTCGTCTTTGAAGCTGAAGTAGATGAAGTTGCTTAACATCAACAGAATAGTTGTATTTCTGTGCTCAGATTCACCATGACCATTTATCCAACTACCTGGTTTACAGGCAGTCTAGCAGTTGTATATTTCTTGCTATTTTCTCCATTTTCTGTTCAACCTCAGTGATCCCAGCTAGTGTTCTCAGAAGGCCATTGCCTGTCAACATGACAAATGAGTGGCCAGCCATGAAAATATAAATTAAAAGTTCACAAGGTGTGAGGCCATCGGCAAGATGCAGTTAATGAGGTGAGTCACTACCACTGTGTTTGATACCTTTTCTATTCAACCTAAGTTGTTCTGTCTCTTCAAGAAAATCCAGGACTTGCTAGTAAAATGTAGAGCCCATCTTCTACGCACCATAAGAAGTGGCAAAGGTGGACAGAATGATGTACTCTCCTCCAGCAGTTTCCAGAGATCTACTTCCTGGAGTGGAAATTGTGGTGCTGGTGTTCTGGGCAAAGGAGCCAGGATCACCAAGGTCTGCTTGTTGACCACTGGATGGGGCATGTCCCTGACAAGGCATACATATGTACACATACACACATGTATGTATAAAAATTAAAAATACAAGAGTACAAGAAACTTCATGAAACATGTACAACTTTGTGGGTTTTTTTAGACCTGATAAAACAACTGCACATTTTGCTGAGTGTCCTAAGGTGGCAGAGATGATAAGCACTGCTGAGTGGAATTCCATGGTAATTTGACATGGGACATTTCATGCTACCCAGGCAGAGTATCAGTGACCTACGATTGAAGTGTGTCCTTCCTTGTGGGAGTTGCTGAGCTGAGCCCTGATCACTGGATGCTATCCAGCAACTACAGTCAATGAGGTGGGGTGCTTTGGATGTCAGATAGCTACACAACCTCACACCTCACTGGCAAATACTAAACACTAAAGACAGTGAGGTCTTAAAACTAGTAAAAAATACTGTCTGATCAAGTTATGAAATAATTTGTCATATATGTCTGCCCCTGCAGACATGTATAAGACTGCTTGGTTACTTCCTGTCTTTTCCAGTGTTAGTGTAACCCTAATATTCTCTGAGCATATTTTAATTATTTTTAAAAATTATTGGATATTTTTGCACAATAGCAGTGGTCTTTATTTTATAAAAGGAGTATGAAAAATCTAAAATGTTCAGCTTCTTTCTAGACCTTATCTACACACCCTGTGACACACTCTATGAGCAAACAAGCTGTATGCCTGGCCTCTGTTGTCAGTTATTTCCAAACTCGAGGTTCAGACACTATTTTGATGAAAGAGCTCACCTTCCTGTCACTTCATTCTTGAAAACAGATGAACCCATTTTAGCACCAAGTTTTCCAAACAATTTGCTCCTGAACTCAGCCCAATCCTAAAATTTGCTATCAGAAAACCAAGTCTGAAAAAGAAAATAAATCATAAGCCATCAGAAAGACTTATAAGAATAACCTGCACAGGTGTACGAGCAGCCACTCAAGCTGCTTTCTACCCAGCCAATCAAGGCAATCACACTATCAAACGGAAACAATGTGTTTTGTTCTCCTCCAAACAGCACTGGGTTCTTGGTAAATCTAGGACAAAAGGGTTAATTGATTATCCACACTTTTACCACCAAACTTACAAAAATAAACAAATGAACATCTTCCATGATAAAGGGCAAAACGATTTAATACAAAATTTCTCAAGGCCTCCAGCACTCCTTGCTACTATTTTTCTAAAGCAGAGCCCCCCACTGACTCCCACAGTGATTTAAGCTGGGATGGAAGTAGATTCCTGCTCACAGGGGGAATTTAATGCAAAGCGGCGATTTTTATGGGGGGGGGGAATCTAGGTCTCTCCCTAGAATTCTGTTACGAATATTGAGGAAGCACTTTATGGAATTTGCCTACAATAATCACATAAATAAATACCAATGCTGACTGAAAAAAACCACCTCAGCAGTTGACTCAGAAAATGTGGTAATTGCAGCTCTCTTCCATCAGCATGTGGTAATTGCACCACTCAGTGTCAGCAAGGAGCATCATCAAAGCTACAACAGCTTAGAGCTTCTAGCAATAGCAATTTTCCTTTACGTTATATTCACTTTAAATCTTGTTTGTGAATTATTAACACTCATTAGCAGCAGGAGTGTTACCCCTTCTTGATCAAAGCAGCCAGAGTTTCTGAGGAGTTTGTTCATTGTAACTTTTGAGTGCTTTAATTTACAATTTACTTTTCTTGTAATAAAAAATTCCAAAAATATAATACTTTGTGTGAAGTAAGAATGGTGCTTGGTGGGAAAATGAAAAACACCACATGGAGCTAAGTTGCAGGTGAACATTCCAGGACAATAAAACAATGACAAGGACAGAATATTTGTAAATTTAACATGTTCAAAATCTCCGATCTTCTGCCTTTTCCTGACAACAGTGTGGGTTATTTATCAGTGTTTGGGTTGACAGGACATTACAACTATTTATTCATCCCTCCTCTGTCTCCTTTACTGTTACCTACATAAAGCTGTTCAGTGTATTTGCCCATTTATACCGAATGTTGGTATTTCAGATATGAGCCCCATATAAATAATAATACTAATTGGGTTTTTGGTTTGGGTCCTTGTGAACTTAGGAAGCACTCTGTACCTCTGTTGCATAAATGTCCACATCTGTAAACAAAACCATGTAAGAATCTGATCACAGTTTTATCAAAACCTATTAAAATTAAAAACTCTGACGTTTGACTTGCACATGTTCGTGTCCCTGATACCAGGCCCTGAAGCAAAATTAACAGCAAGTCTATTAATAAATTCTTTCACAAATGGGAGTCATAACTCAGACTCACAGCTGCACTGCAAGGTGTTGATAAGCACTTGTGGTGTTGGGAGAGTGACAGAAGATAAGCCTCCAAGGAGAGAGAAAATGCCACAGGTTCATGTAGTCATGGTGGAGAAAAAAAAATGAGCAGCTGAGGGAATTAATTCATGGAAAGAGACCAGGCAGAGAGCAACACACCGGAGTGGCAGGGCTGCTTGTGTGCTCTAACTAGGAATTGAACAGGACTTTCCATCAAACAAGTGCTAATACACTTAGCAACAGCTTACAAAGTGATTGGCTGCAAACTCACAGTTTAACCATCAGCACTGCACGGTACATTTGATCTTTCTCTCCAATATGTATTTTAAATGTAACACACACAATCTCTCCTGCCCACATTTTAGACAGATACGAAAGATGAAAGATCTGGATTTACAAAATCCAAATTCCTTTTGTACTTTCACGCTGCCAATAGCTCCTTTTTCTGAACTCCTATTTGGAGGGACAGTCTCATCTTATTGGCCAGGCTACCAAAACGCATGTACCCTCTACAATGCAGACCTGTAGAGGGCGATTTGCAGTAGGCAGGAATCAATAATTGTTCAGACATGACTGCACAGAGCTCTGTGTAGGCTAATTTACCACGTAACAAAGATAAATTAGATTGTAAGATCTTGGAGATAGCATGGCCAGACTGCTTTTGCTACAATGCTGCCCATCTAAAAATAGTTCAGGTACCTTTAAACATCATGAATACAAGTAACAGAAGACACACCTGAAGACAGTCTTCTGGCTCGCAATACCCTCCCTTCAACAACACTTAAAAGCAGTCACTCAGTGCTGAAGAGCAGAAGGATGGCACTAGCTGAGAGCCCTGGTTTTAAAATTACTGCTCCACAGTGGTATTTGTAATGCTGAGTCAGCAAACCTCTGAATGGAGGCACAGTTAATCCCAGTGAAAGAGGTTTGCCAGGACAGCTTAAACCAGGTCCTCAACTGGAAAAAAGGCAATACCAGCAAAAGGTATTTTTCCAGTTGACCTGCACCAATATAAAGTGCTTGGTGCTACGCCAGCTTCAGCCTTGTTCTCACTCCACTTCCACAGAGCCGTGTCACACCAGCCCAATGCTCAGCGCCTTTGACTGCTTGCACACCAGCATTTGTTCACACCGAGAGACACCAGGCAGTATTCATACTGCAGCAGCAGCCACACTGATTTATCTGTGTTAAATGTCTCTCACCTGACTTGAAAAACCTGAGCTGCTGTCAGGTCTGCGCTCGCTACAGACAGACCCAAACACACACCCTCCAGAACCCAGAACATACCACAACCCCAGGGCTATTCCCCCTGCCATTGACTTCACTTGGCTAGAATTTGGCCTGCTCTAAATTAGAAATACACAATGTGACCTCTGCCCAAAGCTGTTTCTCTCCTCAAATGCAACTCTGAACAAACTGCTGTTACTACAACTATAGGAGGAAACCACAAAACAAAAAAGAAAACAATTTCACACGTCGTATTATTCAGACTTGTACCCATTCCTCCTGTAACTCCCACAGAGGATGAGCACATTGCCTTGAGAGCCATTATAGATGCATACAAGAGGCAGGAAAATTGTACCTTGCTGTCCCAGCCTCCCAGCAGCAACAGCATTTCACAGTAGCATCAGAAGTTACCTCCTTTTATAAATCGCTAAGAACCGTGGATGTCTCAAGATGTACCTTTATACCTACAATTCATCATAGATTTACAGTTGCTTTCCAGGCTGTTCTTGCCTTTGCATTACTGACACTACTGAAGTGGCTCGTGTAGCTTAGCATTTTGGCTCTCTGCCATACACTAGTGTTTAGATGATGTTTCTCACACTGTCAAAATGATTCAGCAACAAAACGGCAAGGGAAGCAACTCCAAGCACTGCTGGAATCAGGGCTTCTGAAGATTCTCATGCCAGACCTTGTTAGGGCTGAAGCATTTTCACCGTTATGCAATTCAAGTGCACAGCCTTCAAATCAAAGGCTATCTTTCTGTCATTTCCATCATATATTAGTGCTTTTAATAGCAAATCTTCTTTTCCAGGAAAGAGGAAGATCAAGAAAACGTAGAAGGCAACTGGTGTATTTCAGCATGTGACTATCAGATCACTTCACACTGTGTTCTCATTCACAAAGCGGGTTTCTAAGGCTGTCACATCAAGGTCTTCCTTGCCCTCACCAGTGTTATAACAGTTTCCCTGCAAAGGTGTAAATGTCACCAACTGGTACGAGAAAGTAAAGTGCTCTGAAAGGTACATTTTAATGATTTTGGCACAATATTTATTTACTAGGAGATCTGAGCCTGGAGTCCTCACCTATGCCGGGTTCCTATGAATTTCCACAGTAATTCTGTTTGCAGAAGCACTCAGTTTTTAAACCTCTTAAAGAGCTCTGGCCACAACAGATCACTCTTTCACAAGATCACACTTTTCCATGTTAACTACAGCAACATTATTGTCTGTGCTGTCCATTACAGATAAGAATAACTAGCATAATAAAGTTCTCTAAGAAATCAACCTCATCCTTACACATTGCTACTCTTTTCTCTTTTACTCTTCAGGAAAGATTGAGCACCACACTCAGTGCTAGTGGTGATGTAGTAACAGTCAAATTACCTAGAAAATGAAATAACCTGACATCTGTAGGTCTTTCCCCTCCAGGAGTTCATTGTCCTGAAAATGAAGTAATTGGTATTATACAGCATTTCCCCTGCTTTCCCTCCAAGGCCTTTCAGTCACTTATAACACAGGGTGCATTGGAGTGCAGTTGGCCTCACTGGAGCTCTGTACTACTGCAACAGTCAATCAGGGATAATTCTCCAGCAGGATTCAGGCTGCACATATAATTTCTCTTAACCAAGGGTAATGTCAGATGAATTATGATCATACAGCAATTGCTGACAACTTACTGCCATGTTAAACAGAGAGACAGTACTGGCAGTAACACTAGAGGCTGTATTTTAAACAGGGCTCCTTAAATCATGTGTTAAACATGCTGATACTGGCCAGGAGCAACTGATTTTGCTGGAAACAGCTCGCTACTCCACTTCAAATTTGGGCAGAGACATATGTCAGCGGGAATTTTAAATGTGTAGAACAATTTTATGTTAACATTGAAAAAAATCAATAAGCACAAATCTGTTAGTATTCATAATTAACAAGTTCAAAACAGGTAAAGTACTTGTTCTTTCTTACATTTGAAGGATTTCACAGGGCTGCACATAATAACAGAAGCAGTAAAACCAACAATCAACTTTTCTTAAATACCTATATTTAAAAATTGCTTTTCCTGCCTGATAAATCCTTCAAGTTTATTTTACCAAATAACCTTTGAGAGTCAGCAGCATTTTGAAAAGCTGAAAGCTGCATTAAACAAGTAACATTCAGTCTAAATAATTGAATCTACTGTCAAAACACTATGTGGCTTTGAACTGCAAAATACGTCTATCAATTCTAGAAGGCATTTTTGTTTCCATACTAAGAGGCAATTTAGTAAAATATTTTTCCTTTCTCTTTTTTTTTTTTCGTCCTTCAATAATTTGAAGAATTCCTTTCCTTGCAAGTATGGGTTTGGACTTAGAAAAACTGACAAGCTGCTCTGACACCGCAATGATTTCAGGTAGCAACAGGCCCTGAATATGGGATGGGTTCAGAGCTGACAGAGCTGCCTACTTGGTTGTTGCCCAAGCAGGGGCACAAAGTGCATCCTTCATAAACCCATTCATCATCCAGTGAGCATCAGCCCTGTTCAAGGTAGCTTTCTTGTTTCAGAGAGTTTTGTGGTGCGATACCCAACAGCAGTGGGACAAACCAGAGAGTGCTGCTGCTTTCTTATTTCCATCCAACAATGCCTCGGTCTGCGGCCCAGCAGCTTCAGTCACTTCTTTCTAGAAACCTCAAAAAGGTAAGGATAAGTTGTCCATGGTCACTACTGACTCTTGATAAACCCCAGCCCGGTAAGGCTCTCTAGAAGCAGTGCCACCAGGCACCTCAGCCACTTTGTGCACCCTAAACTCAGCCCTGTCCTGGTGAGAGCAGTGGGAACAGCCTTGGACCTCACAATATTTCTCAGCAAATTTGCAGAAAACAGCCTTATAATGCAGCAAAAAAAAATAATAAAAATCTTAAGAGAACAGAGTTTCACAAGGGACTAGAGAAACTAGAAGTATGTAAATACTTTACAAAAGATCTTCCTGTAAATACTAAAATAATAATAATAAAGCAAATACATTTCACTTGTGCTCACAAGACTTTGTATTTGCTGTCCAGTAGTAATATCTGTTTCACATTTCTATTTTAATACCCTCTGGGTCCCGCCAGTAAGTGCTAGGCAAATACAGAGTCAGTCCTGCCTTGGAATTTCACTGTAGCAGCAAGCTGACCAACAGGGATGTCACAGAAACAGTTACCTTCCAGCCAGAAGTGACAAAAAACAAACACTAGGTTGGTAGATGAGAGCATATTGGCTGGAAACCTACTTTAAAAAGTCCTGGGCACTGGCCACGGAACAGAGACCACATCATATGGATTTGATGGCAAATTAATGCTTGTTACAAGGAAAACGAATCTGTCCTGGGATTATAAACATTCTTCAAACACTTTTGGATCATATTCTCATTTAAAACATATTGCTCCTTCCCTCGTTTGACCTTTTGCCCATTCTCCCTCCTCCTTGCCTCAAACCTCTGGGTCGCAGCTGGGAGGTTGAGCTCCCCAAGCATCAGCCCCGACACAAAGCCTAACGCAGAACAGCGCTGGGGCCTCCCGCCCGCCGGCTGGGGCGTGTCCGGGTGCCGGCAGCGGTTCGGCGGGCGGGCAGGGCTGGCAGCGAGGGCAAGCCGGCAGGCAGGCAGCGCGGGCAGGCAGCCGCCTCGGGCGGCCGGGAGGTGGTGGTGTTGCCCACGAAATCATTTCATAGGCTCAGAATCGTTTTGGTTGGAAAAGACTTTTAAGATCAGCGAGTCCAACGGTTAACCCAGCACAGCCAAGTCCACCACTAAACCATGTCCGTAAGCACCACATTACGTGTCTTTTAAATACATAAAGGGACGGTGACTCCACCACTTCCCTGGGCAGCCTGCTCCAGTGCCTGACCACCTTTCAGTAAGAATTTTTCTCCTAATATCCTATATTGGGATATAGGTACAGATATAGGAACATATATCCTAAAATACAGAACTAGGAGGCAGCACAGCAGTGGGCAGCTGGCAGCAGCACACCTCCCTTGCCCCTGCCTGGCCAAGTATGGGTGGCACCCTCATGGACACTGTCCCTCCTCTGGGCACAGCCCAGTGTCCTTCCAGGCTCAGAGGCCCTGACCCCAATGCCTGCCCCACACCAGCTTACAGGATGCTGCAACTAAGAGGCAAGGCTCCTGGCAATTGAGATGGCACCTGCACCTATTTCAAAGCACTGCTCATGATCTGAAGATGTAACTAATTTTGCAGATAATGACATTAAACACAGACTCTAGGTGGAGAGGAACAAGCACAATCCTCTCCCCTCCCCAGGAGAAACACTGGAGAGAGAGGGACACCATCTCAATTGAAGTCAGTCACAGGGTAAAAGAGCAGCAAGATGAAAAGGCCCCAGGAAATCAACACACAGAATTACAACATCATGGTAAAATACATCAAGTCACACCATCAGGTTGTATCTGAGAACAAGCGTGGAAAGGTGGAGGGAAGAAAGGCCTTGTTTATCTTCTGTTTATTTTTCACTTTCACCTCAGGACCACGCATTCGCGAGGAACACGCTCAGATGGGTGATGCTCCTTGTTTTCCTCAATGAGTCATCAGCATCTCGCACCAACAGTGCCTGAGAAAGATGTCGACAGAGCGGACATGGCGCTGCAACCGCCACAATACTGGCCCGGAGTTGCTGCCAAGCAGCGTCTGTCACTCACCCCAGCGCAGCCAGCTCAGCAGCCTACTCCCAGAATAAAGTTCAGTATGTATAGAAATATTTGTGAGATCTATTGGGAATGCCAAGCTTCTTACTGTGCTATAGACCTTACCTTTTATAAATCGATTCACTTCTGTTTTACTGGGGAGGCAAAGGAAAATCTTTAATTCTGTGGATCTTAGTTAAAAGCCTGGACTTGAGAGAAAAAGATGGATGAACCCTCTGTACTCTAAACTGCTGTCCTCCAGAGGAAAAGAACACACCCAAAACTGATTGGTTTAAAGTTACGACCTTATGAATGAAACTGAATCACTTCAGAGAGGGGAAGTGTAAGCAGCAAAAGATAGAGAATGGATTGAGAAGTACAACAGTTTCGAGGAAAAAAAAATGTTGTGCAAGTACTGCAGCAAATTAATCTAAAGAACCGTACAAGAGAAACATGTCGGTCAGTTCCAACAGAGACCATCTTAAACTCAGGGGAAAAAATGAGACAAAAGTCACTTCTATCTAACAAAAGCTTTTGAGAGAGGCAGGTACTAAAAACAAGATAAAAATGCAGGAATCCATAGCTCTGTATATCCATACAATCCCTCCTCAGGAGCTTAGGTCAGAGAGTAATTTGCTGGGTTGCTCATTGTATGGTCCCTGCAAGAACAAGCATGAAGGTCATCTTTGGAAGAAGTGGGACCATAAGTCCTGCTGTACAAAAGCAAGGGAAGTCGGTGACAGTTAATCATGACATGATTAAGAATAAAAATAAATATACTGAATATATATATAATAATATATATAATATATATAATATTATAAATACTACACAGACCTCAATACAAAATACTCTTCCAAAGGCCATATAAACAAAATCAAAAATCCAATCAACTCTGACATAGCAAAGGCCTCCCAAGCGGCCTAGTATTTTCTATGAAATCCTACAATTACCAGGCTGAACAGCGCCAACTCTCTCAGCCTGTCTTCATAGCAGAGGTGCTCCAACTGTAAGCCATAGATCAGCACACACACAAGCAATTCTGAGAGAAATTTTGAGAAAAGTATTTTTGAGATAGAATATTCTAGAAAGGCCAAATTCTTTTATTCTTTCTTTCCTTCTCCTCCCCTCAGCAAGGTATATAGAATAACCCTGTGGCCATACCTCATATTCCTTGGTCAAAAAGTGCTCACCAAGTTTCTTCAGCCAATTGCAACCACACTGCCCCAGCAGTGCTGGCTGTGCCTTCTCCTCCCTTGCTGTGGCCAGCATTCGGGGTTTTGTACCAACTGCAGTGCTAACATCCCTCTCACAACTCTGCTGAAGCCAGTTGGTCATGGCTGGTCACTATTTACAGCTATGGTACATCACAAGCTCAGCAGATTCTGAGTGCACCTAAGTGGTCCAAATGCTACTCTGAAGTATTTGAACATACTTTCCACTGAAGTCTACAAGAGTCCCCACATGTACCTGAATATAAGTCAGAAATGTAAAAGATGACACAGTCCTTTTCTGCTGCTCATTGTATTTGGACTTCACCTAGTGCACTGGAGCCTGGCACCAGGGATGTCCAAGCTTTGGTTCTGGTATGTTGCTGTACTGCTTTGGAAATACCACATAATGTTCCAGCAGGTCAATTATATGGCTAAAAAAAAGTGTAATAATAATATTCAGGTGTCTCTCAGCAGCATTGTAATTAATTAATCAATGTTTACCCAGCAATTTAAAATCACAAAACACCATACAAATCCATAGATTGTTGAACATTAATACTAATTCCTGCCAATGGAGTTCCCCACTCCTACTCTCCCATGCAGAGTCCCTCCTCTGTAAGTTCTCATTTCTGGTTTTACTTTCACAGTCTGAAACATGTCAACGCTTTGCAAACTTTGCTAGCATTATGCCCAGAGCAAACCACAATAGGGCCCAAGGCAGGTAACTCAGATTATTGTTCCCAACCTGAGAGAACAAATTGAAAGGACAATATTGATGTTCTCTTGCCAGCTTACTCACGGACTGACTTGTGCAAACACGATCGGTCTACAGCAAGACCGTGCATATTTGAAACCAAGATTCCAATCAAGTAACTTTATTGTTACAAGATATTACTCAGCATTTGTTAGTACAGTCTAGTACTGGCCAGGTCTCTTTTGTAGGGCCCAAAGATACTAAGCTCATTCAGCCAAGGACCATGTCCTTTATTTGACCCATTCTTCTTAAAACATTGCACAGCTTCAAGCCTCCAGTCTCAGACAATGGGCTCACACAGATTCACTCCATTACTGTGACTACCCGTGCATGAAATTTCACGCAAAGGCTGCCCAATTATGGCTAAACCAGCAATTTGCTGCCAGGAGCTGGTCATGTGAGAGGACAAGAGACTAAAACAAGAGCTGATACTTGTTTCTGAAAGTCACTACAGTCTTCTGTGCATTTAAATTTTAAAACACACAGAGAAGCATGCCACAGATGTGGAGATGATACCCTTACAATAAAGTGCAGTACAGCATAACAAATTATTTACCTGCTTCTTAAAAAAAATATCTCTCACACCAATGACATCTCATCTTCCTTCAACACACCCTTCCACTATTTGACATTGCAAGCCACAATCACAATCTCCAGCTTTCCTTCTGTGTCCCATTAAAAATGAAAACCTTTCTTCAAATTACATCTAAAAAACTCCAGAAGGCTGGTCTAGCCAAATGACTGCATTCTGGCCAGAGATGCTTTTGATATTGTGACACTAACTCTCTTTAAATCTAGATCTGGACCTTGCAAATACCTGGCTTCTCAGGCTTCCCTGAGGAAATCAGTTCCCAGTAAACAAGCAGTACGTAGATGCATCAGTCGTAAGCCTTCATTAAAATACAGAAAAGGCCATCAGATTTGTGGCCTATTGGGTAGACCATAAACAGATCAAAAAAGCACAAACAATTTAAACAGTGCAATATATTTAAGGTGGTTAATCTCTTCTCCTGTTCTTCCTCCAGCCCATGGGAAACAGAACTGTAGCTCCCAATCCAGACAGGTAAACCAATGGAGAACAGATTTATCCCTTGCTTGAAATATAACACAAAATTATAAGGATGTGTTTATTTCAGGACCATATCAGATGTAAGTCTGCAGAAAACTGGTTGATTCTGGACATGCAATCAAGTTCAGGAAGCAGAGCAGTGACAGCAAAGCAGAAAAGCATACAGCAGGCTGCCCTCAGGCGATAAAAAAAGCAGGTTTTAAACATTTGCAGATTCTTAAGAGCTAGACATTTGTTGGTAATGCTCATCTGAAGCACTAAGTGCAGGGATGGTCAGCTTATGCTTTTTGGGCCCTAAAGCACTCATGAGGAGTTCAAGTGAGGTTCCTAACCTGGGGGACTCCCTTGCATGGGAGCTTCTGGGTCACCTGAATCCCTGACTGCAGGAGAAAGAGTGCCTGCACTGCTGGATTGCCGTCAGAGCCAGAACGAAGAGGTGGGTACCATGGGAGGCCATGGGCAACTCCACCTGCTAATTGCTCTTCCAACTCTGACACTTCTGAGGATTAGAAAATGGGCTCAAGCAGTTAGTTGGCTGCCTCCAGTCTGAAGGCAAGATCCTGTCTACCCACGCCCTAGCACCAGAGTTGCCTAGCTAGCCCAGCAAATGCTTTGACCTGTCACCACATCAAGGTATCCTGCTGGGCAACAGTTGGTTAGGTTAAATTCTGGTACTAAGGAAGACTATAACTACCCATGAATACAGACCAGTCTGACCACTAATTAATTCCTCCCTGAGGAGGAGGAACCCACAAGACCCCCCCCGCCAATGCAAACGCTAATAAAAACAGCCACACTGTTATTGAGCTTAATTGCTCTGTTAGTATTAAAATAATGTAAGAAAAGACTTGCGGCAAGAACAAACAGGGGCTCTTATCCCTTTTTGCAGGAAGGATAACCAGTGGCTATCAGGAGTGGAGATAATAGGTCCCCAGTTGGCTTAGATTCAACTAGACTTTTTTCCATGAAGATCTCTTCAATTTTATCATCTAACTGTGAAATGCATATTTTTATCTTACATCTATTTTGGATTAATTATATGAATTATGCTGGTTTAGAATGCTCCCTATTATGAAACTAAATTGTTGGGTATTTGTGCACTGTCTGTAATTTGGTATTCTAAAGTAGTAATTCTGGGAGCAAAACAATGCACCTCCTTGCTTGCTTCTCCTTTTCTTCTCTCTAGCTGTTTGCATCTCTTTGCCTTCCTGAATACACAAACATGAACATTTCCCTCAGATTGTTACTGGGCTATGGCAGCCTCATAACCATTCATGCATTTGAAAATTTCTCCTAGATAGGATTGTTACATCTTTTGACCATAAAAGATGTCAACCCCAGACAAAAATACTAACACAAAAAACAAGTGTCCTACAGACAACCTTTCTGCATTGTTAAAAGATGATGCTGGAGACAAGTTTCAAAAATGCCAATGTGACTTAGCCTCCTTTGTTCCATTTTCAAAACTGAAAGGTCCTCAGAGCCTACATCCTGTCAACTTTCAACAAGATGTACTGGCATAGTAGTTAAAGCCATTTTTTGACATCAGATTTACTTTTTCAAAGGCACTTCAAGTGGTTCACTTAGCCACACAGATATTGGAGGCATTTACCCTTGGTTCCAAGCATTCAGCTCTTTATTTATCTGGCATATTGTCCCAGACTAAATTCAATAATTCACCAGGTTATTTCTTTTCCCTTTGTCATTCAGCAATCAGTATTTTGTAAAACAGATAAAGATTTCTGGAAAAACCTTGGCATATTTTTTCTCTAGCTACATTCACATGTAAGTATATATTTAAAAAATCCCATCCACAACATGTAAACATTTTAGTCCATACACAGTACAATAAAGAGCTATGTAATTTACATCAGTCTTCCAGTACTGCAAAGACTTCTTGAAAAAGGCCAACCATATGTATCAAAATTGTCCCTTAAGGGTAAGTGGGTAATTTCTTGCATGAAAGTATTTACTAATGCAGCATTAAAGAGAAAAAGCACCCTGTAGATCATATATTTGACTAACTGTAAGACACACACTTTGGACCCTAATGGACATTTGGTTTGGGTTTTTTTTCAGTAAATTTCAGGTATATCTATAAATCCAAAATCTAAAAAAAACCATTAACTACTTTTGCGACCATTCAGTATGATACCAATCAAGCATAAAAGGCTAAAACTTTCTCTGTGACTTAAACACAGCACAGAGGTGAGAGCAGGAAATTGGGGCACTAGCATGTGGCAAACAAGGTTAGTATAGCAGAACAGGTTAAGCATGTCCAGGTGGAATGTGTTGAGATAAGGAAGGGAAAATTACTTGCTTGATCTACAGGAAAACATGAATGTATGTCTGCACACTGAGGGTGAGATATCCTGGCTGCTCTCCTGCACAGAGGAGTTGGTTCTCCATGGCACTAGCCATACCTTCAGCTTTAAAAGCACCTTCTCAGCCAGCTTCTTAACCTTCAATTAGGTAACTGAGATGGTTACTTGACTATCACATCATATCAGTCATGTGTCACAGTTTTAGCCAATAATTAGCTGACATATGCTGTCATTCTCCCACTACCCTCCCAGGGGAAGATAAAAAGGGGAATGAGGGAGACTTTAAGGTTGGAAAAGAAAACTAGAATAGATTTAGTTAAGTAGTGATAATAAAGATGAGAGTGAATTCAAATATGTAAACATGGAACCGACACTCCTCGGTCTGTAATTACTTCCCAACCAGAAAAATTCCAATCTGGACATGGCAGCAGATGGGAGTGCCTGAGTGCAGGGTCCCAGTGACAGCCCACAACAGCCTTGGAGCAGCCAAGCTGGTCCTACTCGGGGAGGCAGGAGAAGGTGACCTATTTTGATGAAAGATGTTCTTCTCCAGCAAGAACAGGATTCAGGAGCAGTAGCTCAGGGAGTGACGATAAACAGTCCAAGCCAGCCAGTACCCCAGGCAGAGGGGCCAGCAGAGGGCGCTCTCGGGAGCCATTTTGTACTGAGCACACGGGCAGGAGCACTGTGATGGGTCCGTGTGGGACCTGATGCGGCCTCTCCTCCCCACAGGCACAGCTGCTCCCGCCGCTGTGACCGCGCAGCCATGGGCCGGCAGCTGCTGAGGGGAGCGCGGGCAGCCTCGGGGCAGTATAACCATAGGCAATTCTTATACCGTCCTTTCAAACCAGGACATCAGGTTAGAAGCAAACAACTGCTTTTAATACCTACATGTTCTTTTGGTCAAACACTCAAATCCAGCTGTATGAGGGCACACTTTTGTAAATGTCATAAGGTAACAAGTACTTGATGTACATTTGCAGGGTTTTACATATGGTAATGTAAAATGCTGAAAAAAATCAATAATATTCCAAAGTATTTCCTAGAAGGCTTTACCTTTTTACTGTGAGGTAAAAACATTTGTTCTGTGTATCTGAGAAATGAAAACACAATCAAATCCAAACAGAATGGCAAAACATCTGACTGTGTCACCACAGAGTTCTCTCCTAGCAGGCAGCTGGAGACTGAGAAACTCACCACCACAGTACTGCTACACATTGCTTTTTTTCTTATCCATGGCCAGACAGAACATTGGTGGGTGCAGATCTGACTCAGAGTGGATGTTCCTACTACACCCCTTAGAGCCTACCTTTTGCAGGTCATACCCGCTAACTTGCTCCATGTTAGTTGAGTCTCACCTCAGAGAAATCTTCTGTTAGGTAGGACCAGTCCTTTGAGCAGCTGCAGGTTGTGAGGAAAAAGGCAGAAGTGAGAGGGAAGGGATACAACTGAAAAGGAGATGTCTTATGTCCCTCCCAGTACCTACAGGGAGCTTGTAAAGGTACCATCTTCCCAATAACAGTTCCAGGGCCAGCTGCATGCATGGACATCCACAGCAGCTTGGCTTCACTGGAATCTAACCTTTTAGAAAACTTGTATCCCAACACCAGCAGAGATCCTGCAGAGTCTCTCTCATGACTGTCCTGCAGAAACCCACCTCAGAATAGGACACTTGCAGCAAATTCCCTAAGCAGATACTGTGCGGCTCCTCTAGACTCCAAAGCCCCTTCAGCAAGTTCTCAGCCAAAATATGGTATTGCACATTATCATCACTACTACAGCCCCATGTGGCAGCTTTAATTATTCGTAGAGAGTAGGTTGTATACTATCCTTTGCCCCTATAACATACCATGAGATCACCGACTTCCACATCAAAAGCTTAATCTGTAAAGCCCAGGAATAAAAAAAAATATTAAGTTTATGTGACGAAACAAAACACAGCTGCCATTCATGTTAATGCGCATGTCTATATAGGTTTTCATTAGAGGCAGGACAGCAGAATTCAACAATACTTCTCCAGAAATAAAGCTTGCTATTCCATGGGACAGCATGGGACAGGACAAACTCTGTGACTCCCTCCCTTAGCAAACCCAGGCACAAGCAGGCTCCGAGACTCAGCTGGGCTGATCAGGCACTGCCAAGTGAAACAGGTGAGAAGCACATCCTACCTTCCTTTAATTTAGTAAAGCCAGACAGGTGGTTCAACAGATTCAAGCAGATGATGCAAACCAGCTGCAGGCTTTACCTCTTGCTGCAGCAGCAAATTAATCCATCTTTCTCAGTATCACCTGTGAAGGACACCTCTCCTGTTCTACAGGGCAACCCTCCAGGTCCACATTAATGATTGCTGTTACCCAGAAGTAGCTTGAAGTGAAAAAATATAATTGCAAGTGACCATAACAATCAAGATGTGCTGGCTTTTCAGCCTGTTCTAATATACCCCCCAAGCTCCTGTTCCAATGCAGTGTCCTGCACACATTAGAACACGTCTGCTCTGATTCCTGAGAAATGTGGACTATGTTAATCTGCTTCTGCCCAAGATCCTGCTTGCGATGTCTCCAGCCAACCTGGCCTTGAACACTTCCAGGGAGGGGGCATCCACAACTTCCCTGGGCAACCTGTCTCAGTGTCTCACCACCCTCTCAGTAAGAATTTCTTCCTAATATCTAACCTAAATCTACCCTCTTTCAGCTTAAAACTGTTACCCCTCATCCCATCACTATATGCCCTTGTAAAAAAAGCTCCTTCATTGCTGAGTTAGGGTTTTACTGCAGGTTTTCATTCCTGGAAAATAAAAAAGCATTTGAAACACACAAAGGCTTTCTGATGGCATCATTTTGTTAATCATCAATGTGAGCTGTGGCTGTGAGAGGCTGCTCCAAACACAAGTGGCAGAGAAGAAAGTGTGAAGTTGGGCAGAGAACGCAGACACCAGTAGGCAGTGGGGGTACCAGTAGGCAGTGGGGGTTAATGGTACCAAGTGCAGAATGAAATTATTGTGGTCTTAAAGCAAACCACCATGGATGAGGCTGTGCAGAACCTGACACTTGGGGGAGGCACCACACACAATGCCAAAAGAGCAGACAGGGACTGAAGGGTAAACTAGGAGGAGGAGGATTTCTTAATTTTAAAAAAAGCATGTTTTTTAAAAAGTTCTCAGAAGGCACCTACTGCAATACACAGAAAATACACGCAAATCTCTTAGCAAACTGTCTGTAAAATGGGCAACCCCTTTTCCATCAACGGACTAGCCCAGGAGTCCCAGGGAAGAGGAGTGGGTGGTGAGAAAACCAGAAAGCTGTTTTAAAGATCTTTGTTTTCAACAGCATGGGCCCTAACAGAGTGAACCCTACTTTCACAACAGTAGCTGCAGACTGACAAACCTGCAGCCTGATACTGCACACGCCGTTTTCTTCCTCAGTCTGGTACTCTACACCCCGCGTGACTTTTACAGTGCTCACGCAATCTGCTTTAATTGTGTTGGTACTATTTTGAGCTGCATAATGTAAATCTTTGTTTCAGAAAACGCTTCATTCCTGAGACAATTTAGAAGAAAATTCATGCAACCTATCCCTGAATCTATCCAGACTGGTAACAAATCCTTTGACATCTGAAGAAAGGCAATGAAAGGGAATTTAATCTTGACATTTCTGGATTAAGCAGTTGGCAGGCAAGGAGTAGAGGCCTCAGTGGCACAGAAGACAGCTGTTTCCAGAGCTGTGCATAAACTGACAGAGTCTAGATGTTATGAATGGGAGTTGGCAGAGCTAGAGAAGCTTGTCACAGCAGAAGTGGGAATCCAGATTTTAACGATTCAATTAAAGAATGCCAAGGCTGGTGCAAAACACTGAGCTATTTCTACCTCCATGTCCTTACGACTGCCCTCATGCTACCGTGGGTGTAATTACATAAGACACACAATCCTTTAATGGAAGGTGGAATTATTTAAGGAAAACAGCTGGCAAATTTAGAGCTAAGTAGGAGCACAGAAACGTCAGTGCTGAACCAAGAGTGTCGAACATGACCCAGATACCTAATTAGAAGTTATGCTCAAAAACTAACTTGCATAGGGCTCAAGAAACAGGCTGACTGAATACAGTAGAGAGGTTGCAAGAGCTTTCTTGCCCTCATTGCATTAGATACTGTTCTGATCTCCTCATTCTTCCCTAGCTTTGATTTTACAGCACTGACAAATTTACCAGGAAGAGGAGAGCAGCATTACAGAATAATGATGCGAAGAGCCTCATCTGTGAGCTTTCAGGGTAGTGTCAAGGTTTACAGAGTGCTATCCCCCAGGCCAGAGAGGTGGGAGCTCACTTGGCTTCACATCTGTGCCCAGCTGACCTGCTCTGAGCCAGCACCTGGCCCCGGGAACTAAGAAGTGGGGAGGGGGCTGCTCTCCTGTGCAGTGCTGGCTATGGTAACCCCTCTGCCTCAGGCACCCCAGCGTAACGGGTCCCTGCATCTCCAGAAAGTACCTGAGGGAAGAAAACTGGGGAATATGAAGCAATCACAAAAGCTGAACATGGCTCTGTCTCGAATTTATTTATGTTCACACACAGAACAAGTGTCTGCAGCTGAGTCCCAAGCCACCAAAACGATTAACAATATAAGGCAATATAGCACATTAATTAAGAATGGCTCTAGGAAAGCTAACTATAATAAGTCAAAATGCTACTTTCTTAAAATACAGCACTCTGCAAGAAGAAAGCTCTGGCTATTATTATTTTAGTTTTTCCTTATGCTATTCTCCACCAGAGCAGAGAAATATGTCCCTTTGTGGTTTTAAATAAAAGTATCCAAATATAGAGGAATACACTCATGGATGTCTGCTCAGCTGTCTTGTGCAAAAATCAGGGGAACCCACAGACATCTTCAGTTATCTGAATGAGTGAGAAGGTCACCACGAGACAGCCCATACAAATTAATGAGCAAGAACAGCCTGCACAGTAAGATTGTAATGTGCTCTCTCATTGGAGCCAAGACGTAACATTTGTAGGCTAGGTGGGTTTCTTAACTTGATGGTCAAGAACTATTGCTGACAACAGGAGCAAAAAAATCTGCACAGGGAACAAATGAGCAGAATGTCATTGACAGAGATGGTGCTGAGCTATGCTAACACACTGAGTAAAAAGCAGAAACTCATTAATTTGTGTATGTATCATGGATAAGAACAGAGGCAATGGAGTGCTTACCAGATCCTTTCTTGATAGGCACCCTCCTGTTTGGAATCTGCACACAGTAAACAAATAGGTAACACAAGGGATCAGTGTGGTGCTCCACCTCTGAGGGGGAAGGTGGATGTGCAGCAGGATCAGGGAGGTAACACTGCCCCTGCACTTGGTATTAGTGCAGCAGATAATGGAAAACTTCAGACAGTTCTGGTGCTTCCCATTCAAAAAGGTTTTAAAAAACTTGGGAATGGGTCCAGGGGAGAAGCACAAGAGGAATTACAAGCTTGGAAAAAGTACTGTGTAGTCATACACACTTTCAGGTACACAATTGATTAAAAACTTCACAACAAAGTCAAGTGGCTATTTCACTGCAGTCAGTTAAGTATCTTTTTGGGGAGAATACCAGGTTGAATACCAGATGGTGATCTGGTCAAAGTCAGACCAGAAACAACTTTTGAGCATATTACTACTTTTACAAGGGTGACAATAACTTTTTTAAAACTTACAGCAGATTTTTTTTATGCCAGGCATATTAAAACTTGGATACTTGGATACCTTAAGTTCTAAAGTTGTAAAGAGGATTTGAGGCAGGGAGGATGTATGCGAGCAGGCTGAACCAAAGGACCACCACAACCTCTTACTGCACAGGTCAACACAATGGACAAAGGCCTTTGTCCCTCTTCTGCCCACCCACAGTCAGCCCTCTCCTCCCAGGAACATGCACTGCATTTACAACAGTTCAAGGACACACAAGAAGTGGTGTGAGCCTTTGCACTTGTGTGAGCTATTGCTGGGCACACGGCTGCAGTGTCTAAGCTGCAGCTTATCCCTGTCAGCTCCCACTGGGCGCAACACGGTGCCCAGACACACCAAACATGTGGCAAAGCAAGTTTCAGAAATCAATAAACAAAGGCTTACTGACAAGCTCATTTTGGAAGCCTTTCTTCTTGTGTTTTGGTTGTTTTTCTTTTAACAGTTTGAAGTTGTTGTGTCTTTTCAACTTCTAGGCATGTGTCATCTCCAAGTACATTTTATAGCTCTCCAAACAAGCAAGCTACTGTGTCAAGGACCTGACACTCCTTTGGAGCTCTAAAATCAACTTTTCCTACTTAAAAAATAAATAAATTTAAAAATCCATAACGCAATATCCATGTAGCAATGATGTAAAATGATGAATAAATGGTGCTACAATTCAAAACTATAAATAATATTTTTTTAAAATCTAGTATTCTGATTCTGCTTTTCTAGTTGACAAAAGAAATTAACTTTGATGACTACACCTCTGTCCAATTCATTAGTTTCAGCAATGACAGCCTTGAATAGCCTTGTGATTGAAATTTTATCAGAACACAGTAACCTTTATTTCTTTTCCGTGGCTACTACTGTTCACTTCGAAAGCTTGCCTGTCACTGTCTCCCTGGTAGGAGAAAACATGTAGACATCATTCAACAAAACACTGGACATCTGGCAAGTATCTCAATTGCTATGAAGTGTGGGTTTCAGACAGTCTAACCTATTAAGGAAATAGGAATGAAATTAACCAAATACCTAGAGGGCAAAGGTAAAAATACCAGAAGAGAGAAACCCATCAGAAATTATTCACTCAGGTGTATTTGACAATGACTTCATCATCAACAAGCAAACAATCAAGTGTAAAAAAACCTCAACAAAACCCAACCAAGAAAAAAAAACAACGCAATCCTATGCTAATAAAAACAGGTACAAAAAGATTTCCTATGCAATACAACACAAAACCCTACAATAATTGGATGTAAAACCGTCTTCTACTGCTACATACCTACATTACTTTTCTTATTGCTCTACATTAGTTTTTTTTTTCATGTTGCATATAATTAGCATTATATATTAATAAACTTCTCAAAGTTTCTTGCACGTTCTATTACTCACTTCTAGGTAAGAGTCAATCTGCAATCCTGGCCATATTGTGGAGCTATCTGCATGGAGAAAATTCTTATTGTGCAAGTGACCTTGAAATGTAGTAGAATCCTGAAACTCTCTTCTTACAAAGCATGTGGCCATAAAATAGGAATTAACTGAACAAAGACCTAATGGGTTAGTTTTATTTCTCTGCAGGACCAAAATATAATTTTCTTCCCCGCGTGTGGTAGTGAATCATACATCAAAAATATCCAAGCTCATCAATTCACACCACACTCAAAACAAATCCATGGGAAACCAGCATGCAATTTTGAGAGATTTATCCACACAGAAAAAAAAAGTTAAAGAAAACATGCAAATGTGTATTATTTATAATGATGGATATGTATGGAAAGCCTGAAAGCTTCTTCATTTTCCTGTTCGTCTCTTCTGAGGGAAGATTCTAAAGCCAAATCTCTGGCGTTCTCAGGTGCTATGTACTGCAAATACGTAGCAGACCAAAGAGCTGAGGAATTCTACTGGAACAGGCAGAATGAAGTAAGTTACTCATGAACTGTTCAGGGTGCAGATTTTAGCAACAGTAATTTCTGACTGGTGCACTCTTTATGACTGGTAAAAATAAGCTGGTGGACTATGTAATTCTTTGTACTATTTAAAGTAAAAATCCAAACCCAACCCTCCCTTTTCGCCCCACCCCCAACAGTTACATGAATGGTAACTTCAATACTGTAACTAAGATATATCATACATAGAAGAATCATTCACTTATCAAAGCTAACCTGTGTGTAAAAGAATATGAAATTATCCATGAGACTGGATTTACAGTTACTGTTGTTTTAACTTCTGCATTTCATTAGAACAACATATTGATTAAAGTCAGGGAATCTAAACTCCAGAACAAACGGTTGCGTTATGCAACTGAAGCTCTTTAATTAAAAAGCAAAGAAGAATCTGCTTAATAAATAATACCCTGAAAATTACTTTGACTAAAAAAAGCCAAAGAATGATAGATAAGACTGAACAGAATATATGCATGGAATAATGAGGCAGATGTATTCACCGAATAATGCGAGGGTTTATTTTTCTAATGGCTGGAATGGCATCCAATTAAAGCAACAGATCAAAGTAAGGGATGTCAAATTACACTCAAAGATTTGCTCCTTCACATTGCTATTGATTACTATTGGGCACTTTGTATCACTGCTTTTGTGGTACCTCAAGGTAAAAATGGTTTCTCTAAGGGTCAGATGTCCACATACGCCTTGGTGGGTATGTGGCTTCTCAGACTCAGCAGGAGCAAAGCTGCTCTGCTGTGTATTTGATGCTTAGCAGCCCACAGGAGTGCTGGAGGCTGGGCAGAAACAAAGCAAGAGGTGTGAAAAAACAAAACTGTGTTGGTAGAGCCTTCACCACGCAACTCCCAGGTTGCTATGAAGTGAAGACAGGAGAGGTGAAGTATTGCAGCTTGAGTGGAGTCTGTTTAACACTCACTTCCAAAAATCAAAGCGTTGCAGTACTTACAATTAATCTCTGCTCTTTTGCTGTGTCATTCAGATCTGGAAACAAACTTTTGTAATAATGCTGTGCTTTTGAAGATAGCAAGACAAATGCAGAAGAGCGTTAATCATTCATTCCTGTGAATTTCTACAGGCATTGAAATATTGTTGACTTTTCTTTTTAATTCCTTATTCATTAGCTACAATATTCCATCAGCTAAATGCTGCGTTTCAGAATAAACTGCAGTCAGCAGCAAGAACACTCTTAATATGTAATATTTTTTGTTATTGTGGCTGAATTACCAATTCATCTAAACACTGGGGTTCAGCAGGTAATTTATCATCAAATCTGTCTCTATTCCAGCTTTTAGTTTCTACTGAAAGGCCTAAAAGCAATTATTGAAAAAAAACACCAAAAACACAAAACAACAAGATTTTTAATGGACCTGCTTTGTTCCAAGCTCATAGCTTTCATTTGCTGCCTTCCAGCCCAGTAATTTTTAGGCTCATATTCTTCAATAAGAGAAATTACAACGTTGCATTGTTCTAACTTCTGTCCAGGTGGCTAGAAGGTCTTCTCGGTTTTATTCTCCCTTTTGACGACATCTCTGGTGACTAGGAAGAGCAGACGAGTCACTGCAGAGAGATAATGCTGGACCATTTAGTGATTTGGATGGTTTTCCATTGTATTTTTATTGCCCACAGGAATATTTACATAACACGGTTATTTAAGCTTCTGATTTATCGTATCTTCACTTGCCGGATCTAGCAAGGACAAACAGGACCAGGAAGAACCTTCAGAATTCTAATGTAAAAAAATTAAATCCCTCACAGTATTCAGTGGTTTTAGACAGCACTTGAGAGGCCAATTTACTGACTGAATGCTAAAGCCTCAGGATGTGTTTCATAAGCTTTCTGCAAGGGCCTAAGCCAAATTTCAATGCATCCACTGCTGTGATGTGCTTTTCTTCTAGTGTTTTCCACTTCAGGTATCACTACTTTGAAGTGCTGTCATATGAAAGTACATGGCTATGTAAAATTCCAATTTTGGTAATTTTAAAAGGGATTATAAATTTCATTTAATAATTTAGGATTCATCCATAATGTGTGCGCACATTTTTAAGGGATGTGTAAGATTCACACTTGTGCAGAGACAAGTAGTCCCAAGGAGAAGTGGCATCAACAGCCAGCCATGAAAACCACCCCTCCTCTCTAAGTTCAGAGTAGCTGAACTTAGTAACAGTCAGGCAATATTTGGGCTGGGTTCAGCTAGGGAGGACCACCACCGTGGAATGAGCCACACATGAAATGCACCCCAGAAACCACACCTGAGCTGGGAGAGCAAAAGAGAAACAGCGTGGCTTGGGATGAAGGTGAAGCCGTGCAAACAACTATATAGCTTGGTTGCAGCAGAGGGCAGTGATGCACAGACGTTAGAAGTCCTCATTCTGCATACAAACACAGAAGCCTGTTCTTGTTTATTTCTAGTATACACCACTTATCACTCTTAGGTTTATTCTTGAGAAAAACTGCACGCTCTTTATGTGTATTTAAGTGTATACATGTGCGGATGTCCGGAGAGATATACTGAATATTCACTTTTAAAAATATTAATTGTTTGCTTGCTCACGTTTGACAACCATATCCTATTCAATTAATCTACTCTCCCCCTTGTCCTCTGAAAATCAAATCCTTTAATCTTCTGCTTCACAAGGCGCTGACTTGCATTTTAACAACAGGCAAAGCTCTCTGCTACCCTTCAGAGAGCTGATCTTCTTTCCTTCCCCCATCCCTCTCACCCTTTGAAAGGTAGGAAGTGGGATGTACTTTAAAAAAGGGAGGGAGGAGGAAGCTGTGGATGAAGACAGCATAACTCCTTGGCTCTTTAACTGGGTTAATTTGTCTTCTGACATGGGAATAGAGATCTTAAGAGAGAGCTACAGGAACATTGCAAGGCACGCGCTACTTGTGCAATAGCTGACATGCCTAATGCTCTGTGATTCACATCAGCTTTGAAATACTAGATTAAAAGGTATAACAACCTTCTTATTGAGGGAAAGATGGATCACATTTCCATTGGGTGCAATTTGGAGACCAGATAAAAGATGAAAATACAAATTGTGATGAAGAAACCCAGTCTTGACTTGAATTAGTTTAAATGCAACTTCCTCAGAGCAATTGATTTTTTTATGACAAATAAATGGATTTGTATGCTTGATCAGTGTTAGTAAGCCAGTTTCCATCATGCAATTGTACAACATTGTTGAATTAACTGTGTAGTATCTGCTGCACGTAACTGTGGAAATTATACAGAAATTATACAGTAGTATATATGTATCCATAGATGTCTATATATACATATAAATATGTGTCAATTTTCACCCAAGAGCATGTTCTTCATATCATTTATAAAGCAGTAAACATACCCAAAGTTATTTTGGGTATTAACTTAAGTTTTGGCAGAACTTTTGGGGTTTTTTCTTATTGTGCTTGTTTTAACTAAATGGGCTCAGTCATGCTTAAGCAAAAGATTGCACTTGGTTTAGATTTGGGACTAGCTACCACTACTATCTTTGCCTGAGACAGTCAATACTGTATTTCACATCTCCTGTTTCTCAAAGCAAAAAAGGAGGAGCCCAGGAAGACCTAGGTTAAAAATTCAGATTCAGACACTCATTGTGACAAATGTTCCAGGTGTTAAGGTTCAGATATGGATGCTGCAGGCCCTGGCTGTTGTGAGCATTGCCAGTCCTGGTCCTGCTCCCTGCGCAATCAATCACTTTCTTTGTACAGTTCCTCTGAATGGAGACCTTTCAAAATCTGCTCTTCTCCACTCTGACTGCCACATCTGGATGAGAGACATGTTTGAGCTTCTCTGAAGGGAAAGACAATGAATACCCTCAGACTGGCACTTCAGGAGCTCATTTCACAACAGGTTTACGAAGTCTTCCAGCAGAACTTGGCTGTCTTCAACTACACTGTCAGGGAACACCATCAATAATAAATTCTCTCTTTCCCAGCGCTATGGGATTTCCATACTCCAGCCAAATGCATTTTCTTTGAGCGAGTGACATTCTGATGTGTTCTGGGACTACTCTGTAGGCATGTGCCAAGACACACGCTGTCTTCTTCAGACAGAGACACGCGGCAGTTTAAACTTGGTTCAGATCATGAGTCTCAAGTAACGACAGGCCATCTGGCACATTTCAGTAATACTGGCACTTTCTACACCAAGCGGTCTGGGACTTAAATAAGACAGACATGGCAGGTCAAGAGTGAAATGCATTTCCAGGGCTGTATGCACAAAGATTGCAGGGCAGCACTTAACCCAAACCAGTACAGCCAGGACATCACCCACCAATCCAGCCAACAGCCACGAGGGCAACTCTGGGAGCAGAGCAAGCAGACAAGTGAGTGTTGGAGTAAGGGTCAGGAGCAGCATGCAAGCAAGGTGCCAGCTGGGGGACTGCTGCTGGAAGGAGGAGGTATCACTCAAAATGGAGCTGCAGGGAAAGGCCTGCTTGAAGTCAGGGGGATACGGGTCAGGAAGAAGTTGTATCAAAACTTCTTGGGAGGAGGGCAAAACAATGCAAGGCTTATGGACTGGGTTGCAGTAGCAAAGATGCTGGTATCCAGGGTCAGGCAGTATGCAGGACCAGGGGAGATCTGAAATGAGGTTGTAGGCAGATTGGAGAGCATGAAGGAGGCTTTTTGGACCAGGAAGTTCACCTGTTCCAGCACTGACTTCCTTACTTGTTTCAGCAATATTTTATAGAGCTAAGTCTGAATCAGTGCGAAAAGAAAGTATATGCATTTGGTCCTCCCACCTGTTTGGTGGGAGGTTAGTTTTAAGATGCAGTTGTATAGAAATCAAAAAGATTAGAAAGCCAGTTTTGTTGCTGGTTAGTATAATGAGATCGTCTTACAACAGCATGATGACTGGGAAAATAGAAACTTGCTGATTCATTTACAGAAACAAGATAATGACTGAGGAAACTGTTTTTCACTAAAAGAGAAATGTGAAACTCCATTTTATTGCAGCAACTGTCATCACGTGCACTGGCTGATGACCCTTGTCTGGGCATGGATTACAGCCCCTCAGTCAGTTTTTCCTTCCATTTGTCCATTGTGTTTGTGTTGTACTCTAAACTTACAGTGTCGTATCTGACTCACAGATGCCACATGGACTGGTTTCATCTTACTCTTATTCTCTGTGGCTTGCCTGTAAAAGTGAAGACTTAACCAAGAAGATGATGGTGTGATGTATCTTCCTTTGACTGACCTACTTCGAGCCAAAAGCCAGGGAAAAGGACACACAAATCTACTTCTAATGCAGATAAAAACATACCTTTGGCACAGCATCCCCACACAGACTCATCATACATTCAAAAAAGGCTTTTTCAACCCTTTCTCAGATTCCCATGTTCGAGAGGGAACCATTAGTGGTAACTCCCTGAGGCTCCTCCTCCTGTTACACAATGCCTCATTCACAACTTAAGCATCAGGACAGAGGAAAGTAAAACAGAGATGAGCTATTATTTCCCTGGTATTCAAACTTTAAAACAAACACCTACTTTGCAGTACTATAAACAGAGCTGCCTGTTCAGAGCACCAAGGTGCTGCTGTAATGTTTCTTTTTTTTTTAAGCTTTTACATTTCTCCTGTGAGAAGCAATTACAATAGAAGTGTCAAGCAAAAATAAACCCCTGTTAACCACAGTCACTGAGAGCCTGCCAAGTAAATAACATCTTAGTGTTGCTGTTCCATTTTTGAGGTCGAAATAAAAAGTGTGAGAATCCCAGAGTCTAGAAATTAAGCTCTTCCCAAGAGAGGGCCCAAAATTTTTGAAAATACAAGCTCTCCTCTTGTGTTCATGACACTGAGTGGAATTAGACAAGCACTAAAATTGGGAATCTGATAATCACAAGAATAATTCAGGTCAGAAGGATTCTCTGGAGGTCCAACCTCCATCCAAAGCAAGGCCAAAAGCAGAGTTAGGTCAGATCGCTCAGGTCAGGTGTGCTCAGGGCCTTCTGAACAGCTCCAAAATGCTGGTTCCACAGCCACTCCAGGCTGCCAGACCCTTGCTCAGCTGCTCTGACTGCAAACAACTTTCTTCCTAAATCCAGTTGGGATTTCTGATCCTGCAACTTGCATACATTGTCTTTTGTGCTTCCACCATGCACTACCAAGAAACGGTCTGACCCTGTCTTGTCTACAGGCTCTTACTCCCTTCAGCTTTCCCTTCTCCAGACTGAAAAAACCTAATGCCCTCAGTTTCTGCTCAAATATAGGTGCTCCTGTCTTTTCAAGTGCTCCAGCTCTTTACCCATCTATCACAAAAACTGAAACCATCTATAAATTACTTTTGGATTTGGTCTACAAATAGGCAGGTCTATGCGTCTGAGAGGAGGAATAAGAACTGGAGAAAACTTTGGGATCTCTGCTGAGCCATTATTTTCCCATACTTTTCAAACTCAGAGGCTTCATGCACTGCCCAGTGCATCACAAGAGAGCTGCCTTTAAACCACGTGAAGGGAAAGGTCCTGAGCTTGTTTCCCTCCAAATGTGAGAATTTGCTGTTAGTTTTGGAGGGAGGTTTTGTTCTTAATAATCTCCATCTTTTCACTATTCCCTGTGCTGTGAAAAAACAGCAATTTCAAGGTGATGTAGTTGCATCTGCTGTTTCAGAACAGCAGAGGGCAAAGGGGCAGTTTCCATCGCACTAGGGAGCTGCCAACCAGGATGGTACCTAAGGATAAGTACAATGAGTTTAAAGACATTGGGAGGTCTCCCATTTCCTTTCTACTTTGAGGAACAGGTGGTGGCTTGATGACTAACTCAATTGCTTAATCAATGCTATGAATATTAACAGGAGTATCAGAAACCTGTTTTAGCTTAATCAATCTTAAGACAGCCAGTTTGATATTGTGGACTTGGGCTCACAGAATGAGTTTTTTGATCAAATAAATGGTTACTTTTCCCAGGAAACTTCAAGAACAGTTAGCTGATATTTGCTCCCACGATAATCTGCAATTTCATAACAAAATTTTCACATCTTATTCTAGATTCAGGTTTCTTTTCCACAGGAAAACCCTAATCCTGCAACTGCCAGTTATACTGAGTCACCTCCCAGAAATCAGTTTCAGACAGAAGAGCCTGTTGCTCAACAACAAGCGATTAACTGGATTGAGTAACTTAAGTAAAAACTTGATTCCAATTCTCATCTTCCCTGTCTATCCCTAAGAACTCTGCAGGTGTATATCACATCTCTGTAGATTAAATTGGACATTGGTCTGACAAGAGGATATCAAATCACACTTCTGAATCCATCAACACAACCTCAAACTCTGCTCAAGCCAACCATTCTCACAGTAGATATTTTTGAAGTGCTTCATCTCATATGTGCTCCACTGCAGAGAACCCTCTTTCAGTGGCTTGACACCAGCTGCAATGCCAGCATCCCTGTTGACAAGAGGTATTTCCCCATTATTTTACAACGGTATAAAGTCCCCAAGAGCAAGAAAGGTCCCTTTCAACTATTGGTATGCTGCCTATATGCAACAATGCAAGTTTTGAAATTTTAGTGATCATGAGAATTTTACTGCAGTGAAGTCACACCCACAGGGAAGTCCTTCCCTTTTCAGAACAGGACGGAAAACTTCCCTTAACAGACAATGTGTGTATCTGTTCTGATTTGGAAAGAGACATTGCAGGACAGATAAATTAGTATTTACTTTGCAGAAATAAACAACATCAAAATTTGAAGTCACAGGAGTAGTTAGGTGTCTCCTTATGGACAACAGTCTACTGGTAGAAAGAGGGAAAACAGTAGTTTTTGTACCACTGTAGTGAATACTGCTACAGACTTAGTGAAAGCAGGTACCAGAAAACCAAATACAAATCCTCCAGACAATTTACATGACCCTGAGTAAACTCATAACCTGAGTTATTGATGGCAGAGTTATTTGTTGTACTGGAAGATATTCTATCTGGAAATACGGGTAGGAACGGTTTTGTCCTCTGACTCCCAGTTCCTGCACCATCCACACTTTTGTACACATAGCTTTAATAAAACAGCAGACATGCATAAAAGGTATTTCACATTCCTCTACTTGTCACAGAAGTCTGGTAAGAGTATCTGGGTGTGAGTGAGAAAACACTGTTTCCGATTTCTTTCCCAAGAGTTCTTCCTACTCCTATCATAGGTAATGACTCTGCCTGGTTATACTGTAATAGCCATAACAGTGATAGAGCGTTTAAAAATAAAACTCACCCCAAAAAATATACTTGCTTACTTAAACAGAATTAAGAAGTCTTAGTTCGACACTGAACGCCTAACAATGACGTGCAGAAAAAATAAGCAGGGGAGGGGGGGGACCCATGTTTTTCTCTGATTCCTTTCTTTTTTTGTGTGGCTTTAGTAGTGTGTTTGCTGGCAGCCTGTGAGTGCCAGCTCATGTGCTCTTCCCTGCTCACCGAGGTCCTTACCAGTGACGACGCTGGGGATTTTGGACAGAAAGCTCTTGACAGTGCGGATGGGAACTCCACCTGTTTTGTCATCCTGCATTCTCGTAACGATGTCTTCAATCTGTCAAAAGGAAGGAAAGACTTAGTGGTTCATGCAAAATGGTGGCTGTAATGTTTATATACCATGAGTGCCGTGGAGCCCTGCTGGTAGGATGGGCTTCAAATGTACCATGTGTATTTACTGCACAAACACAGACCTGGAGACACAGCTACCACCTCCCAAACTTAAACCCTGAGCCTAGAAACCACGAGACAACATAGACCAGCTTGGAAGACAGTGGTCAGATACTGACAATCCAATTGCAACTATACTTTTTTTGCTGACCAGGTGTGATAGACAGGTGGTGTTTGGTCCACATGGGAATTAGGTTAGCCTCTATAGCACAACCAGCTTAAGGAGCTTCCTGTCCAGTCCACTTTCCCCAGTTTCTTCACATTCATTTGAATCCTCGACACTGTGACCTTGCGAGGGCTTTCATTTTCAAAAGGTCCCAGACAGTTGCCTACAGCTTGAGAAGAGAATGAGACAGAACAACTGCAGAAAAATTTTCCCTGCCTCACGCTGTAGGCTGGGATGATGAGTGTCCATGGTCATCGTACAAAGTAAACAACCAAAAGTAAAATGATCATTGAGGAAAACCTGTTAGATTTTCACAGCCAAGTTAACTTTCACTTCACAGGCACATATATAAACCATCATATACAGGAAAACATACAATCATCTTCAAAAGCCATGGCAATCAGAGGATCTGATTACTGAGGAAAGGAGAGATTAATCCTCCTCCCATTTACTCTGAAATGGGAAGAGAGTTTTGCTCCTTCTGAGGTTACTCCCCCTGCATTTAATTGAAGGCAATGCCAGGGAGAACAAAGAGCTGAACACAAGCACAGTGCAGAAAATTGGCACCTCCAAAAACTCTCTTCAAGTTAATAAGGTCTCAGAAGCCCAAGAAAAATAAACCCAAAGCTGTTGGCCCTGTTAGCTTGAGCGGTTGACAGGAGCAGCCCCTGCCACTGGTGACAGGGGGCAGAGGTGAAAAGTGGCCAGACAGAGAGCACAGCCCTGATTTTACCTGAGGATTTTCTCCTCACAGATGCTACAAAACCCAACCTTGGCAGAGAGGTTACATGCTGGGAACACAGCCCCTCTCTCTCCTAAAGGCAGCTCAACCACCTCTCTTCAACTCTGCAACACTGGCTTCGTTTAGATGTGCAAGTGAGCTCCTTTTCAGAGACTTAACACCCACATTTCAAAACAAGTTTAATTTCAAGCCTTCTCGAGGCGGTAAGAAAATCTCCCTGCCAACTTCAGACACTCAATTTGATCGCTGTGTTTGTAACCTCAGGCTATCACTTAACTGAACCGTTCACACCTTGTTTATATATTATTTTTAAGTTAACACATGCCCTGAACAAATTCTCAGCAGAAGTGAAGTCACAAAGATGAAAATAACCTGAGATATTAAATAGATTATGGTAGGATTTGGTACCTACAGTTAATGTTAGTGTTAGAATAATGCAGTGCTTCCCCCAATCCAAACACTACAAAAATTTATACCACCTTTTCCACTTTATCTGAACTTTATGCAAGCTTATTTGCTGATCAAAACAGTTTCTTCAAGTCTGAGGATACCTGGAGGAGTAACTGCTCCTCTCAGGCTGGACAAGAAGCATTTCACAGCACCCCATGGTTTTGAGAAGGGCCCAACAGCATCCCTCATTGTGAACACCCACCTACAAGGATTCAGTGCTCCAAGATCAGACCTGCTGGAGCCACAGGATGGCTTGGTTGCCTGCAAATGGTGGACCAAGAGGGTCAGCTGGAGTAAGAACCACGTCAACAAGGCAATGAAAAAGAATCTTTGTTACCAACTAGTTATGTACCTTCACCCATATGCACTTGTAGCTGGCATCGGTGAGATTTTTCCATGCATATTAGGAGGAACATGTTATGAATCCCACATGTCCAGGAACATTTAAGAGCTTTAAAAATGCAAGCATATTTTTGTTAAAATTGTTAGTTTCCCTTTTCTATTTCAATGAAAAGTTCAGAATGAAAAGCAAGTTAAAATAACTGTTTTGATGCAGGAAAATAAACTTCTTACTCTTGCTGACTGTAAACTAAAAGAAAAACCAGATATGATTCATGTCACTATCACTCCAAGAGAAGTTTAATTTCAAGCAAATTATATCTTTAGTTATGTTAAAAGCAAAATATATACAGTTTTTTTCCTAAACTATCCCCATTCCAAACAATCAAGCAGGCACTGGTGTCTCAAATGGGGCCATTAATTTGGGTTTCAGTCACAATTATAAAAGCCTACTGCAATTTTAAACCAAATAAAGAAAACTACCCTAGCGATGACTCCTTCCCAAAAGGCTCCTTCTTCCTCTTGTCTCCTAGCATGACTACTGGCACTTTCTGGTCTCCTTACTTCTGTGTGTTGGGTGTTTCTTCTCTCCTTCCCTTTCTACTCAGATGCCAGATCTCCTTCCTTCCCTGTCCTCTCATCTGGTCCAGGCCCAACTACATACATCATCCCTCTCCAGCACACCAGCATTTGCAGCCTGCTGCCTAAGAGCCCAGGTGGTTACAGCCCCTGGTTGTACGTAGCCTTTCCATTCCCAATGTGCTTTCTTGTGCTCTCCAGCAAATTTCTCCACTGCTCAAAGGGGACAGTATAGCCCATTCAAAGAAACATTTTATGATTGTTTTATGCTTTCTTAAAATTATAAACAAGTTTTAAATAAAATACTAAAAAACTGTATTACGCGACCTATGTCAAGTTTCTGGTCAGTCCACTACAATGAGATGATCTGACCCTGTGTACCAGCCTTTGTATTTTGCATCCACCTCAACATTTGCAGGTATTACCAGCCTGGACCCAGATTTCTGCCTAGCTACGGAAATATTTCATTAAGTAAGTGATATGGTGACAAAGTGGAAAAGAAGTGATTGTCAGAGCTTCCAGTGTGGAAAAAAGCAAAGAGGGACCGTCAAGTGTGAAGGTCGCTTTTATCAAAGCTTTTCATCTTAACTTTCAAGAGAGTTACCTAGACACTTCACTGCTAATGATTCTCCCTTCAGTTTCTCCATGTCATTAAATATCCTTTAGGTTGCACTATCTGGCAGACAGGGAATAAGAGTCCTTGATTAGTTAATTTCATCAGGCTAGGAGGCAGGAACTAGTAAAACTAAGCATTCCTCATATTTATCACTCCTAAATGAATGAGCTTCAGTGAACTAAATTCTGCCCAACAAAAGTCATGGTAAGAATGGGCAAAGTTGTTTGTTTTTTTTTTCTATTATGAGGGTCACTGCTATTTCAAGCTAATTTTCCTTTTACTGATTTTTTTTTCCTTCAGTAAGCCTTCTCTTAACTAGCAACAAGTGTTCCAGCTAGTGGGCTGATAACACTGGAATGTTTATGTTACTGCTGAGACTCCAAGGTCGCTTCTTAGCTCTGCTGCTACAGATGCTACCGGGGCAGGAGAATTGTATCTGTGACCGCCCCAAAGGGGAGCTGGACTAGACAGACAGCAGAACTGACCAAAGGTATTCCATTCCATGTATCTATGTAAGCCCCGAGGAAGGTCAGAGATCACAGAAGACACATCATTAAAGCTGTCTAATTTAGTTTTCAATCCAGCCAAGTCTCTCTCCTAATTCTCTCTCTCCTTCCCTACCTGGGTGGGAGGGGGAGGGTTGTCTCTGGTTTAATTGCCGATCCTGAGTCAAACCTTTGACACTTGCATCTGACATAGGGCTGGAAAACAGCAGAGCAGTATAGAATCATAGAATCAGAATGACTAGGGCTGGAAGGGACCTTAAAGATCATCTAGTTCCAATCATCAGAGCATCACCAGAAAACTGCTGTGTGACCTTGAGCGAACAGCTTCATCTGTCTTTGTCCAGGTCTCCTCTCCTGTATAATGGAGTTGATACTGAATCACACAGAGGGAGTGAAAATTAATTAAAAAATGTCAGAAAAGGACTGGGTGTGTCTTGGATAGTGGATGCTACACAACTACCAAGGATACGCAGGTTCATCTGGCTGCTTCCCACATGACTATCTTCCAACGATGGCTTAGGGCAGGGGCTCTGATAGAAGTTGTCCTTTTCCTGATGGAGTTTTATCTCTGCTTCTTTTTAAATTTCAGACCTCATTTGAGATAAAGGGTAGAGTACACCACATGGCCCCCTCATGCCTGAGTGTGTGTCAGGGATAAAAGACAGTTACAACTATGTTCTTCAGATGTTTATTGGGAGGGTGAAACAGATCTACTAATGTCACCTTGAGATAGCTAACATGCTTTAGCATTTATAAATCTCTACCATGAATAGAAGGAAAAGCTACCACTCATAGTGATTATTTGTATACTGCTGCTAATCTAGCTAGAGCTTCACAAACTGAATATCCACTCAACAAGTCATCATGTGGAGGGACAGGTTTCAGCACACCCATTGAATCAACCAAAATGATGACTAGGGAAAAACTGTGACACTTCTTATTCAGTCTGGGGAGTACCAGGCAGTAGCTTTTTGATTATATTATCCCTCCCCATAACACAGCCCAGGACGTTAGCTCTGCACAGCACCCCTGGCTTGGCTTGGGCTGTGTTTTAAGAAAATATAGTCACAGAAAATGGGAGCTGGAGCTATTCCCCTCAGGCAGTCTATGCACAGTTGCAAAACAGGGTTTAATATTCAGCAGAAAAACAAAGCTTAGCAAATTAATTCAGCAAACAGACATTCTCTAAACGAGCTGAACCAATGCGATTTTCTCCCTCCCCAAAATCAAGCTTTTCAGCCCATCAGTATTAACAGTTAGAAGTAAAAAACATCAACGCAACAGTGTCAGGCAAACTCAATTTTTCATTAAAAACATTTAGTCAGACAACTCCCAATGACCTCAAATTCTACATGAGCTATAACTGCTTAAAAGACGAGGCTATTTCTGCATGTTTAGAAAGCTGTGTAAAATACTAAAAGTGAACTCCTGATTACTGATTGTGCAACTGTAATTAAGGTAGCAAACACTTCGGACTCTATTTTTTTTGCTTTTTACAGCATAGCAGAAGTTTCTTGTGAACAGTGGTGCATTTTCCCCCCCATGCTTTCTACAATTACAGTAAAAATATCACATACATGCATGTAATAAGCTTGAGAGATCTTACACCATTTAAGGCATGGCCACTCTGATTAGAAACTTTCTCAAGTTAGCTGCAAATTAGACCAAACATTTACTTCGCTCTGTATGCAGAAGTGTTAAGTTTTTTTATGACTGTAGGAAAGTATCATAAATATCCAGGGAAGATTATATAAATTTTAAATAAAGCACTCTAATGGAAACCAAAAGGCCACAGAATTATCACTGAAGTGTAATTCAAGTCACATTTTGGTGGAAGGAATGATACCATTACTGCCATACAGCATGTGTTGAACAGGGGTGGCTTTTGTCTGACTTACAAACTGTGCAATCGCATATGCAAATCTATGCAGAGATACAGGCATAAATGCACAGATTGTTTCAGCCAGGAAAACCGCAGGGTGGAATCCTCTATAAACTGTTTCATGGTGTGCAGTCTGGACTAGAGGAACCACTCTGGGGAAAAAAAGTAAGAATTTCAGTCCCTCTCTCTCCTAAACAGTGGTGCTAAGAGAGTCCACTGGTGCTGACAGCATCTGGGCTGTTGGTATCTGTCAGGCAGTGACAGCATGAAGCCTCCCAGACCATTTTACAGAGGTCACCAGGCACCTAGTACTAATTACTTCTGACCATGCCATCCTCAGCAAGATCAGCATGGACAATCCTGAAGGGCTCTTCAGTGACTATCTGCAGATAGAAGCCCAAATTAAAGCTAAACAGCAGCACGGGTTGAAATATGAAGGAATAAAGTTGCAGTAGGAAATCTAGAGCTGCACTTATGGTAATATATTCACCGCAGTCCCCTTATGTCAATAACCAAGAGTGGTTGGGGAGAGAGCATGAGAGCATGTGGTCTCTTTTGACAAGCTTTTTCTGAAGTCACTGACTGCAGGGACTGACAGCATCCTGCTGCCTTGCTCCAGCCAGGGTCCAATGCACAAGTTGTCATGGAAATGGTAGAGATTTTCTTTTCCGTTGCATCACTGAACTGAATGTAAAACTATGCAGGTCTCCAGATTGCTTGTACAGTGATGAATGAGAACAAGTGGAGCAGACATGCCTACCACAGCCCACACGGGGACTACTGTAGGAAGAGTAAACTCCATACGCGATATGACAGAGCTTCTTTGTGTGCCTGCTCCCCTCCTTCCAGGCACGGACATGCAGGCCCCTTGCCACCCCCATGGTAGGCAGGGCACCAGAGTGAAGCCCATTAACCCAACTTCAGGAATTCCCAGAAGCAACGCTGTGACCTACTTGCCATCTAAAGTAACACTGCACAAACTGCTCAAATTTGAAAGTGTCAAAAGTAGAAGAGTTTTAGTTTAACAGCTTTGATTTTGCAAGTGCTTCTTTTGGAGGGTTAGCTCCCACACCTTCAAGTTCACTTTGAGTTCTGGCCATGAACTAATCCTCAGGCAAAGTTATGCTGAAACCTGGTTTTGTGCTCGAATGACTAAGAAAACTCCAGGAATCTTAAATCCTCGAACAATACCGGGCTGAGTCTCCAATTTGTAATGTGATTTGAGGCCGGCTTTTTAATCCTGCTTAGAAGTAGCACATGTGAGTTTTGGAAATACATTAGATTATATGAAATAAACAATGGATGAGGTGACCACAGTAGCCAAATAGCAGCAGTTAGATACTAATTCCTGGATTCGTTATAAAGTCTCACCTGGGATCTAAGACAGTGCTCTCCTTCCTACCATAGTTAATGAGCAGCAGCAAACAGGTTGCAGAAATGAACTCAGTGGAAGATGGGACAAGGCTCTTGTGAGAATGAACACACTAAATGTTCACCCAGCAGAGAGCACTCCCCTCCTGGTGAGCCCCAGGCTAGGGGTAATACCGCATTAAGCTTTCCACCACCACTGTGCCTTCGATGTTAATCTAGGCACAACTATAATTTGTGTATCCCATATGTGCATACATTTTTAAAATCCTAGTCTGTAGTGGTCTATGCGCGACCTGGCATGAGAAAGCAGCACCTCTCTCTCTCCCCTGTGATGCTGAATAATGTTTGATAAACACAGTACTTGCTCAGGGAGATCACATTCCTCTGGAGCATGCAACATAAGGCACTTCTAGACAGAAAAATGCTGGACTTTGGCAGATCTTTGATCTGTTCCCATACAGAAACTTGCATCTTGATAAAAATGAAGAGCTGGTTATGAACTGCACCCAAACCACTTCACACCAAATCCACAAACCCAAGGGAGACTCCCACTGCACCTTCTGAGAGCTGGGAAATTCTCAATTCATCATCCTTCTCTGGAGCTGGAAACACAGAGCTGCCACCCCCCACCCTCTCTGCCTTCAACGCCAGGCTGGGGAGGAAAGGACTATCCAGCCACCTCCTCCACAGCCCCACTGGCATGTGAAAATGTGCCTTCCTGTGTACAGGGTGGAAAAGGCCACTCCTGGGCCTGGCAGAAAATAAATTATTTTAAACTATGCTGAGCAGGTATAAAAAGGTAAGTTATTCCCCCCTCACTATAAAATGCAGCAACTGCTAAATAATTAATTTTAAGTATTTAATTAAATATATCATTTATTGACATGAAATACAGAGACACAAACATTAAGCAGACAAGAAGTGGGAATGGAGTTGGTGGATGCCCAATCAGGGTTTTAGCATTGCTATTGCTGTCTTTAAATATCTGAGTAATGGTAAGTAGGGAATGTCATTGTATCACCTCAAACACTCAGAGAGGACCGTGTCATTCTCTGATGCTCATTTTTTTAAAGCAAAGCACCCAACCAGTGGATTTTCAACAGGAAGGAAACTCCACAGCTGAGGGGGAAAAAAAAAAAATCTGCTGCATTCCCGACCATATTCTACATACAGAGGAAGAAAATGGAAAGAAAGTAACTCCCATTTAAAACAGGCCACATTTGCACTTTGATTTAGGCCCCATGCCTGAGAGAAGATTTGCGTCTATGCCTTCAAGAAAGGGCTAAAAGGTATTTGTAGTGAGGATGACATACGAGTCATAGAACAGGATTTCTATACTGTGGACTTCTTGTTTCAATCTGAGCTTCAACAAAGCACTATAAAGTGGAGGCAGAATTAGATTAAACTGTCCAGAATGAACTTAAGAATGTTAGAATTTAATAAGAAATACAGTGTACCATTGTTTTCTCTTAATTTTGTAAAGCTTCATAAACACGTTCCCAACTTCTCCCACAGTACGGAAGCAACTTGGAGCCACTCAGAAAATAGTTGATAAGCTATTTCCAGTAGGAGATGCAAAAGTTTGGTTTGTTGTTCCCTGCAGGAAAGCCATATCACAGGCACCAAATCTCCACTGTTACCTTCCCTGAAGAATTGATGAGGGAAACTATCCAGCATATCCCTTCTTTCTGTTTTGGTGGTTGATGGGCTCCTGTGGCCTAGCTAAAATAAATTATGCACAAATATATATGTAAACAGACCAAATGCTTCTCTTCAAAACCACAAAAAACGGGACTTCAGGAATCATTTTTTCTGCCTTTTTTTTTTTTTATCATTCCTCTCTGTATGTAATACTGTGGCACATAATACAGTGTGACAGGTAATTTCATGCACCATTTAACTCTTTGCACTGCAAAGTGCCATACCACAATAAAGATTAGATACACCCTTCTCACCCCCCAAATGCTGTGAAGTAGATGCAAAGTACAGCAGTTTATAAATTGCAGGAAAAAGAAGAAACCCTATTCACCACCATCAAAAGGTTGTATTTTGTTTCTTCCATTCTCCACGTGATTGATAGTGTCATCCTGCATTTTTTTTTTACACACAAAACTAAAAAATTGCTTTAAAAATTATAAAGACAAAGAAGACACCCCAAATTTTTCACCCAGGATTAAAGATACAAGGAAATGTTTTCATTTGAATTTCAGAAAAGAGTGAAGAAAGAGGCTTTGTGATGATTTGTTTGTTGGAGACTGAAAGAATGTAGGTTTGGATTTATTGGGTTTTTTTCATACCTCTACAAACTATGTATTTTCTCCATATTGCTTTTTAATGCCATTTGTATACATATATTGAAAAATTGATAATTTTCATATCACAAGAATGTACAAGATTATCAGTGTTGGAATCTGAAGACCTTGGTTTAGCTCATGAAGAGACACAGCTAAAGTTTTTAGCACTGCAAGACTTTCTGTACAAGTGCTAGGGAAGAATTCCAGACAAAAGGCAGTGATGGGCAGGGCCAGTCTGTGCACCCACACCATATTTAAAACACTCTGCAAAGCACGAATGCCATTTTTTTGGTGAGGTGATAGGTTTGGGCATTTAGCAATTTTTGAAAAAAAAACGTTTTCAAGTACTCTGCTTCACTCTCTGGTATGCTAGTGACCAGCAGTAAAATGAAAAGTATTAGAGAAAATTAAAAATAAATTTGAGCATTAATCAAACTAGATCTGATACTGTCTCACCAAAGTTACCTTAATTTGGAAATTAATGTATTCAAATACACTAAGTTATCCTGACAGGCCAGTTTGCACAACATAGGAGTCCCAGAGCCTCTTGAACTGAGTCACTCAATTGCTTTGGCCCTTGACTTTGAGAGCAGCTATTGCTAGAATGAAAAAACACAAACCTCACAGATTACTAACTGGAAGGCATGAATTAAAAATGCACATACGATTCTCGTAACGCGATCATAATTACTGGATTAATTAACATTCTCATGCACAGCAACTACCATTTATTATTCTACGACTGATGAATGCTTTCCCTGTGGCAAAGCAAATGTTGCAAATCAAACAATAGTTACAAGTTCTGCTGTGACTCAACTTGAGTCCTCACCATGGATGAAGGTATTTACTCCAAATATTATTTATTCAGTGGTTCTACTACTACTAGCGCTGTCCTTTGGTACCAATGACACTGTCAATTTACTGAGAGGAATACTTAAACGAAAACATTTATAACAACACTTTGGAAAAAGAGTTATTTTCCTTGTTCATATAAAGAGATATGTCAAATTCTTTCTCCTCCAAGAAAGCTTTCCTTCTTTGGCTAATACTGAATCAAGGAACACATCACTGGCAGTAAACTTGTGGCAGTTAATAAAAATGATGCCATGTCTGCTTTGCTTTCAAATCTCACCATCAAACTGCTGTTTGATTCAACTCTGGTATTTGTATTTTGTAATACATACTGAAACCTTTCCAAAACAAGCCAGAGGTGCTCCAGCTCTGCAGAACACAAATGCACTTTGGTTGAGCAGAAACAGATAAAACTTCTGTGAACCCTGCAGGAGACATCAATTTTAAAGACTTCTACCTCTTGACACCTAAGCAGTATTTTTCTTAATTCAGCAGGGAGAAGAGTTAGTTGTAGAATGAAAGCTAGAAATCCTACAGATACTGTTTACTTACGGCAGCTTATTGCTACCTTCTCTACAGGGGCTTGTGTAAGAGACAACAAAAGATGCCACTCACAACGCAGAATTGCCCAGCAAGAACACGAGGTGCTCTCGCCTGCCTCTCCTGCCAGCAGACAGCACAAAAGCCTGTCTCTGGCCCTGTAATGCTGACTTGCTGTTTTATTCACTGAGAAAGGACAGAACAGAATGAAAGGAGCAGACACTGCATCCTGTGGCTACAGCTCAGTGGCTGTTTCAACATGTGAACAGACCAAATGAGAGTGAGCGAGCTACCTCCAGAGCATGAAATAACTACTCCTCCCCTTTCTTCTGTCACTGCCATGAGATATCTGTATGCATACACAGTCTGGGGTTTTCTTTTAAATGCAGAAAGTATTAGCTCCAAAGCATAAAAGAGTAAATAATCTTTTTGCATGACACAGGTAGTTTTCCCCATGGATTTCATGTTCAATTAACTCTGTTTTCACATAGTGTAGAAGCAGATATCTAGCACAGATAACAGTAGCACAGATAGCATAGAAGAATTTTGTTTGATTAAAAAAAAATAAATAGTTAAATGCCTACACAAATGAGTTGTGTAAGTCTAAGAATGTTTTAAAAGAATATCTATTTTCTACTACTTTTTTAACTGCTTGACACTGAAAGATGGGATTGTTAAATACACAACTATGTTGCAAGAGTGAATTTTTTAATTGTTCAGTGTCGTCTGAGAGATGGAGTATTTGGTCATAGGTCACATCTAGCTAATGTACTGAAATAGAGTAAGATACTAAGCAGCACACACAAACAACTTGAGTTTTAAACACATACATTACAATATAAATTACAGATCACATTAAAATTATTTACCTTCCTCATTCCAAGATGAAAATGGAAGCAACTCTACACAGCGATGGGAAATATATTTTATGGTATTAGAGGTACTATGGGATCACTGTTTTATGTTTTAAATTGTTTTCCTGTTCCGACATTTTAGAAACACACGACCCTCAGTGATATGACTTTGACTTTTAGATACAAAGGAGTTACATGTTAGGAGGTCTGACTTGTACCTCTATGCTGGTAAATCTTAATAGTGCTCAAGTCTGACACTAGTGCTTAATGGTGAATTATTAACAAAAGAGTGTAAGGGGTTTTCACTTTGCTATAAAATAATCTTTTTACCAGCTAAGGTCATTACTGAAGTCGCTGAAGTATTGAAATATTCACTAGCAATATAGCTATATGTCTATCTGTAAAAGGACAGAAACAAAAGTACAGTAATAGAACCATAGAACGGTTAAGGTTGGAAGGGACCTTACAGACCATCAGGTTCCAACCTCCCTACTATGAGCAGGGACACCTCCTACTAGACCAGGCTGCACAAGCCCTCATCCAGCCTGGCATTAAACACCTCCAGGGAGGGGGCATCAGCAACCTCCCTGGGCAACCTACTCCAGTGCCTTACTACCCTCATGGTGCAGAATTTCTTCTTGATGTCTAACCTAAATCTACCCTCTTTCAGTTTAAAACCATTACCCCTTGTCCTATCACTACCCTCTTTGGTGAAAAGTCCCTCCTCAGCTTTCCTGTAGGCCCCTTCCAAGTACTGGAAGGCTGCTATAAGGTCTCACAGAGTCTTCTGTTCTCCAGGCTGAACAGCCCCAACTCTCTCAGCCTGTCTTCATAGCAGAGGTGCTCCAGCCCTGTGATCATCTTTGTGGCCCTTCTCTGGACCCTCTCCAACAGCTCCATGTCTTTCCTGTGCTGAGGGCTCCAGAGCTGTACACAGTATTCCAGGTGTGGCCTCACCAGAGCAGAATAGAGGGACAGAATCCCCTCCCTGGCCCTGCTGGCCACACTTCTTTTGATGCAGCCCAGGATGTGGTTGGCCCTCTGGGCTGCGACCGCAAACTGGCAGCTCATGTTGAGTTTCTCATCTACTACCACCCCCAAGTCCTTGTCCTTGGGGCTGCTCTCTAGTCATTCTCTGCCCAACCTGTATTTATGCTTGGAATTGCCCTGACCCAGGTGCAGGACCTTGCACTTGGCCATGTTGAATTTCATGAGGTTGGCACTGGCCCACCTCTACAGCCTGTCAAGGTCCCTCTGGATGGCATCCCTTCCCTCTAGGGTGTCAACTACTCCCACACAGCTTGGTGTCGTCAGCAAACTTGCTGAGGATACACTCAATCCCACTGTCCCTGTCTCCAACAAAGATGTTGAACAGCACTGGTCCCAGTACTGATCCCTGAGGAACACCACTCGTCACTTGCTTCCACTTGGACACTGACCTCTTTAGGTGTGGCCATCCAGCCAATTACTTATCCACCGAGTGGTCCATCTGTCAAATCCATGTCTTGTCAGTTTACAGACCAGGATGCCATGTGGGACAGTGTCAAACACCTTGCACAAATCCAGGTAGATGACATCAGTTGCTCTGCCACTATCCACCACCTCTACAGCCTTGTTGTAAAAGGCCACCAAATTGGTCAGGCATGATTTGCCCTTAGTGAAGCCATGTTGGCTGTCACCAGTCACCTCCTTATATTCCATGTGCCTTAGCAGATTTTCCAGGAAGATCTGTTCCCTGATCTTTCCTGGCACAGTTCTTATTGGTAAGAACAAACCTTGCATAAAAAGAAATTTCGTAAGAGATTCCTCATCTCACAAAGAATAATGCATTTTTACCCATAAATTCTAGCTTAAAATAAACCAATGGGGTCTTTTTTACTCATATGGTAAGAAAAAAGCCCAACAACATAATGCAAAAAAATTTACTCCAGATTATCTTCTCCTTTGTGTTCCTTCCTCCATAGCAGCCTCTTGTGCCCCTCATCCACGCTGGCTTGCTTCTCCACCCAGCCACCAGCTCCTAGCCCTGAGCCCTCACTACCTCCCTCCCTCACTTGTGCGGGTTGTCTGAGGACTTGAGCACATGCAACTCTAAAGGGGTAAGTGCCACATGCACTGAAAAATGGTATCACCTGTAAGTCTTACTGTCTTCACTTTCTGCATATCAGAACCAGATAAGCAGTTCAGCAACCTTTGATATGAAACCCTTCTAGGGAAAGTGAAGAGCCCAGTAACCATAAGTCCTTCTAGATTAAAAGCCAAATGTGGTAGCTCACGTCAGTGCTGCATTGGATGATTGCTTCTTCCTGGATTGATAACACTGAGGGTGAAGATAGTGCTAGGACAGTAAATGGTAGACAACATTTCTGCAGAACCGAAGGTGCAGGACCTTGGCACAAGCAGAGACAAAGGAATGGCTGGGCTCTGAGCTTTGTGTTGCCATACAAACTCTGACTGTTAATTAGATTTGGGAAGCTTCTGATACCAGTCTTTAGATAAATAATTGAACTATCAAAAATTTGTCTTAATGTTTGTCCCTTGCATTTAGTTGAACACCATAATTAAATGTTTGCTGTTAAAATATCCTAATGATAGAATTCTGAGGGACTTTGGTTTTTAACCTGCTAGCAGAGAGCAGATAAAGATGTTTAACCTAAAACCTAGCTTTTATGAACATTTTTCATCATGACTATCTCCTGAACCTAAAAATTTATTCATCTTTTTCAGGTTGCTTCAGTAACAAGCTTTGCAGTAAGCTTCAGTAACTATTCAGAGCAATTCAGTAACACTCTTCTTTTGCCACTTGCTTTCTACAATCTAAGAGTAGTTCTTTGCCCTGATGCAATGTCTCTTTTTCTGCAAGACATAGAAAGACCAAATGTGGATCCTTATATTAATGCACAAATCCTGCAACTTGCATAAGGCTGTGAATACTTATTAGAAGTGAAATGCTTCTGCAAAGACAGATGCACATCATTCTCACCTGTGTGGCTAATGAAAATTACATGCATGTGCACATGCATACATGGTACAAAAAAGAAACAAATTCAAGTACAAATGAGTGTGAGTGAACTAAAATTTTTTTTAGAATAAACCATATTTGAATGCTGTGTCTATTCCCATTTCCACAGCCATGATTAAATGCAAAGGATATACAGTGAACTTCTCTTTACAATTTTTAATACAGAACATTCCTTTAAAAGTAACGATTTATGTCCTATATAAATGTGACTAAATGAGAAACTTAAGAAACCTCTTAAATAAGTAGTACTGACAGATTTTTCACTACTTACTTTACCATAAGTCAAAAAAGAGTGAGCAGGATTTGGTACTTAATGCTAACAACTTCATTAAAAAAACAAACAAAACAACACTGGTGAAAAATCAACAGGAATTAGACAGTTAACCCCCATCTAATATGTCTTACAATGCCAGTTGTCTGAACTGAAAAGGTAGGAAACATAAGACAGCATAAATCTGTTACTTAAAAAGGGCGGGGGGGGGGAAGGGGGCAATGGCAGAAAACCCTTATACCTGCCATCAACTCAGCGAGACACAGTTCTGCATTTCTTACCCAGCTAACCAGTAAGATATTAAAAAGAAATAACGAAATAACTGGATAAAGAAGGAAGAAAAAAGACACTCTACAAGTCCTCTTGAGTTTCTGCGCCAGTATCAAGTGGTCCCTATTAGTGCTAGGAAGTATGCATGAAAAGAAACAAGACCTGACAGCCCGGAGATCAGCAGCTCAGGCTCCATGCTGGTCTCTGCACCTGCTTCTGCTCAGCGGTGCACAAGGGCTCTGCAGGAGCAGGGCGAGGGAGGATGGTGGAAGGCCATCAATAATACATGTCTGAACAGGCAGAGGGAAGAAGAAGGGAACTGCACACTGCATGGTGATTTCAAAGCTGGTGTTCTTGAGAGCGTTTAAGGCTATTTCTGTGAGCACAGCCACCCTGTATTTACCAGTGTCTTCCATTACTTAATTGAGCTGCTGGAAGTGACTTACTCTAGAACTGCATCCCACACCCAAGCAGCTTTCCAACATGACTGCAGAGATATGGGACAGTCTCTACCAGAAATCCAGCATCAGTTCTTCGTTCACATTTGTGACTTGAGTTCATAGGCAGGGAGGTCTGACACTTTATCAGAATTTGTCTCCTGGTACACAGGCTACTAACGGGACTTCAGATTAGAAAACTAACTGCAAAATCTTTCCAAAAGCTAGAATAGGTCTCTATTCTCTGTTGCTCCTAGTCCTTGTTCAGACACAAGATTCACCACCAGCTTCCACATATCATTTACCTGGTAAATTTCTGTTGCTATCCTGCATCCTGATGCATCACTCCGTGGAATCAGCAACAGCCTTTTTGATTTTCCTGGGACTAAGAATTAGCACACTTCAACATACCCAAGGGCAAAGTTTTGTAGCACACACAGTACTATCACCTTCTGAAATCCAAGCCATCCTGAGGGTTTCATGCTCATTTTCCTGGTATTTTCTGTTTCCGACCCCATCTACACTTTTTCCTTCCCACTACCTTGTTGCTAGCAGCAAGATACTTGCCACAAGCATTCTGCCTTTGCTTCCAGATGTACTAAGAGAGTAATTTGGATCCTCTCACTTCGGTACATGCAGCTCCTCCTTGTCAGTTTTCTGGCCTTCAGGGAAGGTTACTTCCCACCCTTCTGCATCTTTATCTCTGAGTGCCTTGGTCTCCTCATCTACTTCATCATCCTGCTCCCCACCACACATCTCTTCCTCTGAAAGTACAAGAACTTGTCAATCCCCAGTCCCAAGCTTGGAGAGCTCTCTGGAGGATACCACACATGCACAGAAGGCAGAGTGCCCCAAAACCTCAGCTTATTTAGTCTTGCTCCCCACACATTCAATTCTCTGAAACTCAGTTTGTACAACTTTTGAACCCACTGGCCCACATTTGGTGGGGAGTAGAGATACCAGATACAATCACAATTCTACAGGTTCTACACAGAGAAGTTATTCCATATTAGAGAGAGTTCATCTTTCATGTCAGTGCCACAGCTGCAGGAATTGGTGCAGTGAGCAAACAACACTCATTTGCCTCAAGACAAACCCCATGCAACTGAGATGTTATGTATGACCCATCTAAATGGGAAGAGCTCCTGCTAAAACTTGCAGTCAACTGAGTGAGGTAACCTGAGATAAGCTGGGTTTGTGTTGCTCATCACATTACCTCACAGGCCTGCCTTTCCTGTCTCAGCAGTCCTACAGTGCACCCAGTCCAACAACAGCATCCATTACAGTTATATGCCTCCATCCCAACTCAGGGCTATTTGTTCTTGCCCCTGCACTGCAGCATGATGCCCTTGCCATAGTGCCAACACAACTCGTTGTCAGTTGGGACATAGAAAAGACCACCTGGTTGTAGTGCACAAAGTTGGAAGGCAACTACTTCTAAACATATCAGTTGGGGTGTGGGGTTCAGGGCAGGGCAAATTAAAGAACTATGGAGTCTAGAGTTCATTATTTAAAACATACCTGGTTACCTGTGAAGCAATACACAGGAAACTTGCCTTCAATTTCAGACAATACTGAAAGTTATGTTGTTTTCAGTAAGAACAACAAATGTTTCATATCTCAATCATGAAAAACAAAAAAACCCCTACTATTATGATCTTGATAGGTAAGTACCACTGGGGACCACCAAGTTAATTAATGTTGGCTTATTGTTAAGAACATCGTACTAGAAACTTCAAATCCTGTACAAATCCATGTTTGTAGTTTTATTAAATATCTACTGAAATAAGTATACCCACTCCTATAGTCTAAGTAGAAGTGTACTCCCTCCTCCCCACCCCTGCCCCCACACTTTCAACACCACTGTTTCATGTGGCAGATTTAAGCACAAGTGACACTGAAGTTTTGATATCTCCAAATAACTTCAGTAGAAGCCAGGGTTTCCCTCTGGTTTTAGAAATTAAACTGCTCAGTTACCATACAGTATCTTTCAGTGGTTCTCTTTCTAATTCTCTGTGGGTTTTCATGTTCATGGGAGTTTTCAATAGGAATTTGGCTATGAAGTCCTTCTTTATAAAATACCATGAAATGTTTAAATAAAATATTCCTTTATTATATAAAAACATAATCTTAACAAGTCTCAAATTTTTCATTTTTTTTATAATTACAGCTGCAGATAACTATTTTCTGATTATTTTTACTGACAAGTGTATTAAGGTTAATTTATGAGCACATACCAATGGAGTTTTGTGCATAGTTTGTTCACTACTCCCAGCTCTGTTCCTCCTCAGCTCTCATGAAACCCCACCTGGAGTACTGTGTCCAATTCTGGAGCCCCCCAATACAAGAACCAGGGAAAGTCCAGAGGAAGGCCACAAAGATGATCAGAGGGCTGGAGCACCTCTCCTATGAGGACAGGCTGAGAGATTTGGGGCTGTTAAGCCTGGAGAACAGAAGACTCTGTGAGACCTTATAGCAGTCTTCCGGTACCCGAAGGGGCCTACAGGAAAGCTGGGGAGGGACTTTTTACAAGGGCTTGTAGTGATAGGACAAGGGGTTTATGGCTTTAAACTGGAAGCAGGGAGATTTATTTTAGACATTAGGAAGAAATTCTTTACTGTGAGGGTGGTGAGACAGTGGAACATCTTGCCCAGGTAAGTTGTGGAAGCCCCATCCCTGGAAGTGTTCAAGGCCAGGTTGGATGGTGCTTTGAGCAACCTGGACTAGAGGGAGGAATCCCTGCCCATGCAGGGGGGTTGGAACTAGATAATCTTTCAGGTCCCTTCCAACTCAAACTATTCTGTGATTCTGTGATATGTTGATCTTGCACGTATAGCAAACTGCAGGTCACTTCTGTATCAATTTTTTTATGACATACTGACAAACTATTATATAGATATTTATAATATATTGAGTATTACCCAGCTGAATAAAACAGTTTAAAAGATCTGTGGCAAGTAGGAGGCAGGGATACATCAATGCAAAACCCCTGAACTAGACTGGCTGTCACTGCCAACAGCTATGCTTTGGCTGATGGAAGAATTAAAGCCAACGACTACTGCTACATGCTCTGCACATGAAAATACAGAAATGAAATCTCCCTAAGTAGTGTTACTCTGAATTGCTTTTGCCTTTTTCTTTACTACAGCCCTACACAGATATCTTGTGTTATTTAAAACTATTTTAATGATGTTTCACTCATTTAAAAATGCTACATGTAACCTGGTGCATTTTCTTCATCTGAATAACACTGAAGGCAACTCTTGCCATGCCCCAGTTGCTGAGCTCAAAACAAATGAGTCTTTTAGCAATGCATGCACAAATGGGGGCTTGTTGCTGCATAGCTCTGCCCTAAGTGGAAATACCAAAACTGCCACAAGAAAAACCTATCTTTTTAGATTAAGCCCTTTGTTTTGCTCCTCTAGGAAATGAAAGTTAAGCTAGCATAAAATATCCTCTGCCCTCGTTTGGGGACACCTGGGCGGCAGCTGCAGATGTAGGCAGAGATAAGCAGTGTGCTGCCTAGAGGGGAATGCTGGAAGAGGCACTGCTTCACAGAAATTGGGGCCGATATTTTTAAAAGCCTGCGCTTAGTTTCCAATACCTGTATTCATGTCCTTGTTGCTTTATCTGCTAATTCTTTATCAGAATTTCCTCCTGCGGAGAGCAAATCCCTCCTTTTCATGCAGTTTACTCAGCTAACCAGCCTCAGTGGCTCAGGTCAAGTAGGGACAGAGCCACAGCTCCTCTGCCAGCCCTCTCCAGTTCCTGCTTTGCCCTTCAAAGCAGGACAAACAGGGCTGTCCAAGCAGCATCTGGACTTAAGATGCTGTCTCTTAAAGTGTGCTGTTGAAGGATCAATCTTATACTATTTCTTGCATGGGGTCAGGTCACAATCTGGTCTCTTAAACCAGCAGCAGCCCTTCTACGGGTTTTTCTTTTTCTCCATAAGGATGTCAAGGAATTGTAAAATATATGACTTAGATGTTCCTCTCTTTTTAAACCGAAATTTAGGAGGAGTGGATGTTCTGTTCACACAGTTTTTAAAATAACTTGTGACTACACAACTTGCAGGATGCTGTTTAATAGAAACTTCTGCTGCCTGTATTGTACTAAATCACTTTTATGAATTAGATTTATCATCACTGAGGCATAAGCAAGCTACAAATACAAAAACAACTGCTATTACAATCAGCACTGGGAGTCCAAAACTTAGTCCAGGGACATTTTTTATTGCAATTGATATGAGCCAGCTGACCCTGGGGAGTGGGACAAGCCACCACTGCTCCAGCAGCTCCCCAAGACTGGTACATTTTGCCAGTGAGTGTTTCCAGCCTCTTCACAAAAAGAAAAACACACACCTTTCTGGGTAAGGGCAAGGCTGCCCCAATTCTTGCCCCAGACAAACTGGGGATGCAGGGGATGGGCTGTGCTCCCTCCCTGGCCCTGTTCAAACCTGCTGCATGGATTAACGAGGACAAGTCGAGTTAGACACACTGGTGCATGTGGGAGAGCTAATGGAAACTAATGCAGCTTCTTGCACAGACATGGCAAATAAAATTACTCTTACCTAGCCAGGCAAAGTATCTGTTTATTTAGAAACACCTTCATGAGAGTCTTTAAAAGGAGAATTCAGTTTGCATCTACCTGGAAGGCTTTTTACATTGCTTAATTAGTAACAACTATCATAGCTAATGAAAACTCAATACCTTCTTCACATGCTGTTACTTGGGAGGTCATGAGGTGCAGCAGCACACACAATCAGGCTTTCACAAGAGCACTCTGGAGACAGAAACAGTGAGGAAAGCTGGAGTTCACTAAGGGCTCATACTAACACTGCAGCAGGTCCTGCAGGGTGCCCAGCCAAGCCCCATGTGCAGCTCTTCCCTCTGGAGGACCACAGCTGCTTTGACAGGCTCTTCCAAAAAACAAAGAAATGGCGTTTCTGATGCAATAAATGTCCCAGCTGAAACAGGCAGGCTACCCTAAACATAACACCATGCCTCAAAGGGAAAGCTGTTGCATTTCCTTACCCTGTCCCTATCCCGCCAGACTGAGCAGCACCTTGGTATTTCCAAGCTCCAGAATTTCACTGAGCAGAGAGGAACATTAATAGATAATGTGGGGTTGCTACCACAGTAACTCTTGCAATTATGCTCATAGTTTCTTGGAGTCATAACTCCCCTCAGAAATGCTAACAGGCATAACATCATGCTTAAGGAATTGCAAGTTCACAGGAGGATTATACAGGGGTGCCTGTTGCACACGCAGCATACTTCAACTCACACTTGCCTAATGGACTGCTTCAGCAGCTTAGGATATTAGTGCTCCCACCTGTGCATGTATGGTAGGAATTGCAAATTACCCCCCAGCAAAGTCTGCAGAAGCAAAACTATACTTACACACAGCTCACACTCTGATGTCTTAGTGCAAATGCCATTTCAGAATAGCGTTAAGGTATTATGCTGGGCTGTGAAGGGGTGCAGCTGAGGCTTTGAGCACATTCTTTCCAGTCTCTTGTACAGAGGGTAGCATACAGAGTAGTAGTATCTGAAGCCAATCTAGCAAGGTTCCCCTCAAGCTCATCTCTAGCACCCTCACCTTGTCATAGCCTGCAGTGGATACTTACAGCCATTTTTGTTTCCATAGCTTCTGTTCCTTCTCTAGGTCTGACCTCCAGGAATACACCAAGAAGTGCTTCTGATGAGGGTACCAGCTCACCAGCTAAACACTTGTCTCTGATCTTTTCAGGCTGTTAACCACCTGCAATCAGACTGCAACAGGTATAGCTTTTAGGATCTCTTATTGCACAGGTGACTTTGGAAACAGGAGCTTGTAAGCAGTGAGTCATGGCAGTCAGTTAACTTTAGTCACTTCTTAAACAGCATAAATCCCAAATTTAGTAACTTTGAAAGCCTCAGAAGCCTGGGTAGATCAAAGCAGAGCAAGTATTTACAGTGTGGGACCCTTCACCTCTCTTTTCCCTCAGGAGAAAGCCCACGAGCTGAGAGTAGGCTCACAGAAACCCCAAACCATGGCACACATCTAGGACCATCTTGATTCACACACAGCACATCCCTTCCGCACAGTAATTGGATAACCAAATGCCTCGCTGCTTTCGGGGCCTTGGCCTCCTTAAGAGCCTCCAAGCCACCTGAACTTCTTTTGAGCTACTCGCTTTCAGCAATTTTTATTTTGAGTACAAGTCTTTAATTGAGAGATAATCTGCTCAGTTCATAAAAAAACCTGCACTAGCAAAAATCAAGCATTTCACTTAGAGACCCCATTTCAGAGGATTTGCTTGTTCTTTATTTGTGTATTTCCTTGGCTCATGGGGGATGTACACACCACCTTTGGCAAAGGTCTGGCAGTGTTGTGGAGTCTATGACAGTGTTTTGAGAAGCAACTGATTAACAGGTTACAGCAAGACTGCAATGTGCTGGTCATATCACTGCCCTGCCAGCCCAGAGGATGAATGCTGTATTTTCTTCTTGTTACACTTTGGTTTCCCCTTGGCTTTATTTTCATCTCCACTACTCCATACCTGTCAGCTTCTTCCCACTCAAAACAGATTTTTTACTTTAAGTACTCTTTACAACAGTGAGACCATAGGAAATAATTAAATATGCATATGCATCATATTACCCTGAACACTTGCTTTATTCGACATTCAAATAACATGCATTTCCTCATTCAAAGCAGCATCTGGAAATTACATACTTTTAAAAAAACTAGACCTCCAACTGTTTACAATAAAACATCAAAGGCTACTATCAAATTCTGGTCCATTTGACAATAGCATGTATTTAAACTACTTAAAAACTTAATGGAAAACTGCAGAGTTAAACAAAGTACCTTTTAAGTGCAATACACATTTCAAAAAAAATACTGACATTTTCAAAACCTCACCCTGCCATGGCAGCAGTTACCTAAGAAAGCATATTTGTTGGATCTGTCACTACATATATTCCTACTACTATATTCAGTACACCAGAGCAAAGCAAGGAAACATCAAGGTCTTGCTCTCTGTTGGACCTTCACCCTGTGTTTCTCAGTGAGACTTGGAAGGCATAAAGCCAACCCATGGTTTCACTGGCAAGTGAAAGCCAGCTGGGTCTACCAGCATTTCTCTTGCCCCACAGTTAAAGCAACTGAAGCATGAGTACACAACACAGACTTCTCCAGGTTTCAGAGCACAAGACAAAAATCACACCAAATTTACTCTGGACAGCTGAACTGCACCCTCTCCTTCTTTGGCACTGCTTTCCCTGTAAATGGTGAGTATTACCCTTATCTACCTTCAGGGCTACAGTCACTGATCATAAATAACAGCACAAACATATGAGTACAAAATTCAAGGAGTGCTACGTTGCTTCATTTTTTTATCAGCCAAAATTTCAGCATTGCAGTTTTCCGGGACAACTCTTATCACAATGGTGGAGTCTACTATTTTGCATGGAAGAAGTAGAGAAATAAGTAAGGTTACCACCCTGGACTTCAAGAAAGCAAAGTTTAGACTCTTCAAAGATCTACCCAGTGGAATACTATGGGTCAGGGCCCTGGAAGGTATGGATGTCCATGAGAGCTGGGCAACTTTCAAATACTACTTCCTCAAAACTCAAGATGGGTGCATCCCTATGAGGAAGAAATCAAGCAAAGGAGGTAGGAGACCTGCATAGATGTGTAAGGGTGTACTGAGAAAAATTAAAGAGACAAAGGAAATATACAGAATGTGGAAAACAGGACTAGCTACTCGGATGGAATATAGGCATGTAGTCAGAGAATGCAGGGATGCAATGAGGAAAGCTAAAGCCCACCTGGAATTAAATCTGGCGAGGGGTATCAAGGACAACAAGAAGGATTTCTTCCAGTACATCAATAAACAAAGGAAGACCAGGGGAAATGTAGCCCCGCTGATGAATGAGGCAGGTGCCCTAGTGGTGGCAGACACAGAGAAGGTGGAGTTATTGAATGCCTTCTTTGCTTCAGCCTTCACTGCAAACCTGCCCCTCTTGAACCCCAGACCTGGAGGTAAGAGATAAGGTCTGGAGAGAGGAAGAGTTCACTCAGTAGAGGAGGACCAGGTTAGAGGCCACTTAGCCAAAGTGGACATCCATTAATCCATGGGGCCTGATGGGATGCATCCATGAGTTCTGAGAGAGCTGGCAGATGTTATTGCTGGGCCACTCTTCATTATCTTTGAGAGGTCATGGAGAACAGGAGAGGTGCCTGAGGACTGAATGAGGGCTAATGTCACTCCAGTCTTCAAAAAGGGCAAGGAGGAGGACCCAGGGAACTACAGGCCAGTTAGTCTCACCTCTGCCCCTGATAAGGTGTTGGAAAAAATAGTTCTGGATGTCATCTCAAAACATGTGAAAGCAGAGAAAGTCACTGGGAGAAGTCAGTGTGGATTCACCAAAGGGAAATCATGCTTGACCAATCTGATTGCCTTCTATGATGTTGTAGCTGGCTGGCTAGCTGAGGGGAGAGCAGCAGGTGTTATCTACCTTGACTTCAACAAGGCTTTTGGCACTGTCTCCCATAACATCCTCATTAGGAAGCTCACGAAGTGTGGGCTAGATGAGTGGACAGTGAGGTGGATTGAGAGCTGGCTGTGTGACAGAACTCTGAGGGTTGCGATCAGTCGAGCAGGGTCGAGTTGGAGGCCTGTAGCCAGCAGTGTCCACCAGGGGTCAATACTCGGTCTGGTCTTGTTCAACATACTCATCAATGACCTGGACGAGGAGACAGGGTGTATCCTCTGCAAGTTCGCTAATGATACCAAACTGGGAGGGGTGGCTGACACTCCAGGGGGCTGTGCTGCCATCCAGTGTGACCTGGACAGGCTGGAGAGCTGGGCAGAGAGCAACCTAATGAGGTTCAACATGGGAAAGTATAGGGTCCTGCACCTGGGGAGGAAGAATGCCATGCACCAAGATAGGTTACGGGTTGACCTGCTGGAAAGCAGTTCTGAGGAGAAGAATCTGGGAGTCTGGTGGATAGTAAATTATCCATGAGCCAATGTGCCCTTGTCACCAGGAGGGCCAGTGGAATCCTGGAGTGCATAAGGAAGTGTGGCCAGTAGATTGAGGGAGGTCATTCTCCCCCTCTACTCTGTCCTTGCAAGGCCACATCTGGAGAACTGCATCCAGTTGTGGGCTCCCCAGTTCAAGAGTGACAGGGAACTACTAGAGAGAGTCCAGTGGAGGGCAACAAAGATGATTGGGGGATGGGAGCATCTCCCTTATGAGGAAAGGCTGAGAGAGCTGGGACTCTTAGCCTGGAGAAGAGAAGGCTGAGGGGAGACCTCATCAATGCCTACAAGTATCTAAAGGGTGGGTACAAGGAGGATGGAGCCAGACTCTTTCCAGTAGTTCCCAGTGACAGGACAAAGGGCAACGAGCACAAGCTGGAACACAGAAGTTCCATTTAAATATGATTAAAAACTTCTTTACTATGAGGGTGACAAAGCACTGGAACAGGCTGCCCAGGAAGTTTGTGGAGTTCCCTTCTCTGGAGGTATTCCAAACCCTCCTGGATGCAGTCCTGTGTAATGTGCTCTAGGTGATCCTGCTTTAGCAGGTGAGTTGGACTAGATAATCTCTCGAGGTCCCTTCCAACTCTGACAATTCTGTGATTCTGTACAGTGCCCTGTCATTCCTAATTCTGTAACAATTTTCATAGATATGTGTATATTTAAGCTAATTTAGGCGAATAAGACCAGGTTTTATACACTTTTTCTACTCCGTGTTGTGTCTGTTGTGTCCTCTGCCACAGTACTGCAAACCTGGACAACAGCAGGTTGATTTAGGACCAGTGATAAGCTGTGCTGCAGATCACATCTGAGTTATGCTGGCAAATGAGTTTGGAAGCCTGGACTGGAATAAAAATGTTGTACAAGAAGGGAGGCACACTGTCAGAGCTGTGCACATGTACGCATCTGTTTAGGTGTCTAGTGATGACCGTGGTGGGGAGGAGGTCCAAGTCTGAAATAAGACAAGGAACTGCTAAAAGTCAGGGTTAAGATGCATTGGCAGAGCTGTAAAGGAAACAGTGCACACTGGCTGCCTACACTGTGTCTGACTCAGAGCTCTTAGTCACATTTGTGTGAATAACATTCATCAAACACCCAAATACAACCATTTGGGGAACAACAGTGGTGTGACTGGGCCAATTCAAACAGTCTAAGTGACTCCCTCCTCTCCAAGGAATATCAGGATGAATGCAGTGTTTGCAAAACCTGCAGTGGGTTTCAGTTTCAGATACTGTAAGAGGCATGCAGAGGTATCACAAAATACATTATTTTATGGTCCTTTCACTGTTGCACCTAAATAAAAATAAACAATGGAGGAAATTGCAGCGAATGGTGCAGCAGAAGCAAAAGCTGTTCCGCACAGTAGGCTCCTCCCTGATCTATTATTCTTCAGGATCACCCAAAGCACTTTTTCTACTGATCAGTAAAATTTGTATTTATTAATGAGCCCCAGACACACATAAGCAGCAAAAAGACTAAAAGGGTATTGTGAGCGTGAGGCACCCACTGGTGATGGTGAAGAAGGTAAAGGCTGCCCTGGAAGCCCACCACCGTGGCTTTCAGGCAGCCAGGACGCAGAGGTGGGAGGTTGAGTTCTCAACAGGGTGAAGGACAGTAGGTGCTGGAGCTGTAGTGCAGGCTTAGACACCAAACTATCAGTCCTGATAAGCACTCAAACTCATCAACGGTGCTGCTGAGACTCCCCTTGTTCCCAAGCTGTCTGTAAGTGCAAAGCACTGTCAAATTTTTTGATAGTAGAAAAGACTCCTCAGGCAAATGATGCTCAGTCCCGGTGACTTATTATGTGTGACCCCATCTGCCTTGGCTCCTCCAAGTTTCTACCTCTGACAAAATCTTATCTTCTTTTCTCTGAACAGTAACCCCAAGGCAGGAGGAGACTCCTCCTCACCTTTAAAAGAGATAACTTGTCAAGTCCTCCAGTCCCCAGTCACTGTGCACTATGAATCTGAAGTGACAGCTTTGCTGTGCCCCACACGAACATGAATACCTGACACAGGATTTTTTGTTGAATTTTTAACTGTAGACCAGGATTCAGCTTGGCTCTGAGAGGATCTTAGCATGAGGTGATCAGAGGACAAGCCAGTGTCTGAAAAGCTTATACCTGCAATTTTTCTAATGCTGACAGCACTCGTCCACATAGCTTCTTTAAGCAGTAACAATGAAGATATTTCATAGTAGTTACTGTACAAGATGATTCCAGGGGATACAGCTAGTAGAGAGTAATCAGTCCCATAGGATTAGAAGCAGTCTGCTGAGCCTAATGGTTTAGCATCGGAGAATTATTCATCATCTCATGATAACCATATTTTCTCTAATGTATTATTACTTAAATGCTGCAAGGGTTCCATTAGCATATAAGAGCCTGTCATGCCCAACACCACACTGCTGTTTATTTCCTGTATATATACTGCTTGTTGTCAATATCTCTTCACAAGTCTTTTTAGCTGTTGACCCAATTTAATGCCTTGCTGGAAACTGTGTCCCCAGCTGTAGTTACAGTAAAAAAGGACTACACAACAAATGCATTTCTCCAGTGCCCATAGCATCTGTTAACTGTTTTCTCAGTGTATTGTGCTTGCCTGCTAGTGTGTTCCAAGAGGACACACATTTGGTAGCATAAATTCTTGTTCTTCTCAGTACAATTCACTTCAGAATAAATATTTAGATCCTAGCAATGAAAACCCATCTAATGCTTTAGCTGGCATTTTGCAGTACTACAAATGCTTAGAGAAGAATCTGGACATTATAGCAATTTGCAGCCTGTTAACCAGAACACTGCAACCCAACTTTCCCTCAGGGGTGATTACAGCATGGCCATCAGTCAATTTAACCTAATTTGGTTGCTCCTTCTCTGACAGCTTGACACTAAGATTGCAACAAGCCTCATCTACAGTGTGATAATTAGCAACACACTTCTGAATAAAAAAGCTCATAGACTACACTCATTAGCCATCTCTAAGATTACTTTAGCTGAATGACCTTCAGGTATGGCCTTTGTAACTCCACAAAGAAACATCAGTTTGGGGTTTATTTGAATTTTCCTGTGATTTCCTGGGATTTTTCCCTTTCTGCAACTCAGATCTACATTAGAAGTCGATAATAACGCTGACAACTTGCTGGATGAGCCTGATAAGTGATCATTTATAGATCAGGCAGCCTCAAATATTTAAAATAAACAAACGGGCCACTATCACTTCTTTATTGCACACCACTTCCTACAGAAGAAAAAAGTGTTGAGGGGCAAAGGAAACCACTGACAGTGTGCTTGTGAATCTTCTTGTGTTCTGTGTATATGTAGAAGGGACATCATCCAACATAAGAAGGACATGGAGCTCGTGAAGAAAGTCTAGAGAAGGACCACGAAGATGATCAGAGGGCTGGAGCACCTCTCCTATGAGGACAGGCTGAGAGATTTGGGGTTGTTCAGCCTGGAAAAGAGAAGGCTCTGCGGAGACCTTATAGTGGCCTTCCAGTACCTGAAGGGGCCTACAGGAAAGCTGGGGAGGGACTTTTTACAAGGGCTTGTAGTGATAGGACAAGGGGTAATGGATCAAAACTGGAAGAAGGTAGACTTAGGTTAGAAAGTAGGAGGAAATTCTTCATTGTGAGCGTGGTGAGACAGTGGAACAGGTTGCCCAGGGAAGTTGTGGAAGCCCCATCCCTGGAAGTGTTCAAGGCCAGGTTGGATGGGGCTTTGAGCAACCTGATCTAGTGGGAGGTGTCCCTGCCCATGCAGGGGGGTTGGAACTAGATGATCTTCAAGGTCCCTTCCAACTCAAACCATTCTATGATTCTGTGATTCTATGATCATCCACTCATTGCCTCTTTGCAAGGAAAGTATTTCCCTGCCCATATGAACCTACTGGAGCTTAGAAAACAATTTGCTATCACAGCCTTAGGATTTCCAAGCTGGGGCACAGAGCTGATGGGACCATGCTGTCCTGTGCAGGTAACAGGCAGCAGCTTTGAATGCAGAGAGTGTGCGTCCAGCCAGGCTCACACAGCTCAGGAACTTTAGGGACTCATTTACCTCATGAGCAGGCAATTGACAGGCATGTGTGAATGCCAACACCAGGAGAAGGTATCCTTTGATATCAGGACACCCAGAGTGGAAGGATGCAAAGCCTCCTACATATCCACATTTGTTATCAGATCTAGATATGTAATACTCCAAGAAAGTTTACTGCTCCCTAACTTGAGAGAGATAGAGGAAAGGGACCAGGGCTAGACACCGGCAGCGAGGGATGAGACCAGATCAGCCACATACAGTCCCCATGGCATATGTGATATTATGATGTAAATGTTCTCTGTCATTTACTAACACCTTTTTATGAAAGGGATGCAAAGCGATGAAGAGCTATCAAATAAGGAATATATATATAACAAATGAAAAACTCACCAAAAGACAGAAAGTTTGTGCCAGTCTTGCACTAGCTCTTGTGTTTAACCAAAACTCAAATAGAAAGCCTTCTCACCAAGTTATTAATAAGGAGAGGAAAGTGGTTACAACAACAGAGCCACCTGAGAATCAATTGGAAAAAAATAACTAAACAACTACCAGTCACGTGTAGGCAAACGTGTGATTCTGACACATTATTCTTGACTACTAACATCTGGACAATAGGAAAAGGTTCTTGACTGAGACAGAACAGTTTTAGGTAGTCCTGCAAGGAGCAGGGAGTTGGACTCAATGATCCTTATGGGTCCTTTCCAACTTGAGATGTTCTATGATTCTATGACCTGTTAACTCTGAAGCAAGAGTGTCGTGGTTTGGGCCTAACACGACAACAAAGAAACAGCCCCGTGGCCGCTCACTCGAGTCTCCCCCTCACACACACTGTGGGATGGGGAGGACAAAGGCCAACTAGAAGCTCATGGGTCCAGACAAAGGACAAGGAGGGTTCGCTCACTGATTAAGGTCCTGGGCAAAACAGATTCAACTTGGGAAAAAAAATAATAATTTAATTTCACACTAATCAGATGCACACAGGACACAGACAACACACAGAGCAGGGCTTACATACGTTACCCCACCCCTCCCTTCTGCCCGGGCCCAAATTACTTTGCTCCTGATTTCTCTCCCTCCTTCCCCCCAGTGGCACAGGGGGACAGGGGATGGGGTTTAGAGTCAGTTCACAGTCTGGTGGTTCCTGCTGCTCCTTCCTCCTCAGGAAGAAGGATTCCTTACAGTCCTCCCCTGCTTCCCCATGGGGTCCCTCCCATGGGAGAGAGTCCTCCACGAACCTCTCCTTCATGAGTCCTTTCTACAAGGTCCGGAGCAAGCTGCTCCAGCGTGGGCTTCCCACAGAGTCACGGGCTGCTTCAGGAACATTCACCTCCCCTGGTGCCAGGGTCTTCCACAGCTGCATAATCTGAGTCCACTGGCAGCAAATCTGAGTCCACTGGCCACAAAATCCAAGTCCACTGGACAAGCTCACCCCTCCTGGCACCCCTAGGGAATGTTCCACCACGTTCCTCCAAGAATGCAGGGGGACAGGCTGCCATCTCGCCATGGGTTGCAGGGAAACTTCTGCTTGGGCACCTTCTTCCTCACCAACCACGGGCACTGCTCTGCCTCTTCAGCACAGGTCTTTAGGTGCTCGCTCTGCTCAGGTCTTATATCAGTTCTTTCGTATGTTAATGGCAGAGGCGCTTCTATTTTTCCTCTAATGGCTCCTTGGCTGGTTTTGGAGCAGGGGGAGCTTCTCAGCTTCCTACAGGAGCCACTCCTGGGGGCCTTCCCCCATTAGCAAAAATCCCGCCAAACCAGCACAAAGAGCCATCCATTCACTTTGTAGATAGCACACAGGGCCTCCAGCCATACTTGCCATAAGCATGGGGAGGTATCAATACTGCCCTAGGACAACTGAGCAAGTGTAGCTCAGCAAGTGTTTATTGATCTCCTCTCCAGATACAGTTTTGTGACACACCAATAGTTATACAGTGGCAGACTGACAAGATACAGATTATTCAGCCCTGAAAATAAAGTACTGTTAGAAGGAATTTAATTTCCTCACACTTGACAGAGGCAGAACTCATTGTGCTCCTCTTCCTCTTTCACATGAGGGTAAGGGACTGCATGAGGAAACCAGTATTCAAAACTTAGAATCAAGAGAGGAAATCCTTAAATTATTACTGTATTTCTCCACAACTTTCTTTCATCCTACTGTCTTATCTTGCTTTCATATGCATGCATTTTTTTTTTGCTTTTAAATTGAGCTGCAACTATTTTGGCTCAGGCATGTATTTTCTATTTGCATATAATTAGAACAGTGAATATCATACTCTATAAAATGTAATTCAGTTTCTTGCAGCTAGTGAATTCAAAACAGCAGGTTGCTACATCTGGAGATGTAATAGTTCTAAGTGATAGGGATGGGCAATCATACTAGGCTTTCCTGAAGCCTACACGTTTCGCAGGTGACCCTCTGTTCAAATGTTAGACATAACACACCATAAATCGAGATCTCTTCCAACCCCTAATGTTCTGTGATTCTTTGTGGGATTGTAAGAGCTCTCCATGGTAAAATTTAAGACTACAGAGGAGACACCTTCTTAGATGAGAGCTACAACAAAAGTGCTTATTATACCTCAATAAAGGATAAATAAATAAATAAATAAATAAAGAAAAGAAATCCTAGAAGCAATAAGAGGGCAGAGGGAAAGGGAAAAGACCCTTCGATAGTCAACAAAGGAGGGGCAGAGACCAGAAATAATCTCCAAAACAGGAAAAGAAATAGGTCCTATGGCCAAATCATACAAATTGCAACAAATCATCTTAGGTCACTAACTTACACAAAAGAATTATCATAACCTTTTTATCATTTCTATTCGCTTCTTTTTTAGTAAAAAAAAAAAAAAAAGATAGTTGGGAAAAACCAAAGTTCTATGAATTATTAACAGAAAATTGGTATAAAAAATTTTAAGTCTCTGCCTTCTCTATTTTCAATATACACTGAGATAACTCACAGCCTGTGATTAGAACAATTTATATGCAAGTTTTGTTTCACCTCACATTAAAAGATTATTTGTAGCTAACGCACAGCTAAAAGATATCATCCTCTGCTAAATGAACAAGCATAAAAGAAACACCATTAAAATCAAGTTATTTTAAGCAGATATTTTCTTGAACTGAGGTGGTATTGGTTAACTTTCAATTATCTTTTTTTTTTCTCCAGTGGCTAGGCTAGAAATTTTTCTTTTTTAATCTACAACTTTTTGCAACAAGCCTGAGTGTCATGCCTTGTGGGCATATCCTGTGCAGGGGGTGGAACAGGTGAAAGTTGCGGTCAGGCTGTAAAGTCAACCTCTCAGAAATGATGCAATTCATGAAAGCAAGGAGAATACAATTACAGTCTATTTGTTTCAAGAGATTTGCTCACCCCATGCAGGAGCTCTGCAGCAGAGAAAGAAAGCAACTACATGGGCTACCATCGCCCTGACTTCTCTTTCTGCCTGTTAACCCCACCTTCTACACATCTGCTGCCTTCGGCAACAAATTAGGCAGGACCTTAGAGGTGAACTGCTAAGTTGTGAGAAACTCCACAGAGCAGGAGCAGGGACATGTGTGGTAAAAAAGGTGCAACTGCAGGCAGAGAGGTAAGATTGTAGAGATGAAGACATGTAACATCCAAGGACTCAGGAGGAAAAATACCAAAAGGAAAAGACATCAAGCTCTTCTAGAAAAACTTGAAGCCAAAAAGACCTCAGTTGACCAACACAAAGGATCTGCTCCTTACTGATGGCTCTGGAGACTGGCCTGTCCCCATCTGAGGGTAACTGCCTGGCCAGCAAAAGCTCACTGCATGCCTGACCAGGGATGCTTCACCAGACAGCTCCCAAGTCCTACCTACCTACCACATGTATTGCCCAATAAATACCTGTTTTATGTTTTAACATTATTAATATTTTATTTGCAGAGTCTTTGTGTACAGCAAAATGCACCTGAACAAGCTGACCCAGAGAGGGACAGTTACAGGGTTGCCAGGGAAAATTTTAGAATGAAAAGTACGGGAACTGCTCCTGCAGTAAGATCTCCATGCACAACAAGCACTCATCTGATCAATTTAACCTTCTTTCCATTTTTAGTAGAATGGCAAAAAATGTGGATTTTAACTGTTTAAATGAATTGTAATACAGTAATTAAGCTGTTCTCTGGTTCCTTCTATAAACAGAATGCAATTTTGGAAAATGATAGAAGAGAAACTATTGCTCTTACCACATAACTTCTTGCCTAGAAGAAGGAGAGCATGATTTTCCCCACCCCCTTAAAATGCATTTAAAGCAGATTCTAATTCAAAACACTGAGGTAAAAACCTCTGGTAACTTTTAAAATTCAGGAAGAGGCAAGTGCAATGATTGATGCAAGTCCTTTCCATCACCCTTCTCATTTTTCTAAACATAGCATCAACTACCATTGAATAGTACAGATTTCTGGGAAGCCAAAGTTCAGAGTTGCTTCTTCTGTGAAAGCAACAGAATGGGAAGCTTTTCCATCTATACCAGGCACTTTTTCTGAAAGAAGGTACAGAACTGATAGCTGAGCCAAATCCAAGACAGCACAGAACATTTTAAAAGTTTGTCAATACTGACACCTATGAGAGAAATGTTTGGGGTTTTTTTACTTTCTGGAGAGTGTGCACTTCTAAGAATTCCTTCTTCACCCATCAAAGCTCTCAGATCATACGTCCTGGGGACAGCTGGCAATTTAAGGCTCTTTTTCTTCTGAGTTTCTGAAACAAGGTCATTCTTTTTACAATTGTCACCTTTTAGCACAGTAAAGTTTCTTTTCTCAAAACCTTATCTTCTCACAACATGCTTCAGGAAAACCTTCCATCAAATTTTCTTCAGTTTGGATTTTGTAAGGAAACTTGCATGACTACTGAAATTCTTCCAAACATAGTTTCTATGTTAAAAAAATCCATTATTGTCTGAGTTACCGTGCTTTGAAACAATGTCTTTTTCCTCTGGAGCTAGACATTTTAAAAATGTACCATACAGAGCAAGCTTCTCACACAATCTGCAACGTTCTCATTTAGACTTAGCTGGTACCACATTTCAGAAAGCTGCTGAAATAGTAGGAGTGACTTTGACCATACTCATGTTTCATCACTAGTATTTTATTCACTTCACCAAAACTACTGAAACTTTTGTCAGCATAGGTAAGCTAAAACACGGGGCGCGTGCACCAAGTGGAAATAGGGATACTTGGGCTTATTCTCCACTGAGATTTCTGGGATTTTTATCTGAAGGCAGCTGTGCATGAACCTGCCACACTGTGTCATGTTGAACAGGTAGTAAGCCCTGCTGTGCTGCACCGTGTCCTGCTGCCTCAGCTCCCTGCTCGTGGGTGAATGCCCAACCCTTGCTCTGTTACGTATTGCAGACATTCCCCCATGTCCACTGTCACTGAACTGATTCAATATCACAGGATCTGATTCAGAAGCATATGAATCCTGTTTCTTATTGATCAAAGCCTTTTGGTTTTGTTGGAACGAGTTCAGACTTGGAGAAACCTACAGCAGCAATGAATCAAAGTACTTCCAAATTCTAGTTCTGCAAAAGACCAAGCTCCACAATCTCGTTTTCAAAACATTTTGGTTTTGAGTTTTGTTCTGGTTTTTTTTTTTTTTTTAGATTTTCAGTTCTTTACAACTGAAAGACTTCATCATTCTGCTGGCTATATTAGGAAAACATACTGGTTTGCCTCCTGCATAATTCCTTCAAAGAACTCTGAAATATTTTCTAGGCCTTCGAAACAAGTGAGCGATTTCAAAAAGTCAAGTTGAATTTGGCATAAGAATAAAATTAAGAAGTCATCTTTTATACTGCAAATATTTTTCCCAAATCAAAAAACAGGCAATGCAAAAGTAACTGGCAATTTCTTCCTTCTGTGTAACTTTAACCTCCCAGCGAGTAATTTTCCAGCTGGCAGCCAGGCTGCTCATACCAATTTCTTCCCATTAGTCCTGGTTTCAGCGATATCAGGGCCAAGTGGGACACAGCTGCTGCACTGATAACATCTTCCAATTCCTATCTGAGGGATGACCCACCAGAGCCCAGCACCAATCTGCTGCCCCACCTCCACCACAGCAGGGCAGGTATCACAACAGGAGAGCTTGAGGGAGAAATGCAAGATGTCTGCACCATGCAGCTCTCCAGGGAGAACAAACTCTGGTCTAAGAAAGAAGCTACAGAAAAGTAAATTCATCCATCTTCAAATTGCACGGTATTCACATCTTACAGTTCTTGGTAGTCTCCACAAAATCCTGCTCTGACTTTGTGGGGATGCAAAGAGGAGTACATTAGACTGCTAGCTCTTAGGAGTGAATGTACGCTAGGAGGACAATGTCTGGTTCCAGTCTGTGTCAGGACTGTGTGATTTCAGAGACTTTCCAATGGAGTTATGCACTGTATCTTGCACACGGTAGGCTGGACTATGGAAAAAAATTTACAGCTATACCATGAGCCATGAGAAATTAACAGAGTTATTTTTGAGTTGTGACACCTGCCAACACTTAACTGAAGAGCTGGACCTTTTGATGGATTTGGTGACTGTTTCAGGTGAGCACAGCGAAGCGTGGCTTGGAAGCAACATCACTCTGCTCCAGCTCAGCCTCTAAAAAGGAACTGGGAGCTTTCAAAACTGGAGATCAGGCAACAAATATGCCCACATGTTATTCAGCCTAATTCTTCTAGAATAAAAGAAACCATGTAAGTGACAGCAGGGACCAGACTACCTTTTCCGCTGAACAATTTCCTGCAGAGGAAGAAAGAGGCAAGTGCAGAGACCAGAGGCTGTAGAGGGATCAGATTAAAAGCTGCTGGGGAGCCATACCAGGTAGGGCTGACCACAGAGCAGTGTGAGCCAAGCACTGCTACCTCCCTCCCAAGGAGGTACAGGAGTCAGCCACACTGACCCACAGCGTCTTCTACATTTCAGGCTTAGATGAAGAAGGGGGACTCAGGGATGACTTCTCCTCCCATTCCTTTTAAGCAGTACAAGACAAAATGCAAGAACACGAAACCAGCAGTGCTGGGTCAGACCAGAAATCCACCTACTCCTGCACCCTGCCTAAAACACTGCTGGGTAACACATGTTTAGAGAAAGGTGCAAGGACTAGGCAATTGCAAACATACCTCTAAATCTACGCCTAAGCATGTATTTGGTACTCAGACTTTTTTTTAAAGGACTCCTTTCCAATGACTGCAGAAGAACATCTTTACAAGTATGGACTTGACAGAGCAAGTATCACCCTTGCTCCAACTGCCCCCTCTAACGCAACAATGTTACAGCTGATAATCTGCTGCCACTTAATAATTAAGGCATGCCTTCCAGCACTTAGATGAGTTAATAAATCTACTTGGACAAATAAAACACATGAGCTGAGGAGAGTACGAATCGCCTTCCCACATCTATGTGAAAAGTTAGCAAGAAAGTTCAAAGCAAATCTGTAGCTTCAGAGTTTTGATTCTGCTTTAAAACCACCCTACCCTTACTTCACTGATAGAGCCTTCAAAAAAAATCTAGAGAAACTAGAGACTGTTGTTGCCTTCACATTATGCCTGAAAGCGCCATTTTCATGGCTGTCTAAACAATGACAGTACAGATGGTAACGAAAATCAAGGCAATGGTTTGCAAAGTGTTGTGAATACAGCCTGTTCAACTGTCCAGTGACAGACTCATCATTCAGGTCTTCATTCTGAAAAGTGTGGAAGCATATACCTACACCATATTCCCACCAAGTAGAGCATTTAAGTGTGTATTTGACTTCAAGCACCTGCTTAAATTTTGAATCATTTATTTTTTACTGCCCTTTCAAAGAGGACAGTGGTTTGCTGATGTGGTAGCTACGTAAGATCATTAAAATGTACTCACAATGGAAGTAATTCAGTCTTTCAGGAATAATACCATCCCACCACACAAGCTAACTGGGCAGGGCTGTAAGCTGAACCAGTAGAGGGAACCCAAATGCAACCCACTCCAGCTGCAACCTAGCAGAAGCAACCTTATTTCTATGCAAACGCAATGGTGAGAGCTCCTTGTTTTTAAGCTGCAGCACCGTCCTCTGAGGCTGCAGCCTGCCTTCTGCTGCTAGGACAGCTTAGACACACGGTTCTTAGTTCTATCATGGTCTATCATGGATATATGGACGCTTCAGTCTATATACATTGTATTTCTTACATTCATTTTTAAAGGACAAATATATTAAATGTAGTGGGCTCCTGCAGCCTCATCTAGTTGATTGATATTTTCCAACTTCACTACTTTTAATGGTCACCATATGCCCAATGGTGAAGAGCACCTGAAAAGCAGACATGTAAGGACCCAATCCACACCTTTTCTATCTTAATTTTTTATACATATATATAGCTGTTTGGTAGCGCATTTGTGCTGTTTTATAACTGTATATATTGGTTTAGGGGGTGGGAGTTGTTGCCATTGATACAGGTTTTTCTGGCACAAGAATCTTACAAGTGGGAGTTTCTTCCCTGCTGCCTGAGAACTTCTGCTTCAGTATTTTGGAAAAGCTACAGTGGGTTTCCCACGAGTTTTCTGGCAGCCTACATGAATCTCTTTTCAGCATCCTGAACTGAATTTGCATGTGAAAACAGATTACTCTAAGACAATTACAATGTCAACTGATTAAGGAACTCCTGCACTGTCTAGGGTTGTGGAATTTATTTTAAAAGTACAATGAGGGCTTTGTGGACAAGTGAACACACTTGAAATACTTCAGGAAGCTTGAAAAATGTTTTTTTTCTTACAGCATCACATTCTGTGGGAGAGAGCTACTGGCTTCCCCATAAGCTACATTCACACAACCATACACCATTTCTTTCTGTTGGACTGTCCACTGCAAAGTTTCACACACACTTTCAGCAAGCATGCACCTGTATCTGTTCCTGCTGAGGACACGAACACTCAATAGAGTGAAAAAGGCAGCAGAGCCACGTGGAACGATTGCATGGTGCCAAAGGAACGCTCCACAGTCAGACGAACGCAGATCTGAACAGTAACTCTGCGCTCGCTTTACCCACTGCCATCGTGACTCAGTAAAATGTGATCAACCCTCCTTCAGCCTTCTCTTCAAACTGCAGAATCTCAGCCATTTCAGCATCGCCTCGTAAGATGGCTGATCTATGCCATTGACAGTTTGAGTTGCCTTTCTCTGTATGTTGTTGAACTCCTTGACAAGTGGCCACCTGAAACATTAGCTTGAGCTTGCATAGACTTCATATGAGGGGCAAAATTATTTGCTGACTTCCTTAATGTCACCTTTGTCAAAAATCTGTAATTCCCCACAGCGACGTTTCCTCTATAAAGATAATCTACTGCTGACATATGTGAGGGTTGTGTAACAGGGAGTGAACATGATCTAATGAAAATACTCTCTAGGCCATGTGCAGCAGGATTTCAGAAACTGCAAATGGGTTATATCCCCCCCTCACTCCCAGAATCATGGAGAAAAGGGCAGAGCAAATTTGTCACAGATGTTACTTACACAACTGCTCAATTCGCCTAGAGACAGAGTATGAACTCAAGGGGCTGGGAACCATAAAGGGGCAGCTTCATACTACTCATGTTTACATGGGAAAAAAAAAGTACAAACCTCTTGTATTTTTAGATCAGAAACATGAGACCATTAATTCACTACATCAAGAACTGATACAGGTTTGGGGAGGGAAAAGAAAAAGTAGGTTCTGGCTTAATTTGGAAGCACATTGGATGAATCCAAAAGCAGGGTTGTGCTTCTGTGATTTATACTAAGATATTGTAATAGCTGGCTAGAAGTAGATTTTTATGGCCTGCGTTTAATTTAGATCAAAAAAGAGAGGCAGTGTCACTTATAACGAGTGTTAGCTGTGAGGTATGTCCCCCATTCTCTTGCTTGACAGGCATTTCTATTATCTTCCCTGTACTTTATTATAAATAAAGCTGCAAGGAGTTGTTCTAAGCCAAGCTGTCTGGAAAAAAACAAGGGCTAAAAGGAGCCAAAATTAACTCATAAGAATTGCATTTTAACTCAGACCTACTGAAATCAGTGGTTATTTTCATACACAGAAAAAAACCAAAGTGTTTTACTACTGCAAAAGTGCAGTTGAGTATCTCTGGTGGGATAAATAAAACAGTTGTCACCATCTCTTGATTTGAAAGGCAAAAAAGTCTAACACGTCCCCAGATTCCAACAGCTGGCTTTCTGGCCAAGTTTCAGCCTTACTCTCAAAAGCACATAATTTCAGACACTGACAACTGTGCTACTATCTGAATTGCACGAAGTTAGTTCTACGACCTTTTTCCTTCTCCTTTCATGTCCTCTCCCCTCTTTGTCCTGCAGTTGGTCACATACAACATCTCTCTCATTTTAGAAGACGATTATATGAATACAATTTTTATAGTCTATATCATAACATAGCCTATATCTATTTTATGCTTCATATAATACTGTACATACGCATGATAGCACCACTTCTATATTACCAAGTTGAACATATTCTATTTGCTGCTTTGCAGATACATTTTCTGACAAGTAAAGAGCTTTTTACAGAGAAGATTACTTTCCTGAATATTAAATTGAACCTGCACTAACATCTTCCAGTTCTTTCTCACATACTTGCAGGCAGCCTCTGCTAGGACTTCGTTAAATGTTTTGTTTGTTACAACTATTCTTAGCTTTAACAAGCTACAACTTCACAATATTGACTACAATTAAAAACACCAAGTTTGAAAGTCAATTCTTGAACTGAGAAGACTACTATTTTCTCACCTACACACCCATCCAGCTCAGGTGTCCCAGCTCAGAACAACAACTCATGCACAGAGCATGTCTAAGAAAAGTAAGGGGAATGAGCAGAGGTGAGTTAAATACCCAATCTCAGCCACACTCAGAAAAAGGGGAGCCTCACTTACCTGCATTGATTTCACCTGAGCAGTTCCTGGCAACGATGTCTATAAGTAGCCAAACAAGAAGCACAGATTATTTTAAATTGGGCAGACAGCCACGTCTGCCTTTAAAATGTCTAAAATGCAAGCCTGAAAGGTATAACACAATTTTATATTACCAGAGCACATCTTCTGTTTTTACCTCTTGAAATTCAAAGAGCTAATTAACAATGTTTTGTTTTCCTGTACTGGAAAGCAGGTTAAATTTAACCTAATTCCTCTGCCACAGAAGATGACAGCATTTAAAGGCACCAGCAATATCTTGCTCTCAGTCACTTAGGCTTCTGGACTTACAGCTTACTGGTAGTATAAGGAAGCATGTACTGCTCCACTGCTAATTTATTTCAAATTTAAACTAGGAATGAAATCCCCCATGGTAACCTCAAACATTACAAAGCACTTTACCAAATACGTATCTTCACAACAAGGAGACAGTACTTGGATCCACTGTATACTTTTCATCTGACATTGCTGTGTTCACAAAATTTAATTACCCTTCCATGGCAAGATGGGAACTGCTATGTTAATAAACTGTAGTACTCCGCTATAGTGTCTTTAGGACCACAACAATGGTCTGGTCAGTTACTGTGTTTTTCCACAGTGGTTAAGCACTGGAGGAGGTTGCTCCCACACAGCTGAGAACTATCTAGCCAAAGGGTGTCCTGAAGCAGCAAGTAGCCAAGCTAAGGCCAAGCCAGGTCCCAGAAAAGGGGCTTTTTGGAAAATGGCCTTGTTAAATTGACTGTGTGGACATTGGTAGATACCTCACAAAAAGGGTGCAACCTGTTCTGTGGTTGTAAATTATTTTTCAAGGGTACTATTTTTCTCAGATATTATACTTCACCTTAAAAAAGCTGCTGAACCACTGGTTATTAGTGGCATTTAATAAATAATACAAAAAATAACCATCATGTAAGTGAACTGGGTTTACCAGTTCATCAGCTGTACTGGGAACTTGTCTCCTGAACTGGCTGCTAAGCAAAAAGGTCATTTAAGTCCAGTGCAATATGTATACATGTACATAATATTGCTAATTGTGTGATTACACTGCTAGAAAAGAGAATTGAATTGAATTTGGAGCTTGCTTTGGAGTTGTGCTAAACTCTGAAATTATAAGGATAGCAAAGGGATGTGAATGAATTGGTTGGTTGTACTTTCAAGAGATGTACCATGTACTTCCCAGCTTAGCACAGGTGATGAGAGAGAGCACACACATATGCACACGTGCTCCTCCCATGAAGGGAGGGGCATTTTATCTGCATTTTACAAGGATGAAGGTGTGCCCCTCTTCAAAGAATGCTTTGCAAGGAGGGCAGGAAGCAGAGGTTTTGCAATTATTCTATTTTAAAGCATCTGCCCAAAAGCACTGTAATTGCTTACCAGCTACAAATAAATGTATTACAAGCAGACATAAATATAGATTCATTTTGAGGCAATTGGCATGATTACTCTCTCTAAGTGATGAAAATTACTACGTAAACCAAAGTCATAAACTGAGTGAAATGACTGACTCCCAAACCACCATCCAAGCATTAAAATCTCCAAATTGGTAGTAAAACACTTTTATGTTCAAGTAAGTATTTCTTACTTCTACTGATGCTTAAACCTACGGATTATTAATGGAAATTGTTAGCACTGGAACTTCTAATCAACATAATTAATAATAAAAACAATTGCTAATGATTACAATACAAATTTAATAAACAGCAATGAAAAAAGTAACATTTTAATTGACTCAAGTGTCAGACACAAGTGTAATACAGGACAGCCTGGCAACCATGGAACTATATTAATCCCTGTGATGATAAAAAAATGGTAAGTGGGAAGAGATATTTTTTTGCAAATCACACAAATATCAAGAATGTAATCTATATTATTACTAATTTTTATGTGGTCACTATACAGAGCTGAAGGCAAGTTCAAGTTTTATTAGATGCCTGGAAGACATTCAGAAAATACTTCACAAAAATACAGCAAGTATGGCAGTAATCTGAAAGATTCTGTAACCTCCCCAAATAAACTCATCCTGAAAAAGAAGTGATGGGAACTGTAAAAGCAAAGAGCCAAATGTGGTAGAATTTGTTAGTGCTACTAAAGCTACATTTATGTAATTACAGAATTAAAGTTTAAGCCTTTGAATTATTTCTGAATAGTGGTCTATTTGCTTATTTAAATCAGGTGCCTGATACATGCCTTCCAGCTGCCCAGCAAACCAGCAGTCCCGTTTTGCAGTGCTGAAGAGAGGGACAGATTCTGAGGTTTTTTTTTCCTGTGGTATTCTGAATCATCATGACATCAGTTGTTGAAGAACAGATAGCTATTTACCTTCTTGACACAAAACAGAGGCAGATCCTGTGTGTCTACATTAAGCAGGCAAGAAGAGGAGTCTTTTCTGGATTTCCTTTCTGGGGAGTGGGTGTGTAGCTAATCCTTATAATGCTCTCAGTTACTCCAGTGACTGACACATTACAAAAATCATCTAATAACCATAATCATCTGTGACATAGCTAAGTGAGCTGCTATGAACACTAAGCAAGGATTTGTAAATTTCATGCTTCCAGAATTGGAAAAATGCCGATGTTTTTATACAGAGAAGGGGAGCCTGACTGAAAAATAACTGTTCTCACAAGAGGTTAGTTTCTTATATGTTTCTTATATGCTTCCATTATAGTACCTTCTGACACAATATTACATTTCAGCAGGTTTGGTGGAACAGCTCATTACCTCCCTGAACACAAGCACTTCATCAGAGCAAGAAGTTATTAGATCCGTATTTATATCTCTTTTAATGTAACTATGGACATTAAGGCACTTCAGGCAAAATCCTGAGGGGGCAAGGAAACATCAAAACAAAAATTACTGAAGCATCTCATATAAACTATAGTATTACCTAAAAAGGTTGGACCAGATGATCCTTGAGGTCCTTTACAACCTGGCATTCTATGATTCTATGATAACTAGGTATATACAACAGAGAGAAAATATTGCCATTTAAACATAACATGCTCAGACATATTTCAGTGCTTTCCTGTTACTTGAAACAATTTGCATTATCTTTGTAAGGACACAAGTGAAGATGAGCAAGCTTATCAAATACAGGTTCTATAATGTAATACTTTAGAATTAATAATTTATATTCTAACTTCACATAATTACATCTCTTGCAGAGGACCAAAAACAAAGCTACGTATCAAATTGTTAGTTCAAACAACTTTTAAAACTTTCTCTGATTTTCAGAACACCGTTTCCACAGAATTAAAATGAAAGAAAGAAAGCATTCACAATTAAATTCAAGCAACAGAAAAAGTGAGGCTGTTAAATTATCCTTTCTTTTGCTACCAAACATAAGTAAACAACGCTTTGAAATTAGCAAGTCATTGTTTGGATCAAAATTGCAAAAATTTGTTCTAGCATGAAGCCATTTAAAAAATAAAATAAAATTGTTTTTCCCAGCCATTTGTTATGTTAGTGTTTCCCAAACATAAGCTAAAGTTAGTCAGAGCACAACTTGGTAGCCCTCTTATGTAGAATTCCAGCAGACTCAGAGAGTTTGCCTCGACAGGACCCAAGCCAAAATGGCAATACTCAAGCCATTCCATCTAGCTGGGGAATAAGCTTGGCCAACCAGAGCAATAACAAAGGTTCCTCAACTACCTACCATGATGAGAAGCAGAAGGTCTTCCACCCTTCCAGGATGAAAGCTATGTGCTCAACTCCCTCTCTGAAATGCCTGTACACCAATTCATGCAGCATGGGGAATAAAGAGGAGGAACTGGAGTGTGCAGTGTGCGGTCAAAGGGCTACAATCCAACTACAATTACAGAGACATGGTGGGATGGCCTGCATGACTGGAATGCTGTCATGGATGGCTATGTCCTTTTTAGAAAAGGCAGGCCAATGGTGGCTGTGGTGGTGGAGTTGCTCTTTATATGAGCGTAGAGTCCTGAAATTAATAATGGTCTCAAAACAGCTGCCCTGACAAACTGGACATTGTGCTTGGGTGGAGTCCTCATTTAATAAGCCACCTGGACCCTGTTCTCAAAAGGAGAGCCCCTCGTTCAGTAACCACCCTGATAAATGGGACACTGTCCTTATTTGATAAGGAACAGTGGCCAGCAAGAGGAGCCCTGTGCAGGCACAGTGCCATCGTGTTAAAGACCACTTTCCTGTTTAAGGACAGAGCGCATGCGTGAAAATAAAGGTCATTGCTTGGTCAACCAGGATGGGGGCGGGGGGCAAGTGTTCACCTAGACCTCTGCGCCCCACTGACTCATTTCCAGAACATTCCCTAATCCAACACTGAGTCTGCACACAGTAGGCTGAGCTTCACCCAGAGAGGTGGAGCTAGGTGCCATAAAAGAGGCAGACTCAAAATGCTCAGGGCGTACGCCTGCCATCCAAGGAACACAATGTCATGCCAAAACCGTTGCTGGATCGAAAGGTGGTGGTATCTTTCCTATCCTCTTTTTCTTCATCTCTCTCTCTCTCTCTCTCTCTCTCTCTCTCTCTCTCTCTTTCTAACCTCATTCTCGGCACATAAGGGTAACGTCATTTCTAATTTTGCTAAGTTTTTCCAGTTGTAACCTGTTGTTTTGAGAGTGCCATTTTGCTGAGTTCTGCTAGCTGTAATCTGTTGCTCTAAGAGTGATACTGTTGTGTGTTTTTTGACAAGTTTTATAATCTTACTCAATTTTAAGCAATGTTTTGTATAAGCCTTCTGGGTAACGTTCTTATCTTAGAACACCATGCAGAGAATTCCAGAGGTTAATTTCACCGAATGGGTTGCTAAAAGAGATTAATGAAGAGAGGAAGATTGGATACAGCAGCACTTAGGCTCCTCTCTGAGGAGGAGTTTGGAAAGCAAAGGGGCTCAGTCCGAATCTCCCTGGGTTGACCCCCACCTCTGGGGAATTCTACCCATGCCCACTTTGTGGGACATAATGCTGTACCCACTTTGTGGGACGTGATGTTTAATTTGGGCCCCCACCTCTGGGGAGCCGTGCCCACTTCGTGGGATGTGACAGTGAGACAGCAACTGCTCTGCCCACAGGTGGATGAAGAGTGAGCTGAGAATTTGTGGGTAAGAATTAAGGGGCAGGCTAACCTGGGAGACAGTGCTGTGGCTGTCTATTACAGGCCACCTGATAAGGATGAGGAAGCTGACTAGGCGTTCTACACACAGCTGAAAGTAGTCCACAATCACAAGCCCTGGTTCTCACAGGGCACTTCAATTACCCTGACATTTGCTGGAACAGCTACACAGCCAGGCATGCACAGTCCAGGAAGCTCCTGCAGTGCATTGATGATAACTTCATGACACAGCTGATGGAGGAACCAAGAAGGAGAGGAGTACTGCCAGACACTGTACTGACAAATAAGGAGGAACTGGCTGAGCATGTGAAGGTTGGGAGCAGCCTAGCTGTAGTGACCATGAACGGGTGGAGTCCGGGATCATGTGGAGTAGCCACAAAGCAACAAGCAGCATCACAACCCTGGACTGCAGGAGAGCAGACTTTGACCTATTCAGGGATCTGCTCGGTAGGGTACCATGGGATAAAGCCCTGAAGGGAGAGAAGCCCAAAAAAGTTGGCCAGTATTCAAGGATCTCTTCCTCTACGCCCAGGAGCGATGCATCACAACAAAGAGGAAGGCAGGCAAGAATGCCAGGAGACCTGCATGGATGAACAAAGAGCTCCTGGACACAGGAGAAAGTCTACAGAGGGTGGAAGCAAAGACAAATAGCCTGGGAGGAGTACAATGAAGTTGTCTGGGCAGCCAGGGATCAGGTTAGGAAAGCTAAAGCCCAGACAGAATTCAATCTGGCCGGGGACAGCAAGGGTAACAAGAAAAGCGTCTACAGGTATGTCAGTGATAAAAGGAAGTGTAGGAGAAATGTGGGCTCTCTCCAGAAGGAAATAGGAGACCTGGTCATGTGAGATATGAAGAAGGCTGAGGTACCGCATAACTTTTTTGCCTTGGTTTTCACCAGCAAGGGCTCTGGCCACACCACCCAAGTTGCAGAAGGCAAAGACAGGGACTGCAAGAAGGAAGATCCACCCACTGTAGGAAAAGAGCAGATTCAAGACCATCTAAAGAACCTGAAGGTGCACAAGTCCATGGGACCTGACAAGATCCATCTGCGGCACCTGAAAGAATTGGCAGAAGAAGTTGCAAAGCTGCTTTCTATCATATTTGAAAAGTCATGGCAGTCTGGTGAAGTTCCCACTGACTGGAAAAGGGGAAAAATAACCCCCATTTTCAAAAAGGGATAAAAGGAAGAACCAGGGAACTACAAGCCAGCCAGTCTCACCTCTGTGCCTGGCAAGATTATGGAGCAGAGATCCTCCTGAAGGCTCTGCTAAGGCACATCGAAAAGGTGGAGGTGGTTGGTAGCAACCAGAAGGACTTCACCAAGGGCAAATTGTGCCTGACAAAATTAGTGGCCTTTTACGATCGGGTCACAGTGTCAGTGAACAAAGGGAGAGCAGAGTGACATCATCCACTTGGATTTGTGCAAAGCATTTGACACTGTTCCACACAACATCCTGGTCTCCAAATTGGAAAGATACAGATTCAATGGATGGATCACTCAGTGGATAAGGAATTGGCTGGATGGTCACACTCAAAGAGTAATGGTCAATGGCTCAAGGTTCAAATGGAGACCAGTGACGAGTGGGGCTCCTTAAGGGACAGTACTGGGTCCAGTGCTGTTTAACATCTTTGTTGGTGGCAAGGACAGTGGCATTGAGTTAACCCTCAGCAAGTTTGCTGATGAAACCAAGCTGTGTGGTGTGGTTGACATGCTGGAGGGAAGAGAGGCCATCCAGATGGACCTTGACAGGCCTGAGAGGTGGGCCCCTGCCAACCTCATGAAGTTCAGTAAGGCCAAGTGCAAGATCCTGCACATGGGTTGGGGCAATCCCAAGCACAATTAAAGGCTGGGTGGAGAATGGATTGAGAGCAGCCCTAAGGAGAAGGACTTGGGAGTGTTGATTGAGGAGAAGCTCAACATGAGGCAGCAATATGTGCCTACAGCCCAGAGGGCCAACCGTGTTCTGGGCTGCACAAAAAGAATTGTGGGCAGCATGTCAGGGGAGGTGATTCTCCCACTTTACTCCACTCTCGTAAGACCCCACCTAGAGTACTGTGTCCAGTTCTGGAGCCCACAACACAAGAAGGACATGGATGTCCTGGAAAAAGTCCAGAGGAGGGCCACAAAGATGATCCGAGGGCTGGAGCACCTCTCCTACAAAGACAAGCTGATAGAGTTGGGGTTGTTCAGCCTGGAGAAGAGAAGGCTCTGGTGAGACCTTATAGCAGCCTTCCAGTTCCTGAAAGGGCCTACAGGAAAGCTGGGGAGGGGCTTTGTGCAAGGGCTTGTAGTGATAGGACAAGGGGTAATGGATTAAAACTGGAGGAGGATCGATTTAGGTAAGACATTAGGAAGAAATTCTTTATTGTGAGGGTGGTGAGACACTAGAACAGGTTGCCCAGGGAAGTTGTAGCTGCCCCCCTACTAGGAAGTGTTCAAGACCAGGTTGGATGGTGCATGAGCAACCTGATCTAGTGGGGGTGTCCCTGCCCATGCAGGGGGGTTGGAAAGAGATTATCTTTAAGGTCCCTTCTAACCCTAGCCATTTTATGATTCTATGATTCATTCTATCTCCCAGCAACTCTGCTCAGCTTTGCTCTGCAGTTCCCATTCTCCTTCCATTTGCATTTTCTTTTAATCTTGAGATTCAAGAGATTCCAAATCTCAACACAACAGTCTGCCATGGACTTGGTCATGTCAGCCTTTTCTCAGTGCCATCAGTCTGATGCTCTGTGAGTCTGATGAAAAAAGGAGACAAGCCTAAATAGTTTTAAAGATGTTCACTCTACAGATTACTACTTTGGATGGAGAAGGCCATGACATCCACAGCTTGGTAACTAAATAATGAGCGGTCACAATGACATAGCCCTCTAATCCACAACCCACAGATAAAAATACACCTGCTTTCAGATTTCAGTTCAAACACCTAAACCTATACATCCTACCCGACTGCTTCTCAGCTTCCTTACATAAACACAGACCAAGATTCCATATGTCAAAATCCAGACCTCAGGATTTAGATACTGCACATATTTCTAGAAGCAGTGAGAAATGCAATATCTATTTATTTACCTGCCTTCAGTAAGCAGAAAATCTGTTCCATGCTGAATAAATCTGCCTTTCAGACCACCCAGTTTAGCTGAACCCTGAGCTGAACTCCTCCTGACCCACTCTCTGTAGAGCAACTGTCATGTAGATCAGAGACTCATCTCTAATGGCAGCCCTGCACACTGCACTTGTGTTAGGATCAGGACTTTACAATATAATGGCTCTTATAAACTGCTATCACTATATACATATAAAGGAATTTAAATGGCTGCCAAGGACACTAAAGGACACAGCCGCACCTTAGCCAGACCTAAATGAGGACTTTAGGTGGGAATTCAAGGCAGGAAAATGGCAACATAGTGGCAAGCAGTCAAAGGATTGCCTTGTGGTGATTGGTCTAAATGGACATGCAAATAGACAGGATTCAAAACGGACCGATCGCAGACTGCGGTGCAGGCACTTAAGAGCTATAAAAGAAATGCCTGCACCCCGGCAAAGTTCTTGCCTTTCCCCGGACAAGACACCTGCTCCAGAGATCCAGCTCGCCAATTTTTACTTCAAACAAGCTGCTCCAGGGATTCAGCAAAGAGTTGCCACTTCTTGCTGCTGCCTGAACAGAGCTAGAGCAAAGGCTAAACAGCCCTTTTCAGGGCTATTGAGCTGAAAGGCCTAACGCTCGCTCAGGAGAAGGAGGAGACCCTAGAGGAACCACCGCAGCCTCCACCACAGCCAACATCATCAAGAGGTGGGTCTGGTCCGCGACTCCACTAGACTTGGGAGCCATAAGGCTCATTTCCCCTTCTTTCCTTCCTCACCTGTATTAGTGCTCCCTTTAGACATACACTGCGTCTACCCCCCGCTCGGTGGGGGAAGCGTCAGGTTTTAGGGTTCTCTCCTTCTACCGCAGTCTCCTCCTCTATACTTACCTTGGCGCCTTATCCCGGGTTACTTCACATTGCATTCCATATGCTCTTCTTGCTTATACCCATTTTATATTCTGTTCAAGTGCCTATACCTTGTTGTTAAGCAAAATAAGGACACACTTAAATTGCCCTGTGTCCTCTCATCCATCTCAGTAACAGTGCATGCTTGTCCCGGGGGGTGGGGGGGGGTGTCAAGGAGATCATTAGTTAAAAGGGTTAGGCTATCTGAACCCACTAACGCTTTTGGGTAAAGGGAAACACTTGATCAGTGTGAAAGTGTGTGAGCGAGACACGTTAAAGAACACGAAGTGAGTGTGGAGTCCTGAGCTGCCGTTCCGCTATCCCGCGAGGGAAGCAGCCAGCGATGGACAAAGGGAAAGGCCTGCAAGGACAGTGTGAGAAGAGACACGCCTGGAATAGTGTGATTGCAGTTCACGTGGGCGTGAGTGCCTTAATTAAATATCACACCAAGCTGCACACACACACACCATAAACACTCCCTCGGACCGTGACATCTTGCAAGTGGTCATTAAATGGCCCACCAGGCACAGCAGCTATTTGTACTTGGCCAGTGTGCTTGCATATAATTCATTCACACGTATATGTATGTAGATAAAAACTTGACTGTGTGTGTGCACGGGCAGAAATGCTGGGCGTAGTTCAAGTGTCTTGTGGGAGCGCTGATGCTGCCACCACCAACTGCCCGTAACATGGTCCCCTCTAGAGCCAGAATCCATGTTCTCTCTCCCCCAGCCATGGGGACATGAATCACAGTTGTGCTCTGCACTCATCGCAGGAGCAGATTGTACACAGGTGGCACAGTCTGCTGCAAGACGTTTATTTTTTGTCAGCCTAACCCTGCAACTCTCGGACTCTGTGTTTTAGAAGGCTCTTCTAAGCAAGAAGAAATAGCATAAAGGACAGTGGTTGGGGTTTTGAAATGTTTTGCTGCTGCTGGCCTCAGGGAAGCAACTGTGAATGCATCAAGTGGCTGAACACAGGCTGGCCACTGTGGGCTTCTGACTCAGTATTTGTGTTATGGCAATCTCTCATGGAAAAGCAGGATAAATGCTCTCAAATAATGTGCTTCCTCCCATGTCACTGGCATATTTCTGTTGCTTTGACAGAAAGAAATGGGGTAGGAGCAGTGAGTCAGGCATTAGCCAGCCACCACTGAAAGCCCAAGCAGTATGAGCCTGGCACCACCGCCTTTGTCTCCCTGTACTACCAGCACTTACCAGGTAATGTTTGTGATCAGCTGTGGGCTCAGGTTTGGAAGACTCCAGGAGACAGCAGACTCCAGTGCCTGAGGCATTTGTGAGCAGGTGGGAAGAGCCCAGTAGTTGCACTGCCCTCCAGCAGTCCCAGAGTATGAGCTGCACCAGCATCAGGCTGGCTCTGGGGGGACAGACTGAGAAAGGGAATTCAGGTTAAAGAGTCCTGCCAATGTCAGCTGCCTCAGCTGCACCTTCAGTATGCCTGAGGTGCTCATCCTTCTTGCTGCATGTCTGTAAGAAGACAGCACTCATGTTCATGCCTGCAAGAAATAGTCATAGCTGCTTACTATGATTGCCATCATCCTGCCCAACCACTTTCAGGCCAAATGACACATCTGGAAAATACAGAAGCTCCTGCTCTTCCTACATTCAAGTTAAAGATATATACAGGGACTGATCTTGGTAGTGCTGCCACACACAGACTGATGGTCAGACACAAAAAAGTGATTGATGACAACCTTTCTTTATGTTGTGAGTGTTTCTTGTCCTGGGGTCTCTCTACAGGAATAGTGGGTAAGCTGATTTAGCCAGCTAAGACTGTCGAAGAGCATGACTTCTCCTAAGCTTGTAGCCAGTTCTGGCCCTCCTCAGGAAAATCTTGATGGGCAGCATCTCAATGACATTCTTAGGAGTAGAGCAAACTGAAGTGACTGCTAGCAAGTGCATGCACACACACACAAGCACACACTCCAACTCCTAGAGCAAGAACAGCTCACCAGGTCTCTGCCTACTACTGGCTGTGGTACGAGATGGTTTGTTTAAAAGTGCCTTTGGCAGGCAATGGAGAAATAAAAAGAACCTCTATTTACAAAGTGAACAATGTCTCCAGAGGAACAGGAGCTGGCTTGTAGTAACTTGGATTTTCTCCTTTCCCAAATTGAGGTCTGACATCACCGAAAGATGTAGTCAGATCCGACCTCCAAAGTGCACACGCTGAGTGAGTACTCTCAAGTGAGTCAACCCAGTCAAATTTACTCTGCAATTTATTATAAAGAGAGCATTTTACACAACTAGAATGCCACCACTCGCGCAGCTGGCATAATTTGATTTCTGTAAGTCCCTTCTTATTGACCTAAAATTAAACAAAGTTTTGCAAATATTTATTGCTTTAAGTATTTCCTGCCCTCACTGCACTGTCCCTTCATTTTCCTAAGCAGGCTGGGTATCCTTTTCAAGTAAGTAAGAGTCTCTTCAAGAAGGCCAGGGCATTAGAGGTTGATATATACCGTGAGGACATCCAAATAGAATTTTTCAAAATCTCCACTGTCCAAGCCTCCTGCTGGCACAGGGCTGTCCCTCATCAGTATCTCCCTTTTCCAACCCATCCACCACAGAAACCAGAAAAAGCAACAAACGCTGTCACGCCATCTTGAAAATAAGCCCTATCTACACTGATCACATAGTCCCAACACAGTAATTAACACTTTGTAGCAAAAAGCAAATTTTCTGGCCAATAGCCATATACCAGTCATTTCCAGGGCTGGCAGCTCTGAAAAAACACACCTCCCTATACCCATTCCCCCTTCAAAGATAGGGACAAATACACATTAACTGTAAAAATCTACACAGAAACGCTCAGCAAATAACTTACAGAACTGCTGTGGTTCTCTTGAGTTACGCCAATTTAGTTGTCAGGTGTGGCCTCTGCATTTGGAGGACTCAAGGAGTAAGGGAAATAACCATGGGCATGAACCTAAATCACAGAACATGCTCAGTGGAATTTCCCTTCCATAAATGTAACTTATTACTTGTAGCAATAATTCAACCTATAAACCAAAATATTAGTCTCTAAAGGTTATTTCTTAGTTGCAGTTCCGATCTCTATGAAGAGCCTGGAGCTTTGCCTGGAAGATAACTGGAGGCGAGGGGCATAACAAAACCACGTTCCTTATGTCAACTGTCAAAATGCGAGGCACAAGAGATTTTGCTTCTATTCATACTTCTTATTTAGGACTTTTGCTTTTCTATAGCTCTAGAATCTGTGACTACATAGGCATAACAATTCAGATGAGATTCTTCTAAGCTTACCCTTTCAACACAAGTTTAGCAAGACTGCATCATTTTAAACATTGTTTTTTAAATGTGGCATCTGCCCTCCAAAAAAGCTTTGCAGATAACAAGCTAGAGGAAATTTTTTCTCCCATTCAGTTTCTCACTCGATATATTAAAATACAAAACCTAAACTACACTGTTAAGATAAAGGAACTACTTTATAAAGCATGGGAGGAATTTAAATAAACTCATTACACAAATAATTGGCTTACAGAGGCCAATCTTTTGTTTAAAGGAAAGGAGATTTATATTTAGTGAATGGTGAAGACTGGGAAGGGGAAGAGATTTACTGTTACAGACAACATATAGAGGTATTAGGCAAATTCTGCAGCAAGCTTCAATGAAAGCTTTCAGCCTTCAAATCTAGAGGTACAGCCATCCTGCACTAAAGCTAAAAGTTTGTTCAGCCCAAAGCAGCAGACCAGACTCATCCTCTCTTTGCCTCTTCGCAGCTGGGAGGCACCTCACATAAAGCTGATTGATCCCTGCTGTGTTTCCTCAGGAAGTCTAGTGAGTGTCTCCAGCACCTGAAGGCCGAGACTACTGCTAGGTGCATTTCTCTCCTTGCTGTCCTCTCCTTTCCTCACATGCAGTTGCACACCTGTCCCCAGGCAGCCAGCCATACACACGTGGGCGCCGTGGCAATTCCGCTGTGATGGCGAGAGCTGGCTTCGTGCTCCTGGTGTGGACAGGCTGAATTTATGAGCTAACTGCTGGAACACGGACAGAAGGCTTCTGTGAATTGGGGTAAATGACAATACTACTTTTATTCATGTACAACTAAAAGCTATCATTAATGTGGGACTCTGAGTGTTGCCAGGTGTCAGACTTTCCCCACAAAGTGGACTTTTCTCTCATTCCTCCTCCCATCCATGAGAACAAGGCTGAGAAATTACTCATCCACCAAACCCAACACTCAGCTCAGAACTGTCTTCAAGCTTGTAATTTCTTGCCATCTCCTGCAACCAAACCACTCTTATTTATAGGAGATGTTAATTATTGTTTCTTTATCATCAGGGTTACATGCAAACTGATTTGCACATCTGTAAGCCCCATGTTGGTATTTGTTTCTTCATTTGGTAGCGACTAATTTAAAATGTTTCATTAAGCCTGAAACAAAAGAACTGAGGCAGGAGGTTAAACCATCACTATGGGATTCCTTTGCTTTCTGACTACTGTTGGTATTTGACAAAGACAGAAAATCCTTTCGATGCTGCAGATGTAATCAGGCAGCCCAGCTTCTCCCCCACATTGAATTTACAACTTCCAGTTGTAGCCTTCACAGTTTGACATCTCTTCAATCCCTTTACATGACTGCCAAATGTGGTTCAGGCCATGCTCTTCAAAAGCAAGTAATTTATTCCTGCTCAATGTAACAGAATATACTACTTTATCTTCTGTCTGAGCAGGGTCACCCACTGCCTTGATGCTCAGATTGCTGTCTCAGCTAAACCCAATGCTGAAGTAAGATGTGGTTTGTTTGCAAGGAACAGCAGGGCTTTGGCATCTTATATTAAAAAATCTGTATCATTTCATAGGTACCATCTCCCAGGCATCCTTGAGCCATGGCTCTAATGTTTCCTATCCCAGATGCTTCAACTTCATATTATACTAATAAAAGTTGTTCTGTAACTTTCATTTTACATCTCTACAAACCTCCACCTTTTGTGCAAGTGCATTTGTGTGAATACAAGCGTACAGGAAGCTGGCAGGAGATCCTCTCTCTGCTGCTGAGTGACCTGTTTATTCTTTTGGGGAGGGGATGGACCAGGAGTTGTGCAAAGAGCAAGATGGACTTCTCTCTTCTTGTTAGCATTTTGTTTCTGGGGTATGGCAAGGGAAGTACCTGACCTGGTAAAGTCCTGCTTGCTGCTTGCTGAAGTGCTGAAGACATTACCTGAAACTACACAGTCTTTTAAAAATCTCCTCCCTTGTCAGCCTGCTATTTGGCACCTATTTCAGGTTGTCAGAAGAGTATCCCCCACAGTGGGTTTGCAAGGGCTTCTGCCATGAGCCCAGAATATGCAGTATCCTATACATACCACCAAGGGCACTGTTTGCTACCTGTGGCAATGCATTAGTCTGAGTGTCTTTCTGTTTGCTGTGGCTCTGGTTATTCCTCTTTTTCTTTCTCTTTTGTTTTTTTGTTTGTTCTTTTTTTTTTTCCTTTTTGTTAACTAAGACAGCACCTCTTCTCTCCTGGAATAGGCATCAACCTCCACAACATTGCATCTGGAAAATGAATATTTAATGAAACTTAATGAGCACTTCCTGCTCTGAAAAGCATTTCCAAACCCAGTAAGCTACATCACCCATCATTTTCAATGCATGCAGATGTCCAAGTAATCAGCCAAGGGTCTACAGAGTATTAAAATGATGATATCAAATATATCACAGTTGCTTTCAATTTACATGTTTTCTTTAACTTACCTAGAAAGGTATGACTTCCAACTAGATCTAGTAAATCAGAATTTTATGTTGACTCAGTATTGGGATTACAATTTCAGATTACACAGTCCAAGTACACTTGCCGTATAAAGATGTTTTCTTTTTCCAATCTCTAGGTAGATACCAAACTATGGGAAACGATGTACACACATCAAAGCTTCTTTGATTCAGGCCATGAACTTCTTTTTGAAAAGGAAGAAGGACCTGAAATTCACAGATACATGTATTTTCTACCTAAGTTCATATTTAAACTCAACAAAAATAAAAACTGTAATTAACAGAAATCCTGACTACAGCAGAACTGCCTATCAAAAGCCGTTAGGAGGTCCCAGTGGACGGAGGGTAGCAAATGTGGTACCCATCCACAAGAAAGGCTGGAAGAAAGATTCAGGGAACTACAGACCTGTCAGTCTGACCTTGGTGCCAGGGAAGGTCATGGAGCAGATCATCATGAGTACCATTACGCACCATTTACAGAACAACCGAGTGATGAGGTCCAGTCAGCACGGGTTTATGAAAGGTCCTGCTTGACCAACCTGATCTCTTTCTACGACAAGATGACCTGCCTGGTCGATGAGGGAAAGGCTGTGGATGTTGTCTACCCAGACTTCTGCAAGGCCTTTGACAATGAAAAAACTGATGAAAAAACTGGCTGCTCATGGCTTGGACGGGCGTACGCTCTGCTGGGTAAAGCACTGGCTGGACGGCCAGGCCCAGAGAGGGGTGGTGAATGGAATTAGATCCAGCTGGTGGCTGGTCATAAGTGGGGTTCCTCAGGGCTCAGTGTTGGGAACACTTCTTTATCAATGATCTTGATGAGGAGATAGAAGGCAGAAGACACCAAGCTGGGAGGGAGTGTTGATGTGCCTGAGGGTAGGGAGGCTCTACAGACAGACTTGGACAGACTAGATCAATGGGTCGAGGTCAATTGTATGAAGTTCAACAAGGCCAAGTGCCAGGTCCTGCACTTGGGCCACAACAACCCCATGCAACACTACAGGCTTGGGGAAGAGTGGCTGAAAAGCCATCCAGCAGAACGGGACCTCGGGGGTTCTGACTGATAGGCAGCTGAGCATGAGCCAGCAGTGTGCCCAGGTGGCCAAGAAGGCCAATGGCATCCTGGCCTGTATTAGAAATAGTGTGGCAAGCAGGACCAGGGACGTAATCGTCCCTCTGTACTCGGCATTGGTGAGACCACACCTTGAATACTGTGTCCAGTTTTGGGCACCTTAATACAAGAAGGACATCGAGGTGCTGGAGCAGGTGCAAAGAAGGGCAACGAAGCTGGTGAAGGGCCTGGAGAACAAGTCTTATGAGGAGGGGCTGAGGGAACTGAGGCTATTTAGTCTGAAGAAAAGGAGGCTGAGGGGAGACCTCATTGCCCTCTCCAACTACCTGAAATGATGTTGTAAAGAGGTAGGCACTGGTCTCTTCTCACAAGTAACTGGTGATAGAACAAGAGGTAATGGCCTCAAGCTGTGCCAGGGGAGGTTTAGACTAGACATTAGGAAGAACTTTTTCACTGAAAGGATTGTCAAACATTGGAACATGCTGCCCAGGGAGGTGGTTGAGTCACCATCCCTGGATGTGTTTAGAAGTCATCTAGATGTGGGGCTCAGTGCTGGACTTGGTAGAGTAAGGTTAATGGTTGGACTCGATGATCTTAAAGATCTTTTCCAAACTAAGTGATTCTGTGATTCCGATTCTTTTGCCTGTTTCTGTTCTACTTAGAAATCAGCAACATCTCCATATTCCTACAGTGTGATCTGTAACTTTCCAATTTAAAAAAACTGAAAAATCTGAGTAACTGTAGGTGTTCTTTTCTGAAATTGGCTGTCATGTTTATGTTCCACTATTAGTGCAGTTATTTGTAAGCACCTTCTCTAGCTCATCAGAATAACAGAAGAAAAAAAAAAGGTTTATGCTAGAAGCAAAAATTTGTTTCTACTAGAAATACATTATCTGTTCAGACCCCTGTCATTTATCTTTTTCCACAGCATTGCAGTGCTGTGGAATCTGAATGTCCATACAGATTGCCAATATCTTCACCATTTTTAACAAGTCATATGGTCAACTCCTTTCAGGAGAGAAAGGAAAAAAGGTAGAAAAAACTTTTGAAAATGTATTCACCTCCTCCTTCACATTGGTTAGTATTTTCTTTTTATTCTGGTTGGACTATCTGAAAATAAAACCTTAGACAGAGATAATCTATTTTCAAATGTTAAAAAATAAATATAAATGTAGGAAAGTTTAATACAATGAAACAAAACCACTTCTGCAACGGCAAGGCATATCCTGAGAAATCAAGATCTAGTGCTGTTCAGGTTTTCACAGAATTCTCCCATCTCCACTCTCATCGAACTCAGCAACGAGAGCAATCTCAGTTGCTGGCATTATAATTTGGTACAGTGCTAGCAGAAGACACCTGCCCTTACTAATGTTAATGTTCCTTTTTTCCTAGACTCTGCATAAGACCCTCCATGAACCTGGAGCCTTTGCTGATAGAAGGACAGGGGTCAGGCTGGTGGGACAAGATGAACCCAAGTTTGAATGTTGCCAGGGGTTGGTCTGTTAATCACAAAAGCACCTCTAAAGAAGTACTTGTAGGGTTTCCAGAAGACACCTCAACAAAGGGAGAAACAAGAGGTCATAGTCAATGAGGAACCTGGAAAGCAAAAGCTTTTTCCTTCCTGTCCCTCCTCCGATGTATGGAATAACTGAAACCCACAGGAGACTGCTCCTACAGCCTTCCCTCCAGCCAAGAACTGCTCTCTTAAAGTGAGTGATTCAAGACAGAGTATTTAAGCCTGGTTACACAGCATATATTGTACACTGATGTGTGCTGGTTTCCAGATGCCTTCTTTCAAAAAATGCAATAGAACAGTAATGAAAGAATAAAATATGAAATAGGAAAACTTCAATTAGCGTTTCTTCAAAGGGAAGCAAAATGTGAAGACTCTTGCCTGTTGTTCCAACAATGTTGAACTTGATCTCCCTTACAGATGTTTTATACCAAGGTTAATACATAGTTTCAATAGAAATACTGTTGTTTTCTACCAGTAGGACAGTGGAACCAGCCCTGCTGAAGGCCCAGCCTCAATGATGACAACATGGAGTTGTTTTTTTGTAATTAACATGATTAAATGCATTTTCTATCTAAAAAGAAATTGAATATTCAGAGTTTAATAATTTAAAAGTGCGGAAAGGAGAATGCATGCTCCAGAAGCCTTCCAGGATGCCCTTGACAACTTACTGAACCTAGTTTCCTTATAAAAGACTTCCTTAAAGTATTCTTACTAGAATTGTTATGCCATGATACAGGATTCATGCAGACAGACTTCTTCCTCCCTCACCTCTATCCCATGCCTCCTTATTAGCCACATGTGAGATTTCTGTGGAACTATGAATTCGTGTACAATATTGCTTGCAGGTGATGAAAGTAAGGTACTAAATGTATTTAAAGATTAAAGAACGTCAGGGCTTTCCTATTTTCAGGACAAGATATAAAAGTAATTTTTCTGCATCTGAATTACCTGCATCTGAAGTCACAGTTTAACACACACATACAAATTGATACAAACACACACTAATAATTTTTTTTTCCCCCGAAGGCAGAGAAAAGCAAAGAGGGAAGCTAGCAGGTACTGTTATGACTGGCAGCAACAATGTTGCAGCATTAATATAGGTAGTAATTATTCCACCTTTTTATTGGTCTTTAAAAATGAACATAATGACTTACAGTTGCTTTCAAAATACTTGCAATGCATAAATACTTGCCACAACCATGGCAAGTAATGCATGTAGAGATGGATGCAGTTCTTAGCATCCCCACAGTACCTGCCTTTTGCTCTTGCAGTGGGGCACAGAGGAGCTAAGTGCTTTACCTATCCTCACAGAGGCAATCAGTGTTACCAGCAAGTGTAAAGAATCAGGAATACTGGCCTGTAACTATCACTGGAAGTACTTCCATTTCTTTATTCTCTGTATCTCCAACGTGCACTCACATTCAGAAGTCCTTTTATTTCACCCCTACCAGCTACTCCTCTAGCAGTGACACCACTTAAATCAATAGCAAGTGATTAAAAAATACTTTCACCGACTTGCTTTCTTTAATGAGCCAATCAGTCTTACTCAGAGCAGTATGCCCAAGGTAAATAAACACACACTTATTGACTGCAAAAAAAATCATGGCATACACGGTGAACAGATTTATTTTCTTCCAGACTCTTCTTATAAAATAGCAGTTGTTACTTTTCTTGATCAGGCATGATGGCCTTTGTCACCGTGTTATGCTGCATGACACACATGGAGATACTGTTACCATAGCTTTCACTAGGATGCTCACTGGTAAGCCTGGTTGGTAACTCTGTCAGCCCTCATAGTGACTGCAGGGCCAAATAGGCTGTTCTGAGTGGTTTTTTGGCTGAGAATGTTTCTTAATGTACTCAACCCACCACACAGTGGAAATTGTATTTATGCAGAATACAAATATAAATCTTCAACTCAGGAAGCAATTTCATGACAGCAAAGAGGCATCCCTCAGAGAGCAGAAAATTCATTAAGCAGTTCAGATTTTGTAACAAGATTATAACTCATCATGGCAAGTTTTCTTGGGGTTGGCATCCTTTGTCGGGGAAGAGAGAAAGAAGGAACTGGGAGGTCATGTACGACCATGTATTGTTCAGCTAAACTGAGGAATGTGAACTGCTGGGCAACTCACAGTCCATGTTCAGATGAATGCTAACTATATCCAGTATTTTACTAGCTCCAGGTACACGGAGCAGGGCAAAAGCAATACCTGGTATCTGTTACCAGGGCATGTAGCAAGAGGTGTGCTGGGGAATGGGTATTATGCCATTCTGGAACTCAGCATCTGTTTTAGAGGATTCTTTATTCTTCAAAAGGATTGCTTTTATAAAAAAAAATAAAATAAAAGCTCATACTTAGAAACAGCATCTCAAGAAAAAAAAATGAGAGCTGAGTTTTCCTATCACTCTTTTGGAAACGTTTTCTCTTTATCAGCCTTTCAAACAAATTTAAATATCACTGTAGTTGTTAAGTAATGATGAGAGGATATTTACCTTTTTATGGCATTTGAAATCCACAAAACTGTAGCTGCACCTGGGAACTGCACCCTAAACTTTTGAGGGAAAACATGCAGTGAAATGCAGTCCTGTGACTGACTCTTTTGGGTTCAATGGATTGAATTGAGACCATCAGCTATTTTGAGCAGGACTTTTTTATAACCTTGATAATAATAGTCTGTCCAGCAAACTAGGGTAGCTATAGGAGACACAGAAGTTTAGGCTTCACCCTGATGGCAATTCTGAGAGCCAGGAGAGATGACAGAGTAAGTGTTCACGTAGTTGCAGACAATATGGAAAAGGTAAGGCTAGCCCTCAGAGCCTGGAGCCGGTAGCGCGCACAGACTGCGAGAACGAGCACTGCTGCACTTCCACCTCTGGTGCCATCAGCAGTTGGACTGAAATAATTAACAGGGCTACAGACGATTCATGCTCACACACTAAAGATCATTTATTTTGGTAGGAAGCATTTGTTTAACATCAGACCAATGAGCTTGTTCTGTCATTTGCCACACAGATGAAAACCCTGACTAATTCATCCTTTTCCAGGTTTCCACTTCCCGCACACCACAGGCTTCCCTCATTAGGATGAAGGTGCTGAACCTCTGTTATGGGTGAGGAAAGGTGCATGAGCTATTCTGGTTCTCAGTGAACCATGTACATTGAATTGCCTAATTGAAGTACCATTAGCAATACAGCAGCACTTTTCACTTCCAGAGCACTTTACTGCTGCAGAAAGCAAAACACTTCATGAAGATGTAAGTCATAAAATTCATAGCTCTGTATTAACCTAGGAATAAATTAGCATATTTCCGATCCTGTGTTTTTAAGCTGACTTCCACCAGTCTGTGCAATCTGAAAAAAAGTAGCTCTCAGCTACAACTTCTGTGAATCACAGAATCACTGAGGCTGGAAAAGGCCTCTGAGAGCATCAAGTCCAATGTGTGACCTAACACCACCACATTGGCTAGACCATGGCACTAAGTGCCACATCCAGTCTTTCCTTAAACTCCTTCAGGGATGGTGACTCCACCACTTCCCTGGAAGTCCATTCCAATGTCTGATCACCCTTTCCGTGAGGACGTGCTTCCTAATATTCAACCTAAACCTCCCCTAGTGCAGCTTCAGGCCGTGCCTTACTTGTCCTGTCATTACCTGCCTGGGAGAAGAGTCCGACACCCACCTGACTACAACCTCCCTTCAGATAGTTGTAGAGAGTGATAATGTCCCCCCTGAGTCTCCTCCAGGCTAAACAACCCCAGCTCCCTCAGCCTCTCTTCATAAGACTTTCCCTATAGTCCCTTCACCAGCCTCATTGCTCTCCTCTGGACCCGCTCAGCACCTCAACTATCCTTCTTGAAGTGAGGGGCCCAGAACTGCACACAGCACTCGAGGTGAGGCCTCACCAGTGCTGAGTACAGGGGGAGAATCACATCCCTACTCCTGCTGGCCACAGCATTCCTGATATAGGACAGGATGCCATTGGTCCTTCTGGCCACCTGGGCACACTGCTGGCTCATGTTCAACCAGTTGTCAACCAGTACTCCCAGGTCCCTCTCTGCCAGGCTGCTCTCCAGCCACTCTTCCCCCAGCCTGTAGCGCTGCATGAGGATATTGTGTCCAAAGAGTAGGACCCGGCACTTGGTCTTGTTGAACCTCATACCGTTGTCCTCAGCCCATCAATCCAGCCTGTCCAGGTCCCCCTGCAGTGTCTTCCTACCCTCCAGCAGATCGAGACTCCCTTCCAACTTGGTGTCATCAGCGAATTTACTAAGGGTAGACTTGATCCTCTCATCCAGGTTGTCAATAAAGATACTGAATAGGACTGGGCCCAGCACTGATCCCTGGGAGGACACCACTGGCAACCGGACGCCAACTGATGCAGAACCATTCACACATTTTCTGAGCCCAGTCATTCAGACAGTTTTTTTAACCCAGCAAAGGGTGCACCTCTCCAAGCCATGGGCTGCCAGGATGGATGGGCATCTGTGGGGAACGGACTAGTTCTCCCCACACACAACGGCAGTGCCTTTCAAGCCAGTGAAGCGGGGAGGGGGGGCGTTCGACTCCACCCTCTGGGGTGCAGTCCCATCCACGGACCTCTCTGCTCCCTGCCCGAGATGGGGGGGGGGGAATAGTCACGGAAGCATCCTGACATCCGATAACCATTGCTATCGGTCTGCGACAGCATCCAGGAGGATGCTGTGGGAGACTGTGTCAAAGTCTTTGCTGCAGTCTAGGTAGACCACATCCACAGACTTCCCTGATCCACTAGGCCTGTTACCCAGTCATAGGAGGAGATGACATTGGTCAGGCAGGACCTTCCTTTCCTAAACCCATGTTGGCTGGGCCTGATCCCCTAGTTGTCTTGTACACGCTGCTTGATAGCACTCAGGATGATCCATAACCTTGCCAGGCACCCAAGGTCAGGCTGACAGGCCTGTAGTTCCCCAGATCCTTCTTCTGGCCATTCTTGTGGACGGGCGTCACATTGGCCAACCTCCAGTCATCTGGGAGCTCCCTGGTTAGTCAGGACCAGTCCATAAGCAGAATTTACTGCTTCCTTACACATTTCTTTGCTTGGGTGTTTTATACACATCCCCCTACTCTTGCACCTTTGAATCATAATGTCTCCAGCTCATGGATTTGTGCTAAATTCTAAGTACAGTCAAGCCATGGGTTAATTAGGGTCTTTAAAGCCTATAATAATTTTATTCCTGTTATTACTACTAATAATTAAACTTAATGGATTCTTTTATCAGTGTGTCACACTGACAAGTCATTTACATGCACACTGCTTTTGCTAATTACAAAATAAGGAAAATAATTCTGCCTTATCATTACAAAGCACTTCTCTTGCACCAAAATCTCAAAAGGGATAAACAGTTGGATTACAACTCCGTGGTAATTCCTTCCACAAAAGAATAAAGGAGAATGAGGGAAGGAGAAAACTGTTCTCCATTGGTTTTCACATTACCAGATAGCTTTTCAATATATCTGGTCTTAAGCATGTGCGCACAAACGTACATATTTGAACAACACAATTACACCTGTACAAAGAGTTACTCTGGCAGGGGTCCTTCAAGTCGCCTGTTCTTTAGACAAACGGATATAAAAGTTTAAATTAAGATTCTGATGGTTTTGAGTGACAATGGCAAGTGCAACTGAACAGTAATGTATAAGGAAATTTTAGAAGGTGCCAGTTACAGTTATGCTAGAATATCACCTTTGAAAAACAAAACACACTGCAATGTATAACATCCATAGTTTGAGCCAACTCTCCCTAATATAGTTTAAACAAGGGACTCCAATCTGGTCTGGTAGATCAGCAAGGCCTTCAATCACAACTGGAATGAGAGGGGCAGCACTCACCCCTGAGAAGCAGCGCAGTAGCTAGGGAGATTCTGCATCAGTCCTCAGAAGGTATCATTCAAAGCGCCTATAATGATGAGGCCCCCTGGGCTCTGCCACAGCCTCCCAAGAGGAACAGCAGAAGCCCATCACATGATGCATTTAGGACAAGACTACAAAAAATGCAGGGAAACAAGACCACAGCGAACAAAACAAACGGGCTTGAGGGGACTTGGTAAGATGGCTTAGTGGATTAGTCTCATTTTTAATTTCTGCAATTCCTGAACCATTGCGTGACTGCATACAGAGGCTTTTGACTTTTCTCTTCATGTCCTGCAGCACTATGTATGGTACAGAAAATCATAGTATGTCTGACTGGAGTGGCTTATGACATACATTAATAAATGCTCCCGTGGCAGAGACCAGTATTTCTTTTCACATCAACCTATAGCTACAAAAGTGATCTGGGAAAGACCTGGAATGGTCTGACATATTGCCCATATAGTTTTTATCCTAGCCAAATAGAGAATGTGAGAACAAAGCATATAATTTAAAGAGATAATGACAGAGAGCCCAGAACACATAAATAAAGAGATGGTAGCAATGAACAGTGAAGCACTTCCCCTTTCAATTAGCAAAAACAAATGAATGCCATCACAAGCAGCTCTCAATTCCCATTTCCAGTGCCCTGCACTGTGCAATGTTTCACTGAACAACCCAACACCCCTACACAAAATAAGGGATCTGACTGCTTAGCCAGGGAACAGCTTCACAATACTGAAAGCAAATCTTGCCTTCCTCATCAGGGCTGTGTCTGCAGTTCATGCACCAGTGTCCTCCCACCGACAGAACTCACGCCTGTGAAGTGTGTTGGTTATCTTTGACATTTCCATCTCTTCAGGTGCTCATTAATTTAAAAAACACTGATGCTTATACAGCTATTTCTGTTTCACCATCCACCAAGCTTGGATCTACATCAAGAAAATGAATTACTTCACCTTACAGAAAACCACAGAAAATAATTCCAAAATATCAACGGAACTAAGATTTTTTTTAATGACACCAGCAAAAAACTAGAGATGGGCTTTTCAAAGAGTGCAAAGAAAGAGGCAACCAGTTAACTAAGTTACTCCATTCTTTCTACATTCATTTAGCACAATTTTGACATTCACATTTTAAAAAACCCACCAAAACCACAAAGAGAACAAAAAGTGTAGCACATCTTCTAGTGGAGTCATTTGTTTTTACCTGATGCATACCAATGAATCAAAGTGCATGGACTACTGCCCAGAACTGATGTCAAATGGTTCTTTGAATGCTTTCACCTTCCTTCTCTGACTCCCAAAAACACTCGTATCCCTTTTTTATTGCTGCTACCAACCACAGAAATACTTTGGCAAAAGGATGAAAAATAACTGCATGGGGCCTAATTAATCTTTCCACTGCATCAGTTTTCAGCACTGTAATTGCACTGACTTTGAACAGATATCCCACCTTTTGAACACAGTCACTAAAACAGGCCCATAAATCCTGTTGCTATCTTGCTGTTCCATTATGTTATTCAACTTAAACCAAGGAACTGGTATGAATGCCACTACAGGCAAAAGAGAAGGGAGCACAGACCAGTGACAGTAACAGACAGCAACAGCCCAGGCATTTCTAATGTTAACAGCACTCAACTGATGTGTAAGAATAAGTGTAACAGAAGTCTAAACGTCTTCTGTTCTGCTGTTAGAAATCAATGAATGAGAACTCCTCATAAGACAGAGTTCCTACCTTCTGTTGCTGAGGCCCTGTTGTCCAACCAAGACTCGTTTGTAGATGTGTACATATATACAAACTCATAAAACCACATGTAATTTTCCTTCTTCCTTGATAGATTTCCAATTATTTTATCTTCTGCTGTGTCTTCTTGTAGAGCAATGACCAAAATCCTTTATTTTTACTCCTCATATTTCTCCCCCACTGTATTTCCTTAAGCAATAGCTATTACTGAAGTGGCAGCTTTTATTTTCATCACCCCAAGGAATCCCTAGGATTTCAGGTCTTGGTTTATAGTATGTAGCTCTGATCATATGCAGTTTGGTGGAGCGAATAGTCTGCTTTCAAATTCTGAACATAGAGTCCCACAATACTCAGCATTTTATATAAAGAACAGAATAAGTCTCTCTAGCTTCATTTTAGACATATGAAGAAACACATGGTACCTGAAATAAGAGAGAGCTCGCAGACCTGCATACCAGCAATGCTGATGGCCAACTCTCATGAAACTTGGAGAACTGTATCTTTTGTAACTAAGGCAAAAAGTATTATGGAGTTAATTTTATTACTGACAATACTACACACTTTAAAAAAAAAGGGAACTCCATTTCATTTCCAGAACCCAGGCTGAATATGAGATTCTAATAGGTAAAAATATTATCTTATGGATGGGCACAGTGATAAGAAAATACTGAGGAGAATAAAAAGATAAAATCATGCTGTGTCATTTTTTAATGTTTAATTCAACACAGGGAAGGAGCAGCCCTGAAGATGCTTATGCAAGATTTTGATTAAGGAAAATAAACTGGTTCAAAGATCAAATCTAGTCCCATACTTAGAACTACCATAATCTAGGGCTTGCCCCCCTGCTCTTTCCTTTTTCTTTGTTATTACTGAATTATGCTGGGTCCCAGCTAAAATGATTTCCAAGCCAAATACTTCCATCTTCTGTTTAAATTTTTTTGTACAACCTTGTTTTCTTTGACTGCTCAGTGCTCTTCTGCAGCACTTACTATCTCCAGCTGGGTTGCTCCCTTATTCCTGCATCTTAGCAGTCTCTGTTAGGAAGTGAGCACCTGAAATAAAGGGTATTTTTCTGAATCAGGCTAGAAGGGACAAGCTACCACAGTGTTTCCCTGAGGCACAGTGGAGGCATATGCTCGGGATGGCGGAGAGCAGTGAACAAATTATGGAAGGCTGGGTGAAATACCTCTTGGCAGCCTCTCTCACAAGCCCTCAGCCTAATGTATGTAAATTTAGCCAATTTTATAGGTAAGTACTTAATGAAGCCATCAGGAATCCACTCTCTTACCTCTGAAGCCTTACGATCCCTTGTCTACACCCCATCATTCATCTGGTGTTTTGTCTAAACACTGGTATAAGTATGGGATTTACCTTTTATGACAGAACTTTAATTCTGAGCCGCATTGTCTTTCCAGATGCTCGTAAAACAAGTCCATGCATGGATCAGCAACCACTGCTTACCTTCAACCCCGTGTCGCTGGAAGGGAGCTCACTCTTTCCCATTTCATGCAAGAGAAGGACTCCTCAGAGAAATGTGAAAACACATCACCTCCATCTTAATATCCATCTCAGAATCGAGAACTAGTATATAGAGCAACATTGGACACATCTTATTATTAGGATTCAGATGAGTGAGCATTGGTTATAAGGCAAACTATAGCCACTCTGCTCTTGGAAAAGGGGTGATGAGCTCTTCCAGCAACTGTTGATACTATTAAGAAAAGCTTTGCAACTTGCTAACTGCCAGGTAGCTGGGTAGGCTAAATAGACACAATGACAGAATTCACTGAGTAACACTGGCAAATGCATGAATTTACATATGTATTTAAACCTGAGTGCAAACTGAAACATTGCTGTTACCAGGAAAATAAAAAAGCTTAAATGCAAGGACAATACCTAGACTTGGTAAATGGGAGGAGTGTCAGATGGATTTTTCTATTTACTTGGCTAGCAGGCATTACACTTTTTGACAAGGGCTGTAAAGCACATGAAAAAAGTAGTAAGTGGATAAGCAGCAATTTTAAACAAGGCTGCAGTATGAACAGGCACATGCTGAGCAAGTGATGGATTTCATTGCTAAAAAGATTGGAGGCTCTTAATGGATTGTTAAAATGCTATTACAAAAAGAGTTTAGAGGTCCACCTTGTAGAGAGATATAAGGGCATTACTTTCTACATCCCAATTTGATCCTCAAGGGTGTGCACACACAGGCATATAGTACTTGCATATGGTGGTAATTTGCTGCGATGATCATAGGGTGTATGTCTGTTAAAAAGCCAAACTGGCCTATTCACTACCTCATGTGAAATGAACTGGTAGTCTCAGACATCTTTACAGTGGGGTCTATATAGATGTGACTCTAACTAATTGAGTTTTTTTCAGTCTTGGCATGGAATCACACACCACAAAACTACATCCAAACCTGATATCCTGCCTTGCATGACACCATAAGGCTTTCTAATAACAATCCACTTTCTTTTCCATCTTCTATCTCTACAGTGAAGTGCTGACAAGTCTTGCTGATGGACCTTGCTGATGATCTTTTAGAAAAGATTACACAGATGTATAAAATGTAAAGATAAGAAGCCTCAAAAAAAAAAGGGAAAGGGAAAGGGGAAAGGGGAAAGGGGAAAGGGGAAAGGGGAAAGGGGAAAGGGGAAAGGGGAAAGGGGAAAGGGAAAGGGGAAAGGGGAAAGGGAAAGGGGAAAGGGGAAAGGGGAAAGGGGAAAGGGGAAAGGGGAAAGGAAAGGGAAAGGAAAGGGGAAAAAGAGAAAAGAGAAAAGAGAAGAAAAAAGAAAAGAGAAAAGAGAAAAAAAAAGAGAAAAGAAAAAGAGAAAAAGAGAAAAGAGAGAAAAGAGAAAAGAAAAGAGAAAAGAGAAAAGAGAGAAAAAAGAGAAAAGAGAAAAGAGTGCATTTACTACCCGCATGATTGGGAGAAGCTCCCACTCAGCGCCACGCATCTGGTTTTGGCTGCTAGCCCATATTCCCACTGGGGCTAACCACAAGTGCCAGATGACAGACATCAGACTTTTCTTGTCGATGCAAGTTATTTTTAGTAGTGCTTTAAAGTTCAAGAACAGTGATATATTTCTGAATCTATCTCCATGTTTGGTACTATGACTTTCAGCCTCTGCAGTGGTCAAATATGGAGTGGTCTCAACATACATCTCCTCTGCCACCCCCTGAAGCTGTCACAGTCAAGTAATAAAGGAAGGACAGCTTGCACAAAGCTGGTATCGCTCTGGTGGTATTGTCAGCAAAACTGTATTTGTTTCCCCATTAGACTCCTCAGACCTTGCACTACTCAGAATTGATATTTTTTGCCCCCAACCCCAAGATTCGTTCCAGTTTCAGTTTTTTCATCACTGTCATCATTAGAAGTCTCCCATTCCAAAAGGAGATTCCCTCACTGGCAGCAGTTCTAGTGAGCCAGGACAGGACATCAGCTTTTTCTGTATCTTATCAAATGTGTCAAATTTATTGTGGAGGTATGCAATCTGCATAGTCATGCCAGTAACTCTCTCCTCAAGAGAGTTAATTTTAGACTTCATTTTTCTGGAGGAAGCAATGCTCGTGTGGTATCATGGTCTATGCATTGGTCTGTTTCTGTCTTCCAAACCTCTTATTCTTCAATGCATTGACCAGTTTCAACCCAGTTAGGCAGACGGGTAAGAATCAAAAAAATGCCAAGTTTATAGATGTGTTTGGAAAATACAAGGGACCACGTGCAAGTGTTTGGAAACCCCATTAGTGCCATGCTGAGGAAAAGGCAGTGAGGGGAATGAAACCTTAGCATCATCAGAAAATTACCAAAGTAGGTTTTGCCTCACAGAACTATTTCTTCCTCATCTCCTTTAAAGAAGGATCATCATTTCAAATACCACAACCAAAATCCAACAACAAGTGTCTGAAGAATCTTGATAGGCAGAAATATTTTACATGACAGTTATTTATTACAAATAATGCCAACTGTTGCTCCTTCTCATTTTTTCCTTATCTTAGTAAGGGGATGTTTTCCTGCTACTTACACAGCATTCACCTCGTTCTCAGTCTTAACTGCTCCTTCTCATCAATGACACAGGAATTACATAAAGCTACACAAGAATAAAGTTAGATCCCACCTGTTCTAAAGAAGACATCTGAAAGCCAACATCTCGGAAAAAAAACAGGATACTATTCTAGCAACAGAGTGTAATGTTGGTGATGGTACAGGCAAACTTTGCTGTTTGTTTCCCTTGTCCTACAGGTGGAAGGTTAACCCAGTGCCATCTGCCAAGCTAGTCCTAACTTCCCAAGACCACCTTGTAGCTGCCAGCTTATCAGAAAGAGGGAGTAATCTGCAACAGCAAACCAGTATCAGGGGGCTTTCCATTGGGCAAAATACATTACCCATGCAAAGACCAGCAGCGGTGGCTGTTTGCAGGCAGAGATTACAGAAAGCAGGGGCTGCTCTGCCTACTTGGCAGCTTCACCTAACACTTCTGACAGCAGACTTACTCCCTCTGCCAAGCTTTGCAGAAATGGGGGTATCAGGAAAAGCAAGGTTACAGAAAAAAAGAGCAACACAAAACCAGCTAGCTTCAGTTGCTACTCTGGTTCTTTGTGGTTTCATTCTCCCATGACATTGCTTCAGCAAGTCTTCCTCTCCAAAAAAATATAAATTACATAATAAATATTTTAATACAACCATTTTATTAATATGGAAATTATAGTAATGCTTGCTTAAAAGATCATGGATTCAAATTCACAGGAATACAGGCACTGAACTATAACAGGCTATTATCACATGCTGGGAATGCTAAGTTGCACTGTAAGGGCCAAACTTAAAATTCCGTGAAACGGTTTTCTTTCAAAAAGCGCCCCTCAATAAAAAGTATTTGCCCCAAAATATGGTTAATTCGATGAAATGGATAGCTAAATTCCAAACTAAATAAAAGAGTATTTGTTCCTGGTTTATAATTTTTCTTTATCTCTAACTTCTAATTTTGTAGCATTTTAGACTTTCATGTGTTTGAAATTTATTATATAATGGTTTCAAACCTGTCTCGTAAGCAGATACTATACACAACACTCGCAGGCATTAGGAGAGATTTAACAAATAACAAGGTCTTCCTTTTCTGGGATGTTTAAAAATGTTGTGAATTAGTTCAATTAAATACTTTTCCCTATTTTATTAAATTGCTAGGAAATATAAAATAAAAATAAAATCTTGTATATTACTGTGATGACAGCACAGCTTAACCCTCAGGCATTAAAAGAATACAACAGCTGACAGAAGAGTTTAAATAATTACTTGCAAAATTACTTCAACCATGGCAGACAAAACTGAATGTTAATGATTTATATATTCAAAATACCCGCAGAATCTGGATTTGTTTTGGACTGCAACTGAAAGCTACAGATTCTCACTAGAATCTTGCATGGTTTTATATTTTTCATATTTCTTTCAGCAGCTATCTTTCAAAGGCTCTTCAAATTTTATTTGATTTTCAGAGAGTTCCATTCCTTCAACAAGGATTAATTTTAGAACCCTCAGATAAATATTGCCATACCAAGGACAGGCTACATGCAATGATTCCTAAAACAATGATGTCAAAATTTAGCTCTTCAATTTAATTTTATTTATTTATCCTGAGACAGCAGCTTGCAAAGTCGCATGCTCCACCTTAGTTTGGCTTTGTACAGCAAAACAGCGAATCTGTTTGACCCACCACTTTATATTTCAAGGAGAATTTATTATGCACTGGGTCTCAGAATATTAAGATTAAACTACTGAAATTTAACTGAAAGTAGTCACTAGTTAGTGCAAGTACATAAGAGCATAACCATTCTGTTAGAAATGAGCCTGAGGAGCTTACTTGGGGAGTGAAAACATGAATTTCACAGAAACAGAATCATGTTAATTTAACCCGGGAGATGATGACAATCTGTGTGAGGTGCCAGGGGAGGCTTAGACTGGACATTAGGCAGCACTTCTTCACCAAGAGGGTGATCAAACACTGGAACAGGCTTCCTGGAGAGGTGGTCAATGCCTCAAGCCTGTCAGTGTTTAAGAGGCATTTGGACAATGTTTTTAATAACATGCTTTAGCTTTCGGTCAGCCCTGAATTGATGAGGCAGTTGGACTAGATTACCATTGTAGGTCCCTTTCAGCTGAAATAGTTCTATTCTGTCCTGTCCTATCCTACCCCTATCCTATTCCATTCTCTTCTCTTCTATCTGTGGGAATGAGCAGATTGTGACAGTGACCTGAGATGAAAGTGTAGGTAGTACTGGAAGACTTACTATTGCATTTAAGGTGACAGAGTTTTTCCCTGGAGTATGATAAATATTTCAAAGAACATGACGAGTAGTGCTATAGGCCTGGAAAACAGAAAGGCACCAATGTGGCACATATGAGGTTCTGGTAGAGGTTGTCCCTGGGCTCCTCCCTTTCCACTTCTGCACACTGAATGACTACCACTATATTTATTTAGCCTAGCGGGACACTGAATCCCCCCCAGGTGGGGATGTAGACAGCTGCCCTGGTTTCTACTTGTTTAAACCAGCTCCAGTGAGCTCAAAAAATTCAAAATTCAGGGGGGGACCTCATCACTTAAAGCAGTGAGGATCCTAGCTGCAAACACTGAACTCTTACTGGGTTTTATATATGATCTACCCATGAGGAGGAGAGTGCAGGGTTTTTTTTTTAAAAAAAGTAGGGCTGATCTCATGCTGAAAGGGGGGATGCCCTTTGGGGACATTTAGTAGTTAGCAAAGATTATAGAGTCATGCCCAGGACATCTTTGTTAGGAGTGACACAGACAAACTGGCTGAATCTTGGTGGGTATACAAGACAATGAATGAAGAGAAAATAGGAAGTAGGCACAAAATTCTAATTTAATTTTAGTCTACTGATATTAACATAATAGAATTTTGTGGGTTTAATTTCATAAAAATATTTTGTATATTTCAATACTCTGTCAATAGATCTAATTTTAGCTCCATATTATACAATACTACTAAGCTTTTTTTTTCCTCTCCAAATAAATGACTCATTTTATATTCCATGGACATACAAACAGAAATTGCTTTCTATCACAATAGTTAGTAGACTTTTGTCACGGAAATAATAGAGCATGCTTTCAAATTAATAAATCCACAGAAACTGATCCTTCCTACTCCAACCATGCTACTACCTGGGTTCCCTGCTAATGCTCACTGTTCTAGAGCTGTTTAATTGCTTCAGAAATACCTGTTAGTATTATAACCCAAGCTGAGGCACCAAGGAAGATGGGAGTGATGGTGGAGAAAGGTGCCTCCCACTCCCTTTTCTTGTTAACCTTCATTCCCTTAGAGCTGAAAATGCCCATCTTCCCCGTGAAGCTTCTTAAATTATCATGGCCCCTTGAGGAGCCACAAATGAGCTGAAGTATTGCACATGGGCCAGGGAAAGTCTCCATGGGATGCACAAGTAGCCTACAATATCTTCCCAAGTGGTGGGGAGCAGTGTGAACTTGGTTCCATCTTCTTTCCAACACAGGGAAAGGTACAAATACACCCCCCGTGCACCAGAATTGCTGCCAGGCATCATCTGCTCAAACACAGCTCCGATCCCAAGGCAAGGCACACAGATCCTGAGCAGGATCTGCAATGGCCCCCAGACTGTCCTGTTTCTCAGACTGACTTGTTAGCGCCTCTCCCTGGAAACATTCTGCTGATATGCACTTATACAAACTGTGTATGAACTGAGAGCTCAAGGACTCCCATGGCTTCCACAAAGGATCTTCATGAGGAAACAGAAATCTGTGTTTGGTATGTGTGTAGAAAGGAGGGTGAATGCTGCGTGAGACACTACAGGAAGCAGTAAGACTTCATTTCAAACTCAAGCCAAAATGGATGGCATCGACTGCCTTAACATCTTATTCATGCAAAGCATCCAGCAGCGTACACAGGACATGGTAAATAAAGCTGGCCTCATTCTGACAGCTGTGTTATGAAAGATTATCTCCTTATGTCCCTTCACCATGATACAAACTGTTGGCAGACTTGCAGTGAACTTTTGCTGCTATCTCAAAACAAGCCACAGCAGCCCTTCTTTATTTAGGTTTACTAATTGCTTTTCAAAAGGCCAGTTTGCTCCATAACAAAATTACAAACAGAAAAGAGTACTAGTTCTATTGTGATCATCTCACTAATGTTATCATTTTGTTAATTGATTCAACAATAAGAAACTCAGCAGTTTATGCACCTATGCAACTTAGATTCTGTGTAAAGAGAAGTGTCTGTTTCCATCTCCAACAACCTGTATATGCTGTGGATTTCTAAGCTGCCCTGTTCACTTTTATGATTTCCTTGTATCAACGAAGCCGCTTCGTGTACAAGCTTTCAGCTTTGGGGCAATTTGTGAACAAACCAAAATTATTCAAAGGCATGAGAGGAATCACCTGGCAGGGGACAGATTAAAAATTAACAAGGGCAGTTTCACCCAACATGTCCCTGAAAACAAGGGTCAAATAACAGACCAACCCTTAGGATGAAAACAAATGGTTCCTAAATGCAGAATCAAAAATATCTAAATAGAATTGAAGTAAGGAAAGAGCTAGAGCATTTTAGGAAATCTTCCTAATGGTAAGATTTGTTAGATCCAAAATCTTCTGCAACTAGCTGCTTGATAAATGGGTTTGCAGGTAACAAGGATGTGTCTTTGCCCTCTCTTCTCCTTTAAACACACAAGTCAGCAACCTGTATCCACTCACAAATGCTTTCCTGAACATCCTCACTAAAGGCTTAACTCCAGCTACTCTTAAAATCTATTTCATAGTAACTTCCCCTATCTGAATTTCAGAAGTCATCACAGATCAAATCACTATGTCCTGCCAACTGAAGAGTACAAATCAGAAAAGTTGTGAATATATACAATACTTCTAATGATAAAAGCTGGTCCTCAGCTCTTCACCAATACCATGCTGTTCTTTGGACAACACACTAATTTCCATAGGGATGATACAAAGAGAGTTGCTGTTAATGTAACTGGAGATCACTTCTGTGTGTTTCTGTGTATATGATGGCAAAAAAAAAATTGAAACATTGCAACTGAAATGGAAGGATTCAAAAGTCCCTAAGCTTGCTTTGCTATGCTGATGTAAAATGCAATCGATACCCAGTTTTACTGCAGTTGCAGTTTAGAGCTTTTATAAGTCACAGTGAAATTCTGCAGTTTATGAACATTACACATCTCTTCCTAAACAAATATTCTTACATTGTTTTAATTTACTTTGAAGAACTTCATAGTTTTACAGGAAAAATTAGCTTGGAAGGGACCTCAGGAAGTCTTCTCTAGTACTATCTTCTCCTCAAGCCAGGCTTAGGTGTGACGTGAGACCAGGTTATTTAGGCCTTTCTCCCCTCAGGTCTCAAAAACCTCAAAGGATGGACATGGTATGATCTCTTTGGGTAACCTGTTCCCTGCCTGACTGTCCTCAGGGAAAAAAGTTTTTAGCAAGAAAACTTTTTTTTCATATCTAGTATGAAACTTGTATCAGAAAGTATTTACATAAATTTGCTTCATGATAGCTGGGTTCTTCTTCATTATTTTTTTTAACCCATTAGCTTCTCTCTTCTTCACAGTGTAATTTCACTATTAAGCAGCTCTGCCAGAATAAAATGTCAGGCTCTGCTGATGAACACATGCCTGAAATGGTCCTGTACTCTAGCCAGAGACAGGTCATCTCACAACATCTCCCCATTTTAAGCTCAGCTAAAAAGAAACAAAAGTTTTTCAGCATTTCAGAGGCTGAATCTTACTTAGGACATTGTAAAACCAGCAGTGTAAGCTGGCAAGCAGGGCAGGAAAGAGGTAGTTAACATGAAATTTGAAGTAAACTTTTCCCAGTGAACAGTGGGCCTGTGCTGGCTGTGAAATCTTTCTGGGAAGCTGGTGGATCAGGAGGACCCACAATGTTCACACACTTAACTCTGTACCATAGTTTTAATTTGGAATGTTATGACTGCACTTCATTGATGGTTTTCTTTTTTGCCCCACCAAACACTACAGCACAGACCTTGTGCCAAGACAAGTGAGTGCATTGTACAACAGAGCTTAGCATTTGTATTGAAGACAATTAACTCAGTCATCTCCACAGGGGTGGACTTAACATTCTTCTCCTGTTCCCCTTTCCAGACAGCACATAAAGGAAAAATTTACTACAAACATTTGTTTTGTTAGAGCTGCTAATTTCATACTCCGCAGTTTAGGCAAAAGCTACCCTACTTGCAATCCAGAATTACTTTACCTGGTATTGTTCTTTAAATGTAATTTCATAGAAACATGTCTAAAAACCACTTGGACTTAAGTTGGGGTGCATTACTGAGTACATCAGCATTCAAAAGATCCAACAGTTGAGACAAAGGCCATTTACAGCAGTGAGTATTATCCTTGACTATTACTGAGCACCAGAATGTCCCCTCAGATGTCAGACTGGCACCAATTGTGGTCTGCTGAAATACAGTCTCCATGTTAGGCATCACTATCACACGACCACAAGACACAGGGAATTAGTTAATCAAGTTTCTGGTCTTCCTGCACATAATTGTTCAGGACAAAAATGTGTCCTGAATGGCATCTACTCCCTCTCTTCCTGGATAAGGTTAGGATCAAGTATTTGTTTCAAAGGAAGGACAAAGGGAAGCAAATGAGCCTGTAGATCATTCCCTCTGTAAGCATTTGTGCCATTGATACTGGGGGATTTATACTATAGAGACAAAGTCCTTGTTCAATCCAGCAACTTTTTCTTCCCCCAGGAGAGCATGTGTTGGCATCTGCAGCATCTACAACTTCAGCAGGTCAGGGTGGGGATAACTCAAGGCTTTTCCACAAGAAAAAAGGCAGCATACGTGTGTTGTCAGAGTTGCTTGCTACACCAGCCATTTGTCTCAGTAATAGCTAAAGGAGGGCTGGGAGGGCAAGAACTGACTCTTTAAAGCACAGTTAGGAAAAAAAAAACGCATGGAGTAACGATCCATTAAAATCTTTCATAAAATGCAGTCATTACCATGCTTCTCACTATTAACACGAGAGTTGCACATTCAGCAAACTCATAATAAAGTCTATAAAAGCCTGTTTTTTTTTTGAACACTTGTAATGGGCTCTTGTCAGCCATTACTCTGTAACATTGTGAGCGCCCCCTGGAGGGAAGGGGGCGTAAAATCAACCAGGATTCCTCACAGCACCTGTTGTGAAAATTCCTGCCATCTCTATCAACTCCCCAAGCTTTCTGTTTTCTTTGTTGTGTCATTCAGAAATCATTACGTACTTTGCAAAGACAAAGAAGTGAAGCACGCATAGCTTACATCTAGGCAGAGTGGGGGTGAAGAAAGAAGGAGTGTGCTTTCCCCCCCATCAGTGCTAAGGCCATACATTGCAGACTATTTATTGTTGTTATGCTCTGTTTGGTTTTTTTTAATTGCATTAATCTTTTGTTAGATTATTCATATCCTTTAAACTACCTTTCCCCCTACAATTTGACATACTGCTTTCATGTTAATGGTGAACTGCATATTGTGCCTTTGGCAGGAACTGTACTTAGTAATTTTTCCTCAATAAACAAGTGATAAAACACTACTGTTATTGAATAACATAAAAATGCAGTTTATTACCAGCCTTACTGCCTGCAATGGTTCCTGTTAGTACTCTAATGGCAATTTACAGACCTGTGCTGCCAGTTATAGGCCAGATCACTGGCCCACTAATAAGCCCAATATATAAGAAAGTCCACAGGTATTTCTGACTTCAAGCTTTGATCTAGGCTAGACACGAGTGCTCAGTTCTGACACTTGCGATGTATGAGTTTTGAGGGCAGAAGCAATTCAGATAGATCCAGACAACAAAATAAATGCACAGAAGGAAACTTCAAGAATAGTGCAAATACTGTTGTAGCACATTTTCATCTGCATATTTTATATTTGATGTTATTAACATCATAACTTCTCATTTCTAATCATAGAATGGCTAGAGTTGGAAGGGACCTTTCAGATCATCTAGATCCAACCCCCTCTGCATGGGCAGGGACACCTCTCACTAGATCAGGTTGCTCAGAGCCCCATTCAACCTGGCCTTGAACACTTCCAGGGAGGGGACAGCCACAACTTCTCTGGGCAACCTGTTCCAATGTCTCACCACCCTCACAGGAAACAGTTTCTTCCTAATGTCTGACCTAAATCTCCCCTCTTCCAGTTTAAAGCCATTATCCCTCATCCTATCACTACATGCCCTTATAAAAAGTCCTTCCTCAGTTTTCCTGTAGGCCCCTTTAGGCACTGGAAGGCTCCCTTTCCAGTCTCTCCAGAGTCTTCTCCAGGCTGAACAACCCAACTCTCTCAGCCTGTCTCCATAGGAGAGGTGCTTTAGCCCTCTGATCATCTTCATGGCCCTCCTCTGGACTCACTTCAACAGTCCATGTCTTCCTTGTGGTGGGGGCTCCAGAACTGGACATAGTACTGCAGGTGGGATTTCATGAGAGCAGAGTAGAGGGGGAGAATCACCTCCATTGACCTGGCTGGCCACAATTCCTTTGATGCAGCCCAGGACATGGTTGGCTTTCTGGGCTGTAGGCACACGTTGCCAGCTCATGTTGAGCTTCTTATCAACCAACGCTCCCAAGTCCTTCTTCTCAGAGCTGCTCTCAATCCATTTTCCGCCCAGCCTGTAATTGTGCTTGGGATTGCTCCAGCCCAGCTGCAGGAGCTTGCATTTGGCCTTACTGACCTTCATGAGCTTGGTATGGGCCCACCTCTCAGGCCTGTCAAGGTCCATCTAGATGGCCTCCCTTCCCTCGAGTGTGTTGACCACACCACACAGCTTGGCACCATCAGCAAACTTACTAAGGGTGCACTAAGTTCCACTGTCCTTTATGTTTTAATGTTTAACCCTTTCTCATATATAATTTTGTTCCTATGCTTCTGTTTATGTGCATGCACAAATGTAGGAGGATGGTTTGTGGGGGGGTTCACCCACCTTCATTTCCCTGGTCTAGTCTAACACAACTGCAGACAACGCAGCTGACAACGCAGCCGTTGCCTCCATTTTAACACTCCTATGCAAGCATTTTGAGAGACTCCTGGATATTAGATGACAATTAGTATGGCATTTGGTTGCTTCATACGTACCTATTACTTTCAAAACTCCATGTCGTCCGACTAAGATGAGCAAACAGCCACCTCAACAGGAAGGGAAAGGGCTGAGACCACTGTTCTGTTCAGCGGCTGCACCAGCCATCAGGGCAGCTCCACTGAAAAACATCACAAACTTGCAGATTTAGCCTCCCTTGTGACTTTTGAAGACAAAAAAGTACAGATTACTTGAAAAGGTAAACAGGGAAAACTCTTAAAGGTCCTGACAATACAAAAGACCACTGTTTTTTTTCTTCTCTTTTATGCTTGCAACTCTATACACATCACCACCTCCTTGGGTATTGGACTTCACCTTTAACCAACACCCTTTCAGATTTCAACTCACTGCATGCATAAATAGCTGTCTTTCATTCTTTTTGCACAGAAGCACAACCATGTTGCATACCTCTCAAACTTCCAAGTCACACACTGATTTCAAGCTGTAGCTCATGACAATTTGTACATTTGGCATCTCCAGTCTCTTTGCTCTCCATTTTGACTTAATATTTGCTTCTTGTTGGCCCATTCAGTTAATCTTGTTGCTGTTAAATACGGTAGCCTTTCTCTCTGCAAATCCTGCCATCTGGAACAGTCTTCTACTTAGGTTTCAGAAAATCACTGGCTTTTAAAAATCTGGAAGCATATTTTGTCTCCCTTTGCTCAAAATTAAATTTCTTTCTTTATCACTGAGAAAGTGATACCACTGTACATAGGGACACAAACCATATGACAAAATTGTGAGGCATCTGGGGATACAGTTTGCATGAAAGCTTTTACACAAAATAAAGCTGTCTTACTCTTAACTGGCCAGTATTGCATGTTCTTGGAATTAATTGTGATGAAACAAACAGCCTCCAAATAAACAGCATAAATCAGTTATTTGTGTCATCTACTTTGAAAACATTTGCTTGAAATAGAGCAATTAGTAATTTGTCAAATAGTGGCAGCTGATAACTGCTGCTGATATACTGCCTGGCATTACTCTCATGTTTTAGAATCAAAAACCCGACAGTAATGTACATGTATTTCAACACTATTCATTAGTAGCTATCTCGTTCAAGACTCAATATACTATTAGAATTTTAACTGAACATCACTTCTTAACATCATTACTCTATAAACATGACATTATAATAATTCAGAATATAGCGTTAGCTCCGCTTGTTGGATGGATAACAACGTAACCTTAAGTTGGCAACAAAAGACACGGACAAAGGTCTACAGTCAAGGTTCTCAAGTGATGAAGCCACTGTGCATGAGGCCAAAGATTTTTACTCGGAGTCATAAGCGGAAGAGTTTATTTCAAAGAGAGCATCCACTGCCCTGATGAGTTTGGAATTGAGAGCTGTGAAACATCTTTGATACAGGTATGAGCAGCTGTCAAAGGAAAAGAACAGCAGCCTTAAGCCAGTGATGGAGAGGCAAGGAGTACTAAGCCCTTCTCCTAGCTCCCAGAGGAAACACTTTTATCACACCCTATTGCTCTCCAGATGATCTGGCCTTCAACCAGAGTATGACTTCAAATCGTTGGCCACAGAGATAGGTCCATGTGCAAGTTATCACACTGCGCAGCCCCAGTGCAACAAAAAGAAACAACTGTAGTAAGAGAAAAGAGATGGTACCATCTCCTGCCCCAGGTGCTGGGGTGCATGACACAGTCAGCAGATTTTTTTTTTTCTGGGGAGCTGCTCCATCCCAGCTGCCCTTGCTTGATGACCTTGCCAAGGGCAAGCACCTCGTGCCAGCATGTGTGGCTCTGGTTGAGATTTGATGCAGTAGGACTGCAGAAGCCTTCCAGCTCTTTTCATAGGGTCTTTGGGGCAGGCTGGACTTGTTTTTATCTTCCACACTTATAAAAGCTGCATTCATTTCATGAAGTTAAAATATTACCTTGATTTCCCTTGCAGTTATGGCACCAAAACAATGGCTAAGACACTGTATTAAGAGATGTATTTTCTACCTTCTTTTTTCTTATTTTCTTACATTTTTATCTAATCTCTCTAAATCACAGAATGTAGGAATCACTTGGCAGAATATGACCATCTCAGTCTCAAGCATAGGAACTAGGAGTAGGAAAATAAAATACAGCACAAACTCCAAGTTTTTTTTCTGCTATACATGTGAGACTTAATTTAGAAGAATGCCAATGGAATGAAACTGCTGCTTTTACTCCTTGGGAACACAAAATTAATCATTAAAACTTACAATTAGAGAAGGGATCTGAAAGCAATGTAGGCTTTAAGATGGAAAATTCTTCATGGGACAAACAGGAAAAAAAAAACATAGCTTCAGTTTAAAGCTAATCACAGCCTGAGATGTGAGACAGAGAGAGAACAGTACACAGGAAAGCAGCAAAATAACTGAAGAATCCTGGTACAGGACTCTTCTAAGTGTACAGGACAGGACAGTACAGTAAGTTTTATTAACACCTGACACAGAGCACTGCCTATAGGATGAATGAACATCTATACTGCAGTGGATACTTTTTGGGTAGGCATATAAATCTTAGTGCAATCACAGTTGGAAATCTCAGCCTGCAATAGTCTACAAAACACAAACATTAAGCCTTCTCTAGCAATCCTCATACAAGCTAAGTACAAACAGTATTACACATATTTTTCCATGATTCTAAATTTCTTTGATATCACAAGAAGATCTCTTTCCTTAAAGATCTGAGGATTATAGCTCTATGTTTGGCATTTTTGTACTTGCTTTAGAAATTAACCTGAAAAATAGATTCCAGGTCCTTTTTACAAATAAAGTAACTTCTACATTGCTGTTCATAGATCAAATGTTCCCACCAGCTGAAACTCAGAAACTATCCTGACTTTTGCTATTCTTCATAATGAAGGAAATCCCAGATCCTCAACTCCATCTCTACAGTGGAAGCAGTAGTCCCTCATCAGGGAAATGGGAAACGGAATGAATCAATGTCACTCAAACTGCACAGAACAAGAGAAATGAATTAACATGATGAGTATTTGCTTCTCTCAAGGCAGCAAATTGCAGACTGGCTGAATACAAATAAAGAGACAATGCATTACAAAAGATGGCTGATTGGTTATTCTTGACTGCCAAAAAGCTGTTCAGGATGAACCCATTGAAAATTTCTGCAGCCAGAAAAAATGCTTTATGATGCTGATAAGAAGAGGAAAGGAATTACTCTTCCCAAAGCCTCCCAACTGAAGCTTAAAATTACCTAAAGGTTCTACTGTTAAAAACAAGGAATAAATCACACTGAATCTGATTAAAGAGGGATTAAATTGGTCTGTTGCATGTACTTATTGATGAAAAGATGCTGTTTGGTGATTTGTGAATTACTTAAAATGCATACGTTAAAATACCTTGGTTGGTCTTTCTGGTACTCTTGCTTATGCTTCTTTCAAAGACCAGAATAATACAACTTAAGTTTGTTTTTTTGTTCATGCACTGCATATAAAAGGTTATTTCAGTAACCTCACTGAAAAAACACTGCAGCTTTTCTGTTAGGAACACATCTGATGAGAGCATTTGCTCATTTGCTTTTATTTTAGCCAAAGAGAATGTTATAGGTAATTATCTTTTTTCTATTTGGAAGAAACACAAATAATTTTACTGGAGTTTTCTACCCATAGAGCAGTATTAGAAGCTGCCTGACAGTGGTTCTACATTCAATTTTTAAAACCTTGCATGAAAGGAAGGAGAGAAGAAGAAAATGCAAAGAATACTGCATCCCCAGAAATAGCTAGAAATTTGAATTTAAACCTTGTATCCACTCCTACCAAAGCCTGAAGGAAGCCACAAATATCTCCTTTAAGCCTTGTTATTTCTAGGCTTCTCAGTAAGAAGAGAGGTGCAAATATTTAGACAGTCACACAACTTTAGGACACCAACATAACTTATGCAGGGCACTTCCACTGCACAAGCACGCTCTTGGCAACCTCAGAAGTGATGGTACAATTTGGTGATTAAACGGAGTTGGCCAGTGGGATTCCAAGCACTGCCAACCCACTTGGCCTAAGTGCAACATGACGGTGCCCAGACCCATTGTGACTCTGGGCAGAACAGTGAACTCAGCCTTGCAGCAATCTGATTCTGACAAACGATGTCTTCAAAGCACATAAATACACTTTGCTAATAATAATACATGTATTTATAATGCAGCCTTCCTCCAGGAATCACAAAGTGCTTCACAAATATTAATGAATTATCTGTAATAGACTTCTTGTTTAGCAATCTCAGGATTTACATCCCAATACAACTGGCAAACAACTTTCCACTTGAATGAGAGCTGCTTCAGTGGCATCATCACTTGCTGGTTTAACATAACTACTCTGTCTTCCTTCATACTCGCATTTAGAGACAATCCCTGTGCTTTCTGAAAGAATAAAACAGCTGAAGTCTCATCTCAGGCTGAAAGGCTGTTGGCTAGGTTGAATGAAAAGGCTATCTCACTAGAATTGATAACGGCTAGGACTAAGAGTTATCTCACAGTAACATCTGGGAATACATGAATACCCTGAATTTCATCCTGTTCTTTCAGTGGTGAAATTCAACTGAAGCGGTAAGGCTATAAATCCGAGTAGAAGAATTGCACTGTATTGACAAATCTGTTTATTCTCTTAAGGCCAGCTAAGCTTTAAAGCCAAATAAACATTTGCATTATGATTTACTGAAATTATAGTTCATTTCAGCAGAGTGATTAAGACTTCAGAACTACTTAGGCACTAGGTTGGTTGCTATTGCCCATTTTTATACCCAGAAGCTACCATTTGCCCTTAATTATTTTTCCTCACACCCAAAGAGTGTCTGATCTAATCAAAGTGATTTATTTTCCATCATCTCATTGACTGTTGTGTTTTCTAGCAAGTCAACCATTGGCACAAAAGCCAGCATTTTATGATCAACACTCGATGACCTTGAAAAATCCTGCAACAGCAGCCTGTGGGAAGTCTGGGGAGATCAAAGAAACAATTCAAGTTTGTATTCATTTGAGTGCCATCCTATGTCTAGTGCTGTCTGGAGTGATGCTACAAGAACTGCATATTATTACTATGCTCAGCAAGCACAGACCAGTGCCGCAAAGGCCAGTAAACAAAAAACACTGTGCTGCGCTGAGTGCTCAGTCTCTGTCAATAAATTGCCAGAAAGCCCCAGAGAACAAAACTTATATTGTGCACATCTGGATAAATTTCTATCCACAACCTCAAGTGCTCTGAAAACAATATACCAATGCATATTTGAGATAGACTGGGGGAGGCTGCATAGGTACCACTTCACCTATCAATCATAATAAATTACTTCCAGGGTCATACTGCATGGAGTGCTGCTATGCGGCTGCTTAACATTAGATTTGGAGAACACCCTTGCTCAAAAGTGCCAGGAGATTTTGGGAAATTAGTATGAAGCCTGCAGATTTCTAATTTCCTTATTTACAAAGCTTCTTTAAATAGAGCTGGTAACCAAGGCTCTGCTTTATGTTTCAGACAGGAGATTCTGCCTTTTGCAACAAAAGGCTGGGCCCAGCCAGGCTACCCTGTCTGGAGGGATGAGGAAAGAGAAGCCAGGCATGCTGATACAGTCAGTCTCAACACTGACTGCTTTAGAAAGTTAGCAATAATTAATAACTATCTAGCATTTATATTGCTCAGGGGATTTTTGTCAGCTCCCACCTTCTCACACAGGACAGCAAACAAGCACCAAGGCGAACAGAAGGAATCTGGGGAGGACCCCTGGGATGCAATTCAGAATTACATGGGTCCTCTAGGGGAAAATAACTAAAATCCATGACTGGGGATAAGGAAGTCCAGCCAGAAGTGTCCATTCACTAGTGCAGAGACAGAGAGGTTGCACTTTGCCTAGGGCAATCAGTTTTCTAACAGCCAAACAGTGCTTCAAAAGCATATCTGGAAAGATTCCCAGATCGGACATTTGATCCTTTAATTTAAACCTCGAAAAACGAGGGTGGCCACAGAAGCGACGAGGAGCATTAAAGGACTGGTTTCCTTCTCCCTCTGTGGCACTGTTAAAAGAGGGTGAGTCACATACATCTTAATCACTGAGCTACAACCCACCTCCACAAGCCTCCCTTCCCAAACCCGTCTGCTAATACCAAGCAAATGCAAGACCAGCCCTTCCCATGACAGATGTGTACAGCTATCAGTACACGCAGTAAAATAAGCTGCAGTTTCCATTACCAAGCCTATACCTCTTTCTGTGCTAGGTAGTCACACAAATCAGTACCCTTACTGGAAAGGAAGTTTATCAAACCAATTAAAACAGGAGATGAATCAACAATGCCATTATCACAACTGAAACGTTGCCAAGATAGCAAAATGAGTGTCCTTACTGTCACGCTGAAGGGATGTCTGTGCTATTTCCCGTGTTCAGGACACAGAGGGATGCATTCGCAATGGCTTTGGTTAATTTATCAGCTCCTTCTCTAGTCATTGGAGTGAGAGAGGCTGCTGCAAGGGGAACCCTCTCTAGGAACCCTGTGTGTCCTTGCTGACAGGCAAAGTAATATCTGTCACCCAAGTCTCAAGGTGCCCCTTGTACATACTCCTTGAAGAAAGACTGTGGCATTTGTGATTTTCTATGTAACACCCACAGGAGCTTGTTTTGCCGTATTTCAGGCCTCTCAAAATACTAAGAGACAATTTTAACCCTTTGTGTTTTGAAAACTACTCATGCTGAAATTTCCAAAATAGTCTGCAGATCCACTGGACATTTTTTGGAGTAAGAACATTAAAAATATTAAAAATCATTACTCTAGCCAGAAATCCAAGGGTTATAAAATAATCAAGCCTTGAAAAACAGAGCACACATGACAGACTAAGTTCACAGTCAAACTGTTCACAGTTGGCAAAAGTGTGCATGATCTCATAGCCACTATAGGTGAAACGGTTGCTTAGATGGTGACTTCCTGGGGTTTTCAGGAGCAGAACACACATTCTCTAGCCACTGAAGCTTCCTCCTAGTGAAATAAAACTGGTAGTTCAACTGTCACCAGAGATAAGCAATGTGGCACATCCCATCCAGCACAGGGGAGCTTCTATGCTTTCTAATACCTTAGGAAAGTACTTGTAGATGTACTGACATCTCCAGAAACAAATGTCCCAATACAACAAGTATCCCGTTTTCTAATGCACTAAATACACAGCACTGACATACAGAACCTCCAAGCAAGATTACCCTGATGTATTTAAAACATGTCCACATATGGATATGTCAGCAAATTCAGACTCCTTAGCCTCCTCATTTTCAGCACCATGTCAATTTTAAATGATTCTGGCTGAGCGAGATGGCAGGTTGTTGAAAATACTGTCAGCAACTGGCAGGCTGACTCCGTTAACGTACTCAATATTGCTAACATTGGTTCAACAGGACTTAAAAATGCCTCCCCTGTGAAATCAAACTCATAAGGTTCTCTCTCATGCTGCCCACAGCATGAATAGCTCAGATTGCAATCCACACAAGATCAAGGCTTAAGTGCTTCTCTGACCATGGGTCATTTTGTATTTAGGGTTCAAACAAAAATAAAACTGCAAATGGAAAAACGACTAGAACCACAGAGGATATAATTTTGACCATTAGTAAAAAATCTGCTTCAGTTCATACAGGACACAAGGTGATTGACACACCAGTTTTGTAATGATATCCACAGCTAAGCCACAGGTGTCAGAAGGGGGTCCCAGGTTTTAATGAAAGGTCTTTGCTGACCTATGGCAACATCAGACTTTCTTGTATAAAAAGCCATTTTAAGTGCTCTGTTGGCACTGCCAACTCTACATACAGCTGAAGGAGATCATGCCACGTGGAGACTGGGGTCTGTGTTCAAATGTATTTCATCACTGAATTTCATTTGGCTTCACAAAGTACAAAAAATCTTTTCCTGATGCTGGTATAAACCCACCAAAAACCAAAACTGTGTTTTGTAAAAACAGTAATTCTGAAATTAACAGCTGTGACTATTCTAGAACATCTTATCCCATCTCCAAAGCCAGAAAGGCTCCACCCTGGGTGGCCTTGGAAGAGTATGACCATGCACAGGTGGACCCCTGAACTACTCCTACCCCAATCTCCATTTCCTAATACTCTCAGTGGTCAAATGAAACCCCGAATCCTTGGTCCCAGTACACAAGTGTTTATGGCCTGTAACATGTACCGGCTGGAACAGACAATGTTAATGGCCCAGCTTTTAAACCGACGTATTTGAGCTTGAAACGTACACAAGGCAAACACTTCCATCATCTCACAGGGAGTGTGACTTCGTGCTCACTAAACCCCTTGGAGGTGGCATCCTCACCGCTCATGCCAGCTGCAGGAACATAATTAACTCTGTATCCTTAGATCAGTAGCTTTAACAACCTACTTCAAGCAAGCCTGACTGTGACTAGGTAAGAGTTCAAGCTTACTCTTATTTTTCTTCATGCAAAATATTTCTCATCCTGCTGGTGTTTAGGCTAGACTCAAATACTTAGCTCTTCAGTGGGATCACTTTGTTTGTGCATGATACGAGTTCCTTGAAGAAGGAAAGCAATTAACCTCCGTGGACTTTGTGGAATGTGTAAGTCTTCCACACCTCCCTTTTGAATTTATACACAAGTTGTAAAAAGCCAAGTCTCAACAAGAATCTTATGAGGAAGGTGACTTCTTTTTTTTTCCCAGAATTACTCTGTTCAATATGTATATGAATGTCTGAATAGGGTCTCATCAGGCAGCAAAGAGAAAAAAGATGGTATACATAATTTAGTATCAATACATTCTACAGATGAAGGCTAAAATTAACCTGCAAAATGCAGATGATCATCTGCATAGTACCTCACCTGAAAATTTCCAGCTTTGGAAGGCTGGATTTTGCCCCCACCGCCTTTTTAAAGATTGTGATAGCACAACCACTTTAATAATGAAAAATTTGTGTACGCATTCCATCCTAGTTTACTTGCTGAAGGGTGGACCCAGTTGGACAAGAAATAATCCCATTTTCTTGGGAATCTGTTGTTCTGGAGTAAATATCCAAGGCAGGTTAGCAAATACTTCAGAAAGGTCTGGTTTGTAATTTCAGTGGCAAATCTGTACATGCCCTTCTAGGTATATTCACGTGGACATTACAGGATATATAGATTTGCTGGATTAAGTCAAGCTTATGTGAACTACTGATAAAAACAAGCTGTACAGCAGGACAACCTCAATACACAGGAGAACTGAAATGTGTAATGGCTCAGCTATCAACACCATCATCTAAGAGAACAGACTACTGAAGCAAAAACTCTGTGATGAGTAAATGAGCTCCATTCATCTTCATGCTCAAGTATGAATAATTTCCCAAGCAATGGTGACATGTTAAGTCATTGCCGCTGAAGCCTCCATCACAGCATTCCCAAACTCTCCCCTTCTAACTAGAAGGGAAAAAAGGCCCTGTAGTTGGCATCCCAGTTTACTCTTCATCCATAACATCATCTCAACCTGCTATTTTGCTCAGAAACAAGAAACTTCTTACTAGTGCTGTTAAAATGAAAAACATTTCATTTTGGAACAGACAAAGAAGTCTCATTACCCCTTTCTGAAGCAAAGGTAGGGCTGTCCAAACTTTATGACCTTTAAAACAAATCCACAAAAATCATTCGCTTACTTAGAAACTGTCCTGAATTGTCTGAACATGAATACGAGACAGGAAATACTTACATGAATTAGAGTTTTATAAATGTATGGGTTTAGAAAAGATTTTAGTAGTTTACTCATTAGTAGCAAGAAGTTACTCAGTACCTGGCAGTAGCTCTGTGCATATGACCTTGCCCCAGAACATCATCCCACCTGGCAGTGCCCACTTCACTACCCAGTAACTCCTTCCCCCAAGGCATTAGGATTAGAGAAGCTCCCAGGCATTAGGATTAGAGAGCTTCCAGGCAGTTTACACAAACACCTTCATTTGACAGTAAGTCTCCTTAGTTTCAGGATCTTTTATTACCGTTGTTCCCTTCCCTTCCCTTCAGTTCTGCTGAATTATTTTCTTAAGGGCAATCAGCAAAGACTTAAAAGTAATTATTAGAAGAGAAAGATGAACATCTAGAAACTGGTATGCATCATAGTAATCAACTGATTCCTGCATTATTCATCTTGATTTATCTGAATACAGTTAATCAGACAAGTATATTTTATTCTGTACCTAAGCCAGAGTTTTAACATGATGCACTGAGAAAGCTAGATAGGTGGGTGCTCATGAAAACTTAAAAATAAAATTGGTGAAATCATGCCAAATGCAATTGAGTCAAGTGAAGGTGGAACAAAAAACTGCACAGTGGCAGAGTCCTGTTCATATTCTCCTGAGTCACACATCACAAAAGGTATTTAAAATACAATGAGATTTCATGCATTTGGAAGATGGAAGGCAGTCAGTTTTTTTTAAATTATGCCAGCTTTGTAATAGAGATGCAATTAAAATTTGACTGCATTTCATGATCAGTGAACTTTCTGTCTCAGTAACTAAAGCCTCTTGTATTACTGTAAAACAAATGTGATCTAGTTTCAGGAGCTTTCAAAAGCAGTTGGTTGAATTTACAGGACAAAGCATACACCAGATGTATAAAATCCCTCTTCCATGAGCAAAAATCTCAGAAACCTGGAGTCCCTGTAGAGATGTGTATATATAGAATTTGGTGGCAATAGTATCTGGAGGTAAACAGCTGATCTACTGAAGCTGAAACAGTAAATGCAAACACATTTCTCTTTCTCTCCGAGACTCAAGGAAGATTCAGCATTTCAGAGCTGCATGTCTGTGGCTGAAGCTCTGCCAGTGAACACTTCGGAAGAAATGTGCCATGAGGGGATGTCCAAGTGCACTGTGATTCCCAAGCTCAACACCAAACCCCATCTGGATGTGTTCCTGTGTGATATGCTATAGGTGATCCTGTCTTGCAGGGGAGTTAGACTAGATGATCTCCAGAGGTCCCTTCCTACCCCAAACACTCTGACTCTGTGAGACCTCCCACTGTCCCACCAACCCTGCCTCTCCTCTGAAGGACCTTCTTCACCCAAGCACTGCCACTTGGGTACAGCAGTGTCCATATCACCTTCTCCTCAAGACCAGCCTGCACAAACAAATAACCCAGGCCACTCATCTGGAGGTAGCATCAGAAACAGATTTTTTACTAGAATTGTAAATCTATCCAGCCTCCAGATCTACAAGATAATTGTAAGCCAATACAGCACATTATAATAGTTGTAGTAAAAGAATAGAGTTCTCTCTTCAACAGCTGAAAACTTTGAAGAGAAGCACTACAGTGCCTGCCTTTTTGACCTTCTGGATACTTGAGTCTGTACACTTGTTTCGACCAAAATGTCAGTAAGTTACTCTCTTTCTTCAGGAGAAATTGGAAAATTAGTTTTAGCCCAAAACAAATACCCTGGTACATGACAGGCGCTGTTAGGGAGTCATGCCAGCAGATAATTTTAAAAAAACAGCATCACCAACTATTTTTCATCCTCTGTTCTGGGAAAAATTGCCACAGTTAGAACAGCTTGAAATAAAACTCTCAAAGGAATTGCAGTGTTTTAACCACAATTCTCCAGTGCCCCACACTTCTCCATCTCATGAGATGTGACTCGCATACCTCTGCACTTGGAAAGTAAAACACTACTCAATTCCCCAAGTATGCATAATTTTTCTTGGGTAAGACAGCGCTAGAGGTTTGGATCCACAACATCTACAAAGTAAGGAAATGTAATTCTACCAACTCTCCCCTGCTACTGTTGGCAGGCCTCTCTCTTTGCTAGCTGTAGTCAGCTCTGCTATCTGTCAGGCAAACACTTCTGATCAAAACTCAGTTAAAGTCAAAGTTGCAGATCAGCTTCCTTTTTGCTGTTGATCATGATTGTCTTCCCAGAGTAACCCATCACTCACAGCCCAGCAGTGCTCTCATCAGGAGAAGCAGGCCTGACACCTTGAAATCTCAGGAAAAAGAAATCTTCTTGCCAGTAAGTGCTGCCGTTTTCCATACATTGCTCTGCTCCTCTCTAACTACAGCTGTGCTATACAAGAGACCTGGGTGAATTCTGAGGAACAGACAAAAAACCCAAGCAAGCACTGCTTACCAATATTTACTCTGAGGTAATGGCAATTTGTTTTAGTCCCACTCACTTCCCAGTGAGCATGTGTTGCACAAATGCAACTTTGGACCCAAATTTGGAGGAACACTCTTTTGAGTGGAGGTAGATCAGACAGATCTTTCATCAGTGCTGTCACACTGAGTCTGCTCCACAAGCAAGACACGGGCCAGCCAGACAGCTCATTCTATATTCAAGTGGTGAGTTACCTCCACTTGAAAAAATCAGACCTTACACTGCAAGTGGCACGTTTTCAGCTAGTACTCTTATTTTTAAATTATATTTCCAGATACAGACATGTTTATGTTTTACGACACAGATTTTTCAGCAATGGGTCTGGTCAGGACAGTAGATCTGCCCTAATTTTAAACTAAGCACATGCTTTACTCATCTGCAGAAACTTCAGAAAGTTTCCCTGCTATTACATTAGTACTTATTTTATATTTACTTTGACCCACAGGCTTTGCTACTCACCTGAACAATTACTGAGAATCGGTGACATTTTCTTTTTTTTTTTTCTATTCTATTTTTTGGTTTTTGTACTCTACTTTGCATCTTTACTTCATGACTGTGCTACCTATACAAGAACACTGGAAATATTTTAAGGCTCTGCACACACAATTCATGAAGTAACTAAACGGACATGGGCTTTTTTGGCCACCATCCCTGGATGTATTTAAAAGACATGTAGATATGGTACTTATGTACATGGTTTAGTGGTGGATGTGGCAGTGTGATAGGTTAATGGTTGGACTTGATGATCTTAAAGGTCTTCCCCAACCAAAATGATTCTATGATTCTTTCAGAAATTCCTACCCTATTTCAGTCAGTTTCCAGGGTCTGACTCTGTATTAATGGCTGAGTCTGACTGAAGACTGGATGGCCCCTGAGCCTTCCTCCAAAGCCTTCTCCTCACAGCAGGTATGCTTTAAGTAGCTACAAGTTGAAAATGCTCTTCCAAAACGGAACTTTTCTCCCAGAGGAGGAACTTGGCACATCTCACCAGGACAAGCTGGTGAGTCTCAGTATGCCACAACATGCTGGCCAGAGCATGCAGGTGGCCACCTGTGCTGATCAAGTTCCCACAAATGGCGAGAGGCCAGAGTATGGAAGGAAATGGATTAACAATACATTTAGGTCTCAGCTCCTAATCAATCTAAATCCCATTTAAAAACAAAAAGAAAAGAAAAGCAAGCAAACAAGAAGGAAAATAAAGAGCCTGGGTGGACGCTGGTTATTTTTATAGTCTTGCTTGACTGGTTTCTATTTTTCAAGCTTCTTCTAGGGCTGTAGTTTTTTTTCTTTAGGTTGCCAGTCTAGTACATTCAAGGAACTAAAAGTGATTAATGACATGAACTGCTCTCCATCACCACCAACTTCTATTTGAACAACAATTTTTTAAATCAGGGTGAGCTAAGTAATATAATTCTTACTTTACAAAGTGGGAAACAGAAGCAGAGCAGTGATCTATTTATTTACAGAAGTCAAGACAGGGAGAGAGTCCCACACTGTTCAAGCCTGTCTCCAACCCTAAGTGGGAGATAATAATGCATAATGTGCAACAAGTGCTTCTCCCCTCCCTCTCCAGATAACAAACTTTTGAAGACATTCCAAGCACAAGCTAAAATTTGGCACTCTCAAAAGTATTTAAATAAAATATATAGACAAGCAGTGAAATTAGTATGTGAAGGAACCTAGCTCGTTAACTATTCTAAAATAAAAACCAGAGCCCATCTCCTGTTGCAGCAAGCCCAGTATTTCAGAAACCTCCAACACTGTTTGATGGAGCATCCAGAACAGCACTGTTTATTTACTATGGCAGGGGAAGCATAAACAAACTCTGCCCACTATCAGCAAAATTACATGTTTTGTTCTAAACTATGTAGCTTGATTCTCTGTGACCTTTTATCTTCTGCAGTCATTTACATCAACATATAATATACTGATGGTCTAAAAGAACCACTTCTTTGATATAGCAGCATTTTACCTACATGACACGGTCAACTGCACTGCTGTAAAGGTCTCAGTGGTACATACTCTTGTGATTTAGAAGAAACAGCACAGTCAATCTGTTGGACAATGCAAGTACATGTATTTTAAAAAAACCACAAATAATCAAACCATTGACATTAAAAATCTGCCTATGTATTAACAAGAAAGTTAGGGAAGAAGACCACTAGAGTGGACAGAGTCAGAGTCTTTATCAATATTGGTTTATAAAGTTCACAAATACATCTCATACATGAAAACACTACTAAAAGAACCCTACATTGTAAGGCAGTGCAGGTTTAAGCCTTGCATTGTAAAACTTAAATGTTAGAATTACAATTGCTTCAGCAGCCGTAATCCAGATATCAAGGATACTTTGGAATACAAACTTTAAATGCTCATATAGTTTTTTTTTCCACAGGGTCCTTCCCTCAATCAGTGCATAAAAACAGTTCCTAGAGCTACTGCACAACTAAGAGGCATGGGATATGATCTTCTCCCTGGTTTAGGTATGACTTCAGTTGTGGTTGTGGGGCTTAACTTTTCTGCAAACCAGGACCCAAGTTCTGACTAACAAGTGAGAAGTTAGGTTTAAGACATTTCAGGAAAATGATGCAACAGGCAGAAACAGGATGCAGCTCTCCAGGGCAGCTCTCCCCTGCCTTTAACTGCATCATTTCTCCACACAGTCTCTTGCTTCAATTGCTGGGCAGTTTTCAACTGCTAAAGTATATCAAGTAAATGGAACAGCCCCTGTTCTGTACTATAAATGAGAGCAAAGCATTGTGGAAAACTCAGAGTGCAATCATCCAGCTAGAAAGACTATATCACAATTTAGAAACAACACAGGAGAAAGCAAGGTCATAGAGATACTCCTCCTTCTGGCATTTCACAGTCTTGTGAGCACTGACCTTTATAGTTTTAATAATATTCTTTGGAGCTACCTTGTTACCTGAATAATCTAGGAAGTTCTGTGGTTATTTTTTTAATAGAGTAATTTTTTAAAAAGCCCAAAGATTCTATCACATGGCATAAAATCAATAACCAATTCTGTTTTAAATCTTGTGGTATCTGCAATGGAGCTAGACCACCTTTTTCTAGACACTTCATGGGAGCCCAGGGAGTTTAGGAGCTTCATCCTCAGTGCTGATTTTAGAACAACACAGCATTGGAACCCAGGGCTGTAGAAATAATGACAGTGATGGTCAGTCTTGTGAAATCTTAGTTATTAAATTAAAAGAATTTAAAGCATACTGCATAGATTCCCACCTCGATGACACAAAGACCAAACCTTAGCTGAAAGTCTTATTCTTGCTCCAAAGCATAGGATTCCCAGAGTTCTTCAAAGGAAAGTTCATGAAAACACTTACATGGGGGAGAGAGGATATTCTTTAATTCTGTTTCAGAAATAAGCCATCTGTCCAGACCCCTAACCACTAGTATGGGAAACTTCAGCCTGAACAGTTGAAGTGTGGTAAAGCTTGTAAGCATCTGAAAAGAGGGACTTAATAACTAGGCAACACAGATTGGTAGTATATTAATGTTTCTCTAGTCCTAATGGTTGTTGTTGGCTGTTGTTTCTTCAGTGTTTTCTGACATACCTGATCTGACTATGACATTAGTCCTGCTCTGAGCAGAAAGCTGGACTAGATGACTTTTGGAGGTCCCTTGCAACTTCACTCTAAAAGGAGAATTTTGGATACACGGCTCTCTTCAGGTAGAGACCAAACAAACATTTTTCGTAAGACCAAGTGATGTCAGCACAAACTCAAGTGTAATTAGCAGTGATTACAAACTCTCAGCATAGGAAGCTGCCGCATAAAACACTGATAGGCCTGAGCTCATTGATGGTATCAACTTTCAAAACATCTTTTCACCATAGACAATTTTAGGCAGGAAACTTAGTGTTCATTTCTTAAGTACCACCTTGTTATCCAGTAACTATAGGTAAAAGTAACTCATGGAGCTTTTATCATCCCTCTGTGCTCTGCATTGTTGCCCGAGAAAAACAACTGTCTAGGATCTCAGTCAATTTATTCAAAAGCAAAAACAACCAGGAGGTACCAAATTTACTATTTCAGTACTGTTTCTCTATACCCACTGAAGCCGCAATGAGGTTTGACAATTTGTCGTTTTGTTTTCTGCATACCTGGGGCAAAGTGCACTTACTCTGTATGTAACTGCATCCTTAAGCTTGACTGAAATGTGCTTTTCACCTGACATCATGCAGAGAATTTAAACTTGGCTGCTTTCATTAATACAAGCATCTATGCAGCCAGAATTTCAGACCAAGCCCCTGAAGCATTTGGAATCATTATTCTCTCCTCAAGCTTGTTATAAACAAGCAGATCATGAAGAAAAAGAGGATGGAAGGAAGAGGGATGGAAAAAAAGAGAAGGAGGAGTAAATTTAAATACACCCTCCCCATACAAAAAGGCCTTTCTGCACTCTAAAATGCGTTGCCAGATCTAGAGTTTATCTACAGTGTGATATGGACTCAAAAGTTATTTGTAGAACATTGAATGTATTAAAACCTCCTGCTTTTTAGCTTTGAGGATACAGTATGTTTTCTGTAAATCAATAAGATAACAGAAAAAGGGAACCAATGCTTTTCAACAAACAATAATGCTGTTCAGTTATAAGATGGATTTATTGACATTATAAATTTTGATGAGGGGAACTTAGGGACAGAGATAGAGGAACAGTGAGGGTGCACTCTGAATGGATGCATTTATAATCAGGATTGCTGCTCACCTCACTCACTTGATCACCAGGATCTTAAGCTATGTCTCAGTACTGCAATTCTCTTATTTTAATGTTTCCACATACTACCAAGGGTAAAAAGGACTAAATCTCTAATATCTGGAATACAATGGACTGCATCCTTCCCCACTACTGTTAACTATGTCCAAACAGAAAAACATGTATTACTTCAATGCAATTTGGACATAATAAAGAGGAAAAGGGCACAGTGAGGAAGTGCATTTCAAGAGAGTTTGCCCTGCCAAAGGCAAGATGACCTTAGGAGGACAAGTTCAAATGAAGAAAGTGGATCTGAAATGAGGGACTGATAAGCATGATGTGATATGAAAGCAACAGGGTTTGGCTTAACACAAAAATGCTGAGTCCTGAATGCTATTATGCATTAAATATAACACTTAAAGAAGGAAAACATGGTCACTACTAGGCAAAGATGCAAGGGAAAGGTGAAGGAAACTTTGGAAAAAGGACAGAGGGACATACCATGAGAATGAAAAAGGATGATGACATGCTGAACAGCAGCTCTCAGGAATCTTTTGCACGGTAGAGGAAGAAAAAGAAAAATGAATTACCTAAAATCACCTGTGTTTCAAAATAAAACAAAACAGTGGAGAAGCCATGCATGAACAACAGTAGAGAAAAATCCACCTCTACTCTCTCTGCTGGTAAGCAGAGACTGTTGCCTGAGGAATAATCATAATAATCTGGGCTTACAATAACTAGTTTCTCTGTTTAGCATGAGAAGAAAACTTGTCTTTCTGTGATTCTTTACCAGTGTTGCAACTTTCAAGTGCTGTTAAAAGAAGCACCAGGACAGGCATCCTTTCTGCTTCTCCTTCATATTCATCATGCAACTTATACTATTCTCACTGGGAAGCTGGGTTTCAGAAGGTGTTTGAATCGATCATGTGTCCAATGTGCAGTATGTGAAGCACGTAGGACTTAGACAAAGCACTTGCACTCCAATGTTTCTCTATTCACACAACTCAAACACCAACTACTGCACTCCATCATTCCTCTTACTTAAAACTCCACATCTTCTCTCAGCCTCATCCCAGAGGACAGAAAGCTTTACAGAAATAATAATCACCAAAGTCATACCTTTCTGCATCACCCCATTTTCTCTCGCCGTTATCTGAAAACTTCAAGGACACCCCAAGTATGTGTAAGGGAGTGAGTAGGAAGTCTTTGATGTGCTAAAGGAGGGATGACTGGTAAATGCCATACAGAGTAAGAGAGTGTGGCTCCACTTTACATCACCGCCCCACGGCTGGGAGAAGTAACCCCCCATGCAGTCAGTCACAGCTTCTCCCTTCAGACACCCCAAGCAACGTGCATTCCTGGATATCAATCACTATTCACACGAATGCACAAGCCTTCTGCTCTTCTTTGTCCTTCTCCCCCTTACCCAGATACTGCTTCTTAATAAAAGTTTTGCTTCTTGGATTTTGCAGACTGACTTCCCGACAAGCATCAGTGACCAACTGCAGTGCCTTTGGTGATACTGCCAGATTAATCCAGCCAGTCACTGGCTCCTTAGTGACCTCTGAGTGTAGAGGGCCTTGCCTGCAGGTCCAAGTTGCCCCATCTTTGCTCTCAGTCAGCAGAGAGCTTGCTTAGAAAGACTGATGAAAGGGAGAATTTAGTCAAATGTCCCTTGCTTTCGAGTAACAGCAATTGATCATAAATCTGCAGCACAGAATCAGTAGTTTATCAAGAATTAAACAGTGCCAGGTGGCAAACTCCAGAAATGAAGCTCTGGGAAAGAGTATAGCATAGGATAGGGTCTTCCTTCAGAGCTACTTGGAGCAGCATAGGAGGCATCTATTCTGCTTCCCAGCTATCAAGAGGTGGCTGGGGCAGAGAGGGTGAGAGGGACGGAGCTGTTGGGCAATGGCTGGAGCCAGGCAGTGCAGTGCAGAAAGCAGAGCCTGCAGACTGCCAGCATGCTAAAGCAGTGAAAAGGCACATTTGCTGCCTTCTGTCTTGTCCCAGTGCTCTGGGCTCTCTGAATTTGCTGCTGCAAGTTGAATGAGGAATGAAGAAGCAGAGCTGGGGAGGAGAAAGCAGCAGAAGGCAGTGGAGACAACTGATGCTCCCCCCACTCCAAGAGGAGGCTGTCTTCCATTTTGGAAAGCTGAAAGGCAATCCAAGAGAGCAGTGTCAAAGGGGAACACGGCTGCCAATTTCTTTGTGTGAAATCTGGCAAATGTTCATGGTTCTCACTTTGAGGTCAGTGATAACTGTACTTCAGAGCTCTTTAAGAAATAGACTGAATAGATGAAACTGAGCATCTGTAAACTATCACACATTTTAATTCTCAGCTTTTGCCCATGCTAGGGAAAAAACACCTAAAGTTTCCCTGGACTAGCTGTGCTGTAATGTGGTAGGTTTCCTACCGACAAGAACCCATATGAAGAGTGAATGATGTCACAGCACTTTAAATGAACAAAAAATGTAAGCCTGGAAGGAATGAAAAAACATGGTTCTTGAGGGGATGCTGCCACGCAGTCATAGCATATGCCATGTACAACACACAGTTTTGCCATGCTTTATTAACTGTTTTAATTACTACAATTTTTTAAAATACTACATTCCCATCTGGGGAAGAACAACCCCATGTACCAGTAGAAGTTTGGGGATGACCTGCTGGAAAGAAGCTTTGGGGAAAAAGAGCTGGGAGTTTATAGTGGACAACAGTATGACCATGAGCCAGCAATGTGCCCTTGCAGCCAAGAGGGCCAGTACCATCCTGGAGTGCATTAAGAGTGTGTCCAGCAGGCCAAGGGAGGTTCTCCTCCTCCTCCTCTACTCTGCCCTAGTGAGGCCTCAGCTGGAGTACTGTGTCCAGTTCTGGGCTCCCCAGTTCAAGAAGGACAAGGAACTACTGCAGAGAGTCCAGCGAAAGATGATTAAGGGACTGGAGCATCTACCATATAAGGAAAGTCTGAGAGAGCTGGGACTGTTCAGCTTAGAGAAAAAGAGGCTAAGGAGGGATCTCATGAATGCTTATAAATATCTAAAGGGTGAGTGTCAGGAGGATGGGGCCAGACTTCTCAGTGGTGTCCAGTGACAGAACATGGGGCAGTGGTCACAAACTGGTAAACAGGAGGTTTAACCTAAATGTAGGAAAATACTTTACTCTGAGGATAACAGAGCACTGGAACAGGCTGCCCAGGGAGGTTGTGGAGTCTCCATCCCTGGAGACATTCAAAACCAGCCAGGACGTGTTCCTGTGTGATCTGCTCTAGGGGATCCTGCTCTAGCAGGGGGGTTGGACTAGATGATCTCCAGAGGTCCCTTGCAACCTCTACCGTTCTGTAATTTGTATTAATACAGACATGAAAACCACTGCAACTGGGCTCCCCCTGCCTGTAAAAGCCTCTATTATACAGCAAGGTCTCAAAGTCAGGATCTCTGCCTGGTATTTGCAGATCTGTCAAATCTCATGCATCTGACAGAAGACAGACAGTTGGTTCCCCTCAACTGTCTGCAGTGCAGCCTGGACCTCACATATTTTAATCCTGGCTCCTGCTCCACAGCCCCATGCCACAGTCCATCACACACCCAGGGCGCGGGGGGGAAATGCATTACTGTAGAAGAAAGATGCCAGGTCTGCACTTGCACATGACCTTATATAGGGGCCAGCACAAGGGAAGGCTCCTAAGGGTAAATAAATAATCAGCTAGAAATAATCACAGGACATAAGATTGCAAAACAAGTACAGCTGCTCCATGCCAGAGCTCCCTCTGTCCCTTCCTCCAGCAAATACCTACCTGCAACAGCAACAATGTGGAAGTCATCAGAAAAGCCTTACTTTAGAAATGGTGCTCAAGTATTTGTACCATTAGCCCAGCAGGTTGTCAACTTTTATTGTTTCTCTCATCTTAGCAGGATTCACACAGCTGATCTCTTGAAAGCAATTAATCAGTGCCCTAAATTCAACCCACCCATGAGCCCTTGTGCAGTTTCCTTAAGAGGAAAAAAATAAACTTTTTAATTAAGTTTTTCCATCAAAAAACCAGTCCTGCTGATAATGGTCAGGAAGGTATGCAAAAGTAATTACGCACACAATCTGTTTTTAACACACTTGCCACTCTCTTCTGGGGCATCTAGCCTTCCTCTTCCAATTCATTAGAACCCCCACCCTGCCCACAGTGCCTCAGGAACAGCAAGCCCCTGTTTTCCTTCTCTCAGATTAAACGCTTCGGTACTTTCACAGGTCAAGAATTTGGACGCCTTCCCCTTGCCACAATTGCATAAATACATCTCCATTTGTTGCCTGCTTGCAGGAGCCTGAGAGCAAAGGAGGAATCCAAGCCACTCACTTCCCTGGTGAGCTTAATTACCATGTCAGACAAAGACCAGGGGGAAGAAAATTTATTAAGAAGCTATTTTCAAAATTGCAGCCACCTGCTAGACAGCGAAACTCTTTAGCCTTGTTGGGCTCAGAGCAACCTTCACCTCTTGTCTGCCAAAGGTACAGCCCCAGTTAGCACTAACTAAACTGTGAAATTTTGTGATTTAAGGGAAAAAACCCAAAGGCAACCTGACTACCAACACCACAGTTACATGTCTCCTAGACCCTTCAGGAGAGACAGAAACAGTTGATAACAACTCTCGCATTTTATCATAACCATTTAACTTTCTGTATTTCCTACAGCAGATGACAGGCATCTCAGTTTATTATTTTTGTCAGAAAACTGTACTGTATGGTTTACTGTATAACCTGTGCTGTTCGCCACTGTCAAAATGAAAGCAAGTTAAATAATCAGGGCAATCTGTTTGTACTTCAGCTGGTTTGATTTCATTGCTTGCAATGGAACTGCTTCCCTGTCAGGGAAATGGTAAGCAGGGTGCTCAGGCATTCCCCACCACTGCTCAGCATGCAGATTTTTACAGGGAGAAGTGCCACTGCTTCAGCTCATTTGTGAAATAAAAACCATATCCTCCTCTCTAGGGAGGAGGGGCTGCCATAAGAAATCTGCTGTAGGAAATCTTCAGCCCTCTGGCCAATCTCTACTTTCCTTTATATGGAAGAACCAATAATAAGTTATGCAGCAAGGTGTCAGTTCTCACAAATAAATCCAAGGCTTAACTCTGGTTATCATCACCTGCACAGAAACAATCCTTCACCAACTGAAAACTGAAGTGCCCACCTGTAAGTCGGAGTTTGCTTATCTTTCTTAGTCCACAAGCATCCCACAGGATCAGACTGGTGGCAGTGCAAGGTTGATTGTTCATATATCATCATGCAAAGGTAACACAGAGAACAGCAGCAGATCCTGCTTATGAAATGATGGCTGTGAGATCTCCAGCAACATTCCTACCCAGCTTCTCAAGCCAGGTCGCCAGAGCAATACCGTCAAATAAGGACAAAACTTCCCAGTCCTTGAATATTTCAAAAGAGAGATTGCAAAGAGGCTTTGAACTTCTCTAACATCAGAGAAAATATGCAAATTATAAGAGTGGGAGTGAATTGTTTTTCCTTCAAAACTTTTCTGCCTTTTCCTGAACAATGCCTACATCCCATTTCACTATACCTGAATGAGGCACCTGAGAGAAGACTAGATATCCTACCACCATGCGGTGGGATGTATTAAGAACAGTGTGTCCAGCAGGTCAAGGGAGGTTCTCCTCCCCCTCTACTCTGCCCTCATAAGACCACATCTGGAGTATTATGTCCAGTTTTGGGCTCCCCAGTTCAAGAGGGACAGGGATATGCTGGAAAGAGTCCAACGGAGAGCTACAAGGATGATTAAGGGATTGAAACATCTGTCATCATATGAAGAAAGGCTAAGAGACCTGGGGCTGTTTAGTCTTGAGAAGAGAAGACTGAGAAGGGACCTTATTAATGTCTATAAATATCAGAAGGGTGGATGTCAAGAATGGGCCAGTCACTTTTCAGTGCTGCCCTGCATAAGGACAAGGGGAAACGGCACCAAGCTACAACACAGGAAGTTTCACCTCAACATGAGGAAAAACTTCTCTGCTGTGAGGGTGACAGAGCACTGGAACAGGCTGCCCAGGGAGGTTGTGGAGTCTCCTTCTCTGGAGACTTTCAGGACCCACCTGGATGCATTCCTGTGTGATCCTCCCTAGGTGTTCCTGCTGCAGCAGGGGGGTTGTGCTTGATGATCTTCAGAGGTCCCTTCCAACCCCTAGGATCCTATGATTCTGTGTTTTTTTGCTTTGAACTTGGAAGAAAGCTTCTGGACAGAAAACACCAAAAAACTCAGTTTGCCCAGATGTTACTTTATCTCCAAATTGCTCAGCTGATGTTGCCCCTGCTGACAAACCTGGGTACTGTGTCCACAAACATACCTTACCACCCAGCAAACTGGCCACTGTTGTGACATTTGGTGCTGTGTTACACCTCAGCAGTGTAAGAGGAGGTACCCAGAGGCCACTTAACCAACCTACTACCATCCAGAGGAGATTTCACATGTCCTCCACTATCAAAAAATCTAGAGCCTGCAGCTTCCTGCAATGAAACCTGTAGTCCTATTTTACGGGAAAAACAAGTGACACCTGTCTCTCCATGGTTCAAAGCGAATTCAAGTAGGAAGTCTTCAACCAGTACCTTTAAGAAAAGAAGGCTATTAATTCCATCACCTGACTTTAGGCATTGATGTTTGAAAATCTGATCTTAGCTTCTATGACATATGATCATTATGGCCAAGATCATAAAAACATGATGGAGCAGCTGTCACCACATACCTTGAAAAAATTATCAGTCTTTTACTCAAATTCCATTTTCAGAATTTCTGTTTAAGACAGTTTGAGGGTACAGTATTCCTTGTCTCTTTTGGTTAAGCTTTCAGACTTCCTGGCATTGGAGGAGAATCTGCAAGTTTGAGGTCCACAATGTGGCTATTAATACATAATTAATGTTGAGTTAATGACTTAGCACTCATCTGTTGCATATATTTCTCTAACCACAGACTGAGATTACATGTTGCTTGTACAAATGCTACAGTTTCCTACTTAAAATATTCTGTAGATTATGGGTCTGTATGCACTGCTAGATCTGAAATAAGATTAATCCCTTTAGGGGAAAAGTAAAGGAAGGACGAAAATCTACTGACCTACTTTTTCCTTCTAAACTTGAAAGCAGTATTTTTACAGTACCCTTATCTTACTCCTCCCAAAATACACAGCAAATATTATGCTCTTGACTGTGTTGGCTGATTTTTAAAAATACAGCTGGCTTTGCAACTTTGACTAGAGCTACTTTCAGGAAAGCCTAGTTCACTGATTATGATAATTTTTATTTTATAGACTCAGGTACATTTCCCGACCCTTAAGCCCCCAGAACCTTTGTGACTTTCCAAAGAGGCTTATTCCACAAACTCATAAATCCATCCACAGACAGCATCAGGGCCATGATAAACTAAATGTTTATGTTTCTCTTTGATTTGGCTTTACCCTCGTTTGCCACATGTCACTTTTTATACATTGATAATGTTTTTTTATCTTGCCTTTTTTGGAGATCTCAGAAGCAGTTATCCAATATCCTAACAAGTTTTAAAATTCCCAGTTTAAACAATTAGGGATACCTAAGTGCTCAACAGTCTCATAAGCACAGTTCTGCCACAAGTTGTTGCTATTTAATGAACTGCTGATTAGAGAGTACTCGTTCCCTCTGCCTCTCTCTTTAATAGTCCCTGGATGGCCTTTACATACAATTTCCTTTCCAGTAATTCAAAGCAGATGGTCAGGAACCACTACATTGTGAGCGTGCGTGTGAGCACACATACACACATGTATTTTTGTGGAGAGAGATCAAAGATACATATAAATAAAAATTCCTGTAAATCAAAGACAGGGAAAAGTATTCTATGTAGGCATCTGATGAGACAACAGTGCAGCAAGAAGAAATAAGATTATTATTTGTAGCTATCCATGGATCCAAAGAGCAGAAAATGAACAAAAGCACTGAAGGACACAAAAGAGCATTTTGAGGCTGTATCATCTGCACAAAGTAAAGAATACTCTATTTTGATCCCCACTGCTTTAGTATTCCCCAGAATACAAGATAAACACAATAAAATTCTTAAATAAAAGTGGGAACGTTCAAACACTTCCCATATAGATGCTTAAAGTCAGATGCAACTAATTACCTTGTGTGTCAGGGACCCCTCCTCCTCTAACAGAACACTTATTTGTGTATTAGGGACATCTGCCAAGTCTTTTGAAGCCCTCGGATCAGCTGCTGCATTACAGAACAGCTTGTTGAGGCCACAAACTTTTCCTCCACACACTGTATAGTGGGTGTTGCGTTCAAACCATTTGCCTTCAACCTTTCACCGGGAATGGCTAATCACATGGCACATTAACTAACGCCTGTGCACTTCTGGACAAGCTTCTGCACCACTTCCAGCAAGCAGCTCTCCAGATAACCCATCCTTCCCCAGCCCTCTGAATCATTTTCTGACCAGGTCACAGGTATGCAATTTGCTTTATTCCACATGTGTATGAAAAAACCTCTTGTACTTTCATTCAAGACCTTTCCTTTGCCAAGTTCAAATATATTTTAATTGGCACCTTAGTGGATAAGGGCAACAGGAATAGAAAATTAAAAACACTGAGTATAAACAGAGACTTTTATCATTGCTGTTCAGCAGGAAAACAAAATTCTCCTGTTGTGACCTGACTCAAGGAATTTAATTCATAGAAAATATTCCACCTCCTGCACAGAGAAGAAGGAGCCCAAGTGACAACTCTGTAGCTTTGCAGACATTATACCCATGTGCTCTGCTTGCTGCCAAATTCAAGTCTCTTTCGTCAGACAAGGATATTTCTCATCAAGTGGTAATCAAACACCACCTCTACAGGAAAACCTGAAATGGAGGCACTGACAAAACTGAAAGGCAGCAACTTCGAAAACAGACAAAAAAGCAATACTCCTTAGGAGAGCAGAGGGTTAACCAGGGGAATTCACTGCTAACAGTGAAAAAATCTAACAGGCAAATCAATGAGAGGGATTTAAGTGGTTTAGACATTAGTTAGAACACAAGTAGTGTTTCCATGTGAATTGCAATGGAGTACATTTAAAAGAATCAACTTTTAAATCAATGAAACTTTAAACTGTAACCATAGTGGCTTTATTGAAAAGCAAACCATGTAGCCTCTAGGAAAGGATCCGCTTCATGGGATGCAGCCCTGCACCATCACCTGGGTATGCTGCACAGGCACCAGTGGTGGCAGCAGAATAGAAAGTTTTATGGAAACAAAGATTTAGTGCAGTGATTGTCCTTGTATTTAGCAGCTGCCTCTGAAGCCACTGTGACAATCTCCCTGACCAAAGTCTGAACCCTTCACAGCCAGGGAGATCATCACTGTGCCCCAGTATTGCAGTGATGTAGAGCAGTAGAAGACGTACAAGACAACAGTCCAACTGCTGTATAAAATCTCATCTTCTGGTCAGCTATTTGGCAGTCCTACAGCCAGAAAGGTCTGCTCACGCATGGTCTTGTGCAGACAGATTGTGTCTTTCTGGATCTGTCCCAGTGCTGGGTGTTGTGAAACTATTGACCTTATTACGAAGATGAGGGAACTAGCACCACATCCACAGAGCTGCTGTTCCTGTTAGGCTATAGCTTAGCAAGCTCAGCATAGCTCCTCTACTCACAGCAAATTCTGACCACACCAAAGCCTTATACCCATGTATGGAGGAAGACTAGGGAGAGAGGTGCTTTCTGGATGGTTCACCTCCCGTTATCATTTGGACAGTTCTGTGTGTTTCAGAGTATATACAAGAGAGACAGAACAAATACTACGATTAGCACACCTGTGCAGAGATTTTTGATTTATATTTCCTTCACAATAAACAAACAAAAAACTCAAACAGAAAAAACCTCTAACAACCACACAAAAAAACATTTACCTGGGACTGTTACCTTTTCTAGTTTTGAACAACTGAGGAACTCACACGGGGAAAGCAGCAGGGCAGGACAGTGAGTTGGCACAGTGAATTGGGAAGTGAATTTTGGCACAGCAGCTCCCTTTTCGAATGCAGAAGCCCTTCATGCCCAGGAGTGCTGTTTCTGACAGGGGAGCTGCAGCCTCCCAGCTCATAATTCTCCTTCCAAGCTCACATCCTTCAGTGCCAAACCTTTCCACTTCCACCACTCTGAGAAAGGTACAGATACAAGCAATAGAAGAAACAAACCTCAATAGAGATAATGATGAAAAACTGACATAAGCAACTCAGAAACAACCTAAATATTCTTCCTTTAATCCTTTACAGTTAGAGTTGTTCTAGTTAGCTTTAATAAATTTCTTTAAAAGAGGTGAAATTTTAAAATGAAAACATTACTTTACTCTAATTGCTTCTCCCCCCGTTATTCCACTTTCATTTGTAAAACAAGTCTGAGAGCCCCTCAGGTAAGAAGACTGGTCAAATCTGATTTTTATAACATTTTGCAATCCAGTTATTCATCCAAATCAATGAGAGTTGTTTTGTGTTTTTTTTTCTAAAAGAAAGCTACATGCTTTCCTGCTAGTTAGTTGGAATTCCTTAATTTTTTTAAAAGCTTGAGGTGAAAAAAAATGGCATGGTAAACGTTTGCTTATAGTTTAGAGCAGTTTTAGAGTAGAAAAAACTTCCAAGGCTCAGCAGGAAAACAAACTTACATTGATCTATCTGAAAACCACCTGTCCAGCACAATGACATTTGTGTCATTGAGAAGTGAAATCTCATCCTCTTCCCTTATCCATTTTCAAGTGAGTCATAATAATTTGCCTAAAATTCCAAAATGTCAAATATAAAGAACCAAAATTAGGTTTCAGGCAATCTCTCATAGAGTCAGCATCTTTCCAGGGGATGAAAAGAGAGATTGTATCAAACCACTGAAATACAGAAAGCCACCCCGTGATAAAACCAAGTCCAGCCTGTTACTCGTCCTCTGATACGAAACATCTGAGAAAAAAACAGTGAAAAATCCAGGACTAGCATAACATGATATTTTGCCAAAACACTCTCCCAGTCTCAAGCAATTTGTCATTAACTTTCTTTATGTTTGATGGGAGTAGAAATTGAGTAAGATCAGGATTCATAGAAAATGTTCCTTTCAGTAACATAATTACAAAAAAACCAAACAAAAAACAAGAACAAACATGTTATTTAAAAAACATATTTCCTATATCAGAACAACTAAGAGGCAGCATGCCTCACAAAACACCTCGTGTAAAACCCTCAAATGAGAGAGTAACCCACATGCTTCTTGGTTTAATGAAGGACCAATATAGACAAAGGAGTGGGAGTATTAAGATATAGTAACACTAAGAGATATTACATGCAAATAATACCCTCCTTCCACCCCAAATAACACAGCTGACTCGGTGTCAATTATAATTGTGTCTAAATATTACCTGAGTTTTCACTAACGTAATGTTATTATAATATATTGCTACGTGGTAGAGAGAGGGGAGGGAGCAAAATTTTTGAATTAGTTGCATCAAAGCACCCAAATCAAGCAATAAAAACCATGCAGCTGATACTGGATTGTTGAGGAAAGACCCAGTAGTTTTTCCCATTTCCTTACACAAAGTACAGCAAGAAACCCTATTTGGTAGGCAGCATTTCCCTACCTTCCCCCTATCAAAAATAAGCAAGCACCTGCAAACACTGATAGGCATCATGTGAGAGTATTTCATTGAAAGCAATGCCTTGGGATGGGCTATAAAGCATCCCTGAAATGATGTGATTCACATCAGCTACCTCAAAGGGACCATATTTTGGGTCTATGTACAGCTAAAACATTTATCTACTATGGATAAAATCAAAGCGTTGCAGAGTATCATTCCTCCTGCATCTGAGTGGGGAATGAAAGGAAACCAACCCCAAAGTGCAAGAGTGGGACAGATGAAAAGAGAAAGCAAAAGGGGGGGGTTGGACTAGATGACCTTTAAAAGTCTTTTCCAACCCAAACTATTCTATGATTCTAGGAATTCACTAGACAGACCTAGAACTAGCAGGATGCAAGATGCATCCTATCAGCCAGGCTGCTAGTGCTGCAGCGTGTGCAGCCGGAGCACAGGCAGAACAACCCACCCGGGAGCTCCAGAGCCACCTGGCCTCAGGGCGGAAGGAATTCCCATGCTGCACACGTCTGCAAGAGGAAACGTGCAGTCTCCTGTTCTCAGTTGAGAATTTGTAGTCTCGCTGGTGCAACAGACACCACAGAAGCCACCAGAGTACTTCTGTTTGTAGTGTTTGCCTTGGGGTGCAGCAGAGAAGAAAACAAGGAACGGGAAGATAAGAGAGGTGGGATGAGACACCTTTATTAACATTCTTAAATTGACTGCAATTCAATACTGCTTTGGGATTATACATATTATTTCTGCCTGCTCCTAAACACTTACAGCACCTTTCTAACAGACAGATTTTGTATTTAAAATGTATAACTAAGATTGTAGAATAAGCACAACGAACTGCCAGCAAACTCCACCTTTTCTCCTCGTGTCTGTCCAGCAGAGCTCTCTGCAGCCACCGGTGTAAGGACAAGAGCCAACTGGCTCAGAAACATTATGGTGGTGTCTCCATAGACCCCAAAAATGCATTGCAAAAGGCATTTCTTGCAATATGCATAAGACACAAAGGTAGTGACCTAAACTGTAGCAAAGCAGGCAGACAGATGCTCACCTTTCAAGGCACGAGCCACTTCCACTAGGTACACGCTTAAGAGCTCTCAGGTACCTCCATCTGGAGATGACTGATACAGCTTGAATCAGCATAAATCTCAAACGTATGAGGAATGTAATAAGGCAGATAGGAAAAGAATGAGATAACTCTTAGAGAATACAGTTTGGAAGTGAAAACTGTTGTAAAAATATTACTTGTGAAACAGAAAAAAAAGCCTGGCAATGCTGAAGTTTTGGGAAGGAACACCTGTAAGCCATAAAATATCAACTATCCCTTAAAAATTATCCCTAAAACATATATTTGGCAACAACATCGCTTTAAAGCTTGAAAATGTGATCAATCATCTTACAGATTTTTAAATTGTTTTCTTCTAAACATTCTATGACTTCCAATATATAGATAAATTATGAGAAAAAACACACCCAAAACCAGAAAGAAATTAACAGGAAAAGCTGTCATCCATTTCATTGGCATTAGTGTTCCTCTAGAGAAGTGTCTCAAGAGAATGCAAATAATCCTCAGGATTATTTTTCAAGAGACATGAACAGTGATCTTGGCTTCCTTTCTTAACAGTAGGAGACATGCAGTGACAGAAACATGCACAGAGACACCTCATCTCTGGGTGACAAGGACATACTGTGATAGAAAAGAATGCAGAAGAAAATGCAATTTCTTTCTACACTGCCTTCTTTCTTACACTTTTTTTTAGTAGCTTGTGTGTGTGAAAATGCATTTGTGATCATAAATACCATCTTGTGTTCTTCATTTAATTCTACTCTACAGCAATAGAGCACATAAATTGCACATTTACTGGAGTGAGGACAAAGTTAAGATGACCCTGGATTTAAAAAAATATATACGTGCTTTCTATGATTTTAATCATAATATCCTGATTCTTCTGCTGTTCCAGCCTGTTTGCACATGAAATGTATTTTACTGTTATACAAATTGTATCAGAGACAGAAATCTGCTTTGTTAATTTATTTGATTTACCAAAAGTGAACATTAAACATTCAGCCCATGTAATTAACTCCCAACACAGACAATATTCTACGTGCAGGAAGACTCTGCTTTGGGCAACCAAACTGCGTTAAGCAGTTCCACTTGAGTGAGTTACCAAATAATTCAAAGCACAAGTGGGTAAAGGAAGCACGCATGACACCAAAACCCATCTTCGTTGCACTTAAGCTGTGGAAGCTCCATCATGTTATATCCCTCCTTTCCATGTGCCCTCCGTTCATTCCTGCTCAATCCACACACCATGGACACATCCTCCTTCATGCATTTTGGCTCTCCCCCTCTCCACCATACCCTTCTTCTCCTCCATCTCCCCTTGAGGTTGGACAGAGTGAGCAAGCTCTGAGTGGGTCATCACAGATGCAAGCAAGACAACAGAAAACTCTTTCTAACAAAGCACACCAGAAAAATTGGAAAACGCTACTCAGGAGATATGCATCTGCAGAGATAAGGAGGTTAAAAAAAAATCATCAGGAATGATGTAGTTATAGCTGATTCTGTGTTGAAGGCTGGACCAGAAGAACTCTCATTTTCCTTCCAGCCCTATATTTGCTGTGGTAACCTACGGTATGTTTTATATAGGCAGGCTATTAGAAGAGAGTGTATATACAGTATACATGTGTGCACGTGTATGGAGAGAAGCATATTTGTTCTTTTCAAATTTTAGCCTAATTCAGTTATCAAAAGCCATAATAAACTGAAATATAATGAATCTCAAAAAAAGAGTCTCTGTACTCCAAAAGCTTCTTGAGTTTAAGAAGCTCCAGAAAGCCATGAATGCTGTTTAGACCTACTTATAAAATATACAGTCTGCACACATACATGCAAGGATGAGTGTGAAACACTAGAATTAAATAGCGAGACTGCCTGGCTCTCCTTTTCCTTCCACCAATGTTATTCAGAACCCCTCTAATGAGATGTATCCATAAATCCCTCAAGTCCAGGTATGCTTGCTTTTTCCTGACTTACAAAGGCAGTCCTTCTTGCCAGGCCCTGAATTTAGAGTAGTGGAAGCTCACTGTACAACAAGAAAAGGTGACGCTGAATTTGGAAGTTCTCAGACTGCCTTTAGTTGAGCTTCTTCAAAGATTCTGCAAAAAGCCGTTAAGCTCCAGCAGGTATTTGAGAAACATTACCCCTTAATCTGGAGATAAGCACTCTGAAGTACAGAGCAGAAACTTAACTTTTTCAAAGTTATCTGCGTTGGTAACATCTTAGGTTTCCACAGCTGCATTTCCAAAATCTAACCCACTTGCAACATGTGTTATATTATTTTCGAGAGACGAAGGCAGCTTTGATTTTACTCATATGTTTCAGAACTTGCCGATCTTTGATTAAAATCTCTGGCTGAAAATGCTTTTGTCTACTGTAACATTTACTTTTCTCACTCATCCTGTGAACATACTTTACATCTCTAGTATTAATGTAACAAAGCACAAACAATAATATTTGCAAAAAGCTGAAACACAGTATAGAGAATTTTGAATGTACACAGATGGAGAGGAGGGAGAGCACAGAGGACTGATGCATGGATCAGATTCATGGATCATGGATCAGATCATCACTGAATCATGGATCAGATTGAAATTCAGCTGTAGGTCACAACTGAAGGGAAATGCTAACAACAGTATTGTGAGCACAGTCCACACGTCACTAAGATGAGAAAATCAATCTGGCTCTATGGGTCATCTCTTAGTGGACTAAACAACAGCTTATGTTACAGTTCACCAAGGAGACAAGCTGGAGGATGGGAGCATAGATTGTGTTAGCAGGTAGCTTGCATGCACCAGGCAACATAAAAATTTCTCACTTCAAGAGTGCTATGTTTACTCACAAGTTCTCAAAGCACAGAAGTCAGAAAAACGGACAGGAAATCCATGAAATAAAAATCTTTAAAATATATTTAAAAGGGCACAGCAGCAAAAGTAAAATGTTTTATTCCAACAGCTCTCTAATCATTTGTAAACCATGGAAGAAAACAGTTTTAATTCTTCTACTCATTTCTTTTCAAGCTTCCTGAATAGTCACTAGTTCATAGAATTCATCACTTTTGCTAGGCGGGTGATGTAAATGAATTTTTTCTTACATCCTCATAATTTACATCTCTTCCAGAAAACATCTTATACACATTTCTAGCATCAACATTTGCAGGAAACCCTAGTTGAAACCAGAAAGCTGTTGTCCTCTTCTTTATCTCTCATGATCTTCTTCTTCTTCTTCGACTTGATCTGGGACTTTCAAGTATTACCTTTCAGAAAACTATCCAAGTCTAACTAAAAGACTTGTTTTGCATATGGTTTTAAACTAAATAAACATAACACTGTTGGTAGTTCAACCTTCATGAAACACTTCCCTTGACTTTGTTCAAAAGCTAAAAGTGAATATACTAACTACATTTGCTTTCAAAACTGGTCCTTGATAAGTTTTGTTACTAATTCTCCTCCTAGCACGTACTTCTTTCAAACCAATGTTAACCTTTCAGGTGATCAACATTTTACCCACCTTCTACCTCTCACACTAATCTCCATCCCCTCCCATGCACCTCCATTTCAAATACATTAATGAAGTCCACAAACATGAGCACTACTACACTTCTCTCCATAGAAAATTGTCTTTCTCAAAGAAATCTATAAGGTGTTTGAAAGAATCTTCCAAATGCCACTTTTCACTTGGCTTTATGTCTTTAATTAATCTTCTCTTCAAAACTGAATCATGAGCTTCACATTTGTTGAGGAACACATGCAGCCACATGGTGAATCCATCATGCAGAAACTGTGCCAAGGAGGCTACTTCTCTGCCTGACAGTCAGTGCCACACACAGCCAAGACAGTGTATACATAAAGACAAAGCGACGCAGAAGGTCAAGAGGCTTTCGGAGTGTAAAAAAAAGGGAGAAATGGGTAATAACAGCAAGTTATGGAACAGATCCATAAATAATATTATCTTTACTGTTTAGGAAAATCATGGAACACCACCTAATTTCCTGCTGTCTTATCTCATTTCTCTTCCGTGGTTTATCTTCCGTAAAACTACAAGAGCAGTTGTCAAACTGCTGCTCTAGTTTCCTTGCTTGTGTCAGCAACGCATTTAATAAGCTTTATTTGAATGAAATTATTTCAATATCAATAGCAAGCAAGCATGACGCTCCTCCGTACTCTCAGCCAGAGTAGCAGCGGCATGGAAAAGCTCTTTCTTTAGCACATGGATAAACAGCAAAACTGCCTTTGATGTTTTTCTTTGAAGTCAAGGAAGAATTAGATTTTTAGTAGCATTAGAAGTGACTCATTTGCTTTGGATGCCAACTAGGATACTCTGACACTTGCATTCTTTTAAATCTTTGCACTGCCAGGGAAGAGACAGCTCTCTGGCTAACTCCTCCAGGCGTAATGGTTACTACCTTAAGGACTCTGCATCCATCTTAAACTTGCCAAGCCTCCCTCAAAAGGGTTAAAAGAATTTCCCCAATAGCTGTGCATCAGAATTCACTCTAAGTCCAAACATTGGCTGATTAGACTATTTCCAACAGTCAGACCCCAACAACATGAGAAGAGGTCCCTGAGCTGCAGTGCAGTGCCAACATCACCTCCAAAACCACTCCACTGTGGTAACCCACTTCACAAATCCAAACAGTAAAAGCAGGCACGTGCAAAGAAATTAGCACTAGCAAAACACTGCATTTCAGAGACCAAATTCATGTACACTTGCTCCACTCTGACAGTGGTATGGAGGGATTTAAGACCTTAGAAAATGCATTTACATCTGTGGTCCTTTCTGTTCTACCAGTGTGCAGAAACATGAATCACTGCTGTGGGAGTTCACAGAATCACCGAATTACCTTGGTTGGAAGAGACCTTAAAGATCACCAAGTCCAACCATCAACCTAACACTGACAAGTCCTTAACTAAACCATATCCCTAAAAACTACGTCTGTGTGATTCAAATACCTCCAGGGATGGGTGACTCCAGCACTGCCCTGGGCAGCCTGTTTCAATGCCTGATAACCTTTTCAGTGAAGAAAATCTTCCTAACATCCAATCTAAACCTCCCTTGGCACAACTTGAGGCCACTACTTCTTTTCCTATCACTTGTAACTTCATTGAACAGACTGATCCTCACTTCTTTACAACCTCCTCTCAGGCAGTTGTAGAAAGCAGTAAGGTCTCCTTTCAGCCTCCTTTTCTCTAGGCTAAAGACTCCAGCTCCCTCAGCCGCTCTTTGTAAGACATGCTCCAAACTCCTCATCAGCTTCCTTGCCCTTCTTTGGACACACTCTAGTAGCTCAATGTGTTTTCTGTAGTGAGGGGCCCAAAACTGCACAGAGTACTTGAGGTGCGGTCTCACCACTGCTGAGTACAGAGGAAGATCACCTTCCCTGGCCTGGCTGACCACATTATTCCTGATGTAGGCCAGGATGGTGATGACCTTCTTGGCCACCTGGACACACTGCCAGTTCATGTTCAGCCAGCTGTCAAGTCAACACCCCCAGGTCCCTCTCAGCTGGGCAGCTTTCCAGCCACACCTCCCCAAGCCTGTAGTGCTGCTAGGGGTTGTTGTGGCTGAAGTGCAGTACCCAATATTTGGACTTACTGAAACTCATATTTGGCCTTGGCCCATCCATCAAGCCTACCTAGATGCCTCTGTAGAGCCTCCCTACCCTCAGGTAGATCAACACTTCAACCCCACTTAGTGTCATCTGCAAATTTACTTTCATTTAGAACATTGATAAAGATGTTAAACAGGAGTGGCCCCAGCACTGAGCCCTGGGGAACACCACTCGTGACCGGCCAAGTGGATTGAACTCCATTGAACACAACTCTTTGGGCCTGGCCATCCAATCAGTTTTTAACCTAGCGAAGCATATGTGCATCCAAGCCATAAGCAGGCAATTTCTCTAGGAGAATGCTGTGGGAAACCGTGCCAACTGCCTTACTAAAGTCAAGGTAGACAACATCCACAGCCTTTCCCTCATCCAGAAAGGGGGTCACCCTGTCATAAAAGGAGATCAGGTTTGTCAAACAGGACCTGCCTTTCATGAACCCATGCTGATTGGTCCTAATCACCCAGTTATCCTGCATGTGCTGCATAATAGCACTCAAGATGATCTGCTCCATAACCTCCCCAGTACTGAGGTCAGACTGAAAGGCCTGTAAGCTCCCTGAATCCTCCTTTTGGCCCTTCTTGTAGATGGGGGTCAGATTTGCCAATCTCCAGTCAACTGGGACCTCCCCAGTTACTCAGAACTGCTGGTAAATGATGGAAAGTTCAAGGATCTCCTGGTGTTTCTTCAGGTGCAGCCATCTATGCGACACACAGATGTCCAATCAACATTTGCACATATCCAGTTACAAAACAACCCATCATCAGGACCAGCATTTCTGCAAGAAAAGCAATTGCTGCCAAGATAAAGGAACAATATCATCTGATCCAGACAGACACATGCTCCCACAGATACACTGTCCTGTACAACTAGGCTATTAACGATGCTGGTGCAGGCTTAACTAGTGGGGTATGGGAAATGTCTGTTTCTTGCAGCAGATGACATGGACTTCCATCTATCATCAAACCAGGACCAGATTGCTACTGTAACTGCCATGTTCGACTTTCCCTGAAAGATTTCTTTAAAGACTGGCATTTCTTCAGCTGCAAAACAACCAAAAACCCCTGCTGCTCTTTTCTTCTCACAATAGCAAACTGGATTAGAAAAAGGCAGTAATCCCAGGAAACATAGAATTTCTTGACCATGAAGGACAAGTACTGTGGGTTATTTTATAAAGTACCTGCAAGCCACTGTAGTGAAGACTCCTTAGAAAGTGAACAAAATAATTTTCTCTCTACAGGAAAGAAATACTATTACCCTTCATGCCTGAGATATTCTTCCTGCTCCATGGGATTAACTTCAGTGTATTTCAAATTAAAACTCCTGGCTTTAAACATAGCTGGCGCTGACAGAAAATGAAACGTGGCGGAAAAAATACATGGATTTTCCCAATTAAAAAAGGAAACTAACCCAAACCACTGCTTTGCTCTTGATTTTTCACTTCTAACATTTAGGTTTGATTGGGGAAAGAGGCAGGAGTGCTAATGCACATTTTGCTTGTTTTTTTTACTTGAAAGCTAAGATCCAATGATACATCTTATAGGTATTAAGCAAGAAAAAGAACTTTCACCACACCACCCCATGGATGCACCCACTCTGCAGCTTGCACTCCAGAGCCTGTCCTACCTGGCAGGTATTATGTCTGCTAGAGTTTAAGCTTTCTTCTGAGGTCAGCGTACAAGGTCAGTTCCTACCATGGCTTACACTGCCATATACTCTACTGATGTGAGAAGGGTCCCAGGCTGTGTAATGGTGACATGCAATGATGGTAAGTGCCAAGCAAGTAGGCAAAGATCAGGCCCAACACATTTACTGTGTTATCAGAGCAAATTGTTTGGAGTCTTTGACCTTTACCACTCACATGGTTTAATTTCCGTTAGCTTTTGTACATTTATCACAGATGTTTTTCAGCATGCAGAAAATAGTCCAGAAGTAAAATTCCTTTAAGACTCAGCTTCAGGAATGCCACTGAAAGGTTTTAGCAATCTCAGGTGCGATAACCTAACCACTAAAGTGTTATTAATTTCAAAATTAATTTCAAAAGCAACACAACAAAAATGCCTTTAGAAAATTCAAAAGTGTTTCACATTGACCAATTTCACAAAATACACCGACAGCAGGCAAAGTTGTGCTGCACCAGAACAACTTGGCCAAAAAATGTCTCTGTGAAGACAGCTGTAATTTTCAGATCATCAGCTACTCTTGATTCACACCAAAGAGATAGGCAGTCAGTACTGCAGGCAGACAGTCCACCTGATTGCCATTGAGAGCCAAGAAAGATGCTGATTTACAATCTGCAGAAGGACTCCACTCTACCTACCATTTGGTTTCAGAGGCAGTGGAAGACTTCTCAGAGATTCCAAAAACTCTGGCTATTTTTTAAAAAGCCCACAGTGAAAAAAACCAACAATTATTCAGAAAGGAAAGCTTAATGCCACGAATCAACTGGGGAAAATACATGCATTATCACAACAGGATAGTATGAATGAAAACACTATGTTTCAAACTGACAAAGGGCAACATGCTGGACACTAAAAACACGTGTTGTGACAACACCATAAAACAAGCGAATGTTCGGGGTAGGTCTATACAGAGCAAACTGATTATGATAGTAGGAAGGCTATCAGAGCCAACACTGAAATCTAACACAGGGTGAGAATAGAAGAGTTAGGGCATTTGGTTAACCAAGGGCTACAGGAGAAAATAAATTTATTGTAATAAATCAATACTATTGCCAAACTGTCAGAGAATCAGGGGGCAAACTAACATTAAATAATTAAACAACTTCAGATTTAAAAGAACATCATCACAAATAGATTTCCAGATTCTGAAAAAAGTTGGCAACAAACATGGCCAAAATTCTAAGTCTAGCTCATTCATGGTTTTTTATAAAACCTGAGGATGTCTCTAATTAGAGATGTCACTCAAACAAGAAACAGCTTTAGGTAACACAAAAAAGTATAAGCAGAGCTCTACAACATTTACATCTAAAAGGAATGCAGAATCAGAGTTGCTAAGCATTCCCACTAGGTAAAAACATGAGAAAATACACCATATTGGGCAGACTTCTCCACAACATCTAAAAATAACGCACACGGAGAGAGCTCACTGGAGTCAGCATCCCTCCTGTGCAGAATGGTGATATTTAAACCATAAAATAATTTTGTTTTCACTCCTAAAGATGAAACACAAGCATATTCACACAATGACTGTTTTCAGTAAACATTATATTTATTCTTGGCAGATCTGAAAATCTAATTGTCAATGGCATAGGAATGGTTTCTGTAATACCTCTAGGGCAGACCCAGGCTTCAGTGCCTCATTGTTCACACATGCCCAAAGAACTGCTGCTGTTACATCCTGCAGACAGGACTGCAAGAAAACTGGTTCTGAAGGGAGAGGGGAGCTCGGTTTTCAGTTTTTGACCTATAAAAGCCTTGGAGCCTGGGAGCAGAGGGTGACTTACAACTCACTTCTACCACACAAGCACCATATTACCACGCTACTCTTTTTGGTAAGCCTAGCTAATGACTCACAGGTTGTGCAAGAGCAGCGGTGGACAGAGTACTAACCATAGACATTTTCCAGGAGACAAAATTATGCCCTGTCACCTTCCATAGAGCTCTGAGCCAGCTCCAAACCATACTTTTTAATGTGCAATATCTAAAAGGTTACCAAATGTAAAGAGGAATGGTTAGACATCTGGGGTTTAGCATTATAAAGTTCTGGAGTCCTTTCTTCCAGAATGAAGTAGTACATACCTCTCATGCAATCATGGATGTACCCTAAACCGAAGAGTTACAAGCACTTTCAGAAGAAAGAGCCGCATATAATCATCAATACTAATCCAAAATTCCTCTACTTTCCTCCTCCACCCTCTCACAATAGTAGGAAATACAGCTACAAACCTGGCTTAGGACAAATGAGCAGAGAACTTCGTGTACACAGGAGCCAGGTGGAAGGCTGTGGGCTGCATGGGGTAGAACATGCATTCACACAGGAATCAGCTACATTGTAGCAGACTCCTAATTAGCAGGTTCTTCTGCAGTTAAAGTACTTCTACAGAAGGTCACAGATGTGTTTCTGTTCAGTGCTTAAGAAGATACGTCATTCCAGACTTCAAAATCTTTTACAAAAAACAGTCAAAAGTGACACAACCTCATGAAAAGTATCAATTACAATGAACAGACATTTTGACCAAAACTCTTTCCCCCACCTCTATGCTAATTTTTTGTAGAAACATCCATGTTTTCTTGCAGACCTCAGACCCTTTTCTGTGTAAGCCAGATTAAAAATTTGTTACTAATTCATCTGTTTAGGCTGGTCAAACATTTTCCAGCTACACTGGAATAGGATCTTTGCAAACAATGAAAGTCACTAATAGAGAGGGAGAACCAGCAATTTATTTTCTTTGTCTTCCTAGTCAACACTAATTTATGAAATTAAGTAAAGATTTCCCTTGGAAGCAAGCATTCAAAAGTTCAGTATTTACATCTTGATATGCTACAGGGCTGCTCCACTTCTACATATTTTATGTATATGGTAGAATAATGTGGTCACACACACAAGCAGTTAAATGATCACTAGTACAATTAGCTATAAATCTGCCAGCAAGGCAATGTTTTTCTCATCTACTGCCAAATGCAATTTTATTCTAATTATGACTGCAAATTATATACAAGTGACAAAGTCAAGATTGTCTGTTCCTGTGATAACACAATATATCTGACAAAAACCTTCATGGCCAATTTATCTTATCTTGTTCAAGTGGATATAGCTGATTTCAGCTGGTTTCTCTCTCTACGTCTAGCACAAAAATTCAAAAATTAGAACTACTCAGGCCAGAAGTTGTAGCTTTATAGCCCTGGACTCTCTCCTCTGTTTTTCTCTGAGTTCTTCCCCACAACAGCAGGGCAGGAATTACATCACTTCAATTTTTTCATTGAAGGATGCCAATCTGCTAAAATACAAACTGCTGTGTGAAAAGTAGAAAACTGAGAGGATGTGATTAACTGAACATAGAACGAGTTGCACACATTTTTTTCAACACGTAACCCTCTAACTAAAACTAAGCACAGGTTCCCAACTAAGTACAGAGATTGCTCAACAGCTGCTATGTATTTTTAGGGACAGAAAACCAGAAGAAATCTCACAAGTCTATTAATTCAGTCGTGTGCTTTTGCAGACTAGCTGTTGTAAGGGCAGTTACAAATTCCACATTCCTCCTACCAGAAAGCTATTGAGGAGCTCACTCCCTAGAAAAATCCTCTTAAGTCTAGCCCAAATTTTCTTACTGCTATCAATTTCTAGATAGCCACACTTTCTACTGGACTGGAAGGTTCTTCTCTGTGATTTTTACTAGCTCTCAGCACATAGACTTTCCAGTTCTCTGACCTTGCCTTTCCTGCAACCGCTCTTCTGCATCACTTCCAGCTTTATTTAAACTGCCCTTGAAAATATGAGGTATTAAAAATGAGGCTGATGATGGACAACTATGTTTGGGTACAGCAATCTTATCTTACATTTTCAGCCCTTAACTAGAATATAGAATCATACAATCATAAAGTTCGGAAAAGACCTAAAAGATTATTAAGCCTAACCATCAACCCAACACCACCATGCCAACTAAGCTGAAGTGCCTGAAGTGTCCTGAAGTGCCATGTCTACACATTTTTTGAACACCTCTAGAAATGGTGACTCTACCACTTCTCTGGGCAGCCTGTTCCAATGTTTGACCACACTTCCAGTAAAGAAATATTTCCCAATATGCAATCTAAACCTCCCCTGGAGCAACTGGATGCCATTTCCTCTCATCCTATCACCATTTACTTGGGAGAAGAGACCAACCCCCACCTCAGTGGTTTGTAATGCCACATTGGTCCTTTGGGGGCCTTCCTATGATTGCTACAATCTAATCTTCAACAAATGATGCACTTACTATAGATGAGGGAAGAAACTAATGGTTTTGCTTCAACATGGAAACGCTTTCACCTTGGACCATTCAGTTCCACAGATTTTTTGTTTTTCTATTTTTACTGCCCTAATCCCCAAGCTCCCCCAGCTCTTCCCAGAGTATCGTTCAGTCCTTTCCCATACTGCCTATAGCTGTTCTCATTGCACCATCTAAGCATTTTGTACTCAGGTCATCAGGGAAAACACTGAACAAACTTGTCCCTTAGAAACTGTCTATAGTCTTTTATTTAGTAACTTTTTTTTCCCCCCCATGTTTATCTACTTGCAAATACTGTTGTGCTCGGGCAGTGGTGTGCCCAACAGAGAAAGACTGCAGTTTGGCAACCACAGCAGAGCAGCGCAGGAACACCGAAACATCTGGGGAGTTCTTTCCCAGAGCAAACATGCAGAAAAGCAAAATGCTGCATAAGAAGAGTAGAAAGGCTTGCTTTAAGTTTTTTAAAAAATAATCTGAAACTACAGATTAATTTTCAACAATCAATATTTATTATTGTTGCATTTGTCTGCATTCAAACAGGAACCACAATGATTTAGATAAATACCTAGTCAGGTCATGAAGTTTCACGGCAATTTCTGGAAGCACACTTGGTAAGGTCTCCTAGGAATAATGCTATTTTGAAAATCCCTACTGTAATCTCAACAGCTTTATCTCCCTCTGCAGTGTGTATCAGAATTTGGTCTGCTCGGAGAGGTCTTGCAAGGAAACCTCAAAGATATGCAATTTATGTCCAAAATATATTTTCAACTTTTACTTCACTCAAATCCAAAATGTACACAGCATGACAACCAAGTGCAAACTGAGGTAGCAAAACAGACCAAGACAATTCTTACTTAATTCAATAATTAATATTAATATTTAATTAATTAATAACAAATAATTAATGATAAATAGTAAATAACTAGTGATGAAACAAATGATTAATTAATTTAATAATTATGTTAATAACATAAATAAGATTAAGTTTTTAACATTAATTTAAGGTCTTATTTAATCAGACAAAATCACTGGAGCCAAGAATGGAAATGAGGAGTTGTGAGTGTGTGAGAGTAACAGCTAATATGCTGCAGCCATCAAGTGAGCTTCTGCTACAGACAGTGCAGTTTTGGCAAAACCAATTTATTACTAATTTGTCAGAGCTGGAACATACTCGTCTACAACAAAAGTTTCCAAACAGATTGGTTGTGCAGCACTATCTATGTATATTTGTCACTGCTGGAAACATCCTTTTCTAGTCTGAACTGCATTATTTACTTCCGTAAAGATGTTAAAAAGTTTTTTGTTCGGGTTTGTTTTTTGGTTTTTTTTTTTTTTAAGGTTTTTGCTGCAACTGGTCAGTGACACAGTCTGGGAGAAAAGGCGAAAGTTTACAGATTTTAAGGGATGCCCTGGGTACACTGCTGAGGGCAGGTGGTGGGAACTGGGGAACTGGTGCCATTCAGCTTACTCTTCCCCTACTACAAAGGGAAGACTGGAAGTCCTGGAGTAAGCTACCTCCTACTTACCATGCAAGAAGTACACATAGGAAGAGGTAGGAATTGTAGTGTAATCAATAAGCTGTGAATCCATAGCATAGTTTTCTTCTTATTTGCACATATAGCCATACTAGACAATATCTCATGCCTAATGTAGTGTTTTAAGTAACTATTTTAACTAACTGCAGACAGTTTTTGATTGAGGCACATTCCATCCACCAAGTGCAGCGCTGCAAATAGCACCATATGAATGTTAAATAATAATGAGGCAGAAAAAGTTTTTTAGAGGCCGAACCAGCACTAAAGAATTAGACATGACAAGCAGTTGTTAAACTGATTTAAAAGTCAGAAACAGAAAACCTGAAAAAATGCATCACTCCTCTTAAGTACATGGGAATGTACATATAAGTACATTTCTACATAGGAAGCCCACTTAGAGCTAAATGAAAACTGCATTATTTGAGTCATGAGATGCTTGCAGATGCAACCTTCCATGGAAGCTCAGTTTCGTACTCCTGTGGCCACATGAACTTACTTCCTCCCAAACCCTGGTTTGGCCAGAGCTTTAAGGTGGAAAATGCTTAGGACTTCTCTAGCATGAATTTTGCACAGTAGGACAGAGTTACACCTTAAAATCAGAAAATATTTGGTTTATAGTGCTTAAAAACTCAGAACATAATTTTTAAATCAACTGAAGACAACTAAGGAAGATGGAAATAAATGAAAAAGTTTGTGCAAAATGTTTCCCCAAACATTGAAGCTCTTGAAGGCAACTCCTTGCTTCTGTGCTCAACTGCAATTAACTCAGTGGTAGTTCACAAATTATCTTCAGTCAAACTGTTTGTCTTTCCAAAAACAAACACAACAAATTGCCTTTTTCTTTATTCACTCATACTTATTCTTAGTAATATATCCTGTTCTTACACATCATTCAGACAGTAGAAGTAGGATATGATTGGAATGTATGCTGGAGTAAGAAAGGGGAGTCATAGGGCTCCTTTCTTTCCCAGTCTAGTTTCTTACTGGAACTCTCGTCACAGAAGGTGATGCTTTCCCTACACCTCTACTTTGCGGTCTTTGCACAAACACATGCACTGCTCTCAACTCTGGCAACTCTGGGAAGCACAGCCTCTGACTACAGTGTTTGTATATCCCTAAAACTGTTCAAAACTTCAATAAACGAGCATTGATTATAGCAGCAGAACAATACAAGAATATATTTCTCCAACTTGAAATGAACAAAAAGGTTAGAATAAAAGTCACAACAAAATGTATGATCTAGAGCACACAGTACAGCTCAATTTACTACCAAAGCAGCCTAAAATAAGAAAACACTTCAGAATCAGATGGCCCTAAAACAGATTAGAGAGACAGGTCACCCTCAAAAAGTAAGACACCTTTGCAGAAGGTCTCAGTAAAAGCAGAGAGAAGTTAGGAACTAAGAGACCTGCACGTACCAAAGCTCAGACTGATGTGATCATGATGAATAGCCACACAAGAGCTACTAACCCATGCTGACATCCTCCACTGCACGACAACTGCGGTAGCTGCTGGGAGCTCATTACCTTCCCATAATAGTTAGCTCATGCCACAGTGGAAGGAAATTAATTTTGAAATGAAAAATGCAGTGCTCCCGAGCAGACGTGTCATTCCACAGCAGACAGTTTCCTGCCCAAAGATACAAGCCCACATTAATTTTACAGCACAGCTAGAAAAGGTGCTCAGGTTGGCTGCAGGTGCCAGGTGGGCACATGGGCAGAGCCCTTCAGCAATCCACAGTACAGATCCCATGGTCTAATTCATTACTGTGTCATAATGAACAGTGGACATTTCTAACCACCCTTACTTCTATGATAATTTGTTGAACTTGTTAAACTAATCCCCTAAAGAAAGATGCTCAACTGTTGCATGTGTTCGAGGCGTATGTCCACACAGATATCCTATAACCTAACCCCGATACACAATCTTTCACATATTTTAGGCACTGATAATGCTTGACTTTGCAAGGCCAGAGCAACTCGAGGTTTCTCTCTGCTCACACTGCCTTATGAAGCATCCACACAGTGTTGCACTGGTCTCAAATAGACCTGCACCATTCCAGGCTCAAAACTTGTACTAATGTGTCCCCTCCCACGCCACTTGATACATCTGAGGATTTTGTTTTGCCGAGCATTGGAGGTCCTGGAGAGAAGGCCCTGGAACCTATCCACAAAACATACACTACAGATGGTTCTTCCCAATCGAGCTAGAGAGTCATCCAGGTATTGCAAAACACTGCCATTTCAAAGTAAGCCCTCAGAAGATGAAGGTAACACAGCCAATTGCTGCAACATCAGTTGTTGCTAATGAAAACACACTCCTGTGTTGGCAGTGGTTCAACAAGGGCCAGGGTGAGGAAGACGAAATCACCTGTGAGAACTTTTGCAAGGACTTTACTGTCATTCCAAAAGCCATCACTTCCAGATTCAGCCACATGGCAGGGATAGGAAGCACAGCAGATCTGGCAGCTAAGTTACGTCCCTAGACATTTTTCGAGCACTCAGAAGGCACTGCTGGGACTGCTCTGATTGTGTCCATCCACAGCAGCATCCGCATGCCAGAGCTCCTCCAAAACACCTCCTTTCAGGGTGGCTTGCTGCTGTTCCATGGAAGTATTAGATTAGTAACTTGGAGATAATAAATTTGCAGTGACAGTTTTAACTTTAATAAAAGCCCTTTCAAGATTTCATAAATAGCCTAATTAACAGGTGGGAAGAAATGATTACCTGAGAAATGTTATCCTCTAAAACAGTACTTGAAAAGGCTCATTTATTAACAAGCTTTATGCAGCACCACTTATCCTGTCCTCTTTCCATGTTTAATCTCCTGAGGATGGAACGATTTAGTCTAATTCTGGGATTAATATAAGAAAAACACAATTGCCTGTCATACACAGGTGATCAACTCAGCTCACCTCACTGCCCTTTCCAGTCTTAAAGTATAAGCAATTATCTATTTACCAAAATTACCACAAAGATATGCCAATTTTTGGAACAAGTTAGTAAATAACTTAGATTGCCCCCGTATTTAAAATTATAGTAGGTGGTAAAAGCAGATAAAGTTATCCTCTGCTCAATATAATTCGTTCTTTCTGGGAACTTCTTTGCTTGGCTTTGCAGTATAAGAAATAAAATGTATAATCCATTGTAGGGTGTACAATTTCAGTATGTGGTTTTAACTAGTTCACATAACATGGTTATATTCTTAGGAATAACCTTAATTTTTAAAGGCCAGTCAGTCTCAACCTGGTTTAGGGCAGAAAGCTCAGGTATACTCCTTTCCTGCACAGGAAAAGATGTTCTCACTTTCCAGGCAGCTCTACACTACTAGTTATTTGCTTCTGTCTTGGTACACTATTAGTCTAATTAGGCAGTCAGTGTAGAAATGGATTATCAATTCTTACTTTAAGGAGACAAAAATCAGGCAAAAGCCTTCTCCGGGTGGTCTAGTAAAGTCTCACTCCAGTAAGTCACATGAAAAAAACCAAACAAAACAAAAGCAGCTAGTGCATAGGACTGGGAGAGAGATAACATGCCAGAAGGGAAAGAAAACCCCCTACAACTGATCCAAAGTTTCTTATCTGGTGATATGACTCAGTGCAAAGAGGAAGTACTGAACATTATTTAACAACAAGAACTACCAGTTTCAGAGTGGACGTATAGCGCCCAAGAAGCAGCTGTAAGAGTGCTCATTTAAAAGCTCACTGGGGTCCCAAAGTAGGCCCCCAAAGTAGGCCCCCATGCATTAAACTGCTGGTAATCTGGTAAAAGATCTCAGAAAGAGAATGAAATGCACAGGGAGGGGAACATGTACAAGCAATATGCGAAAGTTCCCAACAGATGAAACTAAAAGTTGGAAATTTGTGAATATGGTCAAAACAAAACAAACACTACCACCCTGATCCATTTCTCCCTCCATCTTTTTCCCTTCTGGGATGAGAAGGGAACCTGAAAAAAGTTTTTATTACTAGTCCATTTTATAGGTATCATCTGCATATTTTAACAAGAACAATTTGCTTCCGTATACCTTAGGTAAATTGGATTCAATTATGATCAGTTCTATCCCTTAATGTTCCCTACTCCATGTTGGATTTCTGCAGTTGAGAGAATACACTCCTACAGCAGCACTTTGCGCAGCACTTGAGGAGGTCAAAAAACAGCAGCTCCTGAAGATCGAAGGCCCATTGTGCTATTGGCACCACTGGCCCTGCTAAATATAATCTCCAAAATGAGGATTACTCTGGTGTTCTGTGTCACCACTCTTGCTATGACCAAAAAAAGAAAAGTGGGTTTGCCAGACAGTGAGTGTCACTGTGCAACTCCCACTTTTTCTGTTCCACTTCAGCAAACAAAGCATTAAGGACACTCTCCACTACTGTTAATGAATCACACCTGTAATTGCATCCAGATACGATGAGTTGTTCATACCTGAGTCATGCAGAATAAAAGCATTCCAAGGAAGTTCAAAAAGAAAAATAATCTGAAACAGATGCAAAATGATTGCAGATTATCCTTAAAAATGGGCAGTACTTCTCCTCTCGGTTCTCAGACTCCTGCGCAGTCAAAAGACAAGTACTCTGAAAGCCAGATCTTACTGACCAACAGAAACCTTTCCCAATTCCCCAAATCAAAGCATCAGAAGGCTTGAAGCTAGAAACAGCAGTGAGAAGTAACAGTCACTCCACCCACTCCAGCAGCAAGAGGAGAGTGGGAGCAAGCAGAGGCTCAAATGTAGCAAAACTCTAGTTATGTTGATATGAACTATGGTATCACCTAAACAGAGAATTACACATTTCTTACTCCTCCCTACAGGAAGTGGGAGTTGCAGGATTGAATTCTTACATTTATGTGCTCTGGAGAGTGAGAACATCTAATCCCACCTCCTGCTCTAGTCCTTCTTGAATGATTCTCCAGTATTCAGAGCAGTCACTGGATCGCTTATCAAACCAGGAGGATGATAAATGGGGATGTACATAACGAGGCAGAAAGGGATGGCCATTGCCAAAAAAGGTCACCTTTCCCCAGGTCAGTTGAAATGCAGCTTGAATTGTAAAAATAGAGGGTACCATTTCTTACAGTGTATCTAACAGCAAGGTATTGCTCTTTCTACAAGTGAAAAGGCTTTCAAAAAATAAAATAAAAATCGATTGTTATGAAAGTATTGATTACTGTTACTCCAGCAATTCCATTATGAAACATCTTAAACCGAAACTGTGAACCACTCATAATGTTCCCGTTTTGAGGATCATACTCAGCCTAACCACGTGGTCACATACTGCTTTTGAAATACCACCATACATCTATATCATTTTGCTGGTTATCCCTGACAAGTATTGCAGCTTAAAGTATGGTAAAATATATGTAACTGTGTAAAAAGGATTATAGAATTTTTAAAACTGAGAAATGAAGCATTTTTCTAGTAAAAGTGCAAATTTAATTTTATGTACCATAACTTACTAAGAACTTTTCCCCAGCTTAAGAAGAATCAGTTTCATATTCAGTCAAGGGCCAAACTTTAAGAGTCAACCTTTGAGGGAAGTTTTTTAACTTTTAAATTTCTATTTTATTAATAAACCCACCTGCCATTACAGTGGCACCCAAGACAAATGCAAAGAAAAAGCAACTAAAATTGTTGCAGGTTACCTTTTTCTTGCTCCTCTCCATTTAACATGAATAATGTTTGCAGAGCAAACACGATCACAACCAACAGGCTTTACAATTGAGTGTCTTAGCTTCACTGTACATTTAATCACCTGCAAACACCATTCACTGCCTCACATAGTTCTCCACTGTGAACATTATGATATAATTAAACAAGATGAAAGTAAACAATGTCACAAGAACATGAATCTCATTTTACGCAGTGCAATCTTAAAAGAAGAAAAATGAGTGGAAGAAAAGCTAAAACATCATCCCACACATTCAAAGATGGCAACATGAACAAGTGAGGTATCTAGAGAAAAAGTATTCAAAGTGTAAAATGCCAACAACTGGCAAACTTACAGTATTCATACTGCAAGCTGGATTGTACATTTATTTAAAGATAAATAGATAATCTGCTGTCTGCTATAGGCACATCTTTGGGTCTCTCCAAGCTTAACCAATGCAGTATCTTCTCCCTGTAATTGCTTGAGTTAAAGATACAGAAATGCAAGTGCTCAATCTTTGTTCATTTTGAATTCTGAGTATGCCATAACTTATTAATCCCTCTATATTTCTTTTATGAAGTGGTTTTGTTAATGATCCTTTGCTATATTGGGAATGATAGTGCATAAGGAAAATGAAAATATAACAGTATACTCACAAAAATAGCTCAAAACTTTACCAAATTACATATCCATGTATTTACTGAGATGATCGACCTTCATAAAGGAAGGCATTTGTATAAAGCTATAAAGATATACAGCAGCTCTCAGCATATTATATGAATGTACATTTTGTATCTGAGGTTTCATTACTTGAAACAGTAGAGTGACTCGGACTGCATCTTTCTAGAGCTTTGTGCATTTAATAATTCCCATAATTGACTGGCAGTTGATGTATCTGTTAAGAACAGCACACCAAAATTATACAAAAAACCACGAAGTGACTGGCTGGTCATGAAGATGACCTCTAGCTACCCTTGACACCCACCTTTATTCCCCCCCCCAGATTTTTGGGACAGAGGAATTAACATCCAATGCCACAACTCTGGTTCCAAAGACTGAGCAATCGTTTCTGCATCTTCCATGCAAGCCATCACACAGAAAGGGTAACACATCTGCTCAAAGTGAAAAGAGAACCCATGCTGTCTGCCAGCCTGACATGATCTTCTGGTACACCGAAGAGATGCTACCATAAAAGACTTCGGTGAGGACCTATCTGAAATACTTTTTAAATCAGGTCACTCCTGTTGAAAAACTAAGTATCCACACTGGAAAAGGTGCAAATAAAGGATTTTAGGATAATCAGGGAAGTGAAGACCACATTTTTCCCAGAGACTACAAGCTTGACTTCAGTTCTGTGGACTCAAACCCAAGAAAAGCCAGGTTTGCTCTGCCACCATAACCACTGTGGAAGGGGGGAAGCATGAATCCTAAGTCAAAAGATAGTGATAGCAGTGGAATAAATGGGTGTAAACTTTCCCATTAATAAGCTTAGCCTGGAAATGTGAAGAGAATTTCTAAACAGGCTTAAACTTGAGACTGATTACCTTATGAAAGGCATTAGACGAGATGCAAATGCAGGGACTGGAGTCAGGAGCTTTTGTAGTCTCATACTTCATGGATTTTAAACCGTTTATATCCGGGCTTCCTTCTTTTTCCTCACTGGGGCAAGAAAGGGGCAGATGGGCATCCTTGGGGCTCCTGCCTCCTCCAGTCATGCTCAGCTCACCGCAAAGTCCTAGCTGCTCTAGGGCCCCAGCCACCACCTGAACCCCATTTCCTGATTTGTGCCTTCTGCCCAGCCCCTGAAAAACTAGGAAGACAGCCTGTGCTACCATCTAAACCACCTATGGGTTTGTCCAGGCCCTGAAAAAAATTGAGTTCCTCATTAGCCTGGAAAAAGGGTCAACATCAGCACAGCACATTACAAAGTCTGTAAGCCACCAGGAAAGCTTACACCTTCACACTTTGCTTTGGACTTCTTGCAGACTGAATGCTCCAAGGCATTTTCCAGATTGTACACATTTTCAAGTTGTTGTTTTTCCAAGAATGTAAGGAAAAACTAAGCAGGAAAAAAAGAGATCTGAAAATTCAGAGCCACATTCTGCAACACAGGGTGAACTCTGTATCACAAGGTCAGTCCAAAAACACAGGATGACTTGGATCCTGTTTTCTTTTTCATATAAAATGACACTGCTTGGATAATACAACTTTGTTAACTGTGTCGCTGTATTAAATTGGGCAATACTCGTCATTTTTCTGTACCCAAGACCAAGCATGTAGCACCAGGTGCTACAATCAGAATTTTCTTTCACTGTGATTATTTTTGACCTTCCAATAATGAACAGAAGCTGAACTCATTAACAGACAAACAGGACTAGATGACTACTTGAGTTAAAGGAAGAAACAAAATCAAAGAAAACAGAGACCATGAGTGCTTCTGGCAAAGCACCTCCACTCTTCACAGTGAGCACTTTTGTACTGAACACTGCTGAAATCAGCCAGAGTTAATGTATACCACCCTTAATGTCTTCTTCACTGGTTTGCTCAGACCCAGGGGAGCTAGGATTGCTGAGTAACAGAACTGAATTATTGCTGCTGCTTATTAGTAAGCAGCCTAATAAACCCCAAAAGGAGAAACAGTTTCCAGTCATGATGAGGAGCTTCACAGGTGGTGTGGAAGAGTTAACTGTGCCAGCAGCAATGCAGGGAAAAGTAGGGGAAAGAGTCTCTGCCTGCATTTAAAATTGCCATAGGTAAAACACAAAACTGTGGACTATCACATCTACTCAAGATGTAGATACAGCAACTCAAGAAAGGTGGAGAGTGGTAAGAGTCTTTTCCAGGGCCTTCAGACTTCCTGAGGACAGGCAAGTTCTGGGACAGAGCCAGTCCAGGAGCTGTAGCTTTCCCATCCAGTGCACTGTAACAATACTTGGTTGTGAGACGCTACAGAAGTAAACATCAGTAAAAAACTCACTGGAGAGATTTTTGCACTTGACAGCTGTATTACTACACACAAATTTCCAAACAGAAAAGCATATACATTGCTATTGTATAGACAAAACCTTCCTCAGCCCTTTACCCAAAAGCCCAAACCCATGAGTCACTTGTCCTTTCTGTAGGAGCTGACCCACTGCCTCTGACTCCCAGAGAGATACTCAGGAATACGCATCAAGGAAGAGATGCAAGTGGCTGAAGAGCTGTACCATGGATGCTCTGTAACGGGAGCAGTGTGTCACTGTGCAACAGGGAGGGAACAGCTGTGACTCATTTCATAGTCTACTGAACATGAAATGAGTTTGTTTCCATCTGTGATAACTGTGCTACCACTTGCAATGCATATTAGGCATTGCTGCTATGATGTCTTCTAATACCATGGCAAAAACTAAAGACTAAGGAGCAGTGAGGTCTCCGGTTTCTGATGCACGGGACAGTGACAGAGTTTTGGCTGCCACTGGTCTCACTTTTAGAGTTTATGATCAACCCCGAAAAAACAACAGAGGACCAAATGTTGGTCCATTATTTGTCAAAATTCCCCCTTCACATTGACACCAAAGACTTATTCACCACTCATTGTAAATCCCCAGCTAGGACACAGAGGGGGATGTGCATTTCCACTTAATAAAATATATATATTTTTTAATAGTTATTCATAACATGGCTCATTTTTAGCACCAGATCATGAGCCCTAATAGCCTGGCATTACTCAAGCCTCCTTGCCAAGGGACTATAGTAAATCTTGCAGTCCCAGCAGCTGAAATAAGTGAGCCCCGAGAGCCCGAAGTCAAAACACGGCCCCATCATCATGCTCCTCTACTCCCTCCTGCACAGGCCAGACCTAGCACAGCACCAGGTCCCACACCAATAAAAGCTGCCCGAGCCAGCATTAGTGTCAGATGGCTGGAGACCAACAAGGCACCCTCGTACATTGATCTAGCTAGAAGTCTCCACATGGTTGATCTGCCATTTCAGAGTAAAAACAGGATGGCATGTAGAAGTCGAACAAATACACAAGGACTTCCACAAATATTTAATGAAGTGGCATCCAAATTAATAATGAAATTATACTGCAAGACTAAATATTTTGACAGTCAACCAGTTGGCTTCATTACCACTGTCACTCTTCTTGTGATAGACATCATTATTATGCAATTTCACATTGTGACAGTCAAAATAAGTTTGTGTGTTAGGATACAAACAGATAACAGGCTGTTTGTCTTTCCAATTCTGAATGGAAAAACCTAAAATATCGCAACTTCCAGTACAGTGTAAATTTCAGTCTTTGGCTAGCTCAAACTGTCGAATCTTGGCAAATTGGTACTTCAACTACCTTCTCCTCAAGAATTGTTCTGTTAGCAGAACATGTAGCTGCTTTTAGTGAAGACATAAAGCTTCAACAAAAATTCTCAGCAAAGTTTCAGAGCTATGTGCCTTTGCACTACCATCATGCCAGTAGTATACTTGTTTTATTCCCATTGCAACAGGAAAATATCAAAATTAGAGGAAGAAAAAAATTACTTTTTCTCCAGAGCAGTATATTTAATGGCTCTCAGGAACAAAACCTTTATTTCTCCCTTTGCTCTTTGATCAAATGTTAATGATGTGACAGATACAATACAGCTGGAGGAGGTTCCCAAACTGTGCTACAGTTGTACCACAATCTGCCTCAAAGTGGTACCCAAACACTGCCTCAACAGCCTAACATCTCTTCCTGTACATAAGCATGGCTAGGCACAGAGCCAGGAGCTGCTGCTGCTGACAACAGTAGCATCTTTGCAAATTTAATTCAGGAAAGCCTTTTTTTTTTATTATTATCTTTAGTGTAGGACTTTAAGTCACAGGCTTCTGAAGTTTAATTGCAGTCTAAAAATTATGCCCTGAGTATCATCAGGTACGTCACTGTCTTACATTTGTCTCATACATGCACTTTTCCTCAGAATTTCCTCTTGGTGCCTTTTACAGCTAGGCACAAAGTGAGATTTAATATAACCAGTCCAAACACCTTGACAATATAACACGCATTGTGCTTCACAAATCTTTTTAAAAAGGTGAATGGACATTAGACTAAGCATGCATCCTGTTTTTGTATCACACTGCACTGGTTTCTCAGGAACCAGAAGGGCTGAATTTCATAGAGTGTTCCTAAAAGTAGTTTCAGAAGCAAAAACCAATAAGCGAAATGCAGGGGTCAAATATTGTGGAAATTTTTAGACATTTAAGAAATCCTTTACTCTTGGGGGCAGAAGGAAAAAAAAACCACAACAATGTGCAGCCCAAACACCAAAATGGAGCTCCCTGAGAGCACTACACCCTAACCCAGCTGCAGTTTCCTGCCCAAAGACCAGGACACAGCAGTGCTTGTAGAAAGCAGAAATGAAAGCCCAGGAAAACTACTTCTTTGTTTCCCCTTTTAAGCAGGGTAGACCCTAAGACAGTGACAGGTGATGATGAATACCTTTAAATTCTTAGCATTTTGCTAGGAATATTTTTACTCTGAAGCTTGTCAGATACAAAGGCCCAGTGAAGGCATTCAAGTTTGGATAATTGGAAGTGGGGTGAAGCCCTGCGAGCCCTGTGCTTGAGAAGGAGTGCCTTCCCTCAGGGAAATCCTGCCACAGGTTTGCCTATATCAGAGGCCAAAAATTTTCCCTGGAGAAATTATTTTTTACGATCTACCAATGATTCATCCTTGGCAGAGTGATTTAACTTCAGTCAGCAAAGCTGAACTCCAGCAAGAGGAGGAAAATCATCCTGGTCTTTGTCATTTTGATGGCAGAACTCAATAGCTTCTCATTAGCAAGTCCCCTCTGGAGCATCATTGGATGCAAGGACTGCTACAAATATAATTTACCAAGGACACACTAACACTAGCAATAAGAAGTTCACTAAAGGGAGTAGCTATCATCATTAGACAGGTAATCCCATCTCCAGGATTTTCTGTGGCACAAAGCTCCTACTACTCGTCTCCAAGGGTATAATTACCTTTTGGAAATGAAGTGTGGTTGTATGAGAGAAACTTCTGGGAAAGCTTCCGTTTCCTACAAACCAGTTAAATGCTGAAGGCTTTACATGTGCGCTAAAAGGCTTTTAAAAACCATGTCATTTTGTCAGTGGGCTGTTTAGCAGCAAATGTTTGCTGTATAAAATCATTATCTGGTTTAGTCTTTTATTATCTTTGTCACCACTCCAGAGAAATGATATTAACTAATATCATCACAGTTGCTGTTTTACAAATGTAAAATATATGCTCGAAATTAACAAACACCTCCTTCATAAGACCAGGTCTATTCTGACTTTGGCAAATATCATTAGAAGAGATCTAAGGGCATGGTAATCATCTCATTTTTCTTCAGCTAAAATTATTTAAATATAGAAAAGATTCTTTGCTGAGAAGGACTAGCAGCACTAAAGACAGCATGTCAAAGGTAATAACTTACACAGCTAATCCCTGTGTATCACACTGCATATTTACCTCTTGACATAATAATACCTGCATTTCTCTAAATAAGAATTTATCAACACTACTATTATTGGCAGAAAAAGGAAACAGAACATAAATCTTGTAAATAGGCTTTATGAATAATATCAGTAGGTTTTTTTGCTTTCTATCAAGCTTCCATTCCAAAACCCATTCGTCACATTTCAGTAACACAGTAATGCTGGCAATCTACAGCACAGGTAATATTTTAAAAAAACAACAGGAAGACACACGCCTGAGGAAGCCCATTCATCATTGCAACCTCCTCCTAATCTCAGATATCTTGGGTACCTCACTATCCCTAGGTGAGGCATGGCCTTCCCAAACCCAAGCCAGACTTTCAAACATCTTTGATGGGTGTACAATCAGCATGTGTCAGAAGAGATGCTGAAGTACAACTCCAAGAACCAAGCTGGCTCAGTGGTAGCTCACAAACAGCACACGTTCAGGTCAGCACACACTAACACATAGCTCACCCTCCAGATAAAGCTCTCTCTAAAACTTTATGCTTCCTAGCACATTCCCCGGCTATAATTCAGTTGCAGGGAATAAGCCAAAAGGCCTCATATTTTCACTTCCAATTGAGGGATCAATTTCAAGTGTTTGGCGGTGAAATCAGGACCTACACCCTCCTTTCTCTTTCTCAGTCATCTTCAGTTGGGCTTGCAAAGCCCTCTCTTCTCCTGGGGGTGGGGGAGAAGAGAATGACATTCCTACAGAAGCTCTCCTAGCTTGATGGCATCCACACCTGCTGTCCTCTGAGGGACAAGGACAGGTCTGCATGGTTGCCTTAGAAGCCCCTTCCACCGCAAGTCTGCTGCTGCCCAAAAATTATTACTGTACCCACGTGTCCAGTGGCCACCTTCACTGTATCCATGGTGAATGCCATGCAGTAACCAGAGAATACAGAAAAGGAAGCAAAGGTGTTCAGGTGGCCAAGGGCATACAGGTTTCTGGCAGAGGTTCCCCACCCTTGTTCTAGCTTCTTGTAACAGCACTGTACTTTAGTGCACTGCATGAATCACAATCCACTTACCCTTCTTCCTGATGGAAATTACAGACCTGTTAGAATCATATCAACAGAGGGAAAGAAACTGTCTGCTGAGGTTAAGGAGATGAGCTGAAAGACAGCTGAGCAAGTTGAAATGTTTGCTAACACTAATATTTCAGATGGCACAGCAGTCTATTAGAGGAGTGGCACAGAGCCCTGTTGCTTAGAGTAATTTGAAATAAACTGGAAGAGTTTCAAATTTACATAAACATGACACTGTTATAAGAGCAGCACATATCTTGGAATTTGTGCCTCACAGACTATCAGACAAACCTGTCCTACAGTCTTCTTTAATGTGGTTATTTAATTCCTTAAACTCAGACTAATACAGAATGGTCTGATTTTGTAACCACTTTTGAAAACAGGAAGAGTGGGTTTCAAGCCACCATACATTCCACAAAAATCACATTACCAATTTACAGTCATCTACTTTAAGGATAAATGCTTACTCAATATCTTTGCCACACCATGAACCAACAAATGGACATTAATCCAAATTATCTATGTCACCTCAGTGCAGCCACTGATCAGCTCTGGACCTGCTGCTCTGCCAACTCAAAGCATCAAAGGATCTAGCCCTAAATGCTTCACTGCATAGTAAGGAGGGAAAACAAACTTAAGCCATGTTTTCCACTTCAGAATTTAAAACAATTAATAGCTCATACTGCTTAAATCTCCAAAGTTCATGTAGTCATTCAAGCCCCTCATTCCTCAAAAAGGAAGGGAAGGGAGAGAATGATGTTTTTCTTGCTGTAAATTATCACAAAACTGTTATAACCTGGCAAAACATCTTCCAGTATAAGCTGATTTTGAACTACTGTACTTTCAGAAGTAGACTACTCTGTAACATGCCCAAAAGCAAACATAAACATCAGGAAAAAAAAAACTTACAAGACCTTTGAAGTTAAATTTAAGTTAAATATTTATCTCTTTTCCCTTCAACATTTACTTTTTCTTTTAACTGTTTTATTTCTGTTTCGGGGAGGATGGGGTAGGGTGGGGGGTGGAGCACAGTAAAAAGAGCATTTAAATATGAGCTTGACACTGCATTTCATTATGTTTTATTTTTTGCCAAGAATGGAATTACTTATTCTACTAACTCCAGATTGGAGCTACTGACAGCCCATTCTCAGCATCCTGATTTACTGCTAATGATGCCACAGTGGATGAGACCGTTCCTAAACACAGCTAAATAATCAGCAAAACAGCTTAATTCAAAATGTCAGCTCCTTGTCACTGTATATTTTCTTTGCACTTTTTAAAAAAAGCAACACATCATTGATTTAAAGCAAAACATAAAATAAAAACAAGAACAAACTGACTCCTATCTCAGGTTTCCTCCCACTCTTGCTGCATTTAGCACAGCAAACAAAAGCACACCAAAGCCTGTGTGAAATCATCCTTCAGAACAGCAACAGATAAAGCCATTATAAATTCTAAATATAGCCTTCTAGATATAAAAAATTTAACAACAGTTATATAGAATTATTAGTAGTATGCATATTCTTTACAATCAATACTTACTTTGAACCAGAAAGATAACTGTAAAATTATATAGTTAATGAGTTTCTGGTAAGTGGGTATTTTAATCCACATCAGGACAGCTGGGAAGAGTAACTTTTGATAGGTGAGAAAATTCACAGTAATGGAACAGAGCTGACCCGTGTCACACCTAGCAGACATTGCTGAGAAGAATTAACAGTTGCCATTTATTAGTCCACATTTACCATGCATCTCTTCTACTCTATTGCTAAATTAAAACCACATTATTATGCAATAGCTATTATTTAGCACCTACATTTCAAATTAGTTTAAAATGTAGTCATAGAGGTTCAGACCTGTGCAAATTCTAGAACCATTAGATGATGTGGATTTCTTCATCATTATTTCCTGTGTGTAGGGGGAGCTCTGATGAAGAGACAGCAAAGGACCCAAAGGACAGATTCAAACTGAATGGCAAGGTGACTTGTGATCTTTCCAGAGTAAAAAATTATTTACAAGCAGATCAGAAAGCCCCCAATTAACTGATGAGGGATTTTCTCCTAGTAGTTTCACTGCTTACATAGCATTACATGTGCCTCAGTTTCAAGAAATGAGTAACAGATGTACATATGAGAGAACTGAGAGACTTGAGGTTGGTGCTGGTTGGCAGAAGATGCTCATACAGAAAGCTGTGGTTCAGCAATAACAGCCTGCCTTGTTGCATCCCAGGCACAGGAACGAGGAGACAGTGAAGATGGGGAAAACACGTCCTTGCACCAGCAGAGCTTTACATTGGGTTACAGTGCAATGACTGAACCAGCAACATACACTTGGCCCTGGCTTCCTAGAATCCCAATGGACATCAATTTTCTGTATCTGGAAAAGCTGCACAGCTGTTCCCCACCCGGTAAGTGCTAAATGGCAACATCCATTCTTCCCATGAAGCATTGTGGAGAAGAAAGAGAGAGAAACCCTGATTTACTTCCAGAAAGATATCTGTAATAGCAGGGCAGCAGCCACACACATCTAGACACCATATCTGAAACTTTTCAACTGGCCAGAGTCAAAGTCTGTGCCACATGGAGCATAGCCCAGCATATATGAAACTGAGATGTTTCAGGATTGCTCTTAGCCCTTGCCCCGTGTTTGTCTTCTCAGCCTATTTGTGGCTTCATCAGATGAGAGAAAGCTCTGAAGCCCCTGCTCTCAGTGCTGCCTAGCTGAGAGATTTGGCTGCCTGGGACCAGCACGTACCCACCAACACACTGACAGCAGGCTCAACACAAACAAAAACAAGTACAACGAAAAAAAAAAAAAAGGCTTTAAAATTAGTCTTCACCAAAACCTTTCAAGAAGCTTCTTTCATGAAGGGTTTAAAATCAATAGAGCAGCGCTCTTTCTGTAATTACTCATTGATAGTACAGGCTGCAATGGGAAGAGAGGCAGAAGGCCAAATTCATTCCTGATGTAAGCAAAGAGGTCATACAGAGGACATCAAAAACCATAACCTTTCCCTACATGTCAGGATCTGACCCACAGTGCAGATCAGTGCTTCTGATTGCTCAGATGAGCACTCATGGTGCAATACAGGCATCTACATTAATCAACGACAGAGAAAAACTGAAATGCACCATTTATTCACTTTGTGATTTAATTGTTCTTTTAAAGAATAGTTGCAGCTTTAATGGAATATTTTCAGTTAATTCAAATGGTTTCTAAAGTGTTTGCATATTCTCCATTTTTCTGATACAACTCATTTACAGCTGAGGGAAGCCTCCACTCACAAGGCTACACCTCTCTTTGTCAGAGTTAATAGCAATTCCTACTGCTGACATTCAAGCTGTCACTCAGGCAGACATTTGCTATAAACATCTTCTTTTCCTTCTGTTTCTGCAGACACCTTTAAACAGCACCTCCTCTCACTTCATAAGCCATATTAATGCTGTTACTGTAGTGCAACATCTCTCTAGTCTCGCATAAAATTAAATGCCTGTTTAGCAGCTTACAAACCTTAAAACAGTTTATCTTCCCTCTTTATTGTAACAGAGCAAGCAAGAATAGTAGACTATTATTACAGCATTGCGTAACATGGCTTCTCTGTCAACCCAGTGGCATAAAATTAAATTACTATCTGAAAGATGAACTAAACCACTCATTTATATGTTACAGTTTTGTGAGGCTACTGGGCGAAAAAACAAACCTGCTGCAGACAGATTTCTAAAATTAGGACAGCTCAACTTGCCAAGGGTTAACCTGTTCACGCACCAGGGCCTAATCCTTTCTGTTCCTTAAGGATTGTTTAATTATGTATACCAAGTGCAATAGCTCCAGCAGGAAAGATTAAAACAGACTCTCACAGCCTAACATGAGGACATTTAACCAGAACATTGCAAGGCTACAGACCAGTGTCTCCCGTGTTCATGGGGGTATCATAAGAATTTCATTCTCCAAGAAAATAAATTTTAAAATAAATCTGAAGGGTCTCAGTTACACACTGAGGTGAGGTTTAAAAGCAGCTTTCATATGAAGCAGGATTATCTCTTCCTGGACGTCTAGCAAAGTGCTTAAAAAGTGCTTGGATGCTTTTGAAGTACCAAAGAGTATGCAACAAGTACACCAAGTGACATTTTTCACTTTCATGAAAATAATAAGGCCCTTTAACTTCAAATTTATTTTCGCAGGGAACAAAAACAGTTAGAGCCAACCATATAGGATGCTCCATGGCACCCCTCATCATTTATTCCATCAGCAGCTTGCCTCAATGCATAATGATTAAGAATACTTTTTGAAACACTCTCAACATAACCCACAAGAGATAGAGGACATACTTATGTTACATATTTTTATTTCTGCAGTACACTCTGCATCTAACACATTCCTTTGACCAAGTAATCTGAATCCTGTCCACCTTGTCCAGCCTGATCAGGACTGTTTTAACATTCATAGTTTCTGAGAGTTTTGATTGTTAATATTTAGGGAAGTGGGAGATAAAACCTCTACACAGTAACAAAATCCAAGCCCACGACCTTTAGGAAAAAACAAACACACACACCAAAAAAAACAGCCCGAAACATGGCAAGACAACACACAACCCATCTCAAGCAGAAAGCCCAAAGGAGAGCTTACTCCTCCTAACATATAAATATGCCATGGTGGGGGAATGCATGGCTGTGGCAGGCGTGGAGGCAGGCAGTGTGTGGAAGGAACCTGCTGCCTCTCCATCCCCAGAGGACCAGGGCCTTGCAGAGCCTCTGCAGAGCAGAAGAGAGTTACCCTGAACTCCACAGACAGGTCAACCATGATCTGGCCGATGCTACAATTCCTGGATGATGCAGGGAAATCAGCAATAACATGGCACAGCTTTTCTCACTTGTGCTACTCTTTCTTTATCTGACTACTGTAGCATTTTCTTTTACAAGTACTGTAGCAACAAATTGGCACCAAGCTGAAACAATCATGCATATGAATGTATGGTTCTTCGCAGATGATACTAAAATTATTTCTGGACTGTTTTTCCTGATCTAGACAAAATGTGCTTAAAGAAAACAAAATTTTCTATAAATCTATTGAAAGCAAAATGAATTTATACAGTGGTGCAATCAGATAATGGGGAAGAAAATCCTAAATATTGTAAAAAAGCAAAACAGGTGCATAAAGTCATTATTCCTGTGTCCTTTTTACTACCTCCCAGCAAAAAAGCCAAGCAGTTCGAGAGAAAGACATCTCTTTTTCAACCCTTTCTACCCATCACATTAAATTTGAGAGAGAGAGGAAGCATCTACAATTTTATTTCACAAGCCCTCTGGAAAAATAAAATAGATTTCTCAAGCAACAGTAACTCTTCAAGTCTCTTTCATATCTTTTCTCTCATACATGCCTTCAGGGAGCTCCGCTGCTCCCCTTTTAAGCCCAAGTACTGATTTAAAAATCAGAAATTCCAGGCTGACAAGCAGCAGATTCCCAGAAGCCCCGGGGTATATTAACATGAAGCTCTCTAGCAAGGTCTCAGAACTTCCCAGCCCAGTTTTTTTACTTTCTGTAATTTAAGGTGAAACTGTTACAAGTAGAGCACATACACTAACTGGACAGGAAGATGCACTGGGCACTCAGAGCAGCTTTCTCTAGACTGCATTAGCTCTGTACCAAGAGCTGTGTTTTCCAAATCCTGTTCACTACAAGGATTCTGTTAAAAATTCAGACAACAAAAATATAAAATGCTGCATGGCTCCAGTGTAAAAATTATGCTAATGGCGCATGTGTACTCATTTAGTGTCACTTTTTAATAAACATTTTAAAAATTCTAAAAAACAAACTACCACCAAAGTAGCAAAATACTTGCATGGACCTTCTCCATACCTCACTGCAGTTTACTGCATTCTGGCCTGCTCTTTTTTGAGCCCTGTTTTAAGCATTCAACAGCAACACGGCACTGACCAAGGACCTCAGTTCCCTGAGCACATTCATTTCAACTGTAGTTTTCTTCTTCTGAACATCCAAGCAGTGTAGGTTGCTGACGCTCAGATTCACAGAAAGCAAAAAAATCAGAGCTATAAATGCGGTAAGTTATTGAAATTACAGCTGGGCATCATTTGTGGCTCTCTACAGACTGGAAACAATGTCACTGGACCACACCAGTCCCTCACAATTGCCTGCACACAGCGAGTTTGTAGAGAACGTTCCCATCAGTGCATATGTCATCACTGTGAGCTGCTAACTGATCCCAAGCTAGCACATATTTAGAGAGCTCTGGGCAACCTAGTTTTGGACCAAGAAGAAAACCTGCCAAGTTTAGCCAGCATTGTGTGCTCTGTCATTAGGGGCATACTGGAGAGATTTAAAAGGCTAACTGCTGCAGTCCAAAGAGTATCCGAGTGTCTTTTATTCAGAGAACAGCACACTTCCAAACACATTACTAAAAGCCAGCAAGTTTAATTCATTTCTGACATAGAAGTATATAGCTGGGCTGTAAAAAATGCAGGTTCATATTGTTTCCTAAGAACATAACTATGTTACTTGCAATATAAATTCATTTCTATATTTGCTTCATCTTTTTGTGCTCAGATCTGTATCTGCATTCAGCAAGTCAGCTCTGGGAAGTACTGCTAAGTCACTGTTTATGCTCACTCCTATTCAAACCGTAGCATGCCTGAGCATTCCTTTTTAAGGACTTGGCTGTCACAAAGATGAATGCTGTGGTGATTCAATAAAAGAGCAAATGGTAAGATTAATAATACATAAAAACAGTTCTCAATAGTGAATATCTTGTGACATTTTACACTTACTTTACAGGCTAATAACACAGAAAGAAAACAAGTGAAATCAGCTTCTGAAGATGTCTCAGCTGATTAGTGGCAAACCAGCAACAATAAAAATTTAAGCCTGCTGACTCTTTCAGCATTCAAATGACCACAGTTGTGTATAAGCACTACTGTGAACTCTCTCTTCTTTATCCCTTTTTTCACAGCCAACATAAACCAAGCCAACCTGAAAAACTCAGGTTAAAGGACAACAGTAAAGTCAAGAGTAAAGTAAAGTGCATTTGTACAGCAGAATTATTCTTTTCTTCACATACAGAAGAGCACGTAACTGCATCAGCTCATAAAAGATGCCTCCAGGAATGAGGTACATCACAACTTCTGGAAAAGATGTGAACAAAAACAAGAAGGAAAATTGTCGGGGCGCACCACAAACGGACTTCACACAACTCTGTAAGAGTTATAACTGAAGACCTGTATTATTAAAAATGGCTGCAATATATACTTTTCTGACTCCCAATCACCCACCCCAGTACAAACCCCATTGGTTACATACATTCCTAGCTTATACATGATTGGCTACGTGTTTTTGTCACACTCTGTTCACATCCCTTGATGCATGTGCTGTTGCACCCCTATGTCATGACGACTCAGGACTTTTACTGTTTTCCACTTCTCTTACTTCCCAGACGGTGCCTCTCAATTCTTGCTACAACATTCTATTCTTGATACTTTCTGAGATAACAACCGTGGGACACCAGCTTGTTTACTGGTCCCATGGTCTGCCTCAGCAGCACCTGTAACACTGCTGCCTTCTCTAACTCAGGCACACTAATTTTCTAGAAACTCACAATTACTTCTCTATAACCCCACTGAAAATAAATGGAAAACTGAAAGGTTTTGACTAAGGACTTGTGTTGTGGCTTTGGTTGGTTGTAGTTTTCTTTTTAAAGTTCATTTATTTATTCATTGTCCTTGTAAGTGAAAAAGCCCAGTCAATCTCATGTCTTTTCTCTGCATTAGCTTGAGCTGGCAACAGTGCATCTGAAGTGACTTGTTCCCACATCACTTCTGCAAGTCCTCATCAAACCCCATCCACAATATGAGGTCCAAATAATCTCAGCTTATCACAGTGAGGACACATTCAACATATGGACATGCCCGGCTGCAGTTTCCTGACTTAGCTCTCCTGGTGATGAGCAACAGTCCAGTTAAAAGGATCTCAAAGGGTAACAAGCAGAGGCTGATCAGCCCCCCATAAAGGTTCACCATTTCTAGACAAGGACAAAGCAGAGAGAAGACAAATTAGATGTTAGCAGGTCTTGCAATATCATAACCACTTTCTTCAACAATCAGTCCTTTTAGCTTCTCTCAGGTAGCACCACAAATGCAATCATCTTAGTGTGCAATTCTCCTCAGCATTGAAAAGAAGCACTTTAACATTGGCACCATTGTATTTCCTTTAGTATAGCTCTTGGTTTTGCATCCAATTTTGAGAAGTAACAACAACAAATGGAATTGGAACTTTAGGTTGACACTGTAATAAAATCTTGGTCTTCTCAACTGCCCATTCACCCCTGGTTTCTATTTCTGAAAGCACTTCCATGTAGACGTACCATGAGTTGAATGAAGATCCCATTATGCTTGCAGTTGCATCTATGAACTAGCACTGGCCCAGAACAAGAGGAAAGGGTGAAGCATTGTTACAACACTAAAATTACAATTATTTTTTTTTAATAGAAAATATATATATGGTCAAATTAGAGGTAGACAATGGTTGGAAGGGACAAGGGCATAAAATAAACTCTGCTCATACTCAGTGCTGCTTTTGTAAATTATGCTTGAAACACCACAGCAGTGTCATCCTTAGTAGCAATCTGTGATTTCTGTGAACGATGACATCTATCCTGACTAAAGCACCAAAACCTACAGGTAATTTAAGTGTTCCCAGCACTTCACCACAGCTTTGGGGAACACAGAGCAAGGCACACTGGGCAATATTGACACCTGGGCAGCCTCTCAGACTAAGCGGCTCCTGGATGCATTTTCCAGGACAGAAGGAACAGTGCCTTTGAACACCCAACAGAGAAATCCAGTTCTCCTTTGAGGCAGATATAAATTGTAAACACAAATTGCAGCTGAACAAAAAATAAGAGCATGGAAAGAACATATCAGAGAGTTTTGCACTTCACAGCACAGGTGGGTTTCTCCTGACTAATCGTTTTGATACTCCTTTCATTACAGATGCCCGATGTGCCTGTAACAGAATTTCTGATGTGCTGCACCCAAGTACTACTGCATCCAGCTTCAGTTTGATGTGTAATAAAAAGGGCTGTTTGCTGCACAAAGAATCAAACCACTACATTTTGATACCTTTATCCTATAAATGTCCATCTCAACCTTTCAGCATCACTCCATCACTAATTAAAATGCAACACAGTTCATCTTCATTTCTGAACATAAGTTAGTGAACATAAGTTAGACATATTTCTACATTCCTGTTCTATCAACTATAGCACCAATTGTAACTGCAGTTTAAAAAAAAAGTAAAATAACTATTAAGCCTGATCATACAATATAAAACTAACAAATGGTAAAGTTTAAAATTAAGTATGCTAGTGTTGTTAAAAGGAGATGTTATGCCACATTCAAACTAAATTTTCTGGAGAATCAACGTGAAAGGAAACAAATGCCCAAACCTTCTCCCTTTTTATGTGAAGTAGAATTGCCAGTTCTCCAGCCTTCATGAGATAGCTGACCACACACAGAATCACACACAGAATCACCAAGGCTGGAAAAGACCTTTAAGATCATCAAGTCCAGCCTATGACCAACACCACCACACCATCTAGACCATGGCACTAAGTGCCACATCCAGCCTTTCCTTGAACACATCCAGGGACGGTGCCTCCACCACTTCCCTGGGAAGTCTATTCCAATGTCTAATCACCCTCTCCATGAGGAAGTGCTTCCTAATATCCAACCTAAACCTCCCCTGGAGCAGCTTCAGGCTGTGCCCTCTTGTCCTGTCACTGGTTACCTGGAAAAAGAGCCCAGCCCCCACCTGACTACAACCTCCCTTCAGGTAGTTGAAGAGAGTGATGAGGTCCCCCCTGAGTCTCCTCTTCTCCAGGCTAAACAACCCCAGCACCCTCAACCTCTCCCTTCACGTCTCTCCACAGGATAAAACAGAGATACATATACCATCCAGGAAAGCAGAAAACAAAGCTGCTCTTCATCTTTTTAATACAATATTTAGTGAAAAAAAGATATGCATAAAGACCTGATTAAGTACTCCAAGTCTTAAGCTGTAAGATTTCTATTGTTCAAAATAACTGAGATCTTTTAAAGCCTTGTGCAAATAACTAGTAAGGGGAGCTTTCAGAACAATATTTCACATAAAACATTCCTGCCTGCTGGAGGTCAACATGCCTGTTTTTTACACAGAGAGAGCATAGTATGAAGACTAATGAGAACAAAGAGTAAGCTGGACCAAAAGACTCAAAGACGGTTGGTGTCAATTTGTAGTTGCTAAATTTTTCTTTTAAAGAAAGTTCCCCAGGCTTAAGGAACTGCACTCAGTAGCAAATTAGGATTCATAAGAGTATCTGAACATAACATTTGAATGGTATAATTTCTGTAAACAGAGCACTTCACTGATCCATTTCTGAAAAATGTTGCACATTTGCAGACAGTTCTGAAATAAGCTTTCTTGGCCTCAGTCTCATCCAAAAAAATGGGACCAAAAACAAAGGCTCCAACTAATTAAAATAGGTGAGTGGCTTATGTAAACACAGGTCTGGTACTCGTGTCAGATCACCACTGTAAAACAACTTTACCCAGTATATAACAGAAGTCTGACAGTTTTCAGATCTTCACACTGAGAAGAGTGGGAAGGACTACAAATGAGCCAAGCGATAGCTGCTGACGAACCTCCACCACATGGGGAGGAGCACTGCACTTGATACTACTTAAGTTCTCTTCTGCTCAACAGAAATAAAACATGTTACATTTTAAGCAGAATGAAGAAAGAAAAAGAAGAAACACCTTCAAACCTCAAACTGTCCTCCTTAATAGTCAAATGGAGGGATTCAGTGAGGGCTGATGGTTTGACTTGTAAAACATCCCCACGCCTCTGGTGCTGCACCCTTCCCAGACAGCCCATGCATGTTTGGAGAGGCCTGAAGATATGATTGGGTAGTGAATGGCAAACTGAGGAGTAACTTTACATCTCACACGTTTTTCTTCAGCATTTCCCAAGGATACTCAGAAATGAACATGTGCTTTCTAAGTGAAGTAAATCAGCATGTTCATATAGGCTTTTTCCACACTGCCCCTGGAAAGGCAGCCAAGGCCCTGTAAGCTCACAGCTCACCACACCACACTGGGCATTACCTTGCCTGGGCAGATGAGCCCAAAGCAGCAAGATCAAAAAGCACCTCAGTATACGGGAAACAAAGAGCTCTTAAATTAAAATGTGGTATCTTTTCTTCTGGAAGCTTATTTGCATGGTAGAGTCATTCTTGTTAGAGCCATCATACAAAGCTGTTGATACAGATCAACTGGATACAAATGCTACAGCCCAGAAACAGCCCCTCTTACTTCCATCCCATGTAAGGTAAGGTCCAGGGTAAGCAGAGGTATTAAATTGTACAAACACAATACTCCATAGGTATTACATTTCAGGCATTTTAGCAGTCTTTGCTGTAAGGGCAAAGAAGCAAAGTAGGAACCATATCAGTTGTTTTTAAACTAGAAAAAAAAACCTCAAAAAGTTCTTCGTAGCGGCCTGAACATAACTCCAGTACCAACAGTAAGCAACAAGTAGGCAACAGGGAAAAAAAAGAGAGAGAATAATGATGTGACAGATCCAAATTGTTTAAGTCTCGGTAACAACCAGTGTATTTTAGCTGTGTAGAAGGTTATGTTTCTTGTATCCTTCTTCCTGACAGTCCAAAGAGCGATAGGATTATCATGTACCCAACCAACCCACAAGGAAGTGCTGCCATGCCAAACAACAGAAACAAACATCTTTTCAAGAAACCATGGATATCCCATGGTGCAGTCAATAAATACAAATAAGCATAGAAACACGTTGTTTTGCATATATACGCATAAACCTCGTTGCATTTAGAGAAATATACATGTCAAAGTACTTAATTAGATCTAAGAAAAAGGAAATGTAACATAAGATAGGTTTCATCATTGGCTAGATTGCACAGCTTGCAAAATACATTCTTCAGAAATCCACTAACAACTTAAACACAAAAGCATTTCTTAATAAAAGTGTAAACTTTGCAGTAGTCAAAAGCCTCTAAATCTGAACCTTACTTACACAGATTTCACAGGGAAATTAGTCTACAGTAGAAGCATAAGTAATAAGAAAATCCTGCAACTCACTAAGCATGACTGCCCCATCCCCAGCAGGTTATGCAGAGGTCAGCAGACACTGGCAGTGCATCTTCAGTGTTACAAGAAAATCATCGGTTATTTCCCTCTGAATAGATGACAGCTTCACAACAGACATCAGTCACCTAAGAACTCACCCATAAGGTCTGACCAGCACTTAGCAGGCAGAGCCCAACGCTTGACATAGTGCCAAGGAACCCAACTGCTACATCCAACAGAGAACATCACATTTTTACAGTCAATCTACTCTCAGCCTTTTTGGGAGCAACCCATCCGCAAACTGTCCTCTTGACCGTCTGGTAAATCTGCGACTGCCCATAATACTACAAACAATATTCATGGTGGTTGACACAAAAAACCTACAACACTAATACACAGTCACTGTCTTGCACTGCTACACAGTCTTACATACAACACTTTTCTCTTGGTAAACGTAACTAAGATGCCTGGTCAGAAGAGAATACTGACAAAACCAGATGAACAAAGCCACTGCCAACACACACCACACTTCTGTTGTGCTGATGGTTAGACTTAGGTTCTTTGGTACAATGCAAACATAAAACCAGAGACCACTGTATGTCTTTTTTCATATTTCATACATATGTTTTCTATCAAGTAGAAGTTTTCAAGAAGAATCTAGGACCTTACCTACCGAGGAGAAAAACCCAGAGAACTGATTTTCAAATGGCAATCTTTTTCATATTGACACACTTGCTCCACACCAACTTCTTTGTCTAAGATGAGTTTATTTGATTTGCAATTGAATTATATGAAATTATAGAAAGGGAGCATAATACCTCGGTTGGGAATGATCATAAAATAGCTACTGCAATTTAAATTCTCAACACTCCTATTTCTTAACTTTGCTAAACCTTCATTGTGAAGGCAAGGTATCCCGGTTTTAACATTCTTAATACTGTGAAAAATTAAAAGTTTCTTTGAAATAATTTTCTCAGATTTTGCAGAAAACAGATGGAAGTACTTTTGGTGGAGAGTAGGCTGCAAAAGGTTCCAAAGCCCACATGTGGGGATTGACGGATCCTCACTCATATATACATCCACTCCAGATGCAAGTAAGGGATCATGGGGACATTTCTGATTTAGTGCCAACTCAATTTTCAAATGTTGAGGCCATCCAGAAGTTGTCCTCTTTAAGCAGTATACATGCTTTACACAGCTTTACTGAGTAAATATTGAGTGTGATCCCCACCTCCATCCTGTTTAAAACTGGCAAGTAGTGAAGCTATTAGAGTCCTTATCAAGGGTATCTGCATTTCAGATAATCACTCAACCAGCAGCACCATGCTAATGCAACCCAAGGCACTGAACAAATTGCTCAGGTCCCATGAAACATACTCATGTATGGGGCTGCCCACTAAGGGTCAAACAACAAGGAAACGTGTATAAAGGAAGAGGATATTTACAGATGAGCAAACAGCATATGTTAACATGAACATTAGATGTTGTACTGAGCCACAACCCTGAAACTTGTTCAGACTTTCCATGTTCATACTGTATTTCCACTACAAGAGCTTTAATTATCATAAGTTAATCACATCCCCGAGGTATTACAAGGCAGAAGGCAATGGCGGATGCTTCTAATCCCTCTGGGGTGTAATTATTTGGTAACCACTACACTTCAGGGTTACCTGATTGCCATTATGGAAAATTTTGTTCTCTCTCCTTTCTCAACCCAAGCCTTTTAAAATTAAATACATCTCTGACCTATTTTATACAATCCCCATTTTTTCCCTTAACATGCACTGCAAGACTTTGTTCTTTTCTTTAGACAGTAGAGGAAGGCTAATCTTTTTAATTTCCCCACCCCCCCCCATTTCTTAGCATATCCAGCACAGTTTAAACTACCTGGAGGCAGTGACTTCATAGGTGACAGACTGGATTTGAATGGAGATGCATTCATTGCTTAATTTAGGAAGGATCATGATCATCAGCTTCACAATGAAAAGTTTATAAAAGACTTGTTGTAAGAAACCAGGGTCAAATACATACAGAGATATTTTCAGCTACAGCCTAACAACTTGCTGGTGGAAAGGATTTTTGATTTGATGACAAGAGGGACTTTAATAGGCTTGAGAGGTGGGCCCACACCAACCTCATGAAGTTCAACAAGCCCAAGTGCAAGGTCCTGAACCTAGGTTGGGGCAATCCCAAGCACAAATACATGCTGGGCGGAGAATGGATTAAGAACAACTCTGAGGGGAAGGAGCTGGGGGTGTTGGTCGATGAGAAGCTCAACATGAGCTGGCAATGTGCACTTGCAGCCCAGAAAGCCAACCATGTCCTAGGCTGCATCAAAAGAAGCATGGCCAGCAGGTCAAGGGAGGTGATTCTCCCACTCTACTCCGCTCTCATAAGACCCCACCTGGAGTACTGTGTCCAGTTCTGGAGCCCTCAACATAGGCAGGATATGGATCAGCTCATGGAGAGAGTTCAGAGGAGGGCCACAAAGATGATCCAAGGGCTGAAGCACTTCTCCTGTGAAGACAGGCTGAGAGAGTTGGGGTTGTTCTGCCTGGAGAAGACTCCAGGTGAGACCTTATAGCAGCCTTCCAGTACCTGAAGGGGCCCACAGGAAAGCTGGGGAGCGGCTTTTTACAAGAGCTTGTAGTGACAGGATGAAGAATAGTGGATTTAAGCTGGAAGAGGGTAGATTTAGGTTAGACATTAGGAAGAAATTCTTTCCTGTGAGGGTTGTGACACACTGGAACAAGTTTCCCAGGGAGGTTGTGGCTGCCCCCTCCTTGGATGTGTTCAAGGCCAGTTTGGATGGGGCTTTGAGCAACCTGGTCTAGTGGAAGGTATCCCAGCCCATGGCAGGAGGCGTTGAGACTAGATTATCTTTAAGGTCCCTTCCAACGCAAACCATTCTATGATTTTATTACTTGTTCCTCAATTTTTTTCTGTATAGTAAGAAAAACCAGAATGTGGATCAATATGAACTTTTTTTTTAATTACTATTAAGCCCTCTTTGCTTTGTCCATCTCCAATCTCAAAACCCTGAAGGAAGAGTCACCAATAGAAACATAAGCAAAAGAAAACTCGCTTGAGGAACAGACCTGTTTATTTTTAGAGACTTCCAACGGCAGCTGAAAATACCATTTTCCTCACCGTAAAATACATGGTTGGGGATATAATGAATTTTAGAGAATACAAGAGAAACTAATCCTCCTTTCCTCACCCCACCCCTCTCAGAGTACCCCAACAACTTGCCATATTATACCCAGGCCTCTGAATGGAACAACCAGGCCAAAGTCAGGTTTTCAGACCAGTGCATTGCCATTTATAGGTCATTTCAGTACACGTCTATGCAGCCCTGTCAAAATCTGCAAACCAAAAAATTGCAACAATTCCCACAATGCCTTGCGTACTAGAGCAATAACTGGCAGCGTTCTCATGGCCTTGGTGGAGCTGACATCAGACAGTGTTTGGACGCCAACAGAGGAGATTGAACTACACTGTGGTTGATCTGATGACGGAAATCTTGGAAAGTGCTAAAAATATCATCCTTCCTCTTAAAGATCTCCAACTCCTGATATTTCCAGCTTTCCTCTTCCTATTTATCAGATTTGAACTCGTTACGCATTTGTTTTGTTGAGTTCTCACAGGAGATAAGGGCAAAAACTAGAAACGAAAGCAAAGGGGTGAAACAAAAGGGTGGAAAGTACATTTCAAAGTGAGTGTGCTTGCTCAGCAAGAACCTTGGCAAGAGCACTGTCGCCCTTTGGCAGAATATAACTTTAAGATGTCATTAGATGTCAAGCAACTTAGCCAAATCCTATGGTACCCGCCATCTGATCTCGCATCCTGACATTTCTCTACCTCTCTCTAAAGTACACTTTCAGATTGGCACTCTGAACAAGTATTTTTCCTTGCACTATTCAGCAATAATGCTGAATTTGAAACCATACAGGAGTCCAAAGAGCTGACAAACAATTGTTTCTTGCTAGCACTGTAGCTATTTGGCATGGTAGCAAACAGATTTATTGAGCATATTTTATTTATGTGGTATGCCAACTGGATGGTTACAAATATTGTTTTTAACTTTGCCAATTTTAAAGCATTTAAGTATTTAGGGCCTTAAGAGTTCCAATTTTTGAAAACAACACTCAAGAGTTTCCTTTACCTCATTGAGGGCTCCAAGGCACCACATCTTTACAATACCAGGATATCTAAGTAAAAACGTAGGGTCTGAGTTTTTCAGTGTGGTGTTTTAAAATTCTGGCTACAGTATAAACCTTAATTTCTTCTTCTCTACTGCTGGTTTAAGTTGCCACCAAAACTGTTTAGAGTAAGCTCTGCAGTTCAGATACCAAGCTCTCTCCTCTAAGGAAAAGTGAAGCAAGACGAGAGGGAAACCGTTGCTGGGAAGGTAATTTGCCTGCACCAATTTTCCTGAGGTAAACTCAAACTCACTAGACAGACTCAAATGAAAGAAAATATTGTCTGCAGTCCATTGTTTTAAGTTATTGTTAGCAAATCTCCTAGAGATATCCACCATAAGACTTCAGAGAAATAAGGACAATAGAGGCAAAGACGCCATCCTTCCAAAAATAACAACCTAGCCTATGTAATGTAGACTGTGAAGCAGGAATCTTGACTGAACTGTGTTAAAGTTTGAAAAGGGATCTATCCCTGACTTTTAAAAGTCCTTCCATTTTCTGTTCCCCAGTGATTTCTTGATGCATTTTTATAAACATTAAAACAAAATACTCATCTTCTAGGTAACAGAAACATTTTCTGTTGACATAGAGGACCAAAGCACAGGAAAATACTGGAGTTCGCTGAGTTGCAAGTCCATACCAAAGTAAGATGTATGTTGTTTCACTAATCAGCTAAAACATGGTGGGATGGGGGGGGAGCTTTAGCTACTTAAATATATATCAACTCTGTATTCCAGGAAAACAGCAGCACTGATAGTTTTCTAAATAATGAAAACTGAAGGTCTTAGCTTTCAAATTACTCCAGCTCCCACAGAATTACAAACACCACTCTAGAAGCCTGAAAATGGCACTTCACCAGGTTGGGTTTTTTTCCTTCTCTGATTTAGTTATTTGACACTGTTTCCTTCTCCTCAAATGGATCAGAAATGAAGACAGCTCATCTGGTCAAAAAGGGCTCAACACATCAGTAAAAATCAACAGTTCAGAAGTATTACATACACAGCCTTCAACCTCCACATAATTGCTTTGGATCTGGCACTGAGAGGGTAAACAAAAGAAAAGGTTTTTCACTTCCATTAAGCAAGTGCTAATCTGAATGATTGGATTTGGTGGGGTTTCTACTGTGTAACTGAGAGTCAGTCATAACACCAACACCAAAACACCTTCCTTACCCATCAGAATTACTATCTCTGGCAGTTTCAGGGGAGAGAGAGGGATTGGGAAGAAAAGGAGATTTTAACCATGTATGATAAAGTACATGCAAACATGGAGGGGAACCTCAACGGGGGAACTTGCTGAAGTTTTTGACCAGAAAGACTTTGAACTTAAACAGTGTCACAGTAGAAACCTGCACCAATACTTCAATATTTGAAGGGGGAAAGAAAAGAAAGAAAGAAAGAAAAAAAAAAAAGAGGAAAGCAGCTTTTGGAACTCAACATCATCTCCTCTATCTCCTCTTTCTGCTTGTGCACCTCAAGACTGTTCAGGCCCAGCCTGAACTGTAGGAGCAACATTTAAGAGCACAAGTTCTCACTCAGAACTATAAGGTGTTGATCATTTAATGCTATTTGCCACTGCAGAGCAAGGACTCAGCAGTTAAGAAGCTGGTGCAGTACATACACCTGCTGCCTGCAAAGCACTAGGGAATATGATGAAAAGGAGATAGCTGGTAGAGGTCAGTTCCACAAGCCAAAATGCTGCTTCAGAAATACAGTCAGTTAATCCCAGTAAGCTGCAACCATTTGCTCCATTGGCTTTAAACTGCAGTTCCACAAACCATAGTTATACAAACCACAAAGTCACTTACACGTTCTGCTTTCAGTCACCACTAGACAGGAGACAGACAGGTAGATCAGTTATGTTTTAAATTTGTGTAGCAGTAAGAATATTAGCTTTTTTGTTAATCAGGATTTCAGTTACTCTTTCATTTGATTTCTAGTTATAAAGGCATACAAAAACAATTTGTTTTGCTTTTAAAATTATATCTACTTGATGAACTTGAGATGTGCATCTCAAGAAATCAAAAACATTATGACCCATCAAGAGGTGAACGCTACTGTGATTGTAATTAAAGTATTGTAAGCATCTCTACTTGGGATGGGGCTCCTTCTGTGCTCAAATCAGAGCCAGGACTGAGCTCGTGCCATGGGCCATTAGGCTAAGTGCTGCACAGGCCCAGGAAGAAAGGACATTCCTCTTCTAAATAACAGGTAGAAAATACACACACAGGTTTCTGGAGGGGATGTAGTAATGCTAACAGACTTCTGCAGAGCTTTTTTTTTTTTAATGCTTTAGAAGTTAAGGCTTTTAACCAAAGTAAGGTAGGGGGAAAATATATCAAGTTATAGAGAATGAAGGGAAGTGGTCATAGATGAGAGGCTGCAGGAGAAAAGTATTTCTATGCAAAGCATGAACTGACTAGTATAGCTAATGACAGAGCAAAACGATAGGTAAAGGCTATGCTTAGTCTGCCTAGACACAGGGAGCTACAAATACAGTGAGCAAAGTCTTCAGTTTATTAATGCAAATTTACACTGATGATTAAAGAACAAAGAGGAGGCTGTGCTGAGGGGCAGAGCTTCTCCAGCAGTGCTGACCCTGGGTTCCTCCCGAGGTGCCTGCCTGCAGGGCCAGAGGAAGCCACACCTGGGACTTGGGGGAAGCTTCAGCCAGGACGGGACGCTCCCCTAGTAAGTTACCTGATACCTCAAAACTTTCAAGACCTTTATCATTACCTGAAGTTTATAAGATTATACAATTTAAGTGCAGACATGCTTTCATGCAATACAATTACTACTTTATTTCAATTCCAGGATCACGGCTCTAGAGTAGCATCTTCATTTCATTTTTTTCATATTTTTATAGCGTCTTGGTTTTACTTGGCATCAGCATAGAAAGAAATGCCACAGATTTCTCCACACATTGTCTTCTGGCAAACTGTACTAGCAAAAATTCACCTCTGATAGAGGAAGGGAATGACACAGAAAAAGCAGTGCTTTTAGTATTTTTCACTGAACGAGCTGAGGCAGAGTGAAGTCAACTGAATTGAAATAAGAAAAACAGAATCCCAGACCTGTGAAATTTCTCTCCACTACCTACATCAAAGGCTATTTATTTCTCAATCTGTTTTCAAATATTATAAACCCTACACACATATATGTATATACTGTTCCTATGCAAAACCCAGAGATACACACATGCATTTGTATGCACACACCTTTATGTTATACATGCAAAAATACGAGTATCGCCCATAAATTTGGCCCAGTCTTCGGCTGCAAAATCATAGAGAGAATTTACACTACTGCTGGATACATCTAAAAGTATTCAATAATCAAGTGTGTAGAACAATTTTATTGCATAAAGCAAATTAGAATTACATGACATAGTGATACCAGCAGCTGTCAGCCCCTTCCCACAAGCCGAGATAGAATATGCAAAAAGGTAGTAAAAGGGGATACAGCCTTTGTCTTCACAAGTCCCTTTTACCCATTTTCAGAAGTGCACCTAGGGAACCTGGCTGGCCAGGAGAGCACACCAGAGGGCCTTTAAGCCACAGGCCCCTCCAGAACAGGCTGCCTGCCTAGCAAAATTTTCTCTCCCTGGCATTCAACCTGAGCTTCCCAAGCTGTAAATTCATGGCCCATGTCCTTTATTAGTTCATCCAGCACTTGAAGCTCTCCACTGAACAAGCTGTACCTTCCTTGCAACCTGTCATAGCAGTGGCAGATCTCAGGTTTTAATAACCATATTGCCCTAACTTCAAACGCTACACAAGAGTAAGCTGGTTCCTACCATACCTGAGCTGGCCTCTCAGGCTTTAACTTTTTCACTTATCTGACCTTCTTTTCATTCACAGCTGACACTCAAAGATAAACATAGCTCAGCAAACATCAAAATATACACACATACTTCTCTTAACTTACATGAAAATTATTTAGGGCAAAATCCAGCAACACTGGATATTCACTTGTACTAGGCACACGTCTTGATCAAAAGCTTGCTGAACACAAGGGGAGCATTCCAATGACTAATTGGTTTTGAGTTAAGCCATTAACAATCCTAAAGACAGCCAAATGTGAATTAGCATTTTTGTAAGAAAAAGCCCAATTAGTAGGTGGGAGAACTCCAAAGTAGATGTGGTGTGCTTCGGAAGCTGTGCTGGTAATATGCTGGGTAAGATCAAATCCCTTGCTCAGTATGGTATTAAGGCAGCTCTCAGACAGCTATTGACTGAAAACTTATTTTTGTTAATGATAGTAAAGATACCAGTGGCAGCATCTGGGACAAATCCCAATTTGCGTTATTACATTTTGATCCAGCTGAATCTACAGCATCTTGCATACAGAACACTTTCTGCTCTCAACATTAAGCAGCTTTCAGCTTTGAACTCTATACTTAGCCACCAAGAGTGGCTGCATTTCAGTAGCCTATTAAATGAGTATGTACAGTAAAATATTTTGAAACATTATGGCTATTTATTTCATTTTAATTTGAAACCATTAGTTAGAAAGAAGCCCCGTTCTACAAAGACACATCCATTTCAGCAAATTTAGCTTTGATTTTGTAACATTATTACCACTAAATTACTTTCCTGCGGAATTACAGTAGACTGAAGCAAGATATTAATTTTGACTGAAACTAAACTACATACTGAAAGGTACTGGTTACTATAATTAGTTCAGCACTCCCAAAAATCACTAAAATGAAAAAAGGTAGAGGAAACTACAAATAAGCTGCATGTCACACACTTAATTTCCTCTGTAGCTTCATATTGCAAGTTTGATGTCACAGATGCTAGTTCAATCAGCAATAATAAGGTAACCAAACATGGGGCTTTTGCACAAACAGACTATCCAAAACCATGAATAAAGACACATTAAGTGTCAGGTGACAAAACAGAGACAGCAGTGTGACCCTATAGAGAAAAAAAGCACAGACAATATGGATAGCAGCAGGACAGTTTATTTACCCTGTAGAGCTCAAACTATCAAACTTCCCCTCCCATTCCCAATATTACAAAGCCAGTCATTATCCCCAGCATCACCATGATGTCAAACACACCTCAACTGACCTTCAACGCATTTGTTACCCAGAGACTGTAACACAAGCCTTTCGCATTTATTTTTGGAAGCCTTGTTCTCAAAGGCTTTGTTGATAGAGCCAGACAGATAACCAGGACCACTGATGCTGTTAGTATTACTGATGCTTCAGCTGCCTTGCATACAAATAAGTAGCAAGAGCTTCTTCTTCACGTGGACTTAAAACATTTTCCCTGGGTTACAAGCACAGGACAAACTTTTATATAAGCTAAAAGACCTGTTAGCTTTAAAATGAGTCCCCAGCTTCCCCACATATCACCCAGGATCCAAGGCAGGCTCAGATGGACACTGAGGTCGGCAGCTAATGCGCAGACTTAGCAGCCTCCTGGATCCTCCTATACCCACTCTTACGCCACATTACTTACAATGATCTTCATACACAGACAAGCTGGAGAAGGCAGAGACAAAGCGCACATCCAAAGGTGACATTTCCTGCTCCATCTCGGAGCAGGAAAGGCCACCAATCCCAGTTTCCCTCCACTCCATATAAGGTGTCAAGACAGTAGCTTTGAAGGTGCAGCTGGGAGAGCACAAGCTGCAGCACTGGAGTAACCTGAGAAGCAGAGCAAGCTGTCCCCCTGCAGTTCATCCGCAGGTGCTTCCTTTGCCCCAGTGCCCCTGTGCTCATTTACAGAGAACACCACTACTTCATCAGGCTTCGAAGTATTAAGATCCACCGGAAGGGGAGTGGCTCTGTCCTCATATGCTCAGATGCTACCACACAGCAGCTGTCTTACCTTAACGCTGTCTGCCCAGCCAGTCATAATAAATGAAAAAGGATGACCTGCAGCACTTTCCTCATATTTAAAATTGGCTTTGAGGAACTTACTAGCCTGTGGCATTATCCTGTCTCCCTGCTTCTCTACAGAACAAGATGTAGTCCTCATGTTTCCACAAATTATAATTATGATGTATTTCATGGGAGGTTTCATTTTAGCTCTGCACATACACTGCTTCCAAAAGACAGATTTTGTACCTCATCACTTAATTACTAGCACTACTGGTGGTACATTTGTGGTCCTTATTTGATGTGTCCACCCTGCTGCATGGAACTCAGTAAATGGAATCTGACAAACATATCAACTTCATCAGATGCAAATGTTTATTTTTTTCCTCCTGTTAAAGTCTGAAATAGCCTCTTAAAGAAAATAAATTATAATATTACACATTGTTCAGATGCTAGAAACTCATGACAGCTTCTCAGAGAAGGGACTAAGGTAGCTGACTTGAAGGGAACTGCTAAATCACAAAGAAAGTCAAAAGCAAAAAATGCAAAGTAAGATAGCAGTAACATTTGGATTACAACACTGAAAAACAACTTTATGAACACATCTTAGCCAAGTTGCTCTACTGCAGCATCGATTAAGTACATCGATTCACTGCTGCCACTCCAACACAGCCAGAACAATCTGACCCACTTCATTGGAGGGTCCCCTCTTTACATAATAGATTTGATGCTATCAACTACTTCCCCTTTAAGAACGAGCAACTCTAGGATGCTATTTAATCAGGTCACTGTCTATCCTGTACATTCCCAAATTAGGCAAAACCGGCAAATTAATCTTTTCTCTCCATTTCCAAGACAAGTGGGGGAAAAAAAAAAACCACAAAGAGAACACTACAAAAAGCTATTAAAGTAAGGGACAACTGATTTTGTCATCAAATGTTTTTTTCATTAGACACACACCTTGGACAGCAGTACCCCAGAAGCACTCACTACCCATCTGGAATTTCCAATGCCTGTCAAAACCCCTGTCAGAAACTTAGCTTTAACAATTGAGATGCACTTCAGCAACCACAGCTAACCACCAAAAAACATCAGAAGCGTAAATTGAGGTTGCTGTATCCCAAATTATTAAACCAGAGTGATCTAATATTCATACTTCCCCTAGAGCATGATGCTCGAAGACAAAGAGACATCTTGAGACTCCTTGGCAGAGAGGAAGACTACGGAGCGCAGCTGAGCGGTTCACTCGCCTGAACTGCTCTCAAGACAGCACTTTGAAACAGGAAGAGACAGGACTCAAGAGAACATATAAATATCTTATAAGGTGCTGGAACACTCAGCAATTAATTTTTCAGCAAGGAGAAGCTTTTATTTCAGCAATGTGTAAAAAATAAATTTTGAATTCCATGCCCACTGCCTGCCTACTCATGCTCTGACCCAAAGTAACAGCAGACATGGAAGAGTTACAATTAAGAAACCTGCACAAAACAGGCCGAGAGCCTTTGCTTTTACTTAACCTGATTTCCACAGCAATAGATGAGAGCTATATTACATTTTTACAGAACTCAGTGGAAATTTTTGTTTTCTCTCTGTATGAACCTAAGAGAAAAAGAGCACTCTGGCTTTAATTAGGGCAAGAACAGGGGTGAATGATCCTGAAAGCTCTACCTGCTTCAGCACAGAAGTGCTTTTCTCACTCTGGAGTAGGTTAGACAAAGCATGAAAGCATTAGCCACATCAAATGGGAATCCAAGCAGCAGAATGGACACACCAATTTTTATGGGAGCATTACCTTAAAAGTTATGGCAAGCCAGATTCCACACATGATCTGATGAGGAAGAGAGTGCTCCTCCATCCCTCCTCTCCTTCCTGAGCACTGATTCCACCTGAGGCACTTCCTACACAATTTTAACCCATCTCTTCTCAGCACATTGCTCTTCAAACATGTGGGACCACTTTTCCTGTTCCAAGTGTGCCCACTTTCAGCCATGAAGTCACAAAGAAGAGAATCTATTTCTTGTAATGCTCTGGAAAATTTTCCAAGATCAAGAAGTCATCAGACCTGTATATGAATTTAAAAAAATGCTGAAGTTCCCTTGATCTCACTGTAAGAAAGAAAGAAAGAAAGAAATTAAGTTCCTACACCACTGCTGCAGCCCAACACTGATGTGATGGTCCCATAATAAAGATGATAAACAAGATTGCTTTTCGAAAAAAAAAAGTAATTGTTTTGACATATTGTTTCATTCCACAGAAACAGAAAAGGTATTTGTAAAAAAAAAAAAAGTCATGGGAGTAAGTCAAAAAGCCAACAGAAGTTAGGAGTCCAGCCGTGACAATACACACCTGATGCCACAGGATTGGGTTAAAATACCTGCCCTCAATGAGGCAGCAAAGAAATTTAAATCAAGGCAACATGCTTGGGTGGATGCATTGCAGTAGTGAGCTGGTCTAAGCCTTCATCTCTGGATCCCAGTAACACACCACCAGGAATGCAATGAAAATCGTTACTGAAACATTGTACACAAGTTCTCATAAACAATTTCTTTAAAGAAAAAAAACACCATCTTGATAGCCCCAAACAAATGCACCTCTCAGCATATGGTTCCTCTGTGAATTATTGAGCCATTTTATAGTGATTCAGCTATTTGTTCAGCTGCTTGCAAGCTTACTGAACTAACAACGAACAACAATTATTATTAAATATTTCACATATTTCTTTCAAAGGTCTCAGCCTTAGGAATCCAGGAAGACAATACTTATTTCCACTAGGTAAACGTTTTGTCAGCAGTAATTCAAGTTTTGTACACTAAGCACTCCACAGAGGCAAAGAGACATTTCTTAGATCAGATTCCAGCATTAGGAATGAATGCTTAAGATCTAAGCCAGCAAAGTTTGAGGGCAAAAAAACCCCACACAAAACCCAGACTTGGTAAATACATACGGATACAGACAGTGAGATTGCTCTGTTACCTAGGATGGAATATCATAAACTGGATGAAACATCCGATGCTCCAGGTAAAAGTAGCCACATTGACTGTCACCTTGTTGCTCTTGGCAATTACAAACTGCTCACTATAGGCAGTGGACAAGTCCTTTTCCAGCAATTCCCAATCACTCGATCAGGCATTTACCACCATAGTCACCACCAGCTTCATTCTGTTCAGTTGTTGGTGGCATTTTTCTCTGGGTTTTATTTTGCTGAGGTTTTTTTGGGGTTGTTTTAACATCTGAGGCAGCCAGCACTTAGTGAAGCTTTGACTTTATAGCTGGCAACAACAGACAACAAGGGTCTCCTTGTGCACCTCACAGGCACTCTCCACCTTCAATCTGTGGCTGGATTTTGACCTGAGAGCTCTTCTCAAATTTTGCTGAAGTGAAATTGGAAGATAACTCAAGATCTAGTTGTGATTTTTATCCAAACTGCTGAGCATCAGGGCAGACAAACAGAAGATCTGAGAAGCCCCTTTAGGAGTTAACCCTGCCAACATGAAGGGTGCCTACGGAGCTGAAGGGGTTCCTTTGCACTGAAGCTGCTGCCCTCCCTTCCAAGCTGCTAATTTCCCACAGGATCAAACTGTTAGGTCATGTGGATACTGAACCCAAAAACATCAGAGCTGAGGAGGACAGACTGGTATTTTCTGGGCATCTCAATTCATACTACTTCAGTGTCTCCAGAGTAATTTATTTTTCAAGGGGTATCGTTCTGCTACAAAATCAACTAGAATGAAATAATTTCCAACAGACCCGCAAAGAGGTGGCAAATTGCCTTTATTTTCTTATGCTTTGGATCCATGTCTGGTTGCAGGCTGTAAGCCTAGAAGCTAAAACAGCCACCTCCTCTCTCTACCATCTCCCTCCGCTAACCAGCTTCCCAGCCTACGGACTCTGCTTGCCCTGTTCAAAAGTCATGGAGTGGCACAGCTGCCACAGAGAAAGCTGGTCAACTGCCATAGTAAGTATGCAAAAAATTAAAACACTAGGGAGAAAATAATTAAAGTAGTAGAGCTGGTTTATCCATTCCTGCATGTTTTTCTAATTCATTTAGAAAGAAACATCTCAGCTGCTTGTCCTTGAATGCCCCAGGAAGCTCTCTGCAACTTGACATTCTTAAATGGCTTCTCTGGTCACCGACTTTCTCTCAGCACTTCAGCTGAATGCATCAAAATCAGGGGAACAAAGCAGTGTCCACCATGGGGTATATGCCCCAGCACACGGCCACAGCTTCCATCCCTTCCCCTCAGCCTGGCAGATGAACTCAGTGCTACAGAGATAACAGACACCTAAAAAGCACCCAACATTCAGCTAATTTCCACCAACTTAGAACAGATACACCATGAGAACAGTCAAATAAACACGGGGGGGGGGGGAGGGCAGAATCAAGGAACTGCAAAATGGAGTAGGAGCACATAGCTTCTGTGTGCCTTCACCTGCACCTCGGAAGTGACTCAGGGCCTCATTTTATGGCCAAATGTTTCACAAATAAATCAGGTTTACACAATTAGAGACAACAATGACAGCACCAGACTATACAATTAGAGCTTGCATGCAGCCCACAAGTGGAGTCTGATACTTTTCAGACTGCTGAATAAATACTTTAAATACTTCTAAATATCTCCTGCAATTCTAAGTCAGCAAATGCTGTTTTTTGAAAATCAATCTTGAGTCTTCACTTACTCTCCAAAATACATTACCCTTTTAGTTCACTTACCTTTTCTGCCTACTTTTGGTGCATTCTCCTTCAGTTCTCTATTTTCCTTCAAGCACTATTGCCTACAAATGCCAGGCACAGACACACAAAACGGACATTTTAACAAAGGCAGAACCAGAGCATAGGCCGCCACCACCATAAAACTTTTAGTCTGCCACATTTTCATGCAAGTTTGGGGTAAGGTCTTCCCTATGCCTGCTGAAAATCTCAGACATCTCTTAAGTGGGATGAAGAGAGCACCATTGATGCTAAATACACTATAAACAACATTTTTCTTGTTGAAAAAGAAAACAGAGGTGTCTTTCTTGCATGAAGAAAGGAAAACTTGTTATTAACTCAAGTTAAGTGTTTTCCAGTCAAAAATACTGTTAAAAAAAAACCTCACTACTGAAGTAGGTCACCTTTCGTGGTAAGATGACTAAGGACAAAAGCACTTAGGCTCCCTGTTTCCAAAGAACAGATGCTTTCACATGACCAAAAAAAAAAGTGGATTTAGTCACTGCTTTTTCCAGACAACTTTCCAGATACAAGGCAATGGTTGGACTGTCATCAGCATATGAACAGACAACAGTAGTGCCATTAGTGTAGCTGTTTTTTCACGCATAGAAGAAACGTAATTAACACAGCTCCAGTTAATTTTACCATTAAAAGCCCAGTGGGGAACAGTGCAAGTGACAAGAACCCAGTGCTGCCAAGGTTTAAGTGACATTTTGTGCAAGTTATTGAATGAGCTAATTTATACGTAGCTACATACCCACATTTAACAAAATTATGTGGATTTACTGATGAGGAAAGGCATCTAATTATAGCATCAGTGAATTAAATATTCCCTTTATCTGGGGCACCATCACAACAGCTCTTGCAGCCTGGGTCATGCCAACAAGCAGAGGACAATTGTGCTTGCAAATACAGAGGTTGTTAAACAGCACCCACAGCCCTGCAATTCCAAATCTCCTTGCTAAAACTGCCAACTAATGTAAGACATAAGGAAAAAAACATGGGAAATGGTAAAAGAGTCAGAGAAAAAAATTCTTAATATGTAATGGCCACTAAACCTATTTTCATCAAATGGGGGAAGATCCAACTCAAAATAGCTGGTGGAAGAGGAGAACAGAAGAGACAGCTACAGCACAGTACTCTGTGAAGACTCCAGTAAACAAAATCATGTCCATCTAGAGTTTAAAAACATAACCACAGAACCACTTTTGTTTTCCTTCAGTCTCATAGAACCCCATTTTTTCAAAATCAAAATATGAACAAAATCAGAGTTGATACTCTGAACCAAGAAAAAGACCTGAATAACTCATTAATGTGTTCCTCAAATTAAATTCTTCCTACCTACTGCACTCATTCTACTCTCAAAGCATTAGAAAAATATATAATATTTTGTAATTTCTTCTTGTGTATGCCACAAATATGTATCACTTTACCCTCAGAGGCACTGAATGATATTATTCCAAAGTAATAATTTCCAAACACTTCAGTGCAAGGTGATATTAATGAGCTGCATTAATGTCAAAGAAAAGCAAGTAAGGAGAGATCTTATTTAAATTAACACCTTTGCTAATTCCACCCCCCCCGACACATAGCCTTTGTACTAAAATATCAAATATGATCAAGAATTAGAATACAATTCTTTGTTAAGCAGACCTGTGCACTTCAGTGTCTGGTTAAGCAGTTACTTTTCAGGTTCTTCAGTTCATTTAACTTTGGACAGACAGCAGAAAATAAAGGACAACAGCAGCAGTGATAAAGAAAAAAGAGTAAGAGCCATTGCTTCCCCCAGACACAGTATGACAGCTTCTCATGAAAAAGAAAAGAAAGCGTGCTGCAAAGTGTCTTAGGATGCAAAACCTGAGTTTTTAAATGGAACTTGATTTGCATATTTTCATGGTCCCGTACATGCAATTCTATTTATTGAAATGAGTCTTCCGACTCAAAGTTTATTGCAGAGCCTTATAAAAGAAGTTCACAATCCTCTGAAATGATATTTTATTGATGAGGATAGAAAAAGAGTTTGGCTGAAGATCTATTACAAAACAAAAAAAAGCCCATGGTTTCAATGTGCATTTCATCCAATTCCACCCAAACTCTTTTCTCTTTCATCTCAATATTAGGGTTTAAGACCACATCTGAAATAGCCAGAGGCTGTGTCCTGGAACAAGTCAGACTGGCAGCCCTTTACTGCTTCACCACCTCATTTTGTTTTGTTTTTAATTAATGAACATGGCTAAAATAATGCTTTAAGCAGAAAGAACACCCTCATCCACAGCATCTTGCCCAAAACAACATGCAAAAACAAAGTCAACAATCAGCGAAAATAATCCAAGACCACAGCTTAAAAAGTTGACAATGAAAACTACAGAGAGAATGACATGAGAAAGATGTTGGGGGAATAAAAGAGAACCATTTCCAAAAATCCAAGTCACTGAGTGCTACAGTTAGAACAGCATAATCTTACCCTCTAGCTGAACCTTCCCTTTTTATCTCTGTATTCTAAATTTGCACTGGTTCCTCTGCTAAAAATATACTTCAAAGTTGTCATAGCTATTGGTCCTGGCTCATCTTTTTTCAGCCCCTGACAACAGCTGAAGTAACAGAACACTGTATTGAGACTTACCTGGGTGCAAGAGACAGCTTGCTTCAGTTGCAAACAGGAACAGAGAAAAGACAAGCCAGAGAGGAAAGACAACTAAATAAATTTAAATAAGACAACTGTTTCTGAATATGGAGAAAACCACAAAAGAAAAAGCTATAGACTTATCACCAAAATCTCCTACTACAAAGATGGATACAATATATGGGAACTAAGAACACCTTTATGCTGGGGCTAAAGGCCACCTTTTCCAAGACAGGAAAGACAGATTCACATGTGTAAAATGCAAACAAATTCTTTTGTGCATGCATTATTTGAATTGAAAGACTTAAGGCATATAGAACATATAAGAAAATATATCATACATACATTATTAGAACTTTTACAAGATATATTAAAAGGAGATAGATAGACAGACAGACGTGTATCTCCTGTATTAGGCTGTATGATATAGCCAGGAAAAACAAAGCTCATTTGTTCATACTCATTACTTCAAACGCATGCAAGTAGATGTGTGAGGTTGGATGTTAGGAAAAATTTATTCACCAAAAGGGTTGTAAGGCACTGGAACAGGCTGCCCAGAAAGTGGTTGAGTCACCACCCCTGGAGATAGAGATGTGGTGCTTAGGGACATGGTTTAGTGGTGGACTTGGCAGTGCTGGGTTAGTTAATCATCCATACATGTCTAACAGATGTGGAAATCAAACCCACAGTTCTCAGCTTTACTATGAGGTTCCCCTGACAGCTACAGTCAGGGTTGGTGGCATTAGCTTTGCTCAAGGACACAGACATGTTTCAAACTTCAGCAGTACAAACTGCTATTGCATGAATAAGTGGTGTTTAGAGGTATTTTAGAGAGTCCCTAGTCAAGGTAATCTGAAGAAGGTACAAACATAAAGCTGGAAAGACTTCTTGGCTCATTGTGTCTCCTCCTCTAATTTTGCAAAGAAATTATGTCATACAGGCCTCTTTAAAAACATGCCTATGTCTACCCTAAAACCTGCTGGCTGCCTTGGCAAGCACTACTCCATGTAATGGCTGTTCCAGAAGCTCACTTTCCTGAGAATTATGAACCACCTCCGAATTCCCAGACTGCATTTATTTATCAGAAATTTAGACATTTGTGTGCACACAAGCACGATCCTCAGCTTAGTAAGGTCTTCCCCCTGCCTAACACTTATCCCTTTGAGCACTCTTGCAGAGTAATTAATCTCTCCTACCTCGTTTTGTTTTGCCCAGCTAAATAAGCCACTTGTTTCTAGTCCATCCTGTGTAACCAGGTCATGTTTTATGAAGACAGGAGATGACAACAGAGAAGACTACACCATGTCCTAGATAAGGCCATATCACTGCCCCTTTGCGTAACACTATTGACACCTATCATTCCCCTGGAAATACTTCTCCAAGACACTCTGGGATTATATTTGTTTTTCACTGCCATTGCACAATACTGGACTGTGTCTCTCCAGTGATTTACCAGTGTACTCAGGTCTCCCTTCTCTGCTGCTCCCACTTGACAGATTTGTTGCACCCAGCCATTCCCATCTTTCTTCCCCACTGTACAGACTCTCTTGCTTTCTCTCTCCCTGTAGGACTAAACTTAATGCCACTACTGTGATTCCTCTTGCCAAGATTTTGCTGTATGAGGTATGGAAAGAAGAATTATTCAACCTAACACTTGTTATTACAGGAAGTGTTAAGAGGGACTGACCTAGATACAACCCATCCAGCTCTGCCTTTATTTAGCAAGTAGCCCAGCTTGCCCACAGGTGTTTTCCCCTCTGCACGCAACACCCAGTGCAGCTGAAGTTGTCTACACAGTAAACCAGTTAGATAAAGAAATTAACAAGGTTTCAAAAATGGTCTACTTTTGATTACAGCCAAGGCCCATGAGTATGAACAATGATAAATTAACTGAAACCTCCTTTTCAATATGCAATATGGAAGAGTTAAAGCTGCCCTGCTGCCTAACCTGTATGTTAACACATCTTGGTAATAGGATTTGGTTTATATTTATTTCCAATATTAATAATGCTAGTTTGGACATTACTTATAAAAAATTGAACATTTCAATACCTGAAGTACTCTCAAATTCAGTTTTAGTTTAAACCTGAGTTACTGCTTTTAGTCTGTAAACAGGCTAAAAATCAGGAAATGTCAAAAGCAAGATGGCTCACAATGCCATAAAGTAATCCCTTAACAACAGTACAGAAAAATCTTTGGGTAAAATCTGAAAACTAAATATCTGCAGTGTTATCGACTCATGCATGTTCATCCCAAGTTTATATTTTTATGATTAAAAAAAGTTACAAACTAGAAATAATTGTGTAACAATCTCAGATTTCATTCCAAAAGTATTCAGTTTAAATGCATTTTAGGTTCTGCTGCCTCTCACCAGTGGAGCGTAAAACCTTGAAAGGGTTAGAAAACCTCAAAAAAGATGAAGACTGCTTTCATTTAACAGAAGTACAGAAGTTATATGCGTGAAATCCGTCTCATTTTAATACTGCAACTTTTTCTTTCTTTGCAACAAGTCATTATTTGGCCTATAACCTGCTGGGTTTTGTCTGCTTTTGGTTGCTTGGACAATGTCCTATTGACAGTTTTTCACGTGCTATGTAGCACAACTTAAGAGCAAACAAATAGTAGGCTTAATCTTCTGACTAGCTCCCAATACCACAATTCTGTTTTTTTATCTGAACAGCTAATTTCAATAACAGTCTCTTCCCCCATCTTTCTGTTTTGTGCTCCATACATTTTCTGCATGCATACATCTGCCTGCACAACTTCATATTCTCTGATTTCCTGCCCTATCACCATGTTGGATCAGGTCTGACAGCAACACTCCAGCTGTTTGCCATGACTGGAACCCTGGAATCTGCCTGGAGAAAGGCTGCTAATGTAAGGTTGTGTTTTGAGGGGTTGGGGGCGGGGGGGTGTTTTTTGGTGTTTTTTGTTCTTTTTTAATTATTTTAATTCAGATCTTAAACCAGCATTTAAAATGAGAGGAAGGCTGCCAAGTACTGAAGGTAGCAAACAACACAGATTTTTCTGAAAGCATCTTGTGGCAGCTGCAAGTTTGTATTACATTTACTTAGAATAGTAATTGCCCGTGGAAATTAGATTTTTCTGCTTGTTCAAAAGATTTACGATGAGTAACCATAAAAATTCAGAATTTAACTCACTAAGTGCCAAGGTTAGCAATTAGATATAGATATGCCTGGTAAAACTGAGCAGAGATGTAAATGTACCATCAGATGATGCAGGTCATTTCTTCGACAAGACCCCTTGATACCCTTCAGAGCATGCATTCTCACAGTGGTTCTGAACATCTCCAACAGTACAGTTTGTGAACTCTTCCCCAATCCCAAGACATCTTTCTCAGGAACAAGTACGCCTTGCTATCCAATCAACATTTTCATTTCTCTGTTTTCATCCTTGCTATATTCCCCAGATACTCCTAAACAATTCTTCCTTATTGGTACTTTCAGTTCTTATTTAGTCATGCCCCAAATATTTCAATTTTTCTTTTATTCCAGTGACAAGACAGTTTTCCACCATCCTTTCTGTAAGAATATTCGATTTGTCAAATTATTTTGGTAATAGGTCACCTAACAGACTTGGTACCAGAGGGTGGCACCTGGGGGTGTTCAAAAACCATGTAGACATGGCACTTTAGGACATGGTTTAGTTGGCATGGTGGTGTTGGGTTGATAGTTGGACTTGATGATCTTAGAGGTCTTTTTCAACCTTAATGATTCTATGATTTTGAGATGTCCATGAATGTTTTGTCCTTCAATATGGTCTGCAAAAGGTGAACTTTCAGACTTGGATTATTGCAATGATGAGTTAAAGGCCCCTGGTACACTGACAATTGGAATCCAGAAAGGCAATCAAGGCAGCTGAATTTCAAGGGGATGTGACAGATGCTTACAATCACTTGATATTTTCTGTTACTGTTTGCTTGGAGTGTGTTTTTCTCCTCTCAGTGGCTTTTTATGGCATTTTTTTTTTCCTTCTGTGCTGCAGCCTCCACACAATGCTCACAGACTGAAGTGAGGTCTGGAATGTCAGTTGCTTCCACAGAAGCTCTTGTGCATCTACATTACCTGCTCCCATGAAAAGAAGGATAGCACATTTCAAACAGTCTTTTTAAGCGCCGCATACCACTCCTCCTTGTAGCAATACTGACCAAAAAATACATCAGCATTTTCTCCAGATGTGGCCAGTCTGATTAAAGAAAACACAGTTCCTAAGTTTTACTCAGGGATGAGAGGAAGCACAAATCCTAGGAATGGGATGCAACGTGGTTAATTACAGATTTCTACCGTATGATGTAAAGTACGTGACAGATAGGTATTAAGGCACCCATGACAGGCAAAGGAGACCTAGTCAATACAGCTCATGTAGTTTAGGGTACAATTCATTTTAACAAGTGTAGGGTCAGGCAAATCACACCCTAAACACTGTGTACCCTAATGAGTGCATCTGCACACAGATGTCTCTCAGAACAGTAAGGAAACATGGAGCATTTTTGATTAAAAAAATAACATGCCTCACAATTTGATAAATACCAGCCCCCAAAAGGTTAACCCTGAAGAAAATAAAGACCTAACTCATCAAGACCATCTGCTGTAGCAATCAAAGCAGTTAGAATCCATTTGCTTGCAGGAGTCCATAGAGAATATCACAAACTGGAGTCAAAATAAATTAGTTTATTTTGTTCTGTATGGCCCAAATCCATCCCACTTAGTTTTACCTACCTAAATAAAGAGAATAGCCTGTTCAGTGCTTTTCTCCATAAACAAATCAGACAGAGGTTGCTCCAAAGGGACACTGAGCACCACCTAAGACCTGATTTGTCCTTAAGATGCGAATCTCTCTCCACAGTGCTCATAAAGAAAACCAGGCTACCACAACCACGTTCTTGGCTAATGAACTTCAAACAGACCTCAGTGAGTCTCAGTGAAGAAAGTGTGAATAATTTGGGGTTGTATTTGTAGGGCTTTCCTACCTCAAAAACCGTAAGTATGGCAGTTACAACAAGCAACAAAAATAGTTGACACTTACAGTGGGAATTACTGTGACTCAATTATTGAAGCCCACCCTTATTTCTTCTTCTTTAGGGTCATCAACAATTGCACCTCAGAAGCCCTACTGTTAGAAGCAAATCTTTTCTTTTACTGTGACACAACCAGCACCCTGAACTGTATTGTATGCTGGCAGATTGTGTTGTGTATTTCAGGGAGTCCAGTGCAGTGGTTTTCTCATTCATTACTTGCAATCAAGCCATTTGAAGGGAAATGAGAGATGAAGAGCTAAGCACTCATTTGGAGAGAGGAGAGATAATCAAGAGAATAAAACTATTTTCTCAGATTTTGCGAATGATTTCTCAACATTACAGAATGTATAATTGATGTGCAATACATATAACAAATATCAAACAGAAAATTGTATTTAGAAAGTCAATCACCAATGGAAATTAACTTTGAAGAATAGGTAATATTAACTCTATTCATAAAATCAGCAAAAAACCTCAACAAAAAAAACGCCAGACATGCATTAATATGACAATACAGAATACAATACATGGGGCATGCTATTCTAAGATAACTATATTTTGACTGAAAACTGTAGTATGAAGGGCTGATAATACTAACAGAGGGACAGCAGTAAGGAAAGACAAATCAAATGGAATGTGTGTGTTCCCCGTTGATACTGTAGAACTTGCAAGCCTTATTCTACAGCGACAATAATTAAACACTAAAAGGCAATAAAACAGAGAAATCCTTAAGTAGAAATGCCATGAGATTAACAGAAAGTGAAGCACATTCAAGTAAAACAATGTTTTCAATAAGAGGCAAGTGGATTCTCTGCAGTTTCACAGATTTAATGCCCTAGTTCTGGATCACGCAACCAGAAACTTCTTTCATATCCTACATCTGCTTCAACCTGCTGCAGTGTTGGACCTCTCAGCAAACAGGTTCTAAAAAGTTAATCTGACTAACCAACTACTACTGCTTCCAAATTAGCAGCCAAAGTGTGTTCATAACACATTCAAAACAAACAAGCCTACACATTACCCACAAAATTTTCCCATGTTAACAATTCAAGATTCCAAACCAAATATGCAACAACTGAACAAAATTATGCTTATCAAAAAGTAACACTCTAAACAACTTATGCTCTATACAAAACCTAAATTATTTTCTCAGTATATGAAAGTCATCAAGATTGCAGTCACAAAAGCAGAAAACAGTTCCATGTACATCCAACACATTTTAGTTACTTATAGCTATCTTAAAAGATGTAAAAATAAGTGAAAATATTTGTTTTTTTCCAGGATTGTACTACACAAGGACACCTGGCTTGAGCTATCATTGTAGCTCTAGAGTTAACAGAAAGGTAGCTTATTTGAGCCATGCAAGAAATTTTATTTTTATAAGAACCATACAACATTTCTGCATGGTACCTAAGAAACATTTTGCAGGCTAAATAAAACATTTATATGATTTTATTAAATTACAAAAGGATTCAACTACATAGACAATGGATACACCTACCCTAGAATTAAACAATGTCTCAGCAAATGGGCCAATAGATTGCTTTCCTTCATCTTCTATACTACCTCCGAAGTACTTCAGAATAAGACACTGCATCATGGTGAAAGAACATCCTTCAACATCATGTATTGCTGTTATTTTACCTTTGCCTAATTCCTTCTGCACTAGCACTTGAGAAGTTTCCTTTTTTTAAATTAAGCAACGCAACAGGAAGTAATAACAACTACCTGCAAATAATTAAACTGTAAATTATGCAACAAAACCACAATGTGAAAATGGAAAAATAATACTAAAAGACTGTTGGATGGTTTATGCTTGGAAGGTATGTACAATTATTTCAGCTAGACTCAGTAAACTTGAAGCATTAGCTAAAGTCACATCACAACTGTTCACAAGAATTTATAAATTTCAAGTTATTAGTTTGTCACCAAATATTTTGTGCTAATGAACTTAAATGCTTCCACTGAACAGAGTAAGAGTTTCCAGCTCTCAAGTGCTGTAGTTTTAGATACCTACTTTCCTGAAAACTATTTCAGCTATGCTTCCAAGCAGCCTGAAACATACCTTTGACTTCAAAAGGGGCATGGGTCCTTTTACAAGTCAACAATATAAGAAGAGATATTTGCAATCCTTACCTTTCTGTACACTATCATGTTTGGAGAACTCTCCTCTGGGTCAGCAGTTTCCACATTACTTGGATCAGTGGGTGCTTGGGCCATGTTTGCCTCTTGTCGCTCAGACTGCAAGAACAGGAGCAAAAGTCAGTATCAATCCAGGGTGCACGGGGTGGCATGGTGACGACACATGACTACCTTCAAAGCAGACAGACAAGGATAGTACTGAGGGAGCCATGCTCCAGACTTCACCCAGTGCAGGATTTTACCACACTATGTCAGATAGTTCAATACTCTGAACTGATTTGTCTAAAGCACAATGCCCCAAAAGCAAGGACCACAAAGTAAAATGCAGCTGTGGTTTGGATCATCACACACACGCATATTTCTTCTCCACTTCTGATCTTTTATCACAAGCCCCACATTCAACAAAAGGCCAATTAACACTTTGCGCACTTCCTTTCCTTGCACATTTGACTTAGACTTTTCTAGGAGCTTCTGAGATACCTTCAAAAACCAAGGAGGATAAAAAGCTTGCTGTGAGACAGAGTGAAACTCCACTGGAATCAGCAGGTGTAGCAGACTGTCAGGCCCACTGCCAGCTGTCACCTGCAGACACTCTGAGCTGCCTCCAGCTCTCCCCAGTCCCCAGGGCAGCAGCTGGGAACAGGGGAGGCACAGCTGCCTGCTCAGAGTAAACAGGTTCCCTCACCTCTTCCCATGATACAGAGGTAAAGAGGCAGCAGGACACACGCAAGCAATCACGCATAGTACTCCTTAACCCAAACTATCTTCTGGAAGCACAGCACAGAGTGCTGCCTTATCTCCAGGTCACACCAAGGCTTGTGGCAAAAACACTAGTTCAAAAAAAAAAAAAAAAAGGCCCAGTGCAGGGAGGACACTAAATTCAAATGCTGTATTTTAAATTTTTGTGCCATCAGTATGTTTGACAAGTTACATCTTAAATTAAATGCTGCTGTGGAGCCATGTGGTGACCCTTCCTTGCCTAAGAGGTAACATTGCCTCTTACAGACATTGGCATTAAAGCTGTTTGAGAAGCTCCATTTATTTAACATTGAAAGTATTGAAATTTCCCATCTCAACTTATTTTATTAACAATTAGGACAAAATGTCTAAGAACATCCAGGCATGCATAACTGTCATGGTGTGACGGCAGCGGCAGCACGCCGCCGGCAGTCAGGATGCTTCCATGACTTCCTCTCCTATTGAGAGGGATTTTTAAAAGAGGCCGGGGGCTGCCGTGACAATAACCCAGGCATTAATTCCTAAAACACAGTTCACCACTAAACCATCTCCCTTATTTAAAGACGACGACACTTTCTGTTCCTTTCTCTACCCACTTTTCAAATTCCCACAGGCGACAAAGAGCCCCAGCACACAATCAACGAATAGAGCACGTGATTATATGCATAATACAGCCCTGAGCCATTCTAGCTGTCAGTTATCAGCTCCCAAGGACCAGTCAAGTGCCAGAACTGGACCATCTTGGATCATATCCCAGCTCTGTCCTGTCTCAGCAGTGAAAAGACTATTGCTGCAACATGGCATCCTGCACTGGAGCCAAAAGCATCAGCGATATGCCTTCAAGCAAGATATAATAGAGACCAAGGTTAAACAGTCTACATATATCCAGATTCCTTAATTTCTTTCTTTTATGAAGCACCCATGCACAAATATCCAACTGTAGGCACAAAAGCATCTGTACATTACATTCCCATACCAATAATGAAACTCAGTAACAGTTCTAGCTCAAATTAAACAATATACTTATATATCACCTTTCAAAGGCATGGTCAGACCAATTAAGACACTTTTTTTTAGAGGACATATATTTCTTTTAACTCCTACTAAGCTCACATATCTTCCTAGAAGCCCAAACACTGCACTGGCATGCCAGGTCATGAGCTAAGGAAATAGAATAAATTCTCTAAGCAAAATTATTAAGTGCATAAAATTAAACAGCACAAACAGTGAGGGTAAAGCATTTTAAAATTACAGCACTTTGAGCTATTTACACTAACGTGCATTTTCACAGCGCTTCTTACTCATGATTTCAAGACACTGAAGAATTAGGCTTTAGGTATCATCTCTTAATTCAACAGAGCAGGAACTAGGTAGAGATTTTATGTAACTTTCTGCAGGCAATTAAAAGCAGAGTTGAAAGCACATGTCAAGTCCCAAGTTTCAGCTTCATCTGCAGTATATAAAGACCACATTTACCGCTTACATTATACCTGAGATTATATATGCATGCTTTAAAAGAAAACAACTGCAACTAACTTTTAATTGAGCAACACTCCTTTAAAGAAAACATTTCCAATTTCTAATCAAAAAGCCCTCTGCAGCATAACCTAGCTGCGCTTCACTTATTGTGTTACTCACTTTGAATCCGTATTTACAAATCCTGTTATTCTTGTTATACTGTCAGCTCACTTCTGATACTTCAGGATTTTCCCCCACAACACATCTTGAAGCTTTTCATCTACTCCAGTGCAACAAGACAAAAACATCTTGCACAATATGCAATAGTAGCTGTCACACTGCTCACGGTGATATCAAGGGAGCCACCCACTGCCTCTGAAGATCTACAAAAGGCAAGCAACACAAACGAACCCGTGGTTGGAAGACAAGAAATTGCCAAAAGTGCTTGCCACTAGCGCCCAGCATCTCCTGCTGTGTTTTGGTCAGGAGCAGCAGAAGCAGGGCCACTTTTGCAGCAATAACAGCATGACGGATGTCACAGGCGAGAAGGCTGGAGACAAGGCAGAAAGGATCGTTCACAAGAGCATGTAACGACAGGACAAGGGGTAATGGTTTTAAGCTAGAAAAGGGTAGATTTAGGTTGGAAATTAGGAAAAAGGTGGGGGATCACTGGAACAGGTTGCCTAGAGAGGTGGTGGAGGCCCCATCCCTGAAGACATTCAAGATTAGGCTTGATGGGGTTCTGAGCAATCTGCTCTGGTTGGAGATGTCCCTGTTTATTGTAGGGGGGTTGGACTGGATGACCTTTAGAGGTCCCTTCCTACCCAAGACATTCTATGATTCTATGATTGAGGTTCACCCTGTAGTAGAGACAAACGCAGGCATCCTCTCCTCACAGCCTGGACACTGCCAGTGCTGGGATAAGCCTTAGTGAGGCCCCTGGACCAGGGGTCCCCTAGGACCCTTCTGGACTTGTCAAGGTTCTAACCATTCCCCAAGTTTCTCCTCTTTCTTCGAGAATGTTTTTTGAAAAAACACAAAATCCTTTCTTAGATGGTATTCTTACTCTAGAGAGGAAAAAAAAATACTATAGAGAAGACAGTGATACAAGACAGGCATGCTCTTGGATCTCCAAGGTAAAAGCATGGCAATGCTGGGTGCCCATAGATCCCACTACACCTGTGCTTTTTAATACAGAGGAGCTGAGTAGAGCTCAGCACCCACTGATGCAGAATCACAGAACAGTCTTGGTTGGAAAGGATCTCTGAGATCACAGAGTCCAACCATCATAAAACAACCAAAACGAACCAAAAAAACCCTACACAACAAAACCCCAAACAAACACAAACACCACCAAGTAACACCCACAAAAAAAAACGCAAACAACCTACAATCCCGGCCACTAGAGCATGCCCTGAAGTGCCACACATACACATTTCTTGAATACCTCCAAGGATGGTGACTCAAGCACCTCTCTGGGCAGCCTGTTCCAGTGCATGACTCCTCTTTCAGTAAAGAAATTCTTCCTGTCCAATCTAAACCTCCCCGGCCACAACTTCAGACCATTTCCTCTGGTCCTGTCATTATTTACTTGGAAGAAGAGGCAAACACTCACCTCCCTACAACCTCCTTTCAGGTAGTTGTAGAAAGCGATGAGGTCTGCCTTCAGCCTCCTCTTCTCCAAACTAAACATCTCTAGTTCCCTCAGCTGCTCCTTGTATGACTTGCTCTCTAGACCCTTCACCAGCTTGGTAGCTCTTCTCTGAACACGCTCCAGCACCTCAATGTTCTTCCTGTAGTGAGGGGCCCAAAACTGAACACAGTACTTGAGCTGTGGCCTCACCACTGCCGAGTACAGGGGCACGATCACCTCCCTACTCCTGTTGGCCACACTATTCCTGATGTACACCGGGATGCTGCTGGCCTTCTTGCCACCTGGGCACACTGCTGGCTCATGTTAAGCCAGCCATCAACCAGCACCCCAGGTCCTTCTCTGCTGGGCAGCTTTACAGCCACTCTTCCCCAAGCCTGTAGCATTGCCTGGGATTGTTGTGAATGAAATGCAGGACCCAGCACTTGCCCTTATTGAACCTCATACAATTGGCCTTAGCCCATCGATCCAGCCTGTCCAGGTCTCTCTGCAGTGCCTTCCTACCCTCTAGCAGATGGACACTCCCACCCAATTTGTTGCTGTCTGCAAACTTACTGAGTGTGCTCTCAATCTCCTCATCCAGATCATTGATAAAGATGTTGAACAAGACTGGCCCCAAAACTGAGCCCTGGGGACACCACTGGTGACTGGTGGCCAAGTAGATTTGATCCCATTTACCACAACTCTCTGGGCCTGGTCATCCAGCCAGTTTTTTATCCAGTGAAGAGTCCACTTGTCTATGCCATGATTCGCCAGCTTCTCCAGGAGAATGCTGTGAGAGACAGTGTCAAAGGCCTTACCAATGTCCCGGTAGACAACGTCCACAGCCTTCTCCTCATCCAAAAGGCAGGTCACATGGTCATAGAAAGAGACCGGGTTGGTCAGGCAAGACTTCCCTTTCATAAACCCATGCTGGCTGGTCCTGACCCTCAGACTGTCCTGCACTTGCTGTGACAGCTCACTCAAGGTGAGCCGCTCCATGATCTTTTCTGGTACCGAGGTCAGGCTGCCAGGCATGTAGTTCCCTGGATCCTCCTTCTGGCCCTTCCTGTAGATGGGTTTCACATTAGCCACCCTCCAGTCATCTGGGACCTCCCCTGTTGACCAGGATTGTTGATAAATGATGGAGAGAGGCTTAGCAAGCTCCCCAGCCAGCTCCCTCAGTACTCTAGGGTGGATCCCATCTGGCCCCGTGGACTTATGCGTGTCCAGGTGCAGAAGCAGATCATTAACTTGTTCCTCCTGGATTACGGGGGGATGTTCCGCTCTCCGTCCTTATCTTCCAGCTCAGGAGGCTGAACATCCTGGGGGAAGATGGTCTGACTATTACAGACAGAGGCAAAGAAGTCATTAAGTATCTCAGCCTTTTCCTCATCCTTGGTTGCAATATTCTCCCTGCATCCAGTAAGGCATGGAGATTCTTCCTGGCTCTTTTTTTATTGTTGATGTATTTATAAAAGCTTTCTTTGTTGTCCATTATGTCAGTGGCCTAGTTGAGCTCCAGCTGGGCTTTTGCCTTCCTAATTTTCTCTCTGTATGACTGTCCTAACAAGATCTGTGTACTCCTCTTGAGTTGCCTGTCCCTTCTTACAAAGGTGGTAAACCCTCCTTTTTTTCCTAAGTCACATCAATCTTTAATCCTGTGACACATGTGGACAGCCTGCTCCTGAGCCTTTAAGATTTCCTTCTTGAAGAGTGCCCAGCCTTCCTGGATCCCGTTGCCCTTCAGAGCTGTCTCCCAAGGGACTCTCTCGACCAGTGTCCTGAACAGGCGAAAGCCCACCCTCCAGGAGTCCAAGGTGCAGGTTTTGCTAACCTCCCTCCTTACATCACTGAGAATTGAAAACCTAACACCATGTCGTGATCGCTAAGCCCAAGACAGCCTGTGACCACCACATCTCTCACTAGTCCTTCTTTCTTTATGAACAGGAGGTCCAGCAAGGCACCTCCCCTGGTAGTCTCACTTACCAGTTGTGTCAGGAAGTTATCTTTCATATGTTCCAGGAACCTCCTAGCCTGCCTGCTCTCTGATGCGTTATATTTCCAGATGATGTCCAGTAGGTTGAAGTCTCCAACCAGAACAAGGGCTGGTGATTGCGAGACTTCAACCACCCACTCACAGAATACTTCATCTGCCTCCTTGTCCTAGCTAGGTGGTCTATAACAGACTCCCAGCACAATATCTCCATTATTCACCTTCCCCTACATCCTTACCCATAAACACTCAACTTTATCATCACTATAATCAAGCTCTATACAATCAAAACGCTCCCTGATGTACAGAGCCATGCCATTGCCTCTCCTCCTCTGCCTATCCTTTCTAAAGAGCTTATATGCATTCATCGAAGCACTTCAGTCCCTACAGTTGTCCCACCACATTTCCGCAATGGCAACTACGTCATAGCTGTCCTTCTGCACAATGGCTTCCAGCTCATCCTGTTTGTTGCCCATGCTACGTGCATTACTGTAGATGCACTTGAGCTGGGCTACCGATTTCACCCCTATCCTGGGCCCTTTACCCCTAGGCTCATCTCTGGTGGGCCTGGTTTTATCTCCCTCCCCCTCCAAGTCTAGTTTGAAGCCCTGTCCATGAGCCCTGCTAACTCTTGCCCTCATACCCTTTTCCCCCTGCAAGACAGGGGTTTCCCATCTGTTGCGAGCAGGCTTGGTGTCCTGTAAATCAAGCCATGGTCAAACCTGCCATGCTAAAGCCTGGTTTCAGACTAGTTCACAAATGGAGCATTCTCACTAGCCTGAGGATTGCAGCACAGATTTCACACCCAGGATTGCAGCACAGATTTCACACCCCTCAAATGCAGACAAACTGCTAGCCATACAGCAGCAGTACCTCTGACCAAGGAGCAATGCCGGCACAGCCTCAAGGGAGCACAGTTTTGTCTCTGCCTGGGGAACAGACCGCCAGGGAGAAGGGTGGGGATCCCAGAAACAGGACTCCAGTGATGTGGGCTACCTGCTGAGAACACAAATGAGACTACTCACTTTCTAAGTACAGGGTTTTTACCCTACAACTATGTTCATGTGCTGCATTTGCAACCTTTAACTAATAGAATGGTATGTGAAAGTCCATACCTGACTGCACAGTTCTGTTAAAATACAAACCAAAAAAGACCCAGAGCCTGTCATGAAAGAATCACAGGACTAATTTCTCAAGGAATCCTATTGAAATCTATTATTTCCACACAATTTTATCCTCACTGACAGCTTAAGATGCAAGCTGTCACTACACAGTTTAAAAGTCTGCCCTCTGAACCTTTCTCTAAGCACATGTGTACAAATGCATCAGCCAGAAGGGTCCAGCTTGGTCTTACACAGACATTTCAGCCACAGAGGGCTGAGAAGGGCAAAACCAAACTTTTTTTTTTTTAAATTAGAAGTACCCATGCACAGCCTCCAATTAAGAGCTTCACCCATTACTACCTTAAAAGTACCATCAGCTCCTTACCACTCCTACAGGCAGTTTACTACATTACCAGTGGCTAACCCGTACCATCCATACACCAGCAAAATAAATCCAAATGCATTATCTTAAAAAAGTAAATGGTCTCTAAATCCCAACTCTCAGGTTCAAAAGATGCTGTTTCCCCACAGTTGTTTTTCTGACAATAGCCATGCTTGCAGCAAGCCCAACTCCTCAGCAGCAAAGGTGATAAAAACTGAAAACCATCTGTGCTGACCGTTTTCTCACTGCCACACACAAGGAGCAAACTGTCTTCAATTTGTTTATAGATAAGATGGCCTATGAAGCCTTTTAAAAAATATTCCCACAAATAAGGTAAAAAGAGAGGATGCATTTGCCCCTTGCTGATTTTCCCTTTAAAAAAAACTATTCTTTTGTATAGAACAGTTCTGGTTTTTCTTGAGAAACATAATCACACTGGACCAGCTAGGCAGCCATTGACAAAATGAACTGAATCATGGTAAGAGTTTTATCTCTCTCTTATTAGATCAGGCTTCTCAAACTCTCCCAAAAACCAGAAGCTGCAAAGAGATATGGTTCCCATACATTACAAAAGGATCAGTGAACTCCTTTAAACTTGCATAGCCAACTTTAAAAATGCCTCAGAAAGCAAGAAAACAATTTTTTCCCCACAATTCACCTCTTCAGAGTTTCTGATACAGGACTTGAATTAAAAAAATTCAAAAACAACAACCTTTACATTTTTGTGCATAAAATCTGTCAGTGTTTAATCTCTATGTGTATGTAAATTCAGTGAAAACAGCTAAGCAGTAAATTAAGAGCTTCCCATTAATGTTCTAAAATACCTTGACTACCATAAGAAAAGACTACTGTAAACAAGACTTCTGTAAGAAAATTCTCATTGTCACAAACACTCATGTGCTTCACAAATTACCCCACAAAGGAGTCCTTATAGACTGAGTTTTATAGATACTAGAGAAAGAAAGTAGAACAATATTAGAAGAAAATTTGCAAAACAAGCTATTTCTCTTGAACATCACCAGCATCTAACAACCACAATAAAGGTCATATTTGGACTCTAATTCTGCATTTTAATAAATAGGTTGCCAATTTATTATGCAAAATTGGCAGTGCAAAACCTTTCTTGCGCATCTGAGATAAAGTGTGATAGTTTGTTATAATATGCATGAATTTAATCCTGGAGAAGAGAATGTACTACATGAATACCCATGTAAATATCCATCAGCACTACTCAGCTGAAATTCAATTTTGGATCTCCTCAGCAGAATAAGACTGCAAGCATGCTCCTCTCCTGAAAAAGATGTTGAGGACGACATAAAGGCTGGGCATCCCGATGCAGGGAGCCACACCACAGTTAGCACTGACAGACTGAAGGGTCTTGTGCCACTCTGGATACCACAGCACTGCTCCCCTGCATGGAGAAGCAGTAATCGGGAGTCCCAAAGCATGTAAAAATCCTTCCAGTGGCTACTTTTGGACATCTAATTGCAACTGAAATTACTCTGAAAATACTTTCCCAGTGGAACATCATCGCAGACCTTCTGCCTCTCCTTGCAAGTGCTGAACACTGCAGTTCTATCAACAATAGTCAATCTGTTGCCTTTTTTAAGAAACAAAGTATAAACACTTCCAGCAACTGCACTTAATGTTCAAATTTCTGCCAAATTAATTCCTCTTTGTTTATGAGAAAGCAGTTTTGTTTATATTGGGAGAATTCATGGATTCTAAAGGACCCTATTCTTCCTATTTCTGAGGATGGGCGTACATTTAGGCATTAAAAGAGTAGAGACTCTTACTTTACCCTACCAGAACAGGAAGGACAAACCCGATTCTGGGACACTTCCCTTTTCTCATCTTTAAGGAAACTGGGATCCTGATGAAGGCTGGGATTTCCAATTCCTACTACTCTTACAGATATTTCCTAAAGGTGCAGTTTCCTTCCATACATGTAAATAAGTGCTTCCTGTGAAAAACTTGCCTCAAAACAGACTGCAAATATATCTACATTTCCACACAGTACTAGGGCAGGGAGCAAGCTCCAGGCTGCCAATCACCAGCACTGCTTAACTGCTAGTTTGCTCCCAGGGTCTCTTTTGTAGATCTCCAAACCATTATGTGGAGATAGGCCTGGGAACACAGTTCTCACCTATCACCACTTATTCCCAAGATTCAGCATGGATGACCTTACATAGCATTTGGCTCCCTACTTCTTATCCATTCCTCCCAGCAGTCTCCCCATAGGTTCTGCATCCCCACACAACCTCCCACCATGTCGCATGTCATACCATGCATCACCTCATCCTTCTGGTAGGCTGCAGCACAATCCCACATTTTTTAAACCCTGTACTTGGGGGGAAAAAAGTGCAAATAATGATAATTGTATATTTGGGCCACAGAGATAACATCTGGTGGGCCAAGGAGACCCCTCTGGCCAAGGGTGTGCACTCTGGACACAGTCATCTCTTCAACAGAACTAGCTCTTTGACATGAGGCAATCCAAGCCTCCTGGCTTCCTGTAGATAGCCTACAAGTTTAAACTCAGCCAACTGCGTAATCCAGTGGGAGAAGCTGGTTTCTGTATGTGCTCCTCTCCAACCACCTGCTGTTCCCAACTATTTGTCCTTTAATAAAAGTAGTAAATATTCATGGTGTGACAGTCTAAGCAGTACATTGCTAACCAGGGATCACCAAGGCCTTGTACCACCCCTCAAAAAAGGGCGTTTTCTGTGATATTGAGCAATTTTCTCTCCATCTGTGACAAATGTGGTATTACTCACTCTGTCACAAAACTGTGTAGCATATGACACCATGGATGGACAGTTCCAGTTCTCTTAGCCACAGGTGACCTGTCTCAGCCACCCGGCAGATGATAAGGCTGCTTCTTGATAAACCATGGAAGATTATTACTTTCTTCCTCCTTCCCCAGGGAGGCACAGACCATTTTGATTCTATATAATTGAAAAACAGCTATTTCAGAATGCTGAAAATACTGTCTGCAAGTGGATGTTACATCCAGGAAATCTAGGGGTGGAAGCCAAGCCAAAGTAGCTTTTTTGGCATCTGACACTGACTAGGTCCCAAGTTCTCTGAAAACTAATCAGAAGTGCTTTTATTTTTTTGTAAATAGAGAAATACACACCACCTGTTTTCTGGTCTGTCCACCCAAGGTCTGCTGGAAGCATTGCTGAGTTAAAAGAAGAACCCTTCCCAAGTTCAGAATTTCCAGTCTATTATTTGACAGATAGATAAATAAGGTGAGTGAGACAATCAAAAGGAAAATGGGATGGGTGGTAGCAAACACTGACACGTATTTACTTATTAACAAGGCAAAATTTTCCCTTTATGAAATCGTTAAAATGGGCACTTGCATACCCTGTTCACTTTTAATGGACCAGAATGATGTCACACCCAGGAAGAAACTGCCTCCAAAACATCCATCCATCTTTCAAGGAATTCAGAACAAATGCAATCTCCACCTGTAATCAATCTACCTTCCAATAAAAAAATACTGCTGTGAGTGCAAGAGCTCTTGGAAAGGCTCTGAGCCAACTCACTGTTACCAAGGATAGCTACAGAGAATGTAACAGCAAATATATGCTGAATACTTAACTGAAAGAAGTGTAAATACTGTACCAATCTAGATATGCCCAACCTTGAACTTCATCTGAATTGGTGATCCTAACCTACTGCAGCATGTATAAAGTGCTATCAGTCTGCAAGGAGCAGTTGCAAAGGAGAGCTGAAGCTGTATTTTGTTGTTTTGCAACAATGCCAACCAATATACTGGCCAGAATCATTCCCTGTGGAAAATGAGTAACTGCACTGATAATACAGAGCTTGAGAGTAGACTTCTAATCCCTTCTCTAACATAAATCCTTATTTGAAAAATCATCTTCCTTGGATCAGTTAAGGCGTGCTAAGAGCATCTGGTCCACAAAGCTGGTCCATCAAATACGCTCTGATAGCACCTAGTACTTTATGCACCACAAAAAGCATTAATTGCAACAATAGTAAGCTACTTCTGGGGACTAGACTGCATTTTCTATTTTACACTGTATGCAGTAAATTGAAAACATCTGAAGAAAATTGATTCAAAGAGAAAACTGAATGAGAAGAACAACAAACTAATGGATGCTCTAATACAGGTTGACAAGAAAATCAAAATATTAAAGTAAAAAAATATAGGCCCCAGTACCTGTTAGATTCCAAATAAACAATTACTCCACCTAAACTCCCTGTTCCAAATGGAGCTTGCTAAAACAAAGCTCCCTTCAAGCACTCTAACGCAAGTTGACATAACCACCAGTCCACCCCTGCATTTATCAGTGACTACACAATCTCATTTAAAACACCCCATAGTGCTGAGAGCTCTTGGTGGTTGTTCGTGCTCAGGATAATGGAAAACTGCAAGTATCCTTCAATCAAATAAATTGTGAAATTTGCTACCCAAAAGCACAGGTGCTTTTGAAAATGCTGCACCATCCAATAGCCCTGGTGCAAATGAACACAACTGGTTGTACCCCATGTACTTCAAGGACACGATGCAGTACACTAAGCTTTCACTGCCACGCTGTTTATCCCAACAACACACAGCCTTTTCAGATGCAAATTACGTCCAGATCACTTCAGTAATTGCAATGTAAAAAGCATCTAAGCCACTCCTGATTCAGCTAGCTCCAGTTCACAGACCCACACAGTTCAGCAGAGTCTATCAATGCCACCAGAGTGAGTTACCTACCCAGAACTCCACAATGCCATAAGTGGACTACTATAAATACCAATATGATACATACATTAAAAATACCAATATACTTTACTACTCCTGCTGTTATGCTATAACACTTCTATAAAGACAGTTCCTTTAATGGAGCTAATACCTGTCTATATGCCAGACTCCCATTACACTAGTGAAGGCATAATCAAAAACTAGTTGTTACCTGTGACAGAGGCAAATACTGTTTTCTTTTACAAAATAACTAAATCACAACGAAATTAAGTGACTTCCCACATTCACACAATGGATGACAGATCAATAAATTGAATACACAAGCCCTGACTTTCAAACTGTTAGTGTATTGGTTGCTCAACATGCTTCCCCATAGCACAATAGGTCTGGAGTAATCAATCTGAGGAGCTTTTAACTACCCTGTGAACCTTTCACTGCTGATGGCAGGTTCTATAAGCACAGATGAAATACTGCCCCTTTTCACTGGGATGATGTTTATAATGTGTAATTGAAGATTCCTGGCAAAAATATAGCACTAATTTCTCCTCACTGCCTAACTACCTCATGGTCCCCACCACCCTCAAGTAGGCAAAGTGCAGTACCTGTGCCTTATTCTGCCATTGCTGAGCCTAAGAACAGACAGCTGTTTCCAGCATGACAATACCAAGCTCCTGGGACGTCAAAATGTCAGAACCTTATTTCTCATTGAAATTTTAATCTAACTCTCTCTCTCCCCCCATTCTTTGCCACCAGCTACAGAGATGTTAAAAAATAGCACGAGATCTGATGTAACACAAGTGGGTAGCAGCAGTCTCTCTTGACTCCACAATCTTTCCTGAGCTTGACAACCAGTGAGGAAAATACAAATTAGCTCTTCTTCATAGTTAAGAGCACAACAGCAGAAATTAGCTCACTCCTCAGTCTCTACAATACCCTAGTACTCCAGCTGGAAACAGTAACTGAAATGACGGAAAAGCCTTCTTAATCTATATAAATTTTACCATTAAAAAACACTGTGGATTCACTAACATTAATATTATCCTTTAAAAACTTCAAAAGTCACTCTATCATTAAAGGAAAATTGTAATCAAACAGTTTAGAACTCTCCATGATACACCTAGTATTACCTTTTCAAGGATATAAGGTACGTCAGACTGTGTGCATTATAGCCACCTCTAAACCCCCATCACCTGGAGGACACAACACAAGCAGTGCTTTCACAGTTACTACACAGAGGCAGAAATGTGCAGGAAAAGAAGTTAGAAATGTAGGAACATAATAATTTAGCTCAGCATATGAAGACAGATGTTCAACCATACATAAGTGCTTAGAGATGCAAAGAGGAAATTTTCTAGCCTGAGGAAGTCAGATGTGTAACTTCACAGGAACCAAGTGACTCATCCAGATGCTTTTGAAAAACCTATAAGCACTTAAATGTTTCTGAAATACGCTCGGCCAGAACAGCTCTTCTCTAATAGGCACACAGAGCCACAAGCATCCAGGGTTAAAAGTACTATGACACCTTCAGTAATAACAATGGGCCATGGTATCTCGCTTACATCTCGTTTGGTACTTCAGATGGCAGTGCTGACTTACGCCACATTGATGACAGCAGTTCAAAGCCTGACTTGAAGAAACACCCTTCCAAATCATCAACATAATATTCTTATCGCACCCAGGGTTTTTTTTGTGATTATAATACTGTGGTATGAGAACTGACATAGATGGCAATGCAATAGTGAAGAAGCTGAGAAGAGTCCCAAGAGGAACAAGGAGGATTTCAGCTCTGACAGCTAGATGTAATATTTGTACCCTAAAACAGTCCAGAGCTGCTCAGTGCATTGGATCTGTTTGTTCATACAATCTCCAGGTGTGTGTGCAGAAACATGACTGAAGCTCCAGGTAATGAGCACACACTGCGCAATAACCAATCGTAAGGGCAAAACTGCACTCTTGCAGTGTTGGGCATGGGAAGAGCAGCTCACCGTCGTTCTGCTGACACTTTGCAACTCCAATGTTTGACGTAGGTATCAAAGGTACCTCTGGCTAAAGCCTCTGGGCTAGTTACCCCTCATTCTTGAAAAGCTGGAGACTCGTATTGTTATTGAGACAGCAAAAAGAATAACTGCCGCGCAACACCCTTCTATTTCCATTAGGAAGGCTGAGCCCCAGCACTGCAAGATGCAGAAGTTACACCACAGGCTGACATCGCATCCTAACATACCATGTTAGGACGACACACTGCAGCTATTTTGTCTTCCTGCTACTCCACATCCAGCAGCTTCTTTTCATCCCCTGCCATCTGCTAGTTTGCTGCAGTCTCCTGGGACAGGACTGCCCTCTCCTTTTCTCCCCTTCTTGGCTGCTGGAAGGCACCATGACAGATCCTAGCATTTCCACTCCATAGACTCAACTTTCCTCCATCTGTCTCAGAAACATTGACCAACACACAATTACTCCCATGAATTAGCAGTGCTCTGCTCATCTCGGCCAAACCAGTGGACTCCACCAGAATTACATACTAGACACTGAAACACCTATAAGGGGTTAGCAAGGATGTAACTGATTCTGCAAGAGGACACACCTTTTTTTTTGTCATTGATTAAATCAGATAACTGCACTTCCTGCACCACAGGGGCCACGACCAAAAAAGTAAGGCAAGCAGTGTAAACAATGACTAAATGCAGCTTCTTATGCCTTTTCTTTGAAGGGAAGGGTAGTAAGAAGAAACAAGAAAAGTAAGTCAGGTAGGTGAACAGCAACATTCAAACATCTGTTACTAGAAACCTCGGTATGAGATGTGCAACAAATAACTATTTCTCCTTTTGATCACTACTACAGTTCAAAATAGATAAAACAAGGGCTATATAAACTCCACCACAGTAGTCACCAGTTGGGAAAGAAATTGGAATGTTTGCCATTAATTATTCTATTAGTCAGAAAAAAGGAACAGCTCATCTAAAATAAAGTCAATATTGGCTGAGTCTAAACAATTTATTCAGCATTTAATACACACATTCACGCAATGAACACTATTATTCTGTGCTTGTAACTATATGCCCCCAAGTCAATAGCTACTCTTCAACATCTGACCTCTTTTTAAAGCAGATTTACAATGAAGTACAGTGAAAGTGTTCCCAGTCAGCTAGTGAGGAAGTACTATAAATCATAACGACGCAGCAAACAATTGCTAGTTCTTCCGATCTGCAAGATTAGGATAAATGTGGCTTTCAAAAAACAAAAAAAAGAACAAGATGGAAGGTAACAAATATACAAAACCTTCCACTTCAAAATAAACCTAGATTGACACTGGAGAATATTTACAATTATACCAAATGCTCTAAATCCCCAAAGCACTGAACTACAGTTAAGCTCTTTCACTATGTTCTTCAGCAAGCCATTACAAATAACACTATACCTTTACAAAGCACCTTCCACACTCACAGCTCTCAGAGCACTTCCCACAAAAACACAAATACAAGTGAAGCATAGCTTGCTTTGGGGTGGGAAGCCACCAATAGACAGCATAACACGCCAACACAAAGATGAGTTGTACAGTATGGCTTCATTCAAAGACAGATTTTTCTGCGTTCAAATCCCTACATGCTGGCAATCCACAAGCAAAAAACAATCAAGAGCAATCATGCATATCCATACTTCTTAATTTCAGGGATGTGCCTGTGTGTTCTGTAGCGTGCAGGTTACATTTGGGATGCCATACTGGCAGGCCCCGACTTACCCACGCTGTCCCAGTGAGGGGTGCGTCCAGCAGCAAGACCAGCACCAGTGCAGACGGGACAACAAGATCAGAGCTACAGGCAAAGTCAGCTCCTTGGATCGGCAGCCCTGACTGTTACTACTACATCTGTCTGCACCATGAAAGTGGCAGCGTGCTACATCTATACAAAAATTGGCATCTTCCTCAGAAAAAAAAATATTGAAGCTCTTTGCTGGCCCCACAACCTATTCCTCTACTTACGCCGTCACAGCTAGTGACTAAGAAGATGCTTTTAGTGTCACAGGAGATAAACGCTCTGAGAGGAGAGTGTGCCTGGCAGCTTTACTCTCACACCCTGATCTGTCTTCATGCAAACACACTTTGTCAGCTGATGAAAGTATATTATTCCCGTACACTACCGAAGTGAAAGAGTTCTCAAGTTTTCCAAAGGGTCACCAGCTCTCCCATCAAGCGGTACCCCAGCACTTGCTCCCCCTTGTCCTTCTCGGAGGCCTCCCCCAGAAAAGCTCTGCGGTTTCAGAACACCACAACCTGCCCTGGTGTCCCCACCAAGTCCCGGCTCCCCGGGCACACCCCTTGTACTGCTGGGACACCGAGTCCACGGAACACCAACCGAGCCCCGAGGAAGGAGGACACCTCCACACCGCCTGGACGGAGCCGAGGCGCCTCAAGCGCCCCGGGCCGTGGCTTGAGGCCCCCACAGGAGGGCGAACCACAGCCGTGATGTGTTCGTGGGCGGAAGGGGTCTGCACGGCCCGGGAAGGGGCACAGTGTGTCTCCCCCCACGCCCGCTCTAGCAGCGCGGGCCAGTACCTACAGACCCATGTGAAACACGCCCCGCCCTGCACCTGTCCGCTACTACCAACTCGGAGCAAACTCCCCCCTCGCGACCGCCCGGGCACCCCTTCTCGCCGGGCCGGGGCTCGGCTCTCTGCGGAGGGACCGGGACGGGGGACCCCGCTGCGAAGCTAAGCTGAGCAGCAACCGCTCCCCCAAACAAATGCGGATAAAGAGGAAAATAACAGCGAGGAAAGCAGCCCCTGCCTCTGCCCCAACCCTGCCTGCAGCCCACTCCCATTACCTTAGCAACCGCGCCGCCGCCGTCCCCTGCCGCCCCCCGCTTCGACTCTCCTCAGGGACGGGGGGGAAGCCGCACCATGGCGTGAGGCTGCGGGCGCGGCCGGCGGTTTCCCCAAGGCTCTTCTCCGCGCCTCTTCCAAAAACCTTTCGCTCTCCTCACCGCCCCTCAAGCTGCGGCGGGGACAGCGGCGCAGGCAGGCAAGAACGACGGTGCCGCCGGAGCGCCGCGGGTACACGGCTGCCCCAAGCCTCAGCCGGCCGTTCGCTGCCGCCGCTCGACCCTCCGCCGAGCCCGCGCCGGGCGGGGGCGGCGGCCCGGGCGGGGCCGCGGGGGCGGTGACGGCCCCGGCCCCGCCGCAGCAGCAGCGCCCGCTGCGGGCAGCCCAGGCACTCCTCCCCCACCTGGCACCGGGAGAAGTAGCTTTCCCCCCGTTTTTGAGCCTATCGCCCTTTGCCGGTAACGCGGGGAAACTTCAGCCCACCCCGCCCCGCTTCTGGGCGACTTGGCGCAGCTCTGAAGGAAGGCAAGGAGCCGAGGACAGGCCTTGTATATCTATTGCGCTCTTACTTATGTGTTGTACCGCATGATTAAAGTGCTAGGTAAAATTCTTCCATCTCTAACCACGAAAGCCTTATCTCTTTGAACACTGAGGATTTCCCAGCTAAAGCCTGGGGTCACAAGGAGCCTAACAGGCACAGCTTGAACAAAATCTGAGAGACCCCACTCTTTTAAGAAGACCTGTCACATAGGCAAAAGTCATTGCTGTTGGGTAGGATGAGTTTCCATACATTAATTAGCTGTGCAAAGTAGCTTGGATCCTTCCCTCTGATATTCACCAATTTCTCTATTGGATGGGATAAGATTTTTATTCCTTTCCTTGTCCTCCAGAAGGCAAACTAAGCCCACCTCTCCCAGACTGACATTCAAGTCTAAGAGAGCTGTTCTGGAAAGCACTAGGCCAGACCCTTAACAGCAGGTGTCTGCACCCATTCCTGTGCCAAAACTTCCTGCATTTCCAAGGTTTGGTTTCCACATGTCACACCTATTTTTGAAGTTGAAACTTTCCATACCAAGGCTGCCAGCTCCACAGAGGAAGGGAAACTTTACCAACTTACAAACCCTGTCCTAAAAGCCCCTATGCAGTGTTCATATTCCCCCCCTTTCCTAACGTTCCAGAGAATTACCTCTTTCGAATGTTACCAAAACTAGGCTTATGTTTGGTAAGCCCACCGTTTGACACGAAAAACCATCTTATGCAGGGATGTTATGTTATGGCTGTGGCCTGCCTAGCACATGAACTTTCTGATGATGCCTGGTACATGAAACTGCTGAAATAATGCAGATTATAAACTCTAGAGAAAAAATAATTTTGGTGCAACTTTGCATCACTTCCATTTCTACTTGATCGTATCTCCATCTTTACCTTTTTTGGCTACTCTCCTCTTAGTCTTGAAAAACCAGGTTCCAGCATGCACAGTTTGCCCATTCTCACTTCTTATAAAAGCTCCTTCATATACAGAGACTACACATTTCTTTCCTAGTTTTTTGTTCAAAGAGATTGCACTTCTGAAATGTCACAGGATATTTGTTCAATACTTTTTTGAAATAAAATTAATCCAAGAATACTTCCATTTATATTAGGTTTGAATGCAAACTTGATTCATCATTCCCTTCAAATAAACCTCAGCATATTACGCCTTACTTGCCACAGAATGTTTACAGGCAAAATGGGGAGGGAGAGAGTGGTTGCTTATGGAACACAAATATAGCTTTTTTCCTGAGATGTCATCAGCAAAGCATTTCAAATCACTAGTTATATCATATTATGCTAGGGTATCACTTCATGTAACATCAAGGACAAAATATTTCCGTGTCTTGTATCACCTCTATTCAGGAAAAGCTCTTTCGCCTCTGCACTACATGGTCTGCATTCTCCCAGCTGCCTGAAAGAAGTATACATGCAGCAGTTAACAGGCATAAGTGCTTAAATTTATCAGGTTAACTCATACTAAAATGCAAGTTCTATAGAAATGCCATTTTCAAAATACAATATTGATAGAAAACATATCACCTGTGTCTGTGTCTTAAAATTGCAATTCAAAGAAATTATGAATATGTTTCCTGACAGTGTTTCTAGGCCAAGTATTACAGTACTACAGTAGCACATGATGTTGAGAAAGAGAAGTGACTGGAAATATTAAAGCAAAAGGGACCACTGTGCTTTTTTTAAATCATGCTCAACAGAATAAATTGCAACTGAAAGTACAAATAAAAAGAAAGGCAAATGATAAATTAAAAATAGTTCAAATGGCATTTCAGTTTGGGATAACATTTCTTGTCTTACTTCCACCTTTTATACTACAATTAAATGAATCTAGTGGGTTCTCTTAAGTAACAACTATTCTTTGGTCCCTCGAAGTAATAATTGCTATAAAGAAAAATAGCATAGCAACATTTTTTTATTTCATGCATTAACCACTATAATAAATGATACGTAATTAAAAAAAAAAAAAAGCGCTAGGTTTTAATTTGCGTTGATCCTTAAGCTGAAAACAATGTAGTCAGACTTTGTTTATCACAGAGATCATTTCTGAGTTTAACTTCTTTCCCAATGGGAGAGTACAGCTGGTTGATGAGTGTGATTAGAGAAGCAGGAACAGTTCCATTCAGATCAGTGGGACATCTCTAGCCAGTATAGAACTGCGTACAAAAATGTTTGCAGAAAATAGACCTTCCATCTGAAATGCTGTATTATGCTCAAAGATAGTGAATGGTGAAGAACTGCTCCCCATTTTCCAGCCAGAACCACAGAGGTTTGGTTTTTTTTCCCCTTTTGCTGTATTTTATGATGAGGTCTTAAAGCTAGAAGAGACCACCATGGTCAGCACTAGGTATAGAACATCACTGTTCAGTAATGATACATCATTAAAACCAAAAGAAACCAAGCTAGATTTTAATTTTCATCTGCTCTGAAAGGTACAACTTTCAACCATTGCATATAATGGCTATGACACTAGAATTGTACATGCTCACAGGGCTTGTGTTCTCTTTCTCACAGCACAGCATGTTCCCCTGGGATTGTCTGAAAAAAGGAGGAGTAGACATGGCTAACTTTCTGCCAGTAGCATCCTCCTCTTCTGGTGCTTGAAGAAAACTCTGAAAAGCAGAAGCCAGTGTGGCTGTGGTGGTTGCAGTGCTCTGAGGTAGAGCCAATGCTTTCTTTTCAGTTTGCAAACCAACAGCGTTGTTGATCCAATGACTAAGTGTTACCCTGTGGCACGTACTTCATAAATATTCAATAGTTGCTAATTACAACAAAAAATGGAGCTGCTGGCTCGGGGGGGTGGGTGCCGAGATGTCACTAAACCGGCTCTTTTTGCCATGAAGGTAGTAAAGTGGACTAAGTGCCTCTCTCTGGCGGAGTGCATGAAAAAAGCAAAGAGGTTTTTCAGAGTTGTTCAAGGCAGGTTCTATTTTTCATAAAATGTTTAATTTAACAGTGACCTAGTTTTACAACAGCTTTCAGTGTCTTGGCTTTCTTATCTCCTGTGTCTTAGCCTACATTATTAGCACAACAGAGCAATAGGCTTTACAGACTTTGTTAAAGCAAACTAAATAAGGCCTTAGCTGGTGGATTAATTCTTCTCTCCTGTTTTGTTTCAGGCAGTCATTATGGCATGGTTTCTTTGTAGTTTTAAGGAAATTTTAAACATATTTTATGGCACATATTGTAGATTATTTCTTTTTATGTCAGCTCAAAGCCTTTTGCTTATTTCATGGTACATTTTTGAGTATCAGGCTATAGCAGCAGTCTTTAATTCCTCAGCCTTTTTACAGAAAGATCCTTTGTTTTGTAACCATTTGGTTAACTCTATGGAATTGGTGGCTAGAAGGAGAAAGTTATTCTGTATCTTGTCATTGTAACCCATAAATGGCAGGTCAAATTATGTTTGCTCTCTCTTGCTGTGCACTACATACAGTACTCTCAACTACTGTTTTATGGGACCTCTCTGTGAGTCCTAGCTTGTCTTCATGGATGGAGACTTTAAAAACTCCTAACATTCCCCTATGTGTGCTATATTTCATATGGATTCAGCAGAAAAGGAGGCAATTAGAAAAATGGTTGATTTCAGCCATGCAGCCCCAAAACAGTTTAGGTCTGCACAAAGATGGCTCTTCCTTCCACCTCCATCTCCGAGACACTCAGGAAATGTGATCATTGGAGAGATGAGCATGGGCAGCCTTGCTGTGCTGTGTCCTTCCTGCATACCCTTCTATGGAGAGAAAGCTAGCACAGGAATTGCTGCCTTATCTGCCAGGTTTATACAGGTGTGGGTGCTTTCTCTACAGGGTGAATCCTCAGCCCACAAGAAATTTCCTTTGATCCACATTAATGCATTCTGCAGAAATGGAACATGGAACACTTCTACATCTACAAGGATCATGCAAGCTAAAAGAACAAAGCCAACTTAATAGGAACCATTCAGAGTGTGCACTGGCTTGTTGAGCTTCACTGAATCTCTCCCTTTGTGCAAAGGGATTTCAGCTGTCTTTGCAAATATGAAATTTGTGTCAGCTCTAATGCTTCTTAAATTTTGCATGACTTCTGACAAATTTCTCAGTTACTTGTTACCATTAGTTAAAAAAAACAAACCACACAGTGGTGAATTTCAGGCATGGAGGAACTTGTGCGTTGGATCTAGAGAAATCACAAAACCAAAAGTAGTGAGAATAACTTTTTTCCTGAGTCTAAAAGTATCAGCAAAGCCTTAATAATGGTCCCTTTGTTCATTTTTATCAAAAAAGAATGCTGTGGAAAAACAAAATCCACAATCTTTGCAAATAAGCCTGGGACAGTCTAGAAGACCTTGTTTGCTGGAAATATTAAACGGAGGTTTGTGTAAGAAGCTTTACTCGTACTGTCTTATCTGGAGTCCCAAGATAGACCAAGAGCAACACAACTAATGAGAAGGAAACAGGATCAGTGTCCTCAATATTCTGATTCTTGCTCAAGCACAGCAGAGTCATCCTTTTCTCTCCTGCCTTGGAAATCACTCATCTGAACAAACCAGAGCAGTGACTGAGTGAGATTCACAGTCTCGTTCTCTCCTGTGCCAAAGGTGGGTCTTTAGAGGGAATTTTATGTTTTTTCTGTCTTTAACAGGTAGGAATCTGCCAAGAACTCTCCACTACTTCTTTCAATTCACCAGGAGATCAGTTCCTCAATATCTAACAATTTTTCTTATTTTCTGTTTTTTAGGCAAGAACAGCCTTCTTCCCAGACTCCATCAATCTGATCAGAATTTGTAAAGTTTTCCTGGACCAGGCAGAGCCTCCACTTCTGTCACATTGAGTGTCCAAGTATTATGAAACCTCACTATCCTATGTGGCAGAAATAGGTGAATTTCCATAGAATTAATGTTTTCTCCAGCCAGTCTTTAACTATTGGACTGGAAATTGTGCACAAGGAATACTTACTTTGAATAAATCACAGCATCCTTGGTCATTTTCTTCTGCAATACTGCAAAATTGTCCTGTGGACTTTTTCTGTTTGAAATAGGTTTTATGATGACTAATTACATAAGCTGTGATGGTAGCTGCTGCACAGTGGGAATGAGGAGCCTGAAGTGTGGTGGAAGGCATGAAATGTGTTTTTAAAACCCCTTAAAACTAGCAAAATACAGTTTGTACCCTTCATAGCCCTCATCATGCTGTTTGTATGCTATACCTCTCTCACCACTAATTATCTGTGTCTTATTAAGCTGTACATTTGCCAGAGCAGAAACAAAAGCATTTCCTGCTTTTGAAAAAGCATTTAACATATGGAAGAAGCTGCAAACATCACCATAAAACGTCTCTTTTCTGTACTTGGATGATTTATAGTACCCACCAACACAGTTCCAGTATTGAAACACTTGCCTTTGTGTTTGTGTATCTATATATATTCACTTTGTGCACACACACATACGTATATGTATAATCTTTTCTCTGTTAGTTACAAAAAGTTTGCAGGGTGATGAGTTATCTAAATCACACGGTGCCACTTCTCCCTCCTTGGCTAATTTATGCAGCTAAACATCACAGTTCATTTTCTGGTTTTGGCAGGGGAGTTTAACATTTGACATTTGCTTTTGGTGAATATTCAGTTACTTAATTTTGTTTCTTCCTTTTTTTTTTTTTTTTCTATTAACAGCAGTAAAGCCTGAGCAGTTAAGCAATTCTACTGTTTTAATAAGTACCTAAAATTAACTTTCAAATTCAAGTGACTGTTAATGAATTACTGTTCAATTATTGTTCCAGCTTGTCTGTTGCTGATAAAGTACTGCACATGGAAGAAATCTGGCTGAGTGGGGGTCAGTTGTGCAGCACTCACTAAAACAAGTGGGAGGTGAGAGGCAGAAGGACTCAAAAAACAGATATTAGCCTAGGAAACCTGATTTTTTTTTTTCTAAAATTTCACAAGAGGTGGTGGGCAGAGACAGCTGGAGATTCAAAGATGTAGTGTAACCTCAGTTGCTCAGAATTGTGCCAGAAAGAATCTTTCTTTCTCCCTGCTGAGCACAAGACAACCGTATGAACGTTTGCCTCACTGGACTGCCCTAGCTTGGTGAATCCCCCTGGCCTACAAAGCCAGCAATCCAGATGTCCGTTTTGCAAATCTCAGCAGAGTCAAATAAGAGATGGATCCCAGGGCTCAGGTCTGGTCTCATCTTTCACATCTCCAGTTCTCTCCTTGAAACACACTCCTTGCTTCAATACTCAGCCTGCTAAGCTATGACAATAAAGAGACAGATACAGCCCAATTCAATTAAAACACATTTCAGACTGTTCTGCTCTGCTAAACCAGAACATGAGAACAACACAATTGCACGATGCATCATTCAAAATAATGCACAGGGCCTATTTAAAAGAAAAAGCAAACGAGTTTAATTATATTTTTTTCTAATTATCTGAGAAGCTGCTTCAGATCTGCATCACCATTAACAACTCCACAAATCCTTAAAAGACATAATACACTTTATATCAGGATCTCAAAGAGCATTCTAAGCACTAATGAAACAGTGGGACCGCAAATCTACTTGCAGGTAAATAACTATTACAGGCATGGTTGAAATTGTGCCATTCTTCAACTGCTTGGGCTGAAATGTTTTATTTTATGCACTGGTACATGGCTGGCTTCTTATTTTCTTTTTTTTTTTTAATGTTTCAGAAAAATCAGTTTAACTTGCTCTAAGGAGATGTGGTGAAAAAAAAAAAAAGGCTTTTGCCCATGTTAAAAATATTCTTATAATTGAGTATGCCCATATTTTCAGGCTATTGTTAAAAATGTATCAGGGAGATGGGCCTTGGTGACAAGGATATTCTGTTCTGTGAAAATCTGCCCAAATTTTGACAAGTTACAAAGTCTGAAATTTTAAACTTGTTCCTGCTTACATTCTTAAAGATTGAAGGCTAAATTCCCCAGCTGCTGATTCAAGTGATGCATATTCAGAATAGTACAGTTAATTTTAACTAAACATGTAAGTTACTCAGTGGGGTTTTTTTGTTTTGGGTTGGTTTTTTTTTTCTGCTTATTATTAAGTTGTAGAACAGAAGGGGGCTGAAAAATCACTGAGTGTCCCACTCCTCAAGGTAGGCTCAGCTATGCTTAAGTTACTCCTGACAAGCCCTTAAAGACATGCAGTGCTGGAGATGCCATAGTCACTCCAGGAAATTTAGTCTGAAGTTTAGTGAAACATTCTCTGTATGAAGTCTTGTCCTAATGTTGAAGATGAATCACTCTTGTTAAAATTTGAGCCCATTATTTCTTGCCCTCCTCCATCATGGATGTAGAAAGCAGATTATCACTGTTCTCTTTGGTGCAGAATTTCACATTTTTTAAGACTTTTACCCATTTTTCTGTATCAAATTAGACAGCAACAACTTTCTTTCCTTACAGCTTGTTTTTTATAATGTCTCACCGTTCTGATTGCTCTCCTCTGGGCTATCTCCAGCTGCTCCACCTTTTTCTTGTATCCTCAAGTGTACACACTGCTCTTGCTGATGCCTCACTAGTGCTGAACAGAGCACTCTGCACCTGCACAAGCAGCACAGGGGGGCCTTCCCCTTTGTTTGCACTAGCCCAGCATTATTGCCTCCAGTTCAATTTGTGGTCTAGGAAGGCTGCTAAATATTTTTCCCACAGAATTTCTGTGAAAACAATTCCTTCATGTCCTGTGTTTCAGCAATACCTCATTCCTGTCTAAATGTAGCTCTTACTCATATTCAATGGTACCAAAATTTTTCAGATCATACCTGCAATTTATCAAGATTACTGAATTTTAATCCTGGCTTATAACATACTTACAGTCTCTTGCTGCTTGAAATTATCTGAAAATTTAATAATTATTCTCTTTGTGTCATTATCCAGCTCATTAATGAATGTAATGAATACCACGAGACCTAGAGTAATCCTCTGTGGAAGTTCATGCAACTCATCCTTACATTTTGACAATGAAATATCTGTAACTGCTGTTTGAATATGGTCTGCTAATGCAACTCAGCATCACATTTTGGTACAACTATGTACAAGTTCACAGTTTACCTTCTGCAAAATAGTTGATTAAAACTATTTTTTTTTCTTTTTGCCAGAAAATTATTTTATTAAAATATTAATGGGGCTCAGACTTCAAAGGAGCTTGAGCAGAGGTGAAGCAAATTTCATGTTTCATTCAAATACCTAATTGGGGGAAATATCTTGAGGTGCACTTTTATTAGCATTCACGGAAGGTCGTCACTCTGTTAGATATTGCCTGTCTCTCATTGTTCTCCCTTCCAAAATAGGTTTCTCAGATTTTAGCTCAGCAGCTGATGGCAATAACACACAGGAAATCATAAATATTGAAACATAGAGAAAGATACAGTCCATTGGACCACCTTGCTTTGAGTAACCTCTTGTCTTTTCAGTCACTTAGAGATCTTATGCTAGTTTTGCTCCTTTGAACCCCACATTGTGCAAAGAAATAATACCCTCCATGGCAGTTAGAACATATTTAGAAAAGGCCCACAGATCAGCTCATGTGGCTGTGAGCTATAATCTACCCACACATGCTAAAAAAACTGAGCTTTTTTCTCTCTTATAATCAGCTGCTCTTCCTCATCCTTTCAGAATACGGAGGAAAGTCTCTCTTCCTAGATGCTCAACTATTCAGTTTTTGGAATGATCAGGAAAACACAAATGGGCTTCCAGTGTCTCTACCTCTCAAGGAGGCTAAGTCTTCCTTGCATCTGCATGTCTGATATGTAGACTTTCCAAACTGAATAGTCCTAAGTAAAATACCAAGAATCAAAAGTGTAGCGACCACCTTTGGAGATCTACCCTAGCTGGGAGATCAGACATCACCTTGGAATGACAGCCAAGCTTCTGTTTTTTATTAGATCTCATGCTTTTGTTTTGCTTTCTAGCTCTGAAAGCTCTTAATGAAGATAAAACCTTTACTCTTTTGTCCACATCTACAAGGAGCTGCACGTTCACCCAGTGCCACTCCTGTGGATGTAGTCTCCAACAACCAGTTCAGCTAACCAGGTTACTGCGGTGAGGAGTCTAAGTTCAGCATGCAACTGATCTAAGAGGCACCTGCTACCAAAACACTCTCTCCTCACCCAAGTCCTGGCCCCTCATTCCCCATACTTTCATCAGATCCAGCTAGTGGCCACATGGCTACAGGACAGGTCTATCTGGCTGGCAAATCTGATGGAAAACAAAGGCAAGGAGGATGACTGTGCAGCTGGAACTGGGGGGCAAGACTGCCTTTGAAAAAGGCTACTAATTTTTAGCTCATTTCAGATGCAATGCAAACTCTTACCTTTGCCTTCTAACTCCTTCCTGTCCTCCAGCCTCCATGCATAAGCCCCCACCCACATGTTTTTAAGTCTTTTGTTTTTAATTAATTGCAACAGTTTTCATTTTTAATCTACAGTTTAAAACCCTATGCTCCATGACAAAACCCAGCCTGGGCTCTTCCCTGACTTCCCTCACAGTGCATCTTTTTAAAAACTTGTTTGGTCTTTGCTAGACCAGTGTGTACGTTAATTTTCCAGCCAATTTCACAGCAATTTAGATTATCAGAAATTAATTCCAAAGAAAGTTAAAAATACTCTGCTCATTCTCCAGCTCAGACTTGAAGAACCATGTTATCTCATAGGGATGGTGCACAGGCCCAGGTTATAGGAGTGCTCTCCTACACAAAGTGACTGATTCACCCTATGACTTCAACTGGGCAAAAAAGTTAGGTCTTCCTCTAAGACAATGTCCTAGACTTCCTCTATAGTCACTAGGGAGCTCGTAATTCACCTATTTTAGATACAGATTTGACAATGAGATGTGTTGCTCTCTGGAGCTGACACCGTCTCATTCTTCTTTTGGGAAGGGTCTAGACAACTATCTCAGACCAGCTGTTAAAAGTGGGAGCTGGGGGAGAAGAAACTCACATGATGGATTTTAGTCAGAAGGGACTTGTTTCTGCAAAGCACTTCAAACTCTCTTGGAAGTTTTGGATAAACCATTAGCCTTCAGGATTGTTTCCCAAACTTGAGGAGAACCCAAGCATTAAAAAAGTGGCCTGAACCATGGCTCACTTAATTCTTAGGGGCTTAATGCTTCTTTTTTGACATTTAATGACCTATCCTGTTACATATTTTTAAAGGAAAGTGGTAAAAATGACAAAGGAAAATGCAAAAATATCCTAATATTGCAACATCCTTGTAAATGTCATGTAGGAGATCTCAAGGCTTTCTAGCTTTGCAGTCTCCATTAAAATGAGATCATGAAACCAACAGTTCAGTGCATAACAGTTTTCATACACAGCAACAAAAACTACTATCCTAGGAAAAAATAAGAGCAGCTTCAAAGATACTCTGCACACAGCATGAGCTGTAGGGGTAGCAGGCTTAGGCTGTCAGTAATACAAAAAATTTTCCCTGTGACTGACCCTGCAGATGAAAATCTTCAGTGCCTGCAGGCTGCACTGCTAGTACAGGTGGTAGACTCTCAGGAAAAACTCCTGAAAAGGAAACTGATAACAGCAAAGAAAATGTGAGAGACAAAAACAGAAGTGAAAGAGACTAATAAAAAAAACAGGTTTTATCTTCCTAACTGCTTTACTTCCTGTCTTAGACCATCCTATCACAGTCATGATATAATCCACTGGAAGGAGGATTATATCTCTTCCTAGTGTTCACTTGATTGTCTTAGAGCTGTTTTTTTCTCCACTGAAGTGTTATAACCCCAGATATGCACCAGCATTTTAAAAATGCTTCCTGTGCAGGTATTCAAGTTTTAGCTATTTCAGTTTAAGAAGAAAACTTTGACAAAATTTTAACAAATTGCCTTATCAGGGAGTTTTAAATAACTGGAAGTTATCTGGTTTTAATATAGCAGCTAGACCCGTCTCCATATTGGAAGCATTTTTGGTCCAAGCCAGATTAAGGTTCTAATTAGCTTTAGGCAAGGAAAAATACCCCAGGTGGGTACAGAGGCCATGGGAATATCCTGTAGTCTTGAGTTTCCCATTGTCTATCCCACAAATTTATATACACAGAGAGCACTTCTACAGCAACTGCTGAAAAATATCTAGAAGCCAGTGAAAAAGAATGGAGAGTAAAATCCTCTTTTCAGAAGTGTTGTGCCATCTAGTTGTTACCATATATGTAAATACTACCCTTTTACAAAAGCTCCACAGTGCACCACAGGTTTTACTCAATCTCTTCTTCCTTCAGTGCTTCTGCCTTAATTTTAGCAGGTACTACAGATTCTGAGAACATACACAAATGTGTAGGCTATCAGCACCTTGCATTTTGCTCAACCTCATTATTAAGAAGAAAATTGCAATGTCCCCTTTGTAGGAAATGCACTTGCCTAGTTAAACCTGTGCTTTTCCAGACTTGGGACATTGTATGTAGGCTGCTGTTTAATGCAATTAACAGTCCCTGGAAATAAAGACCGTGATTAATTTTGTGTTTCAACAGGATTCCAATTTCTCATTCTCCCTTTATTTGGGAAGCAAATGCAATGCTGTTCGCAATAATTTTTGTGTAGCTTTTATTTTTGGAAAGCAGGTAGTTCTGCTCTTAATTGAAGCTCAGTCTGAAGGGCATTGTTCATTGATTCTCCACTGCCATGATACACCTGCTGTCCTTAGATGTTACTCTGTCCACACGGGCTCCCTCCACTACTCTCCATCACCAAGGGTCAGCTCTGACCCTCCATACCTGCATAAAAACATGGCCTCCCATTTCTCTTTGCATTACAGCATGTCAGGACTCCAGACAGACCACAGGAGGGTGGCCCAGCCTGGCCCTTCATTTTCTGTTCATCACAGACTATAATGAATGTGGGAAAGTTCAGGCAAAAGGGAATTTCTGAACACTTTGTTTGCTGTCTGTATGCAGTACGCAGTTTATCAGCCAGCTCTCATATTCTCATATTTGTCACAACTGTGTCACCCGTGTCCTCTAAGTTGTTTCTTCCATAACGTTGACATGGAACTATGCATTTCTCTGAAAAGAAATGGGGAGACTTGCATCATTTGTACAGGAAAACTGCTAACTGCACTTATGATAGAGCAACAAAACAGGTGTGTCTCAAGTCTGGCACCAGAAACACAAGTTCTTTTTCTTCACTGTCCAGAAGTTATAACAGCGCTCCTAAACACAGATTTGGGCCTACCTTTGCAGAATTAATAATCTGAATTCAGAATACATATTTCATACATGAACTATGGCTCATAAATACAGAGTACATAAACACAGTTCATAAAGACAGGATTCATAAGTCATGTTTGACTAACCTTATAGCCTTCTATGATGAAATTACTAGGTGGATAGATGATGGTAGAGCAGTAGATGTGGTTTATCTAGATTTCAGTAAAGCATTTGACACCGTCTCCCACAGCATCCTTGTAGATAAGTTGATCAAGTATGGGTTTGGTGATCAGGTAGTGAGATGGATCAAGAACTGGTTGATGGGAAGGAGTCAGAGAGTTGTAGTCAATGGGGCAGAATCTAGTTGGAGGTCTGTGACTAGTGGAGTCACTCAGGAGTCGGTACTGGGACCAGTACTATTCAATATTTTCATCAACGACCTGGATGAGGGTACAGAATGTACCCTCAGCAAGTTTGCTGATGACACTAAGCTGGGAGGAGTGGCTGACACACCAGAAGGCTGTGCTGCCATTCAGAGAGACTTAGACAGGCTGGAGAGTTGGGCGGAGAGAAACCTGATGAAGTTCAACAAGGGCAAGTGTAGAGTTTTGCATTTGGGGAAGAGAAACACCATGTACCAGTACAGGTTGAGGGCTGACCTGCTGGAGAGCAGTGTAGGTGAAAGAGACCTGGGGGTCCTGGTAGACAGGAGGATGACCATGAGCCAGCAATGTGCCCTTGTGGCCAAGAAGGCCAATGGCATCCTGGGGTGCATTAGAAAGGGTGTGGTTAGTAGGACAAGAGAGGTTCTCCTCCCCCTCTATTCTGCCTTGGTGAGGCCGCTTCTGGAGTATTGTGTCCAGTTCTGGGCCCCTCAGTTCAAGAAGGACAGGGAACTGCTTGAAAGAGTCCAGCGCAGAGCCACAAAGATGATTAAGGGAGTGGAACATCTCCCTTATGAGGAAAGGCTGAGGGAGCTGGGTCTCTTTAGCTTGGAGAAGAGGAGACTGAGGGGTGACCTCATCAATGTTTACAAATATGTTAAGGGGTGAGTGTCAGGAAGATGGAGTTAAGCTTTTCTCAGTGGTGACCAGTGATAGGACAAGGGGTAATGGGTGCAAATTGGAGCATAGGAGGTTCAAGGTGAATATCAGAAAAAACTTTTTTACTGTGAGAGTGACAGAGCACTGGAACAGGCTGCCCAGGGAGGTTGTGGAGTCTCCTTCACTGGAGACATTCAAAACCCACCTGGATGCGTTCCTATGTGATGTACTCTAGGTGACCCTGCTCTGGCAGGGGGGGTTGGACTAGATGATCTTTCGAGGTCCCTTCCAACCCCTAGGATTCTATGATTCTATGATTCATAGTTCATGTTCTGCCTGCCAAATTACTACCTTTTGTCTGCAATGCTCAGCTGTATAGAACAATCCTCATTATTCCTGCTTTCATTGGTGCCATCATGTCCTCAGGTCTCAGTGAACATTTCTAGAAGCTCTCATTAAACATTTGTATTTTCAGACAGACTGACCATGACCAGGGACTGTTATGATAGGCATTTTTTAACACAGGTAAAAGATTCTCACACCACATGGCCTACAGCCCTAGTCCTCAGACAGGCCCTCCCACTCTCCCAGGCACACAAGCCTGAGCATACCTGGCACAGCTGCCTTGTCTGCCCCAAGCAGGGGAGATGGATACCTTACCCAGCTCTTTGGACAAGTGTGGTAACTCAGTCTCTGAAGTCTTTGGTTATCTGCTACCCAGCTACAAGCAAACAGTACAGCGTGGGCATGTCCAGAACATACACAGATAAATCTAAACCTCTTGTCTTTCCAGAGTATAAACTGAACCTTTACAGCATATACCCCTTTTCAGAATATAAGCAAGTCCATATATCTTCTCCTACAACAACCCTTTCTCTCCCTTTGCTTTTGACAGAAAAATATCTGTATTGTAATTTGAGATGACATGTTGTTACAAATGAGGGTTATAAGAGAATTCAGCCAAAGAAAATATCAAAGACTACTTTCCTGTAATAAGAACAGAAAAAGAATGGGTAGCAAGATCCTCACATGATCCTTTTGTCATCTCCTCTCCTCCTATCTGCTGGAAAAGTGCTTTTATCTGTCCAGAAATGGGGATGGAGGGAAGACTCCAAGCCCCATGATGCAGAAGGGCTCTCTGTGAATCATAGTGAATTTTATGCTCTGTAGCACAGAGTGAAAGTCAGTAAAAAGTATCTGAAATTATGTAGAATATGGACATGGAGTCTGGGCATTCAGATTTGGTTCAGTTCAGAGATGTTTCTTGTCCAAGTCCCTTCTCTGTCAGGGATAGAGAGCCTCAGCATGTAGCCTCAGCTCTCATCAGTTACCAAGAGGACTGCTGGGAAGTACTGTTTTTTGAATGCTGTATGGGCTTTGGACTCCAATGGAACAGTCACTGGGGCATCTCAAGTTGATAAAATGCTAGAGATTAAGATCCTCTCCTGGAGAGCGGCAGCCTCTCAACCTCTGTGGAAAGGTGAGTACAATCATAGGCAGCATCTGCTGAGCTGATCTTTCCTGCCTTTCTGCAGAGCACTGCTCACTGAAGCACATCCTAAAGCAACAAGTTAATGATTAGAAAAACCCCTAACCTCCTATGTTTTGTCACAGCTAAGTGGGCATCAAAACCTGAAGCCTCCCAAACTCTTGTCATCCTGTGAATAACAAGAGAAGAGAAAACCTTTCAGCAGTCTTCATATCATCTAACACACTGTTTAATAACACTTTCCAAGGCTTTCAAGGAGAATGGATCTTGATGCAACCTTGCTCGTCACAGCATCATTTGAGGTCATGCAGTTACTTAACTGCCCCAAGGAAAATGACTGGGACTGTGTAAGGACTGTGCTGGTCTTCCACAAACTTTCTGAAGAACATCTCATGGCAAGGATTTCTGTAGGTTAGTTATCAATTGGATAAAAGTATCATAAAATCATAGAATCATAGGGGTTGGAAGGGACCTCTGAAGATAAAGTCCAAGCCCCCTGCTGCAGCAGGAACACCTAGGGCAGATCACACAGGAATGCATCCAGATGGGTCTTGAAAGTCTCCAGAGAAGGAGACTCCACAACCTCCCTGGGCAGCCTGTTCCAGTGCTCTGTCAGCCCCACAGTAGAGAAGTTTTTCCTCATGTTGAGGTGAAACTTCCTGTGTTGTAGCTTGGTGCCGTTTCCCCTTGTCCTTATGCAGGGCAGCACTGAAAAGAGACTGGCCCATTCTTGACATCCACCCTTCTGATATTTATAGACATTAATAAGGTCCCTTCCCAGTCTTCTTTTCTCAAGACTAAACAGCCTCAGGTCTCTTAGCCTTTCCTTGTATGACAGATGTTCCAATCCCTTAATCATCCTCGTAGCTCTCCATTGGACTCTTTCCAGCATATCCCTGTCCCTTTTGAACTGGGGAGCCCAGAACTGGACACAATACTCCAGATATGGTCTTATAAGGGCAGAGTAGAGGAGGAGCAGAACCTCCCTTGACCAGCTGGCCACGCTGTTCTTAATGCATCCCGGGATGCTATTGGCTCTCTTGGCCACAAGGGCACATTGCTGACCCATGGATAACTTGTTGTCCACCAGAACCCCAAGGTCCTTCTCCATAGAGCTGCTTTCTTTAGCAGGTCAATGCCTAATCTATAAGTACCCCCTTCCCTCTCTTTTTTTTTCATTTGGTGTCCTCCCTTTTCATTCAGTGCTCCCGTTACTGCATTTAGGAAGCCTGCACAGGATCTGCATGGACTTTCTCTCTGTTACTTCACATTGTCCAAACTATAGATACTGTAACTCATCTTTTCAGTAAAATATGCGGGCTTCACCTTCTCCATCTGTTCTCATATGGAAATCTTGCCAGTCTCCAAATTATTTTATTACCTGTTTTGAGGTCGTTCTATATTTCATGGATTTTGTCTGATGTGTAGCCAGAACTGGGGGGCTGCATCCTGGGAGAAGACGAGGTATTTTTTCCAGATGTAGCTGTATTTGATATTCTTCACTCTCCCAAGAGCAGTGGCTGTATGTTTTCTGCTAGTTCACATTCTGAAACTCTTTCAAAACATGATTTTCCCTCTAGTTCCCAACTCCAGGCTTCCTGGCCCCAGAGGGAGTTCTCTCTACCAGGTATGGGGAGAAGCCCAGGACTAGTTAAAACAGGGACACAAGAAAAAGGGACTTCGGAGCTGGGAGCAGCAGTGCCATGTCACCTCCTCGCTGTGCTGCAGCTCCTTCAGAGATGCCACGGCCCTGGGACACTGGCCAAAACAGCACTTACCTTGCAGAGACTGGCAACCCCCACACATTTCCTGACCTAATGGGGAACATCAGCATCTTTGCCTGCCAAAATGCAACCTGCATGTTTGCAGCTGCTGGTACAAGTCTGCATCCACTGCAGGAACCAAACCTCTGCGGCCTGAATACTGCAAACCAGTATGGGGCTCCTTCTGTCTAAAGGGAAGGCTTTTAAATTATTGTTAACTGCAGAAATAAACTAGAAATCTCCCCATTGACCATTTTGCAGATGGGGGAATGCAACCATTCCAGAACAGCTGTAATTAAGTATTTCTGAGACTGATTCCCGGCTTTATGTCTCAATAGGAAATGAAGTTTTCTCTCCTTGATACAATTAGGTAAGCATTCTGGTTCGTAATGTCACAGAAAGACGTGACATTACAATGATTTTTTTCAAATTAAATGAAGATTTCATTCTTAGGATGAAACTTCAGCATTGCATACTGTGCTAGACTCGTGGCAAAATAACTTTTTACACTTTTCTTTCAAAACGAGTGGGACTATTTCTTTAGAATTTCAGATAACTGGAGAGAAGAAAGCCCTATCCCTCTTTTCGTCTTAGGGCTCTGCAATCCCCTCCAAAGAGGATAAATATAAACCCATCAGAATAATGATCCATTTTCTAACTTGCTTTGTTACTTATAGGGACAGACCTAGTTAACTTTCCTTGGGATTTAGGTGGAGATTAATTAAACATAACATGCATTAGACATTACATCTCTGAGCATCTTTCTTATCACTCTACTAGGGGAGCTAAAAACTTGAACACTCATGTATTATTGTTCTGCCCATTCTTTTAGAACATACAATAAAACAGAGTCTCAGGGAGAGCAGTAGGACCTAAAAGACTGGACGATCTTTTTCTAAGGTTCAGGTTTCTTACAGGAGCTTACAAAAGCTGTCTCACTGGACTCCCAACCAGCAGGCAGGCTGCAAACCTGCCATTGCCCTTCCTCTTGCTCTAAACTCAGCACTGCTTTGACATTTTGTGAAACTTTGAGCTGAAAGAAACTAAAATTGGCTTTTTGCTTGCTAAAGGAGATGTATCAACAGTACAGTCTGATGGTACACTAAGGTTAAGAAATGGCTGTCTTCTTATCTTGCAGACATCATTTATCCTGAATATATTTATCTTCTTGAAGTGCAAGAGAAAAAATGGAAAGCAACCAGGAATGCCTTAAAATTACCTGATTAAAAAATGAGCATCTTAACACAGCTTCAATCAAAGCAGAGATCAGCCCCACGGCCTGGAGAAATGCAGCAGCAGCTGAGAGGCAGCTGTGGCACTCAGCTGAGGCAGTGTTTGACAGCTGGGCAAGGATGCAAGCTGATGAGTGTCCTGATGTGTGCCACCTTGCCCAAATGAAAGGCTGATTAACCCCAACTGAAAATAACTTCAGGTTTTTAATTTACTCAAAATGTACCAATCTTGTTTCATTTTCACTCAGCTGTTGTGCAAGACAGAAGTGCAGGCGATTGTTATGGCTGGTAAGTACTAATTTTTTGTGGAAAGATGTAAAACTCTGTGCTCCAGAGAAACGTCTTTCCCCCTGGCTGTTGCAAGTGGTCAGAGCTGCAGGGTCTCATCCTGCTCATAGCACCTTGGTGCCATGTAACTGGACACTTCCCAGGCACAGCAAGTACACCCAGTGCAACAGCTCTCCAAACCCACTCTCTGCAACCTCCGTACACACCCTGTCCACTCTGTTGTCCTATTCAGAGACTGCATCAGTCATGATGCAAGCATTCAATAAATACTTAATAATAGTAAGAAAACTGCTCTATCAGGTAAAATATTGAACGGCAATGTTAGAGATAACGTCTCTCCAGAACTTCAACTGTAGAGAAAAAGTAGGTGTCACTGACCAAAGACCCTGTAGCCTGGTGACAGAGCTTTGTAAAGGATGTGGTGGGCAATTTTTTAAATGTCAATCTTATGCAAGGTGAGCCTGGTGCCAAATGGCACTGCGTGGAGTGGGGAACACTAGGGTCACCATTGGTTTTGGCCATCCCTGTTAAAAGTAAATCTGATAATTTAGACAGTTATTTCCTACTAAGTTGATTTTAATAGATGAAGCCCCTCAGAAAATAATTCATGTGTATGTATCTACTTATGAAAGCAAATTAGTCAGTTCCTCAAAAAGACTATGAACTTGATTTTTTTGCCTCTGTGCAGTGTAACCTATTTTGAACCTGAGTCACAGCTAGATTCACCTAGAAATTCGGAAATTGCCAATACATGAATTGTAATTGAATAAAGACAGAATGAAATATAGAGAAATGAATTCAGATAGAATAAGAAATTATCCAAAATTTTGCTGAAGTATTTAAAATAACACAATTATAAGTAGGGATGTATGCGTCAATTTCTTCTTCAAGTAGTTTTCACCCCATTCCGTCTGACTTGGCATTTCCACTTATGGTTTGGGCCTAACACTGTTGAAGAATGGCTTGTAGAACAGGGCCACGGGTCCATGGAAGAGCTGTACAAGCAATCTCCTTGATAGCTTAGCATAAGTAGGCCCAACGCCATTTTGAAGAGACCGACTCCATCTTGAAGAAATTGCAAGTCATGCTGACAAGGAAGAAAGAGCAAGGGCACAGTGTCCTTGGCGGTTTTGTTTATACAAGGCTAAGGGAGTGTAGTGTAAGAATGAGGAAGAACCTTGGGCCAGAGACTGTAGAGTAGGAGGAGTGTGTACACGTAGCTGCTTGTGTGAAACCAATAGCATTATGACAAATGGGCATAATTAGTAGCAACAGTATATAAGCACTGCTGTATCCTAATAAAAGTTGAAGCTTGCTTTACCAATCACATTGATTTGACTGCTTGTCTTCCCTCGCCGTCGTCATAACACGACAAGAAAGAACCAGCCACTCACTCAACTCCCCTCACCCCCCACTAGGATGGGGAGGACAAAGGCCAACTAGAAGCTCATGGGTCCAGACAAAGGACAAGGAGGGTTTGCTCACTGATTAAGGTCCTGGGCAAAACAGATTCAACTTGGGGAAAAATAATAATTTAATTTCACACTAATCAGATGCACACAGGACACAGACAACACAAAGAGCCTACAAACATTACCCCACCCCTCCCTTCTGCCTGGGCCCAAATTACTTTGCTCCTGATTTCTCTCCCTCCTTCCCCCCAGCGGCACAGGGGGACAGGGGATGGGGTTTAGAGTCAGTTCACAGTCTGGTGGTTCCTGCTGCTCCTTCCTCCTCAGGAAGAAGGATTCCTTACAGTCCTCCCCTGTTTCCCCATGGGGTCCCTCCCATGGGAGAGAGTCCTCCATGAACCTCTCCTTCATGAAACCTTCCCATGAGGTCTGGAGCAAGCTGCTCCAGCGCAGGCTTCCCACTAACTCACAGGCTGCTTCAGGAACAGTCACCTGCCCTGGTGCCGGGGTCTTCCACAGCTGCATAATCCAAGTCCACTGGCAGCCAATTCATCCCTCCTGGCACCTTCAGGGAATGTTCCACCACATCCTCTGTGAATGCAGGGTGACAACCATAGGGTTGCAAGGAAACTTCTGCTTGGGCACCTTCTTCCCCATCAACCTCAGGCACTACTCTGCCTCTCCAGCTCAGCTCCTAACTGCTCGCTCTGCTCAGGTCTTACATCAGTTCTTTCATGTGTTAATCGCAGAGGTGCCTCTATTGTCTCTCTAATGGCTCCTTGGCTGGTTTTGGAGCAGGGGGAGCTTCTCAGCTTCTTACTAGAGCCACCCCTGGGACCCCCCACTACCAAAAAAACCTGACAAACCAAATCAATACACCACTTTATTCCATGGAAAATTCCCAGTGATGCTAAAGTGCAGATGGATTGTATTTTTAACTGTACCCTGCACACTTTAGACTTCGTAGATGGCATAAAGCATGGCAGTTCTGGCTCTGGGTTTGGCAATCCTATTACCTCCAGGAATCCAAATTACTAATAGTAACAAGTCAAGCACTGGATCACAGAAAACATGCAGGAAAAAAATTAATCAAGAGATCTTGGAGTCACAAATAATAGATGGAAATGTGCAAGAAAGAGTGTATGTGGAGCTGACATTTTTTCTTAAACTGAAGTCACTATGCACACTGAATGATGTTGGAAGATGCTCTACTGCTGCATGTATTTGTTTCTCTGTTAAGATTTCCTGGGAACACGTGACAATACCAACACTGCTGGCCAGATCCTCTGTTCCCATATTCTAGCATTGCAATGAGTTGATCCGTGCCTGCTTCCAGCTTAGGAACACCTTCATGTTTTCACCACCTTAAAATATAGGTAATATGCTCTAAGTTGTGGTTTTAAGTATAAAACTGTCTGATTAGTGCTTACTGGAGAGACCTGTGTTTTCTTTCCAATCTGACACCTTTGCTTTTCCCCATAGTACTGTTTGACAGTTCAGTATTGCAGTTTCCAGTTGTTTTCACTGTGATGAACATCGGGAGGTGTGAGTGATCTCAAGTTTCCTATTCTTGGTAACAATGAGCAGAAGCTCATCCACAGGCTGCAGAACATGAATGTACAGAGATTGGTTTGGACAGTTTCAACAGATTTTTAACTAAGTTTGTGCCATGAACCCTACTCAGTTTAGTTCCATATTCTTCTCAAGGTTTCCTTCTGGATTTCATTTCCTCAAGTCACTCATAATGGCCACTGGAATGCAAATAATGAATAAGGTATTTGATGGCTATAGAACAAGCATATCCATTCCAAAAATGCATTTGTCTCACAGTACTGGAGATCCAAAGGTCAGCTGGACTAGCAGTGGCACTAAACAGGACAGGTATAGTGATATACTAATTCTTTACACTGCAATAAAAAAGCCAGACATTTTTCCCTACCAAAACCAGGTCAGAGCTTGGGAGGTGGGGGCTTGGAGAGAGGAGAGTGGGAGAGAGATTAAACAGCCTCTGGTATTCAATGCCTGTGGATGACAGTTTCAAAAATATTTCTAGGGATATACTTGGCAGGCACTTTCCTGCAATTTTCTTCTAGATATATTTAAACAGCAAAAGCACACAAACAGCCTCTTATTAAAAAAAGATATAATTATCTTAATTTTTGTACACTTAAAAAGAGAGTTCACAAGCTGGCTACAAGCTGGCTAAGGCACAGCTCCCATCACTGCCCCCTTCCTCCTGCCTCCACCAAGGGCAACCTGCCCTGCCAATAGCTGGTACTTACCAAGTAGAAAGGCAAATCTTGAATCCAGGCCCTTTGGCATGACAAAACTGAAGTAACTTGTGTTCCCCTGGTCCTTTCACACCACCTGCCATCCCAAGGTTTCAGACAGGGTCCTTGGAGTCCTGGGATATTTAGGGATGAGTTTCCAATGCTTTTTAAAGAGGTGAGAGTGCTTCTGTACTCTAAGAGTGGCTGAAAATCCTATAGTCACAGATCCACAAAGAAACGTAAATCAACTGACAATTTCCTCCAGTGTGCAGAGACAGTTTTTCTCTGAGTTTGAAATCCAATTCCCCAGGAGAAAGATACTAGGTTATAAAGAAGAGCATAGATAGATGAACATAAGATTGGGAAGTAGGAAAAGAAAATTCCAAGAAGGAAGGATGGAAAGTACAGACATGGGGAGATAAGAAGGAGAAGGGGAAGGTATTACAAGGGGGACAGTAGGAATAAAAGCTGGAAAGAACCTTTCCACTGTCTCTCTGTTGCTTTCTATAGTTTTTCTCCTTATTTTTATTTTGTTTTGATTTTTCTTTGCCTGCAAAATCAGTAAAGCGTTTATAGGCATTTGAGGGAGAAGGAAGGGAGAGGTCTGAGGCAGAACAGGTGCAACCAACTTCCGCTGGCTCTGTAGTCCTGTGCTGGCTGTGCAGGAGCTGTGCATGGCCATCTCTTTCTTGGGACCCCTGCTGGACACCCAGCTCAGGATGCTGCAGGGAGCAAAAGTGGGGGTGGGGGTAAGGGGAGACCAGCAGAAGTAGCAAAGGAAGGGGCGAGGTGCACAGGGCTTTGGAAGAAGGTCCTGGCATGGGTTAAGGTAGTCAAGCAGTTGAAAAGCATAAAGGAAGAGGCTCGTTGGCCTGGCTGAGGAAGCTCTCCAGCAGACCTTCACTGCTGGCCAAGCTGCTGCTGCTGCTAGTTCCAGCCAGCAGCTTTATCTGGGGATAAAGAACAAATGCAGGAGAGGAGAGGAAGGAAGGAAGCAGGGAGCTGCCTCCTGCCACCTTCTAACATTAAATGGCTGTAGGACTTCAGTCTGGGAACCCTTTGAAGTGTGACTGATCCTCATAAGCTACTAAAGTGAGCAAAATCTTTTTATTTAAAACAATAAAAAGACACATCAAACTAATGTCACCATTGGGAATGCAAAGCCATAATCCCTGAGTGGAAGCCAAACCCTGCTGAATCCAGCAGAAGGATACTCATGGCTCTACAGAAGAGGCAGGAAGGATGTCCTCCATGACTTTTCTCCTGATCCCAAGGATTTGCCATACGTCATGAGCCTTGCCAATAATTTGAAATGCAAGCAGCTCTGGATCACCTCTAAAGCAGCACACATAAAACAGGGAGGCTCATAGAAACAAGAGTCAACCCCACTGCTCTTCTTAAACTCTTTGGGGTACATGCATATTTCAGCAGGGCAGGGATTTCAGGTAGGACTGATAGGTGTGCATTACCAGTCTGGGTATTGATTTAACTTTTTAATTGAGCTGACATACTACTGCCACACAAACAAATACCATCAACCTGTAAACAGGCTGAACGCAATCGCAAGCGTAAAAAAATACCAATTATTGTCGTACGATGAACCCTCAGATACATGTGCAAAAAGTACCATTGCAATTAAAATGGGACATAGTAACTCGGAAAATAGACTGATAAGTAATTGGTTCACTGAATTAACTAACCTCCTAGCTACACGAATGAGTGGTAATTATAGGTATCATGAAACAGAGTCACATAATGTAACTGTGCTGTAATTATATGTGCTATATGAAAGTGTGACCTTGGTATTACAACGAGAAATGAGATGAAAAGAAGAATAAAAATCCCAGCTCAGGATCCAAGTGGGTGGAACAAAGCTGCAATGATACCTATTCATCTGGTTTTACTGCCTTGCTGTCGCCCTGCCAGAGGTATGTTCCACACATCTCTGGGGTGACAGTGCTGGTGAGTATATCAGTATGGAGATTACATGCATGTTGCTCTGTCTTATTATCACCCTGGAATCGCTACTCTCTGCCATTACCACTGTCAGGCAAACTCAGAAACAGGAGTAAACTGTTGGCTGTACAAATTTTGTGTTTTCCCTGAAGTATATTTGGTTCTAGGAGGCTGAATGTTAAATGCACATATACTGGACTAGTGCCAATGCACTCTCCCACTCCTGGTGCTTTCTGCCTAAAGCTAAAGAACTGGAAGGATGAGGGGAGATTGTTTTTGTTGGGTTTATGGTTACTGGATTTTTATATATTGCTTTTGCAGTGGCAAAGCTCGCTGATTAGCTCTGTGACCTTTCCTGTGCCCAGTCAGCTCAGAAGAGGCATGGGAAACACTCCAGTACACACAATGCATAAGAGAAAGAGAGCTGGAAGAAAAGAAAACATGAGAAAACAGTCCCCAAATATAAGAGACTGGATTGTGAAGAATGAAATTTGGGGAATCTGGTCAGAACATCACAATAGGACTTACAGATGGCTCCTCTGAAAAACAGACATTTCCAGTCACAGGCATGGCATGTTTTGTCTTTGTTACCAAACCTGGAAGAGAGAAAACCTGGTTGAACTTGTGTAACGCTGCCACTCAGTGCTGTCAGTATGCCCTGCGCTGCAGCCCCGCTTCTGTGCCCTGGACTAGCCCATCCCAGAGCAAGGCCACCGTCCCAGCAGGGCCCAACGATCACCATCCTCAGAGCAATCTCCTATCCCCTTACCCGTGGAAGTACTGGCAGGGCTTTAGCCTTCAGGGTGTGGAGAGGATTGGAGGGCGCAGCTGTCCTCAGTCACTGGGGCACCTGGACCACTGTACATCACATCATCTCAAAAGGTGAACCCACCCACATATTTTCTCTCCTCTTCTTCAGTTTTTTAACAGCTCTAGAAGGAAGGTTTCCTATTTGCTAAATACTGCAACAACTAGTTGCTTGCTCTTGGGCTTGAGGATGATGTGGTAACTGCTGTCCTCCTTCCTGGAAGAGGGACATTGCTGTTCAGCCCACAAGGGAGATGAAGCCACAGACCAGTCATGAGGATGCTGGTTAGGTTTTGCTTAAATGGTCACCATAGTTAAATCTGATGAGAGGCAAATGTCCTATGTTGGAAAAAAAAATGAAATTTTTCATCTCCATCAAGCAGTCAGATGGGATATTCTTAGATACTTTTCAACCTTGGCCCATTTTTGTTTTTTTTTTAACTGGCTAAAACCATCAGACCAGTATATTGAGACCCTTTTCAAGACTTCTCTCATAATAAATATGTTGATTAATACAATACCAAATAACTTTCATGCAAAAGCCTCAACATATGCAAAACACAGTCTTTGTCCTTCTCTTGCTTCAAAGCAGAGCTTCTCTTTTTTCTGCTGCTAGTTCAGAGCTGTGTGCAAGCCTTTCCCAGGCCAGCTCACTCCCTTTTGAAGAGGAACAGTTGTCTTCTGGATCTGTTTAATGACCTTCATCAGAGAGATGTCTGGAAGTTTTTCACTACTAACTAAACTGATAGATTTGCTATGGAATAATTACAAAAATAGCTTCTTTCAACTGAACAGCAGCAGAATGGACTGCAATGAATTACAAAAATAGATCTGTTGGCTTTTGAACGCATTTCAGCAAGAAAAGTGTAGCTGAATTTTATAAAATACAGCCACTTTCTCTGCTGAGTTGCATAGTCAGGAGAAACTGCCTTTTGAATCAGGTGAATTTGAAAGGAAATCTTTGATGTAACACACAGAATAATGTCCTGCATAGATGAGGGAATATAAACAAACAAATGCTCTTCTTTATTTTACTGCATCTATATTTAGTTACTATTGAATGGATGATTTGAAAAATTAATGTAAGGATTTATAGTAGGGATTTTATTTTTATTCTTTATCTGCAGAGATTCAACAGTATTAGTGAAAGCAGATACTGTACCTGCTGAAGCCAAGTAGATAGAAGATAGAATTTTCCATTTCTTTATGCGTAAGGTTTTTCACACGAATTTCTGGAATATGCCAAGTAATAGCACTGTTTCTGAAAAAAAAAAATCTAACTACTGATTTATGTAGGTGGAAAGCTACAATAATTATTATTTTTACCTAGGAAAGCAAACTCCAAAAGTTTGGTTTTGGTTATGTGCTGTGTCTGGGCATTAGTTTTGGCTTACTTCATGGAAGACTATTAAGCTCCAGAAATCTCTCAGGTTTCACCTGCTATCAGGAGGGGATCTATGTTCAATTTTCAGTCTTCTCTCAGCCTCCAGGATTTTCCTGATCTATTTATGTTGCTTCCACCTGCTCTGATAAGCTTCAGACACTATTTCCCATTTCTGATAATTAGAAGCCTCTCTTTTGGTGTTTGATTGCAAGGGAGCACAGCCCTGAGCACCACCTGTGGTGTCCTTGCAGCACCAACCTCATCTTGGACACATGCACTACCCTTTCTGTGCTTTACCAACCCCAGCCACTATCAGATGAGGATAACAAATGCCAGAATCAAAAGGCTGCTAGAGGAATCACGTGCAGTTCATTAGAAAAAAAGTGTTTTTCAAATGCTGTTCATAATTAGCAGCACGCCAGTAGGTCACTGTTGTAGTTTTTCTAGTTTCCAACTTGGAAGAGCATCTCCACTTGAGCACAGAGGCCTCTGACACTTCGTAACGACAAAAGAAGCAACATGGAAGAAAAGTAGATCTTTGACAGAGATGTGTATGGTGTGCCAAGCACAGTAATGACAAGGTGAAAATCCTCACTCACAGAGAGGTCACCTTTAAGGACTGAAATGGAAGCTGTGTGCATGTTTGTATAGAAGAAGGATGCTGGTCCCTGTTTGTATCAGGCTATTGCAGCCCTGCTGTCAGTGTGGGCAGTGAAACCTGCTGGCTTGGTTTCCACCATCGGTGGCTTCCTTATTCCTGCTGGCAAACATGATGGAGAAATATTTTGTCTTAAATGTGAGGGTGAGCCCTTCTGGTTTTAGGTTCCCAACATCAGTGCCTAGGCAGGACCTGGTTAACAGAAGCAGTGCTCAAAAATCTGGTGTGTGAAAGGGTTCAGCTGGGCAAAAAGGGGTCAGAGGTCCCAAAGTCTGACCTTAGATGAAGGCCAAGTTGGATATTTGCCCAACATAGGTGCATGAAGGAGAGATCCTCAAGGCTCACAGCAGCTGGAGGACACCAGTACAGTGGCAGGAGCACTTCCCAGGCAGCGGGACACCAAGACCAAACAAATGTCCCTTGACCTCTCTGACTGTGCCTCCTGCTCTGAAGCACCTGTCTTTGCACCTCTGCTGGATAAATCAGCTGGATATGTGATTCCTCTACCAAAGCAAAGCCGAGCATTATCCAAATCACTGAGAGACCTTGAGCTAGCCCTGATCAGAGGTATCTCTAATGAGAACTAACAAGTATTTTATCTGCTTTAGCCCCCTTTTTATTAAAAATTTACTAAAATCTAAATTTTGGACCTCAGCCAACCAGGGGTCCTCCAAATGCATAATAAAAATGAGTCACGTCCATGTTTTTTGCTACCCTCTAAAGACTGTTGATTGCTCTTCCCACCACTCTCTGTTCACAGTATAAGCACTATATTCCACAGTTACCTCCTGCAGAAATCCAGACTTTCATGCTTCATCTTTATATTAGTCCTTAAAGACTTTTGGTGCCAGAAATGCTTCCTGTTCAATAACGCAATCACACTAAAAGACACAGGAATAAAGGAGAGCAACTAAGCTTCTGTGAAGCAGAATCAATTTGCAGCAGATTTATATATTTCAACTAGATGCAGTGCTTACCATGTATCCAGACCCAGAGTCATAGAGGGTCATGAAGGGAAGTCCTGTTCATTTCCTTCAGTCAGTTCTCTGAGGTCCAGGGGAGGAATGCTACCCACAGTGCATCTTGGAGGACTTTGTCATACACATTTCTAAATTAAACAGTCTTCAGCTATCAAGCAAGTTCTCTGGCAGACAGAAGAGCACTGAGGGGTGTTTTAGGCTTCACTTTGCTCAGACAATTAATATAATGCTGGCTCCCCGTTGCCTCCCATCCTGCATAGTTATGCAGGCTAAGTCTACAGAGAGATTTTTCCTTCATTCAAAATGCAAATCCTCAGAGCCCTCTTTTCAGCTGTTGCCTAACTTTGGAACTGGCTGAATTCCCCTGACACCAAAGATCCCATCACTAAAGCTCTCTGGTTGCTTAAATTTCTGCCTCTGGGCCTGCCCAAATACACTCAAGTCCTAACAGCACTGAATAGCTCAATATTTCAGTCCTACAGGGATTCAGAGATAAGGCATTCTTCTTCTAGTAGCTGTGTCTGCTAACTGGGATCCCATAGGAATTTTGACAACCCAGAGCCAGCACAGACCATAGCTGCAAGAAGGGGATAGTAGGGTGGTATAAACTGCCACTGCTGTAACAAGGAAGAAGAGGAGAGAAAGAGGGGCAAAGTGTTTTCAAAGAGCTGGTTGTGGTGTGTTTCTGTTACTCTTGGATGTATCAGCAAATCCCCAGTCTAAATCTTGCAGAAGGAGGATTTTACTTAGCTGGTGAATATTATGCATAACCGCTGGGCCAGCCACCTAGATAATCAATGCCTTGGATGAACAGCATGATGGAGGTACCCTCATCATTTAAAATTAAACCTGTGTCTTCTGTTCCTCTCTTGGCATTTGCTGCTGACCATCTCAGAGAGTTTCTGATTCTGCATAGCAGCTCTTGTAGCTCTAATTTGGCACCTAGATGTTTACTTAGCCAGGCTGTTCCTTTAGCTGGGCATCAGGGCACCTAAAAACTAAGCACTGAAATGCTAAAACCAAGTTCTCTGCATGACTTGGCCTCTGCAAAGTAAGCTTTGCCTGGGAAATCTCATTTTTCCCCTTGGATGATGAAAAGCTTGCAAAGCAGCAAATTAGCCCTCTGGATTTAATTATGCATATGCATTCATAATGGGAATAATTGCACCATCTCAGTCACATCGCACAGTGTACTTACTTGAAACCAAGCTGAAACAATACCACTGCCAGCTACAGCGCGACAAACCGTGTAAGAGGATACCAAGTGCAATGAGGCTACAAGATTGTCATCTCACCTGCTCTGGTTAACAGCCACAACTCTCACCATGCAGATCACAGTTCTCTCCGACACTACCTTCTGATGAAGGGTTAGTACCAGATTGTCACTGCTCTGCAAGTCGTACTCCTGTATGAAATCTAAAGAGTTGCAGGAAGAAGTTTATCTCCTTCCTGTATATTCACTAAGAGCCTCAAATTATCTGACTGCTTCCCTGAAGCTGTCTATAGAATGCAGCCATGGCCTGGGTATTCATGGTCTTAAGCTGAAACAATCCAGGGCACACATCTGCACTGCTAGTCCTGGACTGCTGTGCAAAAGAAAAGTATTCAGGGAAAAATTCCTCCTCATCCACCAAGAAGTCACAGGACACAACCCTCATCCTGCACTAAGCCCAGCAACATGTTACTCAGAGCAACATGGGGCCCCAGCTCTCTATTCACTCAACAAATGATTTAGTTGAACTGAACATGTGAGGAAACCCAGAAGTGATCCCCATGGGCACTGTGGAGTGTTACGAAGTACTGGAGATTGTGTGTGTGGCTAACACAGGCTTAGAAAGGGAACAAAAAATTTGGTTTAGTCAAAATTTTTGGAGAAACATTTTTTTTCTGTCCTGGTGCAAGCACCTTGCTAAGGCAGAGCACTCTTTGTCAAATGCAGTTTTGCCTGTTTTGCTGTCAAACCCTCCAAGATCTCCATAGTCTTTCCCAGAACAGCCATCACTGCCACCGTGTTTCAAAATAGTCACTTAACTCCCACATCCTTCTCCTTTCCAAAGGCCTGCAAATGTTTTCATCTTGACACCATGCCAGCAATAGGGTTGGAGGTCTCCAAATGCACCCAGTGTCCTCCAAGCTCACCCTTCTCTTGCCTATGATTTTATAAATAGTAACACAGAATATAGAAAATAATGGAAATCTGGCACAGCTATTTACCTTCATCAGATACAGTCAGGTTTTAAGATCCATAACAAACTACTGAAGAAACATGTTTTCAGGTGACACAAAAATACTGCATTCAGGGAGGGGTGTGTAATGGCACTATGGGAATGAAAGAAGTAGACCCTACACTCTGAAATTACAATGCTACTGTCCACCAGAGGTTTTACTTAAAATACGTGAATTAACAAACTTTTAGGAGTTACATTTCATGCAGTATGGGCAACACAGAAGATAAATTCTTGGGCAGGTCACAACCCTCTGTGCCAACACGGTCAAAGTTTGCTGGCAAAAGGGAAGCGTGGTTTTGGAATGTGCACATGTAAGCGCGTATGGTGATCTGGAATAAACGCCCACACTTTTGGTAAAAATGACATTTCTGTCACAAAGCATAAGTAGGTCTCACAAGGTGAGGTGCTGATGGTAAGGATTGACTGGTCGATGGAGCTAAAAGCATGTGGGGGAAATCATACCAAGTCCAAGGACAGCAAGCAGATCAAATGCTTCAGCTGTGGTGTGTGGTGTGTGTTGTGTACGGGTGACTGGGTTATAAAATTACTTGATAGAAGCTGTTTAGTGCAAAAAGGTTTTACTACCTGATTCTCTGTCTTCTTTCATGTTACACTGACATTTGTCTTGGCAAAGAGAGTTCAAAATTAGTGCATAATGTGACCTATGTCTCCAGTAAGTGGAAAACTGAATAGTTATGTATGTACTCCAAACCTCTTTTCCATTAGTGTAAGCAAGTATAAACATTACATGACAAAGAAAAGTAAAAGCATTTATGTATGGAGTTTGAGTGAATGACACAAACCCAAGAACAAAAAAGACCGAAGTGCCAATCTGCACACACACATGCTAACTGGGAAAAACCTGTCACATTTATACTCAACAAACCTTCTAGAGCTGTGTAGTTCAAGTAAAATAGTATGCTACTGGATAAAACATACTTCTGTCACTTTTTCTTTCCATCTGTCCTGTAAAGCCAGGAGAGTGGTAAGATGACCTATCTGCTTAATAACACCTTTGGCCAAGACACTGGAACTAATACGGGATTTTTGAAGAGTTCAAAATCTGTTCTCTAGTTACTTAAAACACATCCCTACAGTCATAAGTGCAGAATGAGATAACACCATTCAGCAAACTGACTGATCACGCAGAGTCTAGCATTTCTCTTTGGGCATTAGAGACAAAAAAAATGCATACACAACCCAAGATCTAAATAATGGAAGGGACTTGCAGCAGTTAATTAAAGCATTGAGGTTATCTGCCAGATCCACATATCACAATAGGAAATACTGTCCTTTCAAAGGCCCCAAATAAAAATGCATTCTTTCTTCCTCCTTCCTTCTCCCTCTCCTACCTTTTGCTGCAAAGATTTGTTTTTCTTCTGAGAAAAACAACATCTATTTCACCATCCACTTTTAAATACTTATTGGTGAATTTAGCATTCTTTAATATTCCTTAGCATTCCATCTTCCCCCATCATTTTACCAGAGCACAGTAATCCTGATTGGGGAATACTAGGAAAATGTACAGTTTCTTTTACCCTTGCTCAAATCAGTGTAATAAAACCAGCATCTATAGCCAGTGAAACCTGTGGTTCTTCGTCAACACAAGCAGCAAACAGAGCCAGGACTTACTGGCCTGCTGGAAGCTCAGGCTGAAACAGTGGTAAACTTTTGCTGTTCCCCTTGGTGACCCTTGAAAGAGGAAAAATACGCATATATGCATATGTGTGGGTGTGTGTATGTATATGCATATAGTGTAAAAGAAGAGGAGGAAGACAGGTGAATTTGTTAATTGATGGCTCTTCCTTCAGAGAACTATCTGAATATGGGAGAGCTCTGTAAAGCTGAAGGCACTGCTGGCTGGAGGGACAAAGCTAGTGGGGTCCATTCTGAAGCAAGTTCACTGCAGACATAACAAGTCACTATCTGAGAGCAAGGCAAAATGTAGGATAAGATAGTAGGGCAGAGATGGGCAGAGCATGCACATGTTGCCCTCAGACTGGTTCACTGCAGCTGCTGAACTCATTCCTGGTATTTAAGAACTGCCATCGCTATTGCCAGTGCTGGAAGGAGGGCAGAGCCTGCTGCCAGGGATCTGGGAGAAAACCACTGCCCTTTGAGACTGCAGGGCTAAGCAGTGCCTGGAGGGAAAAAAGGTCCAGCCATCCTTTTCCCATTCAGGGAACACCTGTGAGCTCTCCTACAAGGTGACCTAAAGATAACTTATTCTGCATTACACTTTTATTAAGTGTTAGTGCCCTAATTAAAATGATTCACAGTCCTTTTTTGATTTTGTTTCTGTGTTATCCCAGCTGGTGGTGGCAAATGGGATGAAGGAGGGATTTTAATGCCCATTTATAAGTCTGACAAGAGACAGCTTATCTGCTCTCGCCTGTCCCAGGGGTCCTGTCCAGCTTTCAGCTCTGCTGCCCTCCCTGGCATATCAAACACCCTCAAGTTTTAGGGCCAGATTTCCTTTGCAGAGTGGAAAAGATGACAGAAGGACACAGGGAACTTTCTGCCTCTCAGCCACATGCTGGCAGGCAGCTCCAGCCCGCCGGCACTGAGTCAGTGCACAGTCAGTCCCAGGGACAGCATCGTTCCCTGAGGCACTGCCTAAAAGGACTGTGGTGGCCCAGCTGTTCTGCAGCTAAAGGGTGGCTCCTTGGTGATGCTGCACACCAGCCAGTGCTGCTACCCACATCCCCTGCCCCGGGGCCAAGTTGTTTTATTTGCACAAGATAGTGCAACCTACAAATACTTCAGGTAGACAGAAAATAATAAATGACCCAATTGCACAATATCACCCTTGGAAACTATGTGCCTGATGCTTACCTGACATCTCAGGATGGAGAATTTCAGGTTTTCCTCTAGGTGAAACTGAAAATCAAGACCTACATCTTGAACCCCAAGGGAGACCAGACGTCATTACACAGACAACCTACATCATTACTACAGTGACAAAACCCAGTAGTATCACAGGTTTTATTAGACAGTACAAAGCTCCGTATTTTGCCTCAGATTGTTGAAGTGCTCTATCAACACTTTACTGGACTTCTGAGTAGCTGATTTATAGTTTGACCTCAAAATCAGTCCAGATTTCAAATGAGTTTCAGAAAAATTTTGGCCAGGCCAAACCCATATGACTGTATGTCTTGGAAATGGCTGCTCACAATTCTCAAGACAAATCCATGGAGCTTTCCATAGCCAAATAGTGGGCAAATACTGGAATTGTTTGATGTAGGGTCTCTGGTGTTCACCCTTCACCACCTCTTCAACACATACCCTTAAAATTACTGTTTTCAGAATGGATCCAGAGAGATTAAAATATAAAAGATAGCAAATATACTAAGCTGAAGTACTAACTAAAGCCCAAAGCCTAAGGAAATTTAAGATTACAATAAAATCAGTAAGACTCATATAAAATAAACTAGATTAAAAAGCAAACAAATAATTATACAAAACAGATGAGGCTAAAAAAGAGAGGTGGGGAAGCGGAATGCTAGTGTGAAGGTGTGTCGGTTTGGCACCAAGTTGGCAGTCTCTCGATTCACCCCCCTCCCCCTCCTCCCCCAAGGTAGGAAAAGAGGGAGGAAAATGAGAAAGAGAGGCTTGCTGGGTTGAAAAGTGAAACTGATTGGTTTTAATTATTAGTGATAAGGGAATATATATATGTATTTGCAAAGGGATGTGCAACACCTGATCCCCTCCCTCCTCCCCCAGCGACTCTCACAGCAACTCTTCTCCCTGGTGACTCCCAGCTGAAGGGGGGAGTGTCCGGGCACATGGACGGGGTCCTTGGATGTCGGCTGTAAGGAAAAAATGGAAAAAAAGAGAGAGAGCCAAAGAGAGGGCAATAGAAGTGACAGTAAGCAGAAAAGTAAGAGAAAAAGGAAAAAGAGAGGCTTGACTTCTGTGATGTCTTAACCTATACTGAAAGCCAAATAGAGAAAATATTATGAGAAGGGAATATTCTGATTTGCTGATCCTGCCTTCAGTCTAATCTCCTCCCCCATAGCAGGGGGAGGCTGCAGACAGTCAGAAGTGACCTTGGTTATTATCAGTCCACTGGCGCTGCTAAAAAGTTCACTGAAAGAAAAAAAAAAAATCAGCAAAGAGCTTGCTCAGACCAAATCAGAAGGTTAAGATCTCTGCAGAGCTCAGTTTTTATTGTGTCCTGGTTTCAGTGTTCAGACAGAGCCACGTGCACAACTTGCTCTGTCTACAATGAGCAGCAGCAAAAGCTCTGCTGATGCTGCATAGTCAGCAGCTATAGCTATTTTAGGGCTCAGTGCAAACAGACTTTATGAAGGAGCAATGAGGAAGGGAGCAAGAATAAAGGCTATCACCTCCAAAATCTGTATACATTGAAGTGGGAGTTACCACAGCAGCAACACGAGCAATACAAATCCCAACAGAAGTCCTGTCAGCTCTTCTTACAAGTGTCCCTTAAGCTGATTCTCTGCTCCACCTCCTCCATACACAGGCAATATTTGGTCAACGTCATAATGGTAGACATCATAAAAGGAGACATCATAATGAGTGATGTCATAATGGAAGACATCCTAATGGAAGACTAATGAAGGGAGAAATCAAAATGGTGACATCACAACTGAAGATGAAATAAAGGAATACACCAGCAAGGGAGACATCATAATAGGAGAAGTCATAATTGGAGACTTCATAATGGAAGACGTTATAATCGGTGATGTCACAATGGAAAACGTAATAAAGGGAGACATCATAATGGGAGACGTCATAAGGGGATATGTCATCAAGGGAGATGTCATAATGGGCAACGTTGTAATGGGCGATGTCATAATTTAAGACATCATAGTCAGGGACGTCATAATAGGAAACATCAAAAAGGGAGACGTCATTATGGAAGAGGTCATAACGGGTGACAACATAAAGGGAGACGTCATAAAGGAAGAGATCAAAATGAGAGATGTCATAAAGGCAGAGGTGATAAAGGGAGACATCATAATGGGTGACATAATAAAAGGACACGTCATAATGGGCGACATCATAATCAGACATATCATAAAGGGAAATGTCATAAAGGGAGATGCCATAATGGGAGACATCATAATGGTGAGATCATAAAGGGAGACATAATAAATGGAGACTTCATAATGGGAGACATCATAATCAGCGACGTCATAATTGGAGACGTCATAATGGGAGACGTCATAATGGGAGAGGTTATAACGGTCGACGTCGTAATGGGAGACATCATAAAGCAAGACGTCATAATGGAAGACGTCATAAAGGGAGATGTCAAAATGGAAGACATCATAAGGGCAACGTAATTTATGTACAGGTTACAATGGGAGAGGTAATCAATGGAGATGTCACCAAGTCAGACACCATTATGGGAGATGTGATAATAAGAGATGTCATATAGGGAGATGTCATAAAGGAAGAGATCATAAAGGGAGACGTCATAATGAGAGATGTCATAACGGAAGACCTAATAGAGACTTCAAAATGGGTGACATCAAAATGGAAGACGAAATAAAGGGAGAAATCATTAAGGGAGACATCATAATGTGCGACGTCATGAAGGGATACCTAATAAACGGAAACTTCATAATAGGAGATGTCATAAAGGAAGACGTCATAAAGCAAGATGTCATAAAGAGAGACATCATATGTCATGGTTTGGCTCCGGGTTGGCAGTCAAACCAATAACAATAATGCTCTCAGTCCCATCCCCCTCTCCCAAGGTAGGAAAAGAGGGAGGAAAATGAGAAAGAGAGGCTTGCTGGGTTGAAAAGTGAAACTGATTGGTTTTAATTATTAGTGATAAGGGAATATATATATGTATTTGCAAAGGGATGTGCAACACCCGATCCCCTCCCTCCTCCCCCAGCGACTCTCACAGCAACTCTTCTCCCTGGTGACTCCCAGCTGAAGGGGGGAGTGTCCGGGCACATGGACGGGGTCCTTGGGTGTCGGCTGTAAGGAAAAAATGGAAAAAAAGAGAGAGAGCCAAAGAGAGGGCAATAGAAGTGACAGTAAGCAGAAAAGTAAGAGAAAAAGGAAAAAGAGAGGCTTGACTTCTGTGATGTCTTAACCTATACTGAAAGCCAAATAGAGAAAATATTATGAGAAGGGAATATTCTGATTTGCTGATCCTGCCTTCGGTCTAATCTGCTCCCCCGTAGGGGCTGGGAGGCTGCAGACAGTCAGAAGTGACCTTGGTTATTATCAGTCCACTGGCGCTGCTAAAAAGTTCACTGAAAGAAAAAAAAAAATCAAAGAGAGAGTTCACTTCACCCTGGCTCAAACCAGGACATCATAATCAGACATATCATAAAGGGAAATGTCATAAAGGCAGATGTCAGAATGGGAGGCGTCATAAAGGGAGACCTAATACTGGAAGATGTCATAATGCAAGAGTTCTTAAAGTGGGATGTCATAAAGGGAAATGTTATGAATGGAGATGTCATAATGGGAGATCTCATAAAGAAAGACCTCGTAAAGGGAGACATCATTATCGGTGACGTCACAGTGGAAGACGCAATAAAGGGAGATGCCATAAAGTGAGGCACCATAAAGTGAGACGTCATAATGGGCAATGTAATTTATGTAGATGTCATAATGGGAGAGGTCATCAACAGATATGTCATCAAGTCAGATGTTATAAACGGAGAGCCAAAAAATGGAGACTTCGTAATAGAAGATGTCATCGTGGTAGATGTCATAAAGCAAGACGTCATAAAGGAAGACATATGTCACGGACCGATATTAATGGTTATCGGATGTCAGGATGTTCCCCACAACATCATAATCAGACATGTCATAAAGGGAAATGTCATAACTTATACTGTAGATCATAATAATCTTCTGTCTATTATAACCACAGAAGAATGTTTGTTACCAAGAGGACATGAAAAAAATTGATATTTAATTCAGTCACAGGACAATAACTTATTTTGCTACAGTGGTTAGTTTGAATTACAACAAGCATAGAACTTAAATTATGATAGTCTATGTCATTGTCCCTGTAATTTTAGGAAGCAGCATTTCCATCAACTTTCTTGGCCATACAGGAGAATCTTTCCTGTCACTCATTAAATAAGAGGATGTCTTCCACTTTTCTGAGAAGTACAAAGAAGTGCAGTAAATTATGAGTGCATATCAGAGTTCAGACGCTTGTATAAAGGAATTTCATCCTAACTCTGTAAAGAGGAGTAAAAACAAGGTGTGGTAACATTTCTGAGGGCTCCCAAGTGATGGCACCTCAGTTAGGAGGGAGCCGGTACCGTGCACCAGTCTGTGTGATGAAGCTGTGCCAGCTACTGGTCCTGCAGAACCAGAGATGCATGTGGGAATATCTCTGTGTGACCGCGCCCAGCTCTCCCAGCTGAGTTAGGGAGAGCCAGCAGGATGTCTCTGAGTTGGTTTAATTCAGAGCAAATAATCTCATTCCCAGAGCAGGGATGTGCTTGCAAGGGTACTGTGTCTGTGCCTTAATCCATCCCTCTCCATTCCTTGGTGGGGGACATGCAAATGTGAGATGATTCCCTGGTTTAGCCAGCAGTAAGTAAAATGCTCTAAAGCTGCTCATCATGGCTCAGCCCTGCCAGGAACCTGCATTAGCCACTGGCTCTGGCAAATGCTTTAGTTCCCCCATCTCGGGAGAGAGAACTCTGCCAGGGTTTTTTGAAAGTCTTTGTGGCTTCTACAGTTATTGGATTGTGTCATGAATAGGTCTGCCTTTATTGTCAGACTTGTGATGCTTTCAGCCCTCTCTTTGAACACAAGGCTTTTTATTGCCTTTCCAAAAAGTAGAACTGCTAGGCAAGGAAATCACTGGGAAAGCTTCCGTAAGTGCTTCTAGTCCTTGGCAAATCATAGCTATCAGTCTAATAAAGAAATTTCACAAAAACTTTCTAGTAACTTTATTGTACTAACTGCACACTACCAGGGTTACTTGCAGTAATTTGATTGTGCTATAACCCATCTCACTAGAATACCCAGGATTTTCTGCTGCCTGTCATTACCTGATATGACACTCCACCATTCCATCTTTATCCCACTTGCAACACTGCTCTGGAGGTGAGGGACAGACACAGCAGAGAGGGGGAGGACACTAACAAAGTAAAAGTCTTCGGGAAAGCAGATTGGGAGCTACATTTATTAATTTCTCTGCTACAGTAATACATACACATTAGATGTATATGTATATAAATATATTTATACAAATATAAATATTTCTATAAATACGAATTTTACTTACTGTCAGTGGGCAAATGCTGTATGCCAAGTCTGCTGTAAACACATCAAACCCCCTAAACAGTTGAGACTCTTCTGGAGTCACCTGTGGGCAGAATGGACAAGCTGCAGTCTGGCAGTAGCTTCCCCTGGCATCCCCCTTCAAAGGGGATGCTGCCAGTCTTGCACCTCTAGATCAGCATGGAGGGAAGGTACTTTAATGAAGCAGCACCATGCCCAGCACACAAGTTAATAACAGATTGAAGCAGTATGGAAATTCCATACATATAAAATGTTAGTGAAACACAGTTTCCTTTTGCACAAAAGAAAATAAACTGAAAACTGAAACCTTGGAGAATTATATTAATTCCCTTAGGATTCACTTAATGTGTATGTTACAGCAGAGGCACTTACTATTAGGTATAAGCCACTTACTAATTTTTTACATTACTGTGATTTCCTCTTTTTAATAGCTTTGCTTTTTTGGAAAGCTTTCCTAGTAATTTGATTGTTATAAGTCGTCCTGCTCATCTACAAAAAAGATAGTCAAATATGTAAGGTGAGAGGGTTACAATGCCCCTAAGTTAAACACATGCTTAGAGTGCTTTGGTGGATGACTAAAGTGTTAACCAAGGTTTTGGGACTGAGCCTTGAGCACAGGAATACTTCCCATTCATCCTTAGGGGAGCTCAGCCACCAATTTCAGTGACAGTGTTTGCAGTGCAGTTCACACTTCTCAATAGCAAGAGGTGCCAAGGTTGAGATTGTAAACTGCTTCAAGCTTAGATCCCCCCAGGAAACCAACAAGTCCTTAAGAAACCAACAATACCAGCATCAAAAGGCTTCAGTTAACAGTGATAATCAAAAGGAAACTTTAGCTTGGTTTTTCCTTTTTCCTTGGTATGGAGTAATCCTGTAATAATTATTTTTTAAACTGGCAGGTGGATGCAGAGTCGTTTTAATCTGATGGATGCTGTAATTTTTTTTGCCTCTTGTAAAGGTGTATGGTACAGCAGTTACCCCATTGATGCTCCCAAAGTGGAAGAGGGTGTTGCAAAAATTGGGACCTGACAGCTGAGGTCATGTCATGGCTTTACTACTCTCCCAGCTTGCTAGTACTATGTGCTGCTCTGCTGCATGTGCCACTCCCATCTGCAGGTATGGGGAAAGATGGATGAATCAGGAAGTCTGCTGGAAGAGCCATCAAAGATTGGCAGCAGTTCCCACCATGACCAACCTGGGGCCTGCCCACAGGGTAGCCAGACTGAGAATGACAACTCAAAGAGACTCCAATTATCTGTTAAACCTTCAGACCTTTTCCCATTCATTGTTCAAGCAGGCCAGGACAGCACAGGCTAATGGACTGGGCTGCTCTTGTACAGGATGGCTTGGCTATAACACACTGCTAATGCTGAATTTATCTGTAATTTGGTCACTTGGGAGGAATATAGGACTGTTGTCAGAGGATGTAGGGAGGCAATTAGGAAAGCTAAGGCTTCCTTGGAACTTAACCTTGCAAGTCAGGTTAAGGATAATAGAAAGGGCTTTTTCAAATACATAGCTAACAAAGCTAACACTAGAGGCAATATTGGCCCACTGTTGAATGAGGTGGGAGCCCTGGTGACAGAGGATATAAAGAAGGCAGAGGTGCTGAACGCCTTCTTTGCCTCTGTCTTTACTCCTGCAGGATTTCCCCATGAGCTCCAGACTCATATAGCCCCAGAAGTAGTCAAGATAGATGAGGAGTTTGACATAGCAGATGAGGATTGGGTTAGGGATCAGTTGAGTTATCTGGACATCCATAAATCGATGGGTCCAGATGGAATGCATCCAAGGGTGCTGAGGGAGCTGGCGGAGGTCATTGCTAGGCCACTCTCCATCATCTTCGGTAAGTCATGGGTAACAGGAGAGGTGCCTGAGGACTGGAGGACAGCAAATGTCACACCAGTCTACAAGAAGGGCAAGAAGGAGGACCCGGGTAACTATAGACCGGTCAGCCTCACCTCCATCCCTGGAAAGGTGATGGAACAACTTGTTCTTGTCTCTATCTCTAGGCATATCAAGGACATGGGGGTCATCAAGAGCAGTCAGCATGGTTTTATCAAGGGTAAATCATGTTTGACTAACCTCATAGCCTTCTATGAGGAAATTACTAGGTGGATAGATGATGGTAGAGCGGTAGATGTGGTTTATCTGGATTTCAGTAAGGCATTTGACACCGTCTCCCACAGCATCCTTGTAGATAAGTTGATCAGGTATGGGTTTGGTGATCAGGTAGTGAGGTGGATCAGGAACTGGTTGATGGGAAGGAGTCAGAGAGTTGTAGTCAATGGGGCAGAATCTGGTTGGAAGTGTGTGACTAGTGGAGTCACTCAGGGGTCGGTACTGGGACCGATGTTGTTCAACAACTTCATCAACGACCTGGATGAGGGTACAGAATGTACCCTCAGCAAGTTTGCTGATGACACTAAGCTGGGAGGAGTGGCTGACACACCAGAAGGCTGTGGTGCCATTCAGAGAGACTTAGACAGGCTGGAGAGTTGGGCGGGGAAAAACATGATGAAATTCAACAAGGGGAAGTGTAGAGTTTTGCATTTGGGGAAGAACAACACGATGTCCCAGTATAGGTTGGGGGCTGACCTGCTGGAGAGTAGTGTAGGTGAAAGAGACCTGGGGGTCCTGGTAGACAGGAGGATGACCATGAGCCAGCAATGTGCCCTTGTGGCCAAGAAGGCCAATGGCATCCTGGGGTGCATTAGAAAGGGTGTGGTTAGTAGGTCAAGAGAGGTTCTCCTCCCCCTCTATTCTGCATTGGTGAGGCCGCATCTGGAACATTGTGTCCAGTTCTGGGCCCCTCAGTTCAAGAAGGACAGGGAACTGCTTGAAAGAGTCCAGCGCAGAGCCACAAAGATGATTAAGGGAGTGGAACATCTCCCTTATGAGGAAAGGCTGAGGGAGCTGGGTCTCTTTAGCTTGGAAAAAAGGAGGCTGAGGGGTGACCTCATCAATGTTTACAAATATGTAAGGGGTGAGTGTCAGGGAGATGGAGTTAAGCTTTTCTCAGTGATGACCAGTGATAGGACAAGGGGTAATGGGTGCAAATTGGAGCATAGGAGGTTCAAGGTGAATATCAGAAAAAACTTCTTTACTGTGAGAGTGACAGAGCACTGGAACAGGCTGCCCAGGGAGGTTGTGGAGTCTCCTTCGCTGGAGACATTCAAAACCCGCCTGGATGCATTCCTATGTGATGTACTCTAGGTGACCCTGCTCTGGCAGGGGGGGTTGGACTAGATGATCTTTCGAGGTCCCTTCCAACCCCTAGGATTCTATGATTCTATGATTCTATGATCTGTAAGCTCTGGGTTGGTGTCTGGTATATAGCAACTGTTTCGCACATACGTAAGCATGCAACTTTCTGAAAATAGGTACACAATTAAGTCAATGCTATCACAGTGTAGACAAAACCAGTATTTGGCAGCATGTGACACAGCCCCCCCTACCCACTTCAGCAGCTGGGGCAGGGAGGTGGGGTGGACTCAGCACTGCTGACCTCCACACATGGTTACAAGTCCCCTTCCAACCTGCCTAAAGACAAGAACTTAATCTGGAATATGCACAGAAGGATAAAAACAGTAAATGTGGTAGTGCCATTTCAATGAGCCTAATTAGCTAATAAAGGTCAGTCTCATTAGCAGCTCTTCAGGGAAGGATCTACTGAAAAAAATTAAACCACAGAATTTCAACAAGCTGTCCTCCCTCACTTGTGCCAGACACTTCAAGGAGGACTCGATGAGAAACTAGATTTCTTGAACAAGTGATGAAGGAAGGTGTTGATACACAGGCAGTCTGTGACAATAAAAATGAATTTCTTAACTGTCAGTTCAACATCATCTGGGGGGCTCTGCTTACTCTCTGCACAGGAGATATTGGCTGCCCTGGGTCCACAAAACAAACTTGCCTCTGAACTATGTCTCCTATTTGCCTCTCTACTCCCCAGCATCCAGAATCCCATCTCCCTCCCTATACTGGGCAGTTGAGCTCCTACACAGTATCCTGATATGCCATTTCCTTTGGTTTCAGCCTATGCTGCCTCCTTCAGCTACAGGTTACTAGAAGTTATCTAGTCATGGGTCTGCCATCCTACTGCTGGGATAACTCCATTCACATATTCATTCAATTCAGTAAAGACTACTTCATGAGTTATAGCTACCTCCTACTTTCCTCCTCAGGAAAAGCTACCTTCAAAAGTCATAATGTGTAGCAGTACAAAAATGTGCAATTAAGTTACAGTAAATATTTTTTCAAAGCATAGAATGGATCTTTGCCATGGTCTCCACTTTGATCACCCCAGCTAAAGAAATGCTTCTAGCTTTTTCCCTGTTTTGAAATTGCTTAGATCAAAGCTGTAGGTAGGTAGGTAGGGTTTCTCCCCATGTTACTAGAACTTCCTGCAGCATAAAAAGGATAGGGAACTGGTCAGGCCACTTTAGAAGCTGGAGGTTTAACTGAAAGGAACTGACAGCTCCCTGGCTTACCCTGGGTGCTAGAAAAAAAAAAGCAGTTATGAAGTATGATAAAATTATTCAGTTTTTTTTCATTGCTAGGCGAGAAGAATCCAGCAGCAGCACTCCTGATGCTAAAGTACATTCTAGTTCCAGATGTCCTCTCATCTTCTGTGGTCCTCCTGCCACAGCAGATCACAGAAACATGGGGGTTTGAGGAAATAATGTGGAGATAGTTGCTGCTTTGGATCCAGAACATACACTGGTGTTAATGAAGACTCATAGCACCTCAGACACTTTGACATTTATACCTTTTTAATGAGACATGAAGACATTTTTTAGCTGAACCACATTGATGGGCTCTCGTAAGCAGAGCTTTACCACATCATCTTGTCCAAGACTAGAGAAACTTGACCTAGTCCTCAAAGAGACAACCATCTCTTTGGGGCTGGGCTGATGCAGAGACCAATTTTCCATGTTGATAGTCACAGGTACGGACTCACCTGTCTGTCTCACAGACATCTGCTGCAGGTCTCTACAGGAGGTACAGGCATCTCTCACAAAGCAGAGTAGTAAATGTATATGAAGGGTTTGAGTTCAGGGGACTCTCACTTCCACTGAGGATCTGAGTAAAACAGAATAGGCTTTCCCTTACAAGGCTGTTGTCCCTCCTGTGGCTAGATCTGCTTCAATGTAAAGGTCTGGAAGTAGAGATGACTAGTCCAAGAGATCTGTACATAATAGATGTACAGCTGCTACCCAAAATAAAGGAAAAGGGGAACGCCTTTTCTTTAACAATTATGTAGATTAACTTTCTTACCACCAACCCTGCAGTGCTCAGACGTCCCTAGGGATCCTGAGTGGCACTTTTGTGCTTCTGTTGGACACCCTTCCCTTGGGATGGAGCTGGTAGTGGCTGCAGTATCATTCTCTCCCATTGGGCTCTTCTCTAGATGTTTTGTGCAGCTCCGGGGGAAAAGAATGGAAAGAAATTGTAAAAACCTCCTGAGCATCCTTTAAATGCTTCTGTCCATGACAGAATGCATTTGTGGAAAGAAGAAATGTGTTTCAAATTTGTTTCTTCTTTTGTAACAAACAAACAAACAAAAAAAAAAGAAAAAAAAAGAAAACATTCACATTGATTTTTCTTAGGTAGTCAACATTTTATAAAATTCCCTGCAATCTTTTGCCTGAAGTGGAGAAATCAGGGGGTTATCAAGCAAATAAATGAACCAAACACCCTATGTTCAGACTTTTAAACCGTTTCCTGTCAAAATGCTTTGATTTTATTTGCCTTGTTTACTTTTAAATTTGTTACTAAAATAAAAATTTGAAACCCCTATAAATATTCACCTTAACAGTCAAATTTTACAGAAAATTATTTGGATTAAACTATCTGGACTAGTTCATTCCACAGCCATGGAGCCCTTTCTGACTGTTGCTCTACCTGAGTGCTACAGCACTAAGTTTCTGCTGTCACAGGGTGTGCAAAGGTAACATTTGGGAAGACTTGGGCTTTTATGTTTGCTTGTTTGTTTTTAAAGACAGAGTTTAAGGGGCTTTGAGGCCCTGAAGTGGCCCCTTTGCTCCTGGTTAAGCAATAGCTGTTCATTGTTCATGAAGACTGGTTTTCCCACCTTGCTTTTATACAGAGATATTTGCTAACCTCTTTTTTTTTTTTTTTTTTTTGTAAAACTCACCTTTGTCCCTAGCTGGCCAGAAGCAGGTCCTTCGTTCAGTGTTGCCTTGTCCCTTCTCTGCCTCTGCTTTCTTTGGATCCCAACCTTTCTGGACCAGGAAGCACAGCCAGCAGGCAATAAGCAGGGAGCTGCTCCACCCAGTGGGTACAAGCAGCAGGCACCACAGAGGCTTCCTTAGCAGAAAAGTACAGAAAACCCAAAACAGTGAAAGAGTTTGAGTGGCGGATGCATACCCCCTTCCGCTGGGGGGAAGATCACATCCCATCACACCCCATCTTCCAGCTGCTCCAGCTCCAACTGGGGGCATGTGGACTGTGTACCCCTGACAAGGGAACGATGGAGCCCTGGCAGGCAGGGCTCATGACACCAAAAGTAGCACAATGCAAATGTATTTGTACTAGTCTGAGCCCATGAAACCTGGCTGAGAATAATAACAAACAGTCCTTACTTTTAGTAGTCCAGTATATGAAAGCCTGTGTGTTGAACACACATCCCCACAAAGCATAACTGCAATATATTAATAGATGGAGGCTGGGAAAAAATGCTTCTGCCCGTGCCCTGGCCCTTCCCTTTTATGCACTTAGCACTGGGCACAGTCAATACCAGAGGCTCTGCAGACAGATGATGTAAAGCCCAGGCAGAAGAGCTCCTGCTCTGCTGACTCACCCAGGCAGGCAGGCCAGGTCAGCCTCAATGTCAGCCCTGCAATGGTAACAGCTGAGTTCTTGGGGGCATGATAATAATGGAAAGGAGGGACAAGGCCAGAGGGTATTCAGTTTAGAGAAATGCTTCAAGTTTGAAACTAAGTACAGCATGAATTTAGAAGAAGGTAAGCTCAGACAATAAACCACTGAACACTAGAGGCTAATTTCTGCCTATCCCTTCCTATAAAGGGATAAACCTAAGGGAGATTTTAAAAGCATGTTGTGACACAAGCAGCCTTGGATGGACAGAGAAAACTTATGTGCTCCTCACATAAACTGACCAGTTAAGACTTGACCCTCAGCTGCACTTTGCAGGACACTAGAAGGACTCCAGGTTATCCTGTGCCAGAACAACCCTTAGTTCATGATCTAATCCTCATATTTTTAGGTGAGAGTCTGCAACTTGACTCTGTTTTGTGTGATAGAGCAGAGTGCTGTTACTATTATTGTGTGATAGCTTTATACTGCAACACCTGCAAGAGCATCAGGAAAGTTAATCTAAATTGTACAAGGGGAAACACAGATTTATAATTGATGGAGGCCCCTTGAAGCATCTCCAGTGCCTTACAGCAGACAAGTGCATGAAGCAGGTGGCTCACATTGGTGCATAACAAGGCACTATTTTCTGCTTACCAGAAATCAAGATCAGAGCTCTTTGGTGCCTTCCTCCCTGAGGTTTGGGTGCATGGAAGGCCTGGCAACATCAGGCAATTTCTCTCTCACCCTCTTGCTCCCATGCTTCACTCTAGTCACCTCCTCTGTCTCCCCAAGACTGCTGGGAACATGCTGAACACAACACTGAGGGAACACTGGAGCCTGGGATCACCCTGGGACTAGGCTTTCATGGAAGGCAGACTTCTTACGTCTGAGAAGACCTGGTCCAAGGGAGGAAGGTAAGAAGTCAGGGGAATGCATTCTTCAGTGTGCCATCACTACAGCATTAAAACAAGCTTTTAAGCAGGACTCGCCTCTCTCCACATTCATGTCAGGTTTGAACAGTGCTTTCAACCTGGGCTAGCTGGCATGGTGTGGACCCCATGTTCAAGAAGTGTTGGGTTTGCATAACTAATGATCTACTACCCTTGGCAATAAAGATGCACTTGAAACATTTATTTCAGCCCTACAGCACTAGACTTTGTGAAAGTGCTCCATAGCTACTGCCTAGATTAATAAAATGGTTGTAGGAAGGTGTCAAGCTTCCCTATTGCAATTGCAAACACATAGGTTCTCTGCTCTGCACCAACTGCAAAGTTGGTGGGACTGATAAGCCTGCTCAACCTGGCTTCAAATGCTGAGAGCTCTGTGAGGCAGAGAATCGTGATCTACCAGAGGTGGCCAAAGAGGTCATTTTGATCTGCAGGATGAGCCCAGCAGGAAGATGACAGGATGTATGTCAAGCTGTCTGCTTGAGTGTCAATTTGATCTCTGGACCAGCCTTGATGACTGCATCACCTTTGGCCTCCTGACAGGCCCTTTGGCTCCTTGTGGTGCAGCTGATGGGCTCTGTGAGTAAAACAGATAGGGAACCTGAAATAGCTTGAATCAGCTGAGTACTGGACTTTTTTTCTAGAAAGACCTTCAGAGTTTAATTACTCTGCATCCTCCTTGCTGGACTGCGGCATTTGCAAACATTACATAGGATAACGAACAACCTCATGTCATCATGGCAGTAGTGATGGTGCAAAGGGCTGCAGCTGTCAAGAGGACAGGCAGGACTCTGCACGAGTTGGTACTGCTATTATACTGCCTCTTTCCCATCAAAATATCAGCAGGACATTGGGAACTTACATTTGCTCACTAGGCGTTGAGTGTAAGAATTGGATTCTCAAAATATGTCTTAAAAACAGGAAGAAAACTAGAAAGAGAGAAATAAAGTTCATCAGAGAAAGACATTAGCTTGGCAGACTACCTACCTGTTGGTATTCACTCACCTTTATTTTGAAGGTAGGAGTGGAGCCAGTTTTTGGTGGTTCCTCCAGCTTTCCTGACCTGCATTCCCTTTTAGCAGAAGCAAGACAGATGCAAGAGAAGGATGAGCTCCCAGCAGGAGGGAAATACAGTTTTATCTCCTATGCTTGTTGCTTGGAAGACTAGAATGAACTACATACAAGCCCATTACCAAATCCTGCATCTTGGCTTTACTCCGCTTGCCCTGGGGGGACTGTTGAGATAGACTGCTCTTCAGCCAAATCTGTAAGGACAGATTTTTCACCATACCTCAAGGAGCTTGTTCTTTTTCATCTTGCTCAACGGACTACAGCCAAGTGCTTCAAGTCTGAGTCTGCTGTAGCCCCACACTGCGCTTGGATGCTCCTTGGGTCCAGTGAGCTGCCAGCTGCCCATAGGAAAGAACTACATGTGGCAAAAGCTCTGTTTTATAAACCCTGTGAGTGAACCAAGTTTTCAGCTGTTCATGTATGAACAATACATTCCTGCATTTTTTTTATTCCTACATAACTTTACTGAAAGCATAAAAAACCAGTAAGCAGTCTTCTTTTAGCTGAGGAACGCTCGCAGCAGCAATTTTACAGATGATGCTCATAGGTTAAGCTGGCCCCACTGCCACCTTATGCCCAGCTGAACCACTGAAAATGTCATCCCAAAAAACACTAAGGCATAGCCAGGGTATGTTCTGCATCTGCTGCTGGTTTAAGATTAGCAACCACATCTATTAGCCCACAACAGTGGATGTAAAAAGCAGGAACTGCACATTTCTTATCACTTGACAGCTGATTCCACCTGCTGCGAAAAAGCTCTGCTGTCTACAGCCTTGATTCAGCACAGCATGAGGAAAATGGCCTATGACAACCACACTGCACATCTAAAACACTTTACAATCATAAAAAGGTAGGAGGAGAAACAGGGATTGAGCAGAGGTGCCACTTATAAAAACTTAAAGGAGCATTATTGAGAAGAGAGTGGGTTTTGCAAGAAAACCAGGATGTGCAATTCTTTTCATCTCCAGCCTGCATCTGTGGGAGACATGAAGCAAGAGGAGAATAGGGAAGTCATCCACTAAGAGCATTATGTGCTTTCTTTTACCACACTTCTGCCAAACTACCAGCAAGCTTTCTTCTTTATCATGACAGCTATGTAATATTAATAGCATTTAGTAGCTGAGAAACAGTTACCCCTCAGAAACACAGCTGCAAAACCAAAGATAAGTCAGTCTTGACTTCTTAAAGAAACAAATTGCAACTTCCATGCTTGACATAACGTGTGGACACACAAATTTAAAACTGTAATTGTAAGCAATGGGATCTTTTTCCCAGCAGACAACATTCAGGCCCATAAAGGAGAACAGTTTGTTACAATAACCTGGGGTTCAACACAGCCCCCAAGACTGGGGGGCAGGAAGCTGACTGGAAACCCGACTGGAAACCCCTCCCAACAGCAGCACAGTCAGTGCCGGCAGCACAGCCCTGAGCTCGGGGTTTCACCCTTTGGTTATACAGTGCGTGCGTTATCACCACAAACGGCAGGAAAGGTGTCCAGTCAGTACCTGTCCTTCACACAGGGACTGAGGAGAATGGGAGCGGCAGTAGCAGAGGGTGGAAAGCAAATAAAGAAACAGACCCAAGGGAGAGGGCTGTGTCCAGAGAAGAGGCAGCCACAGGAGATGGAGCGACAGCGGGCTGAAAGGAGACGCCCTGGCTCTGGAGCGCTGCTCTGCCCCGCGTCTCCCGTCAGCACCTGTCGCCCCGGCTCTGCCCGGCCTGCCGCGGGAGGAGGGTAGGGCTCGGGGCCGCCTGGGCTCCCAGTGCTGACTTCCAGCCTCGAAGGAGGCTTTCTCGCCCACCGGGGTTGGGCAGCTGGGCGCCCCAGGGCCTGGCAGGGCGGGCTCCGGGCCCGCGTCCGGAGACAGCGCGCGCAGCCGCGGTTGGCGGCAGCACCAGCAGAGGGCGCGCGGCCGCCACGCACCGGGCGCCGGGTACCCGCGCGCCTCCTGCCGCCCGCCTCCTCCTGCCGCCCGCACCGACGGGGCTTCCCTGAGGGTGCCCAACAAAGCAGGGCCTGATCCCCAGCTGGGAAGCTGGGACAGGGCGGCCTATCGCCCGGGTGTCGCCAAGACAAGCACTCGCTTGGGGACTGAGCGGAGAAAACCTTGCCTGAGAAGGTGCATAGGGCTGACCTGGGGGAGCGGGGTGAGGACAATGAAGGTCCCAGGCAGTGACGCTGGTGCAGCTCAGCTCCCCACACCGCCTGGCTGTGTGGTGCCTAAGCCTGGATCTCGTGGCTTTACTCTCGCTGAGACAAAGCACTTTCCAGGGAATACAGCCTATCCTGCAGGTAGAGGGTCTCTCAGACCAAGTCCTACAGGCTTGACCAAACTGACCACAACACCTCCCGAATGATAGGACCAGTATAGGGGCCTGCCTTCCTTTTCCCCATTTTACTTCATAGGAGGGGAAAAAGTCCCCCACATGGCTCACCAGGGCGTTTCTCCTCTGCAGCTAACCAGCCCCGCATGCCTTCCGCAACAGGCCTCTCCATGCTGCTCGAGATGTTCTCTGACCCCACATCAAGAGGAACCCCTCCATCTGCCTCCGAAGGGCTGTCACAGGTAGGGAGGAAAAGACTGCTCACCTGATCCAGTGAGGAGTCTGCTTCCCAGTAAAGCACTATCTCTCTCTCACGGAGAATGGTCAGGATGTCGCTGGATTAAAGGCCATTATAGGGTCCGTCTCTCACACTCTTTCACTGGTAAGTTCAGACCCAGAATTTTCATTACCCGTGACAAGTAAGATGACAGAGTTACTTGGAAAGCCAGCTAGAAAAGCCTTCAGAGGTGCCTGCAACCTTAAGTAAGGAAGGCTGAATTTGCAGAAATTGAAAGCAGCCTGTTTTAGAGCATCAGTCCCACTTTAAAACAAATCTGAGAGATCTAGTAGATGCATTCTGGTCAAACTGTGGGAAATGCACATATACAGAATACCCATTGATAGACCTGGACTGATTTCTTGTGATCAAGGTCAGAGATCCTGTGTTCAGTGGACTTTGGCTAGAAGAAGTCCTAACCAAGCTTCATGACACATGAAGCACATGACACGTTGTGTGTTGGTCCAGAGCACCCACTGCCACCTCTCCAACTCAGGACAAACACTTAAAGAAAAGCTAGCATTTTTAACAAAGTTTTTACCTCCTCCTAAACCCTAGATATGTAAAAACTGCTGGGCAAAGATCAGGTATTTCTCAGGTGATACATTCTTCAACTTTCGAATGGATTATTTTTCAGATCACGGTCAGAACAACATCCTGAAGACAAGGCTAGTGTTTCGTGGCTCCTACCCACCTACCCCTTCACAATTACAAAAGTTGGTGTTCTCAACTATGTCTGATCCCTGATCCTACTGCATCAGGCTACTACTCAGCTCCCTGGCAGGCCACAATCTGCTCTTCTTCTAGTTCCTGTCTGCCACTGAAGGCACACAACATTGCATTCTGACAGCCATGCAAGCTGCCAGAATCCTACCCAATGTGAGCTAGCATATCCTGAACTCGGTGCAGATCTTCATATTAGCTTCAGCAGCATGGATCAGAAACCATCTCTGCTGCTGAAGGTCCTTTCCAAGGACCTTTCCCCCATTTGAGCAGCTCCCAGGATTGCAAGACTGTTCCCAGAATCAGCCAGTTGGTAAGTTAAACAGAAGCAGTCTTGAGGCACTCAGAAAGCCACTTGGACCAGGTAATTTCCAAGAGCATTCAGTACATCTAAAGAAATCATAGCAGTGACAGGAGAAGCGGTTAGGCCCGAATTATTATCTGAGGCCAAAGGGAGTAAGACTCCTGAAGCCAAGTTCTTGGCTCTGGCTTTGCAATAACTTACTGCTTTCTTCTGGCTTCTTAAAAACACGGAGGAAAGCTGCCATGTACCACCATTTTAATAATTGTCTCTCAATACCCAAAGTACCTGACACAGCAAGAAGAAACTTCTCTACAGAGACCATGCAATCCTGAAGCACATTTTGGGAACAGCTGTTAGGCCTCATGAATAAAAAGGGAATTACAAAGTGCATTAGATTATCACTGTGTCAGCTACTACCCTAGTAAGGGTTTCTGGCTTTATCACAGACATCAGATACAGAAAAGATCTTATTAGGCCTAGCTCATCCTTGGGGAACACAGCAGCATTATTCTCTCTAGGGTAAGTGCAAGTGCTTTGTTTTACCTGGGAAAGAGAGATCTGTCACTGATTTCTCATCTGCAAGGCCCTAAGTATAGAAGTGCCAAACAGCTGAGAGCCTTACATCATTACTTGCTGATCAACTGTCATTTGACTTAATTATAATCCTCCTATACCTACCTGGTTTCAGTCACATCCTTTTTTTCAGTCACATCCCAGCAATGTTCTTCCCTGCTTTCCCTAGGTCTGCCATGGGGTTGTGAATATCCAGAACACATTTGCTCAGAGCTGTGACATCCACAAGAAAGGGGAATGCTCTCAAGAGCTAACCCAGGCACTGACATCTCCTTCCCGCCATAGTGGGGCTGAAAACTGGCTTGCAGCTTGTCAGAGTGCTGAGAGGCCTCAAACACAGTGAGGTGTTACCGGGGTGCTCCCAGGACATCACACCAGCTGGGGACTCTTCGTGTCCCTCAACACACTCCTTCACCTGTTCTTCTGCCTGCTGTCCTGTCCTTCATTCCAGGGATCACTTGCCAGTCCTTCCCCTGTGACAGCTGTGTGTTCCCTAGACCTGCCTTGTCCCCATCCTCCTTTTATTTGGTTTTCCAACTTCTCCTACAAGTGCAGCACAGATTTGGTAATCCTCCCTGTTTCTGTTTTCCTTCCCTCCTTCCATCTTGGCCTGCTAGATGTTAGGGTTCCTGTCCCTTTCCTGATTGTAGCAGCTCTGGCCACACACATCTCTGCATTGTTCCGGCTTCCAGTGGTTCTGTCCCCAGCCTTTTCCCCATATGCATCATCCCTCAAAGCGTCTGAAGACTCTTCAATGGGTTAAGGTGTTCCTTGGTAGGAATAGGAGCAGGTGGATAATGGAGGCTGGACTTCACTGAGAGATGGTTGAGGTCTCTATTTGGCAGTGCTGCAAAAGCCAGGAGGAACCTTTTCAGATTTACATCTCTCACTCTCAATCAAGCAGCCTCATGTGTGGGCTGAAAGCAATTCTTCTGTCAGTCATTGCCATTGGTTCCACTTTCAACCCAATATTCACTGAAACAGCAATGGATAAAAAGGAACCTAAATGCCAGTGACCAGGCTAGAAATTCCCATCCCTGAGTCAATGCATATTTTAATCCAAATGAAAGAGATCTAACAAGAAAAGCTGGGAGAAAATACAAGCTAAGCAAATAGTCTGGTAGGATGCTTCCCTGGGAGATGCAATATCAAATCCCCTTAGAGAAAGGAGGCTTCATTGAATCTTTCAGCATCCTGGACAAACTCCATACCCACTGGGCTGTTTGGTAGAAGGGAGGTAATACTGGCACTTCCACCCTCTCTCTCCCTTTCCATCTCCCTCATCTTCTTGATGGAAACTGAGGATTTTGAAGCAGCCTTTAAATATATGGACCAGAAAGACTCAGTGCATACAAACATCTGTTATCCCACTGAAGGGCCTTGAAGTAAGCGTCCTCTGCAAAGGCTCTCTAGGAATATAAACTCTCATGGGATAAGGAGTGGATGAATGATTAAAGATGGGGAAATACAAGGTGGAAATACACAGCAATCTTTCACAATGGAGGGAGTTCACCAGAGCAGTATCAGAGGGATGAGTGTTGAAGGCTGTGATGTTCAGTGGACTTGGTAAATTACCTGGAAAATGAGTAGGTAATAAATGTGACAGACCTCCTGGTGGCATAAGGATATACTGAGGAAAAACAGAGAGGTTATCTGTGAAGAGCTGCGGAACAACCATATGCTATCAAGTGACAAGGTGAGAAAACAACAGAAAAATTGCAACCTAGGAACTCAAAATAATGGACATGGGAAAAGCAGTGCTGACCTCATTATATCAAGATGGGCTCTTGAGGTGATTCTTAGAAATAATATCAACTTATTTTATGTTCAGTAGCTGTTAGAAAATGTATTAGGAATACTTAGGGAAGGGATAGAGAACAAAATGGAGAATGTCAGGATAACATGGCAGTGCATCTGCATCCCAAAGATTGCATGTACTTTGGCCCTGCCACCTGCAAAAGGACTTAGCAGAATGTAAAGGGCTTGGAGGAGAGCAACAGGAAAGATTTGAAAGTCCTTCCGTACAAAAATTAAGTCCAAGGCCTGACTAAGACTGGAAAAGAGACAACTGAAGAATGATGATTTAAAGGTATTTTAAATCATTCATGGTTTGGGGACAGTAAATAGGGAGTGATTGTTTGCTGTTCCTTGCATGAACTGAGGAGAGTCACGTGAACTAGTGGGTGGAAACTCAGAATAAGCCAACAGGAGGATTAGCTGCAGAGCCACTGTGGGACAGACACAGAAAGCTTACACGGGTTCTGAAACACTTAAATTCATGGAAGAAAATCCATTGAAGGCTTTTGCCTGCAATCATGAAGTCTGTGGTCAGGAAGTCACTAAACCAAATTCCTGTAGGTATATTCTGGGGAAATAAACCTGTACATCTGCCCTGTTGTTGCATCTGTAGCTAGACACCCAGTGCTGAACACCGAGCCAGGCTGGCTGCCTTCTCATCCAGTGCTGCCAGTACAATACTTGCTTTATATCAAATAAACAAACAAATAAATAGTATTTATTCATGTCCAGATGAGGATTACTAAAACATATTTCAATTTAATAAGAGGTAATTCATTAATGTATCTGGTCTCAGAAGGTTAACCAAAATTAGCTCACAGCACAGACACAGCGGCAGAAGAAACTTTTAGTTTCCGTCATCAGTGAGGCATTAAATATACAGATGGCTACAGGCAGGACAGAAGCACACTATCCTATGTCTCTACATATATATATTTTTTTTAAATAAATTTCAGAATCAGCCTGGTTCTGTCTGTGATACTACACCATTCCCTGAAAATGTGAAAACAAATTGATTTGGCATTACTGCATTTTTCCATGGCAGGCAAATGCAGACATGCTATCGCAATTTAAGAAGTCTCTGCAAGACTGGCTTACAAATGGCATGACAAGAGCTAAATAGTTTGATTACCAAAGCCTTGTGTGAACAAGTAAGTAATGGATTACTGTACATCCCACAGTTCACCTGCCAGGTAGCTCCTGGTATGTGCTATCAGACAAAGACAGTAGAGAACTTGGACGAAAGTGGATGACAGTAAGATTTAGATGCTTCAAAGGTGGCTACTAATTTTGAAAGCCTGAATTTGTAAATTCACTGTAAGAAGTTATTTTTGGGCATGCATAACATACAAGGCTTTGACCTCATGAGGATGCAGTAGCAGATGAGTGCTGGTACCCTGAAGATTGAGTGTGCAGAACTAAGGTCTAAACATCTTACTTGTTCATCTATTGTATCTTACTTACTGTTATTATTTTTAACTTGTACAATCTGCTGTTTTGTTGTACTAAGTTTGTTTCCACCCAAACAGACACAAGTCAGGCATGTAAATTATCACATTAAAAAATCAAGTGCATCATCCATTTTTTTCTGACATAAGAATGTGGACATTGGAAATATGACTTGTGAAAATACATATAACAATTCATATTTCAGTAATAAATTAAGAAAATATACTGTAATTACAATACAAAGGGTAATGTTTAGGTGTAAGCCAGAATGCTTCAGTCCTGTGAGACACACTGAGAATCAATACATCTTCCTTCAGCAAAACATCTAAGAAGTATAAACATTATTAATTAAAATTAAATTTTAAAAACCCTTTCTATAATGTATTTCTGTGCATCCAACAGCAATTATATCCAACTGTCTAAATAAGCTTCATCTAAATCACCCTCCTGGTTTATTTCTCACTGCAACATAACCAACCCAGAAACGTCCATCCAAATCTTTCAGCACAGGGTCCAGCCAGAGCCACGCCAAAGCTGCTGGTGGGATTGGCAGGGAACAAAACCTCCACCCATGAGGTGTTGCCCAGTGAGCACGAGGCCTCCCCAGCTCATCACTGCTCACAAAGGAGAGTGGCATCTGGCTTGTCCCAGCGCAGCTGTGCCAGCGGTTGCTCAGCACGTTGGCCCTGGAGCACAGGATCCATGGCACTGGGATCCATATCCCATCTCTGACAAAGTCAACAAAAGCTCTCACCCCATCCAGCACAGCGTGCGCAGGGAAAGCTCATTAGTGGCTACAGAGGGGATCAGCTTACTCCCCCAAGCCTGAAGATCCATGACGCTTGGCTTAACAACCACAGCCCCAAACACAATAGTCTAAAAGCAGGTCAGCCAGCTTTTTCTGAGCTCAGCCTGGGCACAGCCTTAGCCCAAGGAGCTGGGGGCCAGCCAAGGACTGCTGGAGCACAGAGCTGTCCTGTGCTCCTGGCCAGTGTACCTGGACTTGCTGCTGGCTGGACACCTCACCTGCTCAGCCCCTTTGAGAGATCCCACTCAGACTCCATCAGCTGTCTTTTGCCTTTGAGCAATCTGGCCCCATTTTCTTACTTTTCAATGTCCTTTTCAGGTCTCTCCATAGTCCTAAAAGGACTCAAGTTCTTCTGTGTTCTTCCCCGACCCAAAGAGAGGCTCTTCTGAAAGCATGATCCTTCCCTTCAAGCCTCCTGTTTTGAGCTGACCGTGGCTACAAAGCCCGCAACTACAAAGCTACTTAAGGGGAAAACTTGTTGTTATTCCCTGTCACATGGGGACAGAGCTGAAGTTCAGGAACCAGCAGGATTTCAGCATTTCACCCACTTGGGCAACTTGTGAAAACAATACCGCCTTTATCTGTGAATTTAGATACTGCCAACCAATGTTTTAAAATCTGCCCTGTACAAGACCACTAAAGTATAGTCTATTTTAAAAGAGACTAGGCTGCAAGTGGATAGTATGCCTTCAAAAAAGCAAAACAATTCCCCCTCCCCTCCTAAAAACCTCATGAAGCTGTGTTCCCAAAGGCATGCTCCAAGACTACCTTTTTGCTTCTCACTGAGAAAACTTTAGTAACAGGGAGAGACTGATGTGTGTCTACATGCCAAGTTTCACCCTGCCTCTCCCATTTCTCCTGTCGTGCAACGGTTGGTGTCTCACAGACAGAAGCCCTGGTTTTTCCTGTTCTGCTGGCCACTAGGTTACTGGGAAAACACCTCAAGGGTTCTTGTCCAGGCAGCCTGTGGCTCCTCTGTTGACTGTTGTGTGAAGAACTTGCCTGCCTCTTCTTGACCTCAGACGGGGATGTTTTTGCCTGCCAGCACCTTTGTGTGAAGTACTTCCTATCATCCATAATTTCTGCCCATTCCAGCTACAAAGATGACATGATGCAGGCAGCACACCCAAGACCCGCAGGAGTGGCAGAACTAGGGGAGCACATCTTACAGCAGGCTGGAGACCCACACTACATGCTCCAGTTCTGATGTGTTTCCTCTACATAGGCTGAGATACATCCCATATTTTGACCATCTAATGGTGATGGCTGGGTTAGAAAACAAATCTGGCCAAAACCTGCAAGTGGAGAATGTCAGGTGAGATCTGAGAAATCAGGGCAATCAAACCAGAGCTTTGGGACTAATGCTAGATTCAGTGTAGCTTTTAGGCCATTGGAAGCCTGGAAAGAGAAATCACAGAGAAGAGGGACACTCATGTTTTCCATGCTATAGGTGTAACCTTATCAAGCTTCTCATCAAGAGGAGGAGACAATTTCTTGCTTGGTGCTTGAGCAGTTAGCAGGATACGGAGCAGCTCTCAAGATATTTGTCTTCCATGAGGGACTTCTAGGTCATCTTGAAAACTGCGTGCATGCAAAATTCTCCAGTTTCAACAAGTCCTAAGTATGGCAAAACACAGATAATCATAAATATTAAAAGGCAGGACTCAGTAAGCAAGAAGCCAGATCTATGTACCCCTCTCCACCCCTTATTTTTTCCCCAGTCCAGGCTGTATGTTGAGCATGAGCAGAGGAAGAGTATAAAGAAAGGAAGGTCACAAAGCAATCTGCCAGTCAATAATACCACTAGGAGACCCACATTGTAGTGACTGACTGGTCTGCACACATGAAGCTGTCAAGGAAGAATAGTATTTGTCAAATGTTTGTGCACAGCTTGGTAAAAAACTAATTTAAAAAAAGCTGCAAAGAATGTTAAAAAAAATAGATGTGTATTTATATTATCCCACTAATAGGTTCAAATGCAACAGGTCAGGGAGGAAATAAGAGACTGAAGTCTCCCTAAACTGTCATCTGTGCTATGCCTACAGCAAGAGCTGGCACAGCAGAGCTCTGAGCTGCTGCTCTGTGCAGAGCTGGACTGAGCTGAAGCCCCTGAGCGATGAAGCACCACGCAAGGACATACTGGTTGTTTCTGCTGCATGTGGGTAGACACATCCCAGGCATTTTCTCTGGCACATAGCTCTTTAGGCATGACATAGCTTGTTCATACCATACAGATAAGTTATCAGCTGAGCCTCCCAGCTCCAGTTAAGCAAACTCAATTTTGGGTGTGAGACGCACAGCAGATGCAGTTTGCCTCAACCCCTTTCACAAAATCAAGTGAACAGTCAAGTCTTTTGTTCAGCCAAGTGCTTCAATTGCTTGATCCAGCCATGCCTTTCAGCTCAGCCACTGGCAGTCCCAGCTTTGCTGCCGGGACCAGCACAGCAGCACTGTATCAGGTGGAACAGCAAGCACCAGCTGCCAGGCAAAAAGAACAAAGTCTTCTGGAGGAGAAGTGCAGGAGCAGGTGGAAGGAAGCAAGAAGAAAGAACAGCAATAAAGTTTAAACTAGCACCAGGACAAGTCCCTGGGGTTTTTTGCCCCTGTGGCATGAAAGCTCATTCTAGTTACTAGTTGATGGCATTTGCCACTATCACAACATGAGATTAGGAAACTCACATTCAGACCTAGCCCTAGAGCGCGCATCCTAGTTTCAGTCTCTGGCTACTTCGTGTGCCAAAAGTTAACTGGTCTTCTTTGGCTGCTGAGTGCATTGCCTGCCCAGCAGCTGTGCCTGCCTGCCTGGCAGCACTCATGTCCTTCTCACAGGCAGTGCAGAGTGAAACAGAACCAGAGGACTCAAACCAGGCCTTGGTTAGAGCATGAATATGTGATACTGAGCACAGAAATGAGAAATCTCTAGGAAAAACATCAGAACTGTACTGTAGGAAATTCATTAATGGACCAAACAAAGCTCAGCACACACCAAGCTGCAGGGCCTCCTTCCTGCCAGACTCGACAACTGGAAAGCAAAAGCTCAGGCTCTGGGGCTGGCCCCAGGCAGGGGACAGCACTTACAAGGAGGCAACAGACTCCTGTGCCATGAACTCCTGGAGTAATGTAGGGAAAACAAAGCCTGTAATTGCTGCTCAGGTACACATTTCTACTAACAACCTGGATAAACAGACAAATTTTTTCACAATGAGGATAGTATGCATTGCCCAGTGAGACAGTGCAGTCTCCATCCTTGCAGGTTTTCAAGACCCACCTGGATAAAGTTCTGAGCAACCTGATCTGACCTCAGAGCTGACCCAGCTTTGGTCAGAGATTGGACAAGAGACTTCCCAAAGATTCTTCCAACATGATCTACCTTGTTATAGACCACAAATTCTGCAGCCCCAACCCCTGTGGTTTGGGAAAGCTGTGCAGCTTGCTGCAGCACCCCATTTTTATTCCCCATGGAAGCTTCCACTCAAGTTGTCCACACTTTCCCTGCCATGCCACAAACAGCCGCAGCCCACTTTAAATCATTCAGATGCCAAACTTCTGCGAGAAACACAAGCTGGTTGTGACACACTGAAATCTCCTTCTGGAGGGAGATAGGACCATGCAAGCACAGGAGAAGCTAGAGAGATGGACTTACCTGCTGTGACCTTGCATACTGAGTGAGGTAAAACCTCACAAGGTCCCACAGCAGCCAGCTGTGTCTCCCCAAAACTGAGTGCAACTCCCCCAGGCTGCTGTGGTAGAAGGCGGAGAGGGTGTCTGACCTGAACAGTCGCTGCAGCTGGTCTCCACTGCAGAAAGGGGGTGTAGGTAGCTGCCATCAGCCACTGCCTGCCACTGCCTGCCTGCTTTGAGGAAACAGGGCTCCAAATCTAGACCTTGGCCTTCAACAAGTCCAACTCTTACAAACTCCTCAGCTTTGCTCCCCTCCTGTTCAGGTGAAGCTGCAGCTTCTGCTAGGGGAGGGGGCTCTTACTGCAGAGCCCTCCAGCTTCACCTCAAACAGCACAGCAAGGACTTCCTCACCACAGCTAATACCAGGAAGAGGTGAAGGCATCTCTACAAGCTTCATCATCTCATTGTCCAGCTCCTGTCTGTTACTAACCACCTCAGCAAAGCCCATGTCACAGAATCACAGAATCAGCCTGGTTGGAAAAGACCTTGAAGATCATCAAGTCCAATCATAATCTAAATCCACCCAGAATAACCTTCATCTACCCATTCAGTGCTTAAATCATGTCCCTAAGCACCACATCTATATTCCTTTTAAACACTTCCAGGGGTGGTGACTCCACCACCTCCCTGGGCAGCCTGTTCCACTGTCCAACCATTCTTTCAGTAAAGAAATTCTTTCTAATATCAAGTCTAAACCTCCCCTGGTGCAACTTCAGGCCATTCCCTCTCGTCCTGTCATTATTCACTGGAGAGAAGAGACCAACTCCCACCTCCCTACAACCTCCTTTCAGGTAGTTGTAGAGAGCAATGAGGTCTCATAGAGAGCAATTGCTAGAGCAATGTCTGCTCTAGCTGCAGGAGTGGAAGAGGGACAGTGTCATCTCTCCTCCAGAGAATCCAATTTTGGATGCCATACCAGCTGGTAAACAGCAACCGCCTCTGTTCTCCTGCTGTCTTGCAAGCAAAGCAAGTTGCTCACATACAGGACTAACACCACACTGAAGTGTCTGCTAGGAGACAGCTGACTGCTTTAAATGAGGATCTGTTAACCATCTACTCAAAAGAAGGCACTAGGAGGTGAGAAGGATTACATAAAGGTTTTTAAAAAAGACAACCCTCCCAGGTTGTGCCTGGTTCATGGGGACTTTCCCCACAAATGGAAAATCTGGGGAAAAGGCTCTCTCAAAATACCCATTCATCAGGTCTGGAACACAGCTTCCCATAGAAACAACAGGCTACCGAACAGTAACCATGCTTTCGGAAGGTCTACTGCTGGTCTGAGGATCAAATCAGTGGTGGGGTAGGAGGTGGCAGTAAGGTGCAAGCAGGAAGGTGGTGGCACTAAATGGTCCCTTGTCCCCTTTTAGAGGACTAAAACCTGGACGCATTCCATCCAATCTCTCCCCTAACTCCATAACTGGCTCCGCAGGTGCCTTCATACCAGCCTCTCCCCTCACAATCCCAGCTCCTGCATGCCTCACAGCTCACCTGTTACCTACCCCCTGCTTCACTTCTGATGGAGCATTATCTGCCATGCAAGCTGCAGCCCCCCCCCGTGGTGACAGGCCCCTCCCCACCGATTTGAGGATTTTGAGAGAAGGCAGGCTTCTGCTGCTGTACCAGACACATCTGGCTATCCAGAAAACTGTCACAGGAACAACACCTTTGCACTGAAACACAGACAAGGAATACAAAACTGTTTCCAGGAATGTAAAACATCACTTTCTTGGGAGAAATGGGTGAAATAGGAAGGCAGTGCCTATTACCTGCACTCCTTCTACAGCCACATGGCTTCTGCTTAGGCCAGTAACTACTCAGGCTGTGAGGTCATGCCTGCAAGTTAGATCTTGCCCTGGTCTAGGCTGACCTAGTAGTGTGCATGGTGGAGTGTGGGAACCTCTGGCGTTAATTCATTATGAATGTGGGCAGGGCAGCTCCCTGACCTGCAGGAAACTTTCTGCTTCAACTAAATTACCAGTATCCAATTACACTAAGACAGCATCTACTTTTTTTCAATCTGATGCTTCTATTTGCTCTTGCTGCTTAACAGCTCTCTTGGTCGGGTACTTCACTGCTAGAAAAGGATGGATTTTCTTTCCCCATGTGCCTATTAAGGATCCATTCAGTGAACCTGGAAGATGCTTTCCTGCAGACTGACCTAGTTCCACATTTTAGAGCCGTGCAGACCGGTGATCCACAGGGCCAAAAAAAGGGCTATTCAAAGTATGTCCAAGGTAATCTACCAAGTCAAAGGAGGAGATCCAGAAAACGAAACAAACCAAACACCTAATGTTGCATGCTCACAGGTTTGGCTCTGAGATGCTGAAAGCTGTGCATGTCCTTGGGCAGATGTGCCAGGCAAGTTGTTTTTTTTACCAAAATCAGCTTTGGTTTTTCCAAGCAAGTTCTAAAATCCTGATAAACAATAAAAAGCACTGCCCCTCTGTTACTGTATCAGCCTGGTGAAGTTCAGACTTACTGTGAGAGGCAGCAAAACCTTGTAAATGAGGTAAGAAAATACATTTGTGCAGTAATACAAGTAAAAAGTCAAGGGAGGAAGCGTGTGTATACATACCCAGTAATGGCCTTCAAAGGGATAACAAGTACAAATCTGATACAGAATTAAACTTTTCTATTCCTAAAAGCAGGAAGAAACGGACACTCTGGAAAAGTCTTGAAACAACAAACCCAACAAAATCAGAAGAAAATTGTTTAGAAGAGCCTTTAAAATGAGTTTTATTGTCAGAATTTTACAAGTAGCCTTCAGTGGCATCATACAAGAAGAACTCTGTTGCAAAACTCTAATAAATAGTCTGCCCCAAGTCCCAAAATATTTTTTGAAATAAAATAAAACCCAAACTTAAAAATAAAAGAGAATAAAAGCAAGACTTCAGGATGCTCAGAGATGTTAGCAATATTTCCCATTTACAAATAATATCAGGCATTATATAAATCTCCTTCATACAAGTAATTAAAAAACCCAAGACATTCTAAACCTTTACAAAAGCACTCCAGAAATAGTTCCAAAGAGATCCATTTCCATGACAAAACATTAGAGAAGAACTCCATGGGGATTAGCATCACAAATGAAGTTTGAGGTTGAAGTGTAGTGTGTACTTGTGTGGAGCAGGATTAAAGAGCATGAGAAAAGGATTTGAAAAGAGTGTGGAAGTTTCTATGACACGATTATGCCCAGTGATTTTAATCTGTCTATTTAAGCATGTGGTGAAGGGAAGGGAGTGGATGCTCTTGAAATTAAACCCCAAATATACTGCCCTTTTATGCGAGGCAATATTTATTAAGGTAGTGACTGTACCCTCAGAAGGGAGTAGCAGAGGTTTCTCAGCACGCTGCACAGTTCTGTGCCTGTGCTGACTGCGGCGCTTAAAGGTTGGTTTCTGACACTTAAGAAGTTTTTTCTGGCGAGGTAACATGTTGCTGCAAGTTAGCTGTTCCTTCAAAGAACAAGAAATTAACTTTCCTGGCATGAGGCAGTTTGGGAAATCTCATGCTAGACAGTTTCACCGGGGATTGGGGATTTCAGTGCTCTAATCCTATCCCAGTACTTTGAAAAATACACTTCTCCAATTGACCTTTACATATTCCTCTGTCTACCACAGTAAAAGACCTCTCATGTAATAAAACACAAGTTGAATAAACATGTGATTTGAGAAGTCCAGAGAAATGGAATGGGAGGGCAGATGCACAGAGATGGTTTACGTGGATTTTCATGGAAACAGTTCAGGGGAAAGAAATCTTAATCTCTTTACAACTTCAGCCTAAGTCTTCTGCACGTATGCAAGTAACAGATTCCCCTGGAAGGGAAGGGGACGATACTTTAGCGGCACAGCAACAGTACTCAGTATCTCTTAGCCTGCCTGATACAGTATGAACTGCAGCATGCCTACTTTTGCTGTTTATAAAGTCATTTGCAGCCATTGTTTCCACAGGAAACAAAGGCTACCAGAAATGCCAATGTGTGATAGATGTGTGATAATATGCCTCACCCATGGCTCCTGTCTCTAGTCTCTCTCCAAATGTTATGATGCTGGTTGTACTGTACCATACACTATGGACACGTGTTCTCTGTAATGTATGGGAAGGTAGCACTAGCCATCAAGCGCAAATTGCTAAGGAGACACCTAAAACATTGCATTACATCCCCTTGTCTGTGGCATACTTCAGAAAACAATGTAAGAAAAGCAGTAAAATAAACATTTCTTTCTAAATTTCTAGATGTCGTAATATTTGCCAAAGCTGCAAGGAAAAGCAGATTACCTGAAACGGAGAGAAAGGAGTTAATGGAAACAGAGGCAGATGGAACAGCAAGTCTGATCCCGCCTCCAAATCATTTTGTACATACAGATAAAGAGACAATGTGCAAAAAATAGACATTCACATTTTAGCAGTTAAACTTTTATTTTACCTTTTAAAATTATTTACTTTGTTTTTTTCTACAAAAGGCAGACATTGATTGTTGATCTGCAATTGTTCTGAGTGCGCGCAGAGATGCAAAAAAGGGTTATCGGAGGATGAAGGACAGGGAAGTGCTCTGACTATACTTTCACATGTCATGATTAAGGTGGCATTAAAGCTTAAGTCCCAGTAATAATATTCATAACAGATAGTTTCCTTCCCTGTACACTGTTCTCAGTTCATATCAATCGTGTTGAAAACCCATTCAGTGAATTTCTTCAGTTTCTCAGTTGCATTCTGGGATTCCTCCTGTAACCTCAAGTTGTCTTCCCGCAAATGTTGCACTTCAGCCTGAAGACTGGCCTTGTCCTCTTTTTCCTTAGGCATGAGGAAAAATACAGATCTTAGTGGTAATTTTAGGTCATGCTTCCTACCTATATAGAGAGCATGAGTCATTCTTTATAAGGATTTTATGTGCAGTGACGCATGGTTTTGTATCTAAGGGACATTTGTGACATTTAATTCCCCACTTTTTGCTTGAATAAGCAGGATTTCTCTATATTAAAATCTAATACAGAAGCTGGCTCCCAAGTGGTGAAATAAAATTGGGCATGCCCTGTTCTGTATGTACCTGCAAATACTTCCCCAGCTAAGAGACTTCTTTCAACCACAGCAGATCCTTCTTGGACCAAGCAGGCAGTAACAAAATACAAGAAGTTTCTGTGGTAGACATTATATGTTTAGATAATGCTCTTACTTTTCAACATCAGCAGGATATCTTTACATGGACTAACATCAAGCTTTTTGCAGTGTCACCTGAAACAGGAATGGAGGTACTCTGAATCACTCTTCATTTAAGCAGAGGAATCAGATGCCAACAAATTCAGACACTTCACTCTAGCCTTGCATAATTAGGAGTATGGTATGAGAAAAGGAATAAAGAAATGTCTTCTCATTCAAGGAGGAGTCTGCCAAAGAGTCAGGCATGGCAACGCAGGTTTACACAATTATAAGCATCACCTATCAGCACTAAATGTATGTCTTATGGATTTTCTGTAATTAAATGTTTACCTTCCTTAAATCCTCTTGTAGCATCTTCAGCAAACCTTCTAGTTGGTCCACTTTAGAGGCAAGAGTTGGAGGAGATTCTTTACTGTTGAAAGCAGGAAACAAGAATAGGTATTGATACAATTTACTGTCTTCACATAGGGTACCTAACAGCCTCATCTATACCAAGCGGCTTTATGTATGCACTCAGGTATACTCAGAATTCACAAAATTAATAAAAAGACCCTAACAAAGAGTACATGGAACACATGCAGCACATTAATCCATAGAACAAATTTAACTCGTGATTAACTGGGGCATCCCATCACTTGTCGTCTAACTCTACTCAATGTATGTGCATGGAATTACCATTGCTTTGGACATGTTCATGAACATCTCAGAACCTGCAAAAAGGTTCAACTGTACCTGTGATTCCTCTGTTTTCACTTCCCACCACGATTTTCATGAGAACTTGCAAAGAGTTCTGTGAAACCTGGGAATGGCTTTCAAATAAAGATGTTCCTATACTCTTTTTCTTTGGTTTGTAGCTAAGGAAGACTGCAGATCTGGTGTATTTACTTACCCTGTATAAGGCTTTAACTGTGCACTGAGCTGGTCCTCAGCCTGATCACTACTGGAGGCAGCACTCACAGGTCTGTGATTTTCATCAGCAGCAGCAAAGAATGAAGCTCGCTGAACTGAGAAGGCAAACACAGAACAGCAAGGGCAGCAGTAACGACTATCTGCTCATGCACAGTGCAACAGCTACACTGCAGGATCTCAAAGCAATCTAAGAAGCTTGTCTCAAGCAAGATAAGGTGATGGTATGACATACCAATATCTACTTGACAGAAGCAAACTGGCATTGCAAGTGTTTGCACTAGGTTCTCCACTGTATTGGATTCAACAAGCAAGTACTATCTCTGGCACGACACTGCAGGCTCACACAGATCATGAATCACCCTCAGGCTAAGAAGCTCTCCAGGAGAGAGATGCTAGAGAGTGCAAAGCAGAAGTACCACAGTAGCATTCAGAGTCATCCCAAGGCCGGTTCCAAGACAGACAAGAAGCCAAGCTGGAACAACAGGAACTGTGCAGAACTTCCTGGGTGCAACTGCGTAACACTAGCCAGTAAGTCAGTGACTCTTATTTAGCTTCCTTCACTCCATAAAGGATTCCTTTGTCTTGACGAAATTAAAGGTCACTGCACAATTTACATGTGGAAAGTCAAACTACCACTGTAAGTTTTCAGAACACGAATTTTTTTCCTTATGCCTTAGAAAACTTTCTCAGATTGAAATGTGAAACCTCTTTCCTGCCTCGTGTCTATACTTTTTTGTCCCATAACTGCTCAGATGTTTTAACACACCTCTAAGTAACTGCCACATGGTGTGACTGTAAACTACCAACTGCCCCTACCTCTAGCCCAAACAGTAATATAAACACATGTTAGCTTAATAAATTAACATTTCTCTCCCTCAGCAGCTGCTGGTCTTTCTGTAAACAAAACAGTATCGTCATCTTATGTTTGGCAAATTTTTATTCTATGCTTTCAACAAGGCTAAAATTAACACCCCTTGGTATCTCATGGAATCTTTCGTCCTCCTCTCTTTTTTCTTTTGAATGAAAATACTGAAGGTTGGTGTAGCTCAGGGATCTAGGCAGCTTTTGTTTCAGCTGGTTGCAGATACCACTATTTGTAACTTTGGAGACTTGTGCTGAAGATACCAACCAACGAAGTAGAAGAGATGTGTCCTGGATCACAAACCAGAATTTAGGCTACTTGCTACTTGTCAATCCCTACTGGCACCTGGCAGAGACTAGAGACTGGGATTATTTGGATTATATTGACATCAGACAGCTGTTCCTTCCCCAAATCAAATCTGAGTATATTTTTACAGCCTTGAGATAAAGGTGCCAGCCAACACATTACCCCATCTTTTCTTAATGTGAGCTGTCAGTTTGTTACCTTCACCACACCATCTTAGACAAGCACTGTCTTAATGATGTTTATGGCTACTACCAGAGATCAGCCAAGAAAGCAAGTTACTTGACAGCCTTCTCCAACCATGTAAAGTAATGTCTAGAAGGTTCAGGATCAGTGAAAACACTTTCATGAAGGTGAGACAGCATTTATGCAGAGATTAGGAAAAGGCACTTCGGTTTAAGACTTTTCCATAGGATTATAGTAACTGTAAGGTAAACTCCCTTTGGGCTGAAGGGTATTTAGTTTTAAAGTCAAATACATCTAGGCAGTGTACAGGTTTCTTTGGTTTACTAAATGTTGAGGAGATGGAAAGTGCCATAGGATGAAATGACACTTATGTACAAGTTTATGTATTCAGAGTATGCCAAGGGAAGAATGGCAATGGAAAAAATATATACCAACAAGGCATATTTCCCAAATTACCTTGGCAGCAGACTTCAGCTGCACTACAGAAACTTCTTGCTAGTGCAGTAAGCAAGCAATCACTACTGTGCTCATAGACTTTTCCCCTGCCATTTGACTTCACTTTTGCACTTCCATGCCAGATATCTTTTCCACCCTAGCTGTGATGTCTGCAGCTGCTCTACATAAAATGAAAAGTAGACAGTTTCAGAGATTTAGCCAAACCATAGGACAGAGGGATGCCAGTATGAAGAAATGGTATCTGAGTATGACAAAGTTTTAGGCCATTAAGGTTTGAGTTGCTATTTTAAATGAGCTGAAGCTTCAGACTAAGTAGAAACAGTAACAACAACAAAAGCAAGAGCCAAGGTTGAAAAAGAACACTACTACTCCTTAACAAAGCATGCAGAAAGACCAGCTTTCTAAGTATTATATTCTGAAAACTTACCTTCAAAGGCTTTGGCAGCATCTACCAAGTTTGACCAATCCAGATCAGAGGCAGAATCAGGCAATGGCATAAGACCAGGGTCTGGCATGGGCTGCCGTCTTTGCTCCTGGGTATCTGTGAGGGAGCTGTCTGAGGCAGAAAACTCTCCTAGAGGAATGCAGAACAAATTATAAACTCCCTAAAAAACCGCCCAATATTCCATTCTTAATACTAATGCATCTCTATTTTTAATTTTTATGCTTTTGGAACCAGAATTCAGTAGGATGTTTGATCAACTGTAGCTGACTAGATACAGCATGTTAACAAGGCAGTTTTCTGAGACAGTGCTTCTCACCAGGACACTCATCTGTCTGAATCTTTGCAGCTTAGCGTTTCAAAAGCCAACCTCTGCCTCCCCCTAGCACTGCAACAAGCTGAAGATACTCCACTTGCTTCCTCATACCCTCTGTCAGGGTATTAAGAAAGTTTTGAAAATTTTGTAGGTGGTATGAGAAACACCAGAGGTATAGGGGTGAGAAGATGGACTGGGCATATGGGAGGAAGCTGCAGAGTAGAAAAAAGGGTGTGGTGAAGAATCCATTTGGGCCAGAGTGAACAGAAAGAGTGTGGTGGGCAGGATATAAGCTCATTGGAAGACAAATACCACTAGTTGAGTTGCCTTTTTTTTTTTGTAATGTGTCGAGGCCCACCCCCCCCCCCCCTTTTTTCTATAGTCTAATAACTATATAACTTCAACAACTAAAATAATTTTCTAGTAACTTTAGCTAAATAATATTGCTGCCTGGGAAACACCAGAAAAGCTACATCACATTTACTTCTTTGATCTAAAATCTTGATTTACACAGAATTACAAAGCTAACCATTTGAAAAATGACCTGTTTTAGAAGTGTGAGCTGGATTGTTAATTAAGACAGATGAGTAAGTAAGACTATTTTTAGTTCATTACTTTCCCTCTTCAAAACAAATGAAGGTGCTCTGGAATGGCTGTTCTTTGTTATTAAGATATTTTAATTAAAAGAATTTACAATAACTGGAAGCCAACAAATACTTGTGGTAATAAATCTCCAGCTCTATTTGGAGAGAGACAGAGAGGTATCATGCAGGCCCCACATTTTATAGAAAATGGAATATCTTATTTTGTTGACAAATGTAGAAAGCTTATGTCCTAGGAGCAGCAGTGAGTTTGGTGTGGAAGAGAACATGACAGTGGAAGAAGGTTTTGTGATTTTCTTTTTAGAAAATATATGCATCAAAATGAAAAGCGACCAAGTGCCGGTTCCCACTTGTACTCAGATGGTATCAATATCATCTGACCCAAGCCCTCAGAAGCCAAAACCACCAGCCAGTTAGAAGTTAACTGAGTCTGAAAAGTTATTTTAGTGCATATAAAAAGCAGAAGTGAAGAGAGCTCCGGCTCCTAACTCTTATGCAAGAAACATGTTATACAGAAACAGCAGCTCATGAAAATTTCAGGTTAAACACTGAAAACTGATGCCTAGCGATCACAGACAGATGAAAATAATTTTAAAAAGATTTCTTCAGCAGCCTTCACTGTCAAATGTATCCTGGGTATCTAAATACAGACTATACTTAGGGCCCACTACAGTGAGTTGAATCTACTGGCAGCCTTGTGTTTTCCTCTTGAAACATACTAAAAGATGAATAAATCAGAGCAGATACATACTTCTTCAGAAAACATTGTAGAGTAGATGTAGCTCTATTTCTGGACAACACATTTAGTACACATTTAGTTATGAGGTACAGTGGGAACCTGTGAAAATTCCCTCTCACCAACTGAGACATTTACATGCAGCAACACACAACCTATCAGATAAGCCTTCTGAGGCTTTTCAGTGAAATAATGGGGAAAAGCTGAGTGCCTTCTTGACAGCAGTTTACCAAATAACTTTTCTTGTTAGTTGTTGATCTGTGACTAAAGTAACTCAAAGCCTGTAAAATTAATAGAATGAGGGAGTGAATTTAGAGACAGCTGATGCAATAAAAGCTGTATCTGGAGTAGCTGTACACCCAAATATTCACTAGTATTTATTCACTTTCATGTAATTTTTTTCCTAATAGCATTTTGTTCCCATAATTTCACACTTAAAGGAACTGAACAACTGAAGTTGTCACTGGTGAATAACCAGGCATGTATTATTTGCCCATTGGTCCAGCTGGTCCAGATGAGTCCTGGAAGAAATGGTGAAACCTTACAGCCATTGGAGGCAAAGTGCTCCCTTCACAAGGTAACTGCATGCCCAGTCATGCAGTCTTATATATGCACTGAAGTGAGGGAAAAAAATCCCTGTCCTATTTTATATTTTCAGGTATGTGACTTGACTCTCCTCATTCAAGGAAAATCAAGATGGAAGCACTAACTGCTGTAACAAACATGTTCCCTTACCATGACTCAAAAAGGATTCCTCTGAAAGTAGGAAAATGGGAAATCCACTTACCATGTAGCGATTTCATTCCCAAAGTATACGACGGTCTCCGTAACGGCAGCGACTTTGGGAGAGAAGGGTACGTGCTGGTGAACAGAACATCATTTGGCATGGCTTGGTCCAAGAGCGAGGCCCGCGAGGTGAAGAAGTGGTCCCTTTGACCACTGTAAATACTCTCATCTGACAAAGTCCTTTGCAAGGCACGCCTTGTGGTAGGAGTGCTGGGAAAGGGAGACTGACAGGACAGAGTGTGTGACTATACATTCATAAAAACAAATAAAAAGAAAAGAGAAAAAAAATCAATAAACAAACTTTTGAAGTCTATGTTGAAATAGTTTTAAAAAATTTTCTTTAAAATGAGAAAGCAAGTGGTAACAGTATTTTTTTTTCAGAGGGGAAAGGAAAAAAAGAATTAAAGGGATCTCCTTGGAAGGAGATTATAACTAGAAAACATATATAGGTCTTCTTTAGCCTATGTCATGTTCTACCTTTTAAATACCTTTCAGACTTTTCCTGAAGTGGAAATCTCGGGCAGTGCTCATGGACTCTAGAGCTGACTTGTAGCAGAGATAATGTTTACAGAAACAGACTGAATGCTGCATAAACCCAGAGTTCCCCCTGTGCCCGGGGGAGGCTGCCTTCCTGCAGGCAGAGCACCAGCAAACGCCAACTAATTAAGTGTCTCATATTACTCAGCAACTGGAATGCCCACCACTGCTTTGATTCTTCAGAAGGATTTGAATCAAAATGAAGTAAATAGTCCCATGAGTAAGACAGCTTGTGTCTCATCATCTCAGCTTCCTCCACGCTCCACAGAGGAGAAAGCAATGCTGTAGCTAGCCTCGACTTACAGACTCTCTCACCAGTGCCAGCAAGCTGCTATCAAATAACTTGTAACCATTCCCATCAGCAGAGACACCGATTTTAATGAAACCTGTAGCAACATAACTACCTCTAAGACATTTATTTATGGTTTGGTTCAGATTTGGTCCAAAGGCTTTAATGGAGAAATGGCAAGTAGAAAGGAAGACCTCACCACCCTCATTTGATCTGTAAGCAAGTTTAAACAAAAATAAAAATATGATTTCTGGAAAGAGTGATTAAACATTAATAAAGAATTGCTCATTTCCACATAAAAATAGTTGTCTCTTCTCAGAAAAAGGAATGAAGTGTTTAAACAGATGGTAGTCTATTCCTGTGATCAAAATCCCACGCTACAAGGTGGGAGAAAAGCATGGAAGAGGGACTATTGGTACTGTACAGTGGAAGACAACCTGCCAGATTTTTTTTTTTTTTTCCCCAAAACGTTACAAATGTGATGAAGATTAAAAGACTGCTACACATTTTGGTTTGATGATTCATGATGAGAAACAATTAAAATTACTTCCAAAACCCTGCTATCATCAAAAGATGAGGAATGAAAGCAAAGTCCCATCCCATGCCAGCTTTCTACTACATCAAATTCTCCCTTCTGTGCTGCCTCTCAGGAGATGCCCATCACAGCATGAACCTTGCATTTACAGTTAACACTACACAAAGGACAACTCCTGGTACACAGTTGTCACTATGTTACAGTGACGATAAAGCTGCTTTTTTATTCTGAAATCTAAAAGCTCAGTCAGCAGGTTCACATTATGATTCAGTGAAATCTCCCAGTACTTGTCCCAAAGTGGCAAAGGAAACAAAGAGCAGCTAAGTCAAGAGCATTTACTCAAGGGTGGTATAGTTCATTTCGTGTGAAGGAATTAGGAGCTGGAACAATCAGTTAGTATGTGATGTTGAGATTAAAAGGTTACACAGATAGAAGATCTGATGGAGACGGAACAGCAGCGACATGAGTAGGAACTGTCTTCTGGTAATACAGCAGACAAAGAGAAAAAGAAGGCTGACACGTCTGAGGAGACAGAATGCTTAAGTAGTAGGTAAGGAGGTAAAGAAGGCTGGGAAAATACAGGCCGCACAAGACACACAAAATCACCACCTAGAACGAATTCTACTAGGAAACAAAGCCTTTGACAGCCAACAGACAGGAAGGAGGATTTTTTTTGCCTTCATGCAGTGAACTAATGAAGAGCATTAACATTCTTTATATTTTTTTTTTAAACTGTCCAAAAAAATTTAAGCCATAAGAGCAACTTTTTTGTAAGATGAAATATAAATCATGCAGTGGGCAGAAGTAACAATTACTTTTTAAATAGAAAAGATTTCATTTATTGATGTGATAGAATGACATTAACTTGCTGGAATGTATCAAAAGTGTAACCTGGGTTAATATAGTTGTTGCAGTTACCAGGAAATAAAGATCAAGGTAAGAACTTATTCACTAACCCTAAAGCAGAAAAACAACCAACTTGTTTTGATGGTCTTCAGGTCACTTCTTTGAACAGAATGTAAGTTCTTGGAATGAGAACAATCCCCTTGCTCAAAACAACCAAGAGGAGATGCTGGCATTGCCCATGTCCTGCTCCACTCAGAACTACCACAGACCCAAGAAATAGATATCTTGCCACTGGCAAGGTTTTTTTGGCTCCAGCCTCAAAGGCAACATCTGAAATAATCTGTGTATGGAACCTAGCACTTAGAAGCTTCAACAAGCCACTCCGGGTTTTTACAGCAAAGAAAGAAGCTGCAGCTCTCTTCGCCATGGTTGCTGTGGAAACCATTTGGGCTCTAGATGATGAGCCTGAACTGTTACACACTGACTGTACATGAAGACTGTAGAGATCCAGAAACTACCTTCAAAATGATGGAGTTTGAAAACTAATGTAAGTTTATTATATTTATTTTAATTACTAATAAATTTATAATTAAAATTTCTCAAGTTTAGGGAGCATTCTTGGTCCTTGTGCAGTAACAGTATTAGAGAAGCATAAAAGTGTGCTTTTTGCAAGGAGTTTCAATACTGTCAACAAGTCACTGTCCAGTGATGCAATCAGAGAAGAACAAATCAAATGTGTAAGACAACACCTCAGGGTTTTCCATGAGCCAGAAGTCCTAAATGCTCTTTGCAATTTGGCCTACTAGTCTCTTTACATTTGCACACAAAGCTGTCAAGAGTACCGCAGCATCAGTAATAATGAAACTGTTCCTCAAATGTATTTCTCTCGTAGATAAGTCTGTGACAAACGGTTTCTGTCCATGATGAGAATTCAGGGAATGCCTTGCATTTTGTTTTCCTGTTATGGGTAAGAATAGAAAAGATCCTATCTGAGAAACTCTTGAGTTCAATGTAAAGTCCAAGCGAGTAAGCTCTGTATGAATGAACACTTCAGCTTCAACTGCTTTGAAAGCACTCAGCATTTTCAACACAGAAGAGTGAGCTTCATGGCCTTCATCCTTTTCCAAATTGTTAAACATTTGCTGTATTCGTCGATACGCCAAGGTAGCAATGAACTCAATCATCAAATTCTTATAAATATATTCTAACTTTACACTTTCTTATTTTGTAACAACAGAACTATGACTTGGATCAGAGAGGACTTATGCATTGCTCTTCAGCTATTCCCAGATTTCCCTCAGCTGTGTCAAGAGACAGCCAGACAGACTCTCTTTAACATACCTTAAAATTCTTCTGGGATTCAGGTGTTGGGCTATCAAGATCTATCAATTTCTTCAGCTCTTCTTCAACAGTGGACTTGGATGCTCGTTTTGGTGACGCTCGCAGATCTCTTGCTGAAGCGCGCAGCCGAGGGTGGGCCATTTCATTACCATCACTCTGGTGACGTCTTAAATGAAATGGAACAGACACATTCAGGTCTCAAAGCTCTGGGGCAGGACGCATGAAAGAAACAGGAATCATAGCACCCTCAAGATTTTCCAAACAAAAACCTAGGTAGGGGACATGGAGGAGGGAAGGAGTTCTGCTAATACAGCAGAGCCTCATCCTAATTAATACCTGTCAAAGCAATACATTTGTTTAAAAACATCAACTAGCAAAATACTTAAAGGTTATCATAACACATTTTCCCAATAAGGGGCTGAATCTATTAAAATAACATGTATTCTGTAAAAAAAACCAAAACCATACATCTCCAATGAGCCCCAAACCAGCAAATCACTAAGTTTCTTTAATCTTTTAACTAGCTCTTTATAATGCAGCTATCACAAAGTTTCAGCATCTCCTTTTGACAGGCAGTTATTGGCATCATCTAGCAATACTGTGCTTGACCTGAAAAAAGTCAAGAAGGGTTGAATAAATTACTTTGAAATGGGCTTTCTGAACCACTTGTTTTCCAAGTCTAGTTTTAAAGAACAGTATTTTCACTAATAGTTGTTTCTCAATGTCTCTTTCAAAAGACACAGTGGCATGTTGTAACACCAAGAGATCTTGGCCTGCGCTACACCAGTTAGACTGGACACTGGCAGGAATCTTCAGGCAACATGGAGTGCCACAGAGCTGATGCACGGCACACATAGTACTACAACATGGGTGAGAGGCTGAAGGAAAAATCAGGCTCTACGTTAAGAGGATTTTTAACATTTGCTTAAATAGCATTTTGAGTCACCTTTATGAAGTCCCAAGGAAAGATAAGCTTTAATAGGACTGAAATCCATACAGCTCTCTAGAAATGATCAATACCCCCTTACAAGTCAACAGGGAATGAGATTAGGTAACTATCAAATATTTAAGCCTAACTGCAGAACTCTAGATTCTAGAGATTAAGTTCTACAGAGGACTAAGCATTCTATTAAATAGCCTTGGGCTCTTTTATAGAGATATTTTTTTACAATTAAAGCAAATAATGAAACAAGAGAATCAAAAGAGAGTCTTACTTTCTTGAATCCATAAATCCCACTGAGTTTATTGTCCCTTCTGGCTTTTTCCATCCGATCAGATACTTGCTAGTAGCACCCTGGCGAGGGTAGAAAGTCCTAGGACCAGATGAGGAGGAAGAGGAAGAGGAGAAAGAAGGTGCAAGCTGGGGAGAAGTAGCAGAATGAAGGTCTTCTTTAGGAGAGCTTCTGGCACTGGTGAAAACAACCGGGCTGGCAGAGTGTCGTGAGCTCATGGTACTATGAAAAATACATAATAAAGACAAAATTTGCCTAAAACATGTATATATGCACCTTGTTTAATTATTTTTAAAGCAGAACTTTGGACACAAGATATCACAAGATAGTGGGCAGAGTATCAAAACCAGTTTGCTCTTCTTAAGGGCCTTCCACCAATTTTTCATTAAAATCATCTCACATTGTAATGAAAAATTTTGTAAGCAACCCCCAAGGATGCAATGTACCACCATCCCCTCATTCCCCTTCACAAATGGGAAATCATGGTCATTATGCAGCTTCAAAGTAATACAAGACATTGCAGCTGAATTAGCAAGAAAGAACCCAAGTGGGAAGAAAACTTATTTTGAAGGAACTTAAGCAACAGGAAACATCTCTTTAAGGGCCCACAGCAAACCCCAGAAGAAACCCATACACCTTTCAAAAGAGGCCTTTCTGGATGTTGCCTGAAAAGCAGTTACCATTTGTACAAAAGACTTTTAAACTAAGAAGTTTGAGCAGGTCTCTAACATGTATCACAATTTGTCTAGACAGAAAACAGAGTTGGGATGACCAACTAACTGCATCTTATCATTGGAAGAAGGAGGGGGGGGGCTTTAGATAGGAGCTACTCTTTAGTTATGCTGATAATCAAATCTGATGCAACTTGCATAGTATCAGGAGCAGTAGATCTTAAGACTATTTACTATAAAAGTCAGGTATTTCCAAGTACAGTTACAGAGAGACTTTGCATACAGCCTCAGTACTGAAATAGCATGATATATACGGAGACCAGTTTTCTGTCATCTCTCTACAGAACTTTGCCACATTTTCATCCCTGTATCCAACACTGCGTTTGAAACAGATGGCCCAGTGGTAAAAAAGCGTCTGACTGAGAAATAAAAATTAGCTGGAAGGCTGAATAAAGTCACTGAATAATCTTTTCTTTCTTAGCTTAACAGAAAATTCTTCACCACTCCAGATAAACCAATGCATTTCCACATCTCTTTCTCTTATGGACACGGAAAAAATAATTTAAGGTTAAATTTATGTTGCCACCTGGGAAAATAATGTCACCTACATTTAGCATAATAGAAGTCAGTAATCTAACCTATGCCACTTGTCTGGCTCCTGCTGTAGTCAATGGAGAAATATCCTTAGGAGGTGATTCTCTCCATCTTTAATTAGTTGTTTCAGACACACAATGAAAAATAAATGTTTTGGAGTTTCTCCTCTCTCTCCATTGACAACAGCTAGAGCCTAAAAAAATTACCTTTGTTTCATTTTCATAAGGCTCAAGTTAAGCACCATGACTCCAAACACTTAAGTGCTGTGGATTTAATGAGTCTGAGTGGATTTGAGTCTTCCTACCTCAAACAGCACCAGCTGCTGCAGCCCATGCTTCCACCTATTGTACATGGGGATGGCTGTGAAGTCCCTCACATCAGGGGCAAGATGCATCTCCCCATGTGTACGCAAGTCAAATGACAATAATAAAGATTTTGTATTATTAAATTATTTTCTAATTCCCTCCATCTTTACATTCGAAAGACATATACAAAATATGGCAGGTTGGGAAAATATAGGAAGAGATTTTTCCCATCCACCAAGCCTGCGTATTTGGCTCTGCACATAACAACCTTTGTATTTGTAACAGCTCTAAGTAAACAATTTATAGCAAGAAAGCAGAGAAAAGTAAGAGCCAGGGGAAGAGGCAGTAAATTTCTCTTTATTCCCCCCCCTCTTCTTTTTCAATACTAAAAGAAAACTCCTACACATACTGAGTAAACCAGCCCATCTGTGAGGCATCACCACTGCAAAATTAAACCGCCAAGACTTGGGGAAGATCTTTGAAGAAAATGTATGGGATTTTTTTTTTAAATTATTTTTTTCATTTTTACCCCCTTCTAAATACACTTAAGAAGTGGAGAAAAGTAATTTGCTTCAGTGCAGGAAAGGGAAGTTCTGATCACATTTCAGAATTCTTTAATCCATGAGGTAGTTCTCAAGAAAATGCTAGTTGTGAGAAAACTTTTCTTGATAAAAACTAGTAACAACAACTCGATAGGCTGGTACTGTTGATCCTTAATATTATTAGGCAAAGGGGGTTAAAAAAATGATGTTCAATGTGTTACCTAAGATGTGTATATAAAATGCCTATGTATAGATAATAATTGTAATATTTTATTACTTACCACATTGGGCTTACACAGTGCATATTTTAAGTATTATTACTTTATTATGTATTATATTATGTATCATATAACAGATGCTAAGATCAGCCTGGCAAGTAAGCAAGAAAGTTAGCATGCATTTTTAAATACACTTTTCTTTAAAGTGTATTGCATATTTTGAGCTGTGGTTTTAACAATATTGTATTTTGGGAGGATATTCCGCTTCAGCAACGGTGTACAGAACTGTGGATATGTGACTGACTTGCTTCACACAAGCAGGTCAACAGGATACTGACAGAAGTATCCTATTGAAGAAGAGACACACTTATTAACTGAGAGCATTTGGAAAGCAAAAGGCTTTGGATAAACTCTAAAAATAATTGAACTGGAGCTGGAGCCCTATGGCAGTGATGGGAAGTTATTAAGCATATTTGACACCAGGAAGTGTGCAGAAGATTCCTCATACTGTAACAGATCCTAGACCAGCTTGATCATATCTGGAAGAAATTCAGTCCTCATATTCTCAGGACACAGAGATAGCCAGTGTTGGTCCCCCACTTCCCACCTCAATTACTGAGACATCAAGGATTAAACTAAGGAAAAACTGAACCACTACAGGACAATCTGCAAAAACTACAGATGAGCCACTCATAAATGTATTCTACAATCATGAAATAATATTTTAAATACCTTAACATTATTAGAAATAATGAAAAAGATATTTCGTTAGCAATAGGCATGATTTTCCTTTTGGTTTTGGTAAGAGGACCATAAGAAACCATATAGTTCACGTGAAAATTGACATTTAATTTTTTTTTTTCTTAGGGAATTCATGCCATCAACACATATGGCTTCATTTAATGACATTCAGCTATAATGATTCTGTATAATTACTGGCCTATATAATGCAATTCTCCTGGGATGCTAGGAGAAATCTGCACAATCATCAGGAAGGACTTTGGAATGGGGGTGGAAAAGAAAAATAAAGCTCAGGCAGAAGCTCTGCTGTAAAAGTTAATCACTATAATTTACATTTTGCTACCAGCTCTCAGGTACAAGTTCTTTTATGAACCACCAAATGATCTGAACACTAATTATTGCTTCTGTCTTCTACAGACACAAACACTCTAATTTGTGGTTATTTTCTGTTCTTGTCACCGAGTTCTTTTTAGGGCCAAATTTCTTTTCTTCTTGCTCAGAAACCTAACTCTACAGACTTTACAGATATTCCAGCATCCACAGGCAAAAGGTAAAAAAGTGAGAAGCAACAAAGGATGACAATTGAGAAACTGGTTGAGAAACACACCAATTAAGCTATTCATTTCTCACTAAAAGTAGCCTGTTCAGAATTCTCCTTTAGTCTCCCCTCCTTCATGTCCTTGAAGCAAGGCAGCTGTGGGTACATTTTAGAAGTGCCAGTTCAACAAGCCTCCAGCTCCAAGCTGTTGTGCCTCCATAGAAAGAGCTATGGGAGAGCTGGGAGCAACAGCTGGGCCTAGGGTTTCCTCAGGTCAGCACTGCTGTTCAGCGCGACACCGCTGCTGAGGACACCATGAGAAACAAAACAAAAGCTTTTTAGCCCAGATTGTGCCCCTTTGCTTTACTGGGAGGCAAAGCCATGTTCTAGTCTTAAAAAAAGAAAAAAGAGGGAACACAAAGCAGTCCATTTTTCCTCCACCAAAATAAATGATGTGGGTGCAAGGACTGCAGTATTTCTCAAGTATCATGCCCCATGCGTTCTACAAATGGCTCCTACTCCTCTTTGCAAAGAGCTGCGTTTTGAACATCTGATTTTTAAATGAAACTAGAAAAAACACAACCAACTCTTTTCTTTAGCATGAAGCCTAGGGAATCTTTATCTGGAAATTTGATTAACAGCCCCCCCAAACCATGTAATTTCAGTTTCATCATAGAAGCATCACATATATTAATACAAATCAACCAGAAAAAATACTGTGTTTGGAAACACAGTGCTACCACATAAAAATAATGAGACAATATCCTAGTCTTAAATTTGCAAAAAAGTTGCAAAGTGCATCCATGGAAGACAATGATGAGAGCTGTGGGGTAAGCCTGCCCTGCAAAGATAAGTTTCTTTCTACTAAAGAGGAAGCCAGAACGTCAGATGTACAAAGCTGCCCTTCCCATTACCCTCACCTTTACAATATGTAAAGCTTCCAAGACCTACATGTAAGTTTTCCAGGCTTCGAGTCACTTCTGAAAAAATCCTTCCAAATGGAAATGCTACTGACACTTTATTACAATCAGCATTTTGTGTAAGAATCTCATATTTAACGCTACTGCTAATCATTCAGACAAGTACTGCAGGGCATGTGTTAAATTTTAATTAACATAAAAAACCCTCATATAAACATGCTTGTCTTAAAATAAAAAGAACAAAACTGTAGATAGCCACTATATAGATTTTTACCTTCAAGAAAGGGGCGCATGCCAACACTGCCCAAAATCTAAGTAAATCCCTCTGCATAGTGGTTTCTACAGACTTGCTCAAGTCCTTCATGCACACTTAGGTACCAGAAATACCAGTCTCAAAGACCTGGGTGGGATTTATACCAACTGAATATAAGCTTTAGTGCCAAAAATGGCTAACTACGAGAGGCAGAAAACCAGACTGGAACCACCATTAATAGATTACTTAGTCAAAATTACCATGACAAAGTACATGGAGACGGTTCAATACATTACAGTCTCTATGACAACTTCAATTTGCAGCTACTGCCTGAGTTGTTGTTAAACTGATAAACATCTAGCCCTGCATAAATGTAGCTTTGCTCAAAATTACTAGCAAACACTGCTTCAGACTTCCAGCCTGTAGGCATTTTAGCTGCACACTCGAAACAGATGTGGCTTAAGAATAAATATGCAGTGGTCAGGCTCTGCAGGGCCAACATATTACGATGATCACACGCCTCCCTTGAATGAGCTCTGTTTTTTTCTTGTTGCTAGCAGGACACAGTATGAGTATTTTTCAAAAAGCACACTGATTATTTCTTGGGAAATGGGTTAGGAAAGTGGTCTAAAATATTTTCTGCCTCTAGCAGCTCTGATTAATTTGTAAAGTGGGTATCTTCCATCTGAGGTGTTCAAGTACATTATACATGTACTTGATACTGACTATTTTACAAGCGGCAAAACTGAGGGAGAAAGGCAAGGTGACTAATGTGCCATACCCACAAGCTTGCAGCAGAATGAAATTAACATCTACATGCTAGTACTCCCAAGAGACTCTCAGTTTTGATCATCCTGGCTGCAAGCAGATTAATAAACAAAAAGATGCACACTTGCAAGACCGAAAAGAACCTCATATTAAACACACATTAAATATTATGTGCATTAATAAAATGGACTCATCTTCTTTCTGATCCATATATGAACTGCAGTTCTTGCAAGATATTCCTTATAAGCACATTAGGCACCTGTCATTTATTTTAGTAGCAGCAGTATAGAATATGCTCTCAAAGACACTGTTTAGTGTTATAAGCAATAGCAGATGCAAAGACTAAATTTGATCTTAATTTTCAAGCATCCTGCACAATGAGATCTTCCAAAACACTGGTTAACATAAGTAGGAACCTCTCATGAACATCCACTTCTCACTATAGATAGGCTAGAGAGTGAGCATAGGAAAATGAGTGTGGAGGGGTCAATCTCATAAGAGGTGAAATTTACCTTGTATGAGAGACGGCATCACTAAGACTATAAGCACTGTTCTCCCTCGTTAAAGGATTGGAGGCTGGTTGACTCTTGCTGTGAATATCCAGGCTCAGTGAAGACTCAGCCTTTCGGTCTAAGTGGCTCTCTTTTTCCAATGTCCTGTCTGCAATGGAGACCACTTCGCTGGAGCTGTGCCACAGCGGTGCCACTTTCTCCTTTGTTAGTCCTGTACGGGGAGATGTTGCTGCTCCCAGGGAGGCAGTGCTGCCATGGCTAGGCCCATACGATGTGGTATCTATGCCACTATCAGCTGAAGTCCCTTGAAGGTAGTTGTAGCTGTTCAGCTCTGATTCGGTGCGCTCTCCACTGTCATACCACTTCTCATCACTGTGAGCACTGGAGGCATTGCTGGAGAGAGTATTGCTGCTGGAATGGCTGGAGTAGTGGCTGTCAGACTACAGAAGAAACAACAATCCAAAAAAACCACACTTGTAGGTTTATTTCAGAATTGCAGTAATAAAGGAGGAGGAAATAAACGAATACAAAAGTCACCACTGAACAATCAGAGCTCTTCTACCTTGAGCTACTCAATAGATGCACTGAGGAGGCTAATAAACTCTAAAAATTTTATTCCACATGATGCATGGGCTCTGTTCTGGGTGCACATAAAAAGCTTTCATTTGGATTTTTGCATTTTGTCCCAAAATACTTTCATAGAATCACAGAATACATTGGCTTGGAAGGGACTTTTAAAGGTCATCTAGTCCAACCCTCCTGCAGCGTGCAGGGACGTCTAAGTAAATCAGGTTGCTCAGAGCTCCATCAAGCCTGACTTTGAGTGTCCCGAGGAATGGGGTCTCCACCACCTCTCTGGGTAACCTGTACCAGCGTTTCATTACCCTCATAGTAAAAAACTTCTTCCTTGTGTCTAATCTAAACCTACCCTGCTCTAGTTTAAGGCCATTGCCCTTCGTCCTATCACTACATGCCCTTGTAAACAGTCCCTCCCCAGCTTTCTTGTAGGCTTTCTGCTGTTCCCTTCCAAGCACAGTTCTGCTCAGACCAGTCCAATGACATGGGCTAAGCTATGTAGACTTTAGCTTGGTTTATAATTACCACAATTAAAAATACTACGTATTTTAATAAGTGAATTACCTATCAAAAGGTTAAAGTAGGGCAAAATAACCACTGCTCTTCCCATTCCATCATAGTAGGGTGTATTTCCTACACAGCAGGACTGCCCTTGGCAAACAACCACTGAAATGTCATTTAACTAATCTGAAATTGTTTTCCAAAAGGCAAAATTGCAGGAAGCTTTAATGCAATGGTTTGAAATTGTCCCATCAAGGCTTGCCAGTGTCTGGTTGGTTTGTGCTCTGTCTTTGGTTATCACCAGCTGTTACAAAGAAATGGAATGGCCTTAATTCCACAGTGAGCACTGGTAGAATATCCCATTACAGGAAGAATTTCTTGCCCCACACTCATCATTATTTAGTAGCTCACCTTTGAGGTATTTATATACATCTGAATTCCTTAATTTTAGTTTCCATCTACAGAATTTACCTACATTCTGATAATCTACACAACCAGAACTGAAGCAGTTCTTCAGTAGGCAATGGCCCTGTTTGGTGTCCAGATGTCCCAGGAATAAGGGAATGCAAGGAAAGGAGATTTAGAACCACCTTTCCTACTTGTCTACTCCTAGAGTTTTACCAAACAGGCAGAAGCAGTTATCCCATCCAAATGTAAAAGGAAAATAGAAAATGGATATATATTGAGAGCAAGAAATTTCAGCATATGCATCTCTTCAGTATAATAAGCAAGAATTGACCAAAAACCAGGAGGAATATTAAACTGATCTAGACTTCTCGTTATTTCCAATTAAAGTTACTCCTCTTTGTTAGGAACTGCATCACTCCCCTCTCTCCATCTGTCTACATAATAAAGATTTACTTTAACAATGACTAAATGAGAAGAATGCAAGCATCAGTAATTCCAGTGCTACACTTTGCTTGCAAGTTAATGAGTTATGTATTCTATCATCATACAGTCAAATGCATCTCATGGAAAACAGGTCAATCTAAATATAAAAACTAGTTTGTGCTGCTCCTAAGAATATGAAGACAGGTATATTGCTGCTGGGTAGGTTTGTTTGTTTTTTTAAATAATAAAGATGTGTTGTTATGAATTAATAACTAAAAGCAACACTGCCTATTGTATTGAAAGAAGAATACTGGTAAGCAGGAGCCAATAACAGGCACCAATTACAGACTCTCACACTTAAACAAATGCAATTAATAATTTCAGTGTAATCACACAACACAACTCTGTATTTTAGCTGACTGTACAAATAAAGAAAAAACCCAAGTGATACAGTTTGTGTAATTTAAAGCTTCAAGGGTGGGGTTTTTTTTAAGTCTAGTGACCTAATTTTCAAAACATTTTAAATTTATGAACATTACTGCATTCATCCATCACTCTATATGTAAATCAGGAAGTGACAGTCTCCAAAAGATATGAATATCTAACTCTGTGGAGACAGAAAGGCAGAATTTACCATTTAGACACTAAACACAAATAAGATAGATTTTTTTCAGCAGGATTCCTACAGACCTTTCAAACAAAGTCTTCCAACAGTGTGCTAGGTTATGGAAAGTAATAGTTATAGTAGATGAGGAAAGAGGAGAAAATACAAAACCAAAAGCAAAATGACTATTCTGTTACAAAGAAGCAGCTTTTTGAATGTTGCTTTATAAAACATATTAAGCTTTAAGCCTCACATGTGAGGCCTAGGAATAGCTTTGCGAACTCCCACAAACCCTCTACTTATCCCAACATAACAGAGAAGAAGTTGCTGTTCAACTGGCAAAAAAACTTTATTAGCTAATAACAAATATTTCAGTAGGCTGTGCTTTGCTTTGGTAGGATACAGGAAACAAAAGGGCTCCTCTACTGCTTCCTCCATGTTCTAGTAAGGACCAAGGGCTGGAGGATTTTTTTCTCTTTTTTTTTAACTGACACTCAAACTGTAGCTTTGAACAACATTTTTGGTATCAAGAGCTTGTGGAGCAAAAGCAAAACATTAAATAATTCCTTTTTTAGGATAACTTACATGACCCTGCTTATTTGGAGACAAGTGAACCACAGGATCCTGTCTCATCAGTCTTCCACTGGGGCTTTCTCTGAAGGATGGCAGTACTTTTGATACTGCTGGGAGATGGCATGTTGGTTCTGCAATACAGCACACAAGGATGTACTGAAGAGCTTATGCAGTGCAACAAGCTAAGAAAATGTGTAACCTAATTTTACACTGCAATTTTTCCAATACTACCATTAGCCAAAAAATTTGGATACCTAATACAAAATTCATTAAAAAAAAACCACCCAAAATATATCGTGACAAAACACAGGTGAGTAAGTGAAGGGGACCATTCCTGCCTGGCGTAAATCAGTAAGACTTCACGAAAAACCAGCAGCCACCATCCCAGCTTTTGTCAGTACAACCTGAATGGTGTCATGTCCCCATTGACCTGCAACACTGCGTCAGAGCATTAAAACAGCAGAATGTTCATTTTCACAGTGTATTGACTTTGAATCTCTATACGCACGTTGCCTGTGGACAAGAGATTAAAAAACCTGAAGATCCACATTTCCTTATATTGTATTCTACGCAAGGCAGGACAAGAGCAGAAGTCTACAGTGATCACTTAAATGAACAGATTTTCTCCAGTGCAACTACTTTACATATTTCTTGTAAAAGGTAAGGTGAGCTAAAGAAACATTTTCTAACTAAAGATATAGCAAAAATCTGTTGAAATATTCCCTTAAAAACTGATGGCTGTGAATGTGGAAACTAGATGTACAAAAGGAATACCTACTAAACTTACCATGACAAAAGTGGACGGAATTCAAATCACTCATCTCACATGGACATTCACAGGAGTGCTCTTTGTCAATTAAACTTATTTTTTCCCAGGTGATAACTATGGGTCTAGATGGTGTTCAGACACAGCCCATCAGGTAGGAAGGTAACAGCCTCCTCAGAGCCCAAGGTGAGTATTTTAAAATAATCACTTTCAGTTGTGTCTTTTTACATGTATCTTCTCTCCTGTGGTCATGCAATATTCTGCACTTCTAAAAATGCTGCTTTTAAGTAGAATACATGCCTATGAACAGTAAGTACTTAACAATATCCATGCCAATTAGCTGTGCCTTCCCCAACACAGCTACAGTTTGTTCATCTTGATCTGCAGCGCAACTAGGTTTTTTTTAAAAATAAAAGTGGGTGTTTTTTTAACTATTAAAAATACTAATTAGCAAAAAATCAAACTTAATTTCCCCTGGCAAGTGGTAGCAAGCAGTGTTGGTGCACAAATAACAAAGGTCCTTGGTAGCTAAGAAAGGGCCAGGAAGGAGTGAGTGTGTGGATTCACTGCACCTAATGCCTTATTTACCTTGAGACAGATTATCCCAAGTGGAAGTGTGTTTATTTGGCATAGAACCAAACTTTCACCTAGATTCACCAGACTGGCAATAGTCTCCAGTCAGAGATGCAGCTTCCAACTGCGACTCTATGAATGCAGGACAATACACAAGAGATAAAATACAGGGGTTATATGTCAGTATGCATTTCTCAGCCTTTGCCAAATGCCAGAGCCATCTCTTCTACCACACAATTTCTCCAGTTCTTTTTGGCCTTATTTATTTTGCTAATACGGTGACACACCTGACATTGTACGGCAGAACTTGCTGGCAGCTCCACTCAGTGCCAGCATCAACACCCAGTGTTGGTCTCCAAAAGCAATGCTGAGCAAAAGATCAGTTTTAAATGTGTCGTTACCATCACACCAGTATCAAAACATATGTGATTAAAAACTGTTCTGTCAAAATGAGAAATGCAGATCAGAATATTCACAGCTCACTAAAAAGTGAGAAGTATGGGGGGAGTTGTGAGGGAGGGACTGACAGATGGCTTCAATAACAAGGCACAGCTCACTGAGGTTGTGAAGGTATGTGAAGAACATACATCCCCAAAACCTGAGGTTGGCATTTGCCTTAACCAACTCCTGCTGATCTCACTGAACCTTCCTCTGTGTTTAGCACTAGTCCTTTTACATAGAACATATGCTGTGATGCAGTAAAATGATGATCTGTATGTGCAATTAAAAAAGTATAGAATTGTTTAATTTATGGTAACAAAGTTAGAAAAAAAACAACCTAGCAATCTTGACCATGGTCATCATGTTGGATCAATGCTGGTTTTAGATATGGTATTTCCACTGGTGTCACACTGGTGTCAATCTCCATGGTATTCACTCAAGTCAAGCCATAGCTGTAGCAAAAGGTCTATGTGCAGAAACTTCAAATGAAGGCTTAACAATGCAAATTCTCAGAATCCAGCTGTTTTATGTAGTTAATATATTCCCTCAACTGACAGCTTAATTGCCAAGTGGAATGAAAATGTATACACTGGTGGAAGGAGATTACCAAGATATAGATTTACTTTACTATTTAAACTTTAATTGCATTTTTTCCATTTTGTACATGGTATTTTTATAGCTTCAATGATCAAACCATCTATTTGCTTTTATATAGCAGCATTTGAGAGGGAGCATCACAAGCACTTTAGACAAACTAAGCAAAAAATAAACTAAGCCAAGCCACTTGGGAGAGTAGGTGAGGACAAAGAAATCCCCAACAGCAAGACAAATTAACAAGCATATGTATTCATCTCTTTCTAAAAGGACAGACTGTTTCAGGGTAAGAACATTAAGGAAGATTTAGTCCCACAATCAAATGAAGAAGTGAAATCAGTTCTTCCTCAGGTGATACTCACAGGTCTCAAGGAAACAGACTGCAGAAGCGAGTATATGCTCCAGTCCTAATTATTCAACCTGATGAACAAGGTTAACTTTCAAAGACTCTGAAAACATAGTGCTTAAGAGGGTTCTTTCTCTGTGTGGAGAGGTATTGCCAAAGTCACCTTGTGGTTAGCACCACTTGCTCATTGTAAAGAATTAATTACCTACCCATCTGGTCAGTGATACTATCCTCACTTCTTTGCCAGCTGGGTGTGGATTTGCCGCTACCACCCGTATCTGATTGCGTGTTCTGCCTGTCAATGGAAGCAGGGGATCTACGGCTAATTCCAAACCTGTGGCAACACCCCAAAAACAAAGCAGATAATTATTTTAAATATGCATAAATCTCACATAAGGGGAAAAAGAGCACTTTTAAGAAGCTAGCGTCCAACAACAGGGCAGAACAATGCACAGTATAACTCCTTGAGGGATTTACAATGCTTTTCCATTGAATTTTTGTGGCAGCTCTCAGAACCCATTTAGCACCTTTAATGCATAAGATTACAGTACACACTAATTTATTGAGCATCTGGTTACAGTGCATACAATTAAAAAAACAAAACATCCAGAAATAAAAATATTAGTTTTCATTTACATAAATGTTTACATGAAAAGGTGACCAAACCATCACATGGTTACAGAAAATTGACCACAATGAGTGAAACCTAAGTCTGGTTAAAAGCCACACAGGGAAAGGAGGCGTGTTTATTGGCAAAAGACATAAAGGATGGATTCTCTTAAACTGGAAAGCACTACCTTGAACTAATAAAAATTAGCATCAGAAAGTTTGCTGAGACAATCCCATGGATCTCAGCCACTTTCCTGGGTTCTAAGCAAAAGACTACTAAGGTCATACCTAGGGGACGCAGACATGTATGCAAACAACAGATTCATTTGGGACAATATTAAGCTGCCAAATATTTTAATTAAGCTTTTATGAAGTTGACTGTATTGGTTATGGATTCCCAAAACATGGAGACTAAAAATCCTGTAAATTATTTGATCATAAAATAAACTGACTAGTGTAAACTAACTACAGCTGTAGGAAAGAAGTGAGACGTAAGTATCATAGAAGAAAGCATAGTGAGCAAAAGGAGAACTGTGTTCAATGGACTTTGTAAATCCATCTGACTAATCTAGCAGGATTTCAGAAAAGTCAATACATATATAGTAAACTCAAGGAGAACAATCTAATGACAAAGGAGACACCCAGTGTCCATATGCCATACTGAAGTCTACATGTCTTATATGCCTAAAAGCCTGTAAGAATTAAATCTGTAATTCCGTATTATATAATAAATCACTTCTAAGACTATAAGACTTACAGTTGGGTTCAGAATTAGCAGATCAATCATTAAGAACTTGTCAAGAATAATGTATTTATGCAGTAGTTTTTTTTAAATCAGACATACCCTGAAGGAAAAAAAAATTCCCAAAACTCTATATGCACAGGGTAACATCCAAGAGAGTTACAACCAGCTGATATTTTCTCTATATATCATGGAGTTCCCCTAGCTCTAAATGCCTAACATAAACAGAAAATAACATACCCAAACTGTGCTTTCTGCTCACTCTACTAACTACAGACTGCCCCACATGACCCCATATTTGCACGACTTTCAAAACAAGTTCCATGTGGTTACCCCATCTGAAAGTTCACAAACTTGTTAACTCAAATGAACACACCAAAAAGAATTACATGGTTCAGAACTACAAAATCCCACTCCTGTCCTTAAAGATAAGCAGCTGGAACATGCCTACACTTGCAGCACAGCTCCAAAACGTCACTTTTTGATCTGAGGTAATTTTCATTCTTTTAAGACTCGTAAAGGATTTTGGGAAGAATATCTTTTCACAACAAAGTAATAAGGAGTTATCTGAAAGAAAAGGCCCATACCCCAAGAAACTTCAGTGTGATGAAGTTGTACTGCATCAGTATTTTACTTTCTATGCTTTGCCCTCTTATCTAAACCCCATAACGTTCATATGTATAAAAGCAGTCAATTTTGGATTTGGAATATTTTATTATGTGGGATTTTTTTCAAGATTATAGATATGCAAATCTACCATCTACCAAATCTACCATTTTATTTCATTAAAATCACTGCTGTACTAATTGAGCAGCAAGAAAAGTCTTTTTTTTACATGAAGTGGGCTATTTAAAAGCAGGAATAGTAAAAGCAGGTGGTGCTATATTCTATGCTGCTTAAATATATAGCCCGTTAGGGTAGGTAATAATGAACCAAAAAGACTCAAAGGAGAAATCTATCTGGATTAAAAGAACAGTAAAATTGTTCAAATACGCATTTTATATACACGTCTTAAGAAGAAACTCATTATTTCAGTATTTTTGGATTTCAAATTTACATTCTCCAACCATTTATTACATTGTATGTACCTTCAGGTAAACACAGGATAAGTACACGAAACACACATACATACATCAAGACCAATCTGGACATTCTTGAAGGCAGTGAAGTTTTTGTCTATACCCAGGCTCAGGATATGGACCAATAACTTAGAGGCAGCAGTCCCTGCTCTTAGCGATGTCTGACACAGGCTGGACTGACACCCATGCTTCCACTTAAGTTTCACAAACTTTCCAAATCTGTCATATCATGCAACAAGAAAGAAATGTATACATGAATTATGGAGTTGAGATTTCCTGCGCTGGGAAAACTCAGGAACTGGCACACCTAGAGCACACTGGAGCCTCACCTTGGAAAGGTTACTTCAGGACATGTTGCCCCCTCATGGTACCTATTTCAGTCCACTCTTCTCTCCAACATTTTAAGAACTGAATGCTAACAATATCTCTCCCTTATTTTAACAACATACGTGGGTTAAACCAGCTGTGCCTGGTACACTGTATCACTACAGAGCTGCCTTGTTGCACAAGGAACTGCAATGATTTTTAGTAATGTGACAGGCATTAGTGGTTTGCTTATGGAAGCAAGGGAAATTTTCCTTCATCATTACATTTTTTCATCTTCTCTATTTAGCCTGGCAGAAAACATTTGGAAAATCCTGAGAAAATATGATTAATTTGTACTAGGACAGTATGGGAGATAAAAGTGCTTTTCCTATAAGAATAGAACATAATAGTCAAATAATTGGAGTTAAGTGATTTTTCTTTTTTAAAAGCATCCAATAAAGAACATGTAAAGTTCATGTATTAATTACTTCTGTCATTATTCCATTTAAACAGCATTTCGTTGCAATGAATTAAAGCTTCAAAACAAAAAAGAATGTATAAGCAAGGTTTCTAGGACACATCTCTTTGCTGAACTTGCAAAATGCTCACAAAACATGGCAGTGAACATATGCGTATAATTAACTCAAAAGATGGAAGAGGATGGGTGCTGGTGTGCTCCAAGGCCAATTCAAAACAAAAACCTCAGCTTGTCTGAATATCCCTCCTTACTCAAGCAGTTATGGTTGTGATGGTCTAAGGACATATGGCAGCAATATCATTTTTGTAGGACAAATGACATAGTTAGAAAGGAGCAGGCAAGATATCAGGAGCACAAGCTGCTCTTCGGGATTCAAGGCAACACGTAAGTGCTGCTGGTGTGAATGAGCCAGGAAGTATGCAGCACACAAAGAGCTTAAGTGCTTTTTCCAGCTGCAGACTCTGGACACACTTCTGTTTAGTTTCCTTACAGCAAAGTTTAATGGTTTTAGAGCAAACCTCCTCACATCAACAGGACTTAAGCATAAACCGAAATTATGACCTGAACAGGCCTGACAGTCTCATGAATAAAACCATTCATGAAGGTGTGGAGCAGAGAAGATATGGCCTCTTCAGAAAACCTCAAACTGAGCTGCAAGGAGAAAGACAGGGAGGACAAATCTTCAGCGCTCTGGAGCAAGACCCAAAGACATGCTCAGAACAGCATTCTCTTGACTGACACAGAGCAGTGTCTCCTTACAGGCATCTAAACAGGAAAAAGGTAGTGCCTTGTGCTAAACTGTTCGTGACACTGGTACCTAATCTTACTAATAACGTACTGTTTAATATAGAGAAAAATATACTTCTACTTTATAAAAGATGTGAGCCAGAATGAATTACACACAATGACCTCCAACATACTCAAGAAGACTTCAGAGGGAAGCGTTGCAGTGTGAACTATCAGCAGTTTTGCCCCCTTATCTTCTCTATAGGAAGTAATTTGGAATGTGGTAGATAGCTCTCCTGCTGCCAATTATTTTTTCCATACTTGGAGCTGCTTGATTTATTACTCCTTTCAGTGCTTTCTAGAAATGATACACATTTAATTTCTTCCTCTGCAAGTTGCCCCCTACATTGACACTGGATCACTTCAGAGAGTTTGAAGACTTCTGAAAAGCTGGAAGAGAGCACCTTAAAACAGGATGACTGTGAATATGTGGAAAAGATGCTCAGCTGTGAATTCATTAGCACAGTTTGCTTGCACATCTGAAATCTCAGTTGTGTTCAAGGCTCCTTTTCTTCAACTACTAGCGCAGTCTGCAAAGACCTAAACCTATTACTTTTTAATTTAGAATCTAAAGCTGTGAAGTGAAGCAATATGCAACATGAAACCAGTACCTTTAATGAAGATTTTTAAATAAATAAGGGTCCCTTTATACAGTAACCTGAGCAGCTGTAGACTAGGATCAGAGAGAGGTTAGGTCACAAAACGAAAAGGTGGAAGCGAGGGATTTTTAACACTGATTTTTTCAAGAAGCCTGGCAGTAATATTTGAAAACAAGTATGTTTTAATGAATGTAAACAACAGCCGACAGGAAGCTGTGTAAGCACTCCTTTAGTTCAACACACATTACAACAAATGGAAGACAGAAGAAAAAACCTGCCTAAAAAGAATATGAAAAGAGTCTGGTGCCTACCCTTCTGGCATAGATTTTTGTCTGTATGTGCCCCCGCCAGAGCCAGTCTCACTTGAGGATGATAAGTTGCTTGGAGAATTGCGGCACTGCTGCTGCGATCTTGCCAAGGCGATGGATGAAACTGTGACGTAGACATCAGAACCAGGAGACAACCTATTTAGAGCAAAAGAACCAGTCAAATCAGCAACACTGAACAGCAATATCAAACTGCAAAGCATGATGGACAACATCATGGAAATTGTCACATCAGCAAAGACCATGGCATCGTGGAGACAGTAGAAATTGTCAGTTGAAGGGTCAGACATTTTCCCCTTATTAATCTATTGGAAACCATGGAAAATCAGCTGTAAAAAGTGGAATGCAGGGGAGTAAATAAAGAGAGGAAAGTGTGGGAGGAAAATCCCAGCACACACTAGGAAAACAACTCAGTTTCTCAAGTCCTGATTTATTTTTACCAACTGCTTGTAAGGAATAAAGAAGCATGACATTCCTCATCCAAATACTGAACAGAACAAAATACTTCTAATTCTGAATATAAACTCTTGCGTGTAATCTAAACTAGCTGCAGTGAGCTGTCTATGAAAACTCTTCCAACAGTATCAAGCTTATCTCTATGCCAGCAAACATGAAACCACAAGGACTAAAAAATGTTATGTTATTTATAAATATCTTAACATCTCCCCAAAAAAACTTAACATGCTAATATAAAACTGTCTCAACATATCAGAACTCTGTTTGAAAATACAGACCTGAGTCATATGAAGCCGCCTCCTGTCAGAACAACCATACAGCAAATAAATGGGCTAGAATTGCAACACATGCGCCTGGGCAGTGTGACTGAAGCAGCAGGCTTATACTGCTCAACTTGTATATCCTGTTCTGTACTTGAGGGCTTTTTAAAGTAATTTTCTGCTTTGTGCACTTTGTTTCCCAAACTCCAACCAAATTCACTGCTGCTAGCTAGCTCTTTGTTCTACATGATGGGGACTGAAGCCATTCAGAACTTCTGCAGTGACTTTAGTGGACTTTGAATTAGACCATCCACAAACATCCAAATCCCACTGTGAACACAAGCCTTGACTCATTTTAACTATGAAAGTACTGTAACTTCCACAAGTTAAAAGCAATTTAACTTTTAACATTGAAAAAATGCATATTGACTTCAGTGAAACACACAGAGAGTTGCCTCAGCCCAACTTGGGTCTGGGGATTTACAAGATTTTGGCTAGCCACTTAATATAGATCTGTAAAGGAGTAGCAGATTTTAATCAGTTCTCACCACAATAGTGTAAGAATTTTTGAAGTGAGGAAAGGCTGAGAGAGCTGGGACTCTTTAGCCTGGAGAAGAGAAGGCTGAAGGGGAGACCTTTCTTATTAATGCCTGCAAGTATCTAAAGGGTGGGTGTAAGGAGGATGGAGCCAGACTCTTTTCAGTAGTTCCCAGTGACAGGATGAGGGGCAACAGGCACAAGCTGGAACATAGGAAGTTCCACTTAAGTATGAGAAGGAAATTCTTTACTATGAGGGTGACAAAAGCATTGGAACAGGCTTCCCAGGGAGGTTGTGGAGATAATCCAAACCTTCCTGGATACAGTTGTGTGTAACATGTTCTAGGTGATCCTGCTTTAGCAGGGGAGTTGGACAAGATCATCTCTAGAAGTTCCTTCCAACTCTGACAATTCTGTGATTCTGTGAAAGTTCAACAACTCTTTTGAAGATGAAAAAAGCATTGCACTGATTAATGTTACTTGTGTATGTGTATATATCCAGAGAGAGTGTGTGCATGTATATATCATATGTGCATTTGTCTCCCTCCGTACTTTGCAAAAAAGCAGTAAATTAATAAAATCTTGAAAGTGTAGTACAACTGAACCAGACATCTTGATCATCTGGAATTTCATAAAGTGCACATGACTAATAGCAACTCTCTTTCCCAGACATGAAAGGGATGATCTAATGCCTGACCACCGTAAGTACCATACCAAATCCAGTAACACCTTTCTGGTCTATCAAACTGAATTTAACTTCTCACATTTACCAAGAAACAATCCTGAAATATTTGATTACAAAGAACACAGTTCAAGAGTTGGAAACCTGGGGACCCATGAGCTAAGCAGTTCATTTTCCCAGTGGTACTCTTATGAAAACAAAAAAAGATAGTTTGGCCAACAAAAATATGTGCATTCACCCATGTAGATAGGCACACACATTTAAGCTCGGTTACACTTGCAGAGCAATGCACAGTTTAAAAGTATGACCTTTTCCCCCAATATTAAATTAGAATTTATGGCAAGGAAACCAATTTCTTCTCAAATAATTTCTGTTAAATGACTTCCTCTTGGAAAACGCTTACATTTTCACTTCAGATTCAGCTATGCCTTTTCTTCACTTCCTGTGCCTTACCAAAAAGTGACAGTGCTGTTCAGAAATGTCAAGATTTCAGAACTATGTCATGGAGTTAAAACTCATTTACAAAGATGGAAGACCTTGAGGGCAAACAAAATGTATTACAAATGTGGTTGGAAGAACAGCAAGGGTCAGTCAGGTAGGACATCCTATTATTTAAAGCAGCAATACATTTTGTTGGTACAGTTCACAATGGCACTAAAAAAAAACATTAATAGTGAAAGGCATTTCATGTTATGCAAACCATGTAAATAAGACAAAAGAACTTCAAAGTAAATTAGTTCAAATTGAATTTTTGAGCTGCTTTGAAATCTACTGATGAAAGACACTTCCCAAGACAAGAGTATTCTGTTAGCAGTATGCCCCTATAGTTAAGATATTCTGTGCTTGTCTTTTACTTATAATTAAAAACCAAGCTGAAACAAGTTATTCTCTATTTCAAAAGACAGCTTTAAGAAGAAATTCCAAAATGGTTAAGTGTGTGGAGTCCCATAATTGAATTAAAAAATAGGCCAAGTGTCCATTGCGTTAAACAGTTTTAATGACACTGCAGCCAATTGAACTGGGATTATAACAGGCATGATTTCGTTTCTAACAGATCTAGTTCATCCTGAAAGGACTGGTTGAGTCCTGCCAAGTACAGGAAGAAAACAATCTTTTGTGGAGGCAGTGAGTAGGATGTGTGTACATTCATTTTGTTTAGTACGACAACAGACATAGGAAGCATCCCTCTTGTCCTTAATAAATTAATTTCCATGTCATTAGCTGTAATTTTCCCCACATCTTCAGTATGCACAGGTGTGTAGTGTATACTTCATAGGAAACTTTGTGCCTCTGGCCTAGGGCAGTATTTAGTTATATGAATATACACAGCTGCCTTCTCCCTTAGGACTTCTGCCCCATGCAGTTTTATTTTGTGCTACAACTTCTCCTGCAAGAGCTGTACACAGCTCAGAATTGAAGGAGGTGCAGGCTGGCAGAACAGAAAGGATGGCCTTACAGTCAAGGCATTTCAGTGCTGACTTAGCAAACTGAATTCTATCTTGCACTTGCTGCAGCACTCCAGTGTGACCACTGGCATATTTGTTAAAGAAAATTTTTCATTAATTGTCCCTAATTGCAAGTTTATCAAAGGCCTTATCTGATTCCAAGGCCAAATTTACTTCTGAGCTGAAACTTACCAAAGCAGCTGAAGTCACCAGAAGCTGCAATTTTAATAAGTAAAATATTAACAATGCCAGGCACACTTCCAAATATGAGGTGACCAATATAAGACACAGCAAATTATCGGAACAATTTCTCTCTCTATCTTTGTTCTTAATCTGAAATGGGCCAAAGACATCTCTTCTCACACAAGAGTTTTGAAAATTAAGTTTAATTAATGCCTGTGAAGCATTCAGAAACTATAGTAATAGGCACCACTGTAAAAGCTTAGAGGGGAATTAATAATTGCATCTTTACAGCAGGATTTGAATGCCATCCAGTAAATAGGGATGGAGTAATGAAGAGGAAAATAAAATGGTAAACAGCTTTTCTTTAATGAGCTGCATCCGCTGTGTGAAGTGAATGAAGCAGATGTCCTCTGTTAAAAGAAATTCTCGTAATTTAATCAAAGGAAGTATCAGAAAATACTGTTACACAAGAGACCTGAATAAAATTGCACAGCAAATCTTAATTCTGGCATGCTTACCTTCCACGTTTGATTTTTGCAATCCTAATAGCACTGCAAGATGTGACATTTCTCTGAGAACACTGACTCAATGCTCTCATGTTAAAAAGGAAAAAAAACATTCAAAAAGAAAAAAAGAACATCAGCAATTTTGGGGAAGGGGATAGCGAACCAGAAAATGCGATTATGCTGTCACAAAATTTAATGTCTCACACCACACTGTATGCCTCCTCAAATATTTTTCTTCAATTCTATCATCACGTTTCAGAAAACATGTATTATAACATGAAAAGATACAGAGGCTGCAACAGGACAACCAAAGGTACAGAACAGCTTCCGCTTGAAGAAACACTGGATAAGCTGTATGGCTTCAAAGATTATAGAGAATTTTGTCATACCTGCTTCAATCCATGCAAACAGGAATTATATTAGATTAATCAAACAAAATTATTATTTTTTATCCCTTATGACAATCGAACAAGTAGGAGGCCTGGAACTATAAAGAGAACAATTAGCAGGCACTGAAGAGATGCCACCCACAGCTGTTAATCACAGCAGTACAAGGTGCATCCAGCTACAGTCAGGCCATCTTAAAGAGTGGACAGCCAGGAACTGTTGGACCTGGTAAGGAGCCTTCCTTAATCCTTGTAAGCATTTTGTATGCTTTTCCCCAGCCCCTGCTGATGGCCCATGTCAAACAAGAGAGACCAAACTCTTGACATTGACACAGCATGGTTCTTCTCAGATGTTTCTGGAACACAAGAGTTTGGCCATACAGCCAGGGCTACCAATAAACCTTTGATTTTTCCACTGCTACATCCAGCTCTAGGTTCTGGTGCCAGAAGAAAACATGTAACATATAAGCTTATGTTAGTAGCTTTTTAATTTGAAGAAGGTTATGAAAACCTTAAAACAACAGATCCTCAAACCCTGTGAGGTAGGCAATGCGTGTGCTACGATGCTCATTTGACAGGTGGCAAGATGAGCACAGACATCCGCTTGTTTATGTTAGGAAAAACATCACTCATCCAAGGTAAGCATCAGATTAGGATTTTTATATAAGACAGGAACAGTTTAAACTAGAATCAATCTGCAGGCATTAACCTATAAGCTACTACTTGCTCAACCACTGTCACAGACGACGCACAGGCATCGAGCAAAGTAGTATGAAGTTTTAGGGCCAGACTGTGTTCCAAAGTCCTCAATAAGACAGGAAACCGGTCTTAATATTCTTCTAATACTTCCACACTGTGGTATTTTACAGCCAGTGCCTGACTGCAGTCATGCTGTAATTCAGTTTTCCATTTGGTTTAAACTATTGACTGGGCTCAGAAACTTTCTAGTTAGAGCCTTGAGCTTTTACCCAGAACAGTACTGAAGTGCCCAAGTCCAACAGCAGGCTTTGGTCAATAGTTTTCGCACTTTTCAAATGTTTGTTGAATCAAGTTTTAGTTAAGTCTGGTTCCAGTTTTGGTACGTTAATTAAGAACAGATTATCTTCTAACACAGTATCATCTCCTTTCCCTGCACATTTTTTTCTTAATAAAGTCTGGAAACCAAGTGTACAAAATAAAAACTGAAAATAGGGAGAGGAAAAAAAAAAACAAGCTCTAAAATGACATCTTCTCCAATAACATGAGCTCTGGCATTTGTATTTTTGTGGTTTATTGTTTTTTTTTCCTTAAGGTATCACTCTGATACTTACTTTGAGTTTTAAGCTATGGAGTGTCCCGTGTGGACTAATTAATGTTGTGAAAGAAGCCGTAACTTGGAATTTACTGCATTGATATTATTAGATGTTTCACTCTTAATGTTGCAGAAACATTAGAGATTTATTTTAAGATGTATAAAGTTTTGGGTTATTTTTCCCACCTAAAAACATGCACATCAGTCATGAATATATTCAAGGAGGACACGGGACACTATGAGGAACAGGAAGAAGCTGGTGAGTTCGATACATGAAGACAATCCAATAAAGGCAAATTTTAGTACTCTGCTGGTTAGGTACAGGAATGGGCATTTATCTGCTGTCTCAGAATCAGGGGCTGTCAAACAAGCTACTCTGCCACCTACAGCAGTAGTCTCCACAGGAAGGCAAGATGTTTTTATGTATATGAAGTGAATTCTCCTGTTCTCAGAACCAGTATTGCTTCTTTTTTTATTTTTAACATAGTTAAATGGACTACAGTCAAAATATCAACAGGGACAAAAAATACATTTATTTCACTTGGTATGCATATTTAGGCACTCTAGCTATATAAAGTGATAATCAGTCAAATATCACTAGCAGGTAATTCAAAAAGTGTTATACCTGTACTCCCTGTACTCTGAGAACACTTTGTACCCAAAGAAGGAAACACTTGTCTGCTAAGCTGTTTTTTTTTAAATTAAAAACCTCAAATTTTCAGGATTTTTTTCTAAATACTTAATATAAGCCATGGATTTACTGCTGATAAGCTACTATTAAAATGAGTATCATGTCAGGTCTGATACGTCAGAGACGCTTCTGTTTTGTGCTCTGAAAATCCCAACTGCTGGGAGCTATGGCTCACTACAGCATTGACCTTCTGTGGTACTGGGTGACTGCTACCAGCCCTAACTCCAAAAGTCACCTCACATTCTAAGCTCAAAGAGCCACATGGATCAATTTAACTACGGATTTATCAGCCGCCATGTCCCTTAAAACACAGATCACAAATGATAGATTGCTGTTTCTTGGTGGTAGATGAGATCTGCCATCATGGCTGCTGCACCCAGCTTCATAAATGGAGAATACGTGGTCAAAATGCAGGAGCAAAGAGGGATAAATACCAGCTTCACTCTCAGAAAGGCCAAGTATTAAGATCAGTCAAACATCAGCAAGTTTGAACTGCGGCTCAACACCACACAAACACAAGCGACCACAATCAAAGATTGAAACTGAGGTTACAGCTATAATTTAGAACTGAAAATACTTACTGGTGCTGATCTCCATAGGTAAGTTTCCAGCCCCACTGACACACAGATGGTACCTTCTTATAGAAAGCAAAGCTCCAATGGTAGTACGGAAAATCTGTTTTGCTTTGCTAATGAGCCATAACAACAGATGCTTTTTTCTAAAACCCCTTAAAAATGATCTACAGAACTTAAATACCTGAGAGAGATGCTGAAGTAGCCATCTTGTCTAGGGTGAAGTTGTGTTCATAATCATGTTATTAGAGGTCTCTTTTTGGATCACAGGGACCACCAGTATAGATCCTACTACCCATATTACCAGGTTACCCTTGGTCCTCTAGTTCTTCAATCACATGAGAGCTGAGCAAATTAAAAAATCACACGGAGCAAAGCACAGCAGAGAACCTTTGCTGCTACCTGCACCAGAAACACCCACAGATTCCAGCCCCTCCTCATTGGTGGCCTTTACACCATGGAAAGTGTGAAACTTAGTGCTGAAAAATTAAATGAGACAATATTGAAGAGAGAGAATATCATCTTTGTTGATTTTAGAGGTTTTACATAATAAGAATAGAAGTATCTGAGCCTCCCCAAAAGCAAAGCTTTCTTCTGTCATGCAGAGAAACGACAAATGAGCCTTGGAGTGAGCTTACTCCTTTTTTTTTTCCCCTCCTGTATTCCTTTAGAATGACAAAAATGTATTTTTCTTCACTTTAACTGCAAACATCTTAACCTTATGCAGCTGCTGTTTTATTTAAACTTGATCCAGCAAAGACTAACCTGTTTAGCAGACCCAAAAGATAAGAGAGAAGACATTTTTCAGGCATCAAAAAAAATCCCCAGCAAAACTTAAAATCTACTATGATAATATACTTTTAAGGATGAAAAGGTACAACAGAACCCTTTTTTAATAATAATAATAAAATACTTCAAAGAACCTCCAGAGGAGAAAAACCCCAGCTACATGCCTTGAAAATGAAGGAAATGGAAACTCAAAAGTTTCACTTTTTGAAAACGAGTATCGAGTATATGGAAATGTAATTTTCACTTTGCAAACATTTGTCGGGCCACAACCCCGCTCCAGAAGCATCCAGGGACTGGATAAATCCTGGATGCTTTAGGTGTGTGATGTTGCCCACATAGGGTTTTATACACAAGAAAAACAGTTAATAACATCCTGTCTTCTCAGTGCAGCCAAAGGCTTGCTCTCCTCAGCACAAGTCATGGAACAACTAACTCCAGGCTCTAGAGAAAACTCTGATTAATACCATGGAGAGATGGAAGCTTATGAAAAAAACAGCAACTCAACTGAATCTGATCTTCTGCCACTGCCTTAAACTTTGCCCAGTTATTACTACTACTTCCATAATTACAGAGTAAGATTCTACAGCATTGGAGAGAGCAAAGAAAACCAACACTCCTACTCCCATTCCTTCAAATTCAGCATCTGCCTGTCCTCAGCTAAGAGAGACCATGGAATTTTTATGTTGATTGAAATATATCATTAGAGAGCTAACTCCAGTGTCTCACTGGTTTCTGCAACATTTATCACAGAACCTTATCAGGTTGTCTGTAAAATTATTAGTGCTCTCAGTGCTGCACATGTTCTCTTGCAACTCAGACTGATGGCAGCTTTAAGTATATGTCTACTGAACTTACATAAAGCTACAAAACTGGGGTGGGAGGGGGCAATGACTCTCTAATCACTTTGACTGCAGAAGTATAATAGTGTCCACAAAAAAAAGCATGAAAATGAAGTCCTCCTTCCCAACGACTATAATTTCTTAACAAGGTGTCCTACATAGAAGTTTAGAAGTTTCAATTTCACCTTGGTAGTTTCTTCATCTTGGCTGCATCATCTTTAAACTTTGGGTTTTTTTTATCCTTAGCTCTTCAGGATGTGAAAATGCTTTAAGTCAATTCGTTAGAACTTCTTAAAATTTTCTGCAATATGCATCTCATTTCCACTGCTTTATATTTTTTAGTAAATTAAAGAGCAATTAGATTCTGTCTACACCTTTTTTTTTTTAAGGAATTGTCCAAAATAAGAAATATTAGCTACAAGCTTGTTTCCCTCAACAGATCTCTCTGTAAATACAAAGACAGTGACAGATTTGTATAGATAATCAAAACAATAACAGTTCATCTGAATATTATCAAATACATTTTTTTTCTGTCAAAGAATGAAAATACAGTGACAGGATGTGCCTGATACTTTAATAGTAACTGCTTTCTTGTTTAAAAAAAACAAAACGAGACAACAAAAAGTCCCAAACTACTCTGGAGAAACAAAACAAAATCTTCTCTAGCCTAAAAAGTTCAAAAACTCCCCAATCAGATAAGTTTGCTTTTTATGCTGATTAGAATTCTCTCGTTAAACAACCTCTTAAATGCTAATTCTGTCTTGGGAGCTTCAGGTGATTCTGCCAAGCCTATAAAGAAGCTAAAACTTTAATTTACGTCTTCAAAATGACGTAGTTCAGGAAAATTTACATCTAAAACTTCAATTGTAACTCATTTAACACTTAAATAACAATACAGCAGTTTTAGAAGGCTACCAACACAAGGGAACATAATCTAACAATTGTGTAACCCTTCAATTTCGTGGTTATTAATGCCAGAAAAGGTATTTCCGTTTGGCTACTATTTTGCTCATATTCATGTTGCCTTTTGACTGATCAAAGCCAAGATTAACAGCAGTCTTCGGATACTTAGATAAATCTACCACGCTTTTTTTCCAGACAAGATTCTGAGCAGCAATGAAAAGCCATTTGTGAAGACGACACGTACCTCCGGCTCTCCAGCGGGCGCCCATCACTCGAGATGCTGCGAGGGATGTTGGCTGCTCGTTCTGGGGGTGGCATTTTCCCTTCTCCTTTCCCAGAGCCAATCCTAGATGGTACTGGACTTTGTATTTGGGATGGTACCTGAGCCACATGAGGTCCTTGTCCTTTGCTTGCATTTCGCTGCCATTTGTTATTATTTCTGAAGGGAAATTTGAATTCATACGACATTCCTTCATTCACTTTGTATTCCATCACTGGCATACGGTAGTTTTCTGAAGAACTCCTGAAAGTGAAGAAATTTAACATGCTGCTATAAAAAATAATTATATATATATATATCCCATTCACAAGGACCGAAGTCTGAAGACAGAAGCTGAGTCAATTCTGTGGAACAGTAAATCTAAGATTTTTCTTTTTGGAAATGTGTATTTAACCAATTCTGATACTCATCTGATTACTGGGTTATAAAAGCTAAAAAATCTGCTGGAAGGGTATCATCCCTTCCAAATTAAAAAAAAGTCCTGGGTTTTAGAATTTACCTGCAGCTAGACAAATAAAGACTTGAGATGTTTGTTCTTTTTGAGACAAATCTTTCTGATGCATAGACATCCATAAAAAGACATGATTTCCATTAAATAATGCATTACACTTCATTTTCAAACATCTTTGGCTTCAGAGTACCTCAGTTGATAAATTTCCAAATTATGAAAATAAAATACTTGCTAAAAATTGTAGATGCCAAGCCCAAAAGATCCCATTTGCTTCCTCAGGATGTACAGGAACAGGACATCATAGAAATTGGAGTAAAACAGGACATGAGCTAATGCAATCCACTTAAGATGTAGGGCAAACTTCTGCATACATTTAAAATGAGAGATGTGGAAAGCAGATCTGACCTTCAGCTTTCAAGAGGATAATTATGGTATTTCTCTTGACAAATGTATACACTTCTATTTAAGTGCATTTTTAATGGTGTTACTTTGTTTATCTACACACATCATTATCTAATGGGAAAGAAAAGTAAAAAATCAGTGCAAAATTTTCTACTTTCAGCTCTTCCTCTAAGTGATTACACCATTAGTGCTGAGAAATATCAATTATCTCTTCCCAGCTAAAATACAAAACAAAACAGCTAACTCATTATCTGGCTATGCTGACATTAGCCAGTTGTACAGTCTAACAGGAGTAGATGAAGAGAAAACGTCAGTGCTGAGGTCTTGCTGTCCTCAATAGCGACATTTTGCGGTTTTACTTTGGCCTGCTCTCTAGTCTTGACCCGTAAATTGTAAATGAGCAGTTGGAAGGCATAAGGTGTGCTTCTGAAGCACATATAGCTCAGCTTCACCTGAAAGGAGATCAGTTTGTGTGCTCCCAGGCCACCCAGTGATGTGAACCACTGCATGGTAGATGGGGATAACCAGGAGATTTTTCAAAATCCACTCTCAACCTAACTAAAATGTTGATACCTTTGTTTTCTTTTCCTATTTTATATCTCTCCTATTCTTTCCCTAGTGATTACATATTTTAGTAGTTTAGGTTGCTCTTTTTTTTTGGCAGACATAGTTACAGCTTAAGAAGCAAGAATACAAGATTTCCTGTTGCTGCTGTATCTTCAAGGTCAGCGATCTGCTCACTAAATGAGTTCGGTGGCAACGTTTTAATAACCCTCTTTTAATAGAGATATAACAAGGCCTGCCTCTGTGTAGGGCATTAGGTTATGAATCAGGGTATTTGTATATATTTTTGTATGTGCTACTGACCTTGCACACGTGACTGTTGGCAAGTCATCTTACTTAACTGCACCCCTACTCTTCCTCCAACTTCATGCCAATCAATTTATTAGGGGAGGGAGTGCTTCTCATATGAATGTACTACACCAAGCAGAACCAGTCTTCGTTTTAGCTACGGTCTGTAGAAGTTACTGTAGTAGAAATATCAAATGACCTCCAGAAGACACAACAAAAGGACACCAATTTTGGAAAACTGATTGCTGAACCAGAAATTGCTTTGTGCAAAGACTTAAGTCAAGTCTCTACTAATATATGTAGGATAGCTATGAATTCAAGATACAGTTCCTAAACCTTAATAATTTTGGATACAGCAAGCAAGATTAAGAGTTGCTTTATGAAATTTTGTAACTAGGCGATAACCCACCGTGAACATTTGCTCACTACAAGACAACAGAATTATGTTGAAGTACAGTATTTCAGAAAGTGCAGTAATTTCTTTTCCAGCTGTGGGTTTGGATACACTAAAGCTAAGCCTGCTTTTGGCTGTACTTAATTTAGTTCAGAAATAATAGGATCTGTGCTTTCCACACAGATTTTTCTGCTCTAATCCTTCTGCTATGATTGCAGCTGAACTTTCCATTTGCTCGGGCTGCTAAATACTGTACAAAAGCTTTCCAAATACCTCATGGGTGACCTTATGCCACTGCTCATTTTAATCCCTCGCATGTATTCAATTTTTCACAGACAACTGAAGGACAAATAAAACTCCTTTCTTCTCTGCTCCTGTTTTGCTACCAGTTACAAAAGGAGTTAATATAGCTCACAGTAAAAACAAACAAGGATTCTTCTTTTATGCAAGTTCAAGGTCTTTGCTCAGAGACATAAATTTGTATCAATGAAATAGATATGCATGTAGGTTCAATCCTAACCTTCAGTATAAGAAGATTTAGGATCTATGCCTGCAAAGATATTGCCTGATTAGAAGACAGCAGTGCAAAACTCTCTCTCAGTTTCTCACTGCAAGAAATACACTGAATTTTGATAACCGTACTTGCTTCTTCTTGGCAAATCCAGCATTATCCTTGAGCTAACCTGCAGGCAAATTTAGTCTATTAAAGATCATTCAATTTTTCATCATATAGCATTTGCAAGGTATTCATACAGGCTGCCAGGAACATGGGAACCAGACTAGTGATGTGGCTGAATGATACAGACAACTGCAGAGAATTCAGATGGAAGCAGTAAAAATTACAAAAAGTTCTAGTTTGAGTTCAGGCAAAATGGAGGGACTTGATGTCCAACTTAGGAAAAAAGCATGTATTACTGCTTATTTCTGATCAAGCAACATTTTAAAGCAATAAAAGCAATTATACAGTTGAGAAAAGCCTCAGGCTTTACACAGATGGCAAGTGAGAGAGATGCAGCAAGACCTACTACTGAGTGAAGAATTATAATTTGCAGCAATTTCTCTGGCCAGATCATATGCTTGATAAACTCTCATTGTTTACAGCCTTACTTTTTTGTAAAAGTAGAATAATGTAAGTCTGTTCATAGCTTTCAAGAATTACATTCACAGACATTGCAAACTACTAACAAATGGGAAAGTGGGGAGGGAAACGTACAAATAATTTTGATGCAGCATAAACACGTAACTGTCAACATAAGGGTTTTTTTTATTTCCATGTCAAATTCCATGGAATTTAAAGGATACATCAGATTCCTCACACTTTTTACTAAACTGTGGTATTCAATGAATATTTTGTGGGGCCTGGAGTCTGAATATGGGCAGTTTTCTTCTTTCAGCTTACAACAGTGGATGCTGTATTAGAATTATACCACGGGTTTTGAAGATGAACACTTATTTCTGTAGATTTTTCTTCCCCCCTGACCATACAAATCAAGAGGTAAGTTCAACGAAATGTAGCTATTATACAATACCTGCGTGGTGTGCAGTCCTCATATGGAGGGACGATGACGACCTTCACAGTTACTGATGTTCTCAGAAGATCAATCATTTGCTCATGGCTCAGAGTGGCTACAGCCACTTTGCAGATTTCCACCAGCCGGCTGCCTTGTCGCAGTCCTGCCTGCCACGCGTAGCCGTAGGGCTCAACATCTGCCACGATGCCTTCATAGTTCACGTGGAAACCAAGCTGACCCAGACCATTCCTACGCAGAGTCATCTCCACTGTTTCACAGCCCTTAGTCACAAGCTGGGAATTGAAACGGAGATAAAATTTTATGTACAGAGAGAACTTCAGTGCTAACAGAGGTTTAAAGGCTCCACTTTTGTACAATCAACCAACTCCCAAGACAATGGTGAGCGATGACTGAGGAATACATATCACAGTCCTGGGTACTTAAGCAGCTGAAATGGGTCTCGTCACTCAAATTAGTATTTCTACCGGAGTATGGTTACCAAAGTCTGCCTTGAATTTTTTTCTGAAACCACAGGAATTTTAGAAGATTCATGGCAGCACACAACAGGAAAACACATGGAGTTACACAAGCATCTCTACCTTTACACTTTAGTAGCTGAAAAGCCATTCTACATTTCTAGCTGTTTCAGTAACCTGCAAGACTACTTTCAGTCAGAATCTGGTGGCATGCAGCTACGAAGTACAGTGAACTGGGGTCTATGCCAACTCTTCTGTGTACCATGTGCACGAATACTGTGTCAAGAGCAATTTAACAGGGCCTGGATTTCCCTTTTTCCTGGTCATTATAGAAGTACAGTTGTGAAATTACAGGAGAGGCAGTGAAACATAACACATCCTTGCATAACTTAATTGGATAAAAAATTAGCAAAGACAGATGTTTTATAGGCAGATACCATGATTCACTGCAATTTTAGTTTATCACATGCACTCAGAGACTATCTGAAGATGGCAGTAGGGATTGGGACTGCACCCTGCTGGTACCATAATAAGTGAGTCTCAAAGATATTACAACTTCGTTTGAAACAAGATACAACAAGCCTGTAAAACAGAGAGAGGGAAGGAAAATAAAGAAAAGAAATAAGATGAGACTTCTGTATTTATTCTGTGGGACCAATTTATGCATCTGAAGGCCCTGCTTTTTTAAATTTTTTTTTTAGATATTGAGACATTTTTGACACACGCAACCAGCTGAGGTTGGCTGATAAAAGTGAAAGCGATACTGGATTTTGAGAAATAAAAGCTGGGAAGTCCTTACAGATTTCATGATAAACAATTAGAATAGTTTTAGGGTTGCCAAGTATTACTTAAACTGAAGCTTTACTTGGTGGTGGGGCGAAAGGAGAAAGCAAAGAAGTGGAACCAAACATGAGAACACAATCTAACCTCAAGCCTTTTGACGATCTCTTTGATATCATCAATGTTGCTGATGAAGCTCTCCAAAGAAACACATTCACCTCTCTCATAGAATATTTTGATATTTGTGTCCGTTGAAGTCCACCCTATCACATCTCGACAGGAGCAATTGAACACCACGCTTTTCGTGTCCTGTTCAATGAGGACTACAAACTCATTAGAGATGCCTAGGAGACAGTCTATTTCCATACCCTTGCTGTAGTCTTTTGCATGGACACTCCATACAATAGCACCAGAACTATAGATCTCTGCTCCTGGGTAAGGCTTGGACTTTTCTTTCTTCTTTGAAGCAAGCGAGATGAAGGGGAACTTGCCAGAAGGGTCAATAGGTGTGTTGGTGACATTCTTCTCTGCCAAATCTTTCAAGTACTCTTGACGCGTCCTGGTGGCCATCGCACGAAACTTTTCTGATTTATGAGCAGCATTCTCTGCATTAATGACTTTGGCTAGTAAGAAGTCCCTGAACACATTTGATTTAGGAAACGTGACACCTTTAGGAATAGGTGGTCCAAAGGACGGTACATCTCTGGATCTTGTCACAGCAACACTAAAAGAAATAAAAGAATAAGGAAGAAGCAGAGTGTTTCACTATATGCAAATCCAGCAGTTTTTGAATACACGAAATACATTTCCTTTTTTCATCAACTCCTCAATTTTTCTCCCCTTTTCTCAGCAATATGCCTATATTTACATTTTAATCCCACCAGTGCGGAGATTATAATCCCCTTACTGTATAAACAGAAGGCCACCTCTTTTTGCATTGAGGCATTTTAAGTCACCCTCAGTACCACAGCTTAAAGAGAGTTTTAAGTGCAAAACTCTGCTTTTTTGATTAAGTAATCACTCAACTCATGTACAGTAGTTCTGAATTTTGTTTGGTTTTACTATAAACAGAAAATTTCTGACACACACTATTACCAAGGTTTACAGTTTAGCTACCTAAAGCCGAAAGGCTCATCTGAAAGCAATGTGAAGTGAATGATCAACACTAGAAATACAGATAAAATGGATACATTAAAAAGATAGAGACAATATAGTCATCTCACAAGGCCAGTTTCACTGTAAGAGTGTCTTCTGGTGACAGAATACAAATATCTTACCACTGACTGTTTCAAATTCTTTATCAAAAATTGCACTAGCCCATACTGCACACTCGTGACAGAAGCAGACTCCAAAAACACTAGAAATAAGAAATTTCTAGGAAGTTTGGAGATATTTATTAGAAACAAATACTTTCTTTTTCAACTCTTCCTTTCAGTTTCCATACCAAGCAACAGACTGACAATAAGATTGTGTTGGGCAATGCCAACAAGCTTCACTAATCTCCCTGGTCAATTCTTGTTTGATGCGGAGCGGATGAGCTGTTCAGCATCACTCAAGATCTGCCATTCCAGTCCAGTCCCATTCACTCAGCAGCTTGTCCTATGAGACTGACAACTATACTGCAACAGTTCTGTGACAAGAAATTCTCCAACAGCTCCAGTCTGATTTGCCACAATTCTATAACTACATCTGAAAAAGCATTAACTTAATTTGAACAAAATACCGTGGTAATGGAGTTTTATACAGAAAAATAGGATGGCACTTGAACACTAGAAATGAATGTTCATTTAGAATGCTGGCTGGCATTAGTCACACTTTGTTCTAACTTATCTGAATCCTTAATCATAACTTGAGAAATTCTTCCCCAGAAAAGTCAATAACTGCAATTGCAGAAACACTAGAGTTTGCAGGGAAGAGGGGCACACAGGAATATCAAAAATAAAGTTACCCAATTTTTAATCGTATCTTCTAGTTTTGGGTAGTGAGTGAGGTTTTTTTTTGTTTTGATTTTGTTGGGTTTTTTATTTAAAATATTATCTGGCAGCTGATACTGAAAGATGTCATTGACTGTTGTATTTCCTTCAAATGTATGCCAATATATCTAAAAGTATGCAACAGGGGGTGCTCACGATACAGTCATCTGACTCTTTATCATCTTCAGTGGTCCTGAAGTGTCTGTTATTAAGGGATAGAAGCCTAAGCCTTAAACACAATTACTGGACACAGTGAAAAATTACCACTGTCATTTTGTTTTATTAGGTTTTCAATATTATGAATCACAGGGTTAAGTATTTAATCTTTAACATATGCTAGAGAAGTTAAAAAAAGTGAACGATGCCGACAGAGAAGCCAGACTTTTGAAATACTGTTTATCTTAGTTGAGAGGCAGAATGACTGGCCAAGACAGTACTTGATTTTTCCCTTTTATATAGTTTTTAATATAAATTCCAGTACATTTTTATGCTATATGGCTTCCTGTTTTGTCTAGAATTATGAATCTATGAAACCGTTCCAAATAATTCAGTGAAAAGAGGTCAAACTTACTTTGAAAAGTTTCCTAGAAAAACTTTTCATAATGGAATTCTATAAATTTAAATCAAATGTTTGCACTGAAGGGGGGAAAAAAAGAAAGATTTTAACCTTAAAGACAGTACACAAAACATAACAGCTCTGGCTGTCTCCTGTATCAAAATGAACATTGACAGTTTCACAATTTTTTTTCCTACCTGCTCTCCCTCCCCTTCATATTCAAACCTGTAGCATTACTAAAGCTGAAATTTTCATATTCTGTTTGCTAACAGTAGCCACTAAGGTTCCAGCCCTCATAGTTGTGAACATTTGAAAAATTGAAGCAATTCAGAAGCCTGAAGGCCTGAAATAGAACCCTGAGATATTTAAATTTCTTACAGTATAACAAGTATAAATCTTTCCTATGCTTTTTAAAAGGAAGAAATTGAAAATATGCATTCATATGATCTTAAAATAATAACCAAAACCAGATTCTTCTCTGTGTTTCCAATTCAAATGGAAAATAGATCTGTAGCCCTTGTGGATATATTTTCTACTTTCCATTTACTTCAGAACCAGATTCTGTACAGAGTAAGAGCTGAAACACATCTCCACGTTTAAGAACAAACTATGTCCACGTAAATTATGTAGCAGTGCAATTTGTCAGTAAGTTGCCTTACAATAAGTATCAACATGAACATGCCTACTCCAGGAAAGTTTAACACATGTGCAAAGGTTTTCACTGTCTTCATTTCAAAAATGGAACATTAGCTCAGATCAAAATAGAAACACTCTTCTAGAATACTCTTAGTGAGAATGGATTTTAAAAATCATTCCCAAATGCTTGATTTTACTTATATGTGTGTGTACACACATACTGACAGCATTGGTTTCTCATTGGGTGTGTTTCCTTTACATACTCTTGTGTGTCTAATTACTTTAAAAAAGTGTTCTGCATTCACATGGCCCAAAATCTCCTCGACCCCTGTATTTCATTACGTTTCCCTATTGAGAATTTACAAGAGGAATGACACCACCCCCCTGCACTCAAATTCCAAGTTTCCAGTGAAACCAGTGATAGCTACCTGTAACAAACGCTGTCAGTACAGGGACTGTGCACTCTCACAATGACAAAGACGTGCTGGAAGTGGGATCGAATGTTCTTTGGGCTGAATGGTTGTGCTCCAGGCTCTTGGAATACTATTGTCACAATATCATTTCCAATATGTCGTTTTCTCAGAAGCTTTACCAAAAAGAGACGCAAAGGTTAAAACAGAGTCTTTTCACAATTTTCAATTCTTTCTCATTATTACAAATTACCATATTTCAAGTTTTTATTGCAATTGATTCTTCAAGCTGAAAACTGAATCAGTTGAGGATTTATATGACAAGTACCAGGAGGTTAGTTATTCATCTAATAAATTTCAGGCATGGGGATTTTAAAAACCATTTCATTTCTACATGTAATATACAGGAAGATCTTGTTAGGGAAAACGCTAAACAAAGAAGAAAAACAACAAAAAACTAGTATAAGAGTAATCAGTGATAGATGGAGGCTGGAAAACATACCCCACTTCATGCTTTATTACAAGTCAGAAGTACATTCTACTTCAAGTTGAAAATAATTGTCATTGTCCTTAAGACATGCTATAAAAAATTCACGGTAAGCTTCTTTCAGTGAATCCAAGACCACAGTAAAAGAGAAAGGTAAACTACAAAGTAGTACGACATTTAATGTACAAAAACAAACTACAGAGAATGCTGTGTTACCTTCTATTGTTAAAGGAATTTGTCCTTTATTCACAGAAACACAAAATAACATCATTTCTAGAGTAAAACACATTGACATCACACAAAACAAGATGGTCTAGTATTAAGACCAGGTGCTCCAGAGTAAAAAGCAGGTCATCTTACATAGCTCTTCAGTATAAGAAAAAAAATAATACATATAAAGGATTTTCCTTCATGTCTTCCTGCATAGTGAGCTGGACCACCCACTCATCACCTCTGATTTTGTACATATTAAAATTTGCTAAATGCAATCCTTATAGTGCAACAGAAGGTTGAACATCATGTTAAATACACTATGGTCCTTCTGACATAAGATACAAACCCTTATTTATGTAATGCAGATGTGCTACTGACATGATTGTATAATATTTTCAATACAAGTTTCAGGAAATAATGCATAATTATATAGAAAACAGTCCTGTGGAGAAAAATCTACCTGTGATGCACCTACAATGATCTGCTTTGCTCATTTTCCTGACACAGAGATGACCAGTTTTACTTTTGGTACTTTTGATTGTTTAAATGTTTTCTTTGCTAGTAAAAAAATTAAAGTTGTCATAAATATTTAATAGTCCAGCTACTTTCAAGATAGAGGAGAGGCTGAATAGGTATGGTCCATCTTACCTGCTGCTTGTTGTTTGGAGTATATGGCAACATAGTAGAAACATGGAACATGATTTCATAGTCCTTGTATGTGGTGTATAGAGAATGAGTACCCGTTGAATCAGCTTCAGTTAAGAAAAAAGAGAAAATACAAGCATTATTAAAAAAAATTAAAAACAAGGTTTTGTTATTATAAAAGAAAATCATCAGGCAAGACAAGAATTCCTACTCATCCTTGATCCTAGCCGAAATCAGCCAGCATGTAAAAACTTACCTTTTCACCTGCCAAAGTAAATGACACACATAGATAGCACATATAATTTTGCATACTCTTCCCAGGGAAGAATTTTTTAGGAATAGGGAATTTATACCAGAAAACCCTGAAGAAAGCCTATTTAAGCATGATGACAAGTGATAACAAAGTCTGAAATAATTTTTGGACACCACCCAAGATCTCAGGCTAATCAGAAGGAAACTGAACTGTAAGGAATGTGAAAAGGACTTCAGAAAGGGAGACAGACACTGCAAATGAATATTATCTCATGCATAATTAACTACCGATAGGCATATAATCCACAATATATGAAAGAGCAGAATGGGTTCTTTTAAACATAAATCTCAGGACTGTAAGTTGACCGTAGTGAAGTCAGACAGAAACTTCACTAAAGCAGGTGCTTTGTGAGTAGCAGCAGTCAAAAACCCAGATAGGATGCTAGCATGCTTATAGCTGATGATGGGGAAGGCCCACAACAATGACATTATGATGCTGGCACAGTAACCAAAGGTGCTCTCACCTGTTTTGGGTTCTGGTCACCCTATTTTAAAAGTTACAGAAGAAAGAGAAAGGATCCAGAAACGGGTGACAAAAATAATTATACAGGTATGGTGAGACTTCCATGTGGAGAGAAAATGATAAAAACTAGGATTATGAAGTTTAGAAGGAAAAAAGGAAGAGGGGATATTATTAAAGTTTACAATGTGTTGAAGACAACACTTGATTACAGACAAATTGGGAACTTCTATATTTACTTTTTCTGTCTCAAAAAATGTTCAATTAATTTAAATAATAATGTATTTAATGCTCAAATAGTAAATATATTCTATTAAATGTAACTGCTGTCCACAGTGCAAAGAGCCTGGTTGCAAACAGAATTTTGAAAATAACTAGATTCATATATGCAAAAAAGCATCCTGGTTATTTAAAGTTATATAAACATGCTACTCTATTATATAATCCCAGCTATTTATGTCAATGTATTTTGAAAAGCTGTTAAATACTACATCTTGGCATTTTTTATTAGCAGAGATCATGTTACTAAGGTGATGTTAGCTTTGAGATTTGTGAGGCATTTATAATGCCATAAATACACAGTTTATTTACCCAGATTTTGGGTATGAGCTTTCATTTTCTGTCAAATTTGGAATAATAAAATAGCTTTGCTGTAAATGAAAAACCACAACATTATCCATAAAATGAAATGGGAAATTTTCTACACTATAACTGCATAGATATTTTGCATTTCCAAATCATCTATATAGAATAAAATGGGAATAAGAAAAAAAAAAAGTTGCCTAGAATCTTATTTTAAAAAAATCTCAGTTTATGTTTCAAAGAGATTGGGCTCTCTTTTGCAGCACTCAACACAGGTAGTTTTCCTGTCATGTCAAACTGCTAAATATCTTCTTGTTAACACCATTTACAACAGCACAGCAGCTCAAGTGGAACAGTTTAATCTTGCACTCAGTTCACAGCAGCCTCTATCATCTGCCTGATCATTACAATGGACACTGAAGGAGGCTGATGCACCTGAAAGTCACATGAACATCAACGTAACTCCTTACTAGCTTTTTTTGTTGTTTAACAGTAAGTATGCTAATTTGTACATGAACCCTCATAAATAGAGCATACAAAAACACTCTATTGGAGCATGGAACAGGTTGCCCAGTGAAGCTGTAGATACCCCCTCCCTGGAAGTGTTCAAGGTCAGGCTGGATGGAGCTCTGAGCAACCTGGTCTACTGGGAGGTGTCTGTGCCCATGGCAGGAGGGTTGGAACTAGATGATCTTTAAGGTCCCTTCCAATCCAAACCATTCTATGATTCCACGAAAAGTATTACAAAGAACTGGAAAGTGGGAGCAGGTACAAAAAGAAAAGGAAGTGGGTAAAAAGAAAGAGGAAGGAAGGCCCCAAAGGAGGGGAAGGGGCCCAAAAGGGAAGAGGAATAATAAAGCAATTCTGACAAATAATATGCTAGAACACCACCTATGCATTTAAGCCAAACTTTCAACTTTCTTGGATTAACTTCATTTCAGGCAGAAAAGAGTGCTTTCTCAGAACAGCACTGGTTCTGTAAGCCAATTAGTACATCTACAATCCGAATGGCACATTTGATGATTCCACCGATTATTTCCAAGTACTTCACAGCTTAAAGTGATCTGGCCTACGTGTTCCTGCTGCAGCAGGGGGGTTGGACTTGATGATCTTCAGAGGTGCCTTCCAACCCCTATGATTCAACGAAATCCCTGTTACTCAAATCCAGCTACTGAACCGAAGTAGTCCATATCCACTACAGAGTGTTCACCTTTCCTGCCAATTAGATTCAATCTTTCTTCCAAGTCCAGAACACTTTTTCTGAAGTACAACACAGTAACTACAGGTGTTTGCTTTAAATCAAACCACTGCCATTTAACATTTTTGTCAGTGACATGGACAGTGGGATTGAGTGCACACTCAGCAAGTTTGCTGATGACACCAAACTGTGTAGTGTAGTTGCCATGCTAGAGGGAAGAGATGCCATCCAGAGGGACCTTGACAGGCTTGAGAGGTGAGCCCATGCCAACCTCATGAAGTTCAACAAGGCCAAGTGCAAGGTTCTGCACCTGGGTTGGGGCAACCCCAAGCACAATTAGAGGTAGGGCAGAGAATGGATTGAGAACTGCCTAGAGGAGAAGGACCTGGGGGTGCTGGTCAATTAAAAGACCAACATGAGTTGGCAATGTGCACTCACAGCCCAGAAAGTCAACTGGATCCTGGGCTGCATCAAAAGAAGTGCGGCCAGCAGGTCGAGGGAGGTGATCCTGCCCCTCTAGTCCACACTCATGAGACCCCAGCTGGAGTACTGTGTCCAGTTCTGGAGCCCTCAACATAGGAAGGACATAGAGATCTTGAAGCAAGTTCAGAGGAGGACCGTGAAGACCATCCAAGGGCTGGAGCACCTCTCCTATGAAGACAGGCTGAGAGTTGGGGCTGTCCAGCCTGGAGAAGAGAAGACTCGAGGAGACCTTATAGTAGCCTTCCAGTACCTGAAGGGGCCTACATGAAAGCTGGGGAGGGACTTCCTACAAGGGTGTGTAGTGATAGGACAAGGGGTAATGGTTTTAAATTGGAAGAGGGTAGATTTAGGTTAGACTTTAGGAAGAAATTCTTTACTGTTAAGGTGGTGAGGCATTGGAATAGGTTGCCCAGGGAGGTTGTTGGTGCCTCCTCCCTGGAGGTGTTCAAGGCCAGGTTGCACGGGGCTTTGTGCAACTTGGTCTAGTGGAAGGTGTCCCTGCCGTTGCTGGGGGGTTGGAACTACATCATCTTCTAGGTCCCTTCCAACCTTAACCATTCTATGATCGTGCACTGGAATAGTATCCATCATTTCAAGGTCATAACTGTAAGACAGCACTGCAATCTACTTTGATTTTCTTGTATTAACAGAGGTCCAAGGGATCGACAAATTCATTAGCACCTTTTTACACTGAAGACATGCCCCTTGCCATCAGTTTATGGCATATCTGTTGATGCTGCCTTCTCAGTCTGGTCCCATTACTGGGTTTGATTAGTTAGCTGAAGATTTATCTGATCTTTTCCTTCCATCGTTATTCACCTTTAAAAATCCAACTCATTCTTCTATTCCTTCCAGTGTTTCTCAGCTATTTTCACAATGACTGTCTTACTAAAGAATCATATAATCATAGAATCCTAGGGGTTGGAAGGGACCTCAAAAGATCATCTAGTGCAACCCCCCCCCGCCAAAGCAGGGTCACCTAGAGCACATCACACAGGAACGCGTCCAGGCGGGTTATTTACCAACATCAACAGTGCTCAAAATTAGGACTGACACCAACAATGTACCACTAATAAATTCACCCCACTGAAGGCACATGACTTGGCCAGTCTGCTCCTACTGCAGCTTTTTAAAACGGTGCACTAGAAAACTGTATAAAATCCAGTATGAGTAGAAAATCCAACTCGGTATTTCAAAGGTAAACATGTTACAAGAAACTGTAGGAAAACAAAAAATAAATTATACTGATGAGACAGAAGAAGGAACATCCGTTGCTACAAACTGCAGCTGTGCTCACAATTAAAGGCACAAGAACAAAGTTTCAGAGCTTAATGTTTTCCCCAACTACCTTTGCCCAGTCTTATTTCTGGTTTCTCCTAGCTGTTGGCCCAAATTCAGCACCTGTCAAACCTGTTCCTCTCTTATGCACAAGGATTACACCAAGCACTCATGTTCAACTTGTGTAATATCCAAGTAATTTTCAGTCACTATTTCCAAGGACAGAATCCTGTATTTTTTTAACATACAAAAGTATATGTGTAACGCAAACAAACAGAGCTTTTCCCAATCCCCCTTCCTGCTTCTTAAGCAACAAAGGAACCTTGGATCTTCTTTGGCTATTGGTCTCCTAGCGAATATCTCAGACCCAATCCTAAGTTTATTCTTACTTCCATGTGGTTGAAAAGATGTTAAATAGTACAAATTAAGAATGTAATCTATCTGTATTATTTCATTAGAAACACCGGGGTTTATTGACAAACCCTAAATGAAATGTCAATTTTAAAAGTCCATTCAGTTCCCAGGTTTTTTAATCTATTTAATATTGTCTTTTATATATCGTTTTCATGTCTTAACCAAAAAGTCCCACACTAAAAAAACCTAATACAGAAGCCTACCATTATCAACTAAGTTTATAATCTCATTAAATAGATAATACATGCACTCCTACAACTCGCATTAATCAATCACCTTAATTTTCAGCCACTCTGCTGGACACGTAAGCCAGGTTACCTGGTCTAGCATTATCCAGTTGATCCCGTTTGCCAATTAAAAATATTGAGAAAGAAGACTAAGTGAGGGGGAGGGAAATAAAACATACAGTACACCTACAAAATAAAGTAAAATTATTCAAGTTATAATTTGAAAGATTACTGTGATGTTTATTACTTTAATGTGATGCCCATAAGCTTCTTGGCACCTGTGGGACAGATGACATTTTCAAGCTCTATTTCCTATCCAAATTGTGCAGACTGCCAGCAGATAGACTGCTTCCCCTCTAGAAATTTTAGAAATATACAAACAAAACTTCAAAAGTAGCAGCACTTTTCCACAGTGGCACTGGCAGAGATCCAAAACTAAAGCCCTTGAAGAATCCAATGTTCTTAAATAGGCTTTCAATCAATAGGATGTGTGAGATTTCTCTTTTAAAAATTGGCTGTTAAGGATACTTACCAATTAGGAACCTAATTTTAAACATTTCTAACAACCACCACTGTTCTGAAACTGCTTTTTGCTAGAGCAGCTTTACTTTTACAAATTTGCATAAATTAAAAATATCTTGTGAAAATTTCCAGAGTACATATACAAATAAGCTTCCCCCCATGAAGAGAATAATCTTTCATCGTCTCTACATCACACATTTGCTTTTCATAGGCTGTGAAGTATTGTCAAATGTACAGTAGCCTACATAGCCCTGACCTTTCTTGCAAGTTAATGAGCAGACATTTGTTTTTAAGAGCATCTTTGCAATCAACTGTGCTGACATTAAACAGAGTTTTAATGCAGGAAAATTTCCTGAGTAATGAGTCTTCAAGAACTATTTCATGACAGTGATCTCTAGAAACAGAAGAGCCCAGAGCTGGAAAAGGGACAAACTTGCTTCCTAGCTGTAGACGTAACTGTTCCAACAAAACCCTATATACCTAAGTCACATTAAAAACTACAGTTGTCTCCTCTGCAGGCCTTTCTGTGATATGGCCAGGCCAGAAAAGGCTGACTGATTACTTGGGGTAGCTATTGAAGGTGTATTGCCTGTCTGTATTCTGCTGTTCACATATTCCCCATATCTTAAAGGCAGCTCTCAAGACCATCTCTGGTCTTCAGCATTTAGTTCACCACAAGGTGGCTTTTTTTTTTTTTTTGCTATTTTCTATGCAGAATATGCAGTAAGGGTTTCTGAAAGTAGCTCTCCAAAGAGCTTGGTGTTGTGCCCCCAAAACACCACCTTCTTTTTCAACACTTCCAGTTTGGACTTTGCATACTGGCAGAAAGGAAAACCTAGCACCATCAAGATCAATTACAAAAGTTTGATACCACTGTTCACATTTTCTGCTGTCTAGACCTGCTCATTAAGAACTCCTGTATGTTGTGTAGCCACGTGTTTGCCTGGAGAGCCTACAGAAAACGTAACTCAAAAAATTTCAGACAACTTAAAAGTTCCTAAGCAGTTCTAGCGGATGAGGTCCTGCACATGAGCTTGTAAATCTTGACTGAAAGAAAATTTAGAAAACCTGTCATGAAAGCAGCAGTTTCCACTCAGAGCATTCCCCTTCCTCTCTGATCACTGTGTAGTGTTTATGTTAAGCCTTGAAATATCTTCAAATACAGAACAGGGTTGGTATTCATTACAAGAAGACAACTCTTAAAACCAGGAGAGATACAGTCAACTAAAAGTTTACACACGTGTCCATTCAACAGGTGCTACATTGTCCTACGTAAGATCAAAACCTGACAAAATTCTTTCATCGAGTCAGCAACAAGGAGGAAGTCAGACATTACTGGAAAATTCTGTTTAGAAAAAAATTCCGATCAGGTACTTAAGACACAGTTACAGTTTTCATGGGTGTATCTGAGCAGATGAATCAACTCTTACTCATAAAGCATTTACATATACTATAAACCAGTGTGTGTGGACTGACACCAAAAAAAGGTTAGCGGTTTGGTTTTTTTTTTTCAGATGTCTTAACTAAAACAGAAAAAAGGGATGTCTAGATTTTACTTTAACTACTAAATGTAACATGGAGGTCACAATATAAAACCAGAAGCTGTGAAATAATATTTCCTCTGTTTTCCATACACATTTGATTTTTGACCCAGCTTATTTTCATAACTAATAAAGCAGCACTTCAGAGCTGCTGAAAAGGAAAACCAAGCCCAAGAATTATCGTATAATATATTTCCAGTGAAGGCAAGAAAAATGTAACAGCAAGAAACTGCCTGGTTCTCATCCGGAATAGTGTATATAATCCTAGGCACTAAAACTGAAGAGACTGAACTCAAACCTGGATGAGGGCAGGGGAAGGTTACCAAGCAATACGGCACTGGGTGCAGGGGGGCATTGAGGAGGGAGCAGAGAAATGCACGCTAACCCATACCAGTAAGAGAGAGTTAGCTTTTTAAGGATAACATCACAAAAGCATAGCAGAGACATAACTGCAACGGGTAAATGCACTCAAGGGAGTAAATAAAACAGAGGGAATATAAGTATTGCACCTAAAAGAAAGCAGGCTTAATGGTAAATGTGTGCGAAATAGGGATTAATTTAGGTTTGAAATCACAGGAAGTTTTATAACCCTCTGAGGAGTGATGATTAGGCTGATCAAGAATAGTCTGAGAAGATGGCAGTGTGAACCCTGTAAGAATCAAGGACATATGGGTAGGATGGTGGAGCACTAAAGCATGGCAGGTTACTGTATTTGTGACAGGAGACCCATAAGAGCACAGTTTTGCGGCACTCAAGTTGACAAATGCATTTCAGCTTTCATGAATCAATTCCTTATTTAATTTCCTTTGATGCAAGTGAGCAAAATAGCAACAGATTTCTGTGGGAACTGATTAGTTCCAATACCCAAAGAAAACAAGACAAAATTTCCCTGAGTATCTTAAAATAGATTTACAATTTGAAAATAGCGTGTGCTAGCTGATAAACAAGTATTTCACAAGCTTGATTCCAAAAGTAGGAAGTTTCTTTTATAAATACTGTCACCCAAGATCATTTCCACTGGATTTTTGTTGCAATGTGTTTTACAGTTCAAGTTGATCATAACTGCCAAATTCAGTTTTATTTCCATAATTCAAAAGAAAAATCACAGAGAGAGGAATACATTTGATAGCAGGAATAAGAAAAAATTGCCTAGTATAAAAAACTACACAGAACAGACACAGCAGAAAAGCAATAGATCGACTTGACACCGTGGAGTTACATGGACAGGTTCTCAGAACTTTTTTGGTGACAGTCTATTAGCATATCACTAAAATTATGACATACCAACTGTATCAATTACTCTTTAGCCAACACACTGATGAGGGATTTGGAATGATAACAGCTCCATAGTTAGTTTTTTTGTTGCAGCTTTAGTGATAATTTAATACCAAATTAGTATAAAATCCAGTAATTATCCAATAATAAAGACCGTATGGGTCAAATCACATACTTGCTCTGCTTTCACTTCAAATATTAAGCCAACGCCTTCCTATAGCAAAGAGGCTATTTTTAAGAACTCTCTATAAAGTCAGTTAGCAACCATATTTTTTGCTCACTTAAGGGGGGGAGGGGAGAAAGAAAAAGTCTCACTCTTTGTATCCAGCTGAGCACGATACTTCTCAAATCCTTTGAGTCGAACTCGTTCTCCCAAGAGCTGAAGAAACTCTTCAAATGCTGGACCTGCTGATTCATTATTATACATTTCCTCTTCTGTGCTTTGCCCAGCTTTGCAGTACATGATACCCACCTTAAGCTGGTAGCTTAACTGGAAAGGGAAAAAGATTAAAATATTTAATTTATATACCAAGTGATGCAGCAACTTATTTATTGAATTCACTTCATATTTTTTATTAAGCCCATAATTCACAATGAAAAAATACCAAATTATCAGTCTCATTTCAAATGTTAATTTAGTTTCAAATACTCTCATTGTTTTCCACCATAATTGCCTCAATGATGGCATACTTCTTCTAAAGATGTCAAAATGTTTTCTGAAGTGAAACAAACATTGATGTTCCTTATTTTCAGGAGGAAAACACTGCAGCTTGCAAATGGTGAATGTCTTACACTGAGTCACATGGAAAGCGCTGGCTGAGTAATGCCAGAAGCTTGCCTTTCTTAAGTCTGCTGCCACGGTTACTATCCCATCCTAACTACTACATGCAGAAAGGTAGGGCACAGCATGTGCTTATTTCTATAGCAAGTGACAAAATTAACATTCCCTCACCTCAAAGAGGAGATAAAAAATATTCACCTAATCCTTCATTCACTTTTTAGTAACGTTGAAAGAGTCCATGGCATTCGGCTGGCCTTCTCTGACTTAAAAATGCACTAACAAAGAAAACAGCTAAATTGAGAAATGCTGGTAATACTTCAAAATGCTGTTTACTGGCACAGACCTTCGAACACATTTGTGCTTTTGCCTCCCATTCTTCTCCTAATTTGGTGTTTGATGTTCCTAATACAGCAAAAACTGAGATGCGAATAAAGTAATTTTTTACCCAACCATAATTGTGATTCACCAAAGCAAACGGTTCCCTCCAATTCCAAATGAATGCACACACAAAAAGAACTTCTGTGCCCTTTATGTCTGGACTACAGAAAGAGAAGTCACAGAAGGGGAGAAAGCAGCACCCACAACCATTTACTGCCATCTCCAAAACCAATTTCACAGGCAGGAACTCTGACTGGCAGAGGGCAAAGGAGAGCCTTGGCATCTATGCAACTTTACTGTATCTTTTTTTATTACCATGGATGAATGGTGACAGGGATAAAGTATTAGCACTAGGAAAATAAGGAGAGGGGAAAAAAGAAGGGCAAATATCAACCTGGCTTAATAAGTCCCGTTGAAGAAGTTAAGCATATGTAAAGAGTCAACTCTAGGCTGTTTCTTTTTTCCCCTCTGGAATGTCCCTTATTTTATCATCTGATTCAATGACTACCTGACTGGCATCTTCTAAATGTGTCCACATTTCTTATGATAAAATATGACTACAGTACTATTTAAGCTTCAATTTTGGGTGAAGGAAGTATTTTCAAGGGCGTAAACATAAATGGGATCACCAGCATCCATGAGAAAACAAACAACTGTCCTTTATTGCTTTGAAAATGTCAGCCTAAGAAACAAAACAAGGACTACGTGAAGAGCAGAATATGCCTTCTAGCTGTGTTTTTAGATTTGCTGAACTTAAAAATAATTCATAAGGACAACACAAGCTGGCATTTCTACTGAAAAAAATCTGATCTTGGGGAAGAATGGCATGCAGTCCCCACTACTACACCAGCTTCTGATAAACTTAGCATCCTTAGAAGTGTATTAACTCCAAGTAAAAGCTAAAAACTTGAAAGGTGAATTCTGCTGTGGTAAAACTTCTAAAGTAGCAGCTTCATTTTAATAATCTGAGAGCATTTACATACTTATCTATGTGGGAAAAGTGCACTTTAAATATTTGTCTAGCACCCAGTGAAAGTGGAAAGCACATCTTGGATTAACCAGTCAGCACGTTTATATTATAAATATAGAATTATATAAAAAACTGACTGGCATTTCACAGTATTTCTGTGAATGAGGAGTTGCAATAAACTTCTACTGCAATAAATCAGTTATTGACCTGATATTCAAATTTTAAAATCGTATTTGGAAGTAAACCTGAAGTAAGTCACCATCAACTCTGCATTCAAGTCAGAGATTAGCAGATGGTAATTAGCCAGGAAGCTAATGCAGCCCTAAGGAATTAGATTGCTTTTTAACAGAACCATTCAAATGAAAGTATTTTAATAAAGCAAATAAAAGAACAGCTAGGTGATAAGCAATATGGGCCATAGGTACCGAAGAGCAGATGTTACCATGACTCTAGCAATCTAAGGGGAAGTAAGGAACATGCAACTTAACATACAACACCAGTACAAAATTGGGGCAAGAAGAATATTCCCTCTCTGACACTGGATGTCATATGCAGACATTGAAAGAGTACAGAGACAAAGATCGGCCGTAAAAATGTCATATGAAATTCAAGGAAAGTATGTTGCAGTGAAAGACTTGGAAAGTGCAATCTGTTTGGTTTATCATAAACAAGACCAACAGATGATTTAATCACTGCGTATGAAAACCTTTGCTGGAAAAAAAATCCCACAGCAAATTTACTCTCAAGATGTAGGTAGCAGAGAATGGTATCAGAAGCCAAGATAAATTCAAATAAAGAACTGCAAATTCTTAAATATGGAAACAACCAACTGCTTAAAATCTCATCAAAATATATTAAAAAAAAGATAGCCTATTGTAATCAAAACTGGTGCATGCATATTTGGCTCAATGAAGGGATTACTGGGTGAAATTTAATGGCCATGACAGGCTAAGGTCACTTTATAGGCTTCATTCTTAAAATTACAAAACATCTTATTTGCTATATCAAACAAGCACCTGTTCATGCTGTAATGAAACAGTGTGACACTCAGCAAGAAGCAGTGAAACATTCTGTGTACCCAATTAATAGAGCAGCCGTTACCCAAATTTTCTGTTAGCTTGGAATTGATAAAAAAATGCAGCTTCTAAATAGTACAGAGTGTGCTTATCTTTTTATGTTAGAAGTGTCAAACTGTTTCATTACCACAAAAACAGAAAACACTTTGATGTAGATAATACAGTTTTAACTATCACTTGTCCTTACTGATTTTCAAAAGTCTAAGTAGCAACAGAAGACCATACCATATACCATATCATGGAAGCTTAATGACATACAGGATATGAAATAACGATAATATAATCTCACATTTTTTAAAGACATAATCGACTTCTGAATCAAATTATGTTAAATTACTTTTCAAGTTAGGTGTTTACTAGAAATAATATTGAATTTATTTTTTCAATGGAAATTTCTGCCGGATTTTTTTTTTCTTAGTGAAAATTTTCCCATCAACACTGTTTTTGTTTGTAGGTTCTTGATGGATGGGCGATATCAAGGGTCACTTGAATTTAAAGGCTCACTTATGGAGACATGTGGAATTAAACTCCATCTTTTCCGCTGCTGAAACAGAAAACTTTGGAAAGAGATTGAAGGATATCCTTCAGTCTTCAAGTGCCTGATAAACCTGACTCTGAAAGAAGGGCAGATTAGGTTTAGGCTCAGATAATAAATCACAAACAATGTTTACATGAATATGTGGAATCACTGCTCTAATCATCTAAGGAAAAGACTCAGACTTCCAACTTTTTAGGATCTCATCATCTGAAAAAGATAGTTGCATTGAGCAGTGAAAGCATCTAAATATTCCATCCATCTTTTAACAGGCTATACAGTAAACCCATCTCCCCTCAACTTTATGTGTTTGCTGGCTCACTGCAGTGTTGTTCTCTGCAGGAGCCAATAAGCACATGCAGGTGATACAGATGACAGCATACACTTGAATTTCCAAGAGACCTTTAACAAAGCTTTTACTTCAAGAAGTCTTAAAAACTCTGAACAGCCAGGGTGCACAAAAAGGAACTCACTTAGATGTGTAACTGACTAAAAGACAGTAAGGAGCTGAAGAAAGTGGTCAGCAGAGTAAGGCAGGGATCTGAACTTGGGACATACAGTATTCCAACACACTTTAGCAATTTGATAGAGGTCATGAATACTAAGGTAACTAAGCTTCCTAAAGTTACTGAGTTATTACTCTACAGTATTGGAGTTGAAGAGTGGCTATGAGAGCTGCCAAAGGAACTTATGATAGTGGGTGACTGGGCAAAAGAATGGCAGATGAACCTCAGTGCAAGTAAAGCTTGAAGTGATCCACGTGGTACAAAGATACCCAACTTCGTATCTACAGCAATCAGCTCTGACTTATAGCCCTAATGAACAGGATCTTAGGTGTTCATGAAAATATACTTTCGATACTCAGTAGTAGCAATAAGACAAAATACCAGTAATTATTACAGGGAGAAGAGATAAGAAAGCATACTTAACCAAAAATTTCCCCCATTTTCAGAACTATGCTGTTTTAAAATAGATGTAGGAGAGGAGGAGGGGAACTGGAAGAACTACAGAGAAAGGCAAAAGCATGATCAGTAGCACAGAACAACTCCTGCATGATAAATGACTAACTAAACTAGGACTCATCAAACTGGTGAAGCAGAGGAGTAGGACAGAGAGCCCTAGAAAAGCCTACAAGCTACCAGGAGCTAGGAAGCTAGGGTTCATGCTCGTCCCATTCTCATATTCTTAGCCACGCACCCATTGTTGGTCATGGTCAGTGACCATACTGGGCTGCACCACATATAACCACTGCTGTGTTAGTCTGGATGCTCTGTGGTAGTCACAGCTACCCATTTCTTCATCACCTTGTATCTTGTTCTCAGTGAAACAGAGGAGGTTCTGAAACTCACTTGAAGACAAATTTTGCCACTGGTAGGTATTTGGGGATTCTATACCTTGTACATTTTCATAACCAAATCACAAAGAGGGTGACGCATTCTTCACGATAAGTCACTTATAAACCTGTTTAGAGTAGCTACATTCTCTCCCTTGTGTGGCATATAACAATTAGACCATTTTCAATTTTATCACAGCAATGTTAAACTGACAGCAAAAAGAAACAATAACATAGATGCTAATTCTGTGCAGGAAAGGCTGATCATGAGAAGCAAAAAAGGAAAAAAAGGACAGTCCTGGTAATTGAAAACCACTGGTATGAAGAAGAGGCTTAGAATATTTTGTCATGCAGTTTGTTTTGGGGGGGGCGTGGAGGCAGGGAAAGAGAGACAAGCAGCACCCTTGTAATGGTTGTGCCTATACAATATTACAACAAAGTATTTAGTAACATGGGATATTTCTATTCTACTATGACAGCAATAATAAAACCAAAACAGAACTCTTTCCTCCCCACAATCTTTGAAAACAATCACTTAGTCTCTTTTAAAGTAAATTATAATGGACAATTGCCATAACATTAATCTAAAACTTTAGACTTAGAGAAATGAACTGGATTTCATACAAAGTACTCTGCAAAATTTGGGGTAAAGACATGTAGCATAACTCTCCCTACAAGATGACAAGCTTTAGTTTACTGAGGCATTTAAATAAACTGACTCTAATCACTTAAAGCTAAAAGGTAATTTTGAAGTTCATGGCAGCAATCTGACCGTTTAAGACAATGTGTCATTCTGCAAGTCTGCACTTACCCCTTGTTCATCCAGCTTCATAAGCTGTTCTGTGACTTTCGGAGTGTTGAAGGCCAGCCTCAGGCAATGGATATTCAGCTCAGGAACCACATACTCCAACACTTCTTTTAGGGGAAGTCCCCTGGCTGTGCAATGCTTTGCAGTTGAAGGGATAGCATCTTCCAGCACTGAGCCTCTTAATGTCATAAGCTAAACATAAAAACCAAAACCAGCTTCTATATTGAATTATGCACTGAGAAAAAGTTGATTTGCGATAGCAGTGGAACAAAATGCACTATTTTTCAACTTCTCAACAGAGATTGAGGGCAGTAAGTAACTTACGTTGTGTAAAACAGACACTGATACCCAAAATGTCACTGACAGCTAACAGTAGTCAGAGTATTCCAAATTATTCCAGAGATTTAAGTTTTACAGGAAACTAATACTTGGAAAAATTAGTAGTAGTATTTCTAGCAGAGCATTTCAACGTATAAAAGGTCGTCTTAGATCTACCCACTGCCATGTATAAAAGTGGAAGAAATAATTTTCCTCCTCTTTGCTTGCTCCAAGCCAATATAGCTCCTGTGAGTTTCTCTAGCTTTAACTAAAACAACCCTGACAGTTTCCTCTATATTGCATTTTATGGAACAACTCACTCACTGATGCATTTACTTGTGTTCTGTGTAATATAAACATGTGGCATAACTTTGTCAGGAGAGTTCTGGATTATATGTACATAGAGAAGGCAGAAATCTATCATTGATACTGAAATGCACACAGAGGACCTGGTTTTGCCTGCTCACTTCTAGCTTTTCTTACTATCGTTCCTGAACTGCTTACCTCACTGGTTCTGAATATGATCCGGTAGTTGTATTGAGGTCCATTTTCTTTGATTTCTTCTGGCTTCTCTCTTCTTATACTCACAGCTACTGGACCCAGGTTCTCATCTGCCCCAAAATAGTTCCAGTGTTCTTGCATTAAAAAAAAAGAACACACAAATAGTCTGTTTTCTTAAACCTCAACTGTATTTTCATGCTTAATTATTATATGGGAAATAAATAAGAGTATGTTAAAGTGGTATAAGGATTTTATTCTTATGCTTCAGTTCTCTAATGAGCTCTAATGAGTTTATACAAGAAGACTGAAATTCAACATTACATCTCTGCTTCAACAGGCCTAAAACTTACATTGGCTGTTACAGCAAAATCTGTTTCATTCACATTGAGCTAAGTACAACTAGTTTCCCCTCCTTAAAAATATAAAAAAGAAAGACAAATGCACTGGCCACTATGTTAAAATGGCAGCAGCAAACAATTGCACTTAGCAAAGGATGTAACTTACATATTTTTTAAAGGAAAAAGTGAAAAAACAAGTTCATCAATTATAAAAGGGAAAAAACTGACGAAACTGTTCATAGCAAAAAAATCAAAAGCAAGAGCCATAGAAAAATGAAATGAAGCACAGGAAACAAAGTGACTTGCCTAAATACTTAACAGTGAAGTTTCAAACAACCCTAAGAGCAAAATTTAAGTGCTAAGAGTCGAGTCTAAAATTAGCCTATGGCTGGGAAGGTGGCAGAAAAGAGAATACGAGGATGGAGAAACTCCTCACTAGCTGAACAGTAGAATACTCAAGATACATCTTCATATTCATTTAACCATACAAACATAAAGCCAAGCTTTACATGAAAAAAATATCATAGAAGTGCATTTACAAAAATTAAAGCTCAACAATTGGAGATATTAGTGTTAAAGGCTCCTCTATTGAGCCTTCTGAGCATTAGGAACTACCTTGACTGATGACAGAGGTACATCACCATGAACACTGCAACACAGAAACAAAACTTGCACATATCTCAAGTGACAACAACTGAATTTAAACATACAATACCTGAAAGGAAAATTTAAGAGAAACTGTCAAAAAATAGAAGTCGAGCACTATACAAGAAGAGTAACTCCTATGTCATCACTTTCCATATGCTGCAAGTCTGCATATATGAATGAATTTATACATGCCCAAAAATAGAAAGTTAGAGCTATCTGAAAATTCAACAATTCAAATAAGAAAGGTGAAATTTGGTGGAATGAAAAAAGATGTAATAGCCCTGAAAGAAACACAGCCATACTGTCTGAACTCCTAGATACTCGCTATTCTTAAAAAAAACAGACCTTTAAAACAAGAACTTTAAGAGCAGTCAAATATGAGCTATTCTGCTCTAGAGATAAAAGTAAAGCATTTTAATATCATCATCAAGGAAATAGATATGGAAATAAACGCCATCCAGAGTGAACAGCAGTCTTTTTTCCAAAGAAAATCACTTGCAGTGTTATAAATTTGAGCTCCTCATTTTAAATTCTATTTCTTTTAAAAATCATACTTACTGGTTCTTGCTATGTTTTCCTCCCACACACTAAATGCTTTTCAAGTAGGTGCTCTCTCCTTATGAATTTATTTGTGACTTGGAATTACACCTTTGTCTTCACACAGCTGTCCACCCCTGTAAGCCCTTGGAGGCTCTATTCTCTTCCCCAGTATCTGGTATTTTACTACCCTTTCTTCAATGTTTTCCATTAAAGATTTCAGAGCATGCAAGACAAACAAAATATGCTCACAGCATTCTAAAGCCTGCTTTCCACCAAATTCCTCTGCAAGTCATCGGAAGTCAGTACTATGCACAGAGGTAATTAAGAGTCAAAATTCTTTTAATATCTTGTGGAATATCAAGTAAATATTGGCATAAGTTTTGGGTGACTGGATTAGTCAGGAGTGGGGAAATTATTAAATTAGACCATCCACATAATCCTAATTTCTAAATCTTTATACTACTCCACTAATATGAGCCCTGTAAATGCCACAGAGATCCTGGTTTTTTTTAAAAAAACAAACATCTTACTAGCAACCCTTCTCTTTTCTTCTTCCTCCATTGAGTAACTTGCTTTTTTCAGCATTTTTATAACTCACCAAAGAGTTCGAAGCAGAGATGATCAATGCAAAAGAAGCACAATTACCAAGAACATGAGATCAATTTTCTGTCAGCATATTACACAGCTTCCAAAACCTGAGACAGCTTGGCCATCCCCATACTAAACTGCTTCATGACTTAATGATACACCCTTGCTTATTCAACAGAAAATTTTAAGAAAAAAAGATGTATTGGTAATACATCCTAGAAAGGTCCAAAAATTACATTAGCTTCCTGTACCAACAACTGCACAAATGATAAATTTGTGTATCTTGAAACCAGTCTAGCCTGCAGTTCAGGTAGACAGTTTTCTCAGGAGAAATTATTCTACATCTTGAAAACACCTTTAGGAAGGCTGGTAAGAGGAACATTTGAAGCTGCATGAAAATAATACATACAATTCTGTATAATTTGATTACTCTTTTTAACTAGTTCCTCTTTATTTGGAAAAATGTCAGACGTTTGAATTTTACACTTGCCTGTTAATAGGAATTTTTTTTTTATCATTTTTCCTTCCAAGTTATCTTTCTTGCTCTCCTATTCATTTACTCATTTCTGTTCTCTCTTCTATTCACATTTACTACAGGGTTCAACCTTTACCTTCTTTTTTATTCTCCTTCTCCCCCTCTATGCCACCTCTGCATTAATTCTAAAAGCTATAGTTTATATCCCTGTATGCGACTACTTTTCACTGTGGTACATTTCTTGCATCTCTCCCTGATTTTTCACTACTTCCTGGATCTCTTTGCATCCAACCATTTTCTGTTTCATATAGCAGGACAAGCAGTAGCAGGATTTAAGTGCACAAAACTAAATATTCAATCTAAAGATAGATAACTAGGAGTTTTATTGTAAAAACAAGGGCTTCTTCACAACTGTAATTCAATAATTTTACACCAAACATGAATAGCATAGAAGACAGCTTTTTCCTCCACGCCACACAGAACCTTATGGAAAGCAACACTTCTCCACCTTGACATTATTTCATTTAAACTACTGTTGAAAAATTAGTTAATTAAAAGACATTCAGGAGACAACTAGCAACAACCATGCATTTTTAAATCCATGCCAAAAAGAAATTAATAATTGCTTATACCTGGTCATTAAAACAGATTATACATACTTTTAAAAATAGTTAAGTATTTACCATACAATTCAAAAGATGCTTCCACTGAAAGAACTTAAGTGAAAATACTAATTTCCCCCACGGATCTTTACAAGTTTCTCTTGCAAAATAAATACAAGTATATGCACTTGATTTTGAATGACGCTGTTCTTTTGGGGTTTTATCCTATTTATCTTTGGATATCATGTTCAATTGATGTATTTTGTGTACTCGGACTAGAAGTAAAAATTTTAAACACTTCACCATGATCCCTGCATCAAACATTTTCCTCTAATCCTACCGCAGCGTTTACACCACTGGAAAACTCTGCCCAGCAGTTCTCTAGAAAAAAAAAAAAGGCAACATTTTTAGAGCTCAGTGCTGTGATGTCTTCAGACTGTTGCTCATGACCAGGCTGTTAACTGGAAGTTTTCTGTAAGTCTACCCAAATGCTTGAAAGGTACAGCTTTGGGCATAGAATATGCAGCAATTTAAAGCATTAGAAGAAAGAGGGTTTTACTGGCTGCTAACAGTTAAAAGGAAAGCTGACCAACATTATTTCACCTGTAGCAAACCAGCTCAGGAAACTATTTACTTCTCAGTCAAGTCTTTCATTCTAAGCCAGTAACTCAAATTTTTTCCTTAACAGTAACTATGTTAGCAATTACTGCCTGATAACCTAAGCTAAACAGATGCTCTTGGTTCTTTCCATGAGAACTCTTAATTCCCAGACACAACTGGGGGACAGAGAGAACAGACTGCTCCTCTGGAGCAATATGCTCTCTTTTCTAAGCACTTACACGAACTGACGGAAACAAATTTTTCCATCCCTATGGTTTTATTATTGATAATTAGTAAGTCTTTAACATAAAGCTATGGATAGGGTAATAAGCTTGGCTGTCCTTGAAAAATATTTTATTGCTATTAACTAACCCTAAATGTATAAAGATTATTAAGACTTCATCTAGAATACATACACAAAGCTTTCACCCATGTATGAGAAAGAAATTCAAGTCTTGATAACTTATGACCAGACATTCCAAATTTCTAAGTAGAAAATAGAAGACATTACAATACCGCCTAAGTCTGCAGTTTGCTTATGTCTTAAATATTGTGCCCTGATCTCAGCTGGAAAACGTACAGAGAAGGGCAACAAAATATGATTGAGAGGAATAATGTGGTAGAGGTTTCTAAAACAACACATAGCAGGGAAGGTGAGAAAACCAAACTTTTTCACCCAGCAGTGAGACTGTTTAATCTGAAGACCTTAGTTTTAATTCCCAAAGGCAGTAGACAAAGCCAGTAAAACCTGGCTCTTTATTACCAGTATAGTCAAGCTGCAGATCTCTTTGGTGCTGCAGGAGCACAGCTGTGAATGTTGGAAGTTTACTCAGGGTAACAGACAACTGGATAAATGTCTGGAAGCTAAGTCCAAAGACTACTCAATACAAATGATACTATCAGCAGGTTAAGAAGTCCACTAATCTACACAACTCCAGAGGCTGGCAGAGTACACCCGGACAGTATCGCTCTGCCTTTGCCCTATTCTCACTCTTCTTTCAGTATCTGTTGCTGACCTTTGCCAGAGAATAGGGCTAGAAGTTCTGGGTTGACCTAAGACAGACGACTCTTCCTTTCTCTGAGAACTACAATTTTATGTCCAGAAGCAGTAAGTTCAAAGGCTTCTTTTTTTTTTTTTTTTTTAAATAAACTGAAGCATTGTAGCTCATAGTACAAAATTAATGGTGGGGTGAAAAATTTTACATATTTAAGAATCCCACCATCTCACAAAAAAAGACATTTTTTCTTACATTTCAGTAACAAGGCCTGAACGATGTGTTCCTCCTGTCAAAAAATAGACTTTTTCTCAAAACTGAAGTTCATCGGTTGCCTTACCATGTATTTTCTTAGAAGATTATAGTTACAAGATTTTATACTCATAACAACCACCAGATAAACAAAAAAGTTAGAATGCTCTACAAGGAAAAAAATAGCCCAGAAAAGTAGCCTCAAAACATTTTACAAGTAGCTTCATGAAATCTTCCCTTCCATTCCCCCACCCTTACTTTGGTGCCACTGTGTAGAACAGGAAAAAAAAAAACCCAAACAAGTCCAACTTGTTTTCCTTTTTATTAATTTTTAAAGCACCATGTTGAGAGAGAAAATATTTTATTTCAATAATCACAATTTTTTAAAAAATTTTGCCTAGTACCAGCACAGCTTGAAACATTTTTATTGTCATTAATGCTCTCATCTGTGTATTTCAGCCAGTATTCTGATTTCAGTCCAGAGCCTCCAGATTACAAAGTTGCCCTTGGACACAACCAAGCAGCAAGAGCTGAAAGCACAGATGTGTTATGGCACAAGTAAAAAACACATTGACACGGGTAAGTCTTACTCTGTCCAGCTACCTACTACATCTATTTAAAATGCAAACCTCTCCAACATAGAGGCATCTTAAAAGAAGGGATTAAAGTTAAGAAACGGAGATGCCAGAAGAGACAGTGTCATCTTAAGTCAGAAAACGTAGCCATTGAAGTTGAGATGGGCAAATGTTATACAAAAACCCATGACTGCCATGTAAAATACAAATAACGATCAACTTCCTTTAGTAAGTTTCTCCCATATAGAGTTATGCTTTTTGTTCAAAGCTTAATCTTATTTCAAAGTCAAATTCGTGCAGTTTTCACAAATTTGTTCTTGTGCTGGCTTCCCACCCCCCTCCTTTTTAGCACTACATTACCACATACCTCACTGCTTATAAATGTCTAGACTTAAGACTCCTTAAGACTCCTAATTACAAGTCCCGCTATGATATACATCTTTTTAAATACACCTTTAAATAGTGACCTTGCAAATAGATCTTTTGCAATAGAAGAGTAACATTCCTTTCCTGTAACTATAAACATCTCCATGTGAGATAGTTGTGTATGAGCTGTGAGCCTTCCATAGTGAACTGAAGGAATTTTTATCATCCTGCTAGGTTCACTTCTCTCCACTGAGTACACAAAGGGAGTCGGCACAATCAGCTCAGATATAGAGAAGCTGAATCCAACCCTCAGAACCCGGTTATAAAGTTCTTTTCCCAAGAGCTGTACCATTTTTCTAACCTCTACCAGAACTCCACCACTCTCCACCAGTATTTTCACATTTACAAGTCTGGACACCAGGCAAGAATATTATTTAGCAATAGTTTAAAGGGTCAAGTAATACGTTGATTTTACCTTAGTATTTTCTCTACATACAAATTCACATCCCTCTGTGTACACTGATGAACTTACCCAAGAGTCATCCATAAACGTCACATGCAAATAATTTACCTTCCATCAAGACATTTTAATTAATTTGGACCATGTTAGTAATACTCCAGCTCAGTGATACCTCCCCCTTACACTGCTAAAGTATGAGATGCATCTATCATTCAAGGAACAATACCTGTAAAAAATGAGCTATTACTTCCATATCATTTAATATTTCAGTCAAGTCACCATCAGTATCTCACCAAGTTACCTTGGAGAAACTAAAATGGACTACATCAATGCAATGGCTTTCATTCTTTTTCTTTTTTTCTAAGACACAAAAGATTAACAGTGTGTGGAGGGGTTGTTTTGTGACAAGACCTACTTTTCATTAAATCCTGTTGACTGGCATCATTATTAATTTTTAACTGGAAGTTCTTTGTTGATATAGTCCCAAATTACCTGCTTTATTTCAAGTTGGAATGAAAACAAACTGAAGGATTACAGTTCTCTGGGTTGCTGTTTTTTATTCTTTTCAAGATCTTCTCCAATTCTATGAATTTCTCCTGGTTTGAGATCTTTTAAATTTATCATTGCTGAATCAAAACTCTTTGCTTATACTTTTAAGACTACAAAACTACCAAAGGCTTGCTGACTTGACTAACTGATCCCACCAAAACTATCTTTCATCACCATCTATTCAATTAATTACATCCCAACCTCCTCTTCAAACAAGGAAATTTCTGCATCATTACTTACTTCATGCTATAAAAACTTCCAGTTACAACTGACTTCCTCGATTTTCTTGTCTTATTATGCTGCTTTAGGTTTTATCACTATCCCATCTCTTTTAGATTAGCCTCAAGTTTGCTTGGGGCAAGACTGGGTGGCCAACAAAATGTGTTTGGTACACATAGAACTGTGGGGTCTGGGCATATCTGATGCCTCTTTTACACCTCTCAGACAAAAATCTCTGGTTGGAACAATGACTCTGGCTTGTGTCTACTAGACTGAACACAAGCATAGTGAATTTAAAATCCAGTTTTAGGGCTTACGGAAAAAAATTACAGCTTCTTCTCTCCCTCCAAATGCACTCCATACATGTACTGACACTTTCGTATCTGGTTACCACTCACCAATACCCTTAGGATTAGGTTATGTCAATTGTACCTAAATCATCCTAATTACGACTAGAAAGAAGTGGAGATACAACAGTGAGTGGCACCAGAGTAGCATGAGTGTGGTTTCCCTTAAGGATAAGCCTAACTAATAAATTGCTGTTGCCTAAGGGCTGAAACACCTCCTTCCTTTTGTTGTTAATTCTCATTGCTTACCTGGCACTAGGCTCTGGCACTTCTCTGACTGCAAGGAAAGCTGATTTGACTCACTAACACTGGAGAGAAATAACCAAGCAATAAAAAGTAAATTTATTGTGATGGCAAGATTTCTGCTTGGTTAGTAAACTGAACTGGCTGATCAAGATTTCAGAAAACTAAAAAAACAGTACAAGGAAGGGGAGGAATTAAGTAATCTCTTTTTAGTGCTGAAATGCTGTTAAATCAGGTCAGCTGTAACACAAAACTGCACATGTAGTTGCTAATTACAAAACTCACCAGAGTGATAAGGAATCAAATTGTTCTGGAGGGAGACAGATAGGAATGTAACCGCATGGAAAGGTCTTTAATCTCAGGCTGCCCCCTTCAAACATACCTCATATTGCACATCTGGCTTACTGTTCTCAGGAAACCAGTATTTTCCCTCACTTGTTTCTCTCCAAAGGATGTGGATTAGCACTCTCAAAAGCCATGCAGCAAAGGCTACCTCTCAGCCCTAGAAAGGCTGCAGAAAAAGGAGACTATGGAAAGTGTGACAGGAGCCACCCAACCAAAGGCCAATGCCAGGAAGAAGAGGCAAAAGATGGACTTATTTTGAGGCAAGAGAAAAATGGGAGATGAGATTATTAGCGGTAACACACACTTAACGAGTTGAAGGGTTTTTTTTACCGACCATCCACTTATTTCAAACAGGCATCCCTGTTGCTTTAATCTGCAGGAAACAAGCTCATCTAAACTAATTTCACTGAAGAGGTGAAACCCAGTCCTGATCACTGGTAGCTAAGGAACAAGCACTCTTCAGGTCAGTCATTAGGAAAGAAGGAAAGGAAGAAGTCAGAGAGCCATGGTCAATGGGACAGAATCTAGTTGGAGGTCTGTGACTAGCAGAATCCCTCAGGGGTCAGTACTGGGACCAGTACTATTCAATATTTTCATCAACGACCTGGATGAGGGAACAGAGGGCACTGTCAACAAGTTTGCTGATGACACCAAGCTGGGAGGAGTGGCTGACACACCAGAAGGGTGTGCTGCCATTCAGAGAGACCTAGACAGGCTGAAGAGTTGGGCAGGCAGAAACCTAATGAAATACAACAAGGGCAAGCATAGAGTCTTGTATCTGGGAAAGAACAACCCCATATACCAGTACAGGTTGGGGGCTAACCTGTTGGAGGGCAGTGTAGGGGAAAGGGACCTGGGGGTCCTGGTAGACAGGAGGATGACCATGAGCCAGCAATGTGCCCTTGTGGCCAAGAAGGCCAATGGCATCCTGGGGTGCATTAGAAGGGGTGTGGTTAGTAGGTCAAGAGAGGTTCTTCTCCCCCTCTATTCTGCCTTGGTGAGGCCGCATCTGGAACATTGTGTCCAGTTCTGGGCCCCTCAGTTCAAGGACAGGGAACTGCTTGAAAGACTCTAGCGCAGGGCCACAAAGATGGTTAAGGGAGTGGAACATCTCCCTTATGAGGAAAGGCTGAGGGTCTCTATACCTTGGAGAAGAGGAGACTGAGGAGTGACCTCATTAATGTTTATAAATACGTTAAGGGCGAGTGTCAGGAGGACAGAGCCAGGCTCTTATCAGTGATGTCCAGTGATAGGACAAGGGGCAATGGGTGCAAGCTGGAGCACAGGAGGTTCCACGTACATGAGAGGAAAAACTTCTTTACTGTGAGAGTGACAGAGCACTGGAACAGACTGGCCAGAGAGATTGCGGAGGCTCCTTTGCTGGAGACATTCAAAACCCGCCTGGACAAATTCCTGCGTGATGTACTCTAGGTGATCTGGCTCATGTAGAGGGGGTGGACTAGATGATCTTTCGAGGTCCCTCCCGACCCCTAAGATTCTGTGATTAGATCAGTTCTATCCAGCAGGAGATAGCATAGCAAAAGCATGCAATCCTGCAGACAGAAGTCCTAAAGTTAAGAGAACTTTGGGCCACATTCCTTTTGATTATTTCCAGAATCAGGAAGAACAGACAGTGAAGTGAGATCTGCATCTCACAGTGCCAGTATACTTTTGGGGAGGGGGGCATCTGAGTAATGTTTGGGTTTTGCATGTTTCTTTAAGTCAAGAAGCTTTGATCTGGTATTTTTTCCTGCATACCTCCAATGGAAATTACAATCCTTGGTTCGAGTAGAACCATATGATAAGAGAATTGTACATTGCAACATGTATGTGTGTGTGTATATATATGTATATAAAGGGATACTTCATTTCTGCAGAATCTCACAAATTAGAATTTTCTTTCTAGAATGATGGCTATAATTAAAATAGTAAGTTTTTTATCTATTATTGACTTAAAATACATTTTTTAAAAGTTTTGAAATTTATGATTAAGACATTAAAATGTCCAAAGATGCTAACTTTCCACGCTGCACATCCTGTTAAATCCTCAGTACATCAATTCTTGACGTGGAGAGAAGAAAGTTCTCTCATATTCGGATTTTACTTTCTTAAATCTTTCAAGTGTCAACTCCTGCCCACTCCCATGGATACCAAAGCTGTGTTTCAAGACATTTATAATTTGTAGCCATTTTTAACTGTTATGTATACCAGTAATAAAGTAATAAACTTTTTTTTACTTCAACACTACAAATGACTATCAGACATATCATGTACTGTTCAATAAAATATATAATGCTTAAGCGCTGATGATAAAAAAATTATATAATTCTTGCAAATACTATTATGTATCAGCTGAATTTTTTATGTTGGTAAAACAAAAAATCATTACTAAAACACAAGGAGAAATGAAATGTACCTACCTTTCTGATAGAAGAATTTTCTATAATAATATGCACCAAGGTCCACATGTTCAACGATGTATCTTTTCACTCTGTCTAGATGTAAAATCAGATTCTCCTTGGGAACTTCCAGAACTGCTACTCCAGCATTTGTGCAATGAGAACTCAGAGTTGACTCAAATGAGGCACTTTCACATCCACTGAAGGAACCTGAATTAGATTTGGAAAGGCTGATCTTCCTCTCCCCTTCTCCACCTATCTCATTACGAAAATAAGGACAACTCATCACAAGTTCATTGCTTTTATCATCCCCCTGGTCCATATTGAGACTTCCTTTTGAATTCAGGTCTTCAGTGCTGCCCATTGGAGAGTTGAAACTTGCAGAATGAGACAAGGGTCCAGAGACCAGTGATGCCACAGCAGCAGCAGATGCACCTGTGGTTGTGTTCCTTCTTTTAATAACATTGTGCCTGTTGATTGCCGCTTCATTTAAATCAAATAAAATACTCTGTACATCATAATGAGCAAAACACTTTGGACAAGTCCAAGGCTTGACGCTATCTTCTGACCTGTTATCTTCAAGATCAGAAGACTTCCCAAGCTCCCCTTCACCTTTGGCATTGCGCAGCTTACGAAAAATTGATGAATCTCCTGTCTCTGATTTTGAGCGTCTCTTCAGTGGCTTTTCCCTTTCCTTAAAGAGTCTCAGGTTTTCCCTTTGAGTAATAGGTCCATCTATCACATCTAGAGAGAATCCTGAACCTTTGCTTCCACTGGCAATCAGGAGTTCACTGAGCTTAGTTGTGGCTGGGCTTCTCTGATCAGACTTTTCATCTTTATAGCCCTTCAGTAAGTCAAAAAAACTTTCCCCTGAAGTTCCCTGCTTATCTATGGAAGATGTGCTGCCATACTCCCTGTGCAGAGATGGTCCTGATTTAAAAGTGGGTGAAATACATTCATCAAAACTATCCACATCAAGCTCACTTATGGTAATGTCGCTGTTGCTGCGCTGTCTTATTCTGCGAAGAGCTTTCCTTGGGGAACTGGGGTAGCCGTCAGGTGTAAGAAACCTGGAGTCTAGATTCTCAGATTGTCTGGTCTTGCTTTTAAGTGTGCTCTGGATGCTCTTTAACATGACAGAATCACTAGCATTCAGGTTAACAGAGCTTCCCTGACTCCCAGGACTGCTTTTAGAAGACATGCTGTCAAGGCAACTTGACGTTTCAATATCTTGACTAGACCTGCTTGTTTCCTTGATGTTCTCCTTCCTTGGGGGCCAATCAGCAATTCTTGCCCTGACCCCCATTTTAGGGACTCCGGGAGTAGAGGTAACATGATGGGAACTTTCATTGCGAGGAGGTCCAACTGGTGCCATGACTGCAGATCCTAAGCTGCCATTCTGTGACCTGAAGCGCCTCATATAAAAGTCATCTGAGTGGACTTTTGAGGTGCCATCTGTTCCAACTGATACCCCAGTGGCAACAGCCCTTTCAGTCTGGGACCGCTTCAAGCTGGTCATGATCTTTCAGTATGTTCAACCTTAGTAAGTTCCAAGAGAAAACACAGTCATTTCTGCTTTTTAAATGCACAGTCCTCTTTTGGAGAATAGTCTCCAAAATGTACAATGGTTGCATGAGATCTTAATCATGGACATTTAAGGACACAGTTAAATGCAGGATGTCTAGAAAAGTCAGATATTCAGTAGGTTTTGATATGCCATAATTTCATTTGACTTTTGCATTTTAAGAAGTAGCCATGCTTCAATACATTCAAACTGTTTTAACATCACTTGTGCTCCAAAATGTCAGAGTTGTAATCCAATTGCTTGTGGTACTTTTAAGCCTATAACAGAGAAAAAGGGAGATAAAAGCATTAATCATTTAATACATAACTTACAGAACTAATTTCTAACAAACATGCTTTTAAATCTTATTGACCATCATCTGAAAAATGCAAAGTTGTGTTTTATGGTGGTGAAGAGTTTTCTAGGTATTATTGGTTTGTGTTCTGAAAAAATACTTTTACCTTTGGATTCCACATCTAAACACAATGTTTTCCTTATTCACTGATTAGTGATACATTTTAGTTGGGTTAGTGGACAGTTTTACAAAGCACAACTAGGGAGCTAACTTCCTCAGCTGACAGGTATATACAGCATACATTTCCTGCAGGATCCAGCTTAGGACTCCAAGTTTTGTTTATAAACACTTTGAAGAAATTACCATTTACAAGTCATACATCCTTAGTTGCAATTAGGTATTAACATTGCCTATTTAACGTTTCCATTAATGTACATAACTATGGTATCCTAACAAAAAAAAAGGAAGCTAATTAGCAAAAAGATTACAGAACTATAATAGCAAAAATGGCTGTCAATGACATTTATTCTTTTTTGCACAGCCTTATTTGCAGATTATGGGTAGTCCAGAAAGCAGGTATTACCTCTGTCCAGATTTCACAACATAGAAAAAGACTAAAGCAAAATAGAAACAGAAACATACTTTTAAATAGCTTGGTATGAAAAGTTCCATTTATTTCCCTGGCTAACAAGATATTGTCTGCTACAGCTCCTGTATAATACAGTTCTACAAAGCCCTGGAAATTAAATGCTTTCCCATACCTCATCAGTACTGAAGTGATTACAAAGCATTTCTTACACTACCCTTTGAGGAGCTAAAAAAAATAATCCACAAATACATCCTTGCTGGTAGAAGACAAAAGCATGAGATGGTCAAGATAAAATCTTGCATTGCTGTCTACATCCTTTAACACAAAGAAGTTAATAATTTTCAAAGGCTGAACCAATTACACAAAATGTGGCCTTTAAATATTTGCCAAACGTGTGCAGAGAGATGCTGCTGAACCAGCACCGCGTTGACAATACAGTATTGTCTACAAAACAAGGCTTTCTGGGAAACTGCAGTCTCTTCTCAAAACTATGGAGTACTTTGCTGCACACTAATTAAATATCAAACCAAGACACTTTGTGCCTCCAAAAGCAACGTTTTAACTTCACCTGCCATAGACAGCACCTCTTTGAAACAGCTGCTCTTTAAATAAGCTGAACATATAATGAATACTTAAAAAGTAAGCTGACTGCATCACACGTAACAAGTGTAGTGTATTACTGTAATTGCACAGCCATTTACAGCAGTGTCGCTACCTTCCTTCTAATTCTGCTGCAGTGATACTGCTGAAACAATACTTGTTTCTACCTATATAATTAGAATAACTTTGGAAAGGCAATCTATCCATGTAGCTATTGCAAAACTACTGAACATTCAGCTGTAGCTTTTTATAACTTTCAAACACTCTTCAGTCTAACAGCTGATGAAGCTGAGGAAACCACCTCATGCACAAGTAAGATCAAGGATGGAAAAATGCAAACATCGTGCACCATCACATCACCTAGTGTTCTATCTGTGCTTTTCAACACTGCCAAAGCAAGTGTCGTTCCTGCAATAAGCTCTATTAAATGGGAACACTGCACAGTCCCACCTGAAGGGCTACAGGGACTTGCTTTTATAGAAAGAATGGAAGGAAAACAGACTGAAAACTGGTAAAGATTTAAGGGCAGGAGGTAGACTGGCTAAAATGGATAGTGAAGGAAGAGTCAGTTGAGGGTGGAACATCACAAGTAGCACATGCTCCTCTTCATAGCCTGTAATGAAACCCAAAATTTCTGTCCCTCACCATTCCTCTTCCACCATCAATATCCCTGAAAGCAAAGTATGTATTTTCTCCCCCACAAGTGCTGGTCCTTACAGAAACAGATAACCTACCAGTACAAGTTTCTCATTAACTCAAGGGCAGAAGTTCACGCAGTAGCTCTAAAAAATTTCCAAGCCTGGTGTTACTCATATCAACATCCAAATGCTACCAACCTGTTGCTCTCATCCCCCTAAATTATTGATCTTAAAAAATTCCAGGGACAACCATCCTAAATAAAGATATGTATCTATGTAATACTACTTACTTTTTAAGTGCTCTGTGGAATTTATTCTTGACCTGTTTTATATATGGTACAATCATTAGTTACATGACTATACAGTACATTTTCCAAAGGAAACACTTTGTGTTCCTGACTCAGCATTAAGGATGTCCTACTCTGGGGACCAGCTGTTTTCATGTTCTGCAGGTTTCTGCAACTGTCCTACTTCATCTGCTATAGCAGCTGGAATACAGGCAATAAATGACTGAGGTAACAGCTGATATCATACTGTGAAGAACTGCATTCCACCATTGCCTGTGTATTTTTTAATATGCAATAAATCACTAAAGTTTTTTGGATACTGTAATTACCCATCCCATCTTTTGTTGTTTCACTAGGACTTCCTACCCCGGTGTCTAGTTTGAAACCTAGCGTTCTGGTCAAAAAGGTTTCATTAGCTCCAACCAAAATAAAGTGAGAATATTAGCTTTAATAACATTAAAAACTCCTCAAGTACACCTGAGTATATCGGTCATCAGATTTAATGGAAAAGGAACAATAACGGCAACTTGCGCTTTAACATTTTCTCATATTCATTACTTGCAAAACATGACAGCATTAAAGACAGGGTGAACCATAGGTGATTTAAATGACCATCAGTTACCAATAACCAGATAATATTATGAACTTAAAAGCCTGCAGAAAGTGAAATATTAAGTAGCTGAATCGCTACCACAGAGTATGTAGTATATTAAAATCAGGTACAAAACAGTCAGCATGGTATCTGCTTCTAAAGATGCCAGACTAATCGTGAAAAGTAACAACTCCTATTTTGTTACTATTTCAATACAGAAAATATATAATTCAAGGTACAGCTATGAATATATGTATGAACAGAATATGGCAAGGAAAAAACAGCATAACCAAGGAAACGTATGCTTCTCCAATTAATCTAACTTATTGAGGAAGCAAAAAAAACACCTAGATTAACTCCTACATATAAAAAAAGTCAAACAAAAACCACATGCAAAAACTTGTAAAAGAGGTACACTCAAATTTAGTACCAATTGCATAACTTAACTGCTTTTTAAGAGATCAAGCTTGGAAAACCCATGATCCGCTTATCAGATTGCACACAGTAATTAGTAAAGCAAGCCAAGGATCTGTTCAAAATGGGTCTCAAATCCTTAGGACAAAGTTTATTAATAATTTTTTAGCAGCACCAGAGTACTTAGCATCTGTAGCTCATTTTAAATGGAGACTAAACAAATCTGTCTTCATTCTTCCCCTATTTATAGCTCTATCATCACTTTGCTCCGTCCTCCAAAACTGGGGTTCCAGCCATAGGACAAAGGACCATTCTGATAAAGTAAAAGGTCCTTCTAGATTGAGCCAAAGACAGTTTTGCAGCCCTGTGTCATGTTGAAAAGGCAGGTAAGTCAACAGATCTTGATTTATTATTCCTCATGACTGAATTAACCACCAGGAAAATGAAAAAGACCCACCAGTCAAGACTTCATCCAGAGGCCTTTGGACAAAGCAAATAGAAGCAGTTGATTAAGAGGAAACATCTCACTCAAATCAGCTCAAGATAGTAGAACAACCCAACAACAGCACACTAATCAGTCTTTGTCTTTGGTTCAGGTAGCCAAATGAGATGATTCAACATCTACTTGTTCAGATAAATGGAAAAAAGCAGATCAAGCTTGACGCATCAATTCAAAGACCTCCTGTTACAGCTTCTCCTAGATTTAGTTTTCTGTGGGATGGTGCTGGTTTCCTTACAAAGTAGTGACTTGACCCACAACCGAGCCTTACCTGAAGAGGTTTAATAATTACTGTGCAGATGCTGGGAACATGCCAAGATTTCAGACTATAGGATCTCAGATGCTAGTGATTCTAATATGCTAATGAGATTGATTTGAGGGCACCAAATTATTTATGATACATAACATTCTAGAGGAAGGACTCTGTATTTCACTATCAGCCCTCATTAAAATGTGTCATTTCATCATTAAAAATTTGGGATAAGGGAATCAGTTTTTAAATTCCAGAAGTGTCTCACTTTCACCAAGCTCCATAGCTCCTCTCTCTCACCCCTCCAGTCAAAACAATAAAATATAGTAGATGGTGGTAAATGCAACGTATTACCAGGTATATTTTAAAATACTGACAACTGTACGATAAGGAGCAATTAACAGCATTTACAGCTGTAACAGCATTTTACAGTGAGTAGTTTTTAAAAATGTGTAACTGAAATTACACAGGTCCTGCACCTGGGTTGGCGCAACCCCAGGCACAAATACAGGCTGGAGGGAGAATGGCTAGAGAGCAGTCCTGAGGAGGACTTGGGGGTGGCAGTAGATGAGCGCCTACAGGAAAGCTGGGGAGGGGCTCTGCACCAGAGAGGGTAGTGATAGGACAAGGGGCAACGGTTTTAAACTGAAAGAGGGTAGATTTAGGTTAGACATCGGGAAGAGGTTCTTCACCATGAGGGCAGTAAGGTGCTGGAACAGGTCGCCTAGGGAGGTTTTGACACCTCCTCCCTGGAGATGTTTAAGGCCAGGTTGGATGAGGCCTTGTGCAGCCTGGTCTAGTGTGAGGTGTCCCTGCTCATAGCAGGGAGGTTGGAACTTGATGATCTTTAAGGTCTCTTTCAACCTTAACCGTTCTATGATCGGTTTACTGAAATTTAGCCCACTAGGGATCTCAGTGCAAAAAACACATGCGTTACTGACAGTAACCTTGGTTAACTTGTACTGGAAAAAGAAATGGCATCATCATAAAACCTGAAAACTAGCAGTTCTTCTGAAAACAGCAAATAAGTAAGAACAACAGAAGATATTTTATATATTAAAGCTTTGTCTATTTCTGTCACAAATTCTTACCTGAATTATAACACAGATCAAATCCCAGGAAAGAAACGTTAATTTATCAGCCAGTTAACTTACTATATGTACAAAATAATGTCTAATTTCAGAAAATGCATTCCCCAGAGAAGAAAAAATTAATCTAATCTTTAGAAATACTTATCTTTGCATGGTTACCTATCATCAACTTTATCCTTTTTTGCAAAGGATTACTTTAATCATTATAATTGAAGGAAAGTTAAAAGGTTCTTCTTTCAGAGGAAGTTTTTATCAACTGAAAGGCTATTTCAAGAATAGAGTTTGGTATTTTACTAGCTTATCAGGGTTCTTTGTTATGCTTAGAACTGCTGGGTTTGTGTTGACTGAATTTGTGAACAACTATCAGCTCTGCACAGGATGAAAGAGAAATTAGGGAATCTGTCTTTCTCCTTCCCCCGCCTCCCCAATTTATGTTATCTACAAAATTTGCCACCAATCTACACATAAGCAAGTCTGTGTTTCTGTCTTTTTCTCTGAACATTTCCCTGCTCCCTAACCCTCAGTAGAGAACCTTTGCTCCAAGGAAGCAGAGTGCCATCTGTTGCCATTTACACAACCACCCCCTGCACTGATCAGCTGAGGTTTAATAGTGCTTTATTCTTAACCTCATTGTTGCTCAAGTAGCTCATCCTAAAATATGTGAACTTAGGCAAGGTTACATTGGTTTCAAGATGTAATAGCAATTAGTATAAATTACTACCATCAGTTTCCACACTCTCGTAGTATGTCTTTTTACAGGCAAACACAAAGTTGCTCTGCCACACGGTGAAACAGCCAGAGGGGGCGTGAGGGCACTAGAGAAGGGTGCTGAGGTTGAGCTTCTGTGCTGTGGCACTCGGCAGAATTTGCACCCTCAGGTTTCAAGCCCTGCTAACCAGTCATAAACCATCAGTTGTCTCAGAGCACAGAGGATCAGCTGGCCTCCCTGTGCAGAAGACCATAAAGTCACACTCAATAATCATACTCACTTGCCATCAGTAGTAAAATGTTCATGACATAACAGGGTGGTAAATGAAGCGTAATAAAAGCTATCAAATTGAGACAGATACAGGAACACAAGGGACAGTTACCCCTACCTGTGCATTTCAGCACATTTTGCTCCATTATGGTCTCCCACTCATTTTTCTCCATGTAAACACTACAATATCTTGAGCCAGAATTGTGTTCTCTGTTTTCACAATTTTGTACCCATTAGTCAAGACAAGGATATTGCAGTACTCAAGCATACAAGAAACAAGCCCTTTAAAATTCCTTTTAACTGAGACAGAGAAGGAGAGTCAGAAAAGGCAATGCACGTTGTCGTTCCCACTTCAACACTCATGTTGCATGTTGGTACCAGTGTCACTCATTTAGTTAATTAAATGCAGAATCTCTTTCCTGGAAGCTAACTTACAGGATCTGAAAAAAAGACTTTGACAAGTCTTACTGTATTCTATTCCTGGAATGAGATTGTTAACAGCAATAGTTTATTTTTTTATAGCAGCACTTGCTCTCTAGGAAGCAACTCCAAACCAGTGCCAAAAGATGAAAAGAAAATATTCTAGCTTCCAGATACCATCTCTGAAAAAAGTAAATTTTTAGCAACTACAAAAGAATTCCACTTACGCCCCCACCCTCCCGTTTCTTTTTTTAAGGATATGTTTCTCTTCTGTGTTTGTTTTTCAGTTTCCAGCTGTTAATATATTGCATCCATGGGTAATGGTTCTAGAAACAGACTGCTCTCTCTGGTGTGTGGCCTCTTGTAAAAGTTACTCATCTGCAAATTGCCAGAGTTAATCAATGTCTAGCATCTGATACTGTGAGACTGACCTATAAATAGTCACAAACCAAAACCAAACAAAAAAACCCAAAAACAAACCAAGAAACTAATCCCAAAATCAATGGGCTGATACTTACTGGTATGGGTAGAGTTCAGCATAATTGCCCCACATCACAGTAAGCACCACAGATTTTTCCTGAGGTTTGCATCCTCTCTCATACTTTCACAGCAGAAAGGCTCCTACAACACCCTCCTCCTCCAGCCCAGCCCACAAGTTTGTTTTAGTCTCAGCTTTGGTATGAATACAAAGACAGAGCTCAGCCTGTGGTCTCTGTGCTGCACTGTCAGCTACGTTCCTGCTGGCCACACCTGGTGCACTTCTAGTCCTCTGATATAATGGATATTCCTAAATTCATGTGATCTCTGGCCAAGGAATAATTTTATTTACTATATTTGGTTTCATTCAAAGCTAAGCATGGAGATCATCACTCCGGATGTGTTCCTGTGTGACCTGCCCTAAGTGTTCCTGCTGCAGCAGGGGGGGTTGGACTCAATCTTCAGAGGTCCCTTCCAACCCCTATGATTCTATGATCCCTTAGACCAAAAAGGAAAACCATCTTAGGTTACCATTTGACAAACATGTTTTGTGTATCTAAAACCATAAATTCACCAGAAAAAAAGTCTGTAGGCTTGTAACTCTTATATAACATAAGCATGCATGGACATCAGAGACCCTTGGGAATAATTCACTTTGCTATTTTTGAGAAAACACAGAGTTTTCTGTCCTTTAACAATCACTTGTATTACACATTTATTTTCCAAAATACAATTTTTATGGCTATAGAGGTGTCCTAGGTTGAGCCAGGTTTAAGCTAATTTTCCTTTTACTGATATTTTTTTTTTCCTTCAGCAAGCTTTCTTTTAACTAGTAAAAGGAAAATTAGCTTAACCTGTCTCAACCTTGGACATTAGGAATAAACAGCTCCATCTTCACACACACAGGACTCTATATAGCTTTTCTTGTTAGTTTTCCTGTAGGTACTTCCAACATCCTTTAAAATTAAGACAAAACCAAACAGTCTTAAGCAAGCATTCACAAATTTTTTAAAATGAAAAATGTATCAGAAAATATGGACGGGATCTGTAAACAACTGAAAATAATTTCTGAACTCGCAGCATCTGGTGATAAAATGAGTGTGATAAAATGATAATCATCTTAAAAACAAAGAGATATCTGAAGCTTTCAGTGTGAAATGCAAAAGACTGATTGATAAAACAGTAAACAGTTCTAAAAACCTAGCAGAGAACAGAGTACAACTACACAAGCCTTGTATTTTGCTAAAAAAAAATAAATATTCCAATGGCACTCAATGGGAATGCATACCAGAACACAGGACAAATGCCAGACTGATTGGACATAAATTATTATTCTACATCTAAAAAGTTTCAAGTCCTAAGAAGGGTGAATAAAACCATGTGGAAAGAGGGGGGGAGGGGGGGGATGTTACCGGCCAAAACATACAGTTACTCAGCAGAAATCTGCATGCTGCATGATTGCAATGTTTATGGTGTAGAAAATAATAAAGCTAGATATAAATATTTTGCTTGATTAATTTCCAGTCATCACTGCACTATGAGTGGGTGTTCAGGTTGGATTTCAAAAGGCCTAAATAGAAGAGCTCAACACATGCAGAAAATCAAGAAAGGTTTTTTCATTATTTAGAAAATGTCTTGTGTAGATATCTCAGCAGTGACCAACAGGTAGACAATGGCCTTTGGTTTCATGATGTAGGATGTATTATGTTCTATAGTTCCAACATACATTGTATAATAAAAGCAACGGAAAACTTCCAAATAGGCAGTACTTAAATTTTAAAGATAGCTATACATGTCCCCTGCTGAAGGCACAGTGTTACCTCCAGTAACTACAAAGGGAAAATAATACCTAGCTGCCCGTATATATTAACTCTTGTCCTGGGGATCGAGAGCATTGTTGTCTCTGGTTTAACTGGTGATCCTGAGTCAAACTGTGACAACTCTGAAGGAGAGATTGTGAAAATTTGTGCACAGTCAATTCTGTAAAGCAAACTACACCAAAATGTAATACCAGGGAGAAGCAACATAAGCAATTCTGGTCACAAATCCAGACAGTCAAGCTAGCAATACAGGATAGAAACTAAAAAGAGCAAGCAAGGTGGCAGTGACACCTAAAAAACACGCTTTGCAACTTAAATAAGATCCAGTCTATTAAAAGCACACATATGCCAGCATTACTGGCACTTCATCCAGACATCTTTAAACATAAAAGGTGAATTTAGATAGGTGCTTGGATGTTGCTAGTTATCTCAAAGCGTAAGTACAACTGTGTGTCTGACTTGCCCACCTGTCCAAGCAGGTACACCTCAGGTTTCACAACAGTATAAATGTCTTAACAACTGCCCTTCCAGCACAAGACCAGGGAATTTTTTCTTTAGATGGTCCATTGTCTTTTCTGTATGTTAGGCAACATCATCTGGCAGAAACCAGAAAAATAAACCTACCTCTTTCTAACTGAATACCAAACATAGTCTGGTGTGCTTACTTGATGTTTTTGCATTAAAAACTAAGGAAGAACAACTCAAAAGCCTTTTTGCATGCTGCAATTCTTTTCATATTTTTTTTTCTGGCTATGGTCAGTAAAAGGAAGTATCCATATCTGTTCCTGGTTTACATGCATGCAGAGCACAATAAAAATGAAAACAGATTTGAAATCATTTAGATTCTAATACTAAACCCTCAAAAGCAAATTACCTACAGAAAGTACATGTGTGGGTGTATTCCTGATTCAGTGCATCAACAGCGTTAATCAGCCTTGCCTACTATTTCTGATTATAGTTCATTATATAAAATCATGTTGATAACCGTTCAGCAAGAATGTTTCTTAACCCTTTCTGAAAAAGAGCAATGCCATTCTTTCACCAGTTTTCACCTTTGAGATACGCACATGGGGTGTGACTTCCCCCAGCCGTGCAAGGCCTTAACAGCCAACTTTAAACTACAGGATTGACTTGAACAAGTCTTGTCCCTGCGCCGCGTATGGTGACACCTGCAAAACCTACCCCCAAAACGGGGGGTTTGAACACAGGCAAACATAGAAATCACACTTGGTGCTTTGCAAGAGTGCATGGAGACACTGACACCACCAGCAGACTTCTAAAATTCAGTTTCTACATACTTGTAAGAACTCTACGTGCTACCATTATTTCACTAGTAAGTCACAGGGTGTCAAGCCACAGACTTTGAATCTAAGAAGAAACATGAACATGAGAGGTGTCTCTCATGAGGTAAGATGAAACAAAAGCCCTCTGCTGCCAGTGGGGCAAATTTCTGAATTTCTACAGGTCTGGTGAGAAGGAGAATTTCCAACAGACGATGAACCCAAGCAGATGAGGAAACCAGAGCTCGCAAAACATAATTCATCCTCTCACTGAAGGAAATCCTTTTCGATACCTACGTATGTTTAAGTCTCTGAGATTTTACACAAAGATGCCAGTGTAACTAAGCTGACTAATGTGCATGTATGTGTTTGGGGGAGGAAAAAAATAAAAATCACACCTCGTCAGCTACATTTGGGTTGTAACACTCACTAAACCTCCTCTAATCCTCAAGCCTACCATGAACACAGCAATGAGATTATGGCAGACATATCTATTTGGAGTAGGTCACTGGAAGGAAAAGGTGCTACACCTAAAAAACCATTGTATGGCTAGCTCTACAGATAGTTGTGGGTTTTTTTCGTTTTTTTTTTTCTAGTTCACCCTTTATCCTAACCATCCAGTCATCATTTACCACATTCAGTGAGCTAAAAAATTGGTTTTTGAGTAGCAAGAGATGGCTCAAAATAAAAACATAGTTTTAGAACTACTTGGTGAGCACTGATTCCTAATACCATAGAAGTGCTTAAAAATACTTTTGTCATGAAAATACTTGTTCTTCCTGAAAGTTAAGTTTTTAGATAAATTTCTGCTCACCTGTATTTTAATACAGACTTGTCAGAAGTTCCACTGAACATGAGCAATCATTCTAGTTGCAAATTTCAAACATAGAAACTGTGAGGAATTAAGAAATACTCTCTGAAAATAAACACGTGAAATTTCTGATACTTTTGAGTAGTTTATTACCTCAGAAGGGGGAGCAAAGTTAAATCTTTTTTCTTAATACAACAACAACAACACAAGACAATTACTGGAAGGCAGAAATTGTGCAGTGGAGCACAACAGATTTCTGCATCTTTATGTTACTTCACATACATAATTCAGTATCAGTTCTTTGTAAACTGTTTCTGCAAAAGTATCACCAAAGAATTTTTACAGCCAGACAAGATGTGTCCAAGTTCATTTTAATCTTTATTAAAGAAGCAAGAACTGCTCAGGGCAAGTCTATATTTAGCTCACAGGCCAACAGTTGAAAGTCACCTTTTCTTAAAGGCCAACAGGAACGGCAAGTAGTTTAAGAAGAATTAATAGACCTGAGACAATTCAACTGTTTACATACAGTTCATATTCCTTTATACTGCAAAGGTAAGATTAATCAAAAAAGCAAGTGAAAATATAATCGCTTCAGAATGTAGTATAACATAGGGTAAGATTTCTCACAAGACATTCACATTGCCGAGGATGTTCTTGACTCGCCAAAAATAGTTGCAGGTCTCCTATGTAATCATTAAACTAGATATAAGAAAAATACAGTAACTCATTTCACCAAAATTAGTAGATCAAAACAAAATGATGTAATGGGGAAAGAGGTCCTGCCTGGCAGATCTACTACAGTTCTTTCAAGGAGTCATCCAGTATGAGACATCTGTTTCCTTTGTGACTGATTTCCTAAATCCCCTCATAAGATAACCTGCTGAAGACTGTGAAAGAAAAAAGGACCATTAGAGGATGAAAGGGGAAGTCCTCCTGAATGACTACATGGATAAGGGCAGGATATAAGGGAAAAGGCTTTCACATGATTGCAGAGGACAGAGGCTACCAACACTGGGAAACATGGAGTTTAACACTGTTGTTTGTAATCTGGAAGACAGTAAGACACCAATCTATTGATGATGTGCAGCCATTTCAGTTGGTAACAAAAGATTCAACAGTGAAGAGATTAATCAACAGCTGGAATGCAGAGAGTCACAGAGGTATCTCTTGATAATGACTAAATGACTTTCATAATTTTAGTGCTTCATCAATGTCGATAAATACACAGAGGAGGAAAGAGACATTACCTAACTATACATACGGGATTGCCAGTCAAGAAAGAATTTACAGACAAGAGTTCTGAAAACCTTATTTCAATGCTCCTTTACACCAAAAAGCAAAAGGAACCTTAGAATTTCTGAAAGATAAAGGAGGGGGAAGTTATGTGCTACGAAGTCATACTGTGCCTACTGAAATATTACAAGCAGTTTTGTTACCTTAGAAACAGAAAATTTCTATAAAGCAACTGACACATACGCATAACACAACTATGAATCTCAACCACGACTTAAGGATGCCAAAACTTGAGAACTGAAAAAGCAGTAAGATAAATTCATATGAGAAAAATCCCATCAGGGGCTTAAAGTGTAAACTGTTCAACATGCAGTTGAGGAACTACTTCACAAAGGCCTCTAGAAAACATACCACGAGATGTAAAACTCTTTACTTGTTCCCACCTTTCTCTTCCATAAAAAGAGATGAGGCAGTTGTCCAATTCATAACAGGTATTTTTAATTAAACTATCAAGTTTTATTAATAAGAGAAACTAGGTTAAAGGAATAGATGCCCTACAAGATTGTTACACTTGCATTGACTATAAGTTTAAATTAAAAACCTGGCTATTACTTCTGTCTTGCAAATTTATCTTCCAAAATCAATATGCTACTCTAATGAACACCTTAAAAATGGGTCATTAGGTCAGAGCAGCAAATAAACTGAGGAAGATTAAAAAAAATTTAAGCTGCATATAAGGAAAGGATGCCAAGAGCAGGTTTGGGGAGGTAGAGATCAATGCAGCTTCTGGAAACTAAATTACTTGAAGCACTAAGTTGACTTCAAAATACTCATTCAAAACCTATTGCTCAGATGTCACCTAGTCACAAGGTTGTCTGTCAAGCCACAAAAAAAATCAGCATGTTCATGTTTTGGCGATTTGCAAATGTATGCAATTATAGTAAGAGGAATGTGTTTAACAGGTTATTTTAAAAGCTAGTTGGAGGACTTTTCCTCAACTGCTCTAACAAAGAGCACTTTCCCTGAAAACCTTGTCTGTCTTTATCCTATTGAATCTCAAACATCAGCATCTAACTTCTCTGAATTGCCCCTTAAAGGAGACTTTGGCTCTCTCCTCACTGATTATAGATGAAGTCTACAAAATGACACTCACCAGGCTAACTTTAGCTCATGATTGGCCACAGCCCTAGCTGCAGCTGCCAAACAGAAGACCTTTTTGCAAAGCCACGTGAGATAATGGGAAGCTGTAAATCAAAAACAGAGGAGTGGAAAGGTATAAGATTATTTTAACAGCATGAGAAGACCTGAATAATAAGAACATAAACCGAGAACAAAAAGGACATGCCTGGGGAAGACAGAAACATAATAGCTTCTTTCCTTAATGTTATTTATCCCATTCAATCATTCACCACAGCTAGCAGTGATGCTAATAAGTGATGCTTTCTTTTTTAAACAGAAAGAAAAGCTTTGATTTCAAGGCGAAAAGTATGTTATATAGAAAGCTACATCATCAGCAATACCTGTCTTAAATAGAAAACTCCGTATATACTAGGAGATGGTAGAACTGTGCACTGCTACTATGCCACAGTGTTGTATTGTATAATAAAAAAATTAAATCGGTGATGTTGATGTATTATAAAAGAACTGTGCACACAGTGCAATGGGAACAGACTGATACTGCCATTTTCCAAACCATATTGTTTTAGAATTGATACCGTAACTTCCCACTCTTAAAAAGTCATTGCATCAACCCCCTATAACGCTATTTTTCTTTACTTTTCTCCTTGAAGGTATCACTTCCGAGTATGGCACAGGAAAATATTTTCATTGTATGTGGAACATGAATAGAGGAAGGAAGTGCAGTGAAAGAAAAACAGCAGAATGTAAAATGGATTAAAGTCCATAGAAACAAACTGGGATGCTGCATTAGCACCAATACACATGAAAACAAAGCCAATGGGTCTCCTTCCACTGCTTCTGCAAATGATCATTCAATTACAGCATCTGGGAATCATGGAAGAAAATCTCCTTGAATATACGTAATAAACTTAGTTAAATATGCTAAAACTTTCAAGTTAATTACATTTTACGGGCTGAATATGATGATTATGAATACTTGCATCTATAGGACAGGCTAGGAGGAAGGTCCGAGAAACTACAGGCCTGTCAGTCTGACTTCAGTGCCAGGGAAGGCTACGGAGCAGAAGCCCTTGAGTGCCATCACGTGCCACGTACAGGACAAGCAAGTGATCAGGACCAGTCAGCATGAGTTTATGAAAGACAAGTCCTGCTTGACAAACCTCATCTCCTTCTATGACAGGGTGACCTGCCTAGCAGACAAGGCTATGGATGTTGTCTGCGTAGACTTCAGTACAGCCTTTGACACCGGTTTCCCACAGCATTCGCCTGGAGAAACTGGTTACTCATGGCTTGGACTGGTGTGCACTTCGTTGAGTAAAAACTGGCTGGATGGCTGGGCCCAAAAAATTGTGGTGACTAGAGTTAATGCCTGGTTACAAGCAGTGTTCCCCAGGGCTCAGTGTTGGGGCCAGTTCCATTTAGTATCTTTATCAATCATCTGGACAAAGGGATCAAGTGCACCCTCAGTAAGTTTGCAGATGACATCAAGTTAGGCAGAAGCATTTATCTGCTTGAGGAGAGAGAGGCTCTACAGAGGGACCTGGATAGGCTGGATCAATGGACCGAAGCCAGATGTATGAGGTTCAACAAGGCCAAGGGTTGGGTCCTGCACCTGGGTCACAACAACTCCAGGCACTGCCACAGGCCTGGGGAAGAGTGACTGGAAAGCTGTCTAGCAGAGAATGACTTGGGGATGTTGGTCAACAGCTGGCTGAATATGAGCCAGAAGTGTGCCCAGGTGGCCAAGAAGGGCAACAGCATCCTGGCTTTTATCAGAAATACTGTGACGAGCAGGACTAGGGAAGTGATCGTCCCCCTGTACTAGGCACTGGTGAGGCCACACCTCTAATACCATGTTCAGTTTTGGGCCCCTCCCTTCATTGAGGTGTTGGAGCAAGTCCAGAGAAGGGCAATGAAGCTGGTGAAGGGTCTGGAGAACAGGTCTTATGAGAAACGGCTGAGGGAACTGGGGTTGTCCACTCTGGAGAAAAGGAGACTGAGGGGAGGCCTTGTCGCTCTCTACAACTACCTGAAAGTAGGTTGTAGCAGAGTGGGGGCTGGTCTCTTTTCCCATGTAACAAGCAACAGGACAAGAGGAAACAGCCTCAAGTTGTGCCAGAGGAGGTTTAGATTGGATATTAGGAAAAATTTATTCACTGGAAAGGTTGTCAAGCATTGCGACAGGCTGCCCAGGGCAGTGGATGAATCTCCATCCCTGGAGGTATCCACAAGATATGCAGATGTGGTGCTCTTGGATATGGTTTAGTGGTGAACTTTGCAGTGCTGGGTTAATGGTTGGACTGGATCTTAAAGGTTTTTTCCAACTAAAATGATTCTATGATTATTGTTCCTGTGAGAATTAAGTCTGAGCTTGGTTACACCTGAAAACTTTGTGTAAACTATTTATGTTGCAAGTACAGGTTAAAAAAAAATTAAGGCACGTAAGATTATTTTAATTCTTCAGTTTTTCCTTATTACTTACCCAAAGTAAATTAAGGCAATCGTATCTGACTGAAGAATTTGTGAAATTAACTTTAAAAAGAATTCTTATTTTAAAGTACAGTAATTCAAAAGTTGCATTGATTTCCATTGTTTAGACACTATATTACTTCTGATACACTTTCTGCTGTAGTACATTAACCCGCAGTGCTAGTGATACTCACAGTACCCAACTCACATCCACAATAATGCGTCCACTGCTACTTGACATGGTCCTCAAACAAGTGGTCAGAGCTCCCTTAAGGTATAGCCAAAGAAGATGGCAAAAGCAGGAAGAAAACAGTTAAGAGACACAAAATTTAACTTTACTAATACAGAAGGCAACCCACAGTACACAGATTAAGTAAAGGTTTCTGAGAAACAGAAACAATGATGGGAATTAATTGTGAAGGAGCGAGAGTACATCCAGAAAGATTAGCTTCCAGTTTTCAAATCTCGCATGGTAAGTTAAGTTCCTAAATAAGAAACTATTTAATGTTAATAAATAAAAGATTTCTTAACTGAAATTGCTATGTATCAGCACAGCAGTCAAAAAGTATGTACTTAAAATACCACAAAAATACACCTTTATCATCATTCCTATATAGAGAGGCCAAAATAATTACACCTGCATTTGTGAGAAACAGAATCAGTGGATAACAAATTACTATATTGTTTTTTGAGTTGCTAGTAATATATAGTGGTGTAACAATCTGGTGAGTAGTCTGAACAGATGCTGACTGATAATGAGAAGTGGCAGCAGTGAAGTGCTGTATTTCTAGAGTATTGATCCTAACAAATATTATTTTAGATCAACAGCCTAACTTCCAGCAGAGAGGCTGTATTAACACATAATTCCTGCAGCTAATGATCAATAGTTAATCAGCAGAGGAGAAAATGAGCAGAGAGAAGTCTTCGGTGCACGCAGAGCATTACCAGATATCTTGAAATACTTGCGCAAAATGAAACATTTTGACAACAAGAGTGGGGGAAAAACCAGCCCAATTCCAGTTTGTCTTCTAAACAAGGCACTGGAATGCACTAAACAATGAAAACAGAAAATGCTGGTTTGTCCAGTAACCTCTTACTAAACCGTTTAAAGAAACCTCAAGAATCAGGTATGTCTCACGTAATTGGGTATTTTGATATATTGCAATAGACAAAAACAACATTGTCAATACGACTATCTCTGCCTGATTACTCACATTATGTGAAAATTCTGACAAGGCTCACAACCTACCTGTAACCTCTTTCAGAAAAAAAATCCCAATTAAATGTGTATTTTCAACCTTAATGTGTATTAGAGCTAAATAAAAATGATATAAAAATCCTATTACAGCAGTAGGGGCATTAATCCTCCTACATATCCTACTATCTCCATTTTTAGGTTCATTTTTTAGTACTCTTGTACTATTTCATCACGGTGTATCCACTGTTATCAGTGGCAGGAGACAAGAAAATCCTTTAAAAGGCAGAGGTATTTCAAACATTTATGGTTACGTGGATTAACAACTTGCAGTAACAGGGGAAAACCCTATTGAAACTGAAGAACAGCATGAAGCTGTATTTTTTCTCTGCCTTTTGCAGAAGTATATTATTTGGCCTGGTTTAGTAACTGAAAGACAATTTTCAACAGATTCAAGAGACTGAAGCACAAGTCCTGTGCAACATTAAAACTGTACTCAGAATATCCGTGTCAAATCTCAGCAACGTACAGAACTTGTGCAGCCCATCCAATTAGTATCAGAATTACAACACAAACATCTTTAGCAACCACATTTGTATCCGACACCGACAGTACTGACAGCCAGACAAAAAAAAAAAAGGGATATACTAATATTATCTACACTTCCAGATTTTTCCAAACTAAATTCTGTTTTCCATGATTCCTCACAAACTGGAAACTTAAAGAATTTCATTTGCAAGGTGCCAGAGCTGGCTCTACAGGCCAATTATTTATCAAATGTTTATGGTGCTTTACAACTGCTTTTCATTTACAGAGGTTGAGGCAGTTCTGATCTGGAAGTGAGTGTTAATCCTAATTAGCTCTGATCTCATCACTAAAAAGAGCTGGGTCATCACTATGTCATCTACAGAAAGAAGACTGCTTAACTTAGTGCTTGATTATGAGTTCTTATTCAGGGAACTGTGTTTTGAGTTCTTGTCCTATGTTGCTATAAGCTTCCCACATACCCATGTGTCTAGTAACTTTCTCAGAGAAAGTAGAAATAAAGGAATTGATTAAGTTACAAAAGTGTTCCATTAAATATAGTTTGCCATGACTGTAGTACTGACAAAAAGAGTAGCGGTTTGAGAAGGTATATGCAAAGTAGGGAGCCTGCATTCTGCTCTGTATGATCTTTTCCTCTCCTATATTGTCTTTCTTAAACTTAGCTTTTGTTGGTTTGGTTTTGTGTGGTTTTTTCTTAAATTGGACTCCAATGATGATTAACCAAAGATAACTGAGAAGTTTCTATGCAACCACAGCTTTGTTTTACCAAAGCTGTAGGTTCCAATTTTCAAGATAACTGAAGGAACAAAATCCTCAAACATCACAGGCTTCAGAACAGCAAAGTCAACTGAAGAAGACAGACAAAGCAAGCAAACACCCAGGTTTGAAGAGAACATGCAGGATGGAAAGAAGCTAACCCATCACCTTCTTCCCTGCAGACCTGACCCACACCACTGATGCTTGCTGAGACTAACAAGTCCCATTTATTTGTACAATCCTAGTGCTCTCCTCTCCCAAGTTCATATGTTTGCACATCCTTTCCATACCATGGAACACTACAACTATAACCAAGCCTGCAGATGTACATTGCTTGGCAAATTGGGGGGCCGCAGCACTTGAGGCCAGCCAGGATACATATGGTCTAGATTTCACCCAGCTGTTTCTGGGTGAACTTTTTGGACTTGTCTCCTCCATTTAACCACCAGTTTTCACAACAATTTACTCTATCCTGAGAGCTTCACACTTCTGTCACTGATGGGAATCATCAGGCAAGTTAACACCCAAAATGCTGGTGTGTTTTGTTTTTTTTTTCCTTTTGGAGTGGAGAAGGAGGGTTAAAAAAAAAAGGATGGAGGGACTAGTCTGGTCACAAAAGCCTCACTTCCTCAGGAAACCCAGGCTAAACACAGACCTCTATAAAAGATCCCCTCAAAAAAGGAACCAAATTACTAGGGAAAGGATTTATATAGTACAAATTCTTGAATGCTGGCAACAAACAGAAACTTTGAAAGAATAGTTGCCAAAAGACCAAATCTAACAATGCTGAAAGGAAGGCTAGGAAATCTGTGCATGACAGGGCTGCTGTTCACATGTCTTTAAAATGTGAAGCCACTAGTTGCTAATTGATAAGAGTGAAGCAGATCCCACCCAACACCTGCTTCAGCAATCCACTTTAATAGCAGTCCCTCACCAGCTTTGACAATTACTCCCACACTGCCCTGTAAGAGAGTAACAGTTTGCTAAAAATAAAATGGAGCTTATCATCTACAGCAAGCTGCCTGAGAGTTACTCTAGTTGACAGAAGGTGATATTAATCAACCTTGTGGCATGCTGATGTCCACACTTCAAAGGATTTAATCTTACATCTAGAGATTTGGGTGTCTGGTTAAAATGGCAGCATGCAATATTACTCTTTGTCCATTTAATGATTTTTCTCTAGCCTGCATCTTAGCATGCAGTAATAATGCTTATACTTATGTAATGGGGAATAATTCAGTACCAACATCAAATCTTTGTGTACAGCAGCTTCTAAAAGCTGAAGTTGTCAAGAAATACAAGATGACAAAGCAGAACACAAAACCCCCTAAATGTACCAGCATTGAATGACATTTTCCCTAGTGTGTGAATCTTGCCTTTAGGAAGCAGACCAAAACTTATCAAGTCAGGGTGGGAGAGAAGGATGGGGAAAAGAGCCTAAAGCACTTTTTAAACATTTTCTGAATATATTATATAATACAGTTGTCAAAAACATCACTCAATAGCTTGTATGTGGGATGCAAATAACTGAGAGTATCAGTCTTCCAAGAGAATTGTTCTTACCTGTTTAAAATTAAAGCTGAATAGCCTTTAACTAACAGAACATAAAAGCAACCAATATATTAGAGAAAGTCTTTTAAAAACCAACATATTAATTAGTTCTGAAGGAAAAAGCCTAAGTTTATAAAAATCATACAGATTTTCTTATGTTAAATACTAAGGAAAGTATCTAAGTTTACAGTGGAAAATCTCCATGTCATGAGTAGGTACTGTAGAAAAAGGCTCCATGTGATGAGTCAGGTACTGTATACAAAAAAAACCCCAAAACACTACAACAAACCAATGCACCCAAAACCCACAGATGACCTTGAGCTTGTTTTCTAGAGGCAATCAAATAGACTCCATACTTCAAATCTACTAAATAGCTGGTCAATGTCAGAAAAAAGAAACACTTTACATTAATTACAGTTGCTCTTAAAAGAGAGTAGCCATCACACAAAATTATTACTACCCTACATGGTACAGTGCGTTTGAATTAAGAAAAGATAAGAGCCACAGGTCTGATTTCACCCTCAAAAATACTAACAAGGAAATTTCTGTCTGCCTAGGAAGATAAAAAACAGCCAAAACTCCATTTGTTACTCAGCTGTATGAAAAACTTAATTTTAAAAAGAAAAAATGACACAGATTTAACCATTGGCAACAAATTCATCTTCCTGTATAACTAGTATGCCACCAGACCACAGAGGCTGTTGTCAGAAGGTGAGATCAGACAGAAGACCTAAATAAAATTTGGGCATCTCCATAAAAAGAGAAAGGTTTGGTGGTGGTTAAGAGGTACAGAACTGTAGCCCAAAAGCTGCCTCTTAACTCAGGCTCTTCTCTGCCCCATACTCCCATCTGATGGGTTATGCACAGGTTAAATCAAGCATACTACAGCATTTCACAGTTCTTCCCCTATCAGCCTCGAGATCTGATGCCCAACATTAAACAGACCGAAAGAACTTTCCATATATCATATCATATCATATCCCTATTTGATTTAATAATAATTGCCTGTGAAAAATACAATTTTTCAAGTAATATTTTCTCTAGCACCTTGTATGTAGTCTCACTGGTTGCAAATATTTATTAAATAGAAAGCTTAAAATTATAAGAAACAAGATAATTAATATTTAACATTAATTCATCATAGAAAGGATCTTTCACTATAGGTAAGCTTCAACTGAAAGATGAAGTTACCCATGATAAAGATATGAAACCTACATAGGTTTCAATCTCACAGAAACTATTAGGTTATTTATTCATATGTCAGCAAATAAAACTTAGGCAAGAACCACCAAACAAACTGCATTAGTATGATGCTAACAGCTCTTGGCACTGCACCATTTCTTGATCTTCACAGCCTTCATTAAAACATCATTGAGGAAGTTACAGTTGAAAATGTGCACCACAGATTACACACAATTCTTGTGTAAACTTGGCAGTAAACTGAAGAGGTAAAATAATCAAGCTTTAAAGCTGCATTTTATGTTTCATTATTTTTTCTCTTCAAATCCTTTCCATTAAAAAGACAGATTAAAAACCCCTAAGAAATGAACCCACCAGAACAAGAGAAAAACAGGACTTAATGGCCTGCAAGGCCATTTTCTATATTTAATCTCTGTACAAAAAGACCCTCTATAGAATAACGGTGCAATTTGTCCTATTGGGACAAACTACATTTTACCAATGAGGAAGAAATCATTTAAGATCAAATTGGTAAATGTCACTGTTACCACAAAAATTTGTTTTCAGAATCATGTGAAGAAAAATACTATCAGCTTGTTCACAATGAATGTCTCCCATATGATTATTTAGCACACATGAAAAATAATTTGTTGATTCTAAAGCCTGCACTGATTCCAGATAATCTGCCTCTGCTTCTGCCTCATGAAATGCTGGTAACATCTGCAAAGAAATAATTTTGTATTTTACCACCATTCAAGGAGGTATCCCTAATTTTCTGTTTTACACAAAAAAAGACAGAATATACTGATTTATATTCAATATTGTATACAGGAGCACATTTTCTTTTAATCAATCAGGTTTCCTATTAGTACCTAACATAGTGGGGGAAAAAAAACCTTTCCAACTTAATCACAAAACTACAGAGCAAGAGGGATGAACTTTTGATGCAGGTACCGGATGGGGTGACCAGGGTTGATGCACAGCAGGATCTGCTGTTCACAAACCAGGATGATCTGGCTTGGTATGTGATGCTTAGTAGCAGCCTTGGCTGCAGTGAACACTGAGGTGTTCACTGAGGGGAGTGAGGAAGAAGAGTAGTAGAGCACCGATCCTGGACTTCGGAAGAGCCAATTTCACCTTATTACTCAGGGAACTAGTCAGTGGGACCCAATCGGAAAGAAAGAGCAGGCTGGATAAATAGGAGAGTCCTGACTAAGCTCCAGGGCAAAACCTAACAGTATACAGGAGGAGGCAAAGCAGGTAGAGGCTAGCAAGCAAGAATTTGGACATACTGCTCAGGTATATAGGCAGTGTCAGGAAATTCATATATGGTACCATCACCACATGGAACCATCAGTAACCTAAGATATCTAAGAAACTTGAAATGAAAGCAGAATCACTGTAGTAAGTAAAATAAGAAATAAACCAAAATGCTGACAGAGCCAAAGAATTTTAAACCAAGCTTGTATTGTGATCCTTATTGTTAAGACTTCCTCCACATTGTTTTTTTCCTCCCCATTTTTGTTTTGCTCTTAAAAACTGTGATTGAAACATAACAAGCACCTTCCTACAACAAATTTCAAACCATGGAATTATCTTCCTTTGTTTCCCTCGGCCACCCAGATTTCAAGAGTATTCCACACATTCAACATTGTGCCCTAGCTGTTCCTCTAACACATCCTGATGTACAAAGGTACTATATAATCCACTTCAGAAACAGCAGACCAGAAGGTATTATACTTCATAAAATAAGGCTGAGAACACCACATTTTTCCCCTTCCCAAATTGATTAATCATCTATAGACACAGGTGTACCTTATTTCAGGCAAAAAAAAAAATCAAACACCCTGAAACTTGATTCCCCCTTACATTACTCACTTGCAGCAAAACATGAAAACTGAATACAATATATTTGCTTAATATACTAAAAAAAAAAATCCCAGAATGGGAAAAAAATCCACGTTACTGTTGAAACTGAAAGCAACTGTAACTGACCCACAAAAATAAATGTTTATTTGGACTTTGACCTGGAATTAGCTATCAATCAAGCTTGCTAAGAGGAAAAGCCTGATGTTCATAAGGAACTGGCATAGTAACTCAAAGAAAAGGTGACTTTGGGGCTGTTCAGCTGCAATTTCTTGGCAAGTTGCTAGAAAAACTATGTACACTTTTCTTTTTTATAAAAAGAAGAACAAAACCCAAACAAAACCAGAAAAGCCAGCCAACACTGTTACAATTGCACTGGCAAATATGGCATAACTAAGTTTCCAGAATTAATTTTAATTTTTGAAGCTAAAGATTACATGACTCAGCCCATACTCATCATCTCTATGAAGACACAACTCTGCTGCTGAAATGTCAGTTCCTCAGCTTCAGCACCCAGCAGAAACTGAAGCACAACGTTTGCTTTCTTTCATAACTTAGTATTGTGGCTTGAATTTCCAATAGCTATGTCCTTTCTGGAAGTTTGAAGTTAAGCCAATGCAGCAGCCCACCCGCTACCAAGTCACACAAAGAAGAACAGATGTATTTCCTACTGTCACATTCTGCTTCATTCAGCTATGCGGTGGATTGCTCCAACTACTGTTGAGTTTGGCAACCAGTTGTGCTTCCCTCATCTTCACAAGCCAGTATCAAAGACAGAGATCAGCATAAAAACACAAGTGGTTGTTTCCTCATCCGCAACTTAGTGTTGTTAATGACAATTATTAGCAGTTTTTTCCCTACAATACTAGACACAGACGACTGCATGCACCAGTAACCAGAATGAATTTAAAAGTTAGTTTAATTACTTTTTTTGGGTATTTCAGATGGGCAGTTTTCACTACTAGTTGAACAGCAGTGAGGGAACAGGTATTCAAATTGCAACATATCACAATGCTATGCTTGTGTAAGTCCTCACAACATCACAGATGGTTTAAAACTATTGCTTTGAAAGCCTGACAGCCATCACACTTTTGTACATCCTTTTTTAGCCTCAATCCAGATTTATACATTAATAAACACTACACCACGTTAGCTTCAAAGTATAAAAACCATGGTGCCATTCCTATATATTTCATCGTATTTATCAATTCAATATTTCAGTTTCAGGATAAAAGCCATTAACAGAATTATCGTATTGCTCTTGGGTGACTGAGGAGATTTGATTCTACATATAATACACTTCCAAACATAAACAGCAAAAAGGAGCAAAAAAAAAGCCCTCAGCATGCATTTAACAGTTGTGTTGTTATGGAAACTAAATACCTCTGAAGCAGCAAGAACAAAAGGGGAAAAACTGCCCTGCAAATCTTCCTGTAAGTTCTGTAGATGTATTTTTTTTCTCCATTAGAGATTAAAAGGAATGCAATGAAGTATTGCTCTAAGCATCACTTTCCACCCTGAGATGTAAGTATTTTTAAATGCTGAAGGAGATCCTAAAGCATGAAGGTGAAGAAAAACACGATGCCTCTACAAGGACGTTGGCAGCTCAAATTAGCTGTTCCATGAGACCATTAAATTCCCAAACCCAGGAGTCCTCTATGAGGCTCCCAAGGAATCTCCTAATGCAATTTCTCTGGAGTTCACAGCTGGAAAATGGCAGAATCATAGAATCATAGAATCCTAGGGGTTGGAAGGGACCTCGAAAGATCATCTAGTCCAACCCCCCCTGCCAGAGCAGGGTCACCTAGAGCACATCACACAGGAACGCATCCAGGCGGGTTTTGAATGTCTCCAGTGAAGGAGACTCCACAACCTCCCTGGGCAGCCTGTTCCAGTGCTCTGTCACTCTCACAGTAAAAAAATTTTTTCGGATATTCACCTTGAACCTCCTATGCTCCAATTTGCACCCATTACCCCTTGTCCTATCACTGGTCATCACTGAGAAAAGCTTAACTCCATCTTCCTGACACTCACCGCTTACATATTTGTAAACATTGATGAGGTCACCCCTCAGCCTCCTTTTTTCCAAGCTAAAGAGACCCAGCTCCCTCAGCCTTTCCTCATAAGGGAGATGTTCCACTCCCTTAATCATCTTTGTGGCTCTGCGCTGGACTCTTTCAAGCAGTTCCCTGTCCTTCTTGAACTGAGGGGCCCAGAACTGGACACAATGTTCCAGATGCGGCCTCACCAAGGCAGAATAGAGGGGGAGGAGAACCTCTCTTGACCTACTAACCACACCCTTTCTAATGCACCCCAGAAAAGCTTAGCATGACTGAAAGGAGGCAAAGCTACTATCTTACAGGGTACTACACAGAAGACGGACAAGCCAAAACCACTCTTTCCACCTTGTGTTCCTACTTTCAGAAGTTTTGGTGAAGTTATACCAATTTAACTGATACCCAAGAAAACAGAAAACCTAATGAACAAAACACAACGCAAATCAAGAGTGTTTTCCAAAAATTGACATGGACTGTCAAGGAGATTTATTTGAACAGATACATAAATATCTATCAACAATTTTCAGATGGGGATAGGAATTTACAGTTTTAAGCAACAACTATAGACTCAAATACTCACTTTAGCCAATCCAGAATAATTCTGAGAGTCTAAGAGCGCTGTGTGTGTGTCCTTTCCTGGAATTAGAAGTCTTCTAGTTTAAGTTCCTTATCTCAAAGCAAGTATCAGCAACTTTTTCATTAGAGAATTATTAGTAAACACATCCAAATGGTGACACATGAGGAAAGTTACTCAGTTTTCCTGTGGAGGGGAAATCAAGTTAATAATATGGTCAATAGTAGGAATCAGAGAATCTGTAGAGACTGTATCTGTTGATACATTGTTTCAACTCTTGGGAGTCCCTTTTTGTCAACACAAACCATTTTTTTAAGGCTTACAAAGACTACTACTTTTCTAGAAAAAATTCACTGAAGCAAACAAAAAAAATCACTTCCCTTACAGCATCGTTCAAATATTAAGTTCCTACTTCAGATTTTAAAGAACTATAGTCTAGGTTCAAAGAACAGCACATCCTTTTTTTTTTTTTTTTTTTTAAACGTACACATGCAAAAAACCCAAACCCCTGAGATTTATTCTTGAAAGCTGCTGGATCATGTCTTAAGTCAGCTGAAAGACTTCAGGGACTGCGATCAAGTGCTTACAAGCAGGGTCTCTCAAACTTCAATGTAAAAAGCGATGTTACTAACCTTGTCAAAACTGCCAAGGTAAATAATTGGTACTGCCTACCAAGTGTTGTTTTAACTACTTATTCATGTGCTTTACAAACCAGCAATATAATGCATCGGTGAGGGTGGGGTGAAAAAAAGCTATTGCTTTTAACATTTGCAGCATTTACCATCCCCCAGCCTACATAATTTTAGGAAGGTTACAACATATTTGCAATTTCATGCTGTCATTCAATGGATTGACTATAAAAGCCATCAATTCGGGGACAACTTCAGTCAACTTTTTTCAAAACACTTAGTATAATGATGCACAGTCTAGATAAATTATGCCATAGAAAGCATATTTGACCAATGAAAAAGTTAAGACAGCATCTCTAATTGTGACCCTCAAGATACTTTATCAACTGAAGCTCGGACAGAAAAATGCTAATGACAGATCTAACCTTGAAACATGAGAATAAGAGACAACTATTAATAGAAGGCTAATCTAAGGTCTCATTTTACATAATTTACAAAATTGCAGTAAAGTCAAAGTTCAATAACATCAACAATGTACTTCAAAGCTTTGTCTAGGCTGATGACGACAAATATGAAAAATTCTCAGAATTTTTTAAAGTGTTTTGTATCTGGAAAAGCTTATTCTGCAGGCCCTTCAAAGCAGCATTTAATAACAATTTGACATTACCAAATGGAAGTTTCTCCTGACCACTCACGGAATCATGACACTATTACAGTTTGTCTTTTTCCTCCTCTCTTCCCAGATGACAGTGAAAAAAACCCTTGTGTTTTTGTGGTAGAATGACATCTGATCAGAATCCTAAGCAAAAAGTACAAATTCTGGGAAACAGCCATTTTGCAAAACTCACTGAGATTACAAATACACTCATGCTTTACATTCTCTATGATGCAAATTATTTTTCAAGGTGACGCTTTAGGAAAAGGATAGTGAATCAGGTATGAGTAGTAGCAGAGGTGCAGAGAGAAAGTTTATTAATATATTTATTCAAGTTTCTCAATTGCAAGGTCCATCTTTCGACCAAGATGTTGTGTTACTGGACCCAGAACTGGAGGACAGAAAGCATCAGACATTCTCCATCTCTGCATGCTCACAAGATTACCAACACTGCCTCAGCTGTAAAAGCCAAATACTTTTCAACCACTGACACATCCCCCCTATTTGTCAACATTTCTCTCAAATTTTCTTAAAAACTACAATCTAGGCAGTCTTCTGGAAACCCTTTTAGATATGCTAGATAGGGCTTTCTATCCCTTTTTAAGGCTACCATTGTAATTTTTTTGGGACAGCACAGCACATTTCAGAAGGCATATTAAGTGAGGGATAGAAGTTATGTGTTTAACTTCACACCAGCTTGGTGGTCCAGGCAGTTACATATCTATAAAATCACACAGGGTAAATTAAGCAAAGCTCATTGACTATTGAAGATTTAACTCAATCCATTAAACTGTTACTCAGAAACCTTAATGTTCTTTCAAATTACTACTACTGACCCAAGCTCCCCAAAGGCACAACCTTACTAAACAATTATTTTCAAAGAACTAAAGTGGTTCTCAAAGCTCTGAGAAGTCAGTATACCAGGAAAATGGTTTCTGCTTATCAATGAATCACGGAAGATACCATCCTGCCTGCCCGCTTACAGTCAGTGCAGTTCCACATCACACATAAATGTTTTACTACCTCCCCATCCCTTGGAAAGGGATAGGATTTTTCGTTTAATCATATTTCAAACAAGCTCTTTGCTCTGACCATTTTTTTGTTTTTTAATTCAGCAAAACATTTATGGTTTTGCTGAACAGAAGACCATTTTCAAAAAGGAGTGATCAAAGTTTCAACAGACTATTACCTACTTCTCAATACAACCATCAGCAAAAAGGGATTAAGTCACTCAAACTCTGAACCACATCACACAGCTTCACCCAAACCCACTGGAGTTGGATTGAAAATTGCAACAGTGCTAACCTCAGTGAATCTTATTTTATCCCATCAGGTGATCAAGAAACAGAGACAACTCTAAAAAGATAATGAAATTAATAACAGAGCACACAACTCAGGGGTGTCAACAGATCCTTGTCCAAGAAAAAACTATTTAGTAAAACCCTAAAGGACTCCTGTATCAGGTTGATTTGTATCTAAATTTGCTGGAATACTTTTATTCGAAGTTGAAGTGTGCTGTCCATTGCTTAATTGAAAAAAGATGGAATTAGCTATAAAGTTCAGCTGTGTGTGTTAGTCAAATATGAATATTGAATTTGCTAAATAAAAATCAGCAATTACTTTTGCTCTTCTGTCAAAAACGTAAAAACTACTAGAGTCAATAAAAATGAGTAAGTTGTTCCAATTTCCCCAGTGATCAGAAAAAAAAAGTATGTTGTTTTAATTCACACATATTAAATAGCTTGGCTGATTTACTTTGCTAGCAGAATAGATAAGGAGGGTCTTCTCCAGGAAAGGCCAAACCTTAGAAACGGAGACTGAAGTCACTGCTGAATGACAAAACTGATTTATTGTGGCAGAGATGTCTCATCTAGGCATGACATTAAATTTATTTTCATGAAATACTGGATGGGTTATTTAACTGTGATGATGAAATAAATAGACATTTCCAAGAACATTAGTTTCCCACATGCTTTAAGGAGATCAAACAACAAATTTTCTAGTGCCTAACTGACTTGGCTACACAGAGGCAGAAATGTAGGATTTAAGTAGGCTTAAAACATACAAAAAAGGTGAGAGGGAAGTCCCTGGGTGATAAGAGAAGGTGAAATTTCCTCTGATGCACACAAGGGAAAGGAAACTTCGTCAAATTACAAAAGTCAATGAGCCTCTGTAAGCTCAAAATCATCCTTCTGAATTAAAACCAAGATTTAATTCAGCAAGTCCTGAAGCAAGCCCTTTAAATGAACTAAAAATTAGCCAGCATTGTGCAGCTACGCTGTCATCCTGTGCGGTATCAGGAGTTATCACAGCTTCTACCCCGCAAAAATTAAGATCTGAGGAAAGAAAGAGAAGGTGCAAACTCCTTCCATCAGACTGGAGTGGGAGTGGAGGAGAGACTGCTGGCTCCACTGGGTTCCCAGGAAATTTCCGAGACTCTCTTCTACTGGAATACCACATCAAAACCAGAAACTTCAACAAAACACCAACTCAAAGGACCCAGAAGCATGAGAAAGACAAAAATGGGCGATTTGAGGCATGTAAAAATACTCATAATGGGTCTCTTTCTGAGATAGTAAGAGCAGTAACAGATCTGTTTAGAAAACTCAGTCCTGACACTGCTCCACACAATTTTGGACATTTCAAAGACCAGACAACCCAGATCACGCAGAATTCCTGCATCAAATTGCTAGATCTGGGAATATTTTTATCTGATACAGTCTCGGACAGGAACAAGCAGATTCACTGACAGTGAAAGAAAACCCTAACAGATACCAGCCAAGTGGATTGTTAAGAAAACCCTAAAAAATACAGAAACTGCCACCAAGGTAATGAAATTAGCTCAGACAAGGAGGTCACTAGATTTACTACTGTCCTAGTTAAAATGGTACTGCTGTAGACTGGATGCATGCACTTCTACAGGTCACGGTTCTGTTAATCACAGCAGCAGCACAAAGTGACAATACTCAGGGTCCCTGTGCACCCTGGTTGAAGAAGAATCACAGGTGGCTAGAGTCTTTCTTCCCTTCCTCTGCCCTGACAGCGCACACTTAGGTGCCTTAGGTGTCTAAGCTGCAAGCGCAGATCCATTTACCTGTGTTAGGCCACTGCTTTCTAGATGGATGCAGAACTCCAGGTTACAGATGGGACTCCAAAAGGCTGTTTTCAGACACCAAGTACAAAACACAGTTTTAAAATCAAATTACTGCACTGAACAAGGATTCAAAAAATCAATGGCATTCTGTCAACAAGCAACTATATAGACACAACTGTAAGATTTTTTTAAGTATTAAAAAGCATAAAACCCCATCTTTTTAGAGCAATTATCAAGTTTAGCACAGCAAAGAGAGGAACAGAAAAGGCTTTTAAATCCAGCAGCACAAATTTTTAACTAATGCCAAATTATCAACAGTTTACATCAACAGAAGAATTGACATCACAAAAAAAAAATCTGAGTATAAACCAGAAACTATACAATCCTACATTTGAAATATACCAGAGCATACCATTCACTAGTTTATCAATTTTCAAAACACACACAGACACAAACATAGCACAGAACAATCCCTTTTCTAAAAGTCATCACAGATCAGCTCAAGACAGCTGATGTTCCAAGCAGGCAGCTGAATCCATTCAAACATTGAGCAGATACTAGGTTGAATAACTCTACACTCTGCAGAAGTACTGAGTGGCAGCAAGAGAAGGAGCTTAAAAAGCAGAGAAACAAGCAGTGTTTTAAAGAAAAATACAGAAGGCTGTGGTGAAGGACATGAGATTGACAGGGTAACATAAAGAATGGGGCAGAAGTGTATCCAAAGCAGCAGACTTAACCAGGGATAATCACTCTATTCTAGCTGGCATAGCTATCACACAGCAGAAAATGATAAATGAGCTGGGTGGCTATTTATTTAGCTGATATGGTATTACTTTCACCCCAATATGAAATACTTCACCCTGTCTGTAGTTGCTTTCCAAAGCTTTTCCATGCAATATGAGCTACACTGGAAAACAAACCATTTGCATCAGAAAAAGAGCAGCAATGGGAACCTGAAACTGAGACACGTTTAGTTTAACTGTGAAGCTCCACACACGATTAGTACAGCAGAAGACAAAATTAGGTAGTGTATTACAGTTATTTTCAGCCTCTGAGTCTCAAAACAAAAATATTCATTTAATCAAGGAAGTTAACTGTTTGAAGTAACCCAAACTTCTAATTTGCTCTACTTTTTGAACTGGAGGAATATTAGTTTTAAAGTCCCAAGAGTGTGAAATGTTGGCATGCCCATCTAGTCTTGTGAACAGCCAAACATCAATATTTTAAACAAGGATAAACCACCTTAAGGATATTTCATCCTGAAAGGTAACCCGAAAAATATATTTGCAGTATTAAAAACTAGGATATCAACACTACCTATCACGAAGACTCAAAAACTTCTACTACAAAACCTCATTTTACTTGACTACAACTTCCAACCTAAGACGTACTTGTACATTCTGGTTGTTAAAAGAACATGGCACAGTAGAAGCAGTTGAAAAAAAAAATCATTCTCTATACATTGTTCTTGTCATTTCCCATCTTCCCACACACCAGATGCTGACATTTATTTCAACTCATGGGAAAAGACTGGGCAGGTGCAAAATATCCTCGTAACTGAGGATATCAATTCAAGAAGCTTCTGAAAGCGTTGTAAGATATTTATATTATACCTAGAAAATATATAATATGCACAATTGTTTCTGCAGAGATATATCCATGTAGATACAACCATGTAGATTTTATATAAAATTATTATTTAAGATACAGAAAATATCTACATGCAGATGGATATCCTATGTAACTGGAGATCCAAAAGAAAATTTTGGCCAGGAAAAAGAACTAAGACAAACATTACTGTGCAGCAACAGTTCTACAATTTCAGTACAGTATTGTATAGGTAAAAACTCTACAAAAATAATGAATACTGAATAATTCATTACCAGAGGGCGAAAATTTAAATATAAATACTAAATATAAAATAATTTACTAAATATAAAATAATAAGCACAAAGACAATATAAGAACCTCTCAAATAAATATGAGTTACATATAATGCTAACATACTTAAAAGCTCCTTTAGATATTTAAATAAAAGGAGAACCCCAAGAATCTAGTAAGCATATTTGAATTCAGCTTTCTACAGAAGCATTCTTTCAGGAAGAAGGGTATGAGAAACAAATCCACGCACTTAGTGAAAACCCCTCAATTTCATTTATTTTCACCTTCATTTTTGTAGTATGTCAGGATAATTAGTAATTCTTATGTATAAAAGGATCAATTACAAATTCTGGCATGTTCACAATTTTTTATTATGCAATTTACACTAAAACAAACAACTGTCACTTTTCATTCCACCACTGTGCTGTGAATTTTACTCTGCATAATGACTGCTGGAAAAGACTGAGCTATAACACAGGTACTACTGAAGTGAGTTTCCTTGCAAAAAGACTGTCTAATGTAGTATTATCATTACAGCCTTCACTGAATTTATTATTAAACCACATACCTGTGGGAATTCAACTCTTTATTTCACCAGTCCTCACGACTGTCAATGAGAATAACAGTAGCAGAGAATCAGGACACTGAATTATTTTTTTTTTAAAGACACGTTGGTATTAAACTAATAGTTCATTGGATATTAAAAAAAATAGCATCAAACATCACTTCACAACAGAACTTCAATGCCACTAAGCTGCTTTAGTACAGAATACTGTTTAAAATAAAAGCAAAATAAAAAGATGTTTTGATTTGCAGAAAACTCTTGAATGCTCTAAGCTCCACAAGGAAACTATGCACACACACGGCCCTGAAGACAGTAACTACTTTTGTGGTTTGTTTTTAGAATACAGAGAAACGATGTTAGAAAAAGGATTATCCCACAAAATGTGTCAGAAGAAATTCTGCATCAGATTAAAAAGAAATTTATTTCACTGTTACTATTGTTTTTCTTCTGTTACCATTTAATTTAAAAATGGACTCAAACTAAACAATTCTGAAGCAATACAGCAAGCAAGGAGTATCAAATCCTTTTTTTAGCCCAAGATGCCCAAAATAACCAAAGCCCACCTTCCCTATTACCACAAATACTTTCCAAGCAATTTGGGCATGAAGCATAAGGGGAGCAGCAGCTGGAGGCTAAGGGGGACAGCTGAGTATCTGGTGGAATCGATTTCCCTAACACCGTGACACAACACATGCCATCCATTATAGAAATTATTCACTTCACAGAAGTAGTGCATTTTGTTTGCTAGAATCTAGTTCCAAATGCTGAAAACTCTGGTGGGTGAATTGTGCAATATTTTTGAAAAAAAAAAACAAAACACCGAAAAACCCACACAAACACACCAAACCTGAAGCATACTCTCCAGCAGCTTATTTAAGATGCACTAAGAAGTTCTGCAAACACACGTTCACCAGATCAACCTACGGGGCTAGCAGTCAGTACTCATTACAGCAGCACGACACTGAGCTAAGAACAGAAAACGAAAATGCCGTTTTCTCTAGAGGTATAACAATCTCATACATTTTCTTAAAACTTCATGGAACACAGAGATAGATTGTAACACTTCTCTACAGGTAAAGAAAGGAACTGATGCAGAACAAGTGAGATGTTTTCTTCACTGACTATTCACATTAGCAGCAGAAAGACACCACACTGAATGGAGGACTGATGACAAACAGGAAAAAGGGGAATGTTAAATAGCCAAGGGAGAAGTTTTAGGGCAAAAAATACCCTCCTTTCCATTCAGTAACTTTCGTTGAAAGATTGTTTTGACACATTAGGTAATACAGTCAAATACTTGCCTAATTTTGTTGTAAAGACAGAAAAAAGGACAAGATGCAGCATGCTTCTTGTACACCAAAAGGCAGGTAAAATAACCCTTTGCAGGTTAAATAGCTGTAAAAAGTCTTAAGCATCAGATTAACTTAACAGTAAACCGACTGCTGGAACCAGTACACAAATTCTACAAGGCTCTCAGAGCCCCATCAATATGCCTCAGTCCTGATCTGCACTTAGTGACCTTCTGGATTTGGTATTACTGATTAGCTTACTTTTCCCTCCCAAAACTGCCTAAGGTCTGCACTGCTAGAATACTTTTTTTAGCACCACTTCCTCAGGAAATCAAGAGCTTTCAGCTGCAGCCATTTTTTTCTCTACATTTGTTGGTGACAGTATTAAGAACATGTTTTATTAACCAGACCTCTTAAAAAACACAGCAAAGATTAGTTTTGAAGCTGTATAAAATGTTTACAAATATTCTTGTTACAAGCTTAAAATGCACATTTCATTTAGCCATTAAAAAAAGCAAATACTATTTATTATACATTAAACACTACTATGCCCTTAAGTTTCTGCTTAGAGCTCTCACATCAAGGTGTGATCTATAAAATGGATACAACTTGTCAGCCAAGGCAGAACCAGCAGTTAGGGAAATGTTTCATCCTTGCTGGGATGCAGCACAGTATGATGCTGCTGCTGTTTCTGCTCATGGAGAACTGACTCTTGGAAGGACGACATTCAATTAGCTCCAAAGACACCCAATCAAGTACTTATTTTACAAACTGAATAATAATGCAAACAGCACAGGTAACCCTATATGTGGAGCACCATAAAGGTCTCTTCTTCACTGCACAGTACTGGAAAGCCTTGAGGAGAATGGCAAGGAGAAAAGACAGATATAGATGCTGTGCCACCACAGTTTGTGCCAAATTCAAGATCTCAAGGTTGTCAATGTTCTATTACTTAAGAAAGCAATGTTGCTTCACCAGCATTTTTACATGCATTGACTCACACCACTGCATTTTCAATCTTTTCAGTATTATTGTATCATACTACTTCATATGACATATCTTTGTCATAAGAGGTATGCTCCTTTCTTTTCCCTCATCTTCCACTGGCATTTTCTTTCTTAAGCCAGTAGCCAGTGAAGTCCACCTTAAAGATGATCTCACTGGCAATGGAAAATTGTATGCAGTGCCTCAACTAAGAATTTCTCTTTCCCAGTGACAACCTTATGCATTATAACACACATAAAATAGCTAAATTCACCGTCCTTTCAAAATTGAGTTCTCCAAGAGAGAAAATAATTTCCTCAGTGCCTTCTTTATCAAGGCCAGAGATGCACAAAACTCAAGAGCCACCAGACTACCATTACATTGTTGCTTGTAAACACAAAAAATATCAAACATCAGGAAAGCAAAAAAGGATTGATATTTTGTTCTTAACCTGCCTTTGGCCCTTTCTCACAACTCTTGCTCCTTCAAATACAAAATGTAAGTAAAAATAAGTATCGAGTAATTTTTGTAAACAATTATTTTTGTCTGGACCACACTCAATACATCAAGATTCAAAGGGAAGGGGCAACAGCAAAGGAAAAGAAGTGGGAGAAAAGAAGAGGAAACTAACTACACATTGCTCTGTATAGCATTTTTCATAAGCAGAGCATTATTCTATCACGTTTCTACAGCTGATGAGAATTTAAAACTAAACACTAGTGCCAAATAAAAAGCGGGACATTACTGCAGTAAATTTACAACAGCTAGGAAGGAAAAACAAGGATTTCATTGACAGAAAGAGAGTAAGAGAATGATCTTGCACAACCATAATTCTCAAATTCTAGGAAATGGGAGGTGCAGCAAAAAAGTGCATTTTTCTTCAAATCCTCCATTTATTTATTTATTTATTTTAAATTTTTAAAAGTTATATCTACAAAGGCTCTGCAAGTTGACCAAACATTGACAAACTCAGAGCTGCCTTAAGTTTTCCAGTGTCTTGGCTGGACTGCAGTGCTAGCAATCCTCGAGCCAACCTGACTCCGCAGATCTCCTTTCGGTAGAACCAAAGTAGAAAAAAGTATATGCTATACCTTCTTAACAGCTGACATGCAACAGCTCCACAGGACACAGTGATCTGTGGACATCCCTCTTCCAAATTCCCAGGATACAACAGCACTGCATTTCATCAACCCACATGCTGCCCCCCCAGGAGCCCTTCAGACCAGCACAGGCCGGCGCTACCACCAAAAGCTGCAGACAAAAAATATGGCCCCTCTCCTCTACTGTCACCATACATTATAGGCAGCTGCACTGACGAATGGATCCAGTTTTGAAGTGTGCACCTAATTAATGGCTTTACGAAGACAAATTTGAGCTCATTTGTTATCCAACTCAACTAACCAGTGGCAGCTTTTCAGGGGAAAAGAAAGAGCCGGAGGTGAGAAGTGACCGAACAAAAGCAGTAGCCGCAATGCGTCTCTGAAATGCTCCTGGAAGTATGACATGAAACACAAGTCCTTGTGTAAAGCATTAAATGTAATTAGCTAGAAAGCATGCTGCCTTCCCTCTTCTCTCTACTGAAGACAAAGATGAAAGCTTGTGCAAAGTTACACAGTATCATCTGCAAAAAACAGATGGGAAAAGCATGAAGCCTATCCTGTTACATGTAGTTACTGTGCATGTTAAAAATACCACTTACAGACAGACCTCCTTTCTGCCCTGTTTTATAGGAGGAGTGCAAAACCACCTTCCGAAATTCAGGGGTTAAACACTTACTTGAGAGTTCTGTTGCAGCTCTGTCCCCAGCAGGCAGGTATGCCTGCCCACGCCCACACAGATGGACTTGAGACAGGAACCAACAGATCTGGGGGCAGCTGATACTTTACTAGACAAGAAGCAAATTTGGGGGCAGCTGATACATTACTACACAAGTAGCACTCATGATTCAGAGCACCAGTTTTCATTCACCTCTATGACACTTTCATGCAGGCAAGAGCAGAGATCTCTCACACTGGAGGAAAAAAGCATGTCAGAAGATTTGCTTGACACAGCCTTGGTGAGGACCACAGCATTTTGCTGTAGCCTAGCAGTTAATGCTGCAATCCACCCTCAGCTTTCCCTAAAACAAATAATCAAGTAAAACTTCTAGATCACCACAACCAAAAGACAAATCTGGAAAAGCTGTTGCATTGTTATTTAGACACATTTTTCTTTCATATACATCATTATATTCTTGATTATTCTTCAGATAGCCACTTTTTGCTGCAAAATCTCTGCCTCATTCACCACACTGATTTCTATAGCAAATAAAGGCATTTGGCAGAATTATATTTACTATTTAATTACTCAATCTTAACATAGACAATATTCTTCTGACTTTGTATCAAAATACATACCGCAAACAAGACCTTTCCTTTGACAAGATGCGTGCGATTTGAGATACCCTATACACTGGTCCTCAAGGATAAAATTATTCAAGAACTACATGAAGGGCTACCCCCACATGCTTCAACAAGCTAAATATTCATAGCAGTAAAACATACCTTTAATGAAACCTGATGTCAGTTTTATACGGGAGATGACTGAAGAGCAAAGAACTGATAGTTTATGTTAAAAATTGTGTTTATCACTCCTTTAGCATAAAATTGATTTTCAGAAAAAGCATCTATTGATTTTCAGAACACTTTTAGACACAATGTGGGCATTAACCAACTGCCATTAAAATGATTTAGGCATGTTCCATCATGCATGCAAAGAAAAAAAAAGTAACACATTCATATTCATTTAGCTGGCCACAAGCACAGTACAGAACAGCAGCCAATGGATCTCTCCTGACAGATGATCATTGGATTTTCATTTTGAAATTCCTCTCAGCTTTCAGGTTTCACTGGAACCTCACTTACTAAAAAAGATTTTCACTTTGCTGTCTACAGCGAATTTGGGAAAGCATGTCTGCAACAACTTGAAGTGCTGACTGAAGTTAACTCTGCACTTGGTAACTCAGATGCCAAAGCCAATAGAGAAAAACAACTTTTATTCTCACCAGTTGGCCTCTATATAAATCCCACACACACTTGCACCATTTCCACACATACAAAGCCAAATAAATGAGAAAGTAGTGACTGCCCCATACACTAAGTAATATAACCTTCAGTATTATTTAATTGTTGCTATTTCCTAAAGCTTTGGCATTTTCAATACTTTTTTGAAGTTACTCAAGTATTTGTCTATTATCTTGGTCTCAAACATACATCATTTAAGCAAAGACAAAAAACTCTCATCACCATTTTTGCAGTTCAGAGGCCTCCTACTTCAAGAAATCAGTATGTTTAAGTGAAAACTGCAATCAGATACCTGGCAAAGATGTCCTTTTTTCAGCATCATAAAATACCCTTTAACTGTTTCATACTCTTCAAAACTTTTGCATTTCATTGTGTTCTAGGATTACCCAAAACAGTATTTTCAAATGTGATATTACAAATATTTTCATTAATGCAAACTTGCATCTCAGCTTGCTTACTTACATCAATGTTCAAATATCTTAACAGTTGACAGGATGAAATTAAGGTTTGACACATTACAAAGTAAATGTAAGTGAATCCTTCTTCCCAGAATATTCAGTAAAACAAACGCCTTACAAGTAAAAATCAAGAAACCACCATGAAGAGATGCATCAACTAACAGCATTTTACAGAACAGAGATTTCAAACACATGAAAAGGTGAGTCTCTTCTACCAGAAATGTTAAGATAGTGTTTTGCATTTTGTTTTCTTTTACACAGTGATGTTGTAAAAAAATATAGCTTTTTTTTCTCTTTATAAATCAAATATTCTTTATATTTTTATTGCCTGCTTGAAAAGAAAACCCACATTATTAGAATAAAAAAAGTAGAACTATGACAGCTGGGGATCAAACAATGCTATGCCTGAACAAGTAGGACTGAGGAAGGCTAATTTCCAATAGGCACATAGTTCATTGTCGACCAATTCACCACATTAATTACACTCAAATTGGAGCCAGCATTTTCCTCATGTCCATCAAATCTCCTCTTTTTCCCCCACCAATACTACCTACAGTCTGTACTACAGTTCCCCCAGGGTTCTAGCTCAACCTCTAATCCACACGGCAGTATTTTTAGTTTCCACTTACCCTTCTCCTGAATTTTCATAGTGATTCATAGTGATTCTCTCAACTGTTTTCTGCTACATGCCCTCCCTGTCTGCTCACCCTGCCAGCCATACAAGAGGTCCACGAATAGTATTGTAACCAGAGTGATAAGGCACTGATCAGCCCAGTCACTGATAGTGACAGCAAAAGTGAAACCACTAGAGAATTAAAATAAACAGATAAAATAGAAATACAGCCTGAAGAACCACAACAAACCTACAGCAATGTATGACTGGAATAAATCTTGAATCCAACCAAGCCATACAGCAGCAAGTATATTATTTGCAGTATGTAAGCACTGATGCTACTCAGTCCCTCCTTTGATGATAAGTCTGCTGTAGAATAATTTATCTAACCTTAACAATGCTGCACTAAAATAATCTGCAACATAAAAATTGTGATGTTACCACCAATACAGAAATCCATCCCTTCATCATTGGTTCATGAGGTCTTCCACAAAACACGGAATGTGTTCACAATTAGCAAAATTATCCCACTCTTCTGGCAGCTTTACAGGACTCGTTGCAACTATCCAGAACCCCTAAGCATAAGCCTGCATCTGAATATGTTTACATGCAAAATACAACAATATGCAACACATGTGCTGTTGCCAACTGAAAATTTCCAGTTTCCTCAAGAAGTTGACCTAAGCACTTCATTTAGTCTTATGTAGATCTTAATGCCCTAGACACACAACATTCCTGGGTTGCTCAGTCTGCAAGATCTATTTATTACACTCCAGAATTTTATCTCCATCATTTTTAAACAAGCTTATTTTTTAGTAACTTTTTAGGGTTTTTGCTCGTGAGTAAAAGATTCTTGCAGACTTTGGAATAAACAACATTCTATTACTAGGCACTTGGTCTCCCCTCCAAGCAGTTAAAAATGAAAGGAATGTTATCATCCTAAAATAGCTCTCCGTTAAACACTAATCATTACCACTGGTGAAAAAGACAATTTCAGTCACACGGCATTAAAGTTTTACCCTTAAAACATTCCTCCCTGACACTGCATCTTGTGGTTTGACATGCATTTGGAATTCCTCTTACTATGATTCCTCAATTTCTTAGTTGCACAAAAAATGTCTTTCATCTCCCTGGAAACCTGAACACAACACAAAGACTGCTGGGTTCTAATGCTTAGAAGCAAGTTAGAGAAAGAACTGCATTCCCTTGCTAGTTAGGATAGGGTTCAACACTTCTCAATGCATCTAGCAGTAATTTGTGTCTCTCCCCCATTAATGTTCTTACTTGCCTTCACAGCCGTTCACTCAAATCCTATCGACTCCTTCTCCGCTAATTTGCACTCACCTTGAAGTTTAATGAGTTTTCTAAGCACCCATGTAGAAAAATGTAATTTAAGGAGTCTGGCAATACCCAAGCAATACTCCACTAAGTAATAAGCCAGTCCCCCTCCCAACTCTCAAAGAGCCAAACCAACAGAATCCCAGAGAGAGATGCCCTGGAGTACAATATTACTGTCATAACTGCCTATTGTTGATTTTTTTGCATCATCATCCCAAATATCTGTTACTACTCCTTATTAAGGAACAGATGGTCAGACCCAAGACTGCAATTCCTATGACCCTGTATTTATCAGCAGGTGGGGAAATTAAGTTTTGAGGTCTAAGGCAAGCAAAGCAAGATCAAGAGAAACAGATAGCTAAATAGGTCTCATAGCCATCTGGTTTATGACACTTACTGAAAATAGTATTCTTGAAGATTTCATACAACGTATTTTCCATGGTCTCAGTACTAAGAAAACAGCCTTCCACAAACTCCACCACATGCAAATATGACTTAACTCCAGAAGCACAGAGATTATCAAGCTAAGAAATGAATACTTTTTTCAGGTTAAACTAGTGAAGCACAGCTATTCCAGTTGAACAATGAAATTTGTAGAAGTGGAAGAAGTCAGTATGTTCAGATAAAAGCTGGAAGCCATTTTCATTAAAACTTCTCAAAAGGTCCTCACAAACCAGTAAAAGAAATAAAGAAAACACAGGCAAATAAAATAAAAACCATAAGAAGGTATACTTTTGCCTATATGTTTTAAGTGCAAGTGTACTGTGGAAAGCTGCATTCCCAAATCTGATAATAGAGAAAACAGCTCAAAATAATTAATCCGCACAAGACAAGAATCTCAGTGAGACATACGTTAACCAATAAGGCAGTAGTAGCATATGAAAGAAAGTACACTTCTTTAAGCCAGTAAAGTCACTCCCTCCGCAAAAAATCTTCCAAACTTTACGGTAAAAAGGGCACTTCTCATCACATGTGCCTGTATAGTGTTTTTTTTTTATATACTCTGTTGGAAAAAAATGAAAAATTAAAATGGATGAAAAGTTGTATGTTCACGAGTCATAGAAGCTTCTGATGAGTCTAGGTTCTGTAGAAGTACATACCAACCTGATTAAGTTGCCAGGAAATATTATTGAAACAAAATAAATAAATAAATAAAAACAGCCACATGTTCTAAATTAAGGATCACCTGAAGGAGACTGAAGCAACAAGGAGGCTGGTTGCTAGGACATTCTGTGTGAAGATAGGAGAAAGATCCTCTTCAGCCTAACTTGGAAGCAGCATGTGTCTGTTACCAGCAATAGCAGATAACTAGTCAAAACAAGAGAGTCTCCTTGCAGTACATTCCAGCAAAGCACCTCTTCTATGGCTAATACAACTTTATATCATCATTAACAAAAAGGAAAGTACTTTGAGCATTCCGTAAGAATCCTATTAATTTTCTCTAAATAAATGAGACAGATGAGCTGATTTCTCACACATGGAGAATTTAATGAAAAATATCCAGATAATACCTCAAAAAGAAAGCTTAAGTCTCCAAGACTTTCCTATGTTACAGATCTCCAACACACAGAGGAAAACTACTCTCATGCCCATCACCCCCCTCCCTACTAGTAACAGGGACATTGTTAACCTGCATCACAGAAAAACTCCTTACAGTTGTTAGTTTATAAAAATTTCGGCACTTGGGAGGGGGAGGTGGGGTCAAGCCATCCATAGTGTTTTGCTCAATTTACCTTTTTTTAAAAGTAATTTTCACCACAATTTTTGAACTGATTTATAGATACACAGTTTTAAGGTCGTATACTAATAAAGCCTTAAAATAAGTTTTTAACCGCCATTTTTCTTTTCAGACCATCATGCCAGTTATTTACTTTGCCAAGCATTATTCTCCTAATACTTAAAACCTGCTTCTAAGATAACCAGTAAGCTGTGAAGTAGTTGACTTCTGTACGGCTGTCACCTGACATGCACTTTCACTCATAGAAAGCCATTAGATGTGACTGGTTTGAATCAAACTCCCCCTCATTTGGCTACATGACACACTTACTAGAACTACAACTTCTTTCTACTGTATAAAAACCCCTAAACGTAACAAAAAATTCATTCCATTGTATGAAGCTACACATCCCCTTTGCGCTCATGTGATGGGAGCACACACAGGGGGAGGAACAGAACAGAAATAACTACGTTTGGCCTGAAAGCATTATTTAATTTCATTAATTGAAAAATATTCAATGATGTTCTTAAGCATGAAAAAATTGACATAGAAAAAACAGATTGAATGGATGTCCGAAAACACCTTAGGGGAGAGGGAGTTCAATGCACACAAATGACAGCAATTGAATGCATGAAGTCATGCTGTACTTGACTTAGTTAAACCAATGTCATTTCTGTGTGTGAATACTCTTATGTAAGGTTAAGCCTATTTTTCAATTTATCTTGTTATTTTTCAGGAATATTTTTATTTCAGGACTGAGCTCATCTTTCCTAAATTCTAGGAAAACAAGACACAGGACATTTCTATGTTTTTTCTACAGCAGATTTCTCATTTCACATTCTAGAGCATGGACACAATTAACTGTGCATCTATACAAGCTGAAGAAAATAATATGCAGAAACCAACTGATTGCCTAATATAACTATACCTGCATGAAGTATTCAATTACTGGATACTAGACAACAGATCTGATAATACTATATTTCTGAAATTACAAAAAGAATTCTTTATTTTCCAGCTCTTCCCAGTGAGTTTTGAAATACAAAAGTAAACAAGCTTAAGGCATCCGTAACAGAAAATGTTACAGGAACACATAAAAAGGGGACTATTGTGAAAAACCAAAAGGTAGGATTGCAAATTTCAGACAGTCTGATGCAGAGAGTTGTAACAAAGAGACCTGCAATCATCACAGACTTCCCTTGAACCCAAGCACCTTTCAGATAGCAGACTACATTTGCACCCCATAATCTGTGTTGGTTTTGGCTGGGCTAGAGTTCAATTTTTTCACAATAGCTAGTATGCAGCTGTGTTTTGGATTTGTGCTGCAAACAGTGTTGGTAATACAGGGAACTTTTCATTATTGCTGAGCAGTGCTTATACGGTCAAGGCCCTTTCTGCTTCTCACATCACCCCACCAGTGAGCAGGCTAGGGATGGACCAGAAGCTGGGAGATGACACAGCTGGGACAGCTGACCCCACCTGACCAAAGGGATATTCCAGACTATATGACATCATGCTCAGCATATAAAGCTGGGGGAAGAAAATGGAAGGGGGGGACTTTTGGAGTGATGATGTTTGTCTTCCCAAGTACCCAGTCTGCATGACAGAGCCCTGCTGCCCTGGAGACAGCTGAACATCTGCATGCTGATGTGAAGTAGTGAACTAATTCCCCGATTGGCTTTCCTCATTGTGCATGGCTTTTGCTTTACCCATTAAACTGTCTCAATCTCAACCAATGTGTTTTCTCAGTTCTACCCTTCCAATTCTCTCCCCCATCCCACAGAAGGGAGTGAGAGGCTGCTGGCTGGGGTTAAACCATGACATAAGGGCTCTCAAACTAACACTGTACAGCCTGATAGCACAGTACTCTACTGTGGTCAAGTTCTAAGGACATTACGCCACCTGCAACATCTTCATCCCCTGCTCTCTCCCTTGAGGGCATCAATAAAAAGAGAAACAGAGCAACAGACAACTCTTCAAAAGAGCTAGGAAACAGAGTTAGAAAAAGATAAGGTTTAACAGTTCTTACGTAATTTAGGATGCAAGAAAGCCCTTTAGATCTAATCAAGGAAAATAAACACCTGCAAAACGGAAAAAAAACCACAAAGTCTACAATATGTTCTTTAAGGAAATGCTTAGGAGTGTTAAAACTATTAATCCATAAGGCAATAACAAACTAATAAAATGCGACACCAGCCTCGTTTATAAATATTCCATTTAATATGCAAATCATTGTGGTCTGCCCCTTCTGTTCATTTTTTGTTAAAGCTTTTGGAGCTCCTCCTCTTGCACACACTGAATTCATCCTCTCTCAGTTAACATGCATTGTTATGCTGACGCAGAAATTGTGCTATAAACCTTCATTTTAAAGTTCTTATTTTTTCTCAAATTTATATTATCCTCAAAAGGTAAATTCTATAGACATATTATAGTACAGTAAAACAAGCATTGTGACTCTATGCCCAGGTGAATTAAGCCCCTATTTCTGATTTAGCCTACATCTTGTTGCATTTGCTATTTTTGAAGAGTTCTCAGTAGGCTCATCCTATCATAAAGAAACTGCTGCTTTACCAGATAAACATTATTATTTTCAAGAGACCACAGTAGGGTCCTACCAGGAACTCTTCCATGAGCATACAGCAGCTGGGAAAACATGAGAAACCTACATCCCAACATAAGCATGCAAAAGGAAGCAATTATGATACTACATGCAGTCTTAACTTTTAATAGCCACAATTCCAGAGAATTCAACATTTCATATGAACAGATTCCTAAAATGTGCTGCAGCACAGCATTTGAGAAATATCTCACAGTGGGAAAATAGGCAGCCGTATTCTCCTAGACTGGCAAATTTTTCTGCACTGCAAAACAAGGTCAATACTATGTGCCTATAGTCTCTAGCTGTCCAAATGCCACCCCATTGATCTATCTGATCTGTGTTAAGGACAAAACAGATATGGACATATATAAGGTCTGCAGGAACTGAGCTGGGGATCCACGCTGAGCCTGGGGCTGCAGTTTAACATTATGGCTTCAGCCCAGTTGATGGCTCACTGCTGCCAGGACCAGGGGGACTGAATCCTTCCATCTCCTCCATTGCTTCCTTCTCTAGTTCTGGCCTACAGTCATCTCCTCACACTACAGGCATCTCCTCACACTACAGGCAAATTCAGCTTCCAAACCAGAAGAAAACTAATCCAGTAACAAAACCTAAATTGGTCTCCTTTTCCTGAGATGATGCAGCAGATCAACTTACGGCAATTGTGAGAACTAGGGAAAGGAACAGCAGAGAGAGAAGGAGCAGAAACAAAAATTCAGTCTTTCAGGGTACTGCTTACCTGTAATGCAAAACCACCAGCTGACATTTAAGCTTACAGACATTTTCAATACACTTTACTATATCCTAAAGTTTTTAAGACTGTGTATGTCTTCCAAATTAGAGAAGAAAAAGCAAAACATAACACATGCACATAGAAAACTCATGGCCGAACTAAGCTGAAGTTACAACACTCAAAGGAATATCTCCTGTGAGGGCAAAATACACCTAAGGATTAATCTACCCTACAAATTCCTATTGAATAGCAATTTGTAAAGCTGTTTACTTCCCTGAAAATGTGTGTTTCTAAATTGAGGAGAAACCCCCATAATTCCTCTTAGTTGAGCTGAAGCAATCTTTGCTATAAACATGCACAGTCCTTTACCCATACCGTACCACGCGTTGCAAACACCATCTCAGTAGCTGCTGACTACTGCTGACCTTGCACAATGAGTTTTCAGAACAAAGTTAAGACAAAACAATGTTTAAGGAACTGATTAACACATAGAATGTATCCAGAGTGTAAAAGCTAGTATTTCTAGAACAGAGAAGCTTTGAAGACTGGCTTCACAGTATTCGTATCTAAAGAAGCAAATACAGCTCTTCAGCTGTCCCAGTACACCCCTGCTTCCACAATTCAATATTAATAATGGATCTAAGTACAAACAAAGATCTCACTGGGTGTCTATCTTACCTGCATAAACCTAGATATTTGCACAGATCTGGTTAGCCATACTCCTGCGATGACCTAACTAGCTCTGAGACTGCTAGCAAACCAAGTAGGCGGCTCAAGTCCCTCCCTTTTCCTCCTGCTCAAAATTTCTAAACCAGAAAAATAAATCATTCTCCAATATGGTTCTTACAATCCAGAGGGGAGCTTTTGGCTTTCATTCCAGTACTTACTCCCAAAGCACAGCTCTAAAGTATAAAAACCAATTAATAATGTTTTGATATAAGACAGCTCACCCAGACACTACACAGGACAGATTTACTATTCTCATCATTAACTAAAACGTTCAGAAATCTCCAGAGACTTGTGTTTCACAAATGTGGACACAGAAGAGTACTGCTTTCACTATCACTGTTAATAAGTATATTATTCAATTCAAATGACCAAAGCCAAAAAAAGGAGATTCCCCTAAACACCAATCATTTTTCTCACTTATGAATCATGAACACTGTATCATGTACTAAAACCATCTGGCTTTTCAACTGTTCAGATTTCTCTGCACACTCACATTTCTATTAATGCATTCAACTAATTCATATTATGAATTGTATTTATAGATAAGACCTCCACTTACAGAAAGATGGTTCCTTTTGGAAATATCACAGACATTTGAAGATGGGCCCACAAAATCTCTCTTCAAACGATGCAGCAGCTGGTAAAATAGAAACAAAACTAAACAAAATATCCAGAAATAAAATATTCTTGTTCAGAGTCAATTAATTCAAACCCAGATAGCCAATGGGTTGGACAATGATATTCCTGGGAAAAAAAACTTCCACTGAGAGCGTCTGCCACAAAACATCAGCAGTACCAAACACTAGTACTTTCATCTTGCTGCTTATAAATCAACTCCTCCCACCTTTCCTTATCCTGTTTCCTCCCTCTTATTGCTTTTTTCTTTGAAACAGTCTCTGGCTCTTACCATCTTTCCTTTCACTCCTCCGAATGCCCAGCCCTGCCTCCCAGCCTAGCATCTTCTCCCTTTCTGTTCTTCAGCCCTCTGGTATTTGAATCACCATTTCCTCCCTCTGCTCTGCAATGAATGCCAACACAGACAGCACTACCAGTACTGAACAGATTGTCCCTGCACTCTCATTTTGGAGATCCACAGCCCACGGAGGCCAGTATTTCAGAGGAAAGCAATGCTAGAAGACATACTCAGGCACTGCAGCCACGCACCGGAGTAAGCTCAGGTGCCCCACTGGCCCCTGCAAAGTCTGGCCAGCATTACAAACTGAGTGAAGCAAAATGAGGGTGTTCCAGCAAACTCAGCTGCCGTAACAGTAAACATAAACCGAGAGTGTGAAATCTGTCCAAGCTAATAGTCTTTGACAAAAAGCACTCAAATTGGGACAGCTCTTTCACAGTACAACAGCCCCTCTCTAAGTTCCAAGTGATGGGACTGCTGGAGCTAGTCACCTAAGTACCTGTAGATTGAGCTAAAAAAAACCAAAACAACAAACTATTGCTTATTTCCTGCACTGCAAGTTCCAGAGCTCTGACCAATGAGCCAAGACAGCAGCAACATTTCCACAATGGCATTCAAGGCAAACCATCACCAACGCAGACTTGCCTTGCAACACCAGGCTGCAAACCTCAGCAAATTAAGGACTGACTGATGAGCAACCCTGCCTGCTGTTCAGCAGGGCAGGAGAGGGCACACAGCTCTTAGCAGCCAGCTCAAGATATGCTACCTCATTGATCCAGCAAAGCAACTCAGGATCATTTTTAAGTAGAAAAAATCTCAAGCAAACCCTGACTTAACAGTTCCAAGAACTAAACTGTACAGCTTTACACTGTCCAGGACAGTTTTACCCAAATGCATCAGAACCTGTGCTGCAACACAACCCATTGTGAAATACTTCATTAGCTGAACTAAACAAGACATCTAAGAGATGGCCCCTCTGCTTAACAGGGCACTACGAGCACCTGTGCAATGCACTGGAGTTCAGACTTAACACAGCCATCCTCTCTTGCTACTCCTGGGTGAAAGACCCTCAACCATCAAATGAGCAGATGGGGGGAGCCAGGACCACTCCTTCCAAAGGGGGCATCTGCTTAAAAGCATTCTGCAAATTAACATGTAGGCCAAACTCAAAGTTGTTCTATTTAACTCTTTTTTTTTTTTTCTCATTTGCAACTTCTATTGTGTAAGCTGCCTACTCTGCCTTCTGATGGCTCTACCAGCTGAGGTTTTTGGTTTTCTTCTTAAATCTGATTGGGACTTTCAGGAAAACAGAACAACTATCACTACTATTTCAGTAGCAAGATCTAGCATTTCAACAGCTGTTCAGTGAGATTAATTCCACTGAAGATTGGGGAAAAAAAAACACAGAAACAAAAAAAAAAATCGACCTTCACTCAAAATGTAACATTTTCCTAAGGTCAGTAATGTAATTCTACTGGTTTATGTCTTGTAATTTTTATTTTTAGCAAATATCCTTAAATTTTCCTGCCAGTTAAAAAAGGCAAACTGATGTAAAACTCTGCTGCGCAACTACATTTTCAGTCCTCCTGCCACTTGGAATTATTTTCTACTTGTTTTGCACTTAAAATGCTTTCTCAGACATGACAGATTAAACAGAAGCCCATGCATCAAGTAGAAGTTATCAGAAAAGCTACATGGAAAAAAATACTGAAACAGATTGAATTTGCATGTTTGCCTTCCGTTGCACTTTCATGTCTTGATTTTACCAGTATAGGCTTTTTCATAGAATTAAATCAGAGATACACTATCTTATGGTAGTAGAGGGTTTACTGTGCTGTTTGAGCAGTGAGATTGGCAAGACCAGCAAAGGATTTTCACTACTGGTTCAGTAATTCACAGAAGAAATTTGTCAAACAGCAACCATTTAGGAAAAGAGCCATTAGAGATTTCAGGATAGTCTCCAGTTGCCATGGCTTCAGCATTCAGCACATGTAGCTGTGTTACAGCTATCTGAATAGAGTTTTTGAACCACGGTCCTTTACTAAGTGGTTCCCAGACACCACCAGGGCAGACCTATCAGCCTGGCAGTCCCAAGATCTATATTACAGCCTACATTCATAAGATACCTAGCAATACCTTATGTTGCTGAAGTTACAGCAAGTCTGCCCAAATATCAGATACAGTATAACAAAAATAGTCACATAGGCCATTCACTTGTCTGGCTTTTTCTAACCTCGCAAGCAAAAAATCTCCGTCTCTGCACCCTTTTATACTATTCTGACTCATGTAAGCAGACCTTTAAGTCAGTCCTGGTCTTGCCCAGATAGGAACTGCAGAAAAACATCATACATTCAAGTAGGGGGTTAGCAATACCAACACAGATTTAGTTATTCCCTCAAAGTCTTCCTGAGTAAAATACCAGTCCAGCAAAGCTCTGCACAATATTTTTCTGGGTGGTAGGCTACAAATTACACAGAATCACCAGGGCTGGAAAAGACCTTTAAGATCATCAAGTCCAGCCTATGACCAACACCACCACACCATCTAGACCATGGCACTAAGTGCCACATCCAGCCTTGCCTTGAACACATCCAGGGACGGTGCCTCCACCACTTCCCTGGGAAGTCTATTCCAATGTCTAACCACCCTCTCCGTGAGGAAGTGCTTCCTAATATCCAACCTAAACCTCCCTTGGAGCAACTTCAGGCTATGCCCTCTTGTCCTGTCACTAGTTGCCTGGGAGAAGAGCCCAGCCCCCACCTGACTACAACCTCCCTTCAGGTAGTTGAAGAGAGTGATGAGGTCCCCCCTGCGGCTCCTCTTCTCCAGGCTAAACAACCCCAACATCCTCAACCTCTCCCTATAAGACTTTCCCTCTAGTCCTTTCACCAGCCTCGTTGCTCTCCTCTGGACCCGCTCCAGCACCTCAACGTCCTTCTTGAAGTGAGGGGCCCAGAACTGCACACGGTACTTGAGGTGAGGCCTCACCAGTGCTGAGTACAGGGGGGGAATTACATCCCTACTCCTGCTGGCCACACTATTCCTGATACAAGCCAGGATGCCATTGGCCTTCCAGGCCACCTGGGCACACTGCTGGCTCATGTTCAACCAGCTGTCCACCAGCACTCCCAGGTCCCTCTCTGCCAGGCTGCTCTCCAGCCCCTCTTCCCCCAGCCTGTAGCACTGCCTGGGGTTATTGTGGCCAAAGTGCAGGACCCTGCACTTGGTCTTGTTGAATTTCATGCCGTTGGCCTCGGCTCATCGATCCAGCCCGTCCAGGTCCTCCTGCAGCCTCTTCCTACCCTCTGGCAGATCAACACTCCCCCCCAGCTTGGTGTCATCTGCGAATTTACTGAGGGTGGACTCAATCCCCACATCCAGGTCATCAATAAAGATATTGAACAGGACTGGGCCCAGTACTGATCCCTGGGGGACACCGCTGGTCACCGGACGCCAGCTGGATGCAGCTCCATTCACCATCAAATTACACTCAAATACAACAAAAAAATCAGTGTTATCTTTTTAATTTTGAAAAAATACCAACACAGCTCTCAAATTCAGTCAGAATCAGTAACTTAATGGTGGGCTTTCAATAGCATGCTAGCTTAGCTCACATCGATTCTGGATCTCATCCAGGCCATCAAAGCCTACAGAGAAGGCTAAACCTGTGAAGGCACACAGCATTGGCAGCCAGAATTTGATCAGCTTTAGAATCTGATCTAGATAATGAAGGACATAATGAGGGACCCTGGGGTTCCACAAGGAAGCAGCCAAGTACGTTAGCAAAAGTAGCACAAAACCAGACAACAGATCTTTGAATTAGAAAAAATTAACACACAGCTTAATCCACCCACTTAGAATAATGTGTACTACAGTATATAACTAACTAGTCTCAATAATTCCTAACAATGACTGATTTGCTTTGGGAAGTAGCAAAGCACAGGAGATATCCCAGAGCAACATTAAACATGTCCTTTAAGGATACCTAAGAAAAAAGTCTTACAAATTGGTAAGACAAATAAATTCTGATGCTTAGAAATATTATGATATATTGCTGGGGAAAAAGGGGTAAAAATGAATTTAGTTAGAGGAGAAAAATAAATTACCGTCAGAAAGCCACATCAAACTACTACCATATTTTCCCTTGGGGCTTTATAGTTTATGTAAGTGACGCTTCTGACACTGTTCACCATGACCTGGAGATGTACATCCAAAGCAATCAGTGTAGATAAGCACAACTACTGGAAAGTTTACTTTCAGAGAACTAAAGCAGTGGCTCAGCATAAAAAAACATGTGTTTCAGGTTGGACCTGCTGGAAGTTGACCTGAAGCAAGTTTTGCTTCATATTTTGATTATTAATTTGGGGGACCAAACAGAAGCCTCTCGAAGAATCTGCAAATGCCACCAATCCACAGGGTGGGAGTTGCAAGGACTATAGAGGAGACAATCTTTATTCCAGGTGAGCTTGAGAAATGAGGGATTCTAAAGCCAACTGGATAAACGTACATGCAGGTGAAAGCAAGAAAAAATGCTGGAAGTCTGAAAGAGATAATTAAAGCAATAATATTTAAAAAAACTAACACACACACAGAATTAACCATCTAAAGAGTAATAAAGCAGAAAGTAACTTGTGGAGCTGTACTGCATCACAGACTAAGACTTAGTCATAAACCTGATGTTGTTCCAGAAAGGCAAAGTATTCTGGAAGATGTTAAGACTACTGAGAACAAGAAATTTAACATATTTCAAATCTACTCAACACCACTGTCCTAGCTTTGAAATTCTATGTAGATCACTCATATATTCTAAGGATCAGATCCTAAAATCTCATTCTAAGGTTACTAAAAACAGATGAACAGCAACTGAAAACAAAACACCTTCTTAATACAGTTACGTATGTGGTTTTGCAAGAGGTGTTTACAATAGATGAAAAAAAATACAAAAAACGATCTTTATGTATAAATTCATTTGTGAGTTACTTGAAGTGAAAAACCACACAAGCAGAATTCTCTTCCCCTTCATCTCACCACCTCAAATAGAAAAATTCCTTCCAACTTCCATCTCTGCTCTTCTTGGTCTTCTTGTAAAACTAACGAGAAATACTTCAAATAGAATTAATCGTACAGTGATCAAAAAAGTTACATACTCTACACTAATGGTGACATCCATACTAATTCTAGTGCTTTTTCACATTTGGCAATTCATCTCTAAGCAGTTACAATGTTAAAAATAGTGTTTCAATGTGAGGGTTTCCTTTTAGAAAGCAGTTATATTCTGACTCCAGCTGATGTCATAGGCTATGTTTACACCTTTAATATAAAACAATTTAGACTTTACTTATAGTTGTGTATGCACACATCTATTTTAGCTGATTGCTTTTCTTATTTTTTTTTTTATTTTTTAGCTTTGCTGTGAAACAGCAATAATATTCCAGACTCATACTTCACCAAAACCAGACAAGTATTTACATGAGTACAGACTCAGAGGATCTATCAGAGCTAAAGTGTCAACAGCACATACCAAAGTATGACACCACCCTTCAGCCTTTTAAAGAATTCAGACTTCCAGCAACTCTTGTTTGGATTTTATACCACCACCCCAGTTTCTTCACGAACATTCCTTTCTGTCAGAAGATTCATAATAGTTATTCACATATGCAAGTGAGTTTCTATGAACCAGTAGATCAAACCAAAAAGTGGCAAACACACACTTATAAAGGCCATAGAGATAGAAAGGGATCCCATTCCCCTTTTCCTTTAAAAGTAGGTATGCATATTTACAAGCTCAGAGATCTGAAAGTCAAAATAACAAAAAAGCAGCCTGAAAACCCAAGACTCCTTATATATCATGTGAAAATATTTGCTGAAGGACAGAACAAGACTTTGATTACATATCCAGGACTATCCTAAATCATCTGTGAAACTAGACTATGAGGTCTAGGTCCAACAGACATACACGAGAAGGAATGCAAAACTCCTCCACTTAGAGGAAGAGAGCTGCAAGAGGAAAGAAGGTAATCGCTGGCATACGTACAAAGAAGTGCCATTTATCTGATACTACTGGCAGAATGTGGTGCTTTCCGAGCCACTAGCATGTGTCTTCAGAAACAGAACTCCCCAATTATCTATTTGGTATATACAATAGATTTTGAAAAGTTTTAGAAACAAGCTTTCTTAACAGTTGTTTTTTCTTACATCTGCATTAACAGAAAAAACATCCAGAATCTGGCAAACAAACTGCAGGAAAACACAAAACATGGTAAAAGAAGAGTTACCAACATCCACATAAACAGGGCAGCACCCTTACCACCTGAAGGAAGGTAAGTGCTATGGAAAACAAGTGACAATGTTATCATCGCCCTACAGAAGTCTGATCTTTCTCCTAACACAGTATTTCCCATCAGAAAACATTTCTTGAAGTATCTGTCCCCTACATTTTGTTATTGTTTGGGAACTTGGGAGTCTGAACAAACAGCAGTGAGTTCTTATATATCGTCACACCCCTGTAATTCACCAACAAGTCTTCACAACCACCAACTCTCAAGTATGAGAAAGAAAACTGAAGTCTCAATGTCTCTAAAAGGCAAAAAAAAACCCACTTTATATGGAGAGACTAATGATTAAAAGAGATAGTAGTGTTGTTAATCTCTGGCAGAGCCAGCAGTTTAATTCAAAGCTCCTGGTCCAACGTTTCAATTTTGAGACAAAAGTTTTTCTACATATCAGGTAAATCTCTAAGAATCCACCCTCAACCACATAACACACAAAAATCACATTAGAGAATAAACAGCTGTCTAAACATCTACTGAAGTCCAGAAAAGAAATCCTACGTCACTGTGAGGGATTTCAGTCTTGAAAAGATTAGGCAGAGGTCTAAAAGCATCATTACTAGAAGTCCTTAGGATTGGGGGTTGCTTTTTGTTTTGGGGATGAGGGTAGGAGTGGTTAAGCTTCTTCTTCAAAGTATTCTGTCAGGATAAACAGACTTTTACATTAGACCCCATTCCAACAAATAAAAGTTTGGTTATTACTGGATTTAAATGTCTGTACCTAAGCAAATCCAAGAAAGCACCACCTGGTTTATATGAAAACCGTAAAATATTGGCAATTTATATTGATCATACTGTTACAATAAAGGTAAATTATGGTAAGGTTTCTTCTGTTCTTGCCTGTGACTAAACTATCATTAACCTGGATACTCTTAACAATGTAATTCATGCACAAAACACAACAAACTGCAAAAGCCCTCAGACTAGTAAAAGGCACTTAAGAAAATACTTCCTAAATCTAGCTAATACAAAACACTTTCCCTGACTAACACAGGAATTTATAGCACTGTTACACTCAGGGTCATATTCGATTCATGTCAACTCACAACAGAGTGTTACTGTTAAGGACAAGTAAAAAACTATTGTGTTTTTTTTTTAAAGCACCAGGTCTGCACAACATGAAGAGGTGGAAAAGGCACACAAATAGCTATCTAAATATTCTCTACATTTCTTTACTACCTCACAAATCCGTAGCCTCTGCATCTTGAAAACATTTAACGAAAATGCAAGTTGTGTTGTTCTTCCAATCAACATCCAATCTGACTCTTCTCCCCAAAATTTGAAAGAATTTAATTTTTTATCTGTTGTTAAAGAGCATCCTATATAATGAAAGCATCTCCAAGATCATCCAGATGCACAGTTGCCACTGACAAAAATACTAATTTCACAGCTATCCTAGGGCAATGCTACATTACAAGCAGAAAAAAATTATTTGGTGAACATGGGGTAAAAGTAAAAATAGGGTAACAAAAATAAGTCTATCACAAAGATTAGCAAAACTCAGTTTCTTATTGATTTATGCCCTATGTTCCAAAGCATCTTCCATCTCCATAATTTAATATTTCTATGTCCATTCCCTAAGAACTGCTCACACTGCACACCCCATCATGGCAATACATGGGATTTCTCTCCTATCAAGCTACCACTCTGCACAGACTATTTGAAACTTCATATCATTGAGACCTGTATCTATCCATCAAACTGACAGAAATCAGCAGGTTCACACTTACACAGTAAAAGTACTTCTGTCTAGCATAGAAATTAGTTTTTTTCTTTGTTTTCAGCTTCCCCTATCAAAAATATCTCAACCAGATATGAGAATAAAGCATGTTTTATTTGTTCACCTTTTTGACAATGTACTCCTGAATCCTGGAGCTACAAAAAGAAGCCTCTTCCAATTGTTTTTTTAAGATTTGAATTGTCTATATTTACGAAGTCAAGCAACACATACTGGACATTTACCCTGAATATACACTAGAATACAGACATATTTTTTAAGTGTACGATCAGCTGTTTTGCAGGAAAACTATTTTATAGAATTACTTTCTTATAAACTCTTAAATGTCTGTAAAGGTTGAAATACAAATGCACAGAAATCAGTAGCATGACAAGAAGGATACTATCATGATAAAGACCTACGTGGAAAACGCAGGAATGCAAGGTTATTGTTCCCCTGAACAGAGCAAGTGAAGAGCTACTGTGACATGATGAGACTGTGCAGCATTTATCATTCTGCAAAGCAAAGACTGAAAGGGGAAGCTGTGCCTGGCGGCAACTGAGCTGCAGCAGCAAAGAAGTACTAAGAGCAGCATGGATTTTCACGAACACTGGCACCTCTGCACTATCACACTGTGACCAACACTGAGAAGACACCACCACCACCACCAAATACGACACCTGCCACATTGCTTTCCAAGCAGCACTTCGTAAAACAAATCTCTGCAATGTTTTTTTCCAGTTAATATAGATGCCTTTTTTCCCACCCCAACCCCTTTCAAAAAACACTGCCTTGTTCAAAGGAATTCTTTGTTATTGTTAATAAAAAATAAAATCGTTGGTTCAGAGAAAAACAAAAACCAAAAAACCAACAACCAAAATAAACCCCATAGGAATAGAAGCTCCAGACTCAAAAACTACTATAAATACTTTAAATAAGCAACCTTAGCTTACCTAACAGTACATTACCTCAAGTGTTTTCTTCATTATTTTAAAATGCCAGGAGATTCCCCTACTTCTGAGAAGCAAGGAAAAAATAGAAGGAAAAAAAAGAGGAGCGGGGGATGGCACACAGGATTGGAGACGTAAGTGAGCTTATCAGATACTCAACCCAGGAACAAAACTTCTCCAAACACCTTGTGTAATTCTAAGTATAATACTTTAGGAACACGAGATAGAAGGCAACATCTCAGTGTCCTCTAGGCTTGAATACACTTATATTTCAGTACTATAAAACTGAAACCAAATCTAGTCATATGAGCTTCTATACCACAAAGTGCAAGAACAGTTTGATGTAGCTGGGTTTGATTTTTTTATAATACTTAATACTAAAAACATTTCAATATAGTTCTGTCGTTCCTTGTCAGAAGTACTTACTGTTTTTCAAAGACTAAATCTGAAATTGCAGGTCTGGTACACTTGTGCTAAAAAGAAACTAAAACTGTAAGCCACAAATCTAAACTGAAAAAAAAGCAAATACAGATTAAATAAGAAACAGACGAAAATTTTGGTTTATGGCTAGACAGATCAGCTGAAATAAGAGACATAAAATGATATATTTTAAATTAGTATTTGCCATGATTACAATGATCCTGAGCTGCACTGACAAGACAAAGACCAAGCAAGAGTTACTACTTCAAGACCTCATCAGTCAATTTAGAACTGGAGCCTAACCACTGCATAGGTATTAATATAGAATAGAACTGTTTTATAGGTAAATAGTATTTGCAGTTGAGATTTCAAAATAGGCAACAGTCTCTATAGGGCTAATAGCTGAAGCACCAAACCTGAGGCTTAGTTCTAATTGAAAAAGGGAACAGAAAGGTGTCAGTTCTCTATGGCTTACCAAAGGACAATGAAGAAAACTTCTCATATTTTTGCCATAATAGAATTATGGCCAAAAAAACCCCAGGAAGCCTGTCAGGAAAAAAAACAAAACCAGTAACTGTAGTGCTTGAATTATAAAAGACTAAGCAGCTTTTGTAGCACCTTAAAATTTTCTCTAACAGTGATATTTGTTGACACCTTCCACACCAGAATTTTAAAGCATGTATTAATACAGTCTTGCCATTTCCCACATGCATGGTAAAGATCTAAGGGTCTCAAAAGATTTCTTATATTGATTTGCTTCAGAATTCACTCATCCAAGGGAAAGGCTAAATATCCATTTTTATTTAATAGGCAAAATTAAAAAACAACTTAAATCCTGGTTATTTAAAAATGTTACAAGAAGGTCAGGCACAATCCTCCTTGTTCTGTAGATTAGAACTAGATCAGGTTGCTCAGAGCCCTGTCTAACCTGACTTTGAATACTTTCAGGAAGGGGCATCTACCACCTCTCTGGGCGACCTGTTTCACTGTCTCACCACCCTCATAATAAAAAAATGTCTTCCTTATATCTAGTCTAAATCTACCCTCTTTTAGTTTAAAACCACTACCTCTTGTCCTGTCACAACAAGCTCTGCTAACAAAATGTCCCCATCTTTCTTATAGATCCCCTTGAAGTATCTTAAAGGCCCTAATAAGGAATCTTCTCTTCTCCAGGCTGAACAAACCGAACTCTCTCATCCTTTCCTCATGGGAGAGGTGCTGCTGCTCTCTGATCATTTCTGTAGCCAGTATTATTCCTCGGGGGTTAGCACAGGAACGTTGAAGCCCTGGTCATGAATACAGAGGCCCGAAACCTAGAGAATTTTACATTGCAATGATTCACAGCTCTGAAGCACCCACTGTTAAGTGACTGTACCAAACAGTTGAATATGATGAGCAGACCGATGACCAATACTTCCTGCCATTTCTCAATTCCTTCTAGAATTCACTACACTGAACACTATCAAGATACCTATTTCCACCAATTTATACTCCAATGCTCACCCAGAAAAAAAAATAATTCACAACAACAAAACCCACCTACGGACAGCAACAGCAATTATACTGAAAAGAACACTGGTCCTTCATCATACCACTGTATACATTTTCTGCCTTCAGTACCAAGTGCAATTTTGTACTTCCCAATTAAAAAAAACTACTGCAGACTTAGAATAAGAGGAAGGCACCAAAAGCAAAATATACTGGATTTCCAGATTCAGAAAGTCCTGAGCAAGAAGTCACCAGACATTAAGTAAGCCCACAGCTACAAACCTGTTCTATATTACTCCATTTGCATCTGTTGCTGTGCTCTGTCAGAGGCAGCACTGCTAGGCTAGAAGGAACCAAATGCAGTAAACTAACTGTAACACTGGACTTCTCAGTGAAAGAAAACAGTTAAGATTTTGAGTGCTTCCTAAGTAAGTTTGGAGGTAACACTAAGCTGGGTGGAAGTGTTGATTTGCTTGAGAGTAGGATGGCTCTGCAGAGAGACCTGGACAGACTGGATCGATGGGCCGAGGCCAATTGTATGAGGTTTAACAAGGCCAAGTGCTGGGTCCTGCACTTCAGCCACAACAACCTCAAAGCTACAGGCTTGGGGATGAGTGGTTGGAAAGCTGCATGGTGGAGAAGGACCTGGGGGTGCTGGTTGACAGCTAACTTAACATGAGCCAGCAGTGTGCCCACGTGGCCAAGAAGGCCTATAGCATCCTGGCCTGCAGCAGAAATAATGTGGCCAGCAGGAGCAGGGAAGTGATCGTGCCTCTGTACTTGGCATTGGTGAGGCCACACCTCAAGTACTGTGTGCAGTTCTGGGCCCCTCACTACAAGAAGGATGTCGAGTTGCTGGAGTGTGTCCAGAGAAGAGCTACCAAGCTGGTGAAAGGCCTGGAGAACAAGTCCTGGGAGGAGAGGCTGAGGGAACTGGGATTGTTCAGTCTGAAGAAGAGGAGGCTGAGGGGAGACCTCATTGCTCTCTACAACTACCTGAAAGAAGGTTGTAGGGAGGAGGGAGTTGGCCTCTTCTTTCAAGTGAATAATAACAGGACGAGAGCAAATGGCCTGAAGTTGCAGCAGGGGAGGTTTAGACTGGATATTAGAAAGAATTTCTTTACTAAAAGAGTGGTTGGACAGCGGAATAGGCTGCCCAGGGAGGTGGTGGAGTCACCATCCCTGGAAGTGTTTAAAAGAAATATAGATGTGGTGCTTAGGGACATGATTTAAGCACTGAACAGGTAGATAAAGGTTATTCTGGGTGGATTTAGGTTATGATTGGACTTGATGATCTTCAAGGTCTTTTCCAACCAGGCTGATTCTGTGATTCTGTGACATGGGCTTTACTGAGGTGGTTAGTAACAGACAGGAGTGTCTGTACCTAGAATGGTGCTGGCCTGGTGCTGGACAATGAGATGATGAAGCTTGTACAAATGCCTTCACCTCTTCCTGGTATTAGCTGTGGTGAGGAAGTAGATTTAGGTTATGGTTGATGGATTTAGGTTATGGTTGGACTTGATGATCTCCAAAGTCTTCTCCAACGAGGATGATTCTGTGATTTTAATGTATGAGAAAACACATCCAGCTTACTTAAATATTTAAACCACTCTTTTGAATATCGTTCCATCTTTAGATGGTCATGAGCCTCAACAGTCCTTTCTACATCCAAGACACTTTAATGAAAGCAAAGCTAAAAATCCCAGAGTAGCCTTTACTAATGAAGAAATTATGACTGCTTTGCAAAATAAGGCAGGAGACCAGAACTTAATTTCACAGCAAAAATAATACATAGCTACTGCCTTTACCAGCTCTTCTCTCTCAAGTTCTCAGTCTTACCAAATCTACCTTACCAAATCTGTCAAGGACAGACCAGGAGCAAAAATTTGCATTGAACACATTTGTCCTGTTTCACTCCCTCACAGCCAAGCACATAAATTGTTTAGAGAATACTATAAACTTCTGATTCTAAATTAATCCCAGCTTGGAAGAGGCTCAGGCCCCCGTCATTTTGTAGCTCATCCTCCTTCCAATCTCCTCCCAACAGCCAATTGTTTTCAGAGAAGAGAACCTAAAGCAGCACTTACCCCTTCTCAAGGAAGGGGTATTGGTTCTCAACTTCACCCTCTCTCCTCAGGCAGACTCTGCAAACAGCTCTAAGCTTGGGTTCTGGAAAGAAGGAAAAGAGGATTAAAAAGAGACAGCTACGCTGAAGGAAATTAATTACTAAAAGCAGTAGAGAAAATAAAGCAAAAAAGAACAGAGTAAGAAAATAGAAGATGAAAGAGCAGAAAGAAAAAATATTAAACTTAACTTGGAGACTAAACAATGATTATTCAGTGTTTCCTCATACCCTGAAAAATCGTATCTTACTACTACACATACTTGCACACACTTACAGCATCTCTGACTATGGACTTTACAAACACAATACCAATAGCACAGCAGCATAAAGAAGTGAGAACATCAGTAGCTCTTCCCCTAAGGTATGACTGTCACACAAAGAAATCAAGGTCTCTAGGCAATACTGACAAATCTGGTTTAAAGAAAAGCAAACAAGAAAAAGAAAAAGCTGTTGCCTTCTCCAGCATTTCTTGTATTACAGCTACCTAAGCAGAAATAGGACCAAGTAAACAGGCTGGCCCAACAAACAGATGAGGAAGATGCCTTTATTTTGTGTGCCTATGGAGTAGAGGAACTAAAGGCACTAAAGGCTGGCCAGGCCAGCACCATTCTAGGTACAGACACTCAGTCTCACAAATGACAGGACACTGATGGGAATGAAGGAGAGGACCATCCTCACACGATCTGAGAAGGTCTTCACACACACAAAACACCCAACAGCAATAAAACAAAAAAATCCATGACTTCACAGCCAAATTTAATCCTATCCGACCAATTTTGCAACTTCATAAGACTTTGCCACCCCCAGTTTCAGTTTAGAGAAAATTCTCATCTGGAATATTTTCTAAAATACACAAGTCCGAAAATGTAATCAGATTTAATGAGAAATCTTGCTCCCCCCCCCTTTCTACTATTACAGATGTACAGCCATGGGAGAGGCTGCAGCTCAACGTTAAGACATTCAGCTTACTCTTATAAAAATACCACATACAAAGCCAAAGCTGAATTTTCAGCTACCCTGATGACACAGAAAATTGTCTGCAACTTCTGCAAACTATAGGCTTCCTTTGTTTACAAAAAAACATGTTGAAAAAGACTCAGTAAAATGACATATTAGTGGTACTAAAGGTCAGTGGAACAAAGAGCATAGCTTTGAAGTACTAAAGTACCATATCAAGCCTTCAAATACAGAAATGACAGGATGAACTAATGACTGATTACATAAATTCATCTAACATATAACAGGCACAAAAGTAAAGAGACCAACATGCTAAAACACCTATACAAATTAAGATTAACAGGAAGCACGATTTACAAATTGCATTACTACTAATGCAAAAGCTGCACTGCATCATTCACATGATGTGTACATACACGTATGCTGTTACATACGTAAAAAGACATGACTAATGCCTCATGCTGACGGGATCTGTAAAGCCAACATCATACTGTCTAGTAGACACTGATCTTTATCTCTCATCAAATGGAGCAGAGTTAAATTGTGGTCTTGCATTATGCATAAGTAATGAATACAATTAGACTGAAAAGCAAGCGGATCTTCTCTGATCTCAAGTGGAAACTGAACTCTGATCTTCACAGGTGACGGCTTTGTGCATTACTCCAGCTTACTAGTTAAGTTCCTTGAATCTGTGTACGCACTAGAAAATTCTCAACACATAGTTGTGGCTAATTTTAGGCAATCCACTAATGTTTAAACAAGCAAGAATATCAAGAGACCAAAGCAGTTACACTACTTTGTCTGGCACAGAGAAACTGCAATTAGTTTCTGATTTTACGGTTCAAGAAGGATGCTGAAAAACTGGATGAAAAAAATTAAAATGCCTATAGGAAGAAGACAGAGAGCAAGATAAGGAATTTGATCTCTCATCAAGCATAAATACAAAAGAACCACCAGTGACTGGAAACTACACCTAAACAAATTCAGGACAGAAATGAGGTTTCTTTTGTTTTCAGAAAGATGGAATCAATAAAGAATTGTTTATTTCCAAATTCTGAGAAAAGTTTTCATTGAAAATATATGCTTTCCACATAAATGCTGTATAACACCTTCGTGTTCTGAAGCATGAATTTAAGAAATTTAATACTCAATTCAGTTACAGCAGTCACAGCTGCATATGTTCTCAAAACACTTTACGAAAGAACCCAGCATCTTTTCTCTACAGGAAAAAAAGGAAGCAGAGAAATGACTCTACTGGTCAACAGCAGCACAAGAATGAAGTTCAAAGTTCCCGATCCCACTTACGCTATTCTATGATCCTTTCTGTTGGGTTTTTGCGTTGGTTTTTGTTTTGGGGGGTTTTGTTGTCATTGTTTTGGGGGAAGTTGGTTGGAGAGGTCCTTTTGGTGTGTTGTTTGGGTTTTTAATTCAGTGCATGAATTCACATTTTTTACCTCCTTCATAGATTCTGCTTCTGTTCAGTATCTCAGATTGAATTGTTGATTCTCATTACTAACCTGCAAAAATGAAGAATATTTTAACTGCAGAAAGCTGCTGCTATGAAGTTTAAGCAGCACAGCACATTGTACTTTGGTAATACCCAGCCAGTCAAGATTGTTCCACTTTACTCTGCACTGGTGCAGCCCCATCTTAAGTACTGTGTGCAGTTCTGGGAGCCACAGTACAAAAAGGATATGAAGCTGCTGTATCCCTGGATACATCTAAAAAGGCAGATGTGGTGCCAGGGGACAGGGTTTGGTGGTGGATGTGGCAAAGGTAGGGTAGTGGTTGGACTTTATGATCTTGAAGGTCTTTTCCAACCAGAATGATGATACTATGATACTATAATATGCAAGCAGAGCCATGCAGAAACCCAAAATATCAGGATTGCTCATGCTTCACCAACAAGTCCCACAAAACAGTAACATAGCACCATCAACTACAGAAAACATCTTGCTTCTTAATCAGCATATGTTTCTAAGCATACATAGTGCTGAGTACAGGTACTAGTTCTATGTTATACTGTATTCCACATCTTGAAGGTAAAACTAGGAAATAGCCATACACAGAATAATACAGGTATTTAATCTACCAACAGCTCTCCACATTTATGCAAGCTACATAACTCAATCATATGAGCTTTACAAAACCCCCTCAATTGCAGTGATTAAGCACCCAGACTCCCTGACAGCCTCAAACAGGCTATGCTAAAATCCATGCTGCTAAATCCTTGCAATCTTTTTTAATCCACGCTAGCTAGATTAAAGCTAACTTGGGTGTGCCTAACCATTTTGAAATGGGGAAGTTTGCAGACATAGCATATGCACCCTCATTCCTGAACTGCCTAGTGAAGAGGTGCCTGCAATAGAAAATAACACGGATCATTACAATCCATGTCACTAAGTCTTCAGTCAAACCAGACTAAGAAAACAGTGATCAAAGTATAAAAACCTTGCCACCTTATGGGTAGCCAAAAATTAATGGGATCCAGGCTTCTATCTTTTCATTCACTCATATATACTTAATTTCTGAATATGCAATTCTTTCAGTTACACAATGAAATGAAGGCAAAACTTCTCATGAATACCCATTTCCTATTATAAAAGCTATTAAGAACATTATCCAGTTTTGCTGAATGGTCCAATTGCAATTCTCAAGTTCTAGAGCACATTGAACAACCTCCCAACTACCATATGCCAACTTCTGGTAATTCACTGCACTGTTTTTAAACATAAAAGAAGATAAAATACACTAAGCACTTCATATTTCTTTTCCATTTAAAGATAATAACTGTAGTTATCATTGCAATACCATAGTACAAAAATATTACAGAAGGCAAACACTAACTTGGAAAGATACATGCTTCAGTAAGGGTATCTAATACCCCTGTTTCTCTCAGATGCATGCGTGTGCAGGCACATGCATTCATGCAAAATACACTCCATAAGCAACACATTTTCTCTATTTATACAGGGGCCAAGACTGTAATTGCAGGGGTTTTTCCTAACTTTCTTCAGACTCATCATGGGAACAGCTTGAAGTATGGGCCTATACAATCCTCACAACAGAAACCTTTGTACAATCATCACCTAACCCTTGGGGAAACTTCTGAAAAAAAAAAGCAAACCTGCAAATGTAAAAGGAACACAACTCTGTACATCTCCTCCTGGCCATTTAGAGAAACAGTACCCATACAGCTGCCACCTCCCATTACAGAGAATAAACACATCCCTGGGAAAAAGCAAGGATCACTGTGACAAAACCTTTCCCAACCCCACCCAACCAGGACTTACTACCAGTGACAAACAAAGCCACCAGGCTTCAACCTGTCACAGAATCACAGAATGTAAGATGTTGAAAGGGACCTCGAAAGATCACCTAGTCCAACACCCCTGGCCAGAGCAGAATCCCCTAGAGTAGGTCACACAGGAACGCATCCAGGCAGGTTTTTAATGTCTCCAGCAAAGGAGACTCCACAACCTCTCTGGACAGCCTGTTCCAGTGTTCTGTCACCCCCACAGTGAAAAAGGTTTTCCTCATGTTTATATGGAACCTCATATGCTCCAGCTTGCACCTGTTGCCCCTTGTCCTGCCATTGGACATCACTGAGAAGAGCCTGGCTCCATCCTCCTGACACTCACCCTTTACATATTTGTAAACACTAAGGAGGTCACCCCTCAGTCTCCTCTTTGGACCCAGCTCCCTCAGCCTTTCCTCATAAGGGAGATGTTCCACTCTCTCAATCAGCTTTGTGGCTCTGCACTGGACTCTCAAGCAGTTCCCTGTCCTTCTTGAACTGAGGGGCCCAGAACTAGACAGAATATTCCAGATGCGGCCTCACCAGGGCAGAGCAGAGGGGGAGAAGAACCTCTCTTGACCTACTAACCACACCCTTTTTAATACACCCCAGGATGCCATTGGCCTTCTTGGCCACAAGGGCACATTGCTGGCTCATGGTCATCCTTCTGCCCACCAGGACCCCCAGGTCCCTTTCCCCTATACTGCTCTCCAACAGGTCAGTCCCCAACCTATACTGGTACATGGGGTTGTTCCTTCCCAGGTGCAAGACCCTACACTTGCCTTTGTTGTATTTCATTAAATTGCTCCCTGCCCAACTCTCCAGCCTGTCCAGGTCTCTCTGAATGGCAGCACAGCCTTCTGGTGTGTCAGCCACTCCCTCCCAGTTTGGTGTCATCAGCAAACTTGCTGACAGTGCCCTCTGTTCCCTCATCCAGGTCATTGATGAATATATTGGATAGTACTGGTCCCAGTACCAACCCCTGAGGGACTCCACTAGAAACAGGCCTCCAACTAGATGCTGTCCCACTGACCACAACTCTGACTTCTTTTCTTCAGCCAGTTCACAATCCACCTCACTACCCGATCATCCAGACCACACTTCCTCAGTTTAGCTGTGAGGATGCTGTGGGAGATGGTGTCAAATGCTTTACTGAAATCCAGATAAACCACATCCACTGCACTACTGCCATCTATCCACCTGCTTATGTCCTCATAAAACAGGAAAAGAACAGTACACATAAAAGCAGGAGCTTTAAACATTATCCTACAAAATGTAAGTTAAGGTCAACATCAGCCACTTAAGCACAGTGACCACCATCCCTTTCTCCTTCCCTCCCCCCAGTCCTCCTCTTTAAGTGCAGGACAATGAGAAATAAGCAGTCTCATGTTAAGTTGTATGCAGAATTTTTTAAGCTTTATTCTGTCAATATTTATGAAGGAATGTGGGGAGCCTAACAAAACTAAGTTTATGCTGCTGAATGTCTTGCACTTAAATATCTTTACAAATCCAATTAGATTCTGTATTTGAAACATAACCAAAAATCAGCTTTATTGGAGCATTTCTAAAAAAAGCTACCTGTTAATATTGATATGCTTTACTAAAACTCCCAGCTGTAAAACTTGTTCATGAATTTCAAGTAAACAAGACTGGGTCTATAGGACCATGAGTTTATGAACTCAAACAACTAGAACCATAACTAGTGAAACAAATTAAGTTTTAAACACAACTTCGTATAAATAGATTTGTTATGAGTAGGAATTTAAAAATTTTTAAAATTCAACTGGCAAAGAATTTCCATTAGTGAACAAAAACTGCAGGTGTATAATTAAAAGGAACCTTCTGCCTTCAGGAAGTATTTTTGTGGTATAACACGGCGAATGCCATCACTGGCAAATTTAGTTTAATCACTTGGCTAGTCTTTATGGAAAGTACATGATAAAAAAACAAACCGTGGAATGCAAACTTAGCAGGGGGGAAAACTGTTAACTTACTAGTGGAAAGTAAGTTAAATTAATAGCTAAGAAATCGCTTTTACTTCATCACTCAAGACAGCCCTTTTTCACTGTCCATGTCCCACTACACAGTGTATAGGATCAAGAAGTACCTATGACCATGGACTTCAAAAACCAAACAAAATGAACTTTCCTATGTTGTGGTGGGAAAGGAATGGGCATGGTATTTTTTCCTCTGTAACTCTGAGAGCTACATATCCATGAAAACCACAATAATGTCTGCATGTAAAAATCAACACTAAAGATAGTGCCAAGTGAAAACTTAAGATTATTCAAGCGGAAAGATAAAATAATTAAAATAGCCATTTCCAAGGGTTCCACTAAATTCATGAATAAACATGTTCATTTCAAATATACATGTCCTCTGAAGGAAATGTTGTTGCTACAGTAAATCAAACCTCAGAGGCTAAGCAGTCCTCTGCCAACACAATGCAGCTTGGCTGAAAGTATTTCAGAACCGATTTCAGTTGACACTTTCAACACAACATTGTCCAAAACAACTGCAACAACAGGGCAGGAGTCTCTCAAATAAGAAACTTACGGGTTTCTTTAGGTATCTCACAGACCCATGAACTGATGTTACCGGGGGGATTTTTTTCTTTAGTAGCAATGTTCATTACACTGCTTGTCACTTTCTTTGCATATCCTACATCTACAGCTTTCTACATCCATTAATAAACAGATCATTAAAATCTGTTCAGTGGAGGGGTCTGTGTTTTTACTGTCTGGTTGCAAATCTGAACCTTCAACACTGTTCTCCCTGTGGTCCCTAGCAAGTATTCTGGTCACCTCCCTTCAGGCAGCACTAAGGCTCGTGCAACACTAATTCAGGAAGCTGATCCACCTGAAAACGAAGCCACCCCTGCCCGTCTTTGCAAAACCAACACCACTGCTCCCCATTCCTCATACCCCCACCTCCACAACCACGCCCTGCAATTTTCCAACCTTCTTGCACCAGGCCATTTCACCCCAAAGGGCTTGCAAAAGGCAGAAGGCAAGGCTGCATGGGCAGAAACATTTTTTATCTTTTCAAACTCCCAAAAAGTATATTTTTCTGAGAAAGGATAGATCATGTACTAAAAGCCAGTCCTTTTCAAGAATCAGACACATTCAGAATAATCATCCCTGTCTTCCTTACAACACCAGTTTAGTTTCACAAGTAGATTAAAAGAAACCACCTACAAGAACTACTATGTTTTAGAAAACGTGACAAAACCAGGCATTCTGTCACAGCCTGAAAAGAGTCCAACCTGCTTTTAGGAACACTTCCACAAATACCTAGTAGAAAATGGGGAGGGAGTAGCCATGTAGTCCCCTTGCATCTCTCTCCAGAAAAAAGCTCTCATAGATAGAGGATGCATTCAGCAACAGACTGGGATACAGTCTGGCACTTGGCAGCAGCCAGCCTGCTGGGATAAATCATCCTGATGGAGACCACCCCTTCTGTATCGTATTAAGCACTACACGCTCCCAGCAGTCACAAAGCCAACACTCTTTTTGTGGCAGCTAGCACTACTCCAGAGGGTGACTGGCAGAGAGTACAGGAAGTGAAGCATGCATTCTTACCTATCCGAATCCCTGATGAGGCTGTCATGTGCAGCTTTAGCAACAATGCCCAGTGGCTGTCATGACCAGCTTCAGATGAATCCTAGCATGGTGGAACCTAGAAGCAGAAAGACCACGGCTATAAACAAACTTTGAATGGGAGATGAACAGGGGAAATCTTTTTCAAAAGGTAAATGGTATTGTGGAAATTGTGCTTGTAAGAAGCCAGAAGCAACAATGCAGACTTTTAAAACAATGAACCTGTTAAGTTTCTGCAGCTAAACTTACTCATCTCAGAAAGTCCACATGAGAAGTTTCTCATTATAACAAGCCCAACCTCTCTTTTATCACTCTCTCTGAACCAGGTTTTTTTATTCCAGAACACATTGTGCCAGGAATTTGGTTACACCTGAAAGAAAGGGGACACATAGAAGTGCTGTGGCCCACTTTTTCCCTCACTACTCAATATAAGGCCTGTGACACATGTCAAACACAAGGGAGAGAGCAGGAGTGAGTTTATCTAAGTCACGAAATGCAGTCCTCTAAGCAATCTACAAGAGCAGCAAAAAAAAAGTTTCAAAGCTGGTCTTTATTTACCAAGTGCTACAATAAAATATGTATTGTTTCAGCACTAGCCTTATCGTGTCCTTCTCATCTGACCTCTTGTCTACTGCTACACAAGGCTCGCATCTGTAGATGCTAGGAGCTCTCTAAAATCAGACTCTGCAAACAGATGTAACCATGGAGATTTATGCTGCAGTCCCAAGAACTCTGCAGAGGCACAAGATGGAGGTAGAGCACATATCACCAATGAATTTTTGTCCTCCTCTACTCCTACTAAGCTGACGCACTACAGGAGATGTGTGGTGAATCACATCAAAGAGACAGACTAAAATCCAACTCTAAACAAGGGAGACAGAAGGAGAAGACCTAGATAATTTCTCCAGCCTCATTTTCCCAATCCATTTCACTGCACAGCTACCCAAGCACTTGTGCTGACATGAAGCAGAAAAGACATGGAACAGGATAAGCAGACGAGGACATCTGCCCCATAAAACCATTGTACAAGCTCTATTTATTTCATTAAAATAATCTCTGAAACTTGGTAAATTGACAAGCAAATAATTTTAAGTCACCCATTGCTACTGTCCCAGACACAGCTGAACAAAGTTTGAATACTTGATGGCAAGAACATTAGCATCAAACAAAATTCTTATTTTAGAAGTGCCAGACAGCATTATCAACAGAGCTCAAGATAGTAATTGTTGCTCCTTTCCTTTAAACAATTAATAATATGGCTTTCAAGGTTGGGATTTTCTATTGAAAGTTTGGTTTAGGCTTATTTACAAAAACAAGAAGCATCATCAAAAGAGCTGCAAGTACAAAAAAAAAATCATTATCGAGTGCAATAAAAGGAGTTTCCAAAAGAGAGAACTAAACTGATGTTTAAAATAACATTCCAGGGAGAACTGCATTTTAACTTTCCTTTTACCAATAAACTGAGCCTGTCTTTTTCAAGTAGAATCACATTCTAATTTTCGGGAAGAAAAGTTCAATTATAACTCAGTCTGATGAAGCAAGTAGAAAATCTAAAAACCTATCTGCCTGTGGTTGCTACTTATATTTTAGCAAGTCATTTGGGCAGCTGGTAAATAAATAATTTCCACAGGTGGCGGCCTTCTGGTCAAGAAAAATTCTCATTATCTTTCGGGCAAAATTCTTCACCTATTCTAGCATTACTAAGAAGCATCATAATTCTAACATTCTAACCCATAACTCTCCATTTTCTTCGGTGTTAAATTATAGACCTGCAGTGTAAAGACAACTTTTTTTTTTGTAAAAGATTGCCTGTGAAGCTCAATTGTGATTGGGAAGGCCACCTACGCAGCAGAGAGAGTGAGAAAAAGCACACTTGAAGAGCTGAAAAAACATCAGTGTAGGCGTATGTAAGGAGGGAGGGAAGAAAGAATCTGGTTCTACTGAAAAAGGCTATTTTCTTACATCACTCTTGGAAGAATTAAAATGTGTTACTTGAAGAGAATTCAAAGGATTCTTTGCTACATTCCAGACATCAATATGCAGTACTATAAGCAAGATGAGGAATCCTTGCAGATTCATCCCTGTTTTCAGAATCTGCCACCTATCAAAGGAATGCTTCACTTCCCTCACTTCTCTACTTCATCCTGCAAAAGCTATTCTCATGGAGCAACAAGTCACCTGCAGAACAGCAGTTCAAAGCTTTAGAAGCCTTATATAATTAATAACATCAGGAATTACTGAAATTGTAGCCAAAGCCTTTTCAAAAAAAGGAGAGTGCTCCCTAGAAACACTAAGAGTAACTAGCATTTCTTCCCTGCAGAATCTACCAGTATTTAAAAATTGCTGAAAAAATAGCTACAAGAAGTTCAGGTAATTCTCTCCCATACACTCTTAAAAAAACATTTTACTCCCTTGCCTACTTAGCCGTCAGTCCATTCATCTCCCAAGTGAGCAGGTCTTTCAGGATGTCTTATTAAACAATCCAGATTTTCAAAAGAAAGAAGGAACAAGCATCGATGAAAAATATCCTTCCCAGTTTTGTTTAGGAAGGCACCACGTATACACATTAGAATTTCTAAATAGTCTATATGAAGTGATCTTGTGCCACCATAAAGCTATGGAAATACTTTTAGTAAGTCTGTCCTACCACAGGAATGAAGACAGTCAGGACAAGTTTCGCCAATGAAGTTCAACAAACATGAGATGATGCACTGCAGGGCAAAGAAGATGCTGGTGCTTCCATGGCACTGGACACAAGCCTGCAACCTATTTACAAACCCCAGTCACAGGGAGGTAAGAGTTCAGCACCTAATTCCCTCCAGTGTTCAGGCTGCTATTTTCAAAGTCCTTTGCTTAGCAGATGACTGAATTCCTGCCACCCACTGCACACTGCCACCACAGAGACTGGCCTACAGAGCAGTACTGCTGGAAGGCCACCTCCAACCAAAGCTTTCACAGGGCTCTAAGTTTCATCTCCACCCCATCGTATACTGTCACTGAAGATGCTGAATGTCAAAATTATAAGTAACATTCCTATAAACTCCATTTTTATACATCTTTTAAACTGTATTACTGCTAAGCACTAATGACTATTACTCACATGCATCAGAAACACAGGTAAGGCAGGGTTTTAAAAAGCACCAAACCAGCTGACTTGCACAAACCTATATGGCAAGCAAAAGCAGAACGCTTAAAAGTCACAGCTAAGCTCCTAAAGTTACTCGAAAAACACAAGGCAGTTGCTCCGGAAGCTTGCTGAGACACAGATTCTTCTGGGTCAGAAAGGCAGGAAAAGATGAAGTATCAAAGAGAGGTATAAAACTCAAAAGCAGTAAAAACTCCAGAAAAAAAGGAGGATCTGACAACGAATTCTAAGTAGTGAAAAACACAGAAGCAAGAAAAGGCGGCCATGTAGAAACAAGTACAAATTACAGGTGTATAAAAAGTACTAAGAACTAAAATCCCTTATTCTAGGAAAATTCAAATAATTTATTATAAAAGCTTTATAGACTCCAATTAGACTTTGAAATCATAGCCATCTTGACTTTCACTCTGATGAACAGTGAAATGCAATTTCTGACACATTAATAAAGCCTCCCTACATATTAATACAGGTATAATTCTAATAATAAAAAATGCATGAAAATACTACACAACAAATGAATCCCATATGTAGAATCTGCGTCCTTATAAAGAGTATCCTTTCATGCTCAGGTTGCCAAGGTAAAGAACACTCACTTCAAGAGTCACTACCAGAATCAGATCACTTGTATTCTTCCGTAAATTTTAGTTTTACATAAAATGAAGTTTTATTTCTTCTTAGTGAGAAGAGAACAGTACAAGGTAGTTTGGAAGGCTGCCTTTTACTGTCAGGCTCTATGATCTCCAGTCAAACTAAGGCTATTAAAAAAGACAAGACCCTAGAAGAGCACAGAGGGCTGTCAGGGGATCCCCTGCTGCTGACATCAAGATTCAGAGAGAGTATTTACCTCTAGCTTTTCAGACACTAAGACCTTCAGGAATTTCTCAGAGATATGCTACTAATAAAGAAGAAAGCTAAACTATTGAAACCTTTTTACCTTTTTGCAAAATAGCAGTATAGAAAAACATACTTGAAATTGAATTACACTTAAATTTTCGAATGGAGATTCAGCTCAGGCTGGGGGGGTGTCTGGGTTCTCTCATTTTGTGTGTTGGTTTCTTCTCATCATGGGTAAACTGGAAGCCTGATGCAGATTTACAGCCTGATACAAATTCAATTACTTTTGACATCATAATTATACAGTATCAATCAAAATTAGTAGCATTGCATTTAATTCATTAACTTCTTTGCTGCCCTATCAACAGGAGTCAATTACTGTAATTCTTAACGTTTTTCTCAAAAGGGATGATGGAACAAAATTTCATTTACTTTCATTTATCTGAAAAGGCTTCTTACATTCACATCATCATTTTAGTGCAGTAAGCCATAACCTTCACAGCCACCATCGCCTACACACTTTCACACTGAGACCAGTTTTTCCATCCACACAGTGTATGACTCTAATTGTGTATAAATAGCTTTATTTTTACCTTTAATATAACTGCACATCTTACAAGAAAAATATCTGTATCACCATGACAGTGCTGACTGGAAGAAGCTTCTTATCTATGAGCTAATAATGCTTTTGTCCAGCACTGAACTAACCAAAGTAAAAAAATCAAGGAATTTATAGAGCACAACCATGAAAATGTGAACTCCAGAGTTATTCCTGACAACAGTAAGCACTTTAAAGTAAGGAATGCAAATACTGACGTTTGAAATGGAGACAATCAACAACAAATGCAAACAGAGTCCACTCCTCCCCCTGTACATGAAGTAGTTTACCCATCCTTTTTGCTGTCCAATGTTCCTTTTAAAAAGTTTTGTGGGTTATTTTTTTTTTCTTCAGAAAAGCTGTCCTATTACTTGTTTTTCAGCCTAGCTTTGTCACAGCTAAGCTATAAGAGAAGGGCAGGATTTTCCACTGTAGAAGGAGTTACTAATGCCAAGCAAATAACTATTCATCTGTCTATGGCAGAAAATACTGGAGGAGCAAAGACAAACAGCAAATTCAGCAAAGAATTTCCACATTCACAATCTGAAAGATCACTCTTTATCCATTTTGCTCCCCCACCCATATTCTTTCATATGTAACTTCTATCCATTTAACTGTTGTTAAAAGATATTAAAAACTGAGATGGCATCTCGACTGACTTCTGTATTTGGAATTTTAAAACTGTTTGTCCATGAAAACAAAGGAAGCACCATAGAGAATATGCTGGTGTTGAGGATGCTTTCCACTGATAAGGGTTCAAAGTGCTTTGCGGGTAAGGTAAATATCATTAAACCAAATACAAAGAAAGGGAAATCAAGGGAAAAAAAAGAAAAAGAGCTGCTGAAGGTCATCCAGCAGCCAAATGGCAGTCAGAAATATTAGTCTTGCAACTTCTGGCACCCACGGCAAAGGACTATAATGACTTCTCTTTACGTTAAGGCTTTCATCAGCACTTTGACAAACTGACAATACACACAGTGTTTGCAACAGTACATTAGCTAGACAAATCAGACGTCCAAAACAAGAAGGCAGAGAACTGCCTAACAGTGAATAAACTACATATAGATGTATATACTGCCTGTAAAATTATTAAAACAGGTATTAACTACATCACAACAGTTTCAAAATATCCAACAGAATATGAAATATTCTACTGCACTGAGCAGAATTTATTCAGTCTTCAGAACTTCTGAAACTGTCTCAAACTGAAAATCCTAATAAGCTAAGAAGTTTCACGCTTCATAAATCATATCTTCTACCTCTAATTCAAAATTACAATAAAAAGACAATTCTTTAGCTAAAAAGTTTTTTGCACATGTAACTAAACTTCTGCTTTTCTGTGTTATAAACTTTCCTTCAAGGGAAAGAAAGCATTCCTCCACACTGCCTTTGAGATAAAGCAGAACTCATTCTTTCCATCCTACTGAAAGAGACAAAAGTAAACCAGATACTCTTCTGCCACACCCAAGGCTTCCACTTTCAATGAGAAGCTTCGTTTAAAATCGCATGTCATGGAAACCAATAAACTACTACTCCATAAAACACAAGCACCTTACATCTCTATCCCCATTGGACTCACTTGGCAGAAGTGGTGATTTCCATTACAGTCAGGGTTTCTCTGCCCATTCAAGGACCTTCATGCTCTTTGCCAGGTTAAGATAAAATTTAAAAGCGTTCTTTGCCTGTTTTCCCAGGAAAATTACAGACTACTTTGTCCTCTTCTCAGTAGATAGCTCATTTATCCACATTTCAAGATACACTGTTCCGTGAACAATAGTTCAGCGCTTTCCTCTTGGTCACACAACTCTACAGGAATCAACAAAAACATTTTTCTGTCTGCTTAGACGGCATCAATATTATTACAGCTTACATAAAAAAGTTCTGTAAAGAATTTATTGAAAACAGGCAATGTCTAGCAATCTGACCTCACGTCTAAGAGCTCTGCATAATTCAAACAAGCAATTTTACTTGTCTGTTCTGCAGTTTTCCCATTAATGAAAATAATATTTACTTCACAGGGGTCAGAACGATTAAATTGCATCGAGAGCTTGGATCTAAAACAGAGGGTAATTTGATAGATCTCTGAGGAAAGAGGGTGAAAGAAAAACAGATTAGATTTTATATTCAATTTCAAATGAAAAAATATTTGAGTTGCAGCAAAACCAGCTACTTTTGCATTTCCAAGATTATTAACCCAATTACACACAATGAAGAAAATTCAATGCGAATGTAATTTCTCTCAAAGTACACGGCCAGCCATGAACAGCAACAGACTTTTCAACACCAGTTTTATCTGAAAAGACAAGCTTTGGAATCTGCCTTGATATTTGTCCATTCCAAAGTTGCTGCAGTTTCACGAATAAAATGGTATGTAACATTTTGAGAACACAGTGCTCACTTATCTGTGGGAAGAAAAGGAAGAGTGTTACAGAACACTCTGAACATACTACTTTTAATAAACCCAAACTAAAAGAGAAATGCAAGAAAGTACCTTGTGAATCCAGAGACTATTAATATAGCTAACTATTAAGGATTCATGGAAGTCTATTCCCAGCTTCAACTGTTCAGCTCAAGCTCAGAAATACTGTCCAGTCCACATCAATGAATTACATACCAGGTATAGCTGAGAATCTGGTCCACAACTTTTCTTCTTTTGTTAAAAATAAAATGATTCTGAATGTCGGACTCTCAACATTGGATTCTCTTATTTGTCAGTAAGTATAAAGAAGCATGAAGTCACTAATGTCTACTCTTCCTACTTTTTTAGTACAAGAAGTACTGAGAAATTAGGCTACTTCAGGTAGATTGCTTTGGGTATTTTAAATTAATTTATAGAATATGTTTGATAGAGAGTAAAGAGCCTTAAGAAAAACGAGTCTTTGTCAAAGCAAGTATCTGATGCGTTGATGGATGGTGTATTGTACAATACATACCACACTGACACAGACTCTGACACTAGATACATCAAGCATAAAAGTACTATGCTCTGAAGGTAAATGAGTAATTACAAAAGACAAGATCGAAGCCACGTTAGAAGATGGAGATATAAGGAAGTCAGAGGGGGTTTTGCTATTATTTAGGGCAAGGAGAGGGGGCTAAACTAGCATATTTGTCTACAAACACTGGAGTTAGAACACTTAAAGTAACATCTGAGGATATAGAGAAAAATACAGTGTTGAACAACTCATCATTTTAATAGGAATACCAAAACACTTGACACCCTTGTTTCTGAAGAAACTGCAATTCTAAGAAAGAAACTAAAATAAAAATATGGGAAATTAGATTACGAAGAAACAAAACAACAAGGTTATCAGTTCTTAATGAAGTATAGGAAATACTTCCACATTGCCACAAACTGAGGTTCTACACTTCAGTAAGGATTCATTAGTGCTGGGGAAAAACACAAACGAGAAGTATGAGAGCAGAAACAAGTGACTCAATATAATGTCATTCTATAAAAGTTGATAGTACAGGTTTTGTTGGGCTTTTTTTTGTTTAGATGCAGAAAACTGAGTATACTTTTACTTTTCAAAAAGATGCTCTTCTAAGGAAAGGTTTGCAAATTTTATTAACTGCAGACATGCAGCATCAGGCCCATGTAATCAAACAGCAATTGCAGACCTTGCAGAAGCTTACAGATGTTAAAGAAGATAAAAATAAAAAGGGTGTGTGTGGTGCACAACACTGGCAACTTGAGAAGCCCGTAAATAATGTTTGGGTGTTTTTCCAAGGCACAGAATCCCCCTATGGAGGGGGTACAACACATCTGCCAGCAGCAACACGCCTCTAGAAGGCAGCCATGGTGCTTTGAGCAGCTCGTTTCAGTCACAATAGAAGCACCCAACTCAATCACCATCAGTAGCACCCAACTATCCATGTCTGCCTCTTAATCAAATACACTCTGTACACCAGAAATTTCCATTTAAGAGGAGAAAAATCTCTGATCTTATGCCAGACTAAAAAATGCAAATATAAAAGGAAAATTAGTAACAGAAGCACAAAACCTGCACTCATTACTAAAGAACAGTTTTTAGGCAATTTCACAATCCAAATAGCATCTTGTGCTCTAGTCCATTGAGTCACTGTCCATCCCAGTCAAGAACACACATGAACAAATCAGTTCTTCACCTGCTCCCTTACATGCCTTAGGGCAGAACATGACTACTCTTCTAAATAAAAGCCTTGAGAAAAGCCTGTTTCAGCGATTCATTGAAATAAACAGGCCAACAAAGGTTTCTGTTCCACCAATTTAATTTAAAGATAAAAAGTAACTCTAAATCTCATGTTTTTCATAAAAATATTTGTTCATTCAAGTCAGACAAACCAACTGTTGTACAGCTCAGTAAGCTATACCAACAGGAGAGCTAGAAATAAGCACTATTAGCTATTTGTTAAGGACTCCACATGACATGTCATTCCTTTGAATACACAGATAGAGAAACATGTCTTTAATTTGTTAAAAAAATTATTCTTACATTAAATAAGAACAACCATGGTAACAAGCATACCATCCACATTATCCCTATCCAAAAAAGCTTGCTGCAGTGAAACCCAGCAAGCTTTATTTAAATTTTTTCCATTTCAAAATTAGCTTTAAAATGCACTGTCTTTAGAACATAAAGAAATCTTCAAACTGTTTCATAAACTGGAAAGTACTTCACAGAAAATACCATCTCAGCTGTATTGTGGCCATTTGAACTAACTAACAGTAGGTTGTTTTTTTTCCCCAGGCATTTGCAAACCCATTTTTAAAATCTATGGGGTTATTACATGATGCCTAACCAACATTGATGGTGTCTACAAAAAGCCTATGGCAGGACTTCAGTTATTTTTATCCAATCCTAACAACATGACAGCATCATTAATTACTAAAAATGCATGATGGTTAGCTTTTGATGGGATTAGGAAAAGCATGGGAAAGAAAACATTAGTAATGCATCACATGGAATTCAAACAATCTACAGCAGGGACATGGGTCATAAGCACAACTCTTAACAAATCCCACTTATAAAAAACCCAGATATATTATAAGGAACAGCAGATTTCAGAAACATCCTACTAAGGCCATACAGGGCCAGTTGAACACATTATGATCCTACGTACATGCTACTGGTGGGAGAGAGCTCTATTCCCCCCCTCTCTAGAAATACTGGCTTTCAGCAGGATCAGTCCCTCACTTCAGACCCCTCTGCAGCTGCACACATCTTTAAGTGGAGGAAGTAGGAAGGAGCAGGTGAATTGGAGCAGGGGAAGTACAAAAGCAAGATGCACACACACACATCCGTCTCCCAGGGGCTGCATGGGTTCATATAAGGCTGGTATGGCTGCACCTCCCCACCCTGAGCTGCCAAGGATGAAAATTCTCAGGTTTGTTAGGAAAACATAGACCCCATCCATTACTGCTACAACAGCAGCTGGGAAGACAGAGGGCTGAGCTCCAAGACACCTGAATGAATGATCTCATCCCATTGGCTTCATTAGTGACTCCAGACAACTGTACATCAATTTTGAGGGGGGAAAAAAAGCCCCGAACTTTATAAAAAACATTAATTTTAGTGGGTCTGAAAAAGCTTAAAATCTGTCAATACAATCTGAAGTTGGGTTTGGATATTGTTTGACTCTTATTCCAAGAGATCAGCTGAAGCATTTGGAAAAAAAAAAAATGCAGCAGATCTAGTTACCACACATGACACAGTTTCCTTTTTTAGCATGACTGATGTAAGGGCAATTGAAGATGAGCTTCCACAGCCCTGATGTCCCATAGATGTGAGACAAATCAGATCAGTCCAGACTGGTGCACTCTGTTAATGATCTGTGGCAAGTAATCTCATAATTCTTATATAAAACTAGTCTGCTGAACAAACTAGTTCAGGTCACAAATGAAAGGTCACCTTTAGAAAGGTCACAAATGGTTATCTAGCAGTTGCATACAAGAACAGTTTCCTGCACAGTTTCAAATATTGGGAAAACAAAGTACTACTGAGATGTTACATGAAAAAGCATTCAAAATTCACAATAAAGAGTTCTACCATCCCTTATATCACTTCAGTATCTGGGTATGGAATAATTACCAAATCAAAACTACAGCTGCTAAACAGAAACGTCTTTTCTTGATAAGGGAACATTTCCAAATGTAAAAGTTTGCCTTTTAAATTATTTCAGGCAGTACCACATACTTCAAGATTATGACCTAAATGGACTTCCGCACCACCAGCATTCCAAACACCACAGCCACATAAAGCCAAAATGTTAGGAAAACAGTACTCAGCTGCACAGAGAAGAGCCCATAGTCAGGCACAAGATTACAATCATCATGTTCACACAGTGCTCTAGAGATTTCTAAGAATTTTATAAACATTATCTCCAGATAGATTGGTTGCACACTGCTCACCCAAAATAGCTGGTAAGATACCCTAGAAAAGCTGTTTATGAAAATGCAAAGTTTACTTCAAAGGAGACAAGACTCCCATCAATCATACTGATAACTTAGTTCTTTCCTTCCATTGCAACCGGGTCTCAATATGCAGTCTGCAGTTGTTTTAACATAAAAATACCTTGATCATAAGTATTCCTCACACCTCCCTGGCTTTCTAAAATATTTTGGTAGCACTGAAGCACTGGTAAGGGTTCCTTTCCTCTTATCTAGGCCTAACACATGAATCTCTCTCCTATCACAAACCTCACCCAAAAACTCAACCTTTACTTGAGTGAACTTCTACAGAAGGAAGTGTTTGCTTTTACCCAAAAGAATGCTCCTTGTGATCCCTGCACCAGGCAGCAGGCTGCAAACATGGTTTTGCTGAGAAGAGGACAGGAATATCAAAACAGCACAAGGTTCCAAGGGAAAACTACCTTTGCCAAACCATGCTACCAGGACAACGTATGCTCACAGATTCAGTGCTTTGCTGCACCTTTCACTCAAGCACATCACTTAGTTTTCTGCTATACAAGTTCGAGAAAACAAATCTTAATATGTTGCAAAACAAATCTTAACTGTGAACAGTAACTGGAAGAAAACTATTACAGCCCATACAAAAAGACCATTTCAGGAAAAAGAAACAGCTGTAACTACAAACATCAGAGGTAAATAAGGAATGTCAATGTAACAAAACAAAAACCCCTTCAAAATAAAGGTAACTTAGAACACCAACACAAAACCCTTCTGCTGAATGACATCACCACTCCACCCAAGTTCTGAAATATTTCCTCCTTGCAGTGGGCAGGGAGAGGAAGCACCAGAGACACGTGTGAGGCCCTGGGGTGACCTTACCCTCTAAGCAAAACTAAGGTAAACCCTGTTCCAAGTCAATTAACACCATGAAAAAACATGCTTCGTGTAATGGAAGACTAATTTGGCTGTACGGTAATGAACACAAAACAGATCTAGCTACTGAGACAATATTATAGAACTCATCTCCTAACAATTGTCTATCAGCATGCACATGCTGTGTTTACAATTAATTTTCCATCAATTCAAATTCTGATTCACATTCACTAATTTGCCAACAATTGTGCCAATATCTGGAAGGAAAAGGGAAGAAACGGTAGAACAAGATGGCAAACCCCTTACTTTAAGAAATTACTGGCTGAAACTTACTCTTTTTTCATAAAAAAAAAAGAGGACTTCAAGAAGTTCATGAATATGTCCCTATATTTAAGAAATACAACCTAAGGCTTTTAAACAATTTACCTTCAACTACAGTTATTAATACTTTCTTGATCATGCTCATACTCACAGCACAAACACCACACTGTGGGACTCACAAAGGGATTTTTTCTTATGTTCGTTTTACAAACCATCTGTTTCTCAGTAAAATAGATACATAATAGGATATCTGCCTTTAAACAAGCTCTCAAATAAAAGGCCCTACCTTCCTCCTCTTTCCTTTCAGGCCTTAGTTGGCAGATGGTCAAGAGGATGTTTATAGTAACAGAGGATGTTTATCAACCAACCTTCACAGGTTAAATAGGCTGGTGCCTTAATAAAAACATTTGACAATGCCTTTTAGCAATCAAAGTACTGAACTTGTAATGCATTAAAATAATTTTATTTAAAAATACTTGGAAAATACTGCTCCTGCAGTCACACCTGCAACGCTGCCTTCTTACACCTATTTGGGTGTAAATCCCTAAAACACCATTTTCACTCATGCTCTGTCATATTTAAGCACTACTTTAGTTCAGAGTAAGTCTCAAAAACACTTTTGGAGTTAACAGTCCCCTATGACTTCTGTGTTTGAGAACACAATACTTAAAAGTTCCCAGTTGTCTTCATATTGCAACTTTGCTTAAACATCCTTTTGAAGACAAAGCTGGGTAAACCTATTAACCAGGTCACAGTCAGATTTACATAAACTTTACTACACTAATCACATAAAAACAAAATCTATACCAGCATACTGGATTCACATCAGCTACAGAATATGTTGTTCAACGTTACAGGCCAAGACTAATCCATATTCTATGTATAACTTCCTTACTGGAATCTTCAGGCGTCCCTCCTTACCGCACTTCTGTGAAACAAGAATTACTCCATTTACAAGAGACATAACTGAGGTAGGCAGGCTGAGGGTCAGAGGATCTCTTGTCAGGGACACTCAACCCCCTCAGGCACACCCCCAAAGCAGCCGACCCACAGCCCAGAACCATACCCTTCCATACACTGCAAGTTAATTGCCACCATTACGGAATCACACTCCATTTTGTGCTATTGCACCTTAACAAGACTTCAGCTAGTTCTCCAGTTACTCACTAATGGAAAGGCACTGTCTTTTAAAAAACAAAAAACCCACACCCCACCACACACTAAGGTCTGACTCCCCAAAATGATACACTCGCCCAGAAAGAAGCACGTGGACACACTGGAACAGGTTGTCCAGGGAAGTTGTGGAAGCTCCACCACTTGAAGCGTTCAAGGTCAGGTTGGATGGGGCTCTGAGCAGCCTGATCTAGTGGGAGGTGTCCCTACCCATGCAGAGGGGTTGGAACTACATGATCTTTAGCGTCCTGTCCAACTCAAACCATTTTATGATTCTGTGAAGCAGCACACAAAATCCTAGTTTTGCCCTTCAGGTTTAAACTGTCAGAGTGCAGCTCCATGCTTATGTCAGTCTGGAGCAGGTATGAGCTGCAGAAGAAAGACATCTTGGCTTTTCCTACTCTCAGCCCTTTTAAATGCTGGCACCAATAGCCAGCTGGTGACATGGTGAACCAGATCTAGACAGCCATCTCAGCTGGAAGCTGAAATGTTGTCTTTGGCAGGTTAGCTTCAAGAAAAAGCAATTTCCAACTACATTCACTGAATGGCTACCAGAATGCCCATGTTCAAAAGAGGCTAGGGGAGTACAATACCACAATTTTTGGCAGTTCTTGAGTCGATTCAGGCTGGATTAAAATTGCCCAGGGACCTACAATATTAATTATCTACAATTCCACGAGTAATTCTCCCAAGCTTCTGTTCATGTTGAGAGTTATCATCTTAGACCCAACAACACCTAAACAAGGAAACTAGATCTGGGTTTTCAAACAAGATTCTCTCCCATCACACCACTGGGTACACCAGGGCCTAATTCAGCACATCCAACACAAGCACATCTCACACAGATCAAGAGGTCTACGATCCACATGAAACCACTATTAATACAGACACAGCTAATCAAAACTATTCCTGCAATATATGAATTAAGCCTTACTATACGTTGAGCTGACCATCCACAAAGTGACTGCTCTCAACAGTGTCTACTAGACTTCTACCTTTAAAAGATGTTAAACTATATTTTAGCTAATAACACCCCCAACATAAGTTTATAAAATATTTGTATACGTTTTGTATTATATCAATATAGGTCTAAAAAAGAATCTTCTGAAGATTTTCTAAACTTAATATACTTCTAGAAGAAAAACGCCATTTATAGAAGGCCATAAAATAAGGATGCAGGTGACACGTTCCGCAACTTTCAGATTTATTATAAGCATAGCTGTCACATGTATACTGCATGCTAACTGTAAATACCTAATATATTTTGCTCTAGGGAACAAATTCACGTTTTTAGAACACAGGAAGTCAAATGAGTTTTAAGGATTTTTAATTGTCTGTGACCTAGCAAGAATAACTAGTATACTTCTCACTAGGTATCATTCTTCCTGATTGAAATACAAGTGATTTCCCTGTAGACCAAAGCAGATCTTACCAAGATTACTATGCCCTGAAGAGGCCATAAATTAATAATGTTATACAGTGACTTGATACTGTATGGGGGGACGAGGAAGGTAGAAAAGGAATACACACCATGGCAATTAATTGCAAATTGCTTCTGAACAGTATGCTATCACCAATTTCACCAGCAATAGGCAGATGGAATGGGTAAATGACTTGCAGGCTCCTATGTGAAGATACACAGCTCTTAAAACAAAGTTCCCATGCAAGTCATATCACATCAACATCCTAGTATCTAGAAGACATGATTAGCTCTGAAGTCAGGGACAGCTTAAAGAGTGACTTGGCTTTACAAAGGGAAGCAAGTTAATCTGTTAATTTTAAGCTTTGTAACAAAGAATTGAGAGCATAGCTGCTGTAGTAACAAAGATACAGAATGCCACATAAGCAGCAGATGCACTTTATCAGGGAGCCAAAAATCTGGAACTTGGATCAAAATACATAAACATGCACACACCTGTACAGTTCTATACTGATCAGTGCTCTTAAAGAGAAGAACAGATGAGGAAAGAATATGAGGTATGCAGAAAACCAAACAAAAATAATAAAAAAAGGCAATGTTTTCATATTTCAGAGTCACAGAGATACAGGATTGAGTTTAACAAGCATTTGAAAACATTCTTTAAGTACACTCAATAGAGGGCTCACAGCAGCAAGAACCATTACTTATACTTGAGAAGTGATGTGTATTTGAAGGAACTTGACTGTCACATGTACCAAAAGAGAGTATTACAGGTTTAGGTGAGTTAATTATTGGTGCTTCAGAAGAACAAAAGACATACCAGGACACCACAAACACTATGGCAAGTGAAGAAAATGCCATCTTTCTTAATTAGATGCAGTCACTGCGAAAGACCTGGAAGTATAACTTAGATGGAAATGAGCCTCCAAAAGATTAAGTTATCAGTCAAGCTAACAGGTCTACTACAAAATAAAAAAAATCTTAGTCCAATGTTAGGTGCTCACAGCATCTTACTGCAGCAGTTCTGGCCAGAACAGAGGACTGGATTCCAGGAAACACGCAGGGATTGTATATCATTTGGATAGACGGTGCTCTTTTAGGCAAATCAATGTAAGAGTTACATTAAAGATGAAGTGATCTATATAGAAACAGTGTATTAAAGATACTAAAAATTCTCAACATTGTGACAGAAGTTACAAATCCAGAGACTGATCAAGGAAAAAAGAGGTTTCTTTTAGGTGGAAAGACTATAGCATATATAAAACAAATTGACCTTGAAATCTTTAGGGTTTTCCTATTCTATTGCTTATACAAATGCAGGGCAACAAATGGAGGGAGCTAGCATTAAGAACCTGTACAGAGCACAAGACGACACCAGATGAACTTCGTAACCTCAAACGCAAACTTTACCAAAGAGACTCAATCTTCTGGTTGCATTCTGTTGGCAAGAAGAATGCCTGGCTTTCATGGCGAGACAGAAACCGCAGCTCAGCTGTGGTCTCAGTTTTTGCTGGAGGTGAAGCACTCTTACATCTTGTAGGCAGAGTACTATCAGATTTCACTGTCTGGAACAACGAGGCTTCTTTCAGATAGCTTTTGCTTACATTTGTAAACGCAGATATAAATATATTCATGCACAAGACATGAACGTATTCATGCACAAGTCCAGAAGTAGTGAACATTCGCATTTCAGATGTCATAGACATTTCATTCACAGCTCTCATTTGCACCCTACTGCATTCCACATGGCCACTGCTGCCCAAGTCACTTACGGTAACCAAGCTAGTCTCTCCATCTTTCAAACTACGGGTTGGTCAGCAGACAGTTTCATAGGTAATGGTTTGTCACCACTGACAAAAATCAAGCTTCTTTATCCATCATTCTGCTTCTCACATCCAAAGAAATTTATAAATAAACTTTTTTCCAGATTTTTTTCATGTAACTGAATCTTAACTTACATCTATACTCATCTCTCTTTTTACCAGACTTCCTCTAATGTAAATAAAACATACACTGTCATCTTCCCTTTTACCTGCAGAATAAAACTGAAACATTCCATAAGTGACTGACTTTTGGAGGGCACTGCAGGACACTGCTGCAGCTCATTTATCTTGACTCTTTTTACTTTTGGGGAGGTGAAAGAATGGAAATGAATATCTGACTTCTCATGCAAACCAATCAGTTTTACTCAAACACATGCATAAATACTGGCATAACTGTCACAGTAGGGGAAAAAAAAAAATCACACATGATTATCTTAGCGTCAGGCTGACTGCACAATTATAACCTTTAATCAGAAATCTAAAAAATACAACTCAAAATGCATCCTTTTGCCATGCAGGTAATGTCCCTAACATTAAACTCAAACAAAAATGCATTACAGTAATTGGTGATCATGGTCTTTTCTCCAGCGAGCTAAGCAGAACAATCCTAGAACTAAAACAAAATACTAAAACAACTGCAACAAATACTAGATTTGTTGAACTTTGCAAGCACCATAACTTGGTGTCTGATCTAGAGGCACCACAGGAACTGAACGTGTAAGGTGTGAACACATTAATGCCTACAGAGCTGGATAAAAAAAGCAAACAAAAGTATTGTTTTTAATAACGCACAGATAATTGGGGAACTCCAGTAGACAGCACTAGTTAAAAAGTAAAGTTACAGGCAACTCTACATATACTTTACTCAACCTAACTAGAATCTCCTGTTACCAGGCATGCCACCTGTACCAAAGTCCCAAAATTACTTCTAGTTGTGTGACACAGATATTGGTGCCTGTGAAGTTTTAAGCCTACCAAGATGGTCTTGCCACTACCAATTGAGCCACTGGTGGGAATAATGCATGGCAAGCCAAGCACAAATTCGGAAGCAAACTTACACATGTAACAGAGGAAAGAGACCAGAAGTACAAAGAAACAATATTGCAAACCAAGCTCAAGGAAAGAATCTTAGGCAGTCTCAAGGGGAATGCTAGAGTTTGAAGTATTTGTACATAGAAACATTTCTACAAATACCTTCTTTTGAACAACCCATCTGATCTTTCTTTCCCTCCAAATTACAACATAAATGCTGCCACCTTAAGAGGTACCTTAAGCTCACAGAAAATAGGACAAGCCTGAGAAAAGCACATTAAATTGGAGCAAGTTGTGAAACTACATGGAGACAATTACTTGCTATGTCAGTATGAAGACTAAATCAGAGATAAGTCCTCCTGCTTTTAAGAAAGCACACATAAAAGGTACGCCCTAAGAAACAACTATCACGTGACCTTTATAGAAGGTTAGATTTCTAGGTCTTGTAAGGGATAAGGGACAAAGCTTTGCACTGAACTTCTGAAACAGGGAAACAACAATAAAAATCACACAGCGTTCACGTGCAAGTATAAATTAAAGGCTCTTGCAGGTTTTTGGCTTTTGTGGCTGGTAGAACTGGTCAATCAGCTTATGCCAGATTAAAATTAAAAAGCTTCAGGTACAGATAATTTCCCTGCTTTGCGATGAGGGAAGCCAGTGCCCCAAGAGGCTTGCCCATTGTCCTTCACAGTTCCACTAATGTCTTAAAACCAGAACAGAACACAAACTGTTAACTGGTCTCAAACTGGCTTCCAGAAATAAGACAAATTCAGGTTAATGAAACCCTACGTAACAATGCTACTTAACCCTTGACAAGCTACCACTTTAAAACTTCATAAACTCCAGATTTAAGAAAAAATATAAATCCAGACCCCTGAAATGCTCGTGAGCAATTTTGCTTATGGTAATATTCTTGCTGAAGCTAACTGGACTGTTCACAGATTAAATGCGTGCCCTCACGTTGTTACAGTCAGGAACTAACATCAGCAGATAATTTTTTATCTGAGAAAAGGTAAGTGACTTCTTCACCATCTTAAAACAAGTCAGGTGGGGGGGAAAGACTATCCAAAATAGAACACGTTCTTGCAATAGTCATCTGCTTATCCATTTTTATTACACACGCTGAGTCATTCATTCTAGGCAAATATTAAAGTTAACCGTAAAATTATCATATTGTGGTTTGAACATTAAAGTATGCACTAACTAAAAAAAAACCCTCAAACCCCTCCCAAAAATACTTGTAAATCAATAGACAGTAAGCAAAAATGTGTACCTGACTTGAGAAAACTCGCATTAAGTTTCATTTTGCAAACCTGTTCACAGATATTGTTTGGAGTACATTTATAACATATTCATTCATTCGTTCATAATAGACCGCACCAGCTATTCCCTGCTTCAATTCCAGTTAAGCTTTGCTGCTGATTGTTAAGGTAAAATAAAAATTCTGCTAAACTGTATAAAATAGAAAATAGTTAAACCCAGAAAAACTCAGAAATTTCCCCCCCCCAATTTGGTCAAAGGAAAGTGCCTTTGCTTTGGGTCAGTCCTAGATAATTACAGTATTACAGAATATTAGGAATTCCAGGTACTTTGCTTAGGAAATTCTTCCTACTCTCAAAGAAAAAAAGGTTGCTATTTCATAGCTAAAATTTAGATACTTTCATGGTAGGTTCTCCTCTTTTTTCCAACATGGCTTACATTGTACAAGACAATGGAATTAAGTTCCACTTGATAAGAAATATCAGTGATGTAGCCAAAAGCATGTTTGCAAGACAGAGAAAATCACATTGACAAAATTAGTTATTTCAGGTAAACAGCAACCCATGAGCAGGGGTGTGCAAGGAATAAAAGCAAGTTATCAGCAATTGCACTGCAATGTTTCTACATTACCATTGTCATAGAATACACAATCACCCATTCCTCAGTACCAACAAACTTTATATAATACATTAAAAATATTCCTGGGATGTCCCAAGTTTGTATGCAAGAGGAGACTGCACAAGTTGTCTATCGAAAATCTCAGTGTTCTGTAGTAGGAGTCAAAGGGGTGAATCTACTGGAAGACATTATCTGTAAGAAGATACACTGAGCATAAAACCTACTTTTCCATTTTCTTACACTGTTTCTTTAAACCTAGAGGAGGAATGCAAAGTCTGTTTTTACTTGAAGGTGTATTTTCAGTATGATCTGCCTCCACATTTGAAATACTACAGAAGAAATGCAATACACTGATTTTAGCTACCTTCAATTGAAGTGCTGGTGGAAAGACCCATCCCTATCCTATTTTTTGATTGAAAACAAAAAATACCCCTATCTTAAGCATATTGCCTAATTTTTCCTTTATGAGGTTTTTTGGGGAAAAATATTAGTAAGTAAACAAATTGAAAATGAAAAATGTATAGTGCAGGCCAATAAAAATATCACCTTGTCTTAAAAACAGTGTATGGTAGGTCTTTCATAAGAGGCTGAAACCTTCTAACTTGTTTTGCCAGTATAAAGAAGCTCTTTCATAACTGTTAACCAGCAAATGAAGCAAGGACCATCACTTTCCCATTCAACTCTCTCCTGGTTAAACTGAGAAATCCACTGGCTTACACCAGACCAAACGAGCAGCTCTTTATTGCCTGAAAACAACTTCCATATGCCTCTCTAGTTAGATTAAATTAATCAATAAAAAGCTCATTTTCAGTGATGCCATGCTGCTACTGGTCACAGGCATATTATGCTCAGAGATAAGTACAGTTCCACTCGTGTGGCATTAGAAGGGCTAATGCAGCCCCCCCGGGATCACCAGGGCAGCTATTTGCTCTGGCTCAAGTATGCACAGCTGCACCTCTCCCTCTGCTCTCCTAGCTGGCAGCTACACCCAGCCCGGTATAAATAAGATTCATCTGAATGCTACCATAGTTAATATTTTCAGATTTGGGCTTGTTTTGGTTGGTTTTTTTCCTGATAATTGATGCCAGAATTTGCATTTGTAGAAGATTAACTGAAGCTTCCTTTTCAGTCCCTATAGTACTGGCAGCTAAGAGTAAAAACAGATCAGCTAGCAGATATTCTTCTATTCTAAGATAAACTAATGAAACATCACGAGTAGGAGTTACAAACCCCTGATACTCCTTCAGCATACACCCTGGGTGTGTCCATCACATCAATCAGACCTGGCACTCCCTTATGGTTGCAACTCTGATCTGAAATTCAAGAGCAAAATTGTTGTGGTTGGACAGACATGAGGCAACAGAGACTACCGTATTAATTTTTCTAGCCTCACCCTTACAAGACTTTGGAGCAACGATAGAGCTGTAGGAAGTACAGCAGGAGTGCTCCTAACTGCACCAGCGGAAGTTCCCTCTGGTGCCTCCCAGAAGTACAACATGCAAGTAACACTCAGACCTCAAATTAATTTTGTATATTCAGGCCTTGGTTTTCAAATAGACAGAATTTCACTGAAGTCACACTGTCAGTTAGCATGGAATCTCTTCATGACATGTTTTTTAGAGTAAACATACGAGTCATTGAAACCACCATGTTCCTTGAAATCATCACGCATTTCTATTTCCCTTCCCGTTCCTGAGAAAAAGCAAACAGGTTAGTGAGATGCATAAATATATAACTGTTTGACCATAAATAAACCCATGCTTAGGTATCAAGTGCCTGTATTTCACTCTCATTTTAAAAAAGAAATAGACCTCTCTCAGAATGGAGATTTAAATACATGCTAAAAGATGACTGAAGCTGTCCTTCTAACACACTTTACATGAAAATACTTAACTGCGTAAGAACTCTAGTGTTCAAACTACAAAAATGTAGGTAATGGAAACAGGCCAATAGATTTGGATTGCAATAACCCGAAAAAGTGGGCTAGTTATTGCAGAAAAGTAGCTTGAAGCCTTCGTCAACTGCAGATTCTATGTGCCATCACACTACGGATGATTTTAACTCTGGGATCACTTGAGATTTTGTCCCTAATTCCAAGACACCCTGGTCTTCTCCATTTAGGAGTAACCTAAGATGCGACCTTTTTTTGCTCATACCCACAGTAGTACAACCATTCTGCTGTACTACTGTAGATTTCATTTTTCTGCATCCCTCTGAAGAAACCTCACAGAGCAGTCTCTATTCCCACCTATGCTATTGCATTGTTGTATCTCTTAAATATCTCTCATAACACGTATCTCTTAAAACACACCTGGAGAAAAAACCACATGTGGATTGCAGAGGAAAGAGCAATACGACATGCCTTTCACAGAAACCAATGGCTAAATGCTTAAAAGTGACAAACTCAGTCGAAAAAGGAACTACAGTAAAGCCAACTTCTAAGGCATATAGACAAACTGGGCATGGAGAAACTGAAGAAAAGGTGTGGGGGGTTGGGTTTTGGTCTTAGAGACCTTAAAACACCATATGGCTTTAGTTGTTTGAATCAGATGCTTCATAAAATTGTCAATGAAACAACAATTCAGTCTAGCCCCTAATCTCAGCTCACATCTACTTGAGTGTTTCAATGGTATTAGCAAACTTTAGCCCACAAATATATACTCTGCAAACCAAACAAACATACAGCCTATCCGTAACAAAAAACGGGAAAAAATTTAAAATTGAAGTGTACAAAGACATGTTTCCATAAGAGACAGGGCATTCTGTAATGAAGATACTACAGGGCAGACCCTCACAAGAGACCTAAAATTGTGCTTTGCAATTGCTTTCATTTGGACTTCAGAACCTAAAGAGTATTTCCTAGAAATAACTATTGCCAAAATGGGAAATCCAATGCAACAGATTAATTTTAAGGTGCATCTTAATTGAAAAACTGACTAGAACAACCTGGAACTAACACACATTTTCTTAAGGGGGGGGAGGGGAAAGAAAACCGAACATTTCTTTTCAGTGGCATATCTGACACTAACAAGGACTGCAAGAAGTCTTGATAGCAAGAACCTCAAAAGAAAGAAGGAAGAATCAACAGTTTGGTAACTGCCACATTTGGAAAATGACAGAAAGCACCTCTTGTAGAAGGGGGGAAAATAAAACTAAGCATGCTTAAATATCAGACATCCCTTTTTTTTTAAATGTATTGCAAACATAATTTTACGTACTACACAATGAATTACCATTTAAAGATTTAATTAAAAGCAAAAACTCTAGAATTATTGCCTGCATCTCTGGCTTCTGAAGTTATAGAATAGATGGGAACGCAATGCCCAGTATTACAAGCTTAACATGTATCCACAAATCTGTAAAATATGGATTATGGAAACTTTTGCAATACTTGCATTAAATTGAACACTTCAGAGCTTTGCGTCAGTCACCAGTAAAAGACAAGCTCCAGAAATTATGTAAAGTTATGGCTAAACCTTTTCAGTTATAGACAGACAGGTTCTTTAATCTTGTAAGCAAGGTTTGAATCAGGGCTTGGACACCCACATTTGGTCACACAGGGGACATGCTCTCTTATTACTTCACTTTCAAAGTTTCATAGCCCCACATGCTTCCCAGACTACAATTTTTTTGTCCTATAATATTAGCTAATAGCTCCCTAGAAATACCAACATAAAAAATTACTGCCAAATTAAGTACTGTTCTCCAGCTTAACAGCTTCTTTTCTCTTGGAATATCTCATGGCAGTTATAATTGACATGGTCACATTTACAGACCTCAGGAAGCTAGACAGTCTTCACTACTCCCCTCTGTTGCAAAGGGTAACAAGAACAAGGACTCCAGTCTACACACCAGACAGAGTAACACATATTGAAGATTCAGATGGGAGTTTTGGCATTAGGCTGAGCTAAGAATGGTATTTTGATGGGGCAGTGTCAACCCGATTATTGTAAAAAACACTCAGTGGATGCATGTCAAGTAACTGAAGGATTCTACAATTTATTACAAGTCCTTTTTCTAACCAAGAGACAATCCAAGATGAGCAGGAAAAGCCAGTTTAGACACTTGAGCAAAGTACAATCCACAGAAAGGAGCACATCCTACTGAAATTGGTTTTAACGGAGCACTTTGCTGGGACACAGGAGAAAGCCAGTTACTAGGAGTTCAGCTGGAGTGCCATGGTTTTCCATGCTCATCGTCTCAGGCAATGTACAAGCACATCCAGACCACCAACCCAGAACATAAACTTAGCAACTTACTACTGCTCAAGAGCCACTTCTATTTTTATGTAAAGGAAAGCCTACTAATACTAAATCAAGACAGAAATACTCTTCTTTCTTTTTATTACCTTAAATAGTAGGCATTCCTGCCCTCCTGCAACAACTAAATTAGCCAGTGCTGGGAACAATCATCCACAGAGTAGCATGGTAGTAAGACAGTGACACTTTGCAGAGTAGTATGTTTAGACCAAAGTTGAAGAAACATTTAATGAATAATTAATCATATGATTTTTAACATAAGCAGTCTTTATTTTGACTAGCTGTTCCCTCTCTTTTAATAATAGGAGAGCCAAGCATCCAGGAAGGTTTCTAGATGTAGTCGACTGTTCAGTATCAAAGCAAAGGAGGAAAGTGAAGTAGTAAATTGGGTAATTATGAATAAAACAAAACATGTAACCTACATTTTCCTGTAATAAATATTGCATGTCTCACCTTGCTGAAAGTAGGGACAACATAAGGTCGTAAAGAATGAAATGAGTGGTTTAGATGAAGCTGAAAGAATGCTAAAGCATGAGAAAACCTTAACCTTGATAAGTCATTCCATAGATCATCAAAAGTCACTTAATTCAGCTCTTCAGTAGGTCTCTGCATTGCTTTGTAGATAAAGCATCTGCTGGGACTTTCATTCTCAGCACTGAGCAAACCAATAAACTTTGAAGTTTATCCACAGTTGGATTAACTTCATCCTGGCATTGGACTACAGGACCTCTAGTGGTCCCTGCAAACCACTATTCATATAACATCTTGAACATGCTCAATTTTCCATGTCCACACAATGGAATATATTTCCAAGAGCCCAAATCTTTCTTTATGCTAGCCCAGATTATTAGTAAACTCACTTTTATCTACACTTAATAATCCACTAGATTTTATGTCAACAATTTAAAAAATTCAAATTAGACTACAACAATCAAAACAATCCTAAGTTTATTGCCACTGTCTTTAGTCATGAGCCTTACCAGATAAAAGGATTCTCCAAGCTTAAACTTACTGCATTACTAACAGTCACTTTCTTCATTAGACAGCACCAGTATGCATTGGAAAAGGCAAAAGCAACATCAGATCCTATTTAATTAATATAAAATGCTGACAAGAGATGAACAGACAAGAAGCCAATCTAGATAAAGGACTCCACAGTTTCAAGTCTTCTGATTCCTATCATAACTAATGAGAAGAGAAGCCATTCCTAATTAATTTTCTCCACATTCACTGTATTATAATTTTTCATTACCCATGAAGCCTGCATTTTGCAACATCCAAAAAAGAAACAGTCAAAAGCAATTCCAGATGCATGCACTTAAGCAAAATGTGTACTCTACCTCAGTGCCAAATCACAATACCATTTCAAGATGGAACTATGAATAAAACTATTTGCCTTGAGGTGTCACATTTACTATGACCATACACTTCAGCTTTAAACCATATAAAATTATGTGCAAACTGCAAATTCATGAGAATAGCCCATCCCAGAAGCAAAACGTGTTTTGTCAGTACTTGCTCTTCCTCTTAGATCAGATTGATTTAGTTGCTGTCAAACCTGAAATAGTCTTAAAGCAGGAGGAGAGAGCTGAGCAGTTTGTTTCCCTCCTCCCAGCAACAGGAAGAAACACTGTACATATTACAGCTTGTGTAAGTTTCCTCCAACCTATTAAAATTTTTATTTAACCTTATTACTGCTGCATAAAAACTTCAACATTACCTTGAGTTTTATACTTAAAATCAAGCATAGTTAAGAAAGACCTAGAAACCTACACTAACATAACTCATCTCTATCTAGGTAGATGCAGGCTTTATGGAAAGAGGCGTAATTTCTGATTTTTCTTATTTTGCTTTATTTTATATATATATGAATAATCAAGTGTGTGTATATTTTATTCATATATATAGAAATATAAAAGAAACCAACAGAAAGTGAAACCATGTGAGATTTTTAAGAGTATCCACCCTGAGGATGCTAAGAGCACAACTATGGTGTTCTTTCTTTAAGTAGCAAGGGAACACCAGAAGAGAGACAGGACCAACTGACATAAGATTTAGTAATAACAACAGTTTTGGAAACAGGAAGGTAAATGGAGGATTTTTTGAGATAGTCTCAGGAGAGAATGTTCCCCCATCTGTGATTCCCAGCACATTAATTTGTGACATGCTTTTTTTATTTCTACTGTCGCTTCACAACAGAGAGCCCAAAAAGCGGGCTCTCCAGGTTTAGAAAACTGAAATAAAAAGCACTCAACTAAGGGTCCTCCTATATACCAGGAGAATGGAACATCCACTCTAAACCCCAAAAATCCATAGGATAATTGAAGCTTCCTGCCATCAGGAGCAGCAAGGAATTTCACCCCCCATTTCATGTATCACAGTTTCCTGTGTTTAATTACCTCTCTCCCTTTCCACGGCATAACCATTCATGACCTGAACACTGCACACATTTTTAAAAAGCACTTGGTGATGAAGACTAATGGGAAAAATGTTTATATTATACCTTTAAGTATGATATCACTTTTCTTCAAGCACCAAATTTACACAACAGTTCCCCTTTAAAAATATATATACTGTTGTTTTCCAATTTCAAATTAATTAGTGAAAGCAATGAATCTCTTAAGTGAAATTAATTTTGCTGTATAAACTCTTGTTCCCATGGGTATGAGAGAAAAATACATTAAATGGCCATTTCATTCAGCACTTCTACCTTCACCTTGACCATGAAAGCACAGAATATAAAGAGCAAGGATAATGTGTTATTTGAGAAAAATCTTTTTATGGAGCTTTTGGTTGAAGGAGGGATTTCCTTCATTCATTTTAAATTTAAAAATCCACGAAACAGGGCTGAAGCATCAGCTAATCTCATTTCTTTCAGATGTCAGCTCTGAAATAAGAGGAAAGATTTGCTTTCAACTTTGAGCAGCTTTGCTTGCAGGTCCCTCCCTGACAGAGGCTTGGCTATTTCTCAAATCCATCCAGCTGCCATGAGGTGCCCAAGTCTCCCTCGATGTGCCAATGAAACCCAAGAAATGCACTAGATAATCACAACAGCAAACACCAGAAGTAGGATGCATGCATGTATAAATATAGCGCATCACGATCCTCTCTTCTGGTGAGCTACAAAATCTCACTTAACAAGTTACACCACCTGACTGTCTAAAGGCAGTCTGTCTTCAGCCAGTCTGACAGTAAATTATTGGTTTGATATGCCATATTATACAGATTTCCACAAAAAAAACACATCACCCTCAAGATGATTTAAACAGCAAAGGTACAAGAATTGTATCTGACAGCCACAGAGCAATTACGGAATGTGAACATCATGCTCAGGAACAGCAGTTACATGAAGCAGAGGGTGTAGCATAAAGTGATTTTAGTGTGAAACATAGTACTTGGGTTTCAGGAATAAAACCATCAAAATGTTCCTCAAGAGATATAAAAGTTATCTGTCACTGATTTTAAAGCACACAGTAAGAATTAAACACTATTAGATACTTTTATTACCACAGTGCATAACAAATTACATCAAAATAGGACCTACTTTGTCTTAGGTGCAGGAAAAACAAAGCCAGTTCCTGAGAATTACCTAAACTACTTGTCATACTACAAACATTAGGCAATTAATATTGAAACTCTGTTCTCTCTGCCAGAGGGAAAGATGCCATATAGTTAAGGATGTACAAGTTCATCTTCCATTATGCAACACCTTGTTTGGATTGCTTGTTCCCATCTGATTTGCACAAATTCTGTAAAGTTATAATTTAATTATGCAGTACACAAATCCCTACATTTCAGTTGGTTTAAGTTGTTGCAGTCAGAGCACAGGAATTCACTGTCTCCCTAGTAACACACACACCTGATCCAGAAGACTCAGGCACAGCAATGCAGGCAGAGGAGAGCAATTCCTGGCAGTGACTCTGAAAAGACCTTACCCACCAGCGAAGGGAAACTGCTCCAAATGACTAAATTCAGTCTCAGGCAGGGGTGTGGGGGGGTTCGGCAGGGAACACAACAGGAAAAATCAGTCCAGGGCCACCATGAGATCAAATGTCATGCAACTCTTCATGCTGCCGGAAGGTGAACGTCTTCAAAACTAACATTTCACCAGAAAAGACAAGATGGAGCAGGACTGCAATACATTCAACACATCCAACAGATCTTTGAAGTGATAGCACTTATTTCTACATATGTCATTTGAAAAAGAATGGGAACAAGAAACACGAAGTTCAGATTATTTTGCTTCGTTGTTGGGAAGCATCACACTCGAGCACCACAAACTCCTTCTAACTCCCTAGCGAAATAGATGTTGCTAATGGGGTTTTTTATTGCAAATATCTCACTTTTAATCAGTTCCAATAGACCTTCTAATAAAACTGTTCCAATACTCAAAATTTGAGCCCTTTTTTTCAAGAAACAATAAGCTTTTCGTCATCATGCAGCCAAATAACTGCATTTTTTCTTAGAAATGCAAAATTTCTCAACAACTGGCATACAATTCCTCAGCAAGGCTTCCTCAATTCATCTTTATTATTCCAGCTCAGGTGTGGGGGTCTTTTTCCCCAAAAAGGGTGCAACAGAGTAGCTGTGAAAGGCAAGATATTATGACCACAATTCATGATGTGAAAAATTAACAGTCAAGAGAACATTTAATGAATTAGTTCTGCAAACACATGAAAAATGCTTTTCAACTCCAATACTACAACACCCTACAATTATCCCAAGGGCCAAATTACTTTACAAAATTAATTAGTGAAAAATCCCAGTGAATCCATTTTTAAATGTGTGCAAGAATTATACAGCACATTTTTTCCCTTCTGCTATATGTACGCAGCTGTCCTACTTATCTTGTGGCTTTTTACTCGACACTGGGACTGTTCACACACAAACTTTGACAGAAGTGGGAGAATGCATTGTTTAAGGGCTAAGAAAAAAAAAGCCAATGTGCTTCAACGGTTGCAGATAAGCATCAGAAAAAACTTTAAAAAGAGCTACACGACTTTCATATTTTTTTGAGCTTATCCCCATAAACACCGTTGTCTAATTCCATTTAGCTAGAGAAAGCCAGGTTACCCTACGGGAAAATAACAGATTAGCCTACGCTTACAAAATGTGATTCTTTGAATATTTAAATATATATATTTCACCTCCACAAAGCCTTCCCCTCCCTGCTTCCATCCCCGCAAAGCCCCCTCTATAAGGCTCTATTGCCTGGCAAATAAGACACAAAAAACAATGCCCAGCTGGTAGCCATTTGGCCAAGTGCTAGCACATGAAACAACAGGCAAAGGACTAGTGAAACAGTTTACTGGTTACACTGCTGCAGAGCAGTTTTCATGTGCCATCTCAGCATTACACAAGGTACTCTACTGGCCCTGGTGCCATGAAGGCAGGTGGCATTTCCTTGAAGTTATGGCTATATATATAAAATTATTTATCTTCAGATATAAGCTAGCAAGATTTAGCAATATTCAGATATTTGTGAACTGCAACAACTGAAGCAAAACAAGATAATACCAGATTCCTGAGTTTTCAAGCTCCTGACATGACAAAGAAGTGTGATTCCTCTCACTTTGTCTTTAGAGTTCATCTCTATCACCCTCTCTTGGAGAAGTCATTAAATAACCAATCTGAATGAAATATCAGTTAAATCCACACACACACCACCCCTCCCCTAAACAGATTCAGTCAGATTCATTCAAGCCACATTACCTAACAGTTTTGCTATCGCCACAAGCTGTAACCTGACAGACAACTTACTTCCCCTCCTTCTGGGTTACCTCTCTACTGCCTTAGCTGACCTGCACAGTGCCAAGTCAGACACAGGCCAAAACCATGAGAAGGGGGGATGGTCAAAGATGAGGTACTGGAGAAGCAGTTATGGAGAAGTTTTCTAATTCTCTCATAATGGGATTCTGTTACTTATAGGTCATGCAAACACATTTGTCTCTCTGATACACTTAGAAGTAAGCTTGATGGACTCCACAAAGCATGTAAACCATCAAGAAAAAGGGAACCAACACATACCATGCTCATATAGGGTTAAAAACAGGCTTTATAACAAAGCAAGTAGCAATGGATTTCAAAGCAGAAAACTAGAAGCTGGGCTTGTGCAGTTCCATAGTTTGGAGTTTTTGATAGGTCATCTTTAAAATCAGAAAGTTTCTGACTTGCTTTCAGAGGGCACAAACATAATGTTGCCCAGGCTGTGCTGAGTCTCAGGATTTTGTTCTAATAGCTACAACTGAATAGCACTCACGGTTTTCAGTTCAGTAAAACAAGATGACAATGTTGATATTACCTTTCATGTTTTAAAAATGGCAAAAGACTAAAAGATTAAATAGAGAGTAGTAACAAATTTTGCCCAAAGTTTTCTAACAGTAAAGAGAAATTGGCACATAAAAATTATATCAAAACTACCTATGTTGCTCATGAGGAAAGAAAAGCTAATCTTTCCCCATTGAAATGTAACAAATGCTGCATTTTTTAGAAGCCTGTTTGGCTTATTTGGTACATACTTATTTTGGCCTATGAGACCACTCAGGTTCACAAGGAAGGCTTCCTTTCAGTATTAACAATTCAGTTTTTAAACCTTGTGACTTTTCATCATTACACAAGAAGTGTTAAAACTTCCGTTGTATCTTACTGATTCTGTTCCCTAGCCATATAGCATCGCCACAAGACAACTCTACTGCCCAGACCAAAGCTTATGGTCCTTTATCATGTAGCTGATGCACACAGAGTTCATTTTCTCCTACCATTTTGTCAAATATGTTCCTTACGTCGAACTTCATGAAGGGAAAAAAGTGCAAACATTCCAAAGCCAATTTTACTGTAAAGCTGCTAAGACTGTGAATAACTTTGGTATGATTTTGTATTTTCTGTCCACTGTCTTTCTTCTGCTTAACCTGGACATAGCCCATCCAAAAATAACTGCAACTCATTTGTTTTTAGTATGGTGCACACTCATTATGTTACGCTAACATCAGCTAGACTTAAGCAATACTGTTAATTGATGAAATTCAACACTTAAATTACAGCACTGTATCTCTGTTAGTTAACTAAATAAAACTTATATGAAACCTTTTCTAGTTTTGATCACTTCCCATAAAAGGAAAAAAGCATAGAGCGAGGAAGCCAAGAATAACAACATAAAAGAACAGGTTGATAAAGTATTTTAATTTCACATAATTTATTACTGTTACAGTTTTTAAAAAAATGAAAAAAGTCAGGAAGAAGGTAGAAAGTTAACCCAGTGAAATGGTAAGTGATAAACCTCTAATTGTCTCTTGGCCACCAGCCTGTGAACTTTGGCACCACTGACAATGGTACAATGACTTGAAATATGAGTTGGTAATCACTGCTGGTCTCTGTATACAACAATTCCAAGATATCTGCCAAATCTTTCATCAAGAATGAATATGCCTTTTGTTTTCTGTAATTACTGTAAACATTGTCCTGCCACTGACCAAGATTTCCTCACTATGGAAAAACCTAGGTATCTGCACAACAGAGAACTCTGCTTTTCAGTTCTCCAGGAGCAGACTGAGTCCATCACAGTTGAATATACTGATCGTTAAGAAAAAGCAGTTCAGGTCCCACTGCAACAGAGAATACATTTCAAATGGATTAAAATGTGAATCTATCCTGGAATCCTTTTTCACCTCAACCTGACAGAAAGCTACAACCTTTTCTTAACCCATTAACCATGCAGGCAACAAGAATGATAGCATAACAGAAACAGCAGGTCTTGACACTCTGTTACTAATATAATAAACAGGTTTTAAGGAACGTTTGGTATTCATTGAAGAAAAATCCTACTGCTGTTGTTACCCTGTTGTCACAACATGAAAAACAACATGAAAAAGAGACTGTCCATAAAGCCTTCTTTACAACAGTTTAAGCCATACCTTTATGGTCTAGTTTAGCTCCAATTGCCTCATACTCTCCCTCCTTTTTGGTGAATTTTCCATTTAATTTTTTGCAGTTATTTGAAAATTCTTATTTCACCATTCTCCTAGTTAAGAGAAATGTTTATTCCACATCCTATGTATTGGAATTTACATATTCTTAACAAGCAGAAAGGGGTCTTACGTCTTTTTCATACCCCGAAGGCCCCAGAAGTATTGCCGGATGCATAAAATGGAGTCTTCTGAAAAAAAAGTGTAATGGTGTCTTCCAGCTAAATGGTGTCTCTTGCACACTAAATTAAAAATTTCACCATTTGAAGCACTATTGACACTCTGAAGTGCTATCAAACCTAAACCACCAATGTAGCATTTTCACATACGTACACAAATCTAATCCTGTAATTTATGTTTTTGGGAACTAAATAACATGGCCAAAATATAACCTACTACTGCCTACTGGCCTCCACTTCAATCACAAAACCCAACCCACCTCTGAGAAACTGTGCCACTATAACAGAACTGAATGTTTAGCAACTAAACCAAAATGCTTTTCACTTCAGACAAAAAAAAATTTAATGCACTAAGAAGAAGGTGAAGGGTTTGTTTTGTTTTTCTCAAGAGGTTCATATACTTGAGCTGCTTCATTTCTTCATCCACTACAAAGGTATTATTTAAATACAGTCTAGAAAGCAATACTGCTGTTTGTTTCTCAAAAACAGAAAGATGTATTTCTTCAAGAAAGTAAGAAATTACTGTTTAATGGCACCAGCTTAGCATTTTAAAAGTTTAAAAACAAGACCTTTTGGGAATATGTTAATATTTCTACCAAAGCAACCTATTCCTTCTCTCAAACTACACTAACGACAAAATTTTTGAACAGGGAAGTTTCCCCGTTCATCACAAGCCTCCCACAGGTAAACTTCCGTAAAAGTAATGGTTCTCCACTATCACTGTTTCTCACTATATTCCAGCATTACTACTGACAAAAATGCTTGGTAGCCACCTGCATTAAGCTGACAAACCACTTGCTATTTCTCTGGCAGACCTCTTGCTGAGGAAGTACTCCATAGTCAGCACCTTGGTAGGTTATGTTTCTAACTTCTCCCACTGGCTTCTGCCTCCAGCACATTTGCACCTCCTGAATTCCCTTTTTTTTAAAAAAAAAAAAAAATCACATCACACACAAAAAAGTTCAAGAAGAATTCCTCCTGGTTCTCTTATTTGAGATGGCACATTTAACAAATCCATTTTCCTGCACTGTGGCTCATGATGGATGGCAGAGCAGCCATATCTATTTGTCTGCTGCTTTTCTGCTGGCCAGCTTCTGCAGTGCAGTGTCCTTGCCCTGCCAAGCAACACTTTCCACCACACCCCCAAGAAGTTTCCTACCAAATGCCTGTCTAGGTTCTTTCATCTACAGCTGCCAGAGACACCTCTGCCACACAACCCAGGTGAGCCTGCTCAGGATCTCCTTTTCTGTTGCTAAAAAAGCTGGGTGCATGCTAAATGCAAAAGCAAGTAAAACACTCCAGCCAAGAGGTTTACCATGGTAAAGTGAAGATCAGAAAAAAATGGGGCAGGGGGGTGGAAGGCCAGAGCAGTCGAGTGATGCAAATCGGTGTCCAAGGTTCAAAACTCAAGTTAAACTCAATCCACTCAATTTAAACTTAGAGTGTTGCTCTGCAGTTGTATGAAGTTAAGCAACCAGTACTGAAAAGCCTGCAAACAACTTCCACAGTTACCAGTGCCTTTAAAAATGGAAAAGGATAAAAAAAGAGAAAAAAACAAACAAACAGTAAGTTTTCATGGATGGAGCTGCAATATAGCAGCTGCAAATGTTGGTAAAATACAAGGCCGAAACAGCTCAAATATAAAACCCTCACAACCTATGCCAAAGTTGCACACAGATGCCCTTACACCTTTTCTTCTTTCCTTTTTTAAAAAGGTAAGAAATGCTTCTTTTGTTACTGATTTGGAGGAGCTAAAAGTTATAGGGAAGCAGAAGAAGAAATTCTGTTTAAGTGTAATGACAGCATTTGAAAAAGAACAAAGCCTTAAGTTTTCACAATGCTGCAATAATTACGTTGCCAATTTTTCTCCTCCTACCCTCTATTATTCTGTATGATATAATCCCATATTGCATACAGTCGTTAACCAAAAGCTTCTCAAAGCTTTTTCCAACCATCTAGTTAGGCGTTACAAAAGAAATAGTAGTTTTCCATCTTTCCAAAGACAACTCACAGACAGGGACCTAATCCAAGACAAGGGCCATGTCTCAACCAGAACCTCTGCATCTATTTCTCACTTCTATGCTGCCTGGCCCTCACCTGGCTGTTCTTTCTGGTCTCCCTCAGACAGCTCTAAAAACTATTTACTATATACATTTAAACATACACTTTAAAACTATTCACCAGACCAATCTAACTGCAGTTCTTGAAAGGAGCTGCAGGGTTTTCTTTGGATTAGGACCAAAGCATATTGCACAAAGCATTCTAATTGCATCTGAACAACAGTGCCACTAAAAATGAGTCTGGCTAAAACTCTTGAGCCCAACAATGCATGTTAAGATTTGTAGGAAGTGAACATGCCTCAAAGGTCATTAGCTTCATCTGAAAAGAAAGTTAAGATTTCAGCCCCTTCCCTTCCATGAAAGCACGCTGCAATTAAAACATGCCTATATAACAAACAAACCCAGGCTCCATTTCAGCGATATTCTGATGGAATATTCAGGACCTCTCAACCCAAACCATTCTATGAACCATTCTAATATTAATCAATTAATGCTACATTAAATAAATAATTGGGAACATCAAATGAATTCCCTGCCTGCAAAAACAGTAGAAGGCAAAGGTTGCATTTTGAAAACAATGCACTTTGCTGTCTTGGCCATGCTATTGTTACTTGCTACTTCTGCATATAATAAAAGCCACCTTACCTGCCATGATGTGCCCTACAGAACAGGTATGTGAAGGAAAACCTACTGAAGGCAGAAAAAGAGAGGAAAAATCTAACCAAACCTCCCTGTGCTAATGCAGGTTCCACACACACTTGTGTTGCACTTGTACACAGTTTGTTTTAGTTAGAGATAGTCCTACCCCAAGCCACTTGCTTACAGCCACAGATGACACCAGTGAGACCTAACTTCCTAGGGGAAAATTCAGCCAGGCAGCTTAGGCAAAGAGCCGAGCCAGCTTATCTTACATAGAAAGCTCTCACACAATCCCTGTGACCTCATTAATGTTTATAAATACGTTAAGGGCGAGTGTCAGGAGGACGGAGACAGGCTTTTTTCAGTGATGTCCAGTGATAGGACAAAGGGCAATGGATGCAAACTGGAACATAGGAGGTTCCATGTAAACATCAGAAAAAACGTCTTTACTGTGAGAGTGACCAGAGCACTGGAACAGGCTGCCCAGAGAGGTTGTGGAGTCTCCTTGCTGGAGACATTCAAAACCTGCCTGGATGCGTTCCTGTGTGACGTGCTCTAGGTGATCTTGCTCTGGCAGGAGGGTTGGACTAGATGATCTTCGGGGTCCATTCCAACCCCTAAGATTCTGTGAATTGAGAAGGAGGAACTATCTGGTGGCAGCATAAGCACAGGTCCTTTTTCAAAAGACAGCTTTGGTCTGTCTCCATATAGTGTTTTCCTCTGAGAATTTGAGGAGTCATACTGCAATTGCATGCACCAACAGGTGCAGACATCTTTCTCCCCTGCACAAAGGTCTAAGATGAGGAACTGTAGGGTAACACTAATGAAACTATCCAACACTTGAAACCACTTCACATCATCCCTTCTACCTTCATAAAATCTTCCCAAGACAGGCAGAAAGTACTCTCTAATAAAGCTTTGTATAGAGGAACTACCCTATTCACCACTCTGTTTTATACTTTAAAAAGAACCACACACCTTAAAGTAATTTACCAGACATTAAGCTTTAAATTAAAAGGCAACACCCTTTTCTTTATGGTGACCTGACAAAGAAGGTGAACAAATTAAGAAAACTTAAAAAAAACACATAAAATTTACAACATTCATTACCCTGTAGTCCAAGCTATTATTAAACAGCTAGCATTGTAGCTTGAAGATGCACTAGGCAGCTGAGTTTAGAAATGCTTTTCAGGATAAACCGAAATGTAGTTAAAACATGACAAGATGTGAGAGTCGCAAGGAACCTAGAAATGTTTATGAACACAAACACCACAGAACAAGCCCAAGCATCCAATCCTTGTTTCATTCCTCACTGCTCCTTAACTATTTGCAGGTTGTCTCACAATACCTGTAGAAAACACATTCAGTTATGACTGAAATACTACACAAAGGCAACCTCTTGCCTCCATTTCCAAAATAAGCCATAGCTTTGGGCACAAACTGCCTGCTACAAATACTTTGGGGAGAGAGAGGAAAAAAAAAAAAGCTGTTGCCCTTTCACACCAACATAGAGGCCAGATAACCCTAGATACAGCTCTGCCGGTTCTACACCATGCAAAAGCCACTTCAGTCTTTTTAGCTCCATGATGAACTAAAGCCCTAGATCCTCCTAAACCGAGAGACAAAACTGTAAATTCCTAATGCACCAGTGCATTCAACACCAGTGACTGAGCACATTTCATTTTATTTTTTATAAAATAGGATAAGAATGCATCATGTTCAATAATCCAATTATAAGCATCTGCACCATCTTCACAGGAGCACTTAATGTCTACACTCTGGAAAATTATTTTTAGCGTATTAATTTAGAATTCATCTCTATGTCTCTATCTTTTCTATTTTGCATCCTGATAATGTGCTGTTCTGCATCAACCACAACATTTGGTTATCTAAAGGGCTGGACAAATAAACTGAAACTATTTACTTTTAAAAAGTAATTTTATGTTTTTTAAATAAATATGAACAGTAAGGGAGACTAAGTCAAGTTCCACTTTATAATTACTCATTTCTATGAACATATGTTGACATTTTTCAGCATATGGCTGCTTTTCTCTAAAGCAGAATCTCAAGTTAAATTGCATGTTAGTGACTTAAACTGTTTCCCAGCACTCATGATTTACCCTTACCTCTACCACACACAGGACTGCGAGATTTCCCAATAACCACCCACTTGGAAGTAAGGGATGGAGAAACCAACACAAAGCTCGAGACATTCTACTATTCTTGCTTTCCACATAAGTGTACTTGGTGCCTAAAAGAAGCTCTACTGAATAGCCCAATCACTTTTTTTAAGTAGTAACAGGAAGGGAGGAGGATGCATTTCCAATGTTACCACAACACTGTCACACCTCCTTGTCCCAGTCACACAGGGACCCTACACACGAGCCTTCTTCCCTTAACAACAATTGTATGTTGTGACTTTTCATGTGCTTTACACCTTTCTTTCCTCAGCTGATGCGCGCCCACTCAAAACACCTCCCAGTCTAACCCACTACTCATTTAGAAACTTCACATTTACTTCTAGTTTTAGTCTAGCTCTCATTTCAAGCCATCTGTAATGAGGAAAAGTCCAATAACTCAGTATCATCAATTATTTTATCATAAGATAAAAAGCACGAGAACATTAAATGCAATGGCATTCACAAAATCTACGAGAAAGTATGGCAATCCATAAATACAAACAAATACAGGACACCCTTTCCATAAGGAAGCCAAGGAACAAACATGTTACACAATACATATTATAAAAAGCACCATTTAGTGTTCAGTGAAGGCACAAAACGGTAGTCCTTTATAGAAGTATAGCAAACAAAACAAAGTACCAAAGAGGAATCTAAAGAAAAAAATGAATTAAATATGCAGAAAGGGCTGTGTGCCCTTCAAAATCAATCATTATTTTGACACAATTCTGTAACACAACCTATACTTGAACGCGTTTCCTCAAAACTACACTGTAATCAGCAGAAAATAATCTTTTTCATGCTGATAGTTCAAAAAGAAAAGCGAAAGTTTTTAATTGCCCAGGCCCTATAGCCAATACAGCATTTTCTAGTCTTACAATTTTTATTTTTTTTTTAATAAAAAAATGCACCAACCTATCACAATTCTCTGTTTTCTGGAAATAACAATCAGATACATTAAGAACATTGATGCAACAGAACTGCAGAAAACGGTCCATATTCATTTTATAAAGGAGAAAATAGGAGGAAAACCAGCTATTCAGAATTCAGAAGCTTTTCTAAAAAGATTTCAGAACACAGTTAAACTAATTAGGCTTAATTTCTATACATCTAGATTATTGTGTTGTATTAGTAATAGATGCAAAAGCAAACTTCTAATGACACCACAAGCAGTAAGATACTGAAATTTCACAACTTCATTAAGAACACCCAACACTGCATTGGTTGCCAGAAGATGCTGTGTCTCAGCCACACAACCTCAATCCTCCCTTGTGTCCACACTACTAAGTAATAAGCAGGAAGCTGGATTACTTTGCTGCTCTGGCTTAGAATTAAAATATATATATATATATATATATATATATATATATATATATATATATATATGAAAGAGTCTGTGCAGATCCATGAGCTGATGTGATTCACTGTCTATGTGCCAATCAACCAGCACTCATGCCAAGAAAAGTAAGCAGAGTACTTCAGCAGAAAAAGATTATGTAGCAGCAGTGCACTTAGAGGGTGCCTCCATCATGAACCCTCACCCTAGGCATGGATACCTGTTTTACCTTTGGCTGAAACAAAAACTACACAAGACATTCTCCAACTGCCTTTTAAACACGATGCACATTTAGAGAAGTTCTGGAAGCAGACAGTACTGTATGTCCCACAAAGATCAAATCTCATTTTCAATACAGGTTTTCAACTTAAAAATTTAGGACTCTTCTCTAAATTTTAGCTAAGTAACTTTTGCTCATGGTTTCAGAACAACGCATTTCCACTAGGGAAATCAGAATCTCTATTAGAAAACTATGTAGTAAGAAATGGGATATTTAATGAAAACATAATATTCTCAGATATTTCAAATCCCATTGCATTCATGAAATAACTTACATAATTTGTCCTTCACCCCACCTTTTGCACTCACAAACTGTAAGTGCCTTATACAACTACCACCAATCTTCGAGTCAAGGAACACAATGACTTTATCATTATTCCCTCTTGAGGTAGCAAACCAAACACTGAATAGCAAAGCAACTAATAACTCTGAAATTCTACTTGAAGACAGTAGCCAAAGAACTTAATAGAACTTAATATTCAGTCTCAAAATTTCCTGCTTACGCAGCATGCTACTGAAATGCTTAATCTTGTTTTATTTTTGAAAGAAATCACCCACAAATTTCAAGATGTTTTGGAAAAGGTTAAAATGTCTAAATGTGAAGAAACATCAAGCAACTGTTGGTTTATATTTTTCAGCATTTCCATACTGATACACTTTTTTTTAAATAACAGACTCAGTATTGTTCTTTCCTTCCACTTTTTGTGGCTTAATTCTGGCATCACAAAATTTCATCCAACGGATGGCATTCATGCAGCCAACCCACATACACTTTTTTTGGCAGGCTACAAAGAAGTCAGTACTCCTCACAAAGCAGCTCTGTACTGCACAGTGACTGATGCCAATAAAATATTACCCCAAAGAGAAGCCTAAAATATAAAATGTATGCAAGCATCAGAATTCATAGTCTGAAAATTCATTTCTCTTGATGAGTAACAAAGTCTTCAAAGGCCTCGTAACTCAAAGGAAAACATTTACAGAGTTTGTGTCACCTTACACTTAATTTTTAACTGGAAAAAACCCTAAACAACAGATTAAATACAAAAACATTCATGGACACAATGAGCAAAAAAAGACTAAAGATTCTAATGCAAGATATTTCTCTCTCGCATGTCTTTAAGTAATTATTGCTTTCAAAGCTCTTTGTCTATCCTTTGACACTGGAAACAGATGAGTAATTGTATCTTGAGCAGAAAGATTCGCTCATAAAAAGGATAAAAAGAACAGCACCTGGGGTCTGTGCATTAATTTTTCCCCCCTATAAATGCATAGTAAGTGACAAAGGTTTTTCAGCTCAGCTCATCTTTTCCAGATTAACATACTTTTATTAGGACCATTAGTAGCAGGGTACAGAAACATTAAAAAAACCACAGTAAGAGAGACACTGTCTTCTGTTCCTGATTCCTCAAAAGATGATTCCCTGAAATCCAGTACTTCCACACAGCTGCAAGCTTAACTCATAGCTTGAGCTATGAGATGGACTTTGCTACTCCGATTTCTATGAGTAGGTACTATTTTCAGGAATTAATGGACTCATTAGCCAGCCCTGATAGTAAATAACCTTTATAGGTACAATATGCAGCAACTCCTTTGTACAGTATGAAGACTGTAAGCACTCTAAAATATATATATACACATGTAAAAATAAAATATATTTTTATGTATGCTTATAATAATATATATTGTTATAATAATGTAGAAGCTGGTCTTGGTGGATTAAAGTTTAGCACATGAACCAAGTTCTCATTTTGTTATGCATTACTTCTTGTTCCTACCATATTTCTAGAAACTGGTAGGAAAAAAAACCAGCAAACAAAACCAAACCAAACAAACAAAACCAAACCAAACCAAAACCAAAAAACCCTCATTCTGTTTGTTAACTGAACTGTTTTAAATTCATACCTGTTTTTTATGCATCTATAAGCTAACTGAATCCAGATCAAACTCTGGCTCCAAAAGATCTTTATACCTCTACACTGCAAAGTAAAAACAACTACCACGCGAAATATACAACTGTGTTTCCCACAAAAAGAAGGCAGGCAGTTATGAACTAGGGCAATAAATGAAACCTCATAGCATACGTTCATGGTCACCACAGTTGTATGACACATTAAAACAGTCCTCTGGTTGTTATCCACATTGAACTCTCATCAGTTCAAAACTTGCTTTTGTAAATATCTGTATATTTGCATGCAGTTATGCTGTGGCAACAAGTGGACTTAAAAGATCTTAACACTTCTTTGCAAGCTCAGCTTTCTGCTTATGAGTTAATTTTTTTCCAAAAAGTAGTGAAAAGCCATTTTAACAAAATGGTAACAATAAAAAAAACCTGTATTTGGGAAAGTACCAGTTACGGCATTAATCAGAGCAAAAGTACAATTGTAAAAAAAAAAAGTCACTATAACAAATCATTCAAGTATTTGCATACTCAAGATTAAAAGATGCTTGAAAACTTTCCCTTAGAAATTAGAATAACCTTTTGTGAGGCTGTTAGTTACAACCATTTCAAAGTTTCAAATTAAAAAAACCTCACCTACCCTAGAAATGCAAAGTCTGAAAAATTCAACAAGTCTAAAACTGAAATTCTTACTATGACTACTGATCTCAACATCAATTAAGTATAACAAAAATAACAACAGAAATAATCTTTGGCAGTATAGCACTGTTCTACATTAGATGGTCATGGCAACAAAGTTTTGGATTTAAATCCATCTGATAATGAAATCTTTCAAGAAATTTGAGAATACAATGCTACTTTTCTTACGAAGTTAGGAAGCCTTAGTACGGTATAGAGATGAGACCTTGATATATCACACAGACCTGTTCCTGGTTATCAGTGGGGATGAAGAGTCATGTATGCTTAGCAGGCTTCAAGTTTTATTATTTAACATGTCCATGAGTTTTGCGAGTTTATCATGTTTTTGTAAGTGGACTACTTTGAAAATGTTTTAGGAATAAACACTATTTTGTTTTGCCCACTTCCCAATTTCAGAATCTTAGAATCTTTCAGAACCTCGGCTGAATTTGTAGTTTTAGAAGATAATACTTACACTAAATCTTTCCAACTCACTAGCCAACTGTAACTTGCTAAAGGAAGTTCAGAAATAGAACCATTCATTAAATAAATCCACTGCTCTGCACCAGACAGCCCACAAAGATTCAACTCCAATACTAAACGCCATATAGTGTCAGCTGCCATCAGTGAGGCTTAACATCATTCACAATTAAAGTGCTCATACATTATATTTGTTTTCCTGAATGTGTCAGGGATGCCTCAGAACTAATTTTAAAATATTTTTATTGCCAAATCCATTAATTATTGTCTTCTTCATCTATGAGAAGCTTGCTAGAACTTCTTTACTGGCACGCGAAACTCCAAATGCTAAGAAAAGCCTTCTTAAATATAGTTTCAAGATTAGAATTTTGTTTTATTATTACAGCCCATTACACACAGTAAGATGGCATACTGAGATAATACAGCTTGTTTTAAAACTCATATTATTATAGAAGTGTAATGGAAACATAATTACTTAAAGCTAATTACAACGCAGAAATACATTTAAGTTGTTCTTTTATCAGTGAAAAACCACTATATAACTATGGTTTTAATTATCTTCAGTGTAGGTTAGTCATATCACACTTACCTCTACTTCCTCCCCCTATATTTAACAAGAAATAAATAGCTGAAAGTAGTGCTGCTCTTTATAATACAGGAAAAGATGGGGGGGTTGCATATGAAATTACAATAAATATTCATCAATGATCACAGAGCTTTACTCAACATCCAGGAATAGCACATAGCTTTGCAAATTTTGCTGTCTCCCAGATTACTCAAAGCCACTGTTTCAAGAAATAATTGCAGCCAGGTAATTTGGAGGGAACATTTTGCCTCCCAGTAACTTCCTGGCTGAAGTAGGTAGTTAGAAACATACAACTGTCAGGGTTGGAAGGAATCTTTAAGATCATCTAGTTCCAACGCCCCTGCCATGGGCAGGGACATCAGGTTGCTCAGAGCCCCATCCAGCCTGGCCTTAAACACCTCTAGGGATGGGGCTTTCACCACCTCTGTGGGCAACCTGTTCCAGTGTCCCAGCACACTCATGGTGAAGAACTTCTTCCTAATGTCCAATCTAAATCTACCCTCCTCTAGCTTGGAATCATTCCCCCTAGTCCTATCACTACCTGACATCTTAAAAAGCCCCTCCCCAGCTTTCTTGTAGGCCCCCTTCAGATACTGAAAGGCCACAATAAGGTCTCCTTGGAGCCTTCTCTTCTCCAGACTGAATAACCCCAACTATCTCAGTCTGTCTTCATAGGAGAGGTGCTCCAGCTCTCTGATCATCCTCATGGCCCTTCTCTGGACATGTTCCAGCACATCCACATCTTTCTTGTAGTAGTGACGCCAGAACTGTACACAGTACTCCAGGTGGGGTCTCACGAGAGTGGAGTAGAGGAGGAGGATCACCTCCCTTGACCTGCTGGCCATGCTCCTCCTAATGCAGCCCAGGATACGGTTGGCTTTCTGGGCTGCAAGTGCACACTGACCGCTCATGTTGAGCTTCTCATCCACCAGCACCCCCAGGTCTTTTCCACTGATTGCTTTCAGTTTCTTACAGTCAGTTTGTGTTTTATGGTCAGACTGTAGTTTACATGTCACCTCCTTATCCACAAGTTGTCATGACTAACAATTAGCATCAGCAGAGCAAGTCAGTGGCAATGAACATAAAAACCTTTCAAGCATCAATTTCAAATATAAGAGAGCTAGTAATTTATTATGGAAATTTACATGTAAACATTTTGTGGTGGGTTTTTTGGGTTTTTTTTCCCACTTTCACAGTACTAAAATATTGAATTATTATATATATAAACTTATAATTTACCTGCAGACCACCTCATCTATGAAAGCTGAGGCAGATTCTTAGCACTTCTGTTGAACTACACCAGAGGCCCAGGACCCACCTGGGTATGGAATAGAAAAAGTAAGAGAACAAGCAGTAATCAAAACAGGAATGCCTTCAGTTCACCTGCTTTAAGCTCACAGAAGAATGACATGTTCAGTTAGAGTTTTCTGTCTTCTTCAGGCTTCAAACAGAACCACATTTGTTCACTTCACGGCAGTCCAATAAGCTAGCACATTTTTAAGGAAACTGCCATTTTGTGTTCTAGTACTTGAGCTGCCATCAAAAGAAGTTGGACAGATACAATAAAGCAGCAAAGAACTTCAAATGTATGCTTGCTGACTATCTGCAACAAGGTAACACGACTGGTAAAAGAACTAGCATGGGAAGCTAAGAAACAACAGAAGAAGCATAATTTTATTGCAAAGATCTAAGTATTCCATTCTTGAGCAACAGCTATGTTTGGTAGCACATCCTGGTAGCACAACAAGTATTTTATCCATCAGGCATTATTCTCTAACTATAAAAGCACCTAGAAATAAAAGACTAGATGGTTTGGAAGAAAGCAATGTAGCCATTGACCACAAAAAAAAATATTGTAATACAACTAAAAGCAGTAAGTGTCCTTGTTATCCCCATTATTTCACACCCAATAACAGGTCAGAAAGTAAGACTCCTTGTGGATACCAACATGAAACTTCAGCGGATTTGCTTGGTATTTATGTAAATTATTTTTTGCAATACAAAAGAACAGACTTACCTCAGAAAGAAGTATTAGAGAGCACCATACTGTACTTGCAATTAATTTTCAAAAGCAAACAAGCTTACATGAACATTATAATCCATGAAACATGATTGTGATTTTTTCCAGAATATCATCAGAAATAACTTCATTCATGTACTACTTCACAAGTATTATATTTGGCCCAGCCAACAGAGATTTCCTTTTTTATATCTGGAAGTTTCAGAGAAATACTTCTAAAGGCTAGAATTATTTTCAGCATCTTCCCCTTGCTATCCAAAATGTAATACGATGCATCTCAATTATTCTCAAAATTTGTATTTCACATTACCACACTGGCTCTCAGGACATGCTTACTAGCCACCTCTCTACATAGTACAGCTCCGACCATCAGCCAGCTTCTGGGATGCAGACAGGTCTAAAATACACCCTTGTATTTGCAGCGTATTGACTCACCCAGGCAGCGACGGGGTGAGGAGGAAGGTTCAGGGAAGGTGGCACCCTGGGAGATTTCCCCACCACCCAAGTGCAGAGAACAGGCATGAAGAGCTGCCTCAGCTGTATCACAGCACTGCATACACAGTTAAACCTAATTGTAGTCACACATTTTATTCAACAGTTTAAAGTGTTCAAACAAAACAACCTGTTAGGCAAAGCTGAGATTTACAGTACCTGTTCCTTTCAAAAACTTCATTAAATGAGCTTCTTATTACAGAGCAACCATGAGGAACTGTTTACAATATATTAAAAATGCACCTTCCTAAGTGTAGCAAACAAGTCAGGGTGTGGTTGCCTCACAACTGGCAGGGAATGTGTGTCTTTCAAATATTTCCAGTTCTACTGTGCAGCAGCTCAGGTCTAAGGCAGCATAATGCAACAGGTTAAAACATATTTAGAGTTATCTCATGCCATTGCCACAACTACAAGGTGTGCCTCTTGGATCTGCTAGAGATACTCTTTATTATTCATCTTCACTTGCCTGCTCAAAGAAAAACATCGTGCCTTTATGATAAGGTATACAGTAAAGCATTTCAATTTCCATAAAGAGGAGGACAACCATTTAGGATTAATTAAAGGAAGCAATAGGCATACAAAAACTATTCAATGCCATACATCCGAAAAGTTCAAGAATACACATGGAAGTTTAGGAAAACAGCAAGATTTCCCACTAGATAGTGTTAAAGAAGTCAAATTCTCACAAGATAGGAGACTGACAAGTTACCTGGAAATTATAACTGATCAACAAAAACGAAGTGGGAAATAAGCAGAAGCAATAAGCTTTTTTAAATGGTAACCAGGGGAGAAAAAAATAAGGGAAGAGGATGACGCACTGATAACCTGTCTAAAGGATCTACATTTGGACCTATGCTCAAAACGATGAATAAACTGACAGATACAGCAACTTTAGTTAACTTTGCAAAAGTTTGCAATTCAGAATTAGTCAGAATAACCGAGTCTGAAAATCACTGTGGACAGCTACAAAAGGTTTGCATGGTGACAGGCTGAAACAAAATGTTAGATTAAATCCATTGCAAATACATACAATAGGAAGAGAAAAATAACTTCAAGTGAATCTACACATTAACAGGCTTCACATTTGTTGTAAACTCTTCAGAAAAAAACCTTGAAGTCACTATGGATAATTCAGTGCAAATACCAGGTACACACCATCAAAAGCCAAGCAAAAAGAACTGGGATATTTTAGAAAGGAAAACAGAAATCACCACCACATACAATCTATCACAGTTCTTGATGACTGTCACTCACATTGTTCAAAAACATAATACAGGGTCTAGAGAAAAAGTGACAAACTATCAGAGATACAGCTCAGCTTCCATACAAACAAAAAATTATGGACAATTATGGCCCTGGAGGAATTAAAAAAGAAAAAATACACAACTAAAATCACAAAATCAGGAAATAGTTATCCATGGTAAACAAGGATTGGCAAAATCTCAACAAGATAACCACAGTTTAACAAGAAATTTAAGAGCCATTTTTTTCACAATATGTAATTGTGACCACAGGACAACATCAAGGTCAGAATTATAGTTTGATTTAAGAAGTAAACCCATTAAAGAGCAGGCATTTTTTAACATAACACCCCAAATGTATTATCTCCAGTCCTGACAGTTCTGAAGCAACTAGAACACTGTAAAAATAACTGCTTGTAATATGGTGTTTCTTATATTTTTTCCCCTCAAATTAAGAAAAAAAAGTCGGGGGAGGGAATTGCTAGGTACAGTTTGAGCAGTATTTCAGGCTTAGGTTTAATAGTCCTCAAAACTGACACATATAAATCAGTTTTCATTAATAAGCATTCAAGTCACTCTCAGATTATCAAAATAAGTGTTGTAGACTCATTTTTGAGTACATATGATATTCAGCATTTCCTAAATGCTACCAGAACTTTCTCTCACTAAATCAAAGTTTTCTAGCCACCACTTGGGGCAGGGAAGGGATGTGGAGAGTCACAACAGTCACAAATGAGTCACCTGAAACTACAGACTAGCAATGAAAGTTGAACAACATGCTTCAGTAAGGAGCCCCTATACAACCTGAAACAAATCCCATGGAGTCTTGTATCATCAGAAGATTCATATTAGGTTGAACTATGCATGTAATAAAAAGAATAAATTTTTTAAATAAAGCCTTGGATACTGACAAGAAGTTACAATTCTTTTTCATGCACCAAATTTTCAACTGCTCAAGGCTTGCATTCAATCCTTATAAACATCTCCTATTTGCAAAGCACTTAAGATTATGCAATTGCATTATGGCTGCCCCAAAATATTACATGCTGAAAGCACCAAAGTGTTTACAGACAAAGCTTGCCAAACAATCATTCCATCAAAACCACAACTCAACCACTACTTGAGCTAAACTTGTTCAAACTAGACTGAAATACAGATGTAAAGTATTCTGAACATACTAAATTGCAAAATAAATGCCAGGAAAACCAAAACACACCTGTTGAAGTGCAGTCACACAAGCAATCTGCCATGCACAGGGCTGGCAGTGAGATCCATGCCATTGTAACACAGATTTGCAAGAGGAAAGAAACAAAGGACAACAGTAAATTTCACTACAGGAACACACAGAAAATTCATAAATGCCTCAGACCATTTATATTGTTTGGGTGGGTTGTTATCTGTGTCTCTCTCTGCCCCCCTCAGAAATTAAAGGAGTGACACACTCCCAAAAAGGGGAAAGAAAGACAAGGACAGAAGAGACAGAGAAAGAGAGAGAGACGAGGACAGAAGAGACAGAGGAAAAGAAAACCAAGGAATCTGTCACCTATAGACTTTCAAGCATAGCTTAAAACATATCTAGATTATTCTCATCCAATAGCTGCGTATTGTGGAAAAAGAGAGACTTGGTCTCATCCCAGTTTCAGCGTCCAAGATGACCCAGAGCAGCCTCAGTTAACATCCTCATTGCAGAAGGATATAAAACCAAAAGAATTACAGAATTGTTGTGGCTGTGAATTTTCTCAGAATGAGACATAAGCTGCACTATACTCAAAAAGCTGCATTTGTTACAACCTATGGTCCCTTGTTTTACCAACAGAAGTTACACCAACCTTCAGATTTTCAGAGAAGTAATTTCCTTTCACAGTTTATTTGCTGCTTTTTAAAAATACTTTTACTAGCTTTTCTGGTCTTCAGAGAAGGCAACATATGAAGACACAGAAACACCTAAAGTTACCACACTATTTATAGGATGTGGTTTGATGAGCAAACCTTTTGGTGCAGCTTCTTGCCTCTCTACTGCCTTCTCAACTGTACAAGCACGTACGAGGTGGAGGAGGACAGACAAGCAATAAAATGACTCAATGACTTATGCAGCAGTGATGTACCTGGGAAAGAGGCCTAGAAGCAAAAACTAGCAGTCAGAGGCCAGTCAATGTAGTTTCAGGTGTAGATCAGACACACAAAGCAAGCTAGTTCATCACTGAAGTAGATTAAGTTTCAAGTCCCATTTCTAGTCTGTCAAACAGATTTGGGAGACACAACTCTCAAAATCAAAATTGCAAAGGAGAGCCTCCAAAAGCCTTCAAAATGTGCACTCAAGCACATGTTGGTCTTAGGTGCTTAGATGAGCTTAGAGGTTTCAAATAAAATTAAACAAACTTACATTCTGTCCTAGCTCCATATTGTTCCTTTGGGCAGACCAGACTGGCTAACATTCAGAAAAGATGACCATTTGGCAGCCAACAGATTAACGAGGGATCTCTCTGTATAGTTTAGCTTAGGTAGCAATTACCTAAGAAGTTTTGTAAATTCTCAAAATCCCCTTCTATCAAGAACAGGCCAAATGGCAATTAAAGACCATTTTAGGAAGAATAATTGAACTAATTACTCTGAAGAGCCAAGTACTCAAAAGGAGGCATTAAGTTAAAAAGTCACTAACATTCTCAATAATTTTCTAATCTGCAAAGAGCAAAGAAGACCTAAACTATTGTTAGCTTGTCTGTAACACCACAGCATATGTTAAAGCCACGTTCACTCTTCCCTCAGCTGTCCTTGTTTTAGGAAAGATAAAAAAAATCCACCTGCACACAGGCAAATTACCTTCCCCTGCTCCATCACATCAAGCACAGAAATTCATGTGTAAAAATAAAAATTAAGGCAAATCCACATTAGCATTGCAGGAATTACTTTTTTTTTTTTGTAGAAATGGAAGAGTTTCAAAGTGTGATGTCACTAAGTCAATTCTGCCACAGGATTACCTTTTCCTGTCCATCAAAACCCTTCTAAATTCTCACAATGTGTTTTTTAAAAAGTCATTCTACTTTTGAGTCTATAATCAACATAGAACCTGCAAGAACAAAAGGTCAGAAAATGTTACAATTAATTGCCTATAGCTATGAAGCTAAAGAAGAGAAATAACACAGGAAAATCTAGATATGGTTTAACTATACACTATGGAATAGATCTTCAAAATAAATGGGAGGTTTCATTCTCAGCCTACCTCTGTTCAAGCTTATTGCCTGCCAAAAAATTATCCAGCAAAACTTTAATAGCTGACAAGAAAAATGTATTTATCAAATTCAAATGAAATGCATTTTAGGATATCTCAAACTCAAAGCAACTCCCTGAAGTTACTCCTCATTAGTAGTCATGACCTCCTTTTACTAAAACCAGTTTTTAAAATGCACTGCTTCCCTCTGGTTCCATAGCCAACATGGCACTTTATTCTTAGATTTCAAAATCAACAGACACCAAAAATTCACCTCCCTTCCTTCAACAAACTTCGTATTCTGCTAACATATATCTCTACTGTGAAAAGCACTTCATGTCTACCACCACAATTTTCCAGGTTTAAGTATTCAGAACAATGATTATTTGCCTCATGTTGGAACAGAGAAAGACTCAGTTTGACTGCTGTCATTACCCTTCATGATTTCCTGTTCTTTCTACTTACCTAGCAGGAAGTGGTACATTCAGTATTACAGTAGCCAAATATCTACAAAAGTAAAGTTTATGCATGATATGTGAATTCTTACCCTGCTCATCAATCCCTTTAGATAGTTGTAGGTTCACAAAAACCTTCAGATTTTCATTCCTGTCAAGGGTTAATATCTGGTCAAGTCCAAAGAATGGTTTTCACCTAAAATACATAGAAAGTTGGAGATGTGATTTTATGGCAACAGTATCATGACAAAAAAAACCACAACCAAAAACACCACCTTTTTTCCTCCAAAGTATTTTAAACTTGTTCTTTTGTAAAATCCTCATAAAGAAAAATTTTAGTCACAGCTGTAACCATATAAGCAATTCAGAGAGTGATCTAATAAACTGAGTAAGACTACAAGGCTACTTCAATTATGGATGCACCATATGCTTCAATCTTCCTCTAGGTACACAAAGGGAATCAATTTGTGCAATTTGTTCAAAACACAGAAAGCCCTTTTGGCAAGGCTGCCCTTTAGCTGAACAATCAGTTTGAACACTTGCCTGCTGAAAACATCACCCATTCACAGCCCAGTGTTAACAGTAACTTGAACAGGCACAGTGGTAAAATGGCTCTGAACCACTTGGTTCTGCTAAAGGAAAACATACCTTAGGATGGCAAGAGAATATGCCAGATTCACCTGTTTATTAGCAGAAATAACCAGTGGTTTTGTGCTTGGTGGATTATTATTTTCCTAATTAACCTTCCTCTGATACTTAAGGTGACCTTTGCCAAAGCCTCTCAGCAGTGAGACAGCAGCAGCCTTAGATGTACAGAGCTACTTCAAGTTTTGTAATTCAGTTTCCCTCTTACTTTACACATGACCAGAAATGTGAATAAGTAAATTCAAAAAATGAAGTGTTTATGTGCCAGCAAATGTAAACAGCCAAGAAGCATCTTACATACAAACTTTACTGACAACCATTACCAGAACAAAGTAGTAAATAATGCCTGTAATTTTTGCGTTTGTTAGTAGTAGCTTCAATTTAAAATACAGAAAAGTGATTATATCTGGAACACATGTTTAATATCAGTTTTTACTTCTCCTTTTTGCAGGCTGGAGTTACGGTTTATCTTTCAGGAGATGCAGTGACCAGTACAGTCACACTATAAAGCAGTAAGCCAAATCAGTAGGTTTTTTCTGTAGTAAAGGCTCTCAACCAGAAGACTACCCAGTACAAGCCTATAATTCCACGGCAGCACATCTACCTGCCCATTAATTTCTCTCCTCTTCCAGTGGTCATGAGCCAATAGTGAACCATTACCATTTGATCTATCACGTAGTGTGGATGCACTTAAGCAAATTGGAATTCAGCTTTTAAGAAGAGACTCCATTTTATCTACTAAAACACACTAAAACAAAGACTAATGAAGCTGTATTATGTATTCTCCCATCAACGAAAATAGAAAGAATTGACAAAAAAGGATGAAACTCATCAATTGAAGCAATTCTCACACAACTTTTCAAAAGCATCAGCTTAAAAAAAAAGAATCCATCAGCAACGCTGACTACTAAGTCACAGAACCATATGTTGCCTTTGCAAAACAAAACAACAAAAAAACACTAGCGCCCCACTAGTGCCTTCCATTCCTAAGCACTAAACCAATTCTATTTGCTCCTGCAATTTTAGATTTGTCTGATGAAGTCAGAAGCACCTATGAACACCAATTTATGATCCAAGTGTCGGTAACTTGAAAAACAAGCATCCCTTAGAGTTGCCTGCATGACATACAGCGACAGCATTCAGTTCACTACTTTTTGTGAAAGCTGTATCGCAGCCTGGGAGCCCCTGTTCTCCAGGCACTCCCTGATAAGAGTGTCGCAGAGTGACACACACTGAACCTTCTACAAGCACGCTGGCCTGAGAAGAGCAACACTACCACTCTGTATGATTGCCAAGACAGAGAAGGCGTTTTACCAGGAATTTCTCTTTTTTCCTGGCAGCTTTCTGGTACATACAGTGGTGTTTCAGGGGGTTTTTTTTAGGCTTCTTTTTGAGTGTGGAAATAAAAACTAAAATAAATATATATTTGCTAGATTATTTCTTTGAATTTGCCAGTTGGGAAGCTAGGGACTAAAGAGAACCAGGACTGCATTCACCTTGGCTGCAGTTGTTTTACAGCAGGTTTAGTTTCCATTATTGAACCTGCATTTGGCATGTAGAGAAATGCAAGTACAACCAGCGAGATCTTCAGATTCAATCTTCATAGCAAAAGCAAAACTGAGCCAACTTTATAATTCAGATACTCCAAACAAGACATGTACTAAATGTTTACCTGGTGTAGATCACTGTCCTAGAAAAAAATGGTGACAAAAAAAAGTTTTAGAATAATTGCCACATACATGCAAACGTCCCTCTTCAACTACAGATTGGCTTAGGTTTCAAGTCATAAATATTTCTGGCCATTCTAATATTTTGCCACTAAGAGTATCCAGTTTTAAGAACTACAACAAAAAAGGTTTAATAATGCATTTGGGCAAAGAAAGGAAAAATCAATTCGAGTTTAGCATACTGCAATTTTCTTCAGCTTATCTGTCCTACAAGCAATTCCGCATACAGAACGGTTCAGCCATAAAGGAAACTCAAGTCTGAAGTAACCAGTTTTATTTCCCTTCCTCTTATTTTCATCTCCTAATCCCTCACAGTACTCAAAATACAAAGACCATTTGTATTTCCAGGACACCAGTCAGACACTACACCATCTTCACAGACTCCCATATCAAAGTCACTCCTATTTCATCTAAAGGCAACCTAAAATGCCACACTGCTTTTAGACTAGATGATCTTTGAAGGCCCTTTTCAACTCAAACCATTCTGTGAATTACACGTATAAACAGAAAAGTAGGTTCCTACACATTTAGCAAATTGTACTTGACCCACATCTACCATATTATTTCAACAGTAAGATTAGGAATGTGAGCAACAAAAATTAAATGCATTAAAAAGAAGCAGAAAGTACCACCATTAGCTATACTAACTTCTTAGCTGAGAAGCCTTTTTACATCTAGCATTATTTACAGTGAAATTTCTGGAAGAAATGCATTTTATTGTTTCAAACTTTTTAAAGTTTGTAACCATTAGCACTGCAGATGTTCTTTTTCTTCAGATGACACAGAAAGAGCAAAAGTGGGGGCAGGAGTCAATTTTCATATGAAGCTGATAGGAAAGTGAACCAAGAAAGAAGTAGATCTGTACTACTCTGACAGTTGTTTTGAAAAATGGCATAGACAAGGCTTTGACTACAGTTTTAACACAGATCAGTGTCTCATGAACAGCGCATATTTTCACAGGTTGTTTTCAAAGACAAACTCTAGTTTAGAAAAGCCATGCCTGTAACTACAGAAAGCAAGTTGCAGGTGCATTACAAAAATAAGTTTGCCCTGTACAGGTAATTAACAATCAGAAACGACCTTCATCATTGGAATAAAACTCTAAGAGGTAGAAAACTGGAGTTAGTTGAAACTCAATGTGACAACCCACATAATTTCATAGCAGATTAAAAGAACCATTTAAATAATCCAAGAAGCATGAAGCTATTCAAATAGGCACTGTTTACATTTTTACCTCATCTGTGTCCACTGATCAAATTAACAGCAAAAACTAGCACTGGCAAGATAGAAAAAGCAGCTCAATTAGACATAATTACGCCTGATAAATCTTTTCCCATGAAGTGAAAGGCAAGACAGCTGTGACAAGCACTGGCTGCAAGCTGATTGGTCCTTATATCCTGAAACACCACATGGTATCTTAAACCTACCGATCCAACCTGCAGACAGCCCATGGCACAAGTGCTGCGGCAGCCAAAAAATGTTGTTGTGCAGGAACAAGCAAGTTTTAGCTAAAGTTAGTCTTCGGCCAAAATCAAAGTCATATATCTGAAAAAGTAACAAAGGAGAGGTCTGAAGTTGAGCCAGGGGTCTCAATTCTGGATAACCTGGACTCTGCATCAAGTCAGCTTTTATCTCAGCTGGCAGCACCACGCAGCCTGCTAAATGTCACAAGTAATATGGGAAAAGACACGAGTAGCAAGGGACAATGTTTTTTCTCACTGGTTCATGTGGAATACTCATCCACCCTGGACAAAAATATATTCACTGTCTCTTCTCTGTTCCCTATCACCACTTTGTTCCCCTACTCACTGTTTCTGAGAATGCCCACTTTCACATTTCTCCCATAAGCATTTATTCCCTGGCATGAATTTTATTGATTTTAACAACAACACATTAAAATATGGTGCAAAGTGCATCCCTGCATGCAGACCAAACAAACAATAATTTATCATTTGAAAGCTGACATAAAGAATAAAGTGGGCAGAAAACTATTTTTTCCACTCAAACAACCACAATGGTTTGTTTGATGGCTGGCTGGAAAAAATACAATATAAAACAATATAACATGCCACGAGACAAAATACATCAATAGGATAACGAAAATTATGTGCAAATACCCAGTTCAGTTTAGAGGGGGGGACCAAAAAAAACCCCACAACCAAAAAAACCCACAACAAAACAAAACCCAAAACTTAAAAGAGCAGAGAAATACATTGATTAGATTTGCAGCTGCGTGAAACAAACTTGGCTACCAATTAGAAAGTCTACCTCAAGCCAGACAACATAAATAATCCTTTCTGGAAACAGTGATATGGTAAAAAAAATCATTCAATCAAAGGTTCCCCCTGCACCTAAGAATAAGAATAGACATTTCTGAAATACAACATCTCAAGCTGTAGGGAAGATTAAGTTACAGTAATAGCCTTGCAGTGCTTGTCAGTGCTCTGCCTAAACCCAGCAAGCGACATGCACTTGTACTCAGCACCAGTGAGTTCTCAGCTGAACAAGTGTGTCCAGCTTTACACTACCCAGTATAAGCAAGATGGAGCAACTTCAGCAAAGAGACCACCAGGCAGCTATGGGGCTGAAGTACCTGTGGAACAAGGACCAGGCTGAGACATCCGGTTTTATTATTCTGAGGAACGCTTGGGGGATCATCTTGCTTTCTACAACTACTTAAAGGAAGATTACAGCCAAGACTAAGGTAAACTCACTATCACTGTACACCTCTGATTTATGGTGGTTATGCTTTGAGCGTGGAGGGTTGAACCAAACAACCTCCAGAGGTCCCCCTTCCAGCCTAAATCAGTCTACAGCTATGAGATTATCCATTAAAAGTTTTATCCCATTTTTTTTTTTACCTGGCTTTGTGTGGGAAGAATAAGGTCTCCAAAATCACCTGTGCAGAATTTGATACAAAACAACCATGACCTAAAAATAAGCAGTAATTTTTGCTGTAAATCTGAGTTACGCTTTAGCTACCATTAGAAATGGGGTAAACAGAAGAACAAACAGTAAACCAACAAAATACCCCAGTTTCCCTGAAGAAGTACAGTTCAGAGGACAGTAATGAGCTTTTCTGGAGGGAATGAGATGGAGCAGTAAACTGTCTTCTACTCATTTTTCCACCATCTCCATTAGAAAATTAATGCTGCACTTCCAGAAAAATCTCTAGCAGGCTGACTCACATGTATGCATCAAAACTAACTCTTTAAATGCAAGTTTCAGATCTAAAGCATGTGTTTGTAAACCTTCCACAGAAAGACTGGACTTTCTGTGCATACCTGCAGAAGGACTACGTCACCTGCTTCCACAGGCTAGCAAAGCACCAGTTATACAGATGATGTTCCTTAAAAGCTTTTCAGAAACTGTAACACATTAGATAAGAGCTGTATCAGACTAGTAAATCAAAGTGTGAATTGGTCATTCTCTTCCTTATCTAATGGAGAGATCCAATGAGTAGCTCTGGCTTGCAGTTACTATGTAACTCACAAACAGAAAGACAATAGAAATGGAAAAATTAAACAATTTCTGAACAGTAGCCTGGAGAAACTTTTTCCTTGACTCCTGACAGCACTGTGCTGAAGCAGTGTTCAGAAATACATATAAATGCAACATGTCAAATATCAGAAACATCCTGTAAGCATCAAAAGAATTTTACTTTAAAGGTGACTGAACACTGAAGCTGGTCACACAAGAGACACTATGGAGTTTCCATCCTCAGAGATGTTTAAAACCCAACTGGACAGTATCCCAAGGAATCTGCTCTGATTGATCCAGCTTTAAGCAGCAGGCCTGGACTAAAGGATCTCCAGAGGTCCCTGCCAATTAGGAACACAGAATTGTTGAGGTAACAGTCTGCAGAGTCAGTGAAGGTTAACCTCCATAAAAATGCGAAAGTCTGTATACTTATATCCATCTGCAGAATCTGAGCTATACTCCCACAGTATTTTGTCTATTTTGTTTAATCCCTCTAAACATGATCATACCATAAATTTAAGTTACTGGAATTCAATAAACAAGTCAAGGAAAGAGTCCTCAGCTTGTAGATGAAGTAAACAGAAGGCACTATTGTTTCACTGCACATGAAAAAAACACTAAAAGAAACAAGTACCTCTCCCTCTTTCTAAACATTGCTGACAAATCCTGCTGTTGGGTAAGAAAATTTAAATAGAATTCCTATGAATGCATAGATGAAAATAAATTTAAAAAGAAATCTGAATCCATGTCCTTAAACATTTTGTCAAGTCTCCCACCATTACTACAACAACAGTTGAATCTCCTCACCCTACACTTTTTGACACTATGGGTGCTGCTGAATTTTTCTGAACCAATGACACTACTTATGAACAACAGGATCTCCTATTCTGTTGGAAACTCCTATGTAACTTTTTTTTAGTATTAAAAAAATACACTTAGCCGCAACTCTAGAATAAGAGCGTTTCCCCTTTTCCAAAGAAAGGTCAAAAGACTTGAAAAGAAAACCAATTCATGTCTTGAAACATATATAGCAGCTCAGAGTAGAATCAACTACTGAGAACTTTGAATATGTAAATACCTTCAGAAGGAGATTCAATTTCCAAGCCATGTCTAATAAGACAGATCCAAATAGAACACTTATGATCCCATTAAAAACTTTTCCTGTAATGCCCCCTTTTTGAAAAAAAAAAGAAAAAAACACCACAAACACAAAGACATTCTCCCGATAAAAAGATTTGTGGTTTTATAGCTATCAAAAAACTTTAAAAGAATTTAATAAAAAAATCAGCTTCACTAGGATAATATTTTTTTTCTCCTTTTAAAAAGTTAGAAATAGGCTTTGTTTTCTGGCACATTAAGAATGGATGATGAACAAAATAAAGATACCTGTAATGAAGATCAGTGTTTACCACATCCAAAAAGCATCCTTCCATACTTAGACAATAGTGGTTGTATAAACGTTTGAAAAGAGCATCCCTTCTTTAATCATTCAAACACTGGATAAAGACAAGTAGTATTTTAAGTTATTTACTAGTCATGAATAAAATTGAAAAGTAAACTTTCTCAAACATTTGTAGAGATGAAGTTGTCAGGAAGTTACAGAAGATGAAATGCTGATTTCACAACCATTAACAGCAAAACTGTGCACTAACATATCACCAATCATGGTAAGTTTCATCCAAATGAGCCTTAGGCAGGTGATCAAACTATATCAGGTGTGCCAGAACATGATACCAAGCTTGTATCAACAGCAGGAAAGTGCATAATATCTAACCCAGGATAAAATCATAGTGGTCTAAATAAATAATTCTTAATGCAAATGAGTCATGCTGCTACCTGGTATGTATTTTATTTTTGCTTTAGTTAAAACTAACAGAATAATTTATGAGATCAACACTTTCTATATGATCACTATACTTTCTACCCAGTGTTGGGAGTCCTAAAGCCTTGCTTGCAGAATCACTGAACCAGTGTTCTAACTTTGTAACCTTAAGATAAGTTTGGATATGTTATCACATACATTTTCCACCAACTAACATAGATCTCTATATTATTTTTTCCTCCTCTTCTACTAAGAGGAAAGTTAAATCATTATCTGTTGCAGCAGCTCTACAGCCTGACACTCCAGTGCTGGCTGACTGATGCTAAATGGCTGAAAAAGGTTGACTTTTTGACTTACTACTGTCACCTACCTGCAAAACTGGACTATCATGGAAGCCAAAAAAAATGAGAAGTTAATATCCTAGAGAATTAATGAACCATTATGGTCTAGTATCAGGCCTTGCAAACAGTCAGTGCAAGCGAAGAGACCAGAATCCTCCTCAACTCTTCATGGGAAGAGGGATCAAAGATCTGTACTCTCAGAAGCAATGGCAAGGGAGACAACGGCCTACTGAGCCCAAACTGCACATGATGCAGCAGTTGCCGAGACCAAGAGGATGAAATGGAGGGTTGAGAGGCAGGAAGAGGAGTTTGGTTCACATACTGCTCCTGTCACAGCCAAATAAGTCAATATGCAGCTTATCCAAAGACCTTCCCCTCTCAGACAAACACTTTCGTTTGCCTCTCTAAAAAGGGACAGATCTCACATTACAAACCTACCTTTAAACAAATCCCAAGTTTTAAGAGAAATCATTATAAATTCTGCTTTATCTGCTGCCTTATTGACCAATATTCAAAAGCATTACATTGCAGAAGACAATCTTTTCTCAAAGTCAGGATTTCCACTCTGGATGGCACCCCCTACCACCTGTCCAGTGAGAGTCTGAACAATTAGCTTCTGCATCCCTTGACTGTTCAGCTTCTCAAACAGAATAGAAAGGATTTGGAAAAGAAAAACGCTCAAGTTTGAACTGGTCTGTCAAGCCAAAGCCAGACAAAACAATCACCTCCTTTCAACAAAGCCTTACAACACACTTGCCAGTAAGCACCAGGCAGCCCAGAGGAAGCCAGGAGCTTCTGAGGACAGTGAATTGGTAGTGAGAGAGGACTGGGTCCCATCCGTGTTTGCGCTCCTCTCATGGATCCTACATGTTCACAGAAGTTTGTAGGATGAGCCTGGCCTTATAACATTCACAAATCTAAGTAGCACTTGGACAAGATTCTTCTTGAGAAAAGCTGGTATGAGAAAGCTACTAGTAATCAATGTTTCATTTTTCATCAATAAGTTACACTGGGGGAAGGGTAGAAAAATCTATTTCCCTGATACAAAGTGATTTCCTCCTCCAAAAGAACCAAATAAGCTGCCCACAAAATAGCAGTGTAAACAAATCTAGAGAGACAAGCAAAAAGAAGATTAAAAAAGCTCACAGAACACTTGTCAGTAGAAACTTTTATGCAGTCTAAATACAAGTATCACTAAAGGCATCCATAGCATTTTGTCTTCTGCACTTTATTTTTTGGAAGAAGGACTTGGCAGAAACATCACAAACTAACAAAGCCCAGTACTTTTAAATCTGTCTCAAGTATCTGAGCAGATTTGATAGCTCCAGTTGAAGCTTCTCCCATACAACTGTGTCTGCCACACAGATTCTTTGGTGACTAACATTTTTGTGCATGCTGCAGCTCTTGCCACCTCTAGGACTCAACCTCTCCCGGTAGCCTTTTTATACAAAGCCTGTTGGACTCTACATGTGCATAAGGGGCTAGAGCAACCACCACTGCATTCAAAATACTTAGGAGATTGGAGAGAAGGAAGACTTGTTGGAGAGGAGAAAAACAAACAAGCAGGCACACACAGAGCATAACCACACAAGTTGGTTTCCATAGGAAACCAAAAACTTTGAGGGCAACCTTGCCTCAAACCAGTTATCAGGGATCTAGGATACAAGTGTACAGTATCAGCAGTGACTGCCATGCAGCACAGATACTCCAGCTGGCCCAGAGCTGGAGAACGCTATCCACGCACGTGCTAGAATGAGACAAAAGCAGGGAAAGAGCAATGACATGAGGCACACTGGCTGACTCTTGCAAGGCACAGTGCCAGCAGACACATTCTCTGAAGTACAGCCAGGCAGTCTTTCACAGGTAACTTTTGAACACAATTCTTCATGAAAATTAGTTGAGAACCCACACCAGATATTAATCCAGATTTAAGAGAAACTTTAAAATCTATTTTATTTGCCTTAGATTTATCAATTTCTACACATTTCATTTCGTTGTTTTGTGCAAACTGTTTTACTCTTCTCACTATTATATAGACCATCTCATTCTCTGTTGCTACAGGCCAAGATGCGTAAGACTTCACTATGATAAGGAGACCTAGCAGTCAATTAAAATCCAAAGAAAACTGTTCCGTATTACTTTAATTTGTAGCATGCCAGCTATTCTGCTGGCACCACTGATCTTCTGACCTCTGATTTAACCACTGGACTAACACCAGAACCAGAAATACAACAGCCACATTAGCACAATGCTGTCCCTGAGCCTGGTAAGCCCCACCGAAGAGGAAGGCCAGTTAGCTCACACACAATGCTATGCTACTGCTATTAAATGCTATCCGGATGCAAGCGTCAAAGTCAGCACAGTGCTGCACTGTGAGTTAAAGCTATAATAATAAATAATGTCAGGCCATGGCACATGTTTGACCACTAATCCGTAACTGTTCATGCCAGTAAACTGTTACCACATTCTCCAGCATAGTTTTGTTCAACTTTACTAACATATAATGATGTACAGGATGTCCCGTGAGGCTGGGGACTCTTCCCAGTAAACAGTAAGGGGAGGGTTGAGCTGTGCAGAGCCACTTTGGAGCAAAAAAAAGACTGCAGACAACTACAATCATAGCCACTAGATTCCTCAGAGGTGGCTCAAGAACCTCCAGTGCAGCTTTACAGCTCATTATGAATAAATTCATCCATAGTGAGATTAAATCTGAAGCCAAAGGCAGCTTCTGCTCTGAACACTGTTACAGATTTCTCATGTGTGTGTTAAAATGACTTGCTGAAGGGCATCTGCATTTCCTTATTTCACAAAGTCAATTAGGTAAACTAATGAATGAATGAGACACTGATATTACAGTAATGTCACATCAAAATAAAATCTCATTAGTACTCATGAATGAGTGAAGTCGAGTGCACTCAAATCAAAGCAGCACAATTACCATGCAACTTCACTGCACCACATTAGTTATTTAAACAATTCCATATTTTCCCTAAGATGTCAGATGAAGGCTATAGCCCTTCACAGTCCATGAAAGTACCAAAAGAAGCATAAAATACTTATCTATTGTCAATGTTGTAATTATCCTGCTTGATTTCACCTTGTTTTTTCCCCAAAATCAAGTCAGGTAGTACTGTCAAAAAAAAATCTGAGGGCCATAAGGAAAACAAACTCCAAAAGTACTTACTTCTGCCACAAGTAGAAACAACTTACAGAACCTTCACAGCAAACACCCCTTCTTTCCCAGCAGCCTTTCAGATGCAGAAAATGAGCAGAGCAGATCATATTAACTTTACCTGCTCCTCACATATGAGATTGGGACAAACGGGTTTGTTCACAAGATAAGAAAAGGCTCCAAGAAAAGAGTACTCTCCAGGCTGTATACTTCTATTACAACAGCCCTTCCCCTTGCAGCCAGGTCTCTGACCATCTAGAGTCTCAGAAAGAAGAGGTGACTGAGCCTAGATGATCTGTTCCCAAGGGAGAGCTACGGCTCAATGGGCACACTGCAAGCCCTTCTCAATTACCTTCCTTCTGGGGAAGAGTCAAGCAACTTCTCAGTACAACTATTCAGTGAGACAATGACAAAAGCTGTTTCACAGTAGTTTTATTAATACTGCATATGCCCATCTTCATGACATTCAGTACTAAACAACATGGTTATAAACTGAACATCAGTGGCACTTCAAGAGTATCCTACGTCTTTGAATCTAAATTTTGAGCACAGGGATAACATAACATATTGCCTTACAACTCAGGGTGTCAGTATTCAAGTCACTAGCCTACCTTAAGTTTCCATACACTGCAAGAGCTTTTGGCATCTCAGCTACATACTAAGATGATAACAAAGAAGGGTCACAGCAAACAAGATAGCTACTGCTATTAACATTTTTAAGTCTGAAACTTAGTGCAAATAGAACAGTCACTCAGCACTACCACAAGATACAAAAAAAACAAAACCACCACATTTAGAAAGATTATTTTTCTACCTGACAAAACTGCTTTGAACCTCTAACGTGGAAAGGTTTTTGTACTTCCTTTATCAGGAACAAAAAAAATAGTGTGAAGCAGCAACCAACCACTATGTACGGGTATTTTCCATTATACCTCGCACACAATTAACCTCATTTCCAAAAGTACTACTAAATGCTAACATTAAACAACTTTACCTGCAAGCACATTACACCCACCTACTGTCACAGAGTCAAGAGTTTTTATTGCCACCTGTAAAATGTTAAGGAAATAGAGCAGCACTGTTCCACAAGCCCTTTTCTTTCCACAAGTAGAAACGTTAATATGAAAGACTACATAAACAGGCATACCATCTATGCTATGCTCCTCTGTCACAAGCAATGTAGTTCTAATTTGTAGTTTCAAGTAAGAACAAATTCTATCCATGTTTTCTGACAATACCTGGAAAAAAAAGCAAGTCATTCTGCTGGAAAGCAAGATTCAAATGTAAGAAACTAGTCACAATTTCAAGCATTTAAATTCATCTATACATAATTGTGTTAATTTTTCTTCCACCTCCCTTCAAATAAATCTTCAATTCTTTTCTCACTTTTAAAGCCAGAGAATCACAGGTGTTATGGATGCTTTAATGCATCAAATGGAAGTTCATTGTTCTGCCACAAAACTCTTAATCCTTTATATTAGAAAAACTGAAAACTACAAGGCAAACAGCACTACAATCATTTACAATTCCTTCTCATGTGAATGCGACTTTTCTGTCTAGTCAATGATGTAGCAACTGTTATTGTTACTACACTCTCCAGCTTCTCTAATGTTCACAACGCTACCTTCCAAAGCGTTCCAAACAACTAAGTGATCAAAGTGCTACTTTATTTTATATCTGTCCACTAGCTCTCCATTTCATCAACAATTTTTCAAAGTTTGACCCTTGTTAATTCTAAATACCTCTTCTTATTTCACGTAACTTAAAGATAAAATGAAGATTTTCTCTAAAAAATTCCTTCAACTGCTCCTTGATTTCTCTACCTTAATCAGTTGGTGAGGCTTGTATTTATTAGCTCCGAGTCACCTAATCCCCTGCCTTAAGAACCTGAAGAAACCTGTCACCTAAAGTTAGACTGCATCATACTTGGGAATATTTGACAACTACTATAAAATGCTGTGGGGTTTTTGTTTTTAAACAAAGTGCAGGTTTAAAAAAAATGTTTACACTATGCATATGAATATTTTTCATGTGGCCAGCTCTGCACAACTGCTAAGGTGTTCTGCATTAAACTGACTGTTCACTTTGCCTCAATTCTCAGAAGCAATGCATTATATCTCCCAGTTAGAGAGCACATTCACAACACCTGTGACTCTTGCCCTTGGCAGGCATGAAGTCGTTGGCAGTTTGAGGTAAGTACACTTAAGATCCAAGAACAAAAAGACAATACGATGATACAAGAATGGAAAAATCTCAGTTCACCTGCTCTGGTATGTAAGCACTGACTTACATACTAAAAAGTTGAGATTTAATGATGCCAGCAATCAGCAGATAATTACAAACTTCTGTTAAAATAACAGTGATGAGCACCCTTAGCAACATTTAATTACTGCTTATTATCATACCTTTGTTTTATTGGAGATGTGCTTTAAATTACCAACAAATTTGAAAGTCTTCACCACATCAACACTACATATACAAGTGATTAAATCTGGAATATACCACACTGTTGCATGCTCACACTTACTTCTAGCGCCACTGTTTGGAGACAGAATAACCTCTACCATTCTCAAATGTTATCCAGTATACTAATTAACCTCAAAAAAAATTCTGATTGAAAATAAAAGTACACTAGAAGAGCTTTAAAATAAGAGAAGTCCTGACAATTTTAATACACAATTAAAAAAAAAACCAACAACTATGTAGCTCTGCAGATCTGGCTTTGGCTAGATAGGGAAACAATTGTATAATAAGTAAGACAATTAACTTTTGGCTCTCAAATTATTCCACAGAGCTGCTCCCACAGTTGCAGAGTGGAAGTGTCTGTGTCAGACAGTACTCATTTCACTGCACAGACATGCCCTAAAAACCCACATAGCTCAAGATCCCAAAAGCCTTTTTGATTTTGAATGAATGGCATGTTTTAAGATTATATTAGCATTTTCTATTTGTTTATAATAACAAAGGCATCCCACCAAAGATTCTCCTACAGTTTCTCTATATGGCGATGCAATAAACAATACCAGATTTGGGACATCACAGGAATTCCTAGAGTTATAATAAGCATGAGTTGATGACTATCCTGCAAGATCCTGCAGAAGTCAATGGCAGGAAGGTTAAAACAAACTGTGTGTCAACACTGCCTTCTTCAAAGACTGCAAAACAAGGGTAAAGAAGAGAAAGAGTGAAGAAAAAAAAAAATCACCCAAGGAAAGGACAAACTACATAAATAGCTTTCACATAAATATATCCTTTTTTTCCCTCAAAAGCTAGGGGAAAGCATCACTCTCTATGCTGGCTGCAGTATAATGAAAACAGCACAGTCTACTGAAGTATTTTATTACAAGATTCATGCAACAAGCTGTTAAATACATTTGCAATGTAGAAGATCAGTGCCAATATCCTGTAATTCATACAGATATGTTTATTTTCAAGGCATGAGAACATTAAACCATAACTTTCTTCTGCCCAGTTACGCAGTCCTTCCACATGGACTGAAAGCATAAACTCCAATTTTAGCCCTTCTGATTTGAAAAAAAAAAAGTGATATAAATCTCAACTGCATCCCACAGAAGCAGGGGATGGAGGCCCTCTAAGGTTCATTTAGTAGGGTCTAGTATTGTCATCTATTTGACACATACAACGATATCCCCAAAATAGCATCAAGCATTTTTCTTTTAAATATTAAGAACACAGATTGGTAATTCAGAAAGTGAAAAGAGAAGTCTTGTCCACAGCAAGAAAGAGATCTTTAAATAGGTCAGAGATAAGAACTGTAATGACTTTTGTGTAACAGTAACATGGCTAAGCCTGCAGTTTGTTTCATCACTCACTGTCTTTTTTTTTTTTTTTAACATGTAGACAGTCATGTTACACTTCAGAAATGTGAAGGAAAAAAGTCTGCTTTTTGCCACAGTTCTTCAGCAAGAGCAAATTTGTGCTCTGCCCCTGCCAGAATACAAATGTTCAAGATATGCATGTTTCCTCTTACAGGAAAATGAATAAATAAATAGCCCCCCTTTCTTGAGTGCCCACAGATAAAGGAAATCTGTTTCCTGTTGCAGGTTTGCAACCTGAGAGTCAGCACTAGGAAGCACTGTTAAACTGACACCAGTGGTAGTGCTGCTAACCAAGCAAAAGAGACAAAATGGGCTGGATACCAAAGCAAAACTGTTTCACATTAGTTTAAAAAAATTCACTACAAGGATGGTCTTGATTTTTAGAAGTTGTTTTAATTGCATCTACATCAGCATTTTGAAGAGCAGTGGCCTATGAGGAGGCCCTCCAGCAACCACCAGCAAGCAGCCTGCAGAGCACAGAGCGGTTTCACCAGGAGCCCAACCTTCTGCTCTGAGCAGGGCTGGCGTCCACATTGCTTCGAGTTGCTCATAGCTCTGTCCTGTCAAGCTTTGAACGTCTCCAAGGATGCAGATTCACTACTCTGGGGTGGTCTGTTCAATGCTCAACCACCCTCATAATGATGTGTTTAAATTTTTATAGTCACTTTGGTATGCATAAACTAGATTTCTCCTGGAGGAAACTAAGCAAGAAATCCCTCCCCAGAAGTTCACCAAATGTGGCCCAGTCCTTAATGGTCATAATGGTCCAAAGCAAAAAAAAACACATCCATGTTGGGGACATCCAATTCAGACTGCATTCAGTCTGATGTAAAATTACTGAAATACTAACAGTGTGGATATGGGAGATTCACCACTCTTACCCTTTGCCAGAATTCCACTACTACTCTGCCAAGTTATTTGCTAGTGTAAGACCAAGGGACAAACAAAGTGAGCGATATTGAAATTAGATAAAGGAAAGAAGCACTCTTTGAACCAGAAAGAAGAAAAAGTTACAGGTCAGAAAAATCTTAATCTCTCTTGTAAAAGACCAATCGTCATGGATCTGCACTGAATATTTCACAGGACAGTGTGAAATACTGACAATTTTGAGTGAGCAGAAGTAAAACCAGTAGCTTACAATAGGATCTCCAAAAAACAAGCAATAAAAAAAGCGATTTCAATCATTTAAAAAGGTACAAGGAACAACGTAAAAAAGTTCTGGGGCTACGCAACTCTTGGTCAGATCAACCAATGTAGGTGCTTAAAAATGTTGGCTAACTCTTCAGCGAAAGCAGTCTGTACTACCACCACCAAGAAAACCCAAGATATCTATGAGAGCTGCTGCTGTGAACAGCTTGCATAAAGAAACTGCTGCAACCACAGCAGTTGTTTTATAGATATTATCTGCCACTATTAAAAAAAACAGTTCTGTATTAATCCTACTTCACATCACATCAGCATATAATAAGCCTGTCGTTTGAATTCAAAGGTCAAAAGACAATTGATTTAGCTGACAGTGCTGCAAAATGCATCACAACTCAAGAAATTCAGAGAGCAGAGCTGTGCTGCAAAAGCAGCCCTTGGCACCTCCTGGAACCCACCACCTGCTGCACAGAGACACACAAGCAAGGCAAGGATACAGTGCAAAGGAAGATCCTTGGCAATTTCAGCCACTCAGAAAAGTAAGCATGAAAATTCAAAAATTACCACCATCTAAGTATATTAAACATAACTAAGTCTCCCAAGTAGACTCAACAGGCAACTTTTCTCTAAGTTATGCTCTACTTCTGACCCACACTTTGTAGAAGCTTGGTTTTCACTGATTCTGGCTAGTTAAGGTTTTTAATCCACTGTAACATCACCAATTAGGAAAAATAAGATGTATTTCAGAGTTAACTTTAAATGCTTTCACTAAGATAAAAGTCCGTGTGAATGCACAAGTTCAACATTACCATGGTTCTCACACAACTGCAGTATTAAATAGTCTCTCCAAAGCCTAAACAAATGTTTCTAGGTAAGAAAAATGTTGCTTAAAAGGGTAAACAATCAACACAATTTGAAATACAGACCACCAAAAGGTTTTATAGCCCTGAAGGTAAACCATAAGGAGTCATGAAGAACACCACAACTTCAAAACAACCATATGCTACATGCCAGTAGCTTATTTAAAGTTTGACAACTTCCAAAATAAAACTTTGCCTTCAAAAAGCACTTCACTAGTCTTTAACAACATTCATCAGAAGACAGTGTTCTTCCCTTTCTACAGAGCCAGAGACCAAAGGCAAAAGCCTCTTAGGCCTAAGCATGAACCACTGTCCACAGTAACAACTCTTCCTTCTGTGGTAGGTTTTTAAATAACCCACATTCAGAAAAGTTGTTCTATACAGTTATGCATTTGTCAGGAAGTTGATCTCTCTCTTTAAGAGACCTCCATCCCCCCGTGCAGGGAACAAGAGCTACTACTATTGCACTGCACCATCCGACACAAGATTAAGTAGTATGAAGAGATGAAGGCACGATTGATTTTGATCCTACTAATCAGACACGGGTTTGCAAAAAAGGATCCACTTACAGACTCAGACCTTTGAACAGTTCACCAGCTATCAAGATTATGAAAAGTGTTATGTTGCCACATTCGAATGAAGTGTTCTTTAAAACATGCTTCCATAAAGAAAACAAAGACTTGTGTTTTGTCTCACTTAACACTTCTGTTACGTGGCAGAATCTAAATCAAACAAGCCACTCAGCAAACTGGTGCCACAGAATTAACAATTAAAAAGACTGACGACAGTGACATTATTTAGCTTTACATATGCAAAGACAAACATCTAAAATCACTTTATCTACTAATTCATGTTCAAAAACACAGTTAAATAACCAAGCAATTCTAGTGTCTTTGCAACTCCTAAAGGGTCTCCCGAAGTCCAGAGTGCAAAACTACTGTCAAACCTAACACCCAAACTGCTACAGACTGTGTTGGTCCTGCACGGCCAGCTGCATAAGGATTAAAAATCTGAATTACTCAAAACCACAATGTTACTGTCATTCAGTTTGACCAATGGCATTATTTTGTAGGTTTACAACTGTGCCTTCAGTTAACCATTTCTGGTAAGGTTTCACTCCCAGAAAATACTGATTGCCTTTCATTAAAGAGGTAATAGCTCACCTCTCATAGATCCATAAAATCCCACTTTAAAAAAACTTGAGAGTCCTCATTTCATGATTAAACTGAACTCAGTGAAATATAAAGCTTAGGCTACTTTAAAGTTGCTATTTTGAGGGATATACTTGAAATCAAGACTCTGAAGTCGTATCTCCCTGGAAACATAAAACACAATTTTTTCCCCTCACTCACAGGAAGATACTTAACACACGATTAATTTTACATGCCAAATCAATAAAAGCCTCACCTAGCAGACTTTGGAATATATGTATTTACACCAATAAATAAGAAACTGCACTTACTATTGCTGTACTTCTGTCATAACTTACTAACAAGTTAAACAAATGGGTTTGAATAAAATCAAAACATAGAAGATGGATAATGAAGTAAACAAAGCAAAGATATAAAAAAATATTAACAGATAACAAAATCATGCCTTATTCACTTCTTAAAATATTTAAATTAAGGAGCTGCTGAGGAATAAAAGGAAGCTATCTGAAGCTAAGAAAGCCAAAGAAACAACACCTCAGAACTTCTTGCCAACTAGCCAACACATAGGGTCAATAAGAATAAATGCAAACCTCTAGAAATGTCAGCATTAGGAAAAGTAACTAGTGTGCCTGAAATCTTGATGAATGCAGAAGCTCTGCTTTTTTACCCCAGTAGGGTATCCAAGATTTCTAACCAGTAAGAGCCCAATAGCTGGCAGCAACACCCTTGCTGAAGGGATTAAAGGAATAGTTTTTTTCCATATCAGTAGTTTTTCTTCTCTACAATAGACATGCTACAATACAAAACAGATAGAGGAACAGAAAAGAAACTCAACTGGGCCTCAACCCTTTCTCTTCCTAGCCTACCTCTCACTTTCCCAATGTATTTCCAAAATTATCCTCTGTATCTGGAAGAAAATTGAAAATAACTAGCAGGAATATTTTATATTCTTAAAATTAAGCTTTGTTTTCCTATCTTAGAAATAAAAAATGCATTCATAGTAGCAAAATTAATAATTCTGAAATAGACATTTTAAAGGAAGTATTTGAGATACATTTACAAAACTGAGAGAACAAAAAGAGCTACATAAGAACACAATGCTCCCAAGGCAGCAGCAGAATGTTTATATAACAGCTATCCAAAAATTAATACCAAACCTTAAAATATTTTGGATAAACATGAAAGGGGGAGAAGGTCTTCAAACCTAGAACCAGTTAGACATGAATGAAATTATAATCATACATTTTATAATAGAAAAAATACATTAATTACATGTCCCCATATTAAATTTTTATTCCTTATTGCAGGTCTACCCTTTCGTAACCCTGTGTCAGTGCCTATCTCAACACCTGTTAGCCTTTTTAGTCAGGCATCTTTGTGCAGCCATATAATAGTCAGTTGATTTCCCATTTTGCTCTGACTTCATAATTTAAGAGGTTCTACAAACCACAACTGAAACTAAGTAGCAATGTTAAAACTAAGCATTTTATTAGCATCAGTAATACCTTCTTAATACACTGTTGAGCAACTAAGTGCACATCCTTTAATCAACTGCCCCTAAATAAACCCTTTTAAAGTGTGGGGGAGGGAAATCTTCTGTCCCTAGCTACCTATCAATAAAAAAGAGACATAGTACTTACATAAACCATTCAATCATTAAAACGTCTCTTTTTAGCTTTACCTAAATAGAACACAGCTGTTTTTATAACTAAGATAAAAAACCATCTGAAGTTCGCACAGTTTCTGGATTAATAACTAGTATGGCACCCGATGGCCTAAGACATAAAAGCCTTGACAGTGAAACACAACTTAGAGATTCCTCTCTGCAATTACAACTGCCACAAACTTGTACTTCAGTACTTTCACCTGTTTCTCCCACCACTCCATCTGAAGGGAAATGGAGGCTAGCCCAGCAATACCTTCCAAATAAATAACAACCAAACTCTCCACCACAGAAAACACAGCTGCTTATTATCCAGTTAGTACTTGCAGTGACAGCAGGCAAAAATTGCCAGGGAAGAGATGTGTTCCCTTTTACAAAACTGGTTTATGCCTTAAATTAAAGGAAACTAATGCTTTATTCCCATTCCCGAGCAAAAAAAAAATTCCCTCAATCAAAATTCCACCATTAAAGGACTGACTTCTAAAGAAAACGCTAATCTTGATTCATCCATACAGATCTGGAACCTAATGAAATCTGACACCTTTACTCTGAAAACATATTTGCATTGTATTACCAACTAAGGCTCCGGGCTCACAGATGTACTTCATTCAGCACGCAGTAAAGGGCTCATTCAAGCAGCATCACTAAATTTTTTTAATGTCATTTTGCAGGCAATTTTTTAAAAAGCAATTTCATATGCAATATTATTCTTAAAAAGCCTCTATATTATCCTTTGGGTAAAAAACATGCCTCCTCCATCTGAAACACACAGATGTCGTGGCCAAGGTTATACAAGGAGATCTTCATTAAGTTAAGCAATTCCCATTTTGTACCACTGCTTTACTAGACACCAATAGGTGAATTCCTCATTAAACGAAATGAAGCTGTATCACAGTTATCCAGTACAAATAATAGTTATTTTTAAATATAGCATGAAAACAGGAATTTCAAGACTTCATGCAACATAAAATGGGGGAAGAGCAAACAAACTCAACCGAGGAAGGTTATCCCCCTGCTCTTCCACCCTACCTTGCTTCTCCACCAACATCTCCTCCTCCCTCCCAGTAAGAGCCAGTTTAAGGCTTTCCCTGTTTTTCCACTTTTCCAGGTTCCTAGTGAAGAAATCAACCATTCGCAAGTATTTTGCTCCTCCACCCCCTCTCTCATGAGCTGAGCATTCAGCACATCCCCACCGGCACTGCCTCCAAATCACCTAATTGTTATCATTGTTGTGGTCTCCGCACCGGCTCGGAACAAAACCAGCACGACTGCACCCTCGCCGGCTATAAAAAGTAAAGAAACAAAGAAAAAAAAAAAAAAAGACTGAAGTACAACTTACAGCGCCGAACAAGAGACAAGTTATTTACCGAGCCTTGCAGGCGAGCGGCGTGCCGCTGGCTGCCGGGCCCGCAGGGCGCCCTCGCCGGCGGCCGCCTCCGCAGGGGCCGGGCAGCGCGGGAGCCGCCGCCACCGCGGAGCGGCCCTGCGCGGAGCGGCCAGCCGCCACTCACCGCCGCCTCCCGCCGGAGCGCCGGCCGCGCTGCTCCCGCTCAGGGATGCCTTTCCTGAGGAGAAAGAGACACAAATCCGGAAAATAGCAGCCGGCTCGGCTCGTTCCGGGGGGACCCGCGCCAGACCCGCACCCGACCCGCCCCCGGCCCGAGGCTGCCGGCAGGGCGCGGGGCCGCCCCGGGCAGCAGCTCGGCGGGCTCTCGCCGCCCCAGGGGCGCACGGGGAATTCACCCCCCTTCCAGCGGAGGCGCAAACCTGCGGAGGGCTCTGCGGACCACTTTCCCCGGGGCCCCCCGCTCCTGCCCTCGTCCCCGCCAACTCCGAGGCGGCGGCCCCGGCTGCCGGGCAAGGGGTCGCGCAGCCCCGGGCTGGGGGCCGCTCCCCCTCACACACCCCCTCAGTCAGCGGCACGGCGTCTCCCGGCTCCACGGCAAGAAGTAGGGGGACGGAGCGCACTCCGACGCCCGCCCCAATTCGGCGCTCGCTACTCACCCAACAAAGTTGCGGCTGCCGGCGGCTCAGCTCGGCTCGGCCAGGCTGTGCTGGGCTGGGCTCTGTGCGGCGCTCCCCGCCCGCGCCCGGGATGAGCTCACCCCACCGCCCGCTCCGCTCCGCCCGCTGCCGCCGCAGCTCTCGCGAGAGAGGCTGCCCTGCCGCCTGCCCGCGCTCCGGCGGCGAGGGGCGGGGGCGAGCGGCCCCGCGCGCGTTTCTATAGCAACGGCCAAGCGCCGGGCCTAGCGGGCGGCCGGGGCCTGAGCCCAGGTCGGTCTGCGCCAGCCGTCCTCGCGCCGGGCACGGCCCCCACCTCACCTGCCAGGCGCAGGCCCTCGGGGCCGCCCCGAGTTTCGAGGCAGGAGTCTGGGGATCGGGGCTGAACGGGCAGCGGCGGAGCTGCGCTCAAGAAACCTTCCCTTGGATCGAGGTAGCCCGGTGCTGCCTGCCTCGTGGCCCGGGGGGCCGGCGGCAGGGTACAGGGTTGTTCATAACAGAGACCTGCATGTGTGGGGTTGGAAGCTGGACTCTTTGGGGCATACCCAGAACACTATAGTGTTGCACGTCGCTGAACTTTTTTGCATCTAGATGCTCTTTCGAATTTATTTTTTTTTTCTTTTTGATTGTTACATCAAATTCCAGCCTCCTGGAGACCTGTAGGGAGAAAGTCACTGTAGTTGCTGACACACAGTCAAAAACTGGTACTATACAGACTATATATCATGGTCTTTTACTGCTAGTCAAATTAAGCCAAATTGTCTCTCTAGATGTCCACCACAGATAACAAATTAATGCCATGGGTAGGCATGTGAAAAAATGAGCATACAGCACCCCTTGTTTTGCAAGAACTCTGCTCCGTTTTCAAGTGGCAAAAACATGCAACAAAATCAACTGTGAGTAACAGTGTGCATACGCTCTGGTTGTCATTATCGTCCTTGGCTTGACGGAACTTTAACAATCTCAGTTAAACCAACATGAGTGAAGCTCTCCCCAAGCTGTCTGTGAAATTAGGACACTCCAGAAAACATCTCAGATTTGGGCTGGCAACATTCCAGCACCATGCAGCATGGTGATAACGAGAGCAACCGAGCTGTAGTGAGCAGCTGCTCCACTGATGAGGTGTTTGCTTCACCCCATCCACTTTCCAGAAATGTCTGGGCAGCAAGACCAACAAGACTCACATACAGATCCATCCATCCAAGGCTTGCCATCTTCTGCAGATGTTCCTAATGGATCTTTAGTACTGATGTTTAAATACGACAGTGTTTGATACTGTAAAAATACCTAGGTGTATTTCCAGAGAGCCATCACTCTCTTACTGGTTCCCCAGCTCTTGACTCCAGCAGGTGTTACAGGGTCACAAAGACCCTCCCTATCTCATATTGCTGAGTAGAAGGAATGCTCTGGGTGGATGAAGAACCAGTCCCAGTGATGTTCTGGCATGAAAAAAAAAGATAATTGGCAGTCCAGAAAAAGAGGAACAATTTTGGAATTTAAATACATTTCTCTTTTATCACCCATCTAAAAAGCTTAGCACATTTTATGTAAATGAAAAGTTTTTTTATTGGCAGCTCTAGCCCCAGTCTTACAAAGAGAAGTCCAAAGAGGCCCACAGTCCCCAAGTATATATACACAACAGTGGTGGATGTGACTGCAACATCAGGTGCTGTGGTGTGTGATTACTGAATTTGTCATCATCAGAAGAACTCAGATAGTGAGGCCGTGGCTTGCAAGCTCTTTAATGAGGTTAATGAGGCTAGCGCATTCCCAAACTGTTTCTGTGATCTTCCTTCACACACTGCTGATGTGTTAGATTGTAAGATGAGGGAGATACTCAAGAGGGTCATGTAGGGAGGGAGAGGCTCTGACACGAAGCACCAGCCCAGCCTACGTGCTATCTGAGATGAGACCGCAGTGGAGGCCCACACCCATGGCTGCAGGCCAGCGCTGGAGCTGGATCCTGCTCCCTGGCCCCTGCAGTCCCTCCCTGAATCCTTGGTCCAAGAGTTCAACATCTGGTAGTGCAGGGGTCCTGGAGTGGGGGCTGCTGGGACAAGGCACAGCTAAGCCACTGTTCTCACTACATTTTTCCCATGCATAGCATCTAGAGCAGCCGTTAGGAGCAATGACTCTTCTCACAGGCCTCAGGATATCCAGAACTCCTTTATTTTGGTGGAAGTACAAACATTTTTATGCCTTTATAATTAACTAGGTCGGAATGGGGGGGGAGAGGAGGAGAATTTACAGTTTACCTCCTGCCTATATGAGGAAGTAATCAGAATGGCTGATCTAGAATAAGAGGGATAAGAGAGGTTTTATTCTGAAATAATTATCTAGCCTCAATAATGCACAGTTATGTCCAGAACAAATGGACTCTCTTCCCTTTGATAGAGGGCTCACACATTGGCCTCTGCTTGACTAGCTGTTACAGAATGACGGATGCATGGTTGGTGTTCCAGTTGGTTTCCTGGTGTAGACAAGGCCCAAGAACCCCAAGAGTTTTTGAATGCCAACTCTTCTTCTGTCACTAATGTGCTGTGTCAGCATAGGTAAGTCACTTAATTTCTAATATTCTCCTTTAAACAGAAAATGATACAGTTATTTACCTCAGAAAAGCAAGATGAGAGTAAATTAATTAACATTTATGTTGCTCTCTGAAGGTTTGGCTTTATGAAAGGGTAAGTAGTAGAACTGTTTCTGATTAGGTCTGGCCAGAGCTACTGGAAACACAGGGAAAATTTGACTAAGAATTTGAACCACCCTGAAACAGTGCATAATTTATTCATTAATGAACAATGAACATGTGGAAGTTTGTGTACAGCACACCCTTCCAAGAAGCATTACAAATTAGATATACAAGAAAAACAGATAAAGTAATTCACATAGACATTATTTGCAAAAGCCGAAAGTCAGAGAGTTTCAGGATATGGAAAAGGTCCATATTCTCATTCATGGTCCTTGGAAGTTGGTATATGTGGAGAAGGTTTTAGGGTCTTAGAGTATTTTCTAGCATTATTGGCTTGGGGGTTTTAGAGGATTGTTTTTAATACGGATCTTTTCAGTGATCCAGTTTATAGCACATAAACTATTATACTGCCGTAGGAAAAGGCCATTTTTGCTTTGGGGCACCGGGAGCTGGAATAAGAGGCAACTTATTTAGCCAGCTTTAGCAGGAAAGGCAGTGTCTTGTGAACTCTAAATTCTGGGTTCTTTTTTTCACTCACCAACAGGCCTTTTCTGACATTAAGTACATATAAACACTCTCTGACTTCACCAGTTTTAACTCTGTGCAACTGATACTGTCACCTTTAAACTCTCTAAGGGACAACACACACACTTTAAAGCAACCCTCTCTGCAGTTCACAAGAATTCACCCTGAAGTAAATCTGTTCCTTTTAATTGACACGAGTAATTACTAACTGGGCATAAAGTATTTGAAGTCATTAAAACTCCGGATGAGAAATACACATTAGTTAGAAGTGGGAAAAAGGTATTTTTAAATAAATGCAAAGAAATATTTCTGGCACTGGTATATTTAACTTCGTAGAAATATTGAAGAATTTCACAAAGGATTTGAAAAGAAAGGAAGGATGCAGGAGCATGTCTGACAAAACAGCAGCATAGAAGAAAGTGCAGGTGAGCCTGGGGGCTGGTGCAAAGGGATTGTCAAGTAGGAAGGAAAAATGAAATGATCAGTGTCAAGTCTGACAGGCCAAAGTTGTGACCTCTCAGCTGCACATGTGCTCACAGAGGCACCCATCCACATTGCAGTTTCTTCCTGCCAAGCCTGTCTGTCCTGCTTTGCAGTCAGTAGGCTCTTTTCTCATAATTTGCAAGGATGGCATTATTCTTTTGCATTTCAGTGGATTGCCAAACCACTGAAACAGAGAGGAGAGGCCCAGAAACTGTAGTAATGGGAACCACTTAGTACCTAGATGGCTATATAATCCTCAGGAAAGAAAATGCAAAACACACACTCAGAGCATGCACCAATACACGTAGGCGTTAACTTTATGAACCAAGAAGGATTTTCTATAGTAAAGGCAGAGCTAATGACCTCGATGAATGTAAAAAAAACCAAACCACATTCTATTGGGATGCACATCTGAATTCTTAAGGATATTTTTTGGTGTTACCTTTTGTTTTTAATTCAGTATCTGGAATGAGGACATAGCTGGTTAGACCAATGTACACTAATTCAGCATAATATGTTGAGTAGTTGCAGTACAACAGACATAAGGTAAAATTCAAGAAAAAATAAAGAAAATTATTATTTTTCCTTTTCTGAGAAGAAGGTAATGCAGAAGGGATGTTTGTGGAGAGAGGGTTCTTTTGTTTGTGATACATTATGACACAATATCAGTCATCAAATCATGCTGTTAAGTATTTTAAAACAAGCAGAGTTCCAAAGTGCTTTTGTAGACTGTATTTAGCACAAAACTTCCCCCCAGTGCATTAAAAGATTAGGGCTGAAAAGTCAAACACTCAAAAATGGTAAGTGCCAAATGCCATCTGCTTATACCTGTATTTCAGAATTCTTGGCCACTCTATAATATAAATTGTAATTACATGATTACACAGCTTTTTGCACAGTTTCTCTGAAACCTAAGGACTCAGAACACAGCTCCACACCTTCCTTTCTGCCCGCTGCTGTCCACTAGCTCTGAAGACAGGTGGATGCATTGCCAACTAGGTTGATCGAGAGCGTTTATCAGAACAGAATGTTTCATGAACAGCAACAAATGCATTTTTACCCCTTTCTTGTAAGGTGATATTATTTTCCCCCTTTTACAGCTCAAATAGCTAGCACCTGGTTTTCCAATACAGTTAGCAAGGGATAGCTCTTCTTTTCGTAGAAGCACAGCCTCCCCAGGAATTAACTTGTTATTGTGAATGCTTCTGCCACTCAAACCCCAGGCACCCTGGAGTAAGGCTGAGGCTTAAGCGGTGCTTCAGGACAGCACACAGAGGCACTGCTAAGGGAAGAAGTAGATCTCTCCACCCCACACCCTGCTCCTTCTCCCTCCTGGCTGCTTGTTCCTGCCTCTGTGCTGTCCGAACCTTTGCACTGTACAGATGTTCATGTGACTCCATGGCCAACTGACTCAGAGGATTGCTCTGGCTAGAAACTAACCCAGCAGGAAAAGTACCACTAGCTTTCAGCCAGATAAGTTTCCTGATCCACTTTACAGTGTGGCCTCATAACTGCTTGTCTTGGTACAAGAGAGGACATGATACAGGAACAGAAAGAGACAGCCAGGAGGGCAGGTAGGTAGGATTTCTTTGCTCAGTGGTAGCATAAGCTTACTCTGGATAGTGGTGTTTGTTGAGCTTTAGGATGAGGAGCACAAAAACACTAGTTTGGTGTTTGGTTTAAAAAATTTTTAGTTTGGTTCAAGGACTAGACTTAAAGAGAAAATTCACAGAAGCTGGAATAGAGCATGGTAAGGGTGTAAAAGGTCACAATTCCTGCTCAGCTGCCCTTTTACTTTGAGATTACAGAGCCCAACACTGCCTTTCTTAACCACCTATTTCCCTGGAGTCTTGCTTCTTTGTGCTTCTCTGGACAGTTCTTCACTGTTGAGATTCACACATTGAGTTAAAATGTAATATCTAAATTGGCATTCCTTTTTATAGCTTTCCTGAGCAGCTTCTATCTAGAGAAGGAGATCCATTTCATTCTGGATATGAGTAAGGCAAGTCAGCTGGAAGGAGGAAGTGTGTTTTAGTTCTTGCTCCAAGGATTTTTCCTGTCTTTTATGAAGAACACATTCTGGATTCTATTCAGAAATAGTCCAAAGACAGAGCATAAAAGTCAGTCCTGAGACACTTTCTCTGACACCAGAAATCCTGTCTTCATTTCTAGGAAATGGCAGAATTTCAGTAGAAGTCATGCAGAAAGTTCCCACGAAGAGCAGCTCACAACAGCACACTTATGATGTGTCCCTGCGAAGTAGGAGATGTAGCTAGTCATACCTCTGGTACAGAGAGAAATATAACCCTAGTGGCTCATATCCTGGGCAAGTTTTTTCCAAGATGGCAACATCTCAAAATGAAAGAGTGACCTCTTCTTTCTACTTGTAATAATAATCAATCTTCAGCAAAGAATTCCAGGCTCTGAATACTAAGGAATGGAGGTATCTCCTAGTCTTGTCTTGGGCTTTAATAGCAGATTCATGTAAAAAGAGAGGAAAACAAAATCCAGTATCTTTAAGTTTAAACAGAACTCTTAAATAAACTTGAATGATTCAGTCTGAAGAAACTATAAAATAAAAAGCCTTCAAATATGTTTCATTTTGGTGTGTCCATAATTCAAGGTGACTATTTTCTAAACTATTTTATACACAATTAGCCTGAAATATGGTTTTCCAGCTCTCAGTTTTCTGAGCAAAATAGAAAATGAGACAGTTATTAACCTTTGGGAAACCTCTCCTACACACAACAGAATTAGATTCTACAGAAAACTGAATACCATTGGGAGAAATTCCAGATGACTTACCACTCATTTGTTTGATGGATAGTTGGGCTAGATACCGCTTTTTGCAGAGCTGCCAATCATCGTGAGTTCTGGGATACATTCCGAGAACTCTCTTAGAATCACAGATTGCAGTGCAGGCTTCCGTGGCTTAAAATGATATGGAAGAAACAGTGACTTTGCAGAGAAGGACATGGTACTGTTTCCAAGACAGGGTAATGTTGTGGCATCAGTGGCTTTGATTTTTCGGCAGCGTAAGTTGCTTCTTCTAATATGACATTTAAATTGATGTTATCCTTTTGGAAATCTGTTCTGTCTGAAAATTTCTCTGCTGATGTTGAAACTCAAACTGAGATCACCACAATAGATAGAGAGGGGGAAATTATTGCATCCGTTTGTTTATTCTGCATTTGGCAACTTTCTGAATACTCAGTTTCATTCTTTCCATAGCAAAGGCTGTTAGTCATTGTGTTGTTTGTCTGAGGATTTAATATAGCAGGAGGAACAGGGAAAAACACTTTGTGATTCTTGAAATCCAAAAACTGACAAAAAGCTTCTGGAGTGTGGCTAAAACACGAAATAATTTTCCACACTTTTTTCAAAGAGTTAAGCCACCTATAGTTACTAAGCACATGATAAAATAATATTTATACTCACAGAGCACATTAAGTAAAAAAAGTAAGTTACACTAAGTAGCTATATTTGTGTTTTGGTATTTGTTGCTTCAGTTCTTCAGCTGCACATGGGTCATCCTAGATCACCATGGGTCACCAGGTTTTTCTGTAGATCTCAAGCTTGAATCTTACCTTTTTTGTTGGGAAAAGACCTTCCCATCTTGTGTCCACTCTGTCAACACAAAGATATGGGGGGAAAAAAAAATTAAAAAATTCCTTTCCCCCAGTATCCATTCCATAGGGTTTCCATAAATGAGGTGACTTTGCTCCAGCCACCACTCGAGCATCCTTAGGTTCCAGCTGGCCTTTCTGCCTCCACAGGGTCTGAAAAATCTTGTTGCAGGTTTAAAAGATTATATAGAATCATAGAACATGGTGCGTTGGAAGGGACCCATCAGGATCATTGAGTCCAATTCCTGTCCCTGTGTAAGACACCCCAAGAATGACACCATGTGCCTGAGAGCATCATCCAAATGCTTCTTCAACTCAGGCAGACTTGGTGCTGTGACCAATTCCCTGAGGAGCTTGTTCCAGTGCTCAACCACCCTCTGGGTGAAAAACCTTTTCCTGATACCTAACCTAAACCTCTCCTGATTCAGCTTCCTGCCATTTCTCCGGAGTCATGTCATTGATCACAGGAGTGAAGAGATCAGTACCTGCCCCATTTCCACCCCTCGTGAGGAAGCCATAGACTGCAATGAGGTCACCCCTCAGCCTCCTCTTCTCCAAGCTGAATAATCCAAGTGACCTCAGCCACTCCTCGTAAGTCATCCACTCCAGACGCTTCAGCATCCTCGTGGCTCTCCTTTGGGCACTCTCCAATAGCTTGATGTCCTTTTTATATTGTGGTGCCCAAAACTGCACGCAGTACTCAAGGTGAGGACGCACTGGTGCAGAGTAGAGCAGAACAATCACCTCCCTCGACTGGCTGGCTATGCTGTGCTGTGCTTGATGCACCCCAGAACACAGTTGGCCCTCCTGGCTGCCAGGGCACACTGCTGGCCCATATTCAGTTTGCCATCAACCAGGATCCCCAGGTCCCTCTCCGCCACACTGCTCTCCAGCCACTCATTCCCTAGTCTGTACTTACCCCATCCCAGGTGCAGAATCCAGCACTTGCCCTTGTTAGACTTCATGTGGTTGGTGACTGCCCATTCTTGCAGTCCAAAACTCAGTATCCACTTTCTTCTTCACTTTCTGTGTGTGCATCAGGCTTCAGCTTCTTTGAAGTTATCTTCCAGATATTTTGCCAGAGAATTCACCACTGAAAAAGGAGCACGTTAGAACTGCAATTGCAACTGAAATTACAAATGCCATTGGAATTCAACTTAAGAACAAGTAGGAAACTGAAGTAATCTTTAAGAACAAGCACAGGGATCTGTAAAGGAAAGTGCCAGGTATACACACTGCTCTTTTTTCCTTTTTTTCCAATTTATATTTCATATGAAATACATGAAAGAGAGAAAATTGCAGTTTTGTCTTGTACCATATAACTTCTTCACCATAAGACTCTTCAGTGTGCTGTAAGGTTACAAATGTGTTGCAAGCTTTTTATTAACTAGTTATGTTTTAAGAACACCTGTATTAACCTACACCTATAGCCAGCATACTTGCAGAAACTAAGGAGTTTTTTAAAGCAAATCACTGCATGTAAGTGTGGTGTATTAGTTGTCATTAGTACAAGTGCATCATTATAGATTTATTTTTGCTGCTGAGCAAGAAAACAGAAGGATCTGGCCTAGCCCAGAGCTCCACCAGCTCTGCTGAATCATGGCAGCTTTGAAAGTATCATGCAGCCTGAAAACAGTATTGTCTGGGAAGATTCTCTTGCTACTTAATATACCTTTTCCTCTCATGGTTGAATATACAGTCTTGCCTCTCTGTCATTGTTGAAGTTTCCCAGAAGTGTAACAAGCAGAATCAATAAAACTTTTTTTTTTTATTTGTAAATTGTGGCTCCAGAGTACAGAAATCTGTTTTGTTGATACAAATGTTCATTGAATGCTGAATGGTTTTTAAATTAGCTTATATGATCATACAAAAATTATTTACAGGAGAAAGCCCAAGTGTATTTGTGTAAACCTTAGATGGATGTGGCTATAGAGCTTGTTGAGCATGAATACCAGGCTGGGGCTTTGAGAGCCTGAGGTACTGACAACACTTTAAGACTATTAAATCCTGGTGGTACTAGAACCTCAGGGAAACAAACAAAAAAAAATATATACACACAGGAGCTTGTAAAATGGGGCCTCTGGCAATTATCCGGGGGAAGGAGCTGAGGAAAAAAAACAATGCCTGGAGACCCTGTTTTAAGAAAAAATCTTTTGCAATTGCCAAGGGACTAATGAACTATATCTCAGAATGCCAGCCAAAGCCTTGCTGCCAAAATGTGCATTTCATTTCGGTGAAAGCAGGGAAGAAGTGTATTTCAATCTTTTAAATTTTCAAAACTGGAAAACAATAGATTTTTAGAATCAAAAGTTTTTTAAACTGCAGAAAATGTTGTATTTATTTTTCATTCAAGAAAAGTTAAAAGAGCTGCATAATGTCATACAAAACCTATTCAGAAATTAATGGGGCTATTTTATATGTATGAGTATTTTCTCTTCAAGTAAAACTCGGAGGAAGAGTTCATGATATTCTTAGCAGTTCTGGCTTAGAGCAGCTGCCATGCTTGTACTTCAGGCTGTTGTCATTACTGTAGAATTCCCTGTCCCAGTTTCTGGTGAATAAATCCTTATGTTTCTTCTTCAGTTTTCTGAAAGTTCTCCTGGGATTAAGATCTAAGCCTGTCTGTCTTAATGAGACATCCTAGTGACATCATTGCACCCCACACATCCAGATTACTCTAGATTTCCCCTAACTTTTAATGGCCTGATACACCTAATATTTTCAGCACCGGCTCCAAAGGTATTTTGAGTTTCACCAAAATATTATACTTCTTTTCCTAATTTCAAGTTTTTATTTTAAAAAAAAAAACACAACAGGATTTCACATGCCATTTAACAGAATAATACACATCCTTTCAGTTGCTGCATCCCTTAAGTCACCTAATGACACAAATGCTGATCTATTTATGAGGCACATGGATTGCAGAACTTCCTGTCCTGACATCTTCCTTACAAGTTTTATGATTTTTGCCTCTTTTTCACACTTTCATTTTTAAATGGTTTATTTCTGTACTGGGAATGCACATAGAGCTTCCATTATTGCCCTGCTAGGCAGATATTTCAGTTAAATTTGCAGCAGTTGTTGTTCTATGATATTGTGTGGTGGAGTTAATTTTTTTTCTGTAAACCAAAAAAACCATAACCTAGTTGAATCACAGCAACTGTGACTCATTAATCTGAGACATCTGTTGATAACCCCCGAAGTTACTGTATCTCAACACTACAACAATTCAAAATCCTTGCACGAAACAAATGGGGAACAATAATAGATTAGTAACTTTTATGTCTGGTCTCCTGTGATCTCTGGATTCCACAGAAGTGTAAGCAAATCGTAAAAATGAACTAAGCGTTAGTTGTCTAGACATCCTGTATGTGGCCATTCTCTGTGGTAGTTGCCCTGGGGTAATAATTAGAAAATCTTGACTTGATTGAAGTTCCTTGTAAGTGGAGTTGTTGGCAATGCCCTCCAAATTCAAGGCAATAGTTGTAAATGTAGCAGTGCATTTTTCCTAGCTTGTATTTTTTTTGCCTAAATTCTGAAGTAGCCTTTCCTGAGACTGGACTTTCAAAATTACAAAAAATGAGTTTTGTGTACAAATACATTTTGCCCCATTTTCTAATTTCCTTTCCCCTTGTTATTTCATGTCCTTATGACCTGTTCATTATAATTTATGACAAATAGCATTAAAATTCATTATTTTTCTACTGGGTCACTGCTTGTAAATTGGCTTATGTTAATAATTCTAAGCCATAATGAAACAAATATGACAATTATGTAAAGAACAAATAACACCACACATTTTTGCAAGTGATAAGTAGTTTAGGATTGTACATGATCACTGTAACTGAAAATGCAGAGGCAATAATTTTCCAGGTTTTTCCTGCTGCAAATCCTCTAGCTTTTTTTTTTTTTCATCTATCTTTGTCACTTCTAAGAAATGGGGGGACAAAAGTTGTTCAGTTAAATTCATCACCAACATAAAATTTGATGGATCAAGGGTTTTAAGATTTATGCTTGTTTAATAGAAATCAGATTCCTGCTCTAACATCAGAGAAACACGTTTGGGTAGAAGCAAGATATGGCTGTCAGTGAGGGATTCTTTTCTGTCTGTTTTTAGATAGGTCCCTACTGCCCTTTTAAAAATGTAAACACACAATTAATGCAAGCACATAAAGTGAAATATTCCTGATATCTTCCAGGTGAGACCTTCAGTACTGTAGTGCTGTGTTCTGTGTGGATATTAAACTTCCCATAACAGTTCTGACTGTCTTCAGTATTTGCATTCGTGTCTTTGGCTCAAATTTCCTCTCTCACATTGCATAATATTAGTTCTGTATCAGTCTATATCCCTCATTTTGCAAGTGGCTGTATTGATCTGGGCCCTTTGTGTGTCAATATGCACATCCTGTCACAGCTTAATGCACATATAGCTCAGATCAGCAGGAGTCACTATTCATCTGAGCCCTGGCAGGAATGGGACCAGGTTTGTACAGTGCTTTGTGGCTTTTGGCACACCTTTACCATTTACAGTGATTTCTTATTGGAAGTAGAAGGATTTCTAGGTAGCATGGTAATGCCGTATGACATGAGTAACCTTGCTGTTGAACATACCAATCTACCAATCTTGACTGTGTCAAGGTATTTCATCTAAACTATACGCAACCCTTTAGGGTTTAGTGCTTACCAGTGACTCCAACATTAAAGCCCAGGACCAGGCAAGAACAAGGACATTCGCTATCTGCCATTTTTTGAGACTATTATTATCTTTTATGGCTGGTGGTTTGAAAAAAAAGTCAAATATTGTCATTAACTGTGCTTTAATGTATTGGAGTCGTGGTCTGCAGCTAGCATTCTCTGCAGGTACCACGAAATTCAGTTTTGGTTATTTGATTTTAAGAAAGCTACCTGAAGAGCAACTACTCTGTTAGCTATCTGTGTTGACTGATCAAATATGGATTCTTATGATAGGATACCCTCTCCCATCTCTTTCTCCAGGGAACAGACACATGCTTAACTTTTATCATGATCAGCCCCACAGAATTTAATATTCATCCTACAATTTACAAAGAAGGTAAACAATGCTTACTCTGTCTGCTCTTGAGAGGTCTAAGAGCACTACTAGCAGGAATCAGCCTCTTTTCCAATGGAAACTGCTGCAGCTGTTCCCATCACAGCAGACTTTTCGCTAGCTGGCCTGGTTGATTGTGTAATCTCCTCTCCAGACCCTCTCAATGCTGCTTTAGCAATCAGGTAGCTGCAAGCACTTCCCATGAAGGGCCACGTTAAATCACTTGTCACTTGTCTTCCCCGGTGAGCCTGGCTTCCCACCTCTCCAAAACTCAGTCTCCCCAACATCCTGCTTTCCTGGATGGCAACCCAGAGTACTGCTGATCTGACACTAGGTGAGCCAGTATTTGCTCTTTTTGTTTAATGTTATTTCTGTTATCATACTCCTAAAAACACAGCCGTTGCCAAGAGGATCTCACACTGGGATTTATGGGGCCTTGTTTTCGCTCACACAAAGATGCCTCTGTGGCTCTGACAGCCTGAAAAGTGGGAATAAATGACATTACCAGAGTGCTGTAAAAGGGGCAGTTCAGAGTTTACAGGAGTCGTGTCTATAATGTGCATCTGATGCCATGGCTTAAAACAATATGGGAAAGGATAAAAGGGAGCAGAAGCATTTGAAAATTTTGTAAAACCTCATCAGACAAAAACAAACAAACAAACAAACAACAAACACCTTAAAAGAGGACAACAAGACTAGCAGGTAGCCAGTTATTACAGGAAAAGATGTCAACAAGCAAATATCAAAGTAATAAACATGAACAAGCAGGGTTTTGAAACTGTATATTACAATCTGGTGATAGTAAAATTTACCCAATGATTATTCATTTGCCACCAGCAATGAGATATTCTGTAATATCAAGTTGGATCAACAAAAGTCTTTTTAATCTTGAAGAAAAACTCTTGTGAGCATCACATTCCTGAGAAGTGGTGCCATCAGCTGCAGAGGATTATTATAAACTGTTGGAATAGGCATCTGTGTAACGTATTAGCAGAAGTTTTAAATATATCTCAGCAGGTTCTCTAGAGGAGATAGCATTTCATTGCCTCTGCTGTTTGAATCTTTAAGACTAGAGAGAGTGAAAATCCCTCATTAGATGTTTATGCAGGGCATCTTTAAAATTTCCCACTGCGTTGTGCATGTCTGCAACAACCAAAGTACACAAGCAGCTCTTTGCCATGTGCTGCATCGTATGAACTGTAGGCACAGGGATGAAGTTATGTGGCTGTCAGCTAGCTGGGAGCCTGTTACAGAACCCACCATCACATAAAGATATAAAAGCAGTATCTGAGCTCCTCATTCTTCCACAGAGATGCAGTCCTATCTACACCAGTCTCCACGCCTGGCCTTGCTGTAGGCTATTTTACAGTATACTGTCCTTTGTCATATTACAGGAACTGTCACAGAAATAGGAAACTGGAGCTCTTTGTCCAGGGACAATCTTGCTCTCATTGCAGTATACAGGAAGGAGGCAGCAATTAGTGCTGCCAGTAGCTCAGTTTATTCCATGGTAGCTCTGAAATCCTCTCCCACATCAATACCACTGAGTGAATTACTGTGTGAAATCACCTTGTGCCAATCATTTCTGCATACCTGCTTAATTTCCTTGAAGTCTCTGCAGCTCAGTTCTACCTATCTTACCACTGAGCATTTCTTTTATAGGAGATGGTCCAATTGTTTTTGCTAGGACATCTCCTGGGACCAAACCCTCCCTGTTTTAAATAAGAATGGCAGATGCTGTCTCTAAACATCTGCTGGCTGCTGGAATGGCTCTCTGATTACAAGCAAGCAATGCCAATGAATGTAAAATTACTTCTCAGACAAAAAGAAAAAAAAAAAGAAGAAAATATTTGAAGGAGTTAGACTAGGGTTGGGGGAAGGATGGGAAGGCATTTTGGAGAGATCACAAAGACAACATTGTCAAAAATTGATTTGGCTTATTCAAAGCGCTAAGATATGCGATTGTGAGAAATTGTAAGATTTCAAATCCCCTATTCAGCTTAGAGTTTCTTTAGATTCTAATTGCTACAGCTTAGAAGAAAAGACAGCAACTAACAGAGAAAGAATGACCTTTTATGGAATCTTGGCACTTCAATCCAGTAAGGTTTGAGAGCGCTATTATAAGAGTTTATTATATAAAATAATATTAGTAGCATTGTAATTAGGACAAAATTCTCTTAACAATGTCAAAGGATGTCATGATTGACTTACCTCTGACCTACGAGGCCACTTGTAATCTTGGAAAAATGTGTGCTTTCAACTGGAGCGAAGAAATATTCTGTTCTTATTACAAAACCGCAACATGTAGTTGCATATTGTGCTGAAGATTTTGAAATGCATTATTTAACCAGCCCTATAACTTCATCAACATGCTGGAGATGTGGAACCCCTTTCAAAGGTCCACCACTGCCAGCTTGGTGCTGCAGGCTGGGGCTACCTGTTTTGTGCTATAGCTGGTTCCTCGTGTTCCTGCAGGCTGCTCTCTGCATCTCCAGGGGATTGGAGATGGCAGCAATGGATCACTCAGCTGGTTGCTTCCCATACAACATAAGGGGGTCTTCCAAAAAGCAACATGGAAACCCAATTGGTTCAGCCTGCAGCAAGGGAAATGCTTTTCCCACGGAGCCACCACGAAAAAGAGCAAGGGAAGGCAAAAAGAGGTTGATTCCCCACTGCAGACCTGGCCCAGTGTGGCTGATCTGCACTAAACTCATCCACTCTGGTTCCCAAAGGGCTGTACAATAACTGGGACTGGTGCAAAACACAGCAAGGGTGCCATCAGGAGTGCAGCATGCACAAGCCAGTCCTCTTCTTCACTACCTGCCTGGGAGGGGCAGGAAAACAGGGACAGCCATAAGGATTGGCTGTCAGAGTTCTCCACTGTACCCTGCGAATGCTATCAGTGGTCTTGCAGACGCCTTCTCCTGCCCATGCGTTCAAGCACATGCCCCTAAAAGAATGAGAACGAGAGAAAGAATCTTGCCAGTGGTATTGACCTTGCTGTCTTTTCATTGCCCCATTGAGGTGGTTTTTCACCCATAATGCACAGCCAGACTAAATGCTTCTCCTGCTTGGTGAGGCTGCTCTGCCTGGCAGACAGCTGCTGGCACCCAGGCTGGTGGCTGTTGCACACCAAAGGGCTCTTCAGCCCTCACATGACAGGACAGATTTCAAAGGGTACTGAAGTGCAGTTTCTCTCCCTCATACAGAGGGACCAACTCATCAACAACTTTCAAAGGCAATGTCCAGAAGGCCATTTGAGATGAAACTTTTTCCCCCCATTGTGTGCTGTATGGCTGCATTACTGTCTCTGCAAATTTGGTATTTTTTTTTTTTTTTTATAAAGAAGGGCAGACAGTTCTGGAGGCTTCACCTCCAGACCCCCACCAGCACTTCAAACACCAGCCACATACCCAGATCAGCATTGCAAAAATGGCCTTTCTTGTTGCACTGGGCATTTGAAATTCATATCCAGATTCCATGGCTTGAACTCATCTTGAGTTATATCATGTAACGTAATGGACTAACATGTACTGCTCTGTCATTCCTTTGATAAAACAACAACAAAAGATTTAAAGAATGCCCAACTGAAGCAGACATGGGTGTCCCGTGGGACAAAATCAACCAGCGTTCTGCTAGTGCTGTGAAGGAAAATGCATCAGTTACCATTGCAATGATTTAATCATGAAAAGTTGGAAAAAGGATCAGCAGCATACATACCACAGCAATATTAACAGACAACCCAAAGCCCAAAAATACAAGACTTTTGCTTAAGTAACGAGGAAGTCACCTTTCCCTTTCCATATGATTGGAGATTTCTTTTTTGACAAGAGAGTTTTGTCCTTTTTTGGTAATAAGAGTTGATCAGGTGCAAGAAGTGAAAAGGAAAATCTCACTGTTTCCATTCCTTCAGCAAAGCCCTGCATTAACTGAGAAATCAGCCTGTTACTTCTTCTCTTATCCTCTGTTTGCAGAAGTTCATTACTTAATTCCCATTCATATCGCCTCTGTGGAGAATAACAGGCTGATGACATTTCAGTTAATCATAATCTTCCCCTTCTGTGACAACCTGCCAGCAGCCTTTTTGAAAATAAACTTGCAGAATGAAATTCTTAAAAGAAGGATTTTTCTCACCCTCACAAAGAGGGGAAAACTGACAAGATGAATATGTGAGGATATTTTGCAAATGAAAATAAAATCTCTTCTGGGTTTATTACCATTTCCCTCTCAACATTTTATGTGCTATTTCATTGCCTGGCAATTTTGTATTGACGTAACTTTACATCTATGCCTTTATCCCCTTTAGAATATAGGACCCCTGTTGCCTCTGTAACATGCTTACTAGTGAGAAGGATACCTCAAGTTTCCACAGACTGACTTGATTATCAGGCAGTTATAGAAGTGCAAATAAAATCATGCCTTTGTGGGTGTGCATGCAGAGAAAAAAAATCCTCTGTTGGGTAGAAAAGCAGGAAAGCTTTTAGGAAATTTCAAGCCATTACTGCTAGCTATCTTATATGTCACGCAGTCTAACAAATATGGCGATTTTAATCCAGTTAATGTACAAGTAAAGGAAAGGGAACTGGAAGAGTGAATTTAAAAGAACATGGGAAGGCTTGGAGGGTTTGCTGGCAGCAATCGACTCACAGAAGACATCACCAGCAGTTGAACTTAGGTCATGGCAGGTGTAAGACTTGGCTGGAGGCCACCGAAACCCAAAGAAATACTATAAGCTGGAGGCAAAACCACAAGCAGGCATCACTGACAAAGACAGACAAAGGCGGTCTCATCCACAGCGACAGCTTTTGTGAAAGTTCAATCAAAGCCGCACAAGTGTCAGCACCATTTGTTCATGGCAACAAAAGACAGGATGTTGAGCTACCTAGAAATAGCCTATCTTGTAAACAGCTGCAATGTCATCAAGAAGAAGAAATTCAGGTTTCTAGCAGCAACTGCATACTGCCAGCTTAAAGTCAGGAAGAATATCCAAGGGCAAGCAAAGTGAACAGGTCTCTCATTAACACTGTTATTTAAACTGTGATGTCTGAGCAAAAAGTGCTTAGCTCCTTCCTGAAGGCCAATCTGTACTTGATCTTTACAGAGGTATAAAACCACCTTCAGAAGCAATCTAATTTTAAAAAGGAGGGATGATAATATACTCAGGGGTAATTCAAACTCACTATGTGTCTCCCATAGGTCTAGTCAATGCCCAACCTGAAGTTCCTATGAGTGTATAAATAAAATTAAGACTGGTTGGTGCAGCTGAAGTAGGTGGGTAGACAGATGGGTTAACCAGGAGGATTCATGGCAGTACAGAGGCAGGAGAGAAAATGTCAATCCTGAAGCCACTGTGTAAGTTGTCCCTGCGTTTTTGCAGAAGTGCCTGGCAAGGCAGCACCTTGTGCCTGTGCAGGGCTGGTGGGCAACGTCAGAGAGTCCTGGGTGGCCTTTCACATCTGTACAGTCAGCCAGATAGCAACAGTACCCTTGCCCAGAGAACCAGTGGACCTTCGTCAGCAAAGCAGAGAGTCAGCCATTTATTTATGACAAGAAGAAACAATGAAGAGGACTGTACATATTCCAGCAGCCTTGGACCAATTAGGCTGAGAAAAAGTGGAAAAAAAAAGGCAGATATTGCATGACTGATAGAAAGACATCTTGCAGCTTGTCTCTGATGGTGGTTCAGTGTGACATCACAGGTAAGGCTGTCTGGGGACAGAGATCTTGAGCTCTTTGCAGTAACTCCAAAGCCTCCAGGAGTGCAAATGCACTTACAGCAATATTAGGAAATCAAGGAGAATTATAAGGAAATTCACTGCCTTTGCTTTAAGAGACAGTTTCTATATGAAGATACAATCATTGTGGTAACCTGGTCCTGCAGTATGCACCCTTGTACCCAAAGGCCTGACTTCAGTGCTGACTTCAGAAAAATTTAGTCTTCTACACTACAGTGAAGGAACATCTGATTATTGCTAAACAGTTACTAGCTTAAACTATATGTTAACTTATGGGTGGTTGTTATGGCATGGATTTTATGCACCGCATTACAGGGAGTCAACTGCACTCATCAGTAGATAAGCAAGTCCTTTGGACACATCACTTACTACCTTTTCTGCATGAGAAAAGCTTTTTCTTTAGGTCTTTCGGAGAAATAGATCTAACCAAAGCAAAAACATATGAGAAAATGAGATTATGGAGGTTCACAGAGAACCTCCTGTGATGTCTAATGTTTCCCTTCAGTGCTTTGTTAATATAGAGGATACTGCCAGTTAGGGGAACTACTAGCCTGAAGGAACTATTTAGCCTGAAAGGCAGGGCAAATATACATAGTATCAGCTGCAGTGAGGTCAACATCAATTTGCATTAATAATAAGAATAATTTGTTATTCGTGCATATCTGCTTTGCTACTTTTTTTTCTCCCCTTAGAATACTAGAAAATTCAAAGACAGTTGCTTTACAAACACTTAGGCAGCATTAATATTGAAATTTATTTCGTTCAGAGAACTTCTCAGCTCCTTCTGAAGTGGGTAGGAAACTCACACCCACCACACACCCCCAAGGTCTATCTGACTTCTTCACACAATGCAGAGTATAATCACTCTGTACTTCCACTACAGAAGGTGGCCAACCGCGTGACTGGTAACCATAGCAGCTGCAATAGCCAAAAAAATTCCAGTGCCGAACATATGCACAAGTCTGTTACTTCAGCATCACTTTATTTGCCATGAACAGCATCAACAGTTATGCCTCAAAATGTCCCAGTGTTTGCTGAGGAAAGAGGCGCCGTTCATCACCACATGGGAAACAGCAGATCTCACGTGTAAGAATGTTTTCTGTCAGTCTCTTGACTTCTGTAATGTCTAGAGATATTTTTCTGGAGCTGTAATCTCAGGCATTCAAACTAGGATTTCTGTTTCTTGTATGGGAAAGATTGGTCCTGGAGATTTTCCATGCTGGAATCACTGGTCTTTTTCCTGTCATGTGCTAAGTGTTGCCTGCCAGGGACCAAGAAGTAATGACAGGCAGTAACATCTGATTCTTTCCCAGCTACAACGACAAAACACAGTATCACAACACTACTGGCTGTCTCAATGCTATTGACTCTTTCAGACAGAATCAGTGAACTTTCCACAAGTGCTCTGTGTGAGTAGGAAATTTCTCCTTTCCCTCTCCTAATTGTCACTTTCCAGCTGATCTGAAGATTAGGAGAACTTCATCCCTTGGAAAAGGCTGCAGCAAGATGGGGCTCTCCTCCTAGACCATCCCACCTCAGAGAATCTACTTCCCCAAGGACCTACAGACCCTTGTTAACCTGACACATGCAGCAGCTCTCACATCTCCATTACTGGAATGAAGACATAGTGGATAAAGTAGTGCACCAGCGCTATAAAGGGGAGAGTGGAGGAGAAAGTGGCAAAATAAGCCAAGCAATGTCACTGCAGGCAGTGCAGTGAGGAGCAAAGGCTGATTTTGTTGGTATTTTGACAGAATATCCTCTTAGCTTTGGTAACAAATACACCACTGCAGGCATTTAGAAGCCTGTTAGTATTATGGTGCCGGTATACCATCCACTGTCAAAAGCACTCAGATCCTAGCAGGATGTCACACTTGGACATAATCCAAAGGCAGTGACAGTCTAAGACCTGTGAGTTATAAAGCCAATCCCTGCATGCTCATTTATACTAAAAAGCTCACATTTCTACCCAAAGCCCAAAAGCAAGATATACCTCAATACGCAACAAATTACAGATGACTCATGAAATGTGACTTCAAGTCTTTTGGACTCCAGCACAAAAAGCTACCACCTAAGCAGCTGCTGGGCTAAATATTTCCTTTCTTCTATGTTTCTTTAAAAAGCAGTGCCCTTAAAAATATCAGGAACCTCAGAAAATTCAGTCCTGATTATTTTCCATATATTTTGTTTAAACAGGGGGAGCACAACAAGTAAGGATTCTCTAGCAAGTAATCTAAAACAAAATTTAATGCTGCAAAGATGGTCTTGGCAGAAATCTAGAGTGCTCAGGTAACATCTTTACAGGACATACTTGTTTTCTTATATAACAGCAGAGATGTATAAGAACATTTGGCCAACACAAAGAACAGCTGATCTACGCACCTCCAGAAGTAAAAGCATGAATTAGCACAGCTTTGGTCAAGGTGCTGTAGTTAGGAGTTACAATAAATATTCATCCTTGCAGACAAGCACAGAAAAAGCTTACCAGTTGCAACCTCTCCTTTGGTTTGCAGCCTTGTCCACTGCTGTGAGCCATAATTTGCCCTCACGAGACCAAGACAGAGAAGTATACAGGACTGTAACCACCTCCATCCTTCACAGAGAGCAAAGGAAGGACAAGCTCCCCACAAGCCTCCCTCCCTATTAAGCAGGGCATTGCAGGCAAACTGTGAGCCAGGAGTATCAAGCTAGAAGGGGCTATTGGAAGACCCCAACACTCAGGTTTCACAAACACCTCATTATTTTAATTGCCTTCCCAGGAGCAATCAGCTGAGGAGTGGTTACACCAGATGCACATACCGGGAGCTCCCTGAGAGCCTCACCTGAGCAACTCGTTCATGAATTTCAAGCCCTTTGAAGGATCTCTGTTTTAAGCAGAATGCTAGCCATGCCAGAGCCTACCTAGTTTGTTAAACTTGGGGTGATGACAACCCATACTGCTATAGCTGAAAATTTCTTTTTTATGTTATCATGTATTTTTCATTATTTCTATAGCATAGTAATTCAATTGTAAATACCAGCATTTTAATATTACTGTGACTAGCTATACACACACAAAAAAAGATTGCTTACCTTAACTTACTACTTTTCCATGGCTCTCTTGTGCAAGTGCTTCTATTCCCACAGAGTAATAGCCTCTCCGTTTTTAATTTTGCAGAAACAATCAACTTAACATACCATCTTTTCCAAGAAATCTAGCCAAACCCAAGTCCCTTATTCAAATTAGATTTCCAGTCAAGAGAATTATAATTATGTCTCTTCTACCCAGACATTTTCTATTAAGGCATGACTCCCTTTATGCTGCTGTCTTCCACACAGAACAGTAATTATTGAGACAATAAAAAAATAGGTAGCTTTAAGTTTTGCCTTTTATTGAAAAAGTTTATTACTATACTGATATCTCTTAAAGACCAAACTTATCTTGTAAAATTTTAGAGATTTTAAATATTTGTCAGTATAAGTGGTGTCACCAAGCAGTTTGCATGTAGTTAGACAAAGCTGGTAACAGAAGTGCTTACATCAGCTCTGATAACATTAATAAATTCATTTAACAGAGACTTCATGATGTCTGCAAAATTGTATTCAAAAGTAATTACTCCCCTTGCAACATTCAATCTGTGTCGCTGTTGAATATAATCTTCACATATTAGTATATTACACATTTGGAGAGGAATTGGTGAAGTAATTGCTAGTACAATGAGGAGTGATCATCATTCCTCTTGCACTACAGCCTTGCTTTAAAAGCCTGGCTTTTAGAGGGACTAGCCAAAAAAGGTAACCTACGTGTTAAAAAAATGTGTGGGACATTCAAATACTATATCATTTGGTCAGTTGTGATTAATGAGTAGGCTTTGTATTTGTAGCACAATATCCAAAGCTATGGGAAGTTATGGCACCATGCCTTCCTTTAATTTGGTGTTGCTGGTTAAGGCTGTGAAAGCTGGCTTAGCATTTTTTTTTTTTAATCACTCTAAAGATTCAATAGATACAGATGCACTTTTTAGAAAAGCCAGGGGAAATGCCTGGCTCTTCATGTACTTGTTGCCATTGTGAGAGGAAGCCTTGGCAGTACAAAGCAGAGAAGCTCTGCGTCTGGTAACAAGTTTGGAAGACCAGACCCTCCCCTAGTTGCTGTGATCATTAAGCTGCTTTTGTGCCTGTGTATCTCTTCTTCCCATCCACACTCTATAATAAAATGTAGCAGGCTGTTAGGGATGAAGAGCAACGGAAGCACTTCTTGCTCTTTTGTTAGTAACTGGGTTAAATGACTTGTGACTATAACTCACTTGGCAACGCAGTGACTCACACAGATCATTTTGTTGAGTTTGACTGAACCACCAGCTCTGAGTAAGACAAGCCAACTCGAGCCCCTTCCTTCAGAGGAGAGAGAAGAGTGTGGAAACAAAACTCCCATCCTCCGAGCACCCCTGCCTAACCTCTGCTGTGATGCCTGTTCAGGACGGCTCCTCATGAGCAGGCTGGGAGGGTTTCCATGACCTTGGCAGGATTGCAGAGGTCACCTGTTCCTTTAAACAAAGCACCTGGGATTGGGGAGTGAGAGGAAGCTTTACAATGGCTGTAAAAGCATCGTAGCCTTTACAAAACATTTAATAAGATTTCAGAGGGTGCTTTTTTTAAATTTGCGAACTGCAAGGAAAACAGAAATTCAGAAATTACTGGTTTAGCTCTGGCTCTAGTTCCCACATATGAAGGTTATAAAATTGAATTCTGGTCAGCCTTCCTTTCACTTCAAGGATCAGCCTTCAATCACATACTGCTAAAAAGTTAATAATTGCTCTATTTCTCTTTGTTCTTGATTATTAGATACTGTTTGTGTTGCTTTTATCATCTATCATCTTCAGTTCTCCACAGATTTTCTTCCTTTTGTGGGTGTGTTCCACCTCCCCCTCTCCTTCTTCTTACATTGCAGGAGGTTTTGCACATTGCTAATATTATTGTTATGTCATTTCTCTTTGTTCCTATTTAAAAAATCATTTTTGCTACACAGAAACTATTTTACAAGCCGACCAGACTAAGCTGTAGTCCCTATTCCCAAACCGTTGTTCCCACTACCCTAATCTTGTTCCCATTGCCTAGAACAATGAGGAGGGTTGAGCTGTGGTTGTCAAGCAGAGGTTCCTAGAGACTTCATGACTCAGCTGTGCAGGATGGTTTAGAGGCTCTGAGGCCAGTGCACACAGCCACCTTCCTTGGGTCTGGTCCAGGAAGGAGAAGTACACAGGTTCCCCAGCCCTTGTTGCTGCATGCTAGCAGGAAAGTAGGATGAGCAGGAAGCAGAATAACCCCTCCAGAGTTAAGGAGAGGTCTCAGCTACCAAGTCTTCACCAGCAGGATGTTTAATCACAGCCCTAGCCAGCCTTGCTGTGAGTGAGCTGCAGAGCATGGAAAATTGCAGGTGTCTTCCTAAATTCCCTGCTCACTTACAGAAAGGTGGGATGGAGCCCACAGAAGGAATCAACTCTGTTTTCCCTGTACAAGGACATAACACACTGTCCTGGGTGTCTCAGCAGTCAAATATTTGGCTGATGGGCTGCCTCCAAAGATCTTTCCAGCAGCCAGGCTAGACTGCTTCCTGCAGCCAGAGTTCTCCTCCCCTTGCCCATCCCTCCTCTCACACAGCATGCCAGAGAGTATTTAAACATCCACACAGAACCTCATGTTTGAGATTTCATCCAAAATACACCCTTCTACCACCCACTCAGAGCAAACTCATTTTATTTGTCTAACAAGAACAAAGGGCCAAGTGAGTTAACCCTGCCAAGTTTACAGCTGGGAATCCAGACTTTCACATCCCATTTATAACACCCAAACCCACCCATTCAGCTAATCCTTACACAACAGTGATAAATCACCCTGTGTCAGAGGCATCACAGGAGCCAGTACTTTACTTTTACCAACTCAAAAAAAAAAAAAAAAAAAAAAAAAAGAGAGAGAAAAGAAAGAAAAACATCCAATGAAGAGAGGCAGACGTCCCTTTCCTTCTTTGCATTTTGGAAAGGTATATTCCAGCAGGGGCAGGAGATGTATCAAGCAGGATGTGTTGGATAAATAAATACATGCCCTCTCCATATTACTAATTACATAGCCAAGGCATTCCAATTTAAGGAATAAAAAAATATTAAAATGATGTTTTTTGAGAGCAGCTCTGGGGGGCTGGCAGACCTGCTGCCAGCACTGCCTCCTGCTCCACGGGTACAAGTTGTCATTCAATTCACTAAATCTCCATCTAGAAAGATCAACTAAAGATGCTGCCATTTCATCCATCTATTTAGACAATGTGCCTACAGGTATCCCTGAACTCTATCAATAATCTCCTGAACTTTTAATAATCTGTAACACTCACAACAGTTTATGTAACTCAGTGCTGAAAGTAAGACTCTCTAGGGTAATAGTTTCCAAATGCAAAGAGGAAAACACATCCTTCCAGACTGGATGATTTATTGCAGGTTAACATAAAAAATGAAAGAATGGAGAGAGAGAAGTAAAATACACATCTGAACCAGAATGACAAGTGCCTCCATCTTGAATCACCTTGCAGTCCCATTGCTCTGCAGACAGGCAGGCAGGCTTTTCATTGCAAGACTGCTACACAGAGAACGTACACCATTCCCACACAAAGATGACTAAGACCTTGACTGTTCAATTTGCCAAGCCCCTCAAATAATCCTAAGTAAATACTCTGCTTTCCAGAACCCCCTCAAGGTCAAAAATTTCACAAAGCCTCCTTCACTGGCCTACTGCTAGCTGATTTCCTTCCAGGAGAAAGCTCGTATCCACTCCAATAATTTTTTATCCGGCTGATCCTAAAACTTCAAAGGAGTTATTGATATTTATGTGTCTGTGTCCTTGGGACTGGGTTCCTGAATAGTACATTTTCATTATGATTTTTCCATGTGTACAGTATTTTAAATGTTAATAATGTGCAGAAATTGTTTACAGAAGTAAAGATGGGTGATAAGAAGAGAATTTGCAAACATGCTGCAATTGTCAGTCTTTTCCAGCCTTTTTCTTTTGTTTGGATGAGTGGGTGGGTGATGAATATTAAGGAAAAAGAAAATAACTTGCAGGTTTATGTCAGCAGCTGAAGTCCATGCTGCTACAGCTACTCTGCTATCAGCACTTGCTGTGTTTGCCTATGCTGTGCCTGCACTTCTAACTGCAATCTAAATACACCTTTAATCACTTTGCTCTTTGCAGCAAATTGGTTTGAAATCGACATTTTTCAATTGTACACACAGAGAAGTGGGACTAGTTCTCATTTGTGCATTACTGATTGCTTCCAGCTCCCCTGGCCATCTGCTTGGCTTCTGGCCTGAGTAGGTTAGAGCACAGACTGTGCCTGTGTGTCCCTGCTTCTTCTCCGGGTGCATCACAGCTATAAGATTCTGCTGTAGCAATGAGCCCCTTTCTGTCACCAGACATGTTTGCAAGCATGTAGCATCACAGGGGATCCCAGGTTCAAAGCAGGGAAGCACATCCTCATGAAGAGAGATTTCCAGCATCACAGTCCTGCCACGGGATGGATGCTAGCACAGGAGCCTGAACTTAAGTCTGTCGTAAACTTTTCTGGTGTTTAGGGATTCATGTTTAGGTGGGGTTTTGGTGTAGTTCATTAAGGAGACAGGATGCACTTTCTTACGAAGAGGAAAACATTCTGAGAACCTAATCAGCAGGACTCAAAGTTGTCTTAAACTTTTTGGTAAATTCATTTTGGTACCAGAAGAAATACACAAACTCATCTCTCCTGAAAGAAAGTATCTGTTAGGATTGCACATCTAGTTCTTACATTCTCTCCCCTGGGAGGAAATGAGGTGCTTCTTTTTCCCCCTCATCCTCAGGATATCTTCATTATGTTCTACTAAGAGCTCAGCATTACACAAGGACATTGCTAATGAATGCCTCTAGGCTTCAAAGGGCAGAGTCTCAAGAGCTCTATGATTAAATATAATAAGTTGCATTTCTACATTACCTTCTATCTGAAGATCTCATCTGTTCATACAGATTCCTGCAAGTTAAGCTCAGTTTGTCACAAGTGAGCCATTTCTGATAAATACCAAATACCCTGGTAGCAAGGACACATTCCCAAGAGGTCAGCGACACAGTTTTGAGCACTTCTGACCGGGGTGGGAATTGAACCAGGGTTTCCCGGTCTTCTGAGCAGGTCCTCTCTGCAGCAGTGTGTGGATGGGGGAAAAGAGATATCCCACCTCACCTTTGGGTAGTTTTGAAAAGGGTGACCTCTTCTCAGCCTTTTCAGAGATGTTGTAGGTAGTGGATCCCAAACAGAAGAATATGCATCCTGGTAGAATACCAAGGAGCTGGATGTAAGGCTCACCTATCCTCAGAACTTCTCAGCTGGTTCATTGTAGGCTGAACATAGGAAGCTTCATCCTATGGTTGGTTTAGGTCCCATTAAAAAGTAAATCTTGCACTGTGTGTAGGACCCTGATGCCTAACACAGGGATCTAGATTTTATGCAGTCCGTTTGATAGAATCATAGAAAGATAGAATGCCAAGGGACCTCAAGGATCATCTGGTCCAACCTTTCTAGGTACTACTATAGTTTATATGAGATGGCTCAGCACCCTGTCAAGCTGAGACTTAAAACTGTCCAATGTGGGGGAATCTACCACTTCCCTTGGGAGTCTATTCCAATGTTTGACTACCCTCGTGGGGAAAAATTTACCTTCTGTGTCCAATCAGAATCTCCCCAGGAGCAACTTGTGCCCAGTGGTACCTCTTGTATTTTCCATGTGGCTCCTTGTAAATAGGGAATCTCAATCTTCTTTGTAGCCACCCTTTAAATACTGAAACATTGTAGTAAGGTCTCCCCTAAGCCTGCTCTTCTCAAGGCTGAACAAAAAGAGTTTTCTCAGCCTGTCTTCATATGGCAGGTCCTCCAGTTCTCTGATCATCCTTGTGGCCCTTCTCTGGACCCTCTCCAGCCTGGCTGCATCCTATTTGTAGAGTGGGGACCAAAACTGAACGCAATACTCCAGGTGTGGTCTGACAAGTGCCATTACCTCTGCTGGTGATGCCCTTGCTGATGCAGCCCAGCATCCTGTTGGCTTTCTTTGCTGCTGCAGCATCACACTGTTCACTCATGTTGAGCCTGTTATCCACCAAGACCCCCAGGTCCCTTTCCACAGGGCTGCTCTCCAGCCAGGTGGATCCCAGTCTGAACTGCATTCCTGGGTTATGTGTTATCAGGTGCAAGACCTTACACTTCTCCCTGTTGAACTTCATAAGGTTCTTGCTAGCCCACTCCTCCAGTCTGTCCAGGTCATCCTGGAGGGTGGCTCTTCCTTCTGGAATGTCAATGTCTCCACTCATCTTGGTGTCATCAGCAAACTTCATCAGGGTGCTTTGATCCCAACATCCAGGTCACTTATGAAGATGTTAAACAACATTGAGCCCAATATTGATCCCTGGGGGACCCCACTTGTGACCGGTTGCCAGTTTGAGGAGGAGCTATTTACTATCACATCCTCCACGACGAAACACTTCAAGAAAAGTTACAGGCCTCACAAGGCATGCTTCTTCTCTTTCGGTTGTGGCTTCTGTTCTAGTCAATGCTTCTTCACCTCCAGCAAAGGTATTTATTGGCAAAATATTTCCAGACAAGAATGTGACCACTAACAGTTGATAGGTTACCAAAAACGCCAAAAAACAAGCCATGTAATCTCTGATTATTTTAGCTGCCTTTGTTTCAGGAGTTAAAACTGAGAATAGGTTTAGAACTCAAACCCTTGTAGCAGCAGTGTGAAATGATGCTATACCATTAGACCAAAAGTTTTACTGTCAAGTGTCTTAATTAAAGATTTAAAGCCCCCTGTATCAACTTGTCTTCTCATGCAAGTTTTTCTTAATAAGATGGTTTTAGTAGCAGTGAGGTCATGTGTCAAGTGGATGCACATTCATGTTGCCAAGTTCAGATCCCTGTTTGTTTAGGGTTTTAACTGTCCTAGTTTTAACTGTTTTCAACAGGAAATGCCACTGATCTGCATGTTGAGGAAAAGTCCAGAAAAGCTGGTGGGGTTACAGGTTAGCTTTAAATAACACTGTGTTGTTAAATAATACAATGAATCAATAAAACATACATCAGTCTGGGAAGGCTTTTTTCCTGCATTTTTTCTAGCACCATTTGATATATGCTAGAGGAAAAGTAACAAAATGTCTTTCAGCAAGAAGTGAAGAGAAATACATGGTCAAGGCAAGGCAGCTGATGAAATCCTGCCGGAGGGGGAGGTCTGAGACACGTCCGCATGCAGGCAGCTGGAGGGAAGTGCATTCACCCAGCCAATGAGACAGACTATCCAAAGGTCAGGGGGTAGCTAAGCAACAGAAAGGAAAAATCCTCCCTCACTTCCAGCTGGAAATAAAGCAAAAAAAAAAAAAAAAACCAACCCAAAAGCATTTCTGGGATTTAATGGCAGTGTTGTCTAGTGGGTAAGCAGCATAGCTATGGGAGCAGGCAGTATCTAGTTTTCCTCTTTTTTCATGGTTGCTATGTGACATTAGGCAAATGAACTGTTTTATGCCTCAATTTCCCAACCTAAGAATGTATATAGTGTGCCTCAATGTACATAATACACCTCACCTCCATAGAAGGGTTGGGAAGTCTATGTTTGGACACTGCTTTAAGAACCTCAGGTAAAAGAAGCTGCAGAAGTGGAGACTGATATAATTATTTTCTGTTTGTTTCTAATAGGTAGACACACGGTAGGAACCATTTTGACATGTGTTAGTGTAGGTGGAAATGACTCATTTGGCTGTACTGGAAGCTAGCTGCTGTAGACTGGCTGCTGCTGCTGCAGTCCTAAATAAATCCCATACAACAGATCTTGAAAAATAAAGTGAATCCTGTTGCTCTGTTACTAATTTACTTAATCTATTAAACATGTGTACATGTGAACACGTCTTAATTTATACACAAGTGAACACACATACACTTCCTACAGTGTATTCATTCTTTAAATTAGTTGTATAATGAACAACTAATATCAAAGAGGGACCCAATGTTTTTTCCCAGTGTACTGACTAAAATAGTAAGATGACTTAGAAAATACCATACAGAAATTTCCTGAACATTGCCTATATGCTTCTTAAGAGGCCAGTTATATCCAGAAGAGGTTTTAGCAGCAAATGTGTAGTAACAGTGGGGACAAAAATGTAAGTGACAAAACTAAGGCTCAGACTAAGATTAGAAAAGCTAAGGAGTTAAGATCAGAGTTTAATTCCCAATTCCATCAGGGATTCTCTGGCTTCTTGAGGGAGAGAGGAGATCTACAAACCACCACTGGTGGGATGAGCTCCTGCAAATGGCTATGCCCAACAAAAACTCCTGCTGGCTGCTCCTCGGGGCATCTCCACTTCCCTACCTCTGCCCAGTGTTCGTACATACACTGTGCAAAATAGCCATCAAATACTTACCAGTTTAATTTGTATCTTTACATCTGTGTCTTTCACTTTAGAGTAGGGGTGCAACTTTAGGGTGGAGGCTGTAGAGTGTCTTCCTGGACAGGCAAAGAAGGATAAGGACTAAGCCATAGTCATCATTTCTTTCTATTGCAATAGGGATGTGCATCACAATTTCAAAAAAGGGGATGCAAGATACTTGCAAAATTTCCTTCTGGCCTTGGCCTCAGCCAGCACAGCACCCTGTGGAGAGATACATCTTGTATCAGTGCATAGTAAAGAGGAGGCTCTTTTACAGGCTACCTCCACTAGGCTCCATTCAGGTTCCCAGCCCTGGGGTGCCCTAGAGACACCCAAGCACAGCAGTGGGGCACAATCTGCCTGGGAAGGGGACAGGGGCCTCTAACTGGGCTGGGCAGCAACGGCCCAGGGCAGCCACCCCGCAGCTGAGGGTGAGCTGTGTGCCTGCCCAGCTCAGGGAAGGAACAGGAAAGGGCACGTCAGCCTGCTTGGTTTCTGTTCACATCCCAGGCACAGGTTTTCTCTTGCCCGCTCCCACGCACCAGTGCGCAGATATTAAAGCAACTGCTAAGAGGCAGCTAGTCAGAGATCCACTGATTTATGTCATGCTTAACGTTGGCAGAAGCAAACTTGGAGGTGGAGGCAAGAACATTTCAGTGACAGCATTTCAACGCCAGACTTAAAAACCAGGGCCTACTGTTTCTGTAAATTAAAGTGACCTAATTAATCAATGGGCTAGGAGAGTCTTCCAGCTAGGGGAGGACTATAAATGCAAAGCCCTGCTCTGGGGCCAGAGTTAGGCTGCTGACATTGTCCACAAATCTCCCCTTACAGAATGTCAGTGTGGTAAAATACTGAGGAGTGCCAGCAGATAAAGCTGCTAAATCCTGCTCCAAGCTGCCTCCTGCCACAGATCCCAGGGGAGTTCACTAAACAGACCCTCTGCCTTAGTCCTTGCCAGGAAGGAAAATTAATACTGGTAACTGTAAGTCAGCTGTTTTTATCAACTTTATCTGTTTCATACTCACTCACATCTGTAATCCTTTGTGCCTCCCATCACTTTCACCTGCCTTGGCAAGGATCTCAGGGACTCTTCCAAGCTGCAGCACTGAGATTATGTTCATAGCTCAAAATTACCATGGATATTTTTGCAGTTTCATACCCCATAGTTTCAGGAGGTCACTTATTCAAGATGCTTAGAAACACAGGGCAAGAAGTAGCATTTACAGAGGCACCTAATTTCCAGCTAAGTCAGTGGAAAGCACTTGCTTCTTATAACTCTTTAACTCTTTCTTACAACTCATTTATTACAAAAAATATTGCTATAAGGTTTTTAAAAAACATAATTAAATATCCTGGGAGGAGAGAAAGGGGTGCACAAAATACGTGTCTGAGACCCACCCTAAAGGCAAGGATGTAATAGCAAAAAATGTATGTAGCATTTGCATGCTCCATGAACTGAAGCACAGCTCCACAGAATGCCTGTGACTGACTGCTCTGCATAACTACATTCCCAAATATTTTCTGTAGCAAACAGGTCACTCCCACTTTGGCATATAAAGTAATCTGACCCACCCTGTGCTGTGTGAGTGGGGGGCAGCTGGGCATGTGAGCGTGTGACTTGCTAAAATAAGACATAAGGCCTTGAAAACAGCTTAATATAATCTTTTGAGGGGTCAGTCAAGCCCTCTAAAGGAGACCCTTATTTTTCCTTTGCATCTGGCCAGGACTGTGCTATTATTACTAATGACAGAAAAAGATCCCTTCCTTCATTGATTTGTCCTTGTGGCAAGCATCCAGAGACATGAGATTTCAGGCAGCGGCACTGTTTCCACAGACCTACATTTGCTTTTTCTTTTCCAGGAAGATACACGAGGAAGATCAGGGAGGAGAAAGTGCTTTTCACACTGAGGATCTGGGAGGGATAAAGAGAGAAACAATTTAGAGACAAAACACTATCCTCAGCTGGAAGCAGAGGTTTGTCCTGAGAAAAGGCAATGCCAAGAGAAATTGCTAAACTTCTGCTGAAAATAATGAAAAACACCTGCAATGTAGCTCCCTAAGGAGGCTAATTAAGTGAGAAAGATTGGTGCTTATTGGAACTTAGAGACTGTCTCTCAAAAAAAAGTATTATCTCTCACATGACTGATTTGCTTGCTATTTAGGGAAACACATTTTTCCTTTCTTATACTGATTAGATGACAAGATTGGTTCACTTCCTATGTTACTTGGAGTGACTCGCAAATACCTGTACCTTCCAAAAGAGGTACACGCTGCATTATTTACACTCTCTGCACATTAGTGCCCAAAAAGCCTGTTCTTGTGTGTGCAGCCTGCCACAGGAGCAGGACTGTGCACCTCCACAAGGCCCCTTTTCTTGTGCTAATAAGAAATACACAATCATTGTAGCAATTGTAGTGTTTTTTTTTTCAATTAGGCCCCATATTTGAATTTTCCCCTTGTCTAAAACGGTGGTATTTACCTACCTCAGAGACTGTTGGAATAATTTTGAGCATATGCAGGGTGCTTTGCACATACAGAAAATGACAGTCCAACCACAGGGGCTGTCATATAGAAAGAATTAAAACACATAATGGAGAAGAGAGAAAGGACAAATGTGCAAGCAAGCAGAGTAATCACAATGCTAATGCATACCTAACTGGCTTGTTCTGTAATGTTTGCAGGACTTACTTGACAACACTTTTTTTAAGTTCACTGTACTCCTGTGTTAGCTGATGCTTTCCTTTCCCCTGTAATCTGTGGCAATGCACCTAGAACATATGGTATGTGATGAATGAGAGGAGAGACCAGCTGATCTCATGGTTAGAGGTAAATGAACATCAGGCTGCACGAATAGATACTGTCACAATCTGTGACAGAGATTTTGCATGACATAAGTCATTCAGGCTTTCCAAGATGGTCAGTAGTTCCATGTTTGTTATTTTCCAGGTGCCTGACTTGAGGCTTTGAAATGGCAGGAGGTACTGAAGAACAAAAGGTAAAGCAAGCCAGAGCTAGAGCATGCGAAGTGCTGTGGGGCACTGAGTGCTGTGAAACATAAAGTCCCACTCTGGATATGGACACTTCTCTTCAGCTTCTGCTCTCCATTCCTCAGCTCTGCTTTCATGATATCCAGCTCTGCATTTGTGAAACACAGGTAGTACCCTGCCATCTCAGAGGGAAGAGGGAAAACAGATGAGTTAGTATTTGTGAGGCACACAGTTACTATAGCGATGAGCGGCACAGCAAAACTCATGAGGAAAGTAATTGCCTTCAGCACGGATAGTATGCAGGCACTAGGGCATGGAGACACACTCCAAACAACAAAAGGAAAAAATACTGAGCAGCTGCTCATTAAGTGAGCCCCATCCATCTTGCTTGCTGGGTGAGGCAAGGGTCCTGTGGAGTGGTATGTCATCATAAAATTAACAGTGGTCTTTTAACACATGCATGCAGGCAAACTTAAGCCTGGCATTTCCAACTTTTGAAAGCCTGACTTTGAAATCTTTTTGGTGAGAACAGAGAGGGTGCAGTATATAGTTACCCAGATTATAAAAGCAGGCATTCCATGTTGTAGCATCAAGCTGATGCACATTACATGGGACACTTAGGTCCCGTCCACAGACATCTGTTACTTGGATGGAGGAAATAACTGACTGCAATAACAATCCCTCACCCTTGCAATGTGGAGCAAAGGGAAGGTACAGAAATCTTGGCTTTCTTGAGGGAAGGTGATTACTTACAGAAAAATATTATCTCCCCAGGTTTATTTTTCCCTCTGCCCCTTCTTTCCAACCATCCATGCTCTTCCTTCTCTCCATCTCCTTGCCCAGATATAGACTCTGACCTTATGTGTGTTCCTGTTGTCAGCTTCACACTCATGTTTTGGGCTACCACCTAGTTTTCCCATCTAGGGCACTTTGTACAATTTTGTTGGTCATCCCAGCAAGTTTCTTAGTTGCCTCTCCTAAACAATGGGAACTCTGCCTCTGAATCTTGCCTTCTTGTAAGTTCTGTATTCCTAGCTCCTAAAATTTAATATCTTTGCCAAGTCAGCTTCAGAATCCTCTTCCCCATCTCCTCCTCTGATGTGGTTTTCATGACTACCCATTTCAGAAAATGGAGATTGTCCTAGGAAGCCAATTGTAGCAATTCTAGCTAATGAAAATACTCAGTATTGCGAGATGAACTAAAAGTCACAGGTACTGGCAGAACTGCAAACTTTTACAAACATGTTTTTACATGCTAAAAATACACAAATAAGTCCAGAGATCAACTTCTATCACAGGGTGTTGCTGTAAGTGCTGCATCATGGCAGTTTTCTGTGATTTTTGGTAGGATGCTTTGCATGTTCTGAGTGTGAGAAAAATCAATGCAGGCACTCAAGTAATTAGCCCTACATGGTCTTCCTTAAGCACTTACACTTTCAAGGAAGAAAAGAAGGCAGCTTTACTAAAAACTGCCAACTACATAGCTACATTTGGTTTTATATTTCCTGACAAAGGGTGTTTCCTAATGCTCCCTAACTTGGCTCCTAAGAGCAGTCTGGTAGTGAGGTGAACGGGAAAAAAAATGTCCTTGTGACCCGAGCCTTCCTTCCACCTTCACCTAAGAAGATGAGGGTAGCCAGACAGGGAGCCAAAAGAGGCCAGTCTCTCAAGGCCAGTAAGGGATGCTTAGTGAAGGGCAAGCACAGGGTTATTCTGTCCCCAGGATACTCTCTAGCAAGCTGCAGCTTAAGGACTTATTGATCTTTGCTGTACCTTTGTCCACTGAACTGCCCTTGACAGACCATTCTACCACAAATATAGCCAAGGAGATGCTTTTTGTTTGTTTTGGGTCTTTTGCGTTGCTTGTTCGTTTGGGTTGGGGTTTTCTTCTGCCTTTTGTTTTTTAATATGTGTATTCTTCTAGCATCCAGGGCAAACCAGAACTGACAGCCACAAAATAATGTGCTATGGGAGAAAGCACTGGCCTCTGTGCCTTTTGCATGTGCAGGCTGGCTGGGCTTAATGCATCAGTGTGCATGTTAAGTGAATACAAAATTGTAAACTCTAGAGAGGACCAGAGGAAGAGGGATGCAGAGACCATGATCTCACCCAGTTCTCCTGCAGTGTCACTGATGTTCCACTACCAACAGATAGGCAACAAGCCCTGTGTCTTCCAGCCCAGGCCTATCACCATTTTGCTGGGAATTACTAATTCTTGGGGTGGTGTTTCTAGTCTGTGACTCCGGGCTTTGAGCAGTCTCCAGGTCTCCCTCCATCCTGATTCCCCTGTGATCTTACATTGATCTTTCTCTCCTATTCCCAGAAGCATTATGATTACAGGCTGGACACAGACCTGCACAATGATGAGGATGCCCACCGTAATGACTGAGTAGTTCATTACAGGAAAAGAACAGAGAAAAAGGGTGCTTGAGGGTACAGAAACAATCTTCTGTGAATGTTTTATTTACGTCCAGCACATCGAATCTGATGCCCTAATCAGGGTGTTGGAGGAGCAACCTCCAGAGTTTCATGTAACCATTCCAGATGCCAAATTAATTTTTGCAGTTTACAGCTAACAATCAGTCATACACTACTCAGTTGTTAATTTCTTTTGTTTAGCTCATTTGGATAATTAAAGTACCACAAAATCCATGGTATCAGCAGGTCTCAACCAGACCTCCTGCTGGCTCTGAACTCTCTTTCAGGTATCAGAAAATAAAGCATTGAATAATACTACAAGGAGGACTCCAAGTAACTCATATTTTATGTTTCATGTTGTTCTAATGACAAGGTCACATAGTCAGCAGTGTGATCAATGAAAATACAATATGCCTTTGGAAAAAGGCCAATGTCAGCCTGTGGAAAGGGCAATCAAGGGAACTGTTTCATAATAATGCACTTCATGGGCTGAGAGCAGAAATCCCAAAGCTCTTTACCAAAAGGAGCTGAAGACCAGTGACTCAAATTGCTAAGTTAAAAAAAACAAGTCAATGGCAAGTCTCTGGCAGTGTATACATGGGTGTGATGTCCTATGATTTGAACACACATCTCTCTCTCATGCATACTACATTTGTGTCAGCATCATTTTGCTATGGCTCAGAAAGCCTATCCTCAGCAAATACCTAGAGCTAACAACTGTTCTGCATTTAGTTGACATGCACATGGCTGTGGTAAGCCTGGCCAATCACTGCTATCTCTGCTAAGACGCAGGAAAAAAAAAAAATAAAATCCACAGATGTTTAATTGTGTCAGCTTGCCTAACCATTTGAAGTAATTAATTCTGCAGACTATTTTTAACTAAGTCTACACAAAAACAACATCATTCCTTCCTATTGCTTGTTCTTTGCTTATTGTGTATATTGCATCTTTCAGAATCACAGACAACACACAAATGCTGCAGCACACGACACCCTCAGCAAGCAAACTGCCTGCTTTTCTTAGTCCCCTCTGTGGCCTTTCATGATTAGGAGTAAGACGCTTCTTTTTGTTATCAGGAATCTGTCCACTTGAAGAAGGTTTTGAAAGCAGATAAGAGTCACTTTTTCACAATGCAGATAAGGTGAAAACAGCTGATGAGAAAGGTAAAGCTAGGGAAGGATAAAGCAAGGCTGTAGTGAAAAGTAACACATTAGAGAAGGGTGGACTGCAAAGTCCAGCAGAGCTCTGTGAGAAGTTTCTGTTCATTTATAAGACTGAGAAAAGGACCACTGGTAGAATAGGTTTGGGTTTTTTTGACTCTTAGATTGGCATTAATAAGAATACACCAGCTCAGTTCTTGGCTCCTTTTTCCTGTCTTTTTCACACACATGACCCACAGAGAATGTGAGGAAGCAGGAGCACTGCCACCACACTCCAGCAGGACAGAGCTCAAGTTTAACACATTCTGGTGACCCTAAAATAGGGATTCAATATAAAGGCATGGTAGAGTTTGTGAGTAAATGAAGCTGCCTGTGAAGGCAGTATTTGTAGCCACACTGCACACTCCTAGCTCTACCACTGCCCACAGGCCACTACGGTGCAATTATATGTTTGACCGCTACAGCAATCAATATGTTTGCTCTCTAAGGGAAGGCCCAAAAATCCAACATTTTTACAGCCTTGTTGGCCCCAGGGCCAACCAGCTGAATGCCTGTGCAACTTGGGCTCCTAGGGGCTCTGCCAGGAGCTGATCCCAGCTCTGAACCTCAGCCACAGCACTTACTGGTGCTCCCGCTTCAGGGAGCTGGCAGCAAGCAGCTGCAACAGGATCTCTCTCCAGATTTCCAAACATCCAGGGCTTTTGGGGAGGGCTTAGACTGCTTGCAAAATCAGGCACTGAGATGCCTAGACCATTTGCACTTCACTGGTTCTCAGCTGTGGGAAGTGACTCAGCAGCTGTTCATCTCCTCTCAGGACTTCAGTGCTTGAAGTTGTCACAAAGAAAGGATGATGTGCCGCTTGCGGTGCCTCACTGGTGCTCCCACAAGACACTATGCTCTGCTCTTTGTAGTTACTGAGTGATGAAGTAGTTATGGGCATCTACAGGCAACAGGTTGCAGACCTTGTAAAGGCAGCTGAGGATCAGAGAGAAAACAGCCATAAATGTTTTGTTTTGCATTGTCATTTTAAGGTGAGCTCTGGAGTCAAGTGGTGTTAGTTGGGGTGATTATAAAATCTGCATTCTTTGCCCTCAGGTTTGTGAGGATAGACTAAGTAACATGAATTCTAAAAGCTTATATACAGAAATTAAATGCAGATAATTCCCTGCCCTTTTCAAAGTTTCTCTTTTTTCTTTTTTTTTTCTCCTTTCCTTCTTTTTTTAAATGTTTGGATTTGTCAAAGATGAAACTTACGTTCACTGGACTTTGCCCCTGAATGCTGGAAGGCCAAACTAACCACCCAGGGAGCTGGAAATGGATGCAAAGGCCATAACTAATGCCAGAAAGGTAAACCACTGTGACAGTAATAGTCTGTGGTCAAGATGCAGTGCTCAGCTTGAACAGGAAAAGAGAGGATGCAAAAAGGCTCTTTGTTTGATTAATTGCTGGGTTCAAATGCTTGGAACTAATGAAAGGTTGATTTAAAATATGAAAAACTGAGGTTTGAGTTAAATTTCTGTTTCATCATAGAATCAGAGAATCATAGAATCGTTTGGGTTGGAAGGAACCTTAAAGATCTAGATCCAACCCCCCTGCCGTGGGCAAGGACACCTTCCACTAGATCAGGTTGCTCAGAGCCCCATCCAACCTGCCCTTGAATACTTCCAGGGATGGGGCGTTACAGCTTCCCTGGGCAACCTGTTCCAGTGTCTCACCACCCCCACAGTGAATAAATTCCTCCTAATGTCTTATCTAAGTCTCCCCTCTTAAAGTTTTAATCCATTACCTCTTGTCCTCTCACTACACGCCCTAGTAAAAAGTCCCTTCCCAGCTTTCCTGTAGGCCCCCTTCACTGCTTTTGCTGGAAAGCTAATTTCCAGTCTTTAGCTCCAACATTACTGGTTGCCTTTTCCTGCATTATATGCTCTTTCATATGATTTCCTTTTCACATGGCTGCATTCCTTCAGCTGTAAGTTTCAAAGCTGCTGACCCTGGGACTCACAGCAGTGTGCAAGCCTCATATGCATCTCATAAGTGATATTACAAGTTTGTAGTGTTCATTTTAAGCAATTACAGAAAGAAGACAGGAGGAGAAGATGGTGGACCGAATTGGTCTAAAGTATATTTACATGTGTTTATGAATGTCTTAGGGAAACATGGGAATGCCTTTGATCAGCCAACCATCAAGAGGCAGAAAAGCACCAAGAGACAAATCTGCTTATGGAAACACAGTATAGTCATTAAACACAATGATTTAATAGCCAGTGTTGATCCTTCCTGGTCAACAGAATAACAAAGAGTTCCACAAAAAATACCCTTGTTCTAATAACCATATCCAGTCCTTTATTGGCAATGGAGATCTATCAGGAAAGTGAAATAGGAGGAGCTTTGAGACACGTGTAAGTCTGCAGAATTAAAGAGCCCAAACAATTCCTGTTTTCTTTGTGTAGCATGAACCTCTAAAGCCAGAGGGATGTCATGATGTTGGTGCATATTCTCACTGTGAATGACTAATATATAGAGTATCATGTTCACCAGTCTGTAGCAGATTGCCATGCAGAGCCCAATCCAGTAGGAACTCCATCCATCCATCCATCCATCCATCCATCCATCCATCCATCCATCCATCCATCCTTTGTATGGAGAAAGGCCGTTCCACACCTGCAATAAACAAGACATTTACAAGGCATTGTATGCACCTGGGATATAAAACCTGGACTGTAAAAACTTGTCCATATATAAGTAAGGAGACTGCAAAGCAAGGAGTGCTCAGATTAGCCCCATGGCTGGACAAAAAGCAGAACACGTGTGCTTACATGCACTGCACCCAGGCACTGGCATGCAAGCCTCGAGATGCGAGCCTGGGGCTTGCAGCATTTGCTAGCATTCTTGGAGTGGCAGATTTTTCATTTTCTCTGGGGGACATCAGCAAGGACAAGAATTTGTGAAGAGTTCCCACCACCGTAAGCTATTAAATATTTATTTGGTTGGAGCTGTCAGCATCAGGAAAGAACAATTCAGTCAGGGTGTTTGACACATAATGTATGAAGCAGCTGATAACCTTGAAAGTGTGGCCCCAGAAGCAGCCCTGCCTTGAGAATTAAAATGTTCCCACAGGATGCAGATTGGACTGAGCAGAGGGGGGAGGGTTGGGAGCATTACTGAGGAAGAGTAGGGTAAAAAAGTCTCAGGCAGGGCAAAGCAAGGCTTTGTAGGGTGGAACTGCAGAAGGTGAGGATTCTGACCCCCATAGGTAGCCCTCCCCACTGCTGTGTCCTCTGCAAGGGGGTTTTGTACATGGGTGCAGAATGCCTTACAGCCCATGTGCCTGCAAGCCAAGAGGCTTGTCTTGCTATAACCTGCTCCCACCCTGTCCTTATAAGTCGTGTGGAGGAGTGAGGAGCAGGCAAGGCGCTCGCTCGCCTTCAGGTGCCTTCACAGGCTGGCTGAGCCAGCCCAGCTTATCACTGCTGTGAGAGAGACAGTGGAGCAGCGATCACACGGCAGCCTTGGAGATAGCTCAGCTAAACATCCTCCTCCGTGACTTCAAGAGCACAAACAGCACCTCGCACTCTCCACCAGCCATGCCCTCTTAGCCCGAGTCCTTGGGAGCTCATCGAGGCAGAGGAGAAGGAGGGGGGTCTGCAGTAAGGAGAGACCAGAGAAAAATGAGTTCATGCAGGTTCAGCTGTGCAGCTGCTGAGGTTACAGGAAGCCTAGTTAGGCACACAGTTGGAATTCAATGCTGCATTGGCACTGTGTGCACCTCCAACTTGGGTGTTTCTTGTAGCAGTTGGCCATGTTTCTGTCCAATCAAGCCTTCCTTCTGTGTGACCATGTGGAACAGATCAGCTTCTCCTCCTGTGGGTTTCACAGGAAGCCTGCAGAGCTCTTTGCTGGGCATACAGAACCTCAAGTTACCACTATTAGGCCAAAACATCCTTTTTTTTTTTTTTTTTGTGGAAAAATCCTTTGGATAGGGCCAGGAAAACTGTGTGGTTTCTGCAGTGGTGTTCTGTCTTACAATTTTGAGCCATTTTCTCTCTCCTGAAGCTCACAAGCCAGGTTTACAGCTGAGTGAGGTTGCCATGATTTCCGCTTCTGGCTGCTGCCTTTTTGGAGCATCATTTTAAGAGGAAAAATAAGTTGGCATTAATTTGAAGCAGATTCCCAGTTGGGGTCCACAAATAGGAGCCCATAGTTAGGGACACAGCCGCCATGGCTTTTTTCTTTCTCTGGATCCCTTATGCTGCCTGGGGGTGAGGAAAGGGAGGAAGATCTGCAGGAGGGTGGCTCCAGGCCAGCTCTCAGAGACTAAAAAATTCCTCATTTCAAATTGTGCCTAGCAACTTTGCATCCATTTAGAGTTTGGGCCTTCCCTGGTGAGTGTTATTTTTCCACAATGCTGAAATAGAAGTGTGTCAATATATGAAAGAGGTTTGGTTTGCTTTTTTTCTTTTTCTTCCCCTTTACTACATTTGAAAAACTGCAGCCACCGGGATAACTGGTTAATTCAGTCCTCAGGAGCATCCATATAACCTCTGATAGATTTTTCAGGGATTTTTGTGCTGTTTTGATCGGCAAATGGCTTCCGTTTTGTGCTATTAATCCTGGTGCATAGATAGCAACACAGACATCCACTGTACACCAGGAAGATGCTTCTGTCCCATCAGGAATAGGACTGAGATCAAGGCCAAAGATGCTGGTTTACTGCTCTATAGTATCCTGGTACACCCACAGCAGCCGTGTGCAGCTCAGGTCTCCACATCTCAGGATGGATGTAGAAGGGTTAGAGAAGGGCAATTAAAACAGCCAAGAGGATGGAGAAGCTGCCTTATGAAAAAGACTACTGCTCCCCTGTTTGGAGACAATACCAAGGTTCTGTATGATCAAGGTTTATAAAACCATGGAGGCAGTAGATAAAACATTATTGTGGAGATGTAAATGAAACCCCACAATCATAGAATCATCAAGGTAGGAAAAGACCTTCAAGATCATCAAGTCCAACTGTTTGCCCTACAACCCCTAACCACTAAACCATCTCCCTCAGCACCACATCCAACTGGTTTTTTTAACACAATACAAGAAGTCGAGGGTGAGAGCACTAAATGAATCTAGTAGGAGATCTCTTGAAAACAGGTATTGTAAAGTCCATCGTCACACAAAGGATGGTGAACTTCTGGACCGTCTTGCCACAGAAGAGTGTGGAGTCAGAGAGCATCAGCAAGTTCAAGAAGGGATGAGAAATTAATGAACAACACATTCATACATGGATACTGAAAAGGATACACAGGTATAGATACAATAGCTGTGATTGCTGGGAAAGTTCAAAGGAGAGTGAACTACAGAAAGTGGCCAGGTTCTCACACTTTCCCTGAACAGGATCTCCTGCCATTGCCAGACACCAGGTAGTGGGCTAAGTGGATCACTGACATGATCCAATGGGGCATTCCTCCTATCCTGCATTTCCCTGGAAAAAAAAGTGCTAAAAAATCCAACAAACACATCTATGTACTGTGTACCACAGGATCTCCATACTATCCAGCCAGTGGCCCCCACCATTGAGATTGTCACCAGGAAGGACAAATGTAATGTTGATTGCTGTCCTTCTGGAATGAGAGTAAGACAATTTAATAACAAATAAATAAGTGCCACAACCAAGGCTACCTGAACTTTAACACGTAAGCTATAAACAAAATTGGCTTTTATTGCCAGTCCCCTCAAGTCTTCTAAGATTCTGCCTCACAGAAATTTGTTTTGAATTCTTTTCCAACAAATAACTACATCTATAGATTTTAGCAGATACTTTAACTAGTCTCCGTTCTCAATGGGAAAACTACATGAATTAAAAATCAAGGCTTTTATAGGTAGGGAAAGATGTAAGTGATATTAGATTACTGAGTAAAAAAGGGATCCTTCAGTAGCCAGACCTTCAGCTGAAATCCTGCAATTATGCAAGGTGGGGCTCTTTTGAAAGGTCTCAGAGGAAGGCTTGCCAGTCTCACCATGAAAATACGCTTCCAGCAAACAAATTAGTGTGTCTCTGTAGCTGTTGCTGCACAGAAAGGGAAAGAAGTGGAAGTCCTTTGGGGCTATTAGCGAGAAAAGAAAAAAAAAAAAAGAACACCAAAGCACATGCCCTTGGAAAGACTTGTCGACCAAACCCACAATCTCTATGAAGAAGCAAAATAAAAACCAGGAGTGAATCAGCAAATCCCCGGGCTCACTGGTCTGCTGTTCAAGCAGTATGTAACCATGCAGATTGTACAGCTGCAATGTATCCTCACCAATTGATACATCTCTAGTCTGAAAATTTTATTAGTGATTATGGTATCCTTTCTAATCACCTTCACAGCAGAAATGTGGGTTCCAAGTTCTTATTCACTTAAGACATTGGGAGAGTACAGGCTGGTCCTTCCAACTGTAGGCTGCAGGGCAGGAGCTTATCATTGTTACTTGTCTATAAGATGTCATTATTTGTTGTTGTCATGGTATTTTACCAGTTGTAAGAGTAATTAGATCCCCGTAGACATGGTATTGCCGATCCCAGCAATCTTTACTGGCTTAATTATGGGAATCTTCAAACAAGAAGCATTGTGTTTGTTGCTGTCTGAGCCACTGTGTTTCACCTGTGCTCTTGTCCATGTTCAAACGAACTTGGAAACAAGCAGTCAAGCCAAGGGGCTCAGCACATCAGTTCTCTGCAGAACTGCAGCTTTAAGGAAAACCATGAAATATTGTGCATCTTGAAACTTATCTTAACAAGAGAAACCAGCATTATAAGCATGGATTCAGCCATCTCCTCCAAAACTTACTTAAGGGTCAACCTATTTGTAGCTCATAGGAGTCCGCTTTCATCCCTCTGTGACTTCTCTCCTGCTCCTCAGTCCTAAGAGTCAGCCCAGAACTCAAAGGGTATAAAGAGTCTTATCCAGATCCTCTGTAGGGACAGAGATTTCACCCTTAGAGACCTTAGGAAACACAGTGTGGTTTAGATGCATGAACTTTACTGACTTTCAACGTAAAAATGATATTCTGTGGCAGGTTTAATGGAAAATAAGGATGAAGATCAGAAAGAAGCATCAGTATATCCTCTATGTTATAAATATGCAATGCTTTCAAAAAGATGGGCTGCCTTCAGTTCTTTATTGCTGCCTGTCCCTTCCTAGGTAATAAAGTTCTACATGTTTAGTGAGGGTTTACTGTGACAAATCTGTATGTTTTGTTGTTATAGGGAATTCTGTAAAACACTACCCTCAAGTTATTTTTAGCTTGCTATCAGCATGTTCAGTACAAGCAGATTGGAACACGGCCACCTATTTCATAAACAAATCAAAACAAAGAAAGGGGGGAAAAAACAAACCCCAAGTCATACCCTTGTCCTCCTGACAACACTGAATCCATCATGATGCACTGCTGCCCTAGTTAGGGGTAAAAGTATTTAACCTGTCATTGGACTAGGTAGCATGACATTGAATTGCTGGTCAATTTATTCACAGCACAGCAGAGAATCAGTTGCAGATAAAACAAATAGACCCCTCACCTCCCTAATAAGCTCAAATGTCTGCTCTCTATTCCGGATAATTCATCTCTGTCTGCTGTAAAGTACACATCACCTGTACCCCACTCAGGAACAGTAAACACTTACTCATTGTAATGAAGCGGACTGCCTCTGGCAGATTAATTGCTTTGACTTTCCTCCTCCCTAAGTAAAACAGTTTCTAGGGTTTTTTCTGGATATGTTATTTCAGTGCTTCATCCAAACACTTGGCAGAGGAGCAAGTGCCCTAGACACTCCTTAAAACTCCAAGACCAAGCTCTTCATATTATTTAATATTTTTGTAGGCTTGGCTTAAAAAAATAAAGTGCTGTACTGAGCTGTGGTTTCAAGGAATTCTCTCTGTGATTTTTTTATTTTTAATGATTTTGCCTAATTTCCTCCTTTTGTTATTTTGCTTTGTGGGGGTTTTGTTTTTGTTTTGTTTTGTTCTAAACCAGTTATGTAACACAAACCTTTCATGAAGATATTTCTGTTCCTGGCTGCTGTATTTTTCTGAAGTCCTCCCAGCGAAGGCAACTTGAGTTACTTTGAGTCACATCACTGACCTTGAGTGAGCCTGGCACCCGTGACAACCCTGTACTTACTTTTGTGCAATACTAGAACTACTTCAAATCACAGCCATGTAGTAGAGTGAAATGCACAATAAGGGCTTTCCATAGCACTGTGAGAGAACTTGCTTATCCTTTCTGGACACTCAGAAAGGAATTCTGGAAAGGCCATGGAGGACCACAGGTGGTCTATAGCAGTAGCCTGCAGCCACTCTACGAAGTAGTATGTATGCCCACTTGACCATCTAAGCTGACCGATCCAAGCTACAGAAGGGTTTTGTGTGCAGATGGCAGCTAAAGTAGGGCAACACCTGTGCTCTAGCTCAAGTTAACATTGCAAAGAGAAACACTTTTGAAGTAATAGATAAAGGATGCTTGAGAAGCCATATGGTCAAATGATGACAAAGCTACCAGGTGTTCGCATTGAGATTACCTTTCATCAGCCCCAAATGGGATGTGCTTCAGTGAGTTACAGGTGAGCATCCATGTGGCTTTAGTGATCTGCAGAATGGTGCTATCATGTTTGCTTGTCTTGCAGAGGAATAAGGGAAGGTTATTTCAGCAATGCAGGATTTGCAAACTTTTTTGAAACCTTTGGATGGAAGGTGTATGTGTAACTTCTGATTCCTGTTCTCACCATTGCCAGAACATATGCATGGGTAGCCTCAATTTATGGTGCTTTCTGCTTTCTCTGCACTGATGAATATCAGTTCCACTTCATTGGTACAGGATGCTGACACCATCTGCAATACAAATCCTCTTCCTAGCCCATGCACCTCAGCGTGGAGTGGAGAGTTACAATACAAGAGGAAAAACAACCCTTTGCCTCTGGTCCCTCACACTAGCACAGCCACGGAGTCAATTGCCTAAGCAGCAGGAGTCTGAAAGATGGAACTGTGCCCCAGGACACCACTCTTCCATGGTTCATGCGATCAGAAGGAGAAGCTGGGGTCTTCCCTGGCTGTACAGATAACCTCAGGAGTTGGGGTAGTGCCTATCCCTTACTCTCTCACACAACTGAATAACACTCATTTGGCTACCAGCTTGTCTTTGCTACTTGCCTGACTTTTTATTTTTCACAATAGTTTGTAGCCATCTCCTGTGGAGATAGTCTGTAGCCTCTGATCTTCACGTGATTCAGCAGAGCAGTTCTGTGTTCCTACTCAGAACAGCAGAAATGGTCACTGGTGCTGCAAGTTGGACCTCTTTCTGGGAGAAGGCACCATCCTGCCTCTACAGAGGAGAAAGCTGGCTCTGCTGAGGGAGCACAACGTGCCCCTATATGCAGAGGAAAGATACCTCATACATCTCTCTACAAGGCACCTTCTGCATAGTGCAACAGCAGTATGTTTTGTGCCAGGAGTGAGAAACATCACTATATAGTGAGTAAAGGGATTGGTAAGGACAATTCCTGTGCCTTAAAGGGTACAAGGAAATCAGCACATGCTATAGCAAAATGTTCAACAAAGAGATTTTCGGATGTGTAGGCTGTGTAGGATGACAGGATTCAACTCCCCTGGCTGGTTTGTGCACAGCCCCGTGCCTCCTGTCAGTGCAGACATTCATCTCCTCCGGACAAAGAAGCAGGCATGACTGATTGAGGAAAAAGAGAAATATTTTTTCAAGCATTGCTTTGAGGTCTGAGGACCACAGGGTCATTTTTGTAAGATTCTCTTCAAAGGGTCGTTGGTCTCTGCAGGGTTTCCTCCAGTCACTCCCAGGACCACTCGTAGTGCAGAGGGTGCAGCCCACTGCACTAATGGTGTGGCTCGCTGGGTGACTTGACTTCAAAATCTTAGTGGCAACGTAATGACTAGCAGTATTGGCTCAAAGGCTGAATCCAAACAGCAGTTGGGGCTTCTGTGCTGTGGATGATGACACCTTCTGGAAACAGGCAAGCTTCCTATGAACTTCTGAATGTTAAAATCCCCTTATAAAAATAAATCAGCTTCAGAGAAAGCCCAAGAAAAATAAATAGGCTTTGGAGAAAGCCCAAGGGCATATTTCAGAGCACTTTAGATTTTAGCCCCTACTGCCAGCTATCCATCTGTCCTGCTAATGTACTTCATTACGCAGCTAGGTAATGAGCCTACAACTCCTTTACTGGTGGGATTATAATTGTGAGGGGACAGGGAGTCAAACTTGTTATGTGGGACTCAGGGGGGAAGGACCATAGGGGCATTTTCTCATGTTTCATTTAAACACAGTTTGAGTACACATTGTTCCAGTGAAGTTATCCCCGTTAGTAAGAAGTATGTCCTTTTTCCTCGCCATGGGAAAGCTGAACTGTGGCTCAAAGGACTTGCCACAAGAGCTCTCAGAGGTGATGTTTCACTGACATGAGGTGGTGCCTCTGGTTCTGGCAGTGCTGCCTCAACATAGCATGGTAACAGGTAGACTGATCAGGGCAAGGGGAACATGATTTTTGTATTATGTTTTGTCTGCAAATTAAGAGATTTTAGATTGTCCTGGTTTTGGTGGGGATAGAACTAATTTTCTTCTTTGTAGCTAGAATAGCATTGTGGTTTGGATTTAGTATGGGATTTGGTATGAGGAGAATGGTCATAATATACCAATATTTTTAGTTGTTGATAAGAAATCAAGGACTTCTCAAGGAGGGAGCATATGTAGGACAGCTGATCCCAACTGACCAAAGGGATATTCCACACCATATGACATCATGCTCAGCATATAAACCCAGGGGAAGAAGAAAGAAGCAGGGGGGATGCTGAGAGTGGTGACATTTATCTTCCCAAGTAACCATTACTTGTGGTGGAGCCCTGCTCTCCTGGAGATGGCTGAACACCTGCCTGCCAATGGGAAGTAGTGTATGAATTCCTCCTTTGGCTTTGCTTGCGTGTGTGGCTTTTGCTTTACCTATTGAACTGGCTTTATCTCAACACACGAGTTTTCTCTCTTTTACCCTTCTGATTCTCTCCCCCATCCCAGCAGGGGGAAGGAGGGAGTGAGCAGCTGTGTGGGGCTTAGTTGCCAGCTGGGGTTAAAACATGACATTGATACACAGCTTAGAAATGCTCCAGCTCCAGCAGTCCCAGCTTGCCTTTTGTTCATGCCTAGAAACTACTCAGCTGGCACAGGTGGCTTCTTAAGGTTCAAGCAGTGTGGACAGGGTACAGCACGATCAAGGTTTGGCCAAGCGCCTGCTCCTCCACAGTTCCCTTCACCTCCCACTGTCCTGTTTGCTGGCTGAAGAGATCCCTACAGATTACATTTACAGGGGTCAGCCTTTCCCAGGCTGTTTTGGGAATTTACCCTTTTGAAAAGGAATGGTAGCAGTAGGCACATACACCTGTTATCACCCTTTAGCATCCTCTAGAATGGTTAGAAACTGATCTTTGTAGTGGTTTATGGATTTAAAAGCTGTTGTGCTTTCAGTTAATTCCTTCGTTTTATCCACTTGAGTCATTGATGACCTGATTGTTTTAATTTTAGTGACTTTTGTCTTCCTTGGAATGGCATTGCCCATTGGTAGTCAGTTTACCATCTAAGTAAGCTAAATATAAAAATCATTATATCTTGCAGTCATGGTGGGGAAAGTGGATTTGTAGTCTAAATATTTTTGTATCAGATTTTGGCATTATGAATGCAGAAAGAGCTGCCTTTGAACTCCACTTAGCTACTGAGAAGTGGTACTTCTGCTTTATGTCACTGAGGCATCGTATATAGATTTCCAGTAAGGTTCGGATCTGACCTACTATGAAATCGCAATGTCAGAATAAATTGAATGTTTTCAAGTACATTTCTTGCATAAGTGCTTGCCTTAGTTTTAAAATAATAACCAAGTTGATATTTTAGTAATTTTACATTTCTCCTTGATTATGAGCTTCTTGTGCTTATAAAAGTCAACTCTAAAAGTATTATACACATGCTACACTTTCAGAAGAAGTGAAGAACAATTGAAGCTGAAAATTGTCAGTAACTTTGACAACAGAAATCAGAGCCATCAGAAGAGGCATGCAAATGATAAGACTTTCAAAATGAGAAGTTACTCAGGAAAGAGCTTGATCTCAGGGCAACATGCAGGCTGGCCCCACAGGCGGGCAGCTCAGGTCTCCTGACAGTCAGCAGTGCTCCAGTTTCAAGGTAAGTGTCTCTTTCTCTTACACTATGATGCTTCAAATGGAATTGAGTTTCCTCTAAGCTTTATGCTTGATGGAGCAAAATAATGTTCTAATTGTTGAAAGACTGGCTATTGGCCATAGTAACTTAAAAAAAAAAAAGAGTCTGCTGAATTCTAAACCAGACAAAAATCCTTATACTTGGGCTGGCTTTAACGTCACCAAACAGACTTAGTGTTAGCTGTGGTGCTGCCACAGATCAGCTTGTATCTAATACTGTCAAAGAAATACCCCCATCAGAGAGCCCAGTTCTCCAGTAGGACCACCCTGCTGGGGAAAACGTTGAAGAACAATGATCAGGCAGAAATAAAAGGCCAAGCAGCTGCACTGCTTGAAAAATAGAAGCCCACGCTGAAAGAACAAGGGCTGCCTAGGACTGCTTGGGCAGCCAATACTGTACCAACAGCAGGAAGCAAAGAAAAGGTGTAATTCTGCCATCAGCTCTCCAGTGTGACAAATTACAGTGTGATCACATTACCTAAGGCACATTTATGCTGTATTCTGTTTTTTCATCAGGATAAATACCTGATTTGGTTCATTTTTGAGGAAAATAATGACATTTATTGGTTAATTGGGTTATTAATAAATGTTGCATACCACATGTATGCATACTGAATGGTTTCTCTCATGAACTCATCATATGCCCTTTGAAACTGCTTATCTTCTCATCCTTTGTGAACAATAAATCTAGGCCATGATGAACAGTGATACAGGCACCCAGATACACAGAAGTTCCCACCACCCATTCACCCTGGCTTGTCAAGCCTCCAAAACCAGAGAGAGGTTGTTGACATCCCTGGGAGGTACCTCATGTACAGCAGCATCTCTGCTTTGCCAGGCTGGCCTAGTATTACGGAAGGCTGGGGATGCCCTACCAGCAGGGCAGCAGCTCACACACACACACCCACTCAAGCCCTTTTGCAATTACTGTGCAAATTTTTTCTCACCTCACTGGGGCATTGAGTGTGTTTTAACAAACATCTCACAGCTTTGGTTATCTCTGCACACAAAGAGAGAACTAATTTAACCTGGACAGATGAAGCCTGAGACTTTAAGCTTTTGGGTTTTTCTTTAATATTTTCAGGCTCATGAAATGAGTGAATGACCCCTACGCTCATTTTTCCCCTTGCTTTTCCTTCAGCTTAGGTTGTCCTTTGTCCCATCTAAGCTAGAAACAGTATCTGCAAACATGCCGGAACAAGTTCCACCACTGTTTCCTTAATCCAATCAAGCGGAGTTTAGTCCTACTGAGAACTGTTTTAGCCAAACTGCTTTAGACCTGTGCCGGAGGCACCAGTCACTCAAAGCAGGAAGCTCCTCAGTGCTAGCACGGCTGAAGTCTCATCTGCCATAGATTTGCATCCTGTATCTCTTAACCTTCCCTGCATTCTCTCCCTTTCTGATCTGTGCCACAGCCTCTCCTTCACCCCTGTGACTGCAGCCTGGAGAGGACAGCCATGCTGGCAGGTTGGCTGGGAATTGCCTTTGGCATGGACTAGGGCTAAGTTCTTGCTGCCTACCTGCCAGTGGCAGGCTCTTGACCATGTGTGTACGTGTGTGTCTCTCTCCCATCTACCCACATGCCAGTATTCTGAGTTATCCCTCACAGCTCTGAGACCTCTGCCTCCTCTCAAATTTGTTTAAAATTAGCTTATGGATGTAAAAGCTATCAATGCCTGTGTGTGAGGGGCAGGGAGGGTAGGGCCATAGAGACATAGTTGTGTAAGCATAATACACTTAGGAAAACAGGCTAAAAATAATAAAGCTACATCATCACATTTTTTCACAATGCTTCACAAGAACTGGAGTGGTATTTAGAGCTGTGGTGTAACAAATCCCTATTAAAACCAAAGGGAAGTAGGTGAGGACAGAAAAGCAACCTCCATCCTGCTTGTTCTGCCAGGCAACACCAGACCATGGTGCAGGAGCCCCTTGCACCATCCTGTTCCATACGCCCCCACTTACACACAGGCTGCAGGACGGGTGCTGAGCAAAGTCCTTGGCTGCTTCTCTTGGGGTTAGCAGGAAGAGACCTCATTAAAACCTCCTCTTGGCTGAAAGGCTCCCCTACCTCCTAAACAGGTTTTTGAAGACAGCTCATCAACTAGGTGTTAATCTGTGTTCCCCCCAGGCAGGCTAACTAATTACCCAAGTTCACAGGCTGATTCTCTGGGTCCTCTGCTTGCATTTGCATGAAGGACAAATAGGACCATTCAGGAAAGGTAAGACTGTAGGAGTAGTGGGACTGTTCAAACAAAAGCTTTACTAAAGTTAAGGGTAGCTGAATACAAAATCGTGTGTGTATTCACCTCTAGTTCTGCCTTTTTTTAAAACATTGCTGCCCTAAGATGACTAACGTTTAGCGTTTTGTGGTTTGGGAGCCTTTGCCCATGGAGGTGGTTGGCACATGAAAGGAAGGCTCGTGCTGCAAGCAGCTGAAGCACTGAGCGTAAGATAAGAAGAAAAGAAAGACACAGATAAGAAAGGACCACAAATAACTGCTGAGACTGCATCTGCCAGTACAGCAGGCGGTGGTCTCAGCACACTGGGAGTTGAATCACTGCAAAGCGCTGCATAGTAGAGTGTAGATAGGGGCTAAGCAGTGCCTTCTTCAGCAGAGCCTGCAGAAAGAGAAGAGAGAGGCTTTGGGCATGGGGACCCTGCACAGTGGTACAGAAGAAAGTGTTTGGCTGCAAACAAACCTACAGGACAATAGCTAATGGCACTGAGTGCAGTTCAGAGGTGGGAGTCAATTTCTCAGTGAGTGATGAGCAGAAAAGAAAGGCCACTTGTTTCTCTGCTGCCATTTTCCAACCCCTTGCACCCATGGAACATCTCTGGCCATGATGAAAGGGACAGGAGTGGGGCCATGGCTGAGCCACCAGCCACCACTTGCACTTCAGGACTTTGTTTTCCCCCTTGAAAATTTGCTGTACCTAAGATGGGTAGACAATTTTAGGACGCTACAGATCATTCCTTTTCTGAAGCTATGTTTTTCTGTGGAGACAGTCAGCTGGTCCCATTCTCTAAGCAATAAGGGATAATGCTGAAGCAAGGGCACTTATGTTCCTCATTTATATCCATCTCCCAGGGGTGTCTTTGTGGCAGGTTGATTTGGTGCAAAGGAATTGAACACCATGCTGGGTGTCTGTGCCATATGAGACCTGAAGGAAAACAGGACAGATGCTTTCTGGTAAAGGGAGGAAGAAAAAGCTGACAATTCATGTGGTGCAGTGCTGTGAGGGCTGCAATAAAAAGAGGAGTCGACATTTCTCTTTGACGGAGCCACGTTCCAGTGGCTAAACAGGCTTTATAGTAAAAAAAAAAAAAAGCCACATTGATGCTGCAGTAGAAAATAGTGAGCGCACACTTTTATTATCTCATTAACTCCCTCTCCCCCGCACCCCGGGATCCATTGGCTCCAAGTCTAGCAACAGGGTACAATAACGTTCCCAGCAGAAACAGCTGGTACCGAGACAGAATGGTGTCTGAAATGGCCTGAGAAACACCATCACCGGGTGGCAGTTATCAGCTGTATGCAAACGCTGCACTTGGGCAAGGCAGCCTAGGAAAGGATAAATAAATACAAGTAAAGTACAACTTAGCAAAGAAAGGATTTGTAGCTGAAACCTCCTTTTTGGTATAGATGGAAGGGGAGGGAGTAATACACAGCCCTGTTAAGCTAGTCTGTTGGCTTCAAACCAAGGTAATGAGGCATGCGGGTGCTTTGACGAGGAGCCAGAAACTGCATTTTGCCACCAATTTGACTTCTACCTTTTTTGTCTCTCTTAAGCTGACAGTAAATTCCTCACAGTCCACTGAGCATATCAAAATGGGGCTCAGGCTAGGTCTAATGCACTGTTAATTGGGGATATAACCTTTTAAAGCACTACTAGGAAAATAATTCACTTAATTAAATATTTCCAGTTGTGGAAACCACCCTCTAGGCAAATTGCACCACCTCTTCCCTCTTTGCACACACAAAATATAGAACAAAAATGGATATGCTCTTTTTCACACGCTGTCTCCCTCACTCACTCCTTCTCAGCTGTCCTTCCTATGGCTGCTTCCACAGAAGGGAAGATTATGCTAGTGACTGGGTCAGAGAAGTGGGAGGGTGACCTCCTGGCTCTGCTGCCCACAGCCCTGGCCAAATTTCTTAACCCCTCTTTGCAACAGCTTCTGCATCTATATGGCCTGAAGACAAGCGGTGTCATTCCACCCCATCACTCTGCTCCTTAATTAAGTGTCCACAGAGCAGTTTAGACCTGTAGGAGATGTTATACATTAAGGAATTAAAAGTTTGTTCAGGCCAGAGCCCTGCCAGTCTGTTCCCTGGATAGGATATTGTTCAGGTCTCAAAATCCTGCCTTTGGGGAACTGCAAGTGGCATGACCCCACCACCTAATCAAAGGTGCATGATCATACCAGGGAGCTACTGGTGGCCTGCATTGGCAGGGTCTGTGTAGGAGGACAGAGGTGCACGGGAAAATACAGCCAGTCATTTTGTACAAATCTGCCTGACACCTTAGGGAATCTCACCATGGAAGAAAACTTGGGTTTCATACAGCGGCAAGCCTCCTGAAAAGAGAGCATCAAATCTTAAACCTTTCAGGAGTACATTTTTTCTCCAGATGTCGTACCATCACAGCCAGACTGCAAATGTCACCAGTGGGCTTCTGGATCCCATTCATGAGATGAACACACAGTTTCTACTGAAGAAAGTGCATTAGTGATCTTTTAACAACCACCTCTAACTAACTTGCAGTACTTGTCCCACACTCTATAGACTCCTTGTATCTAAAAGGTGCCTGCAGCAAAAAGATTGAATCAAAACATACCTGTGTCTTTGTGCACAGTAGCTGTTCAGTGTTTAACCTGTACCAGGTCCCCAGGTAGGTCCTAGTGGCTGTATTCTGTCCAAGGGCATGTCTGTGCTACCACTGCCATTTGCTAATGTTTCTTCACGACTGAAAAAATGTCCCCACCTCTGTGCATTTTGCCTGCCTCCTGCTAGGTACCACCACAAATATTTACGAATGATAGCTTGTAAGTGAGGAAGGCACAGCATGTCACGCATCCCATTTGCTTGTACTGCTTGCAGACTTGTTAACTTGCTTTCTCCTGTAAACCTTTCAAAGGCTGGGAGATGCTGTCTCCAATGTCCCCCACCAGGGCAGCACCAAATGTCAGTGATGGGAGCCTAGCTTGGGCTCAGGACATCAAGAGCAAAGGCTGCTCCAGGGGCTGCTGCACATGCCAGGTTTGAAGGTAGCACCAAAAGCACTTTGGGGCATCCTGAGCTGTAAAAGGATAACGTTCCTTTGCTGGCAGGAGACACTTGCCTCAGACTTTGATCACTCCTCACAATGAGAGAGCTGGCCAGCTGCAAGATAGAAACTGCATTTCAAGCTACTTGCTCAAAACCTAGGAAGAAAGGGATTTCTTTTTTCCTGTCATAAAAACAAAGGGGAAGTGGGGAAGCCATATTTAAGATCTGGGTAGAAATTTTACTACCCACTCCAACAGGAAGGGTGTTTTCTGACAGGTTGTCCAGGGCCCCTGTTTTTTGCTGCAGCACACCTCCCAGCAGTGCTGGCTCTATCGCTTGATGGTGTGTTTTGACAAGGAGCTGCATTCCTTCCAACATTATAAACTCAGAAGGGGCCAAAGCAATCTCCTCACCTGACTTTCTGCCTCATGCAGGCCACAGAAGAGCCTGAGTTTATTCATATCTGAATTTATTCTACATGAAAATTAGATTGGAATAACCACTGCAGAATTTATCTTTAACAGCCCCCAGAACTAAAAAGCCCTCGGAAAGACAATGTTCTGCTCTCTGAGCATAGCAGTAATTATTTGATCATATGGGACATTTCAGACCCCTTTTTATGCAGGTGCTATGAGTTGTTCTACCTGTGCCCGTTTCTAAGTGAGTTTTAAATATCTTAATCGGTGCCATACGATGCCTCCATGGGAACAGGTGAGTCATTTGGCAGATCATGTGAAGCCAGTTGGTGGGTCTCAGCCCAGGTCATAGTGGAGAGACATCAACATCACAGGGTTCTTCCAAGTGTCCAACCCACAGCCTAAATGGCTGAGGACCCCCCACTGTAAAGAAGACACTCATTACAGAGGTTTATGTAAGATTTGGATAGATGCCTCTGGTCTCTGGCCCTGTCAGTGTGCTACTTTCACTGGCAATGAGCTGGAGCTATTTTTAGGAGTCAATGGGGAAACAAACCTTCCGGTGGTCTCATCGCTTAATTGCTCTCTGTTGCCTTAAGTACAATGACTAACAACTGAAATGGACTTTGGGGTGTTACCTACAGAGCTCTTTAATGGTTTCCTGCTTTTTCTCACTACTTACAAGCTATTTTAAGTTGTTCTACCTTTCCTGGACTGCCCAAGAGGAGCTGTGTTGTGCACTTTCATCAGCTGATTCTGGGAAATATCAGTTACGCTGTTCTGCGGTTAGTAATACGTTTCTTGAAGATTTAAAAATAGCACAGTAGGAAACATTCCCATCTTCTCTCTTCTGGAGGAGAGCTGAGGGGGAGTTAACTCTTTTCTGCTTCACTGGAGCAAGAACTCGTACCGCCTTCAGGTGCTCAGGGGCTGGAACCAGCTACTGGTGCCAGCAGAGCAATGCAATGAGGGAGCCAGATCGGAGCCTGAGCTAAACGAGGCCCTTGCCACTGTCAGAGCCACCGGCAGTCCTGGCACGTGTGGCTGCCATGTCAGTGCAGGACACGGCAGCACTGGGCACTGGGATGCTGACCTGCCTCTGTCCTGCTTTTACAGCGTGCTCAGAGGGCTTCCCAGACAGTGCCCATAGGGTGAGCTGATGCTGATCATAGAATCATAGAAAGGTTTGTGTTGGAAGGAACCTCAAAGACTATCCAGACCCAACCCCCCTGCATAGGCAAGGACACCTTCCACTAAACCAGGCTGCTCAGAGTCCCATCCAACCTGGCCTTGAACACTTCCAGGGATGGGGCCTCCACAACTTGCCTGGGCAACCTGTTCCAGTGTCTCACCACCCTCATAGTGAAGAATTTCCTCCTAATGTCTAGGGGCAAGGAAGGGCAATGAGGGGAAACTAAGGGCAAGGAAAAGCAAGGAAGGGCAAGGAAGGGAAAAGAGGGGTAAGAAAAGTCAAGGAAGGTCAAAGAAGGTTGAAAAAGGTCAAGAAAGGTCAAGAAAGGTCAATGAAGGTCAAGAAGGGGCAAGAAAGGTCAGAGAAGGTCAAGAAGGGTTGAGGAAGGTCGAGGAAAGTCAAAGAAGGTCAAGGAGGATCGAGGAAGGTCAAAGAAGGTCGAGGAAGGTCAAAAAAGGTCAAGGAAGGTCAAGTAGAGGCAAGGAAGGTCAAAGAAGGTCAAGGAGGGTTGAGGAAGTCAAAGAAGGTCAAGGGAGGTCAAGGAAGGTCAAAGAAGGTCAAGGAGGGTCAAGAAGGGGCAAGGAAGGTCAAGAAAGGGCAAGAAAGGGCAAGGAAGGGCAAGGAGGGGAAGCAAATAGGCTCAATTACACCTGTTTCACAGGTGCAGAAGCAAAGATCACTGAAGGGACCTGAGCAGTGCCACTAGGCAACAGGAGTGGGAAAAGGGACACAAGCAGCAACATCTGTCACTTTGGTCTCTCAACAAGCAACACTAATGTTGGACAGCAGTAACATGCCGAGACAAGTTCTTTGAAAGTCAGCCTTGCAAATACTGACATATAAATCCAGAGGGTTTGATCCTGAAAATTATTTTTCCTGGATGCACTGAAACAACCTGAAGTAGACTCCTCTTAAGTTTAGGCCAGGGACATAGGTGCAACAGTTGATAAACCAGGCAGTGAAAGATTCCTTCATTTGTAGCAAGCATTAGGCCTGAGAGAACTGACAGTCTGGTTAGGTTATGTTGGACAGTTTCCCTTCTGGCATTTGGCTGCGACCTCGTGAATGATGTAAATGCTGTTATTTTGCAGTGTCATTAAGTATATACTAAAATACACAGGATTCCCACAGTTGTCAGGTAGGGACTTTGCGAGCAGAAACACAAGTTTAAGGTCATCCATGTTATGGTTAGTCTGAGATTGAGAAGAATTGGAAAACTGTCCCACAGACCTACAACACCTACACCCAGTGTCGCACTCGCTTTCCCTTGATGCTGTCTTTGCAAAAAGAGTGCTCTCTTTTTTTTTCTTTTTTTTTTTTTTAATTATTAAGAGGTAGTTTATATAACTGGCCTTGTATATGTAAAGCTCCTCCCTGTGAACGGTTCCAACACAGACTAACCCTAGAGTCTAAACCTAAGCTGGGAACTACATCTCCCAGACATCCACATCAGTCCGATAGTACCATCCCATTTTTAACCCTTGTCGGAGCACCTTATCACTGGCTACTTTGTCTGTGTCTTGTGTTCCTTGGTGCTTCTTTCCGCAGCTGTTCAGTTTCTTGTTAATTTCTCCTCATGTTTTGTTTTGACCTTCCATCATCTTCTTCCTTTTTTTCCTGGTCCTCCCCCCCTGGCTTGTTCCTTTTTGCTCCTCCATCTCTGACATTCCTGCAGAGGCGTCTTCTCCTACACTTCCCATCTGAAGGCATCTTGAAAGACAGGGATCTACATCCTGTCCCAGAGAGCTCCTTGGCAGCAGCCTACTGTGATAAACCTGGATCTATGTATGTTAGGGGCAACCAGAAAGCAGAGGGAGAAGAAAGATCCTTTTGTCACTCAAGCAGTAGAAGCATACACTCACCAGATACTCTGTCCTTTTGCACTTGCCATGCACTTTTGCTCTGGCCTGTGGCCCCTTTGGGACTACTCTGGTAACTACAAGGTTGGGAAATACTATTTCAACCACAAAACGCAGCTTCCTCATTCAGATGACAATTAAATTTTCCCCTCTGCCTGTGGACAGCCTAGAGACATTTAAATAACAACTGATCTTAGCCTGCTTGTGTAAGCATCTCGAACATGCCCATGCAGCCACTCAGATTTTTTTCCCTGAGGGCTTTACCTGGACACTTGTCTCCTCCAAACCATCCCTACTGAGTGCAGCCCCTTCCAGCTTTGCCTCCCTCTTGGTGTGACCCAGGTTTTCTAGGTGCAAGCAGTCAGCACAACCACACCAATGTAGATTGCCCTGGTCATGTGAAGCTGGAGGAACAACTGAGGTCAGTGAGAGTTTACTGGCGCGTGGTGGTAGTGGAGAAACAGTGACGCAGTTAACTGCAGATGGCTTGTCCCAGCTCTGGCTGAGGTTTAGTGCCACCTTTGCTCTGTGCTGCAGGAAGGGCTACAGGGGAGAACATTTGCTTTGGAGCCCACCTCATTGAAATGAATACAAGTATCCCCACCAGCCTCATGAGTCTGGGGCTATGCAGTGCTGCTTTTCAGATGGGTATCTAGAGGTATATCAGGGTTTCAAACTGCTTCCAGAATGGTGCTATCTCATCTTGTTTTCTTTCTTCTCTCATGGGTGAATATTACTTGTCATCCTTACTTTCTCTGCCTGTCCATACCTGCTACAACACACTGAGTGGATGGTTATAAATCACAAGGGATCTATAGTATTTTGAATCACTCTGAACTTTGGCATTACAGCTGAGGTCTTGAGTACACTCTCCAGCAAATCCACTTGATATTGGTTTCTGTTTATTCAGCAGTGATGTCGTACCAAACTTCCTGGAGCACTCTGATGGGTACTTAAGTTTATTAAAAGAAGTCAGAATAGCAGAGCCAAGTTTAGCTGCAGCCAAGTTGTTCAGTAAGACAGCAAGCTGGGTAGGAGAGCAGAAGAATAACTCTCACCTCTGTGCTGATGTCTGGCTTGAGAGCCTGCAACTGTTCCAGCTGCTAATGCTGCCATGTGCAAGGGTCCATCCTGAACAGCAATTATCTGCACACAGCAACGCAGCGTTTCAACCTTAGCTCATGTCAAGAAGACACCTGTGTGCTTTATTTTTCTCCATTTGAAAATAAAACCGGCCAAGATGCATCTTCCACCAAATGAAGGCCCTACATATACGAGGAGAAACAGTAATAAATTTTGGAAGAAAATATTTTCCAGTGGGAAAATAGTTGTTAATATCTCTCAGAAAAAAACAACTTATTTTCCATGAATTTTAAACCACATGAAGGAAGGTTTCCAAAGTTCCTTTGCAAGCAGCATTACATCAGTACTACACATGGATTTTTCTGCAAGTTTCCTTGCTCCTCAGGAACCCACCAATATTTGCCCCAGCCCTTCCTTGGAAGAGATGCAGTAGCTGGGAACACAGGGCTTTTGCATTCTCTGATAAAGTGTTTCCTGGAAGATATGTACTCGGGAAGCCCTTGACAACTGCTGACTAAAACTGGTATGGTCCCTGTCATCTCCACCACTCTTTACAGCTGAGTATCTGCACTCAAACCTCTCCACTGTAACAGCAGAGATCGTGTCATTGTGAAGGACCAGCTACCCCAGGTCTGGGAGGTGTATTTCACCAAAGGGGAAAAAAAAAAGTAGCTAAGTCTGCAGTACGTGTCTCCTGTGATTTCTGTTTCCTGAGCATTTCTGAAAAGAGGATTTTCATGTAAGCATTGGAACAAAACCAAATTTCATACAAACAGCAAACCCCAAGTTTTGAGCAGAACATGCATGTTCCCTGCCAAGTCCAGCTGAAATGCTAGCCCTTCTTGAGGGGTGGGAGGTTTACAGAAAGGGGTAAAAGTAAAATATTTTCAATGGCTTTTTGCAACGCATCTAAAACCAAGTTACTAGGACTAGCTATAGCCATGGCTTTCTAAAAGCATGGCTTCGTTTCCCCAGTAGCAGCGAGTTATTCTGCTCTAGCCGATTGAAGTATGTTTTAAAGTGCTTCACACCTGTTAAAAATCCCCTGACAATGCTGTGCCCTGGTGGCCTTTCCAAGCAGACAGGAGGGGACCGGTGGCTGCTGCAGGGCCAGGGTGCAGTGCCTGTGCCAGGGGCCCTTTTTTCGGAGGTTTGCTGCTCAGCCTTAGCCAAAACACTTCAGTGCTGCCTGCCAGGTTCTCGGGCCGTGTATTAGCAATAGCACAAGCTGCCTCACATGGGGAAGTCAGATGAAACTCCATGGTTATCCACTACAAGCAGTACATCCCAGAGCAGCATAAAATATTACCTTTTTTCCTTTATTGGCACTTGCAGGAACAGTTAATGCTTTGTTTGGATAGAGCTGACGACTCTGCTGTTGTTCATCATTTATCATCTCTGGATTACTGTGGTTGGAAATTATTTGGCTGATTTCTCTTTTTTGCCTGTTTCACAGACGGCAGTGCCTGTGAAGCATGACACCCTTGCAGTTGTTTGACTTCGTGCAAGGCAGGAAGCTCAAGGACCTTTGGGGATGAAACGACCCTCAATATTAATTGACCTCTAATGTTTATGGACTGATGTGCTGTGATTTGCATGATCCTCTGTCGTGGACCGAGACAGGTAAAGCCGCGACCCACACCCCCTCCTCAGGGGATCGAGGGCTGAGGACCACTCCCTGTCACACTCACAAACAACGCTTAGGAATCTCTCTGCCTGAGTCTCTGCTTGAAGCCAGTGCTGCTTTTGAGAGGAGCCCGTGCTGGTGATGGACCAGCACACAAGAGAGTGTAATTTTATTGCTGTGCTGCTTAACGTTCAGGCTTCAGCTCCAGTTCAACCTCTTCCAGGGTGGGATTCTAGTGCACTTAATCTGTAGCTAGACTAAGGCAGCATGGAATAAGCCCACCACTGTAATTTCACATGAAAGGAAACACGCAGAAGCAGCACTTCTCCAGCTGAGGTTCTGTTTTTTTCCAGGATCGATGGCTACCAGAGCTGAGCAGCTCCTGCAGCTGTGGACAGAGGGTGTTTCCAGCCCCAAGACACACTGAATCAGTCAGCGTGCTGTTCTCCTCTGCTGCCTTATTAGCAGTTAAAAACTAGGAAAACACAATGTCTTCCCCAAACATCTGCCTCATTTGCCTTCCTCTGAGCATAGCAACAGCCCCCGCAGCAGACAAGCCCTCATTACGGCAGCCTGGGGGGAAGCGCAGGTCAAATTCTTCTCGCATAACGAGCTGCTACCCTGTGATCTTTAATAGGATTATACTGGGGAAAAGGACCGAACTCAGCCTTGTGATTGCAGAATAACTTATGATTCATGGACACCAGTGTACTATCTGGGGACATCCTGGACACTGCCTCCTCCTCCCATTAAGATCTCTTTGTGCAGAGACACAGGGTTTGTTCAGCTGTTCCTGACCTCAGTCCCTGACCTTACGCAGCCAGCACCATCCAGCTGCCAGAGGCATGGCTGAGTCCAGAGTGGGATGGAGCAGCACGGTGAGCAACAGAGATGACCAGGCATAGCCTCTTGGGGTTTGCACCTTGGGGTTGACTGGCTTTTGAACTGAACTGCAGCACAATTCGGTCTTACCTCCTCCTATCCCCTATAACATCCAGCTTCTTTTTGCCTTATAGCTCTCCCCTGCAAGAATACTTTGGTGACAACATGCAGGCTGCATGTGCTGCAGCACTGCTGGCTCTTGGAAGCAAACTTGGAAATGATGCCTCCTCTCTCCTGCATGCAACTTTTTTTAGTGAAACTTACAGAACCCTTGCTGTTTTTGAGGCTCTCTTAGTCAAATTTGGTTGTAATTCGTTAACAGACTCGAACATAAGGGTGACAAAAGGGGTAGTCCACAAGATCACTGGAAAATTCCTTCCATAGGAAACAGATCTAAACCATAGCTAAAACTAGGCAAAGAAATGTGATGTGTTAGGAAGAGAGGCAGATTTACAGGACAGAGCCTGAGCACATGCAGAGGCACATGCTGGTCTCTCAGGAGCATCCTTCTGGACCACAATCACAGCCAAATAGCCCATTCCCACCCTCAGTTAAAAGCTCTTTCCTCCATGTATGGAGGGCCTACACTGAAGGGTAAAGACCAAGGCAACACTGAATCATGTGTTTGCCACCTCCCACTGTCACTAATGCACCATACGCCACTTAGGAATGAAGGTTCAGGGTTTCTAGAAATAGAGTGAAATAAAATATCATGTCATCTGCCTGAAGATTCAGCAGCCCACGTGTTCTCCCACACATGTCGGTGCAAAGGTACCACACCGGTGCTTTGGGCAGCCCTCTGGCTGGTCCTTCAGCAGCAGATTAGATTCAAGCTCAGAGACAAGTGCTCAGATCAGCAGAATTTCCCAGGGGCTGCGGTCCTCTATGCACCAGGGTGAAGCTTGTGTGAGTTCAGAAGAGAGGAGTGCTACTAGCAATATTATCAGTACAGCCTTCTGTTTTTCTTTCACAGGAATGGGATGATCTTACTGTAACCAAGCCTGAATACAAATCCTTGTCTTCTCAATTTAGCCCACCCCTTCACTGCAAAATACAAAAGCTGATAAATAAATTTCTTAACATATCCTAGCAGGGAGAAGAGTTTCTCCAGAAAGTGTCTATTTATATAATCTCTGCAGTGCTCAGATACCATGGAAATTAGTAAAGAATAATATCTTGGTGAGCCTGTTGTATTGCAGCTTTATGTATCATTCACTGCCTGTTACCAAGCTCAAACCTCTTTCAGGGTTTCTGCCCCCAGGCTTGCCCCAGAGAGTAGCTATATTTTGAGATCACATTGTATTTTCCACAAATTTCACCACATTTTTTCTAGCCATTTTTCCTTTCCCTGAGCCCACAGTTCCTCCCTGTCTAGTACTCCCCAGGAGCAGCAGCCAGGTAACATTTATTCCTCTACCTGGGTCCTGCATGAGGATATTTCTGCACATAGATTGCAGAGTATTTAACATTGCACATCCCAGTACCACCTCTTGATTCTCTTGTGCTCTCCACTCATACCTTGCTGCAAGGTAACTTTTATTAGCAGCACTTCTGGCAGTTTTTAAAATTGCAAAGTCTGTGTCAGAGTGAAGGCAATTTGAATGATTTTTGAGGAATTATTTTTAACTGTTCCACTGAGAACTCAATACATTCCACCTTATCACATGCCATACTAAACCAGCAATTTTATCTGGTAGCTTCATTTAAAATTAATTTTGCTGGAACATATGTACATTTGTTAGACTGCTTATCCCATATTCTGAAGAAACTGCCTTTTAGGCAGGCTTCTGTTGCTGAGAAGTCTAAAGACCAAAGTCCAAAACAGTTTATTTCCTATCCAGCCCTGCGGTAGTTCACTCATTAAAAGAGATTTCATCTCTGTCTGCAAACTTCATGCTGCCTTCTGATGGATCATGGGCTTGTTAAAGACTCCTGTCCTCAGCTCATTTTATGTGATTGATTGTGATTGCAAGCTCCAAACCTCTATCCTCCCCTTGCCAGACTCCAGCAGGAGTATCTGATTTCTCCCTGGCCCTGGTGATTGCTGTGGAGCTCACGGCAGCTCAAGTCAGGCAGACAGGCAGGAACCAGAGGACCTGCTTTAGGAGATAAAGACTAGGGCACAGCTTTACATGGATGGTTTGCAAACATACTTATCTGATGCCGGGGAGGTCATGCATCCTTTTCTTTAAGCATTTGGGACATTAGGAAAAACTTTGGACTTCTGTAAATATGTACAAAACATGAATTATTCAGCATTGCTGAAGATAGCTCTGTTATTCAGGGAGCAGCCCAATTCAAAAAGCTCTGCAGGTGTAAAGAACTATGAAAGAAATACCAGACTAGAGAGGAATAATGTGTGTCTTAGGCTATAAACAGTCCAGTTACTGAAACACGTGAGAGGTCCCAGCCCTGGCTGTGGGTACATGTGTGTTGAAGTGGCAGGTGCACACCCGGTGAGGAGAGAGGGGTGTTTGCCTTGCACTTCCCAAGTGACATCATCGTGTTTGATCCCCGACCCTTGTAACTTAATCCATGTGCCAGTATCCACATTTACAGATTTTCTTGAGGCAGGTATCTTTGTACCCAGCAAGCTCACAGTTTTTCAAGAGTGCAGGTATCCTAGTTGGGAAGTGATAGAAGGACCCAGAGGATTTCAGAAGGGAAGGCATTTGGTTGGTAGTGAAAAGCAGAACACAAAATACTCCTGAACCTGAACACAGTAGGTGTGAGCAATTAGCCACAAAAGGAATCCACCCCCATGCAGACAGTGATCTTGATGTACCACAATCAATTGTGGAATATTACCTTTTAAATACCCAAGTCCTCTGTCTGTTCTTTTCCCTACAGCAGTTTGGGGGCTTCTGTTTGAATGAGCAGCTCTGTAGGTAAAGACCAATTCTCTCAGCCAGCTCCTTCGGTGAGCAATTAATAGGATGGCTCTGGTCTCTGCAGCCCTGGTGTGGGTCATACCAAGGAACAAGCCTCACTCAGCACTGCAGGGATATGTCCTTTAACACAAGCCAAATGCATCCCCTCCCAGTATTTACAACGATCTATTGTGGCTTCTCAAACAATAAAAATGCAAAAGAAAGCTTTCATGTGTAGGCAACTCAGAAGGCCAGATCATTTGGGCTATTAACCTTCTAACTTGTGGATACTGCAAACATTTACAGCTCTGCCTGGCTAAGCACCCTTTCATTAGCTCATGTAGCTGGAAATTAGTGGAGAGATATGAACAAACTAAACAGAATGCAATGAACGACTGCAAAGGAGATCTAAGTGGACGGCTAAGAGCAAAGTAGTTTCATTTTTCAATTAAGCCCAACATTTTTATTAGAAATGTATGTATGTGTTGATTAAATAAATTATTCCTCAAAAGCAAGCAAATTGCTCTCTTCATGTTGGCATTATTTTTGTCCTTTTTTTCTTTACTAGAGGTTGGGTCAAAGAATAATCTCCAGCACTTTGCCCATGAGGCAGGATTGAAGATTTGCAGTGTTGCTTCCTAAGCCAATGGCAAAACTTTAATCACCTGCAAGTAGAAAAAACCCAAGCTGAAGGAGTTTAACGCTTGTAGCACAGTCAAGTGATGACAGGGAAGATGTGAGAGAGTTTAAAGACTATGAAGAGCAAGAAGCCAATTAACAGAATGGACCAGGACAGAATTAGCATTCAAGGGTAAAGATAGGAAAGGAAAATATGCAGTATCAGGAAGGACTTTGTGGCAATGAGATATGTGAAACTATCTCCCAAGAGTGAAGTGGCAGAAGCTCCACTGCTTGGTACATTTAAAATTATGTTGGACAAAGCGATAGTGAGTGAATGCAAGATAACAGTTCTGCTTCAGCAGGAAGACAGGCTCAAGTTATTTTCATCTTCAACTTCTCAGAGCTGGCTTTTAGCATGATCATTTCTAAGCAGGAAACTAAAAGTGCTTGCCCAAGAGCAGGTAACAGAGCTACGCCTGCACCTAATACTAGCTCTGGCAATTTTAAGACATTTTGCCAGACAGATCCATGAAAAATAGGAAGAACCACGAGGGCTGAGATTGCTTTTCAACCCTTTGCTAAATCAAGAAAATCCAACACAACACAAAATTCCAAAATAAGTAGTGTGTGATGGAGAAATTTAGAGGTAGATGGAAAATAAAACAATAAGATATATATATTCATATAGAGTGATCTAACCAGTTTACTACATAATAGACAGTCATTATAGCATCATAACTAGAATTTATACCTCTGGGCTATTGATGATACTACCCAGTGTGCCATGCAAAAGAGATGTGTCATCAGTATTCTCAGGTCCCAGATTAAACTAGGCATTTTGTACAGGAGATGTTGCAAAAAAAAGTCTCTCTCTTATGGCAATGAGGCACTAGGGCTGGGCTGCAATGGGTTCTACCACTGATTTCCTGCACAACCCTAAATGGGTTCCTCTACCAGAAGATAACCCTAATAACAGTGGCAGTGGATGGGAATGTTTGCCAAGTGTGCTTCTTCTTACATCTTGTGCTCAAATCCTTCTGAAGACAAAACTCTCCTAATTGTAACTAAATATTAGACTCATGCACAGAAACAGGGACTTCAGCACAATGTGGTTAGCAAAAATCACAGCCTACCATGGTGAGAATTTAATACACATATTTAAACTCCCAAGGCTTATACCAGCTTCTTTGCAAAGCAGCTGAGCCAGGTGCTGAGTTGCCAGGAGCCTTAACATGGTGGTGAGCCAAGAAGCTGGGTGGAAGGCAGCAGTTGAGGGCAGCTCTCTGCAACCACTCGCTGCAGCATCCTGTTTAAGAAACTGTAATACACCATGGATCTGGCTCTGCATCTGTTTGCAGGTTTGGTGGAGGGGATCCGGGATCTCTGATCCAGCATTGCAAGAGAGAGACAACTTTTCCTTTTTTTTAGGAAAAAAGGAAATTGTTGTGGAAAAAGCCTGCTATAACTCACAAAGACAGCAGGCAGCTTTGAACTGGCATAGATCCTATATAATAAAAGTGACCTACTCATTTAATGCACTTCCTTCATCAACAGCTGGGAACTATAAGGCCCAGCTGTGCAGCGCAACACATCATTGTGGATAGGTATCCACAGCCAAGTGGATACCTATAGATCTGACTTTGGCCAATCAAGCAATCCATTTACTGCCTAATGTCTGTTATCACAGCAGAGAGGAGCATTGTTTAGATACTAGCCTGGGTCTTGAGGTCTTGGCCAGGGTCATCTCAAAGCTGCAGGATAACTTTGATCTACAGCAGCTCCCAGGGACCAGCCAGGCTGACAGCATCACCAGCTGTACAGGGAACAGCCTGGCCAGATGGAAATCAGGCATATTTCATGCTTGGCAAATGTCACTATTAACAGTGACTGTGACCACTTCTTCCTCAACCCACAATTTCAAGTCTCAGGCTCACAGTCCGGTTAATGCTCAGAAGGGAGGACCAGTCATTCACGCACACACCTCTATGTATTTTTCTAGGAAAAGTCACAAGGTTATAACAGGAAAAATGGGACAAACTAGAAACATTTATTGGCTACAAGCCCTCGCCAAGCAGGGAGAACTGTTAAACTGTGGGATAATTTTAAGGCAGAAAGGACACAGCCCAGTCTCATACTTCATTTAAACCAGGCTACTGAGAGCATTGGAGAGTACACTCTCCAGTTGTAGGCAACAATCTTGCAGGGATTGCAGAGGACAAGCAAACAGAAACACAATAATTATCCATAACCTCCCCCCCAAGTTTCAGTTTCCTAAAGCTCCACAAAACCATGCACAAGGAAAGTTGCCTTACCTGGTAGAGGCAATTCTGTCTATACTATATCTGTGCCTGTTGTCCTGGAAGGCCACTTGAAAGTAGCTGGTACTATACTCTCCATTGGGCTTTCATGGCTGAAAGATTAGAAATACATATTTGTCACATATATTGACATTCTTGTTACCTCTGCCATTAATCTCATTACTTCTCTTGGCTAAGCTATGGCTTTCTTAGGCAGGTGACTGTACCCAATTAAGAGTAAGCTGTGTATATCAAATCGCATAGGTCTCACTTTCCTTCCTTCTCTCAGGAAAGGTGATTTTAAACAAAAGTTTCTATTAAGTAAGGTTGGAAAGGAATTCATTCTGGCTTTTATCTTAATGGTCTTTTGAATGTCACCTTTCCATTTAGATCCTCTTGTGATAATCAGGGGCTTCCCACTGACACACAAAGGCTTTGGCAGCTCTTTTCATAATACCTGTCCCTTCAGGCAGCGCTCTAATTCAGGAAGCTTGAGTGTCTACAGAAAGAAATGCAGTGCTTATTAAAAAGAGCACACAAACTTCATCCACTCTGAGCCTCGTACATTATTCCCGGGTGAAAAGGATTTCCAGTTCCTCTTTATGGAAGTGGAGCCTCATGAATACAGAAAACCCAGTGGATCAGTCTGTTAGTCATGCCATGTCCCCTAGCCTTCCTCTAGGATAATAGCAAGCCTCAATCAGATGCAAAAAGAATTAGCAAAATATCAGCACAAATGATCAGACATCAGATAACTATATGAGACTGGATAATGAAGCACAAATAATTTCTTTTTCTCTAGAAGGGTGTATCTGTTATGGTTACATGGCACTACCAGTCCTGTCTGAAATATCCTCTCTGGACCTTTGCAAACTCTGTATTTAAATCCATCTCAGAAGTAATTTTCTTCCTGTCCCTTCTGTAATGAAAAAACAACAGGTACTGGTTTTGGGATTTGCTTTTTCATAGATGTATTTTAATATGCTTCCTACAAGACCCATTAAAAACCACACCCTCACTGACAGTGACAGATCTCTTTCTTCATCCTATCTTAGTGCTTCTTTTTGTCATCATCATCTCCTGCTATAACTTTTGGAAAACACAAGCAGACAAGGAGAGGCAGACAACCAAACTTCTCACACCTCTTATCCAGCTCTCTGCCATTACAATAAGTCACCAGGGATGAGTGCTCACCCCAAAGAGTTCAGTGAGGCAGAGGCACACACGTTATTCCTGCAAGCAACGGTGTGATCATCATGGATTCCCCCTATTTCTTTTCACAGCCTCTCCTGAGAGTGACTGTTTTGACCATTGCTGGTGCTGTGGGCAATTAATCCATCCGTGTCTGCTTTTCGCAGCATTTTGAAGAGCGCTGCATTTGCAGGGCCCTTCACCAGGCATGAACTGATGTAGCTCAGTTGCAATGTGATGGTCTGGCCCAACACAAATAAAAAAATAAGCATAGCTGCATGATGAATGGAAAGATCGAGCTGAATTGCCGTGTAATCCTTGTCTAATACTGACACAGAAGCACAGCCACTGCCTAACAGGCTACAGACAACCAAGAGCACAGAGTTGCTGATTAAACAAATAAAACAGCTCTGATGAGCACAGAAATGACGAATGCTTCCATCAGCAGTTCATTTAGGAAGGCTCTCAGTGCATGAGTAAACAGATGCCAGATGCTCCCCAGAGCAGTGCAATGATATCAAGAAAAATTCAGGTGGTGGATGGATATCGAAAGCGTTAAAAAAATCAATTTCCTCGCACCACTTTATAGCAATAAAGGAAGTACATCTGACACAAAAACTGGCCAGCAACACTGGAAGTGCTGCACTTCTGCCTGCTTTCTGCCCATTTCAGTTAATCAGCAAGATTTTCATTAAGGTCAACACATTTTAATAATGTTATCCTGGCCAGAGAACAAACACTTTCCAAATTTGAGTAATTACTTTGGAAAAACTCAAGCTAGCATGCCTGTCCATTCACAAATCTGTCTTTCGGTGGGAGAACCTTAAATTAGGTGGGAGGCTAAATGATAAGCTTATGATAAAAACTCATTAGACCCTACCCTCAACAAGAAAAGCATTGCTCTTTGCAAGGAGAACAAAGCATTTTCTGCCATTCCTGGATAAAATAATTTGTGGGGTGAAGCTGGCCCTGCAGCAGGGCAGCTGGAGGCTCTCACAGCTCTTGGGGTGCTGTGTCCAGTTCTGGAGCCCCCAACACAAGCAGGCCATGGAGCTGTTGGAGCGAGTCCAGAGGAGGGCCATGAAGATGATCAGAGGGCTGGAGCACCTACCCTATGAAGACAGGCTGAGAGATTTGGGGCTGTTCAGTCTGGAGAAGAGAAGGCTCTGGGGAGACGTTATAGCAGCCTTCCAATACCTGAAGGGGCTACAGGAAAGCTGGGGAGGGACTTTGTACAAGGGCTTGTAGTGATAGGACAAGGGGTAATGGTTTCAAACTGAAAGAGGGTAGATTTAAATTAGATACTAGGAAGAAATTCTTCCCTGTGAGGGTGGTGAGACACTGGAACAGGTTGCCCAGGCAAGTTGTGGAGGTCTCATCCCTGGAAGATTTCAAGGCCAGGCTGGATGGGGCTTTGAGCAACCTGATCTAGTGGCAGGTGTCCCTGCCAATGCAGGGCAGTTGGAACTAGATTATATTTAAGGTCCCTTCCAACCCAAACCATTCTATGAGTCTGTGAGTCCCAGGCTGTGCTGGTGCAGCTCCAGCTCATCTCTGCAGCTCCAGCAGGTGGGCCATGTGGGACAATGAATATATAGGCTTTGGTCTTGCACTTCTCCCTGCACCCTGTGGAATGAATTATGCCAGCATGCTACCACCCCTCCCTGTGTAGCCATGGCATGTCCTTTCCAAAAAGTATTTACTGCCCAAGGCTTTCTGTTTCTCTTAGCATTAACATGCCACAAACACCCATTTCTCAGAAAGCAGCAACAGCATTTGATCCAACCTCACGCACACTGTTACCATCCTGCCCTTCATGGTCGTGTCTCTCTAAGGAACCTAGCCTGAACATTCAGCCTGACAAGTTATTCTTTTGGGGATTTGTAGGATTCTAGATATAGACCCACAGGTGTGTTGTTTTATCATTATCTCACCCACAGGTGGCATAACTACTTCAGGTACCGGTAAGAAAAAGCTATCTCTGGCAGCAAACCCAGGAATTTCACAGGTGGAAATAAATCATCCTTCTCTGACCTCAGCTCTCAGGAGAGAACAGCTGTGAAATGCCACCGTCAGCATTCATCTGCATGGAAAACATCTCAGCTTTCTGAACTATCTGTCACCTAGGAGCAATGGAAAGAAAAAGCTCTCACACCCAGACTAACAGACACACAGACTTACTCCTTAAAGGTATTGATACCTGACATGGTAAAATGGCCTCTGTTTTTTTTACTCAGTGATATTTTGTTTTATTACAAAGCACAACAACAAGGTTAAAAGACCTTTTTTTCCCCTTCATACCTGCACCAAAGCCATTTGAATAGGCGTAAATCTTTCCATTAGGTGTAATAAATCCATGCCTGCCTAAGGCCCCTTTACAGCCCAGTTTGAGGGAATAGCAGTCCTTATTCTGCTGTTGTACACCTTGCATTATGCTTACGCTGTTTGAGCAAGCCTTATAAAGACTAATGACTTCAGCTGTAAGATATTAAACACAGTAGTTGGTTTAAATTTTTGACAAAATGCACATAAATTATTTACAATCCTAATACAACTGCATGTCCAAACTCACGCAAAATTACTTTCTCCATTAGCAAAATGATAAAAGCATTCTCAAGCACAAGAAGAACATTTTTTTCCAGTGTTTGCCTTGTGATACATGCACCTTATACAGGATATATGCATATGTACAAGCACATGCCCCATGTTATGGCATAGCTGATACAGGTTAGGTAACAGGTGCATGCATCTGAAAATTGCACAGAGACTAATTGACAGTTTTCTGTGTTGCCATAATCCCTTCTCCTAGTGTGTGTCTCATGGACTCTTAATGAAGCAAAGATCTAATGGAAAAAAAAAAGAAGAGTCTTTCATTATGTAATTAAGAAGATGATGTCTCGGTGCACACACAACATGTCAAATCCTGTCCTATCAGCTCCTCAGCCTGGACTAACACCATGTGGCTTTAAGTCTAGCTGTGTTATCCAACAGCTGAAAATGGTTCTCTCTGAAAGAAGGAGCTGTTGGAGGATGGTTATGGGAACCATCCTCATCCCCACCTGCCAGTGCTGATGGCTGTAAGGATGCAGGTGGGTCCCTTGAGTTGGTTTGCAGGGGACTGCTGAGCAGGGCTCCAACTGATGAAGTTGTTCATCTTGACATGTTTTCTGTTCCGCATTGAGCTCGTGGTGGGTCAGCGTTTGAGCTACTGGTGGCCTGTTGGTCCAGAGTGAAGGAAAACTTTAACAATTTCCTTAGGAAGCACTTGGTTTCCCCTACCAGCATGTGCAGCATTTGCTTTAGAGAGGATGTTTCCTCTCCTCAGGAAGCACTTTTGGTTATTGATTTGGTAGGAAACCATTATTTTTCTAAGTTATGCAAAGCAAAGAGGGGAAATAGTTAACAAGCTCGGTCTATCAAGTGGATTTGCCTGGGGCAGGTGAGGGCTTGTTAATTCTTCCACAAGCACAGCTGGGAGCATCACAAGAAATTTTGTACCAAAAGTGAAGGCACCCTGAGCATAAAGGCTGCTGTGAGACTGAACACCCATCCTCTTACATGTAGCTTTGTTAAAGCTTATGTACAACCCATGAAGTAAAAAGGTGAAAAAGTATGTTACTGCACTACACTAAGGCCATGTTGGGCATATTTCAGAAGTGCTAAAGGGTCATGGCAGTGAAGCACATGGTATTGGGCAGGCACAGATCCATCTAACCTGCACCTGTGGATGGTGATGAGGACGATTCTGCTCTGCTTATCCCCCTCCACTGACTGCAGAGGGATCCTGCAGATCCTACGGATCACAGCTCACTGCAGCAATCTAGTAGTGTGTGCTCGGCTCTGCCCCTCACTGGGTCATCAGATAACTGGCTACTGCTAACTAGAAAAAAGGTGTTTGTCACCTGCAGTGTGTGGGAGGAGATGGGTTGATGTGTCCTCTCACGTAACCAGAAGAAAGAGGCAGAGCCTGCATTATCCAACACAGCCACGGGCTTTCCTCCAAAGGTTTGGGGTTTGAAAGCCTCTTTCCCTGTCTTTCCCTGGGAAGGGAGAGGGTGTCCGATGAGAAACAAGCCCCTGCTGAGCAGGTTTGTCTGCTCTTTATTGGTGTTTGGTGTGTTTTTATCCTGCTGCACCAGGGCTGCACACAGAAACACTGTGGGCAAACTGTTCTTTCATCCAGGATGGGATGTGGTAAGATGAGAAGTTCATTTTGCAGGGACTTCATTTTGTACAGAAGAGAGTTTGTGTGTTGTAGCTTGGGCAGTTAATTAAGAACTGAGAGCAGTTTTCCTGGGGCAATGTGCTTGTTGGATAAAGACCTTCCTTAGAGAGGGTGGTTGGTATTATTCATGGCTTGATCTGATCTAGCAGCTTGCTGCCAAGGAAAGAAGTCCCACTTCTCCCTTCCTGCATTGACACCAGCCCTGTCAGCCCTCTGAGCTGGCTCTGCTCCCTAATCCCAGGGGACACAAGACCAGGAGTGTGAGGACCTGGGAGCCATTAGATCAGATCAGCTGCAAGGTGCAAATTCCCCTTGGGTGCTTAACAGAGGTGAGATGAAATCTGCTGGAAACACCTTGATCTGGCGTACACAAATTACAGTAGAAGCTGATTATAGCATTATTTTCCTGCAGGACACCTGCCTCATTCACTAGGCAGGATGGCCTGTCCAATGCTCTGATTCATTCACTGCACAACATCCAGCACATCAGGTGAGAAACATATGCCAAAGAGACATAATTAAGTAATGAAGCAGCATTGTAACAAAAAGGCACTGAATGACAAAGTTAAGGAGGAAAGCACAACTTTTTTTCTGTAAATGCCTTAATTCCAAAAGCTTCCATTGGGACATATGCCCTTTTCACATGTAGCTTTTAGCATGGCCTTCCTATTTTTTTAATGACAAAGAAACTGTATGTAACAGAACAATGTACCAAATGGCAGCAGTGCCCAGTTGTGCACGAGCTTGTTTGAGAGCACATCGCTGTGGCCCCCTCTGTTGTAAGAAACCATCCGGTCTTTTAGCTAATTGCTCTCGTGCTGCTTGGACCACTTAGCCAGCATTTCACGTGGCTGTGGTTAATGGGCCAGAACTGCTTCATGTTTGTCATCTCAGCATCTCTGGACGTGTCTTGAGGATTGGAACTTTGAACTCGGGCACCTGTAGTGACCAGTAGCATTTTCTTTGTAAGTACTTTTGTGGACCAGCTTTCAGCTCCTGTAAGTGCTGAATTAACCTGTTTCCATGACCTAGAAATGTTGGGTTTTTTCTGCATACACAGCATTGCTGAGTCTCAAGGTTTATTGTGTCTGTCTGATTATTTGGTATTTTTCTTAAATCTTTTGCCTGTGACAAATGTGGAAATCTTAAATTCCACCAACGAGGAAGAAGTTTGGATTGTTCTGGTTGGAAAGAAAAACCCGTAGCCCAGGTGCAGTCTGTAGACATAGCACCAGAAGCCAAACCTGGCCAGGGCTGCTCTGCTGCAGGCATCACTCCCAGCACCCGCTCTCCCTCTTCAGCCACTTGCCTCAGTACAAAATAACAAAAAGTGGTTTTAGCACCTCTGCACACAATTCAAGATTTTATAGGCAGGAACTCAGAGGACAACAGGAAGCACAGATCCGTGTAGGCATGCCGTAGGATGACAGTGTCAGGCAGAAGGTGGGTGTTCAGGGGGAATGGTCAGTTAGTGGTCCAGTGACACAGAAGGGATCCGGCAAGGCACCTGTCCCACACCTGCACCCTGAGGACCATTCCTCCTGAAAGGCCCCCACAGCCCTGCCAGCTGGGCAAGACCCACAGGTGTTGGGTGAAAGCTACTTTCAGCGTGACACTACATTAAAACCTAACAGACATCACCTATAATTTGATGCAGTCTGTATTTATAAAAGCGGGATAACTGAGGGGTGGTGGTTTTGCTTGCAATCCTGTTTTCTTGCTGCAACAACACTGTGACTTGAGTCTGAGGACAGTGGTCACAGACCCTCTGAGAGCCCTCTGACTGCACTGCCTGTGCTGTCTGCTCCCTGAAGTTTCTGTCTACCTCCCTGGCTGCATTGGCTTCCAACCAGCAATGACAATATATGTCACTGTTTTTTAACACAAATGGAGTATTTATAGTTTAGGGTTTTTGTACTGTCTTCCACAGCTTAATTAGCAATATAATTTCCTGTAGGCCTCCCTGTACTTGTGGGAACAGAGGAGAATGGCAATTACCATGGAAAGCCAGGGGCAGGGAGGGAGAGGGTGAAAGATACAGACATACACACAGAGCCATTTCTCTGCAAGTGGCGTAACGAGGAGATGTCACTGAGCTAATGCCAGCGGAGGGGACTGCGTGAGGAGGGTTTATAAGGGAGTAGTGACTCATTTTGTGTTCAACTTCGGGAAGGTTCCTGTGTTGCATAGGAAGAAATCTCATACATATTGAAATAAACTGGCTTTAGCCTACATTACCAGCACAGCCTTCATTACCAATACCTTCACAGTTGAAGAAAAAGGATCTAAACAATTTTACAACCATGCCCAGGGAATCTGAACAGCCACCTATATCCTAAAATAATTGTGTTATGATAAGCGCTCAAAGGCCATAGTGTCTAAGGAGCTGTACAAACATAAAAGACCAGATCTGTGCACTGAATCTAGTTGATGGCAAGGTACAAAAAGGGAGATGAAGGGAGATACAAGAAGCAGTGATATGGGGAAGAAGGTCCAGAGCAAAAAGTTCCTCACACACACTGCTCCCATGGTGGAACCAGCCTAAGCAGATGCTGTTCCCCTGGGCAGGTATTTCTCCCAGAAAACCCTTTTCTAGCCTCCAGCCCTCTCATGGGCAACTGGACTTATGCTGCTGCATCACATTGGTAGCACTCCAAAGGCTTTCCTCCTGACCTCTGGGAAGTGCATTGGCTTCAGAGAACCCCCACTCAGAGGCACGGCTACGGCTGCTGCAGGGGAAGGGGGCTATGACTGGGGGGAAAAAAAAGAGGCTACGACTGCCTTGAGGCTGTGAGTTGGATTTCCAACGCCCCTGAGAACAGCAGCTCCCACAGAGCTGGGCTGCTTTCTCAGCTGGCTTCTAGCTCTGTGTGGAGTGAGTTGATGCAGAAATCCTGCCTCCCCCCAAAAATGAGAAAATCTGAAGCTCATACCTACATCACTACTACAAAAACCTTTACAGCATGACATATATATAGAAATTGCTTCCCATAATACCTCTCTCCCATGGAATGGTTAAAACTCTTTTCACCTGTAAGAAGGTATGACAATGGAGATGGAAAGAATTAAAACAATCCAAAAGCCACCACAGCAGCAGAGTTTTGACTGCAGTCCAGGCCCCCATGCCTTGCTGCTCAGCTTTAACCTCTGCACAGACATCTTCTCCCATGGCATCCTTGGCCCCTGGTACAGCAGCTGCCAGCTGAGTCAGAATTCATATTTTAAGCAGTTCTCACTCAAGCAATTATGTATTTTACATGACTGTTGTGTAATTAATGTACACAACAGAGGCATAGTTCCCTTCACTGCCACCCTTCACATCCTCCCAGGCATCATTTAAAACCGGAGAGGAAAACATTTAGAGAAGAGTTAGATAGGTGAGCATCTGCATGTTTATGAATGAGAAAGAGCCGTAAAGCCATGCTTGTCCCCAGGCATTGTTTATAAATCGTCTGCAGGATGAAAATGAAAACGCAGTTGCAGCACAGATGCAAGCACCTTGTAGAAAATCTCCGAGCTGGGCTCAAGCAGGAATGCTGAGCTACAGCTATAACTTTTGCTGAGCTTCCAGCTCATGCGACCCACACGCTTTCTGCCCAAAGCCTTGTGTGATGCCTGCTTTGCTGCAGACATCCCAGGACACGGCTCTGTAAGGCAGCCTTCATTTCAGAAGCTGATGTATATGTATGGTCACATAGAGTGATCTATCCTGGGATCTCTTTAGCAAACCAGGGGCTGTCCCTGCCCTACCCTGAGAGGCCCAGAGGACAGCCATAAGGCTGAGGCGTTGCTCACGCTACCCAAACACCTTCTGCAGCCAGGCAAGAGAAAGGCTCTCAGCCTGAACACACTGCCCAGTTTATGTTTTGCACAATTCCTGTAAACTCCCCTTCCTGTTTCTCCATTCCCCCACCTCTGACCACAAAAACACCTCGGGCAGTGACACTTCAAAGCCAGAAGCAGTTTCCTTGGTGCAGATTGGGACCAAGGTGCCGCAGGGCAGTTGGGTGCCCATTGGGCAGGTCACTGGCAGTGGGGCATCTTTGAGGGGCTGCAGTCAGGCTGATGGTGCCTTTGGGGGAGCAGTGGGGCAGTGAGCCACCCACACACCTGGGGGAGGGCTGGGGGCGAGGGGTGGGCAGTATTTTCACTTTCCTTCAAGGCGCTCTTTATATAGCTGGTTACATAAAGCTGTGCAATTTGGCTCCTGTTGAGAGAGAAACGCAGGCGTAGGAGTACTGGTACACCAAACCTGACTGTAAAAGTCATCTGTGTGGTTTGGGCTTTTCTCCTACCATTCACCACTAATCTCTAGAACAGTCGCTGCTAGAATATTTAATAAAACAGAGAACAACTTAGCAGTAACTCATGGCATGCCTCTAAAGCCTGAGCTGGCAGCCAGAAGGTGGCCCCTGTACAGTTTTCCAGCTGTGCCTGTTCCAAGGCCTCTGGGGGACAGAGCTCCTTTCCCACAATGGGGGAACCAGACACAGCAAGAGGTGATGGTGAGCTTGGGGAGGCCCAGAGGAGTGGCAGTGGCCAGGGGTGAAAAAAGAGAGGGGCTGCTCCCCTCCTTCCCTCCCTTTCCCTTGTGCATATAGCTCTTTGGATATCAGAAAGGGTAAGCACAGAGTTTTGGGCTTGGCACAGGAATGGGAAAAGTACCTCGACCCCCAGGCTTGCTATGGCATCTATTCATCTTTACATGGTGTGTTTCACGCCTGAGACAAAGCCCAGCTCCACCGTGCCACTAAGCAGCACTGCCAGCACTGCTGCTGTGCTCCTCCAGAGAACGTGTTGTCCATACTGCAAACCAATTGTGTCAAAACTAGTTAGAGACCCGTGCAGTGTAACTTCATGTACAGATGAACTTGTAATCCAGGCCAGTGCTGCTCTCTGAGCCACTGATTCATTCCACAGGTCACTGCCACTCATTATTATCCACCAGGGGGGTTTTACAGTGCCAGGCGAGGGAAGGGAGCTGCTCACAGGAATCTGCAGAGCTCCAAAGGCTTCCAACGCCTGGTGTAATGGTGAAGCTGGGACAGAAGCGGGGCCCAGGCACAACTCTATAGGGCTTCCATCTGATTGCCCCTTGGGTTGGTCCTGCTTGGTTGTTTAACATCAATTTTGTTGTTTACCAGCTTCACAGCAGGTAACACTGTTTCTGCTGTGTGGAGCTCCCAACTTCTCACACCTCACCATTCAGTATATAAAGGGGGCTTATAAAAAAGATGGAGAAAGACTTCTTACCAGGGCCTGCAGTGACAGGATAGTGGGCAACAGTTTTAAACTGAAAGATGGTGGGTTTAGATTGGACATAAGGAAGACACCTTTTATGATGAGGGTGGCAAGTCACTGGAACAGGTTGCCCAGGGAAGTTGCGGCTGCCCACTCCCTGGAAGTGTTCAAGACCAGGTTGGATGGGCAACCTGGTCTAGTGGGAGTTGTCCCTGCCTATGCAGGGGGGTTGGAACTAGATGATGTTTGAAGGTCCCTTCCAGCCCAAACCATCCTGCTATGCTACTCCACACAGGTACCCATCCAGCACGCTTGTTATCCAGGGACAAGCTCCCAGGTGGCAGCTAATCCTTACCTAGGCTGGAGGTTTTGTGCAACAGATGAAAGACCTCCCCATATCCAGGGTGCCCACTTGACTTAGAGATCCCAAGCAGTAGTACTTCCATATGATCTTAGGGCTGTCTCTTCTAGCTGGTGCTGGAACAAAAAGTGGCAGAGAAGGCAAGTCAGTTCTCAGACCTCAGCTGTGGCTCCCTGTAAGCTGGCAGCAGGCAAACAGGCTGGCAGGCAGAGTGGTGGGGTCTGCTGGTGTGCAGCACAAGCAGAAGGGTCAGCAGGGAGGGCAGATACAGCATGAGCAGCTGTGGGGTGGGACAGGGCAGGCTCAGTGCAGCTGCTGCTGGTGACTATATCAGTGCTGTTACCCTCACTATGGTTTGGGTCACCCTCCCTCTGCCTAGCCAGCCCTGTGGCAGCAACAGGCTGGTGCTGTTTACCCTGGAAGCAATCAGTGCCAGTGGGATGTGTTGGTGGAGCTGGAAGGAAGATGGCTGCAGCTCCAAGGCACATCCAGGCTCCCTGGATGGCAGCGAGCAGCCCTGGCCAGCCAGAGAACCCTTACCTGGGTACTTCCCTGAAAGCAACATACTAACCTACCTTGAAGTTTGAGGCAACTATTTTTTTAAATCAGGCAAGGCAGATCACCCAGGCCACAGCCAGGAGTCATTTTGAGGGACCATTCTCAAAGATGCAGTGACACAAGACAAGGCTGCTGAAGGAAGTTACAGTCCAGAAGTTTCCAAGCCTTATGTGAAGGCGAGTGAAGAGCATTAAAACCAGAGTGCAGTAAGCAGGTTACCTTGCTATTCATAGAGAAGATCCTGAGAAGGCAAGAAACACAAAATGCTGGGCTCTGCAGTGGCTGGGAAAAGAGAGCCTGGGAGGGCTGGGCAGTCAGTCATCGCCAGCTACACTAGGATAACTTCTGTGCAGCTCCAGGGAAAGAAACAGACCCCCGGTCTCGCTGTAGATGTACACAATATTAATTGATGGAATAAAACACTCAGTTAATAGCAAACAATAAGAATAAGAAGAAGAGGGGAAGCTGTAGTTTGTAGTTGCTTTCTTCCATAGAGAGCTGCCAACTTGTAACCCACAGAGGGATGAGCTGCTACCCATTTTGTTGTCTGCACATCTGAATGACGGGACTTGAGATTGCGCTGGCAACAAGAGCTGTTGCAAATGGCGCTGGCTTCCTCCCCCAGCGGCTGTCAGGGAACAGCGAGGGCTGACCGCTCACAGGGCTGGTAAATATGAAGTACGCAAGATAGAAAAAGTTCATGTACAGCAGCAGTTACAGTGCAACGGAGGGTGAGCTGATGTGCTCCAAACCCCTTGTGTGCCCACAGGGAAAAAGGAGGAGGGCTGGAACAGTTCCTGCTGCTGGGGAACATGGCTATGGTCTCTCCATCCTTGGCAGCCACTGATGGGATGTGTAAAACACGCTCTACCAACAAAGTAGCAAGTTGTTTTCTACAAAGATGGCATTGAATTACCAGCAAGAATCTCCTGCCTACATTTTCGGGCACCTGCATCATGGAGCACGTAGACTTGCAGGAGAAATTCACAGGGCTCAGGTCCCAAGGATTTCTTTCCACAGTAGAAGTGAAAAAGAGTTAATGAACACCATGCAGGTTCATGGTACCCCTCTCTGAGCCATTCTGTGAAATCGGCCATGCCAGTGGAAAGGATGTGGGGCCTGAACAAGCAACTGGGGCCACTTGGCTCCTCACCAGCCTATATTTAGAGTAACTGCAGAATGGATGTATGTTTGGGTTGCAGGAGTTAGCTGTGCGTGTCCAAGAACCGCACATGGAAACAGCAGCCATTTCATTCCCAGCATTGCAGAGAAGCAAAACCAGTGTTCTTAAACCAAGGTATAGTCTGCAATTTTGCATGAGAATGATAATGCGCCCTAATACACACAAAACATTGCACTGAAGAAAGTGGCCAATTACAACCCTTTTAGTAGTTTCCAAGACTGGTGGTTTAATACAATCAGAATTGTATTAAATTTGCGCTTTTGAGGAATTCACTTCTGGTTCATTTAAACACAGGGGTATTACTGGAAAGAGGCTGAGAAATTCTATTGGAGCTGCCCCTCTTTCAGCTTCCAAAATGATCAAGTCAGTCTTTCTCTTGCCTCACATGTCTTTCCCAATATATTCATCTTCCTTATCTTGCTGTTTGTTCCTCTCCTTACTTCCCTGGCCATGAGATCATTGACAGTCAAATAAAATTATTGCTTGGTTGGGAGTCTTCCTTTCTTTTTGAAATTGAAAGGAAATTATAAAACAATGCCAAAAGAGCCCAAATCAAACAATCATCACATTCATCTCTGTCCTGGTCCATGGAGGGAAGGACACAGACCAGAGCAAAACCAGCCAGCAGCTGAGCTGATGGGGCTGAAGGTCTCCTAGAAAATCCCCGTTACTTCAGGCCATGGCTGCAGCAGTGCCCAGGCCCAGGCCGCTGTCGCTCTGGCATGGGTGCTCAGCGCAGGCCTGGAGCCGGCCCCAGCCGCCTCGGCCCCTCAGCGCCTCTGGGGCGTGCGGCGCGGGATGGAGGGCACGACGCACCCTGGCCCGGCCTGCGTGCCACGCTGCCTGCGCTGCCGGGGGATACGGGCCATGCTGCTCCCGCGCCACTTGAAGATTTCCTCAGCAGTTTTCGTTGACGGGTGTGGGAGGCTCATCAATATTAATACGTGGTGGCCCAGCAAGGTCCCAGGCACCTTATTTCAGACTGTGGGATCCCTAAATGAAGACTTCAGCCTCCGCGCCCGCTGGAGCGATTGCTGCTCTGCCCTGTGCTTGTTCCTGCCGTGCCCCTCGGCACGCTCCCACTGCGGGGCTGCCGGGTTGGGGCTGCACTCCCACCTGGAGGTGGGGAGGAAAGGCTTGTATTTTTAAAGCTGGGTAAGTTCCCTGACAATGTAAAGGAGAGGCGGCAGCCCCAATACCTCAGGGCATGGTTTAGCAGGCGATTTCTGCCACAGGCGCCCTGGCCGGAGCCCCCAACCCTGAGGGAAAGGCCTGCAGCCCCCCCCTCCGCGCAGGATTATGGGGACAGCTCAGCGCTATCCTATTTCGTGTGAGCCCTGCTCTCAGCTCTGCTGCTTAGCTTAGTTTAGTTTAGCAGAAACATCTGGATGCTTTGGTAGGGGGAGGAGATTAAAATGGCATCGCTGAAAAAACCCACAAGCCCCAAAGGCTCGCTAGAACAGATGAGCAAGCAAAAAGCCAGGTGGGGATTTATAAACTAGCTCTCCGCAATCACAGGCATTGTGTTTCTGCGTGTCCGCTCCGGCAAAGGTTTGGAAGTACTGAAGCTGGCGGGCATCAAAAAGCCGAGCCCCCCGCTACTCCGCCTCTTCCCGTGAGGACCACCCTGCCAGCAGGTTAAAAGCACAGGGCACAGCCCCGCAGCTGGGCTCTGCCCCCCCACCCCACAGAGCCCTGGGGCCGCGGGGCGGGGCGGGGCGGGCAGGCGGCCCCGGGCGCGCGGAGGGCTGCTGCGCCACCTGCCGGCCTGCCGAGGGGAGCAAGGCGGCTGCTGAAGGGCCTGGAGAACGAGTCTTAGGCGGAGCGCCTGAGGGAAGTGGGGTGTTCAGCTTCCAGCTAGAACTACGCGGAAGGAGGGTGTAGCGAGGTGGGGGGGTTGGTCTTTTCTCTCTATTAACATGTGATAGAACATATGGAAATGGCCTCAAGTTGTGCCAGGGGAGGTTGAGGTTGGAAATGAGGAAAAATTTCCTCATTGAAAGGGTTGTCAAGCTCTAGAACAGGCTTCCCAGGGAAGTGGTGGAGTCTACTTCCCTGAAGGTCTTAAAAGACATGCAGATGTGGTGCTTAGGCATTGAGTGGTGGATGGGGCAGTACTAGGTTAATGGTTGGACTTCGTGAGCCTAAGGGTCTTTTCCAACCAAAACTATTCTATGAGCTAGAGGCCAGCCCCCAGGGCCTGGAACCCCTTCCAATGTTTACCATTTCTCTCTGTAACACTCCAGAAATCAAAGACTGTTTTGTGTTCTCCTCCTCCCCCCCCTGCCCAAACATCACTTTGAGTTTCACCATCCTACCACATCAGGCATGCTAAATTTACTTAACAAACCTAAATCCCAGCACTAACACAGACCTGCTGTTCTGTTACTTTACCCTTGTTAGACTTGTTTCTGACACACACATAATTTCTTCACACCTTTTTGATAGATAGAAGGCCCAAATAACCTGACTTTTCAGTGACATCTGTCCTTCCAAAGTTTTCCCTTGTCTACAGTCACAGCAGAACTTACTGCTGTTTGTCTGCCAGGAAGAGGTTAAAACAGAACTCTTGCACAAGACCTGTAACTTGGGTTTCCACCAAAAGCACTTTAGTACCCTCATCATCAGTGACTACATACAACAAGGGGCTCTGCAGCAGTGGGGGGAAAAAAAACCAAACCACTTTTTTTTGCCAAAGCAAAATCCATTTAAGCTGATCCAACCGAAAGTGAAAACTCCTCTTAAGAGATACACTCAAAGGCAAGAGTGGCAATGTTCTGCTGGAACCCCAGTATCACCTGCTTAGTCAATTGGTTCATTTTTTCTATACAAGAATTATTTTTCAGCCTAAGGCTGATGAAAAATATGATTCAGGATCATCTTTGGTGTTAGAAGGAATCCATGCAATAGGCATTACACTGGAACAGAGTAGGTTTATGTTTTAGAACCAAAAGTCCTGTTATTCCCAGTTCCTAGGCCTTGGCTCACACAGGTATGCAGTCTTGAAGCATGCAAATTGGATTGCCAACTGGTTAATGGACTCCAACCATTAACCAGGGCTCCAGTCCCTCAGTTCTTTACCTTTGGCTGACACCAACAGCAAGAAACAGCAGAGTACAGCGTAAATCCATCTTCTCATTCATCACTCCTAAATTGTGCTGGGATGTGCCTTGGAAAGGAAGTGATGCTCTTGTACTTTTTTGATATTGTCACTGTTAAAAAATATAACTGGAACCTCAACTGCTTTTGATAAGCGCATCAGTTACTGACCTTTTGAAGTTTTCAAGGAGACTCACTAGCTTTTATTAAAAAGGACTTGTTTTTCCTTAAGAACACTTGTTGTATTTGTACTCTCCTCTTTCATTCATAAATTAAGGCCTAAAGAAGCTGTTGGTCAAGTCACCTTGTCTAGTACAGGCAAACGGGAGCAAGTTACAGGAGGTGGAGGATGATGTTTCCGTTTGCTCTGAAAGACAAACAAGAACCCCCCCCAAAACCTTCCAATCTCAGTTTTGAAAGCCTAAAGCTGCCCGATTAATAAATCACCAGTTTTTAAGTTTGAAAGATTCACTCCTAACCCAAGAGGGACAAATCGGATGTTCTAATTCTCTGTACTTTCACAAAGAAATCTGAGACAGCGTACAGATGGTAGCCGAGTATTTTTAAATTAGTATCACTGTAACAAGTGCTTCATGTAAGCACAGTGTTCATCAGGACTGTACGCAGTGCTGTGCTGGCTCTCAGGTCAAGGACAGCACAACTTAGACATCACTGATTAAACCACACTGGGTAAAATATTTCCCTGGGAAGTATGAAGAATGGAAAATTACTGAGCATAAAGACAGTAAAATAGTGTTCTGGGCTTTCAAAAAGACTGAGAGAGAAGGGAAGTCTATGATAAATACAGAAACTACTTCAACAAAGACAAAAAACATTTTAAATGTAGAAGACAGCACATGGTACTCATGTAAAAGCATAGAAACAGGTACAATGCTGGCAGTAAAACAGGAAGAGCTGAGGTTCTCCTTTCTACTATAGCTATATAAAAGAAATAATTTTAAATTAAGATAATCATTCTTGAAAGGGTGGTTCAAGTAAACTTAAAATAGTGGTTACAGGGAATTTGTGAGAATGACATGTTGAGAGAATGTAACAGTGCAATAAATGACAACAAGTGAAAAAAGGTTTTTTTATTTCTCAGTGTTTCTCCACTGTCAATACTGTCCTTTTGCTGCAACATGTTGCAAAAAAAACTCTGCCTTTTCCATTTTAAACAGCTACAATATTTACAGGCTGTTTCCAGTAACACACGCAGACACATACACGCTCACAGACACGCAGGTACATATATCCCTATCCCTGGCAAGGTTATCAGTTTGCTGGTAGAGGCAATATATATTTTCATTGTCCATTAAAAACCAAAGCCATCCTCCCATTTATGGCTCTACTCCCTCTCCCTCCGTTTCCTAGCCAGCAGCTTATCATCAAGCTTTTGGGGGCGTCTGTGTAACAAGTTAACATATCCAGCTATTTGATTGCCACCTTTCCGAGTTGTGGACTAGGTGTACTGGGATGATCTATTCAAACTGTATATACCAGAAGTCATAAAAATTGCCCATATTCAGATGTTTGTGACCGAGTGGTACACTCCCGAAATCTTTTGGAGCAGCCATCTTTATCACCTGTTTGGAAATATGCATATCATGCTGGGGTGAAACAAGCCACATGCTTTATTTTCCACCAAGGTGTTATGTACCCACATTTTTACTAAGGCACCAGTAATTACCAGTATAATTTCCAAAAGAGTCCAGCATCACTGAATGTACTGCATTAGATTATCAATAGCAAGCCAGACAAGAAAAGAATAGTCGCCTATATAATAGGTATAAAATTCCTTAATAAAATTAAGTACATAAAACCTGTGGTGGTATAACCCCAAATCCAATATAAGTTGAATAATATTTGAATAATATTGTTAATGGTTCAGAAATGCAATCTGTTCTGCTCCATTTTGTGAATGGAGAGTTCTGTAATTGAGAAAGATGTTTAAAGCTATGTCTTTGTATCTACACTCTTAGGTCACATGGTGTTGTGTGCATTATCAGAGAAATGATCTTAAGGTGAATCCAATTGTGAGGCAGCCCTTCTTCCCATCTCGCCCACGTGTCGAAGACAAAGCTTTATGGCCACTTGCCAGTCAAGTGCATGGATCTGTGCCATGAGTCTTCATATTTCACCTCACCAGTCATCTAGGTTTCTCATAGAGTTCTTCAGTTCCCAAGGGGCTGTGAACATGGGGTAAGAAATGCCTGGCAATTAACTACACAGCTGACCAGAACATTGAGATCACCACTCAAGCCTGCCAAATGTCCTAGGCATAGTGGCTGTAGAACCATTCAACCTACATTGAATTAACTTAAAAAATAACCATCTTCCCCCTTGCTCTCCCTCCAACTCTGAAAGTCATGACAGAGATCCTCAGAATTCACCACAAGCATCATACAGTGCAAGTGGCACAGATGTCCAGGTGTCACCAGTGGTGGCACATATACATTGTAGGGTTTTGTTTGTTTTAATCAGGACATTTTTAAAGATTTCATAGGGAAGTGAAATGGGAAGAGGTTTTAAAAAAATCAAGTAGCAGCCATTTTTACCAATGAACATAATCTGATTTGTGGGGTTTTCAAGCACTTTTCTGTAACTGAGTATTTGTTTTAGGGAGCAGTAAGTCCTTAGGTATGTACACATAGATACCACCTTTAAATAAATCTGAGAGAAACCAAATAGATTGGGAACTACCTGGAAGCTAAAACAACAGGACTTAACTGGAATGTTCTTACGGTAAAATATCACATAATGCAAGTGGATAGAGTTAAAGCACTCATCTATAATGAGTTTTCTTGAAAGCTTTCTGAGCTTTCATGAAAAAAAAAATCCACTCTATGCTGAGCTCCATCTGGAGTCACAGGACTAATCTGAAAACACCCATCTTTTCCATACTCACAACAGGAGAAAAATATTATGCATCAAGACCAAGGCCAAAGATGAAACTACCTCCATCTAAAACAGAGGTTTCCATGGACAGATGTATCCTGAGGGGAGTCAGAAGAAAACTGTCTGTTTCCACTGTGCAAGTGACAAAACCAAGACACAAAATTTGCACAAACCAACATACAATCATATATGAATCTCAAGAGTTCAGAATGCAGGAAAACTTCAAGGAAGTTAATTTTCCAAAGCCTTATGGAAGAGTGAAATTTCAGCTAGGTGGCTTCTGTTGAGCAGATCTGGAATAGGTCTGAGCATTACGTGAATGACTTCACAATGTGTTTGCTGAGTAACTGAGAGAAGGTATTAACCCCTCAACTGGCCACATCAAAATCCATCTTCTGAAGGCAACACACCAACAGCCTTAAGATTAAAAAATAAAGCTCCATCGAGGCTCTCTGCCCCTCAAAAAGAACCTTTTTTCCCCTATCTGCTGTTTGCTGATCTAATTCCAGGCAATTATGTATTCTCTAGAAGTTTTAACAAGACATTAACTCCTATCATGTCTATTACCAGCAATGGACATTGTCATCATCTTGCCCTGAAGAAAGTGAAAGAGATTGTTCAGAGCCCGTGTAAACATAGTGAAAGTTGCTTTGGTCAGGTTGTAAAAAAAAAAACAAAAAAAAACAACAACCATGTATTTTGTTTTTCGGTCATTTGTTTACCCCCAGGCTTCATTACAAGAAAAAAAAACAAACAAACCTCATGTAACTAATATCAAATGGGGCCTATTTTAAAACAAATTCCTCTTTCTAAAATGAAGCAAAATTCCTAGTGAAACAGGAAACCCTGCAATTACCGGAAGGACGCAGAATAGGACTTTAACTAAAACACCTTCAATTCAAAACACACACATTTTCTTCATTCCTGACAGCAACATTACCAGACTGCTGAAGAAGGTTCATCTACTGTACTACTACGTTTTCAGCTATGCAGGAGATGAATTCAACTACACTATAACGTGCACATATGATAAACTACGTGAAACAGCAAAATTATTTCAACAGTGGCAGATCCAGAACTGTGCATTTATACCAAGATTAAGTGGGACGGCATATGCATAAACAAATAGTAATATGCAACTGTAAGATGCACAGTACTTCGAGTACAAGTTTGCATAGTATGTGATGTAAGCAAGGTCCCAGTATAATTCACCGGGACCAGTATCTAGAATTAACTAGCTACCAGACACACAGACTTACCCTTTCATGCCTAGATGTTATACAGCAACTTGAGTTGGAATACCAATGTTTCTTAGGTAGCTGTTTCTTCCTTTGATTTTTTTTCTCATCCCATATAATTTCACTCTTGCATTAGGTGCATAATGGACAAGTTTTCTCTGATGTCAGAGAACTGTAATTACAATAACCTCTGCAGTATATCAAAAGCCCCTTCTGGTTACGTCACATAGAAAGAAGTAGAGGTGACTGGGAAGAAGATGGCTGCTCCCAAAAGCTAGGACCGTGTGCAGTTTCCCCACAGAGCCCTACATAATTACAGGTCAGAAACAGGAAACAATCACAACAGGTACATTTTTTTTTCTTATGGATTAAGAGAAGTGAGTCATAGGAACTGCAAGTCAAGAACAAACCAGTTGCCCTCTCACACTCTCATGATAGTTCTGAGTTTCTTGTTTCCCTGAATACACACTTTAAAAAAAATACAATAAAACCTAGGATATGTAACACATGAATAATTCAACTTCACAGTTATAAATACTCAAATTACACTTACATAGAATATATAATCACAGAAAATAAAATTCAAGTCATAGAAAAGAATGAAGACTAAAGGGAAAGAAAAGGCAAGGTGGTAAAAGTGATACAAGTTTAGGGCTGTGCCTTCTATAAAAGCTCATTAAAAGCTGAAGTCAAGTTTTGGTTTTTGGGGTTTTGTTGTTGTTTTTTCCTTTTAAATTGGATGGAATTAAAAAAACCTTCATGCATCCACGAAGCACTCATGGACCTCCACCTCCCCCTACAAAACTCAAACAACTGTCTCTGCCAGAGAAGAGCCAATGAAACAACATAGTGAGCTCTGGGTGTAAAGAAGCCAAGTAGCCGTGGCTAGCCAAGGGAGGACGGATGAAAGGTAGTACACTGGGGTCCACTTTAAAGCTACACGTGTTGTACAGATTTGAGGTACCACTGCCACCACAGTAGAGTCTGATGTAGTACAGGGATACTCAGGTGCTTTTCTATATATTTGTTATTTTGCCTTTTATTGTGAAGAGGATGCAGCAAATGCACTTGTACGAAATACAGAACATAGAACCAAACCCATGGCACAGCCCTTACCATCAACATGTATATGGAGAGGGAGGGGATTAATCCCAAAGGCAATTTAAATAATGGTTTTTTATATACTTATATTTATATATATAAATAAATGTTCTCAGCAATCTCAGGGTTGTTTTTAGTGCATTGCTGTAAAAAAATTAGTGCAGTTCTCATTAATGTTTAGCTCATAAGGAATAAGAATCTATACATCTGTTCAGTCTCTTCTTGCCACACCTGAAATCTTTACACTGCTTCACCAAACTGAAGGTTTGTAGTCAATTTCTTTAAAATAAGGTGGATGAATTCCACGCACTCTGTGACAAGACATGGCATTTTTTGGCAAAACAATTAGAAAAATATGAGGTGCTCTGATCTTAGAACTGAAAAGTTTGTTGATTTAAAGCATTACGCAATGCATAAACAAGATTTATAAACAAAAAGATATGTCTCAACAAATCTATCCTTCATGCAAATGTTTCTTCAGCAGCTAACAACTTAAAAAATTTCATACACTTTTTTATTTGGGGAAAGGGACTTAGACAAATCTGTGTTTCAAGTCCTTTCCTACAACTGGACTGAAGTTTCATGTCCTAGGAGCTGCTACTTCCGGACCCTTCTCTCTTCCAAACAGTTGGAGAAGGGAAAGTTTCAGTCTCAATGAGATTTACACTTCAGCCCCAAGTTCAAGAACTCCAGTTTCAACAACAGCAACATATTTATCTTCGATTTGAACAAGCAGGATGGTTTTATCTATATGGGACCGACTACTTGGATCTCTGCTGCAAGGCACCCAGCGGTGAATCACCTGGGGGGAAAAGAAAAGTTTAATAAAACATAAGTCGCATAGGAAGACCTGCATATCAAAGCTGTGACTGATAATTCGAGAACTTTACAGGACAAAAGGAACAATACTAAGTGCTATACTGACTTAGTTACTCATTTTTCAGTGACAGCATACCCACAGATAAACTCATCACTCAAGTCTTGATGGAGAGGTCTGCAGCTTACCTGAGAACAGCCAGCCTTTGATTTGAAAAATTTACAAAACAAGCAACTTCACCCAGATCAGAACCAAACAGTCATGCAAAGTGAGTAACAACTGAAAAAAGTGTACACCTACATATTTGGGATATTTAGATGCTCTAGCTGTAGTAGTCTTAAAATACCTCAGTGTTGTGCAGCACATAATAGCACAGAACTGTAGTTTATCAGGAGTTAGGTGAAAACTACTGTCTCCCGTAAGTCAAATCCCTTGCACTAATTTTTTCCCTACTCACTGTGAATTTAAGGTTGATCTTTTAAATTACATTTTTCAAAGATAATTTTAAATGAAAAATTATACAAAGAAGAAGGGTTTCAGAAACAGTGCCACAAACTACTGTCCCATAATGCCTTGGATCTATGGAATTCAGGTACTTTCATCTGTCGCTTCCAAGGATCCTTCCCGATACTGACCATCAGAAGGTCCTTTTCCCATACAGGCCCTTGTATGACCAACTTTCTGCTCAGCTGCCTCCATAAAAATACACTCTTAACTTCTGGGTGCCCCAAAGGAAACACAGAGATGCTCCAGTAACAGTTTCAAGTATTGTCAGCTCCACAGAAACAGAATTATCTCAATTTTGCCAGCTGTGGGAAAAGAACCTTAAATTCAAGACAAGGTAAGGTAAAATGTAAATAGAATTAACATTTACAAAATCCAGGACAATATAGTTTTCAAGAGTTCTAAAGATATAAAGGACAGAAAACCACAAGTAACCTACACCTTCCAAGAACAAAGCTAAGACACTCCCTTAATCCTCACTAAGACTCAGCTGACAGCTGTCAATTTCTCTAACATTGGGTGAAGGAGATTGAGCTTTGTCCACTGCATGAGATCTACACTGCATCCACAGGGAAGACATTTCAGCCAGGGAAGCATGGCATCTTTATTTGATGGAACAGCATGATATTTAAGCTGTCTGTTCAAGTCTGATTTCAAAGTCTGTTCAAATCAACTTTTCTGCTGCTGTATGGCGTAGGGCCAAGAATATTCTATCCTTGGACTTCACTGGAAAATGTTTTGTGTCTAAGTACTACAGCCTTGATGTCCAACTTCAAAAACTGGTGCATGAGAGATAGCTAAGGGCAGACTCCTCAGGCATCAATATTGTAGATCCTTAAAATAATGTGTATAAGCACAAGTTGTACACTAACTCACTGCAACCATCCCCCCACACCCAGTTTTACCATCTGTTCTATCATGACTGGCATAGATTGAACTTGCTGGGAGTGTGCAGCTCGTGACCACTATATGGGCTGAGTAAAACTTTGTGTATTATATATGTACATGTATATATATGTACAAAGACATAAATATGTATTTGTATTATTAGCTTTTTATTATAATATTATTAAATTAATTTCCATTTCAACCCACAGGTCTCCTTTCCTCTTCCCAATTCACCTTCTCAGGTGGAGAGGGGTCACTAGGTGATAGAACTGCCAACTAAACAAAGACACTTGGAAAGATAATGCAGAGTATATCTTGATCTTAAAGTCCTGGAAAAAGTAACTAGAATAGAAAAAGGATTGCTAAGTTTCATTTCCTTGAAGAAAACCTATAATGTTATTGTGTATTATATATACTGTACTGTATGCTCTGCAAAATTATAGAATAGTTTAGGTCTGGAAAGGACCTTAGATCATCTAGTTCCAGCCCCCCTGTACAGGCAGAGACACCTCCCACTAGATCAGGTTGCTCAGAGCCCCATCCAACCTGACCTTGAACACTTCCAGGCATAGGGCATCCACAGCTTCTCTGGGCAGCCTGTTCCAGCATCTCACCACCCTCCACAGTAAAGAATTTCTTCCTAATGCCTAACCTAAATCTCCCCTCTTTCAGCTTAAAACCATTCCCCCTTTTCCTATCACTACACGCCTTTGTAAAAAGTCCACCTCCAGCTTTCCTGTAGGAAAAGCAAAAGTTAGGAAAATAAAAATAAAAAGCAAAGTTAGAAAAAAAATGTTTTTTCTATGTAGTAGTAAAGTATTAAACAGCTGAGATGATGAAGTGCTCAGAAATTCACTGTAATATCACCCTTAGATGACTATTAACTATGGGTCACGCCATCAGCATCAGGTCTAACACAACCTACTCCTCACTCATCACAACAGTAAAATAGATTTTGATACTTTATGCAGTTCAAGAAGAAAACAGATACAGAACACACATACCCCCTCTACTGCAGTGATTCCTAAACTTTTTTCCTAATTCAGTTTCTGAATCCCTATCCTGTATCTCCATGCACAAACCCCAGGAACAATGTTGTCTCTTTTCAGCCATTTTCACCATTCTCTTCCAGTCCTTCCTTAGCTGACTTCTGCTTTTCACTAGTGCTTCTTTCCCCTTGATATGCAGCAGAAAAATCTATATGCCACTCAAAATGTGGCCATAAGGGTTGGTACATCAGTAGTACCAGGACAGATTTTTCTGAAGCTGAACTTCATACTGAGAGCACTGACATAAGGCTGTAGCTGGTAAACTGCTTGATGAGCAGCATCTCAGCAGGTAAGAATAATTTCTGCCTGTTTGCAGAAAGGACCACAGCCACAGGACGGGAAAGGGAAGACTGCTGTAAGAGCTGATGGCTTCACTAACCCTAGTATGTTTAACCACAGTCAGCTGAAGCAGGCAGTGAAAACTATGTCATCAAGTTACATCCCCACCTCCTAATCACACATAGGATAATCTGGTGCTTTTGTTCTTTCTTAGGTTAAAAGATGCTCTTCTAAAAAAACCTGCCAGTATGCTGTACCAAAAATAGATGAGAAGTATTCAGAACAGTAGTTTATCCTGACCTTCAAATCCTCTTGTTTTAATCTTTCTGTAACATCCATCACTGTACATGTCAGCATGCTGCAGTTTGCAAAACACACTCACGAAATCCTGAAAAACAAACTGTCCAGTGATACCAGGCAACAGGACATGTTTCGATATAACCCTTTACAAGCACCATCCTTAGGACATTCTTGATCTGCAATGGCTAACAAGGGAATTACAAAAGTATGTCTAAACCCAACATGACTATGAACATTTACAACAGAGTTCTACTCCAAGGTGTTACCTACAAGGTAACCCTACTATCTTCAGAGAATACTGTCAAATAGGACACAATTATTTGTGGAAGGAATTTAATTCTAGGGCCCTTCTTTCTCATACATTTAACATCAGGGTAGATTTGGCACACACTGTGTTACCTGCATACTGCCATTTCTAACCAGATATGTGTGCACATACATCCAACAGTGATGTGGACATAGACTTTCAAATAGCAAAATCCAGTCCCTGAATCCAATTTATAGATAACATCTCCAATTAAGGTAAGCAGTCAATCAAAGCAAAATCTTACAAATGGTCAGAACTGACATATTCAAAATGAAAATACAGTTGTATAGCTGAACCAATGCAGATACAATGTCAGTGACCCTCCCCTTTTACTATTTATCACTGAAACAATATTCACTGGAGCATCTTTTATAGACAGCAAGATCTAAAAAAAAAGTATGCCTCAGTAAAAACCAAAAAGCCTCAAAGATATAGCTGGGTTTTTTTTCCTCCTAAAGAGAGCCTAAATTGGGAGATAGGTTTTCTGACTAGCGCAGTGAATTTTTATAAAACACAATTATGCCATGCCCAGGAAAAAGAGAGATGGACTTTCAAGTCCTAGGCTTTCACAAGCTTTTGTTACAGCAGATTTCCTTCTTAAAGGAAATACCTATCCATGTACCTGTTATATAATAGAGACATCTAAGACAATCTTTCTTGGTTCTATTTTCATCAGAATAATTTAAGAACAAATACTGTTAGCCATTCAATTAAAGGACTCACTGGTAAATTGACCTTCCGTATTTGCTCAAGGATCGACAGTTTAAGGAAAATGAAGGTAGATGAATGAGCTCAATGCCTGAGAGTTCAGGACAAGAGCTGGAAGAAGGCAAGGAAGGAGAGGTGGCTGACAACATTTAAATCATCATTAAGCATCTTTTGGATACAGGTGCAGAAATATCCCTCTGCTTCAAATTAGGATTCTTAGACCTGCTCTTCCAGCAACACTGACTTGGGGAACAGCTGCTGATCCAACTCACTACTACATATATATCTTTGGCCTTGACATCTTGGCAGACTGCCACAGAATCAAGACACTGCCTTTTTTAAAATTAGCTTGTCAACTTCTAAGCAGAACTTACATGGCCTTCCATGCCTTCCTGAGGACTCCAGTCTTTCCAGCTGTTTCTTCCAGCTTTTAGCCGTATCACCTCATCTGGCCACTGCAGCTCTTTCCTTTTTGACACGTTGATCCCTTCCAGTACTTGACTGGGATCCATTAACTATAAGTAGGAATTGAGTTTTGACTGTTAGTTCAGCCAAAATTTAAAAGAAACAAATAAAATGTAACCTCTTCCACACTGCCAGAGAACTGACTTAAACACACAAAAATTGACTTCTGCCCACTTTCAATGTTGAAAGCTCAAGCTTCAGGCTAGAGAAAAGCCCGAGCAGCACAGGATTAGGAAATAAGGCTGTGGTTTTAGAAACAGCTGACAATATACCAGTTCACTGCTGCCTGAAGCAGCAGCTCTGGTTCCCTTCCCCACGCCTTCTTTCAGCTGTTATACCGGCTCATAGCAGGGTCTGAAGAGCTAGCACAACATAAGCATTGGCAGCACATGGTCCAGTAGCAGGGAAGAGTTAAGTGATGATGACCTGTCAAAACTGGCTCATCACTTCTTACAGAGTATCTTAAGAAATGTGGTCTTGGAGAATTTACCATTAGGCTGAAGAACTACTAGCATGGTTAGTTGACACCCACCCCATGTTTTGAAGGAAACTCGTCTGCCACAGGGGCAGCAGGAGAAAAATAGGAAGAAGTTTTCGAGAGTTAAGGACAAAGAACTGCATAATGTCCACTATCCAAGGCACATGCCAGCTTTGCTTATATGCCCCTCACACAGAGGAGTTAAGCAGTTTCGTAAAAAGGCCCTTGCCTGCAAACAAAAGCTACTAAGCACAGACCTGCAAAATTAGTTAGCTTTGCCCACTATGATGCAGTTTACTAAGGATTACTCTAAAAGGAGGTGATATCAGCAATGACACCATATTTGTTATGATCTATCCTATTCACTACACTTCTTGATGTTTCCCACTAATATATTGCCAGACACATATGTGGGGCTAATAAAAGCCAGAAGAGCAAGAATATAGATTTCTGGATTTTCATAAAACGAGCAAGGCTACCATGAATACTTGGCCAATGGTGTACTGTTTGCTGCTCAGTAAAGCCTGACTTGTGGCAATAAGCAAAGAATAAACACATATGAAAATGAATAAATACATATGAAAGTGAAAGCAAGTATTTTTACACTTACTTTTGTGGAAAATCTACTTGGTTTAAAAGGAAAAAGCTAGTTGCCTTCTGCACTGCAAATGAAGCTGTTTAGCTTTACACGAATAAAGCTAAACTAAGTATGAAGTGGAACTGAGTTCAGCTGACATTCTCAAGGCTGCAGTACAGCAAAACCATATAAGTAAACAGAGATGTCTAAGCATGCAGGAAGGGTGGTTGTCCAGAAAACCTTTTTCCTCAATTAGTTCTCCAAATGTAACTGCACAATAGTTGTATACCGAGACATTCCAGATTGTGTGTGTATTTAACAGCAGTGATTTAAACAACATACAAGGTAACACTAACAAAAGCACATGGAAGCATATGTCAACTTGTTCTTCTGGACTATTCACCTGGATTCTGTAAATAACGTCATCCTTTTTGGCTTGCATTTGATTTGCAGGGCTTGCATTACCACCTGACTGAGTTTCAGCTGCGTTACTCCCTCCTTCTGTCCCTAGAAAGCCCACAAGGGCATGCTGTTTACAGGCTGGGATGCTTTGGCTGGAGCTGCTAGAAGAGGGCAGTCCATGCTGCGCGCTGACCCCAGTCTGGCCAGTAGGTTCCATTTGGTTCACCATAGACAGGCGGGACTGGATGGATGATGGGAGGTTACGAAGGGAGATCTGACTGGTGGAAGAGCGCCGGCAAGGCACAAAGCCTGCTGTGGATGTGCGAAGAGATGAATGACGACTGCCGTAGCAATAGGATGAATGGCTAGCTACTGAGGCACGGGCAGGGGAATGTCTGACAAGGCTTGACTGCACAGAGTGTGAGCTGTGACTGGTGCCTAAAAGTAAAAGATACAGAATCAGGAGAGTTTGACAAAGCCTCCCACACACATTAGATTTCCATCGCACAAATGTTTTAGTGCTTAGATATACAAAATTGATGGGTTTAATCAACAACTGCTGAAACAGCTGTATTGCAGAAGATATGTTGCATTTCATATAGCAGAGCATTTGAATACATTCCATTTATCTTATCTTGGAATCTCATATTCTGTTCAATCCACAATCCCTGCAAGACAAGTAGTTTGAAAAAATCTTCAGCCTTGCTCTTTCCACATGAACCATTAGTTTCTTAACACTATATTAAGACGATACCTAAGGTATTAAGGTACCTAGAGATGTCCATGTTTCAAAATACTAAATATTCTTTCTTAATGAACTTTGACTCGATGCTCAAAGATTGAGTCAGAAAATTTAGAGCAAGAGCTGTTTTTAAACAAATTCAGAAAAATATAATGCACTTAAAAGCGAAAAACAGGAATAGCTGTTTATAAGCGTTGGTGCAATTGCTTTTCCTATACTATGTACTTGTAGATACCTCTCCACAGCTGATAGACCTACTTAAGTTGTGTAAAAAAATCATTTGACTACATACACTGTTATATTCTTTTTGAGTAAAGCAGTGTTTGAAAGGCTTTTTCTCAGCTTTCCTGTTTATCATCTCCCTAACTACAGATCACTATGGACTGTTGGAAAGGTTTCAGCTAAAATACCATGGAAATAGAGAATCCATTCCACTATATAAATAAGGAATATAAAGACATTCACAAAAATCACAAGTTTACCCTTTATAGACAGTAGAACAGAAAAGGTCCAATCTGTAGATATTCGTATGGTATAAAGTTATTTAATCTATTTTGCCAGCACAACTACACCCCTATTGCTCAAATCTGTTTCAGAACCTTGCATTGCATAAAACAGCACTGTAGTTTGAGATTAATCCAGCAGGTGTTAACACTACATAATCAAGTCGCTTTTGTTTCCTTTTTCTTTTAATTTAGGCCTGATCCCAAGAGCTGGAAGACCAGTTCTGACTATAGGATTGTACTTGTATAAAATTGTTGCTTTGTTTTATTTTAACTTTACCCAGAGTGGAGGGATGAGCTGGTGGATGAGCTGCAGGAAGAGTTGTGGGATGAGCTCCAACAGGAGGGTGCTGTACTGCTCCAGGTCCCTGCCCTGTAGTTGCATTCCCTCCTCCTTGTGACATGCTGCTCTGTGACTCGTTGATAGTTGCATTGTTACTTGTGCAAGAAGCTCCACCTCCAGCATCTGAATCTTCAATGTTCCCACCACTATTGCAGCCAGCTCCACAACCTTTCCTTAGTCTGAAAACATAATGCAATTGACACATTACATCAGGCCTCCTACTCATCAGGATTCTAAGAAATGCCTTATGATGACAAATGAAAGGCTTTAGTCATCACAATCCATAGCATTCCCTAAAATCAGATGAAACTAAGCTTTATTTTCTCAGAATATGCTTTGCAAGTACAAATCCTGCTTTCTAAGAGATTGTAACTCTCTTCATGACAGCAATTCAGTAACAGTTATGATAAAATGGCTTTCGAAAAAATCAAGCCACTTCTGAAGTGCAAAAAAGTGATGTAACTCTAAATGTAAAATGCTGGTAGAATATCCTGGTTATTTTGGAACAACTCAGTAACATTATCACACCAGTCGTATGTGTAGTTTTACACTGCAAAATCTTTGTCTATTCAGATGAGCAAAAAAATGTCTGTTGAGGGTTTTTAAATTTTTTTTTAAATATATTTGGCTTCTTGTTTCCTTCAATAATGTACTCAGTTATTTGAAGCACATATTGCAATTATTTGAATCACAAATTCTCATGTGAATTTTGAACACTCAGACAGTAGGTTAACCAGTGTTTTCCAGGGTACATACAGGCTTTTCACCACATTTTGTGGGTCCATCTGAGGTTTATTAATGCAAACAACACAGCACATTCCTCCTGCCTTCAATTCCTGCTTTTTATTACTCTTTTCCTTTCTGTTGCACTCAAATACACTGAGCGCTCCTTTGACATTTGATTTGCCCCTGGGATCCAGAACCCCAAGCATACACAGCTTGGATGCAAATACTGTTGTGTCATCCTTTCACCAGTTATTCTACTCATGTGTCAGACAAGCAGACGGTGAGAGAAGACAAACACCAGACTGTAGGTAAGTGTGGCATATTCTGGGGTGAAGCAGCATGTTCTGTTTTGATGTGCTGTAGATGTCTATGTGTAAATATGACCATCAGAACAGCTACAGGACTGTTCCAATTATGGCACCAGCTCCTGGAACTGGTAAGAACTGGGACGCACATTCTCAATGCCTCACACAGCTGCCACTGTTGCTTTTGCACTCCCAGTCATAGGGGCCAGAAGTGCAGTAAAATTCTCATGGCCTATAAAACACAGCACAGCAAGAGCTTGTACTGGGTTACCAAGGGGCCATGTAAAAGGAGAATTATATTATTACACATCCAGTTACTTGTTGTGCCTCTGACAGCTAAATCTATTACAATGTATGATCACACCCTAAACAACATTAAAATTGGCACTTGCATACAAAATACAGACACCCTACCAAATAGTCCTGATTCTCTAAAGATGGTATTACAGACAGCAAAAGTGACAGTACTGAAAAAAATACAGAATTTGCTTTGCCTCTTCTTATCAGACCTGACATTAGTCGTTCTTGCACTTAAACTTTGCCCTCTTTTTTCTGAGCTCCCATTTACATAATTTGTGATGTATTACTTATATGCCTTGAAGATTAATCCTGCACCAAAGCAGTTGCCATATGCTACAGATATGCCTGGAGTAAGTGTCAAGGCTTATTTATTTTTAAGTGGCTGATTATTATAAATGATACTGTGTTGGGCATCTGCGAGACTAGTTAATGTAATATGAGAGCACGAACACATACTAATGAGAACTCGTTTCTTCAGCTCACCTGTGCCACGTAGACACTATGAAGTTCCTGATGTTTCCTAAGCTGATCGCTCCCCCGAGAATCTCCTTAAGCTGTTCATGACTATCTGAATAGGAAGTAGTCAAAGGTGAGACATAGATGGGGTATCCAATCGGCTGGTCACAAGAGGAGTTGATCATGTTCCTCAGAGCTTGTTTTGCATTTTGTATACTGCCTCTTTCTGGATTACGATTACGCAGGAAGACAAGCTCCTGTTGTTGTCCTGCCCACAGGCCACGCACACACTCCTTATTCACCTGCAAAAGCCAAGTAAAAAGGCAGTGTCAGAAAGTGAAACAATGAGAGCATGTGATGACTGCTTTACTATACCTAGGCCTTGTATGTAGCACTGCAGAACTGTAAGGACTCATATTCGCTTCTTTAAAAGGCTGAACTTACGGATACATACTGCAACAGTAAGAATAAAGCAAATCTAAGAATAGAATGAGAAATAAGATGTATCAAGTCAGTAACTGATTTTCTGATTAAATACTTCCACTGTGTGGGAAGCAGCAGCCCTGGCAATGACAGATCAATAACAAAAAAGTAATTATTTGAATTGAAGTAGCAGTTTGATATAGTTATTAAAATATACCACAAAATACTGCCATGCTGTGGAATGTGCACAAAGCTTACCTTAATGACCCTGAAACTGAGATAGCGCTTGTTCAGCATAATGATTTTATATTCATTGGTGCCATCATCCATCACATGGCGCAGAGCAAGGAGGGAGGGAGAATTGGAAAGAACTGCACTCCGCCAAGCAGGGTCCCCTTCATGTGCTATAACTAGATTTTCTTCATGGGTTGTTATAGCTTCATAAAGGACAGAAGGATCATCATATTCATCTGGAGAAGTGAAGTGATCCTGTATCCAGGAACACATATTCAGTAAGATATGATTAAAATTTCAGATATAACTACATATAAAAATCAAACTTTCACACCTCAAAATCTTGAAAGGCTCCATGCACTGCACAAACCTAGACATCAAAAATATCAGATAACTACTAAAGAACATTGTTAAAGCTTTTTTTCTAACAGATTATTTCTGTTTGCTTCCTTTTTGAACTTAAAACCAAAATTACTGGAAGGACCTGCCTCCTACTGATTCAACTACATTTCTACTTGAATTTTACACTAGATTTATATCTATTTATATTGCCTGTAGAAGCATTTTAGTTTTAGCTTCTTTGCTTATTCACAAGTCCAACTGTCACTCCAACTGTAAAACACACTTAAGCAAAGCACTGATTATTCAGAGATTGTATTATATGAAAATAGCAAGGGGAAGAAAATCAGTAAGATTTATCTGTATTTGCTATTAAAAAGTTCAGATTAATAGTTTATGACAGATTATTTCAGCGTTGGATACTATCACACAACTTACATTACTGCCAGTAAAATAACACCACAAAATTTTGAAGTTCAATTCAGTATCAGGTCACATTACTTTTTGGTTAGAAAGGATAGCAGTTAATAGCCACATTCCCAACACTGGCTAAAGCCTCAATATCCTATTGCACTGCAAGTGAATAACATCACCCTTTCTAGATTAATACAATAATGTTCAGAAAAAACATCCATTGTTACAGATTTTTTTCATATTCTCACTTTTCATTCTCTGACTGAATTCAAGCCCATTCTGCACAGGAACCCAAATATACTGAGAACACCCCAGAATTGTTGAAGTGGTACTTCTGCTAGTTTCAACAATGATTCTGTAATCATTCTACTTTGCTACATGTACTCCTAACACTTATATGCATTCTGCTAAATTCAAGGAGCATGCATTACATAAGTTGATTCAATCTCTATGAGCTTTGGGGGACTCGTCTCTTCAATCAAGGCAAAAAAATGCAACTTCACTATTTAAAAAGTGCAACTAAAGTTTGCCTACTCACTATGATTTTCAAGCAATCTGCATTTCTACAGTACCAACACTTTTGCTCCCTCAGAGTGCATATCACTCAGCACATGCTTTCTTGTACTTGCCGAGCTTAGTTAACAGACGTGATGGACAGAATTTGAGATTGTTCATCTTCACCCTCACTTCACTATGAAGATTGACCCCAATTTTGGCTTACTGAAAAGCAACCTTCTCATACTCACCTAAACCCTACTGACAGGATCAGTGAGTAATGGCAAAGTGTCTGTTATTACAAGACTTCATGGAAAAAAGAACAACCACCCTCACTGGACAGCTGGAGAGGGCTGTGCAGCTTTGAAAGGCATGATAACCTTTTAAGCTAATGACATGTATGTCGGGAGGGGAAGGGGGAGGGAAAATATTAGAGAGACCATTCATACAGGGATTATCTCTAGATGGACATGAAAAAGAGCCTGACATGTTCTCTGATCTACACTCAATGTAATTTTCAAGCTCCGAGTATAAACGGCTTTCCTCTTTCCTCTGTATCACCTTCCAGATGAGCTATAACAAAACCAAGGACAAGACATGATACTCCCCCATTTTCAGCTGTCTATCTCCAACACATGCCCTTTAACTACCTTTCTGTTTTTCCCTCTGTTGTTTACTTGTAAGAGAACAAAAAACACAAATAAAAAGAACTGGACACATTCCTCAAGGGATTCCTGTGTAATCTCTCACCTGGTGTAGCTTAAGTGACATTCGTATTCCAGGAACTACCACTTTCCTCAACAATTCCATGTCAGCAAAGATCCATTCATCTCTAATTGAAGATATACGGAAGTCACCCTTAAATAGGGCATGCAGGCCATACAAGAAGGATTCCAGATTACTGTTGAGGGGGCAAAAAAAAAAAAACAGCTCAAATATTAACAGAAATACAAGCATATCCACAATTATAATGGATAAGAGCAGAAAATAGAAAATACTGAGCTGTACAGAAAGTCACACAATTCTTCTTTATAAAGAAGACTTACAGGGTAAGACAGGGAGAACACAACATATTAATAAGGATGTGCATGGAAGCAAAGCTTGGATGCTAAATGTCTATGTTTGCCGAACAGGTAATGAATAAACCATACATGTGACAAACTATTAGCACAGACTAAAGTACACTGGAACACATTGAGGAATGCCTGACTACTCTGAAAATTTTTAAAGACAAAATTTTTCAGGGAATGTAACACCACAATTGACCACAAAGGAGGATTTGTAGATTCAGTTGTGCGTGCTTTAGTACAGAATAAAAATCCTGACAGCTTCCCCATGCTTAAAGGCATAATTTTGTTTTACTAAGCTAACTTACAGAGTGAAAAATCAAATATGCTCTGATCACTCTTGCAACTGTGTACCTGCAAGACCTCCAGGGGGCAATGGGCTGGTACTTAGAACTATTCAACGGTTTCCATTAAAGTGAAGTAAACCAGGTTTTACAGTCGGCAGCCAGCTGACCAGTAGCTTCCACACGTAAATATGCCTCTTTTTATTTTCTTTGTAAACCATCACCTTGTATTTCCTGATATACACACCTATATTGAAACATACAACTCTACATTGGCTTTCTAAAGTAAGTTGCGGCTGTAAGTCTGGAAGAAAGAGGTTGCCATCTGACAACAGAGTTGAGCTGAAGGAGATTTGTACAAAACAACTGCTGGTCACAGAGCCAGATAAACTGTGAAACATATCACAACAGTCTGATCTAATTTCCATCAAGACCTGTTTGCTCTTCGTTTTAAGAAGCTGTCCTCTTCTTCCCCCTATCTCCATACAGGACACATGCTTGACGCAGGAAATAGAGTTTACTTTTAGAACTCAGCTAGTTCTTGGTTTTTTCATCACTTATCACTGGTGCTCAACCACACCAGAACTTTCACCTTTCATTAGTCTGATAAAACAAAATGCTCAAATTCAGGTTCTCCCCTGTATGCTGTTCTTTGGTTACATTTCAGTGGCTGTTAAAGTGAAGCGAGGTTACAAAGTGTATCTGACCAGTTTAAGGAAAGATGACATGAAATACCTTTCTTTTATGAAGAGGTACTCATCTAATACCTAACCTAGGGACACTGAGGGATTTTGAGGAAGGAAAGCTTACAACAACAATTTATTACCTGGACATATGATGTGAAGCTGTTCCCAATGCTCTTCGCCCTAGAACACACAGCCCATAACACAATGACACCAGGGGTGAGTCTTTACTTGAGTCCAGCGGCTTGTAATAACAAAAGAAAAAAGGAATAGTCAGGTGAATGAAGTAAAGAAACTGTCACAGAAAATGTTCTGCCAGAAGGAGCAGAGAGACCCAAACACACAAAGGTACATAAACTAAAGTGTGCATATGTACCTACCATACCAGTTGCCCTTACTCAGACTTTCAATAGGAATTCCTTTTTAAAAGCTTTGCAAGTACATAGAGCAGTTGTAAAGGCAATTTATTTAGTGAATAAAGTGGATTCTCATTTACTGGTTAGCGGTATATAATTCGGAGTTAACTGAAAACTTCCCTGGACTACAGCTTTATTCAGAGAAAATGCACCCTCAGCTCCAAGGCAGTAGTAGCTGTAGAGGGTATAGAATATCCTAGATAATAATATCATTAAATTAAGTGATTAAACCTGATTTTAAATATCTACACAAAATACTTCAAGATCATGACTTGGAGGGAAACAATTTTCGTTGGCTGTTGTCATTTGACTGCAGAACACTTTAAATCTTACACCTGTTAAAATGGGCTTCTAATAAACCAAAGGAAAACTGAACTCCGAAGTCTAAGATCCTTATTTCAAGACTAATTTCAATTATGTTGCTGTCCCTTTGATCTCAAGTCAATTTCTACTTATTCTTAAAGGCAACACTGCTTTGACAAGACCATATACAGCTTTTTTACAAACAGTAAGAAGTCAAGGCATTGCTCGACAAACATAGCAATGTTTTCATTTAAAAGGTGAAAGGATTAGGAAAGAGGAAAAGGGTTGAATATGGGATCATCTTACCCCAAGGGAGCCTACAAGAAAGCTGAAGAGGGATTTTCTGCAAGGGCATGTAGTGATAGGAAGAGGGTAGATTTAGGTTAGACACTAGGAAGAAATTATTTTCTGTGAGGGTGGCGAGAGACTGTACACATTGCCCAGGAAAGTTGTAGCTACTCCCTCCCTGGAAGTGTTCAAGGCCAGACTGGATGGGGCTTTGAGCAACCTGGGCTAGTGGGAGATGTCCCTGCCCATGGCAGGGGAGCTGGTACTAGATGATCTCTAAGCTTCTTTCCAACTCAAACCATGCTATGATTCTACAACTCCAAAGGCATGGCGTAAGAAAGAAGCACTTGGTCTTATAAGCTGGCAACAGGAATTTGGGTTTTTTGAGGATTTGCTTTGTTTTAAGTTAGTGTTAATTTGTAAACATTGGCATCTAAGCTCAAAACATAAATTCTATTAACATACCCTGTTGTATGTAGATAAATGCCTAAGATTCAACTGATGCATTTGAGCTCATAAATGAAAATTAAATAGGCTAAATCATACACCACTTACAGAATTTAATTAAAATCACATCTCATGAGCAGGAGATCAAAACTAGTAAACTATACATTAATATTCTAACGATAACTTTTTATTTCAGAAATCAGTATTGAACCAGCCTGTAAGTCACACCAACAGGGAAAAGGAGACCGTTCCAGAATAGTGAATGGCTTTCTTCACATGATCATACTCACCTTGTCTCTTCGAGAGCAGCAATATTCTATCCAGTTCAAATATATCATACAGAAACTCTCTCTTGAGATCCCCGCCAGACGCTGGTCATAATCCTCATCAATATTGGGGTTAAATGTTGGGTCTACATCAACATAATTGCGGTCTGTGCAGAACCGCAATCCTTCCTGCATGGTCTCATTAGCTAACCATTCCTCTAGCTTGGGGGATGTTGTGACATAATAGATGATTCCCTGAAACAGTAGTAGTTAAAAATGAGTCAGTATTGCAATAAAAAAAGTCTGCAATCTCAATTGCTCCAACTCATTTGCATTATTTTCCTAGTAATTAAAAAAACTGATACACAGTAGCATTAACTTATCTTGCAGATCCAACAAATTAGCACAGAAAAGACAGTACAGGTTTGTATACAGGTATGTTTTTCAAAGACTGTCAAGGTTTCTGAAGCATGCACTGAAAGAATAAGGGAAGCAAAAATGGACAGGACTCACTAGTTTTGCAGAAAAACAAGCACATACATAGGAATTTTAATCTTGCTAACATGGAGGCTTAGATACTAGTTTCTAAAGAATTCAAATGCTAAATAAAAGACAAGACAGTTTAACACCCTTGTGTTTGGAAAAAACAAACACCACAACTTGTGTGTATATAAGTATCTTGGAAATACTTCAACCTGGTGTTTTTCAGCTCTCTGAAAGAGGTCAGCTTATGAAAGATGTCAATTAGTAAACTAATTATCTGAAGAGATCAGAGGCCTTGAGTCCTCTTACAACTGCAGGGCTTTTTTTTTTTTAATAAAAAAACCCAAAACCACAAAAAACAGGTTTGGACAGCTTTTCATCACCAAAGGAACTTGGCTTTCTCCAAGAGAAACACACTATTCATTTAGCTTTTCATTTACAGCACATCTATTAAATTTGGGTAACAGCTTTCAAGTTTCTACTCAAGCTTCAGCTAGAAAGAATCCTCTCTCTGTTCTAGATTACAGGGTAACTGCCCTGCTCATGTACCAGAGAACCAAGTAATCATCAGTACAGCCAACTCTGCCCTCCTCTGATGAAGTTGTTCACACATCTATAATTTGTATTATATTCTATGAGTGTGATATGAAAAGACATGACATGTTCAAGACGTTAAGCAGTTCCCAGATGTAATCCAGCCTCCCTCCCCCAAGTGCTGCACTGAACTGAATCATACCTTCACATAGTACGTGGTGAGAATTTTTCGGAGATCGAAGACTTGAAGCATGGAGGCTGCACTGTTGTCAGTGATGCTATAACCCTCCAGAACATACTTTGTCACAAGCACTTCCCAAGCCAGCCAACGCTGCCCAAAGGCCGCATTAAAGGAAAGCATGTGAGGAAGGTGGCCTGGTTCACAACAACAAAACCCTTCATCTTCCTCTACACCTTCTGTGATGGCCTCTACTTCTCGTTGCTGGCAATAAGTTCCTTAGGAGAAAACAGAAAGAAGAAGAAAAATGTTGAATACTTTATTGATTGCTTTAATGTTGACTTGTGTTTAGAAGTGTTTAGAATCCAACTAATCTCTAATTACATTGCTGTAACACCAAGTGAACTATATGCCAATGATAACTAAAAGTCTGGACAGCTTAATGTATCACTCTAGGAACATACTTAATTTAGGTCTCTCTAAGAATCAATTATGATAGCCATGTTGCACTAAAACGGAAAGAGAAACTTAGGGTCAACTCTGCCAGGACAAGCTAGTTTTCCTCACAAGTGATGGGGGCACAAAGAAGCCCTGCAGCTTCTAATGAACAGGATGGAACTGAAAAGAATTAGAAGTTTCCAAAGGATAAGTCCACTTTTTAGTACAGAAAGTTAAGGAAGTGTAATGCACTCACCTCTGAATTCAAGCCCCCTCAGCTGGAAGGTGACCAAGCCATTTCCTATCTCTATAAGGTGTACTAGTGCATTGAGGTAGTCAGAGGCTAGGATGAAGCAGTCCCCAGTACTGTAGTTTCCCCAGCGACCCAACAACAAGTCTCCACATAGGCTGTGCTGAAGGGAGCGGGTTAAATGTTCATAGAAGATTGAATTCAGGTTGTTATCATCTGAACCTGCAGGAAGATTCAGTTTGAGTTATCTGAATCTGCACAAAAATGTCAAGCTTGAATGTCAATTATTACACATTGAATCCTACATTTTCCTTAACAGCAATGTTGTTTCAAGGTTGTTCTCCACTCTCCACCCTTAAAAAAGGGACAACTACTCTAAATGAATGCTAAGTGACATTTAGTATTTTTTTAACCAACATTTTTCCCTTCTTACTTACTCCTCCATTTTCCAAATTACTCCTTCAGTTCCACTCATGCATCTTCCATCAATCTATTCCACACAATAAAGTGCAAAAGCATATGAGCACAGAGGTATCTCAGTAATGACTGCTGACATTGAGACAGCTTCAAATAATATTTTGGTTTTTTAATTACTTAGGAAGAACAAAATGAAAAACAGCTCATACTATGATATAACATGATTATAAATTAGTAAAGCAGATACATAAAGCTAAGGGGTAAATAAGTGTCCTACGATGAGCCAGGTTTAAGCTAATTTCCTTCTACTGATTTTTTTTCCTTCAGTAAGCATTCATTTAACTAGCAACAAGTGTTCCAGCTAGTGGGCTCTTATAGGAGATACTATGGAATAAAGCAAGAGAGGAGAAAACAACAGTAGACAGAACAACAAAGTTGGGCAGGGGTGGAGAAGATCAGAGGGCAAACTAATCATGAATGCTATAAAAGCTATTTACCTTTTAAAAAAAAATCCCGCTATCCAAAAAGAAACAAAATCCACAGAAAAACCCAAAACAACAAACACCAAAAAACCCATACACACACAGAAAATCCCCACCAAATAAAAAATCCCCACCAAAAAAAATCAGACTAGGAAAACTACCTGGATTTCGATCAAGCTGTGAAGCCAGTCTTGTATTTGAGTGATCCACACGCTTTGTGCTGAAAATAATAAAATAAAGCACGCTTAACACACAATTTCTTACTGTAAGAAAATCTAAGGGAAGGAACTACAACCAGAGTAAAAATTGTAAAAAATATTACCACTAAAATAGTTTCAAAAGTTATTTTGAAGTAATTTGCTGTTGTTCTCATACGTAAAACCATTTTCTGCCTATAACTCCATTATGATACAATACCTAGTAATGTTTGTCCACAGTGGGCAGCCATAGAATAATCTTTAGCTTTTGATAGAGGTCTATCTATTTTCTTAGGTAGATATCATAAAGCTTTAGATGTGACAAACTTATAAACAATTAAATCAGCACAGCTAACATTCCAGTAGACACTACTGACAGAGCAATTTTCAGACAGTTATTATTTTGTTGGCTGAAGCTACAACCTTAACTCTTCAACATAAGATTTGGAACACTGTATTTTAAATTGTTCCAGTGCTAGAAGGGAAAAAAAGCAATAAAGGAATGAAAAATTAACTCTCCATAAATGCCAGAACTATCTGCTCTTCTTGTCCTATGCTGTTTTTCTAACATTTCATTGGGCTGATAACTCAATCAACAACAGTGGATTTCAGAAGAATCTTTTATTACTGATCCTACCTCAATTAAAAAAAAGATTTACTTTCAAGATTTTTACATTTGAGTTTAGCCTATTTCATTTACAAATGAGCAATAATGGACATGGGTCAAATACAGTTATGAACTGCCCCCCCCAACCTTTTTATACATATATTCACTTTCTGCTTAAAATTGCACTTTACAATACAATAATTTTTATGTTAAAAAAAATCACCAGGATGGCATACCTCTAGAGAAATTACTTAGGAAGCTAAAGTAAATGTTGCTAGTATGAAAAACATCTGCTATATTATTTCAGAAACAATTTAATTGAAAACTTTCAGTGCTATAAACTAGTTTCTTTGGGAAAAAAATAGTATTTAAAAACCCAATAAAAACCCCAAACCAACATATATAGCCATAGTTAAACTATTAAAACAACAGACAAACTTTAGAAGTCTTATTTCACCTACTTGTAGTCTCTTTCCCAGAATTTGACAGGCCTGGCATATGAAGTGATGAATATTGCACTTCCCAGAAAAGGATTCAGTGGAGTAGAGAAGAAAGCTGACACAGCTGCTTGAACAAACAACATTGCAGAATCTATAGAATAATAGAATTAAGGAAAGCTAAGCAGTAACTACTTTTTTCAAGCTTCCATGAGAGCACCTGAAATAAGGCAGCAACATGAATCAAAACTCTCCCACATTACACATTTTTATCACATGCAAAACAAGATCTCTAGAATTTTATGCAGAAAAGTATCTTTACAGTATAACCAGCAGTAAGGGGATTGTTTCTGTTTTTAGAAACAGAAATAGGTGAAAATTTAGCACTAGACATGGTGGTCATTCACTTTCTCAAAATTCTACAGAAAATATTAACACAACACTCCATTCAAACCAGTCTGTAGAGGCTCCAAATGCAGAACTCAAGAGCTAAACCCATACTTAGTGATTACTTTAAATAGGAATCAATGTCTACAAGAAAAGCTGCATCATTTTCAGAATTAAATATCTCCTGCTCCATGCTTCTTTGATGTCAGAATTCTATTCCTGCTCTATCTGCCACTGCATAATTTGTAGCATTGCAGCAAGGCAGAAAGTATGCAGTTTTTCATAAATACTCACTAGACAAACCTGCTCATTTGGTAGATTTAGCCCATAATAAACAATTCATCACAATGCAACATTCAAAAGTTATTAATACACAACTTCAGGAAAAATTCTGCATTTTCAAAGGATACGTGGCACAGCAAAGGGCTGGGCAAAAGCATGGAAGGCAGATCCCCAGGTGATCTGCCAGGGAGCAATGTAGGTATATACAAATCTCAATTTATAAAAGAGTTCCCAAAGCTACAGAGAAGAAAAAAAAAAAAAGAAAATTAGTGATTTGGCTGAGAATCAACATGCTTTGTAGTACACAAATATGCTGAGGAATTAACTCGGCCACCTGAAGTTCTTATGGTCTACAAGAAGCCTTGAAACTTACAAAAAGGATGTAATAAAGGAACATAACATGCACTTCATTGTTCTACTAACAGAAATTATATGAGATGTTTAAAATGTTACATGTGTTTTCTCAAGCAAATATAAGTGCTTTGGGAAGGAGAAGTCCTAAGCTGTCTTTTGGCATATTAATTGCTAGTACCAATAGGACTGATGACCATTAAGATTACTTATCAGTTAGGACTACCCATTATTCCCTTTTGGATGACTGAAACACCTAGAATAAAGAGTTAAAGTTACCTTGCTGAAGAGTATGGACATGAAGAAGAGATCTAGCAGCATGGTCTCAGTAAAACTTTTGTAATCAAAAGTAAAGAAGAGCACTGTGAAAATAACAGTGACATACTGGCACGTTGGGCTACTGAATGATGAACGCAGTAAACTTCAAGCCAGCTATTGTGATCATTAAAAGCACCCAAACCTGTATAAGAAATTTGCACAAAATAGTTACTTATCTGCTGTCTGAAAGGTGTTTAAAGACCACCTAATTGTTGTTGTCATGCAATGCCGATCACTTCAAAACTTAAGGTTTAGATTTGGGTTTGTTTTGGAGTTTTGGAGGGTATGGTTTGGTTTCTTATTTCTTTGAAGACAACCTTTTTTAAAGGTTACTATCCAAGTCTCTCTATCATTATTCTCAAGTCAATCAATGCTCAAGAATTTGCATTATTTGGAAAAGTATTGCTAAATAAAATTTTAAAAATCTCTCTAAAACAGAGATAGCAACTGCCAGACCTACGGGTTATAAGAATAACATTGAAGTAATGTAACAGCAGTATTCCTCCCCAAGGTCTTGTGAGATTAATGAACCTGAAGCAAGGATTTACTCGATCCAAGGATTATTTAACTTAAAAAACCAAAACAACTTACATCCAAAATATCAAAAAGCTCCCCCCCGAGTATTACATTTTCTTTCAACATTTATTTTCTCTAAAACTCTTCTGTTCTAAATCAACAGAACTTCAAATCCAAGAAAGCCACCTGGTTGCTGTTCTTGGAAGCAAAATATGCAGGGCCTATTATTGAACTCTTATTTGCTGAGGCAGGCAGATACACTACTTGAGGGATTATATTTAAGGCTGCATTTGGATGCAGTGTGCAATTCCATCTGGATACAGAGTATACTTAGGGGCTGGAAGGCCTGGGGGATTCCTTGATGAGAGCAAAAAGCAGCAGAGGGGCTGCAGTCTGCCTTGTGAACTCAGGGAACCGAGAGAATGCTACACAAGTCTTGAGTTTACACATGGCAAAATACCAGAAGGTACTGTCACTGTTTTGATCTTGAAGTCCAGATAATCATATTATAGACTCTGAAGATCAACAAGGAAATTCTGATACCACATTACTAGATAATTCTGATCCAGTGATTTTTATAGTATATGCTATGAATTCAATGATTTATCTTTGTGTGGGTTCCTAGTTTAACACTGTAACATTCCATTCATTTCAAGTCAGCAAGGTGACTTGGTTCTATAAGAGCTTCAAAATAAAGGAAAACTTTATTTATTCCTTGCCTTAGTTATATGGCAATAGCATTAACTGTCTTCCCATTGAGGTCAGAACTATTTGATTTCCCACCATGGCAGACATACTCAGATTAACTGATAGCCTTTTCTACTTACTCAGTATCCAGTTTCTTTGGACTAGCAATATTCTTAGCGCTGCTGCTAAGCTCATTGAGGACTATCAGTGGATAGATAACATTCTTCTCTACAAAAAGGAGCCATATGTGAAGTTTCTCAAACCACATAACATGTGCAGCATCTATCAAGATATATTAAAAAGAAGAAATCAGATTGCACTGTAAAATCAAACTCAGGTAACAGAATAAAGACTCTTGATCAAAGTAATTTGTGATTAAAAAAGCCTACATACCACCCTTTGACAGGGAGCCAATACTAACTGTATTCTCATACTGGACTTGGATATTTTCATCCAACTGAAATGAAGAGAAACTCCTTCTAAGCTACTGTCAGTAGCCCCAGTAGAGTTTTTGGCACTGCTACACATCTATACAAAATGTATTACATGATCACAGTTTCCAAGTGACTTGCTTACTGCATAGAGCAAGAAACAGAGTTGCCACCTTTTCAACAGTATCAGCATTGACACTAACAAAGCTCTCCCACATTACACATTTTATCACATGCAAAAGGATGTTTTCCAACCATATTCTAATGGAAGAGCAGCATACTTAACCTGCCAACAAAAATGTCTGAGACTTAAGAATGTCTTTTAAACTTCTATCATTATTGCAAAATTAACGCAAATTAAGATAATGAGAGAATCTATTTTACAAGACAGTACAAATTTAGGCTGTCAGAAATTATGCTAAACATTGCTGCATACATTAAAGGCATAGTTGAAGGAGGTTAGAAAAAGTCCCACCCCTCTTCATTGCTACCAATGACTGCATATGCCGAGATGCATCCCAGTAAAAAGTTCTGTTTCTACAACGGAATCCATAAGGACCACGAGTCATAGATACAGCATGAATTCTCTTAAGCTACAAGGACCAAACTGGGAGATGCTACCAACTTGTATTTAACATTACTGTTCATCTTTCCCAAAAACACGACTACATATGCAAATACTGAAGTTGGGTACCAGCAAAAGGGTACCAACTGGAGCTTCTCTAGGTTTGCAGATTGAAAATCTAAAGCATACAATGGCACTTTTCACTTCTATCAGAGTTTGGCATCATATTCCAATTGTTATTCATATTTATCTATAACTAATCACTGAAGAAAGCCCACATTTCAGACATCACTGAGAAGATCACACAAAGTAAGTGCTACACAGGTAGGAAGTGTATTAATCAATTCTGTTATTCCCTGCTCCTGAAAGCAGCAGAATGCTCACTTTCTTTTTGTTACTGTCTTACCTTGACAACTAACTAAAGAACAAACAAAATAATTTCAGTTGTTTCTAAGCCAGTTTTGAATATATTACCATCATCAGTTAAAAGATACATAAAATGTCAGGGAATCAAAGCTTGAGGAACTGAGAAACTAAGACATTTCTACATTAGATGTCCAGTGGTGAGAATAATAAAGAAGAGAGATTAAGTGTATCAATAGGTAACACAAATGGGTCATCAACTACAGCAAGTTCAAGAAGTGTAACAAATGATACTTACTTCGGACTTCAAACTGATAGTACTCCTTGGTTTTCAGCAGCGGATGAGAGAAGCAATGCCAAGGAAGTTGCTTTCGGAGTTGAGGCAGAACATAATGGGTCACAAAGCCTACCGTACCCACCAATGCATAGAGAACATAACTTAAAATAGGCTAAAAAGAGAAGAATTTAACTAATTAGGGTTTGTGTTTTATAAACAAAATCATACACTAATAATGTAATACCCTTCCCAGCATCTAGGCAGGTGCTCCTGTAATAAGCTGGAATGTTATTTCTTCATGAGAAGCTCTACTACCAACTTTAAGATCAAACAAAAAATGTCTGTGAGAGAGCAGACCACCTTTATAACAAATTCTTACTAGCTTGAGAAGTGTATTTAAGTAAAATAACCAGTCTTCCTTTATAGACCACTGCTTCTGACCCATCTGCATTTCATTTTATAAATGATAAAGCTAATATCCTCTGAAGACTGAACCCAATTTACTTTTCATCTGCTGGATAAAAGGATGTATAAGCATAAGAAAAAAAAAATTGCTCTCATATTAAGGTAAGAAGCCTCCCACGAAAACCGAACTCTTTCACAAAAAAACCTACCTATGACAAAATACTACTAGATCAACATGGTCTAAAATTACTGGATTTCAGTAATGCTTTCTATACATTACGTTTTTCCTTTAAATCTTTTTATATGTCATAGCAAAATTAGAGTTGTATTACCTTGTTGAAGCTCTCAATTCTGTGAAGCATAAGCCTATTGAACTATACAACTGGTGAAGAGCATATAGCCAAGTTTCTCAAACGTGGGAGAATGCAACATTCAGGACGAGTGCTCAAGTCCCACCATACAACAGAAGAGATCTTTTCCTTAGAAAAAACTAGTACACCTGCTTAGGTAGGACACTCCACCTGAAAACCTGAAGCTACCCAAACACTATGCTTTTCACAATTAGTTTCTTACTCTAATGGTAGGCAGCAGCAGGAGAGTAAAATCGTAAAATACATGCAAGAAACTTAATTTGCCTGACAAAAGGCTGTTATTAAGCTAGCCAATAGTTCCATTATGGGAATACCAAACCAAGAAATTCAGTTAACTACACTCTTTAGGCAAATGCCCTTACTTAAATTCAAGTACAGGATCTGGTCCCATGTCACTGTCATCAAGTAGAAGTCATATATACACTTCAAAGGTATCCAAAGCAGTAACACTGGCTAGACTGATGAGTAAAATGTTTGAAACTCAAAGGCTCTTTGAAGTCCTGTAAATAACCATTCCAATCAAGGGGCACTCTCCTATACTACAGTCTACAAACAGCTATGGCAGTTGCTGAGTCAAGGTTCAGCCCCTCAATCTTTAAGAATCAAGCCTTTTTAAATTTATTTTTTCTTGTTTCATTTTACATTACTGCAGAATGATCTTGACTCTATTTAACTGAGATAGAGGAATAAAAAGACAGCATTGTGTGTCAGACTAAAATAACTCCAGAATGTAAGAAGAAACCAGGAAACAGCCAAGGAAGAGGAGTTTTTGAGCGTATAAACCTGGAACGTGCAGTCTTCAGTCATGTACTATATATTTAAAGAACATCTACAAGTAGTCAGGAGATGCGCTGCACTACCAGAATAAGCATTGCATCACATTAGAGTACTTGTATACAGAAAACAAACTACAGACACGATGGGACACCTTACCTGTAAAACTGTAAAAACTGTACTGACGTGAATTGCAAAATAGAGTACACCAATGACTATACACACGATCAGGTCAGACTGCAATCGTTCACTCTGGGGAGTCAAAACAAAAGAACTTTAGAAAACACCACCTTTGGTTGTTTGCTTCAGATTCTTAATGCTCATCAGCAGTAGCACTGAAACTAGCTAGAAATTTTCAAATTATGCCACTGCTAATTACTTCCACTGAAGGTACCAGATTTTCACAAGCTAAACCTTATGGCTAAGAGCATTAGTTCAAGTGAGTTAGTTAACTGGAAAGATGCATATCCACAGAAGGGCAGGAGAAATTAATATACCCAATATATTTGTCTCTTATTCTGGACTGTGAGGGTACCTAAGGAATGCACAGACAGAAGTGCTGAAAGGGCTAACCAAATCAGGCTCTTTAAACCTTGCTTCCCCTCCTTCGCAGAAAGGTAAAGGTTAGCTTGGGAATGACGCTGAGGAATGAATTCTAATTTCCTGTTATCCCTAAAAAATGCAAGACAAGCTGCTGATAATGGACAAAAAAAATAACAAAACTAGTAATGCCAGGACTCAGTCACAACGGGGGCAATACATACTTAGGGCCACTAGAACTCGGGGTCTCTTAAGTTCAGACCTCCTCCCTGCTCTGTAAATATGTTATTAACAGTTTTAGCCCAGAAATCATTAAAGAATTAACTACTCCAAGATCGGCCAAATAAGTAACCACAGTACTTAATGCTACAAGATTTTAACTTCTTGGGATACAGCTTATTTTTTAAAAAGCAGTAAGTCATTATTTAAAAAAAACACTGAAAGAATGTATCATAATCCTCAGCTCCCCTGCCCCATTGGTGGCTAACTTAAACGGTTTGAGAGATAAAGAGGAGCCTGCAGCTTCTATGGTCATTCTCTCCTGCTAAGCATTAAAATTATTAATTTTTCTTTCCTCTAAAAAATTACTTGCTGTTTACACACACTGCATCTTGTCACACTTCTCTGCCTGCTGTACAAGGAGAAACTTACCTACAGCCAAGTCCTACACAGGTTAAATTACCTTATTTTGTACAAGTTAAACATACTAAGCTTGTTAAATCTTTTCCTTACTGCTCCACTGTATGAAAAAGAGTAACGTGTAAGTACTAGTACTTTCATAAACATTTAGAGTGAATTTGTACTAAAAACTCAAAGCATGTGCTAAAATGCAACATGCTACATCTGCTCTTTTTAAAAAAAAACACAAAACAACACAAAAACCTCACAACGCCTTTCTCCATTTGTATTTTCTGCTTCTGGAATGGCACGCATAAAGCTCTTGCTCAGACTCACTAGAAATAGTGTTAATGTAGTTTTGCCACCATTAGTTTTTCCCACTAACTTCTGCACAAAAGCACGTATCAATTACTATTATCGATAGGAGCTAAAAGAAAAACCTCAATGATACTTCACTGAATTCACACCAGGGAATTCCAGTTCTCTCATCCTCCTCCCTAAACAACTTAAACTCCAATGTAAACACTACAGTCTCAACATAGTACACTGGTTATCTGCAGATTGGGAGGGAATGCTCTGATATCCATTCTAATAAACACAGTGGTAATTAACAAGCATTGCTGAGCAAAGTAAGATCCAGATTGGTGCTATACAAACCAATACAAAGTAAATGCTTAGACCAAATAAAAAAAGCCTACTTACCACAGAATTTCTAAGCTTTTCAGGTAAAGGATCTCTTTTACTTCAGACGAGGATCCTCAGGGTTTTTGTCTTCAGAATTAGGAAAAAATTTTGATTGCACTAAAGAACTTAAAGAAAGTAAATAAAGACGCATTTAAAAGCATGTATGGTTCTATTGGTTTTAGAAGAATAACCAAAATCAGTATTTCTATTACAAGAAAAAAATAATCCTTAGTGCTTAACAATTAGTGCTTTCAGACATGGCTGATCAAATTCAGAAAGATGAGATCTTGGCTTTACGAAATAATTACTTCCCTGGTTGCACACAATGACCACCATTAAGAACAAGTAACCAGATGTTCAACGAGCAGTTAGCTTCAACACCAACGGGCGCTAACAGAACAAATACTGAATTTTAAGTGGAGTTATTAGTACTCATGAAACAAAACTGTAGTTCATAAATAACTGAACAGAAATGTAACTTGGTGCAAATTTCAGAAGTGATCTATTTGTCCAACACCATTAGAAAACCACGATTCCCCTTGGTTAATTCAAAACTTCAACAGAAGAAATCTATTACTACCCTGAAATACTCATTAATTAGCCTGCTGACCGAACTACTGAATTCTTTAGCAGACCTTGCTGGTACTAAAGCCCAAAAAACTTATATCTAAGCTTTTAGAAGACCACATGCAGCACTACTAGCCATATCCAAATGCTTTGCAAACCCCTCCATTGTGATTTCTTACAATAACCCTATTTGGCACAGAAATATGTAATATTTCCTTTTATGACAAGAAGCTCAGTACAGGAGCCCTAGATCTTCAAAGGCACTTACACATTGCAATGTATTGCAAAGCTTAACCGTGCCACATTTGGTTAGACAGATGAACCTGCAGGTCAAGCTTAGCATCAGGCAATTTTATTCTTTTCAAGTACAAGAACGGGTATCTAGGGACAAGGACTCATACAACTGAATAAAGTCACCTGAACCAAGAGTAACAGGACAAGGTTTAGCTGTCGAGTCAAAGATAAGAATTTTTCTTCTGTGTGAACATTCTGAACAAGGAGATTAATGATTGTGAAAGAGGTCCCTCACTATCCACACCCCAGACTACTGCTTATCATATTCATCCAACATTATGGCTAAATTGAAATCCAAATTCAAGCTCTGCCTAACCCAGGTATGTAATTGAGGCTCTATTGGCTACTCTAGCTGGGAAGGTGTTTCTCCTACTGGAACTATTTAGTTTACACACATAATTATTAACTGAAAACAGAAATACTCTCATCATCAGATCAATACTCCAACTCAGAATAGCAACCTGAATATGTGTCCCCATGCTAGCTGGGAACAGTCATCACCCAAAACAGATCCTTATTGTTTTTGCATCTAAGATTAAATTATTTGAACAAATGCTTTGAGCATACATCCAAGATAAGAAAACAGTAACAAAAAAGTTACAAAAAAAAACAGTTCAAAAAATCCACCCGTGGGCTTCAGGTTAAACTAGTGCTTGAGCACTCTTTAAAAATGAGTACAGGTTTTTCAGCACAAATGCTATCAGCAGAAATATGGCACTGACTGGCATTTTGGAGAACATTAGCAGGAAGTTAAATCAGATTTTGGCATGTAAGTGATCTGCCAGAAGTCACAATGAAAGGTTGTCATTAGAGGAGGAACTAGGTGCAAAACTTGAGAATTTTTCTCTAGCTACAGAACCAATACAGTACTGGTTTTTTTATGGTGCTGGTTGACTAACAGTTCGAACAGTACCAACATGCAGTATTATAAATAATGTTCCCTTGGGACCTCCTTTTCTCGTTGGGACTGCTTTTCCCTTGGAGGAGAGACACAAACTGAATCACTTACCAAAAGTACAGAAGGGTCACTACTTTGTCTGCTGAGATGATACGATATTGCCACTAACAAGCCACAAAATATGGAGAAGAGAACTGGAATATGCTGCCCATCCCAAGAATCCTGGAGACAGAAATGAGATGTTAATAAAAAGGAAACAACGTATAAAACATTATGTGACATATAAGAATTATGCATATCATTGTAAGGGTATGGAAAAAATAACTACAACTCCACAAAAATGAAACAGGAATGTTAGTACAAAAATATGGTTAAATATTTACCTACATCTCACTAGAGAGGAGAAACTAACAGTCTACATCCCTAGAGCCTAAACCGTCTTCGTCATTCAATGGTCATCAGTTTTCATAACCCTTATGAAAAATCTCCTGCATTTCTTGAGACCACAGGTTCTCAGAGTTGCATTTAGACACTTCTTATTTTTGGAAGTTTTTACTCTGGTTGATTTTTTTTCTAATGTGCTGAATTCAGATTAAACCAGTGGTTTTACTTTTGCCTTCATGATCTCTACTGGATCTGCAAAGATAGGATAGTGATTCTTTGCTAAAGCTTGTTTATCTTGAACAGATGTATTTACAGAAGGCTAATGAGACAAATGTACAAATTCACAAAAGCTAATGATGTTTTGCTTGTGAGAGCATGATGGGAGTATTTCCTCAAGCAACTTTTTACTCTCCGTGACAAGAGTGGAAAAAAGACAGTCAACTCTGAGCTGGAAGGCACACATGCTACAATTAATTGTGAACCAAGAGCATTTGATTATTGACACACACCTGAAACCAACAACCAGAACCAACCCTACAGTTTTCAAACAGAACCACATTTCAAGCAAGGAAAAGCTGTTGGGTTTGGGTGGGTTTTTTTTATTTATTTCCCCTTGCCAGCTACCTCTACCTTTTAGAAAGGCACACATCTTCACTTCCGCACTACCAATTATTTCCTAGTTTCTTTTTAAGTAAAGATTAATTTGAAAATATTATTTCTGGCTTGCAGTAGTGGAAAAAACATTCATATTCAACATTTAGAGAGGCTGACAAACCAATACTTGTAGACCGTGCTAAAAACAAGCTGCTTAATGTGATTTTTTTCAAGACACAATGTAGAACGGAACTGGAGGTAAATGCCATGTTTTTGGCCAAAAAAAAAATTAGCCTGTTTGTGCAACCACAAATCATACACCTTTTAAAAGCAAAAAATCTTTGTTCCTGCACTGCATCTCTTTAATTCATATCACAGCTGAGCAAATATAAAACCCTATCAAATCAGACTAATGTTTCTAATTCACTTTCTGCATATTTAATTATCTAAGGCACAAGGAAGCACCAAACAAGACCCAAAACATTCATGTATACTGTGTCTAAAATTTTGCTCACCTTCAGGGCACCATAGCACAGTCCATACAACAATGCTACTGCCACAATACTACAGATAAAACTGTAAAGTGCTGCAAGCAGGCTTGTGGTAGCTGAGGATCATAGAAATGAAAGAAAAAATACAGTTATGTAATGAGGTTAAAATACAAAATATTCCAGGTTAAGAAAGATAAGCCCTCTAGTTGCAACAGCCCTCAGACATAGAAAAAAAAATCCAGCCCACAGATACTATTTCTATTTTCCCTAACAAATTATTTTTCTAAAGAGTAATTCATTTAGCTTTATTTACCTCCTCATTTATTTAACACCATTATCATGGGAATGGGTTAACATCTGAAACAGAAACCAGTCGAGGAAAAAAGTATACTTTTTGACAGACTTACTAGGACAGTAATTTTAATTCTCAATAATCCATCAGAAGACTGTTAAGCCTTTTAATGGCTGCTAATCTAATGCTTTTGTCAGTAACATAAAAACAACACTCACCATTGCCACCAAAGACATGAATATCCAGCTGTTCACAAAGATACATCACAAATGTATTCACCTGAGGCAGGAGCCCAATGAAGAATACTATAGGGAAAACATAGTGTAAACACTACAGAGGGAAAAAAAAAACAGTTGAAAAGTGGTTTATCACACACATCATCACCAAATTATTTCTACAGAAAACACCATTACATAAATCTCTATCTCACTGAATCAAAACTGAATATAGAGGTTACATATATCAATAGTCACAAGATTTTTGTTCTTCTTGTTTTAATCATTGTAGAAATGGACACAGGCCAATTCAGACTTTTCAGTTTTATTTAGCAAAGAACAGCCAAGAGTGTTGACAGGTAAGAATATTTTAAAGTTCACTCATTGTAAATGAGGCTTACCTGAGCCTAACTGCCTGTCTGGAATTAAAGGACGCGAATTAAGACCTGCCACACTAACATAAGAAAGACCAAGAATTTCCCCTCTGGGTTTTCAGGCACTAATAACACCTGACATTTTCACTCATTTTCCAACATTGAAACCTCTGAAAATTATAGGATTTAAGAATGCAAAGATAACTTAATGGCACTTAACTTAAATACAGAGAATGGTATGTCCCGAGCTGTACATATAATTTACTTCCCATCTTAAGGAAAAAGATGGAGAAATAAACACTTTTATACAACTGCTAAGTAGTTCAGAGATAATTTGCAAGCAGCAGTGTATCCTAAGTTCTAGATTCAGAAGGATCAAACCATGAAAATAACCATAGCAGACAAAAATCTGACAGTTTATGGATGATTTTCTATAACCTTATTGACTTGTAGCTTCAGTGACCAAAAGAAGAAACTGATTTGAAGTATCCTGTAAAGTCTCAAGTTTAAGTTTCTAACTTTATATCCACAGAATGGTTGTATACTAAAGCACATCACACGAGAAATATCTATATGGAGATAGGTACTGAGAATCTGATTTTTTTTTTCCCCTACTCCTTGACAAAGTTAAAAAACGGATGTTATTTAAAAAAAAGTTAGGTTCAGGGCTTGGAAAAAACACCGAGTTCTATATCTTGTTACTGAAACAAATTAGGAAATTAAAACTAAGGACCTGAAGAAAATATTTTTCAGAATTCTCAAACCAAACCTCTCTCAAATCATTACTTAAGGAATCCTATATAGGTGGCAAACAATGAAGTGTTCTCCTCACTGACAGTTTAAGAACTTGTTTTGTAAAGGCCTGTAAGTTGAACTGTCTTGGGTCCATCGAAAACAGAATTACAAAACAGATCTGGGAATACACAGTTTATAGAGTAGTCCAGCAAAAGCCAACACTTCTGACAGCTTTTAAAGCCCATAAAGGAATTGTTTTCTAATGGGGACCACCAAAGTGAAAACAGAAAATAATTCTTATAAAGGTGGAGCAAATTTAGATCAATTAATCGAGTCCAATACATGAGATAATTAAATAAATCATTTATACCAGTCCTCACTTGCATGTTGGCAAGGACACAGCAATTATGTTATCAAAACACAAAGTTTGCCTTGCCCTGCACCTGTGTTATTCTACTAGCTGTGCCTGAGAATGGGAAAAAAGGCAGCTGAGATTTTCACTTTGTGCTAACAAAGTATGTTTGCTAGCAGCCAGCTTGCTTTGTGATACACACAAAGCTTGCTGAAACAGTGCTTCAGCAACATAAGAGTTGCTTCAAAGGCCAGGGTGTGGGTGTGCTGTGTTGTTTTGGGGCAGTTAGGTTTTTATTTTGGTTTGTTTTCTCGAGAAATGAGAGCTGTCCTGGTAATCTGATTTTTACTGGTAGAACTGCTTAGAAATACAAACTGCGTTAGCTGGTGCAAGATACCCAAAACCAGTAAAATACAAGGATCAAAAAGCATTCAGAACTCTTTAACTAAGAAATTTTTAAAATTAATCCCAAAATGGACACAGCCTGGTGAAGATGCCAGCATGTCTTATCAAAAGCAGGAGGTCACTTCCACAATACAACACACCACCTACATATACATTTATGTATTATCTTATGGGCATACAGGCATACATTATGACAATGACTCAAGGTGATAGGAAAGAGAAGACAACCGCTGAAATTGACAGAGCATAAACAAGGGGAAATTATGATAGTTTTGTATCTTGAATGAGTCAGAAGTATCTGCTGTCTTAACTTCTTTTTCCATCACAGATACAGAATTAGGTATGCCAGTGCATTAATAGATCCATAGAATGTGTACAAAAGCACCTTCGGAGATGCCCGATAATACTCTGTTCATAAATAAGAGGCTTAGACCTTTTCCCTCTGGATATTGGAATTTAAATAGAGGCTTACTAGCAGATAGTCAAAGGGGCAAACACTATGAAGTATGTAATTCAGGAAAAAAAAAATCAAGTAATAAAAACTAATTACCAAATGCCTGAGTCAGTAATTCTTACTAATCAATTAGAATTCAAAAAGAATATAAAATTTTTAAAAAAGAAGAGTCAAAAGCAAGACCCAAGTTTTAATTCTTCCTGGACAGAAGACTGTCCAAGAACTAGATGCCTGCAGTCATAATAGTTAACTGCTATAGTCTTTCATACACAAATATTTTGGTACAACAGAAGAGCAAGTGTGTTCCAGTTAAAAAATTCTTACAAATTTTCTTTCCCCTCCAAAGAGGTGATCAATAGAGGATCCATTCAAGAATGTGCACAAAGTTCCTGTGATAAGATGGTCTTCAAATATTTACGTTCTCTTTCATTTCTATGGGCTCTGCTTGAGATTATGTAGCTGTTACTATTTTCAATAAACACTGATAAAATTTTTAAGTAAGGGAAAACTTCATCATCTGGAGAGTGTGGTGGTGTTTGTTTTTTGGGTTGTTTTTCTTTTGGGTGGTGGTGGAGGTGTTCAATGCCAGCAGTATTGTGAATGCACTGTGCTACTCAGAACACAATGGAAGTATCTCATACATTCCAAAATTGTATTTTTGGTATTGCTGATAGCCCTGTTCTGAGAAGAGACACATTAAATAAGATTTAGCCTTTCTATAATGTTCTTTAAAATTGTGTCATACTGTTATACCTGATTGCTAAACACCAGTAACCTGATTTAGAAGAACTCCTACTCGTTTGCCACAAGCCCCTCTAGAGAGTAATAAAGAGTTCAAATCAAAACATTTCTTTAACTACTGAGCAGCTAAGTCCTAGCACAGGGTAGCCTCTCGAGGTCCAAGTTAAGAAGAAAGTACAGAAGGTTCAGGGATGAGGATCAAGATACTGGGTAATTAAAAAGCTAATTCTTTTTTTTTTCTATGACATCTCCGCAGTATGTTACAGTAAAGCTACAGAAGTGGGGAATTTCCCCATAAACTTCAGCAAAGCTAAAACTTCTTTCAAAAGGAAACTAGATCAAGTGCATTTAGTAGGTGATGATGCAACTGTGTCATAACAAGATGCAGTGTGGAAGAAAAGAGTTTCTACAGTGGTGAAGCAAACAATTCAAATCCATGATGAAGCCACTCACCTATAACTAAGTCCCTGGCTGACAGCAGCAGCAATGGGTTGGTGAAAGCCATTCCATACAACCTAAATCTTGTTGTAGATATGTTTCTGCTGCCATAATCCAACAGCCAAATAAGACCACAACATAAACAGAAATATACAGGCCTACTATAGGCTATGATACGATTATGACCCTGTTTTAAAAAAAAAAAGACCATTTGTTTCATTATTAGCAGAAAAGGTAATTTTTTTACTCTTCTGTTACAGATAATTTCAGAACCAAAATTAATCCTCGTTCATCAATTAGTGTGTTGTCACCTCAACACAGCCTTAAGTTTTGTTCATAAAATTCTTAATACATTGCCTAGCAGTGATGCAAGCCTTTTTTTCTGGGGGTTTTGATATAACAAGGACAAAACAGTTATTTTACACTCTGACTAGGATTCATAAGCAAGAGAGAATATATATATTAAAGAAAAAACAATTAAAGTTCATTACTCAGATACTGTTTCTGCTGGGAAAAAAAATCTGTGTTCATAAAACATACAACTTATTACTGAAAATAATAAAAATTACTTGCTGCAGAAGAATAATATTTTTTCGTAACTTATTTAGGACATAAAAATGTTGTCTTGACAATCTAGCAGATGCATAATAGAATATAAACATATTGTGCAACACTAGCACATTAACAATTCAATGCTCAAATGTTAATGCTTGCTAGAGCATTGCATACTCAGCTTAATAGAGTGAAAAAATAAGGCTGTGTGCCCACTAGGACAACTGAATGATCTCAAAGACCAGAATATCAAAGCTGTGTCAGTTCATACCAGCATAGCAAATTACAACATTTAGAATATGTCTCAGTATAATTGCTTGAATAGCAAAGATTAACCAAAAAAACCTACCATGAAAAACTCTAATAGCAGAAGCTAGGCTGAAAACAGGGAGGGCATGATTTGCTAAATACAAACTAAAGGGGAGTCGGGGGGGAGGCAGGGAGGAAATGGCATAAATTTCCTTCTCACACACTAAGACAACATAAGCCTCTTGTGTCTTATGAGAAGGCACATACAAGAAATGCTGGGAAGATCAAAGCAAAAAGATTAGTTCTCTGTGGAAGTTCTACATCTGCAGGGTTAGTAGCAGGTTAGTGGCACACGCTCATGACTTACATGTCGAGGGGAAGAAGAATCTGGTTGAACACTCTGAAATCAAAATGGAAAGAGGAAAGTTACCTAATCTACAGACCAAGTGTATTTATCTCCCCTCCACCCCACCCCCCACTTTCTTGATTAAAGGTCTTCTAATAAGATCTTCAATTCATTTTACAATTCAAGCCACTCTACAACCTTAAAATAGTCCAATGTATTAAACCATAAAATCTGTTCAGAGTATATGTGGATAGCCAAAGTTTAAAAAAACACCCTTATTTTTAGAACTTTTACATTTTTTTAAACACAATATGTTATGCAATTCAATTTTACATCCCAATTTCCACCTTAGCAGTCTAATCATAAGGAAATAAAATATTACTTAAACTACAAAAATACCATTAACAGTTGTCTAATAAAAACTAAGAGTTGGATAAAAAATATGCTTCGATATAATTGCTTAATATAACTGCACTGAGGTGCATCCACTAAAAAAAAACAAACAGCCAAAACAATGAAACTGTTTCATTTGTAGACTGTACCAATAGTTTGTAGTTTTGTAGACTTTCAACCAGTAAGAATGTGCTTCCCTTTGGAAAAACAAAAAGTGCATGAGAACAACAAATAAAAGGTTGTTTAACAAACATACACAGAACCACTCTAGTGAAGTGACCTTGTATGCTCATCTATCAAACTTTCTGGGAAGCTGAAGTTTACTCGTTTCTCTTAAACATGCAGTTTTTTCCTTGAATCTCTAACTAGCCTGCAACACCCAACCAGATTTATTTCTAATTTTTATAGAAAGTGAAGATAGAAATTAAAATACCTTCAACAGCGAGTACTGACAACTGGCTATTACCAGGCAGAACTGGAAGACCCAAATATCCTTGAAAAAGCCCTCTATAAGAAGTACAGAGCCCAGAAATGCAACTAGAATAGCTAGGATGACAGCTAACACATTTTCAAGGATCTCGCGATTCCTGCATTACAGGGAGAGAGAAAAAAAAAAGAGATGGAATTAAACCTAACTATGTCTAGAATAAGCTGCAAGGGAACAGTTAAGGTCAGAAGTTAACAAGAGATATGCTGCTGGTAGCAAAGTAGTTAAGAATAGACTTGAACTTACATAGACTATACTAGCCCACTGTCGTAGCAAAGCTAGGAGCTACCAGGATTTCAATGATAGCTGAAAGCTGTTAGTATCTTATGGAATTGACCTTTACACATCAGAACAGAACTCCAGCAGATAACTTCAGAAACAATTCAAATGCTCAACCAGAAGCATGGTCTTTAACACAAACCTATAATTCAAGGCTCACAGAGGATGATTACAAGCCTGTGAAAAAAATATGCGTGATAGCTTATCTGTATATAATGTCATTCATTATTTTGTAATGACAAAACTAAAAACACTCTTCACTAGGCTAACATATGCCAACTGGAATAAAGAGATTTCCATATGATATTGCAAGTGCTTAGAACAGAATTAACAGTATTTCTGCCTGGCCAGAATCACTACTATGTATTTATCTCAAGGAAGTTAATTATCAACATTCAAATACTCTATATATTCTAAAAGCTGATAACTGGGAGAGTCACCTTTATTTTATTCCACTAGGTACATGCAGTAGGGACAACAGGTTACAGTATTAGATGACTCTTCAGAAAAATGCTTTAAAACAGCAGGTAAATCCTCTCTACTTCCTGAAATAATTTAAATCTATGCCAAGTTCTAGACCCTTTCAATTAATTTTCTTGGAGAAGGTTATTTCCTAGCTTTAAAGACTAGTAACAAATCTCCCTTTTTGACCATTCAAATATGTTACTGCCCCCCTCCCCTCATGCAAAGTGAGGTTTTGGAGTGTTTCTTTTTCCTTTTTAACATTACCAGAGAAAAAGGGAGAGTAGCCTTCATTATTTAAAAAAACAACAGCATTTTGTATTATTCTTTCATCTGTCAGAGTACAGTAAATGAGTACATTTCTCTAAGGATAGCTTTATCTGTATTACTTAAAGTTTAGTTACCATTTTTTAATCTTTTATTTCTGAGGTCTAGTAACATACAAAGATCTCACCTATCAAATAAAGCCAGAAGAGTTAATCTATCAAAATTGATGCTAATCCAAAGCTTCGGCAGAATCCAAAAGCGATAGTACTGCTTGACTTTTTGAGCTGCTTCCTCTTGAGGTTGCATGTGGTCCTGAAGGTCAGGGCTCAGGTCAATATCTTGCTGCTCCAGCAGATCTGTATCCATGGTTAGCAGCCTGTTCAACCTGATCTGAGGAAGAGAAAGCTAAAAGAAAGTCAGTATTAATACAGGCTCATTTGTATTATATCACTATGTCCTACTGAAAACTGCTTCAGAAAAAAATCACTAGAATTTAGTTGCACTTATAAGAAGTTGTGTTAAAAACTGTCAGTTCTGAGGCTTCTACTCACTTTTCCTGCCCTTATCATGGCAAATGAATAGCACAACCAGCAGTAATAGTTTGCATATAACACAAACGTTTGGCATTTTAGCATATGGCTTATTTAAAATTAAGTATGAACATGTCTTCCAAGCACATCATTCCATTTACCCTGAAAACTTCAAATTTGAAGACAAGTAAACTGATACGCGAACATGAACAGCATATATTACCAGAGTAATCCAATTCTGAATTTAAATAAAGTACAACACATTTCTTATAGTCAGCTAATCTGCATACACACCCATGCTGAATGGTTGTTTTTGCATGACAAAGCAACCTATGCATGCATCAGTGCTCAAACTCAAACGCACTACATATAGAATATACTCAGAGACAATAGAAAAAATACTGTCCTAGCTAGCCAAGTACTATGTTTGACTAAATTTCTCACTTATTTTGTAGTTTGTCACTCCAGAGTTCTCTTGAAATCACAGTAATACTAACAACCATAACGAATATATAAGGAGAGTATTCAGAAGGTTAAAAAGCTACTACAGTATGGATGTGTCTAATCCACTTTATACATTTCATCAATAGGCCAAGAAATGACCCATTAACCTTTATTCTTAAAAAATATAATGGTTAAAATGTCATTTAATGAAAAATCTTCACAATCTTTTAACGCAGAGTAAAATCATAGAATGGTTTGTGTTGGAAGGGACCTTAAAGATGATCTCATTACAATTCTTTCTGCATGTGCAGGGACACCTCCCACTAGACCAGGTTGCTCAAAAAAAACCCCATCCAATCTGGCCCTTCAAAAACACAAAACATGCTAAGGTAAGCTGTGTCAGCAAACCAGTGCTTTTTTGACAACTTGAAAAACTTGGTCTCTTAAAAGGTGCGATCACCGCACTAATAATAAAATTGAGTGGAAATTCCTATTTAGGCACATGCACCATACTTTTACAAACATGACTTTGCCTTAAGCAGAATAATTCCCTTCAGTGGGATTCTCCAAAGGCAAACCAACAGCACATAACGGGTGATGCAGCCCCTTATTTGAAGGCTACATTTTCAAGAGGGATGATGGAAAGCAAAGAAAGTTCCTCTAGCAGACACCAGGTTTGAAGAGCACACTCGATCAAAAGCATGGTCAGGCAAATGGAGGTCTCTCTGCCAAATGCTGAATCCATATTTCATTTTACCTCTTGATTAGGTCTGTAAGTACTTCAATATACTTTACTTATGTTTCCTAGCTTAAGAATCATCACCATTTGTACTGTTTTCAAGATACAGCAATATTAGACTTCAGAATTAAGAGTACAGGTATGTCTGGACTTGAAAACAGTATTGTAAAAATGTGAAAAAAACAACAACTAAGGAGTTCTAAGGCTATTTGCAGTAAGAAACAGTGTAAACGTTCTCCTTGTATATGAAAGAAAACGTTCTCAGTCATTCCTTGTGTATGAATTTTAACTTTGTACAGCAGAATGCAACAACAGATTTTTAAATTCCTTTCAGGGAAATTACCGAAGTTTGTCTTGGAGAGAACACAAAATTTATTCTTTTTGCTGCCTGCTAATCTTAGTAATGCGCAGAAGGAAAACTCTGTCCAAGCTGCCCAGTCATCTCTAGAAACTTTAACAAGGTCTCAGAACTCCAATTTCCACGTGATTTAGAAAAATCACTATGCTTTAGAACAGAGGAAGCCATTTATACTTAAACTGCTATGCAGAAAGATGAATTTGTACGTATATATGAAGACACTGCAACAATAAAGACTTTATCTTCATTTAAACCCAGGCAAAAATCCGTCTTAAGAACAAAGAGCTACCACATAGGATGATTAATCAACACTATAAAATTGGAAAGTCTTCTGATTTTTTGCATGCTTTAAAAATAAATAAGAAAAACTTACTAGATCATGTGGATAAAAGCGAACTGAGGTAGAACTCGATACGTGAGAGTCCGTGTCACTATAAGAACAGGGGAAAGACTTCAGATTATAAAACTACATTTTACTTCAACAGGCCACTCATTTTCTAGTGTCCCAAATTAATTTTGACTCCTAACAGATTTTATATAAAAATGTCTTTAAGATTTTCCTTTAATCACATACTTAAAATACAAGTATTCACTTAAGTCTTGTGTATTAGGGTAAATTCTGTAGCTATAGTAAATCAGGAGACCCTTACCCTTGTATAACTTTCTCAACACCTAGTCCTTAAATTGTGTAACAAAGATTATCATAATAGTAATAATTCCACTTGAAAAAACAAAGATGTTTTATAACCTGTTAGCTACTGACGTGTAAACACGCATCACATGTCTAAAGGAGTTCAGAGCCCGCTACCTGTTCAGAGTTTTTTGTTAATTCTATACTATTTTTACTAAGGTCCCATAACCAACAAAAATAGTACATATTTAACACAACTATACTGAGTTATTTAATCTTCTGTTGCTTTTGAAAAACTAAATAACCTTAAATGTCTGGTAAGAAGAGCAAAATTATTTTGCAATTTCCATTCATTAGAGATGAGGAGAAATTTCTCTTACTGTATGAGAGTCCATATCCAACCATTGCTTTTTTCCCCAATTTTGGATAGCTTTTGGATGTTTGTTTTCCATGTAAATCACATGGCTGTAAGACTTGTATCAAATCTATGCAACTTTCCTTCAGTTCCTTGCCTTGAGATAAAAACATTCTCTGTTATCAATGTTACTTCACTGAAACTCAAGTATTGCCTAAAGCCGAGATCCAATTATTTGCATGTGGCCAGTTTGTTCCTTCCAATAGCACATGTACCTTCATAACAGCAGCCATCAGCAAAGCCATTGCTTCTGGAACATGCAAGCAGCAGAGGCAGGCACTGGCAGCTTTGTGCAAGGAATACAGAACTTTTTGTCAAAGTTCACCTCACTAAAGGCACTTGCACAATTTCACAAGAAAGATTTGAAGATGGGAGGTTTTGTATTCATTACTCCGTAATTCCAATAGCTATTCCACCTACACATGGTGGGAATTCGTAGCATTCCGCATGATGCAATAGCTTCAGAGCAGTTCTATGTAGTTAAGTGGATTGGGGGCAGGGTAGGCAGGGGGAGGGGTGTGGGAGGTTTTGGGTTGTTTTCCTTTCTTCTGCCTCCTGTTCCTTCAGAGAAAGGAGAGGCATTTTTCAAACAGCAGATTCATCTCCAGTATGTAGCTGGCTATTTCAACTGTAAGCTAAATTTTAACCTCTGGCTTGTTAACACTTCCATATATTGTTTCATGCCACCTATGAACTTGAAAACAAATTTATCAGTTTACATTTGCTTCACAATTGGAAGTTTATTTGTAAATAAGTCAACAGCCACCTACTTTCCCAAAACCTAGGTTAAATCTTTTAAGAAATATTTGCTATAAGCCAACAAAAAATGCATTTGTGAAGTCCTGTTTGGACATCTATTGCTTAAGCTAATAGCAGTCTTCACTTTCTGAGCTTTATTTAAGTGTAGAAGATTATTTATGCAATTAGTGTCACCTTTTACTACAAGTCACTTAGGTTTCAAAAGTAATGAATAATATTTTATATTGATTTTTCGGGAGTCCATACTAAATAGCCTTTTGAAATCAAAATCAAAGATTTTTTTTGCAGTAAGACAAGAATCATCACTCTTGACTGGCCTTCACACACACCAGATGTTGGATGCTCTTCTTGCAGCTGGCTCAAAGTTCACAAGTGACATGTCGCAGCCCCCTGTCTCGTAGAGCGTAGAACTGAACTTACCTATTAAAGGAAAGGTGAAAAGGAGGTCAAAATTTCCAAACATTTCATCCCACTGGCACTAGTTTCTATGTAGTAACTTACTCCTGAGATCAACTGAGACATGTAAGTTTTATGTCAGAATATAAAATTCAATCCTCTTTTATACCATTTTACGTAACATATACACAGTAAACTGCAATACTGAATTAAATTTTAAGAGTTTGCATTTACAATATGTCACCATTAATACAACAGAAGCACAACGCCTTCCCCTCCCTTACAGAATAACCAGGCAAACAACTTGAAATGACCAGCTTCTTCAGTTCTTCCCCATGCCTCCCACCTGTGGCAGAACAATAAGCAACTCTCACTATCCATGTTTAAGAACCATGGCATTTAGCTAAGACAGAGATTACTCAAGTGCCCTGAATACAATTATTTTGAGAGACACATGTCTATTTGAAAAAAAAACAACAAACACAGAGTGAAAGACTTAGCCAGAGATGCTTCTTAAGTGATACCCCTAGAAAATGGAAATGGCAGGAAAAGGAAAGGAATGGCAGGCAGTGATTCATTCTACAAGCCAGAAACAAACGCTTCAGTGTAAGACCAGAAGACTGCAAACTTTACCAGATAAACCATATGGAGTTAATGAAATTCCTGAAGTTTTCAATAACAACTTTTTGAATGAACAATATCAAGCTATTCCTAAATACATAATTAATGAAAAAGTAGCCAGAGATTAGACCTCAAATGATAGATTAACTTACTCACAATATGTTTTTACAGTGCCCTTCTCCCACAAAAGTCTGACAGAGATAAGCATTGTAATTTTCCTTGAAGGCAGGTTCAATATATTTCAGCTCTGAATGCAGGAAGCTGATTTTGAAATTATGATCTCATATGAAGTGTTCTGCCAACTTCTCCATCTCTTCTGGCTCAAAACCCTTCATAAAGCCATGCTGCAAAGCATGCAGTATTTTAAGATCTGCTCATACAAAAAAAATCCCACTTTGGAATATCTGAAGCAAAAACTGTATAAACCTCATCTGCATGTCTTGTAGCTTCCTTCTTACGTTAAAATACAGGATAACAAGCAGTCCCATGAGAAATACCTAACAAGATCAGAGCTTCCAGTCTTTTTCCTTTCTGTAAGAACATAACCTGCTTCTGATATAATGTTTATTGCTAAATTTGGTTAAAAAACAGTCATCCTGCTCCCACTTTTCTTCAGACCCACAGATAATAAAGTTAATTTTAAAAGTATCTGAAAGCAAAAAGATTAAGACCTCAAACTGCATAATTAAAACCACTGGATCTTAGGCAAAATACTGATATATATTGAAAATATCTTCATAAAGCTTTCTACCCTCAGAGGAAGGACTTCAGACCAACTAAACACATACTGCACGAACACTAAGACCAGCCATTCTGACAAGACATTCAGCCACATGGTTCAGGAGTTCACGTACAGCACACGTCAGAGCTCAGTAACGCAACAGCTCTTGCTCAATATTTAATTACACCTGCTATAGGCACTTGTAAAGAAATACAAGTCGGAAGATCACTTGTTTTTTCCACAATAGTTACAATGTTAGTTAATGAAGCGCTTTAGTTAAATATCCTTTGCTATGCTATGCATAGTGTAGTAAACAGTTGTTATTGAAGTTTAAAATTTAAACTAGTGCAAGATATTAGGAATCCTTCCCCCCACAACTAATAAATAACCTCAGTTACACAGGACTATTTCTCAACTGCATCAGTAAAAAAACCAAACCATCAACACCAAACATGAAGGTACAGAAAACACACTTGAGGTTCTAGTCAGGACAGAATTATGTATAACTTACTATTATTGCCTCCCCCCCTTAAATCAAAAGGTGCTCTAGAAAAGCCTTAACTCATCCAATGTAGGAAATACGACAGTACCATTCAGGGCTGGTGAGGATGCAAACCCTAAGGCGTGACTAACAGATTCTATGTCACATCAAACAAACACTTTTTAACTGTGAGACACCAGCAGCTTCCTCAAAGCACTCAACCACTAACTAATGAAGGATCCCAATGCTCACAAGATTCAATAGGTATGGACATACCTAACATTTTTAGTTACTTCAGTAATTTCCTCTCCCTCCCACTCCCAGCTCTCTGACATGCATCCTCTGAAATATTTTTAACAGCATCACACCGAAGAAGCTAAAGTTTTTTCTAAGGATTGTAGTTGTATCAAGTTGTGAACAAATAGACTCAACAGTTTATTTTTCAAATCAAGAAATACAGCAGATGGCACGTTCATCCAATCAACAGAAATGCTTGTAACTCCTCACCCTGCCTTCAAAGGGAGAGCTGCAAGTTGTTAGCAAATTAAAGTCACCCAAACAATATTCTATTTGGACCAAGTTACAAAAATAACAAGACCAAGTCATTGATACTAGATACACAAATCCCAAATACATCTTAATTCTGACATGGAGAGGAAGAGACAAATGCACGTCCTTGGAAACAAGTTTCTACAAAAAAAGTTCTCAAAAAAAGACAAAAATACTTCACTGCCAAGTCCAGAGACAACCACGTAACAGTTCACACTGACAAACTGGTGTTCCCACAGTTACAGGAATCAACGAAAGCAACAGGCTAGTAAGCTTACACAGATGAAACTGGGAAGACTTGAGTGGCTCAGGATCCAACTAAAATGGTGCTCTGAAGGTTTTGTCAGCCAAGTTACTTTCAGCACATTTCCCAATTTTCCATCTAATTAATATTACTTCGTTTTAAACCTCTCACCAACTAGTTCTTAAAATTGCTAACACTTTTTCATGTGACAGTATTTTTTAGATCCTACTCAGCAAAACCAACAAAGCCATGAGAATTTGAATACTCTGTAGCATGCAAGGAGCTATGGTTCCCAAACATCAACATTTTACCTTCAGTTGCAGCAAACTTACACGTTTTCAGTTAGAACACCTCAGAGTGGTTCATTTTATTTCTTTATTATGTTTGTCAAAAGAGCAGCTTATTGTGCAGAATTCCACAGACTACAAGAAGGATATTTTCAATTGGAATAATAGGAAGTTAGTATTTATTTTCTACTTATACCTTTGAAAATACTCCCCCATCTATCTCAAATAGATTAAATCTAATTAATTATAAAAAGGTATTAAGGAACTGATTCTAAATTGTTTTTAATCAAATCAGTGATCAGTGTATGTATTTATATTTAGATAAATGTTTTTATCTTCATCCAACTGCCTTCATAAACTAAAATACTTCAATAAATCTGAAAGGTCAATAAATCTGAAAGATTACTTGCGTGTAGGTGATACAACCAGAAATCCAACCTAGCAGTGCTACTGTATAGTAAAGCTTTAGATGACCAGTTCCCTTTAATCATAAAAGCAATATTCTTAAAAAAACAAAACAAAACAACAAAAACGCAACAAAACAAAACAAACACAACCACACACCACCTAGCTGAAAACAAGATACTGTTATTTCAATCCAGTTCCAGAAATTGAGACATCTTCTAGTAACTCAGCACTTGGGATTCCTAAATACTTCACAAATAGTAGTACTTACAGCCTTTGTGACAATGACTGAAAAATTCCACTCATCACCTACATGTCTCAAGAATCTCAAGATATTAGTAAGAATAAAAGGCATCAGTATTGCCACACTGTGCTCTGAAGACTGTCATTCACTTAAGCCATGGTATGTTTCGCTGCTTTCTGGATTCACATTAGGTTAATCCTGACTGTAATCATGGCACTTGGTCTGCCACCTTCTGTCCTGCATTCTTCCTGTGATTTACTTAATGCTTATTGCTCCACATTATGCTCCTTTTCCATCCTTTCAAGTTCCTTCCTCCTCACAAAGCACCACCACAACTAATAAAAATCTTTCTATTTTAAACCTGGAAGACTAAAGATAGTGCCCCAAAGTATCTCTTGCCTTACTCTCAAGCACAGTGAAGATGACTGCATAGTCACCAGACTAGATGTAGGCTAGGTATAATACAGTAACGTTCGTCCGTAAAATAAGCCACAAGAATCAAGTTAGCAGACACAAATGTTTAAGTAAACAGAAAAATAAGAATTGTGTGTCTCATTAACAGCTGTCACTTCACATCAACACATAAATGGAAAGAATGTAGAAACAGATACTGCCTTGGTGTGCAAAAAAAAAGAGTCCTAACTGTGTGGGCTTTTAACGTAAATTAACACATACCCTGTTTGTCTTCCAGAAGAACTGGAATAACAGAATTTCAGTAAGCAAAGAAATTCTTGTATGCATTGTACAGAGAAGTATAACCGTATCTAATACCTTCGTCACTTGTATTTCCAGTTGCTGTAAATCAGGTTTTGCTTCCATCTCTTCCCCAGCCTCTATTTTCAATATTTTTTTCTGCATTGGCAGTCAAAGCCATTTTCGCAGTGACAAAGAACTGGTTATATTCCTGATCAAAGCAATGCAGGCACTAGAATAAAAGTTAAGAAAAAACTACTACCCTTCCCCATCCACAAACCATACATCGTTTAAAGTAGAATCATAGAATGATTAAGGTTGAAAGAGACCTTAAAGATAATCAGGTTCCAACCTCCCCGCTCTGAGCAGGGACACCTCACACTAGACCAGGCTGCACAAGGCCTCATCCAACCTGGCCTTAAACACCTCCAGTGAAGTGGCTTCCACAACCTCCCTGGGCAATCTATTTCAGTGTCTTACTACCCTCATGGTGCAGAATTTCTTCCTGATGTCTAACCTAAACCTACCCTCTTTCAGTTTAAAAGCATTACCCCTTGTCCTATCACTACCCTCTCTGGTGGAAAGCCCCTCCCCAGCTTTCCTGTAGCCCCTTCAGATACTGGAAGGTTGCTATAAGGTCTCCCGGGAGCCTTCTCTTCACTGTAAGGTATCTTGGGACAACAGAGCAAAACTAACAACTTTAGACTTATGGGAAACAGAGCTCTAGGGTTACTTCATCCCTGACTGAGGTTTAAAAAAAAAACAAAACCTAAAAGCCATCACACCACATGAAAACAAACACACATGTCACCACCACAACAACAAACTATGTACTGGTCGTAAGGGAAGATACTCTCTCTTCTTGTCAGGCCTGATAAAGGAATCATGCATGTTAGAGCTTGCACCGCTTTGCCAGTATCTCACTCTAACAAAAGCTAGTACCTGTCACACAAAGCCTTCTACACAAACTAGAAAGTTTCTTTTTCCCAAAATAACAAAAGCAGATCTTGCCTATAATAGCTGCTTTCACACATGCAAGGTTTCTAAAAGATGCTCAGAGCTTCCAATCAGGAATAAATCCCTGTATTATACATCAGAATTTTAACTGAGCAGATCCTAGAAGTTTTCTGCCTCTCAAAAAATGTGCTTCCCAATACAACCATATGCACATACACACAATTTCAGAAGAATTTAGCTATATAAATTTCTGAAAACTCCAATACACACCAACTGCAATTAATTACTTTGTAAAGCGTCTGAATGGAATGCTGAATTTCTTAAATTATCCACTTTGGTTTCTTCTACAACATAATAGTGTAAGTTCTTAAATAACTAAGACTTACCTAAATTGTTTATTAAATCTTGAATTCTATAAAACTTGATTGTATTATTTTTAATAAGACTAACCAAATAATTCAAAAACAATAATGGTGTCTTGAAAAATACATCTTGATATTAACCTTGGATAGATATAACCAGTATCCAGAGGTATAATCCAGTATTTTTTCAAAAAGAAATGAGTCCAAATTAAATAGATAGAAATCTGTAATTTAATGTGATAAGCTTTCCTAGTTCAGAGATATATCCAAGCATTGTGATCTAAGTCTTGATTTTTCCATCTAGAAACTAGTAGAGCCACAGACCCTAAAATGAAAATTATCAGATAAGCAGTTTGTCTGTATTTAGCACAACTGTAGTTAAATCTTATAAAACACCTCAGCTAATGTCACAGTTGTTTTCAGTTTTGCTTATATTAATTTTTTCCTTATCCTGCAGCGAGATGGTGCAGAAGAATGGCAACTTGTTAGCCAAACTCCTATTTAAAGGGGTACCACAGGCTAGCAACTCTTGAAGCCTTCCTCACTTGAGGCATAAGATGACAATTCACTTATCTTTTAGTACTGGGTTACAGTATGGTCTGAAACAAGTGTTTCGTCAGAGTTCTGAGTTAACCTGTACTTTTAAGTTATTACAGCTGAAAACTGCTCAAAATACCATCACTAATAATTGTCAGTTCTAAAGATAGCCATTTCAATAATTTGAAGAAGAATTCCATATTAAAACTGAAATCGTAAGTAATTCAGGCCATGTATAGCTAGCTGCAAAGATCCCTGCCAGGAACTTTCCCACATCTGCTCCTACATTACTGTGTTGCAGGAGATCAGCAACTTATGACCACCTTAACTTCCTTCTCCCTAGCAATTTTATTAGCTGCACTGAAGTTAATAAATAGTTAAGAATGCAACAGAAACTGGACCATGAAGAACTATGGGGCATCATAAGGCTCCATGAGTTGATGGTATTTGATGTAAGAGAGAGTCCAGATTTTTTTCTTATCTCCAACTCCAAAATTAAGGTGTACACGAAAACTAAAGCACTCATTTACATGTATGCATGAGGATTTCTTTTTTTAAACAGCAGCTAAGCAAGAGTTATCTAAAAATGTAAGATCAAGAATTCCTAGGGACCATAACAAATATTTTTTCAGGAGCCAGAAGTTCCTCAAAGTTGGTATCAATCTCTGCCTGACTACCTGTGACAATGCAAGAAAACTTATGCATTACATGTGCTACATTGTTCAAGTCATGAAACCTCTTACAGCATCACTATTTGTATTTATGTATCCTTAACGCATTTGTTAGAGAAAGTGCCTGGAAAGGCGACTGTGGAAGGCAAGGAATTAATGAGCAATATGGCCTTCTAAGAAATGCACCTACGAGATTCAGAAACAAAACTAAGGTTAGCTGATTTTCACCACATTATTACCAACATATCTGCTGTATTACAACTTCCATGTCACCAAGGTTACATAAGGCCTGCATACCAAGTTCATCGTGCAAACTGCTACCGCCTACAGCAGATGCAGTGGCATGTGATGCTTCTAAGTGGACACTCCCATTTCTCACCAGCAAGGAGGCGCTAGCGCCCAGCACAGCTGCCTGGGAAGGGGGGCGGGACTGCACTCTGACCTGCCAGGAGGGCTGCTGGCCTTGCTGACCATCTTGAAGGCTACAAGAAAACACGGATTGGGGACACATTACCAGGCAGAAGAGGAAAAATAGCTAGAAGTGAAGCAAAACAAGACTTAGAGTTTAAAGAGGAAAACGTAAGACCATAGCATTAAGAAGCCACTTTTTAGGGTTAAGACAACCCGTGAGTTCTGTATAACAGAGTATTTGGACACTAGTTACATCAGTAATTTAGAGATACAGTTACTGTCCTGCTTCCTAGAAGCAGTGTTGCTTTCTAAGACCTCCCCAAGGCACCCTCAAGTATGTTCTAAAGAATAAGTCTTAATTTGTGGGTGCAAAAGCAAATTAGTGGTGGTTAGTCTAATTGTAGACTGACCCAAGGTATCACCTACATCCAGCAGTGGCTGTTGCAGTCTTATGATAGGTAGGGTTCTTTTTGCTCACTGAGGTATGGACTTGGTCAACTGTTTAGTCGGCGGTATGGAGGTTTTTTTGTCACAATAACATCACCTTTCTTGATACTAATCTGCACTCTAACAACAAAATGTCTTTAAGCTTTGTTAGTATCCATACTCTAGCACAGCTCTTGTAGATAACTAGTTAAACCTTTGGATTCAGAATTTTTTGAACATATTAAGAATGCTTATAAAAAACTAATTGACAGAAGTTTTAAATCTATTTTAAAGTTATTTTGTAAAAACTTTATTACTCAGTACAATTACTACAAATTCTCCTACACCCAAACAAATACCTGCACCAAAATAAGGTTTTAAAAGTCAACCTGGGCTTCAGAGAAATTTGTACATTTATAGTCACATAAATAGACAATGCTTGAAAATGTTACGTCTACACTTCACAGCCTTCTAATTGCAAAACTATTTTATAAAGCTATTTAACAAAGTCAGATTGTTTTTTTAATAGCTTGTTTAATTTGAAACATGGAAAAAAGTGTCAGAATGCATGGTGTTTATATTTCCTAAATCCCATCTACTTTGCAAGATAAATGTTTTTATTATCCTTCATTTTGTGTATTTTAAGAAGTTACAAGTCAACCATTAGCTGTGGGACGCGATTAAATGAAGGAATTTTTTAGAAATTTTTATTTCTAGCAATTTTTTTAGAAATGCATATTTTGAATACTACAGATAATATTTAAAATATTTTTCAAAAATTATCTTTATCACCTGTTGCTTTTCCTGTTTTCCTTTTTACTGTGTGATGCTACAGTTGGCAAGTGAGGCAACTGAAAATGCAAGACCTTACCAAGAGTTGAGGGTTTAATATATTATGTACTTGCTTTTAGCAATATTTTCTAGAATATCTACTTTTCAGTTATTTTGTTAGAGCCCCACTGGAAAACAGAAGATGGATATAAGAATAGGTGTTAAGAGAAGCTTGTGCAAAATAAAGCAGACATGCACACACAGCTTATGAGGTAGAAAACTGCAACTCATCGTTATTATGTTCTAACATGTTTGAATCTCAACTTTAAACTCAGTGTTCTGCTGCTGTAGACAAGGCTCTCAGTGAGCTACATGGCAACAGAAGCCCTAAGGAACCTCACAGATGAGCCAGTCTTCATTGCCTCCCTTAAGTACTATCAGCAACACCAAAACAACGCTAAACAACAGCTGCTTTCCCTTAAATGGTAGCTATGTACCAAAAAGTAGCCCTTTCAGTGGTTATCCATATCTGTCACAAGAAAAAAAATCCACGACATTAACAGATTGCACAGATATGCAAAAGCTACATTTATCTCTACCTAATTAATAATTATAAAAATAAAATTCTGCTTCAGACAGTCACTTATGTTCTAGTATCAGACATATATGCATACACCATTGACTACAGAGGATGCCAATGCATACTTATGTTTAAAGTATCCAAAACACTGTTGACATTTCAACATGACAAAAGCAGGGGTGGGTGGTTCATTTGTTGTAGTTTTGGGGGTTTGGCTTTTTTGTTGTTTTGAAGTTACCAGGCAAATTACTCGTGTCTAATTTAGCATCAAAAAAATTTTAAATAAAAAAAAAATAAAAAAATTTACTAGACCATGTTTACCTGTCTATCACTGTCAAACACATGCATGTATAACACCATTATATTTTTTACTAAATATTCCACAGAAAAAGTGAAAAGTATTTGCAATAATGGACAGGAATTTTTTTAAAATAACATCAGGTAAAACTCAACTGGTTCTAAGGGAACATCACCACAATATCTAATTCTATACAAGAGTTAGAAGATTAGGAGATTAAAGTTTTGCTGGCAAGAATAAGAAAGAAGTAACATCAGGGGAACTAGAGATTAGTGAATCCAATGGTGTTAGAAGTTCAACATCTGAATCATATGGGTTAGCAGTATCAGGAACTAGACTGAAGCAGCTCACCACTAGCATATACAATCAATGCCAGTACAGCTGTAGTGATCTTTTGAAAGGATCTCGGTGGCAACTGGCTAAAAATCTCTGTATTTCTTCACATTTCTTCCTTATGCAAGACTTTTTTTCCATCTCTCTTAGGCATTTCTTCTTCCAGCAACATATAAAATTTACACTAAAATTAAGCTACCCACATTAAGGAAGACTTTTTCAGACTATTCAAATGGAATTTATGTCAAACAAACCTGAAACCACTTCAGTGTTTGGTGGGACTCCACTCCAAGGGACAGTCATTTAGCATCACAATGTTTTTAGCAGAGTTCCCTCACTAAGTATCCATTCTGAACATATGCTTAAAATACAGGTATTTTTGAGAAAGTGTCATTATTTCAGAGAACAGATTTTTTTTTTTATTATTTAGAAAGAAACAAATCTAGATAGCTGGAAGATGCAGAGAGGAAGCAAGGCTAGAATTTGTTCCACTATTTCACCCTTAAATATCTTGTATGATTAAAAAATTACTTCCACCAGCTTCAGTTTTCTCATGATCTCTCACTGAAGCCCAGCTTAAGCCATGGGAACCTTAATGACTGCACTAGCATATTAAAATGAGGCAGCTGTCAGCCTCAGTTTAAAACACAGTGCTTTATTTGCCTTATTTTCTACCTAAGAGATAGGAAACTCACTGTTTTCTGGCTAATGCACAGTTAAAAGGAGCTCTGATGAGTGTACACAGCCTCTTATGAGCCAATACACAAAACTGTACTATGCTCTTCTTGAAAAAAAATAGAAAACACAAAGAAAAACATATCAGAAGCAAATGAATGCAAGGGAGAGTTGAGTAGAAGTGATTCAAGAGAATGCAAAGTTTTAGCATCCCTCATTATGAAGTAAATCACTACCCTAAAGTTGAACAGGCTATGTTCAGCAAGACCAGAAGCTTAACAAAAAATTATCTGAGATATGATTACTGCTACATACTGCACTAGACAGTAAAAACACATCTACTTAGTTCCAACTCTTGATGCGGCAGAAGGCAATCCTTCATTTGTTATATTTTAGGTACCATCCCTGCAATCCTCCTGCCTGAGCAAAACTTAGTCTAGTCCTTGATGGCACAATTCCTTTCCCATCCTCTATTGTAAAGTATTTTATCTGCTGTTTCTATAGCTTTTTCCCCATGAAAAAAAAAACATCACACAAGTATTCCTGAAACACAAAAGCAGACTGCTCCTATTATTAAAATATCGCTCAGCATATGAAGGAAGTTCATCCAGATACAGAACACATAGAATTATTCCTCTGCATTTTTCATATAACTAGAGGAAGAATTACTTCAGTATGTACATGGGAGTGTTCCTTCCTCTACAAGCAATGTTCTGCTCACCAGATTCTCCAACACTGTAGGCAACCATGAAATGGAAAGCTTTAAAAAGCAAGTTAGTAAACTTACTGTGGTTGCTGTTTCTACTGTTCAACCTAACAGACCAAATCAAGTTATGTGTAATGTATCACTAGGCTCAGTATTGTTAACGAATGGGCCAGGGAAGGCTGAGGACTGCTGGGCTATGTGTATATAGTTCATCTTAAACATTGCCAAGGCATGCAAAGTGCCATACAATTAGAGTTCATCCTGAGCAATACTGTGCATTCTGTAACAAAAACATAACTATTGCTTCATTAATGTCTTTTGCTGGAAAAAGCTGCAGGATGTTCATACAATGGTTTACTTGTGGTTTAGATTTAGAACCTCTGCATGTATGATTTAGCTCTTTATAATGTTCTTCTAATGTTGTTGTTATGCTTATCTCTATCTACACACATGGAAAGTGATTACAGTACTAGTCCATAATGTTTACTTTCTTCAAGAAAAGAAAACCAAAATGAGGAGTGATGAATAATATTTTCTTGGGGTTTTTTCATTGCTTGAAATTAAAAGTTTTTGATAAAATTGCAAAGTTTTATATAAAAAACACTGAGTCTAATTTTGTTAGCATTAGTTGATTTTGTTATCAATCTGATATCAGCTATAACATGTTAGAGACTGGATTTCCTGATCATCTTGAAAAATAGTGCCACATATACATGCACAATTCAACAAGCCCACAGTGACATGCAGTGACAGCTCAAGGAGGTTATGGTGGGGAAGGAAGTAAAAAGTGCTTTTCTGGCAACACTGGTGGGTGTGGGGAGAAGTGGTCTGCTGCATGCATGCTAAATATGGTGGAACATTTAGATACCCTACCTGAGGGGTGATCCGATGAGCAATGTAGGAGGGGTAGGGTTACTCCCTGCATTGTGCCGGCGTCGTACTGCCTGACGCCTAAATGTGCTGCGTTCACGGCGAAATGTGACAGTCTCCTCGCTGGCTTGTGCTGCTGCATCAAGACAGACTTTAGGTCAAATAAGAACCCATCCTAGTTATGTACACAGTAACTTAAGACTCCTTTCTTCCCCCTGACCCTCCCCAAGTTAATGAAGTTGACTTGCAACAACAAAAGTAGCTTATGCACTGACTGTTCAAATAACCTGCCTCAAGACAGGATCACAACACACAATTACCACTAAAAGTTTGGGTGTTTGGGGGTGGGGTGTGTCTGTTCTTGAATATACAGCTTACTTTTTTTTTTTACGCCCAGATCAAAATAGCCAGGTTGCAAAAAAAGTTGGATATCCCAAATCTCTTCCATTTACACAGAGCAGGAAGAGAAAACTCATCTCACTCTAGCTCTCTTTAATACGATAATTAAAAGAGAAGCCTAAAGGACAACCTAGAAGGGTTGTCTGTCACTCATCACCATAATATTCTCTTCTCAATTTTATAATTTCTGCCAAATGGGTAGGGTTGAGGTTAACCTCATCACACACCACCTCAGAGGACAAAACAGAGTTGCTTTTTTCTTTTTCCTCATAAGTATCAAGAGATGTATGTTGTTAATTTAGGCTAAGTTACACCATGATTTGGAAGAGTAGAGAGTTGAGATTTAGTGGGAGAATAACTTATTTGTAAGGATTGGTGGATTAGTTATTTCAACTCCCCAAATTAAAAAAAAAGTTTTGGTCCACTTAAAAAGCAACACTAAAAAACTATAAGTACTCAAGGGAATCTAAGATTTTTCCACATATTGCCCCCCCAAATCCACCTGTGCTCCCTAAACTTCACAGTCTGAGTAACTTAGGATTTGGACTGCTTCACAGTCTTGTCTACAATGGCAGTCTTCCTCCTGAACCAAGGAAGCTACTAACCAATTTGAATGCAGAGCACTAGAGAGCTCAAATGAATGGATCACAGAGAAAATAGGTTTTGGCAGGCAAGTGAAGGAAAGAAAAAAAAACACAACACCAAACTTGACATGAAGTCAGTGCAAGAGGAGCATCACAATCCTGAAGGGGAAGTCACAACTGGGTAACCAAGCAGCCTATTATTAGAGTGAGAATACAAAGAATTTTGTCAAGGAAGCAATGCTTTTTTTATGGCAGAAAGATAACAGAGTAGTCCATGTTCACTTAAGCACATTTCAAGTCATTAAGCTTTCAAAACTTACCAGCAAAGGATCTAATGCTTATCTACAGGGAATAGCAACCTAGAGCAGCCTGCTACTGCTGTGTGATTACTGTCACAGCTCAAGCAATAAAGACTGCATGGAACAAGAGTCTATACTGTACATGAAACTTCAATCTGTAATTTGCTTTAAAAGCTAAGGAGCTACATGAAGAGATTACCTTAACACCAACATCAGTTACAAGCATTTCATTACCAAAATGCCAAAACTAAGGATATCCTTAATCCAGTTCTTTCCTGTATTTGCAGAAAAACTGTGCAATTGCTCACTTTCTCTTCACCCCACCACAACTGGTTTTGTTATTCTAAGCACAAACAGGTGATACATCATTTTCAGTGTATTTTAGCAAGAACTAAATTATTTCTCTTGTGAAAAGAGCCTAATTTCTTCATAGCTCTCATACTTGAAGTGCTGGGAAAATGAAACACACTGAACAAGACAGTATGAATCCTGGCTTTTTTCTGGCGAATTAAGTTAACACAGAAAGTCAAAACTGCCCACTAATTTTGGGTGCCAATTTGTAAAGCTCAATTTTTGCAGTGTATACATCAGCATTTAAAACTCATATTCAAAACACAGCTTCCACTGACTTCAGATGCGAAAGCCATTCCACATTTCTGCTTATCAGGTCACAGCTAAGCACTTCGAAATAAAGAAGAGTGACTAGTCTTAACTGAAATGTAAACATCTTAATTACCACTAAGATGGTAAACATCTGCATTACATCTTAATTACCATTTGCAACTATTTAGCAAAGGCAGCATGCAAGTGCAATTCTTCAAGGCAGCACACTCAACACTGACATAATCTGTTTCTCTTTTCATATCCTTTATTCAGTAACCATCATCTTCTGTAATAAACCCAGATTATAGAAACACTAGAGGTCCTTCCTACACAGCTCTAATTTATCACTAAAGCAAGTCTACCTCAAGCACTGACTGAGGCAGTGTCCTGTGAGGAAAACAGATATAGACATGTCTGAAAAGAAAAAGAAAATAATAAAAATCAGAATTAGTATGTTCTTGGGGATTAAATCCAGAGCTGCACAGGCAAATAGTTCTGGCATCTAATAATTTTTTATTCTTTCACTTTAACCTTTAAAAATCAAAGTAGATTGTGGTGTATCTTTCTACCTGATCTACCAAGGAATTCTTTATTTATCTTGAAACTTTTGGTCAATGCCTATCTTCCATATATGCTCTCCCTGAATGTAAGTGGTGACATTCAGGATCACTGGACAAGTCTAAGTTCTTTCAAAAGGACTGCAGAGCTTTTCAGCCCAACAAGGTCCAAAACTGCTAACATTATGCAACACCTTGAGAAGATACATACTGAAACCATGACTAGGAAAGTTCAAAACAAGCTAGTCGAGCAGAAAGGATTACTGTTTGTTTGAAATGTGGAAAGCCATATGGAGCAAAATTTGGTTTTGTTTTTGGTTGCTTTTTTAAAGAAGAACTCATTTTAAAGAACACACAGGATTAAAAAAAATATACCATCATGGAAAGCTACTTAAGTTAAAACGTATCATTTGTGTTTCTACTTGTCTTTAATAAGTAGGAGCATACAGCTGCTCGAGAGTTCTCCAGTAGGATGCAAGATAAAGCTCCTAAGTTATCCTCTCTATCATGCCGTGAGAGCAGGGAAATAGTTTTAATATAAATAAGCTTCCTTTAATATTTACAAAGCAACATAGTGTTTTGATGTTTGAAAACAAAACTAACCAAATAAAACTGTCCCTTCAAGACAACCGTTTTTTAAAACCTGCCTTTAGACCATCACTCACACTTCTGCAATGCTGCTACTTACAACCACTTACTCTAGACTCAAGAAAGGTATGATCCAACTCATGTACAAAACCTAGATCTAATAGGGTGAGATAAAGTAAGTTGTACTTTTACAGTTCCTGCTTACTTTAAGTAAATCAGTAAAGGAAACCTTTCAGCTTACAGAGAGTTTGTTTACAAAGTCTATTTTTTGGTTTATTCTGAACTTTCCTGTTGAAACCCTATACTACACTAATGTCAAGACACTGAAGTATAAAAGTCTTCTGCATGTGTCATATGAATTTGAGCCCTCAACATTATCTGTTCTCAAGAACAGAAAACAGGTTTGTAGTTCAAAGCGCACAAGTCAGAAATACAAGCCTTCATCCCACAGATCAAGAAAATAAGACGTGGAGACCTAATGACAAGTTTGTAGCAAACTTAACCTTCCCTCACCTACTCCCAATTATAATACACCTAATTTCAAGGAGGAAATAATGCAACTGTGCATATGAACACATTTATTAAAATTAATCCTTTTTCTTTCATTACACCTCTGATTGGAAGAGAGCCAAATGAGCAGTTACACACTTAGCATGTCATGACAATATCATTTTGTCATCACACATTTGGAATGATGCCTTCTCACTAAAAGGACTAATATTTATTGTAGAGAAAATTCTAGAATAAAAAAATAATTCTCAACCCTTTGCCAAACAGCTGGGAATATCTGAACAGAGGCTGAACTATCCTGCCTGCAGGTTATGCCTTTCAGAAATTCCTCTTTACTATACAACTGTTTGTGATGTAAACCTCCGTACTTCCTCAAAGTTTTAAACAAAACTGAAGACTCAAAATTTTACACTACAACAATACAATTGTACAATACAACTAGCTTTAAGAAACAAACTGCAAATATTTTCTTTTGACCAGAAACATTTACGTATACAAGCCAAAGCGTTTACAACATCACCCTGCATGTATGTATCACTGCTTCTAACTCAAACTTAGAAGATGGAAGCTGAAGAAGCATGAAATGAAAAAGCAGAATTTCCAGATTTTATTGCATCAACAAATCCCCACAGGCAAAAATGCTAAACCCATTCCCTTCAGATAAATTATGAAGTTTTCCCCAAGTAAGATTGCTAGAAAGATAGGGTGTGGAGATAAGACAGGTAAAGCATTCATGTGGAAAACCACAGAGTTCTCAGGATAAAAATTGCCACCGTCAGTCTGACTGGAAAGAAAACAAAACCAAGAAATCCACATATAATGGAAACAACGTCCCTCATTCTTCTCAGGAAAAAAAACCTACATCATTTGAAGCTTTAGATTAGTGAGGTTAAGCATGGTTAAATGTGTGCACAGAAGCTGAGTGATGCTTGGGTGTGCCATTTCTCTCCCTGTCAAATGGGAAACTGTGATCTAACTATTTCAACCATTTCTAATGACCAACCCTACAAATTCTCAGATTTGAAGTTTACGGCTCACACATTCACAGAAACAATGAATTCTGTCTTCTAACGCTGAACATACTTTGCCAAACCAAATAGCTGAAATTCTGTTCTTCATTATTCTTGTGTTGAAAACCTGAGGAAAGCCATACTTCACACACATTTATTGCCTAAACACCACCCCTCTTCTCACAGTTGAGGCATTTGTACTTTATTCTCATTTGCCCCAACACTGCTTTAGAAACCATACTTGTAAGATACCCAAGTAGAAAGGAGTCTGTTCAGTCCATACCTTCAGTATACAATTATTAATCACCATGGATTATGCATCATTGCAAGACTTACAGTTGCAGGGATTTCTTATACCTCTTCGATGTAAGCGCAAAATATTGGTTCACAGCATTATAATTTACTGTGGACATTTTATGAAAAATATCACTGATGCAATTTTCTGAAGAATGAAGATATGGTAGCAGAGAAGAAACAATGAAGAACAGAGGGACATCTCCAAGACAATCTTTTGCAGGAAAATAGGGCAGAGGAAAACAACACACCACTAAGAAAGGAAAGCTTGTCAGTTAAAAAAAGTAAAAAATAATAATAATAAAGCTGAAAGAGAAACAAGGAAAGTAAAGCCTAAGACTTCAGTGATGTGGCTGGATGTATGAAAAAGCAAGTTTGAGACTAGTCTGGAGGAATATTTACAATTACGTCAAACCAGTCACTACAACAGTTTGAAAAGCAAAACACTGTCAAGTGGGGAATAACCAGGACAATGAAACCATCTGTTTCGAATTATGAACCAAACATTTTTACAGACAGGCTTGATAGACAAATATCTATGCTAATACCAAAGGCAAAACAAGAAGTCTCAGTTATTCTACTTCATTGTATTTCCCACTTGAATTATTTCATTTTTGAAAACATTAGGTGTTATTCACAGACATCTTGACTATAACATTGATGGGCTTGGGGTCAAAGATCTAAAGCTATGACCTAATTTTATCGCCTGCCCAATACAGTCCCTATATCCAGGGGTTAGTAGTATGTTCATGCTGTAGACAAATGTTCATAACCTACCATAAATCTTCATGAAACTTAATTCTGATTTGGTATTTGAATTTATTCACCTGAAGGAAAAGATTATTTAAATCTTTAGAACACACAATCTTTCCAGCATAAGTGGTATTCTGTATTAGTATATCACACAGAAAGTAATCTTTGCTTTGAACAGGCTCCTATAAACTGTAACACCAAATGTTAATTAGTAGCCAACTTTGACATGTCCTGGAATTGCATCTCATAGCTACCTTAGCAGCAATGTGAGCACTTCCATTACAGCACAGAAAGCTTTCAGAACTGTTCTCAGCTGTACACATAATGAACCCAGGTACATCTACAAAGGAACATGAAAAATGTGGCTTAGAAACTTAAAGTTAGTAGATGCAGCTTCCTTTATACCAAGTACAAACACAGTTGCTGTTTGAGATGAATACTTGGCAAAGTTATGAACAACACACGCTCCTTGTAAACAAAATTGAACCATTCTTTCCAAATCAAGTAAAAATTATTGCAAGCAGTTGCACAAACACTAACCAATCTAAGACAGTTAAGTACCTCATTCCCACAGTAATGCAAAATATTTTAAAAAGAACTACTACTTCTGGTTCCTTTGGGAGGCTTGAGAGAATTTAACCAGGGTCAAATTTTATAAATAATACTCCCAGGGAAAATAAACAAAAAAAAATTCTATGAAGTGCATTTGCTTCATTTTTAACTTTCAGTATACACTGTAATGCTGTGCCATGCATTTTCCATCAAGTATCCTGAATTCCCCCTTATGCAGCCCTATAGAAGTTTAGGTAGAGTATCTGCTACTCTGTAGATGACACACTAAAGGACCATGTTTCTACCAAGTGACAGGAAGTCTCTAACCAGTAGCACTCAGGGCTTTTGCCAAGCAATTACACACATTCCTGGCTCTCAACAGCCACTGCTGCAAGTTAGACAAAACCTGAGGTTTTTGTTTTTTATTCCCCACCTCCACCCTTATGGAACCACAAAGTATCAGGAAGACAGCAGTCATTTTGGTCATAAGCCATCTAATGAATGCCCCTGTATTACCCAGACATTCCGTAAAGGGGGGGGAAAACAGGCAGGACAGTCCCCATACAACATACTAAAACTGCATTTTGCTTTAGTAGGTAGCGACTAACAATTAGTAGATGCAAGATCCATGTTCACTGCTGAGGTCCAAAACTGCAGAGCTTCACTTCAGTTTAACATGTCACTTCTAACACTGCTTACATCTCTAAGTGTTTAATGGCAACATCTCAGCTCTACTGATAAGACAATATTCAAAATCAGAGGTAATTCCATAAAACTCATCCCGTACACACAAAAGCTGTGGCAGAACAACATTATGCTTTCAAAGTCAGGTATTGGGAAGGGCTAAGATTAAAATTTCTATATAATTCTCGAATCAGATACTGTGTACATTATGACACTGCTAGCTGACATCTAAAAATCAAGTAATGAAATACAGTCTTTTGGTTCCAGTGAAGAGCTTCATACGGAAGAGAACTGGCTAATCTGCTTAATCTAATCCAGTTATAGGAGGGGTCCTGCTGAACACAGGAATAGAGATAGCTAAAATAATGCAACCAGATTACAGTAATTTTACATGCTTTTTCAGTTTCTACCATTTCTAAAATATTTTGGAGTTCGTTTTCTCATGAAAAACTGTTTGGCTTAGCAGTCTGAATGGGAACTGATAGAATCCTAGAAGACAGATGAGAAGCCCCACCTCCTGTAACTATTAATTCTACCTGCAGAGAACATACCAAACTAAAGCCATCAGAAGCATGGAACAGCTCTAAAACACAGGCAAACTAAGTAATGACTGCAGACCACGTGCAACATAAGCATAGTAGGAAAAATGTGATATATTTATAACAGCTGACATGACCATTGGCTGCGTAGTAGAGAACCACATTGTACTTTTAACTTTGGAGAGGGTACTGTCTACTGATCACAGGCAGATATGCTAAGCATATATGTACAAATACACTCAGACTGAAGAGACAAACAAGTTTCCGTGTGCCATATGAAACACAAGATTGTAATCCAAGCTCACAAAGCCCTATTTTGCCTCCTTATAGAGACACACTGCAGACCACAAAACACAAAAGAACAGTATGGGTTGTTATTTTGGTATCGCTATGCAATGCACAGAAGGAAAAATTCATTACATTACATGCAGTTTTATTTATAAAAGGGTATGTAACTCAAGAACTTAAAGTAAATAAATAAATCTTAAATTACAGCAAGCTGTAAAAGCCAGCAGTAACTTTAAGGGTGCATCTTTTACAGTCATTACAGAACTGAGGGAGAATGACTTTTCCGATCAGCTCAAGTTTTACAGAACGTGACTGTGACATATACAGCTTTATGTCGCTTTTTTAAAATCTTTACAAACAGCAATCCAGAAATAGCACACATCCAACTGAAACCAGGTATAAGGCAGTATGAAGGTAGTATTTCCAAAATACCGCTAAGCCAACTTTCAGACATCTAAACAACTTCATCTAACCCATAACCCATCAATTCACTAGCTACTTTCAGGGGCTGAGTAGTTGAACAAGGATAACAACTACTGTAAGACATCTTGCTTTTTTTTGTTACACATCACCACATGTATATAATTACAGAATTTTCAAATGCTGTTTGTCTGCATTCTAATGAACTGTCATTTCTATTCAAATGCACAAGTTGTCTTGTAAAAAGTGAGTAATTCACCACTTCCTGCCAAAATAGGATAGAAATGAAACTGCCAAGTTGAATCTGCTGAAGTAAAACATGTGCAAGTTTGTATAGTGTTCTGCTTAGTAGAAGATTTCTAAAGGTCATATCCATTACGAAATATGTTTCAGCAGTTACAGAAACAAACATGTACTTTTTAGTTTACTCCCTAAAGACTTAAAATGAAGTTGTAATTACTGATTTAAGTCATATTTGAAAAATGGGAACTGAAAGCTGCTGACTGAAAAAGAGGAGGATGTGTTAACATCAATCTTTTGGTTATCCAGCATGCATCTGTTATTTGTTTTAGAACGTTATCATAAGCAATCACAGAAATTTAAAAACATTTATGTAAAATTATAAAATAATCCTTTCAGCAGGAGGTTGGACCAGACACCTTCTAGAAGTTCCATCCAACAAGTATCCTCTGATCTTAGGAAAATCTGAAGCAAGTTTATCCTGTAATTTATCTGATACATGTAAATAGCAATTTTAATTTAATCAAATAATTTCTATACACATACACACATGAGGTATATACATATTACACATGTATGTATTTAAAAACACGCCCAAAAGATGAAGACTAATTAATAGTGGAAAATACTGAATATAAAGCAACTTAGATTTTACAAAGTTAAACCTCTCTCTGAACACTGTTAGTCACAAGTAAGCTCAAAGAAAGCCACAATTAAAGATACAGCTGTTGCAAATCTTTTAATATAAGCTATAAACTTGGAGGGAAAAAAACCACAACAAAAACACAAAAGAAAACACAGTAGAAATGAAGGAAACACAAAGGAGTTACATTGATCATGAACGGATAAATTCAAAATAATTACTGGCTTGATGCTAGACATGGCTGAATAAATATTTAAGTTAAAGAAAAGTACGTGGTATTTTGTTCTGCTTTCAAAAAAGCAGAATGACAATTTCTTACAATCATAAAGGAAATATTTCCTGTACTACTAGCAATAAGAAACTCAAGATACAGCAAGTGTTATTGAACATATGATGTCATCAGATCTGGAGAACCTAAATCCAGATTGCTTCTTAAAGTCAGCCTGAAATCCACAGGCAAGTAATACTTGGGTTCTCTCTACTCAATTAGATACTAACAGCTTCAAAACTACCATTATCTATGCCAAGTTTAAAGGGGAAACTGAAAAAAAAGTCTGGCGAGAATTACAGCAAGACTCCCTTGCTAAAGCTGCTACAGATTTGTATATTTAAGACTGCTTTTAAATGTGTTAGGGTTGGTCTTCCTCACCATTTCACTCTTTAAAAGACCAATCAAGGTATTTTACAATACACAGCCATCAGTCATGCACTGATTCTCTCAGACCACTGACAACTGGTGAGTGCATACAAATTCTGACATGTTCTGTAAGGTAAGGTATATTAATTCTCCTTTGCATATAAGGACTGAACCTTAACCGTTTTAAAATGGATTAAGACAAACCAAAATGAAATTAAATCTTGTGCTAAGGAGAGCAGAATCAAAATGGTAAATACATAAAGCAGACCTTTTAGTAGTAAAATTTCTCTCAGTAGACATAAAGATGAGCTATCACTTTAACAAGGAATAACAAGAGTGTGTGATAAGTGTTTACCTGGCAGAGTTAATACTTTGAAGAACAACCTGGATTCTTTCATTAAAGCTACTACAGAACTCAGTTACTAGGAATAACAAGAAGAAAGTACCGATATATGCAGATCCATTTTTTTTAAGTGAAGGCAACCTTAAAGCTCTGAGATAATTGCAAACCAGTCAACTTTGATCAACAATCAATACACAGCCGAACTTCAGTGAAGCACATTTTTTCCCCCCAGAAATTAATGGATTTTTAGTTTGCTCTTTTGTCAGTGTTGGGGGGAAGGGGAAGAACTACTGGTCATATCTCACTGAGAGTTGGAATCTCTCCTTTTAAGATTTAAGAGTCTCTATACTTTGCTTAAAACAGCCTAAAAAGAACAAGAACAGTAAATTTGCTACAATTTCTTAAAAATATGGCTTAACCTAAAATACAATTTTATTAAGTATTTGTTTGCTTAGCTAACAAGATCTGGATTACCTGTAGGTATTCCCCTGAAACAATCCCAGAAGTCAGACTAAGGTAATTAACTACCCCATGTTGCTCTGAAAATGTATTTTAAACCCACTTATATTTCATGACACAGAAAGTCTTCCAGTTAAGGCAGTCAATATGGCTAACCAAGAAGACAGACTGAAGTGCTGAAACAAGTGAGAAACAAAAATATATTAAGAGCTCAATTTTTTTTTTAAAAAAACACCCCTATAAATAAATCTATATTAATACCAACTATTACAGGTAAGCTTAGTATTCACATCACACCAAGCAAAGCAACAGTTCTAGCAAGTAAGAGGAAACCACATTCCTGTCCCCAGCACAGGAAGATTATTGTGTTCTCATAAAGAGGACAAAATCCATACAAAACAAAAAAACCCAACCCAAAGTAAACAACACTGTCTAGCCAACAATGGCACTGCTAAGCAAAATCTAAGCAAAATCAAATCCCTAGGAGAGTTCAGCTTAGTAGTTAGACCATCATAAGAATGCACAATTCAAGGCAGCATGGTAAGGGGTTTGGGTTTGGTATTTTTGCTACCACCTCAAGCCATGCCAGAAAGTTCATCTGAGTAACAGCAGTAACCTCAAACAATCACTTCCATATTCCCAGCTTTCTAAACTGCACAATTTTTCAAACAAAAATAGTCTCTCTTTTTTTGTTAACTTTTAAAATAGCACACACAATTTGAAGTTTGACTAGTGTAATGGAGTAGGTCTGATTTGATCACAGTTAATAATTTTAAGATACAGCTCTGGTTAACAAAGACTGTCAGTTGCAAACCCCTAACACCTCTACCTATAGATTTCATAATGTGTTTGAATTCAACTCCCACTTCTGTAGATCTTCCAAGACATTATGAAGGAAATGCTTTGTCAGTTTTACTAGGCAAGAACGGAGAAACAAAACATGTTTAAGTACAGTTGTAACCCAAGTCATAGATACCAGACTCACTAACAAAATACAGCAAAGTACTTCTGGTAGGTCATTTACTTACCTCCACTTGCTGATTCTTGCTCTTCCCCTTCAGGAAATGTAGCCTGGCTTGGTAAGCTATTCCTAGAACGAGTGACTGACTCTAAGTGTGAAGCCCTTCCCAACAGAGATAGCTCATCTAGCACCTCTCCCTCTTTGGCTTCCAAATCTGATTTTGAAGTGGTTAACTGTTTTATGTTACCTGGTGCCATTAAACTATTGGGTCATTTAAACAAGCTACAGTACCACTGTCCAGGCTTAATACTCTGGCACGATTCTTGGCACTGTTTGTGCTAGAAGTCCGACGTGTAGATCGTTTTTTGCTAATTCCTTCAGAGCTTACGTGTGTTTTGTGAGCATTTTCAGGGTCTGTGCCCCCACGTTCTTTAGAAACATATTTGGTCTTTAGAGCACTGTACTTTCCCTCAGGAGACTGGCATGAATGGGAGGTGGTGCTGGAAGAGCTATCACTGCTGAACTGGTGAGCTGACTGCATACTTGATGTCCTGCTCAAGTCACTTTGATCACTGGAGTCCTCATCATGACAAAACACAGCACTGTGAGGTTTAGTACCAGATACACCTCGGAAGGAAACATATTCCCTGTGCCGACTTGAATCAAAACTACTAGCCCGCTTTTTTCCTGTCCTTCTCCGGCTGGACTTGTGGGTAGAGGCTGTTCGATGTATCAAACTAGAAGATTTTGGTCGAACATCTCCTTCTTTTTGTTTTCCACTCGTCTCTTTTGAAGCTCTTGAATCTACTAACACAGCTAGTTTCTCACTCTGCTCGTCTCTTTGTTCAGCAGCCTTCCCAGGTGGCCTGTCAGCTTGTGTAGTCAATTCATTGGCATGTGGGTTCTTATTGGCCTCTTCTGAAGCAGAGGCACCAAGACCTTTCTGACCGTGCATCTCATCAGATGCATTAGAACCCTTTACCTCTTGAACACCACTGTTAGGGCTCACTTCCACAGCAGTCCTTTCGCTACTAGTCCTTTTGTCAGTAGTAGAACTACTGTCATCCTCTGAATCAACACCACAATCCTTTTTCTTACCATCCTTTTTCTCTTCTCTAGGAGACTCCTCCTCATGCTCTGACAACACACTTTCTATATGCGTCGAGCTAGTGTGTTCACTCTTATAGCTACTGATGGTACTGTTAGTGTCACGATCAGTCCCACTGCAGTAGCTTTCTGTTGAACCACTGCTTCTAGTACTCAGGCTTCTCAGACTGTCCACACTTTTGTCTGCTTTCAAGGATTTGCTCTTCCCACTCTTAGCCAATGGTTGAGGGCTACTACTTTTCAGAATGTCATCTAATTGAAAAACTCCTGAAATGCAAGAGTTCTCAGCCAAGGACTCCCTGGATCCAGAAGGGGGCTTGGACGCTTCTAACTCACTGACAGGGTCTAGTCCTCGTCTTTGCTGATAGAGAGGGAAGTCATTTAGTGAAGCATCTGGAAAAGCGACAGCAGAGCTAGAAGTCCTTGGTACACCTCGTGGTCTATGATCCTTTCTATAGGAGTGAGAATGCAGAGTTACAAGCGAAGCTACTTCTGTGTCACATGCACTGGTTTTAGACTGGTCCACAAGCTGGTTGTTCGAGAGGCACACTTTGTCACTGTTGTCTCTTGGCAAATCATGTCCCAAGAATAATGAAGGTTGGATGGAGACAAAGGAGTCATTCGACACCAGACGAAAAAGCTTCCGATCAGTTGCCAAATCTGTTTAGGTACACATTTTAAAAAAATCATGTAGAACCTTCATGTAAGTTACACAATCTGCTTAACAACAGCTTGTTTATATCTGATAAAGTAAATAAACTGACAAATCCATTTACAAGTGCTATGCATCACATCACCGCTTAAAAGATTTCCTAGCATCTAGGCAAACCTGACACTTTTTTATAAAAAAGAAACCATCAATACCAGCCTAATCTTAGCAGCTAATAAAAGACAATTCTGACAAATTCCCAACCACCTCTACTGCTCATGTGTGTAAGACTTCATGATTTTATGTATCCCAAAGTTTCTCAGTGCCTTCTGTTTGATTTCCTACATGCAGCAAAACTTCGAAATTATTAAAGAAACCCTATTAACTTTGAAGTCACAAAAAACCCCAACAAAAAACACCTTTCCTACCAGGTAACCAAGTAAGCTCACAGTTAGCAAGGATTAAACTGTGGGAACTGGTTTAGCAGTACTATAATGAAACTCCCGACAAAGTTTCTGAAGATACTTCAGAACAGTGTTGATTTCTGGTTTTGCAGAAAGAAGAAATACCTGCTGCTCTTTTTAAACTGATATTCTACCTCTAACACTGGTGCTGTTAAAACAGATTATGAAGATTTGCTGTTAGCTCTTGCTCAGAGCAACTGTTTCTGTTATCCATCACAAGTGATCTCCTCCTGTAAAAGTATCCACCTGCAGGTAGTATTGAAAGTCAGGCTACTTTCCTTTTTGGTACTGTCACTAAAAATAGAAGACTTGGAGGCCAAGTTATTACAATTGCTAAATTGTTGTGTATTTAAACGTGTAACTTAAGGGACTTCGCAAACAGTTCCATTACTCCACTGAAAGTAGTAGACTCCTGTCACCTATTACAACAGCTTAGCCACCTGTAATCCTCAATTTTAAACATACTTTCTGCACTGAATCACACAATAATGACCAAAAGGAACCCAGCAGTCTGATTACATTGGCCAAAATGAACTCCAGTACTCCCAGATATAACTTTCTGTTCATCACCAGGTAGTTTAAAAAAATCAGCAAACAAATTATTTCCCTACAGTTTTATGCCCTTTTTTAGTTGAGCAGATTTTTTCCTGGCAATGAAGCAGATTTAAAAATGACAACTGAAACAAAATTGGAAAAACTGAAGAATACAATCTAGCAGTATCCTTATGTATTAGGAAAAAACAACTACAGAACTCTGATAGCTTGCATAGTGGAAGAGTCCATAGCTCCAGAAACACAGAGCTGTGTGCAGCACTATTTACTTTGCAGAAAAGCACATCTGATTTAAAAAAAAACCTCATTTGGCTGTATTGGAAAGCAAAGCAAATTATTCTGCAATGAAGTCTATGAATCCCAGGCCACTTTAAGCATGAGAGAGATCATCCAGAGACATGCAAGCTAGCTTTCAGCAGTAAGGAAACAGTAAATATTTATTACCTGCTGGAAGATGCCAGAACAAGAAACACAGTCAAAGAAAAAACTTAAAATAATTTAAGCTGTGCATCTCAGGAACTTAATTACTCTTTAAGAAAGGAAATGGAGAGCTTCAAAATATCCTATCAACAAATTGCATTAATTTATTTAGCATGTTAAGGAAAGGGTCTTTAGTAACAAAATACCATGCTTAATATGCAGTAAGAAGAAATTTTACCTTGTTCTTCACTCCCTTCTTTACACAGGCTAGAACTCTGGCCAAGACTTAAACTGATATCATCAGAGGTCTTGGCAGTGTCAGCATCTCCTGTGAATGTTAAGAAAGAAGAGTACTAAGGCTCAAAGTATTAACATGTACATATACATACACTGTAGACTTCTCACCTGTCCTGAAAGACTGTTGCTTTTATTTCTTCATTTGAAAGTAAGTAACAATTACAAGCAATACAAGATTTCTCTTATCTTTTAGAGAGAAGTACTGTCTACTTTATTTCTTTTACTTTGTATGTAAGTTTTCATCCCCCTACACACATCTACCAGAATGAAATGAAAAAGTCTCTCACAAAGAACCCAAGTGAAATAAAGATTTTTATTTTCTACCTATTTGAATCTTTCTTTTTGTATGTTTGCCAATAAAAATGAGGGGTAGGTTGTAATAAAACACTTGTAAAGATAAAAAAGGTAAGGAAAAATCAGGAAGGTGACAAAAATTCACACTTCATTGTCTTTTGTTTTATTACTGGCTTAATAAATTTACAAGATTGCAAGTTTGCTTATTACAAATAATTTATCTTTTCATCTCAGAGGAGTTCACAAGGGCTGTCCTGGACAATACTTTTGCTAGATGCAAAGCAAACAGGAAATAATCAAGTCATTGAAATACAACACCAGAGGGGTAACTGGTTGCACAGAACTCGAACTAGTAGGGAAAAGTCCACTCAAACCAAACCCTTCACTCTGTATTTACAAGCAAAAGAAAAACCTGTTACATGGAAAATACCACTGATGCCAGGATATCCTCTCCTAGTGTTTTAGGCACATACTTTGCAACTCCAAGGAAGATTTCTTCCAATTAGTAAATGTACTTAGCTCACAAAAAAGTTTTGAAGATTAACAGCGTAGACAGTATTTGGGAACAACACAGTAAACAACAGTGACTTGAAGTGCTACTGCAAGGTATATATAAGAAGTCGCCAAAAGCCTCACCTTTGATGGTTGCTGCTGTTCCCAGACGACATAACCCAGATCCAACCTAGAAATAGAGAATTATGTAAAAAGCTGTAGACGTTCACTAATTACCCAGTTATTACTTCCTATTAACTGCAATGCATGCATTTGCCTGTATGCTTGAGAGATTTTCAAAAGCATGTTTTTGTGGAAACAAACTACTAGTGTGGCAGTACACTAGTATCTGATGTTGTAAAGTCAAATTCTTAATGCAGTGATCACTTTTGTCTAAAATGTTTAAAGGTAATACCATGTTAATATAAAACTTTGCTGTTCAACACAGTAAACACCAAGCTAAATCCACAACCTGCTCCCACTGGAAAATATACATGTTTTTACCAGAGACAGTCTTCAGGTCTGTCAGAGCTGATCCAATGACCAGGTAACCACAAGAACCTAAGTGCTGGTTCATGCAAAGTAGAAGCAGCATGAACAGGGAATATGGCAGGATGATCCCTGCTGGCAGCTGAGTAAGCTTAAATGAACTTAACCTAATCATTTTACTGTCTCTTGTTCCTCCTTCTCTTTAATGCTAGCCATTTAGGCGTGCAGTCTGCCTTTCTACATACACCTTGTAATCTGTAGCAAATTATTTTGAAGAGGTGCTAAAGAGAGCTTAGTCTTTCCTTCAATAGCATTTCTAATACTACCACTCTCAAAGAACTCTGAATAGCACACAAAAACGCACGTACCAAATAATTAAGCCACTCAGAAATAAGACAGGAGAAGAGCACTCAAACGCAAAATCTGAACCCGAGATACACAAGAATTATACTGTATACTTATTGGGATGCCATTTTTCAACAAACCCTAGTTCAGATGATGCTGGGGAAAAGAGCATATTTCTACTAATTCTCTGTAAGCACAGCAAATTTAAGATAATCTGAAGACGTGTGCAGATTTTATTCAGCCATACTACAGAAGAATGGCCTTGCTACATGTAATAGAAAAAAGCAGACGAGACTTGTTTAATCCACTTTCTTCACTACGCTGTCCCACACACCTTTAGTTGGTCATTTTGTCATACTGCAAATTTTTTTCTCCCCTTCAGTAACATGCCTTGCTGAGTGATGTAGCTGAATGCAAATGCATCAGCATGGGAAAGCTGTTTCACACCAAAAAGATGGAGAGAATTCATACAGTTCATAAACCCTTTTGATACTGCAAATTCAATCACAGGCAACTAGTGAGCCCTAATTTTATCTGCATAAACACTTTGTAAATGCTATACTTCTGTTTACAGTAGCTTTATCTGTGTTAGAGTGTCAGCATTAAAGCACACAGGAGAGAACACAGAGCTTCTTCACATGCTTTAACATTAAAACCGGAGATTCTCATACACTATGAGAATGTTTGGAACACTTTTTTTCCCCCCAAAGACTAGTCAAAGAAACACAATCCTCAGCCTCCTTCTGTTTCTACATGGACTATTACTTCCTATTCCTTTAAACACTATCACATAGCTACTCTCTTCCAAGGAGAAAATCTCTCAGTGTATCAGTGCTGCGTAACAGAGCATTATTCAGATAAAACACCAATGTTAATGTAACATTGCACTACATTATATACCACCTACTCAGAGAGCTAATTAGAACAACTTTATATTGTAATACCACCCCAAGGATTTCCACTTCATTCAATAGCTTCTGTATCTTGAATATAATTCTGTGTAACTTTTTGTCAGCATGATGTTATAGTCCGGCCAGTCAACCTACTTATCCTCATGAAGAGCTGGTAAAAGATGCCACAACTGCAAGCCAAACAGAAGGAACCACATATACAGCACTGTGGAAGCTGAATGCAGAAATCTAGCAGATATAATAAGGAAACAGAACAACTTCCTCAGTGAAATTACAAGGTAACTAGAGCAAAATGAAGTTGCTTTAAAATACAATAAAGCCAAGTTCCTGAGCAGCCTCTATTTATTGCCTTCTTACCACCCCTGTTGAAGTGTCAAAATAGTGAAGATTTCACAGAGGTCATTCAAAAATACAGTTTTAGTCTTTCCATTTCTACTAATTTACCTTGCTTTGTACTTCAACAAATTTTTGACTGCAGACTGACTGAACTCTCAGGAATAGTAACTTTCAGAAAGCCATTTAGCATTGCAAGAGATAATCAGCAGTGCATATGTTCTAAGACAACTTAACAGAACCTTCCTCAAATTCAGCAAAACTGAAGTTTACCAGTTAAGCACCTAAATGACAAACTAAATGGAAATAAGGGAGGAAAACAAAGTTAGAACATAAGGATGAAGTTACAGCTTGACCTAACAGCTCACTGCTACCAAAAGGAAGAGGGAAGCCCACCACAGTGTGTCTTGGTAATCGACCATGTTCTGAGTAATTTTGATTTACCGAATCAGAAGCAAGCTTACTGAGCAAAAGGGAATACTTTTCTATGGGACAGTAGGTTGCCTTATAAAATCCAGACATTTCTAAAATGAACACAAGATGGGATGGGCAAAAGCTCTGCAGTCGGGAGAGTGCAATGCCACCTTAATGAAGCAGGTAAAAAATGCAGAAAGGTAAGTTGTTTATCCTAATACAGTTTAAAAGAAGTAAAATATTAAGAAGAAATAAAAACTAAGATTATTCTAGAGATTAAAAAGCCAGCAGTACCAAAGCAACAACTGCAAGTAGCTTTAATTCTTACCTGATTATTTGGATCTATACCAGCATAAGAATTGCGTGAACTACAGCCAACAGGGGGAGTTGCTTCTCGTATGAACTCTGACATCTCAATCCCTCCACCAGGGTCACTGAGAGAAACAAAGAAAAAAAACAAAACAAACACAAAACATTAACCCACCAGTTAAACAGAAGCTTGTCTGCCTATCCTGAATGCAGATTCAAAACAGTTTTCCCTTTTCCAAAATCAAGGGCTCAAATATATCTCAGTATCTCAGATGAATTCCGCCCCTTTGACGCATTTGATGAACACCTCATCTACTGCTACAGAAGCTGCTGCTTTGTAAAGTCCACTGTCACCAGCCAACAAAAACCATGAAGACTTAGGAGCTACAAGGCATTTTGAAATGGTGTCATATGAAATCCTGTCTGTACGTACATATATGTAACTTTTGGATCATCTCTTCAACTACAATATTCAGAAATCAATCAGTAGAAACAGTACTAAATAGAACTCTCTCAAAGAGCACCAAAAGGACTTCGACTGAAGGCACTTGCAGTTATCCAGACCTTTTCCTTAGGCTGAATCTAGGAACAAAAGTAAGGATGGGTTAACCAAGAAAGCCATACACTGTCAGTAAAAGCTGGAAAGGCAGGGACATGGAATCTCTCCCAGGGATGCAAATTTCTACCACAAAATAAACCTCCCTTTAGATAATTTACAGGCCCTAGCAAGAAATGTTTTGAGGTACTACATATATATTATTACATCCTAACGATTCCACCCTTTCAGGATTAGTAAGTATTGGTTTGAAAATGTTTTCTAGATCAACATCACCAAAATGTAATTCAATATAATTCAGCTTGTCAGATGCAGGTATTTATGAAACAAAAGCATGTCAGGTGTGTCCATTAGGACAGAGGGGTGTGAAATGAGTTGGGGACTACAACTCAAGAATCCAACCTCGCACTGTTTGTTAATTGCAAAGAGGGAGAAGTTGAGGAATCTTTTTTCCTCTCCCAATACAGTTCTCTTCAACCGTCTTGATGAAGGAGACTTCTGAACAGGAGTAACTGCAGAGTAATTTGACACTGACACTCTCTGCTCCTTCCCAAAGATAAACAACTGCCTCCCAACAACCAATGATTCAGAGCTGTGGCAAGTCCACTCCCACATTTTGCTGGAGAAAGAACCTACACAGAACCCTTTTTCAGCTCGACTAAAGAAAATAAAGATGAAGCCCCTCTGGAGAAAGGGACAGAAATGGACAAAAGCACTGCACGACTTATGTAACAGACAACTAGTTTCCAGGAAAAGTCTTATGCAATAAAACCAACACCTAATATTTTTTGTAATATATGGACATCAATCTAGGATATTATAAACAAACTGTCTGCAAACTAAAGGACCTGAAATATGATTCATATGCAGCATGACATTTCAAGCTGTCGTCTCCTCAGAGAGGTGTACAGGTACAACCCTGGGAGCCATTCTAGATCATACAAGAGGCCCCTAAATCTTCCTAGATCAAAGAGATGACAAAAAAAAGACGGTATGAAGTTAGGAATATATTACTGCAGTGAAAACAAGTTAACTTATGAGACAACCAGCCATGAGTTAGCAGAACAATTACGGTCAGACTGCAGTAAATTGAAGAAAGACGTGAAAAGCCACAATTCTGGTACAGATCAGCAGTGAGATATAAGCATGCTCTTACTGATGGCTGTTTACAGAGTCCTCACTGACCTGGTATTATCAATTATGCTAAGGCAAATCCAGGTAAGGAAAAAATGGAATCCAGCTTCAACAATTTTCACCAGCTTTATCCAAAATATTCCTCATGTCAGCATTTTTAAAAAACACATAAGGACACAACATGAAGTTAAGGACTAAACTGAAAAATTCTCACTTAATGTTCAAGTTCAGCATACATTATGATGACAATGTAACAAAGAATGCCTTTAACAGAGATATTAAACAGCTTTCCTGTTTGAATAATTCATTCAGAAACACTGCATACTGTTAAAGTATGTCCTATGAGGTGGAAAAGTAAGTCAATGTGAATAAGCTATCATGCATAGAACTGGGTAGTTAGCCAGGGTGGGAGAACAAGGCCATTTTGTCCAAAGGTGAACCGAAAGATGCCAGCATAAGCAACAATACAACCTGATACCTCCACTCTACTCACAGCTGCTATATTCTGTAACTGCACACATAAATTAATGGATTAACAAAAGCTACTAGTAGAGAAAGTCTGCAGGAACAAGCACGAAGTACTGATTTCTAGGATTAATGATTTCAGCATAAGGATCTAGACTACAACAGCATGTAGAAGCCTTTAGGATCTATTTTCTGCTAGCATTGTGGCCATTCCTTTCTGCTATTAAGCTCTATGATCAGTTTCTTACAGTTTACAGACTTCACACCTTAAAGCAAATGCTGTGGTTTTTTGTTTGCAAGCAAAAAACCTCAAGCTACTACACAAATTGAGAAGACAATAAATTATGTCCAGCCACCTACAACAGAGATTGCTGTGGAAGAGGCTGAGATTACACAAACCAAATTAAAACTAGTATTTCTAATTATTAGTAACTCTACTATCTAAAATTACTGTCTGCAGCTGTATTACATTAGTGTGTCAGAGACTAACAAAAAGTCTGCAGAGGCTCTAAGTCTACATGAATTCAGAAGTTTAAAACCTGACTTAGGCTGACTGACTGAAGAGACCTGAAATTCAAGCTAGAACTTCCAGAGAGAAGCTGGAAAGAGCAATATTGACTTCCAGACGAAGCAGAAGAGCTTTGGTCTTTTCTTTTGAGCACCACCCTCTGTTCCTAATCTCCAACTAAATAGCAGGGTAACTAGTCAAGAGGCCGCTCTCCAAACACAGAAGGACCATAGCACGTACTGCAAATGCTAGACCATAACCATTTCAAGCAATAAAAGAAGTCTTTGAAGAGAGAGAAAGACCAAAATTTAACAAGAGCAAGTGTAAAGTACTGCATCTGGGGAGGAATAACCCCATGTATTGGTACAAGTTGGGGGTTGGCCTGCTGGAGGGCAGCTCTTGAGAAAAAGAGCCTTGGGGTCCTGCTGGACAACAGGCTGACCATGAGCCAAAAAATGTGCCATTGCAGCCAAGGAGGCCAATGGCATCCTGGAGTGCATTAGGAGTGTGGCCAGTAGGTCAAAGGAGGTTATCCTCCCCCTCTATTCTGCCCTGGTGAGTCCACATCTGGAATACTGCGTCCAACTCTGGGCTCCCCAGTTCATGAAGGATAAGGAACTACTGGAAAGAGTCCAGCGCAGGGCTACAAAGATGATTAGAGGAATGGAGCATCTGCCCTTTGAGAAAAGGCTGAGAGAGCTGGGTCTATTTAGCCTGGAGAAGAGGAGACTGGGGGAGGATCTCATTAACACTTATAAATGTAAAGGGCAGGTGTTAGGAGGATGGGGCCAGTATCTTTTCTGCAGTGTCCAATGACAGGACAAGAGGCAATGGGTACAAGCTAAAGCATATGAGGTTCAAGCTAAACATATTGAAAAACTTATTTACTGTAAGAGTGACAGAGCACTGGAACAGGCTGCCCAGAGAGGTTCTGACATCACCTCTGAGACATTCAAAATCCACCAGGACATGTTTATGTATGATCTACTGTAGGTGACCCTGTTCTAGCAGCGGGGTTGGACTAGATGACCCTCAGAGGTCCCTTCCAACCTCAACCCCTCTGTGAGTTTGAATCATTAATTGGACTCAAGAAGACAAACACTCCAAGCTGAAGAACAGAAAGCCGCAAGGAGAAGTAGTAACAAAGGCAGGCCAAGTGTTATAGAAATTATTAATTTATTTGTCTTGCTCATATGTTTAAGTAAACTGTACATAATTCAAAGATGCAACAAATTTGGAAACTACATTCTCCTGCTGTCAGTTTTATTTTGTACATGTGTAATTCACATAGCACCATGATTACAACACCTCCATGCTAGTGGAGATCAGCAACACAGTGGCACCAGGTTAACGCTTTATCATACTTTGAACCATGGTAGTCATCGACAAAAGAGAAGCCATACTCATAACTCCCAATGCTTCCTTCAGAAACAAGACTGACTCGGATTATGCAAATATTTAAGATAGTACATCTGCTTAGATCTCCCCTATATCCATCTTATGCTAGGACAGAAGTATTAAAAAAAGTCAACAAAAAGCCTTACAAACACACTTTCTTCTGAGACAGGTTTCTTAGGGTTTCAATTTAACTAACTAAGAAGTCTCAATATTTACTACTTAACTACTGAAGGCTCAATATTAAACACATTCTACATCCTTCCTACTGGCTTGAATGTTATCCCAGAGTTCTTGTAAGCTTCCAGGCAAAGATTAGTATATACTGTACATCCCACTTACCAAAAAGTAACTCCGTAATTTCTGCATTGACCTTGTTCCCAGTTCTAGTTAAGAGACCTGAAAGTGGGAACAAGGATCATATAAAAGTTAATGAAACTTTAGTTGGCAAGCAGGACACACAGCATCAAACTAACCTCTACTTCTGAGCTCCCAAATGCTTATAATGTAGTAACTTGTCCCATGTCAACTGCTCCTTAGACAAAGCAGAACTTCTGAAACATCCAGAATTAATTCATAATACTAGCAGAAAGAAGTCCCTTGCCAAGTCTTGGCTACTGTTTTGGAGGCAAAGCTACATGGCTTAAAAAATAAAAAAACATCTAAGGATCACAGCTAAAATATGCATTAGCAAGGTTGTATTGAAACAGAACAGACCACTAGTTTACTTTCATGAATTTTATTAAGCAGAATAAGCATTAATATACATTTAGGCAAGCATCCTGCCAAAATACAGTTTTAGTAAGGTATATGGTGTTCTAAATGGAGTCACAATTAAAATGAGCAGGTTCAGTTACCAAACACAACATGGAAAAAGGGTCAGGTTATAAAAGATTGATACAAGAAGTTACTGTATAACAGCTTTGAAGGAACCCAAGACACTGTTTTTGTTAACAGTACACTCCCTAAGCCAAATGCAGATATCCAAGACCTTAAGATCAATCTCATGAGAAGCTACCCCATATGCACAATGATGCCCTTTTACTTGCAGGCTGAGCATTTTAAAGAGCATCACTTTAATGCTTCCTTTCTTTAAGCAGCAAACCAATAGACTTAAGAGTCTTCTTTCAGCTGCATTCCCTTATAGCACGTGTCTCCATGTGAAAGTTTCATGGGGTTTTTGTTTTTTAACTAAAACACATACCACCCCCTTTTAAGAATCAGGACAACACACTAATTGCCTCACTTTGAAAACTATTCATGGCTACTAGTACCAGAAACTCACAGGCAAGAGGTCTTCTATAACAGCTAACAATTCAAGGTTGATCTGTTTCATGCAGTCTAACTCTGAAGATGGCCTTAATTATCTGGAGCCAGGCAGAGGCTTTGATAATAGAGCTTGGAACACATCCACAGTCTGATCAAACCGGTTAGGCTGGCCTTGTTGATGAGTCATATTTTGTTCTTCTTTCTCCAAATAGTCTGGTCAGAGGAGGAAAACCTCTGGGTTTTTTGATGCTGGCAACAGCAAAGAACTGTGGAAAAGAATCACCTCCTATTGACAGTACTTCAGAATCTTCATTACTGAGCTGAGAAATTCCAGAATTTCCAAATTCACAAAACAGCGTTCTTCTGAACTACAACTATGACTGATGTCAAGCACTGCACCTGACTCCTGCTTTTGCAAAACTAAGCCAACTGAAACCCTATCAGATATTCCTTTTAGTGATACAAGGCTTAGCATGTAGTACGTGGTCTTTGACAGCTGGATTTTTAGAACTAAGTCTACTGCTGAAATAAGATTATGGTACTGGTTGTGTTCATTAAGTATTTAGTGACCTAATCAGCACACACTTTCCATGCTATTGTTTCAGTGCTTCCAACATTTTAAATATTGTTCTGGAACTCCTTTGGGGGAGGAATCAGGAAATTAACATGAATCCATCATTTCAAATCTAACACATAAATAGGTCTGCTTTTAAAGACCAGACTGAACAGTCTTCAGAATTACAGTAGTCTGTATCTATATTACTCATTTTTTATTTCAACCATCATTCCAGTTCAACATCTGACAAAGACAGGACCGTTTATCACTTGAAGCAGTACACAAACATCAGCAGACAGCTTACCTGGGCCCATTGCTGTCTTTCCTCTTGGCTGAAACATTGCTTTGTTCTGTTTTTGCACCTCTGTCCATATGCTCACTGGCATTCCTCTCCACAATTTCTCCCTCATCCAGTGCCCTGTGCAAACGGTAATTCACCATCTTCAAAATGATAAAGAGAGCTGCTATCACCGGGCAGTAGACAGCTACTATCATCATGGAAGAAGGAAGGGCCTTTCAAAAGAGAGCAAGAAAGAGTTAATGAACACAGGGTCAAACGTCCCCAAGAATACGTAACACAATCTACAGTTTTAACAGTTTCTTTCATACATAAAACATTGATCGTACTAAAAATGAGGATTTGAAAAGAAACCCCCTACAGTCAACCTTTGTGTGGACATTGTTAGAAGTGTAGCAACACAGAGAAAGGAACAGTTGGACTAGAAGATACTAAAGCAACACAGCACTATGCTAAGTAGACCTATCATCGGAGCTCGAAAACCACATTCAACTCTCGTTCTCCTTTTCTAGGCTATTGGAATGTAAGACCTAGACTAGAAAACCTAGAGCCAGCATGATTTTGTGCCACACTCAGTATTTTTTGTTAGCTGTTATGAATAAAAAAGATAAGATTTTAGGCAACTTGAAAACTAAACCAAGCACAGGGTATGATGTATTTCAGAGCTAGTACACAGCACCAAGTCCATTTTGGAAAAAAATTATGCAAGTCTGACAGCATGGTGGACAGGAGAGAAAACCTGCTCAACAACCCAACATAGGTGTTTTGACTTAGCTTGTCACTTCCAACACCTACTCCTGCATTATAAGATACTAATCAGTCCAAAAAGCCAAAATTTTCCCTGCTTGCATAAAAGAAAAGGCTGTTTACATCTGTGGCTCACACATTTCAGCAGTACTCCACAATAACCTGCAAGACCACATGCTATTTATGCTAGACCATTACAGGCCCATGGAAAGGCAGCCAACACAGATGCTCTGTAGAGAATTTTTCAGCATGTGGCCAGAAGCCACATAAAAAAGCTCAGTCCTGAATTCAACTTTTAAAATTCTACTCAAGAGTTAAGACTTCTCTTGCAACTTTTGCTGAGGCCCATGAGGATTTTACAAATCAATCACTAACAGATATTAAGTGAGGCCTAATAACTATTTTTAAAAAGCATTCAGAGTACTAGTTAAACTAGTTAAGCTTCAGATTTCATTTCATGGCTTCTAATTTACCTTTTATTCAGATTTATAATTTTTCCATTTCCCTAGGCAGTCACTAAACAAAATGAGATATGAACTCTTGGTCATCTCCTACAAACAGACCACTTTCCTTACAAAAGCAACAAAACTCCATGTTCTCACATATCTTGCTGCATCACTATCCTTTACCCCACTGACGGTGTAGTTTGATATAAAATTCAGACATATATATATATAAACACACCGAGACATATGACAATCAGATTAAACAACATCTGTCACTGAGCATAAACATTGATTTAGTAGATGAGAAGAATAAATTAACTGCCTTTAGACCTCCTAGCCTAAGGAGAATCCAAGAATCCCAGCCTGTTACATACACCTAGTCTCTCTCCCTATGCAGACCATTGCAAAAGAGTCTTTATGATGATCAAAGCCTAATCAGAAAAGTAACATGACTGGAGAACAAGACTGTTCTAGTTTGCACATAAACCTAGTTTTAGTCACTTAAGTGATCTGATTATAACATTAATATTTCTACATAATCAAAAGCTTATTAGTCCTAGAAGAACTGGCAGCGCTCATCACAGAACTTAAGCCATAAATTTAACAAAAACAGTGTTTGAAGAGATCTCCAAATACAAAACATTGTACTAAAAAGGAAGACAGAAAAATAAACATATCTAAATATTGTATTCACTGTTTACTTCAGAACAAAACAAATACTTCATCTGGCTGCTCACTTTCTGTCAGTAAGCAAAAACAAAGCATCAATATAACATTTCTAAGCCAAACAAGTATAAATAATTGAGTCTGGAATCAATAAGCAGGCAGGTTACTTATTAGGATTCTTTTCTTAAAGAGATCAGGTTTAATCTAGCTTTTCCTCCAAAACAAGTAAAGTCAACACCTAATACAGCAATTGAAGTAGGACAGGCAAACTAAGCTGAGGTATGTTACCTTAGATTTTTTGCATGCTGAGCTGGACAAGACCCTAATGGATAAGGAGATTCACTTAGCAAGCATCACCCCCGGAGGAGAAAAAGGAAACAAAACTATTTTAAAACCAGCATCAGTAAGCAACCAGGAGTCACAATGATGCTAATGGCATCCATACAACCTCTGAAGCAACTGCTAGGAGGGTTTCCTCAAGAAATTCCCTTTAACAAATTCAGTGCTTCCACTCCCAAGAACTTCAGAGACAGCTAGCTCCTTGCAGGCAAGTGCAAGCCCATTATCTTTGGTAAAGCTATGAGCTTCCTGTACCTGCTAAGCAGTCTGCTACCCAATCACAAACACAAGTTCACCTACCCGCTCCTTTACAACCACTTACTGTTCAGGAGCTATTACCAGAATTGTCATTTTAATACTAGATGACAAAACCTAGAGTTAGTCTATAAAATACATGCTTATACTTTTCTATCTGGAAAGCTCTTCCATTTCTCCCCTTCACTCTGTCAGCCATGATGTCACACAGTGCATCCGGTTTATCTTGTAGAACACAAAATCTATACATCCTCTTCTGCAAAGAAAAGCTTTGAGAAAAAATGGAGGAAAAGGCAAAACTCCTCACGTATCTTGCAGCAAACCAAATAAAGAATTAGAAGGTGCTTTTTCCTCACATCCTGTTTCCACAGAATTGCAAAAAACTAAAAATAATTAACTCACTACTTTTTTTGTTTCTTCATATTCATTAGTAGTTACTCCTCTCTGGATAGAGCATATTCTGTTTGGGATACTCAGCTGTCTGATCATCCTTTCTAAGTTTCATACTGTGGTACAGCAGAGGTACCCACGGTACCAGCAACTCATCTACATTTCAGAGGAAGAGTTATTGCAACCTAATGTAAACCTCTCTGTTTTTTGACAAACTTGGAAGCATTCAACTTCCATTTGGGGTCTTCTCTCCACAAGCCAAGGCAAGGCAAGTTAAAGTTAGAATAGTATTTTAAACTGTGCTTGACATTTTACCACATTTGAGGAGAGAGAGATCTCTAACAGCATAACTGCGCATCCTACATGATATCATATTCAAGATCTGAATACAAATTTAAGTCCTACAAATTTGCAGCTAGATCCCATTTCAGTTCTTTTCACAAGTACTAAAGCATTTTTAACGAGTACAATAGACTAAAAACCTCAGGTTAGAGCTTGTTAGCAGACACCAGCTAGCTACAAGTCTGTAGTTGCAACAGCATTTCAGAGAACATCCCGTTTTACTGCACACCTCTAGTCACTTCCAATAGCACCAGAAGACCATACACTGAACAGCAGTAGTCACAACTGAAACTCATGTAGGAGAGAAAGAGCTATACATGACCATACAAAAACTGCTTGCCTTAATTACATTCTGTTGAAAACTTCAGTCACCTAATAGCTGAACAAACACAATCATTAGATTAACTCCTAGCTGAATGCATTTCCCTAAATGTTAAAGGGAAGTTAAGTAGTTAAGAAGTTAAGTAGTACTCTAAAGATGGAGGGGAGGGGAAGGACACTTATTTTCTGCCACCTTTCCTTCAGAAGTTACTTTCCAAATTTAAACTTTTTAAGGCAACTTATGAAATTCATAACTATACATGCAGTCAAAGTTAAGATGCAGGAATGCACAGCTGAGGAGTATGACTGTCCCTTCTGGAAGCTGCTGTCCATTAGGTCACCTCAGTTGTACCACAGGACACCTTTTATTAAAGGGTGGGTAGATAAAGCTTTAAGCACACCTAGATGTCAGTGGTCAACCTAGAACAGAAAAGAAATCTCAGGCCACTAGTTACAGAACTAAAAATATTCCCACTTGAACTACAAAGGTCACTGTCTCTTGAGTCAACATTTCAAACTGTGCCAGGAACTGGAGGGAATTTAATTGATCACAGGCTATGCTGCATACCTACGAAGAAACAAAGACTACATGGATCTTACCTAATCACATCTAGCTTTAGTTAGACACTACAGATGCAATAAAGTTTCCAGATTCTTTTTAAAAAGAGATGCATAGGTGTCACCTGTTGAGACCACCCATAGGAAAGTCTCCCAACCCAAATCAGATTGCAAGTCCTTACATAAAAGTTGTACCAATCAAACAACAATAAGAGTTGTCTTATAAAATGCTTTCAAGTTCAAGCACTGAGGCCTCTCTATTTTATAGAAATATTCATGCTGGAGAAAAGGAAAAATCAAGAAATGGCTTGCAGATGTAGTTTTGTCACCATTTTTTGTGTATGAAGAGCTAGGAACTCTTATAAGTAAGCATGTTCAGTTACAAGTTATTTTGTTTTTGAATGAAACCTCAAGGTGTAGAAATGAAACTTGAGCAGCCAAGAAGCCAGACGCGCCTTAGAGCTATGCGGTATACCAGGGATTCTCATCATACATCCAACTTCAAGTACTTAAAACTCTTAGTTTAAGAAACCATACCTATTTCAGGAACTTCACTGGCAAAAGACTTTCTCATGAAGCTACGTTTATATGACCTACTTCTATAACTATGTCCACAAGTCAGGAAATCAAGTGTCTATTAAGTGAACTGTTGTCTAAATGAGCTTGACTTTGACAGACAAGTTCTGTAGGTACACACAAGCCCATCACCCCAAGCAAGGTACAGTCCTGGCTCCTCTTCAGTCACTGGCAAAGTTCCCCGAGTGCCGGAGCCAAGACTTCACCCCCTCCTGCGCACGTGGTGGGGCTGAAACAGCATTCCGACTTAGGGCAGTGCTTTGGCAGCCTCCTCTCTCCCCCTCCCCCTTGCAACACTGATGCATAACACTGGCCTCTGTATTTAGGGTATTTTTTTCCCACTCTACCACTATATTTTACAACCAAGTTGTACGGTTTCAACATATTGTAGCACATTTTTTCCTCCCAACTTGAGTTTTGGTTTAGAGTAAAAACAAGGATAAACTCTTAGAATAGATATGCAGATCAACAAGCACAGTTGAGTCTGTTACTGCATACAAATACCCAAACAGGATAGATTTAACTAGTCTAGAAAGCAGTATTTTTGTATGCATGCTGCCAATCCACATATCCAAAATAAGAGACTCAAGCAGCTGTGCTCAAGCAGACGTTTCTCTTCCTCTACACCCCAATTCCTTCATTCTCTACACTTTTCTTTATGCCACACTTACAACATGGACAGGTTAAATGTACAAATACAGGAGAAAAAAGTATGTGGATCTGTAATACAGACACTTGCACATACATCTGTCTGTTGTCCTTCACACAGGGTACAGACCTCACTATTACATGCTCAAACTCAGAAGGCAGATGAAGGACCAAGGAAGAAAGGCTAGCCAAATCTACTTGTAGAATTCTACCGCTAATTTCTTCAGTTGGTTCACACCATGCATTAAACCCATCAACCCTAGCAGCACCAGCATGCACGTGCAAAGAAACACACAAATTTATGGTATTATTTGTGGACCACAACCATTACCAGATTCCATTCTGAAAATACAGGAACAATGGAAGGAATGAACAGATGAAGGATTAGCAACATAGTGTGCAATAAACCAAGTCTTTAAGCAATAAGTGCATTTAAATTACCATATCCAAAAGAGATTAAGTGTTCCATTCCTGTTGGGGGTTAAATAACACTTGAAAAGTGACTAGCTTACTGTAAAATGCATTCAGCCTTGAGAGCCAGCTACAAGCAAAATTCTTAGGGGATTCTTTTGCCTTTGTCACTGCAAAACAACTTAGGAGTAAGTACAGTTATTACAGCCCCAATGCATCAAAGCAACACTATGATCTTGGAATTCCTTATGTGAGGAAGTTTTACAAGTAATACAAAATCTGCCAGCATTCTAAGTCTTTCTATATACCTTGTTTTTAAAACACACAGAGTTGTCTGCCAGCAACAAGTCATTTGAAGCTAGCTTAGAAACTCCCTCCTACACACCAGTGAGCCATGCTCAGAATTCAGATTACAATTACCTCAGACCTCTTAAGCAAGCTCTGCTTACTTATGTATGTCCAACGGCAATCCAACATTTACTGCTTTTTATTATGAAAAAGAGGCTAAGAGATGCTAAAGAGCTAAGATGACCATCATGGTTCTGCCTGTTTAGTTTAAGTCTAGACAACACAAACTGCAGAGGGTGGAAAGAGGGAAAACAGCCAAATATGATTCAATCTGCTTTAACTTGTGACTAATCTCCCTACTTACTCTCAGAGAAGCTGGCACTTGTTGTTGCATCTTTAACTTGTCTAGAGCTATGAAGCAAGAGAATTTCTCTGACCTCAACAAAACCTGAAGTAGTTTGCTTTTGCCTGTCTTTTCCCTTTGTACAGGAAAAGGAAAAAGTTTAAGCAAGACTCAAGTTTACCCCATAGTATGGGCAACTGAAGCTTAACTGCTGCTTTAAGAGCAGCAAGAGTCTCAAATGCTGGTCCAGATATATCAGTTGTCAAAAGACATATGTACAACCCAAATAATCCTCCTTCAAAAGTCTCCTGCACATGCAGAATATAGCTCACCACACCTTTATGAACAGCTTTCTTAGCAAAGCATTACTAATTAAACAGACTATTCTGTCAAAGCAGAAGAGCAGTACTTCTATTAGGAAAAAACAAAAAACACAACAAAAAAACCAACCAAACAAGAACAAACAACTACATTTGAGGAAAAGAACTCTCCTCTTCCCACATTCAGCAGAACTCCAAACAGATAAAGATTCACAGTTTTTATAGAGAGGATCTGCTTAGTTCAAAGCTTTATCTAGCTGTCATCACACAAACCTTGGTTTTAAATGCAGTTTGTCTCAGCCTGTGGCTTCCTTGCCAGCAGCCTTAAGTTTTCAAACAAAAAGCCTTGGAGCTACCTTTTCCAAGACACAGTAATATGAAATAAAAACTACCCATACAGGCCTGTAACCTCCTCTTCCACATTAGCTATTTCTTAGTATGAAGTGTCTCATACTGCAATCTTACAAATTGCTTTTCAACAGCGCCAATGCCTGACCCCAGAGCTCTCACTCTCTGCAAATGCATCATGTAGACCTTTTCCTCTAAGGCTTCATCCACTAACTCACATTTTTTCACAAGATAGTTATCATGGCATCTGGACTCGGCAAACTTGAAAATTACATGCCACCTCAATATGCTCAAAACTGGTTACAACACACCTAGTATTATCACACTTTTCTACTGAGAAATCTGATGTGAAATATCAGTATTTCATAAATTGCACAAACAGAAAGAAAAGCACTGGCCAACAGGAAACTACCCTCTGTCTCATAACTGATTCTACCTCTCCTATATTTGCTTCGAAGTCCAAATGTCAAGAAAGTTTCTTGGTTTAAAGGTTAGTATTTTAACAGCTTTGATTGAAGTGTCAGATACAAAGACATATTCAACAGGAATTCCCCAAAAACAAGTATAATGAAGTCTGGACACAAGCAAGAAAGGCGAAGTAACTTGCCAATAACACAGTCCAGCTACACTGCCACCCAGCACACAACACTATGGCCAAGTAAACTTCTAGGTTATGGACCCCAAAACACATCCCTCCCTCTCTCTCAAAAGTCAGAAGATAAAGCACTAGAGTTGCCAACCAGAAATACTGGCTAGACCTGACAGCTTCTACAGAAACTGCCCTTTTTCCTGGACTACCAGCAGATCTGCAGTGGAAGCTAGTAGAGTTATGCCCAGTCTTGAAGGAAAGTAAACAAAAAACCGGAGGCTAAGTGCCAGCGACTGAAGCCCTGCCGCGCCTGATGCGCCCCGCTAGGACCCTCCCACCCACTCCCACCTTCCTGGTAACAGATCCCTGCTTCCGAAACGCCGCAGCCTCAGGCGTATTCCAGTCCGCCTCGACCGCAGCTGCCGGGCCCGCTGCGGGCCACCGCACGCAGCGACGAGCACCGACAGAAGGCCGCGGACGAGCGGGCCTCGGGGCAGCCCGGCAGCGGCGGCGCGCAGACTGCGCCGCGGGCAGGGGGCGCGCGTGCGACAGCCCCGGCCTGACGGCCCTTCCCGCCCCCTCCCACCTCCCCCCCCCGACCCCGACCCCGGGCCTCCCCACCGCAGCTCAGGCGGACGGCCCCCCGCAAGGCCCGCCCGCTCTCCCGCCCCGAGGCCCAGGCCAGCACCGTTTCCCCGGGCGCAGCGTCGGCCCGCGCTCACCATATAGAGGGTGAAGGGGAAACCGAGCAAGAAGAGCCACAAGTAGAGGTGCAGCGCGTTGACCCCAGGGCCCTGGTGCGGGTCCTGGTACCAGCCACCGCTCAGCGCCGCCCACACGCCCTGGCGCAGGATCTGCAGCACCTGGGAGCCCATGGCGGCCCCGCTCCGCCGAGGCGACCCCACTCTATCCGCCCTGCGAGCCCGGGCAGAGCTGCGCGCCGCCCGCGCTCCTCGACAGCCCACACGGCCGCAATCGCCGCCGCCGCCTCCCCAGCAACGCCGCCGCCATCTTATGTCCGGGCCCCGGGCCGGCCGCCCGCCCCCGCGCCGCCGATAGACCGGCAGCCTTTGCGGCAGGGGACGCCCGCCCCGCGCTCTGTCGCCGGGGAGGGACAGCGCGGCGGGGGCGCCAGCCAATGCGCCTGCGCGCGGCCTCCCGGGCTGCCAGCAGCGCCCCCTGACGACGCGGAGGAGGGCGGGGCGGGGCGGGCAGGGGTGGCGCTGGGCCGGCACTGGAATGGCGAGTGGTCGGCGTTTGCCCTAATACCGATCCCGGCCTAAACTCCACCTACGAGGCAGCGGCAGGCCGGAGTCCGCCCGGGGCAGCCGGAGGAACCGCGTTCCGGGTTGTCGAGGAGGGCTTACCTCTGCGGCCTGGCCAAGGTGGCTCTTGGGGTTTGTGCCGTGTCAGGAGGGTCCCAGAAAATGGAGGGAGACTCAGCCGTTGCAGAGGGATTTTCCTTCCCCTCAGGGCCTTGCTCCTGGCAAGGCACAATGTCACCTTGTCGCAGGGCAAGGGTGCATCATCCCATCATACACTTTGGATCTTTAACATTAAAGCACGGTAACGACATTGTCTTCGGAGTCCTTACATTTATTGTCAACATACGATTTTACCAAAATCCCTTGTGTGCCTCTCCCACCATGGAGCTTGTCATTGCTTTCAAAACATCCAAAGCCAGAAATGCTTAGGCATAGGCAGAACACAGTACAGCAGGCCACGGGTACCCCACGAGTCCCTCACAGATTTAAGTCTCAGCTTCCACATTCCTGCATTTTCACAAAATGTCAACAGTTCTCATCAAGTCCCAGCCTTTAAAGCTTTGCCCTTAGATAAGCACATCCTGAAAGTCATAGAAAGAAAGGGACAGGTGAAGGATTTTGAGAGTGCTGTCAAGCAGAGGAAAGGGCAGGTCTCCTCCCTTAAACCCTATAAATAAGTAATTGCTGATTATCCCTCATAAATTACCAGGCTTTCCAATCATATTTGGGCAAAAAGTAGCTTGGATGGTATTCTGTCCCTGTGGTGGCAAAATGATCTCACATAGGTTCTGTCCCAAAACCAAGTTACCGTCTCACTCTAGCAGGCATGAGATGGGGCGAAAGCACCTTCTGGGTCTCTGCTGCAGAGGAATTGCAGGAATAAAATAACCCGAGCGCTCTGCCATGACTCATGATGAGCATGCATTTGGGCTGGTGTTTTCAAAGGCTGTTAATGCCACAGTCCCCACAGTGTTTTTCTCCCCGACAGTGAACCAATGGCAGCATTTGGCTATTCTTGGAAAACCAGAAGACAGAAGTGACTGACTCAAAGCAGATGTAGATGATCTAATTTTTTGTTTCCCCAGTGGGAAAGTAGGGAGAAAGGATGGACACAAAAACCTAGCCATGATGGCCCTCTCCAGTATAAACATCCCTCCTTCCCATTTTTTACCATTGTTTCAAAAAGTACATTTTAAAATACAAGACTGTTAGCAGTACTTTGCAAAGGACTGTTTTTTCACGCTGTCAAACAGGCTTGAGATATGACAGGAAAAAAAGAATGCAGGGAGGGTGAAGAAGAAGAAAACAAAACAAAACCACACCAAAAAAACCAAAGAAAACCTACAGAGGATTATCATAGATGGGGAGGGGGAAATTATCTTTATCCTTTTGGGATAAAGCCAAGCATGACAAGCCTTACCAGTTACAGTAGGCTCAGAAAGAATAAAACTATGAAGTCTGTTTCAACAATATGATTTGCAAAAACACCATTAAAATTAAATTTGCTAATACGGCTGTTAAATGATGAAGTTTTTTGGATGCTGTATCCAGAAATATAATGTGATACTATAATGATCAGGATTATGAAGTATTAGTTCTTCCAGCAGCTGTTTTATGAATGTTACATAAAAGCTGTTCACCTTGTCCATGAAAGGGAGGAAAAAGGGATAACATTTATTAATAACATGTCTGAAGGCAGCAGTAAATGCTTTAAAAAACCTTTATATGCTTCTGTTTAGGAGCCATTGATTAAAACTGGACAGATTAGCCTCAGCCTCATAGTAATGACTCACAATAGACAGCGCCCCTGTGTGAGAGGCTGGATGCTGGGGAAGCTTATGGCCACTTCCCCAGCCCTGCTCCCAGAAATCATCGGACCAGCCGTGGAGCCATTGGACCACCAATAGAGGCTTGAGCAGAGGTTAAAGAAGGGAGGGGGGAAGGAAACACAGTGTGAATATTACAGGCTCAACCCTGATCCAAAACAGCATAACCTAGTTTAGCACAGATAGCCCTGTTCAAGAGCAATTCATTATGGGATGATCTAGTCTGTGTCCAGTAAAGTGAGAGAATATCATGTGCTTGAGAGGACAATTAAACATTATTGTTTAGCTATTTAAATGCAGACAGGCTGAAAACATTGGGACACAAGATGGGGAAATAATATTGGAATCCATCCATGCCCAGAGGAAAAAAGTGGTAACAAGCCCAGTCATAAGCATCATTACCAAAGTAAGAAAAAAATTTCCTAAGTAGCTTTTAAGGGAAACAAACAAACAATCCACATCTGGATAGAAAGTAACAGCAGTAGACTCAATCTATGCATTAAACCAATAAGTAATGAGCTCATATTCCACACTCTACTTTAGCCTTACAGTACCTCTTTGGGGTGGGTATTACTCTCCGTACAGGAAAAGAGTGTGCTTCAGGAAAAACAGAGCACAACATTGGTATAGAGTGAACAATTTATTAGAGAATATATTTAAGAGAAGGGGCATTAAATCTAATTATTGGAGATCAACCTATTTTTCTCCAGCATTTCTCTTGTAATTTAGTATGTCAAGACTAAGGCAAAGAAGTCATTTACCACATAAGCCAGCATTGTGCAGGAGGAGACCAACTCCAAACTGTAACTCTTATTTTGGCCAGACAATACTTTAATTCCATTTTTTCCTCACTTTCTTTATATACAAACATGGTCAAGTGGCCTCCTTAAAACTGCAGGCTATTGGGGAAACTTCCATAGCAAACTAATATTATTTGCCCTCTTAGGTATGCCATCATATTAAAGATGTGCCTGTTTTGATTTGGACTTAGCCAAGGATTCAGCAACATTTTTCTTTATTTCATGCCACACTCCAGTGGGTTGAAAAGGCATTTGCAAAATCAGGGCAATGCTATATGTGGTACACAGTAGAATGTAGGTTATACCAAATACTCAAATGGCTAAAGCTAATCACAAATTCTTGACCAGCCTTATGAGCACACTGAAAACTGCCACAAAAATGCTCCAACATGTTGTAGTTTCTAAGAATAATATTACAGCATGCTTTGCACCATTAGCATTACTTTAGTCTCACCTTCTCATTCAAGTGAATGAAGTTCCACCTTTTCCCTCTCAGGCATCTGTCGTGGGATACCTAAAATTACCATTTTTAAATTTGTTATCAAGATAATTCTTAAGTTTTATAAGAGCATAACTTAGATAACTAAAAAAAAGAGAGATGAAACAGAAGGTTATAAAGAATATTTTGCCTAAATTGAGTGGAGTTTATTACATCCAGAAATGAGCTTATAACTTTCTTGTAATTTTTCATTACAGTAATCATCACAGTATAATAACAAGCTGTAAGTGGCTAAAAAAACCATCAGCAGAAGATAAGAAAACACTGATTTAGTCACTTCACAATTGTGAGGGTTAGACTTCTCTCTCCATGCTGGATACAGTGTTTGTTTTCAGATGAAGATTGACAAAGTAGGCCTTGGTGGCTCACTACCAAATTTATTTACTTCCTCCTATTGATTCCTTGTTTCACGATCTATAGCTAGCCAGCAGCGTTACAACCCTGATTTTTGGATTCTGCTCACACATACTACTTACTGTGGATTGGATATAGCATTCAAAGCAGCAACTTTGGCTCCAAGAAAAGAAAAAGACAAAAGTCAATTTTCTATATAATTGATCAGTGCAGGAGAGAAGTGCAGCTTCCTCTTGATTTCCTGAAAAAGCAATAGTTAAAATACATACTTACTGCTTGGGCATTAAGAGTCTTTGCACAATGTGAAGTCTTGAGTTGTTTTCCACCATTTCCCTGTAATTGAAACCTGCTTAAAAATGAGTTTATCCAAATTCAGAACATTGTCATAAATTATTATAAATGTGTTTTATTCTCTCATTATCTCATCTGAGAATTAAGAAGTAGGCTTATTTATGAGGGTGATAGAAAACAGAAAGTAATTTACAATAATATTTGTTAGCCTGGTTTCGCTGTAAGAGTTAATTTTCTTATAAAACCTGTCAGGAGGCTATTCTGGATTAGGTTTTAGTTACAGTAGTGTGGTTTTTGACAACTGCAGGACCCTACTGAAAATGTTAGTGTCTGATGGCAGCTTATCTACTATTTGCACAGTTTTTAAACAAACTTCTAAACAAGAGCCAGATCCTTTCACAGACCACACTCCCATTCTAGAAGAGAAGTTGCACCATATTCAGCCTGGCACACTAAATAATTGCTTTGAAATCACTCTATGAAATTCAGACCTGTCTATTTATTATCCCTACTCCCAACTGGTATACAGCTGTTAGAGACATTGAGAAAAATAAGCCTGTTCTCTACTGTTTCAGTACAGACCAGGCATGGGTTTAGCAGCAGGAAGGTTACCTGGCAGGAAACCTCCTCTCCCTGCTGTGCTGATGGGGTCACAGCTCGCAGCAGCTGATACAGCCCAGCTGTGTGCCAGGCTGCAAACCACCTTTGTCACAGCCATGGCATCAAATGAACTTCCAGATGCACCTGCCCTTTCAGGATACACCCTGCACAGAAGCTTGTGGGGCAGGCCAAACCATTCCCTATCTCTCAGTGTGGGAGAACATAGCTTTTGCCCTCACAGTCCAAGAAAGGGGAATAAAGGTTTGGGATTTTGGTTGTTTGGGGTTTTTTTCTCCCTTTTTTTTCAACTATCCCTGTGAGTAATTTAGCACTCCAGAGTACTTCACAGTGCTGCTTAGGGGGAGATCAATTCACTGGGTGGAGAATGCTAATTACTGATCTGCAAACAGATGAACCATGAAGCTCTCAGTCCCATTGATCCTGCCCTTGCAGTTTGTTTCAGCTGCCTTTTGAGTATGTAAGCTCTTTTTGTACAGCCTCTGAGCCCTGTGGTTTTCTCAAGACAAAATAAGCAGACCAAAGGGAGATTCTCCCCAAAGAAGAGCACTTACATAAGTTTCTTATTATCAGGGAGTGCCGAAAGAGGAAAACCATTTAAAATAGATCCACACAGACAACGAAGTCCCATGACAGCTAAGAAAGAAGAATTCTTACCAACTTGTTGATAGCAACCTCCTGTAACTTGCTATTAAAACAAGAGCATCTTCAGCTCCTCTCCTTCCCTTTCTCTAGAAGTTGGCTCTATACAGCTTTCTGCTGTACGTTTTTAGCAGCTACATGGGCCCCAGTCGCGCTATCCTAACCTCACAGCTGCTTCAGCATGGCTGAAAAATCAATTGGAATGACTTAACACTCCCGTTGCTGGAGACAGAGTGCAGTTTTAAGATGAACTTTCCTCCTACAGGTGGTTCTGTTATTATTTCTCGCAAGCAAATTGCAACAGCATCATCCGCTTTCACATTACAGGACCTCATTCTGCAAACGTGTCCCTACAGAAATCACACAGAGAAGTGTCATCAGTGTCCTAGTGACCACAAGGTCTCTCTGAAAAAGAGGAATTTGCTAGCATTGCTGGTACAAGAATTGCCTAAAAACACCATGGAGATGAAACATAATAAACAGGGCTAAAATTAGAATATCCAAACACCCAGCTGACAGTATTTTAGCAGCATTTATACCACATTCTTTAAAGTACAGAACAGTGGTGCCTCACTGTAAGAAGTTTCTACCAAACAATGATTCATTATGACATTGGGATAAATTCCTATTTAAGATCTTTGTTCACAGTTTAAACCCTTTGAAGTACAAAGCTCCCATAGCATGTGAACGAGTCCATCTTCTCAATTTTGAAGGATTTCCTCTCTCTTATGGCTCTTTTTAGCCACTTTTTCTAAGAAAGTTAAACCTTTTGAATTGGTCAGTCCTTGCCTAGGACAGAGCTTCAGTGTAAAGTACATAGTCAGTGGCAGAATTATAAAAAATACTAAATGCCTACCAATTTCAGGGTAATGAAAAGAGATTAGGAACCCCAAGGAGGAAATGTGGACAGAATTCTGAGAATAATCTTAAGAAGGCTGGCTTACTGACAGGGAACTGTGGAAACCTGTGCAATAACTAGTGGCATTGCAAGGCACCAGTGTTGTAGGGGATGTAAGTCACAATTTCATGCCACTGGGTTTCATACAAGTAGAAGGGTCCACTCGGGCAGATTAGTTGAAAGGCCCTGCTGCCTTGGCAGTTCCCCTAGATCTTTCTTGGATTTCAGCTTCGTTTTAAATAAACAGAAGACTAACTTTATATTTCTGTCTGATTTCAACTCCTTTGCTAACTGTGTATGTAAGACTCCTCGCTGAAAACAGCCTTGTCTGAAGTGGAATATGGCAGTGACTGTGGGCTTTAGTAGGAGGTGTGAAGAATAATTTTGACATTCAAGATTATTGGAAACAGTATGTAATTCATTGCCTTGAGATGGAATGTGGCCCTAGTTAACAACCTGAATTTGAGAAAAGAACTGCAGAATCTCAGTTTCAAATCCCTTTTGGAAGGTAGCATCTTTAGTCACTCACTGCTTCAGCACCAATGTAGGCTGTTCTCAACAGAAGCCATGCTATTTTTTAAACAACCAATGTTTAAATTCCCAGAGATGTTGTATGATTTATACTGGCAAGAAATCTCAGCTGCCTCACAAGATCTGCCCCTTCCTGTATTCTTCTTTCTGTTCTCTGGAGTTCTTCTGGATAAGTATTGAGCAGGTCAGACTTGCTTAGAGTAGCAGATCTGATGAAATCATGCCCTGAGGTGTTCTGACTACTATTTTTGTATTATTTGCTTGAATTGGCAGTGCCTGAAGGTACAGCTGACGGATTTCAGAATGTGAAAATGATTAATATGGGGGGAGTGCCCTGAAACACTGCCATTTTATGGCAGATCTAAAGTAACTTGGATTCCAGCAACTCTTTAAAGAGGTATTTAAAAAGAAAACCCGTATGAGCTACCCAGTGAGTAACATTCCAGGAATCACAGAGGCACAGACCAAGGCTGTCCCAGACAATCTTTCCTTTTTCTCTAGGCCATGTTTTCTCTAAGCACTAGCTTAAGGAAGCCATCATCCTACAGCCGTTCCACTGCATAACCCAAATGAAATCGGGCATAAGTACAGCAGAATGAGGGAAGCCTGAAGGAGGTGTGATGAGAGTTTATTAGAAAGGACATATGGCTTTTAAAGAAAGGGTCTTTGGCAGCCAGCTGGAGGTGGCATAATTGTTCCCCAGGAAAACAACAGCAGCTACAAAGATCATCTTCCTCCTCTGCTGGCTGAATAGATTTGTTGCAGCCATTCAATGGGCAACTGTTATAACCTACCCTCCACAAACAGCATTTCACGTTAAGCTGATTTAGGACGAAGCTCTGACTGTAAAATAAATCCATAGCTTAACAGAAACACACGCACACATTCAACTCAGACTTGCAGCCTCTACTTTCAGCTAGCTCTTTGCTAGCTGACCCAGTAAGGCAGTCCCTGGGAACACAGAGCATACATATGCATGTAAATATATCTATGTGTTCATGTACATACAGAGATAGACCACAGGTTCTGAAACAGCATAATTTTTCATGCAAATATTCTTGCAGCTGCGTTATGTGATAGTTTTCCACCTGTTTTTACATCAGACTGTGTTTTACTGTTTACATTTGTCTTCGTATCCATGAGGTCTGTCATCAGAATTCTTTGCCCTCATCCGTACAAGTAAGACCATCAATAGCAGCAGCATGGTGGCACAATATTGAGTAGGGAACTATGTGCAGCCAAGAAAAGTGGACTTGAAAATAGATTCACTTTTTGCAACTTCACGTTATCTGCTAAGTGGCGCTGATACTGTGTTGGATAGAGGGGTTTTTTTATCTGTGGATGAAAGCAACTTTCAAAGGAGGTATACTTAATTCCTTTGCATGGGTGTTAAAACTGTTGCAAATTGGATTATTTACTCTGGTTCACAACATAAATCATTGGCAAAGCCAGCACCCAGATCTCCCAGGTCCCGATCTATTAACAGAGTGATATTTAACATAAAGAGCATCTGTACAAACTGCCATAGCTTCTGCAGAGGCAATACTAGACAGGAGAGATTTTTCTTGGTTCAGGAACAAGGCAATGGGATGAAACTAAGGCTATTAATTCCTCCTCTGTATTAATTTCTCATATGAGATTGTTCCCCACTTCACATCAAGAACAGATGCTGAACAGCACAGTAGTGATGGAGCTCACAGATCAGAGAACTGCAGGCAGATTCATTCCAGCTCTCAGCCAGCCAAAAGGTTTTCCTATAAACAGTGCTCATTGCTCTATCCCTTCGATGGAAAAACCCACAGGAGATGCTCTAAGAGGGTGGATCCATGAGCAACCTTTTGCAGAGTTCCTTCCTGATATTTTCCTTAGGAATGATAGATTTTGCCCATAATAGAGCAGCTTCATCCATCTTCCCTCAGGGCAGATTCTTAGGAAACTTCAGCCATCCAAAGGCCACTTGCATGTATGCCCTGTGCAGGTGCTGGTCTCTAGGGTCCAGGTTTGGCTCCAGAGCACTGTCTGTATTATTAGCATTAGTATATTTATTTCATTGGTGCATTATTTATCAGTCTGCAGCATGGAAAGATATATTCTGCCCCTTGGGAAACCTTTGATGGAGTAAGTAATGAAACTAAAAAGGGAGAACACTGTTAGTGAGCAAAGGTACTAGATACTTGTATGATGCTGATGACAGTCATGTATTTCTGATCTCATCTGCTGGAGAAACATATAACCTTTACCTTTTCATAGGCCTTCTCAGAACAGAGATGACTGCAAAATGGCCTGGGAACACTTATCTCGAGATAAACAATGGAAATGATCTAACATTAAAAAAACCAGAAATTAATTTGAAACAAAGGAAGGGTGGAGTGAGCAACCCTTTTGGAGAGAGTTATACTCTGCTTCATGCTGCTCACAGAACCCAGAAATGCCAGTGAAGGTTGCATCAGAAATCTGTAAGCTATATGCCTATGGCTGCTATATACAGTGTTCTAAACATGATAGAAATTAGTGAACCTTCAACAAAATTTGCAGCAGTTAAAATTAGATTCAGAGTGATTTATTTTTTTGCCATTGTTTCAGCGTGTGACATGACATGAAAAGAGGAGGTTTTGTTGCAAGCAGTATTTTAACCACAAAAAGCTATTTTGCAGTAGAAAATGTACTTCCAAGATTTAATTCAATACTGAGTGTTACACAAATCACATGAAAAACAGTCTTGCTGTGGTAACAGCAGAATTAAGCACAGGTGGCCAAAGTATTTTGACTGTTAGACTGAATTTTGAATTTCTGGTACACACTGCTGCTTTGCAGTTATGTTGGTAGCAATGCAGTGAAATGCTTTCTTGTAAATTTTTAAAGGGCATATGGTGGAAAACAAGCAAAACATTTTAAATGAAAAAAAACAGAGATGTAAGTCAAAGTTTCAGGCATAATTTTGCATTGAAAAGCATCTTTATTCACAACTATTACTTCTACTGACATTAGGAAAACTGCACACAACTTCATTTTTTTAACACAAAGTCTGTAGTATCTGGGCTTTACAAGTAAACATTTCAGAGCTTGTAATAATCCAACTTTTCACTAGCTTCCCTTCTGCCTTACTCCTTACAACAGAGCTAAACAACACATAGTTTCTCAAAAAGACTTCTATGTGATTGTCAGGCCTGATAGGAGCTTCTGTTAGATGCTGTTTTCATGAGATAATGGCATCTCCTGGTTCTATAAACCTCATCACGTCATAAACTTTGAGACAAGTGCTTAAATTGTCAGGTTTGCTCATAAATACAACAGAGAAATTACAGGGGCCTGAGTTTAATAGAGTGATGGAAGAACATCAGCTTCAGGCTAAAAGTGTGTAGTAGGAGTGGGACGGATGTCTCCAGGAAATCCATCAAATTCATCTAGGTAGAGTGACCTTCAAGGAAATTCAGCAGGAGGTGGCTGCACAGGCAGCGTGTGTGGCCTTGTGTAGCCTACAGGGAAAAGAGAGATTGCATTACTGAAAACTTACCCTTTATAAAAACAGCTTGTTTTCTTCCCACTGATAAGATAGCAACAGCCATTGTCTTTGTGATCCTTCTTTCTTTCTAACACTCTATCCAAAATAAGGCTAGAAGTGTGCTGAAGGTTGGTCAGTCTCTGTGGATACAAGCCTGGGAACTGTAATGTTCCCTGAATTGGTCAGTAGCAGAGCTGAGAAAAAAGACAGGAGTCCTAGATGTGCATGTACAGTTACATTTGAGTGAAGATAAATGTCAGTGAAAATGAATTAATCTGCCTCCCCCTTCTGCAGTTTTTAAGAAAAAGAAACAAGATTACATTCCAAAAGCATTTGTTTATTTTTTCTCACTCTTATGGAAACCTCAGTATTTGTAATGGCACACGTAAATCATCATATCAAAGAATCATAGAATGGTTTGGGTTGGAAGGGACCTTACAGATGATAGAGATCAAACCTCCCTGCATTGGCAGGGACACGTCTCACTAGATCAGGTTGCTCAGAGCCTCATCCAACCTGCCCTTAAATATTTACAGGGATGGAGCTTCCCTGGGCAACCTGTTCCAGTGTCTCACCACCCAAATAGTAAAGGGTGGTGAAACACTGGAATGTCTCCTCCTAATGTCTAACCTAAATCTACCCTCTTCAAGGTTTAATCCATTACCTCTTGTCCTCTCGCTACTTGTCCTTGTAAAAAGCTCCTCCACAGCTTTCCTGTAGGCCCCTTCAGGCACTGGAAGGCTGCTGTAAGGTCTCCCCAGAGCCTTCTCTTCTCCAGGCTGAACAACCCCAACTATCTCAGCCTGTCTTCATAGGAGAGGTGCTCCAGCCCTCTGATCGTCTTCATAGCCCTCCTCTGGACTCACTCCAGGAGCTCTAGGTCATTCTTATGTTGGGGGCTCCAGAACTGGACACAGTACTCCAGGTGGGGTCTCACGAGAGCAAAGCAGAGGTGGAGAATCAGCCCCTCTCCTATAAAATTAAAAAGGGTAAACTGGATGGCAAACAGGAAAGAACTTAAATTAATCTCAGTTTCAGAGGTCTGAGGAGGAAGCTGGAAGAAAACTATGATAAGAGTAGTGTAAAGTATGGACCATGATAAGGGGTCTTCCAAGGAGGAAATGGGTGTCTAGGGGAGCCTGTGAACATAAGTCTTCCAGGACCACCTTGCAGACCTAGATGAGGCTGTGTTCAGTGGTGTAATTCATCATAAAATGCAGATAAAGAGAGTTTGTGCTTCTGCTGAGGGCAACTGTTAGATCATTTGTCATATATGCTAGAAGATGACTAGATACAGTTCTGTTTTCAGTGCCATACCCCTGGCTGGGCCTACTGGCTGTGGGATGTGAACAAAGCCTGGTAAACTCCCTCCTGGATGGGTGAGAACTCAACCAGATTAAGTGCTCCGGAGCGAGATGACTCACTCTACCTCATTCCTTCACTATTACGCAACTTGCTTTTTTTCCAGAGTAAGGTTTTCTTCCACATTCTTTCTGTGGTATTTTTTTCCCCTTCAGTATAAGCGCCTGCCTTTGTCATGATTTCACACAGAAATGGGCAGGGAGTTCAGTAATGCAACCTGGGAGGGTATCAAAGGTCCATTTTCTCAAGGCGAACAGGAAAAGGTAATAATGGTTTGAGGAACTGGAAAACAAATACGTCCTATGTAGACTGGAATTGTTTCATCGAAGTGAATAAAAACAATGAGCTCTGAGCCCCGAGGAAACAGCGTGCGGCTCCAGCAGGACCAAAAATAGCCCGGGCGAGAATTTCTTCATTGTTAACCGCAGAATGGAAAAACAAGCTGTCGCAACGAGGCGGCGCTGGCGGCGCGGGAATAGACAGCCGAGCTCCACCGAGCAAAGAAAGCCTCCGGCAGCCCCCGGGCGGGCAGGGCCGCGCCTGACAGAGGGCTCCGGGAGGCCGGGCCCCGGCGCCCCCCGGCGGCTCCGCAGGACGCGGCGAAGGCCCGGCCACCTCCCCCGTCCCGGCTGCTCCCGCCTTCCTCGCCCCAGCCCTCCCCGCCCTCCTCACCCCCGGCCGCTTCCCCCGCGTCAGCCTTCCCTTTCCCACCCGGCCCGCCACAGCTGCCCCCGGGGGTTCACTGAGACCCGCCTTAGGGAGGCGGGATTTTTGCCCTCGTTAAGCCAAAGGTTTCATCCTTCTGTCGTGTTAATTGAGACCGATGAGTTGCCAGTTAGTTACGGCACCTGCTGGTGAGGTGATCTCGGTTCTCCTTCACCGCTAAGAATGACCAAAAAGAAGTGCTGCAAGGTTACCGTGAATGTCGTGTTATGGCTTGTACTTCCGGAGCCGATCTGAGAAGAGACTGCCCCGGGCTGACACCGCAGCTCCTCAGCATGGGTGACATTCCTCCGGCACACCCATAATGAGATCTGCCTAGACAGAGATCCTCCTCCGCAGGCAGCTCTTCAGTTTGTTAACCTTTTTTCCTTTTATTATCCGTGTGAAGAAATCCTGCCACAATATGGACAATTTAAGGATGAATGCCTTGTACTAGGTAGGGTTAAGTAGGCAAAACATTTCATACACTCACATTCAATAGAAAGCAGGCATATTTCTTTGCTGGCAGGGAAGAAACTATGCTACACTACGAAGGATAACTGTGTGAAAATAGGGAAATGAACGTTCTGTAGCCATTGAAATGGTCTCACTGTAACATTTTATGCATACATTCAAAATAATACAGGCAAATTGCACACTAAGTTTTCCTGAAGATTGTTTCAAAATGGTGGGTTTCGTTCAGTGTTTCAATCCCTTGCCTGTGGTCCCAGAGAGGTGCCTGCTTGCGTCCTAGGCTTCAGTCCTCTCAGACTCCTGTAGGAGCACCATGGAGTCAAAGGCAAGTAGATACTGTTGTGTAGTAACGGGAAGGGTCTACTGGCGTGAATTTGAGGTGAACACCTAATGAACATTAAAGCTATAAGTGAATTATGTAGCTCATTCTATAGAGTTCTGGCTCATTCTTACACCATTCTCTGTTAGCTTGACAAAAGTTGCAGAAAAATACATATTAAAAAAATCTGAGAATTGCAAAACCTTTTATTGTGACTCTTTTTCAAATCCCCTCTTCCTGTAAAGCCAAGTGTCTTGTTTTGAATTCAAGGGTCAAAGCTGACTTCAAGAAAGGTCTGATTATTACTTGTCTATCCATAAACATTGTAGGTAGAGTCTTACCTGAGACCTTTTGGGATGGCAGCTGAGACTCTCTGATTCCCAGTAATACAAAATTTCAGATTCTACCATCAGTGGAGCATGAAGACTTGTTCTGGATATATGTGCAGAAAGCTTGTAATTTATACATTAAAAATCTTAATCTTGTAAGCCCTTTTGGCAGTGTAATTTGGAGGGAAAATACCACACCATGAAAAAGAAGGAGGCATGTATCCTTCAGAAGTTAATTATGTTTAATGTTATCTTTTGAAGACTACTCAAGTACCAGTTGGAGTCAAAGACATGCAGCAGTCTGCAGTCTGGGACTGATCTGTGTAGGCTAACTCCATGAATCATGCTTCCCTCCTTCTACAAAAGCTTCAGCTGTACAGTGAACCACACAGTGCCTTGACAGTGTGCAGGATCAGAGCCCACCAACTCAGACTGCCAATTAGGAAAAAAAAAAGAAAAAAAAAAAAAGATAATGCAAATTAATTCTGGAGTGTAAAGGCAGACTCCTTGAAATGGTTCCAAGAGTGTAACACGAAATCCCTGGTCAATGGTTGGTGTCTAAGGCTGTCTTTGGGTCTGGTGCTGACAGTACTGAAAGGTGGTGTCACAATAAAAACATGATGCGTCTCTCTGCCCACACTAAACTGAAAGATCAAAACAGAGTAAGGACCATTTCCATGTAAGTACAAGGAAATTCCCTTCCAGTTGCCTTATGAAATACCAGATGAGTACAATATCATATTTGAGTTTAGTCACCAGGCTATAGGAGGAAATCAAGACAGAAAATTTTCCAGTAGAAAGTAATACATTTTTTGAAAGAGGCTCCTCTAAATTCTGCTAAGGATTTAAACTGTGATTTCTAATAAGAGGAGACAGCAGGCAAATGTTGCCTATTCCCTCAAGACAACATGGAAAAAAAAACCAATTACTACTATACTGACCTAGTTGGTCTTATTTTAGATTGAGGTTTATTATTCTGAATAGTAAGTTTACTTACTAAATACAAATTAGATAAAAAAGACATCAGCCTCAATCAACAATAGGATTATTTTACTCCAAATGAAAAGGCTATATTTATGTCCATAACTGTGTAATGGCAGATTTAGCAGTTATGATTTGGACATAAAGCTATGATTTGGATATGAATGCTGGTAACTAATGTATGTTGTGGGAATTAATTTTCCATCTGTCTCCTATGGTTTCAGTTCATATGCAGGATTCTTCATTTCTGTGCTGTGTTTCAGAAGCTATTCAAGGGGTCGCTTCAGTGACCTGAAAACTGGCCCAAAGGCTTTCTTGGACAAACTTAAAACCTAAACAAAACAACAGACTAGCTAATATCTTGTTTTCCATCTTGGTTTTTTTGTTCTTTCCAAACAAAACCTCCTTCCCCTCACAAACAAGGGAGACTTGGTCATTCCAGGGGCAGAGGGCCTTGGAGGGAAGACGAGGTGCCGCAGGCAGTGCAGAGCACTCTGAGCCAAGTGCTGCACCGTATGCTGGCTGTGGCACGAAGGGTATTGTGCTGCTGCTTAATTTTTCATGCAGAACATAAAAAGGAAGATCGAGGCCATCAGCACCTATAAAGATTTCAGAAACCTGAAAGGTTTGCTGTAGTGTCTGTGCTGTCTGATGGGAGCCTCTGCATTGCGCTAATCTTGGGTCTTTTATTCTAGTAAGTTCCACATACTTGCAAAACTGTGGCACAGTGCTGCTAGTGTGGCAGTGCAGTTCTGGTGTTCCTCTAAGGGAGCAACCCAACCAACGACAAATTAAACAAGAGCTATAAATGTGGCTTGGATTGAAATAATACACAGTATGCAAATGGTAGTCATTACTAAGCCAAAGTAAAACATTATTTCTGTTAGTTGTGTATCTTTTAGTGTAGGCCAAAATCTCATTTAAAATCTTCCTTTGTTTTATTTTTGTTACAGGGATGTTGATAAATGTATAAATGCTTTGTGTTCCGTGTGAAATGATACTGTGACCTGTAATAATGTTAATGTAATCATTGCTATATTTTATTATCAAAACAAATTACAACTAAATTTAAAAGCCAAGTCTGTCTGTAAAATCTACTGAAAGCTCCCAGATTTTGGACCAGAATTTCCACTCTCCAGTGTTTTTAGTCTTCTTTTATTTTCCAGGTCATCTGTTCTATGGAGAAAGAAGATACAGCCATCTGGGAGATTAGCATATACATTTTATGAAGCAGAGTAGAGCTCTCTCTTTTACTGACTCAGATGCTAAAGACCCAGATTCACAGCCTGTCTCCTAGCTAGCACTGCACAGTTCACGAAGCTTCTGTTGCCAGTAGCTTACCTCTCTCTTCTGCATAAAGAACAAACCTACACTGAAGTGATGTAGGCAAAGCAGTACAGTTCTGAAGTGGGAAAAAAACCCCCACAGCTTGGCTTCACAGCTATACAGAGAGTTGATGTATAATGACGGAAGAATCCATTTGTCAATAAATCTTACATTGTTTGAGGAGAAATTATCAGAAATTGATCAAACAAATCTGTGTACCAGCATAAGAAACATCACCAGAGTGGTGCATACAGTTACGTCTGTGGATATAACCATGGCACACAGCTGAGACATATCCTCTGAAATGTATAAGAGCCAAATGAGAGCATTAGTGCTCAGTTAATTTAAGATGCAATATGAATTACCATGGTACTTTTTCTTCTTTCAGGACATTCTGCTTCTTCCTAGCACAGAGACTAGGAGCCTGGATTGCCAACATTTTGATATCCAGTGTAGATTTATAACTATGGACCAGCACAGTGGTAGCATGTTGTTATAGAGCTGCTGAGTCCAGTGAAGAGAGAGAAGCGGCAACCACTGAGAGAGTACTAATTTAGCAATTTGCACAAACATCTGAAAAGGACAGGACAAAAGCTGAGATGATAATCCTAAATTTATATGAATAATGCAATTGAATAAACAGAGTACTTTCCTTAGCTTCTGTGGAGGACACGCCCACATGGACATGAAGTCATGCCCCCCCCCCCGAAGGATATCTGATGGTTCTCATGGTAATAGGAATGTAAGCGGGAAGACACGGACCGGAATCAAGACTACCGTGGTCCAAGAGCGGGAAACCAAAGGTGGGAAAAAAGCAACAATGTTGCCAATCCCAGGGAGCGCCTCAAGATTGGGAGGAGCCAAGGAACCAATCAAATTGCGGATCCAAAAGTTATGCACCAATCAAAAACCGAGGTTCGCCTCTCGGACTCCTATAAAGGAGAGGCTGCCAGCCGCTGAGTGAAGCTGCTGGTTCGGGGTCGGAAAGGAGAGGGAGAAGAAGCTGCTGCCGGAGGAAGAACTGCCGCTTACCTGAGAAGTTGCCGCTGCCAGCCACCATTTCCTGCCCATCGCGCCGTGGAGCTTGAGCCGGGGCTAAAAGCCTTTCTAAAGGCTCTTCAAGCTGAGGTCCCGAGTGCTCGCTCCTGAAGACATCGGAAGGATAGCTGGCCACCAAGAGCCGAGGCTGGTCCTCGACGGCGTCGAGCCAAGGAGCGCGTAAGAACTTTTTCCCTAGTAAGTCCGCCTTCCCTCTGCCTATCCTTCCCGCATCCCAAATTACCCTGGGAGGAGGGAGAGGGTGGGAATTACCTTTCCTTACCTTTCCTTCCCTGAAACCTTACTCATCCGGCGCGGGTTTAGTTCCCCTTAAGTTTTATCTATTATAAGTGGTTGCTGGTTTTATTTGCTTTCTTTGTATAAGTCTCGTTGTTGTGCTTTAAATAATTTTAAAGTAAAGAAGCACATAATTCAAATCGACCGAGTCTGGAGTTTTCTATTCTCGCAGCCAGTATTGTTAAAATAGCTGTAGTGACAGGGGTATATAGAGGTATAAATGCGGGGCTTTTACCGCTCGAGTCCCCGACGTGTTATCTGGGCTTCATACTAAAGACAGTGAGCGTCTAAGTGTGACTGAGACACGACACAAGTCGTGAAGCAAGTGCGGACTCCCGAGCTGCGGTTCCGTTCTCCCGCGAGGGAAACGACCAGCGATGGAGGAAGTGAAAGGCGTGCTAGGACAGCGTGAGAGCGAGTGTGCTTGAGAATTTGGTATGCAAGGCTGAGTGCGTGTTCGTGCGTGCCCTGAAATATACACACTACACACACTACCTCGCGAGACACTAACACACACTGCACTCAACACGCTGCGATACACAATCACTCATAGAAGCCCGTATCGTGACAGCTTCTTAAAACAAAGGCTGGGAATAGACTGGACTTTTTGTTTGTCCTCTAATGATTTTTATTTTTTTTTAAATGTAGGTGCAAAAATGAGCCTGAATTAAAATCCTGGGGCTGGAGTTCCCAGTTTGGAACAGGTTTGAACTAATCTGCATTTTGCAGATTAGACTCTCCTTTTTAAACATGTTATAAGAGGATCTATATGCAAACTTTGGAAATACACTTTGTGTTTCAAACTTTGACACCTGGAACTGTTACATGTAGAATCTATTTCCCATTATTCAGATCTGCTGAATAATAATGGAAACATATAAAGTCTAATTAGAAAATGCATTAGAAAAAAAATTCCATTGTAGCACTTAGGCTATAAGTGTGCCAGAAGGCACACACCAGTTTAAAAATCTTTCTGTGTCTTGCAAATGCTAAAATCTCATCTTTCACAGACTGCATGCAGACAGTCTTTAATGTTCTTTTCTTCTGCCTTTTGCCAGCTACTGAAATATGAACTTAACATTTACTGCCTCTTCTATATACTATGACATTAAGAACAGCCTTCCCAATCTGGCCAAATCTCTTCATTCACAAACCAGTCTCTGACATGGCTGGTAAAAGATGCCACGAGAAGTCTGTGGGAATGGGAAAATCCTATCATGGCTCTTCAGAGCATTTCCCTGGACACTCTCAGCTCTAGGCAATGGCTGCTCTGGGCTTCCGGGGCCAGTCACACAGTCTCCGTAGAAACAAAGACAGTATCGGTGAAAAAAAAAAAAAAAAGAAGAAGAAAAAAGCAAGATGTCTTTGAGAAGCAAAGCTGTGTAGTTCAATATCAAGGCGTTCCACAAGATGGCAGGGTTCTGTCTCGGCAGGTCACTACAGCAGGCAAGCCGAGCCTCCTCACAAGTAATTTTTCTCCTATCGCGGTTTTCACCACCGGTAATATAACTGTACTTTCAATCTACCAGTGCTCCACAGCAGTGATCAAAGTAAGTGTGAAATAGCTGAAAGACAGGAGGCCTCTATTTTCTTATTTCTCACTCAAAATTTTATATTACAATGTTTTAAGCACAATGTTCACGTAAAGCATAATAATTCCCCACTGAGTGAATTAAATACGTATTTTTTTCTAAATAAAATTGGACAGAAAATTATTGCATGCAACTCAGACTGTTTTAACTGGGGCCATTGACATGAGTCCTTGAAATTCCATCTCAATCAGCTATTATTTGACCTCCAAAAATTAAGAATGCAGCTATTTGTTACCCCTCGGCTTCATGAGTAAGACAAGGTAACCTAGCTCTGGGCTGTGGCTGAAAGGGCCAGGTCTGCTGTCCCTTTCCCCTGTCCTGTCCTGCTTCCCTACCTTGTGCTGGCTTTAACAACTGTGTGCACAGTCCAAACGCAGGTCAGATGAACATAAAAAGCCAGTTGAAAAGAAGCTGCTTTTACTTGGTGGCTGAGCTGCCAGTGCGAAAAAATGAGCTGAAATGACTCTGAAGCCACACAGTCACTCCTGCTGCACTCAGGAATGCGGGTCAAGCATGTGACCAGGGGCAGGAAAGTCCCTTTCAGCAAAGGAGTAATTTTGGATAAGCTTACGCTAACCGTAAAAACACATCCTTAAGTAACAAAAGAATAGTGCAGAGGGTGCATCCTCAGCTCTCACTGGCAGGAGGAGATGGAGATGCAGGAGCAAATTTGCAGCTCATTTCTTAGACAAGTTCCGTTGAAAACTAGTGCTACAGCATGACCAAATCTTGCTTGTATCACATTGAAATGTTAGTTCTGACCTCAGATAGATGTATTTTGCTCTTTCATTTATTCAGTTCCCTGCAGGATTCTCTGCAATACCTGTTACTAAGTTTCATTTGGGTAGAGGCTTTTTTGCAGAAAACAGACAAACAAAATATTTTACAAACGGTAAGGATTTTGAGTCACCTCTTACACTCAAGAGCACGTTGTTCTTAACATCTTCATGGTTCTTCTTAAAGCCAAAACCCTGACTCTTCAGAAGTGTAGCAGCACAGTACTAACAGAGGGATAAATAGACAGACAAAGCCCCACTACACGAAATCTGAGAACTACTAGCAGTTACTCTGTACATAAAACAAAACAAATGCCTCACTAGGGAATGGAGATTTAAAAAAACCCCTCATCTTGCAGAGAAGAATTGTGTAACTCCATTTAAAAAGCACTACAGAAAAACTAAGGCAAAGATTTTATGTAAGTGGGAAGACATGATGTGTCATCAGGATACCTGGGATTTTCATTCAGCATCAATGGGCTTTGCTACAGTGATGCATGAACTAAGACTTCATTTCCAGTTTTACCACTGAAAATTAAATGAGGATTTTAAAGAAAACTGGATCGAAATGGAAATAAAATATCGCTTTGGAAATAAAATATCCCTCTTCTATCCCTAAGTACAAACAGATTATGTTCACAAGATCTGATATCTTCCCAAGATGCAAAAATTTTGGCAGCAGGGATAAGGAATTTTTATTTTCAGGGCCAAGAAGGTATACATATACCAAGAATGAGAAATCAATTATGTTGTTTACTTTTTAATACAGACATTTGTCAGCGATGTACCCAGAGTAACCTGGTAAAAAATCATATACACGGGTGCCTAAGTACAGGCTAAATATGGAAGAGTATGGAGTAAGTGACAACAACGCCTTTCCTTGCCCCCTGCTCTGACTTGGTTTCTGGTCTAAGCTCCTGCTCCAGGGGGAAGACTGCCCAGAGCTATGGGAGTCCTTGCAGCGCAGGGGGGAGAGCGGGGCGGCGGCCCAGGAGGGGCGGAAAGCCTGCCGGGACAGGCAGCTCTGGCGACACACGGCCATTACTCTTAGCCACGACCGCCGGCACTCACAGGAGAGGCCCGGGTGCGGGGGCAGGGCGTCGATAGGCGGCGGAATGGCCCTCGACGTCGGACACTGGCCGCGCCAAGGGACGACGATTGTTAGGAGGGAGCAGCAGTGCTTCCCCGTAACAGCTGAGCTGCTGCCGGTGGCGGTGCCATGCCCGGACGACCCCAGGTGCGGCGCCCGGCCCACCGCTGGCCCGCCGCTGGCCCACAGCGCCCACCACGGCCCCGCCCTCCGGCCGCCGACGGGCGGACGTGGCCCCGCCCACCTCGACCATCTCCCGTGTCATGCCCCTTTCCCCAGCCAATGAGGAGCGGTGGGGGAGGCGGAGCTTGAAGCGCTTACTGACAGGCGGCGCGAGACCCAATGGGAAGCGAAAGCTGACGAGGCGGGGGCCAATTGGGGGGACACCGGTGAGTGCGAGCGGTCGAGGCCAAGCGCTGGGCGGGGAGGGGGCGCGGCCAAGGGGCGAGGGCCCTCAATCAGGTGAGGGCGGTGTTGACGGGCGGTAGCTGCGGCCAATGATGGTGAGGAGGCGGAGCCTCCCCTCCCCTCTCGCCGCCGAAGCTGCCAGAGAGTCAGGTGGCTCCGGGATGCGCGGCAGCGGCGGCAGGCGGAGGCGGGCGTGGAGGAGGGGGGGGATGCGGCGGCGGGTCGGCGGCACGCGCTGCCTGCCCTCGCCTCTTCCCGCGCTGGGCTGAGGCGGCTCCGCGCCGGGCCCCCCCCCCCCCCCCCGCAGCGGCACCTGCTGCCGGCAGGCGCCGGGCCGCATGAACAATAGGCGGCGGTACCGGCCCCGCCGCCCCCCGCAGCGCCCGGCTGCTGCGGGCGCCTCCCCCTATGGAGCAGCCTCGCCATGGAGCCCCTCACAGAGCTCAGCCAGGAGGGTGCGGGCGGCGGGGAGCCGCCGGGCGGCGGACCGCTCTGGACCGCCGTCTTCGAGTACGAGGCTTGCGGCGAGGACGAGCTGAGCCTGCGGCCGGGGGACGTAGTACAGGTGCTGTCCCGGGACTCGCACGTGTCCGGAGACGAGGGCTGGTGGACGGGCAAGATCGACCAGCGCGTCGGCATCTTCCCCAGCAACTACGTGAGCAGCGGTGTGCAGGGGGGCGGCCCGGAGCTGCGGACCCGCTACCCGCCGCCCCCCGCCATACAACGTAAGGAGTCTCGGGCCCGGGGCGGGGAGCTCGGCGCGGCATCTCGCCGTCACCCCGCGGGAGGGAGTCGAGGGAAAGGCTTGGTACCGCTCCTCCTGTGGGACTGGGGTGGGGGGGGCTGGGGTCGCCGTGAGGCGACGGGGTTGGGGGGAACCGGAGGGAGCGGAGACTGCGGGAACCGGGGGCAGGGGGGGGTGTCCTCGGCCCTCTTGAAGTCCCGGAGAGAAGGCGAAACAGCCGCCGGCGCTGAGGGAGGCCCGGTGCGGCCCGTCCCTTTCCTTGGCCCTGCCGGTAGCCAGGACTGCCGCGGCGAGGGGCAGCCCAGCCCGGTGGGGAGCGACCGTGGGAAGCCGCGGGGTCCGGCCGGCGACGGAGGGGGTAGGGGCAAGTGGGCCCTGCGATGGCTTTTGGCGCGGGAGCAGAGGGGGCTGCGGCCCGCTCGGCTGAGCCTGGGCCGCCCCGGCCCTGTTCTCCCGTCCGGTTCCCTTTCCCACCCGCAGCCGCATTCCTGCTGCTCCAGTGCCCTTCTGTCTTCTAGGCTAGCGCGTCGGTCTCCGGGGAGGCCGAACCCAGCGCAGTGTGTTAGCGTTTCACTGGCGGCATGAGCAATTTCCCATTGTTAAGTCCTCCGTTTCCAAAGGCTGTAAAATTTTCACCAAACGGCTGAAGCTTGGTGGCTAGGCGGTGGCAGAGTCACCGGGGATTCTGGTTACTCTCCCTTTAAGAATATCCTTAAGGAGGTTGCTGGATAGGAAGCCGTTGCTTTCTGCAGTGTCGATTCACTGCTAATAATTTTTCAATATCTTTCTTTCTCCTAACTAAAAGCTTATTATTTCTGACTTGATAATTCGTAAGTTGCCTTGTGTTACCAGGTTCCTCCTTAACCCATTTTCTTCTTACAAATTCTGTTCTAAAATACCTGTGAATGGGTTTTATCCATGTTTGGATACCTGGGCCTGCCTGAGGGTTGCTTAACTAAGTTGTGATGCTGAAAGCACTAAGGGATTGGTTTGTTTCAGTCAACTTCAGTGCAGTTTTGAAGCCTTTGTTGGAGTCAGAGAATAGGGCCATTTCATCTCTACATTTTTTTTTTAGTCACTATGTACAATTGTGGAAAGAGAAACAGTGTGGAATGACTGTTTCTAGATCCTGTTTATCTGTCACTATTGACAATTCAGGCAAGAGTAAAGCTCTTTTTGGAGGGGCAGAGAAAAATCTTCAGACTGGTGGGCTTTTCTAGAAAGTAAATGGAGTAAAAGGATGCTTTGTCCTATCTAGGACATATCTCCAAGGAATGCAACTAATAGCTTTTTTCTTATTCTGTGTTCTACTTGAAAGCATTTAGGTAGAAACTTAGTAATTTGCAGTATTGCCCTTGGGATTGTGAAGGGACCAGGTTGGGTGTTAAAGTTTTGCAGGAGTAATGCATTGTGTCATTCCAGACATGCACCTCAGCACAGAAGCTGTTTTTAGTTGCTTTCCTAAAGTTTATCTTGATGTTTGATGGATAAGTTCCAGGGGTGGTTCTTCCACGGAGAGCTGCAGTAGTATAGCTAGTAATCACATGCTGTCTGTTGGCCATCCATGTAGTGTGCTTGAACCTTACCTCAGTGGGGGTGCTATGGATGATAAAAGTCCTCTCTGGAGGCTGTCCACAGTGGGCCACGTTGAAGGACCCTCATCTGCACTCCAAGCTCTTGCACACTATATACTAAATTAAATAGCTTAGCCATATGGTACAATAAATACTGATTAAACAGCAGCTACTTTGCAGTTGTCAGCATAGCCACTGGTTCATGGTGTACTGGCTCTGTAATTCCTTATCGGTCCCCAGAGGAATGGTAGCACTTCAGTTCTTAAATTCTAAGGCAAAAAAAAGCATGTTAAACATTCCCATTGCCCTTAGTCCTGTACAGCGTATCTGCCAAATTAAACTGGAGTTTAGAAAAGAGATTAGTGTGTTTAGAAAGGTGAAGAAAAACAAGTATTTTATGCACTAATATAACTGAAGAAACTATGAAGACATTAAAATGAAGAAACAAATTCAACACAAAATACCTTTGAAAAAGACAAAACAAAACAAACTTTTCTAAAGGTGAAGGGATTTTCTGTTAAAGCTGCTCATGAGGCTGAGCTGACCAGTCTGCCTTAAAGAAACATACGTTTTCAAAGTGAAGTTAAGGTCGTACTTGCAAGTAAAAGAAACGTTTCTTTGCAGAATAACTTGCAATGTAGGACTTTAAATTTCATAAGGAAGCGTAAAATCTCACCGTTTCCCGTCCCAGACTTCTCGTTCATTTGTGCATCCAGCAGGGCTACGTTTTTTCTGGAGTACAGTGGGGGACGGCGTACGGAAAGAGTTCTTCTTTCCCTGTGTTCGGCTTTCCTTAGCCCATCTCCTTCTGCCTGCCACCTTCCTGTCGCACTTCTGCTCTGCACCCGCAGCCGGGCGGGGAGAGGCGGGCGGTCAGGCAGGGCCGGGGGAGGGGTGGAGGGGCAGGCAGGGCAGGCAGGGAGGCAGGGCAGGCAGGGCAGGCAGGGCGCTGCGGCGGGGCCGGCCGGCGCCGGAGCTGTCCCTTCAGCACCGCCGGGCTGCGGGCCCGCGGGAGCCGCTTGCTCAACGTGCCCTTAACGCCTTCTGAATCCTTGGAATGCCCGAGGGAAAGACTGGTGGCGAATCCCACCGGAATGTTGTGTGTCGGGAGTTCGGGGGATGGTCTGTCGATCTTGCTTTGTGGCTTATGTGTTTGTTTGTTTTCAGTCTTTTAATTGACCTTGTCCCTAAGAGGAGATTAAGTGAGCATTCTACCAGTGCTGAAATTGTACTGACTGAGGGTGATGGGACTCAGCATCTGATTTCTTTAGGTATTTTAGCAGTGAGAATTACTAAAGAAGCTCCTTTTCTATATCTTTGGTGTCAGGATAGTCTTCTATCTGTAGTCATTATCATTGCAGTCTTGTTCTAAAATGTCATTATATCTGGTTAGAATTCACTCCTTCATGTTTTCTAGTAGTCTGTAGCTCATGAGCATTTGAACACCAAGGCTGTTGCTGTAGGAGTAAAACCTTCTTTGTTGTGTAAATCCTTGAAGTTCAGTGTGTTACACAAAAGATGTACTCACAGTAACAGACAGATAAATTATTTTTGTGTTCTGGCCTTTCCTCCTTTTCAAAGACTTTCCTAATCAGTCTTCTGTGTTGTTTTCCTTTAATCTTTTGTTCATGGAACACTAGGAAAAAGAGAGAACACAGGCATCCTTACTACGCTGTCTAAGGATTTGGATGTATTTGCTGTATTGCGTAGGAAGTTTAATGATATAATCCCTATATGTAGTCAACTTGTAGCTCATAGCTTTGACTGACTTATAAAAGTAAGTCAGACTTCAAAACTCATGTTCATTGACGATAGAGCCTAATAAAAAACCAGAACAAACACCCTCCCCCCCCAAAACCACAAAACCAACAAAAACCCTAACAAAACTGCCTGCAGTTGTGCACACCAGAATTCATATTAACTCCATTCAATTTTGTGACATCTTGTACTATAGGTTTAGGACAGACATTTGATTGGAGTAACTAAAATATTTACTTAAGTGGAATCTAACCAGCTCCCTTGACTTATATGACAGCATAATTTCTTTTAAAAGCAGTGGAGAGGTTCACGTTCACAATCGATAACTACAAAAGCCAGTAACATAGCACAGTACTCAGAATTAATACCTGCATCAAGTAAGTCCATTACAGACCGAACTTCCTTTCTGCTAGACAAAGCAAGGGAACCACGTCAGATTTGGCACTTCAAATGCAGGAGAGTATTAAAAGTCTTAGTGACTTTCTGCTTAAATCCATGCTTTATGGTATTTTTCCTTTAAAACTTTTAAAAACGTATTTGACTGTAATTGGTAATCACCAAAGTATCAGACAGTCTAGCATCAATGGTGTCTCACCAGTGGCCTACCCCTACTGTAAATTCAGCCATTTCAGCATGTTTTGGTCAGTATATGTTTTTCATTCTACATCAGTCAGTATTGGATGGGTTCTTTTGGCCATCTGTGAGCATAAACTATATTTAGTGTACAGTTGTACAGAATACATTTTCTCAAATCTTTTGCTCCAGATGCAGTTTCTGTGCTGAATTAAGACATCTGCATCTGTAGATTTTTATTATAGAACACCAAGTAGCCACCAGTTACCGTGGCACACTGTGAAGTACAGCTGTGAGTGCATGGGAAGGAAAAATGGTTAATCTGTTACTTAATGTAATTTCTGTACTAAAAATGCACTATGCATTAATAAAAAATGTTTTTTTTATTGCTAGCTCTGTGTACTCACTATGTGGTCTGATCCATCTGTTTGTCACACTGTTGTCAGTAGTGTCAGAATTGGTTAGCAGATCTCTTGTGGGGAGCAAATCTGCAAAGCTTGTAGAGATCTGGATGAATAAGCATGATTTGGGAAGAGCTAAAAGATTGTTAGCAGCAGTTGAACATCTCTTATTGCAGGAACAAATACATTTTATGTTCAATTTTAGCTATATCACACTAAGCACTGTAGTGAAGTCAGTGAAGATGAGTCTTTGGGTATGTTTTTCTTTTTTGGAATTTCATACTGTCATTGAGGGCAGGGCATGAGGGTTTATCCTTAAGGGTGTGTCAGTTTTATAAGTGTTAAAGTGTGTTAAGAGGAGGCTATTTTATTAAGTGTGTCCTTTGCTACCATTAGGTCAAATTCATCACCATTCACTGTGAGTACTTCATGCAGGTTTTGTGATACTGCAAGATCTGTTTTGCCACACTATTTGGCAATTAAGATTGTCAGAAGGGGCTGCTTTCATTTGTCTTGTTGTGGGGTGAAAATGCATCCTTCCTCGAAGGGTGAGGGTGAGTTGGGCAACATGGACCTTCAGCTGATGTATAGACAGCACAGTTGCTAAATGTTTCCATCTTTTTCTTTCTTCTTTCCCTAGTTCTGGAGATCGACTTCTCAGAGCTTGTCCTGGAGGAAATCATTGGCATTGGGGGCTTTGGAAAAGTGTACCGAGCTGTATGGATAGGAGATGAGGTTGCTGTCAAGGCAGCTCGCTATGACCCTGACGAGGACATCAGCCAGACCATTGAGAATGTCCGCCAAGAGGCCAAGCTCTTTGCAATGTTAAGGCATCCCAACATCATTGCCCTCAGGGGTGTGTGTTTGAAGGAACCTAATCTTTGCTTGATCATGGAGTTTGCCCGTGGAGGATCACTAAATAGAGTGCTGTCTGGTAAAAGGATACCTCCTGACATACTAGTGAACTGGGCAGTACAGATTGCGAGGGGAATGAACTACCTGCACGAGGAAGCAATTGTGCCCATAATTCACCGTGACCTGAAGTCCAGCAACAGTAAGTGCTACACAGTGAACAGCCAGGGTACTGGGAGAGGGTTTTTGAAAGAAACGGTACAAAGAAAAGAGGGGGGGAGTAATGTTAACTTAGCTATCCTTTCTTGTGAACCACTGTATCCTCTAACTCAATCCTAGAGGGGTTTATTTTTGAACAATATGGTGCTACAAACCACAAGAAACGTGTGAATGCTTTTACTTTGTAGAAGCGACTTAAATGAAATGCAAAAGCAACTATAAATGGAGCGTGCTTCTCCAGTAGTTCATATATATATATTCAGTTTCTTAGTTATATTGGCATTTCAGTAGACTCCTGCATGTTGGGAAGTCTTGTTGAGCTCAAGATGTGTATTCTCCTTCCACTTTTTGGAAGGATAAATGCTCCTTTAGAAACATAAATGCCTCCAAGCTTTCAATTTACTTGCTATATTTTGCTGTTTGGATGAGATGCGAGCCTGTTTTCCTTGTGGGAGATTTGTCCCGTCCTTGTTGAATTGACAGAAACATTAACTCGGGTAAAATGACATGTCCCACTGGGTTCCCTTGTACACCCAGAACCTCGGGTGATGTTTGTGGTGCTTTACATGGGATGCTGCTGACCCATTAGAGCATGGGGACTGTACTTTGGTAGTTACAATTCTGAAATTCATGGTGAATACCTGCTCTGTAATACTAATAGCATTATTGTATGCCCCTTGGTTATTTTGTAGTGTTAACTGTTTTCCCAAACTTAAAATTGGTTTGAAATCAAATGCATGTGTAGAACATTACTTCCGAGTGTGGAAGCAAACTGCTGCAGTGGTTTAAAGATCATCCTCTCCTTTCCTGATGCCTGCATGCAACTGTTCAGCCTTTCTTGCTGCTTGTCTGTATCTAGATGGCAAGAGCAAATGCATACCTGCACGTTGGCTGCAGTGGTTTATATACGTGTGTTAGTGTGAACATTTATGGCCTGAGTTAATAAGAAGCACTAGGAACTGGGTGGGTGGGATGCAAGCCTATGTTCTCTTTTTTTTCGAGGGCAGTAATGTCTAGCAAAGAAGTCTGACAGATGGAAATTTTAGTATCTTAAATAGATTCACTAGAGCTAGCATTGACCATTACAATGCTGTGAATTTCCAGGCCTTACAGAATCTTCCTGTGTTTTTTTGGCCTCAAATTTTGTGGCAGTGAATTGACAATAGTTTGTTCTGAAGGAAAGTATTATTAACTGTTGTTAGTGAGTTTGAAAAGAGGAACTATGAGAGATTCCAAATTGATTTCTAAGATATTATTCTTACACGATTAAAGTTTCCCTTTTTGTTAGAGAAAGGCAATCTTAATGTCTATAAAGATCTCCTAATATATAAACTTTCCCCTTCCTTATACATATGACTGTGTATATATGGGCATATTGATAAATGCTGTAAAATGAAGGATTGACTGGCTTGGTTAATGGATGACTGGCTTAATCTGTGAATAAAGAATAGTTGCCTTTAAGTGTTGGGCCTTTCCTTCTTCCCTAAGAAAAGACTTACTTGTTTGTTTTGCTAACAGACCGTTAAGACTTCATTGCTTAATGCTGTCTGAACGTTTTTGAGTGAAAGTAATTTCTAAGATAAAGAGCTATTAGCTCCTAATAGTTCACTGTTTTATTCTGACTAGAGACTGCTGGTTTTAAAAGGGAAATGTATCAACCAGAGAACCAGCCCAGCTAGAGAGAGACCAGTGCACAGTGTCGCTAACGAAACGCAGATACGGGTGCTAGCACCAAGAGTGGATGTCTCTTGTCACAGTGAATCAGCAGTACATAATTGTGCTGTGCTGTAAATTGCCAGTGAGAAGTTGAGGGGCTTGCTACATATATTACTAGCATTTTCCTCATTTGGGAGGAAGCAATAATAAAGGAAGAATGAGTGCGAATGCCTGTGGAAGGATTCAAAGAGGTCCTATGTTTGGAGGGAAGAGGTAGGGGATTTACATGGTAGTCTTGACCAAAGATACCATCAGATGTAATACAGAAATGATAGATATAGGAAAATTCTAGCCCGCTAAGTCTGCAGAAAGCAGTATTACATTTGGAAAACTAAATAAATGTAAGAGCTGGTACTGAGTGTAGGACTTCAGATATGTTAGGCAAAATTCATTGGTTTGTAACTGTTTTGAAATAAGATGTATTAATAACCTCAGGTATGGGCTTGACATACTACAACAGCTGTTTAGTTTGGCAATACAGAGTTCTTTGTGTGCTATATGGTTGAAGAGATTTAAAAAAAAAGCTATACTGTTTTTAACATTTGAAAATATGTTCTTTTCTGGGTATATCTGTAAAGCTAATATTTATATTAGCTTTATTACAATGGTGGAGTTTTTTTTGGGGGGGATGACACTGTTGGTCTTTTCTGTTTGTCATTTTTCTGTTGGGTCTTTTGTTGTTTGGTTGCTTTTTTTCCCAAAAGTGTATACTACATGTACCCGCACTTAGACTTAACTCATGGTTATCTGTAGGATAAACAACTTTGCCCAAGTCATGTCTCTCCTGAATACTCTCTCACTGTGTTACTGAAATCCCCTTTCCTTTATAAGTAATACACATCTTGGAAACCTCTGCTCCGTTTTCTATGGAAACCTTTTTACAAGTTTTGTAAAGATTAGTGGACCACGTATGTTATTGCATCCTGAGTTCTATATGACTTAGGCTTCCTGTGTTTTCTTGATGTTAGTTTTCTCAATTACTGTCGATTATCTAGAACAGGTTATGTTGTTGGCATTGTGCATGTAGAATTCAAGCTTGTAGCATTTTCTTTGCACAAGTTACCACCCACAGAGAGATGGTAATGTGTCACTTGGGAAGGAACAACTTCTGCTTGCAAGTACTTGGAAAAGATTCTTGCAGACACATTTTCCTAGTACTGTAGAGCTCTCATGAGAGCATCAGCTGTATTGATCTGATTGGTACTGCCTGTGTTTAGTAATAAAAAGTGATTCTCTTACATCTCATCTTGCCTTCAAGCACCACCTGGGACCTGCACTATCAATCTGAAGCTGCAGGATGACTTAGTTTGGGAGTTAGGGAACAAGATGGGAGAGTGGCAAAGAACAGAGTTGCCTTATTTAAAATCAAATTTTCTGCTACAGTAGAAAAAAAATCAAAGAATGCCCTCCTTTCAGTGGTCTGCCTATATTTAGGCAGATACAGAATGTATAAGGACAGTACTTCATGATGAAGCTTTTAAGAAGGTCACATTACATTTTGAACAGTAAAATAAGTCCAGTGGGCACCCTGATACAAGTCTGAGAAAGTACCCAATTATATAAGAATTTGAAAAAAAAATCCTTTTTAATCTGAACAGTTGCAGCTTTGTGGACTCAAGTAGTATGTACCAAAACAATGCTCAGAATAGTTCTTAACATTTCTGATGGCATAGTAAAGAACATAAGATTTTGATTGCTTTGGGAGGTAACTTTGGCTTATATAGGGACTGAATATCAGGGGATTATTTGAAAATTGTAGGTGGTGTCTTTTTCTTGAGATTCTCCTTGTCAAAAAAACACACTCCAAACCAATTGTCTGTTTTCCTTTTTTTAACCAAAAAGGTGTTCCATATTTTTTGTTCATTTTTCCCCCTTTTCATTATCATAGCTTTGTGTTTGATGCTAATACATTTAGAGTGTAGGAAAAGTGTCCTGTACATTTTAAGTAATGTGTTTGTTTGAGGCAGATTTTTTTTGTAAATCTTGGAGGTTCTGAGTGCTGCCTGTTTCATTGCTTTGGAATACTATCAGGAAGTAGAGATCTTTATATAAAGATCTTAGAGAACTGTCAAAGGAGAAGAAAAAATTGCACATCTGAGACTTTTTTTTTTAGAAACCCTGAAATCATTGTTTTGCTGAGTGCCAGTGCAGTTGGCAGTGAGTCTGGTAGGCAGGCATTCCGGTGGCATTACCAACTTGTGTGTGAGTTGTATAACTCCACAAGAGAGAGAATATAACCCAGGAAAACCATTTTGTTCTGCTGTCTGAGGAGAGAGGTATTTATCTCTTTTCTGCATTTAATTAAATAATTTTGATTTATTACATATGAAAATTAGTCTTATTAGTCTGACAGAATCATCTCTGTCTTCTTCTCTTCATCTGGTGATCCTGCTAGCCTTTCCCTCTTCAGCTGCCTGTTGGTCCTCCACTGATGGTCTGTTACAGAACTGGTAGTAGGCCTCTCCCAGTGTGAAGGCTCCTAAATAATCTAAATGCTGAGCTATAGAAAAAAAAAAGCAACTAGGAATTACCACTGAAGTCACCATCACTGTGTTCAGCTCAGCTCTTTAAGAGTTTCCCTCTCCCTTGTCGCTTATTTGTGATTTGAGTCTCATTCCTGGCCAGAGGATGGTGCTTGGACTGTAATGCCTAGGATCAAAAAGAGCAGTCCTGTTCATTTTAGTGAAGTAAATTGTAAATAATGAAGCTGATCCTGCTTGTCTATTTGTCTGTCAATGTTAGATATGCCAGCATTGCTATAAGAATAATGCAGTTAACTAATGCTGCAGAGAAATAGCAAAAGCATATTTGCTCTTTTTTTTTTTTTCTGGCTCAACAAAATACACTTGTTATTTGTAATATGTTGAAAGATTTTGCTGAGGGTGTTCATGCCAGTTAGCAAAGTGCTTTATAGGAGTCACCACATTTGTGTTCTACAAAGCGGCACAGATGATTAGCAGCAAAGTGACATGGCCAAGGTCAATGAAAGAGGTAAAGACAGAGCTCAGAATAAACTTAAACAATTCTGATTGAGTCAAGTAAGTAGTTCTCCCCTACTAATTCTTTGAAGGTGTTCACCTCTCCTACTTTGTGGACCGACCACCAAGATAAGCTTGTGGTATGCTGTGATTCAAAGCTCTAGCTTTCTAAAGAACTCCAAACTCTGCTATAGCTTTGCTTATTTATTATATGCAGTTGTTAATCCTGTTTCTATTCATAAAGATACTAGTAGAGCTGAGTTTCACATGGTCTCTGGACAGCTGTTCCTAATAGTCCTGGTTATGGTTTTCTTTAAAGTATGGGCAGAATTTAGAAGCAGGCCCAAGGACAGCAGGACTTGAATGTTATGTATCAGTCTTGATAACATGTGATCAGTTATCGCATTCCTTGTTGCAGTGTTCACACCCCAATCCATTAATAATTGACACTCTTCTGTTGGTCTTTTAAGAGAAGGAAAAGTACTTAATGTAAACCTCGTCCTCTGTCTTACAGTGTTGTAGTAGAGAGCTCTTCCAGGGTCCTCTTAAGGCATGTTGACAGAGCAGTTTGGAAGTCTGCACTGTTATTGCTGCTTCTGGTACTTCAGTGTAACTTGCTGACTACCTCTCCAAAGTTGTACTTTCTATCAGAATGTCTTTATTTTGTCAGTGCAGTTAAATGAGTGTGGGTAATGCTTCATGTAAAAAGTTACAGTGAAGCTATTTCAGTGGCATCTGCATGCTTTATGCTGAGTTCATAATTGATCTGGACTTAGTTGAGTGATCCATTGTTCTGTCAGAGGAAAGTGATAAAAATGTGAGATTGTTTTTTTTGGGGGGATAACAGCTGGGAGATTAATTTTATGCAGATGCTTTCCAGTTCAGGGAGCAAAAAATCAGTAAACCTCTTTTTGAATCTAAAAAAAAAGTCTGTACAGTAGAAATCGAGCCTTTCAAAGAGCCTGAATATATGTCTAAGTGTGATTAAAGAGGACTTTTCAGGTTCTGCCCTTAAGCAGTTACCTCATTCTATGGACATGCTATATGATACTGCTAATGGTGCATAACTCCTAGTTCTGGTTACTCTGCTTATTTCTCTGTCTCCCCAGGGTATCAGGTTTTGTGCTGCTATCCTCGTGACTTGTATGGTGGTTAAAAAAAAAAAAAATTCCAAATAACTTTTTGCATGCGATAATACAATGATCAAATTCATGCCAGCAGTACTACAATGTTCCGTTAAACAGAATGAAAAAATATTTTAATTTCATGTGTTATTAGTTCAGAAGATATAAATTATGCCTGAATGTGATGCTAACTTCTAAGCTAAGATACCACGAATTCACAAAACTAGGGTGGCAGTTTAGTTTGGGGTTTTTTTTTGTTTAGCTTGTCTAAATTAGGGCAACTGCTTTTCTGTCCGAGAGGTCTGACAGATGCTTTAATGATGCAGTCTTATTTTCAGTATGTTTTAGTAGATTTCTGAGAGTTCCAAAATGAAAATACATCTCCTGTAAATGATTTGTTGTAGTTGAATATGAATTGATGTCTTCACTGTTAATTGCAAGTCAAAAATAGAAAGACTATGGAATAAGTTTGATGTCCACAAGAACACTTTGGTATTTTATCTACACCAACTGACAAAAACGCAACTTCACAAATGGAAACCCTTAGATTTCTAGACAAGGAGGGAAAGAGTTCCTCTAATTTTTAAGAAGTGAAATTGTGTCTATGGCTTTTAAAAACCTAGCCAATATCCTTTTAGTGTCTTTGTGCTAGTGCATATGTGATTGTGCAGGGTTCTTTCTGCTTTTAAGAATAAAATAACCAAGAATGATGACACTGAGCACTTTCTCCAAATTGTGCATATGGAACCATAGAACAGATATCAGCAGAACCAAGCACCATCATGCAGGAGGTATCCCTAGGCATCTCTGTGCCACTCTCATGAATTCGCTGTCTGACCACTTGTGACAGAGCTGGGATAAATCTGTGTTTCTCTGAACTTTCTAAATTTCGAGTGAAGTGTGAGAACAGCCTTGTTATGGCATTTCCAGGAAGCTAGAATAAATTTTTTCAGGTCCGCTTCTTGTGTGTGTGTTGCTCACATGTTAATAAACTTAATTAGAATTTTGAGATTTCTGTCAGCAGCTTCACTTTTGCTTTTCTCATCAAGCAATTCCTTTCAGAATTTCAATGTACCCAAAGAAAACTAATCCACTCTTAGAGCATCAGAAGTCATGCATAGTCTTGCTCTTTGAAGCAGTAATTCATTGCCCAAGATGGTTCTTTAAGTAATATCCCATTTTGAAGGTGGAACATATTCCCTTATGACAAGACAAGGAAAGGCTTAAGCTGTTGGAAAGAACACGGCATATAGCACGTGATTTTAAGAACTGCTTTTTGGTACATGTTTACTTTCTGATTCTAGGATAGTTTCAGTTAGCATTGGTGTGACTTTGATTTCCAAAAGGTTGCCAAAGTTGAGTGACATATCTGATAATTGCTTCTTAATTGTCTGACTGCTAATGGAAAGGTAAATTCAGCCTTCCTCAGACCTGAACTTTTTCCAGATGTGAAAAAGAAATAGTAACAGAACCTCATGCACTAAGAAGAGAAACTATTGCAACATATAAGGATTTATAGTTATGCTGTTTGATTTCATCATTGTTTCGTAAGATCAGGCAGAAGAGGAATAATTCACATAGTAGTAAATTTTTGGGTCCCAGCCTGTAGAAGAGTCTTTATGGTGGTAATAGCAGGATGGTGCAGCGTTGTTCAGGGCTCTCTTCAGAATGAAGTAGCTGGAGGATAGACAGCCCTCCTATGAGCTATTTGTGTTACCACTGCACACAGCCCTTCCACTCTGCTTTCTAAAAGCTTTATTATATTACTCAAGCATTTGTAACACCATTTTTTATTAAAAAAAAAAAACAACTTTCCCAGAATGCCATCTAATGCACATATAGATTCCATATGATGTCTGAAATTCTTTGTGCTTTGGATGCTGTACTACTTAAATCCTGGATGATTTTTAGAGCTACAAGCCAAGCTCCTAGTGCTGTACAACATCTCCCTCCAATGCTTCATCAAACAGGCTTCTGGAATTTGCTTTCGCCATTGAGAAATGTTAAGGTTTGCTGTTTATACTACAACTGGAAACCTTCATTTAAAATGTGAGCATGGCTTCAACCTTGTTGATTTTTACAGTTCAGATGTGTGACAAATGATAGTGTGCCAGTAGCTCCATTTACTAGTAATGGGTAAATATTTCTGCCACTAAGATTTTGCTTATTGCAATTATTGCTGTCCTTAAATTGGGGATTCCTAGGGGTTTCTGGGAGTAAAGAAGTGCTAATATGGATAATTGCTGCAAAGATGGTATGTGTAAGGGCAGTGGGATGTACGTGAACTAGGTCATGTGGTCCACCTCCCACAAAAGTATTATGGTATTTACTAGTGTTTCTCCTAGGAAAAGATGTTAGAATAGTTCTTGATTGCTTTTGACTTTGTATTCTTCAAAGATCCTGAAAATAAGAAAACTCTTGTCATTTCAGTTAATAGAGCTAAATATGCCTAATTCTGGTTCAAGTGTTGTCAGGCTTGCCCTTGGATTTCTCAATTTGCTTTTTCTTGTTTCCTGTAATCAGTTAGTTGCATAGTATATGGCTTTGATGTTTACAGTCATCTGGTAACTGAGGGATATTCCTAATGCTTCATCAGGGCACTGTGTAGTCACTTCAGCTCTTGAATCACAGAGTAAGTTGGATCAGAAAACTAACAGAAATCTAACACATTAAAAAGTGATCAGCTTTCTGATAGCTTTACTGCATGACCTGTTGTCTTACATGGACTTTCATGTGCAACAGTGCAGGACTACTCTCTTTCTCAGCAGCTGGCAGCTTGTTCTGCTCAGCTTAACGTAAAACAATATTCAAGAAAGTTTGAATTTCACTGTTATCAGCTGTAGCTTGGTGTTAATTGTGCATCTCAGAGCCTTTTAACATTTGTTCTGTTGAATGGAAATACATCTCTCTTCCTGTTCCTAAGGTTTATTTAAGTATATGATTTTTAAAAACACACCACAAACCATAAAAAGAAAAAAATAAAAACAGCTTCTGGTGTGGTTTGTGCTGCTGCCTGTGAAGCTTTTATGTCTTCCTTACTTTCTAGATTGTGGAGTACTAGTCTATTCCAGGAATGAATTATATTTGGTATTATTGACTGTCTCATAGCAAACTGCCAAAGCAAAACAATTCTGTACTACTTCTTTCATCATGAATTTAATGTTTCTATTTGCCTGCAAATAGCTCCCACTGAACCAGCATTATTATTAAATCTCTTTTCAGACAGTCTCTTCAGTGACAATTAATGAATGTAATTCATGTGATTCTGCTTTTCCCTTTCCTTTTTTGTTGTTACCTAATACAGTTTTTGTTTTGTTGCAAGCTTTCAAACCGCAATGGTTTGGCAAAGCACTGTGTGGGGTACAGATATAATTATATTTATTTCTTGAAGCATTTAAGAAATTATGAAGAGTAAAATAATCCGTGCTTGAGATACAAGGTTGTTCCAATGTAAGCATCATGGTAGGATTTAATGCAAAACTAGAGCTGAACAGCTCAATTTTTCTAGGAAACTCACCTGAGTGATCTCCAGAAGCATTCAAAGTGTTTTGTACCAGGTCACTAAAGTGATAAGACTTTTTTTCAGCTTGGCTGGGTGAAAGGATCGATTCTAAATATATCGTGGCTCTGGAGGCCTTTCCTATCCCCTCCCCCATTATGCATTAGCTCTTTAGAGTTACTGTACTGCACAGCTTAAAATCCAAGAACTGCTGTGCTGTCACATCCATCACTTCCTCTAGGTTGATAGAAGAGGACAGTCGGCCAGCTTTATGGATTTGCTGAACCCTCACGTGTACCCGATAATGAAAAGGTTTTGCTTCCAAGGTGTATATATGTATTTAAATGTGTTGTTGCTGGATGGTTAGTAATAAAAGAGAAAATGCTTGTTACTAGAGACAGTATTTGTATTCTTTGTTTTCCTTTTAAGATGTGATATTTTGAGTGAGTCTTCAAATTCTGTGCTCTACAGGGTCTTATGCAACATTTAGTCTTCTGCACCACAAACAAACATTAGAATAAAGATGCAGTCTGCAGGCCTACTGAAATGAACGGCAGAGTACCCAACAGAAGGTAGGTAAAGGCTGCATGCAGAAAGCCCAGACTCGGTCCATGTGCAGATCTGTTAATCACTTAAAGTACTTCGAATGCAGGATCAAGAGCAGATTGCTCATTATCTGGATAGTTGTGAAGCAAAGCTGTGCAGGCTGACTATGGAAGGTAGAGCTAAAATTGCAAATTAGATTTTGGCAAAGCACTACAACATGAGGTCTCATTTTGGAGTGAGCTTTTGAAATCCTTCCATCCTTAAGGCAGTATGCCAGTGTACTGCCGATAGGACTTAATTAAAAAAAGGACAACCTGGCAAGCTCAGTCTCTTGTCCCCTTTGCAATAACACTGCTTTTTTGACTTGTTAGGCAAAGGGCAGACTTCATAGCTAGCTTCTGGCTCTCTGAGACCAGGACTCTCAGTGCAGCGGCATGAAGCAATATGTTAAGGCTATTTTGTTATCTCAGATGCAGTATGTCCTACCATCACTGTCTGAGCTGAAATGTATCTTGGGAAGCTTTGCTTATCTGTGGGAGGAGAAAATGGGATTGGAACAATCATAGAAGTTCAGTGGAGCCATCGTCTTCTATGGGAGAGCATTTTTGTTTGATCTATGGATACTTTTCTCTTTCATATAAGGACTTAAAAAAACTATAGGACTGTGATTAGTATTTGCTATTACTATCATACCTTCTAAATAAGAACACTGAAGATTTCAGAATGCATTGTGTTTCTTCAGAGTACAGTGTAAGTTTTTATTCATATTTCGGCTAAAAGCAAATATAAAACCCAATAATTCGCCTATGCAAGAGGCAAAAGATTCTTATCTCATTTCTCTGAATTAGTCTCCATTTGTCATGGTTTGGCACAGAGTTGGCAGTCGAACCAATAACAATAATACTCTCGATTCACCCCCCTCCCCCTCCTCCCCTAAGGTAGGGAAAGAGGGAGAAAAATGAGAAAGAGAGGCTTTCTGGGTTGAAAAGTAAAACTGATTTTAATTATTAGTGATAAGGGAATATATATATGTATTTGTAAAGGGATGTGCAACACCCAATCCCTCCCTCCTCCCCCAGCGACTCTCACAGCAACTCTTCTCCCTGGTGACTCCCAGCTGAAGGGGGGAGTGTCCGGGCACATGGACGGGGTCCTCGGGTGTCGGCTGTAAGGAAAAAATGGAAAAAAAGAGAGAGAGCCAAAGAGAGGGCGATAGAAGTGACAGTAAGGTATTGGGACAAAGCAAAGTCAATACCTAGATTGTGGGGAGATGATTACAAAAAATGCTGTCAAGTGAAATTGGGTGTTCCTGTTGTGAAATTCCAGGATATGTGTGTCAGGGAAGACATTCAAATTTCAATGTAGTATTAATATTTTAGCGTTCATGGACCCTCTGGCTAGAAGTTCTCAGAAGGTGCTTTCAGAGCTATCCTAGCTCAGATAGGTCTGTATTGTGTGTGAAAAACAACCCTTAGAAAACACAGAAGGTTGAGTGAGGAGATTCTTTGTTCACGACATGGTTTCCTGTAACAGATTGGCTTGATTTTGGACATGTTCTGCCGTGAGTGGGTGAATCTGGATCCTGTGATATTAATTAGACTTTTTCTTCTCTGGCACACCTTCAGTAAGCCTTTAGCTGACTTTTCAAATTTGTGTAAAGCAATTTTTTGAGAAATTTGGAAATGGAAATATTCTGTTTCCTTCAACTCTTGCACTTGAGACTTCTGCTGTATTGCTGTCAGGGGGGAGTTTAATGGTAGTACCTCCTCAAATGAGTCCAGATTGATCTTAAATTCTACCATGGAAAGGCTTGCAGCTTTTAGAACTGAAAACCTGTTTAAGTTTTGCATTTAAAGATCTCCGAGTGAAAAAGCATTTTTTCCATTTTACTCTGTTCTTTTCTTTCTATAAAGCTCTTGTACATGGGGTTTGACAGACTCAGTATCTGATAGATGTCCTTATAGTACTTGAATTACCTAAGAAACTTCACAAAGTCTGTGCAGGTAGTTGGATCACAGAGTCACACATCTACCTTTGTTGGAAAAGACCATCAAGATCATCTAGTCCAACTGTTAACCTAACACTGAGTACTATGTCTATAGGACTCCTAAATACCTCCAAGAATGGCTACTTAATGATTTAAATAGTAGAATTAAATGTTTCTACACCAAGTAAAATATCAAAGATGACATATTTATCCTATTTATAGTTGTTCCTCTTGTTGTTCTCACCCACCCATCACTTATGCTGCCATGTAGCTCTTGAACTGTGTAACCAGCTGTTGTGGCTCTAAGGAGACATAGTACACCACAAAATGTGTAGGGGCTCTTGGTAATGGGAGTGAGTGGGATGTGCTTGCAGGCTAAATCCTTTTGCTGGAGTTTTTCCTCATTTCTTGATATGACTGCTTTCCTCATTCCTGGAATCTTGGATGGCAAAGCATTCAACCCACAGCAGTGCTGACCTTGGTGAAAACTGGAACAGAACTACTGAAGTTCACTGACATTTACAGGTGATTGTACATTTCCACCACCTTTGGGTTTTTCAGGCCTTCTCAATACTACATCTTCAAGTTGCTGTGTCTGTTTTGTAGTGTGCAGTCAGGGCCTCACCTGGGACTTCCACCACTCCCTTTTTGTTTCTAGGTCCCTTTAAGCTCAGAATAACTTGAAGTGCCTTCATAATCAGGTTTCCTTACATTTTTGGCAAACAAGTTTCAAATCACTACTATCCATCCAATCACACTAGAAACACTGTTAATGGTAGGCATCTCCTTGAAGAATTGATAAAGCCTCAAAATATAAAAATAGAACACCTGACTTAATGTTGCTTTATCACTAGGTAGTAGCCCTGTTTCATTACCTGCCTAGAATTATAGTATTGAAAAAAAAGAATGGCAGGTATTCTGTCACTAAAGTGCTCACTGTTTTGTCTTAGTTGGGGGAAAAGTTGTATGGAAGTTAAATGTGAAGCCATCTATCACCCATCAAGTCAGGGTTGTATATACAAGTGTACCACAGACAACAAATCCAGCTTTTCCCCGCTGCAGTAGGGTTCCTTGTCTTCTAGCCTGTTCCATTTCATATTTCTTCCCGTATGCTTTCAGTTCTCATTGCACTCAGTCCCTCTCTTATTTCTTTTTTATTTCTCCCTTCACTCAATGATTGTAACCATTTCCATTAGGCCTCATGTTCGTTAGCTAATAGATTTCTGTCCATGGATGCCAGACTTACTGAGTAGCATCATACACGTGTAAATGACTTGGTGTGAGCTGTGACTGGACTATATAAGAGACTGTCTTGGATTGTTTTTGCTTTTTTTTGCCCTGTTTCTTAGTGCGCACACTCACATACTCTCTGGACTGGGGAAAAAGGAGTGTGAAGCTGTTGTCATGAAATACGTGGGTGATGGGCAGTTTGGTGGTTAAGTTTTGTGGTGGTATTGTGGGGTAATTTTGTTTTCTTTGATATTCTGTCATTACCAATTTTTGCCTCTTAAGTCAGGATGTTCTTGATTTTCTTGGTGTGCTGTATGCTAAATAAATTGGGCATACAACAGCAGAGTAAGAGGTAGTAGAAGCTGAAGCCAGTACAGCCAGAAAATGTTTATATGCTTGGATGTTCATACTATTTTGCACAGTAGACAACAGCCCCTTTCCTGTACCTTCATATAAAAAACGTGCTACTTGAGCTGTGGGTGATCACACTGTAGTAGTTCCTCCCTGAATTTTTTTCTACTTCTGAAGTGATGAGTCAGCTTTTAGCACAAACAAAGCAGAGGAGTATTCCGTTCAACGCTACATTATGCAGATAAACTTAATCCATTCTCTAAGCTGAGAAACCAGAAAAAGGCAATTATATGACCATATTTTGCTGCGTTGTCACATCATTTTGACAGTGAGATGAAATGAGGAGGCACTTCCTACCAGTTATTTGATGTTACTAGCAAATGAATTAGCATTGGTTAGAGTGTTTATTTTTCCCTACTTGCTCTCTCCCATTTCTTTGGCCCACTGGACATGAAAAATGCTGTGCTAAGTGTCCAAAAGAGTAGCTGAAAACTAAAATAACCCTCCCAAAATAAACAAGCAAAAAAACCTGTCAGTGTTGCTGCCTTCCAGGGGAAGTTTGTGTTTGTGAGAGGAGGTTATAACATGTCTTCTGTCTCTGCTGGTATAATATGAGCAGAACAGAGGATTAGAACAGCAGCTGTTAATTTTGTTGCCAAAAAAAATTTTCCTGATTTCCCTTGTGAAAACTTCCCTTCTGTGAAAGTAATCTACCTCCTTAAACTACCTCTTCACGTATACTGCAGGTGGTATGGTGCTGAATGAAAAATGGGAGGTGTATTACTGAGATTTTATGAAGTGACCAACTTAGAACCTGAGTAAAGCTTTACAATGTTTGTTTTAGTGATTGAAAGATTCAGTGCAGGTGGTTTATTTGTTTATGTAGGGTTGTCACGGTTTGGCTCTGGCTTGGCAGTTGAACCAATAACAATAATGCTCTCAGTCCCACCCCCCTCCCCCAAGGTAGGCAAAAAGGGAGAAAAATGAGAAAGAGAGGCTTTCTGCGTTGAAAAGTGAAACAGATTGATTTTAATTATTAGTGATAAGGGAATATATATATGTATTTGTAAAGGGATGTGCAACACCTGATCCCCTCCCTCCTCCCCCAGCGACTCTCACAGCAACTCTTCTCCCTGGTGACTCCCAGCTGAAGGGGGGAGTGTCCGGGCGCACGGACGGGATCCTCGGGTGTCAGCTGTAAGGAAAAATGGAAAAAAAAGAGAGAGCCAAAGAGAGGGTGATAGAAGCGACAGTAAGCAGAAAAGTGAGAGGAAAAGGAAACAAAAAGCTTGACTTCCGTGATGTCTTAACCTATACTGAAAACCAACTAGAGAAAATATTATGAGAAGGGAATATTCTGATTTGCTGATCCTGCCTTCAGTCTAATCTCCTCCCCCATAGCAGGGGGAGGCTGCAGTCAGAAGTGACCTTGGTTATTATCAGTCCACTGGCGCTGCTAAAAAGTTCACTGAAAGAAAAAAAAAAAAAACAGCAAAGAGAAAGTTCGCTTCACCCTGGCTCAAACCAGGACAAGGGTAGAGGAGTGTATTTGGAAGAAGAGTAGGTGGGTTTGAGAAGAAAAAAATTAAAGGAAAGGGATAGAAATGTGTGTATTCTGGCAGAAGAAAAGAGATCCAGACAAACAAGTGCTTCTACTATAATTGGAAAGAGGAAAAAACATGTTGTAATAACAAATAAGTTGGGTTAAGCAGACTGAAAATAGATCAGCAATGCCACTATTTACGTTGGAATGCTGTAATAAAGTTGAGAATATTCCCGAAGCAAAGCTTGCTCAGCAGTTTTAAAATTCTCACTGCAAGGTCTAAGAAGCTAGAGTTACACTGACATGTTAGATGTGGTTTACCCAGCACTCTTAGGGTTTTCTTAAACTGTAGGTACAAGTGGATCAAAGGATATACAGCTTTATACTTCTGTCTTTACCTTGTCATAATATATTTGTGTAGTTGATCTCATGTCTTTCTGGTATATGCATGAGTAATGAAAATACAGCTGTATGAAAACAAGGTCCTCCTTGCAGTAAGGCTTTGTGTGCTCAACAAAGATCTTCACCATTGACTTTTCAATTGATTCTGTGATCATTGAGGTGAGTGGTGCAAGATGCAATGAATTATGACCTTCAGCTGCCTTTGTGGGCCAATGGGTGGTTTTATTTAAGACTAATTTAGCAGTAGTACCAGTTGGACTCAGATTAGCTGTCCTACTAATAGAACAATGTTTCTGGAAACTTAGTTTCAGAGCTTGGAGGCAGTCTTGCAACTATGAGTAAATTGGTTTTCACCAGATGGCTCTCAAACATCTGGTATGTTGGAGAATTTCTCTAATTGACATTGCTTTCTTATACCAGACCACAGAGATTCATGTGGTTTAAGTTTGGACACTTAGCACAGACATGCCTCTAGTCAAGAGAGGTTGCTGTAGAGAGTAATTCAGAGCATGTATATTAGGCTTGGCTTGGAACCTCCTTCTGGAGGGGCTTTGGCTTCTCTGACTGTGTTGGGAGCCTGGGAAGCCTGCCTTCTGAGATGCTGTAAGTGTTTTTCATCCAAGCCAGCTTTCACTATAATGATCCATGAGGGTGGAGGGAGGGAAGAAGAAGAAATTTGCCTTTTGAACATGAGAGACTGTGGTAAGTGTGCATCTATTTTGTGCGTACAAGACAGAATTTCATCTCAATAGAAATATTTATCACTTGCCTCCTGGGCAGCCCTTCTGTAGTCTTGTCTTACAGTTTATGACAGAGTTGAAACTTGAACAGCATTTAATCTGCTTTTTTTTTTTTTAACTCCAGTCTTTATTCCTTCAGAATTAATTTGGTCCTCTGTTTTGCCAACTTAAAACTAATTAGTGGTTTTGGGTACTAGCACAGGGTGTCCACAGTAACAAAATTTTAAAGCTGCAGGTTTCAGTGTTTTTTCACTGCTGTGATTTCTCCTTCTAAAAGGACATAGAATAGTTCTAGATACTTACTAGTCCCAATCCTAAACCTACGAGTGAAAATTAATGAGTTGCTAGTGAAAGTTCGATGTATTAACACAAAGCTCCACCTTTGAGACCTTTAAGGACAGTTACATTAGGACAACAGCAGCCTTAACTCTGTCCTGTTAAATAATCCTGCACTGTCTAGTGCCCCACAGAGCAGGCATCTCCATAATAACTTGCAATGACAAGACAGAACTGAAAATGCAGTAGTAGCAACTACCTGAAGGCTGAAGGATATAATGGCATTTTAGAAATCTTAAGTTGCTTTTTGTATTGCTTTGAATACTAAAGCAGATGTTTTTGTCTTTCTAGTAAAGCATAACAATGTGGAATGTGGTGGAGCAGGAGGAAGAGCTGACTCAGTGTCAGATACCATTGTGTCAGTCATACCTCAGTGGGTCTGTTTCTGTGAAGTCTATTTTCAGTACATATCTTTGTTTAAACAACAAAAGCATGAGTTGCCCTGGGCCTAGAAAAAAGGCCCTCGTTCTTCCTAGTGTCACTGGTACCCTGCTGTGACTCATGAAACTGAGAATCGTCCCCTTTGGGATCTCTTATCCCTGACATCTGTGTACTTCTAAAGACTTGCTTACTTTCAAAAAGACTGACATTGGATTCTGTCAAAACCCAGCTAGCTATTAATACACATACAGAATGATACTTAAATTTCAGAAGGTAAACTGACTTCACCTGACCTCAAGAAGTTGTTTTCCACCACTTCCAGCACTGCTAGAAAAGCTGCTAGCTTTTCTAAAACACGGGTAAGAGTTCATCATCAGTTCTTTTCTCCCCCTTACTAAGAAACCATCTCCAAATGATACCAGCATTGGCAGAGTTAACTTCCCATCACACTTTGTGCAGCTTGATGCTGGAATGAGAAACTTTTAGTTGTATCAGGAAAGTCTCTACTGACACTTCTGTTTCAGCATCTGCTCTTGCCTACTAGCTGAAGAGTATTAAACCTGGTCAAAGGTCTGGTTAATGGCCAGCATTCAAATGATCTGCAGAATATACTGAAGATACTCTTTGTAAACTTTTATCAGTCTGCTTCGGCTCTTAACTATTGCTTCAATAGTCAAAACAACTAAACCAAACTATATCTTAAGCAACTGGTCTTTTGCCTGTGGAAATGATACTCTTCTGCATTACTGTGATTTTGAAGGGGTAAATGCCAGGACTTGTTGACTAGGGATGAATCTCTGATAATATGCATCTTGATTGCGGAGTTCACTCATAGCAACAAAGATAAATTAAAGGACACAATTAAGAAAGGCTGTCTGATATCTGGGATAGCCTTACAGGCCGGGGTGTTGCAGTCAGTACTGTGAGCATGATGGTTAATCATCCATGAAGTATGCAAGTCCCAAGCATAGCATAGGGTATCTTAAGTCTTCAGAGAATAGGCTACCAGCTGCCACCTATAGCTCTGTCTAGTAGTAGGAATGAAAATGTTGTGTTAATGATGAAGGCAAGCCATGCAGTGCTGCCTTTCTTTTCTGTTACTGCAACTAGTTTTATCCTGAGCAGAAGTCAAAGCATCACATAGATGAAATCCAGTGTTCAAAAGTACTGAAAATATAATGATGACAGGTTTTCTCATCTCTGGCGATACACAGTTATTCTTTTATTTGCAATAATGTCAGACAGTGTGTCTAAGGACTGCACCAGACTGAGGCTTCTCAAGTGGTCTTTGAATTCTGCCTTACGCTATTCTACTAGTTAGTCTGTCTCACCATCAATCCAGTAAGTGCTGGCTTATTGCCTTTAGTTACCTAACCCACCCCTTTGTTTATGTGGTGCCTACTTCTTTCTCTGTACTTACAGAAACTTTCTGACAAGAATCTGGTATGAAAATATCCTTGATGCTTCTTGCACGGCACCAAAGGCGTTCTCAAAGATTATGGAGGAACCTTAATACACATTCTAATTTCAAAGAAAATACACTGGTCTTCATCATAACCTAGATAAGAGGAGGCCCAGTGTTCATTTCTACCTTTGTGTCTATGCTCAAACCTAATGTGTCTCAGCTGACTGTTTTCTTTCAGCACTTGCAGTCTGCCTGGCTCTTAAGAAATTAAACAGTGGCTCTGAATCATTATCAGTAATGATTCTTGAGAGTCGTTGTGGTAATAAAGTTCTTAATAAATTCCTAGTAGTGGAAATCACACATCCAAATCATATATACCTGTATCTGGATGACTGCCTGATTGAGGGAAGGTCTTGGTAGGAGATACTAAGGCCTATTTGGATAATATTCCTTTCCTGCTGCGTCAGCTGGGTCATCTTGAGATACGGACGAGCTGTCTTGCTGGACAGAATTCATCTGAGCTATAATTAATTTTTCGTTATCAAATGCTTATTTTCTGGAGGACAAGTTCGAAGTCTTTCACGAATATATGAAAATATATGCGAGCGCTTCTGGATTATTATTCCTGTAAGCACACATGTATATAATTCCCTTCACCTAAAGTGACTAAGAATTTTTAATGCTAGTTTAAGCCACCATGCTTTGCTTCACACTTGCAATATGAAAAGAACATGGTATTGGTGATTTGCTATATTATTTTGCTGTACCGGTTGGATACTCAAAGCTGTCTGAATGGGCTTCTAACACCCAATTTGCTTTACCGGTCCCTTTTGCATGCTGCCAGTTGCCTCCTACCCATGATACTTAAGATCAGCTTTTAGCCTGTGCTACAGAGGAAGAAGGTGGTTTTGAGTTGTTAGGACCAGCAGTACATAGCATACCTTCATCTACAGCTTGGCTGGCTCTTTGCATGCACACAGGAAGAGATTTCTTCCATGAGCACTGCTGGAACAGGGAAATGATGATCCACGATTATCAAGCTGATGTGCATTCAGCACTTTTCTGCTGATTCTGCTCTTGTTCTTACCCAGTTGTCTGAAAACTGAGTCCAGTATCCTGGCTGCCTATCTTTTTAAGTCTTGTAATGTGGAAGATTTTAAGTTCGATTTTCCACATGTTTTTTTAACCTCTTTATTTGTGCAGGTCTCTTAAGTCAACAGACCAGAATGAGAAGATTTATGTTGTTGGTAGATTAGCTGCATTTTTGCTGTGGGTGCTGTACATTTGAGTCTGATTTTTTTTGTTAGGCTGATTTATTAGAAGCAACTGTTTATCATCTGGCCACTTATTAGCTCTACAAATCTATTCAAAGATAGAACGGTATGTTAACTCTGTAAGTGTAGGAAGTATGTTCCTTATTTGTGTTTTGTGTTGTGGTAGGCTAATACAATTGCTGAAGAAGTAGCACTTGCAGAAGGGAGCTGGAACTCAAAGTATTAAACAGGAGGCAATAACTGATTGTAGATAAAGCTCGAAAGCAAATGAGTGTGCTGATTAGCATGAGAAAAATGCATTTGCAGTGTCCTAGCAACCTGGCTTGTGTTCTCCATAAATGAGATTTTTGAGGAGGAAACTGAAAGGAATTAATATTTCGTCACTTTACAAGATTCTTCATTGAAATCCGAGAAAACGCAAGAGAAGCCATCAAGGTTTTCAGCTTGAAAATCTGACAGATGGGCTAGGCAGCCTCCTCACAGTTACAAGTGAGCTTGTTGATACTGATAAGGAGAGCTGAAACTGAAGCTCTAGAGACATGATTCTTAAAATGAATTTTTTGCAATTTTGAGTTGCAGGATTATTGTCCCAAGCAGTCATTACAAGGAAATAGAAGGGGAGCCAAGGATGTAACTAAGGAATCAAGGACTTGCAGTAAATCCAGCTTTTTAATTGTCCTTCTCTGTGGTCTTTTGTCATGATAATTCATCTCACTTAGCCTACACCTGACAAAAGAAAAAGTTCATGGATACAAAAGATCTGTGTAAGTACAAATTATTTTGTTAGAATGTAATACAAACCAAGGTAATTAGATTTAAATAACCTCTTGCCAGGAAGATATGTGCAACCCAGCTGTGATATCTGGCTCTCTGTCCTGCTGTTGAGCTCATTCAGGCAGAACCTGGTCTACCCTGTGAACAACAAACTTGCTTGTTGCTTCTTGTGGAGGAAAGCAAAAAAAAACCCAGATGTGTTCTTTTTTGTTTTACTTTACCTTTACAACTTCCCTGTATATATCTGTATTACAGCATTTGAATTTAAAATTAGATTATATTATTCCGCCAGCTCTTCAGGCAGAGTGGGTATGTGCTAGGAGAAGACACGTAGAATGTATATTCTATAAAGTTTTTCTCTTGCAAACAACGAGCAACTTGTTAGCCATTTCTCTTAGCAATCCTTCAGCTGCTAGAAAGAAGGAAAGAAGTGTGCTAGAAGAGGAAGCTCAAAGGGAGCCTTCTTCTACATCTTTGTTTCTTGTGGTCATTCTGTTCCACACTGAAGTGTGGCTCTACATACACTTTTGCTCAAATAAGAGAATAGTAGCTCTGGGCCTCAAACTCCTTCCTCTGTGATTAGGAAATCAGGGTGTTCAGTAATGTAAAAAAGTAATTTTGTGAAAGAGGCAAGACTGCATTAGTTATGGAAGTTTAGTGGCCTATTCTGTTGCTTGATGTTAGATTGCTGGTGCAACTTGTGTGGTCACTGTACATTAAGATAAAAAGGATAATGAGGTGCTGCTAAAGTAGAGTGGATACTTCTGGCCTCTGGTGTACACTCATTTCACACTGGTGTGACAGTACAGCTTTCTGAGTAAAGAAGGGTATGTGCCTTACACCAAAGCATTCTTGAGTTCTGCCTCAAGGTTGGTGGGTTTTTTTTCAAGTTCTTGAGTATAAACATGGTAGAAACTTTGGCAGCTCAACTAAAAATTATTTTCAAAATGATGGGTGAGGGAATCTGTACCATGGTGGCGTATACGAAGTCTTGAACTGAGGCGTGTTATCACTGATCATGAATCTTCTTTTTTAATTGTGCCTTTTAAAAAAAATCTGTGTACATAGAGCTTCCATTCCTAACACATTTACGTGAAGGGTATTGCCTGCCTGTGTGTGTATCTGGATTTAAAAAAAAAAAAAATAAAACCCTCTAAGCAGTTCAAGAAGAAGATGCTATTACTGGCTTGCTGAGAGAGGATTAATTAGGAAATGTCTTCCCTTATCTGGATTTCTAGAAGTTACAGTGGTTCACTTCCTCTTAGCAAAGAATTATTATACAGAATAATATTAGGTGCTTGTATTAAATAATTCTGTTACTATCTGTTTGTTCTTTGGGGCTTGGTATCTTGGTTAAATTTGAAGCTATTTGCTAAACAGCTGTTCCCTGGTCAGGTGAAGGGATCAGCCTGAAATAACTTGTAATAGAGGTGGCCTGTTTGAATGACTAAAAGTGAGGGAGAGTCGTGAAATTTGGGAGATCTCCAGGAGGATCTTTTTTGTATAAATACTACCTTTACTCTGCATACCTTTTATTCCCCCCCTCTCCCTTTTCTCCAGTACTGATACTCGAAAAGGTGGAAAATGGAGATCTGAGCAACAAGATATTGAAGATCACGGATTTCGGCTTGGCCAGGGAATGGCATAAAACTACCAAAATGAGCGCAGCTGGGACATATGCCTGGATGGCTCCTGAGGTCATCCGCTCCTCCATGTTCTCCAAAGGCAGCGATGTGTGGAGGTATTGATTTGGCATTAAGTGATTGGATACTAAAGAGTAACTAGACCTGCCAGGAAAACGCTTTTATGTTTAAGAATGAGTAATGGTAAGCCAAATATTAAAATTCAGGTCTTAAGAAAAATTTAGCCATCAGCTTTACATCAGACTCTCAGATTACTTTGTATTAATTGTAAACTTTTTTTACTGTAGAAAGTGGTGGACTAGCTCCTGCATGCCTCTCAATTTTTTGTTTTATAAATTTACATTCAGATTATCCTAGGATTCATAATCCCAATTCCCTCAGCATTATCTAAAACAAACTTGTGCTTATTTGGCTATTGGCTGACATAATCAAAGGCCACAAAACAATCTGTGAAGTACTTAAAATTACTGCTTTTTTACTATTTTGCCATCCGTGAGATAATATGTTTTGGTAGTTATTTGTCACTGATGTGTATGTACACAAACACACTGTACCTGATCAAATTCCCCCTGCAATTTAAGCCTCAATACAATGTTTTTCACTTTCATAATAATCATACAAATTATTTCCACCCCTCAAGTCTTCCATATAAAATAATCCCTTCTCTAGGTCTATCTGAATATGTAATACAGAAGTAGTGATTTGCATGTGTATATTGTCTTTTCCATTCATGCCCTGTTTTGTTTGAGAAAAAGAGCTACTTTGATGAGGAAAGTGTAAGGATTGGCTCATGGACTTGCAAAAATTGAGTTTGACCATGATCATGAAGTGAATTGGTAAATCCAGAATTCAGTAAATAGCTCTAGGACAGTGACTTTCTCGATGTTATGTGATGTAGAATCAGTACTGAACATCTGAAACAGATGACATAGCTGGAATTTTGTTTTTCCTGTGCAGAGAGAGTTATTGAAATGTCAGGATAAAGAAGTATCCCATCTGGCAGAATTGTCTGGCTGTTATGGCAGAGACTTGATGTGGGATATTAAATTTTCTTTATCCAGTTCTACTGAATAGATAATGTATTGCTGTGTGGTAAGTCTGTGAACTTGTATTTTGCACACTAATGGCGAGGATAAAGTTCTGACTCTGTAACTGAATGTAGTAGCCTTTGTATTTAATCTGAGATGAAGTGAGCAAGAACCAGGCTTTTATTCTGAGTGAAGTCTGGCAGAAATGGAAACCTCAAGGCTGTGCACCTTTTCTGTGTGTATGTTGACAGTACTGATTTGTGTACAGCTTGTTAAGCTCAAATCTCAATTTGCTCTTCTCTGAAGCAGTGCCAGGAATGGCCTTTAAGGGTAACGTGGGGAAGAGGGAGAAGGGAAGGGGGAAACTATTTCCCTGTGATTGGAATTTGACTAATCTAGGCGTGCTGTGAACAGATTGGTAGATGTTCTGTACCAGGATGACCTAATTTAGAAAAAAAGGTAAGACTTTAATATAGGTCATTTGTTGACTTTCATGAAGGTAGCTCAGGTGCCTCTGTACCTGTGAAAAAATGTCAGTTTGGTCACTTAAGGACTGGAAACCGCTTCAGGACTTAAGGATTGGAAATCAGTTAAGTTATTTGTCAGTGTTGAAGGGATCTTTAAAAATACAATATTCTTAAAGACTTTCTCTTTTCATAGTGACCAGTCTTTCCTTGAAAACAGGCTGAGTTCCTCTCAGTGCTCTTCCTGAAACAGAGGGTCATCATGATGAAGAGTGCTGTTAAAATGTCTCTGAATAACCCTTCTCTCTCTGGTGACCAGAACCTGCAGTCATAGTTTAAAAAGAGTGTATGGTGTTTGAGGCATGTATACAGAGGACAAAGACTCGTCAGTGCAGTCACTACTACTGTGTCAATGATTGTAAGCACTGGATTTTACAAAAGCAGTCATGGACATGTGTGATAAAACCTGTCCCCACCCAAGGATGCAACTAGAAATTCCTAACAGGATGACCTTTTTAGACTTGCCCCTCCTCTTGTCCACTGCACCCTCTTGGTTAATCAGTGGAGTTGAGAGAGTATTTTGCCTGACAACCTTCCACTTATTCTGTGCAGCAGCAATGAAATTGGCTGTCTTTGTCCCTAACACTCACAAACCCTTTTATTTCAACACCTTTTTCTGTAAAGCTTATTAGAATAATACTTCTAGCTGAATTGTTGCCCTGCCTTTTAACAAAAATCTTGTTCTGCTTGTAGCCTCACTGCACAAACAGATGAAAATGATGTTTGCCACGACTGAAATTTCCCGAGTCAGTCTTATCTCATCATAAATAACTACTTCATATGATTGCTTTCAAAACATGTATCAAGATCCATTTTAAAAACTTGTTTGTTTGTTTGTTTTTTGGTTTTTGGATTTTTGTTTTTTGTTGTCGTTTGTTTTTCCCCACTCTGAAGGAGGGTTGACAAAGAACTTAGAAGGCCTCAGCCACTCATTGGTGTCTATCACCAGGGTCTCGGTGACTGTAAAGCTTACTGATAATAACAATACTTAGTACATTGTGCTAGTGAAAATTTATTGCTACAAATTTTGCTGTGCTTCACCCACGAACTTTAAATATATAGGAGAAAGCTTGTGCTTAAATTGCACAGAGGACAAAGAAGCTAGTTTTATTTAAATATGTCAGTTCCTGTAAATCTGTTTGTTTTGAGAGGAGAGGTAAATACTTGCTTTGGATTTACAAGGGTGAAACTGAAGCACAGTCCTTATCCGGTACTGTACAGCAAACTGATTTCAGTAAGCATATAATTTAAATTTCCCTGTCATTTTAATTCCTTAAATGTATTTCTTGTTTGCTGTACACTTCATTTGTGACTTGTGCTGCTTAAAAGACAATTGCGTTGTCAATATAATTGGTATGTGGAAGATAAAGCCACCATACAACCTTCATCTGAGTTCCCTGTGTTACTTAATTTAGATGCTTTTAAGATGTATCTACTCTAAGACTAGTGAAATAATTAGGAATTTAATTTTTGTTTGGGAGTAGAATACCAGAACTACCTAAAACCATCTGATTAGTAGATCAAGATGTTTCAGTCATTCAGTGTTGGCAGCGCTTCCATCCACAGCTCACTGCTTGCAGGCTTCTGTAGTCTTCCGTGTGAAATGAAGCACTGGCAAGGCTTCAGTACCTGGCAGATAAGCATTGACTAGCAATACTGGTGGAAGCTCACGTGGGAGAAATGTACACAACTGGCTGTCATGAAATAAGCAGGAAACGTCATCTCTGAAACTGCCAGTCCAATAACATGCAAAATGTTAATAGCTATTAAAATGTAATGAAGTTGTGGGGTTTTGTTTCTTAACAAGAGTAATATTCTAGTTCCTGTTGTTGCTGGGATCTCCTCCTTGGGCTGATAGTGCCTTTCTCATGGGAAGTGCTTACCTTCAGCGGAGATGAAGAAGAGGAACCTATGGTACAAATGGCATTGAACAATAACAGTGAGAAGAATTTACAATTTATTTTTTTTTTAAGTTCACAGACTTAAAAGGGAGGCGGCAAAATCACGTGTGAAATCCTGCAGACTTCCAGCCTCCCTCTCCCTGAAAATCTGGACTGGACCTGATATTAAATGGATTAAGTGATTACTGGATCTCTGGAAGATCGTTACATATTCATACAAGTGTCAGTGGACTTGCAGACATTCTCTGTATCACATGGTTTATCTTGTAATTAAAATAAAATAATTACTGCTGGGAGCTGGAAAAAAAAGTTTGACCAGTTTTTCTTCCTCCCTTTTGAAAATGAGGAGAGGCTCTTGATTCTTTTTTCCTATGCTTTTTAAAATAAAAATCCCTTCTGTATCTGACTTTTTCCCTTTGTAATTCCCAATCCCCTGCTTGAGAGTTAATGGATAACTCTGTTCAGCACTATGCTTGCTGTTGAATCACTTGGGATGATTGTTGTTCAAATGCCACCAAGCAGGGTTTCCCTAGTTCTGTGAAACAGTATTCTCAGCAATGGACTATAAGTACGTGAGAAGATGACTTTGTTTTGCCAGAAACAAGTTGACCTTTCCTGCAATACATACTTCTAGTGCCATGTTAGAAGAAGCACCAACCTCTCTGTTAAAAGGCTTTGCCTTTTAAAAATTACCCCGTGGAAAAATGCTTTGAGCACAGCAGTAGTGCTTTCCTAACCATTCCATTAAGAGAAATATCCAGTACATGTTTTATCCAGTAGTAGTGGTCTCTGGTAGTTTTTCCTACCTATCAGTATCAGCACTCGCATCCCAACTGAGGAGTAATATGAGCAATCAATCAGATTTAGACAGACCAAATATATATTCAGTGCAGTATTCATTTTCTTCGAGTGTCTCATGAATCTGACGATGCCCAAAAGAAAATGGGAAATCCTTAAACTCCTGTTTATTGCTTTCAAGAGTCTCTTGATGCAGTAAGAAATTGACAACCTTGATGGAAAGAAATAATAAATTGTAATTGTAGTAATTATCATATCAAGAGTATGAATTATGTTGGAAAAATGCAGAAGATTGTATAAGTGAAAAAAAAATATTTTGCTTAATAAAATAAACTAGCTGTGTTAGCAGAAGAGGTGGAATCTCTAGTGACTGGAATTCCATATCTAAATAGGAAAAGTTAGTATTAAGACTGCTCAACCAAGGTGGCAGCAGTTACAAAGAATGTTAAAGACTCGGCAGGGTGGGGGGTAGGTTGCAAGAATACAGGCTGTGATAGTAAACATTATTTATTACTCCCAAATGGATAGAGCAATTGTTGCTTCAAAGCAAGAAGAGCTTAACCTTTAACTTCAGAAATTACTGTTCTATGGGGCAACTATTCAGGGAACTTTGAGGAGGAAAAGCAGTTTTTAATTTGGTCTTCAGGTGTGCTTAGGAGGCCTTCAAAATGGTACAATATGACCATGGTCAAAATATATATACTTAGAGTTGATATTTTTACAAGGGCAATTAAGAAAAATTAGTCCATTACAGTAGTGTTTGATCTCAAGAAAAGTAATGACAGCATTGAGGAATTTGGGGTAAAAACAACAAAAATTAAACTTGCAACATGTGTCTATTTAAGAATAGTATATTAAAGCTCAGAGCAAATGCATAGGAAAGACTTCAATGAATGAAGAAGTCGATGTAGAAGAGGCTTCTGGAAGACATCCTTCAAAAGTTGAACCTGTATGCAAATGAGGAAAATTAGATCTGGTGTTAAGTGCTGGCAAGTTGAATATAAAACACTCAAGAAGGTTAAAAGGGTTTTGAGGAGAGTTGTGAAAAGCATAAAAACAAAGAAATTGCTTTCAGGCCAGCACAGGTGAAAACTCCATGGGAGAACATATGGCCCAGAGGCAACCAAGTACAAAGAAGATACAGTTATAGTGGAAGGATCATAGTAAAAGTGGCTTGTGTCTGCTAGAATGGAGCAAAGAGAGGCTTTTAAAGATGAAAATTACTCTTGAAGGGAGCCAAGCTGGAGGACATCTCATAGAGAAGTACTGTCCACAGAGGTGTGAAGACTGACTGAAAAAATGGGCAGTAACAAATTGCTGGGATATACAGTAACACCCAAGATTTCTACAGGAACAGAAGAGAGCCAGCTGAGTTAACAGCTATGCTATTAAGCTGTTGCTTAAAGCTGCCTTGATACCAGAGAAATGGAAGGCAGCAAACATGATGACAGGTCTTAAAAGAGCTTCCTGAGTATCAGCAGGTCTGATTTTTCAGTTCTACTAAATGGTAGAAACAGCACTGAAGAGTGGGCAGCTGATGGACCTATGAGCATATCTGGGGAAAAGTCAGCTTTTGTAAAGGAAATCGTATCTTGTGAGAAAATGAAAATTATTGAAGGAGTTACTGAATAAGTAACTGGACAAGTGGTAAGATTACACCACATTTGGATTTATAAAATCTTTCAAGAAAATCTTTTGTCAAAAGCTTTTAAAGAAAGTAAATTGATGTGGGAAAAGGGAGCATGTCTGTTTCCCATCGCTTAGTCAATTCTTAATTACTGAAGGAATAAATCTGTTTTCTTGGTGGAGAATTCTGTGTTCGACAGAATCGTAAGTGATTTGAAAAAGCATTGCATGGTTAGGTAATGTTTGTTGGTGATACCTAGTTATTCAGGATAAGAAAAATTTATCTCCTGCAGAGAGCTGAGGAAAAGTTTTACTATACTGAATGAGAAAAAGATGAAATGGTAATAGATATAAAGTAGTACCCATGGGACAATTTCACACGTACAATGATGGGCTCTAAATTTTACTGTTATGATTCAGTAAAAAGATACTGGAGTTAACCTAGCTAAAAGATTGTGGGTAACCTAGCTAATTTTGTAAGAAGTCAGAAGTGCAAGTGGCAAATTAAAATCTAATAGGAAAGAAATAAAAAGAGGAAATATTGTGGTGCTCCCCATATCTTAAAAACTTTCTAGGATTTGTGGTTTAAATGAAATGAGATGGTACAGAAGATGTCAAGGTCAAGGCCAGTGGTAGGTGTCCCTGGCCATACAGGGGGGTTGGATCCAGATGATCTTTAAGGTCCCTTCCAATCCAAACCATTCTATGATTCCATGAAAAGGCTTCTGTTCAGGAGAGTAACTAGATTAGGATTTTGCTAGGTTAGGATTTTGGGGGCTGGAAGGAAGATGCCTTTGGCAGGATGTAGTGGGAGCCTGTGAAATCATGGATGGTATGGAAGGAGCTAATGGGGAACATATGTTCACTCTTCCTTGTATTGGAAGAGCTACAGGAAAGCAGATGAAATTACAAAGTAGCAAGCTCAAAACAAACACATGGAAGAGTTTTTTTGCAATGCATCATGAAATTTGTGGAACTTGCTACCTCAGAACATAGTGGATGATAAATAGGTTCGGAAGAGAATAAGTCAGATCAATGGAAGAAAAAGGTGTCAGCTCACTTAAGTATGAAGAAGCTGGCTTGGGTTTCCTAGAAGCAGAGAGAATGTCCTGAGGATATGTTGTTTGTCATATACCTTGAGGGAGAACAGTCCTGGAACTGTTTCCGTAACTTCATAGTTAATATTTCTTAGAAAATCTTCAGGAAGAGCTTAATTCTGAAGAAGCATTTTCCACTTATTTTTAAAAATCACAACTCATGAAACATTCTATCACATTTTTGAAAGTTTCACCGGGTTCTGGTTTGAAATTTGCCAAAGTGGTTAGAAGATTTATGATAATGTTTTTCAGATTGTTCCCAGTTTCCAGAGAGAAAAAGATTTTTCCTAAAAGGTGAAAATGGCATCTTATTTCAGTCTTATTTAAAAAAGCAGGTAAAATAAAGCCATGATGAGCTTGTCCAGAAAACTGCAATTTCTTCAGTATACCAGACCACCCTGGTAGGTTCAGGTACTTTCTTGTTGCTTAACAGAGTGTGTTAAAGTCAAACACCTATTCTCTTTTCTGTTTTCTGTCTGGTAGTTATGGCGTGCTGCTTTGGGAACTGCTAACAGGAGAAGTACCATTCCGAGGAATTGATGGTCTTGCGGTAGCATATGGTGTTGCCATGAATAAACTTGCCCTTCCAATCCCTTCCACCTGTCCAGAGCCTTTTGCCAAACTCATGGAAGGTAAGCCAGCTGTGGTGTGAGTATGGTGTGTACTGTTTATAGAATGCTCCTGAGTATTGCCTCCTTGTGTTGGTTTTTATACCTAAGCACAGATTTCTCAAATGGCTTTATTCAGTGGTGCAACTTGTTGTGGGAGCTAGGCTTGGCTCCTGGTGTGCTGTGACAGTTACTCTATTACAAGAGTAGTAAGTGAAAGAAATGTCCCTGCCATTTTTTTATCAACTGGCTTTATAGGAAAATGGGGGCTATTGCTGTCATCATCTAGCTTGTTTTCTAGCAGTGAAGACTCACCAGCACCCGTATTTTGGTCTACTTTGAAGTCTTCAACTTCTTTTGAAATTCATAGCTTGAGCATCTTGCTAGGCAATGTCAGATTGATTTGGAATGAAACTTTATCCTACTGACATTTCAGGGAGAGGATTTAAATATGGCTTTGACACAACCCAAATTTGAAAACAAACCTAATTTTAAGTCAGAATGCTGTGATTTTCTGCTTTGTGTGTGGAGACAGGTCATGCCCAAGGTGGGCTACATATGGATAAAAGAAATACAGGGGTTTGTTATCAGAGCTGCTGTAGTTATTAAAAAGAACTCTGTCAGGTAGCTTTTGGGGTGTACCTATGTGATGTGCTCTGCTGGCTATTGTAACTACTTGAACATCTGAGCTTCAGTTGTTCCTTCTTCCCTCTCTCTATCACCATAGTACCTTGAGTGTTTTTTTTTAGTGCACCCGTTCCCAAAGATTTCCAGGTGTTTATATGTAATAAACATTTTTATACCTATCTGACAGAAAGAAAAACTGAGATAAAGAGAAATCAAACATGTTTTGTAGTCCTAGTGATCGAAGAATGAGTCTGAATGTAGAACTGATGTTCTGTGGCCTCTGGTGAAGTTTCTTTGCCTTTAGAATACTTCACATTTCTTTTGGTTTTTGTTGTTGTTGTTGTTGTTGTTTTTTTTCCCAGTAAGTTACAGACTTAAGTTAAAATAGAAAATGTCGTGTACTGTTGTGCTAAAAGAGAAATACTCTACTGGATAGTAAACAGCTTCAGAGTTGCAAGTATAGTAGCTTGGAAGCAATGTAAAGCAAGAAACTGAATCTGAAAGAGTTAATGGAGCTACTAGCTCACTGTTGTGCCAGAACAGTTTATTTCCTCATGGCTCCCTAAAACAAGGACCCTGGATTTCTAAAATGTAAGTCAGGTATCTGCTGCTGAGGTTAAAAATAATGCCCTCTATTGGGAAAGTCAGGTAGAGGCACATGGCCTGAGCTTGAACCCAGCAGCACAGGGTGAGCACCCACACGGCTTTGGAACGCTTGGCTTCTCCCTGTGTAGGGGGAGAAGGAAAACAATTACTTTCTGCCCCTTCACCAAAACTGTTTTTCAGACAGGCTGTTTGCCGTCTTGGGTGAACTCTAGTTCCCCTAATGCTGCTTTTACTTTTGAATTGCTGCCCTGGTGGTCTTCACTAAGACAACAAAGCTGAACTTTCTTAACAGAAGAGTCTTGTATGTTACAACTGTCCTCATTAGTGCAAATAATGGCAGATCTAGGCCTGGGAAAATTAAAGCCACGGGCCACCTGCATAGTTATCCTGCTCACTCATTCATGCATTTGGCTGGCTGCAGCATTTTGTTTCACTTTGGGTCATGTTTGCTTTTGCCATGCTGAAAACCTGGGGTAAAGAGGCAGGGATTATGGCACTGGCAGTCCGGCTGTATTGCCCACTGCTACTAATTGATCATCAGCAGGGGACCTTCAGAGCACTCTAACATCCTCAGTTCTCTGTTTTGATAAGAGAAGCAATTTGAAATCCATAAACACAAATGTCTTCCAGCTTATACCTCCTGGAACCTGATCAGCTGCTTGTATACCAGCATCTTGATACCCTCAGTTTTGAAACCAAAGCTCCCAAATGCAAAATCTCAGCAATGCTAAAATCAAAGAAAAGAAAACAAAACCAAGCCTCAGCAGTTGCACAGATTTTCTGAAGTGTGATTTATTTTTAATTGCAGCTGTGTCTTGGTGTATTTCAATCCCCAAAATTGATGAATGAATGTCTTTTAGGGCATCACCAAAAATTTTTTTAAAATAATGTTCCCTTTCTTCCATCTGTAAGGTTTAGGAAACTTTAGAATATTTTTATAGCTCTTGCCTCTTGCTGCAGTAATGTGTCTTAAATGCAGCGTTTGTTTAGAGCAATGATAATATGAGCACATAGATAGAGACCCATGTGTTAGTTTCTTCCATTCATGCAAAAGATCTATACCTTATAAATATACTTGAATTGCAAGTTTTTCTCTTTGGTTCTTCTCAGATTTTGTCATGCAGGAGTCTAGCAGTACTAAAGAGAATAAGGATACTTGTTGAACAATAACCTGTGTAAGTGCCAGTACAGGAAAATACAGAATGAGAAAGTGAAGTTTTTTACTGCAGTTGAGTAAAAAGTCAAGTAAGAGGGAGGACTGAGTACATAAAAATTTCCTATTCAAAAATGTTAAGTCAAACATTTTGACTTAATTCCTTTTAAAAAACATATTCTTAATAATTTCATAGCTTGAGATGTTACTTCATACAATTTTCTATTTCCATTTCTGTTTCAAATGTTCGATTCCCATCACTGTAAAAGGGAGTACCTTTTTGTACTATTGCTAGTTGAGTTGCCTGATGTGGTAAGATGGGTACCTTAAATTCTGCATTATTAGAGTTCAGTAATTAGGTAAGTCATTGCATTAGATTGTAAATGAAAACGTTTGTTTTCTCTGTGGTTTCTCTTAAAAGCAAAAGAAAAAAGCCTGATCAAACAGATTTCTCAACTCATAAAAAAAGAACACTTAGTGCATTTGGAGTTTTCTTATTTTTATTTGGTGTCATTATTTACTTGAATCTCCTGTCTTCAGTCAAGTTATGCCCAATCTGCTTTGCAGGAGAGATTTTCAGCTTTGTGAAAGAGATTCATAATGACTCAGCTTAGTATTAGAGTTTGGCATTAGAAAGAGCTCAGATGGATTCCCTTCTGCAGTATGTCTGTTACCTCTGCAGTGTAAGTGTGAGAAAATACCTGTTTACAAGAGTCTTGCACAGTATCTCCACTCTATGAGCACATAAAACTTAAAATATTTAAGGAAATTATTTATGGCTTTTTAAAATATGCTTGAAAATGCAACTTTCTGTAAAATTAGTAAATATCTCTTTTACTTATGATATTATTGCAAGAGAATCTAGAGACCAGGTAGTTCATGATCTTAAGCTATGTTGGATATTTTATAAGCATGAAAGCCTGAATTCCATGCTTAATTTATTATTGGACAATAGGCAGCACAAGTGGGAAATGGGAAAAAATGGGGTAACACAGATAGTGTGTGTGCCACCCTTAGCCACTGGGGATCAGTATAGTACTGCTCATCCTCTCAAACCTCCATACTAAGATGCTTAACAGTTGCTTGTCTTTGTCCTATTCTAGATTGTTGGAATCCTGACCCACACTCACGACCTTCCTTTGCCAGTATCCTAGACCATCTCACTGCCATAGAAGAGTCTGGTTTCTTTGAAATGCCCAAAGATTCGTTCCACTCGCTGCAGGAAGACTGGAAACAAGAGATCCAAGAGATGTTTGATCAGCTCAGAGCCAAAGAAAAGGTAAGTAGGGAAAGACACTCCATGCTTGTTTTCTCTAGAGTACAATTTTCCCGTTTCATAATTCAAACAGGGGTCATAATTTAGCGCATCCCAGAGTTAATTTTTTATGTGCTTGACTGGAGCTTGTAATAAGTCCCCAAGTCAATGCACACAAGGGCAAAATCTTGCATCCTGAGCTTGCTACTCTTTCTCAACATTGTAGTGAGCTGCCATTATACACTGTGCAAACTGCTGTTATGACTTGTCTTCATTGTTTAATGCATCTGATAATTGTTTCACTGTTAGTGTCTTAATTGAGAAGCCCAGTGATAACTGTTAACAGTAAAAGTAGGAGATGTAGTTCCAGCCTATATACTCTTGCAAACATTGCAGCATTTTTTTGGTCAGGTTTGTATTTTACAGATTTTGACCACAGCCAGAGTGGATAGGCTATAATAAACGTGATGCTGCTAGGGGGGGAATGGTCTGATAACTGTTATAACTGAAGTCCATTTGGGTAAATAGCAGGAAACAGAATGCTTGCAGGACTAAAAGGAATTGTCACCATCAGCTTCAAAGAGTAGAAGTGAAAATCTGTTTTCTTCAAGTATGCTTGCAGAAAGCACAGTTTGCTGTATCTAGGTTAAAGGTCCTTACAGACTGTATTTACAGTTGTTGGTATGAAATACTGCAGGGGAATCACTGAAGTAGTATTTCTAAGTTGTCTAAGACTGTCTGTTGTCTAAAAATGAATTTGTAATAAGCAGCCAATTTGATCTGAGCTCAGAAGTTAGGTTTAGGAGGCAGAGAGAAAGAAAATCAGACCTTGGGGCAGGGGAGAAAAGTCCTACAACAATACTTAAAACATTTCTATTCATATATTATAGTAGCTTTTGGGAAAAATAAACTAACTAGTGGGCATTTCCCTGCTGCTGTTGTCCCATGATGTTACTGTGTTGGAACAGTTTTTGAAAACCAGAAACTTCAACAAAAAGAAGACAAAACAGTAGTATCTAGACTGCCCTCAGGTTTCCTCTGTAGCAATGGGGAAAGATAATTTTAAATGCTGTTCAACCATGAGTAAAATGTGCCAAATCCCTGTGGTGATAAGACAGGTAACAATGTTATTTAAAACAATTCTAAAAAACTAACCTAAAATCTATCTGAAGTTTAGCCTGAATTCTTCAGTTTTTACTTTCTGCAGTGGAATTAGCCAGCTGGAGATGATTATTCTGAGTGCTGAATTCTTTTTTCTTTCTGGTGACAGGAGTTCAGTGAGAAGACAGTGAGATCTCAAGGACAATGTCATTTGATTAATTTTGTCAAAAAAATAAAGGTGGAAAAGTTTGTTTTAGACATCTTTATGCCTAAAGAGCAGCCATGCCTGGTGGAATATCAGGGGAATCCCCTCTTGATGGTTTTCTTCATTCATTTTTGTTAGATCTGTGCTTTTTGCTGTTTTGTGATGCATGAGATGGCAATGTTATTTTTAAACAGTTTAAGTCAATACTGAAGTTAACATAGGTACTTACTGAACAGGGAAAAAAGTATTAATTCCTTTCAATTTTAAGAAGTAAGCTTCTTAAATGGGGTCCCATGTGCATGGTACTCTTTGGTGGCTCTTGTAAATGTGTTAATGTCAGATATCCAGCATGTTTTGACACTGAATTTAGGTCCAGTACCTTTTCACAGACTCACAGAATGGTTGAAGTTGGAGGGACCTCTGGAGGTCATGTGGTCCAAACCACCTACTGAAGTAGGGTCACCTTGAGCCAGTTGCCCACGGCTGTGTGTAGATGGCTTTTGAATATCTCCAAGGAGAGAGACTCCACAACCTCTCTGGACAACCTGTGCCAGTGCTCAGTAATGCCCACAGTAAAAAAGTGTTTAAAGGCAATTTCCTGTGTTACAGTGTGTGTCCATTGCTTCTTGTCCTATCACCATGCACTGCTGAAAGACCTTGGCTCTATCTTCTTTGCACCCTTCCTTCAGGTTTTTTGAATAGACTGATAAGATCCCTGTTCCCTCCACTCAAGCCTTCTCTCCACAAGGATAAACAGTCCCATCTCTCTCAGTCTTTCCTCACAGGAGAGATGCTGCAGTCTCTTAATCACCTTCAAGGACCCTTGTTGTAGTCTGTCTGCTATGTCCATGTCTGTCCTGGAGTGGAGAGCCCAGAACCAGACATTGGATTCCAGGTGTGGCCTCACAAGTGCCAATGTCCAAATTTTAATACTAATATGAAGGGACTTGAATGACAAACACAGAAGTTATTGAGAAGTGTTTTAGGTTTTTGGCTTTCAGCTGAGCCTTTAAACAGTGGCACTAGCAGTGCTGTGAGGACGATTCATTGCTTCTCTACTTTCAGAATAGGTAATGTTAGTCTTAACCCACAAGTCACAAAATAGCTTTTAGTTTCTCCTTTCTTATCTCCCTGCAGGAGCTGCGCACATGGGAAGAAGAGCTGACTCGTGCTGCTGTTGAACAGAAGAACCATGAGGAGTTGCTGCGAAGGCGGGAACAGGAACTGGCTGAACGCGAGATTGACATCCTGGAAAGGGAGCTCAACATCATCATCCACCAGCTGTGTCAGGAGAAGCCTCGGGTGAAGAAACGCATGGGGAAGTTCAAGAGAAACCGGCTCAAGTTAAAAGATGGCAATCATATCAGCCTGCCTTCAGGTTGGTGACGTGTTAGGCTGTGTCAGGTGAAATGAGAGGAACAGGTGAACCTGTAGCTTTGGTAGCTCCTTTCTACTGATACCTGTGCATTAGGAAGTACTGGATGTACTTTGGGAAAAACATGCCTCTTTGGGATGAGGAAACTAAATTTGATGCTCTTGGTGGCTAGCATTGCCCAAAGTTCCAAGTATGAAGGCCAAAAGTAAATTTGAGATGTTACATGTTTGTTAGTCAATGACTATATGGCTCATGGTAAACATGTTGGTGTTGCAGTCTAATACTCAAAATGATCAGTTTAATAAAGGATATACATAAAAAATGATGGAGGTTCTTGTGCTGGGAATATTTTACATAATGCTGCAGCAGAAACCATAATCTACTGGACTCCTTGGTGCAGGAATCTAAAAATGATCAAAAATACGTTGATAGCTGTGATACTGGAGCCCTACATAGTTAATTCATATGTGAACTCATTAACAAGGGAACTCTAATACCACCCTTCTGAAAGAAACGCTAAATATTGATGAGGTATCAGGGAAGTCACTCTTAAGAGTGAATGGGTGAATCACAAGAAGCGTGACCAGCAGGTCAAGTGAGATGATGCTCCCTCTCTCTTCTGCTCTCATGACACCCCACCTGGAATACTGTGTCCAGTTCTGGAGCCCCCAACATAAAGACATTGAGCTCCTGGAGTGAGTCCAGAGGAGAGGGCTATGAAGATGATCTGAGGACTGGAGCACCTCTCTTATGAAGACAGGCAGACAGAGTTGAGGTTGTTCAGCCTGGAAAAGAGAAGGCTCTGGGGAGACCTTATAGCGGCCTTCCAGTACCTGAAGGGGCTACAGGAAAGCTGGGGAGGGACTTTTTACAAGGGCTTGTAGTGATAAGCCAAGGGGTAGTGTCTTTAAACTGGAGGAGGGGAGATTTAGGTTACACATTTGGAAGAAGTTCTTTACTGTGAGGGTGGTGAGGCACTGGCACAGGTTGCCCAGGAAGGTTATGGCTACCCCTCCCTGGAAGTGTTCAAGACCAGGCTGGATAAAGCTTTGAGCATTGTGGTCTAGTGGGAGGTGTCCCTGCCTATAGCAGGGGTGTTGGAACTAGGTGGTCTTTAAAGCCCCTTCCAACCCAAACCATTCTATGTTTCTATGATTCTATGAATCCTTAGCATTTCTGCTGTGGATTCTGTATGGAGATTCAAATTTGTAACAAAGTGTGGGTTATGTAGATTGCCCGAGTCTCATTGCTGACTCAAGGATGATGGCTTACACTACATTATTTTCCAAGGGAAACTGGCTGTTCAGAAGAGCAGTGATGTTAAATCATGCCTGTTGACTGTGTCTTGCTTTAGGTCTATAAACAGCTATTGCTGGTGGTTTTGCTTAGCTTAAGAAACTGAGAGATAAGGTGAAAGGAATTAATACAGGGATATACTCTGGCATAAATGTCAGTCAAAGCATGGGGATCTATGTGTGTGTGTCTATGTATCTCAGACATACACTAAGAAGATCTGTCTTCACATGTGTGAGCCCACATCTTTGTTCTGAAGTAACTGCATGTATAGTGGGGATAGCAATTAGCTGTAAAACTTCATTTCTACATGGATCATGTAAATTATGCTCTTTGAAAGTTACCATAAATTATTTCTTTTTTCTTATATTAAAAAAATAGTTTTAACTGTGTCTTTCTGCTTTTTTTTATTTATTTTTCTTTTGGTAAACAGATTTCCAGCATAAATTCACTGTGCAGGCTTCTCCAACGATGGATAAAAGGAAAAGCTTGATCAGTAGCTGCTCCAGCCCTCCTGCAAGTCCTACCATTATTCCCAGACTCAGGGCCATACAGTGTAAGGAAGCTCAATATAGTATTGAATTTGGGAAATTAGCAGTCTGTCAGCGTGGTAAGATGCCAAGACTCAGTATCTAGGACAGGACTGTAAAAAAAAATGTTCTAAAATGTTTGGCTTGTGCTCTGCATATATGCATTTAGTGAGGCAAATGGAGTGTGTTGGTGATGGGGGGCAGTGTCACCTTCTTTGGAGTCCAAACCTTACCTACAGAAGTTCTTGAAATACTGCTGTTTGCTTATATAGAAAAGACATTCCTTAGCTGATCACATTAATTTTTAAAAATACTAATTTGCAGAGTAGATCTATGAAACATTATTGCAGTGGACTAGGTTGCTATTGGAAGGAGAGAAAACAAGGGCACTTGTAATGAAAATGGTATTCCCATAGTAAAACAGAATTAGGCAGACAAGCATGTATTTGAAGTGTGAAAGGAATGTTAATGTGTAGTGTTCGTATTGGGTATCATGACTCTGTGTGTCTGCTATCAAACTGGTAGTTCTAAAAGAGAAAGCAGTGGTAGAATAAAGCTGTAAAGCCTGTCAGTGATGATTTTGAAGGGATCTGGTTCGATCTGTATTGATAAATGGCCAGAATTGAGGGAAAGAAGCCTGAATCAGTGTTTCCATTACTATTTCTGTTCCAGCCTATATTTTATTCTTTATGTTGCTCTGGAACCAATTCTTATAAATCTCTTTTTCTTTCCCATTTTCCACTGTTCTTCCCACTTGTGAAGTAACTCCTGCTGAAAGCAGTAAAACATGGGGACGAAGCTCAGTCCTTCCAAAGGAGGAAGGAGATGAAGAAGAGAAGAGAGGCCAGAAGAAAAAGGGACGCACTTGGGGACCAAGCTCACTTTGTCACAAGGAGCTAGGTGCAGGAGAAGATGGGTAAGGGAGGGCCTGGAACCAGACTGGTTGCCAGGTTCTAAAACTGGTTATGAGCTGGATCACAGGAGATTTGCCTGTCCTCTTGCAAATGCTTTTCCAAACTTATTTGCTGTACCAGAGATAATAAAGATTCAGATCAGCTTACAAAACTGCATTGCATTCAAACCCTTGCTAGAGGTCCAGCAGTGACCGGGTGCTTTCATAGTCTGCTATTACCTTGTTATGTGTATTTGTAAGCAGAACAACTTCTTTGTTGTGCAGAAGTGTTCTTCTCATAGCTCTTCTTTATTTTCAGGCTCAACTTCCTGTAGTTTCATATCATAATACTTCTCTTTTACAATTCTCAGCTATGCTTTCTCTTGTCTTAAATGATATTATTCAAAAAGTGTGTGGTAGAGCCAGGCAAATAATCTTCAAGCTTTTGCAAAGGACACATACCTTGAGTGAATACATCCTGAAAGTGATTTTTGCAGAGATATAGGTTGTGCCTCTATTTCTATAGTTGTTGTTTTTTGTAATATGTATGAATTATTTATATTAGGACTCCAATGGATCATTGCTGAAATGCTGCTTTAAACATAGGATTATTTTGATTCTCTGAAGTGTTCGAATGCCTTCTGATTTTTAGTGGAGTTCGAAGCTTCTTCCTCTGCTAAACTGATAGCTTGACTCTTGCCATATTTTTAGCAGGGAAAATAAAATAACTGGTTATAATTTATCTTTAATATTAATGTGCTCAGGTATGAAATTCCTGGAAAATAGATGTTTCATAATTTATCAGTATTGCAGCCCTCTGCAGGAGGGCTTGGAGCTAAATATTCTATTGACATTAAAATGTGTTCTCCCTCAAAGATACTTGTGGTATGTTAAAAGGGAAAATGTGGAGGAACTTCTTCAGCTGGTTTCTATGCTTTACCTATTCTATAGATGAAGTATAGCATTCTACAGAATTAAAACAGATGTCACATTTTACAATCATTAATTATATAAAAGGGCAGGAGATCGCTGAAGCTGGTATAAAAACACTTCTTCCTTGAAATCTTGTTCTTAGAACTCTGGGAATAAAGTTCTTCAGTTTTCTGTTCATTACTGTACAGTCTGAAGCACTGAATTGCTTTTGGGCACAGACAGCTGGAAAGGATTTGCTTGCTCACCATAGCTGCCCTTAAAATTATCCTGTTCTCTCCACAACAGAGATGTTCTAGAATATTCACCTTTTCCAGGGAAACTCTACAACTATGGCATTTTGCAGAGTATCTGAAATATGGTGATGTTGCTGAGAGGGCAGTATTGTTAACATACAGTGAACTACTGGGTTTTGCTGCAATCATGCCCAGACTGCAGACTTGTTTAAAGGAGCAGAGTTGCAGCAAACGTCAGGGACTCAAAAGATGTGGGTGCAGGCTATTTTTAGTAATTTTTAATTCTAATTTTAGAGGGTGGGGGGATAAAAACTGGAGTAAAGTGAAGAACCAAGCTTAGCATAAAGTCTGGTTCAAGCCTTCTCCATGACACTGTTCTGATAGCAGCAGTGCTGGAATTCCAGCTGCTTACACAGCTCTCTGATCAAGGGAACTTGAATCTTCATCTTTTTTGTCACTTCCCATATGTTTTCTACAGAAGGCAATTCCAAACTTATGCAAGAATGCAAATCTTGAGTGCGAATTGCAGTGAAATTCTCTAACATGAGTAAAGTGACCTATAATTAACATCAAGTAAAGGCAGTCATGAAAAAATGATACAGTGATTATTCACCCTTCTGCATTTATGTTTGAGCATAAGAAATATACACAGCAGCAGGATTTTGCTGTGCTGAATTGCAGAACCTGGGTGAAGATTTATGTTGGACTAGTGTTGTGACAGTTTGGTTGTGATCTTATGGTATATTCTCAAGGATGTATGGTGAAGTCTTAACTGTCTTTATACTTGGCATTGATTAGCCTCAGACCGTTGCTATGGCATGGGTGATCTTCATCCTGTTTAAGTTTTCACACTGATGGTGTTACTGGTTTTGCAGAAGGTGCCATTGGATTTGGGGTAGGCATAGTCCTTTAGCTGTTACCTCTTAAGATATTGCAAGATAAATAGAGGTGAGCATTGGAACAGACATGCTTTATTCATTACAGTATTGTATTAATGCCTCAACATGGTGTTACAGTACAGTATTAAGACACCAGAGATGCCATCTTAAGGTTGTAGGCATGTTTTTTGCAATTTGTTAAGGAAATAAGCCTTGTCACCTAATCGTTCCTAAAGAGAGGTACTTTTGACTTCCCAGTAGAAGGTGGCACCAGAGAAGTAACTCAACCATAAAACAACAGATTAATAATCTTCCTGCTATTTAACCCAAATATATTACAGGTAAGAAGTCTTTAGGTTCCTGAATTATCATGCTTCTAGTGCTTTCAAATGATTCCAGTTGCTCTTTCCGTGGAGCAGTAACAGATAATACTGTTGTAGTATGGATGTAAGTTGGCATATTGTAAGGTGTTCTCAGATGCACGTTGCTGTCTAATTGAGAGGATGTGCAGCTATCTTCTGCACAGGTCTTTGGGATCTGCTTGTAATTTGGGAGAGAGAGAGAGAAGGATCAAAAAATAAAAGTGAAGGATGAAGATTTTGTGACTTGAGGTAAACTTAGCAGGCCTTGAAATTATTCTGGTAGCTATTTATCTTTCTCTTCAGAATGAGCTGCATGTTGTCAATAACAGCAAATCTACAGTCTGTTTTTTTGCAAGGAAAGATAGCTCTGAGAAGTCACAAGGAAGCAAACGAAATTGATGTGTCCTGCTGTACAATAAAGGGCAATTCTCAAGACCCTTTAGATAACTGTGACTGTGAAGTGAAGGCTAAACTGGTGGTTACTGCTACCTATCACTTACAACTCTGCTATCTTTGCATATAGAGAAGAGGGTATGTTTTTTCCCAGCTACATGGAAATCTTTCCTTCCTCAGTAGTTATCTACCCATATTGTAAGAGCTTTGACATTTCCTTCTGGAGGTGATCATACTGCTAACATGGTTCATTTTCACTTATCAGCTTTCCCTTAGTATGCTGCTCTTTTTATAGTATTTATCCGAACTATGCACGTTGTACACGTGGATAATTTAGACACAGCATATATTATCTGGTGGGTTTTGTTACATGGCTGAGTGTAGTATGGAGGGAGTGAATGAGGACAGAGACCCACACAATGATTTACATCTCTATTGTAAAACCCTGTGGTTGCCTGCCTTGACAAGTAGGATTCAACACTGTGCTCTCTAGAGTCAAGTTCATAGCAGGTTACTGCATGTGCCAGAATGGTTAATGAGGGGAAAAAGATGGACTCTCAAGACAGCTGAGAACTGTATAGGATGCTTTTAGTGTAATGTCTGTAGCATGTGTGGTCATCAACCAGGTGAACATGTGCTGAATCAAGTTTGGACCTTGTGACCTTGCTATAGGTATATAGTTTGGTGACAAATAGAGCCTGCCAGTTAGATAGAGAATAGAGGAAAAATGCCTATGAAGACAAAAACCCCTGATATAATAAAACTTTGAGTTTTGAAATCCTGTAATGGAAGCCATCCTAGAAATGGAGAATGATTCTGGTGGAAAATGAGAATAATGACAGATAATTAATTAGAATCCTCCCCTTACAGAGAAGGAATGATAGGACCTAATAGAAGTTAACGTGTTTTTGATGAAAGAACCATGCAAGTTAATAATGGAGCTGCAAGACGTCTCATCTCTTAAGTTTTCTTTCAATAACAAGTAGATGATCTTGTTTGTCCAGTTGAGATCTTTCAGACTATTGACAGATATTTTTGCTCCTTTTATTAAATTTCTGACTATCGTAACTACCTATTAGCTTTTCACCAACACTACCATGTGTTTCATGTTGGAGTTTGGGGAAAGGCACCATAAATCTCTCAGTTCAGACACTACTGATAACTAAAAATAACACTTTGCTGAGTGTTGATATGTTGGAAAGTTATGCCAGTTACTAAAGCTGTTCCTGATGTCATGAAAGGACTGCAGGGAACAAACAGGGTGATGGTAATGAATACCTGTGAATAGGGAAACTAGTACTAATGAGCTCAGGTGCCAAGTGACATACCTTTAAGTGAAGGTGACGTCAAGGTAGGGATTTGGTTTGGGCTTTTTCACTTGTGTTTTTTTTTTTTAGTCTGTAACTAAAAGAAACAATGATCTGATTTATTATTTTAGTTACTTATTTTTCCATAATCTAGAACTTACACTTTTAACAGTCAGTGTTTTCTGTCCAGGAGAGATATCAGGGCTTATAATATTGAGGCATGACTTTGATTTACAATGACTTTAGCATATTACTGTCCCAGTGAGTGATCTTTGACTTTCATTGTTTATTTGTATTTCACACAGAAATGTTTTTGGAGATATTTTCCCCTCCTCTTGCTGAGCACTTTATTTTTTACGTGCCATGGTAGGTTTGCCTTTGTTTAAAAAGTAAATGTTTCATCTGATTTTTTGTAGTAGTGCTTTCTCTTATTCTGCATTCCTAGCTGTTGGTTATCAGCAGAGGTATTTGACTGCAATGGCCTAACAAATGGGGGAAGAACTTGTTGGCTTTTTTTAAATTTTATTTTAAGGTGCTATAAAAGTGTTGCAAAATGTCTTTCTATGGGAGGACTTCAAATCTATGTAATTAAGATGGATACATGCATACCCTAAGTAGAGCAATAGAGAATTAAGAAGGGGAGAATGAAACTTGATTGTGAGCATGGTACATTTTCTCCCATCTTTCTACTGTTTCAGTCTGAAAGCTCTGGTAGAAGGATACAAACAATGGTCATCCAGTGCACCAAACCTTGGGAAGATCCAGAGAACTGCACCTGCTTTTCCAGGATTCACCAGCTTAGCAGAGATGGGTAAAGGAATTCCCTGAACTTTATATTTCATTCCCACTTCAATTCACATTTGAATGAACCTCTCCTTTCCTGAGCTTCACCTGGTACCTTATAGGAATGTTTTCACTTTGGTGGTATTTCTTTTTCTTTTATTTTTGTGAAGTAACTACCTCCTAATTTTGGATTTTCTTTTTGTTCACATACCTGCTTGTGCTCCTTATCTGTCATGCTAACAAGCTTCTCTTAATTCCCCTCTAGCTCCATGCTACCTCTTAACTTCTTTCCTGTTGCTGATATTTAAGCATGCATCATGGTTACACCTTCACTTGTGAGGAGAGGAACACCTTCACTTGGGGAGGAACAAGCCCATGCATCAGTATAGGTTAGAGTTTGACCTGCTGGGAAGCAGCCCTGAGGAGAACGATATTGGAGTTCTGGTAGGCAGTAAGTTAACCATGAGCCAGCAGTGTGCCCTTGTGGCTAGGAGGGCCAGTGGTATTCTGGGGTGCATTAGGAAGAGTGTGGCCAGTAGGTCAAGGGAAGTCATTCTCCCCCTCTACTCTGCCCTGGTGAGGCCACATCTGGAGAACTGCATCCAGTTCTGGGTTCCCCAGTTCAAGAGAGACAGAGAACTACTACAGAGAGTCCAGGGGAGGGCAACAAAGATGATTGGGGGATTGGAGCATCTCCCTTATGAGGAAAGGTTGAGTTAGTTGGGATTTTTTAGCCTGGAGAGGAGAAGATGAAGAAGAGACCTTATCAATGTCTATAAATATCTAAAGGGTGGGTGTAAGGAAAATGGAGCCAGACTCTTGTCAATAGCACCCAGTGACAGGACGAGGTGGGCACAAGCTGGAACACAGGAAGTTCCATCTGAATGTGAGGAAAAACTTCTTTATGGTGAGAGTGACAGAGCACTGGAACAGGCTGCCCAGGGAGGTTGTGAAATCCCCTTCTCTGGAGGTATTCCAAACCCGCCTGGATGCAGTCCTGTGTAATATGCTCTAAGCAATCCTGCTTTAGCAGGGGGGGTGGGCTAGATGATCTCTAGAGGTCCCTTCCAACTCTGACTATTCTGTGAGAGACCCTTATTTTCCTATCTTTTGCTCCTCTCTCCCAAACGTGAAAGTTTACTCTAGACCTAACTGAGGTGAAGACTGCTACTGAAAAGCTGTTCTGCAATTGATCCCAAACAGATGAACGTGTGTCTAATTTCTTCCACCTTTGATAGTGTTTCCAGTTACTTGTCTTGGCCTATCTGCTCAGAGACAATAGCTTGTGAAGATTCGGCAGTTGATGAACAATGGTTGCAGTGAGGACAGTTGCATCTTCTGAGGAGAAGCTTAATTTTCATGTATATTTGTAAGACAGTGAAGTTTGCCAGTGCAAATGTTACATGCATGCAAAGTCTGTTTTCATTTGCTTTCCAGACGATGAAGACAGCGAATGTCTTAATGGAGAGGGAAAAGTGCACCCTTCACCTGGGCACAATCAGTCATACCTCTGCATCCCATTTCAGAAGAATGAAGACTGGGATGGCCCTTCTAGTGATGCTAATGAGGAGGCCACCCCTGTGAACTCCGCTACTAGTACCCCACAGCTGACACCCACCAACAGCCTCAAACGTAGTGGCTCCCACCACAAGCGATGTGAGGTTGCATTGCTTGGCTGTGGAGCTGTGCTGGCTGCTGCAGGCCTGGGTTTTGATCTGTTAGAAGCAGGAAAGTGTCAGCTGCTGATTGAGGAGGAGCCAGAGGCACCCAAGGAAGAGAAGAAGAAGCGTGACAGTATTTTCCAGCGAGCAGGACGCCCACGCAGGAGCACTAGTCCACCTTCCAGAAAGATCTTCAAGAAAGAGGATCCCATGGTGTTGCTAGGCGAACCATCCACATCCCTCACCCTTCTTTCCCTGTCTTCCATTTCCGAATGTAATTCCACCCGGTCCCTGCTGCGTTCAGACAGTGATGAGATTGTGGTGTATGAAATGCCTGTCAGCCCAGTGACAGTCAAGGCTCCCTTGCCAGCCATTACCAACCCACTAGTCAATGTCCAGATTGAGAGGTTCAAACAAGACCCCAACCAGTCCCTGACTCCCACGCATGTGACAGTCTCTTCTCACAGCCAGCAAAGTGGGCACAGGCGCACACCTTCTGATGGGGCCATCAAAGGGAGTGGACTAGTTGTCAATGGGTGCCCAACCAGTGGATGCCCTTCCAGTAGCTGTTTAGCAGGAGCACTAGGAGCAGGTGGGTTTTCAGCTGTCTTCCTTTTCCTCTTCAGAATAAAGTCCCAGACAGCATAATTACTTTTTAGGAAGTAAACATGTTGCTTGTACAGGATCCGTTGTGATGGCCAGCCCACAAGAAGAACTTATGGATGCTGTCTGTACACAAATAATGAACAGAATCATACAGTAATGGTTTCTGTTCCAGTATCTCTGTGCTAAGGAGCTCCCTCTTCTCCCCTGTGCTGTGAGGCAGAGCATAGCATTATTTCTTAGGCAAAGATGGTACCAAAGTACAAATATTGCACATTTTTAGCAGTTCCTTGGGTTCCATCTCTGTTGCCTTTATACATTTGTGTTTATTGCTGTTACATTTTCAAAATAAATTCTGATCTTTAAGGTAATGGAAACTGGATCTCTAAAGCAGTTTGGGGCTGCACCACTGTTGCTCCATTCCTTTGCAAGCAAGAAGGATCTTCCTGGCTAGGTAGTATTCTTACTGTTTCAGTCTTTAGGATTGACTGTGACTTGATAACTTAAAAACTGCTTTCCTGTTTTCTTGCACCAGTAATTCAGGGAAAAAAAAAAGGACTAGAATATAAATTAAAATCTGATTTAATTAGACTTGTCCCAATGGTAAAACAAGATGTGATGTTGTCTGTTGAATTGCATTCTGAAATAGGAATGTGGGTTAATGCAGCTGAGAATACTCATTAAAGTGGTATTAATGAAAATTTAAAAGCTATGTTTTGTTTATAAAAAACAAACCAAAACAAAAAACCCAAACATAATCCCCCATTTTACTCTTGAAAGAAAAGAAGCCCAGAAGAGCATCCACAGTAGTTAAATGTCTGTTCCAGGAAGTTGGTCCTGCTTGTTGCAAACAGGTGTCACATCCTGCTGTGCAAGTGTCTCCCTGATCCATGCAAGCTGTTAATGGGTAATGTGCCATCTGAAGGATTTGGAGAGTCCTCACCTCTGGTAGGAGGTCAAATCTCTGCTCTCCAGTCTGAAAGTGGAAGAAAGCAAATGAGCAAATGAGCAAAACTTGCTGCTTGTCAGTGAAACAGGTGTCTTGCATTGTGTTGAGAAGGGAGTAAGGATAAAGAAGCCAGTTATCCCTTCAGACTGATGAAATTTTGAAGATACATAGGGAGTTTGTTGATTCTGAAGGGAGACTTTCTGCTTTGAAAATGTTTTTAGAGTGTACATACAATAAACAGATTTGTTGGAACCATTTTGCAGTGACATCTAACATGTTTCCCTCTTCTCTTACATTCCCTGTTTTTAATAGGTGTACTAAAAACACCTAGTCCAAGTAGAGATCCCAGTGAGGTCCCTCGCCTGCCAGACCCCAACCTTGTTTATCCTCCAACTCCGAGACGATGGAATGCTCAGCAGGACCCCACACTGGAAAGACCTAAGACACTGGAGTTCCTGCCACGGCCACGTCCTGCAGCCACTCGGCAGCGACTTGATCCCTGGTGGTTTGTGTCACCCAGCAATGCCAAGGGTGAATCTTCTGCAAACAGTTCGAGTACTGATACTCCAAGCAATCTGGACTCTTGTTTTGCTAGTAGCAGCAGCACTGTAGAAGAGAGACCTGGACTGCCTGCACTGCTTCCTTTCCAGGTGGGTCTTCCTGTAGAGGAGCGGACACTATTGGACATAGATGCTGAGGGGCAGAGCCAGGACAGCACCATTCCGCTATGCAGAAGTGAACTTAACACACACAAAGCTGCAGCATATGAACTCAAGCAAGAATTCTGGTCTTAGTATGAAAACCACTGGGGACACTGAGCCCCTCTAAATTCAATTCTACTTTTTGCACTGAGAATGCACTTTGAAGACAGATGAGATGGAGGGATGCTACAGAGATCATATGGTGCTGCCTCTGCTGGAGATAGGTTGTTCAACTGCCTGATTTTTGTCTGCGGTTGAATGTAACTTGGCAACTCAGAGCTGCTGACTTTTGCTGTGGGGTTTTTCTGTAGTCTTCCCTGCTCTGTTATTGCAGTTTGAATCTGCAATTAGCTAAAATTATCAGATAAAAGTTTTTGTTACTGACTTTGTAGGATTTGGCACTTGCAGTAAGTATATTGGTATCTATCCTGGCGTTAATCAGTAGTTTCAAAACTCAAATATTGCACTACAGAAAACGCCAGTGTTTGAGCTTTCCCAAGGAATCCAGGACAGAAACAAGTAAATATCTGGAGACTATGTTCTCTGAAATGTGTTCAGATCATTAAATAGGCCTGGGAATCATGGTACCCCCACTGAAGAAGCAGAAGTAGCTTAGACTCACTCATCCTCTTTCGCTCATGTGATAGTGCAAGGTGGAACAGATTGCAGAGGAAGGGCATGGCATCTCCACTGATGGAGGTCTTTAAGAACAGACTAACCAGACTGTTGGGAACAAGTAGGTGTAGTTGTCCTGGCTTCAAGGCAGGTTGGGTGGACTTCAACGATCTCTTGAGGTCCCTCTCAGCCCTGTTTTTCTTTGACCCTGTGCTTTCAAAAACATGAAGGCTTACGGCATGGCAGTTTACTCTAGCTTGCTTTTTTGTTTCAAACTTCAATTCCATCAGCCTTCTTTTCCCACCCCCTGTATCCCAGGCTCATAGTCAAGCTGCCTCAGCTTTGGAAACAGAATAAGCAGGAACTCTTTCTTCAAAGCTGTGTTGGCTTGCAGAAGTTGCATATCCCTTGGTCTCTTTTTTCCTTCCTGTTTTTCCTCTTTTCTTAAACTTTTTTAGGAGTGGCTGTTGAAACCCAAGACTGTTCTTATGCATACTGATGCTTGTTTAAGGCTCTTTTGAAATTGAGGCTTGTGTTGTTAGTAGTTGGATTGTGCAAACAGGAATCAGAACCTCTGAATTCTGTTTTATGTTGTCACTGACTCACTGTGTGACCCTGGGCAAATAATGTAACCTCTGTGCCTAAATTTTGCCACCTGTAAATAATAGGGATAATACCTACCTCACAGGGGGAGGGGTTGGGATGTGTAATAGGTGTAAAGTCCTTTGAGATCTTTGAGTGAAAGGCACTATAGACGTGTAAAACATTAATCTTGTTCAAATATGTAAAAACTCCTAACTCTGGAGCAAGAGCAGACCCCTGTCTTGAAGGAGGAAGTGACACAGAGAGTGCCTATGCTCACAGTTTTCTGTACAGAGGCTGCAAGTGTGTCTGTGCCTCTGCACATTTATCTTACTGGCTTTAAAGAGACTTTCACTCTTCCCCGGTTTCAGCATTATAAATAAGGGATGTGGCCTTTCTATGAGTGTAATAGGGTAGTCTGCTTTAATGCAGGGTACAGCATATCTGTTCACTCTTTTTGTACAGATCTGTGCTTATTTTGGTACTCTGCTGACCATTTGGGTGCAAGTAGCTGATTTGACAGTGCTGCTGATGCAGTGCTTAGCCTGTTAGGGCAGTCCAGTCCTGTTGTGAAGGCAGTGTAGCTGAGTACTTTCTCACAGCTATCAGCACAGAAAACCTGTGTGTTTAGGTTTGTAACCTGATGATAAAAACCAGCATGTGTGGGGAAGTACTGTACTTAGGGTTTTTTTAAGTCTGTTTGAGGGCTAAAACCAGCACGTTGCCAGTAGTCAAATGCACCATTTTTTCCAAGCAATTACAGTATGTTTTTGTGTAGAAAGATGACACATTTCCTGTTTATCACATTCCATTAAACGTGTTTAATGGCAGAATTACTTTTTGCTGCCTTCCCCATTGAAAGCTCCAGAGCCAGCCTTAATGATGCTGCACTAGCTGCTGAAGCTGGATAGACTATTGCATGTGCAGGAAAGGTATTCTGATGTGGGGCTAGATACTTTAAAAAGAAAACTTACATTTCTGACACTTATGTTAAACGTAGACCTTTAACATTATTAAGCATTTGTCCTTTTGCTTTACATTTCTGAAAACTCATTTTGTGATCCAGAGAATAAAAAACAGGCAAAACCCGCCCAAACAGATGGTTAATTTTGATTGTGCTATTGAAAGAAACTCCAGGGCCAGTCAGAGGCTGTGTTGAGGGACTTAAAAGCAGGAGACTAAATGTATCTATTTTCACTAGCCTTCCTTACCATTTTTAAAAAGTCTGAAACAAAACTGGTTCAACATATAATGTTTTCTGTCCAAAACATATAATTACAAATGTCATAGGAAGCGTTGTCTGCTCTGCCAAGACATCACCTGGATAGCTCCATTTGAAAAAAATCTTTAAGTAAATTGCATGGAATAGGACATTACCTTTCTAGATCAAATTGTTTTAACTCAGCCCACTAAACTTTGATATTTGGCCAGTTGCTCCTCTTACAAGGAGTCAAGGATCCAGATCAGGGTTTCCAACCTAGATACTCTGTTTCCAACGTAGGTATTCTCTATTACATAGCTGCCAGAAAGACTAGGTAGAAGCATAATGCTTGGCATCTTTTTTTAAACACTCCTTGGATGCAGTTATCTTCATTGAATCTAACAAGTGAAATAAAATGAGGTAACCTTTGAGCATTAATCCACAACTGTCTTCCAGGTGGGAGCCCTGTGGCTAACCTGAGGTATCAGGCAAGAGGAGTCTGTTGTAGAAACAAAGCTATTTGCTTTAGCAGGTGGTGGGGTATTCTCTGATAGTCAGAGAGGGCTCTCAAGGCAGAGTTGTCAGGTGGTTTACCTCATGTATACCAAAAGCTGCTGGAAGTGGTGTCCTGAGGCCCAGGGGCTATCTGTGTGTTTAAGCTAGCTCTTAACCTCTCCCTATATCCACCTATCCCATCCTGACTTGATTTCGCTCTTTTCTTAATCTGTTATTTCCTTCCCAGCAGTGGGAGCTGAGGTGCACCAAATTTCCAAAGGATTTCTTCACTATAGTCCACTAGACACTGAGAAGATATGAACCCCATCAGCTCACAGATCTTTTTTTCTACTGGTTACTAGTATTCCCATTTCTCAGGGAGAGAAAAGTTACAGAATATTTTTGACATACCTTTCTAGCAGTGTTCTTGAGGGAGACGGTGGAAATCTTGCTATAAAAAATTTCTAATCAATGCCTTGTTTCCTAAATAGCTGAAAAAGTTGCACTTTTTCTTTTTTTTCTTAGGAAAGAAAAAGATAACATAAGAGCACAAAATGACTGAGCAGTCTAAAACATAATGACAAAAGAATGGGGTAAAATGTGTTAAGGTAATTGCAGGGCCCCTGGAGAGGAAGTGACGAATTTTTTAACTGATAGTAATAGTAGTAAGGTTGTTGCTGAGAGAAATATTTCTGGTCTGGACATATAAATATATATATTTTTTATTTCTTTTTTTCCTTTTTAAAAGTTTGTTGGCTGTATGTATTGGCAGTATGTGTCACTAATTTATGTAACCAATGTGCTGATTCAGCAGATAGAAAAAAAATATTTGCCAGCTCTTCAGAATATGCTGTTCTTATAGCCTGTTTGTTTTTCCTGTAAAACTGGGGGAAAAGCACAGGCGTAGCAACCAGTGTAAAAATGACAATTTTTAAAATAAATTTCTACTGGTTTCACAGAAATTAAGTGTGGAACAGGAAGAGAGAAGAAAATCTTGTGTCAAAACTAAGGTGACAATAGTTAAGGATTTTTTTCTAATACTGTTGCTACCTGTGGACTGCCCAATGGTCTGTTTAGCCAGCAAAGTAGGTCTTACCTCCTTTCAGTCCTTTTCAGAGGTGCAAATGTTCCTTCTTGTAGTTTGTTTTTTTTCCCTTCAGATTATTATTGCAGTGGGTTGATACTCAGTATGGGGAAGGGAACCTCAGTGAAAATATTCTTTTTGTAATGGTTTCCTAGGAAAATGAGTATTTTTCAAAGTGAAAACTTAATTATTGATGTGGAAAGACCTATTCTGGTTTGGCATGCTTTTATGATAAAGTATTTTTCTGTACCTCTAGGAATGGGAGTATTTGCCTTCCTCTTCATAGCATGCTGTTGTCTTAAGACTTTATGGACAATACTGCATAGAGATGTTACTTCGATTTGTCAGGAAACTGGATACCTCTCATTCTGTTGAAGGTGAGGCAGTGGTGGTCAAGTAAAGAAAGATCTTTGCCATCTGGAGTGTTCTGTTAAATTGAAAATGACAGGAAACCTCCCATGTTGAGTCACCTTCCTATCTTGAGCTTAACTTTTATTTGAAACTTAATTCACTTCTGTAGGATGAATATGAGAGCTGGAGTCCCATTAGATGTGTGGTACCAAACCTAATACTGTATCCCAAAATTCAATGATAGCTTGTTACTTTGTAGTAATATTAAGCTAATATTACTGGGTTTGTTTCTTTTGGGTTTTTGAAAATTTTCTTCTTGGAAAAAGTGCTTTTTGCTTTCTAACCTTTTCCATGCATTTTTGAAATATTCTCAAGAACACAAACTCTGTGGCAAATAAGGAGGCTTATATCTTGCATGATGATACAGGTCCTCCTTGTAGCTTCACTTTTTTCAATATGAAACAAGGGTGCCTATATTTGGAAATTAAGATTTCTGATCCTTTCCTGTTCCTGCAGAACAGTTTCTTAGCTTAATTATTTACAACTCACTCAAGGCTATAATTTAGGTAAAAATATTGAGTGAGGAGATAGGCACGTGTTAAAATGTATTTGTCAGCAAGCAATAAATACAGCATGTATGTACAAAGAGAACCAAAATGTACTCATGCTGTCACAGAGGAAAACTTTCAGGTTTCATCAACCTTTGGTTGATCATGCAGTTAAGATACTTTTAGAAAACAGTACCTTCCAATGTTTTTGTGTGAAGTTGCCTATTGTAAGATTAGAATACAATGGTTTGCACAGCCAGTGGTATTATATCTAGCTGGACAGAAAGGATCTTTAATCAAATTTTTATTCTTTTTTTTTAAATTTTCAATCCAGTTTGTGATTTAGATTTTCCTTATTTTGTGGTTAACAAGAGAGTTTTAAGAAGAACTTACATTTATTGTTTTCTCAGCCCTACTTTCACAGTATTGCGAGGCAGTATAGAAATGCATTTATGGCTTATTCTGCTGCTCCCTCTATTGAACGCTCCAGTAGCAAGTCACATGCTGCAGTTAAAATGTGCATTTGCTTTTGTTTTTTTTTTCTCATGCTCAGCTTTTTAAAGCAGTTTTGCCATTGGTCAGTGATGAATACAGCTTCTGAAATGGCCTACATCAGCTTTATTTTTCTATGTTAAAAACAGTCACTCCCAGGCTAAGAGGTGTGTGTGCTTGATTAAAATGTAATTTCTCACTGATGACTGGGTGGTGGGTCTGATACAGCTACCAGAATTATTATTGTTCCTCTCTGACAAGGAATTTTATTTTTTTTTTTTTTTTTTTGCAACTGGGAGGTCTTCAGCATTTATTTCATCTATGTTTGTATACAAGAAAAACATATCTCCTCCTGTACATGAGTGAAAAATCTTTTTGTCTTTGATTCTAAATGACCAGGAACATGATTTTCATTCTGAGAATGGCTTCTTGGACTGTTTGAATTTTTATTTGTTTGATTTGTTTTTTTAAGCATGTGAAATACTTAGGGGTATGTGTTAGGTGCATCATGTATTCCTAGGTGCCTTCTATGTCACATGCCTCCTTGCTAGGGCCTGAGATTGTTTTTTGGAGAGAACTCCTGGTTGTAGCTTTCATTACTGTAGTGTACTTCATCACACATCAAGCCAAATGCCAGCCCAGTAAACACTTCATGTCCTGCCATTTATTGATGTGCGTACAACCCTGCGGAAGAAAGTGTGCTATCGCTGGCTCTCCCTATCTCTTGATTACAGTTCTGCCTCTATCCCAACTTTATCGGTTATTCATTCTTGTTACCATAGTATTTGGAGGCCTAAGACAGAAAACAAACATGTTTTAGGTGTGCTTTCACCTAAAATGTTTCCAAGCTAGAAGCGTAAAACACAACTGGGAGAAGTGAAAGAGGAGGTTGGCGGGAAATAGCAAATAAAAGACTGAAATGATCCTTCTTAATGTAATAAGCAGTCAGAGGACTGGCACACCAGTTGCTTGGTAAGTTCTTGGCATCATAGGTAAATGGGGTCCTAAAGAAGAATGAGGAATGTGTAGTTACCTAATTTCTGGTTGGTTTGATTTATTTTACTCTGAGCTACCTCATTTATAGAGATGGAGTGGGAAGAAAGCACAAGTTTTGGTAAAAATTTCTCTAGGTAGGCAGTTGAGGCTGGAGTGGTGGAGGGGCAGAGGCAAACACTTGTATTTGGCTCTTTGACATGGAAATTCCTGATGGAAAAATAAAACCAGCGATTCAGTTTAATAAGTTAAGATTATACTTGCCTTTACTGTGTATGTCTCCAAAACAAAGAATAAATGACAAGGCAGGGCATTTTTCTTGGTGGTTTCTGACTTGTGGGCAAGCTGATTGTCCACAGACCAAAAGGTGGTGATTTCATATTGGTCACTACTGCTGTGAAGGTCTGTTTTTTGAAAACAGATTTTTAAAAAATAATCTTGTGTGCTCTCAAAGTGGACCTACACACAATCCTGATTGTTTCCCTGTATTTGCAGTATTGTTTTCCTAACTTATGGGATCCTCATACAGTCCTTATTGTATCTGAATGGTAATAATGTGCAGACAGCCCAATACAGCTAATATTAAGAAAACATGACTTTTTTTAGTGTGTAGTGGATTTATAAGCTCAGCTTGAAGTGGCCTACTCTTAGGCCTGTAGCTGATGGGTCAGATGGATGCAGAGCTAGCAAGAAAAAGGGGGCTTAGAACTAATCTGCAGGAGGAATGCCAAAGTTTTATTTGCTTAAAATTAATTATTCAAAAAATAATCACAGGGGAGGGGGGGATTATTCAGAAATACTATTATAAAATCTTGTCCATGCTCAAATTTTAGCTTCCAAGATAGCTAGTGAGAACCTACTTTGTGTTCAAAGGTGGTTGGCTGAAACCCCAACAAAAGACCAGAATAATGCATTTTATATATGCTATGTAAGAGTGATTGCTACTGTCTCCTGCTCTACCTTGATTGTTCCAGTTTAGTATTTTCTCAAGAACGGATGTTGAGGTTGGATAAAGCTAATCACCTTGTCTTGGAAGAGAGGCGTATGGCTCTGAGAAAGAAGAAACATTGTTCTAGCCATGTCCTGATGCCATTGTCTCTCACTGTCTTAGCAGTAGAGGTTATAATGGAGGAGGAAGACGTGCTGGTGTTTTCCCAAGCTTCACTGATAAGAATGCTGTTAATAGTAGATTTCAGTGTATAAATGATCAAGTTCTATGGGAACCCTTGTACTTGGTTTCTCCTCGCTGAGTTTCAGAGCAAACCGGACCTCTGATTACCTTTGGCATAGCTCAGTCACACACTGAGCTTCTTGAGTTTAAATACACCTGGGTGGGGGGGGGAACTGAGCCCCTTCCTTGGGTTCTTCTGGAATTTGTGGATGTTGCCACTTCTCAACTTAAATGTTGTCTCCCAGGCCCAGTCTGTCACAAAATGAGTTGTCACCCTCAAAATGAGTTGTCACCCTCAACTGATTGCCCAGATATTCACAGTAGGCTTCTTCAGCGAGCAGCTTTTAATGTCAACAGGGTTATCATTTGTATCTGAATAGGGCAGCTAACACCTCTGACCCAGCTTTTCACACTGCATCTCAAGCAGATGTAACTGCTTCAGTTCTGCCATTGCTATGTTTTCAAGGTTATCTTGACAACCATAACATCCAGAAATCTTAGACTATAAAGAATAAAGCCACAGGAGGGAAAAAACCAAACCAAAACCAAAAAACCCACAACAACAGACAAAAAAGAGAAAAAAAAAAAAAAAAGAAAGCATACCAGTGTTTGCCAGTGGAATGGTTGGGTTTGGCCAGTGCTCTTTGCAGAAAGTAAAATCCATTCTTGTGCAACATATGTCTCTTTGAGGGATGACTAAATTCTAATTGAAGAATACCCCCAGATCCACTTAAAGTCAGTAGGCACCATTGCCCCTCATATTTGGCAGTTATAATAAGAAATCACATAAAGCTAAGAACATCTAGTACAAGTACAAGTTCATATTTAGGGTAGTTAACTTTCAAGTTAAAAGGGAAGAGGCTTCAGTCCAAGGAAGCTCTTCATTACATACTTCAACATCACTGAAGTCAGTGGAATGTATCTGTGGGTAAAAATGCACAAGACCTCAATTCAACAAAGCTCTTTTAATCTAAACTGTGGGTTGTCCTGTAGAGATTAATGGTGAAGGACCAGGCTCTGTACTTTGATTGTCAGAGGAAAGAGTCAGTTTACCTGAGGGAAGAGTTTGTTCACAAGCCTCTAGGTAAATGCTGGTTTGATTGCTGACTCTTGTGGCCTTTCCATGACTGCACATGCCATGCCTATTTGACTGCTGATTCTTACCATAAACAGGGAGAATTTGGAGAATGTTTATTGACAGAGGAGGAAAGCGCAATGACTTCTGCATTAGCAGATTACTAGCTCTAAAGGGGCAGTAAGTGGTGTGGGGAGGTTGTATGTGTCAGTTTAACCTGAGGTCTTTTCTCAGGTGTTTTTTCCTCATTTCAAAACCGCATCCCTCCAGGCAGGTCGACAGACCTGACAAGTTCAGCAGTGATCAACATCCACCACTGTTACTAGAGTTCTTATTTGTCAGCTGTTGGCACAGCACTTCATGCTGGTATATATGAATTCTTTGTCATAAATTCAGAACAAGCTGGAAATATCTGAGATGTTTTGCCTGACTGAAGTTGAGAGGCTTATATGGAGTGGGCAGGGCAACAGTGGTGGAAAAATCAGGGAAAATACCTGTGCTTTTAACAATGTCTCTTCTGTGGCTTTGAAAGTCCAAGAATTTCTCAGCCAGAGAATGTATTTCCTCCCTCTTTTTATAAGCTACTTCTTTCTTTTGCCTTATTAATTGTGGATCTGCTCCTGCTTCTATTTAAAGCCAGATGCAAAAATCAGTGACCTGACTTTCCTAGGTACAATGTTGTAAATCTGAAGAACCAGGTGAGTAGATTAATCTAGTGTAAGATCATGCCCCCATGTCTGTTCTTTTAAAATATGGGATGGTTCCTGCTTGTGTTGAAATCAGTGTGGAGGGTGTTGAATACTTTGTAAGGAACTCCAAACTCTGCAGAACTGGGATTTATCTTACAACTTAGGTATTTCAGTCTGATTTTGGAGACCTCTGTATGTCTTCTGTTCATGGTGTTCAGAAGTCTGTTGCTGTGGAAGTAGCACCCGAAGGTGTGTAGTGCCCGAAGAACCTGCAATGAAGCAGTTACACTAGCAAATAGCAATGTACCCCAGAGTTTAAAATAACAGAGGCCACCAAGTTTTTCTTGTTTGTGTGATGAAATGTTGTCAAAGTAAGTGGTTTGTCGGAGCCTTCCTTTAACTTCTGTACCAGCAGTAAGCTTAGAGGAAAAGAAGATTGCATTATTTTTTAAAAAGCTTTATTTGTGACCTGGACTTGTTGCCTCTGACCCTCTTGGGCTTAAATAGTTAAATTATATCAATGTCCAGTTTGTTTCACTGTAGGTAACACATCAACTGAATACTCTTGTGCATAATCTACTGTATCTTTCCTCTGTTCTGTGTCAATGTATTATGTGTATTTGGATTACAGTTCTTTTTTGTATTAAATTATTTTATGTTATAGAACAATATTTAAGCAAAGCAAAGAGCTAATGGAAGTTGTTGGCGTCTGGGGATTTCTTTTCTCTTTGCTCTTTTTTTGGATGTACTGTAAATTGTAAACCAAGGATGCCAAGCAGGCTTGGTTCAATGGCTAAAATTATTGTATTACAGTGTAATGCTGATCTAGGCCTTGTCTCAACACTAGAGCACACAGACTTGAATAAAACTGTTATAAAAGTGATCGTCTTTAGGCCTTGAGTTCTTGGTTTTGTTCTTCAAATAATTTTGAGCAAGTATTTAGAATAGCAGTGGCATTGCCTTGCTCTGAGGAAGTAAGAATCTTCCCCCCAAAGTTTATTCTTCTTTACTAGGCATCTCGGTCCTGATCAGCTATTCCATCTCTGGGTGCTCCATAGGGGGTTTGAAATCTGTTTTTGCAAAAACCCAGACAGCTTAGTTATCAGTCTTTGCACACAGTACCTGTCTGCTAACCCCCTTCTGGTTTTTCTCTGAACAGGCTAATTAATTGCATACCATTTTTATTAAGGTTACTGTTCTGTTGGCTTAAGATTTTTCTACTCTTTATTTAGTATCCCAGCCAGAATGGGAATCTGAATGCCTGCATCTGGAGTTAATGCAGTAACACATTTTGTGCATGATGACATTTAACAGATGGCTTAAATTCACTTCTGATGCTGTGCCTTTGTCCCTACCACATCATTCAATGAGAGACAGTTGCTTGAACAAGGATCTTTCCAAGCTGTTTTTCATCTGCTGTCGGTGTCAAAGCCAGAACAATGTGATTTTAATTCCAAGGTTGTGTATTTGATTCCTAGGTTATGCCTTTGCACTTATCTGCCACCAAGCTATCATTTCTCATTTCTCTTAAGAACTGTAGCTGCACTGATGAAGGACTGTGCACTACAAGAACTTAGGTCTCATAATTTCCTTTGAAAAGAGACTTTTCTCTCATGTGGGTGCATGCAAGAAATTGCCCTTTCACTTGTTTACCCAAAGATGTCTGATGTTTTATCTTTCCACTCCTGCCCAAATCCTGACTGCCTGAGACTAAACAAGTATTACTATCTTCTGTAATGTTTTGCAGAGTGGGATTCTGTCCTAAAAAAAAAACGTATTTCCTAACTGAATTTACTCACCTGTCACAACCACAAGGTCACCATAATGTTTAAGCTGGCCTCATCGGGAAGGAAAATCTAGATGCATCATAGCAGATGCCAACAAATGCAGCTTTTGCAGAAAATGGCAGGAACAGAAAGCACTGGGGCAAAACATAAAAGTAAAACTAGTAGTTTTATAAGCAGGGGAATCTAACAACTTCCAGTAGAGAGGGAGGATCCTAAATGAAAGTTGCCAGGGTCAGCGTGGAGGCAGAGTGAACACACCAGCAGATGCTTTAGGCTGAGTGACTTCAGTTTTTGTTTCACTGATGTGGGCTTACAAAATTCTACAGTGCAAATCTTATGTATTTAGCTGTAAATATGCTCAAGTGAGGAAATCATCATGTATTACATTGTGTTCCTCAGATGACACGTGCTGGAACAGTGCATGTAAGTGGTGCTCTGGAAGCCCATTGCAATACCTTGATGAAACTTCTAGTAGCCTTCCAAGGCTAAGCAGATTGAGGGGGAAGAGGGCAGGCTTTCCGATGCAGCTGCAGCTCCTATGATAAATTAATCTGTTTCTAGAGGAATTTTTGACATGCTTGGCCCTTTTTACACAGAAGAAAAGGGAGAGGCTGTCCTAAAGCGAGGCTTGACAAGAACCTAATTAATTGTAACATGCAAAGTTTGCAGGTATATTGATATCAGGCTCAAGCAGACAAGGCTTTAGAAAAAAATGCTAGAGGGAATGCAGCAACAACAAACATCAGAGAATCTTAACAAGGGTTAAGAAGCTTTATCTTCATGCCTGGACACAATTAACACTACAGTTTGCCCTGGCAGGGAAAGAGGAAACAATTGTGAGTAAGGATAAGCAAAGCTCTGAGGCTTTCAACTAGACTTCAACATGCTTTGTGGCTCTTTACTGCTTAATCTGAAATCTTACTAAATGGCACGTGATGTACTTTCTGTTAAATCCTCATTATTTTAACAAAGAACAAATCCAAGTGGAATGAAAAGAGGCAGGATCAACTGATGGCACTCCAACACAAAGTAGAAAAAAACATAATTGCATTACTAAATATAACCAAAGCAGTACACAAAGCCAGCCTGCAAAATTTGCTCTGAAATTTTTCTTTTTCCCAAAATCATAGTTTAGCTTCTTAACTTTAATAATAAAACATGGGTTTGAATATTAAAGTGTTAATAGGGTTACCTGTCACAGATTGCAGCCAGTATTAAAGAACCAGCTCTGATGGGTGTGAACATTTTATGCCATTGTGTTCTCCAGTGGCACCCTGAGCCAGTAGTCAAAGAACTGGTCATGGTATCAAGAACTTACTATTTTCGCAGCAGCCTGGCATTTTGCATTTTGGTGATCTTCCTGCAGTTCTGGATGGCTCTTCAGTTTCTTCTACAGATACCCCCAGATCTTGCAGGATCCAGTCAGAGGTAAGAGTCTCTTATAAGGTGGTGTGTGTTCTAAAGGAAAATTATTCTTGGAATGCCTTGTGATGATGATGTGTGACTGGAGAAGCTGGAGCAAAGGAAACAGGTCTCAGATTAGGAGATGAGGAAGGAGGCTAAAGACAGGAGGTTTTTTTACTATCTGCCCATAGGAGGAAAGGGATGGGTGGAACAGGAACAGGCACCAACGAGAATGTGGGTCAGAGCTTTGCTGGGATGCTACAGGAAATAAGGAGAAACCAGCAGAGTTGTTACAGAAGAGAAGGGAACCTGGCTGAAGTCTGATCATGAAGCTGGTTTCTGTCAGCAAAACAGAACTTGGGGTCCTAACTTCCAATTGCTCTTGTCCTGAAGATCTCCCAATTCAGTACAGTGTCCTCTTCTTCCTTATCCTAGGACAGAGCCCTCACTCTTTGCAGGGTCTGCTTCTCTGCCCTTCTCCAGGACTATCCTCATTCACTCAGTTCAAATTTCCTACCTTCCACCGAGTTCCAAAGCTTCTGTTCCCAGAGCCCTTTTAGAGCCTTCTGGGTCCCTGCTCTCAATAATGTGTTGCAGCATTTGTGGAGAGGAATCCACTTCTCCCTCTGCTGGAGTAGAAATGCAAGCCAACCCTGAAATACTGATCTGTTCAGGGTGGTTTTGAAGCCAGACAAAGGAGATTTCCTAGAAGGACCAAACCTAGTGTTTTCAACACCTTATCTGGTGTGAAAGAGATAGGTAGAATTTGCATCTCTCTGTTTTGGAGGGTAGAAAGGCCAAGGTAAATTACTAGAGTTAGAAGAAGCAAGTACAGCAGCAAAGAGAGATGTTCTGTCATCAGCTTCAGCTCCAGCCACACTGAGTGAGAACTTGGTTTCTGTAGGCCCAGTTCTCTTGCTGCATCTTCATCCAAACAAGCAAATGTCAGTGGTGTGCTGGGCAGGAAGAGCCTATCCAGCAGGCTCTGTAGCACAGCTGTAATTTCTGCTACTTCTGCATTTGTTTATTTTGGAGTGGTTTCAGGACTATCTCGCCAACACTGAAAGGATTTTAAATTCAGACCTGCCCGAGGCAAAACCAAATTCTTGCCTTAGGAGGTATTGTACCTCATGAGCAAAACTTCCAGGTAGACATACATAGCTTTATTAATTAAAAAAATTTCTTCAATTCATCTAGTAAAACTATCTGTATAGCCACACAGCAAGTGAAGGTTTTCTGAAGAGCCTGGTTATGCCATTGCTGCTGTGGCAATTATCTTCAGTGGTATTGAGATTATATCTGTAACATTTTGGTCTCCTGAATTAAGTTGCATCTCTTGGAGCTGTATGTAAGCCTAAGTAGCCAAATGTGTAGAAGAGGGAAAAGAAGTTACAGAGGCTGGTGGCTACTCAGGGGGCCAGACACCTACCTATTCAGTGACAAATCCACTACAGTTCATTATTATCTTGGTTTGTGTTTGTCTAGTTCTGTAGTTCACCATTGTAATTGAGTGCAATTAGAGGAAAAGAGGAGGGCCAGGACGCAAGAGCTGTCAGTACTGCTGGGGTTTTCAGAACCTCAGCTTTTGCTGAGTCTGTTGGAAGAAGCAACTCCTGTAGCCTCGGTGTTTAGTGTCTCCAGTACAAACAGCTGAGATTAAAAACCATTATCTGCTGGCTTTCTCCTCCTCTGTGCAATTTTCCATCTTTATAATCCAAGCTCCTTTCCTGCAATCAGAAAGCTTTCTCTGGAGCAATCTGTCATAACTGTGTTTGGCAACTGATTTCTCACCTATATGCAATGTTGACATTAGGACCATGCTGTTCTTGCAGGCACATGTCAGCTCTTCTTGCTAGCCTGAAGTATTTTTCCCTTCACAAATCACATGCAAGGTAGGGCAGCCACTTTTTTCCTCCCTGATTATACATACACCTTTGAGCAGTGCTATTTCCAGCAGTGTCCATAATTCTCCTCCCGCTTAGAAGCATGGATGAGGAGGAATCAACATTGTCCATTCTTAATTCTGAAATAGCATCACACCAGTTTATTCTTTAGGGTTCCTCAACTGAAACAGCCATCACAAAAACTGTTGCCTACCTCTTGATCACCAATTCTTTCCCATCCAACTAAACATGGAATAGATTTTAAAAAAAAAAAAAGTTGGACAGTGCAAAACTGCAAGTGTTGGGAGAGCCTAGGAATTTTGCTGTAACAACCTGCTTCTTATGCAAGTCCTTTCTGAACTTAGATCTCTATAGAGTCTTCAGGATGTAAGTGCTATCTAGTATCTTTCCAGAACTAGGAACTTTGAACTAGGGAGGGCCAAGGCAGAAGCTGCCATGAGAGGCTTTTGAAGGCTGATGGTGTTAAGTATTGCATGAGCAACTGGTAAGCATGTTGGAGAAGGTTTTCCTTTCCTCATCTAAACTGTGCAGTGGTTGGGTAACAGTTGGCAAGCTTGCACACAAGCTTTCTAGAATAAGAGCAGAGCCTTGGGACCATGTAGCTAAGGAAATCGGAGAACTTTACCAACTCTGCAACTCCTGTTTTGTCTCATCCAACAGAAGATTCCCCTCAGGACTGTATGACATGTCTGAGTTGCCTCATTTTGATGCCGTTCTTACTGCTTTGAGCTCCATCTCAGACTGAAAGCCTTAACCTTGTGGCAGAATCTTTGTAAACTTACTCTTCTCCAAAGGTTTGAGTGTGTGTTGCAGTGGTGCCTGTGTATATTCTAAACAAAACCATCAGAGAGCAAAGCACGCTGGTCAGCAACATCTCCATCAGCCTCTTTATTGTGGCTGAAGCACTATGCAAACCATCCCATTAAGTGCCATATACCTAGTTCTAGAACTCATACCACCATTTTCTTCTTCAGTTTGCTAGTGTTAACTGCTGAGATCCACCATAGGAAAGCAGACTGAAGCTGGGAAATGTGAGAGCTGGCTGAGAGCTTGGATTCATCTCCCTGATGTTTCCTCTATGGGTCACTACACCCCTTCTTTTACAATAGGGATGTTTATAATACACATACTTCTCAGTATGTGTGCACATGACCAAGCTTGTGCATAGGATTCTTCGCCTGCTGTGCTAAGGCATGGATTAATTTTATCCTCATGACATGCTGGGAAAGAGTTAACACTTGGTGTCCCTGAAAGTTACTATATGGCTTTGCTAATTGTCTTCCTTTCTAGAAGGAAGGGTTTTAGTGAACATAGTGCTGCTGCAGCTGGGAACAGTGCTTAAAATAACACCGAGGCTCTGGCTCAGATTGGTAGCCTGTGGCAGCTGCGCTGTGGATTGCTAGGAAGAAACTCTTTGCATCCTCAAACTGCAAGGGATGTTCCTACCAGTGCAGAAATATTATTAATCACTAAATGCTTTGTGCCATGCCAGGTTGGTAAGGAGGTGGATTTACTGTAAAAAGGCAACCCAGGGTATAGACAGCAAGTTTGTGCTGTTGTGAGGCTGGATGACTCAGGCTGTGATGGTCTGTGTCCTGTTTAAGAACTTGAAGGACAAAATTTGCTGCAATGACTGTTTCATTTCAACACTTTAATGCCCGAGAAACTTTACCACATCTGCATCTCAGTGCTAGGCTGTGGCAATGACAGGACAAAAATAAAACAGTTTCTTTTATTGCATGAGCACTAGATATCGTGGCAAAGCAGCCTTGCTCAGACAGGTTCTTTGGTTTATTTTTTTTCAGGTCAGGTGGCAACCAGCAGCCACTCCTAGCCACCAAGCATTGGGTGACTCTGTTGTGTAGATTTTGGGTCCACTAGTCAGCCACAGCACAGAAACCACTACTCTGTTCAAGGCTTGTTGAACACCTGAATGTTGTTTTATCTGGGTGTTACAAAGGGGGAATTGCACAGACTGGCTCCTAGTCCAGACATTCAATTGCTTGGTAACCGCAGGACCTTCAGTTTTCCTCCCTGCAAGCAAAGGGCTCCTGCTCCCTCCCAGGAGGCTTATGAGGATTGAGACTTCTCTGGGGGAGCAGGGGACATCTTGTCTCTGAAGCCTTTCCCTTTGTTGGTACACATGATGGTGCTGGTGGGTTTTAATTACAGCTGATTATATGCTCTTTTTACTGCTAATTGCCTTGCTCCTGGGCAGAACAGGCTGAAGGCATCTGTCCCAAGGCTTGAAAGCTCCTTATCTCCAGGACTGTGCAGTAGATCTGAACAGCAGCAGAAAGCGGATGTGGACACTGTAGTGCCTATCTTGCTTAACTTTTCTGGAGCTTGTACTGTAACATCCTGGGAACACATGTATATTTTCTTTCCTGCTTTATATTTCCCATTATATTCCTTGCCCTAGTCACTTGTCTTTCAGAGTACTTGGGCTTTATTTTAAAAATAGATGAAAGGTCTCTTGCATGATTATCAGCCAAGACCCAGTCTCTGATGTGGCTCACTTGGTGCCAGTTCAGTGCAGATGAGGGGGAAGTGGGAGGAACCACACTAGCAGGTGACAAGTCACAAGGGGCCCCATGGGTGTCACAACTCCCTCTCTGTTCAACAACACCCCTTGTCACTCATCCAAGATGGTTGGTGGAAGGGCAGGGCTATTCCCAGGGTGTTACACTGGACATCAGTCTCACAAAGGATCTGGGCAGTTCACTGATCCTGGCCCTGCGCACAGTGCAGGGCGAGGGAGCAGCCTGGGGTCTTCGAGGGTCACACAGCTGCATACAGGCAGATAAGGGCTGAGACCAGGAGTGAGACTTCAACATGCCAGGGTCCCTCATGGCTGTGGCTGATAGAGAGACTTGCTGATTGTTTTCCTGTCAGGATCTACATGCCTCTTTGGCAGCTGAAAGATAAAAGGGCTTCTGTGGAAAGAAAGGGAAACATCCAGAGCTGCCACCTGTGTTCTGCAGCTGGCACCACACCAGAGTGGGGCTCCACAGAGAAGAGATTATGCCATAAGGGATCCATGGGAGGAATTGGCAGGGCTCTAGCCTGTGTGGCCTGGGCAGGGTGGGGAGCTGTGGGTGGGCAGGGAGTGGGTGTGTGCTCAGTCCCTGCACCCTGCTGCCCTCTCATGCTGCAGCTTGTATGGAAATTGCATTTCACTGAGAGCTTGAATTTTATAGTAGGTATTCAGCGACTTTTTGGCATGCACCTACTGCCTCTGAAGAGCTGAAAAATGCCATCTTTCTCAAGTGCCACAAGGCTTTTGGTGTTCCCTGTTCTCACATCCAAAGCAGCCTTACACAGAGGTCAAGAGTGAGTGGTCAGACAACAGGATGCCAGCACATCCCAGTCTGGTGACTGGCCACCATGAAACCCTATGCCCTGTTGCTAACCCTGGGAGCTATGAATTCCCCACTTGCTCCCTCTATGTTCTTCCTATCCTCCTCTTGCTGCTGTGCATATCCTTTCTGTTTCCTGATTACCACTCAACCTTCTCAGTAGCATTTCCAGTACCTTCCAGTGCTGCTAGCACTCTGTTATGCAGCTTGTGTGGCTATGCCTTTTTCTGTACTTTTGAGTGGATGAGATGCTATTGGGGTAGATCACATCCGTTTCCAGCTGAGATTACTTTTTGTATTTATAGGCACTGATCACAGGCTGGTAACTAGGTACAAAATAATAACCATGATGAGCATATGACCATCACAGAGCTGAGTTTTTCTCTTGCAGCTGCTTACATCTCATTCAGTAATGGCTTTTCTTCTGATTTATTTCTTCTGTTTCTCTCTGTCAAGACTCATCCTTTTGTCAGTTTTGTCCCAGGCACAGGCTAAGGCTTGTGCTGATTTTGTCTGGCAGTGAGCATCACTATTCAAATGCAAAATTATGTGCAAATTATGTGCTTCCAGTTACCCAAAATGTCTTCCTGGCCTGTCTGGTTTCTGTAGGCAGTTCACTGCTAAATTACCCTGGGGAGCTGTGAATAGTGTTTTGGCTACCCTTGTACATCAATGTAACCTCGAAAGGTGGTTAAAGCCATAACCCATCTCAAAACAAAGAACTTTTGTGTTCTCTAGATTGAAGGAGTGACCCAGATAAGTGCAGATTGCTAAAACAAGTAGTGTTCCTCCAAGGAAGGGAACTCCATGCACAAGTGAGGATGGTGTCTCTGAGTCAGCAAGGCCATGCAGCATGTCATCATTCCTGGCCTCAGGTGCAGGAGCTGGTGGAGGCCAAGCCATGTGCTGAAGGACAAGAGAGAACTGGCATATGCTGCAGGCAGGAAGGCTGAGAGACAGAAGCAAAGCAACTCTGACAGCCGTGTGGCCTGAGGAGCAGGAACACTTGATAAACCACATAGGTTAATTGTGGGGCAAGCATTTCTACGTGCTTATTTCCTGGGGAAAATGATCATCACCTTGTTATCTTTCCTGTTAGAATTGCTTTCCTAACACCCACTACAGGTGTCTCTGGCTGCCATTTAAAAACTCCTAACAAGAAAAATTTGAGGATGGAGGGTGGAAGAAGGAAATGGGTAGAATTGCCATTTTGGGAAGAAAGTGTTGTGATTAAGGGGCATAGGAAGTGCAGACCAACTTTTTTGTGTGTGCACTTAGCACCTTAAATCCAGGATCTTTGCAAACACTGTTTAACATTCCAAACAAGCCTCTTCCAAGGGTTATCCTACAATTCAGAAACTGAGGCAACAGGATGTTAAAAAATCTTTCCAAAAGTGCAAGTTCTAATCAGGACTGAAAATAGACCCCAGGAGTCCTGCCTCTTAATTCCCTTTTCTGTCCACAGCTCTCTTCGATTTTCTACAAGTGTTTTTTGCTTGAGGTATGCATTAGCTTGCTCTCCTGGACAATTACATTCAGTTGTTAGCAAGCATAACAATATTAAAACAAAATGGCTGGATATCTCTAGAGGTCTACAGGGAAGCACAGGATGCTGCAGTAAGAGCAGCACTATCAGGAATGTGATGAATGTGGTAACTAGGTACGGTGTAATGTAGCACAAGAACCAGCCTTTTAATGGCCCATTAAGAAGAAAAATGACATACAGAAGTTTAGGCTATTTTTGGTTTTCAATAATTGTTTCCTAAGAAAATGTTGCTTTCCACCCAAAGAATCAGTCAAATGTTTTGTTGTGAGTTGTGTGGGATTTAGCTAATAAAAGGGAAGTTACTGACAGGTGTGTGAGTGCAGAACGATAAAACATGTCTCGATCAGAGCTTAAAATATCCAGCAAGTGTCAGCATCCCTCAGTGGTGCTGTACATGGCACGAAGCATCTCTGAGCTGGAGTGCAGAGCCCATGGCATCTGAGCCATGGGTTCCCTTATGCACGCCACCAGAGATTACCTCTGTGCCGTGTTTGCTGTCCCCCTACCCATGCTGGGGATGGGAGGGTCTTCTTGCCCTTTGGAGAAGTGCATTGGGCCTCCTGAGCCCACCAGACCCAGGGATTCAGGTGGGTGCTGGTAATTTGTGGCAGATGGTGGTTATCTGCCACACAATCTGGTGGGCAGGGCAAGCGACCTGTCCTTAACATTGATGAGTCCTGAGGGCACCCAAATTATTTTGCGATCAGAGTTGTGGGGTCTTTCTTCTAGTTTTCACTGCACATGCTAATACTTTTTAACCCTTGTTCTCACATACTCTGGTCATATAAAAATAACTGAATCTTAGTTTCAGATGCTCTTCTTCCCATTTTGCCCTTTATTTTGCTCGCATTTCAGGGAGACAATTCTCAGCATACAGGAGATGCCTCTGGAAAAGTCAGTATTGGTACCTCTTCATAGAATCACAGGATGAATCACGGAATGGTTTGGGTTGGAAGGGACCTTAAAGATCATCTAGTTCCAAGCCACCTGCATGGGCAGGGACACCTCCCACTAGACCAGGGTGCTCAAAGTCCCATCCAACCTGGCCTGGCAGGGACTGGGAAGTCACCATAAGATGTATAGGGAGAGGATATAGATGTGTCTGAAGCAGCTTGTGACACCCTGCAGTGCTGTTGGTATCCTTGGGTTGATGCTCAGAACCTCTATTGAAAAAGCAATACTTTAGATAAATTAGGTGGAACTAATGAGATTGGATATACTGGGAGGTAGAGAGCTATCTAGCTGGGCATCTCAAATGCCCATTGAAAACATAGGCTGGACACATATTTTAATTAAAAGTGTCTTACTTCCTTGGGATTTTATGTGGCTGTAATCAGACCTGCACAAAGGACAAAGCTGGGTAACACCAGCATTTGAGAGGAGAGGAAAAGTATGCAGATATGAAAACTATGAGCTGCAAAAAAGGTAAGAGATCAATAACATGGTGTTTAGTGAAACAAATATAGCGTGATTGAATGTTTCCACTCCATACAATATTTACTGTTGGCAGTAATTTTTTCCAGACACAGGTTAAGGCCTGGAGTTATTCAAAGGCATTTGGGGATACAGTTTCTATGAAAGATGCCTTCCTAAAGTAAAGCTGCATTGATTCAAAGGAAAGGAATAAGCTTTACAGACACAAAAGGAGCAGGGAAATGCTGGTTGAGAAGCAGAACCTCAGAAAAGGATCTGAGGCTGGCAATAGAGTTGTCTCTGGATTAACACTGAATGCTAACCATAAAAGGGAAAATGGCAAAATACCATTTGGTGGAGAAAGGGGCAGAGTTCTCCTCATAATCTGGGGAAGAAAAGTACTGCTTAGCTGTACAGCTCAACACCACTTAGGGCTCAGCATAGCAGCTAAAGGAGGTGAATTATACAGGACAGATTAACTTAAATTGCAAGCTATAAATGTAAGTTAATGTCCTCCACTGAAGGGCAAATGACTGAGGGGACAGGAGCCCAGGGAACAAAAGGTGCTTTTGCCTTTGTGCATTGTATGTCCTGGAACTGTCCTTACCCTGGAAGCTGGTGTTTGATGCTCTGGAGATGGGCTTTCACTTTGTGAGGTACCAGGTGTTCTGAACAGCTACTCTGTCCTGATTTCTAAGTCCTGATCCCATTTAATACCACTCTGATTGGCTTTATGGGATGTATGCATCCTTTTTGTACCTGGTCTTTTTTGCTGTACAAGCTCCAGCTGAGGGCAAGGAGAGGAAAATTATGTCTCACCTCCCCATCAGATGTTAGGCATGTTAAATAACATTCTCTCCTATAGGTAAGAAAGAGAGAGGCAAGTCAAGACCCTGGCACAACTTTAAATTAAAGGAAAGGAGAGAATTATCTCACCTTGAATGGCAAGGGGTTGAAGAGGGCCTCTGTTTTCTTTGGCATGTCCTTCTCTCCCTTTGCCCTTGCCCTCTCTTACCTATGTGCCTTCAACAAAGACAGATGATATTCTGAGCATCATTCCAATCAACGACCTTGGGCTCATTCCAAAGAACAAGAAAATGTAAAAGGTTTGTCACTGTGTTCATACTGCCTAGGGGTAAGACTGAGGGCAGAGTGGGAATAGCTGAGCTGGTGAAAAATGGCTGAGGAGAAACACCCATCTGAGATGGAGAGCAGGGGCCATGCAAGACACGAGTCCAGGGATCTGCTGGTGTTGCTTGGTCCCCCAGGTCAAAATGAAAATTACTGAACTTCATCTACATGAGGGGAAGTCTGATGTAGAACTAGAATTGGTTTAAGTGAGACAGTAAATAGCCTGGGAAAGTCTGTACCAGCTGTGCACTGAGCTTCAAAGGCCAGGGTTCAGCAGTCTCCTTTTACAGATGGGATAAGGTTGAGGGAAATATAAATTACCTCTCAAGTGTGTACGTGCCTGTGCATTCACATCCTTTCACACACATGCATACAAGGACACGTGTGCTGGGGGAGGCATCTGTACCCAGCTCAGAACATCCATTCTTTACAGTGTCCAGGAGGGAGTTAGTAGCTGGTGTCACAGCAGCTGCTACAGAACAATCCAGAACAATTGCAGTACTCTTCTCAGCATAACAAAGTCGTGAATTAAAACCAAACCAAAATCCTCTCCTCTACTAGCACTTCTAGTAACACTTGCTTATTATGGAATACAATTCTAGAAAAGGCAGTTTAATTTTGCTGATTTTTCTACACTCCTAGGGAATATCTGTTTTCAGGCTGTAAGACTTGATTTAGATGAAACAAAATGATGCCAAATGAAAAAAAGTAGAAGTAAAGCATTTAGCTGCTTGCTGGATCCTGCTGCAGTAGTTTGCTTTCATAAAATGGCAGGTACTCCTACAGACAGAAAGGTGCAGTGCAGAGATGATACAAACTAAGATGAATTCACCACATCTCCCCCACTCCTGCTAAGTCAGTAGGGTTCACACTGAGCTCTGGAAGTTGCCATCTATTTTTGTAATTGATTCTGGATATAATACAGAGCATGAAGTATGGGGAGGAGGTTACAAGTCTGATGGAAGGCGCAGGGAACCCTGTTAAGAAATACTCAGACAGTGGAAGCAGAGCTTGAAGACTTTTTTGCCTTGGGAAGAGAAGGGCTCTGACACTGTAGCCAACATGTGTAAGGGGATCAGAAACCTTTCTGTGTGAACAAGGGGTGTTCTGAAAAGGGAGTTGTCAGGCTTTCTGCCCTCGAGGCTGTGGGTTGCAGCATTTCAGTGAGCACAGCCAAGCGATGATGAAACATACTATTTTTATTGCAACAGATGACAAGACAGCTTTTCAGTAGACATTCAATTATTGTACCAGATAGATGGTTGAGCATAAGGGGAAAGTTCTCTTTTTAGACAAAGCTGCTCTTCACTTGGGACTTCTGTAATCAAAAAATGTATTTGTAGCTGCCTGTGCCAGCTTTTTGGATCTACATTGGATTTTCAAAGGTACAGGCTTCTAAAAATATATCAGAGATACTGGACTCTAACATCAGACTAACCTATTGAACATACCTCAGTGTAGGTAAATAATAAACAGGGCCTTTCCAATGCTGTCACCTTCTTAATAGGAGCAGTAAAAAAAATTGTGTTCCTTTTCTGCTAAATTTGTCATCCATCAGTGGCTGCTGGGTGAAATCCACTGGTTATACAAGGAGTGAGAACTCACACTCCCAACATCCCTTCCTCCTCCTCACCCTCCACCTCCCCAGCAGTCTTTTCGAGCTTGCCTTTCACCCTGGGGGCATGCCACTGGCCTGGGGGGACATCCCTCAAAGCCAGAACTCCCTGTGGCTGAGCCCTACATCCACCGCTACCTTCCGCCACTTTGGCATGGGCTGCAGGCTTGAGAGCTGCTTTCAAGCTTCTCTTTAAATTTGGCAGCAGCTCTTCCTGCCACACTGCAGTTGTCTCTGATTCAGAGAGCGATGTTCCCACGCTTTGAAGGCCATCTTGGGATTGCCTGTGCTGTTCCAGGCAGATTCCCTGCTCACCTGATAAGCCACCTCTGCTCTGGAAGAAAGTTCGTTATTGTTGAAAATGAAAGGATTGACCCCTTCCTGGTCACTGTTTAGGTTGAACCTGAAATACCTTGCTCACTTCTGGTAGAGTCATGTTGAGTTGCCAGTTCTCCAGCCTCTGCCCCATGCCAGCATGGCTTCAGTGGTGCCACAACCCAGATACACAAACCGGTTGTCTCATCTGCATGCTGCAGCAGCAAAGAAAGCCAACAGGATGCTGGGCTGCATCAACAAGGGCATCACCAGCAGAGGTAAAGAAGTCATCATCCCGCTCTACTCGACACTTGTCAGGCCACACCAGGAGTATTGCATTCAGTTTTGCTCCCTGCTCTACAAAAAGGATGTAGCCAGGCTGCAGAGGGTCCAGAGAAGGGCCACAAGGATGATCAGAGGACTGGAGGACCTGCCATGTGAAGAGAGGCTGAGAAAACTGGGTTTGTTCAGCCTTGAGAAGACAAGGCTTCGGGGAGACCTTATTACCATGTTCCAGTACTTAAAGGGTGGCTACAAAGAAGATGGAAACTCCCTATTTACAAGGAGTAACATGGAAAATACAAGGGGTAATGGGCACAAGTTGCTCGGGGGAGATTCTGACTGGACACAAGAGGGAAATTTTTCCCCATGAGGACAGTTGAGCATTGGAATAGACTCCCAAGGGAAGTGGTAGATTCCCCCACATTGGACAGTTTTAAGTCTCAGCTTGACAGGGTGCTGAGCCATCTTGTATAAACTATAGTAGTACCTAGAAAGGTTGGACCAGATGATCCCTGAGGTCCCTTCCAACCTGGCATTCTATGATTCTATGATCTGCAGCCACTCTGAAAGACAGTTCAGAGAGTTATGGCTTTAGGTGTCAAAGAAACAAGACTATCTCAGTGTCTCCTGAGGCAGCATTATGGGCAACAGTGTGATGAGCCCCATTTTCTGTTATCTCATAGGTGGCTGTAAAAACAGCATCAGAGGGTTTCTGGTTCATTCTTTCTCAGTGTTGCCTCCAAGTCAGATGTGTTCAGCCTGCAAGTATACATTGCTTTGCATCCCAGTGGCAGGAAGGCACCTCAGAAGGTGGAAACTTTCTCAGTCTGTCTCTGACTGTTACCAGCAATATAATTTCTACTGTTAATACTTAAGTGACCAGATTAGAGAGCCAAATCAGGGTACTGAAAAGCTTAAAGGCTGGTTTGCTGCATTGCTGATTCTACCTCTGTTTATTGCTGCTGAATTAGTTCCTCCAGGCAGAATCTCATGGCGAGTTGTTTTGGATTCTTTCCCATTTAAATACATATATGGGTAAGAGGAAATGGATGGTTTTCCATCCTGCAGAGCAAACCCCTGCCTGCTGAGGGGCCTTTTCTTTCTCTGATATCTAATCCTTTACTTTGGCAAAGTAAAGTATGAGACACTTCTGCAGATCTGATTAAGCTCCAAGTCCCTTTTTAAGTGACAGAAGATCAATACTATTACTGAATCCATTAAACTGTTCTTCACACTTCAGTTGTGCTCTCTCTAGGATATATGAGAAAGAACAGAAGGATATTTTGGCTATTATAGGGAAAATGCATGATAAAGCCTCTTCTCCCATTCCACTCTTTCTCCTTGGGTCCAAGCCACCCACATCTTCGAGGCTCCCCATCCCCTGAATCTGGCTCACAGGCCAGAATTAGCCAGACACCTGGGATGCAGTAGGGACTTTTGTCTTTCAGTGTCTTAAGCCAGTCTTGAATCCATTAGTAGTATCTGGAAGTTCTGCCTTTTGTTTATTCTGATGACAAATGAGCTGAAGTAGGTCTTGTGTGGGACACATTTCTGGTTTAGTTTTTGATTTAGTGCCTGTTTTTTTCCTGGAACACTGAAAGCTTTCACACTCCCTGGATGAGAATCAGAGCACTGCAGCTCTGTGCACATAAATGACAATACAGTTTTGCAGCAGTTTTTGAAGTCTCATATCCATTTTCAAGCCTATGGTTGACCATGTGTGAGGAAAGGATATAACCTGAGGGAAAGGTATGGGTTTTCTTCCCAAGCCAGAGCAAACAGAGGTTTTCTGTGTGTTTTGATGAAGAAAAGAGACTTGCCTCTAGAGCTCCCATACTACAGGCTGGTGGTCCCTGCGCTTCCTGGTATCTTTTTTCAAACAGCCCTCTGAGATAGAGAATCCCCTTGGCATTTAAAAAAACTGCCCCAGAAAGCTTTGGTGTTCACAACATGGCGCGTTTGTTGGGAATGAGCAGGTCTACCCATTCCTCCTGTCAAGAAAAAACACAATTGCTGTGACAAGTCAGTTCCTCCCAGTTGGCACTGGTTACTGCTTCTACACTCCTACAAGAAGGGACAAATACCAGAAAACCTGGGGGCAGTGAATCCCCTTTATCCACCAGAGGTGATCCTTCCAAATCAGATAGTCCCTTGATATCCCAAAGGTTAAAAGCAAAATGTTCTCATAATTCAGAAAATGAAATATGCAACCCGACACACACCCATGCTTGTCTGTGTGGCCTGACATCACCGCCAGCCAACCTGAGAGCTCCATCTCTATCCCGCTCCCCAGAACCACTCTGTAATTATGTCTCATTGTATAGCATTTTTGTTCAACAACTCGCTGGCTGTTTTTCACATCAAATGAATTATTCAGCAGCAGATTGTGTTCTTGTTTCTAACAGCAGCAGCAACAATACTTCATATGCTCATAGAACCGCTTCAAAAGTGTGCTGGGAACATTATTTGCTCAGTTCTTCCACACCCAGCAGTCAAAGATGGGGTAGTTCAATGCAGGGAGAAATGAGGCTCAGCACAGCTCTCTGACATGGACCAAACAAAACAGGGAACTGCAGACCTAGAAGTTGAGCTTCTACTGCTCTACTCAACTTTTCTCCCCCATTGAGGTACTTTTCAGCAATGTAGCCATGTGCCAAATCCTCAGCTACTTTAATCAGCATTATTTCCTTCACTGCCTTGGGGAGATGCCAACATTTGTCTGGATCCAGCCCACATCTTCAGGCTAAGTTCCCATGGACTTCCCATGGGCACTTTACATTTTTTTAGATGTCTTTAAGCTCACTGCTGCCATCAAGAGTGGTGAGTGCTTGGATTGTTTCCTCCTTGGGCAGAACCTGAGCCCCACCCAGCTGGGTTATGAGGACAGGCTGAATTTGTATGTACAACACACTATTCAGTGAAGGTGGACGCTGCATATTTGTGCCTGGCCACTTCACCTGCACTTCAAAGGTACACTTGGAACCTGTGCTTGCCTGAAGCTCTCTCATAGCAGCACACATTACAGGCTTTATGTCATCACTGATGTTCTTGGAGAGTGAGGACCTACCTAATCAGATCCAATTCAAAGCTGTCTTTGTCCTGGAGTTAGATGTTCAGGAGATCACTTACATCACTTCAGTGCCTTCATAAACTTCGTACTTCTTGCAACTTGTGTGGGACATGTTTCTTCAGGAAGCACTGGAACCTGTGCATTCAAAATCCCATGACCAACCAAACCAAGTCCTTTGTTGCACATGCTTCCTACTGTTGGAAAAGAGCAAACAGCAAGCAAATGTCTTTCTGGATGACACTGAGCAACTCACTTCCTGTAAGTACAGCATAAAAGCCTATGCCAAAGAGTATCCAAAACACAATCTTCACTGCAAACTGGACATAGATTAACAATTGCCTTTTTCTCATTTCTGTTCAGCATGTTTTGGTTTTCTGTTCATGGTCAGGTGCATGAGCTGCTAAAAATAAATCAAACCCAGGAGAGCTGGGGATTCAGATCTGTGGGTTGCATTGCATGTGACCTCTGCATAGAAGGTTTTGAAAGAAATATCTACCTTCTGCCTGACTGTGGGATACTGAGGAAAAAACTTGCAGGGTGTGGTGAACACCACATTTGCCCTTGATATTTGTTCCATTGTTCATGATATTCCCATCTTGCTCAGGTGTTATTAATCCTACTTGTTTTGGATGATCTGAATGTGTCTGACTCTGCAAAGTAATCTGAAAGAGCAGAAGGAGTTGCTTTGCTAGGCAAAGTGGGAGTGATGCTTGCAACAGCCTGTGATTCTCAACTGTCAGATACTGTTTTTCTTGGCCTCTAAAGCACTGCAGAGCTTGGGCAGCTGTGGAACTTGTTAGCAATACTACAAAAGTGGAACAGATACATTGATTTCTCCACACCCAAAAGCTGGGACTTTATGCCAACTCTTATTTTTGCTTTGCCTTAAAATTTGACCACATGTATAATTTAAAAAGCAGAGAGACGCAGATCTGTTCTTTCTGTGGAAAAAGAATTATTTCATATTTCCTGGAATCTAATCATTTGTCCATCAAATACAATGCAACTCAGTAAGGAGTGTTGGTGTGCACAGATACAAAGTGATCTGATGGTGACACAGGAGAATAAAAACTGGGATGAGTGAAAGCAGTCTGGGATGAGACTTGAACATGGGTTGATGATGTCCTGCTAGTACAACAAATATATAACTAGACCTATCATATATAGGACTTCTGAAATAATGCTTCTGCTGTCTTGCACTGGAAGGCCACACCTGGAGAACTGTCCTGCTTTCAACATTGAACTCCAATAAAGATGTAAACCACCTGGAAGAAATCCAGAGGGGAGTGAGGAGAACAGCAAAGGAGCCAGAAAAGTTGCTGAGTTGCAGAAATGTTGATAGAAGCTGAAAGATCATAGTCCTAGAGAAGAGCCTTTCATTGCTGCAAAGTAAGAGAATAATTTTTTTTTGTCATCTCTGGTGTAGTTGAAAAAAGAAGTAATTGGTTTAAATTATTGTAAGGTGACTTAGTTTAAGCTTTAGTAAAAAGTCTCTTAACTTTCCATCTATGAAGGCTGTGGTATTATGTCATAGGAGGCTTTTAAGAACAAGTTAGATAAACATCTCTCAGAAGCAGTTTAACTTAATCTGACCTAATTGCCTTAAGGCAATGAGGTAATGCAGATGCTCTTTTGAGGATCTTTTCTAATTCTGTTTTCAGAGTTGTTACTTACCTAGATTTATGGCATGAGATGACATAGCTTGGCTTACTCATTGTGAACAGAGCTGTGGAGTTCCTCCAGGGAATCTGTATTTATACTGGTGATGAGTGAAAAGGAAAGATCCCATCTTCTATTAGACAGCCATCTTTCATTAGTTAACTGAGACCACCTGACATTGCATCACAGAGATGTAAACTTTTGGGATCCCTAGAGCTCCACATCAGTCTCTAGACTAGTAGCAGGTGGGGTGGGAAATGGCTGTCCCAGAACACTGAAAATGAGACGTCTCTCAACAGCAGCATGTATCTTCATAGGAGATGCATTGCTTGCAAAGAAAAACTGAGCTCATATTATAATGGGAACCTATAGTAATGGCACTGTGGGGTTTCTCATTTTTCTATTGATTTGAATTCTGACTGTGTATGCTATAAATTATAAGGATTTTCCTAACTAACAGTGTTGTATTCCCAGCCACTGATCTGAGACTTAAGCCGTGAACTTACCTGTAACCTGCAGATTCAGACCCTGCTCCTGTGTACAGCTTTTCATCGTCTCTCGTATGGAAGTAATCTTCCAGAAACCAGCCAAGACAGAGTAAAGCTTGACTCCCCTTGCTATGGTGGCCCAACACAGCTAATAGGGACTCCAAAGGTAAAATGTTACTTTTCTTCCTTGAGCAAATGGGTATGACAGTGACATCTCTTACTGGTTTTCCCTATGGGGATTACGCTAGACTTTGTGAGCAAGCTGTATTAGCCCCTCGGCATTGCCAATCTGATGTCAAGAGACAAATCTCCCAGTCTGCTGAACAGTAGCTGGAGCTTACCAGGTTGAAGTGAAAACTTAACTTTGGGGTGCTGCCGTGACACGTTGCTTTGGTAATGTTCAAGGTAGGCTTTTCTTTTCCTCAGCCCTTTGATCTTGCAGGGCTGGGGACAAGTGTAGGAAGCCACTAACAAGATAACTATTTTTCTGTGCTGAGATGGAAGCTCAGGCCTGTGTGACACACCAGCAGGCAGCATTGCCTGCAGAAACATGAAGAAGTAGTAAGCTGAGCCCCTCTGAATCATGAGAGCTTAAAAAAACCTCAAGGCTTTTTACAGTTTGCCTGTTTAAGTTTGGAGCCCTTACTACTCAGGCCCTCCAGAGGGACCTTAATAGGCTTGACAGGTGGGCCAATGCCAACCTCATGAAATTCAACAAGGCCAAGTGCAAGGTCCTGCACCTGGGTTAGCACAACCCCAGGCACAAATACAAGCTGGGGGGAGAATGGCTAAAGAGCAGTCCTGAGGAGAAGGACTTTGGGGGTGGTAGTAGATGAGAAACTTGACATAAGCCGCCAGTGTGTGCTCGCAGCCCAGAGGGCCAGCTGCACATCCTGGGCTGCATCAAAAGAAGTGTGGCCAGCAGGGCCAGGGAGGGGATTCTGCCCCTCTGCTTTGGTGAGACCACATCTGGAGTACTGTGTGTAGCTCTGGAGCCCTCATCACAGGAAAGACATGGAGCTGTTGGAGAGGGTCCAGAGAAGGGCCACAAAGATGATCACAGGGCTGGAGCACCTCTGCTATGAAGACAGGCTGAGGGAGTTTGGGCTATTCAGCCTGGAGAAGAGAAGGCTCTGGGGAGACCTTATAGCAGCCTTCCAGTACTTGAAGGGGGCCTATAGGAAAGCTGGGAAGGGGTTTGTTAAGAGAGAAGATAGAGATAGGAGAAGGGGTAATGGTTTTAAACTGAAAGAGGGGAGATTTAGTTTAGATATTAGGAAGAAATTCTTCACTATAAGGGTGGTGAGACACTGGAATAGGTTGCCCAGGGAGGTTGTTGATGTCTCATCCCTGGAGGTTTTTAAGGCCAAGTTGGATGAGGTTTTGTGCAACCTGGTCTACTGGTAGGGGTCCCTGCTCATAGCAGGGGGGTTGGAACTAGATGATCTCTAAGGTCCCTTCCAACCTTAAAAATTCTATGATTTCAAAGGGCTTTTAGAATCAGAGACCTGCCTATACCTCAGGATGACAGTGGAGTCCCAGCACCAAAGACTGGGAGAGTCAAAAACCATGAGAGTTGTTAGCAAAGGGGATATGCCAGTCTGAAGTCAGCCCTGGCTTCATGAGCCACCCCCATAGCTTGAGGAGCAGATGTCAGAGCCTGGCCTCTGGACCACAAACAGGTCACACGTCTGTTCTGCCTGGCCGTTGCCCAGCCCTGACTTCTTGTGAGCATCCTGGCTCAGCCCCTCTATCTTGCCTAGGCAGAAGCCATCTAAAGAACCCTGTGAAAGGGCTTGCATCTTGGCTTGCTGAACTTATTTCAGGGAATGGACTTATGTACTCTCTCTGAGTCAATGCTCAGAGTTTGCCAACAGGCAGCCAGGCCTCAGAGATAACCTACTGAATTCAGCAAGCTGTCAGTTGGATCTGATTCAGCCCCAGCAAGAGACAGGAGACCAGCTCTGCGTGAAGGAATATGCCATTTGCATGTGGCCATATTTCTAACCAGAAGTTTGTAGGAGGTAATATGAAACAGCTGGGGTTTGTCTGATGCCAAAAGATGTGCTGTAACCAAGTACTGCTGCTGTGTGAAGTGAAGGAAGTCTGCAGAGTCTGTAGCTCTATCACCAGCCCTTTTCAGGGAGCTGATACCACAGTTCATACCACAGCATGTGACTTTCCCCTGAGGCTGCTCCAGACCATACTAAGCTACTTTCTTTGGGCTGCCATCCTGAAATGAGAATAACACTGGCAGTCAGACCAGCAGAAAACCATTCATTGTTGGGTAAGAAAGTAAAAATCTTTGTGTCCCCAACTGTAAATCCCCCAGCTCTCTTTGCTAAGCAAAATAAGCGAAATGCTTAGACCATCTCTTTCATTCTGGGTAATCTGAATATGTACTTCTTTTTCCTAGCAGCCGTTAAAATGCATTTTAATTGTCGTATCACATGCTTAGCAACAGTTTCTGTCTAGAACAAGAGTTGAAGATGCCACTGCAGGAGAAACACAGTGTGACTGCATCTGAGTTTCAATTGCTGATCTTCAAACCATTCTATGATTGACAGCAAAAAATCTCCCCCCACCAAACTGGAACAGCAGCCCGCTTTATGGAAAACTTTGGCAAAAGGGATGGAATGTGAAGTCATTGAGAAAATCAAATGCCCTTATCAGACTTGGGAAAAAACCTCTCTTTTGCTTTGTTTCAGGCCTCAAAACAACTCTGTTCCCAAAACACATAATGAAGATGGGTTACCACTTCCAGCTAATACAGGTCTTAAAATGATGGTCCTATGCTTGTTGTCCCCTTCCCCCCACCCTCCTCCACGCTTCTGGCATGTCCTACTTGGCACAAGTCCTCCTTCTGTCACAGATGGGAATCCTTGCTACCAGTTCAGTTTTTTTTTCATTTTTCTACCATATTCCATTCCTCTGTTTCCTCTTTCTCTTGTGTTTCACTTTGTTATGCCTCCCATTCCAAAAAAAACCTTCCTCCACCATGGTGTCAGAGCTTCTGCCAGGCCCTGTGGGTATCTGTGTCTCTTTCTCCTCTGTTCCTCATTTCAAGAGAGTGAAGTGGTCAGTAAAAAGATGTCAGGACTGGTGGAGCTAGAGGAACATGGAGGAACATGGTGGAACATTCCCTGAAGGTGCCAGGAGGGGTGAACTTGGCCAGTGGACTTGGATTTTGTGGCCAGTGGACTTGGATTTGCTGCCAGTGGACTCAGATTATGCAGTTGTGGAAGACCCTGGCACCAGGGGAGGTGACTGTTCCCGAAGCAGCCCGTGACTCTGTGGGAAGCCCGTGTTGGAGCAGCTTGCTCCTGACCTCGTGGGAAGGACTCATGAAGGAGAGGTTCGTGGAGAACTCTCTCCCATGGGAGGGAACCCGTGGGGAAGCAGGGGAGGACTGTAAGGAACTAGCAACAAGACAAGAAGTCACAGCCTGAAGCTGCACCAGAGGAGGTTTAGGTTGGATATTAGGAAGCACTTCCTCACAGAGAGGGTGATCAGACATTTGAATAGACTGCTCAGGGAAGTGGTGGAGGCACCGTCCCTGGATGTGTTCAAGGAAAGGCTGGATGTGGCACTTAGTGCCACGGGCTAGCTGATGTGGTGGTGTTAGGTCATAGGCTGGACTTGATGTTCTTGAAGGTCTTTTCCAGCCTTGGTGATTCCGTGATTCGGTGATTCTGTGAATCCTTCCTGAGGAGGAAGGAGCAGCAGGAACCACCAGACTGTGAACTGACTCTAAACCCCATCCCCTGTCCCCCTGTGCCGCTGGGGGGAAGGAGGGAGAGAAATCAGGAGCAAAGTAATTTGGGCCCGGGCAGAAGGGAGGGGTGGGGTAACGTATGTAAGCCCTGCTCTTTGTGTTGTCTGTGTCCTGTGTGCATCTGATTAGTGTGAAATTAAATTATTATTTTTCCCCAAGGTGAGTCTGTTTTGCCCGTGACCTTAATCAGTGAAGAACCCTCCTTGTCCTTTGTCTGGACCCATGAGCTTCTAGTTGGCCTTTGTCCTCCCCATCCCACAGTGTGTGTGAGGGGGGGAGTTGAGTGAGCGGCCACGGGGCTGTTTCTTTGTTGTGGTGTTAGGCCCAAACCACAACACACTGCACGCACACACACTCACACATGCACAGACAGAGGAATGACTCCATAAATGCTGCAGACAAAGTGACTGGTTGAGGTGATTTAATATTAAATCTAGCTTCTGTTACTAGTAGCCAGGTCTTTTTCATTTCAAAGTGACTTGTTTTTTCTTGGCAGAGCTCTTTGTATAAAGCTTTTCTGTCATTTTTAGTGCTCATATTTTGCATTTGGGATGTCAGTATTTCACTGTAGTTAACACCAAACCTTTACAGTACTGAGGTAAGCTGGGGTCTAAGACAGAAAGTGTAGTTTCATATGAATGACAGTTTTGATTTGTAGCTCTGACAATAGACAAGAGAACATAAGCTCATATGCTTCTGTTAGCTCAGCTCTCAGGAGAAAACAGTATAAGGAATAGAGTACACTGGTGATACACCCTTCCTCTGAGCTCATTCCTGTCGCCCCTGTAGGCTGTAGTGGGCAACAGGGAGCTGCTGTGAGTGTGGTGTGTAACAGGCATCTGGCAACATGTTATCACTGCAGATGTGGTGGCACTACTTGTATGAGGATCTGTGTTGGATCCAGAGCCCCAGCCAAATTCCTCTTCTTATTCCCTAATTCCCTTGCCAGTTCCACCTGGCTAAGTTATAGGTTGTTCCCTCACCAGCGATGGGGAGCTGCCAGAGGGAGCTACGAGCTGGCACAGGCTCATACACCCTGGCAGGCAAAGCGGAGTGAAGGGTAGCCCTGTGGAAGGAAACAAAAGTTGTGGAAGTTAGCTGTTGCAGAGCTGCTGCTATTTATAAAACTTGGCTGGTGATAAAGGAATGAGAGAGGCTGTGGGTAGGGCCTGTGAAGTCAGCTTCTCCTGGAGAGCAGCTTCGTTCACCACGGCTGTGATTGAGTAGTGCTGCACGTGGCCCCTTCGCTGTCCCTGTAACACAACAGATACTTGCCGTAGGATAAGGAGTGAGCCTGAAACCAGGGTAACAAGGTAATTTCCTGGGCACTACATGGTCTCTTATTTCCTGATTCCCCACCACAACCACTGCTGGAAACAACAGCTGTAGGTAGAGCTCTCCTGGCTGAACAGAGTTTGAGCTGGCCCCTTGCTGTGGCAGAAGGAGCATCTGTCTCTGGGAAGCAAAAGTGAGATTTTCTTACCCTCCCTACATCTTTGGTGAACCACTTACACCTCCTTCCACCTTGCAGGCTGCCAAAGTCGTGTATTGCCACAGTTTTCCTTTCATCTTCTTATCAAGTATCTATGAATTTATCTTCCTTAAACTGTAGTTGTGACAGGAGCCAGGAGGGTGTCTTGGCTTTTCATCACCTTCATTGAGGCAGCACCAAGGCTGTTGTTGGTGTGGTAGCACAGTCTGCAGCATGTAGTAACTGAGGAACTCATGAGATGATCAACTCAGAACAATCTCTGGAAACCATTTCATACCAGCTGCAGTGATGCAAGGTCCTACTAATTGGTTATGCAAACACACTGATAGTATTAAGGAACCTGATAATTTACTGCACCCTCCCAAGCATCCCATCTGGCTGGCACATTGACCCACCACTGTTCCTTCTTATTTGAGTAACCCCTGCCCAAGCCTCTACCCAACTATTGTGCAGAGCAAGTAGTTTCACAGTAGAAACTTGGGAAGAGCATCAGTGTGCTTCAGGATGCAGAGGGAAAGATGAATAAATGAGCAGGGAAGAGGGGTAGTCAGCTGGTCCTGTGTGAATTTGGTTTGATTTCCCCAGTGCATGCCATCCCCCTTCCCCTGTCCCTTGGAAAAAGAAAAGAGAAAGGTTATCATCAAGGGATTGAGCTTAAAGAAAACAATGCAGACAAAACCTCTGGAGAGGTGGATACACAAGTCCATGGGACCTGATGAGATGCATCCCAGAGTCCTGAAGGAATTGGCTGATGTAGTTGCCAAGCCACTCTCCATGATATTTGAAAAGTCATGGTAGCCAGGTGAAGTCCCTAGTGGGATGTGGACCTGTTGGAGCATGTCCAGAGGAGGGCAACAAAAATGATCAGAGGGCTGGAGCACCTCTCTTAAGAAAACAGGCTGAGGGAGTTGGGGTTGTTCAGCCTGAAGAAGAGAAGGCTCCAGGGGAACCTTATAGCAACCTTCCAATACCTGAAAGGAGCCTATAAGAAGGCTGGGGAAGACCTGTTCACAAGGGCATGTAATGATAGGACAAGTGGTAATGGTTTTAAGCTAGAGAAGAGTAGATTTAGGTTGGACATTAGGAAAAAGTTACTTAATATGAGGGTGATGGGTCACTGGAACGGGTTGCCTAGAGAAGTGGTGGAGGCCCCATCCCTGGAGACATTCAAGGTCAGGCTTGATGGGGCTCTGAGAAATCTGTTCTAGTTGGAGATGTCCCTGCTTATTGTAGGGGTTTGGACTAGATGATCTTTAGAGGTCCCTTCCAACCCAAGTCATTTCTATGATTCTATCTCACATGAAGCATCGCAAGAACACAGCTACTCCTAGGCCTGCTGGGCTGTAGTTTGGGGAGAACATTTACACAGATGAAACTTGCAGAGAAAGCTAAATGGCTATGCACGGCTAAGGGGGTTGCCCTGCACTCCAGATCCTCCTCTTCATCTTGTGGATTTCTGGGTTCACTAGCAAGTAAGAATAGCCAGACCTTTGCCTTTCTGTCAGTTCTGGAAACCAGTGATACCCTCTTCTTAATTTAAACAAAGACTTCTCCACCCTGTCCTGGCCACTTTTACCAACTGCAATGGTTAACGCATATTTGGAAAAAGCCTGCAGCCAGCATGTGTTTGTCTTCTCCTCGCACTGTAAAAAATGATTGTGCTGGAGGAAGGAAACCTCCCCCTCTTTTGCCCTCTCCAGCTGGCAAATCACCTCTAATCTTGCTGCCCTTTTTCCTGATGTGTATCCTGCCAATTAAAACTGGGCTTTGTTATAAACTGCAAATAATGTGGCTAAGCCTTTGGTCACTTTTTTTCTAGTTCAGTTCTCTTTCTGGGAAAGCTAAACCGAGATGTGCAGCTTGGGTTTGGCTTGTATTTTGCATCCTATGATCAGCTCATTCCTCTCTTATTTCAACCTCAGTTCTTGCTTGCTGTCAGCTTTCCTACTGCACTGCCTGGTATCTGCCATGTAATTTTGTTCCTGTTGTACTGGGCAAATGGGTTCACATCCCTTTGGGCTGGAGACATTTCAGCCCTGCTGGGTACCTGGAGGGGGCCTGAGGTCATTCCCTATGTATGCATGTTGAGGACATACACATACATCACCTGGCTGAGCTAAAGTCTGGTTTGCTTGGTTTGGCTTCCAGGATGTGTGTTCTCACATTGCCATTTGACTGCTCCACAGAAAAAATACCTTCAGTTGTAGTGGACATGACCACCTCCAACAAAGTGTCCTTCTTTGTCTTTCCAACTCCCTATAGCAATGGCTGGGTAACGTGGGTGGGACTGGTGACCTCTGCCCACACCTCCACATCTGGCTGTTAAGGACCACTCACTGGAAAAGGTGTAACTCTATTTAACTATAGAATCTGAAGGGCCTTGTTCTATACATAGGCCTCTTTCTTGGGGGCTTGATACTACGTTCTCCCCTTCATGGTCAATCCTTAGCTCACTTTTCTGTTTCCTGTTAAGGCAGTCCTTGAACAAACCCCCAGTTTTCTCCCTTGGGTATTCTTAAATTCAGTAGTGGCCAGGAGATAAGCTTGCCCATGGTCTCTTAGCTCCTCAGGAGCTGAAGAGCTCCTTGATGTGTTAGATGTCAGATATGCCTTTTCTTTCTTTCTGAAGAAGACAAAGCCTTTTAGGAAGTTTCCAAGGCCCTTCTCTACTCCCCTGATGCATGCAGTAGAAGTGGTGATCTGTCTATACATTTTTCCAACTAGACTGCAAACTCTACTGGGATGTTTGACACTGCAAGGCAGAGCTGGCTACCATGGGGAGAGTGCAGTTCACAGGAGCTCTATTGGCTTTGGTGGCATTGCTGCTGTCTCTCTTGACATGTGGAGGGCCCCCACCTGGAGTTTTTTCTATGTTTTGCTCAAGCTTTGTGCCACTGTGGAAACATACAGCTGCTATATAGCTGGCAAAATGATCCCTGACTCTGTTTTCTCTTTGATGACTTCCCTCCTTCAGCTCCTGGTGTGAGTGTGCACTGCTTGCAGGTACCATCAAGCTATATAAGGACAACCATTTTCTGCAGAAAGTAGGTGCTGTGTAGCACCTGGAGGCTCTCTGAGATCTTTTTGATATGCACATTCATAAACTTCCCACTTTCCCCCACACTTTGCAGTACTCCTCGAGGGAAAGAGACTGAGAACTGAGGAGACTGTATTTTGGAGTCTGCTGTGCCCTTTTGATACTGATGTGTACATGGGACTGATGCAGTGACAGGATGTCAGGGAAGCCATTGCGAGGGCTAAAATTGTTTCCAGACAAAGTGACAGTCCATGGACCTACATATCCAGTGACTGGAAAATGCCCTTTCTCTTACATTAAGGTCATGAGTAACAAGCCTGCCTCTGCTCGCCTGAGCTTTCCTGGGGCAGAGACTGTTTGTGTAGGTGGTGTCCTCTCCTCCTGCATGGCCTGCAGGATGAATTCTCATTCCACTCATAGTGAAGAGACACAGGCAGCTGTGGGATGAACTGTCATGAGCAATATGAAGTATGGGGGCGTCACCTCTAGTTGAATTTGCTGCCTGCTGTGATGTATTTAGGAAATGAAGGATTGTATTTGCCTGACAACCAGAATCTTATTAGCTGTGTGTTTTATACAGTACCAGGAACACCTTACATTCACCCAAGCACAGCTCTGCCTAACCTTTTTTTCTGGTCTAGTTAACAATCACTTACAGAATCTCCTTCACTGGTCCTCTTTGTCTTTAACTCTGTTGTTGTCCTAGCAGCAGCTGTAGCCTCATTTATTGCTTAGACATGCATAGTGGTGGGCAGAGGTGCTTGCTATTTCTAGCACAGAGGTATGAACCATGGGCCATCTGAAGAATATGACTGTGCTGCCTCCAGGATGCAGCCCTTTCCTTCACAGTAGCTGCACAGAGTGTTCCAAATTTTGGGAAGCAGCTGCTTTCCACCAGCCATCTGAGGAACATAAGCTTCTGGTGCCATCCCAGTTAATACAGATTTCACACAAATTATGGAGGTCTTTATCTCTGAGACTTTAATGTCACTTTATGGTGATCTCTTAACCACCCCCAATGTGTGCTGGATGTGTCCCTGAACTAATGAATACTACTTAAGTTTTTTTTAGAGACAATGATAGACATTTGCCTTTTCTCTTGATGTTTCTTTATCAACTCTTTCAAATTTTGGCTAGAGAAAAATGTGGCAAGATACCACATCTGGAATGTAGGATGCTATAGCCAACTGTCTGCAAACACCACGTCTGCTGGGACCACAGCGCACAACACTTGGCTGAACTTTGTTCATCTTTCTGTGTTTCAGTTTCCGTGTTTCAGTTTCCATGTTTCATCTGAAGGCCAAGTGAAGTAGGTCTGGGTATGCTCAATTCACACTGACCACCACGGGATAAGACCATTCATGTACATCCTGCAACTGGGAGCAGGACCCTGTGGGCCACTGATGGGGCTGTCACACTGGAAAAGTGTTTGTGGCACCAACTGATCCCATTACTGGCAGTTTCAGAAAACCACCCTTCAGCCAAGGAGCCTGAGCTCTTAGAAGTGATCAGACTGCTGGAGGGGGTCTAAACAGGCCTTATGGGTTGCTAAAATAGGCTCCAAAGCTGTTGGTCCTGCCCTGTTTGTCAGCAACATGTTCTCCTACAAAAGAAAAAACAGGACACAGGAAGCACTGACACAAGGTGGGAGAATCAAGACCTCAATCCAATGTACTAATAATACTACCACTGTACATCACCGTACTGTTACTTACAAACATTAACTAATACATCCTCACAACACCCCTGCGAGGTAGGGAAGTAGTATTATCCCCAGTGTACAGATGGGGAAACTGAGGCACAGAGAGGCTAAGTGACTTGCCCAAGATCACACAGCAAGGCAGAGCCAAGATAAGAATGGAGACGTCCCATATTTCCCCACTCATGCTGACCCCACTAGACAATGTTTCCTGTATGGACACGGGGAACCCAAGAGGTGCCTTCGAAAAGCAATACCTGGACTTGTTGCCTATGAATAATTTTTATTTGCCTTTAATGAATAATTTCACAGTTTTTCCCTCTGTACACCATACTTTTACAGTCCATCCAGCATTCTGTGGTAGTCCACAGCCTTCTCCTCCAGCACCGGGACAGCTCTGCAGGGGGTTTGTAGGATGCTCTGTGCTTTCATTAAGAGGATGTTTAGAAACAGTTTTCACTGGCATTAGCCTGGGAGCATGTGAGCTCTCACTGGAGACTGATAACACACACTGGAGAAGCAGGCAGAGGGAACTGATGGTAAAAAGGCATTTGCTATCCCCTGTGAAAAGACCAGTGGCTCTCTTGCTTTCTCAGCTCTTCCAAGCTCCAGTGATCTCTCAGAGCAGAAACTGTCTCCAACTTGCCTGGTCAGGAAGTCGTTTTTCCTGGGGGTTGCTTCCCTAAGGGCAATAGGCAGGCAGCTCAGGACCAGAAAGGTCCCCCTGCATTGCTTACTCCAGGTGTGTGACACTGTCTTGGAACATGGCTGGCTGTAGCCATTGTGCTCTCCTGCCACAGGGAAGGGGTGTTACCACGGTTGGCAAGCAGCCATATCCAGCGTCTGAGTCTCTTATTTTTCAAAACTGGGATTCAATGAAGAGCAAAGGAGAGTGGATAGATGAGGAGATGAGGATGAGGCAGAGCAAACAGGAAAATCCACCAAATGGGCTTCTAGGAAGGAAATGTTCCCCCTTGGGCACTTCAGCTGAAGTGTCTTCATTTTCACAAGGCTTCTTTCTCTCTCTGGGAACATCTGCTGAGCTTCATCTCTGTCAGCTGGATGTATCGTATCACATTGGTATCTGCAGAGAAAGAGCACACACATAGACATACAGTGGTTACAACTCCCTGTGAAAGACAGACACACTTCACCTTCATCCTTAGTGCATCATTGGGGAGCAACATGCATGTTCCAGCGCTGCCTGCAGGAACAGCATCAGTCAGAAGGGGCTCTGAACCAACCTCTGCTGCTTTGGTTTGGGAGAACCTGGTCTGATTTGTGCTTACCCCTCCCTGTTGCTCACAATCTTGTCTCACCTGTTTTTTACCTTCTCTCTGATTACTCTTGGTCGGCACAGTTGAATTCACACAGTTGAAAATATTCAGGTCATCCTTGCCTGTTCTTGTGGAATGGCACCTCCATTGGCTTCCCTACCTTCTGTGGCTGCATGCAAACCCCTAAAGACATCTTGCGTATAGTTATGCTCTGATTTTTCACTCTCCTATCCCCTTTACAGCCTATTTCACTCTTCTCACATTGTTCCATGAGTTGAATTGGGAAGAGCATCCTTCATATTAACTTTGTACACTTGATTTCCTTAAATTTCATATTTAGAAGTCCTTTCACTATGACACTCTATCTGCATTTTTGTCCTATGTGATAGGCTGCATACTGCCTTGTCTACTCTGTCTAATGAAGTTCCTAGGGCCAGAGAACCACCACTTCATTCCTGTGGAGAGCTATGAGATTCCAGTAATCTGCAGGTGGTAAGCTGAGCCCTCCTTTTCCTTCCAGTACTTCCAGCACACAGAACATGTGAATTTTAACTCCTGGCCCCAGCAGTGAGGGAACACGTTCACCCTGAAGCACAGGTATGTATCCCCAAACAGACCTGGCGATGGGCAGTCATGGACAGACCTTTCTCAAATCATGTTGATTTACTATCACGAGGGTGACTTTCCCACACACATGGCACCCACCTAGTGGCAAAAGCCACATGCTATCAGAAGCAAGCATGCAAAAAAGTAGCCAATTTCACTTATGTACTGATTGAAAAATGGTTCTTCGCTGACAGCCTTACTCAGCTGGCCAAGCAGGACCAGCTTAGTCCATTTATGTTACTAGATCCTCAGAAACCAATATGAAGTGTGCTGCAGTCCAGTCAGTGGGCAATCTTATCTCCTCCTCATCCAAACAGAAATGTGCCCCACACCAGCTAGGGAAATGAGAAGTACTTGAGCTTTCGAAGAGATGAGCAAATTACTGGTAACACATCCAGCACTAACTAGTGCGAGTATTGCACCCACCAAAGCAGTTGTGGGTGCAAAGTGTCCTTTAAACAGGAGAAGGGGGCATCCCTGTTGTGCCTTCAGCCAGAACTGAAACAGTGGCAGATGACTTGGTTTCCTGTCACACAGAGCTCTACACAAACATTCCATGGGGTAGCAGTGGGCTGTGGCAATGCAGTTGTGACTTCTCAAGCTGTCTCTGGTGAGGTGGGTCTCCCTGCTGAGTCTTCAGCAGGTTTATCATCCTAGTTAGTCCAGAGGGTGGGATTCAGTGATTAAATTACTTGCCCCATTTGGAGCATTCTTATTGACCCAAGAAGTTCTGCTGTTGCACCAGAGTTAGATAAGGTTTACCAGCATCCTGGGCTGTTCATACATGAGCATTTCATACCAGCCTAGCAAATGTTAAAGCAACTTTTTTTAAAAGCAGAGTTGGTTTTACTTGTGCAGTTTCCTGGAGCAAAGAAATTGACTGGGAAGGGGGTGGGGTAGCCCTGAATTTTAGGCCTAAAATAAAATCAGTGCACATGGCAGGCAGGGGGCTAATGCCCAGTGCAAAGGCAGGGCTCAGAACCCCGCCAGGGTCCTGCTAGGCTGCCTGCCCTTCACTGCAGTCTCTCTGCTCTGTGCTCTGCCAGGCTTTGATGGGCTGCAGCCTGGGAAAACGTCCCTGCTGCTGACCTTCCCTCTTTGAACATCTGCCTGGTGCAGGTGACAACCATGTAGGCATGCTAGGAAATAACACCTGCCTGGGCCTGCAGGGACTCAGGAGGGGGCGGAGGTGGGTTCAGTGCATAATTGGGCTCCTTGGCTGGTGGGTAAGGTAGCTACCTGCCCATGGCACAGCTTCCCTCACCTGCCAGATTTCCATGTCCCTGGGAAGCAAGGAACAAAATAAGGTGTAGCCTGATAGAGGATAGGAGATACTCCCATTGTGAGCTAGTCATAAATCTCCTAGGCTGGTTTTGGCATGTTTTCCTTCCTTTTTTAAGGGCCACTGTTTTACCAAAGAGAAACAATGATAGCAGTACTCTGTTTTCAGAAGTGGAACCCTGTCTTTGTCAGGTCTTTTCCATCAAATAATACTGCACCATACTAGCTCTGCCTGCAGAAGTATTTAAAAACTAAATGTAAATGTTAATGAAGAGATGGCTCTCACCTCTCAGTGAGGCAGAAATGATGCCCTTCTGCTGATGTGAGAGTTACAGGTAAGGACAACTCAGATGAGGCATCAGGCCCATACAAAGAGATGCTGGCAAAGCTACAATGAGAACAGGCCTCTGGGCTCTTAGGCCATGCCAGTGTCCTTGTGCAAAGTGACCTCCTACCATTTTAAAGCTCATTTCTGCTCTCCCTGTAGCTTTAGAGCCCAGTCGCTTACCCGCTGTGCAGACACCGTGGCCTGGGTTTTGCTCCCAGGACTTCTGAATTGCAGGTGTTCAGGAAGGCAGCTCATCAGCTCTGCCATGAGCCTGCTCCACAGCAGCACAGGAAATCTGGCTTGTCCGTGCAGTCTGCATGGTGTCCACATGAGAGCTTTCAGCACAGGGCCAGCAGACACTAACTGTGGGTGTTTGGTATTACCAGGCCAGCTGATGGTCCTGTCTCAGTCAGTCCCTACCTTGAAAACATGGCCCCACCAGTGGGAAAGAGTTAAGCAAGACTTGAATGTTACATGTACGTTTGGCTGCTCATGCTGCACCAGGCTCCGGACACGGAGTTCATGGAGGGCAGCATGTCTGCTCTGCACAACTTGCAGCTTCCCTCTCCCTTAGTAAGGAGGGTTATACAATTATCATGTGTTATCTCCATCTGCTATTGTGATTTTTGTTTGGAGGTCACATAAGAAATCAGGCCAAACCCAACCTTCAGCCTAGACAGGCAGTAAATAGCCATAAGGGATTTGCTCTGCTGACAGCCCTTTAAAATAGCAACCCCCTTTGCTAGCTCATTCCTTTTTATGATTTAAAATCTCCCCTACCAAAGAGAAAAAACTGCCAGTGATTTGTGCCAAAATATACCTTATTAGAAAAAAAAAAAAATAACAAGCAACCAAGTGCTTTTACCAGTGAGCCTAGTGAGACCTCAGATAAAGGAAAATAATCCCATCTTGCAGATGGAGACACTGCAAGTGGAGACACTGACTTTTTCCAGGTCTCATAATAATTCTTGATAGTATTACCTCATTCCTACTGCTGTGTTTTAACAGCCACATCCTTTCTTACTGTATGTATTCACTTATTTCCCCCTGAATACCCTTCAAGTTTTTCTATAATCATAAATAAAACAGTAGAACAATAGCCTTGAATGGTCAAACAATAACGAGGAAGAGTCTCTGATGCAGAGCTGAAGGCCAGAACTGTTTTTTGTATACATTAAGGGCCTCTGGGGACACTTTCTGGTATGCTTTTGCAGCAAGCTGTGGTATTTGAAGCTGTCGCTGTTGAATAAATTAGTATTTATTTCAAGGAGCAATAAGGGATACCAAATAAATAGTATCATGGGGGGAGGGGGAAGCACAGAAATACATATTTTAAAAAGGAAGCAAAGTGATTCAGCTAAAAGAACTTTTTCACATCTGAGCTTAGTCAGAACTTCAAGGTTAGGATAACTTATTTTCCACTTTTTTTTTTGCTTGCATAGGCTTCTCCATTTCCTGGTGCTGGCAAGGGCTGAAAGCAGAAGGGCACACTGTAAACTAAAATAGGCTAAACTGAGCTTTTAAGCACATTTGCTCAGGGAGTGTGGGGTGCACAGCTGTGATGTCAGAATGCCCAGAGCCCATGGCCAAGCGTGGCAGATGGGACCAGGCACCCTTCTGGGAGGTGGAAGAGGAAGGACATCCCAGGACACCCCTAAGCGCACCCTGTCTGGTGCTCCTTCAGGACACAGCCACCACAGGGGCCCTGCAGTGCCAGGGCCTGCCGGACACCAAGCACAGCCAGCTCAGCTTCCCTTGCCTCCTCTGGTTCAATGCACATCAGCTCTGGAGTGCTCTGCCAGGGCCCAGGCTCACCCTGTTTCATGCCCAGTTCTCACTCTTCCCTCTCAGGTTCAGGTGGAAGAACTGCCCTGTAGGGTTTTCTTTGCACATGGCCTCCGTCTTGCTTTCTCACGATCCTTTAATTTTTCTTTGATTATTACAAAATTCCTTTCTTTTAGCTGAAAGGGTTTAAACAATAGTGTGGGTCTACCTCTCTACTAGGTGGTTCTTGGAAAAATAAAAGCACCATCTCTGTATCATGGCCTTCTGCTTGCCCTCTAAGGTTGGGTAGGTTAGCATAAAAGTGGTTGCTTGGGCAAGGCTAAGTTGTTTGAATATATAACATCTTCGCTGCCCAGGGAGGTGGTGGAGTCTCCTTTGCTGGAGACATTCAAAACCCGCCTGGACAAGTTCCTGTGTGATGTGTTCTAGGTGACCCTGCCTGGCGGGGGGGTTGGACTAGATGATCTTTCGAGGTCCCTTCCAACCCCTAGGATTCTGTGATTCGCTGACCTAAAATGAATTGCTGGATTTTGACATGTGGATAACAGATAGTTGGCTGATGTCAGGGCAAAAGTTGAAGCATCCTTATGAATACTTTTGTGAGTAAATGTCTGTGTCTCTGATCAGATTACAATACTAACCCTTTACTGGGATGGTGGAAGGCTGTTGGGGATTACAAATAGTCCTGTGACTTTACTATAGGGAAAAAGCTTGTTTTCAAAGAGTCAGAACATACAGGACACTCTTCCCCATCCTGCTTTCTTCTTCAAAAATACTCTAGGGGGGAAAGACAGGCAGGATCCCCTCCACACAGACAGCATCCCAGCAATACTGTCATCTTTCAGGTTGTGCTGCAGCCTCGGTAGTGGTTAATCTTTGGGCACTGCAACCTTGCTGCACTATGAGAGGACGCTTGCAGGGGAAGTACTGCTAAGGATAGAGTGAGTCATATCCATCCCTGTGGAAATCAAAGCCATCAAGTCAGGGACAGGCTAGGTCTCATGAAAAGAAATGCAAAGGCACTCAATACAAAGCCACGTCCCCCCTCCCCCATACCTGTTGGCTGGCGGGATCTCGCCTCTTTCAGGTAGTAGAGGGCCTTGTTGAAGTCACCCAAGTGGTAAAAGGCCACTCCCGAGCGATAGAGCGCCTTGAAGTTCTCACCTTCTTTCTGCAGCACTTTGAGGCAGTACTCCTTGACTCGCTCGTAATTCACCAGCTCGGCCTGGAGGAGGCAGGCTGCAGGGGATGGGGAGAGAGACAGACCGACAGACAGCGAGAGGAATGTTATTGCCGCACTTGTCCCTGCTCCTGCATTCTGTACGGGGGAAGAGAGCAGCTGAGGTGAGGGAAATGACTCAGCCCCGTGATTCAGAAAGGGAGCAGTCATCCGCATTGTTTGCCAAACCCGATTGTTCGCAATTTAAATACCAACCCTTCTATTTTTGGCACTGCAAAGTGAAGGGATTGTGTTTGCTCTGGGGGGAAAGTGGGAGAACGAGAACACCCCTCCGCAGATCAGGAACGTACAGTCTCATGGCAGTGACTGGCTCAGTTTGTAGTAAAATTGCTTCTCAGAGTGAGGGCTGGAGCTCAGCAAAGTACAAAAAGGCAGCCCAACAGCCATCTGACAACGAAAGGAGGGATTAAACTGGATCAAATTTTGCATTTGTCTTAAACTAAGGCTGTTAGATTTACAAATTATATGTAATTGCCTTTTATCCAGGAGGTCCTACATGGAGTTTTGCTATAGGAAACAAGAAGATGCTCTGCTCTGTTGGAGTGTGCTGCTAGCAAACCAGAGGCACCCGGAGCACAGGGAATGGATGTGCTAGGCTGTATGCTTTCTGCAAGGCAAGGTAACACAGGCTCAGCCCGAGAGGTCAGTTCTGCTGACTTCCTAAAGGAAAAGGTAAATACAAAGAAGAAACAGCACACTGAGGACTTTGTGCTGAAGGACAACTGTTGCAGACATGTCAAACAGCTGAAGAAAATTCCCATAGTGGGTTTCCCACAAGTAGGAGTGAAATAAAGAGGAAAGGGCAAGATCCTTGAGACATGCTTTAGAGCCCCATTTGTGGCTTACTCTAGTGCTTACTCTGGTGGGCTAAACCTCATTAGGTGTATTGGGCATTAAGAATGGTTTGAGGAATGCTGACAAGAATGGTGCAGTCACAGGCTCTAGGGAAATGAGGAAAGTTGTACTGTCCACAAGCACACCAGGTGCTGCAACTCAAGGCAGCTTTGGGAATGGCATGAGCTGGGGGAGAGGGAAGGAAGGTAGGATGCCACTGCAAGGATCAGTTCAGAGGCTGGCAATGTCAAGTGCCAGGGCATGGAGAGAAATTTCCCATGCCAGGTGGTGTTACTCAGTGTGTCTCTGGCAAGGAGGAGACTCGCTGCTCCTGGAAATCCAATTTGTCACAGTTCAGGTGTAACCAATGAACAGCCAGATTTCGTTTTTTGCATGGTAACTGCAGCCTGCAGCTGAGAGGATATGATGCTGGGTCAGGAAAATGATACAGTTCTTCATCCCCTTCCCCTACACCTGCACATTTTCTGGATCCCACCTTTACATTTTATGAGCTAGATGACTTCCAGAGATTCCTTCCAACCTAAATTAGTCCAAATCTAAGATGAGTTAACATGGACAGAATACACTCCTAACTCAAATACAAATTTTAAACTTAAATAGCTAACTGGGAACTATCATGGACAGGCTTTTACCAGTAGAAATCTGATGGTACGGATATGTTGAGCAAAGACTGCAGAACTAGCCCCACTGCTGGCAGGTTTGTTTGAGTGACACAGAAATTGCTAACAAAAGCTTTATCCCATTGGCTTTAATGATGGACTCTGAATATATTTTAACAGATCCTGCCATTAAAGTGCATAGGTATTTCAAAGGCACATGGTTGCTCACTATTTGATTGCCAGTTAAAAACCACAGATGTCTCTAAAAGCTTAGCAGCATTTCCTTATCCAGAATTTGTCCCTTCCTCTTTCATAGAATCATAGAATCATACACTGATTTTTCTCTGTTTCTAATGGTGCTTGAAATGACTGTGTCGTGGTTTTATTTATTCTTCAAAGGTATTAAAAATGGCTGTGTAAATTTACTGCTGGCTTCACAGCCCTGGCAATGGGATTGCTTTGTTTACCTGCTGACCAGTAGCATTATGTATAGCAGTGGCAGTAGCTTTGTGCAGGCTGCTAATCTGATCCGGCCTTTCAAATTCTGTGAAACTGCCTTTCAGAGCAACTGGGGGCGGGAGGGGGGGGGAGTTGGATTTCAGCTTCTCTGTTCATTTACTACTTGTTATTTCCAGTTAAGAGTAATAGAAATGATGCTGTGAAAAATGACAGGCAGTCTGTTCATGGATATTAACTCAGTAATTCCGTATCAGACTTGCTTTATGGATTGGTTTAAAAGAAAAAGTCTCCCACATCCTGCTAATTCAAAAGCTGAAATGGGCTTCCAGATATGCAGCTGGGTTCTTTCTGTGAGTCACATTCACAGCAAAGATTCAGCAGGGCATCCCCAGTAACTGGGCAGGCAGCAGAGAGAAGTCAGTACCACATGGCTAGCAAGAGAGACGCGTGTTTATCTGAACCAAGCGAGCAGATGGATGTGCAGGAAACAGTTCTGCTGGAAGAGTTGGCCATTTGGAGAGCCAGTGTTGAAAGCGGCTATTGCCGATGAACCTAGAGGGAGCATCTCCCTTATAAATATTTAGAGGTGTGTGCTTTCAGTTCTTGGTGGATCAAAATGATCTTAATGGACTGTGATTCAGTGTAAGTACCAAGGCTGTTAGTAATTCAGCTTTCAGGGGAGAATTGTTTTGAAAATGTGTTGCTTTCCTAAACAGACGTGTATCTCTGGCTGTGAGTGTCTGTCTGCCACATCAAACACCTCATCACCTTCCTTCTTTGTTCATAACAGGCCCCCATAGAATCCTTCTGAAGAACAGAGCTGACTCAAAGAGACCAAACTGGGAAGTTTATCCAGCTCCTCCTCCTGCTTTCTTGATTTAAAGGGGATTGATTGTAGCACCATCTCTGGTAGCTCTTTGGTGATTAGAAGGGTGCCCTTTATTTGCAGATGCAAACTTGGAGTCACCCATTCCCTGCAGGTCTCATTGTCATTGTAATAAAGCATCTGGTGTCTACATCCCCCCCTGCTCAGAATGTAGGGTGTCCTGCTTCCCTGTAGCTTGTGATAGTTATCATTCTCAATTTGGTAGCTGATTGATTGTGTCAGCTTAACCAATCGGTAACTCCTAATTTTTAAAACTATATCTGTCACATGCTGATGAAGAGTCTCTATCTGCTTTAAAATAAGCTGTTTTGAAACTATGGAGCAAAATGTGCAATGGGGATGAGGAGAAGGTTAATGTTATTAGCTCCAATGGAAGGGACCCTGTCCATCTTGCTTCCCAAGTGACTGTTGATGTTTAAGCAAGGAAATAGGAAGTTTGGCAGTTTTTCATTCATAAGAGGAATGTTAAGCCTAGATTTATAAATTTTAATTTGTGGACTCACCCCATGCCAGCCAATTCCATGAGATGTAACCATTTGAGAGGTGCAGTACCAAACTGGTACCAGCAGATAACTGTACTTTTAGAACTGATTTATGTGGCCCTGCTTGCCACAAAGTTATGCAAAACAAATATTAAAGCACCTGTAAAGCAAAAATACATCTATACCTGTAGCCTTTACCAGTAGCTGTGGTTAGCAATGGTGGGAAGTTGTAACTAAAATCACTGCAGTTGTGGGTTTTGGATTATACTTTACTGCACCCTGAATTAATTTTGAATACCAGAGTATCTTTCAGGAAGATATCTAAGTTCAACAGGTGCCAGAGAGAAAGAATCCATGACAGCCCTTTTATTCTAAAGGTTAATTACTTTCATTGTTTAAGAAACTCCATTATGTTTCTATACTGATTTTTTTGTTCAGCTGTAATTATTAGCCACTGGTGCAATTACTAGCCACACCTTTGCTGCCCTGAAAAGCTTGTGTTTGCTTGTTGCATCTGAGACTCTGATCAAGTCACTCCTTCATCTTCTCTTTCATAGCCTCCATAAAGAAGTGCCTGGAATCTCTGACTAAAAACCTGCGTTTTTTCAGCTTTTCTCAGTTTTATAGCTGTTCTCTGAGCCCTTAAAATGAAGTTCAACTGAAAGTGCTGTCAGAGAGCATCTTACCAGAGAAACCTCTTCCGTGTGAATACCTCTGCAGGTTAGCCCGAAATTTTGGCTTCTAGTTTTGGCTAAGTCAGGAAGTAGGATGTATGGGTTTTAACATGGAGATTTTGAACAGTATCAGGAATTTGGCTTACCTGGTAGCTTTCTCCATGCCAGAACAATCCTCCAGACACAGCTCATACCAGTAGCTGAATTCCCACTGTAGGCAAGGCCCAAGAAGTGTCTGTGTTACAGAACACTTAAAGAGAATGAGCCAAATTACTGTGCAAACAGCATTAGCATATCCCTACCCCGTGGCATGTTCTCTGGGCTCAGCAGTTGTGTTAGTCATAACAGGAATTCCATTTGCTGTTGTTCTGGAAGATGAAAATGCCCTTGCCCTACAGGAATATCTTGGGTTGCAAGTTGGTATTTCACATACTCCCATCATGTTTGCAGTTTGCTGTCACCCAGGTAAGCTAGTGCTGTCTTGTGCCTTCCACTGTAGGAGAGAATCAGCTGCTTATAACTTGGTTGGTCTTTTACGTTTTTGGACTAAAATATTCCATGTGCAATGGGTGGCTTTGATGTCTGCTTTTGGAAAATGTCAGCCAAGACTGTTCCGGAATTTTTGAAAAACGGGCTAGGGAAACATATCTTACTTTTCTCTTGCTAAAGATCCCTGGTGACTGTCTCTTTGGATTTGTCTCATGCCCTCTCATCGTTTGGCTTTGCAAACTGAAATCTGGCAGATATCATTTGTGTCAAGCAGGTGCCTTCTGTTATCCCCAGAGTAATCTATAGCTGGCAAACTGATAACCTTCTGAAAATAAAACGACTACAGTACTGCACACAGTACTGCACTCAGTACTGCACTCAGTAGAGATGCCTTAGAATTTGGTACCCAAATGCACTGAATACTTGGTCCACCCTGGGCACAATCCGATCTAGGAGAAAATGGGGATTTGTAAACTTAGAGAGTGAGAAAACTCTCTTATTAGGTCACTGGTCACAGGAGGAAAGAAGAGCAGAAAGTAGACACCAAACTGAGAGGGGTTGTTTTAGATAAGACAGAGAGGGAGACAGATGTTTGCAAGGGGGTAAAGGCTGGGGCTGAAACACACGTGGGGGCAGAGACACAGAACTGTTGGGGTGGTGAAAGGGGTTTATGAGTAGGGAGTTGAGGTCTATGGAGGAAGAAAAGTCTGGAGGGAGAAGTGGAGTTAAGACTTTGGGACAAGGTGCTAAGGACACAGACAGTGCAGCTAGCCTGTGAAATCCAAGCAAAGGAAACTAGTCTTCCTAGGTGTGTATGAGAGCAGCTCCTCTAGAAGATCACTAACCACAACCACATTCCTGCTCTGAATCCTCTTTTTCTCTGCTGAGTGTACTCGCCAAGGGATACTCACCTGCAGTGCTCAAAGCCAGCCCTTGCAAATATCCCCTGGAGACTGGAGCAGGTGTCCTATGCAAGAACTAACAGGAAGTCCTGTGGTTGAACCACTCTCATATACCCATGCAAAAGGGTCTGAATCCAAATGACCTCTGCTTTCCACCCTTTAGCCTGAAAATCTAGGCAATATTAGACTTGCCTTTCAAAAATGTATCAGTCTATTTGGCCCACTTTCACTGAGGAGTTTACCACAAGTTGGGCAAGGCTAATTAGACTGTTCCAGACAGCCAGTGGTTTAAAAAATCCCCAGCCTGTATTGATTTGTTTAGTTGCAAAGCAGAGGGAAGTAGCTAAACCCTTTACTGCTTAAACGTGATGTGGATATTCACTTTTTACTGTATTTATTCTTGACTCTACCACTGGAGTTTAACAGCCCATGTGGATTATTACTCCTTAGTAAGTGCCAGGTAGTCCAACCACTACCAACTCGAAGTGTATTTCACAAACTGACAGTGTCATTCCCAGAAATAACCACAATTAAGCTCTGCAAAATACTTTGCTTTCTGATATGATTTCACCCTAAGTATAGCAGCCAACAGCTCACTAAGTTGCAGGAAGATGGTGTATATTCTTGCTCTGGTTCTATTTTGGAAAACGCTTGATTGATGCTTTGCTATAACTGCTTCAGGGTTTTACTCAAACATTTGATTAAGACCTTTATATATCATTGAACAGGCTTTGTCTCATATCTTTTTCAGACTCAAAATAATAGGGCAGACTAGAAGAGTCTCATACTTCTGTTCCTTCAGAAGGCTTGGCAGCCTTCATGGTGATACTCTTTCTCAGAAAGGAGAAAACATGATAGCCATAAGTTCTGGTTTGATTAAGTGTTTGGGAAGAAAAATTATTTGGCTATAACAAAAAAAAAAAAAGATAAAGGAAAAATGTTTATGTTTGTCTTGGAATAGACATTGATCTTCTAACCATGCCACCAATGGATGTATCACTAACCTCTGTGTGCTGCAGTCTGTGTAAATGGTGTTTACAACAAGCACATGGAGCTTATGGTGTCCAGTGGAGGAAGTAAAGGGAGCATTTGGATTCAGTGATGGATCCTGTCATTTGGATGCAAACCCTTTTGCATGGGTATATGAGAGTGGTTCAACCACAGGACTTCCTATTAACTCTTGCATAGGACACCTGCTCCAGTCTCCAGGGGATATTTGCAAGGGCTGGCTTTGAGCACTGCAGGTGAGTATCCCTTGGTGAGTACACTCAGCAGAGAAAAAGAGGATTAGGATTTAATGGCTGCATGCAGTTTCACTACAAGTCTGAGACACTAATTAGGGTCTGCCGTTTCCAAACAATCTCTTCCACAAAATATTTATTTTCTTTCTCTATAGTCCAAGCTTGCAAACAAAAAGCATTTTCTGGCTTCTCACCAATAAAAAGCTAATTATAGACAGCATGATAATGTCTGGCAATAATCTAATCAGCTGATTCCTAGTTCCCAGACAACCTTAATGGTATAAAGAGGGAATATCAGAATGAGAGTACAACTTTCCAGACGGTGGTTCTCATTTATTCCTCCCCAGGTACCAAAAAGGCCTAAATATGCCTGTATGTTTCTGCTTGCGGGGAAACGTGTGGAAAATTAAAATCCAAACTGTATGACAGGTTGTCTCTCTCTGTAGGGAGGGATTAATGCTAAATGAGGTGTGGATCCACAAATGTTTGGAGAACCAAAAGAGAGCCACCTCTTCCAAGCTGCCTTCCCTTTCTTCTTCCCTTCCTGCCTTCTCCACCATGCCTTCCTTTCAATACATAGCATGGCCTCCTTCATTTCTCCACTTCTCTTGCATCCTTCATACCTCTTCCAGAAGAAAGACCCTGACTTCACAGTCCCAATTAGCTTTTCCAGGAGGGAGAGACAGTAGTAGTGACTGAAGTAATGCTGATGCTTCCACCACCATGGACGTTAAGAGGCACCTAGCAGTTCTCAGAGGGGCTACTAAGCCTGTGTGTCAGGCTTTTTGTGGCTGGCAGCCCACCCTAGGACCCCACCTACTGCCATCCCTTGGAGTGCACAGGGCTGATAATAAGGAGATAAGTAACAGCTAATGTGAGCTGTCAGAACAAATCTGTTTAACCTCAGTCTGGACAGGATAATCAATCTTGAAGAGAAAGGAAAAACAGTTGATGTTACGTATCTTGGCTTTTACACTAGTCAAATGACAAATTCTAGTGACATTTTCTTAAGCAAATAGAAGAAGAACAGTCTAAATGAATAGATGTAACTCTGTTAACAAAGTGAAAGACAGTATCAAGTAGGGTTGTGCACTGATCTGTCCTAGGCCCCTTGGTATTTGGTATTGTCAATAAAGACCTAAGTGACAGACTACAGACTGCCTTGTCAATTTGCAGATAAAACCAAGATGTCAGGAGCTGGGGTATGCTGGAAGACAGGGGCATAATTCCAGAGGATTCCCATAAGCTGGTGGTGTCCTGATAAAAACAGGATGCAATTACTTGGTGCAAGTGAAAGGTCCTACAATTAGACAGAAAAAAAAAAACAAGTACAGCAGGGGAACAGTTGGTTGGAGAGCAATTCTGCTGAAAAGGATCTGGAGAGTGAAGTAGATCACTATCTGAAGTCAACAAGGCTATACTATTGATGAAGAAAAATGCACAACAGCAGTTTGCAAGACATGTGAGAGTACTGTGTCTCATTTTGGATGCCAGTCTTGGGAGAAAATGTGGGTGGAAACCACAGAGGACTCTGACAATAACAAGAGGTCCAGAGAAGACAGAATATAAGCTCTCAAGAAGTCTATGAGGGAAGATAGGCTAACAGCGTTCATATGTGTAAAAAGAAAAAAAAAAAGCCAATAACAACCTGTAATGCAAAGAAGGGTACAATCAGGATACAATCTGTTCTTCTTGTACTAGGGAAGTAAGAGGAGGGCTTACATTTCAGCTAGGAAGAACTTTCTAGCAGTGAAGAGAGTGAAGCATTGAAAGAGACTGCTTAGGGAAGTTGTGAAGCATCTTAGGTTTGGAAGTGTTTAAGAACAGCTTAAGCAAATGTTACCTGGGATACATGTCATCTGTACCTTTGTACCATGGAAGCGTATGGATACAAGGCTCTTGAATTGCTGTTGAGCTCTGCAGTCCCATTATTGATTGTCTTGTTAACTCTCAGAGCATAAACAATCCTTGATGGCTGCCATTTAGTGCTAATTCCTGTCAGAAGGTCCTATTGGAAGCTGTCAGATCAACATCCTAGCCAGACATGTGAATATGTAAGCACTTAAGTAAGAGCAGACATAGGTAATTTCTACCTTTGCTTTTTATTTATCTTGCCATATTTCAGACTTCTTTAATTTTCAAGAGGGCAGTTCTTCAGAAGCGTTTGTTATTTCTAAATGATTTTTCAGCTACTTTAAGGCAGGTTTGTGGTGATTTATGCTTCTTTTTTGTCACAAAGCTAGTGATATAATACTGCAGTTCTCCCTCAAAGGGCCAATGCTTTGAGAAGCAAGGAATTCCAGCAAACTTGTAATCTGATCCTCATAGCTTCTGTTTTGAAGGAGTATTTTGATCTATCAGTTCCTGTAATCAGTGGTCCTTCAAATCAAAACCAGAGGCTTACTGAAAATTCTTAGCTGTAGTAATATTAAAGAAGTAGTTAAAACCTAGATATCAAGCAAACAAGAGTTGTTTTCTGAAGCCAAAATCTGCCTCCAGCTGTGTACCAGCAAATCTTTATTCTACCAAGATAAAGAGCTTGAGGTGGAGATGATCTTCATACTGCATATTCTGAACTCTGTGCCTTTGATTTTCCCACCCAGGAGAGGTAGGAGCGAAGTCCTAGCAAAGCAAGAGCTTCAGTCAGCTTTAAACTACTTGATCATTTTGTTTGTATAATATCCATAAATGCTAGCTCCTCCTGCAGCCACGTTAGAAGAGATGGAAGTCCCTTCTGTTTGTTTTTGCCAAGGCTGTTATTATTGTTGATCTGCCATGTTAGAATCATAGAATCATAGAATGGTTAAGGTTGGAAGGTTAAATGCCCTGGAGGTTTCCTCTTCTCTGACTTTATCCAGTAATCTTGGACCTGTCTTTATCTTTTAAAATCAGTACTCATCTGGTCCAATCTAGTCCAGTTGATATGACTTTAGATATGTTTGACCTTCAGATCTAATCTTCCAGTTGCTATTTATTCCACTGCCCCTTCCTTGCAGTTTGTTTTTCTTCATCTTGTGTTGCTTCACTCTCTCACTGTGGTACCTTCTCTACCTTGTACCTTTTCCTCCTCTGGCTTCCTGTTGCTATCAACACCCACCAGAGGGATCTGGTCTTTTCAGTCATTTTCACAAGGGAAAAGTACGTAGAATTTTATCAGAGATCAGCAACATCAGATGGTGACAACCATCTGGTAAGTGCCTGGAGTTCAACAGCTGTCCAGCTCTAACAAGTGCTATAAAATATTTTATGATTCTTCCCAGAATGTATTACACACTGAAAATAAGGTCTTAACAGAATGATGTTTTTTGGTTTTGTTTTGTTTTAAACCCATCTGAGACAAGGAGGGGATTTCTGTAAGTAGGGAGATGACTTGGAGGAAGCAATGGATTTCAAGCTGCCTTCTCTACTGAAGGGTAAAGCATCCCTTGCTCATAGTGGTTCAAACAACTGACAGCAGTACTGTGAAATGCAGCTAGAACAGCTTGAAGGCTCTCAAATCAAGCCATGACAGTTGTGCACACCACAACTGCCTCAAGCCTGGCTTACCACAGCATGTTCCATCTGGGATGAAAGCCAGTGCCTGATCCTGTCCCGCACACAGGGCAGGGTGATGTGGCTGCCCAACATCTGCGTGCTGTGCCCTGCGGTGGCTCACAGTTCACCTCACAGGACACAAGGAGCTGACAACTGTGGAGTTGGCTAAGGGGTGGGCAGCAGGCTGTCTCTGGGGCCACCTCCTTGTGTATTCACGCCATGTATAATTGATAGGGACTGAAATGCTTTTGGTTTTTCCTTGAACTCTCCGTAGCTGAAAAGACTCATCTGGCAAGACAGAGAGGTCAAATAGGAAGAGTTCAAGGAAAAACAATAACCCATGCACGTGTTTGATCCAGGTCCAGTGTAGCCCAAAGCCTTTCCATTTTAATGATGTTTTGAAACAGAGAGAAACCTTTATGTCCTCTGTAGGTGGGATGGAGAGGAGAACAAGTGACAGAATCAAAGAGGCAGAGAGGATGCTACATCAACTGTTTTCTAACTAATTGCAGAGAGAGAGGTATAAAACAAAGCTCTTGAAACTATATTTTCCTTAAAAATGCACTAAAACTTACACAGGATCGTTTGTCAGCAACAGTCAGCTAACCCTGGCTGTGTCAGGCTGTGTCAGCTGGCTGAGCTTTGATAGACCATGTAAAGTGAGCTTAACCATCACCCTTTTGTGTAGCTGGGTCTCTGGTGTCCTTGCCTCTTCCCTGCTCTCCGTATATACCATATAAACTTAGAACCATTGGAACATCTGTCCCTCCATCAAATCTAGCTGGCTGACAGGTTTGAAAGGTATTGAGAGGGGACTGACAGGCAGGCCACAGAAAACACACCTGCTTATAATTCATTTCCTTTGGAAATCAGTCTGAAAAAGAATAAACTGAAGACCGGAGGGTTGACTGCATATATTATTTGCTTCAGAAAGTCAAGGTTTGAACCATGCAGGAGCAAACAAACCAGCTCTCTAATAAGATGTCTTCTCTTTAACATAAACTGTGGCAAAGCACTTCAGGTGAAGGTCTTTGTTCATTCCCAAGCCCTTCATAGACCACGTCTGAGTTGTACATGGCTGGCAGTGGAGGACTGAGGTAGGAGTGTGTGTCTGATTTGGAGCATATGGAAGGTAACTTCCACCCTGAGTAGGGAGCTTGTTTTCAGGCACCACAAATGCCCAAAGAGACCAAAATAACAGATGTTGCTGCTTGTGTCCCTTTTCCTACCCGTTGCCTGGTGGCACTGCTCAGGTCCCTTCAGTCATCTTTGCTTCTGCACCTGTGAAATGGGTGTAATTGAGCCTATTCGTTTCCCCTCCTTGCCCCTTCCTTGACCTTCTTTGACCCTCCTTGACTTTCCTTTCTTTTCCTTGCTCTTCCTTGCCCATGCTTTGCCCTCCTTTCCCTGCCTTGCCCTTCCTTTCCCTTCCTTTTCCTTAGACATTAGGACGAAATTCTTCCCTGTGAGGGTGGGTAGACACTGGAACAGGTTGCCCAGGCGAGTTGTGGAGGTCTCATCCCTGGAAGTGTTCAAGGCCAGGCTGGATGGGGCTCTGAGCAACCTGGTCTAGTGGAAGGTGTCCCTGCCAATGCAGGGGGGGGTTGGAGCTAGATGATCTTTAAGGTCCCTTCCAACCCAAACCTTTCTATGATTCTGTGATTGTACTGGGTCAGGCCAGTAATACAACTCTTTGCCTTGATGGTTCCTTTTCAGTTAAGCTAGGGAAGATGAAGATACAGTGTAAGAAATATGTGGTGGTTAAAGAAGCTGAAATGAGTTCTGCTGATGAGTATATTGGTCTGTAAATAGACAGTGTGAAGTTGAAAGGTACTGTTAAAAGGGATGGGAATGACAACGTCATATAAAAAGAACTACAAGACCTGGTGGACTGCAGTAGATTTATTTGGAGTGGAAGTTGGTAATACAAAATATAAGACCATGCTCTTTGGGACTAATAGGAATTTCTGGTAGAATCTGTGAGCTCATGATCTGGAAACAACCTAAGAGGAAAAGTATGTGAATATGCTAGCTGATCACAGGATGACTGTATCATTTATGTGGTATGGCCATGGACAGGGAAATTAAAATCTCAGAGAAGTTTATTCATAAATCCAAACCAGTTAGCAGTGGTTCTCAAGCATGAAAATGTAATATTTGCTTTACAGTTTTTATTCTATTTAATACAGCAGTGAATGTTCTGATTAGTTGTGTGTCTAAGCCTTCTTTTCTGACCTTATTACGTTCTTTAACTCCATGATACCTTCTGGCACTGTACTCCAAGTTAATCAGCCCTGGGTTTTAAAAATTATTTTCTATTAATCTATTAATTTAATTTTCCCCTACCCCAAGAGCAAAGCTCCTGAGCTGCCTCTGTTTGAGCTCCATCACAGTAGTTAGAGAAGGAAAAAAGGAAAATGAATACATTTTCTTTGTACTTCCAATATAGGTGAGGATCTGATGCTGCTCTGACTTCCCTGCAACTTGAACACACTACTGTGTCTTAAGTAATTAATCACTGCAAAGCACTCAAGAGGATAGTAATCTAGGATTTGAATTATGCTACTATTAAAAAAAAAATATGGTGACTAAAGGAGGCTTAACTTTGCACCACACTGTTTGATGAGAAAATCATTGCTACAGACATGGGGCAGAGATGCAGATTTGATTCTTTCTGAAGCACTAGACAAGAAAAAAGGTGCCTTTGCAGAGCTGGACTGACTTATGATGGTTTTCCAGAGTATCGTAAAAGACTCCTCCCTTCATGGTTCTGCTTCTGCAAGATCAACTGGGTGGGGTGATGACATCCCTGGGCAGCTCCTGTTCAGGAGAGGCTACAGCCATTCTATGGGGACCATTCATTCTCTGAAAGAGTGGGTGAAACATAAATCTTTCTGCCCTCTTCCTCTCTGGGAGCTGAAGTGGAGCAGAGGAATGCAAATTCTCACAGCTTCTTCCCTGCATTTGGTGGAAAGATTGTTTTTATATCATAAAGATGCTTTTCATATAAGGGTGAGTTTGTGGATTAGATGGTGATTGTAGGAATAGCACAGCACCCTGTTAGTCATGTCAGCCCAAGAATAGCCAAAGGAAACACTAATGGTCTGACATAGTTTTAAAGTTCCAGACACTTCCTCTGCTTTTGTTTCCAGTAGTAAATTCCCTCTCCCCCACACTTCACTGGGGAATGTGCAGAGCAAAGATACCCCACTGTTTGTTTTGTTTCTCCCCTCCATCTGCTTCAGATAGCAGTAAACAGCTCTGCTGCCTGGAGTCAAAATCTAAGTCTTTCAAGTTGGAAAATACTTAAGATAAGCAGCATCCAACTAGGCTGATTTGAAATCAGTCTTTGCATGTTAGGCTAAGCCTTACATATGCATCAGACAGCAGATTCCCATCACTGTCTGATTAGGTTCTACCAACAGGGCCCTGAACCCTCTTGCTTTACAGAATAAGGTGACCTTGAGCAAGGTAGATACACCTCACTTCAGTTTCCTTAAGTAGGAAATGAGGTGTTTAGATGTCCCTGGTGTTGCCAGGCCACAGTAACCCCAGAAATGTGAAAACTTGACAGTTGTGATCAGGGCATCACAGGAGCTCTGGAATAAAAATTTGAGGAACAGTAGTTTGGTGGCTCTTTGCTGGCTGACCCTGCTGCTCCTTTCCAGCAGCTCCCAGGCAACTAGATGGATGGCTAGACTAGCAGAGTTTTGCTGCCTGCCACTCTGATATGAAAGGAGTTGCTGTTGCCATTGATGCAGAACAATCTACATGACAGTCCCCTAAACTGGAAGCAAGTAAATGCAATGGGCAGTGCTCCTGCTAAAGAAAGAAAGGGAATATTGAGCAGTGGTTAGAAAAGTGTTCACTTTAGTAGGGCAGGAATTTGACTTGTCAAACGTAGATGTAGTGGAGAAGGAGAAATGTTGTAGCTTTGCAACCAATTATTGGTGTCCTACATCCTGAAAGGCTCATGCAGCTCATGTTGTTCTCTCCACCTAGGGATGTGTACGGAGTTTCAGTTCCTGCCTCATTGATGGTACATCTGAGTGAGTATGATGGAGATGTCATTATAAGGTCAGGAGCTTAGGACACAGGACTTGTAAGGCAATTGGGGGTTCTTTGGCAAACAGATCCACAACTTCTAGAGTTGCAAACAGCATGATACAGCTTTTTCCCCTGACTCCTGTTGGGAAGCTGTTGCAGAACTATTCTGGGGTGGTGATTTACACAGCCTAGGGCTTTAAAAATGAGCACATGGTTCTGTAACAGGCAAAGCTGTGATCATGGCTATACAGGACAAACATGTGTTAAAATTCATGTCCCTGATTGGAAGAGTTGGTGATGTATAAAGGGGAATGGCAAACGATGTGAAAGTACGGAATACAGTCACATGCTTGCACATGTTCAGACTGTTGTGAAGAGGTGCTCCTCCTTGTTATAGATGGATAGGTAACCAGCACCAAATGACTGGCTTGCTGTAGGTGTCACAGCAGAGATAGGCCTTGAGGAGAGCCAGGAAGTGAGAGAAGGTCCAGCCTGAACTAATGTACTGCAGGCAAAAGTAGCTCAAAGGAATCAGGCGCACCCCAAGGTGCTGTGGGGCTGAGTACGAGAACAAAGGGGATGAGAGGACCTCACTGGCAGAACAGAGATGGGGAAGCTTGCAAATGGACACAACTTTGTCTGTGAGGTCAAAAAGTCTGATGTGGCTGCATTGCAACTGGGAGAGTGAGTAGAGGAATTCCAATGGGAAAAGGCACGGACTGCATAAGCAGCTTCAAGTCCTGAGCTGAGAGATGTGATGGTAGAACTGGGTACACAGGACAAAGCCAAGGAGAAGCAGATGGTGCTATGCAGCTTATGAGCCTCGGGGCAATGGCGTGTCAAGAATTTTGGAAAGTGGGGAGAATGGAGTGGATTTTGATGCAAAGATCATGACATTAGCTATTGCCCATGGATAGTAACAGATGAGCTCTGGCATGTCAAGCTATGACAGCTAAAGATCATTGCTCCCAGCTGTCGCTTCTGCCACGGGTTATCACAGACAGAAAATGTGACTGTGCCTAATTAATTTTCATGAATTGTCTTAGTATTGTTTCCAGCAGTGTCCTAAAGTCTGAATTACTGTACTGAGACACACATTCTGCTCCAACCCCACGTTCAATGGCTGCCAATGCCTAGGCAAGCATAGAAGAACAGGGTAAGCTACAGTGCCCTACCACTACCTCCCAGTCTCACCCAAGGAGTGCACTCCAGCTGAATCTACCTTCAGCAATTCCAGCAAAGCTTCCAGAAATTGCACTGATTCTACAACCTCTTTTAAAGAGAACAGAATAGTAACCCTCCACACCACCACAAGAAGAGTTACCTGCATTCATCCATCAATGTCCTAAGCTTGCTGTTTCCCATCCAAGATGCAGTGCAGAAATGAACAAAAGGAGAGAGATTCCTGAGCAGCATTAGTAACAACTTTCTAGTTAATGACAGTTAATATCAACTCTTCTTCAAAGCATTTTTAACCCTCAATAGTAGTCACTGGTATGGTCACCTGAGTAAGCTGAAAACAAGATCAATAAACAATTGTCTGCCTTCTATATTGGTTTCTCATCCATGAAGTGAGAGAACAAGGAAGAAAATAAATAGCCAGTAAATTTTCTCAATTTTTCATTACATATTTTCTCCCTTTCTTCATTTTGTTTCCTCAGCTTCATAGTCCTTTGTATGATATTTTCCATAAGATGGCACAATGTCAAGAAGGAACCGGGCCCTGGCAATATTTAGACTGCCCCTTTTATTTATCCTGTTTCCTTTTACTGCTCCTTTCCTCACAACAACCTCTTTTATCAGGTATGCATTAGATCTCATCCTAAAATCCTAATGTGAAAACTTCTGATGACCCTCCATTCTTGGAGCATCAGTTGCACTGCTCAGAGGACGCCAATGAGGAACTGGGGATGTGCTGCTGAACTGATAAGCAGTTGTAGGAGAGAGGCTGGAGAAACAGATCTGGCTAGACATTTCTGGGTCTGAGCCTAAGTGAACAGGAGGAAGAGAAGGATGCTCCACCTGCTGAACCATGCAGAGGTGGCCCAGCTCCCAGAAAACGAGGTAACCATGGAGCTCATGGATGTACTTAGCAGTAGACTGGCAACCAGCTTTCATTTTGACAGTGGGTTTTATTGAACCAGCTGAACCATCTTCAGCACAGCACTGATGGAAACCTGTGGAGGTGTAAGAGGCTGTGACTTATTGTGGCACTTTTACCAGAGGGAACTTTGGGACAGCATTTCAGAAGAGGATGGAGTAAAGCTGGCAGGACGTGGTACCCCAGAACTCTCAGAAAACATACCAGTGTTCTCAAGGTGGAGAACCAGTACTCTTTACGTAAACAAATTAACCACCACTCTGTTCTTAAGGAAGCTTTTTGATTTTTGACATCTCCTGCTTCATCTCCCATGGTGACCTGTAGCTAGACCTGAACAGATCTCAGCTGACCAAGACTGCAGCTCCTCAGGGCAGTCTGGGAAGGGGCTCTATACCTTCACAATAGTCTATGTTTCAGGCAAGTGGTGACAAGGTCAGCCGGCACAGGCTTCTCCTCATGCAAAGGGAATTAAACACGTAGTAGAAATGGCTGCAAAAAAACTCCACCAGAGCCTCAGGTTTTGAAAAGGCTTGGGAAGAATAGTGGTATTTGTAGAGGAAAATGCATCTCCTGCCCCAGCAGAAGAGATGCTGCAGACATGGAGCACAAAGCAAGTTTGGAGGCAGCTTACAATACTTTCTCTTCCTGCCTCCCGCACCCCCTGCCCCCAGCATCTGGATGTATTTCTATCCCATTCTCTCAATGAACTAGGAACTTCTCCCTGAACAGGGACAATTTTATCATGCAAAATAAATGGTAATAGGTAAACACAGAGTATTTCTAAGGAGTAATTCAAGACAAGGGCTTCAAATCCCACTTCTTTCTTAAGTACATGTCAGGGTTTGGGCCTATCACAAAGAAACCACAAGCAGTCATCTGTGTTTAGTCTCTGCTGCAATTGCATGTACCTGGGGCAGTAATTGCATCAGGACTGGAAAACAAGATATTCCCATGCACTCTGGCTGGGCAGATGCATCTAAACCAAGAGTGCCAGGAAACTCCCACCTCAATCAGTGAAAGTGGAGACCACATCCTGCTCTGTTTGCTGCTGTCTCTCTTTCCCACTGCATGGCACGCTTACAGAAGGTGTTTTCTGTTGAAGCAGCACATACAAAAAAGCTTCACATCAAGTAACAACCCAAGACTGCTTTAACACCCACAGCACCATGTGTCCTGGTAGAGTCTGTACTTGTCAACGGCTATATACTGGGATGGGATTTTAGCAGGGACTCCTTGTGAGGAGTCCTAGTGGGTGGTCAGTGGAGACAGTTTTTACCAGCTTTTCTCATGTTTACTTATATTTTTACTTCGATTAAATATTTTTACTTGGATTTCTCATTGGGACTACTCACCAATGTCCGGGCAACTGGTGAAAAGATTTGATGAAGATAATACAGCTGGTTAGCACAGAGAGGGAGGATTACAAACCCAGCTCCCCCAGTTGTCCTGAGTTCTCTCTCTGGTTCAGTTTCTCCTGCCAGGATTAGCTCTAGCATTTCTTCATGCTTAGGGAAAAACCAACAAAGGTTTGCTTATCACACTGCAACATTCTCTCACCAGAACAGCTTAAAACTATGCTTACCCTTAGCATTCTGCTGCTGTGGAATGACCAGGACTTGTTTCTCTCTGCAGAGGAGACATAGTCCTTTGATCCTGAAAACTTTTAGGCAGTAATGCTGGAATAAAATGGTCTTAGTGTTTAATGAGAGTAAGGGTTGCATTTGTAGTAAGTAAATGACCCCTACCTACATACAGTACATAAAGCATTTAAGCTTCTTCTAGGTCAAAGATGCTATAGGAGTGGAAAGGAGACTGAGACCTGAGGGATATTAGGACAGTTTGCCGTTCCGCAGGCATTCTTCATACATGCAGCTTCTTTTAAAAGAACACAAACCACTGACTTGGGGGAAACCAATCTCATCATGAGGATGAGATTGTTCTTCACTTTTCAATAGGGCTGAGAGAGGCAAAAAGAGGTCAAGTGACTTCCTCAAGGTCAGAGACCATCAGTGAGTCATAAAGAGAGGACTGTTTGCCTTACAGCCCTGCATTCATTCTGCAAGGCTCTATGTTGTTGGGAGGCTTTTTCTTTGCTTACCCTAGCAACTTCTGGGAGCCTCAACCATGGTGCTGCTCTTGCATCTGGTGACATTTATCAGAGAAACTTCTGGTAAAATGAAGGGGTATTGTCAGGCCCATGCAAGAACATAGCAGCACTGGATTTTGCAGATGTGAGAGGGAGTCCCTTTAAGGCAAAACTCTTGGAGCTTAAACTGAAGCCCAGTTAGTAGCTTAGTGCAAGAAAAATGAGCAGCACTGCCAAAGGCAAGCAGTGAAAATCCTAGGCCGATTTAAAATAAAATAAAATAAACCACAAGAATTTAAAACCCAGCAGATTTGAGATCCTTTGAAACAGGCTAAATAGTTTAGGTTGTGGGGGTGCCACACAGCTCCACAACAGGGAACTTTAGAAAACACACCAAATACTGTGGGGCTTTGATTAAATACAAGAGTTGGCCACCGCACCTTGCAGCATGAGAATTCCCTGTTGAAGGTGCTCTATAAAAGAAGTGAAGCTAAACATGAATCTGTGTGCATGTTTGTGCTTAAATTCACATTCTGCAAGGCAATACAGGCACTGACAACAGTGTAGTGTTTGCCCACATGTTCTTATTCCTGTGATGAGTTGGATTAAAAAAAACCAAAAAACCCCAGCTTTTACCCATGACATTGTTGCAAATCCCTTTTGGATGTCTATTTCTCACCTGCTTATTTGTCTAAGTGCATATTAATCTGTAGTTGAAACTCTCCTATGACTGGTATGCTGCATCTAAACAAGTAACTGTGAGTGCATGCATCTCTATTTGTGATGCAAAACATCTCTGACAGGTGGATATGTGGTGGCCACATGAAAAATGACACTGCAAAAGCAAGGTGGGCTTCTTAAATGCTAACCTTAGAGAGTAAGCGGAGGTGCTAAAAGAACTTGATAATAAGGACACTCAGATGACAGCTGCTAATGCTACTGGGTATAAATCAGAGCCAAGTGAAAAACTGCCTTCTCTAGAACTAGGATGTACTGCTGTTATGTTTTCTGCACTATGCAGATTTATTAATCTTAAAAATCAGCTCTAGGCACCCATTCAGTGCTCAGAAGCAAAACTCCCTGCATCTGCTCTCCTCCCCATGTTGAATACCACTGACCTCAACTCTAACAGTATGCCACTGGTGCCTTTGCTAGGGCCCAAAGTGTAAAGAAACTGGTGGCTTCTGCTGCACCACACTTAGAAAATAAAGTCTCACTGCTGCATCTCTTGAAGTTGCAATTAGAAAGGTATACTAATTATTATGATAATTCTGGGGAAAGTCTTTCCCCAAGGCTTCTGTTCAGACATGAATTCACAGATGCTGCTGCTGCTAGAATGGGAGCTCTGGAACTGGGCTAGGAGTAGCAACATCACCATTCCAGTTTAACTGCACACTCCCCTCTCCAACATGCAGGGCTTTTCTTTAAAATTGCTTGCAGACAGCCTAGCAGACAGGCACGAAGCTACACATTTCTAAGACAAATGCTGTTTTCTGCTCTGTGCATGCCACCTACTGAAAACATGTGACAACTGGCTATGCAAAATGACACCTTGACCTGCTGTGAGGTTATCCCAGGAAAAGCACTGCTTGCAACTCCAGGGTTAATTATACTCATCTCCTCCCATGTTCACACTGGTTAAATTTAGAAAAAAATCTGTTCAAACCTAGGTTAAAGTTGGAGCATGTTTCTCACACTGTCTGATTGCTATTACTGACAAGAATCAAATACAACCAACAGTGAAAAAAATTCCCCACAAAAACCTGAAACAGTAAATAAATGAGCTGGGCAATGACCATTAGGCGGGACAACTCCGTCAGCAGGAGCAGACACACTTCTAGCAAGTGGAACTTGTATACTCAGCAGAAAGGGCAACAGAAGCAAATCGCATCCCTCCTTCCCAATTCATTTACCTTCTACCTTCCACATCTCATTTGTATCTAGCAGAGATGGTGCCTATGAGTACTTTTTCAAGCCCAGGAACTCGTGAAGCTATATTGTTCAGAGTACTAGGGGCTCTTTTTATAACACTGCCAGTCTAAACGATTCTTGCCAAATACAATGAATTTTAATAAACCTGTGAACAGAAATATAGAAAGAGACAAAATTACAGCTGTGCAAATATGGTATTGCTCTGGAATCTCACCTGCCTTTCCCTCTATGTGATTTCAACAGGCTTCTGAAGGAAGAGCATTTGAAAACATGATGAAAGGGGGCTAAATTGTGCCCCCCATTACATCCCAAAAGCCATATTGAGTCTAAGAGATTGGCATAGATTCAAGACAAGTGAAGATTCTGGCTTGGTGTTTCAAACCATTTGCTTTATTTGGCATATTTTTTAGCACTAGTCTATAGGAAACAAAGATAACCTACTCTGTCTAGAAAGCCAAAAAACAAGTCATGGTGACAAATGACACACTAAGGTTCTGTTTTCTGCCATTTTTCTCCACAATATACAGGATAACAAGTGACCCTTCATACTTCTGAAAAACAGCAGAGCTTTATTAACACTGTCATTTTGTGCATCCTGTTCAGGCTATAAACACTCACTTCCCTGTATGTACCTAGGCACAAGTTTTTTGTTTGAGAGATGCTTTCAGGCTTGGTGAGCAAAAATCCATGCGCTGCTAAGGACCAAAAATAACGACAGATCCTGCAGTTCTTGCTTGGGTAAAGCTTGAAGTCAACAGGAGTTCTGTCTCTGTAAGGACTTCAAAATCAGACTACAAAGTAGTTAAACCCCCGACCCCTCTCCTCCATCTTTCTGCAGCACTTCCAAACAGATGGCAGGGACCAAAGGGAGTGATGATCGAATGTCTGCTGACCACAGTGGCGGCTACAAAATCAGTACAATATTTGTTTTCAATTCCCATTGCTAAGAAACCCAAAAATTATTGTTATATCTAGTACTATTTGTAGCTACTGCAGCAGCACCCAAACCCTTCCCTTTCCTTACATCAAATGTGGTAGGAGTCCCTCTCTGTAATAGTGTTAAGTATGGGCACGAGAACTGGAGCTGTGGTGAAGAGACTGAAGGACATCTCGGGCTGAGGGAAAAACGCCGGTTCATGAACCTCAATGTAAGTCTGAGCATCCCACATACGCACCGCTGCCTCCTCACCTGTCTCCGGGGGAACAGGACACGGGGCTTGAGCGGTCGCGGCCGGGGAAGGGCTGGCGGGCGGCGGGGCTGCAGAGGAGCCCCGGAGCAAGGAGCGCCTGGCTATGCGCCCCCTCCTCAGCGCTGCCCACGGCAGTCGGGTAGCGCTGGGCACCGAGCCCCGCACCGGCAGCACCTCTGTGCCAAACGGGAGGACGGAAATGAAAATGGAAGGCGACGGAAAGGAAAGGAGATGAAACGGGCAGAGAAGCGAGGCAGTGCTTTTTTTGCGGAGGGGAAGGGAGGTGTGGGCGGCGAAGGTGGGGGGTCCCCGCCGCCCCGCGCCCCGCGCCCCCGCTGACCTGCCAGGCTGTTGTAGCAGTCAACCTCGATGGCCTCCACCGCCCGCCGCTGCTCCTCGCTCAGCCCCGCGGCGGCGGCAGCAGGGCGCTGCCCGGGCGGCTCCTGGCTCAGCAGCAGCAGCAGCGCCTTAAGCTCCAGCAGGGCGCGGTGGTACTTGCCGATGGCCTCCCGGAATTTCTTGTCCTTGTAGCACTGCGCCCCTTCGCTCTTGAAATCCAGCGCCCGCCCGATCAGCTCGCCCGGCTCGGCGCTGCCCGTCGCCGCCGCCCGCGGCTGGGCTCCCCCCGCGGAGCCGTGCCCATCGCCCGCCCCGCGGCCGCCGGCGTTCAGCTTCCCCGCCGCCGGGCTCGCCCTCTCCATGGCCGCGGCGCCGCCCGCCTCCCGCGCCGCCCTACGCGGGCGATGCCGCGGCTCCCGCCGCCGCGCTCCCGGCCTTGCCCCCGCACCGCGCCCCGGCTCCGCCACTCGCTCCCATCCTCCGGCGGCCGCCGCGCCTCCGCCCCCGCCCCGCAGCCCGTGGGGCGCCCGCCCCCGCCCGCCCCCGTCGCCCGTCGCCCGTCGCCCGCCGCGGCCTCCACCGCCCCCCCCACCGCCACCACCCCCGTCCAGCGCAGCGCGGAGCGGCGGGGGCGAGGCCGAGGTGTGGGGATGCTCCGGTTCTGCTCCCCGCTCTCCGCGCTAGCCCAGCGAAGGGCGAGTGGGTGCCCGGGTCCTCTGCTCCCCAAACTGACCATCCCCACAGACCACTCCACCCCCCCACACCCCCCCGCTCTCCCTCAGACTGGGCTCCTTCCAGCCCCAAGTGGCTGAGTCCCTTCCCCTCCCTGTGCCTTGCCCTCCTGCACCTTAGGGTCTCACGTCCCTGTCTGCAGGCTGGGATCCCACGTCCCTCTCCTCCTTTCACCTCCTCACCCCGATTTCCCTGCTCCCTCACCTCTTCCAGGTCCCACCAGTGGCCATCCAGCACCTCCACCTGCTCATGGTCCCTCAAGGTGTTTTGGTGTGTGTACCCTCTATCATTGGACAAGTAAGTGTGCCAGGCAAACAAGCCTGCTTTGTCCTCTGCATCAGGGCAGCAAAAGCGAAGGCCGGGCAACTACCTGGCATCAGCCACTTGGGGATTTTGATTTTCCTGAATCAGGTTTTCCTGCGTGCTTGCTGAAAAATGGGTCGATGCTCACTGATGCCTGGAACATTGCCTGGTTTGGGGGTATAAGTGGGGAGTGCCTCTCCTCTTGCAGACAAACAGCACTGCTGTCAGCACCAGACTGTGCTTTATCAGGCCAAACACCGCGTCTGCATTGTGCATTAAAGCATTTTGATGTATTTTGGGTGCATTGTTGTTCCAAGATATTTTGTAGGTCATACCTCATGCTTAAAAATTAGAAGATGGATGAAAATATAGTGGGATTTTTTTCCCCTCAATAATGTATTGGAAAGTGCCTTTTCATTACCTATGTCATTTTTACATAGCAAAGCTGCAGCTGTGGTACAATGTGTTCAAGTTCCCTCTGCAACCAGGAGGACATTTTAGAATGGAGACTCGAGTTTAGCTTTGAGAACTGTTCAGCCTAGTGTGGTGGCATGAGGTGGTGCAGTGCTGGGCAAACTGGGATAGCTGTGCAGCACAGCTCCATGTAAAGGCATTAATGCTGGTCTGAAACTGGTGCCTGGATAATCCCCTGTTAGCAGGACTAGTAAGTTGGGCTTTATGTGTTGGTAATGTGAGTCTATCGCTGCTAGGCTTCTGGACCTCACTGAGGTGGTGGTCACAATGTGGTACAGACATACATCTACTCACTTGAATCCAAGAGCCCTAAGGAGAAGCAAATAGTATCATACTTGTGATAGAAGTATAATTTTGAAAATAATTGTGTGAGAGAAATCAAAGCTAAGATACTCAGCCATGATTACATGATTTCAAGTGCTTTGATTTCCCGGTGCCCAACTAAACACACCTTCATGAAATCTTACGTTATGAAAATGGACAATGGATGCTCGGCATTTTCAAGTACCTCAAGACAAGAATAAGATAAGTTATGCACAAATCTTGCTCAAAGTATGCATGATCTAGAAATCAGGAAATCCTGGGGGGTGTGGGTGGTGGTGGATATTAGTCACAGAAGCTAGAGTGGAATTGATGTGTGGAACATAAAAATGAAGGAAGGAAAATTCTTGCTTGGTCATTTTTTAATCTGTCTGCTAGTCATATTGCACAAAGTAAGTTCAAGTAACTTGAGAGGTTTCATTGTACCGTTATTGATTACTGTTCAGGAGAATTCACAAGGACAATGTATGCCTCTTGTGCTGGAACACTGACTTTGCCAGAGGAAAGGAGATTGCCACAGAGGATTAATTTCTCAGATCTGAACAGCTGCAGAAGCAATTGAATAAGAGACTGGTCTCTTGGAGGGTGATGTGGCAAAGTGAGATTGGGAGATGACGTTGCTTCCCTCATCGTGAGTTTGCCTGAGCCCATGGATGTACATGGTGTAGGGACCACTGAGACACAGGTCACTTTTCCTTCTCTCCTCCCCTGTGCATTAGCCTTAAAGGAATCTTTGAGATTTCTTCCTTTGGTCACTGGTCATCAGTGGATGACTGAAACAAGCTCTGCAAAGATTAAGTTTTCTTACAGAACAGTAAGGAGTGGGTGCAGATCTTGTCAGAAAAGGTAAACCGGATGCTCCTTGCTTTATGAACTATACTGAATATGCTGGGCTGTGGTTTTGTTACAAATATTGCCTTAGCATCCAAATGAGTTTTACATCTTGCAGTTCTTCCAGAAATGTCCAAGCTCTCTTCCTGACAGATTGCTGGTGAACATGAAGAGGAAAGTCACAACTGTGTAAATCCCAAAATAGATGGTAACAGAAGTGTCTGAATGATTGCTGTTTGTTGGCCAACTTAGAATCTGTGTTGATACCAAACAATATCCCTCAGCTGAGAGGTGGATCTCTCAGCCAGAAAATTTAAAGCTGCCATAAGATTTGTGCAGGATGACTGGCAAAGGTCAGTTTAGCCCATTGGTTCCTTCCTCCTAGAGAGGAGCTAAGTGATGTATTGGCTGCACAAAAATATTTGAGAAGCATCACAATGTCACTCATCAGGTCACTACGTAGACCGTTGTTGTAAGGAACTGATTTTGTTTATTTTTCCAAAGGAATGTGGTCTGTGAGGTAAAACATGAGAAGCTATTGCCTTCCCAAGTCTGACAAGATTTGTACTTGAAAATACCTCATAATTCATTTAATGTATGATGTGACATCCAGATCCAGATTTCAGCTGCCTGGACCCACTAGACTCCCCATACAGCCTTGCAGATGGTTAACACCTGTAATGATATCCAACTTGAACACCTGACAGGAATCTGAAAGCATCAGAAAGAGCAGATTTATAAATTATATAGATACACTGGACTGTGAAATAAGGCATACATTCAGGTAACATTAAGCCAGTTTGCAGTCATTATCAGTGTGCCATGAGATGAGATCATGGTATTGGTCAGTATTAGCTGCGCTTGTCGTTCGTCCAACGGTGAGATTTTTTGTCTGTAGAAGCAGGAGGTGCTTATCTGTCTCGTTTTGTAACAGTTGGGGTGTGCCTCTCTGTCTGGATGCCCCTAGGTGCTGTGAGTGTCTAAAACTGCCTCGTAGTGCCTGTCTGTCCTCCTCCCCACTGAGGGTTCCTTAGCACATTCAAAAACGTTCCCTTGCATCGCTCAATTATTATTACTATTATACAGCTGTCACATGCTTCATAGTGATATTTTAGGATCTGTGACTCACTAAACCATATTTCCCTGCTTACAGCCTACCTGAAGAAAGTGGTCTCTGTGGGGTCCTGTTCGCAGTGGGGACATGTGGTCTTGGGTGAAGCTATAGATACTGAGAAAGATACCAGACATATATCTGTGAGATCTTCAGACCTTCCTCTAGCTGCGATCATTTCTGTCTGTGCAACAGGGTGATTAATTTATAGACAGATGTGGGACAGATTCCTCTCATTTCAGGACAGTGCTATAAGGAAGCTGAAAAGGCTTCTGAGGGGAGTGAAGGAGGCTGGGCACTTGGGCTCTGGTGATGCATTTTTCTAGCCAGATGTGAATTTGCTGCAGCATTTATGCTATTGGGTGAGATTTTTACAAATGGAAACTTTAAGGGCCACTATGAGGACACAAGTCTGTATATATTGAAAAACAGATACAAATTTGGAAAGCAGTTTAGGCTGTAAGGCCTCAGTCCAACTCTTCTTGTGCATTCGTTGGCATCGGTGGCACCTTTGGCCATATCAGAATTGTTTCATCAAGTCCTTTATGAATACTCCTAGAGGCAAACCAGAAGCCTCACCCCTTTCTAAATGGGCCAAAACCAGATTGTGATGAAAATGGTGTCAAGCCCTTGTGGAGAGGAGACGAGATCCCTCACTGCCTCCATTCAGCTGGAAAGAGAACTCCCAAGCTGCAGTGAGCTTCAAGCATACACAGCTGCTGCTGCTACAGTCTGTCACCAGCTAGGTCAATCATCCATTATTTATTTCCAAATCGTATGTAAAGCTCTGCACCATGGCCTTTAGCCCATGAACAGGGAAAAGAAGAGACAGAGCTTCTGAAAGACCTGGGAAAACAAAAGCAGAGAGGCCAATGAAATCCTTTGCTTGGGAGATTGTCTTACGTAGTTATATCCAAGGAAGAGAGGAAATGGAAATAAAATCATATGCAAGAAAAGGTTGCCACCTTTGTAAAAATTCCTTTGATCTCTCCATATCATTTGTTGTAGCTGCAATTTCTTTTAGCACAAGAGATCCTTTGTTTAAAAGTGTTTATCAAATGGCGAGACACTTCACTTAAAGAATATTGTGAATGTGTTTTTGTCCATAGTCCTGGTTGTGTGATCAGTTAGTTGATCCTGCTGGGCTGTTTCATGCCTGCTAATTGCCTGGTTGAGAACAGTTAATCAGGACTACTGTGAATTTACCAGGAATAGTATGCAATGAAGGAAGAACAGTCAGCAGAAATGTTTGCAAAATAAGGCAGAGTGGGCCATTCCTTGAGCATGTGTGTGAGAAGCATCTTTGTCACAGAAATGTTTGCTGATAAAGAATATTAAGAGGTAGATGGTTAAACAGAATAGCTATTCAGAATTAAAATGACTGTTCCAAATTCTGTTTTTAACATACTGGATTCTTTCTTTCTTCTTCATAAAGATGATAGCAAATTGCTAGCTAAGAGGCTTAGCCATGGTGGCTGAAGGAGCCAGGATGGGCCAAATCAAAACCATTTATCATTATTCTCAGTGTTTGTTTTGCACTTTAATTAAAAATGAGTACTCCGATTTGCAGATGGGTTGCACTGTAAGAGAATGCTGCTGACAAAGTTTGAGAAACACTTTTAATCTCTTAATATTCGTTGTTGACAGCCCATCTGCAGATTTGGGAAAGAAATGATCCACATCTCTCTTATCAGGCACATAGTGAGAATTGCAAAATAGGCACTCCTATCTCTTCCAGACATAATTTTTCCTCTATCTTATCTACCAGCATCCAAGGCTGTCCTAATTCTGTGGGCACATCTACACCAGGTGAAGGAGCATGGTGTGAGGTTTTTGAGTTAGCAGCAACCTAAATCTGACTTAGGAACAATGCTTTTACTGAGACCCTAGGGAAGCAGACCCTCACTTTGTCATCCCAGTTACTACTGCCCCAATGGAACTACTACTGCAGAACTGCTTAATGCTCTGTATAGACTCCAGGTACAGCATGTCAGCTGCTCCACCACAACTGGCAGGGTGCCTGCTCTGACCCTTTGTGAAGTTGAAGACACTCATTCCTGTAACACTGAAAGACTGCATATTGTGCAGCATTAGTGGGCAATAAAAGACTGAACAGAAACAGTTACCACAGGGCTGCTCATGTCTGCCATCCTCTTACTGCCCAGGTAAATGGCAGGTAGGTCAAGGTTAGTAAAGAACACTTAACTCCACGAAGTGGACCAACTGACACTTGGCATTCAAAGCTGTACAGGACTGTGGAGTAAGTCACTCAGGTTTGAGTCCAATGAGACAGCATGTGAGTATAACTGGAAACTGAATTACTGAACAACATAAAAATAAACCTAAAATGCACTGAGTCCCCATGAATCTTGAATTGCTGGCATTCAGAAGAGAAACTCCATCCAGTGACCACCGGCAGTAAAGCCTGCTTGGTTTCTGCATCCATATTAGGCCTATTACCTAGTCATGCTTATACTTTCAGGATCAAGTCATGATTGGAACTGCACTCCAGACTATATGCATATGTATCATGACTTGCCCATTACCTACATAACTACCACCAGCACCATTGGTTTGAACTCACACGTATGGCTGTAACTCTCATTCAGCTGAATTCTTCCATGGTAACAAATAGACACACATCAAATGTGCATCTCACTACCCCTAAGCTTGAAAAAATATCTCCCTCTCTCAGTTTTGTGCCTCAATCTCTGTTTATGAGACTAAAAATGAAGCGCGGGAGCAAATGGGGACACTTGTGCTTCTAATTGCCTGCTTTGTGTGACAGCCAGATAGTGCGAGGCACAGCTATTCCCAACCCATCTTACAGCTGAACTGCAAGAGGAAAACTGTGAGCACTTATTTTGCAGAGCAAGCAGCCCTTCTAGAGGAGTGGCTGCCTTTTTAATATCTGTCCCAGTGACATGCAAAAGAGTTAAGATCTCACAGGCAGAGCTGTCTGGAAAGTTCCTCTTTTGGCTACATCTTTGAAAGCCTGGACTTACATGAATTGTCTCACATGTGACATCTGTTTTTATTGACATGCCTCTAAGTTGAAGATTCAATGCCTACCAACTCTGTTGTGCCTGATGGATACCAAACCCTGGCCTCTGGGAAGGCTCTTGCTGTGCTAAATGTACCTGACTGGGCTGATGTCAAATGGAAAGTTTCTACTGTTTTACTGTCTGGTCTCAAAAGTCCCTGCAAGTTGTAGATGGTGATCAGAGGAGTGGCCTCTAAGGAGAAACTGGCTATTTCAGGAAGTGTGGCAGATGATGCAGTAAATGGTACTCTCCCCTAAGAGAGTACTTAACCACTGTATGGGCAGACTGGCAGGCCCTGCAGCTCAGTTAGCTGTGCTATCTTTGGAAGAGGGGTGAGATGAAGGTGTTTTATGCTCCTGACCTTTAATACGCTTGTGCTGTTATTGAGTTTGAAGTGTGAGCTGCAGGGCCAGGGTCAAATTTCAGTTTGAGTGCATTCGCACTTGCTTTTCCAGGCAGATATAGTCATTCTGCTTGCTTTTCTCTCTAGCCAAACATGCTGAGGGTGCTGCAGTGCACAGCTAAGCAGATGGCTCACTTCATCCTAGAGACAGATCCATTTCTGAGCATGGGGATTCTTGTGTCTGAAGAACTGCTTGAGTGAAAGCTGCAGTGAAAACTGGAGATCTTTAAGGTCATTTACCACAAGTATGGGTTATCTCCCCACAATAAGTCAGAAAAAGGGAGAAAAGCACTGCAAGTGGAATGTTTCTTGCTGCATCCCCAGCATTCATAATCCTGAAGCATGTGGGCTTTTCCTGAGGACATGCAATCCCAGGTTTGCTAGAAACAAATTGGTGAAGTGTGGTGAGTGCAAAGCCCCAGGCAGCATGGGCACACCATCTTGGCATGATCCTTGTAGCATCAGGCCCGCAGTTCACATGTGAGGTTCTTGGCTTTCTTCTTTTGTTGCAAAAATGGTTCTGTTCCCCATCCAGGCAGCTTTCCAGGCCAGACCTCATCTCCCAGGGCACTGCAGTGATGGAAGGTGTCCAGTATGGTGTGGTATCAGTATAACTCTGTGTATACCAGGAGCTTAAGTGAACCTTAAGTGAGGAAACATCATTGCTTCATCCTGCAAAGAGAAGAGAAATTCTAATGGACCTTGATCTATGAAAGCCTTTCAAACTCCTTTAGAAGGGACCATGTGATATTTCAAATGTAAGATCCCAAGTGCAGACATGTAGAGATTAGCACTATCACTACTTAATGAAAGCTGACTAAGGATTTCACTGCAGAAAATCTATTTAGTGGTTCCTGCAACAACAACACACTGTTGTTGCATTGTTACATCCTTTGGAAAGGTATTTCTTCTCCTATAAGCTGTTGTACACAGCTTATATTAACAAGATCACCCTGCGGAGAGTCTGAAGAGCAGCAGCCTTCCTTTATGGCCCTACTTGTCTGCACACAGCTGTCACAAGACTTTCTTAGCCCAGAGCAGGACTGTCCTGGCAGCTCAGGAAAGGAAGGCTTGCTGGTGTTGAGCAGATTTTGGCTGCTGTCTTGGCATTTGAGTTTTCTCTAAAGTGTGGATATTTTTTTTGCCTTGTTGCTGCCTGCCTTGGGCTTTTTCTGCACCTTTTCTGATTTCCTAAGTCACTTCTGCATTTTGTGGTATAATTTTCAGCATTCCTCTTGTGCAGCTCTGGGTGGGCTATTTCTGAATTAGGCCATCTAAAATGTATATTATATGTGTGTAGATATGTATGTGTATACATATATCTATGTATGTGTATGTGTGTTTGTGTGTGTGTGTATATATATATACACACATATATACACACAGACAATGTGTCCCTCAGGTAATACAAGGTTAAATGACACAAAGTTTAAAATACTTTGTATATGACTGTTAGGGCAATATAAAATGATCAGAAATTTCGTGTTTCATCAGAACATACCAAGTTAAAAAAAATAAAAAAGGTAGCTTCAATGCAGTGTTTCCAAATTTCTCAACAAAGAGAGCTATTGTAAGCTATATCCATGATCCTCTTTCCCTATCCTTAGAGGATCAGATAATGAAAATAATTTAAAAATATAGCACATGTTGTCAGTGAACTATGAGAAATTGCTACTTTGAGCATCTAAAGCTGGAAATTGCTTTGTCTTGGAAAGTAACTCTGAGTTTCCTGTCTTGATACATCAGTGATGTGTTTCCTCCTTCATAATCATATAACCATAAAATGGATTAAAAAAATAGTATATACAATATATAGTATTTACTAAAAACAGAGATATAGTTCTGATTAATGTTGCATGTGGAGGCTGGAAGTAATTTTTTATTCCAATCCAATGTTTCTGTAAAATACTGCATAGTTTTAAAGCAGATAGCACTTACATGCTAGCTAGGGAAAGGAGAAAATGTATTTCTAGCAGGCAATTGAAAAATGGAGACTCAGATGAATGCTCCAGTGAAGGAGCTGGACAGGAGCTTTGAAATCAGAGGAAGTGAGAATATGAAAGAACAAAGACAGAGCAGAAACAGGAAAAGATGAACTAAAGGGGTGTCATGGATGAGAAAGAAAATGGAAAATACTACAATAACAACAGTACCTTCACACTTCAGTGAGGAAGCAATGGATGTTTGATAATGGATCTGGTGCAGCTTCTGGAAAGATGAGCTGCTGGCTGAAACACCTGTACAATTCAGAATTTCTAGAGCAGGGACAAACAGAGGCCACAGCAGCACAGGAGTGAGGAAGCAAAGCTAAATGTCAGTGGCAGTGAAAAATCCATGTTTAAGGCATAAACAGGCAAAATGTGCAAAACCCTTTTATCTGCCATCACCCTACAGGTAGCATTTAGTATCTAGATGACTGTTCTCTGCAGAAGCCAGTTTAATCCTAAATTAATTAAAAATATGGCCAGCTTTTTTTTTTTTTAATATATATATATTATTAATCCTGTGACAGGAACAGCAAGCAGAATTTGTCTGAGCCCTGACTCACTGTTTTCTTCAGACAGATCTGTGAAATGACATGCATTGATTGTTTTCCAGATTGTACCGGAGGTGGACTGTGGTCAAGACTCCAAAGCTGTGGCTCTCTTCAAATAAAAAAGGAGATACTATTCCCAAATGAGTAACCAACTTCTCAAGAGGGGCACAGTGGAGAAAGGTGGTTAAGGAGAAGACTCATTTTCTAAACAGGGACAAAAGGTCGTAGAGGTTTGATCTGGTCCAGCTAAAGTCAGTACAACACCCCTTCTACAAGAGATGGACTTGCAAAATCCCTGCTGCATAAATTCAGAGGTCTGTGCATACACCAGTGAGGCATGTGGGCTTATGGGACAGACTTTCTGAGATCCTGTCTGCAAACCTGCCAAATCTACAGTAGATAATAGACTTTGCAGCTCTGTGGGATTTTCTCATGCTGAGGCCAGGTGCAGTGTATGAGGAATTAATCCAAAACCAGGTTTTTCTTGCCCTTATTATTATTATAGTTTATATTAACCAAATCTACACTGACCGAAGAGAAAGAAAATGGACACTTTTCCTCTGAAATGAAAATATCTGTATTGATATAGATTTATGAAATGACCCACTGACCATGCCTCTGTTTGCTGCTCTGATTGCATCTCCTGTCAACTACCCACTGACTTCAGTATCCAGATTTAATTTAATTCTTAGTCCATTGGTTTTCAATTAAGGACGGTTTGCTCATGAGCACCAGCCAAGAAAAACCTCTCGCTGGGCTGGTGCCTTCCTTTATGGAGTTGCACAATTATTTGACTGTTCTCCTCACAGTGCTAGGCTTACAAATACCAGTGAATAAGCTATGCTTGACCTTATTAGCAGGATCTTTCGTTCTGTACTGGGAGGCTTTGGGGATGGTGGGAATTGGGCCGGTCTGCTGGGAGTAATGGGGTGTGTCACAATTGTCCTTGTGTTGTTTACTTGCTAACCCATTTAATGTTTTGTTTAGTTTATTGCTTTTTCTTTGTGTTTAAGGGTTCTTCCTCCAGTATATATACGTCTCTTATGTTGCTAAATGTGAAGGCCTCTGTGTAAGCCACACAGTTTACTCAAATTATTCTTAGGTGATGCCCTCTGTAGGCAGGTACCCATGAGAACAGGAGACACTGCCACAAACCCACCAGCTGATAACACCAAACTGGTGAACACACGCTTATGAGCAGCACAGAGCTCTTAAAGCTGCTGATTCAGAGTCTCACCACTGTGGTGTGGCAGGGCAGTAACCTTTGGGAGTGTGATCTAGGACAGATGACAGGGGCTTAAGGTTTAAGTCCAACCTCTTAGCAACACCTTTGTGCATCTCAGCCAAAATACCTTCCCACCTCTCTTACCAGAGCCTCTCCTACATCTCCCAGCAGACCCAGGCCCTCTGACATGTCCCACAGAAACACTTGCTGGGACGAAGCTTCTCAGCTGCAATTCTTACAGGGGCCTGGGGATTAAGGCCAATATCAGTGTACATATGAAGCCACCTTATCAATGTCTGATGTGTTTTTAGCATTTTACTAGTGAATAAGGGAACAAAGAGATTACAGGCATGGACAAAAGTACTTAGAAACTCACTTCTAAGTATTTACCACATGCATTAAGAGTGCACTGACATTTGAATGGATGCTGAAATGAGATATTTGAGCTGCATTAGGGATTTAGGAATATATATAATTGCTTAGTGTCATGCTGACGTTACAAACCAGATCATTGTATCACACTCAAGTCATCTAAAAAAGACAAGCAGGTCACTTCTATATTGCAGAAATATTTTATTATAAGTTTATTTGTGTAGACAGACAGGATAAGCAGCAACATCTTTGTAGCTTTAAAGATGATTATTTCTTCTGTTTGAAAGGTGATGTTCTGACATAACCTTGCACTCATAAATCCAGTGTTTATCTGCTCGACTGACTGAGACCACAGGGTTACAGAAATAAGAGACATGTTCCTAGAAAGGACTAGATTCTTAATGTCATTGAGGCAAACTGTTGCACTGGAAATTGGTATCATAGAATCATATAGAATCATAGAATGATTTGAGTTGGGAGGGACCTTAAAGATCATCTAGTTCCAATCCCCCTGCATTGGCAGGGACACCTCCCACTAGACCAGGTTGCTCAGAGCCCCATCCAACCTGGTCTTGAACACTTTCAGGGAGGGGGCTTCCACAACTTACCTGGGCAACCTGTTCCAGTGTCTACCCACCCTTACACTAAAGAATATTCCTAATGTCTAACCTAAATCTCCCTTCCTCCAGTTTAAAACCATTACCCCTTGTCCTCTCACTATAAACCCTTGTAAAAAGCCTCTTCCAGCTTTCCCGTAGACCTCTTCAGGTACTGGAAGGCCACTATGAGGTCTCCCCAGAACCTTCTCTTCTCCAGACTGAACAACCCCAACTCTATCAGCCTGTCTTTGTAGGAGAGGTGCTCCAGCCCTCTGATCATCTTTGTGGCCCTCCCCTGGACTCTCTCCAGGAGCTCCATGTCCTTCTTATGTTATGGGCTCCAGAACTGGACACAGTACTCCAGGTGGGGTTTCACGAGAGCTGAGTAAAGGGGGAGAATCACCTCCCTGGCCCTGCTGACCATGCTTCTTTTGATGCAGCCCAGGACACGGTTGGCTTTCTGGGCTGCAAGCGCATATTGCTGGTTCATGTTGAGCTTCTTGTCCACCATCACCCCCAAGTCCTTCTCCTCCAGACTTTTTTAGATCCATTCTCCACCCAGCCTATACCTGTGCTTGGGATTGCCCCAACCTAGGTGCAGGACCTTACAGTTGGCCTTGCTGAACTTCATGCAGTTTGCACAAGCCCACTTCTCCAGCCTGTCAAGGTCCCTCTGGATGGCATCCCTTCCCTCTAGAATGTCAACCTCACCACACACTTTGGTGTCATCTGCAAACTTGCTGAGGGTGCACTCAATGCCACTGTGTATGTCGCCAACAAAGTTGTTAAATAGCTCCAGTCCCAGTAGTGACCACTGAGGAATGCCACTTGTCACCAGTCTACATCTGGACATTGAGCCATTGATCACCACTCTTTGAGTGCAACCATCCAGCCAGTTCCTTACCCAGCGAGTGGTCCATCCATCGAATCCATATAATTCTGGTTTCAATACCAGGATGTCACGTGGGACAGTGTCAAAAGCTTTGCATGGGCCCAGGTAGATGCCATGACCCCACTGTAGAAGACCACCAAATTAGTCAGGCAGGATTTGGTGAAGCTGTGTTGGCTGTCACCAATCATCCCTTTGTTTTCCACATGCCTTAGCAGAGCCTTCAGGAGGATCTGCTCCATGATCCTGTCAGGCACAGAGGTGAGACTGACTGGCCTATAGTTCCATGGGTCTTCCCTTTTTCCCTTCTGGAAAATGGGAGTTATGTTTCCCTTTTTTCAGGTAGTGGGAATTTTGCCAGACTGCCAAGACTTTTCAAATATGATGGGCAGAGGCTTAGCAACTTTGTTGGCCAGTTCATAGAATCCTAGAATCCTAGAATCCTAGAATCCTAGGGGTTGGAAGGGACCTCAAAAGATCATCTAGTCCAACCCCCCCTGCCAGAGCAGGGTCACCTAGAGTACATCACATAGGAACGCATCCAGGTGGGTTTTGAATGCCTCCAGTGAAGGAGACTCCACAACCTTCCTGGGCAGCCTGTTCCAGTGCTCTGTCACTCTTACAGTAAAAAAATTTTTTCGGATATTCACCTTGAACTTCCTATGCTCCAATTTACACCCATTACTCCTTGTCCTATCACTGGTCATCACTGAGAAGAGCCTAACTCCATCTCCCTGACACTCACCCCTTACATATTTGTAAACATTGATGAGGTCACCCCTCAGCCTCCTTTTTTCCAAGCTAAAGAGACCCAGCTCCCTCAGCCTTTCCTCATAAGGGAGATGTTCCACTCCCTTAATCATCTTTGTGGCTCTGCGCTGGACTCTTTCAAGCAGATCCCTGTCCTTCTTGAACTGAGGGGCCCAGAACTGGACACAATACTCCAGATGCGGCCTCACCAATGCAGAATAGAGGGGGAGGAGAACCTTCAGGAGCTGTGGATGAATCCTGTCAGGTCCCATGGACTTGTGCACCTTCGGGTCCTTCAGATTTTTACATTGTTTTTACATTTAATTGTGTCCAGGAGCTCCTTGCTCATCCACACAGGCCTCCTGGCACTCCTGCCTGCCTTCCTCTTCACTGGGACATGTTGTTCCTGGGCATGGAGGAGGTGATCCTTTAATATGGACCAGCTTTCCTGGGCTCCCCTCCAGGGCTTTGTCCCACAGTACCCTACCAAGCAGATTCTTGAGGAGACCAAAATCTGCTCTCTTGAAATTGAGGGTAGTGAGCTTGCTTTGCTCCTTCCTCTCTGCCCTAAGGATCCTGAATTTGACCATGTCATGGTCACTGCAGCCTACTCTCCCATTAAGTCTTAAATCATCAACCAGCCCATCTCTGTTGGTGAGAACAGGGTCCAGCAAAGCACATTTTCTTGTCGGTTCCTCTACCATTTGGAGGAGGAAGTTGTAATCAGTGCACTCCTGAACTTCCTGGATTGCTGGTGCTTTGCTGTGCTGTCCCTCCAGCAGCTATCGGAGTGGTTGAAATCCCCATGAGGACCAGGGCCTGTGAGCACGAAGCTGCTCCTATCAGCCTGTTGAGGGCCTCATCTGCTCAGCCATCCTGGTCTGGTGTCCTGTAGCAGACCCCCACTAAGACGTCTTCAGCCCCTGTCTTCCCTTTAACCCTGACCCATAAGGTTTCAGTTGACTTCTCCTCCATCCCCAGGTGAAGCTCCATAGACTCCAGCTGGTCACTGATGTAGACAGCAACACCCCCTCCTCTTCTGCCCTGCCTGTCCTTCCTGAAGAGCTGATACCCAACCATCCCCACACTCCAGTCATAGGAGCCATCCCACCACGTCTCAGTGGTATCAGTAACATCATAGTATGGGAGATGATACAGTTTGTATCTGGAAAAAAAATGCTGTATATAATGACTTCCACTCCATCAGCAGTGAAATGTAGCTCCATCAGGCTTCAGAAATGTAGCATTCACAAATGGGAAAGTCAATGTCTCCTGGCCTGAGGGGTCTGAGAACTTTGGGGTGAAAACCAAGAATTTCCAGCATTTAATATATTCTCTATTTTTCCTGTAGACAGACTGAAAGAGATTGGAAAACATACTGATAAATCTGGTAAATAATGGCTATAAAACACAGGTAGGCATAGGAATTTTAACAAATGAGACTCATACAGAACATTTACATCCACTATTGTAAATGTTCAAGACAGGGGAGAGGTTTGATCTTCCCTAAAAACCACTGTGGATGAGAAAGTAGAAAACCCCAAAAATTCAGGATCTAGCTTCTGTATCCATGATAGTTACCTGAGACACAGTTTGAAATTATCACTTATTCTGCCTGGAATGTAGTCCAAGGATCTGTCTCAAAGAGTAGTATGTCAGAAGCCATAAAATGTTCCTCTCTGCTCACCTTTCTGTTTGAGGAAGGAAGTACCATCCTAAGTTGCATAGATGGATAACAATGTGGATCAAAAAAATACTCTGGTCAACCTGGAGCTTAAGTCTGAGGGTAGTGCTTTCACCACAGTGGACTGACAAAGGCAAGGAAATTCATTTAGCTCAACCTTCCTTAAATCCAAATATTGTAACTTGGAATAAAAAAAGGCCATTTCATATGATTGAGAGATGTGGTAAAGTGGCAGAGAGTAAACAATGGTTAATGACATATTTTAGGACTGGGTGAACAAGAACATATAGCTTGGTAAGGCTCATGGTGCCCTTTTTTCAGTACAGAGCCCAGGCTGATGATGTGAGGGCATTTTCTGCTGGGCAGAAATGCAATTTCTTACAGATGTAATTTTTTTTTCATTTTTTTTTCTTAGAGATGCGTTTTTTTTACAAATGTGATGATCAGTTAGAGGAATGAAATGCTTTGCTGCTGATTTGTCCCATACTGGGGAAGCCTATCCTGGAGAAACAGCCCTCTTGATGGAGGGTGCTCATTGCCCTGCCTTACCTTCTGTTCCCTCAGACAACAGTCTACACTTCATGGCACTGAATCCAGCTATGAAGGTCAGTCATGTGGTGTACTGCTGATGGTAAATGTAAATTTTGGACAGATCTGTAGGCTGTATAGCTTGCCTGTATTCACCTCCTGATGTTCCTATTAACATTATTTATCACTGGATCATGATTGCTTCTGAGTCCCAGTAGAGCCCCACTGTGCTAAGTACTAGAGAAACACAGGGCTGGCTTTGCTGTTTTGGCTTCTCTCCAGTAAACCAGCTATAATCGTGTGTCTCCTGCCTTGCTATCTTGATTTTTTCCTGTTCAACAAAGTGGATATTTAAAACACTGAGGAGAGGAGAGTGGGAGGAATGATCAAATAAGATCTTTTGCTTGTTAATCTTTAAGTGTCCTTGCTTCACTCTCCATTGCACTGATAGAAAAACGTGACTTGTTCTTTGCTGGATGTGCAACCATCCCAGCATATTCTGTTAGTTGCCACATACCTACTGACTTCAGCATGATGTACAGAGCAGTGAGGTGCTGTGGTGCTTTCAGTTACACAGATGAAGCTCTGGTATGAAAGCAGGCTTGTCACTTGTTTGGACCACATGCTGAATCCCTGCGATGTGAACTTGATTAACTTAACCTACTCTTTCCTGTTAAAGTCTGATGTAAAATACTCACAACTGGCCCACTTCTGGCTGATCTGGTCAAGAGAGTATCCCCAGATGGAGGTTTGTCTTATGTGCAAAGGTACTGGGAAGTGTCCTCTTGCCAAGCTGGACTCTCTCCAGCTTTGTACACTGTGAGGGCAGGGTCATGAGTACAGCCTCTAAGTTCCTGTGAAGTGCCATAGCAAAACTAATCTCAGCCTCTGATGATGGAGAGTGCAGCACCAGCAAGATGGTGTGGTATTGTTCTGATGCCCAAGGGACTGACCTTACTTCTTTGGCACCATACTAAAGCCGAAGATGAGATAATCTATATTTGGGGAGGAAAACCCATCATTTTTTAATGCAGCCTGTGATAGGAATTTTACTACTCCTGCAGAGGGGATGGATGCTACTAAGAATGGGATTCCTCTGCAAATTGCAGTCCAGAACTACCTAAGCAGATTTATACTCATGTGTTTGTTCCCAGAGGCCATGCTGAGCACTGATTCAATAGAAGTTTCCTACCTCACAGAGGACCTTGTAGCCTAGAGGCTATAAGGTAACACCTTCTGTAACAGCTTCTGAACTGAAAGGAAGAGGAACCCAAACCTTCTCAGCCACATTTGCTGCAAATGAGTAAATTTCCTCTCTGAAAATACCTTGTGCAGACTAAGCAGACAAAAGCCCCATGTAGCTGTTGAGCTGAAAACTCGTGCCACCTCTACCGAACTGGAACCTTCCTCAGCCCAAAACAGTTTCCAGTTACCTCGCAAATAACCTTTGATAAGGCAGTGTAATGTGACAGAGAAGGAACACTTTGCTGTAGCTCATTTTTCACAGGCCCAGCAAGTGGGCCAAGTCCCCCACCTTAGGTTATTTGTTACCTCAGTTGTTACCATTCTCTCCTCTCTGGGCCCTGGGGTGAGCAGCCCTGGCTATGCAGAGATAGCTTAGCCTGGGGTCAACGCTTGGGTGGCTTGTCTGCATTCATCATTGTGTAGTGGGGAGGCACAGATGAAGAGGGGACATAGCAGTCAGGATGGAAATATTGGAGTTTGATCTGTACCTGTTGGAGGGGACAACGTAAAATTCCTGGGAGGGAAGCAGAGGTTTTAGGGTTACCAGGCAACCACCATTAGGAAAAAATACTGTGAAAGGAGAGTGGGGAAGAAGGGATCCGATCAAGGACTTGCCTGACCAATTATTAGGCACCTGAGACAGTGATGGAGTGAGCACATTAAGATTTCATAGCAGGCGAGGAAATCTGAGGTAGACAGAGGATGCAGAAAAAAAACGTATGTAGCTAAATGGACAGAGCAGAGATGAAAATTCTTCACTGAAATGAAATAAAATCCTTCATTTTAAGCATTATAAGGCCTGGGGTTGTTCAAGCAGAGAGATTTTTAGTGATTTCTTTCATTGTCTGCCACCACTGCTGCTTGTTTGATTTTGCAGCTCTTTCCAATCTTGAAACGCTGAAATTAAGCATTTATTTTCACTTCCTGATCTGGTCAGCCTGGTCATGTTTTGCATCCTCCATCTGGGTAGCACGGGGCTCACTGCCAAACCAAAGCCCTAGTTTTTAATAGAAAATACAGTAAACCAGGAAAGCAAATCCTGATTTCATTCACCAGACTAGAGAGACTCTTTATTTTATTAAAACCTTATTTCAAATAAGCCAAGTGCCTGACTAAGGGTGTAAAAAGCAACGACTTTGCAATTTGGCCATATTAGAGTTTATAAAGCCTGGGAAAATGACAGCATTCAAAGCTAACTGAGAGGTATTCTTACAAATGCTAAGTCTGTAGTGCAGTCAGGAGTTTGGGATTATTAGATTGTTAGGGATGTGCAATAGAGAGGATGCACGGGAAGGCAATTGTTTTGCTTTTCTTCCCTTCTCTCTCCCAGGCAAGCCTTGGCTGTAAGCAGTCACTCCCTGCCTGCTTGCTGGCAGCGAGCGGGGCTGGGGCTCTGCTCCAAGGGCCCTGGTCTGCCCTTTGGAAACTGGGTGGAAATAAACCACCAGTTGAGTCCCAGTCCAGCAAACAACTGCAGACAAGTAGAATCATGCAGGATGGGGACCGAGCTCTGGGGTTACCTGACAGTTCGGCCTGCATCTGACCCGTGCAGCTGTAGGACATGCAGCAGCTTCTGCTTCTCCTACCTGTTCCCTCCTGGTGATCCAACATCTACAGATCCTTCTCTGTTGTGGGTTTTTGCATTGATAATGTCAATGCAGCTGCAGAGATACGAGGATCAAACATGCCTGCAGAAACACAAAAGCCAGCATTGGGAGCCTCCAGGGGTTTGAACAGGTGACCATGCATGGGATGACCTAGCTGGTGCTTCTTTGCTTGGGAGCTCATTTCCCCTCCTGCCTGCAGTTGTTAGCAGCCATGTGGCACCCTGACATTTCATCTTTATTAGCTTCTTGACAGGTAGCCTTTTGGGATTTATTGGGAGATTAATTGTTTTCAGGAAGCTTTTAGACTGTTAGCAAGATTTTATCTTTCTCTTCCCCCCATCCCTTCAAACAGGTGACTCTAACAAAGCACTAGGAGATCTTTTAAAATGCTCTGAGGATGCCAGGAGCATCACTCACTGTCCCCCAGTTTCTCTGCTCTTTGCAGCCTGGAGCTGAAAGCAATGAGGGGGGGACCCAGTTTTGATGAGGGGGGGGACCCAGTTTTGAAGAGGGCACCAGCTGCAGCCATCGTTGCAGCCACTTTATTTAGATCTTCCCCGTGGCATTTTTCCAGGAGAAAAAGAGAGCACAGAAGCCTGGCTATTTTTTTCTATAGTCAATGCATGTGATTAGCAGTATTTATAAAAATGGTGCAGAAAACAGCATATCAGGAAAAGGAAAAGTACAGGCAGATGCACTGAACGAAAGGAGAAATTAACAGACTTTGAAATCAGCAAAGTGCCTGATTAAGGTTTTAAAAACCAGAATTTTGCAATTTGGCCTTGCTATGGGTTTCTAAAGTAAGATTCAACAATGCCTTTTGAGGCCTACTGGAAAGTATTCTGTAAATGATTGCATGTGTAATGCCATCTGAAATATTGGTAACATTGTCTTTTTTTCCAGGGTGGCAAGAAGGGAACATCACCAGCAAAAATGTTAAAACAAAATAAGGGGAACAAACTCATAGCAGCCCACTCACACCTTCCCTTTCCCCCCTTTATAATTTCATTACTTCAGTGTTTTCCTTGCATTGCTCCTGATTTTCTGTTACTGATTTGTTCAATTTTTGATGTCTTTCCCCCAAACCAGAGGATAAGCATTTAAAAGAATATTTTACTGCTCCTATTTACTGGAAAACCAGTAGCAAATCGCTCATTTCATAAGTAATTCAGGCCCAGCAATTTTGCATTAGCATAGAAATGTAAATTTGCCTTGCTACTCAGTACAGAACTACATTTGCCCAATATATGGAATGGGACCTGGAGCTTGTTACTATTAATCTGTGAGTTCAAATGCAGGTTGGCAGAATCCAAGACACTGTGATGATCTCCTTGTTCAGCAGCTTCTACTATATTTTGGAAACTGCCCAGAGTATAATAAGGATACAAAGACAACATGTTTTACCTGATGTGCACAGAGGTTATTTTCCTTCCATTTATACACGTCCTCTCAATTTAGTTGTGTTTATTCAAGACTATAAAGGGAGTCCTTGCTAAGTATAAAGGGAGTCCTTGCCAGTGTCCCCACTGTACCCATAAAGTGATTGGAGTGCTCAGCACTACCAATCCTGCATCTGCTGGAGATAACGAACATCATAAATTAAGGGCAGACTCTTCTGGCATATGTATGTTTAGTGCCTAGCAGAGTGGGGTAGAGCAGGATGAGATTCCTCATTAGCTCTGATCAGAGAAATATTTAAAAATAATTCTGTTGGGGAGAGGGTGACACTAAATGACATCCAAACACTGGGGCATGAACAGGTGCCAGTTTCTATCCAGTATTTGATGCATTTTTAAAACACACAAATGGAATTAATACGTCTAAATAGTAAAGGCTTAAGGTGCCATTATTTGACATTAAAAGCAGTGTGCATAAATTGCTCATTTTACCTGATAGCTGTCGTTAGCACTCCAACTGTAATCCACACCCCCTGCTAACAAGGACAGAGCTGCAACACTCATTAGGACTCTCCCTTCAGAGGAAGCCGAGTGAAAAAGCCCTAGACTTCTATGCTGCAGTAGAAGGTGAAAATGTTACCAGATGAACAATTCTTTCCAGCAGTGCTTCAGCTAGTCTCATCATGTAATTGAAGATTCATTGTAAGCCATCAAACCCCATTATTTCCCATCAAGGAGTCCTTGCTTTTCAGTCCCTCACTCATCCAAAGACATACTTGCTGATGAGAGGTACAGAGCAAGCAGGAAAGATGGGCAACCTGAATAATTAGAATGGAGGTTGAGTTCCCATTTGCTACTGAAGGTTTGCACAAATATAGAATGAGACAGGGCATCAGAGGTGCTCCAGAAGGGTGGTTGTTATGTCTGTTGGCATTTTTGCTCTCTGGGAGGATTTTTCATGACAGGGATATTTAAATATTTGGTTTAGAAAGGCAACCCATCACGATTTTATATGAAAACACTCTGCTGTGGATAACACTGGAGAGGTGTGTTTGGTAAAGGTAGAAACTGCAGACAAGTAGCAGTTAACTAACGAGTGGGGATCCGCAGTGTGTGCACCTGAGAATTACCCAGTGGAAAAGTGTTTTACAGACTGTTACCTCAGTAGCAAAGGCAAGTACTCAGAAATGAGAAAATTGAAAAATTAAGGTTAGCTTTGATTTATAATGTAGTTGTGCCATTAAAAACTATCAATGGCCATGTTTTCATGGCTTCCTTCTGTATTCAGCATGAAAAATGGATGGTTCTCATCTGTTCTGTACTTTGCTTTCTTCTACTGTTCAATCTTGTTTACTTATTAAGCAAATCCTGGTTTGAAGAAGGAATTATTAATTTCCCCATGACACATCATTATATTTTTTCAAGCATTATTAAATTTATTGTCACAAACCAGTCTGAGTTAAGGGACCTCCTTTTAGAGATGCAGTCTTGAGGCACAGAGATTACAAAAATCTTATTTTGGGTGCTCAATCTGAGAGGGATTTCAGAGCACCCAACTTCTCAGAGTGCAGAGAATTATAGAACCCACAAAGCATGACCACCATAACTTCATTTTCAGTGAGGGCTCAGCACATTTATAGATCAGACCCCTGGTGTCAGTCTCCAGCAAATGAGGGACTGAAATTACTGAACAACTGTGACACATTAGGTTGAAAAAACATAATTAATATCATGTATGTCTATATCACTGGCAAGAATTGAGTTCATTTCTCCAAAGCAGCATTGTTCTGCCTTAACTATTTGATCTTGTCACTTTCCTTGACCTTCACTTGATCCCTTAACATCTTTCAACATCTGAAACACGTAAAACAAGTGTTCTGCAGCCAGCTCTCCTTCCCAGTAAACAAACCCAGTATATCTGTGAGTCATATAGTGACTCCAACATATTGAAGAAGGCAGGAATCTTGGGGGAAAAAAAAAGAGTATGTGGTAACACAATTAAAGTCCGTCTGCTAATGCATTGGCACGAAAGGACAGAATGAAGAACAAATAAGCAGTGACAGCTCTGGGTTTTCCTAATTCTGTGATTGCTGTCAAATAACAACAACAACAATAATAGTATCATAATCATACTTTTCCTGTACTTTATACACACTGTACATGTCTCTCTAACAGAAGAGGAAGAAGTTCCATCACCAGTTGCTGGTCAGATTTGCCATCAGTGAGGTGATGTTCTCCAGGCTTACTTCCCTCCCTGCTGCTCCCAGCAAGGCAACAGCTGATCTTGGCAGCCGTCTGTGGAGGCTTGGATGAGACAGGTGTGTGGAGCTATGCTGGTAGGACGTGGGGGTATTCAGCACTCTGTACAGGAGATTAGTAGATTGTGGTTGTCAATCTAGATAAAAAGATTGTTAATCTGCAGGGTATGTACATTCTTCCATCCACTGAATGTTGTTCTTCACCCTATAAATTACCGGTGATACCACTTAAGAGTCAAAATGCCAAGAAGCAAAGGTCAGGACAGGAACCGTGTAGTTTTCTGATGGTGTGATCTCAGACACCCTGTGTTATTCCCACACATAATCTAAACCAGGGCTGCCCCAGCCAGCTCCACCAGGATGGGAGTGATACTCAGCAGGATCCTGCAGCCCACAGCTCTTTGCTTTGAAAGTGACAGGCAACTGCCAGAAGGCCAAGACAAGGTGAAAATGATTGTAAAAAGGCTGTAGCTCTGTTTTTGAATGAACAGCTCAGAATTAGCATTAAAAATACTCTTAATTTTTTTCATCAATGCTGTCATACTGATTAAACATCACTCATGTGACCTGAAGAGCAAGTCCCTGTGGGGTTGTGGTGGGAGGCTGGGGCTGCAAAACTTATTTGTCCAGCCAGTGGCTGCATGTTGGGACAAGGGACATTCTCCCATGTTATGCCATGCCATGGCACCTCCCACTCCCACTCCCACTCCCCATACCCGGCACGGAGGGCTGGCCGAGACCCGCCTTCACCCCCGCAAGCCCCGCCCCGCAGGCGGAGGCCCCGCCCCTGCCCTCGCCTCCTGCCGGAGGCTCCAGCCCGCCCCGCTCCTGGCCCCGCCCCGCCGGGCGCTGCGCCGCTCTCGCCTCACGTCTCGTTTGTGGACGCCGCTCTATCCGCTTCCTGTCTTGGCCTCCTCCCGCCGCCGGGCGGAAGTGCGCAGCCGGGCCATGGCGGCAGTAGATATTCGAGGTAGGGCCGGGGTCTGTGGGCGCTTGGGGCTCCCTGCGGGCGGGTGGCGCTTCCCAGGCCCTGGGAGGCTGCTTCCTAGTCACGCTGCGGGCCCTGCCCACCACCCTGGGCTGAGCTCCGCGGGGAGCTCAACGAGCTCCCTCCGTGGGGCGGAGCGCGGCGGGCCTGTCTGCCCCGGGGCAGCGGCTCTGAAGGAGGAGGCTGGTAGAATGGCCGCAGCCCTGGCTGGCCGGAGGCTGCTGTGCTGGTAGTGTTCGCTCCGAGTTACGGGACGATGAGGTGTGGGTGAAGGTGCGAGAAGGACAGAGCTGCTAACTTGGTTAGTGCTCCGCAGGGGCGATTGAGCGGCTGAGCTTGTTTGTTTGTCTTTGAAAACAGTGCACGAGAGACTTCGGTAGCGTTGCTAATGCATCTCTGTCATGAGAAAGAGTTGGAAGGAAAAGCTGTCCAAAAAGCGGTGTCCTTGGGCGTGAGAGAGTCGAGCAGGTGTGCTCAGGGTCTCCTGAGAAAAAACAGCTTCTGCCCTCTTAGGAGGTCCTGTGAGGAGACGGTAACATAAAGGAATAACTAAAAAGGAGAATTTTAGCTCTGGGTTGTAGAGGAAGGTAGGAAATTACTGATATTTGCGGTGCTTGCACACGACCAAAGCTATTAGGCTGGTAGTCTTAACAGTGCTTCAGGTGGAGGGGATGAGGCAGGTGAGGTGTTGAGCGGTCAGAGAACAAGAAAGGTTTGGGTGAGAATTCAGGAATATGAATAGAAAGAATGTGTTGAAGAAATGCTTTAAACAAGATGTCATGTTTTTGAAAGGAACAGGAAAGCACTGACACCATTCTTTCTCATAACCAAAATAAGCATAAATATTCACTTGTTAGTGAGAATAACAGGCATGTCATGTTCATGGTTGGTTTTGTTCTTTCTCCCCCTTTTTCCAAGAATAGTTTAGGAGAACAGTCTTGCTTGTGTTAAAGGCAATTATAAATATTGGCATGAAGCAGCTATGGATAATTAAGCCTTAGAGCCCAACTTTATATTCCATTTTATGATACATTTACTGGTCTACATACAGTGTTACAGGCCTATATATATTAAGCTTGCTGACATTCCTCTTGTGAAATGTAGTTACTGTTAATCATAAAGCAAGAAAAGTTTATATTTGAAATGCAGTATGATAAATTATTATGACAAGAATGCAAGCACTTAAGAGTTTGGGTTTTTTTGGAAGAAAAGCTTGTCTTTTGGTTTTGAAGGACGTTTAGGATAATCAGTGCTACCAAAACTTAAATGCTTAGTAATGGATCTTAGTGCTGTGTTGCTGAGATCTCCTTTTTCATAGTGAGGAGAGAGAACAATGTATGTGAAATAACATGAATGCCTCTACTCCTCACCTCTCCAGCCTCCCCCTTCTATGAAAGAGCTGGGTTGGCAGTTCTGAGATAAACAAGGTGTCGCGGACCGAGATGGGTAAAGCCGTGACTCTCACCCCCTCCAAAGGGGATTGAGGGCTGAGGACCTCTCCCTGTCAGACTCACAAACACAAAAAATTTTTTACACATAGTTATTTATGCTTTAGTTTTCCTGGCTTGCTGGACAGCTAGTGTTGCTTTATTAACTGTTCCTCATATAAGCTGCTAATAGTATATGGGCTGACATTTTTGGAACTGATCCAGTCATCCTTGAGCACACAGAGTTGTTGCATCTGTAAAATATTCACAGTGGAACAATGAGGGGGAGTTCTGGGTTTCTATATAATGCTTGAATGTAAGGGAATGGTTCCTGTGAGACAGGAATTTTGGTTCTTCATTTAGTCTTCAACGACTTCTCATCACTTACGTTTTTTAATTCTCAAGAATGCATGGTTTTGTGTCCTGCTTTCTTCTGTGTTGGAAATTCTGTTTGCTATTGCTGCAGTTCAAAATGGTTGAATTTCAGGGTGCTTTTTACAGTGCCTCATGGATCTTCAACATTAACAGATTTGTTGACTGTGGAACCAATTGTTGACCACTGGATTCTGTGGTCTGCTTAAGGAACGTAATTTTTCAGCAGCGTGATAATAAAATCCAATTATTTTAATTCAAATGTCCCCAAATTGTAGAAACTTTAATGGGATATAATGATTTTCACATTACAGACTATGTTTCATGTAAAAAGCTTGCTTTTAAAATAATTGTTAGTACTCTATAGTTAGATTTTTTTTAATATCCACTGAGTTATGGGATAAGAAGTTTTCTGCAGGCAATTGGAAAGATTAATTGTAGAGTCAGGAATAAATCTTTTGTTCAAGACTATTGGGAAGCACCTTCCCAATGATAGCATCTTTGTGTCTGCCATTTTGGGCTTTTTTGTTCATTCACATTAAAAATAATCATCTTTGAAACATAATGGTATCAGCTGCTGTGTAATAGAGATACGTATTTTAATAACAAAATAGAAGTGTTACCAGTGCCACCGTTTTGTTCCACTTAGTAGTTTACTCGTAGGCTTTAGCAAAATAGAACTCTTGGTTTAATTAGAGATCTCTGTAGTGTTTTACCTATTTTTCCACCATTGTAGTTTACAGCTTGGAAACTATTTTTGTAAGAAATAAACTTTTAAAGAGGACCAGGCTCAGATTTAGTGTGGGGTGTGTCACTTCCACCCCCCCATCTCCTCCATTGGTAGCTGATTCTAACTTAGTTTAGTAAATTCAACTTAATTACCAGAGACCTAGCTTTCAAAAGGAGCCAGGCTTTGGATTGTCCTTCTACTCAGCTAATGCTGTAGTTCTTAAAATAAACTAAGTAATACTACTGAGTAGATGTACTATAATAATATTATATACACTATTAGAGTTAATTAACCCCCACCTGCACAGCACACACATATACACACAGACCTAGCTCACATTCTTGAGACAGAAAGGTAGACCAGCAGCTAGTGGTCAAAGAAAGAAACGTGCAGTAATAAAAGACTGTGTTTCTGTGTACCTACAACAGAACTGTGGAAAGTTAGAAGGTATCAATTATTACTTGAAGTCTGTGAAACACATTTTTAAAGTAGAAATGGTTTGTGTGAAGTTGTGTTCCACCTCTTTCCCCTGCTGTAATCATTACCTGGTGGTGATTTACTCTTGGAGGTGTGAGTTGTTTTTCTGGCTGCTTTGGTACTCAGTATAGATTTCTCTTCCCAGATAATCTCTTGGGAATTTCCTGGGTTGACAGCTCTTGGATTCCAATATTAAACAATGGGAGCGTGTTGGACTATTTCTCAGAGCGAAGCAACCCCTTCTATGACCGAACATGTAACAACGAAGTTGTCAAAATGCAGCGGATGACCTTGGACCATTTGAAGTAAGTTGTGATTTGGAAATGCTTCCTGTGCAGTGTCCTTTGTCCGTCCATGCAGAGGCTTTGATGGTTTAATGGAAGCATATTGGAAAGCCTCCTTCTGCTCTCTGCTTTTTAGTCCCACCACTTGCCAGATGAGCCCGGCTTTTCTGGGGGGAATTTTGAAGACTTCTGCTTCCTCTTATGCCATTTCAGGGAGGTGTTAAGCATGAAAGGTTCTATATGTGTTCTGAGATTCCAGTATAAAACAGAAAGAGAACCTGAGTAATGGTAATGTAGTTAAATGTTTTTCTGTGGTAAAAAGGGTTTATGTTAGGGGATACTTGGAGTTCACAGTTTGTTTCCATGTCCTCCTGGCTGTGTCCCATAATTAGTACATAATTCCTTCAAAGAGCTGACTTTTTAGTATGAATAATAAAAATGAGTGTTGTAAATAAATGGATCACAGATGGTTGTGGAATGAGATTGCAGCATGCGCAAGTTAACTTTCTTTGCAGTTTCCCATCTGCTACACTGAGCACAAGAGAGATGTCTGAGAACTATTTAAAGACTCCACAGTATGACAGGGAGTGTGCAAGCTGAGATAGAACTTAATTGGTAAAGTCACTTGTGCTCAGATGTGTTTGCAGAGAGCTTTTCACATCAGACACACAGATGGTCACATCATACACTGGTTTCTTTGTTTAATTTATATCTCTCTGATTATTGTTACCTTTCTTGCTACTTTCTTGTTTGTGAACATGTTCTACTTAGATGTTGTGTCAGGTTGTTGTAACTCCCTTTGTCCATGTAACTAGGTTTTGATATCTAGTTCAGGAAATCCTATGCTTTTATTTACTGCGCGTTATATAGAAGAGCTTCCAAAGCATCAGAACCTCTTTCCTTTCCTGCCAGACCCTGTGGTAGCTCTTCACACCCTACAGATTTTACTTTTGAGGAAGATGCTTACTCTGGTTACTTCTTTTTCAGCCAAATGGTCGGAGTGGAGTACATCCTTCTTCATGCTCAGGAGCCCATTCTCTTCATCATCCGAAAGCAGCAAAGGCAATCTCCAACACAAGGTAAGGTCACTCGATTCTGGTTGCTGTTGAGATGGCCAATCACTGAGTCACTTCTGTCTGTTCCTAATTCGTGTTTAAGCACGTCTGGTTCCCCTTTTCTGTCTCTATCTTAAATCTATATAGAAGAGTATGAGGCTCTGTGGTGGGGTGGAGATATTTTGTCTAGCTGAGTGACCTCTGGTGTGCTAATAGCAGGGATTGCCATCTTGTGGTGAAATGTGAAGAGTGCAGCGAGAAAGTGCTGCCCTGTGGAAAATTTTGCCATGGGAAATTGGTAATAACATTCATGCCATGTCGTATTTATCCATTAGGTTACACAGGAGTTTTTATTTTAATAATTTGAATATGAGACTAACTATATCCTTGAGAGGTACTGAAGAGCTTAGTTTAGTTTGAGCGAATCATCAAGTGGGTAGTATGTGATTTATTTTGGAGAACCATGATTTCCATTAGTTAGGGAGAGGGATCCTTCATGCTTCCATTTGTGTCACATCACTCTCTTATTCTGCAGTATTTCCACCTTCAATTGGTTATACTGCTGAATAGGATCTTGTCAGTAGAAGGCAATGACCCATGTGAAAAATGACCCATGAGGTACCCCAAATGCTTATTGTTTTGGTTATTCCTCTAAGACCTGAGTATTTCAGACTCATGAAGAGAATCTTGTGACAACAGGACCTCTCCTTCTTAGTGTCACGGATGGCCTTTTCAGGTTTTAAATGAAATACCTTAGCTTTTTTCCCATTTGCATGCAACTAGCTTCATCATTCCTTTTTAACTTTAATTGTGTGTGTGATTATTTAAAAACTAGCCACATTTCAATAGCTATTGGACTGTCTTGTGTTTATTGCATGTATGTGTAAAATAGTATAGATTATTTCAGAGTAAGCTTTACAGAAAAGAAAAGCAGTGTTAATGCTGGTTATTTATTTTTTTTAGTGACTTAGGCTCTGCATATGTATTTTGGTCTTTGCCTTGTCTAGCAATGCTGCTTATTTGTTTGTATCAGGTAATGACCACTTTATATTCCAGTTCTGTACTGAAAAACAACATATGTGATTCCTTCTTTAGTAGATTATCAAGTTGTTTCTTTATTAAAGGTTTTGAATCTAGCTTTCAAAAGGTGAGTATGGAAATAGCATGCAGCCCTTCATTTTCTGTTTTGACACTTTTTAGATCAAGAGTAGAGTTGAGGCTTCCACTTTGTGTTCAGACTTTTGCTGTAATGCAGATGTATGTTTGGTGGAACTTGTTTGTTAACGTTTTTTCCAATGTGACTGTACAGTTTATGCTTGGTACCTTGGTTAAGTCGCATAGTTCCGTAGCTCAGATGTTACCCATGTGTTTCATTTTATCATGGTACAAATATTAGTGTATTTGAGATGCAAAAATGGGGATGGAAAACTAAAATTTACCGAGTTCACAGCTAGCGTTCATTACTCCGATAGAGCTGGTGCAGGCCCGTCTTATGAATTTTAAAAATGTATATTTTTAGTTTAAATTCTTCAAGCCAAGTGTTTTCCTGTTTGCAGTGATTTTAGAAAAATCCCTAGATGAAATTATTACGGGGAGTTACCTGTCTAGGAAAGTTGACTGCTTTGGTACAGAGCTGTGAGACAGTAAAGCTGCTGTACTGTGTTTTGTTCCACTTCTAAGGGAATTCTGAGAATCTTCTTTCTTTTGAGGAGAAGTGGGTACTGGCTGTAATATGCATCCAGCTGTCTTGGTCTGTTAATTTAGGTAGGTGTCCAGGCTTCCTAAAACGCAAGTTCTGAATGAATTGGGTCCTGTCAGTAAAAAGATTCAGACAGAATGTGTTAATACAGGTGGAGGAACTGGAATAAATGTGTGTAGGTAAGATCCTTAGGAATGTGAAGCTGATAGCATTGCCGTAGATTCTCAGTTGAAGAATGTTCAGCAGAGTATTATGGAGGTAACTGTGCTGTTCTTTAGAGCTGTAGTGCAGAAGAACAAGAATTTTTGATTGGTCAGTAGAGGTTGTCTTTTTTTGGCAGAATGTTAGTAATTTAGAAGGGCCTGCTCTGTGTGTGCTTAGCTGCCATTTGCTCTGGGAAATCTAGCTGAGAGGACTGTACAAGTTGGAGAAAATTGAGGTCAGAAGTATGAGATCTTATGTTGTTGTGGGTTTCTAACAGTAGCAAAGGCAATGGAGTTTCTTCCAGTGCAGTTCACTTAACTCCTCTTTGAAGGTCAATGATCTGTTTGCAGGACAGGACTTAAAGCTGATGCTTTTCTATCTGTAAAGCAGACCTTGGTTTCTTTTTCCTTACCAGTCTGTGGCTAGGGTGCAAATAAAGCACCTCGAAGGAAAAAGTTAGAAAAAATGTTGTTGAGATTAATATTGCAATTTCTGCTGTTACTACTGAAATTCAGCAACAAATACACAGTCTTCAGTCAGAGCTTTAAACTGATCCTCTTTTTTTATTTTATTTTACTCCCACAGTTATTCCATTGGCTGACTACTATATTATTGCTGGAGTGATTTATCAGGCACCTGACTTAGGGTCTGTCATTAACTCCAGAGTTGTAAGTGTTCTGCATATTTGATGGATGCTAGTTTGTATCTGCTTTTACTTTTGTTTGTTCCTCAGGCTGTTTCAAACCTTCCTTCACTGTTTTGAGGAAAGATCTCATGTAGCATACAGTAACTTAAAGCAAACCCCACTGGTTAATATGGTGTGCATCCTACATGGAAATGAAAGATCCTGGGAGAGTGCAGTATGGTCCAAAACATAGGATACATTGTCTGAGCATGAAGAGTCAGTATACCTGAAGCTGCACAATTAATGGAACAACATGAGGTTTGAATAATCAAAAGAAAAATTAAATAACAAATACATATGAAATAGTAATTAAATACATATTCAGGGAAGCTTGCTTTGAAACGCTAAAGTAATGTAATATTTCTCTTTAAATGAGGCTTATGTTTTTTTGTTAGCATGGTATTTCTTTTTAAATTGGTACTTGGGTTTGCTTTGATTTCTTCTGTTCTAGTAAACTAATACTTTTGCAAGTTTTTCTCAGTTTAGAAAAGCACTTCAGGAAAGATCTTGTGAGAGCCTGTTAAAGAAGTTATATTCTTGATCCAAAACTAGGTGTCCCAAATTCCCTTCACAGAAAAAAAATGAATATAGAATACTAATTTTAAAATCCCTGCTTTAAAAAAATGTATACTGTATTTTCTCCTTAAATTCTGAACACTGCCTTATGTTCTTGTTCTGAAAGCTCACTGCAGTGCATGGAATTCAGTCTGCTTTTGAAGAAGCCATGTCCTACTGTCGCTATCACCCATCCAAGGGCTACTGGTGGCATTTCAAAGATCAAGAAGAACGAGGTATGATTACTAGTTGCTCCTGCATGCTTTGGGAGAGGGAAAGTCATGTAGGGAAAAGCTTGAGGCAGTGCACAGTGATGGTGTACAGATGAGGTTAAGTGTCTGTTTCCTGAAGGGTAAAAGGTGGAAGGAATCTTGCTCTTCTGTGCTGGTGGGGATGAACATCGAGACATGGGTGGGAAATAAAAATAGTGAGCCATGTGTCAACAAAGTGGGTAACTCTTCAACCCACTGGAGACCAAAGTACATTTTCAGAAGCCAAATTGGGTTGTCAGGAGGTAAGAATTTTCCTGGAAACAGAAAATGTAGGTGAAGTTTAGAGGAAAGGTGAATACCAACTTGTCATACAACAAAGAGCTGCTAAGAGAAAAGAACTTTTAATACAGCTTGCTCTTACATTTCTGTGGCTTGCAGAGAAAGCTAAACCAAAAGCCAAGAAGAAAGAAGAGCCAAGTTCTATTTTCCAAAGGCAACGGGTAGATGCTTTGCTTTTAGACCTAAGACAAAAGTTTCCCCCCAAGTTTGTTCAGGTAAGATACTAATGAGCTGTAGTATTGCTCTAACTTTGGTAGAACTTAAGGCAGTCATAAGTACTTGAACAGCTGGAACTGAATGGGAATTTTGTGTGGTTTCTGCAGTGGTAACATAGATTAGATAATTTTAAATGGAAGGCTCTGATTGGAGTATAGGATTCCTCTTTTAATGGAAAGAGTCATTAAGACCTTGGCAAAACTGTGAGGTCAAATTTTCTGATAAAAATTCTTTGTCATCACAGAGAATCTGTTCTTGTCAGCTATTAGATTTTGCTGCTGCTTCCAGTTTCCTGCTTTATGAGCTCAGTCAAGCCACCACAGCTGTTTTGTTTCAGTTACTCCATTGTTCTGGAGGTTCATTAATTAGCATGGAAATTCTTGGCATTCTGTGGAGTTTTTGTGATTACCTCTGATTGTCTCCAGAGGCCATTTGTTCCACCAGGTCTTCTGCTTGGGAGCAAAGGAAATTATGTTTACAGCATCTCACAAAACTGTTTATCCCTCAGATGTGAGAAAGACTGCCTAACTGTGTATTTTTTGCTTTAGTGCTTTTCATTTGTCAGAGGAAAAACTGAATGTTATAAAATGTTAATTAGATCTTGTTGAAAGTGCATTTAGTGATCCCTTCTACCCTTAACTCTTACATGTAAGGGCACATTGCTTGGTTTATATTCTCAAGTGAATAGAAGGAAGGGTTAAGAAGACTTTGGTTGCACTCATGTGTTGTTTTTTTTTTTTTTTTTTTTTTTTATTCCACCACAGCAAAAGCCTGGAGAAAAGCCTATCCCAGGTAAAACTCTAATATTCTCACAAGACTTAAAAGTAGGCTCTATTTAGCAGTGTCTTCCAGGGTTAGGAATTCTGGCATTGCTAGGTAAGAGCAAAGTACTAGCTCAGAGTTCTCTGTGACAGACAGAGTGAAACTGAAAAAAAAGTGTGTTCTACTCCTGGCCTTTCTGTCTGTAAAACAGTATTGGTTGAAGGTCCAAATGCAGGAAATGGTCTTTGAAAGCAGGAGGAGGGTAAAAGGGCGAATGAGGGAACAGTTTGGTCAGTCCAGTATCCTTGTGATGTTGCATGGTACTACAAGCTCCAGAAAGCATGTGAAGGCTTTGAAAAAGCACAAATTGTATCTTTTCAATCTATTCCACTTTTTTTACCTGTATAGGTATGAGTTTAGTCCTTGGTTATTCATATACCTTTGAAATTGATTTTGCCTCTTTGACATCAACAATATTTTTAATGTACTCTGACCAGTATTTTAGGAATACAACTTGGAGGTTTAACTTTCTTTTGCTGTTACTTCTTAAGTGGATCAAATAAAGAAGGAACCAGAACCAGCCCCTGAAGCTGTCAAGCAAGAGGAAAAAGAGACTGTAAAGAATGCTCAGCAGAGTGCTGGCACTAAAGGACCACCTGAAAAACGGATGAGACTCCAATGAAGGCAGAAGTCGTCATACGTCTGGATTAGTCAGTACCTGCAAGGCAAGAGATTGTTGCTTCCCTTTCTTTATATTTAAGATCTTCAACTGAGACCAACAGTTCAAGGACTGAAGTCCCTGTAACAGCTTTTTCTGTAGAAACCTGTCACACTAATGTTAATGTCAGGGTGTGAGCTGCCTCAGAGAAGGTGTTTTCAGTCTTTATCTTATTTTGAATGTTGGCTTCTGGGAATGGTTTTTTACACAGACATATTTTGCAGCCTCCTGAAATCTTTAAACACTCTTGCATCCCTTTTGTCTTGTTTTTCTACATAAAAAGAACTTTTATATTTAAAAAAAAAAACAAACAGAATTCTTGGCAAATAAAACTCGCGGCTGCTTTAATGCCTTTCTGAAGTTCTTACTTTTCAGTAGCAAATATGCTGTGTGTGTTGGCAACATTTTTTTCATTGGATATCAGAATATATTGTGTGCTATTTTAGGGAAGAAAAGTTGAACAAAAGGATTTAGGCTGCCTGCTATAAATTGCTGTGCCTTTAGTATGGTTGGGATATAGATAAAAGATTTGATAATGGGAGGCTTAGATCCGTGTACTTAGATGCCAAACTGTTCTTAGTCTCTAAATGTTCTTGGGCACTCATTTTACTTAATGGCTAAGCTGGTGTTTTACTATGAAAGCTAGTGTTCTGTGAGAGATTTATGATGACATAAAACAGGCTAAAATGTCTTGTTGTTGCCCACTTAATGAAGCTGTTTATAGTTCTCCTTTTTTCACTGTAACTTAAATATATCAATTAAATCTCTTCCTCTGTGCTTTTAGCACTTTCTTGTTGCATCTGATCACCTTGTTTAGTCATCCTTCTTTTAGACCTTAGGAGATAGGGCTGTGGAAGAGAAACATCACTGACAGCTATACAGTTTGCTATTTAAGCACATTGCTTACATAAACCATTTTTTGCAGAAAAATTAGAAGTCATCCATTGCAAAGAAACAATTATTGGTTTGTTGTGGGTGGGGTTTTTTTTGAGTAATGGAGAAATGCTTGAAATAGCTTGCTTTCTTCTCAAGTGTTACCTGCTTTCTTGTAGTAAGCAAGAAAAAGGTCTGTACACAGCAAGCAAAATGTAGGTAGGAAGGAAGGCTAAGATATGCTTAGATAGCTGAGTCAAATTAATTTTGAGGCTATTAGAGACTTTTTGTTTCAGTAATTAATAAACAGCTCTGATTGGGTAGCTATTTAATTATGGAAAGACCTATGTAATTTTTGTCCTGTAATCCAAAGCTGTAACAATAGAGATGTAGATAAGGCAGTAGCTGTTTGCTGTTGATGTAGACACAGACCTATAATTCATATATCAGTGTACTTAAGTGTGTATTAGATTTATTTCATACCATTTGGGTCAAGTTGGAACAGCTGTTTCTCCAACATGGACAGTAAATAACAAGCTAGTGTGAACTCTTAAATCAAGTGAAGATACAGAAGGAAGTAGCTCTGGGATGCTCAAAACAAGAGTGAGCTAATTATTCAGCATTGAATAATTACAAGGTAGTGTGAATACACTTAGAGTAAAAGGGTGTTTGATTCTTTCTTGTATTAAAGAAATTCCTCTGTAAGCCAGGAGCTCAAGAAGCACCAAACCCATCATCTCATCCACCTCCATGATGGAAAGAGGGATCTCCAGAAATGAGGCATGAGTGGTGAGGAACCTTAAGAGTCCTTGCTGTATTTTTGATGTTCAGAATAAAGTCCTTGGAAATCCCTCTGTAGTTATTTGTATTACTAAGAACCTGTCTGGCATTTGGAAGAACTTAAGTAAAGGTGAGTAGACTTGCGTGGTAATGAAGATGGAGGAGGTGGTTGTTTTTTTTCCAAGTTAGAAAAATTAACTACTGATACATCAAGGAAAGCTCTAACATTACTAGCAGAAGAAAGAGATCTTCCTTATTGCTGAAGGCACATACAGCTGTGGTATTAAATGGTTGCTAGAACACATAGTACAAGCCAAGTGTTCTATCAGTCACTGGACTTTACCTGAAATGGTGTGTTGTACAGCTCAATGTCTGAAGAATTCTCCTAAAGTAGATGAGTTTGAAGAAGGGCAATAGAATGATGAGGACAAAGTTTCTCCTATGAAGCTGCTGGAAGGACCAAGACATTAATTCCTTAGAGAAGATAAATATTGAGTCTTTATAAAACACAGTACTGTGAAGCAAGTAGGAAAGTAGAGAACTCTCGTTCTGTCTTGTAGAGCAATAGAGGAACAAGTTAAGACAAATTGGAGTTACATGTGGACTGAATTGTTATACTCCATGCTTAGAATTTGAGGTGATTCAGAGATGAGGGTGGAGCTTGAAGGGGCAGACTGTCCTCACATCTGCATTTCTTAACATCCCTTTGGGTTTCTGCAGAAATACCTGGTACTGGCTGGTGTCAGAGGGCATTAAAAAGGATGGACTTCTGGCCTGATCCCATCTGAACGGAAGTGCCAGCATCTAAGCTATTGAGAGGATAGAAAATGGCTTCCATGCATGAAACAATGCATTTGAACGTGCTATGCCTCTTCCAGGGAAATGATCTTTTCCTGGGAGAATTGCATTATGAAGCAGTAAGGGATGTTACCAATGAGTGTGATGATTTCTTAGTAGCTGTCCTTCAATGCCGAAGGTTTGCCAAGTGAGCAACTGAAGCATCTTCTGATCCTGTTACTTGCTGACAAGATATTCTAAAATAATACTATCAGTTAAGTGAGCTTTGATGCTAACTTACTCAAGTGACATTACTTGGAGCTTAACAGTAATATCTGACATGATTTACTGTCAAAAAGCTGTTAAGCAGCAGTCTTCTAGTCAGTAATGTTTTTTCAGTGTGTGAGAATCTAAGCCTTTTCTCTGGTATTTATGCAGTCTCTTGGTTTGGAGCCTGAGCGCCTAAGTCCTTCAAAGGACCTTCAGTATTTGTGAAGCTTATAGATGAAGGGGAAATAAGCAGTTCTGAAATTTGCCCTGTGCTTCACTTTCTTTTGCATAAAGGAGAGATGTGGTTATACCGGAGAGCTAGCTCTACTTTTGCTCTTAGACGTTCTGACTTAAAAGGGCTTTCCTTGGCCTGAATTGCTGGGTAGGAGGAGTTAAAAATTACCTAGAACTCTTATAGAAACATTCTCCTTAAGGTACATGAAAATGTGTGTATACACATGAACAGATACACATACATGTACAATTGTTTTTTGCATATATACACATGTATGCAAAAACCCATCTATATTGTAGGAAGAGGGGCAGCCTAGCTACTTGAATTGATTGGGTAAAGCTAATGGTGCCTCAGATGCAGCAGAAATAGTCTTTTTCAACTCTTCACTAAGTAAGGTCTGACCAGGCTGTGGTTATTCTTGTCCATTTCTCTTTGCCACTGTGCCCCTGTACTTCATATTTTGGTAACCTTTTCCTAGCAAAGAAAGTTAGGATGCCATTTGGACAGTCAGTATGTGGTGTTTGCCAAAGCAAGCTGTACTTCAAGCAAGGTTAGAAGGGTATAGGGGGACAGGGAGGGATGGGGGCAAAGGGGAGAGATTAGCTTTATGTTGAGACAGTGAGGTTCCCTGTGAGAAAAATGGTGAAGATACGTTATGCAAATAGATTGTGGCTTCACTGAGCTAACGGATGGCTTCTGAACAAAAGCTGATGTGATACACTTGTTCAGGTTTTTGGTTTTTTTTCAATGGCAAAACAAATTATGATAACTGGGCATTCAAGGTTCAAGACAGTTTTTCTTTTTTCTTGGAGAGGAAGGTGAATTTTTTATGAAGTGTTACTTTGGTACTGTAATCATGCACTGAAGAAACAATTTGTCATGTAAGTGACAAGTGTCCTTCGGTAGCCTTATGTGAATCATAGATGGATGGGTGGTGTAGAGAAATTTTTTCCAGTGGGATGAGTTATGATGTATTAGTGATCTCTCTACAATTGGAAGGCTTTGTTTCTCTCTGCCAGGACAGTGGATTTCAACCTGTGGTCCACAAGGCTGAGGGTCTGTGATCTCTTCCTGAAGACTCAACAAAGGAAAGGAAACTTCTTGCTGGTTGGATTCAGTTGCATAGGAGCTTGCACCTTCACTGGAAATGTTAGGAGGGTACAAGCTTGAAAAAAAATTGAAAAACACTGAATCATGAGAAAGCCAGTTACACCTGCCAAACAAATGCTTCTGCTGTTGATGTAGCTATGGATCGCTGTGATACTTTTTCCCTGCTCTACTGTAAGGTCAGTCATTTTTTTCTTCCAACCTCTTCATGGTCATATAACAGGAATTTTTCCCTCCCCTCCTCTTTGATCCTTACTGGATTACAGTATAGAAGTGCAAGGCTCTGGTAACCTGAACACAACAGTGTCATCCCTTTTTATATAACCTCCATGCTGAAGGGCTTGCATAAGGGGCTGAACACAGTGTTGCAAACTTACATTGATGCTTCCCCCTAAGAACAGCCTGCCATGAGTTCAACAGTGGAACTAGAAAACTTTCTAGTCCTAAGTATATAGTTAAATTTATAATAAAAGAGAAGCTAGTAGGCAACTTCGGGGTGGGCTGGGGGGAGGAAAGGAAGACATGTCTAGCAAGTTTGCAGAGCGATTTAGTAGGGCCTTTTCTATAACTTAAGGAGTGGTCACACAGGAGAAGTACGCATTTAAAAACAGCACTATGGACACTGCACACTAAGATGACAGGATTTTTCTAGTCTAGTTATTGTGGTCTGAGTTCTATTTATTTCAGAGCACATAATCTGATGTAGTTCACAACCCTGGAATGCAAAACTGATACCTAAAAAGTAGCAGAGAATTATTCAACAACTAACTTCACGTAAAAGACTTCACAGAAAATAGTTTATATAATGTTGAAATTAAAGCTAATAAGAAAATAAATCTAAAGCTAACACAGGCCACAGGTTTGTTCACTTTTAGGTAAAGCAGTAGTAAATTTGACACAACATACAATTATGGATATCTAGAAGGATCTGTCTGGATGGACAACTAGAAAGATTCTAATAGAAGCAGGCATCCTCCTGTTTTTATTCCTTTAATCTGAGGTACTGTATTACAACCTGTACACTATTAATGCTGGCCACACTTGCAATAAATGAGCAAGGTGCCAGTTCACAGAATCTGAAGCCTCTCTGGACAACTGTTGGTAACCTCCACAGCTGTTGGTTAGGTCCATCATGTGCCCAGCTCAGGGTACCAGCCCACTCAGGACCCTGGGGCATGAGGCAGCAGAGAGAGGCTCTGAGCACTCTGCCATCTTCTTCTCTCACTGCTTAGCCTCCTGAGGGGCACTGCCTGTCTTGGGCAGTTTGAAACATTAAGTGTTGCTGCCCCATATCAGCCTGATGGTCAGCACCCAGAAGTTGGTGCCTAAAGGCAGGATCCCAGGGATGGAGATGGTGTGGTGGGAGGGTGCATCTCCTGCAGCTGAGAAAGATAAGGGCCGTAGCAGGTTTGACTTCAGCCCAGACATGCTTTCAGTGCTGGAAAGAAAGTTGTGAAGAGTTCCCAAAAGATAACAGCTGTGGCTGTGTCAAATACCAGCACTACATGCCAAAAAGCCAGTGTGCATAGCTGTGCTGCTCAGGACATCCTGTCTTACCCCAGTCCAGATCAGTGTCTTATAGCTGTGTCTTGATGGAGCTGGGATGGCAGCCAAGTGGTAGATGTACCTGTAAGCTCTTTCTTCCCAGTGCTTTGCCAGCACAAAGCTTTAGAAAGGCCATGATGTGGGAAAATGGCTCTTGCATTAGTGGTCAGTTTGTAATTAAGGCAGATTGCTGTAGGTATGTAGCGGCTGTGGTGTAGATAGGCTTTATGCTTTTATACTTGGTGCCATTATTTTCCCTTTACATTACTAAATGTAGTGGAAGTGGATTCCTTGCTGGTTCTACCATTTTTTTCCTTGTATGTATAGCTGTAGTAGCTATTGTAAGGCACATACTAAGAAAAGGGCACCAAGGAGTGTGATTAATTAGTTACCAAGGTAACAGAGTTGCTGTTTTTAAAAGTGGAAAAAGGAAGACCTGGGGAACTACAGGCCGGTCAGGCTCACCTCTGTGCCTGGCAAGATCATGGAACAGATCCTCCTGGAAAATCTGCTCAGGCATGTGGAAAATAAGGAGGTGATTGCTGATAGCCAACATGGCTTCACTAAGGGCAAATCGTGCCTGATCAATTGTTTGACTTCTATGACAAGGCTACAGAGGTGGTGGATAGTGGCAGAGCAACTGACATCACCTACCTGGATTTGTGCAAGGCGTTTGACACTGTCCCACACGACATCCTGGTCTGTAAACTGACAAGACATGGATTTGAGAGATGGACCACTTGGTGGAAAAGTAATTGGCTGGATGGCCGGACCCAGGGAGTTGTGGTCTATGGATCAGTGTCCAAGTGGAGGCAAGTGACAAGTGATGTTCCTTAGAGGTCAGTACCGGGACCAGTGCTGTTCAACATCTTTGTTGGAGACATGGACAGTGGGATTGAGTGTATCCTCAGCAAGTTTGCTGATGACACCAAGTTGTGTGGGAGTAGTTGACACCCTAGAGGGAAGGGATGCCATCCAGAGCCATCCAGAGGGACCTTGACAGGCTGGAGAGGTGGGCCAGTGCCAACCTCATCAAGTACAACAAGGCCAAGTGCAAGGTCCTGCACCTGCATCTGGGCAATCCCAAGCATAAATACAGGCTTGGGGGAGAATGGCTAAAGAGCAGTCCTGAGGAGAAGGACTTGGGGGTGGTAGTAGATGAGAAGCTTGACACGAGCAGCCAGTGTGTGCTCGCAGCCCAGAGGGCCAGCTGCACATCCTGGGCTGCATCAAAAGAAGTGTGGCCAGCAGGGCCAGGGAGGGGATTCTGCCCCTGTGCTCTCTTGAGACCATATCTGGAGCTCTGTGTATAGCTCTCTAGCCCTCATCACAGGGAAGACATGGAGCTGTTGGAGGGGTCCAGAGAAGGGCCACAAAGATGATCAAAGGGCTGGAGCACCTCTGCTATGAAGACAGGCTGAGGGAGTTTGGGCTATTCAGCCCGGAGACGAGAAGGCTCCAGGGAGACCTTATAGCAGCCTTTCAGTACCTGAAGGGGCTCTAGGAAAGCTGGGGAGGGACTTTCCAACAGAAAGGGTAGTGATAGGACAAGGGGTAATGGTTTTAAACTGAAAGAGGGTAGATTTAGGTCAGACATCAGGAAGAAATTCTTCACCATGAGGGTAGTAAGGTGCTGGAGTAGGTTGCCTAGGGAGGTTGTTGATGCCCTCTTCCTGGAGGTGTTCAGGGCCAGGTTGGATGAGGCCTTGTGCAGCCTGGTCTAGTGTGAGGTGTCCCTGCCCATAGGAGGGAGGTTGGAACCTCATGGTCTTTAAGGTCCATTCCAACCTTAATCATTCTATGATTCTATGTCCTAGTAACCAGCTAGTTACTAGAAGACTATTTCTGTACTTTTTCATTTAAAACCCAAGGCTTTTCCAAATATCCTTTTGAGCTGAATCTTACCTCCACTCAAAAATTATCCTTTATTAAAAAAAGTGAACAAAGTGAAAGCCAGCCTTTGAGCTATTAAAACAGATTTCCCCCCTTGTGGTCTAACCAAATGATCCCTTTGCTCAACACATCCATGACAAGGAGTGTGAAGCTGAGCTGGGGCCCCTCCTCACTATGTCTGCTCAGAAACACCCATTAATTTGAAAAGGAAGATTGTAAAAAGCTTGGAGTGTGCTTGATGAAAGCTAATTTGTGTGTTCCTCCCCACAAGAATCTCCATACATACTTATAGAGGATGTCTCAAGGTGTCCTTGCAGCTCTCTGACATGTACCCCCAGGCAGCAAGGGTGCCATTTCTGCCGAGAGCAGGTGAAGGGGCTGCAGTGCTGCCCTCTCCCGGCTGCAGCCCTCGAGGCTGCGGAGTGGTTGGAGGCATCAGGGCTGTTGGAGGCCTTGGGGCAGTTCCCATAACCAGGGCCCTTCCAGGCTCCTTCCCCTCACAAAGCATGGGGCAGCACGGGTGATGGGGGCACTGTTGGGGCTGCTGGCGCTGCTGGGCTTGGTGGGGTGTCCCACCGCCTCTGGGGAGCTGCGTGTCACTGCCACGTGGGTGACGGTGCCACGGCAGTTGGGCCCCTGGGCTGACACCAGCCCCCTCACCGTCTCCTACTGGCTGGAGGTTGATGGGCAGCCATGGGTACTGTGCCTGCAGCCCAGATGGGGCCTGGTCTCTCACCCCTTCACCTTGGTCACTTATGGCGAGGACAGGGCCTGCTGGCAGGAGCACCCCTTCATTCAGAACTGCTTCTACCAGGGTGAAGTGCAGGGGAGCCCTGGGTCTCTGGTGGCTCTCAGTGCCTGCGGCAGGGGCCTTCGTGATGTCCTCTGGGTGGAGGATGGCATGTACGAGATTGAGCCAATCCCCAACGATCTGGCCTTCCAGCACACGCTCTACCGCATGGAGGAGGCTAGCAACCCTGTGAGTCCTACCTACGGGCTGACCCCAGAGGAGATGGAGCGCCAAAAGGCTTTCCTGCCCTGGTTCAAGGCCCCCCCAGGTGGAGGAGGAGTAGGAGACGCTGAAGGACTGGTGGAGGCACGTCAGGTATGTGAAGATAGTAGTGGTTGTTGACAATGTGTGGTTTGTGAAGTCGGGTAGGAGTGACTCTGAAGTCTTGAGGCAAGTCATAGAAGCCATCAACATTGGAGACTCTCTGTACCAACAGCTTTCTATTTGTGTGTTTCTTGTGGGATTGGAGATCTGGACCAAAAGCAACCTAATAAACATTACAAACTCTATCAGCAAGGCACTTGGTGATTTTAACAAATGGCGTAAGTCAGACCTGTCTTCACGGATGCGCCATGATACTGCTTACTTGTTTACATTTCAGAGCTTTGGAAGGAGCCTGGGATTGGCATTTCTAGGGTCCATATGTGATAACCAGTGGTCATCAGCGGTTGCTTCTTTCACTGATGGGAAGTTGTCCTCATTTATTACCACCTTTGTCCACGAGCTGAGCCATACTCTTGGGATGCACCATGATGAACGGGGCTGTAAGTGCAGATGGAAGAAATGCATTATGTACAAAAGCAGTGTTGACACAGATGCATTCAGTGACTGCAGTTACAAAGACTACTTTGACCTGCTTGGACATGGTGTCAGCTGCATTCATCAACTGCCAGCACCTGGTACTTCCTACACCATGAAGCGTGACTACTGTGGGAATAAGAGAGTAGAAAGCGGAGAGCAATGTGACTGTGGTTCAAAGTCAAACTGCAGAAAGGATCCTTGTTGCCAGCCGAACTGTAAGTTTACTACAGGTTCAGTCTGTGCTTCTGGAAAATGCTGCCAGAGCTGTCAGCTCCTTCCAGCAGGTACGCTCTGCAGAGCAGGAACTGATGACTGTGACCTGCCAGAGTATTGCAATGTAACTTCCCCTTGGTGCCCGCTAGACGTGTACATACAAGATGGAACCCCTTGCAAAGATGGTGCTTATTGCTATCAAGGAAAATGTTCTTCCCACAATAAACAGTGCCAGCGTCTCTTTGGCAAACAAGCCAGGGCCGCTTCCTCAGATTGCTTCAAAGCAGTGAATACTGGAGGTGATCGGTTTGGGAATTGTGGTATTTGTAACAATACCCATTTTACAAAATGCAGCAGTGAGAATATCTTATGTGGTAGGATCCAGTGTGAAAACACAGACAAACTGCCTTTCTTGCAGAACCCCGCAACACTAGTCCAAACCCCTGTTGGAGGTAAAAATTGTTGGGGTCTTGATTATCACTCAGGGATGCTGAGAGCTGATGTGGGGGCAGTGGAAGATGGCACACTATGTGGTAGTGATAAGCTTTTTATCAACGGGACATGTACCAGCATGTCATTGCTGGAGTACAGCTGTAATATGACAATGTGTCACAACAGAGGAGTGTGTAACAATCGTAAGAACTGTCACTGCAAGTATGGCTGGGCTCCTCCATATTGTGAATGGAAAGGATTTGGAGGGAGTATTGACAGTGGACCCCCTCCAGCCAGGGTGATTTTTCAGAGTGCAAAACCAGGAGTAATAGTATGTAGCCTTTTTTTCTGTGTCCTTGGAGTAACCCTTACCAGGTATTATCAGTGGGAAATAGGCCCAATTCTGCAGAAGAAGGTAATTGTTTCAAACAGTGGAAAGGCCAGCAGGTCCTGAAGGAGGACAGCTGCTGGTGAATCAAACTCCACCACTAAGCACTTGCCAAAGACCAACAAGCATTAGCTTTGGATGCTCCTGGGGAAATCTTCCGTCAGAGCCAGCTGATAACTGATCAAAATAATTCAACACATTCTGAATAGTTCTAATCTCATATATCAGTAAATGTTATCTTTGTTTATTTCAAGTTAATAAATACAGGCAGTAAGGCATGCTGTTCTTTTTTTTCTTTGCACCTTGAGCTCTTAAACTGAACTAGTTAGGCAAACTGTAGGTATAGCTTTTATACTTCATGCCACAAGTTTACAAATGTAAACTTTGTAGAACACGTATAAATAAATTATTTGCTCCAATTTACTCCATCTAATGTTTTCTCCAATTTGGGAAGAGATGTTTATGAACATTTTACTTCTGTCATTCATTAAAAACTAAAGAGAAAAAAAGAATTGCTTTTGTAGTCTTCATTTAATTCATGTCTGTGATGCACAGGTAGGCAAGAAACAGGTATTGTAGTGAGATGCAGGTGTCTGTGGTATAAGCCTTCCAGCTATTTCCAGGGAGTAGTCATGCAGGTGGGAGGTAAATCACAGAGAACGGGGTCGTCCTTTTGTGAGAGAGTAGAGAAGGATTATCCAGATCATGCCAGTAAGCATTACATTTCTGAACCATCAGCATAGTGCCACCAGACCTGACATTTCACAAGAACAAATTGTCTTTCTTTTCTGGAAACTTTCCAGTGCCTTTTCTACTGGATTCTTCTCAGAAGTGCAGTGTATTTTATTGTCACTAAGAGGAGCTGTCTGTGAGGTTGCACAAATGAAATGGATTTCTAAAATATTTTTAACTATTCTGCAAGACTCCCCCACCCAGAATTCCTACAGTATTTAGTAGATGTTTTATCTAACTATCTGATGGGTATATTTTGGTTTGCTATGTCATTGCTTCTTAAGCTATTACTGAATTAAGGAATTGTCAGAGTTGGAAGGGACCTCTAGAGATCATCTAGTCCAACTCCCCTGCTAAAGCAGAATCACTAGAGCATTATTCGGGACTGCATCCAGGAGGGTCTTGAATACCTCCAGAGAAGGAGACTCCACAACCTCCCTGGGCAGCCTGTTCCAGTGCTCTGTCACCCTCACCATAAAGAAGTTTTTCCTCATATTTAAATGGAACTTCCTGTGTTCCAACTTGTGCCTGTTGCCTCTCGTCCTGTCACTGGGAACTACTGAAAAGAGTCTGGCTCCATCCTCCTTGCACCCACCCTTTAGATACTTGTAGGCATTAATAAGGTCTCCCCTCAGCCTTCTCTTCAGGCTAGAGTCCCAGCTCTCTTGGCCTTTCCTCATAAGGGAGATGCTCCAATCCCCCAATCATCTTTGTTGCCCTCTGCTGGAGACTCTCTAGTAGTTCCCTGTCTCTTGAACTGGGGAGCCCACAACTGGATGCAGTTCTCCAGATGTGGCCTCACCAGGGCAGAGTAGAGGGGGAGAATAACCTTTCTTGACCTACTGGCCACACTTCCTTATGTACCCCAGGATTCCACTGGCCCTCTTGGCAGCAAGGGCACATTGCTGGCTCATGCATAATTTACTATCTACCAGGACTCCAACATCCTTCTACTTGGAACTGCTTTCCAGCAGGTCCACCCCTAACCTATATTGATGCATGGGGTTCTTTGTCCCCAGGTGCAGAACCCTACACTTCCCCTTGTTGAACCTCATGAGATTCTTTTCTGCCCAGCTCTCCAGCCTGTCCAGGTCATGCTGGATGGCAGCACAGCCCCCTGGAGTGTCAGCCACCCCTCCCAGTTTGGTATCATTAGCGAACTTGCAGAGGGTACACTCTATCCCACATCCAGGTCATTGATGAATATGTTGAAAAAGACCGGACTGAGTATTGACCCTTGGGGGACACCACTGGCTACAGGCCTCTAACTCAATCCTGCACCATTGGTCACAACCCTCAGAGTTCTGTCACACAGCCAGCTCTCAATCCACTTCACTCTCCACTCATCTAGCCCACACTTCCTGAGTTTCCTAATGAGGATGTTATGGGAGACAGTGTCAAAAGCCTTGCTGAAGTCAAGGTAGATGACATCATCTGCTCTCCCCTCATCCAGACAACCAGTTATTTCATCATAGAAGGCTAGCAGATTGGTCATGCATCATTTACCCTTGGTAAATCCATGTTGACCACTGCCAATAACTTCCTGTTCTTCAATGTGTTTAGAGATGACATCCAGAATGTGTCCCTCCATCACCTTCCCAGGGACAGAGGTGAAACTAACCGGCCTGTAGTTCCCTGGGTCCTCGTTCCCTTTTTGAAGACTGGAGTGATACTGACTTTCCTTCAGTCCTTAGGCACCTCTCTTGTTCTCCATGACCTCTCAAAGATGATGGATAGTGGCCCAGCAATAACATCTGCCAGCTCTCTCAGCACTTGTGGGTGCATCCCATCAGGGCCCATGGACTTACGGATGTCCAGTTTGGCCAGGTAGCCTCTAACCTGGTCCTCCTCTACTAAGGGAAAGTCTTCCTCTCTCCAGGCATTTCCCCTTGCCTCCAGAGTCTGGGATTCATGAAGGACAGCTTTAGGAGTGAAGACTGAAGCAAAGAAGGCATTCAGTAACTCCACCTTCTCTGTGTCTTCCACCACTAGGGCACCCACCTCATTCATCAGCGGGGCTACATTTCCCCTATTCATTTTTTAGCAGGGGATAGAACGTTGGAAAAAGTGTCTAACTTATGAAAAAGTATGAGGGATGTGGAAATACCATTCTGTAAGTATTATTTTTATGATTTCTATTATAGATCTTTCAACCACATCAGCATAAAGAGGAGTCTGTAGTCCAGATTTACAGTGAAAACTTTATTTTAAAGGACAGGTGTTTCTGGAGTAGAGACTCCAATGCACTTGTCTATTACCAAAATAATGATTTGTACTTGGAAAGCAGAGACCACATTTTTAGCAAACATTTTATAAAGGCAGGATAAGTACCCCAACACTTGCAACATTTGGGAAAATGCTAGTAGCTCTACAGCTGATGATGGTGAACTCTTGCTGCATCCCAGGTATGACACTTGTGTTTTTAGAATACACAGTTTCCTGTACATTCTTCTTAAATTATTGCGTTCTGCATCCAAGAAGAGCTGTTTACATTATGATTGGATGTGAAATACAAAGGGTGTGATTCACAGTTCTTCATGGCATTTTGTCTAAAGCAAATGTGTCTTTAAATTGTTATCTAAATTTGTCTGGGGAAATGAGGGAACACATTGTTCAGCAGGCCACACTTATGGTCTTGATACAACAAAGATGGTTTTGATTAGATGGAACTTACTCCCATGTTTGTGTCAAGAGACAAGATAACCCCCTTGACTAAAACCCCAAATTTATTCCTTATAACCAGAGATGTTTTGGGTGTTTGTTTGTGTGTGGGTGGATTCTTCAGAAAAATAACAATTGTAATTCAGGTGTCAGTAGCAAGGGGGATGTGACAGACAAGGGGGATGTGTACTAAGTGAAGGATAGACAAAAAAGTAACACATGCACTACACCCAGCACCTTCCAAGTAGCTATGCACAACTGCCAAGTACCAGCAGTCTTTTTTTTATTTTACTTTTTAAATGCATAAACCTCAGTGCTAGAAGTCTCAGACTGCCACTTTGATGGCCTGCTGTTGTTGATTGGTAGCATACCATAAATTGCTGAGTCAAGATTTATGCTGAGGACAGGGAAACACTTAAAGAGAGTTCTTTTTTACAGACCTGCATACTGAAGAAACAGGTGTTAAGCAAGCACAATTTAGGCTGGAAAGCTCACTTGCAAATGCAGTTTTGAAAGAGACTAAACAACAAAATGCTGTAGTTTCCATTTTTCTCTGTGGTTGAAGATTGATCTAAAAACCCATGACTGTTAATTGAGAGGCAGCTTTCAGCAAGCTTTGGACAGGAGTATTTCCGTAACACTTTTATTCTGTTTCTGCTTAAGTCACATGAAAAAGACAAACATGCATCCCAACAAACCTAGTCTATGTTTTAGAAAATGTGTGGGCTCTCTAAGGTTTTTCTCTGTGAAAATGTTGTTTCTGATTTCACCACAGCAACAAATATCTTGATACTTTTAGTGGTTTGTTAGAAATGTCCCACTACTATCTTGTGGTGTGAAGGTACAAGTTCAATCCTAATCTTTCTGGTTTCCCCCCCCTTCTTTTTCCTCCTAGTTTTAATTGCCTTTTTTAATGTTTTAAATGGATGTGAGAACTTGGCTAATGCATGTCACTTGAACACGGAAGAGGCAGCCTGCAAATGCTGCTGCACCATCTCCCAAGAGATGTGGGTCAGTCTAGTATGTGAAATGGTGCTGGAGGAAAGTGTCTGACTGTGAAGACACATGAAATGGTCTGTGCCAATGCAGCAAGGTATTAAGTCTGGGGTAGCTGTTAACATGTAGCATGCCAGTAGCTGTTTGGTGAAGCCTGGAGCTGCCAAGGAGTAATGATTTACCCAATCTCTGTGGCTAAAAAAAGGCTTTAAAAAAACCCAAACACTTAATATTGCACTTAGATCAAGAGAAAACCATTTTTATTCTAAGCCAAGACTGCCACCTCTAAAATACATTAAAACTGCTGCTAAGGAACAGTGTGCATCTTCAAGCAGTTTGCCAAGTGCTGTATTAGCAGAACCTGAGTTTGGAGGAAAATAATTGATGGCCATCATGCAAGTTTTGCTTTCCAGTGTTCTTAATCAATATCCAGAATAACATTACTGTGGCAACTGGACTGAAACTGGACTGCTTAATGGTTTAAGAAGTCCTCCTGTGATAGATAGCTCATGGTTTTGCTTGTCATTGCAGGTTTAATTTGGCCTTGAATGCGTGTCTCCCACCTCTGAGGCAGATGTTCTGACACTCAGTTTGGCACTATGCATTAATGCTGTAGCATTAAGGCATGTGGCTCACTCTTCCTCTAATCCAGAGATCCAGCACCCAGGCTGCCTGCTTCTATTAAATTCAGGAATCCAAAAGTGCAGATAATCTTGGAATGAATGCAGTAAAAAATATTTGTTACCCGTGTTGCAATACCAAACAACTAAATTGGTAGTGTAACATTGAAGACCAGAGCACCTGGTCCTCATTTTCATCAGAAAAGTTCCTGCAGCATGCAAGACATGTCTGTCCTAATAGTGCCAAGAAGCTGGGTAATTAAGTTGCACCAGGGCCTGTTAATTGTTCCCTGCTGTCATTGTCTGTGTTGCCACACTTGTAGCATGTGCTGAAACAGATAAGGATAAAGTTTAATAAGGAAATAAATAGGCGATAAAATTTGCCTTGCTGTCTTTTTCCCAATAATCTATTGGCTCAAAACTCAGGGAAGTACAGCAGTCCCAGGTTCAAGTGGTTACTCTGTTAGATGGAAAGTTGAACTACTTGGCCTTTTCTTACTAGGTACTTACCTGTTCTGTAGAGTTTTGAGGAAAATTCCCAAATCCTCAAACCAAGCACCTTCTATGGGTCATAGGTATTGATTGTTCTCAGCTGTGGTGGTCAGCACAGCAGTTCTATGTGCAGTTCTGAATCTAAGGCTACTGCTGTACCGCAGGGTAGCTGGAGTTGGTGCTCTCTGTGCTACCTATCTGCTATTGGGCTTTTGCTTCTGACCACCACGATCTGATCTGCTTCCCGCCTTGCTGGATGGCCGGTTAAAAGGGCTGGGAGCAGGTCACACGTTTCTCAACTTCTCTGCGACACCCACCCCAGAAAAATATCACGCGCTCCTTAACCTTGGTGAGAAACCCACCTCCCGTCGGGGGAGCAATGCGGGGCCAGGCAAGGGGCAGCTGCCTGGGGGCAGGAGGACGCTTGTGTTCTGACCCCCGGCAGGCCGGGAGACTTCCCCAGGGCCCGCTCCTCTTCAGTCTCTGCGGGGAGGGCCCATCACAGGGGGTACTGGGGGACTAGAGAGTGAAGCCCCGCTCCGCAGGCAGCCGCAGCTCCCGGGTCCTCAGCCCGAAGGATGTGCCGCTCTCTGGACGCGTACCGGCACCGCTTCCGGTCGCTGTGTGCCCTCTGCCTGCTGTGAGGGCCGGGCCCCGAGAGTAGAGGCCGGTGCTGGGCCCCGGCCCTCCTCCCCGGGTGCAGCCTTGCCCCGAGGCCCGGGGGCGCTGGCTGGCAGCGGGGCCCCCATACCCGGGAGGCGCCGGGTGGCGAGGACTACAACTCCCAGTGCTCCGCGGCGCGGCGGCGGCCGAGGAAACGAAAGCGGCTGCCCCGGGAGCCGACTTCACCTTCAGGCCGCAGCATGAACGGCAGCGTGGCGGGCGGCGGAGGCGGCTTTTCCGAGGAGATTATCAGGCTCACCCGCAGACCCTCAGGTGAGGCGGCGGCGGCCGCTCCTCGCCGGGTCGCCGATTGCCTCCCGGCAGTCGCGCCGAGGCCTGAGCAGCCCCTGGCGGGGCGGGGAGGCCGGTGGGGAGGTGGTGGGGACTTGCCCGTGGGGCCTCAGCGGGCGGCGGGAGGGTCCCGGCGGTGAGGACGGGGAGCGCAGTGCTAGCTCCCAGGCGCTGGCGCGGCAGCCCGTAGCTTCCCGGCCCCTATGACCTCTCCTGAACGGCGTGCCCGTGCAAGTCGCCCGTGGCGGATACACCGCTGCGGGAAAAGCCCGTGACCTGCGTGAAGGAGAGCTGGCGGGGCCACGCTTTGTCTGCTGCCAGAGCGGCGGCGGGGAGCTCAGCTGCGGCTGCTGTGTCGGGTGAAGCCACTCTGGTTTTCCCCGGGGTTGCCATCTCCGGTCCAGCTCTTGTGGCTTTCCAGTGAGGTTGCTCAGCGCTCAGCCGGGTTAGAAGCCCTAAATTAGGGGGCGTTTCAAAAAATGTTAAGTCAAAGTGACCGTACCCTGTACCGTCAGCTTCGTGTTAGCTGGTCGGGGTGGTGAGTGAGAGTAGCGCTGTGCGGCCTTTCCTTGGCTTTGCTTTTCCCGTCACAGCAGCGAGTGCTCTCATGGCAGCCTGCAGACGCCTGTCCGCCCTCTTTTTTTTTACAGGACTTACAGTGCCATTCAAATCGTGCTTTCAGAAGCGTAGCAAATTAACATTATATGTATGACTCCAGAGTGGAATCTTGGCTCCAAAGAACCACAGGCTCCTGGGAGGTTATGGAGCTAGAGCTGTACTTCGGTGCACGAGCCCATCTCTTTAATTAGGACGAGCACGAAAGAAAACGGGCCAGCCCTTCTGTCCGCAGGACTGCGGGGTGTGCCTGCTGGCCGGCCGTGGCCGGCCGTGGCTCCCCAGGTCCCCAACCCACATCGTTGGCATAAGTGCCATTTTCCTTTCTTCAGGGTGAAGGTAGTGCCTGTGTGGGGCTGGGGGCCCCTGTGCCAGCGATTGACACTCAAGCGGTGAGCCCATCAGGCAGCCTCACTTCCTCCCCTGCTTGCCAGATGGGCCACTGGTCTGAAAGCTGCATAGCCCTGCCAGCACAGCCACGAGCTCAACATAATGAAGCCACGCTTGTCAGTGAAAATGGTTTGCTAAATGAAGCCGATTCTGATGGGAAAGCTGTTTCCATACATTTGGGAACCTAAAATTTTGATGAAGATGGAGGGGGATGTTGAAGGGCAGAGTTGATAAGTCTTGAACGTGGCCGTGACAATTCAAATCTTGTTACCATGAGTAGCAATTGTCCCATCCTTAAGATGGGCTGTGAATTTTCAGTTAGCTTTCTAATGACATCACTTGATTTGAAGATCCTACAGCCCCTTACAACCCTGATGGATTTACCATGTGTATTATTATTAATTCCTATGGAACAAAACACTATTATCTGTAAAGCACAGTGTAATTCCATAATCTTTCTAATCAGAGTTTTGACAGCAACTTTTAAAAATAGGTCTGATGCTAAGCATCTCTGGCAAAAGTTTGCTGAGATTGTGAACATATTTAGTGGCAAAACAATGTGTGTATAATATCTTTTTCAAATTTCTTTCTGAAGTACGAGGCTGAAATTAGGCAGAAATCTGGTTTTATAGAAAACTAAATAACTTCACCAGTTCAATTTGCAGTATTATTTCATCTCTATTTTCCTAATCCTGCCAATGGAGGTTTTTTTGTTTGGGTTGTTTGGGTGTTTTTTGTTGTTTTGTTTTGTTTTTAGTGAGTTTTTATGGGTTGGGGGTAATTGAGGCATAGGGAGGTCTGCGGCCTCAGGGAAGGTCAGAAGTTTAGCCCAGAGTCTGCTTTTAAAGCTCTGCTGTTCCACTCCTGGTCCCTTGTAGACAAGGGATTTAGTGCCATGTGCTCTCTTCTTCCCCTTGCTCCTTTTCTCCCTATTGTGCAGTGTCTCTTTCTATGGCTGCATGAGCTGGAAGGGGAGAATAGCAGAGAGCTCAGGGAATGGTAGGGAAGATATTTTTAGCCTGAGTGGAAATTTAAGTGCTGGAAAGGACACAGTGAAAAAGCCCTGTGAATACTTAACTTTGTCTAGCATGAGCTGCTGCCTCTTTTTGTCACAAAGATCACGTTGCCCCTGCTGATAAAAGCTATGACTATTTTTCCAATCGTGGGGGAAAACTTGAAAAATGTAGGCTTTTTTCATATATATATATATATATGCACACACACACACACATATATATGTTTAGGGTTGTTTTTTTTCGTGAGAGAGACTCAATGTACTCTAAACCTCTGATTCCTTCTTTCTGGCTTTTTAATAAATGTCGATTAAACCTTATACTTTCTGTAGGATTGATTCCCCTGTTCCCAGGTTATTGGTTTCATGGCAAATAATGTTTAGTTTTGTGGATTTTTTTTTTTATCCCCATTGAAGGGTGTGTTATTGCACACAACTGCCCCTTCTTGAAATAGATATTAGTCTAGCTGAAATGTCAGTGTTTCTTCAATCTGCTGCCGCTTCCATTTTCTTCCTCATTTGTCTGTAGCTGCCAGGAAGGGGAGGAAAAAGAAAGGTGTGGCAAGTTTGCTGTTAATATTCTTCCCAGCTGTAGATGTACATTTAAAATAGCATGACTCATCTTGTACATCCTTTGATCTCCTATGACTGATGTAAAATGCTGCTTCCTAGCAGGCACAAGGTTGTTCTAATTTCATTTGCAACTCTCATCCTCAACGTTTCTAGTCCCACCTTTGAGAGAAAGTCTGAAAGAAAGGGAAAACAAATCAGCCTGGCTGAACATGAGGAGAATTTGCCTTTAGCTGTTCCTGACAGTAGGTGTTGGATGACTGCTTTATGTCAGAAAAAAAAGGGTTTTTTTTCTCCATTTACTTTGATTGTATATTTGTTGAGGGGGTTTTTACTTTTTCCTTGACTTTTCTTTCTTTTTTCATTGCAAGTCTCTTCTTGGGGAATGTGCAGTGGCGAACGTGCTCTCGTAACGTGATTTTCCAGATTTTGAATTAAATTTGTTCTTCCAGATTTCAATGAAACAAGGTCTTAATCTTTAACTGCACTTTAATCCAGCAGCCTGTTCCAGCTAAAGATCTGTAATCAAGGCTTACTTTACAGAGCAACACATAACAAAAATGTGGACATCAGTTTTGGTTAATGTATGTCTACTCCTTTTTGTTTTGCTTTAAATCAGAGAACTTTGTCTTTATTTCCTGTCATGTTTTGAATTCTTAGAACAAAGTGATTACATACAATTTGGAGTAGCTTCATCTGAGCTAATTCTTATTCTTGGAGGTAAAGGATGCCAGCTTCAGCTTCTTAGATGTGGAGGGGGAACCTTCTGAGTTCTAGGTGCCCTCGAGTTGGTATGGTAGCACAGCTCCTCTTGCCTGTTTCCTCATCTGTAGACAGGGTCCGATGCTCCTTGCCTTTCTTAATTCTGTTTCCCAGCTCACAAAATGCTTGTCAGGCATGATTTCTTGTTACTCAAAGGTAATCCTTTACTATGGCTTTCTGTGAAATATAGAATGCTTTCCCTTCCTTTCATGCTGTGCTGAAGAGGCATATTCCTGCTGAGGGCTGAATCAGCATCTCAAAAATGATGGCATATCCCTCAGTATTCCCCAACACCCACCTGAAGACAGCTCATAGATGCTTTATGGAATTAAGCATCTGGGCCCTCAGGCATTCAGGGTCTCTCCTGTGCTATCAAGATGCACTTCTTGGAAATAACTTTTCTAGGCAGTGATGGTTGGAAAGGGTAATGTAGATAGCTGTGCTGTGAGTTTCGGTATTGTGAAGAAAACAGGACAACGTGGGAGGGTACAGACCCCAGCAACAGCAATAATATATGAAGCTTTGAGCTTTTTCTCATCAGCTTTCTCTCTGGCTTACCTTAGGGCTGGGCTTCAACATTGTTGGTGGGACAGATCAGCAGTACATGTCCAATGACAGCAGCATCTATGTCAGCCGGATCAAAAAGGATGGGGCAGCTTACCTTGATGGCCGATTACAAGAAGGAGATAAAATTGTAGCGGTAAGCCCTTTCTTCTGTCGCCCCGTGTGTTCTTGACGTGCTGTGATCAGTGATGTGATACAAGATGCAGGTTTGCCATCGCAGTGCACAGAGAGGAAGAATGTGGTGAATGCAATTAGATGATGCTGAGCAGACTACAGGGAAGGAGCTCTCTTGGGGGTCTGGGGACAGCTTTGAGCACCAGTGAGTTGGGTGTCTCTACAAGTGTGTCTGTCTCTTCTGCCTTCTTGACTTGTCTCAGAAGCACTTCTTGGTACTGTGTTTATGTTACTTCTGTGACTTGCTCCCTAAGGTTTTAGAATCCATCAGACCTTCTCTTGCCCACAATTCATCATCGTTTACACACGTGTAAATAAAGGAGTCAGTATCCCACCTCGAAGTTTCCATTTTTTGACTGGTAGTCAGTGATTGCTGATCCCTGTGCTCAGGGGGATTTTTAGGCTATAGAACTTCTAGGCCATAAAACCATTCATTGCAGCTCATCGGGAATAATACAGACTGCTTCTCCTTTTAGGAAAATGTTTTAAAGTGACAGGTTCAGTCCTCCATGTTCTTCAGACAGTTGGAAATGATACAAGACAATAGCCTTTATAAAGTGATGACTGAAGAAGTAGCCTTTCCTAGGATGATACACTTTTAATACCCCTTAATTTAATTTTATGCTTGCTTATTGCATTCCACGTGAAATCTTTTTAGCCTCTATAGAATGCCTTGCACTAGTTGGAGCCTATTATTGATCCAGAAAATGATACTAAGTATTATCCTAGCTTTTCTTGACAGTTTAATACTTACATACTTATATTTGGGGAGTCTAAATATGAAGAGAAAGGAAGCGCTGGATATGATCTCAGGGGGTGCAGTTAGGGGTATTGGGGATGAAAAATAAAAATTAGGATCAATGTAATCAGTTAGTAGATGAAATCAAGTAGGTTATAAAAAACTTCTGCCATGAGATACTGTTTTAAAATTAGAAAAATTCTAACACTTTCAAGTGGGTGCCAATATGTATTTTTTTGTTTTGTTATATTCCATCAGTATGCTTTTAAATGTATGTTTACAACACGCTTTCAACCACAAAGATTTTAAAGGTAGACCAAATAGAGGGAACAATGTGGGAAACAGCTGCATAATAATAATTTTGCTGTAGCTGCTCTTTTATTTTCATTAGCTGTCAGAATTACACCTTTGATTTGTTTCCAGTAAAGCAATGACATGTCAATAGCAGCTTCTAGGTAGTTTTTTTCAAGTACCTCCATGTTTTTGTCTTGGAGTTCTCTCAACATAAACATCTGTAAGATGAATGGGTGAATATGGATCTTGCTGATTATAGTATTGTGCCCCAAATGCATAATTTTATGGAAGAGGAAGATTTTTATCTCCTATCCTTCCTGCATTATTTTAAAAAGTGCTTTTTGATCCTGAGCAACTGGTTATCCTTTTCCTTTTTTGCTAGGTCAATGGCAGAGACTTGAAGGATTTGCGGCACAAGGATGCTGTGGAACTGTTCAGGGGTGCAGGCTGTGACGTGTCTCTGAAAATTCAGCGCAGGGTACGTTTTACCGGTTCCTTAGGGTTATTTCTGGCACAGTTTAGGCTGGTTTCTATGATTGGTAGCTCTGTATTTCACAAAGCAGAGAAACACCATGTTCAGATGCTCAGTATGAATTTTGCATATAAAGATTTTGTTTGAACTATGCCCTTCTCTACTTGACTGCAACTGTAATCATCCATGCATTGCCCATTTGTAACAGTTACCAGTGATGAGGGGAGTCTGGGGATGTCCCTGGGTCTTTGTTTTACTGGAGTGTGGTGTGTTTTCTCCCAGATCTCCTTTCTCAGAGGCAAAAGTTTGTCTGCGAAGACAGGCTTTCAAGTTCTCCAGTTTAGTTTTGGAGGCCAAAATCTTACTGGAGACAAAACTCCCCTGTCGTTTCAGACATCATCACTCATGTTAGGGTTGAAGTGCATGTGCAGCCCACTACGAAGAAACAAATGTGGCCTGCTATAGTTTAAATATACTGGCACCATTCTGCACCTAGCAGGAGAGGAATCCTTAATCTACTGTTGTCATTTGAACATCCCTGGCTAGTAGTGAAGTTGACAAAGGAAATCTGTCAGCCTGAAGCATGGTGGTGGGGAGAGGTGGGTTGAGGCCTCTTTTCTACTCACTTAATGAAAGGAATAAATCTCCTGGACAAGTGTACAGGGCAAGTAAGAATACCAGAGAGAATGAGTGATGCCCTTTTGCTGGTAGACACCAGGAAATAGTGCATTGGAAAGTGCATCAAGGGGTGACTGGGTCTATGTGCGTCATTGCTTCTGCTGTATGAGATGTACCCTGCTCCAGCTGTTACAGCCCTAGTTTACAAAGTGGGAGAGAAACATGAGGGTGCCTGGTAGTGACTGGGTACCCTGCCCTAAAGCTTAGCCCATCCAAAGGTATTCTAACACTCTCGTGTGTAGAGTGTACAGGTACCGGGGGAAACTTATCTTGCACATCCTTACAGAACCACCTGTTCCTGACACAGAACTGGGGGTTCTCCTATGATGAGCTCTGACAAAAATACTTTTTTTTTCCTTGTAGTTGCAGCCACAAAATGGCCCTGTAGGTCACCAAGGCGATGGAGAATCAGGTGGGCTTCCTCTAGCAGCCATTCTTGTGCCAGGCCTGGCGCTTGCTGTGGCAGCAGTCTGGATCTTGCTGAGGTATCGACAGCGGATGTGAAGAGTTCACGTTTTGGATATCACTGCGTATTTTACACAGCTATGATGTAATTTAAAGATAGAGAATCAACGATCTTACCACAGACTGATGTTGAAAAGGATCATTGCCTATCATAAAGCTGCTGCTGATGTTCTTTATATATTGATTCTGTTGCAGGGTGGATAGAAGCAGAGACGAAAAGGGGGAGGGAGTTGACTGTGTTCATGTGTAGAGTGGAATAGCTCTGGTTTTGACTAATCTGAGGAGGTTTTGCCTTCCCCCTCTATTTTGCACCACGAACTTTCAAACACACTCATATATTCCATAGTTTAAGATGTGACTTTTGGATAAAGGGGTTGGGGATGGGGTGGTTTTAAATCAAAAACATTTACTAGAGGCTTTGCCTTGTTTCCAATGACTTTTTCTTGAAACTAATGAACCATAAATAAAGAGAAGCAATATGGAGGGTATATTATTTTTTCCATTGAATTTTTGTTGGTTGTTGCTAAATAAATGCCTTACGAAAAACATATAATTCTAATCTGTGGTTTCACAGGTAAAATACCAGTGTAGCTGCTGATTTAATAGTAATATGCAGTATTGGTGAGGTATTCTACCAGTTCTGGAAAGACAGAAGATAGCCTGTTGCTAGAAAAATACTTGGATTGTCACAGCGACTGCTCGTTCTTGGGTTAGAGTTGTAAGAGAATGCTTTCCACAAAATGGAAATACTGGAGAGAAGCGGGCAGACAATAGAATCACAAGGATAAGGAGTGGCAAGAGATTTGGGCATGCTGAAGCTGCAGAAGTCTTTAAATCATTAATGAGGCAATAGACCCTCCATCCGTCAAATGGGTTGAAGTCTGCATCTCTCAGGTTAAAAGTCTGTTTTGGGGGTTATTTTTTGGAGGACGAATACTTTAGATAAGCAGCTAACTTGCTTTCTGCAGTCAGAAAATCTTATGATGATTGAAAGGGGGAAGCTGAGAGCAGGCTGGAATCATCCTGACTATTGATTGTTTGTGAAGGCTGATGGGATGCTCAGGAGATAGACTGGCAGGTGTAAGCCAGGGTAAGGCTTAGTGAGTAAAACCAAAGGATGAGACACTTGCTCTGGAAAGCATGTTGCTGAATTTACCTGCAGGGCCTCATCTCACTGTGATTTGGATTGTTTTAAATGCCCCAGCTGACATGAGCTCTGTGGGGTAAGAACTGTTCCTCTTGTCTCCAAGAAATCAATGTGTTCTGTTGTTTTTGTTACAGAAAAGCAAAATGCATGGTCTGGTCTGTATGGTGCCAAAAAAAAAATTCACATATGCAATATATGTATTCAAAAAACCAAAAACTGGTGTCTTGGTGCTTTACTTACCTCTGTTCTTTGTTATTCTAGTAAGTCATTGCTGATGTGTTTGGAATTGTGTGTTTACTCAGGGCTGTATTACTGCTGTCTGCTGAACAGTATGCTGTTACACGTGGCATTCCTAAATCACCATAGAGTTTCAGAGCATTTACACCAAATGAAATCTTCCTTTGGCCTGTAAAGTGCTCTGGTGTAAGGGGCAGAGGAAAGAGGAGGAATTTTGCTCAGTGTTCATAGGGGACTTTCGGAACAGACTGGAGGTTGGGTGAACATACATGGGTGTTGGATGGCCTGGGCCGATGCGTGCAGTGTCTTGCCTTGGCCTGCAAACCAGTTATGCTTGATAGCATGAGGGCTGCTGTTCGGACAGGTCTTTGCAGATGTAGCATGAACCAACTTGCTTGTCTGTGACTTGCTCTGAATATTTGGCTGTGGTGTCCATGTGGAGCACACGTGTGTGTTAAGATGATCCATTAGAACTTGATGCTGTTGTATCCCAACCATCAGAATAAAGATCTGTCTGGGAAAAACCTCATGTTAGCCCTTGGCTGAGTTGAGTTTCTGTGAGAGGGAGAGTGTGGAACAGGCTAGGAGGATGAGGATGTGCAGAAGGGATTGGTTAGTTTTACTCATTTCCCACTGAAGTAAGCAGACAAAGCAAAGCCTTTGACTGTTTTTGCATGTTGTTAATCTTTCAGCTTTGCTATTTTGACACTGTTCATACATGATTGCCATCTGTGTTGCAGGCAGTTTATTACAGGGGGAGGGTTATGTCCAATGCTTGGATAATCTTGTGCATTACTGAGCAAGAAAAGGCCCTTCTGGTGCATACTATTCCTTTGGATTTATTTTCACAATTACTGAATAATTTTAATACCACAGCATAAACTCAGTAGCTTTTCCAGAATTCTGAATTGTAGTTTTTAATCAGGATTTAAACCATTCAATCTAACCCTCAGGAACACCTTTCTGTGTCTGCCTCCTTCAAACCAGTGCCTGAGAAGTACCAAACAATCCCCTGCCACCTCTTGTCCTATTTATTGACAAAATCCTTGTGGAAAATACACCTCAACCCCAAATGCTTCTGTGAGCTGTGGCTTGTATTACTTTCAGCAGCTAGACTGTTTCACTTAAACTTTGTGTCTTTAACAAGATCTTTTCCACCATACGGTTTCTTTAGCCTTGAATTTCATCTTTACACTAACTCTGTATATACATTTTCTGTCATTGCAGAAGTGAATTAAAAGAGCATCTCATGAGGACAGCTTGTAAATGCAAGTGATCAGAGAGAGTTTTAGGTTTTCTTACAACTTATATCTCTGGGTTTTGAAGAAAAGAGAAGTTGAAATCTTGGAAGACAAACATAAAAAGCATCTGAACTGTAATTTATAAGTTTGGGGTTTTTTTAAGAACTCATTTGCTGTTAATACTGAGAGCAGCTGAAGCGCTGAAATCCACGTTTCTTTCCCATTCTCATCTGTTCCCCCAACCTTATTGTGAACTTACTGACCTGCGGAGGGCTGGATTTTCATATCCATAGTTTAAAGACAAAGCCATGTAGTTTGACCTCCTCTGTATTCCAGGCATTCTTGTCTCACTGAGTCTCCTGAATTGTATGTGCTAATAATATGTATTTGTCTTAGGCATAAAAGTGAGAAAGAGCAGCCAGGCTTGATTTGAAGATAGGAAGATGCACTGCTTCTGGCACTTCTAAATTAAAACAAACTAGAAAGGAGGGTGTGGGAGTGAAAGGTGCCTTACTTTCAATTTGCCTTTGGGTTCCAACAACTGGTTTGTTAGGTTGTTCTGTGCTAGATTAAAGAGGCCTCTAATAACTGATAATCCCTCCCTGCGAGGGGATTTATGTGTTGTAGTTGTCTTACCTCTCACATTAATTTTAAGAAATGAATCCAACTGAGTCCTTTAAGATTCTCAGTGTAAGATACTTTCTCTCTTGGAGTAGTTTCTGTGGCTTCCTGCATCCTTTACAGTGTTTCTGTATTGCTTTGTAAAATGCAGACACCCCAACTACATGCAGAGTCTCACTATTGAACATACCAATGCCATGTACTAGAAGTTTTCCATATCATTTTTCTCTGCAAACCTTTAAAATTTTTTTGTGAAAGTGCAGACACCTGCATAGCAAATTTAAGCCAACACCTAAGAGATGTGTTTGTTTTTTTTTTTTTAATTTACTTCTATGAATCTCTGAGAAGTGGTTTACATTTTTCCCCTTTCCGTTTGCTTTCTCAAGTTCCCCAAGGAATCTGTAAACAACAGAACAAACAGCATTGCCACATGAGAAGTTAATTCTCTTAATTCCAGTTTGTAGATCAAAAGAGGCATCCCTTTTGGTCACAGTGTGACACTAGAAATGACTGTTAAGTGCCTGGATATTCTAACTTCTAAATCCTTGTCCATACCCATGTGCCCTGCATGGTGTGGGTGAGGTTGTCTGCATTTTGTGGAATGACTGCATCTCCTATTTGAATTGGCTGTGCACACTGACAGGCCCAGGTTTCTCTCTCTCTGCCTTGTCTGCTGTGTTACTTACCACTGCGCTATCTTTAGCAGTACTGATTTTGTCTTCTGCCACAGCATTGGTTAAAATAGGGAATGGAGTTTGGTACAGAGGCAACTTCCCCCCATGGTTATGATTTTCTAGTAACTGTAAGTATCTCCTGATTATTGAATTCTTTGTCTCTTTAATGGATGCATTGTGACAGTGTATAGCATGGTTTTTTTAAAAATACATGTATTGGCATGTTGCATAGTACTGAATAGATTTCATCTGAGTGGTCAGTAAACTTCATCTGTACTCTTGCTGGTAGAAGCTGATGCAAGGGCAGTAGTGAGATCAGGTGAGCTTGATGAGCCAGTCCCCTCTCCTCCTCTTTCCTAATTTTTTGATGTGAGTTTTACCTCTGGAAGTCATTCTCCTCTACTCAGGTTGAAGGACAGAGCAGGTGGTTTACTAATGGGACAGTGTTCCATAGGCTGGGGGTGCAAGGGAAAGGTTTCAAGGAGAAGTCTGAAGGAAGGCCTTAACTAAGGCCTTATCCTTAGTGTTTTCCTCATGCCTGGCTTTAGGCACACTCATGCTGCATCTGTGCTGCTGTGCTTGGTACGTGTCCTCTCTGGAGCTCTGCTCTGTGTCTTCCCACATGCAGCTGAAGGGGACTCCAGGCCTTTCAAAGTTTCCTTGAAGAAGGATTCACGTACAATGAGAAGATACACTGGTTTAAATGAAGAGCAATGTTGTGCAGACTCAAAAAGATCTTTCCTTGACAAATTTGAAACTTTTGTCCTTGCTGCTGCAGCTGTAACTGATTGCAGGCAAGCTTCACTGTAGAGAGAGCTGTATATCTCTTACCTGGCTGCCAAAACCAGCTTTCCTAGGCTGGCACTCTAAGTAACAAAGAGTAACTGTGCTAAGAATGCAGGGTGATTATTCAAAGTGGCATGTGAATGACTGGAGATCATTCACCAAGCTTTCATGCTTGTGTTTGTGTCCAAGTCTTCCAGTCATGTTTCCTTCAGTAAATTTCTATTCCCTATCATCCCTCTTCACCACATCTCAGCAGTCTAGCATTTGTGCCTGGCTTGCATTTTTTGGCAGTGACACAAAAGCAATTGTCATAGGAAAATTGCTGCTTTTGCTCTGTGTCAGCAGGTACTGGTATTTGTTAATTCAACTGTGTCCCCTCAGTTGCTCTGAACTGGCTATTAGACTTGCTGTTACTTAGTCCTTCTTGCTTCCTGTTGGAAATGAATGTTGAGAGTTCTACGACTGCCAGGTCAGGTGTTGGAGGATAGATCACCAGAACACCAAGCATGGATGTGTTCTCCTCTGAGGTAGTGGAGGCTGTACAGTTGAAACAGTAAGAGGTTCTGATCAGCTCTAAACTGAGCTGAAAGAAGCCCTAGTAAGAGCTTGGCTCTGTGATTATGTAGACACTGGAAGCTTTTGCCGAGTATCAATACTTTAAGCAGACTGGTCCAATCTCTACAGCAATAAGGGCTGGATTCCAGTTTTGGGAATGCTTCTGAAGACGTGTGTTGATGTAATGACAACTCCCAGCTCCATCCCTGCGCTTTTTGCTGTTATGATGTGTCTGTCTCACCTTTCCAAGTCCATGATCATGGTGGTGCTGGGAGAAAAGATTTTTCCAGTTGTTAGACCATGGCAGTCCACATTAGACCTGTACCCCATTTCCTGCTGTGGGTTGGATGGGCAGGATAGGAAGATCTTGGGGCTTACCAGTCAGATGACTATGTGTCCACTACTTGGGAAGGTGCATCAGAAGTGCAGTTTATGCTACACGTGTCATTCTTCTGCTGGAACAGTGTGTTTCCAGAGAAAAGAGAGAGAGAAAGTTTAGCAAAGGCAAACGGAGATTTGGAAAGACAGCTGTACTTGTGCTTGAGAGAAGGGTTGTCTATGTATCTGTGGCTAACAACATCTCTGGGGAAAAGTTTTTGGGGGAAACTTAGAGTGGAGAAAAGAAGGGCTAAAGAAAACCTGATTGTTCTTATTCACAGTGAGTGTGTGAATGAAGTGTGCTCCTACGGAAAAGAAAATGAGATTTAAAATAAGTGACACTGAACCTGGTTCCATAGGACTGCTTAGGTTGCAGGGAACACAGCTGGGGCTGGCAGATTTAAACACTGTGTTTTCTGGGAACGGAGAAGTAGCAGTTTAAGGTATAAGCCATGCTGGTTTTTTGTCTTTGACACAGCCACCTGCTTCAGCTACTTCAGTCTAACTAGTAATAAGCACTTGACGAACCATTAGAGCTACTCTGGATGTTAATAACATTCATGCAGATAGACTAGAAGTTCTGTTTCCCTGAATCACTTTCAATAAAATTTAGAATTCATAGATAGTTTTCAGGTTAGATTGCTGACATTAATTGAAGGACATCAAGCTGTTAAATTGGAAATAGTCTGTTAGATAGTTCTATTCTATTTAACATTAATTAATGCAGGAAAATGCACTAGGGTGTTTTCTTAAACCTAGAATGATTGAGATACTAGCAATCTGGTGTTAAAATGTTGCTAGCATGGATGTTGCTGGGTGGAACTGGAAGCAGTAGGAAAGAAATTACTTGCTTAACTGGTGAAATATTTGCTGTTTTAAGTACATTGGCTGTATGGGAGTCCAAATGCAACACATGAAATAGTAGGTACACAGTTACCCTAAATGGTCTTTTCCATTCATTGCTCTTCAGCATGTTTTAGTACATTTATAAATCACTGAAACAATAAAACCTGGAAGGAAAAAGGAGAACAGAATTGTAATATTTAGGGCTTCTTTCACTTCCTTTGATCTAAGTACAGCAAGCGTAGTACAAAGTTTGGAAATATAGTTGAGAAATTTAATTTTAAAAGGTGAGTAATAATTCAGAATTATGCGGGGTTTTTTTCTTTCATTGTGTAAATAACAGAAGAGTTTCTAGTGAATTTAGATAAGACTTTATGCAGCTCTGTTCATGCTTCTCCACAGGCTGTTGTCAGCTGATGCACAAAAAGGCATGCTGGTCATGCACTCTAATGGCAAAGATAATACCTTTGGCTGTAAAGCTCTCTTATACCAGGGAAGTGTTTTCATATTCTTGGCTTTGCCATGTTAGGGTCACATGGGAAGGGAGCAGAAATCAGGTAGGAAGGAAGGCCAGAAAAGGCACAGAGGTCTTGCAGAAGCAGGGTGGGTATCAGTGGGCCACATGGCAGAGATGTGGTCTGCCTGGCACAGCAACCCTCCTTTATGCTGGGAGCTTCCCTGCAGAAGCCCAGCTCCTTGGCCCCTTCATCCAAGTCCCTCCAGCAGGCTGGGGGTTCTGGGTCCTGGCTGAGCTGTCACATGCCAGGTGGCTGAATTGCAAAGAGTCTTGCAAAAAGTCAGTTTGTCTGCCAGCCCAGCACTTGAAGATCGCAGTTCTGCAAAGAAATTTCAGTTTTGAGTGCTTTTTCTAAAATTGTTTTAATTTTTCCCCAGCAGTGGTACCAGCTATGCCAGTTGACTATAAACCACTGAGGAAGTCGTGTAGACATGGTCAAGGAATCTGACCAAACTGTTGACTTTCTTCTAATGGTAATTAAAAGGGAGTGTTTTAATCCATACCAAAATTATACAGCACAGTGGTTTATGGGCTCCACTGCATTTTGCTCAGAGGTTGAAGAAGGACTTCAGATATTCTTGTGTAAACATCTAGACATGCTAGGATGAGGAGGAAAAAGCCTTTCTCATTCCTTATTCAAGTTCTCCCTGCTTGACAAGCTTTAATTAATCTCTCTTTGAACTGCTAGTATGTTCCATTTTGGCTACTGAATTCGCTTGTAGTGTATAAATACTTGAAAAAATCCTAAACAGAGGATGTAAGAGAACTGATCAGTTGAGTAAGAGCACACAATTCTGAAGCTGTGGTATGAAGCTGGGAAATAATACCAAACACAATCCAGCACATGGACTTCTGTGTCTGTGATTAAAAAAATAAGTGTAGTCAAAATGCTGCTTCAGGGAAACCACTTTGCTACTGCCGTCTGTAAGTGCTGGTTTAAATGCTGGCATCAGAACATGTGTGGTTGTTCAAGGTGAACAGTGCAGTATGGAGGTGTGGGCTGGATGTGAAAGGCACTGATTAGAAACGATTGGCTGGAGAGGGAGAAAGGTTTGGTTAATCCCAAGGACTCAACAGCTGTTGCTAAAGGAAGAGGTTTCAGTGACACTGTTTTCATGTACCTCCGTCAATGTCTTGTGAGTGTGCTGATTCTTTGAGAAGCAGGCCCTGCTTTCACAAAACCCTGGCTTGTTTTTTGCATAAAGCCAACGTGCCCTTGATTTTAAAGTGGTTAAAGTTAAACGGATTTGCTCTAAATGGTTTCAACTGACAGAAATAGGTTCTGACAGTCGTGATACTTAACATTTTAGAGGTGAGATTGTAGGCTGCCCTTTAATAGGGGCAACCATTTCTGATTCAGAGCTTAACAACAGAGGATACATGGGATTAATGTCTTGTGTTGAAAAAATAAAAGTTATGTTAGGCTGGTGTTCCATCTATGCTTCTGGCAGTGGGGACGGGTGGGAGTAGAAGGGGGATGGCAGAGAGTTGTCTCTCTTGCTTGGCAAATGCTAATATATTTTAAAAGCACCGAACTGGAAACTGTTTGCTAAAACTTTGCTTTGCTATGGCCTTCTGGAGATTTTTTTCAGTGCCTGAAATGTATTACTTTTTTGCTGGGCCGTCATCAAAGCATATATGACCTTTTTCCACCTAATTCTGAAAGTCTTCTGCCTGACACAAGTTCTTCCACACACTGGAGGGACAGAAGAACTTTTTCAAGCCTGAAATGGAAACCAAAAACTTGTGGCTAAATACAGGCTAATGGATTTTCTCTGAATTTAACTTTATTATATTAATCAGATAGATAACTTGAGAGAGAAAAGTGTTGTTTTCCTTTGGAGAAGAGATCTCTCATTTGTCCTTTACTGAAAGGCAGAGAGGTCAGGGATGGGCTAGCAGGAGGGGAATCCTAGCTGTCCTCTTGAGATTGATTCAGAGCCGAATTCAAATTGCTTAACTTGTCTTTTAAAGGTATTTTGTACCTTTCCCCTGTGGAATAAATTGAAGATGTTGGAAGTAGGATGCTTGTTCCATGAGACCACTAGTAACGGCATCTTTCTGTCATTTAACAATTGCCCTGGTAGGTTCTTCCTGTGTGGTTTAGCCCCCATACTTTTCATGAGGGCAGTTAATATACTTTCTCTGAACATATTTTAAGTGTGTAGTAGAGTAGGAATGAAAAAAATGAGGTAATACTGTGTACACACAGAAGTGACCCATCTATATAATTACTGCCTTGTTGAAGATACATAATCACTGAGTGTTGGTGATTCATTAGCAATTCTCAGGTCATTGGTTCCCAAGATGGCAATATCAAGTCAGTGCAGTAGTCTTGGTTATGATCATCAGTGGCTCATCTAAATACACGTGTTGATGGTGGTTGTTTTATGGGGAAGTGTCAGACAAATGTTCCTGCAAGTTGGGAAGCATGAATGCTAAGAAGAATGTGAAGCAAGGCAGATGAGGGATTAATGCAAATGACATGTTGTTGCAGATGGTGAAAGAGATGAGTCAGGCTCAGATGTTATAATAGCTGTTATTGATGAAGGAACTCTTTCTCAAACAGTTGTTAGTATCGTTTAAGCTTATCATTTGAGGCCTGTGTGTTTATCCCCAGGCTTTAACAACACAGACTGTTCAAGAGCTGAGGCTCATAGCCACTTGTTCACAGCTGCTTCCACACGTGGCTGCATGGGGAGGGTCTCCAGCAAGATGATCTATGCCAGAATCAGTGACTGGCTGCGTTGTTTTTCCTTGGTTAAGAGGGTATGTGTTGATATGAAATAACCTAAAGGAGCAGGGAGAAGGCAGAAGAATCGAAAGTTTTACTGTGTTACCCAGCACATCTTAAGCTTTGAAAACCACAGTAAGTGGAATATTGTAAGTGTCTGGTTATGCACACTGGGAGGAAAATCTGCCTGTCAGTGGAGTTATCTGTGTTGAAGAGAGCACGTGTTCTTGCCTTCGCTTCTCTCACCATCTAAACCACAGCTCCCCCTTTTAGAAGAGGCTGCATTGATTGTGCTTCTTTCAGGATTATAATAATGAACTTTTCCATAGGAGGAACAACTCCAAACTGGGGAACTGGGTCCAAACATCATACAAATTCAAATAGGCATACCTGGACAAAGTGTTTGTTTAGAGTGGATGGAGACTTTGAAAAGCTTATTTAAGTTAACAGTGCCACAGTTCTCTAAGCAATATTGATAGACACCAACTATATTCTAGGACTCTGGTCTTTATGCAAATCCCTGCTGTTTTTTGATTTGCAGAGCTTCTGTGAAGTCCTGCCCCATCTCTGAATGGAAGAGACCTTCACAAAGGTAACTTTGCCTCTGTTGCAAAAGGTGCCTCAGATGCTTACAGTTGGTTAGGGCACAACTGCCATGCAGCAATGAAGATCTACCCTTGAGTGGCTATGTGCCACTGCATGTGCATCTGGCCACAAATCTTGCTAAAACAGTACCCCTAGAATACTGAATTCATGGAATAGTCATCAATATGAAGTATATTTAGGTGCTCTTTTGCCCATTAGTAGCACAGGCTATAAAAACTCCCCATAAAGATCTAGAGCTTTTGGTGTCCTCTGAAGCCAATTTGTTGCCTAGAAGACATTCTATCTTAGTACCTCTTTCATGAAACTCTGCTTTTCTGGCCACAGAGGAATGAATTTTTTTCTGGAATGGCTTCTAGCTTTCCTACAGGGGAAATGCTGCAGGAAGAAGTATACTTGGCTTTCAGAATGGTTCTTGGTTACAACCCCTGCTATTAACAATAAAAGACTGCTTTGTCCTTTATGGAAGTTAATGAAAAAACTTGATCAAACCTCTTGGATATTTGAACAACAATTTCGCAACAGGGAGAGCTAATGGTTGAACTAGCTAAGTGATACCTTCTACTGGACTAGAGGCTTAGCAGAAGGGAAAATTAAACCATTAACTAGAAAACTTGCAAGTTATTTTTGTATTTTAAGCTTGTATTCAATATGAGCTGAGTAAATTTTTAAGTCCCAATTATCCTTTCTTGCTGTGCTTTTACCTGTGCTGAATTTAAAGTCAATTGTTTGCTTAATAAATAAATTAACTGAATTTCTGAGCTGTGGGAGTTCATCTTGCAGGCGAGGCGTGTCAGTACATAATGTGTTTTTCTACTAAAGGGTGGATGCCTGTTTTGAACCTTGAGTACTACTTCTGTTACTAGCAAAAGAAATGTAGTAGTGGGGTCACATGGGTAAAACTGTTTTTTATAAGGTGAAACTAAAAAAGCCTATGTTAGAAGAAGAGTCAGTGATGATTTAAGTAGAGTGTGTATCATGAAAGTAATAGGGATAGAAGCACTGCTGCTCTGGAACAGCTCAGAGATCTTTCCAGTTGGGGCCTGATTGCAGTTCCAGTCTGTATCTGGGAGCAGTGTTGTCTGTTTCATCATTACTTTATGTTTTGAAGTGTCAATGTCCCTCTGAAAATCTTCCTTCTAAATACTGTTGCTGGTAGGGCTGCTATAAACATCTTTATTTACAGATAAAAGTATGGGAAGTTTCATGGGGAGATGTTGTCCTTCTATTTGATCAGCTAATAGAATTGAGGACAGACAGGCAGGTCAGAGGAGAGTTAGCACTCCTAGGTGCTGGCTGTTCTCTACCGGCTGTATCCATTAGTCAATAAAAGTTATCACCTCCCTGTACTAAATTTGCATTTCTATGTAATGGTATAACTTGAAATACTGTTACCATATTGCTTGTCTTCTTTTCCAGTCCACGAGCATGTATTTTAAACAAAATACATCCAAGCTGATCACAGATTTCTTCAGAAAGTCTAAAATGCAGTCAGGGTGTACCCTAAAATTCTTCAGATATCCTGGATAAATATACCAGCACTGACAGAGTTACATCTGTGGCTTGCTTCTAACAACTGGCACACCCACAAGGATACAATGCTCCTTCATTTGTCATATTACCCAGGAGTAATGTTATCTCAAAGTAAAATTTAGGGATAAAATGGTGTTTATATGAACTATGGTTTCAAAAAGAGGTCATGAAAAGAAATGACAAAAAAAATCAGTATCAAGGCTATATATACATATATATATATATATACACACACATATATACACTTTTTTTTTGTTGTTTCAGTGTTCCAGCATTTGTCTAGTTTGTCACTGAGTCACAGAGTCACAGAGTGGTCGAGGTTGGAAGGGACCTCTGAAGATAATCTAGTCACAGAATCACCAAGGCTGGAAAAGACCTTTAAGATCATCAAGTCCAGCCTATGACCAACACCACCACACCATCTAGACCATGGCACTAAGTGCCACATCCAGCCTTGCCTTGAACACATCCAGGGACAGTGCCTCCACCACTTCCCTGGGAAGTCTATTCCAATGTCTAATCACCCTCTCCGTGAGGAAGTGCTTCCTAATATCCAACCTAAACCTCCCTTGGAGCAACTTCAGGTTGTGCCCTCTTGTCCTGTCACTAGTTGCCTGGGAGAAGAGCCCAGCCCCCACCTGACTACAACCTCCCTTCAGGTAGTTCAAAAGAGTGATGAGGTCCCCCCTGAGTCTCCTCTTCTCCAGGCTAAACAACCCCAGCATCCTCAACCTCTCCCTATAAGACTTTCCCTCTAATCCTTTCACCAGCCTCGTTGCTCTCCTCTGGACCCGCTCCAGCACCTCAACGTCCTTCTTGAAGTGAGGGGCCCAGAACTGTACACAGTACTCAAGGTGAGGCCTCACCAGTGCTGAGTACAGGGGGGAGAATTACATCCCTACTCCTGCTGGCCACACTATTCCTGATACAAGCCAGGATGCCATTGGCCTTCCAGGCCACCTGAGCACACTGCTGGCTCATGTTCAACCAGTTGTCAACCAGCACTCCCAGGTCCCTCTCTGCCAGGCTGCTCTCCAGCCACTCTTCCCCCAGCCTGTAGCGCTGCCTGGGGTTATTGTGGCCAAAGTGCAGGACCCTGCACTTGGTCTTGTTGAATTTCATGCCGTTGGCCTCGGCCCATCGATCCAGCCTGTCCAGGTCCTCCTGCAGCCTCTTCCTACCCTCTGGCAGATCAACACTCCCCCCCAGCTTGGTGTCATCTGCGAATTTACTGAGGGTGGACTCAATCCCCACATCTAGGTCGTCAGTAAAGATATTGAATAGGACTGGGCCCAGTACTGATCCTTGGGGGACACTGCTGGTCACCAGACGCCAGCTGGATGCAGCTCCATTCACCATCACTCTCTGGGCCCGGTCATCCAACCAGTTTTTGACCCAGCGAAGGGTGCACCTGTCGAAGCCATGGATCGCTAGCTTCTCCAGGAGGATGCTGTGGGAGACTGTGTCAAAGGCCTTGCTGAAGTCAAGGTAGACCACATCCACAGCCTTCCCCTCATCCACTAGGTGGGTCACCCAGTCATAGAAGGAGATGAGATTAGTCAGGCAGGACCTTCCTTTCCTAAACCCATGTTGGCTGGACCTGATCCCCTGGTTGTCTTCCACATGCCGCTTGATGACGCTCAGGATGATCTGTTCCATAACCTTGCCAGGCACTGAGGTCAGGCTGACAGGCCTATAGTTCCCCGGATCCTCCTTCTGGCCCTTCTTGTGGATGGGCGTCACATTGGCCAACCTCCAGTCATCTGGGACCTCCCCAGTGAGCCAGGACTGGTGATAAATGATTGAGAGTGGCTTAGCCAGTTCTTCTGCCAGCTCCCTCAGCACCCTAGGATGAATCCCATCCGGACCCATGGACTTGTTGGGATCTAAGTGGCACAGCAGGTCCCTAACTACTTCCTCCTGGATTACAGGAGGGGGATTCTGCTCCCCATCCTTGTCTACCAACTCAGGAGCCCAGTTGTCCTGAGGGTAGCTAGTCTTTTTGTTAAAGACTGAGGCAAAGAAGGTGTTAAGCACCTCAGCCTTTTCCTTGTCCTCCATTACTAAGTTCCCCTCCTCATCCAATATGGAATGAAGATTTTCCCTGACCCTCCTTTTGTTAATAATGTTTATTATCCTTTACAGAGATGGCTAGTTTAAGTTCTAGCTGGGCTTTTGCATCTCTGATTCTCTTCCTACATGACCTTACAATATCCCTAAATACTTCCTGATTCACCTGCCCTTTTTTCCAAAGTTGATACATTCTTTTTTTATTCCTGAGTTCTTGTAACAGTTCCCTGCTCACCCAGGCTGGTCGTCTTCCCCACTGGCTCCTTTTTCGGCACACAGGGACAGCCTGCTCCTGCGCCTTCAGAAATTCATTCTTAAAGTAAGCCCAGCCTTCCTGGGCAACCCAGCCTTTCTGGGCATACTCCAACCCCCCTGCTAGAGCAGGATCACCTACAGTAGATGACAAGTGTTGAAAGTGTTGTGAAGTGTTGAAAGGTGGTGGATCCTGCTGTTGAATTTCTGTCATTGAGGAAAATTGTTCATTTATTCCCATTTTTCTGTCTTCAATCATGACTCAGAATGGTCAAATTGTACTTCTTGCAGCTCAAGCACTAGTTACTCATTACTGCATTACTTCGCTAGATGCCTTCCAAAACCAGAAGTTGGTCACTGGTTCTCTCCTGCTAACTGCTTTATTGGTACAATCAAAGAATTATGACAGAGGATGCTTTTTCTTTGCACCATAATCCTGCAGGAGTGTCTTTAGGATTCTGCCTTCTAGGAGCTATTCAGCTGATTTCTTAAGAAGGTGAGCAAGGTCTGACTTGCCCAGATTATTATCTGAGCCTTTTAAAATTAGGTAAAACACTCTTGTTTTCCAGTTCTCTGGAAAAGATGCTGGTCTTAATAAGGCTGCGTATTCTTCTGTCTAGTCAGCTGAAAGATCAACATCTAGGCCTCATCCCTTGCTGCTCACAGTCTAAATCCCTTTGGGTTGTTTATACTAAAGAAATCGATGGTAGAATTAGGAATCTTTAATGTTACCTTCCAATTTACAAAAATATCCAAGGTCCTTTTCTGGTCTACTACAGCAGGTAGTGTCTCTGCTAGCTCCTTGTTTCTTTCAAGGAGACACCCAGTTCTCACCCCAAGACTCCGAGCCATGTTCTGCTTGTTGTGTCAGGTTTTGCTTTTTTTTTTTTTGCTTTCTTATACTCTGTGCTGGTTCCTGTGGTGTTGCTCCTGACTGCTCTCTAACTCTCCTGCAACTGTATATGTGCAGCCCTCTACCAAAAGCAATGCACACTTTAGTCCCTTTTTTAGAGTCGCTCGGCAGCCTCAGAAATGCCTCTGTTTTGGGCAGTGACATATGCTTGTGTTTGGAGAGGAGAATGCTAAACTCTTCCAGATAGCATCTTAAATAATAAGTCCTAGTTTTTCTACTAGTTTCAGTACGTATTATGTTGATTATGGTAGTTTTTGTCCTTTATTATCAAACTTCAAGTCAGCTAAACTTCCACATGTGGAGCTTCAGGGTGTTGATGTGTCTGGCCGTGTGTCATTGAATGCAAAGTTTGTTCCAAAGAGAGAGATCTAGTCCCTCCTCCTACAGGTGAGCTCTGGGTAGAGACTCTTAGTTGCTTCACTCCTCCATGAACTTCAGTTCTTCTCTCACAACTCAAATTTACCAGGAGGAAGAGTAAGACTCTTTCAGCCTACAGTTCTGCAGATTTCTCTGTGTTCCTTTTTGGAACATCATATAGTGTTTTCTATGCTCCTGTCCTTTGGAACAGAAGCTGATCTTAAGAAAGAGTATGATTTTTTGTTGATATACCAAAGAAAAACTGCACAAACTCTTCAGGTTTTTTGCTGATGTTTTGCAGGTCAGAAGAGTGCCAACCCAAAATACTGCCTCTGGAAGGCACTGTGTTTCCTTTTAAGAGATTCTTCCTGGGCAGCTGTCAGTGCTCAGCTCATTGAAAAGTCACTGACTGGGATTTTGTGACTCCCACAAGCTCTAAAATTGTATAGCAGTCAAAGCCAACACTTTACAGATGGCAGCACCCAGAAATATTCAGGAAGGAGTGATCTGATACCATTACAGTGAAGCAAGTGGAAGAGCTCCCTACAGGAGCTCTGGGACAATTTAATAAAGCTGTCTTCTGGGACAGTTTAATAACGCTATGGTGGCCCTGTAGTGTCAGGGGAATAATACATGCATCCCCTTAGTGGTAGTTACCTTATTTCTGTGGAGAACCAAGTAATTAGTGGTGTTCTAACAGCTCCTTTTCATTTCCAGGATGTTCCGTTCTTGTATCTTGTTCAGAATTGGAGAGAACTTAAGAATACTGGCAGATAAGGTTCTTTTATCCACAAAATACCCTCTCCTTTCCTTGTCTTTATTTTTACTGCTTTCAAGCAACAGCAGTTATGGCAACAGGAAGGTTGGAGGCAAATAAGCAGCTGGCAGTCTTCCTAATGGGCAGAAACACAGGCTGGAGTCTCTCCTGAATTCAACAGCACAGTGGTAGAGAATCACAGCAGCATTGCTAACAGTGGCACAGAGTGTATTTTGAGCTCGCAGGATAGCTGGATTTAGTGAGATGAGATGTTGCTCATGCTAAACCTTCTACTGGAGCTGAACAATGTGATGCATACAAATGCAGAAAATGTGGTCTAAGGTTTTAAAATTACTTTCCTTATTTATTTATTTTCCAGAACAAAGTGGTAAAAGATGGTCTGAGTTGCAAAACTAGGACTGAAAGAGCTGCTTAGTTGTGATTGTGGATTCCTTCAAGAATAAAAAAAAAGAGAGATATTGTGGTTGCCTCTCTTATCTGGCATTAATGCAATGCCCTTCTTTTAGCCTAGCAAGTTTTCCACAAATGAGAGTGAGTGAGAGGGGGAAAAAAGTGGGTTTGACAACTGTGGAGTTAGACATTAGTGTTTCAGGGTTTGATTTGCAATATACTTGTATCTAATCCCTCCTGCTGTTTTGTTGGGGGTTTTTTTGGACTCTCACTCTGCAGACTGTTTTTCTGATGTATCTGTGTTATGTTTCAGTCCATTTCTTTGTTTATTTGTTGGTTTTGGGGTGTTTTTTGTGTGTATGCTGAGAGTTTCCTTAGCTCATACTGTTCCCAGTTATAGGATTAAAAAAAAACACTTTACTATCAATATCCCAATAAGGTGAAAATATTTGGTGTTACCTTTATTTGTCTCCAGATTTAAATTGTGCAGATTTACCAGGTCTAATAGGACAGTTTCATTCTTTATGTGATCGAAAGGCATTGAAAGGCTGAATTAGTTATCTTTGAGTGGAGATGAATACTCCAAATTTCAGATCTCACTCCTACTCTCCTGAACTTTGAAGAAGTTTAAAGGTTGGAGTTTCAGTGCAAACTCTATTGCTTCTTATTATCTGCCTACTGGTTGGAAATTAATCCAGAGTTGAAACACCCTTCACACTTCAGGGAAGTTCAATTTGAGTTTCAAGGATGAGGAGGATCAGTAAGGAGGGAGGAGGAAAGCCAGTGGGGTTCCTTAATTACTAGTAATGTTTTAATGAAGTGGAATAGAGGTACATGAGTTTGATAATCTGAGCTCCTCTTTAGAATATTGTTGTCTATTAGGAGATAACCTGCAGTGGAAATGGTTCCTCCTCATAGCACCACAGCTGTGTGAAAGCCATTTTATACTGTCGTTTTTCATGAAAGTTAGACCAGGATTGATAGTATTTGAAGGCTGTCACTTCTGGCTGACAACTACTTCATCTCTGTTTTCATGCACTCAGCTTTATGTTTATAAGTGTCCCCTGCAAAGGCACAGCTTAAATATCCAGACTTCTGCATGCCTGTAATGTATATGGACTACCTGCAAAATCTGTTTGTCTGAGAACTATTAAAAAAATCAACGTTTAGATGTGCAAGATGTAAGGGTGTGTGTCCGTGTCTGTGTTTGGTGACAGACTTTGGATTTAATCCTAAAATACCTCCCAGGTTGCAGCTTTAAACACACATATTGTAAGCAGTAGTGGGGAAGGCCAGCTCAGCATGTGTCAAGTTATATGATGGCATGTGTCAACAAAACGGCTCTTCTACAGTCACAACTATTTTTAGTGCTGGGACATCCCAGAATACTGCAGCTGCTGCTGCTGCCTGCACTGAGATGCTAAGGGCTTTACTTTGGCCCCTGTTAGCTCCTGCTCCTGGGATCCCTTATTCCTCCCCTGTGACAGAGTGGCCATGCAATGCCAATCCAGCAGATGACACAAGTTTTGGTACTCTGGCTGAGTAGAAGTGGAGCAGAAGGCATCGGAGCCTTTACAGCACCCTGGGGTTGGAAGGGCAGAGGAAGCAGAGAATGGGGCTGTCTGGACCCACGTGGCAGTGAAATTTTACTGAACAGTGTTTCTGCAGTGCTCAGAGCAAGCTGTCGCTGTGCTCCAGGTTTTCAGGACATGAAAAGGAATTACAGTCTTTACAACCTTGTATAAAAAACGTAGTAGTGCTGCTTTCTTACAACCTGTGAGTCAATCCTCATGGGTAGCATGCTTGCACTTTGGGGATGAGTACAGGCAATGCCAGGGATGGCCTCTGTAGCAGCCTGTGCATGATGATGTGGTCTGTGTTGCATGACAGAGGGGCTGCTGCCCAGGGCCTATTCTGTCTTGCCCCCCAGAATCACAGCCCCAACCAGCCTTTGCTGCTGTCTGTAAACAGCGTGGTGGGTTCAGCTAGGCTGAGTGGGCATCAGCCAGGGGGCTCAAGCTGAAAACTGCAAGAAAGGCCAGTAGCAGGGAGAATAGGGGCATTCTTTCTTCTTTTCTGTGGGGAATAATTTGCAATTCCTTTTTAAGAGCATTATATTACAGGGGCATTTAGGCTTCAGTGACCAGAGACTTGACACCACAAAGATGTTCTCATCACTGTCTGAGAGGCCCTCAGCACCTTGCTCTTTTGAGGTGTATTTAAAATAAACTATTAAAAAAAAAAAATCCTTCAACTACGCAAAGCAATCCAAACTTGGCACATTAAATAATGAGTTAATAAGCATCTATAAAATAGATGATGGTTTCAATCTGGTTTGTTTTCCAGTCCTGTGGAGACAGCTAATGAATCATACATGGTTGTGGCATTGTGAATTTTAAGTCTCCACACGACTGAAGGTAAATGTCAAAGACACCATGTGTTAGAATAAGATATTTTACTTGGCAGATATGGTTTATTCAGGAAATAGGCTTCTGTTTTATACATACACACTCCACATGGCTCAATTGAGTGTATCAGTTCCTCGAGCACCCCTCCTGTAGCTGTCTTGTGTGGCTGAAAAGCTCCTCCTCAAATAGGTAAATAGCATTTTTGTTGGTAGTGGAGAAGGGAAAGGGTATGATCAGTGAATAATTTATTTTTGATGCTCTTCTAGTAAGCAACAAGCAGAACACATCTGTTGCCTGTGCGGTTCAGAAGCACAACGTGAGGTGGTTTAGAACTGAGCTGCCAGAAGGCAAAACCTTTGTGTTGTCTGTTCTTGCTGACTTTGACTTCCTACCCGAGTGGGAGTTTCTCCTGTCAGTGCTCAGAGCTCTGGCCTGGCCTTTTTCCAGCAAACAGAAGATGTTTCAGACATTCAGGCTGAGCAAAGGACATCTGATGCAAAGCTTTTATCTCCTGACCTTCCAGGGCTTTTCTGAGAGAAGCTGAACCTTTCCTAGATGACCTGGCTCTGAAATAATTCCCAGGTGATTTTTTACATCTCCTGTGCTCTTGTAGCTTCTCACTGCTATTAACACAGAGCTTATTCCAGAGATAAATCCATATGCCCTGGGGCTAAATTTTGAGAGAGGAGCAGAGAGCAGTGTCCCCACTTCGTTTTGGGCAGGGACAGTTGCAGTCAGCAAACTTTGCTCAAATGTGAGCACTGTTCTTGGGCTGTGCCTGTGTGACTGTGGGCTGATGAAAGGAGGGATGGGAAGAAGATGGAAAATGGCATCGGGCTCACATCATTGCTAGTGGAGCACCCTCCAGTGAGTATGCTACATCCACCAGAAACACAACACAGAATGTTTCCTGCTCAGCCTGTCATGGACCGAGATAGGTAAAGCCGTGACCCACACCCCCACCTCGGGGAATTGTCTCTCCCACAGCCTATGCACTTTCTGCCTTGACCTGACAAACTAGTTTAACACAATGAGATAGGGAAGCTCCAGGTACATGGGCCATTACAACGCTAAGACCTGTGTATTGCTGGTGTTTTACTGACTCCATATGAAAGAACAAAGTGTGCTTTGGGCCAGGAGTGATGGATGGATGGGATTGGTATGAATGAGAGCAAAGTTTTCCTTATAGCTGGCCTCAGCAGGTCAGACGTTGGATAGGGTGTGTCCCTTGTTGAGTACATCTAAAGATTAGATTACTGAAGTGTTTTGTCTCTGTAACTGTTCTAGTAGAACAAACATCAAGGAAAAGTGGAGCCTCAAGATGTGGGAAGCGTCTGCACAAAGATGTGTCCCTAGAAATCCTGAGTGGACAGAACTGCTGTTGTGCACAGTGCATAGCAGTGGTCCTCCCAGTAGAGGTAAGCTCTTCTTTGGCTAGTGCTGAGTAATGGGATGGGTACAAGAGTGATGGGCATGTAGCCCTGATGAAAACCTTGTTGAAACAGAAGGTAGGATTATTGCTGTGCTCTTACATACCCTGTGTGTATCTACTTGCAAGTCTCCTTACTGCTAGCAGTGAGTTTCATAGATGAAAAATTGGAGTTCTGAGTTGTTACAGGTGTATCTTGGCAGAAACGTAGCTGAACTGGTGCAAAGGATATCACTGACTGTCTCTCAGTGGCTGGGGGCTGGATACCTTTCTAGGTTGGATCAGTTTAACTGGGTGGCAGGGACAGGGGATGCCACTAAACAGATTTTAAGAAATTTGCTTTAAGCCAACATTGTTTGGAATCTGGCATCTGAATCTCACTTATCATACCATGTACGAGAGAGGTCGTCAGCAGAGAGATTTCAAAAGCAATGCAGTTCAATATAATGCAAAACACCTGACCTGTATCTGATTCCATTTGGGATCTCAGTAACAGCTGCAAATAAGGCCAAGCTGAATTCCATCAGCATAGTGAGATCTCAAGAGCCCCTTTGCAATATGCCTGGAATACAAAATACAGCTAACCCCCTTGCATTTATTGACATGACAGCTCTCTGAGTGGGAGAGAGAGGATGTGTATGTGTGTGATTTGGTGGCTGAAGGTAGAGTTGTACTGCTTAAATTTGTAATGCTGAATTCTTTGAGGCCTTGATGCTTGATGAGGCTGGAATTCTTTTAAGCTGGGGAAGGAGAAAGGTTGTGTTCCTGCTGAGATTCCATTCTGCAAGCGCTTTCTTTCTTTATAATTATGGGAGTTGTTCTGCTGCAAGGTGTATTTAGTAAAACTGGCTTTTTCAGCCAAAAGGCTAGAGGTTTTGGGTTTTTCTTTTCAGGGAACATTGGTTTCCCACTCAGTCTCAGTGGGATTTACCAAAAGAAGCAAATTCTCTTCTTCTCCATTGTCCATGGAGAGACGCTGGTAAGTGGCTAAGGGGATTTTAGCAAAATGAGAAGAATAATGCACTGAACTCTTGTCAAAAGTTGAGTTTTTTATATGTATAGGAATCTACATGTACATGTGAATATACACCCACATGCATATATATTTAATGAAACCCTGAACACCTTTGGGGAAAAAAGTCCATGCCAATATTTTCAGTTTCATCAGACATTCCTTTTCAGTTCTAATAACACTGGTTCCTTCAGGAATGGTCAAAATCTGCACCTGTGACTTCACCCTTCAGTTGGCTTCAGTATTTCTGTTGGATCAAACCCTGTTCGTTGCCTCCCCCCTCCCTTTGTTCTCTGATGATATCTTGGGCCTACAGCCTCTGCATTCTTGTGTGTTAAAACTGGTACAGTCTCCTGAATCCCAGAGGGGCCTCCAGAGCGTTGCAGATGATCATTCCAGGGAAGGATGGGGAGGCCTGATTAATTCAAATAATGTGCTGCTTCTTCATTACCCTCCACCCACCCAGTTCAGCCCAACAGATCTTCCCATTGTATCTTTTAAAATTATTTCTCTTCTGTTTCTCTTCTGCCTATTTAGGCTGTACCCTTGGCTTAGTCACTCCATAGTGCTTTCAACATCAGGAGCATGCCCTCGTGTTACAGAAGAGCCTTGCAGGGCTCAGCTCTGCTGGTTTGGCACTGGGAGAACTGTCTGCTTTCTCACCCAGCTAGCAACATTTCCCCTTTGTACAAAAACATTAATTATAGTCTGTGTTGCTTCTCACTTGGAAAGGTGTGTCCCAGGCACCAGCAGGTTGCTGTCTCTGCCAGCCAGGGCTCTCTGCTGGCAGTGCTAAGGCAGCATAGTTCTCATCTGGCACTTGGGCACATCTTAGCCAACAAAGGGTTTGTGCTGGTCTGTTAGTGCCTGCCAGCCATTCTCTTCTCTCTTATGTAGTAGTGAGCAGGAATAATATAGGACATAAGGCTTTAGTCTCACAAAGAATACAGGTGGTGTTGCTGCAGTGCTATAACTGAGGTTTTTAGCTGTTGAAGAGTACCAGAAGCAGTTCCCATTTCCATGGCTACTTTGACAAATTTTGGTTTCTAGATTAGCAAGGGCTGCCCATTCAACTCAATTGATTTGCAACCTGATTGATTTATTTTCTCACCTTTTTTTATAACACATCTAAAAATAAAGAGATGTTCTGCCAGCAGCCAGATCAGTTCCCTGACCTTAGTCAAATAAGAGATAATAAGAACTAACTGGAGTTCTTAGTGGAAATCAAGAGAGGTTGGGAACAGATCAGAAGCTGAGCCTGGTGTCTCCTCACCTGTGAAAAATCTGAGACACAAATGTGTCAAGGCCCTGATAGGGTGCGTTCAAAAAGGGTCAGTTTTCAGCTGTTGCCTCCCTCTTTTGCCCCTCCCTCTTTCCCTTTTCCTATCAACTTTTCTGTAAATCATCTCCACCTTCGGGCCGTTCCAGGATTACAAGAAGCAGAGGGGCTGCTCCTCTCCTTGCAGAGGAGCTGTTGAGATTTGTCCCATATCAGCATGAGCTCCCTGGCCAAGGTTTTCTCTTGAACTCAAAGATGACTTCTATGGCAACAGGAATCCGGGAGGAAAATGGGTAAGACTGTGAAACAGAAGAGCTGCCTTGTCCTGTGGGTGAGAAAGGACAGTGGTGCTGGTTTGGGCGTGAGAGTGGTATGTGGGAGGCTATTTATTTCTGCACATTTCTTACCCCAGGACTCTTGTTGCAGACCCTGTGGGAGGCATATCAGCTCATTTCCTTCTCAGCAAATTTTGCCAGGGAAGAGGGTTTTGCTCATCTCCTTTTTTCCTGCCATAGCACTGTCACATTTTTTCTGCCATTCTCCTCATCTGGTGGGTGAGATGAGTTAGAAATGAAGAGAGGTGCTGGTCTGGGATTCACAGTCCCCTGGTAGTAGAAAGGGGGGGCTGAGGGGGGATTAAGACCCTTCTGCTCCAATAAGTCCACAGCTGTCTGCAGTACACAACTGTAGTCTGGGTGTAGCTGGTACCATTGGGGCCTTAGTGTAAGGACAACCATTTTGTCTCTTGAGTTAAGTGTGCTGATACTAAGGTTTTGCTATATATTCTGGAGTACTGATGTCACTGCAACAAAAGTGCATGTGAAATCAAGGTAGCAGGTGTGATGTGTTTTAAGGATCATCATTAAGGGTTATCCTGATGGAGCAGATGAAAGAGCAGATGGAATCATTTAAGTCCCCAGGTTTTTTAGACATGATTTATTGGAGACTGAAAGGTACAACCTTCATATCAGTGCAAAGTATGTCATAATGCTAGATTTAACACGTGACAATAAAAATGTAAGTCATAGAATGGTTTGGGTTGGAAGAGACCTTAAAGATCATCTAGTTTTAACCCTCCTGCCATGGGCAGGGACAAGTCATAGAGCACAGAAGAAAAATTACTCTGTACAAGTAGGAGTGTAAAATTTGAAAAGCTGGAAGGTTTTGCTATCTCAATCTATCATTGTCCTCCCAAGTGCCATGTCTTGTACTTACCCTGCCTCTGTTGGAATACTGCTAAGGCTGTATTCTGCTTTTCAATAAGGAGTCATTTTCTAATTAATAATAATGCAGGAGCTTTAATTCTATAAATGTCTGCCCTTCAAGCTAATATCTTTGCCTTAATGTGAAGGTGGAGATCCTTCCTTGTAGCTCTTTTGTACGTGACAATTATTGTTATAGAAGGTGACTGTGATTACTGCTGTGCAAAGATGCAAGTAAGGGCAAGGCAGCCACTATGTATTTTTTCAAGACATGCAGAAAAATAAATGAAAACTCGTTGTGGTGCAAAATAACTGAAGACGTTGGGAGTGATCAACATGCAGTACGCTCAAAGATGGGGCCTGAGCAAGGCCAAAACATCTGGTCTGGGAGTGGTTGAAAATGCAGATAACCAAAGATGCACATGTGTGTGCATGGAGGAGCATGAGACTGAGAGAGGTGTCAGGAATGATGCTAATGGAGCAAGGTACAGAGTTCATTGGGAGGAGCAAGCCTGCTATGGGTTTTTGCTTTGTTGGTGGAAATAGGACTTTATTGTATATTTTTGTGAGACAGCAGCACTATAACTGCAAAACACCTTTACTGGTATCATTTTTAGGAAAATAGGTATGCCTGTGATACTAACAAACTGCTTAGACAGAATAGGCAACACAGGAAGAAGAAATATACTATTATTTTGTTTTTTATTTCAGAGCTTTAACCACAAAGGAGCAGATAGCACAGTCTCCATTGGACTGGGTTATGGCTGTAGGTAGAATGGATGTGCTTTAGTTTTCAGGACACCTATAGTGAAGAACTGGCAGAACAGGCAAACTCTGATAAATGTCTGAAGCAAAATTGACATTTTTATATCTTACTCTGTTACTTCAAGCAAACTTAGGAGGATGAGCAGTACTTCAGGAAAAGTGGGCTCCTATTGGCTATTCATTCCAGCACTGACCTTGCAAAATTATGTATTTAGGCCTGTTGCCTTCAATTTTTCAGTGATTGGGTGTTGAAGAAATCTATACTGGCCATGGAGCTTGTTGATAAGATCAGCAAATTCACTTAATTAATTCCTGTAATAATAAGCTAGTCCATTAGCCTGCAGTGCCACCTAGCCTCTTCATCGTTTGGAGAGCAGGAAGGGTGGTGTGCATATTTTAGAGATATAAAAACAACTTGGAAAACTGTAGTGTAATGACCTTTTTCTTCCCCTTTGTTTAAAGATACAGTAATTCAATGTCATCAGAAGATTTTCAAAAGCATGCTGAAAATCGTTGCCCTGGTATTAACCAGTGTGGGGAAAAAAAAGGAGGGGAAATAGAGATTATTTTTCTTCAAAATGCTAGTTCCTCGTTCAAGTTATTGCTCATAATTTGTAAGGTCTGAGCTTGGTAAGGAAGCAGCCAATCTGGTGCATGACTATTAAGTATTTTCACAGTCTGATGCATCTCAAAGTGATTCAGAGACTATTGATAATAGTCCTGTCAGGAGTTGCCATCTCTGTGGTGAAGTTGGAGCGGTTCGTGACATACCAGTAGTGCTTAGTGGCGTTTCATAGCATTCATGAGTTAAAAGTATGTGGGGAAACAAAGGCAGGAAATGGAGTTCTGCTGCCACACTGATACTAGCATCTGCCCCGTCAGTTAAACCTTCTCCATCAATGTTGCAAGACAGAATTGGATTTTTCTTTACCTTTTGGCTGGCTAGGTTCACGTATTTTGCTTGCTTTTCAGATGTTGATCTGACTTCTGTGTTACAGGATTGTTAATAAGTGATGGGGAAAACACATTCAAATAATCTGTTTCTGACCAATACACTTCCAAGACATCTGTGATAGCTTCTGCCTTCCTAAATAACAACTGTATTTAATGTGAAGCTTTGATTTTTCTGTAGCTCTATAGAAACAAACACACAGTTTGTTGTTTTGGCACCATTCACCAGAACCTCCCTGCATTTAGACTTGAAAGAGTTTAGCATGTAGATCCTTTGTGAAAGACTGCAACGGTGACTGAATGTGGGGCAAAAATAGGCAGAAAATGGAAAACATGCAGTGCCACAGGCTGCCTTTGAGCAGTGTCCTTTTTCAATTAGTTTGTCATTGCCAAGTAAGACCTCAAACTAAGCTCAATGAATATGGATGGGATGGGACACCATAACTGGTTTTGTTTGATGTGGATTTTGGCTTACATTATAGCAGTATTTGAAAACACTGGTAGCCATTTTATGCTGTGTGTACCACAGAAGGTTCATGCAAATTTGGGGGTGGTAGAAGTGAGGAGGGAAAAAAAATAAATCTATGGAGTTCTATCTCTAAATCCTGCCAGATTTTCCTCTTTATCAACAGACATTCCTTCACTCTTTTATGACCTTTTTAATATATGAATAATTTTGTTTGAGAAGGTACTGCAGTAGAGTTTGGCTTGGCTAAATAAACAATCAGCTAAGTAGCATACACGTCTAATGGTTAGCTACAGCCTGTTTGCTCATACAGATTATTTGCAAGATCCTGTTGGAGCCCCCCGGGTATGCCTTATGGAATATTTTGGGTTAAACAAAACCCATCGTTAAGCTTTGTAAAGCTGTAAAATGCTATCCACATTCAGAGGTCCCATGAATCAACTTAAGGGTCTAATACTGAAGCCATACCCTGCTGTTGGTTTGAAGGAATGAGCTGGTATACTCTCTGTATTTAACCAAATAAGGGATGAGGCACTCCAGGGGAATTAGGGTGTTACCATCTTTGCTTAGGCACAGACTGATATCTCAGTCTTTAAAATTAGCAGAGGTATTTGAGTGGCAAGGGTTAAATCGAGTCAGAATATGAACCAACTACAGCTGGCATGGAGGTACCTATAGGTGGTGCTGGTAGTAGTACATGCTGGAACATAGTAGTCTTAAACCAATCAGAAGGCACTTGTGGACGCACCTGCCATCAGATGTGGGTTTTGGTGCATTATTCTAGAAGCTAAAAGGTTGTTTGTTTTGTCTGGATACTATAATAGCCCCTGAGAGTTGCAGCATGCTATTGTATCAGCGGGCTAACCATCCAACATGAGCCTACAGTAGCTAAAATAAGAAAAAGGAATTAAGGTCTAGTATTCTGAAAAAAACCCCAACCAACAAACCATGGTGACTTGTAAAGACAGAGGAGCACTTGTAGTTACTAACCACTGTTACCAAGCTCTGAGACTAGCTTGCAAGTTGTGTCTTACCCTACTTTGTGCATACAATAAAAAAGCCTCAAAGGAAAAGTTAAAAATTAGGACTAGTTTTGAGACACCTTTTGATATTTTTGTGATTTCTTAATTTCCTTTGTCTTCAGGTTCTATGAAAGGACTGCACAGAGAGGCTTAGGTATAGAATAAGGAAAACCTAAATTCTGTGTATAGGTTATGATGCTTATATGCATCTCTTTAATTAATATCCTGTACCAATAGCTTTGATAGCTTTTCTAGAACGACTGGACTGCAGCTATGATGCAGCTGCAGAAAATGATTACCTAACAAAAAAAAAAAAAAGACAAAATACCTGTGCATCTAATGCCTGGACAGTAATCAATAGGCAGCTTGAGGGTGCTGGAACAGTGTAACTCTGTAGCTATGGAACGTGTCTAGGAGCAAGTGCTGGAGCTCCCATCTCCTTTTCATAACTACTTGCCTAATCCTTAACATCAGAATGAACATGAATGTTCATCATTTTAATCCCAGTTTCCGGGTTGAAAATCTCTATGTACACTGCTTGGCTATCAGCTGACAGTGTTGCTTTATGTAAAAAAGAGGTGATAGGAGTCCTGTACTTGCCTGGGGCCTGACCATGGCCCAGGAGCACCATTTTAGCCCAGCTTGGAGCCATAAGTCCCCAACCCAGCAATGCCTGCCCCAGTGACATGGTAGGATGCTGATCTTCAGCCCTGCCCTGCTGGGCCTGACATACGAGCTGATGTCCCGGCTTGACTTTGCACCTGCCTTATCCTTGTGAACTTGCCTGATGATCTGGACTCTTGACTGAATGTGGTGGCCATCTCCAAGCCTGCCTTGCCTATGGCCTGTGGGATGAGGCCCTGGATAGTGAAGTCCCTGCCCTGCCAGCCATGTTATTGCATGCAGGTCCCCATCCCTTCAGGAGCTGTCAGCCTTTGTTGCTCCTTGACAAACAACGTAATATGCAAAAGTTGGGAAGTGTAGCTGCAATGAGAAGGGAGACAAAATGCAAAATCAAAAGTGACTCAATAAGCAATTCCTTGCAAATGTGAACTTTGTTTCCCCCAGCTACTAACATGCACCTCACTTTCATCTACAGATCCTGATAGTCTTGGATAAAATCTTTTAAATGGTTGAAATAATCCAATTTGACTGTTGTTCTTTTCTTTGTCGTGCAATCTGAAGTTAAACATTTCACATATTGCCTTACTCAGGGAAAAGCACAAGCCCTCTGCCATTGGTGGCATCCTGTGCTGATTTTCTCTCCCCACTTTTTCTCATATCCCACACTCAAGTCAGATCTGAATCAGTCAGGTACGTGGTATATGCAAGTGTCTCATGTACAAGTGAGAAAACTCAATCAAAATGCTTCCTGTGACATTCATAGAATCATGGAATGGTTAAGGTTGGAAGGGACTAGACAGTCTCAGGGTATTTTGACAATTCCTCAGGAGCCCTGTGGGGTTCAGTAGGAACTTTGTTTTAAAACTAGGGCATGAATGATGGTGCTTAGCCCCTTGCAGAGGGGGTTCTTCATTGTTTCAATCTTTAAAATTATAATGGGGGCTCAGTCTGTTCTCTGAGCAGTATCTGGACTCTGACATGGTAGGGAGGAGGAGGAGGCACCTTTTCCCACCTGCACAAACTACTTCTGGAGGCCCAGCAGTTAATGGCACCAACAGGAGTTGGCTGTGGGGGGTGGTCAGGGTGTTGTCCCAGCCCTGTCCTGTGTGCGTGGAATTGCCTAGCTCACCCATGGAATGACTAGCCTGGATGAAATTACTGCGTTGGAGTCCCTGCCACATTGTAATCTGTCATGCCCAGGTCTGAGCTGTGGCTTTGCTCTTTCAAATGCAAATGCATACTGTTAGGGCAAAGCAGTTCGGGGTCTCTTTTGGCACTGGCTGGAGGAAAAGTTTTATGTCTGACTTTGTCAGGCTGGCATTTGGCTATGCAGGATGTGGACTCACTTTCCTTCATGCTGTGTAACAAGTCATTTACAAGGCTGCAGCTCTATGGTCTTGTCCTTCTGCTCCTGACAAAGGGAAGTGAGCCCTTCTCCCAGATGGGATGGTTCCCATGCAGCTGAAGACAGTATCAGGAAGGGCTGCGGCATGCTGGGCTTTGCTGATGTAACGGGCTCCCTGCAATTTTCATTCAGATCTGGTTGGCTGTGAGCTGGCAGGGAGCCTTAGAAACGCCTCCAACTCAATGAGGTCATCCTTGCCTTTTTTTTTTTTCTTTTTCCCCCATCCCACACCCCCCACTGCTCCAGAAAGCGTATGCAGTGTCTGAATTTTTAAGGGCAGCGTGGTTAATTCCCACACCACTGCAAATCTCTGGGTGCAGGAGCTCCCTTCTCCCCCCGCTCAGCTGCACTCTTTTGCAGCACCATCACAGGCCCTGCCCTCCCTTTAAAGACAGAGGAGGAGCAAAAAGAAGATGAATTTACCGCAGTGGATTTTATAATTGACTCTCGCATCCAGGTCAGAGGGGAGTGTTTGTTGGCAAGACATTGCAGAGCGGCCCGGGCCTAACACGAGTTAGGACAGAAGAAACTCCAGACCCTGCCGCTGCCAGGAGTGAAACTACTCGCCCTGCCCAGTCGCTCCGTCCCTTCCCCGCCCTCAAAACCGTATACCATGCAGAGATGCATCCAGCCAGCAGAGGACGGGGTAGGTCTCCCCGGCTGTCAGTCAGTAGGGGCTGCCCGGCTCGGGACGAGCTGATCCCGAAATAAGGACTCATTCTGGAGGAGAGCAGAGCACGCATAGCTGGGGGTGGCCAGTCCGGGCTTCGCACCGTGCCTGGAAGCATCGCCCCGTCGGCATCTTCTTCCCTCCAGCCCCGGCGCCGGGTAATCCGGCGCTATCTCCCGTGGAGAACTGTCCACTAACTTCGGCGCTGACGCCAGGTTTGTGGGCAGAATGGGGGTTGCAGCATCCCCTCTCTGTCCCGGGGGCAGCCAGCCATTGCCTCTTCCTCCTCCCGCCGCCGAGCCCCTCGCTGGAGCCCCTCTGGCACTTCCTCTTCGCCATGTCCTGCCAGGGGTGGAGAGCCCTCCCTGCAGCGCCTGAGCGCGGGCCGAGCCCCAGCACCGCGAACAGCTCCCGGCTGCCGACGGGAAGAGCTTCAGCACCGCGGACAGCTCCTGGGGCCGGGGCCGGGACGCCGCCGAGCTCTGCCCGCGGAGGGACATCGGTGCCCGGCTCCGGTCCTGCCCCGTGCCTTGGTGCCCCGGTTTGTTGCGTATTGTTGGCTGCCCTCTGATGTAGCAGCACGCCGCTCCGCCGAGAAGGACGCCAAAAGGTTCCCCCCCCCCCACACACACACTACCATCCGCCTCTCTCACGGAACTAGAAGAGAGCTGATCTCAGCGCTCGGAGTCTGTCGTCTGTCTTCTGTGGATCGAGATTTACAAGCTTGGATGGTGCCTGGTTACGGTGGTGTATGAGTCTACAGACCCTGACGTGCACTACAGGGTTAGAAAGTAACCTCAGATCTCTTGCACTGTGGAGGGGTAAAATAAACCCTATACAACCAGCAAACCCAGCTCAAGCCTTCCTGCCTCCCTGCAACCAACTTTATTCCCCCCAACGGTGAGAATTCCTTCCTTTCCTCCTCGCTCCACACTCCTTCCTTTGGAGACTGTAGGATGAGGCATTTCCTTCTATCTGGCTCAGGGTAAAAGCATATCCCGGGTCCAGCAACACACATCTGGCAGGGACTGAAAGGTTTTAATCCAGCTTCTTCTGCAATCAACAATGGCAAATGAACCAGTGATTCTGAATGTTTATGACATGGTGAGTATGAAACAGTACTGATTGGGGCATGGTGGACAGTGGGGCCAGGTGGGAGTTGGTGCTTGGAGGCAGGCACTGTATGAAGAGGAGCCAAGCACAGATCCCCAGAGAGGCTGATCCCTGTCCCCACAAACTCTTCATCTAAATATGTCATGTTCTGCCTGTCAGAGATGATGCTGACCCCAGCTTTTTTCTTTGAAATGTTTAGCATATTGGGCCAGATTACAGGTAAAGATGTGCCCAATGTTCTGCAGGATCTTTCAGGAGCAGCGCTGGGTGAGGGGAAGACTTTTTAATTCCTAGTGTCTCAGTTAAGGAAGATGTTATCACCCCTGTCTTTGTTGGACCTAATTGCCACTTAATTTTGAGTGAGCAAGCACAGCTAGGCTGTGGGGAGGGATTCAGGAATTCATCCAGGGAAGAGAAACTGTAGAATTGCAGTAAGGACACAGTTTCTAATCTAATAGTCTGGATCCATTCCTCACATGCATAAGACTGTAGTTAAACATTTTATCTGAAGGTTATTTGCAACAACAGGAGCAAAAAAATCCTCTGAACTGGTGAATTTACAGCAAAGGGAGGAGCACAGGGCATGCTGCTTGACAATGTTTCCTGAAAGTTCACAGTGTAGCAAGTGGCTTTCCTTGCCATCCTCTTGCATGGGGAATGTCAGTGAGAATTACCTGTGCTAACAAATCGAAAGATCCGCATCCATCCAGCCTTGGCACAAGCTCCCAAAGAGAAGAAGGCTTGGCACAACTTGTTTGCTTTCTGGTCTGACAGAAGCTTAGGAGAGGCATGTTAAGGTGAGGAACATTTTGGTGGTGATATAATTACCCTCCATTTCTTGTTTACGAACAAGTGATTAAAAAAAAAAAGTTTTCAGATCTTCCAAAAATTTAGTGAACTTTGCTGGGGAAAATATAACCATATGAGGCCCAGATGCTGAGTGAAATCTACATATCTAGCTACAGAACGTTTAATATATGTTTTATGACATACATTTGCTTTTTGTGATCAGGCAGTGACAACTTTGAACAGGAGGCCCACAGAATAGTGTGGGTTTCCCTGTTGAGGGAATCCAGAGAATAGACACCAAAGAGATTAGGTTGCTCTAAATGTCAAACCTCTTCTTATTACAATGATTAAGTGATCTTCTGTTGACTAAAACAGCTGGTTTGTTTTCTGAGGGAAGAGGGAGTGGAAAGGGCTATTTAGGCAAGGTTGTATCTGTATTGAAAGACAGTCCAAAAAGCACAGTAATGATGGCTTGAAACTGCCTCTTCCAGATCTATTACTGGTAAAATAGAGCAAGTTGGTGTAAAATTCTTGCCTAGACTTTGATCTTGAGTGTTTAATGGTCAGTTGCTTGGCAGTCTGAACTGTAAACTCTCCCAAGCTGTTCTTCAACTAACAGGTCTGGTAACCCAAGCAGGTGGTAGCTAATGCTTGGTAACAAGGGACTGGCATTGCAAATGCACACACAAGAGTTTCTCGTTAGTACTTTGAGGAAGATAAAGGGGTTGTATTGCCCTTTACTATATGTACTGTCTTCCTTGCAATATTTTTGTTTTTTCTGCAGCAGGCTGTGGCCTGAACTTTTCTCTCTCAGCCACTGTGGAGGTGTCCCAAATCAGTGAATAATTTTCTACTGAGCTGAAGAGATCCAAATACTGGATAGACGTGGTCTCTGCCTTTTTTTTTCATGTGGTTGACATCAAAGATGAAGCCCAAAGGAATTATGGGAGAAGGGACTTGCTAGTCATGTTCACTGTGTTCTGAGATGGACACCCAGACACAGTCAACTGAATTGAGGTCATCAGTTTAATTCAGACTGAGTATTTTTTGTTGCTTAGACAGCCATGAAAACCTTCTGGTGTGAGTACTAACTCCATGGCTAACCACAAGTTAATGCTCTGCACATAGGAACAGTTCTATTTTCATATAGCATCTGTTTGACTACCACTGAGTCACCTCTAGTTGAAGTCCTACATTACCATTATTGAGGCTAAATGCTTTTCCATTGCTGCTGTGATATTAATGCCATGGAGTCTGGAATGTAGCCATGCAAAATCTGCACTTTGTTACACTGTGGTGGGGAATTGCGGGGGAACTGGGAAATGAGCACATTTGCTTGAATGACTGTTGGAAAACTAGTCTCAATGAAGAAAAAAAAAAAAAAAAAAAAAGACAGCTGGGTATAACAATTAACAGGATGTAAAGCTCTGCTTTCCTGACAAGGAGCATGACCCCTGTGTGGCATCTGGAAGCACTTACACTGCAGGAAAGCTTACCCCTAGGGCAGAAGTTCAATTATGGGCTTTATGCAGCTATGAAATACCCACTCTGTGTAGTCTTATGTGTTCAAAGATTATAACCATTTATCCTTTTACCCATTGGATATGTACCAGGCTTCTTTAAGAAACAAGTGCTTCAATTGAATGAGGTGTTTTACACAAATAGCTGAAGGAGATAGGTCTATTTGTAGTCTTATTTCATTCAGCATAAAAGAATTGAGCAAAAATCACTGGGTATTCCAAGTGTTCAGAATATCATAATGAAAAGTAATTTCCCTCACCCCTAGCACACAGAGTGATTATATCCTCTTTTATCTGTAGCTAAATAGCTTGCACTCACTTGTGCACTTGCAAAACAGACAAGGGAGAAGAACTTAGCTGCTCAACCAGGACACTTTAAAGAGTGAATATGCAGGATTCTGAACTATGATTTAAGGTGTAAGTGTGAAGACAGAATAACAACATGGATCATGGGTTTGATCATGGATGAATCTCTTTCCTAATCTGCATCCAGCTCTCACATGGACTTAGTCTAAGCCCACAGCTGTTCAGAGATCTGCATGAAATAACTGGGTCTATAAAATCTATTACAGAGTTTGCCCTCTCAGTCAGTTATCACTTTGCCTTCAGAGGGATAAATCAAATTCCCTCTCATAACCTGCATCTCTCTTCCCTCCATTCTGCCTTAATAAGCTGTCCGTCGTGGATCAGACCTTACTCAGATCACAGGGTTGACTTTCTTCAGCCAGGACATCATCCTATTTCCTCATAAAGTCTTTGTGGGTAGCTTTGGAATAGTTGACTTAATCACTGTACATTTATTAATATTGGTTACTTAAATCAGACAGAGTAACTGCAGTTATTGCCTAAGTTTAAATCTTCAACAAGCAAGCTAAACACATTCCACTAAAAATAGTCCACTTGGCGGAGATTCAGGCTGGGGGTTCTCACAACGTTTTCAGCCTATTGCATAGCACATTCTTGCCATCAAATTAAAAGCAAATATATTCATATCACTGCTGTCCCTCTTCTATTACAGATATGGTTGTCCTGAGTTTCCACTCCAATGAATGAGAGGGAAATAAGATTCAGGTCACTGTAGATGCACTAGCTCTGAGATTTTCCCCTGTGACTTCCAATTTCACACAGGTGGTCAAACTAATAATTTAAAATGGTCCTCTCATATATTCTTTCAGTTCTTTATATAATGTCTATCATTTTCCAGCTGAATGGCTGAAAGTCAATGGCTGATTGGCCAGAGCAAAGGCCAGCCCTGCGGGTGACTGACCAGGGTCTCTCTTGCTTCACTGATGGTGATGGTGTCATTGATTGGATTTCTCCATCACAACACAGAGTGGATCATCCAAGTGACCCTGACAGAAAACCAAACGAAATAGTATATCTGCCCCTGTTTTGTGTTTGTGATATTGCAGCAAGCAGCCTGCATTGAAGTAGGGGTGGCTTTTTGGGCTGAGGATGTAGAAGCTTATAGTTATGCATGTGGTTTCTAGGAGTTTCAGGAATATTAATTTCACTCCTGATTTTTATTGGTGCTGTGGAACAGAACATCCTGGGAGGCTGCATTTGCACAGAGGGCAGCATTTCTGGGGTGGGAAAAAAGGAGGAGGGTGGTGTTTATAAACCATAAGAGTTTGTTGTGAGTTTATCTTCCCCTGTGAGAGAAAAGAAGTAGTTTCAGTTGTACCACCAAGAAACATCATCCATGCTCTATGTAGCCTATCAGCTGGTGGTCACCCAGAAGAGTCTATAGGAAGATGATGACAGCCTGTGAATAACTTGGGTGGGGAGAAGAGCTCTGATGAGGTTGTTTCCATCTGGCTCTACAAATGTCTATCATCTTACAGTTGCTTCTACATAGAGCTGGGCCTAGGGCCTGAGGCCTGGCAGGAGGGTGCTGGGTCAAGAAGAAGTTGCAAGAAGCAATCTGGCTTTTCTGTCAGTCCCAGGAGGGAGGAAGGGAGGATTTCTGGACAAGCAGTTGTGGTGTGGGAACCTGTATGTGAGACTCTGCAGCAAACCCTGGGACAGGGTGAAAGTTGGGTTTTGTTTATGTGCTCTGAGAAAAGGATTGTGAGAGATTCCCTGCATGAAGAGGACACACCAGCTATCTGTGAGGAAAGGCATAAAGCTGAAGGGTCTGTACGGCCACAGAATGAATGCATAAAATTTTAGTGCTTCAAGCCAACTTGTCTGTTACAAAATAGTATTATGGAGCTGGGAATTACTTTTCCTTTTGCTCTTTCCAGCTCTGTCATTTTCAGCTTTAACATCCATTGCTCACATGTGATTTGGAGGTGATGCCCTGTGTTTACCAGCACAGAATGACCATCCTAGCATCCCTTTTTGGCTTCCTATGCAAGTGGAAAAGAGAGTGTGAGCCTCTTGGCCACTATAATTAAATGCTTTGGGACTGAAGGAATAGAGGTGCTTTGTGCCTCCAGCTTCAGTACATAAGGAACCTTTGAGTCTATTTTAGAAGCAGCAACAGGATTGAAAGCAGAACACTTAATTCTGTGAAGTGATTCTTTCAAGCACTGACTAGATCATGGGACATTTTATTACCTCTCTGGAGAAAAGACTAAGTCTAGTTACTCAGAAAAATGTCAACATGTTTGTGATTACTGTTAGTAGAGGTCTCAGATGCTCTCAGCTTACTTAGAAGAGTGAGAAATCCTATTGCAGGTGGTGGTCCTATCTCTGCACTACTCGTTAGCTGTTTGTGAGCTGCTATGTGTAGAGAAGTGGAGCATCACCTCACTCTATTTGGTATTCCAAGAAGCCACTTGGAAAGCAAGTACATAGAGAGCTGTGAAGTTTCTTGCTGCGATGAGCTGAAGAGATGCTGTAAGTCAATAGAGGAACTTGTGGTCCTGAAAGATTAAGTGATAGAGAGTCACTAGGATCTCAACCTTCCTTTTTCTCCCTCATATCTTGGTCAAACTGAATGTATTTAACAAATGGAGAGCAAAATGTGAAATACTGCCTTTGGAAGATTTTAATTAAATTCTGGCAACTCCTGATATATATAAAATCGTTCTGAAACAAAATCACCACTTTTAAAAACACATTAAATGAAATGTTTTGACTCTTCCTTAAAGTATTTGCCAGTCACATCTGGCCAAAGCTATTTGCCAAATCTGAAAAATTTTATTTCTCTAAAACACACTGTTCACTCAAACGTTTACCATGTTCTTGGAAGGGTTTCATAGGTGTATCATTCTCATAATTCCCTCTTCTGTGAATAAACCCTAGCTAAGGAAGATCTGGGGTCTCTTACCTTCCTCGCAGGCTTGTTGTGGGGGTGAGGTCAAAGGTAAATCCTTAAATTGCCGAAGGAAAAGGGGAAGATTTTGGTCTTGGGATTTTACTTTGTCACTGAGTCTCCATTAATCCAGAACCTTGTTCTGCTTTCTTCAAACCATATCAAGTATAGTGTACTGGGTATCAAAACAGAAGGGCGAGGTGGCAGTTGTGTCATGGGTTTCCCCACAGTGCTATGACATGTCCTACGTAAGTGTTAAACGGTCTTTGTTTCTAAAAGTGGTCAAACAGAGTGGTAGTCACAGGTGGTGCTGTGAGGGATAAGGTAGATCTCAGATGCTTGTTCTCTGTACCTTTCTGGAGCTTCTAACTGGCCTTCTGTACTGGTGTCTTTGTAGGACTGAGTTTTGGCTGTTCAGCTACACTTATGCTGCACAATAGGTCTGGACTTTACAACCAGTCAGGTATAGTAATGCTGCAATTACTGTAACAGTAATGTTATACTATGATATTTGTTATTATGGGCCCAAAAACTCTCTGGGAAGACTCTTGGTTAGAAGCCAGGGAGACCAGATCAACCACTGCTGTGAATGAGAGAGGAGGTGAAGAAAGCTATTCTCCCTGAGTGTCAGCAGAGTCTTGAGCCCGAGGTAAGAGAAGGCCATCCAGACTGCTTCACTTGTCTTGGATGCAACATTTTCCAGTGCAAATGCTCTTGATGTTAAAAAAAATCACAGAATCACAGAATGTTAGGGGTTGGAAGGGACCTCTGAAGATCATAGAGTCCCACCCCCCTGCCAGAGCAGGACCAAAAACTAGGGCAGATCACTCAGAAAGGCATCCAGACAGGTCTTGAAAGTCTGCAGAGAAGGAGACTCCACAACCTCTCTGGGGAACCTGTTCCAGTGCTCTGTAACCCTCACAGTAAAGTTCTTCCTCATGTTGAGGTGGAACTTCCTGTGCTCGAGTTTGAATCCATTGCCCCTTGTCCTATCACTGGGCACAAGTGAAAGGAGGTTGTCCCCGTCTTCTTGACGTCCAGCCCTCATGTGCTTATAGACATTAATTAGATCCCTGCTCAGTCTTCTCCTCTCTAGACTGAAAAGCCCCAGGTCTCTCAGCTTTTCCTTGTAAGGCAGGTGTTCCAGTCCCTTAATCATCATCATTAGCCCTCCGTTGGACTCTCTCAAGTAGATCCCTGTCCCTCTTGAACTGGGGAGCCCAGAACTGGACACAATATTCCAAGTGAGGTCTCACCAGGGCTGAGTAGAGTAGGAGAACCTCCCTTGATCTGCTGGACACACTCCTCCTAATGCACCCCAAGATACCATTGGCCTTCTTGGCCACAAGGGCACATTGTTGTCCCATGGATAACTTGTTGTCTACCAGGACTCCAAGGTCCTTCTCCACGGAGCTGATCTCTAGCAGATCACCTCCTAACCTGTAGTGGTGCATTTTGTAGTTCCTTCCCAGGTGCAGGACTCTGCATTTGCTCTTGTTGAACCTCATGAGGTTCCTCTTTGCCCAGCTCTCCAGCCTGTCCAAATCTTGTTGAATGGCCACACAGCCTTCAGGTGAATCAGCCAATCCTCCCAGCTTTGTGTCATCAGCAAAGTTGCTGAGAAGACACTGTCCCATCATCAAGGTCATTGATTAAGATGTTGAGTAAAAATAATAATTAAAATAAAAGTGTTGTGGCAAATATGATAGCAGGACAATACATTTTTTTCAAATAAATCTGGTCAAGCAGCCTGACTGTGTGTGCAGGTAAGGAAGACTAGGCTTTGTTTCTGTTTCTCTTTTCCTCCTAGACTGCATCAATTTAATCTGAGTGACAACAGGCTGACCTCAGGCAGGCCAGTCATAGAGTAGGATTGCTGCCTTGCCCTGCTTGAACTTGGGAGCAGAGGGAAAAGAAAAGCAATTTGGTGATGCAGAGCACTGTGTTGTAGTCAGTGCCTAGTTCAAGTCTGTGAGAAAATGATGCAATAAAACTAGACATCTCTTCTCTCTTGTATCATTGGAGAGAGGAAATCAATTGGATGAAGGAAAGATAAAAAAGTGAGCACACTGAGCTGCAGCTGAGTCCAGTCCTTCAAGAAGAAGGAATTGAAACATGGCATCTGATCTAAACGAATGAAGAAGCTAAAGAGTAAGTGGTGTGGTCTGGATTAACAAGTCCAGTGATTAAGCGTGCCCATTTATGCATAATAAATGTATTTTTGTTGTCTTAGCCACAGCCTGGAGATGTGTCATCAGAGGATCAGTCTCTTCTGATGTTGTCAGTGTGACAGCCTGGCTACCTGTCCATGTTACTGTTAATCTTCTCCAGCACTGCAGTTCTTTACCCAACTACTCTATGTTTATGCATGAGATGTTTTAAGAGCTGTCTCTTGACTGTACACAGAGCATTGCTATCTCCAGCTACAGCATTCATCCCATCAGCAAGCTCACTGAACCAGCCTTCTGTTGCCCAGATTTGAACTGACTCATCCACGGCAACAGGGAAGTTGTCACTTCTGCTAGTCCTGCATGCACTAGGAAAACTGTTCCACAACATGCTCTCCTTTACATCAGCAAATGTGAGAGCCTTAGGAGTGAGGAGAACCTAGGGAAGCTAACACAGCATTAAAGATGTGTGAATTCTGCTTCTGGAGCAAAGGTTCACAGGTCCTGTCATTAGCTCAGTTCCTACATCTGTGCTCTTGAGTTGGTTCCTGCAGATGACAATCTTAGTGTCTCTAAAGTACTCAAGGCAGCCTGACCTCTTGTGGAGTTAGGAGTCTTATGGGCACAATTTCATGTGTAAGCCCATGGGCTCCAGGTAAGGTCAGCTCTAACCTAGGGATACAACTAACTTTTGCTGCTATTGGAAGCTGTCCTTTAACCCCATCTATAGGCAAAGTCACAATCCCCTGGCCTGTCTCTGAGCAACTCTGACAGAAATTATTGTTTCCTCTTCAAACCACATGGAAGCTGGTTTCCAGTGAATTTTCTCTGGTGCTTTTTGGGGTTTCCCCAAACAGCAAGGCAGGCTCCTTCTAGAACATGACACTCCTGTCAGCAAGGTTTAGCCTCTGGCTCCTGAGGCTGTCAAGGTTCCTAATGTCACTTGGCTATTCTTTAAAACAAACAAAACCCCCTTGGTATTGGTGAAAGCTGATGTGTTGACAGTACTGGAGACTGTCTCTCTTCTACCATATAAATGTACAGTGGTGGTAGCAAAGCAGACCCTTCTGCCTTTTGTACCTCATCCCTGGCTTATGGGTTGAGCTGCTCTGGTGTCAGGGCTCAGCTGGTCATCCAGCTTTCTGCTGAGGCAGCCCACAGGGACCAGGTATGCATGTGGTGGGAGCTTCTGCTGCTGAGGGCTGAGCACTAGTGACAGAAACAGAGCTCCCAAGTTGGAACAGCTGTCAGATCCATTTCTCAGTGTGGTGATGGGCAGGTGTATAGTTGTGCATTAGTGCAATAGACTGCATTTAAATGGGTGTCCTAGGGTTGAAAGCTATGTTAGTGACCTGGGTTGCCCTTACTCTAATTCTCTGTCTGTTTCAGTCTCTCTTGTTGGTGTCATTATGCCAAGATGATGTAGCTGAAGCGGGGGAGGGAGGCAGAGATCAATCAATACATAAAACTAGTATTTCTGCTCGAGAAGAAAAGAAGCAGAATTCACAAGTCTGATGATTCTTTCTCTAGCAAATGGACTCAAACTGTTAGGAAAGAAAAAATGTTTTATACCATTCTAGGTAAACTGGATTTTCTTGAGTATGAAGGATCTAGAGGAGTGAAAGTAGCTATCTCCTTATGTCAGAGCTTTATCTAATCAGCATGTGAATCTGTGAGACTTCTCATCTCAGAGAAAAATATGAGGCTCTGTCCTCAGAGTGGAAAGTTTTTTTAATTTGTAACTTGGTTTTTCAGCAATGAATATTAAGGTGTCTGAAAAAGCAAAGATAAGGGAAGAAGAAATGCTGTGGGTTACAAATGTTCTCTAATAGGTAGGAATGCTTATCTACAGAAGCAAGTGTTAGATGCTAGAAATACTGAAAGCATTTCAGCTTCTTTAGTAAGTGCCTTCATCAGGTGGGTCAACACATGGGTCGAGAGCCATGTGACTACTGATAGATCCATATCTCTGGGAGATGGAGGACCTGGCACAGCATGAACTCTGTTGAGATCATGGTTTGCTGAACCTTCAACCATGGATCTGTTACTGTGCTTTCCATGCAGTCTTACTTAAACCCACAAGGAAGTATCAACCCCTTTGCTGTTCTCTTCAACATCTTCTGCTAGTGACTGATTTATACTGGATACTTACACAAGAAAAAAATCTTCCTGATGCTGCCTCAGGGTTTAGAGTGCATGAGGAACCCAATGTTGCCTTCTAGAGTGAATAATAGGCTTTGCCATAGGTTAGCTTTCCCTAGGTACATTTTGTTCTAGACATCTGTTCTTGGCTCATCTGTGTGTCTTGCTCTTTTTGGGACTGTTTGGAGCAGGTGATTTTATAATTGCTCTGTATTTGTCATTTCCTGCAGCTCTGGATTAGCCTGGTGAATGTGAGAAGTGACAGAAAGAGATGACCAAGAGGTTAAGCATGGGACTAATCTGAAAAGTCATTACTTCTGTCATTAGCCTACACTCTTGGGCAGTACCTGGGACAAGAGCCTCAGCAGGCTTCTGCTAGTTGCATAACAAGTGGCCTGGGTTTTAAGTATTCCCAGGCAGTGCTGAGGTGCTTTCTTAGCAAATCACTTATCTAGGAAATGAAAGGTTCCACTCAGCTGCTTAAGCACAGACACCAAATGCCATGTTAGGATATCCATCTGACCTCTGGTTTCCTCTCAGGAAAGGTCCAGGGTCTCTTCCCTCATGGATCCTGTTTCATAGCTATCAACTTTGTAGAGATGTGTTGGATATTGTAGGGCATTTGAGATGGCATGACATTTCCCAGAGGTTCTGACATGAGTGGTCCTTTTGTGCTGGGGAAGGATCAGTAGTAGTTCTGCATTTGACTTCTACCCTCTAGTGTGCTGATGCATTTGGAGTGACAGAGACCTGGTTAAAATCCTTGAGGGACTAGAACTCAATTGTCCCTTCACGCAGGTTTGCCATAGAAGCAGACAGCAGGAAACTCTGGATTCAGTTGTTCTGGATCTCTCATGTCAAAACATTTAGTTTGTATTTGAAAGATTCACTTGGCAGACAACAGGATGTTTCCAGTGGATCCTAGCTGTTCCAGGAGGGTGTCCAGGCTGAAGCCAGGCTATAGTGTTACTTACTTGTTCTCTGGCCCACTGATTTTATATGAAAGGAATCTTTTATTTACTTTTTATGAAAGAAAAACCGCTTCACCATGAAGGACTAAGAAGGCCTGACTCCAAATATGCTATGAGAGGGTGATGGGGTTGCTTCCCTCTAAGGCAGGTGGAGAGCTAAATCCCCTCTGCCAGGCTGAGGTGGTTAGAAAGTTGTTCTGTACCCTCCTGGTCAAGTGTCTGGACTCCTGGTTGGCAGGTACAAGCAGAAAGCACTTGCTCCTCCTGGTAAGTAGAAGCCAACCTTGCTCTTCCCTCCTCTTACTGCTTTGTTTCCATTCAGGGAATTTTTGGACAACTGTCAGGCTTCATTGCCCTGAGAGGATCTCTTCTTCACTTTCTGCCTTAACTGGCTACCTTACATGGAGAGTCAATTTCTTGTGCAGCTGTTTTTCTGAGTCTGTCCTAGCACTACAAATACTCAGGCTACTGCATCTTCTGAGTACCCCTGTGATGGAGGCATTTTGGAAAGGTGGGAAGGCAGTGCTGGAGGGTTCCAAATCTGTAGAGGCTAGAGTTAAAAATGCATGTCCCAAGCTGAAATCCACCCACCATCTGTCTCCAGTTCTAACATTCATTGTTCTGGATTGCCGTGCCATTTGCTGTGCCCTTGCTCACTTGAATTTTTATGTCTGCTTGTTATCCAAGGCAGCTGGCTATCTTCTCTTTGGCAGTTCTTTGGGATGTGGAATAGACCTCTTCTGTTTTCTGCTGCTGGAGCTGCTTGTTCTTGCTACTGTGAGAGTATTGGGGGCCAATGCATTGAGGAATGAGTTGTACTGAACTGAAACAGAACAGATTTATTCCAGTGTAAGCCAAAAAGAAACAGTTCAGAGAGAGAGGGGCAAACGAAATGGGTCCATTTCAAGCTCAGGTATTGGACCAGAAGAAATGAAGTACCACGAATCCTTCTTTTTCCCTATGGGTCTCATAAGAAAAAGAGATCTGTGCTGTCTGCTGAGAAAAAGCCTCTGGAAGGATAAACAAATGCAAACCACATGGATCCATGCAAATTTCACTTGGTTTTGTCTGGGCCACATTCTGTCTCCTCCCTTGGGCAGGGTGCTGCTGGCAGGAAACGCTCTGCATCATGGTAGCCAGAGGCAAAGCCAGGCAAGCAGGCAGGACACCCCTTTGGGACAAGGGAGGACAAAAGCATTTGTCCCACCACTCTGTTAATTGGATTGGTCACACATCACCCTGACTGTGGAGTGTACTATTCTGATCTTTGTATTCATGCAGAGCTAATGGGAGGGAACACTTCATCCAAGAGCTGTATCAGGAGGCAAGAGTAAAGGGGGGTGAGGAAGGTGAGACTCCTTATCCTTCTTCCTTTCACAGTCTTCAACCCCACAGGACCCACCAGAACTTGGACTTTTTCAACACTCTTTAAAACACCCTCTACTTCTGAGAGGAAACAAGCTGGAGTAAACGTGACACCCTAGCTTCGAAATCCGTCTGTGCAGTAAAGTTATGCTAGGAGGCTCACATGTCCATCTGTGGCTTTTTAAGTGCTGTTTGTAATATGGCATCTTACTGAAATGCTTAAGGGATTCCCTTTGTAATGTGTAATTACTCTGAGATGTGCAGTTCAGTGCCTATTTCAGCTGCTGTTTTGCATAATTTTGATACTGTTAAAGATGTTGCTGGATCAAACAAATTTATGCAGATGGAGACTTTAAAGTTAGTGTAAAGAAAGTGTTATAGTCTCTAACACATCAGGTGCTTAAAAATCCTGTACTTGGTACCTCTGAACTTGAATTCTACTTCTCATACCCACAGGACTTTGATGCATGTTTCTAGCTGTCTGTTACCTCTCTTGAGGTCTCAGAGGTGTCTCATTAAAGCTGATGTTAAAGCCTATTAAATACATGACTGTAGCTTCTAATGATGCATCTCATTTAGACAATCTGTCACCAGGAATTGGCAGGGATCATTGCTGCTCTGGTTCCCCAGTGGCTAGGGTAGTGAAAGCCACCTGGAGAAGTGCAGAATAATACTTTCTTCTGTGCTGGGGGACAAAAGGCAAAGTGTCTCAAAATGGCTGCTGGTTTTCAAGGGCACACCAACCTTGTCACCTTCTTGCCCTACCGCCTTCTTTTTCTTCCTCCTGCAAAGTGCAGCCTCAGCTCCCAGAGCTTGCAGATGGGAGACATCTCTTCTTGGACTCACAGTGTCTCCAGCCAATTAATTATTAATCATCACAATATCCCTTATTTCAAGCATCTGAACTGCCCATGAAGCATGGAGAATTGTTTTATCAGTCAAGTTGTAAATGTTTTAGTGCCATGCCACTCATTATTTGTGAAGTTGTTCTGTCAAAGAACTTAAGCACTCAGAAACTCAGAAGTGATAGTTACCTCATCTGAGACCCATGCCAGATGACCTGGTGATAGGAGGGGCAATAAATGTGTGAACTGGGAAACCAGGAGAGAAAGTTAAGCTTGTATCATGGGTCCTGCAACAGTTTTGGTGCTGTACCATTGGGTATGTTTAGGATTGTAATGCTACTGCAGTATAGGTACATTGTCCATTATGAGCCCCTACTAGGGAAATCACCAAAGAATTTAGCTCCCTTGAAAGATACCTGGGGAGCTCTTAAATCCTGGGGGGCACAACTGATTTTCTGTGACTGTTGGCTGGCTGGCTGTTGTGCTCTCTTTGGGATGCTACTGCTTACCATTGCTCTAGAAACAGTGAGACACATGAGCTTATGTGGGGCTCTGGGGCTTGCCTGCTCTCTGTATTCAGGTTGTGTAGGGTAGTCTAAAAGAGAGAGCTTGAGCAGAAAGAGACTAGAGAGTAGGCAAGAAAGAAGAAGGAAATCACTCCACTTGTGTCAAGGCATTTCTTGCCATTGGAAGTATTCAGACAAGAGAACCTGACCCCAGCTCCCTCTAGCTGGGACAATTCTAGTGGCAATGGAATGGCAGCAGCACTTTATTTCTGGTTTAGTTTTGATAACATACCTTGAGGCAGATCTGAAAACAAACTGAAATCCTGGCTACTTTCCACTCATCTGTAGGGCAGGTTTTACAAGGAATAAATTTGTTTCCTTCTGCCTGTCTGCAGAAGGAGCATTTTAAATAATGCCATGCTCTTAGGATAAAAAAGAAAGGTCCCAAAGTCTCTGTAGCAATGTGGCACAACATACCTTCACTAAACTATCTCTGTAGCAATGTGGCACAACATACCTTCACTAAACTATCTTGCAAAGCCTGCAGCTGGCACTTGTTGCAGTGGTAGCTCTCACTAAACACTGCCAGCCTCTGTGCCCTTTGCAAAAGTTTTCTGGAGTACTCTGAAGGCTCTCTCCAGTGAGAGCACGTTTCTCATTAGTTGCTGAAGCTGACAACTGGAGGCAATATTTCACTTCCCTGCCACCATTTAAAATCCTACTGTGGGAAGTCTTCAGTGATGCAGGTAAGTGAACCCATTAAAACAGGATCATAGACATGACTTAAACTGTGCTCTTGTGTCTCTATGGCATTATTAGGTCATCAGGTACTTCTGTGTTCTCCTCCCAGGATGCCTTCATGCAGAGGGAAATAAATTATGGTGGATTTGACAGGATGCTTTTTGTCTCAGTAAATTGATGATAGATCATCATTAATTAGCACAGCTAGGGTCAAGCTCACTCTTATTTCATTCTCTACTAAGACAGATGATTGCAGGAGACCAGCTCTTATTTACATGTAATAATAGATGGACATGTTTTTTTCCTCCTTTCAGTTCAAACAAAACATTGTGTTCAATGACACCACAATGTTTTGTGAGAAGTAAAGTGCTTTGAACATGTGAGAATCAAAAAGCTCTAAACAGATTGTGTAATGCTGCCAACAAAGCATGTCCTTGGACCCTTGCTGAGAACAACCAAACCTTCATTTCACGTAAAGCACTGGATGTTGAGAAAGAGAAATACCAAAGCTTTAGTCCTAGTTGCCACCTCAGTGGCAGTTCTAGCAAGTCCCTTCTATCTCTTTGCCTTGGCTTGTCTCACCTGTAAGAAGGAAAGGAGTGCTCTTACCAGGGTGGGGAAATGCTTGTGGAATGCTTGAGAGGTTAAAACCCTAACCATTTTTTGGCATTCAAGTTGTAACTGCCTGGGTTGGTGTGACTCCTGTAACAACAGAGGGAGCAGCAGGGTTTCTGAGTGGTGGGCGGAGGGACAGCAGCCCTGCATCCTGCTGGCAGCACCTGCCTGACCTGTGCCCAGGGGAGCACATGCCCTGTTGCAGCCTTACTCCTGCTGTCTCGCAGCTGTCCCTGGCCTCCCTGTCAATCAGCAGGTGGTGGTCCCCCCTCCTTTCCCTACCAGAGCCAGCCTGGGGAGGTTCTGCAATCACTCTGCCCCCACACCTGCTCCTGGCCTTGGCTTTTACTGCCCTTTGACCACATTCAGCAGATGAAGTACTTAGAGGCAGCTGCTATTTCTGTCATTAGCACCCAGACTTCCTAGAAGAAAACTACGGCTTTGTGACAGCTGAAATCTGATTCAGAGGAAGCTTTTTACTTCTGCATGGAGAAAAGCAAGGCGAGAGTGAAGTAAGGGGGAGGGAAAGACAGTGCTCAGTTTGCTATTAATTTAATTCTCCCAGGAAGAGCAACTTGAGATGCCAGCATGCAAGTTGCAGACATGCATATTGCAGCCTGGTGAATATTGTTCAAGGGATTGAGGATGCAGAAACAGTAGGTAAGAAAATAAGGCAGCACCAGGGGGCTGTGTGCTGTGCTTCACACCAGGATACATGAGCTCCCACTGTGCAGTTCTGAGCTCTGGAGCCTGCTGGTGGTCCTTTCTAGTTGAAAGCAAATTGGAGTATCTCTGTGTTGTGCTGCCATTGCAGGGGCTAGAACAAGAGGGTACCTAAAAGCTCTGCTTAGCCTTTTCCACCCCCCTGCATGATTCGTTCTCAGTCTTCTCTAGTGTACTTCCTAGTATTTCTCGGGAGAAGAAAGAGGCTGGTATTCCCATTCTGCAGCCGAAGCACTGGCATGCAGAGAGGCTGACTTCTCTGATCCTAGGACATAAAGAAATGGAATGAAGCTGCATCAGGGGAAGGTCAGATTGGACATTAGGGAAAAGTTATTGACTGAGAGGATGTTTGATCACTGGCACAGGCTCCCCAGGGAAGTGGTCACAGCAGCAAGCCTGTCAGAATTCAAGGAGCGTCTAGATGACACTCGTAGTCATATGATTTAGTTTTAGGTAGTCCTGCAAGGAGAAGAGAGTGGGACTCAATGATCCTTATGGGTCCTTTCCAACTTGAGGTATTCTATGATTAGGTGCCTCATTGCTGCCTCATCTTTTAGGATTTGATATGGAGTTATGTTTGTGAGGCTGTTCTTTCTCTTCTCCAGCTGGAGCTGCTGAAAATGCTCTGATTTGTTTTTAAATGACTGTGATAGATGTTTCAAAGCAAAGTGTTATATTGAAGCTTCCCAGTTTACTTGTGCTCCCCTTTGATGGAATTCAGGTAGCTTCCAGCACTGGAGAGAACTGTGGGTCAGAAGCACTTTTGCAGTGCTTAGTCTTCTTAAAATGAAAATGCAGACTTTCTGTTGCTATCATGATTTTCATTTGAAAGATGACTCCTAGGGTTTCATGTCGTATTGTGACACCAATAGAATCAGAGAGAGTTCTTCCGAAACCAATTCGTTTACAGCACAGCTCTGGCAGTACAATTCAAGAGGCTTTTTGAAAAGATGTCACTTTGTAAGCATGGGTGGATGAGCCAAAATATGAAGGATTAATGCCCCCCTCCCCAAGCCGGTTTCCTGTGACTCTGTACAAGAAAGAGGTAAGGAGAAACAGTTAGTCCTAATTCTGCCCAAAGACTCAACAATAGGATTGCATGCATGTTTATCTACCAAAATGTATCCTCTGCTTTAGAAATTAAAACAACTGCTCTGGGTCAGACTGAAGTCTTTACACAGGATATAATTTAATTAAATGACAAATAGATTTGAAAATATTTTTGTGCTTTACTTGGGACTTGTCAAATTAAATGCTACCTAGGAAGTTGGGGGGATAGGAAAACAGTTACATTACATGCAAGGATTACAGGAGGTGATGTGGTTAAACGCTGCATGCACATATGTGGTCTGGGGTCAGGTTGACTGCAGGCTTTTGGAAAGAACTACTCTAGCAAATAAGGGCTGAAAAATGCATCTGTCAGTAAATAGATGGATAAAGATGTTCTGTGCTGCTTTTAAGAAGCACCAATCATCTTTATAACTTTGACAGGTGGCAGCAGGGCAGGGAGGGGAGGAAGAGATTCAGAGAATTGTGTGGGTGGTGAAGAAATTAATCCTAATGAATTGGAAGAGTAAATCCACAGCCTGCAGAAAGCTTTGGGTTTCTGCCCTGCTGGATATGGATAAATGCAAGAGAATCCCTTTTGCATGCAACAGCTAATTGGGCAATTACAATGTAATCTCAAAACCTTCGCTTAAACTGCATCCTGTCAATCAAGGCATGAGGCAGATTCTCTTCCAGTGGTGCATGAGGCTTGCCCAGAGTCTTTCAGATGGGTGTTTGAAAAAGGTCCTCTCTTTATCTCTCTCTTCTGGGAAATAAAACCTCTCTGTTACTTCCCCCCCACCCCCCCCCCCCTTAATCACTGTGCAATGATGAGAGAACTAATTTCTAAGGCTTCCTTTCAATGTCTTCATTCTTCTTCACACAGAAGAACACTTACACCTAAGACTGACCCAACGGGCTCATACCAAGGGTCCATCTAGCCCAATATTATTATTCTTCCCTCAGTGCCTGCTTTGTGGCCACTATTAGAGATGGAGCAGCATGAGCATATGTGACCTTTCCTTCTGATGCTTTCACAGATTCCAAACATTTTCAGCTCTGGGGGTTCTGAGAGCTTGACCTCTGTCTCGTTACTAATTCCTGACGGCTCTGTCTTCCATTCGATTCTCTTGAGCAAATGTAACCTTGTGTATCAAAATCACTTGGCAGGGAGTTCGTGGTGAAAACACAACTTGTTGTTTGGTTGGTCGGTTTGTTTTAATTTTTACGTGGCTCCTTTTTGATAACTTTGATATCTGATAGAATAGTCAGTTCCTATCTACTTTTTTCATACTACCTGTAGAACCCTCTCTCTCGTGACTAGTTACATCCTAAAGACATTTTCTGAAGAATGCAATCAAAACCATTTTTAAAAGAAGTTAGCTATGTCAAAGAGGTCACCGATTTCTCTGAAGAAAACCAAGAGGTGGGTGTCACAGGTCCTTCCCTCAAAGAAACCATGTTCACCCTTACCCAAAATATCGTATTTATTTTCCATTAATGCTGTCTTTTGTTATCACTTCTACTAATCAATCCAGTCTAGATGCCAGGCTTGCAGATTGTAATTCCACTGCTCTCATGTGGACCTCTGTTTGAAGATTGGCATTACAGTTGTTACCTTCAAGTGCTCAGGTCAGAGACATTTAATGTGAGAGGCTGCCCACAATCACCAGTAATTCAGCTATTCTGTCACTGTGACTCCTCTGTTACTCTTGGGTACGTGTTCTTCTGCTCTGGGATCTGCCAGGGCTGATTCTATCTGTCTGTATCATACACTCATCCATGTCAACTTTACACAGAGCCTCTTCTGATTTTTTGTCTCTTCCTACTCCTTCTACAAAAATAAAAGTGGGAGGTTCAGGCACGGGGATCTCACCAGCTTTCTTCTGGTGGAAACAAGAAAGCTCTGATGCAAAGATGTAATTTATTTTATCTGCAACAGCAGTGTTGGGTCTGAGTGCTCCTTTTACGACTTTGTTTTCACTTGGCCCTATAGACTTTTCTGACATGTTGGAGGAAGGATTGAAGAAATATCTAAATGTTACTGGAGAGGCTATCCTTAGCTTTTTTAGGCCTATCAAGAAGCTAAAAGTGGCAATGTTTTCATCTGCTTTTGAAAGTACAGGGTCCTGAGACAATTTGGATGAGGAATGACCAGTAAGAGAGCTCTCTGTCTGCAGTGTTCTATGCTGGATACCATGGGGTTTCCCCACCCCTAATTTATGGGTTCATGTTGTCTAAATATTTTATGTGAATGCACTTGAGCTAAGCTTGGAGTGTGACAATGCCAAGCAGTTCCACACTCCAAAGAAAAGAAGTGTTTGGGTACTTCCAAAAGCTTGGGTGGTCTCTTGAGGCTTTAAAACTCAAGACCGATTCTTGTTTTCTTCAACCACCTTCCAAAGTCTCATTTGTGACATGAAACATGTCAATCTTGTCCTATTTCTCTGATGAACTTAGTCAATATTCTTTCTCTCAGAGGGAGTATTTTTCTTTAGAACTGGCACCAGCAGAGTGATTCAGCATCAGGCTGGTCTTGCTCATATCCGTTGTGTATCGCAATCTGATCAAACAGATGAAGAAGTGCCTGTGCCTTGCTAGGATGAAGTTGGAAAGGAAAGTGAAGAAGGTATTGGCAAGCACAAGTCCCCAGACACCAATGGTATTACTGATCAGGTGAGGTAGCAACCGTGGCTACAAGATTACACAAGACAGAAATGAAGTTAATGTCAGTGTGTGGCGTGTTTTGCAAAGAGAGGAAAAAGATGCGCTGGTGGGTAGTGTTTGTCTGTCCAGCACTTTTTTCATGCTTGGTTACCTGGAAGCTGCTGCTGCTAAAGAGTAGTAAACTAAGCTGTGTATTTACTCTCATGGTTCACCATGTACAAATACACCTTGGAGGATAAAATAAGCTGGGAGAGAGTTAAGACATTTGCCTCTTTCTGTAGTTTACTTTCTGAAGGAGCCTGCTCTCTGAGCCAGCTCACCATTGCCACAGAAAGCATAGGCATTTCTAAGGATTCAGCAGCACTCCTGTGCAAGTGACCATGTTCTAGTGGAGGATGGTTAGGATAAAATTGTTCCCCTAAGGAGACTCACCAAGGACAAATCTATAGTGCTGCACCTTTGGTGCCATACTGTGCCTGTTTCTAGGCTTGATTACTAAAACAGTGTATGTGGAAGGAGGCTGATCATCGGTCTATCCGTGGTTGGCTGTCTACACTCTCTTGGGCACGTTTGCTTATCGTTAGCAGGACACCTCATGTAAACCACAGAGTTAAAATGCTGCTTTTCTCTAAGACGTCGTATACATACAGACTGTATTTATGTTTGTACATGTGAGGCATGAGCAAATATGTCCCATTTTGTGCAAGTTTTATCTATGTTCTCCTGTGGAATGAGGTAATGCTCTCCTGCTTACAGCATGCAGGTGTGTGCCTTATCTTGCTGTTAATGAATTATTTGTGATACCAACTATGAGCCCCAGCCATGAACTGGGATTCCACCATATTTCGTGAAGACACTGTATAAATGGGAACAAGAGGGAGAGTTCTGACACTGAAGAGATTCTCTCATCAAGATCTGATAGGATGCATGCAAACAGCAATTGGTTTTTCAACTCCATCTGGCCACCCTAACTCCTTCCAAGATGAGATCTCCCAATGCAAACATTGCTTTGGTCATAATGTCTGGCCAAATACAATTTTGTTTCCTCTGTGAAGTTTTATACTGACTATTTTTTTTCTAATCTTTTTTTTGGTCTCTGCCAGTAAGAGAGGCTGAGCAAGATTTTTGAGGTGCTAAAGGGAAGTGCAGTAAAATGAATTACATAAATGCTACCAAATTCATACTTCATACAGCAAACAAATGTTTTGCATAAGATGAAATATATCTCAGGCTGAGATGCTGATCTTATTTGTTTGATGAATCTGTGTATCTCTTGCATGCATCCATCTAACTCAGGAGAAGGCAGATACATGGAGTGGAGACTGAATGGTCTCAGACCTATCTATTAATCACTTGTGTGATGTATCCCTTGCATGACTTTCTTTCCTGGAGCGTTCAGATACTTTCCTGATATATAGGAATAGAAATATTTCTTTTATTTTGGTCTTCAGGATAATTAGCTTAATTTATAGGTTTATGACCATTTGTATTCCCTAGCTTGCATGAGTGAACTTAAAGAAAAGCAACTCGGGGGAACAGAGATCCACATCTGTTATACCATACCCTTCATCTCCTGTGGGAATTTTGTCCATATCTAAGCTGGGCCTGATTGTATGGAGTTCTGCTCCTGTTCTCCTGCACTATCAATTGCTTTGGAAAGGGTGTGGTGGTGTTTTTAGGTCTCTGGTTCTCTGGGAAGCATTTTTGGGTGAGTATGGAATATGACTTATGTGTATACTGTCCTCCTATTAAGAGCATGGGCTTGTGTTTCTTCGTCCCTAGAAATGAGCTACAATCTGCTTTTGAGTAAGGTATTGGGACAGCTAGGGCTGAATTAGGCCTCATTTTCCTACAGTATATATTTGGGCATCTAGAAGGTTCTTAAAAGGGCCAAACCAGGGGGATAGTTTAATTTGAGAGCAGATGTCTTTGATACTAGAGGATGTTCTGAGCTAGATGAGGCAGCTTACCTCCTCCTCCTCCACTAGCCTGGCCACAGTTCAGATTTGATGTCTACTCTGCATGCAGAAGAATTTTTTGGCAGGTCTCTGAGGGCTCTGGCAGACAACACCATTTGCATACTGTGGTACAAATATACAACGGTTTCTCTCGTCATTGAAGCATGTAGGAGCTAAGATACAGTTGCAGTATCTAGTGTATTTTATAGAAATAAATACAAATGGAGGTAGGAAGGGGAAGGAAAATTCCCAGTGAAAGCTGCTACATAAGACAAATTATCTTCCTTGATCTTATCGAAGTATTTCCTTATCTTCCTTCTTCCTCTTCAATCCCTGATTTCACTGGGTGCATTTCGGATGTAGAGATACTGTAAGATGCATGTCCATGAAGAAACCAGTTGGCTGAATGTCTGGGGTCATTTCAGGTCTGCCGTTTGATGCATGCAACACACAGTGGACTAGAATAGAAGTTTTGCTTTAGCACAAGTGTAAAATTATTACTGTGCCCAGAAGAAATGAAATATTTAGGGCAGCCTGAATAATATTCCAATGCTGGTCTCATCTGAGCTGTGTTGTTTAGAGGGTGGGGCAAGATGAAGTACAAAAGGATAGATTTTGTGTTTTCCAAAGAAGCTGCTCTGACATGTTTGTGCCTCTCCCTGTGCAAGGGTGTGTGTGACCCTTGGGAGAGGCAAGCACAGAGGCTGTCCCTTTGAAGGGACAAACACCCACATTTTAATCTGCAATGGTTTTCACCCAGAACAGTATCTTCATAGTACTAAATGTTGATGACTTGTTGCCAGGCACTGCTGTTAACCATCATCTCTGTCTTTCAGCAAGGGACAGCTATTCAATGGTATTTTTAGAGCTGCATGTCCAATGCTGCTCATTAAAGACAGTGGGAATCCTTGGGGGGAATTTTTTTTTTTTTAAATTTAAAGAAATCCCCTGTAGTCCCAGACAAACCAGAGTAGAGCACATAACATCAGAGTCATTAAGATCTTTTTCATTTTTTCCCAGCTGTCATGGCATGCTGCACATACTAATCATTCTGGTGCATCTTTGGGTGTGGGGCAGAGCAGGCAAAAGTATCCTTAACACAATTTGTCAGCATCCAACAGCTAAATGCTGGCAATCAGAGATGATTACTCATTTCCAAAATGATTAGTGGTTACTATCTTTGGTCATTTTTAACAGGGCTAAAATCACTCAGCATAGGAGACCTTAGGTAATGGATTATAAATTAGTTTCTATGTAAACTTCCCTGAATGCTATTTTTATAGCAATTTTGTGCTTTGTAGAAGATAATTACTCCAACAACACCATTTGGCATTGAGCTAGGGTGTACCGTTCTTTAGACAGTTCACTTCTCAAGGCAACAATCCTTGCTCTACTCTTTTATTGTCTTCTTCAAACCAGCAGAAACCGGGTTTGTGGGGAAAGGTGTATCTGAATCTCCATGGCACAACAGCATTTTATCATTGCTATATTCAAGTCCCTTACTTTTTGTCGTATCCCTTAAATTCTCATCTGGAGACATCACTGCAATGCACCTATTTGGTAGTTGTGCTGGAACAGCAGAGACAGTGTGTGATTATGACAAAAAAACTTCCATATCCTTTTTCTTGAAGGAAAAGACAATGCAGAGAGATGAGACACTATGTGAAATTGGCACTATATTTGAAGAGTTGTATCCAAGACAGGACAAAGCACTGTAGGGAAAAAAGAAAAAGCCACTAGCTGAGGGAATCTGTATTTCCCAGTGTTTTTCTAAGCTAAGCAGGTTAGGCAGACTGCCAGCCAGGCATGGCCCCTGGAACCTCTCCAGGAAAAAAATCTCAGCTCACATTGTGAAAGGGTTTCCCCCATCCATGCTGGAAAAGAGATTCCCTTCTCAGAAGCTTAGAGATAAATATTGATTTTTTTTTTTTTGTTATTTTTTTCCCAATAGCAAACTAATGTTGATGGCACAGGGCCAATTTCTATCATGGCTACTGTGAGGTATTTTGAACAAGTGCCACCAAAGCCAGCAGGGAGTACAGATTTTTTTTAGTACAGACCCACCTCACTCTTTTCTGATGCTGCTGCTGTTGGTGCATGGGACAGGCACAATTGTTTTTGGCAGGTGACTGAGAATGAGACAGGGAGCAAGAATTTAAATGTCTATATGACATGTCAGTTCTGGACTGGATTTTGGCCTTACATAGCACTTGCATGGAGAAGAGGTCTGGAGAGTGTTACTTTAATTTTATGTAGGGATCCAGGTTCACTTGTGGGTAGGTTTGACACCTGGCTATGAGGTGCTATTGTTGCCATTAGGAACCTCAGGGTGAGGCCTATGTCTACATGGACTTCCAGCAGCAAACAATCAGTGCTGGAAAGGAGAGCTGGGATCTCTGTCTATTGAGAATTCTCATGATCTGACTATGGAGCCCACCTGTTTTAGCTGTAGTGGAATGGGAAGCTCTTCCATGCAGATCACTGATACCTGATGGTGTTAAAAACTTCAGGGTAAATGGGAATTTGAAGAAGAATTTGGAGGATCACAGTTTTGCATTTGAATGTAGTATTATGCTGATGAAAGTGTTGTCCTGGTCCAAAGTGAATCTGTGGTATGGCCATGGCAGAGCAGGGAATATGAACCTCCAAAGTCCTTGTTTGACATCCTAGCTATGGAAGTATCCTTCATCAGTTTGTCTATGGATAATCAAACATGTTTGAACCCAAGATTTTTTCCCTGCTCTCTTTTGGACCATAATCTTCTTTCCTTTGAGGTCTGTGTGCCTCTCATTTTAAATTTTTTTCCCCCCAGTTAAGATGTCATATTTTGTCTAACAAATGTAAGCCCGCCAGCCTGCACGTTCCTTTGAAGCAGTCTGCTGTCTCCCTAGGGCCTCTGCACAACAGGTTGGAAACAATCTGTTATTGTGGTCTGCATTAATGGGATGGAACAAAAGGAATATTTATTCCATAGCCTGTGGTGTTCATGGTCCTTCTGTGACATCATAAAGGGGCTTCTTATCCCTTTGTGGCAGTTGTAGTACAATGACTTTGTTGTTACCTCAGTCTTCTCCAAGTAGTTATCCATGTAGGAACTTGGCAGAAGTCAGAAGTTGTTTTAACTAGTTCCTTATATTTTCTTGGTATAAAGACAGTAGATGTTCCTGCCTTATGTATCCAAGAGGCTGTTCTCCTTGATGAAAGCATCAAGGAAATCAGGTTGCAATGCAAATATGAGTACAGTGTTGTAAATAAGAGGTTTGACCTTTAAGACTAGGAGACAATTCAAGCTGAAAAATCACAACTGAAACTTTTGAAAAGCCTCCTTGTCGCGGACCGAGATAGGATGCTAGCTTTTCAGTGGGTTATAGTCTCTTTGTCAAAGGAAGCCACTGTTATATCTCTTTTCAGAAGAGGAGCTCTGGTGGATCAGCCTCACTCCTTTACACTTCAACAAATCTTGTGACAGTCCTGTAGAGCACTTCTTTTTGGTGGGCAGTGTGGAAGTGTTGTTGGGTTGTTAACCTTCAAGCCAGGATGCTGAGGTAATCTCTGCTCCTGATTTGCTGAGTTTTCATAGTTATAGCACTAGTTGAATGCTGCTATTTTCTTCCCCTACCTCTAAAATGAAGAATTTCTTCCTGCTTCACAAAATGCTGTGAGGCTTAACAATTTAATGTTTGTAAAGTCTTTTGAAATCCTAGGAAGAATTGCAAAGTAGAGAAGCAGAGTGTTGTTGAATCACCTGATCTGAGACCATAAAAACTCAAAAAAAAAAAAAGACCTTTGAGTGTATCTTTAAATGTATAGAAAGTGTATACCTCAATAGCTGCCTTCTCTGCCAAGCACGGGAACAATCTTCAGCCTCATGGTTTCCAGAGTAGCAATTCCTGGGTGACTTTCTCCTCTAGTATTACATCAGAGAGGTTTACTTCTCCAGGGATAGGCAAGGAGCCAGATGATGATGAAACTGCTCTCACTCACTCGCTTTGCCTCTCCCCCCCCTTGCTATTTTTCTTTTTTGTTTTTTAATCCTTTCACGTTTACAGAAATTTCTAGCTCTGAGTCAAGCTTGATTCCTAATTCCTTCCACTTGGTAGTCATCTCTGAGAGTTTTCCTTCCTACTCCTGTTCTTCCTTGGCACAGTATGCCTTCAAATGGCAGGCAGCACTGAAGAGGATGTTCCTGCCAAAATAAAGTTGAAAGTAGCCTGCATGCAGCTGATAAAAATTTTCAAGATTATATCTCTGACAGCAGGGGCACTTTGGAGATGATTCTGCCTTCCTCTACCACTGACTAGATATGGTTTGGAGAAAAGGCAGAGTTTGGAGAAAAGGCAGACTGATCATGGCAGGTAAGCAAGCCTTATGATATGAAATGAGGATTGAGTATGTTTGTCTGAATCACCTGGCAGGTCTGAGTAAGAGTCAGAGGATAACTGAAAGAAACACCATGCAGGAAGATGTGCAGATGCTCCAGTCCACCAAGCCATGGAGCTCTGCCCTCTGTTAGCAGGATGAACAGACAGACATTTTTTGGTCATAGGTATTAAATTTCTCCCCAAAGGCCGTGATGGCTGTACCTATGGATTAGATCCTGCTGAGCAATACTTCCTGAATTACTTATGAATGGAGGCAGCATAGTGGAGGGTGTTTCAAAATACTGTGTTTCATACTATGCCATAGCTTGAAAGACATTAGTGTCTTGGATGTTCTCATTAGAAACCCAAGAATAGATCCCAAGAAATCTACCTTAGGTGGTCAGGCATGGACTGTTGGTGTGCCCAAGCTAACCCAAAAGTAGGTGTTTGGCCAGCCAGAAGCACTCCAAGAAAGAGCAAACCAATGAGGAAGAATCAGTGTCATTTTGCTTCTATGGGAGAGAAATTCAGGAACCCGAGCAGGGATCTAGATGAGCCCTTGGTAGAAAAGTCTTAACTGCTGGTTGATTTGGTGGCATGGATCTCTCCATCTCTTCTGCTGGAGCTGTTTACATGTGCACACATCTTTTTCATGGAGAAGGTATAGTCAGTGATTAGGTTGCTCATTTTGGATATGTAAGGCTGAGGTTCAAGTCCTTGCTACCAATCTGCCAAAGCAGAAAGATGAACTGTGCTTTTTGAGCACTTCAGGGACATGGTCCAGCAATCGGCCCTTCTGTGGAGGGCTTGGGGTAAATGTTACCTGAAGCCTGATTCTCTGAGCAAAGGCAGATGCATCGGTCTAGGCAAGATTGATATGTAGACTGGAGTGCATTTTCAAATGTCTGTTTTCCCTCTGTAGTGCTGGACATTGGAACAGGGGTAGTCTGAGTGATCCCAGAGGGGTACTGGGATCTAGTTTGGAGTGGCTGTGTGCAGTTCTGCATCTCCAACCTCCCTTCCCAGCTCCTCTTGAGTCTTTCTCCTTGCTATGGACTTGGTACTGAAGGATGAAACCGTAGCTGAAAACCTGCTTGGGTTATATACTGGGATGGAGAAATCTTGGTGGCTTGGAAACCCCTGCCAGCTCCTACAGCCATGAGAAGAAGCAGGAGGAATATCTCTGAAGATCCCTTCTGTCTCACAGAGGCTGGGCAAGACTGACTATCATCTCATTATCACTTTTTTTTGAAAACAACTCTCAGAAGGATGTATATTAAGGCCTTTCTCAGAGCTAGAGACAGGGAAAATTTCTAAAACTTAAACATACTGTAAATCTTTATGAGTATTTGTTTAAAGACTTCATTATACTGCCTAGATACAGGACTAATTTTAAGAGAGATTATTAAACCTTTATACAACTTTCTAGTAAACTCAAATATCCAAAAGCATTGTTAAGTTTTCAGAGTCATTCCAGCCTGCTTAATGGAGAGGAAACCCAAAAAGCCTCTATGTTTACTTTGCTGATAAGGCACAAATTATTTCCTAGTAATGGCAATGCTTCTCTATGCCCAGAACTTGAGAGATGTGACACCTGAACTGGAGTGAAAAATCAACCAAAGAGGTTGGGTGCTTTTGGTTAAGAATTGTAAGGCTGACCATGGTTGAACATCTTTCCCAGAGAAGAAATGCATGGAGTAAATAAACAGGAATCCCAGATGAAGTATTTGACCATCTCATCTAAACTACAGTAGTACCTAGAAAGGTTAGACCAGATGATCGTTGAGGTCTAGGATTCTTCTTTGGACAGAAGGACTGGTAGAGGTCCACAGAAGACAGCAAGGAGAAGGAGTTGTTAATGTTTCTTGGTTTAAGCAGGGCCTAACCACAGCATTACTCCACATCTAAGAAATAACTTAAGAAATAATTTAACAGCCCTATTTATTAACTATTACAGTTCTAAAACTTTCCAGAAAGATGGACAGAGAGCCCTAAGGCCATATATTGCTGTCCTTAGCAGACATGTCAGGGCCAAGGTAGTTCCAGAGTCAAAGCATCTGCACTGTGCTTCAGAATATCACCTTATAAACCAGAGTGTAGGGTATTTATATCTCCTGTGTTTTTTTCAAGTCACCTGAACCCTCTTTGATGGGAAGCCTAGTTCCTGACAACTCTCAAGACTGGGCTGAGGGCTCATAATGCACATAGGTGCACAGGGTCTGAAATATGTTCAACTGAGGATGTTAACAGCCTCCGAAACATTAGCAGAGGAAAACATTTTGGACCATTTAATACTCTGTCTTGCACAGGCACCTTAAGGCTTTCTTGATACCTAGTATACAAATGTTTTCTTGTGCTTTCTCACTGCCAGAAAACTTCTAAACACTTAGCCAAAGACTCTTCTTTTTAAGCTGAGTATGTTACTCCTACTTGAATCCTTTCATATCATTCTTTAGAAGTCTTCTCCCATAATGCATGTCAGCCCTTCAAATGTTTGCAAATTTGTCATCTGTAGTCATTGGTTTGCCAAGCTATTAAGTCTTCTGAATTAATTCTCTTATAAGTCAGTCTTGCAATTTCCCTGATCATTTTGCTGCTGTTTTTTTTGAATACCTCTCAATTTGTCATTGTGAATACATCTAAGGCAAAGGCATTGACACTTTGCGAAGTTTATAACGCATCCAAGTTTCTCAGGCACATTTTCTGAGTAAATACACTTCAGTGTAATCCTGCAAATGGACACTTCTTTTTTTTTTTTTTTTCCCCCTTTCTTCCTGGCCCCACATACTTGAGATTAAGATTGTACATGAAAGTTGTCAAAACTAAGGAGATACAGCGTGTGAAGTGGTGGGCATGGATAGCCCTTCTGCAGGGCTGCTTATGAGACCACTGTCTCAGACAGGCTCTCAGCACTGGCACGTGCTGCAGCCATCTCCAGCAACTCCCCCTCAGTGATTTCTGTTTGATGTCCCCAGTCCCACCCTGGCCCCTTCAGCTGACTCCTTCAGGTACAGTCATGACTGAGTTTAAGGGAAGTAGGTGGAGGTTGGAAAAATGGCATATTGTTTCTCATATGGTACAAACAATCTACTGCAAATATCACGTTGTGTACACAGACTCCCAAGCTGGGCCATTAGTGTCATGACTGGTGTGACAAACTCTTGGGCTGGTGAATTAACTTCTGCTGGCTTCTGTGTGAACTTGCCAAGAGAAGGGAGAGGAATGTTCATTTTGCAGGGACAGAAAACAGTTGTTTAATTTAGCCAGCTATTTGCCCTATCTCTCCACTGGTAAAGCAGGTTCCCACTGAAGCTCTGAAACATAGGCTGGATGAGTGTTCACAGTCCCCAACAACAGTCATCTGTATTTAATGCAGAGAAAGCTGGAGCAGCTGCCTTCTGAACAGCAGGTTACATGTATGTATGGCTTGAGGCAAAAACTACACAGTAAACTTCCTCTGCAATGTGGCTGCAGGAAGGAATTTCTGCTCAGGACAATGCCTGCCATCAACACAAGCAATTATAAGAGACTTCAAGTAGAGCTGATGTATTGAGGTAGGACTGTGCCTGCCCTTTTGTAGGATGAGGCTGTAAGTGAAAACACTGATGGTATCCCATTGTCATACCTAACTCTTGTTATGATTTTTAAATAAAATATTCCAAGTACACCCAAAAGTTAGCTCCTGAAATGCATACTTGTTCCTTTCTACTGCGTGATTAATATTTTCTGTCCTGCTATTCTTCTGGTAAAATCACATTGCGTCACAACACTAAAGCATAAATAGATTTCTAACTCTCCCTTAGCAGCATCATCAGGTTTTAATCCATATACAGCATTTTAGAAGCCACTGAAATAATCTCTTTAGGCTCAATTATTGCAAAGATTTTAGTGTTGGCTCATGCATTAGGCAGTGCATAAGAATATTACAATGTCTGAAAAGCCACAGCAACCTCCAAAAATTCCTCCTAAAGAGACAGCTGAGGAATGTATTTGGCCTGACTTCAGAGGAGAAGATCCAGAGCAGAACCTGGCTTAAACAGGAGAGCTGCTGAGACAGAGTTGGCTGCCACAGTCCTACAGAGGCTTGGTCTGTTGTTCCACTCAAAGGTGCAGCTGAGCATCTTGCCTTGTGTCTCTTCTCCTAGCATTTGTGGGTTTGGATGAGGGAATATGTTTAGCAGTACTAGCTGTAAATTTCAGGCTTTCATTGCCCAGGAAATTCCTAGTCTATTAGAGTGTATGAACATGGAGGGTGGAGAGCTGTCCTTGGCAGAAGTTCCTTTCATTCAAAATGCAGCGGAGCAGAGTCAGTTGCATGCTGAGATGCTTTGTCTTTTTCTTCTTCCTCTAATGTGACTGTGCTCCTCAGATGTCTGTTCTCCAGCCAGTTCTCCTGTCCTGGTCCAAGTCTGAAGTGTCCCAACCCTAGTCTGAAGTAGGGTCCTTGTATAACCCTGTACCCTGCTCTGTTAGGGCTACATCAAGCTCTCTGGCTGCATTGAAGCTGCAGATCTCTCAATACTTGTATGCTCTCCTGGAAAAAAGTGTTTTGTTCCTCAAGCTTTGATCAGTTCTGCCAGCTGGGTTGTTTGCAAACATGCCAACGCCTGTACTTTGGGAACTGTTTTTCTCAGGACTGGCAAGTTATTGCCTATTGCAACTGCAGGCCTTTTGTGAACAGTAACCTGCTTACTGCAGGATGCTGTTTCTGTAACACTGGCATTTTAAGTGACAGTTAGTATACCTGCCTAAAGCAGGCACTTTTGATTAATTGGATATGGAGTGACCTCATGGGCTGTCACACCCTGGTCCATGACTTGCAGATTGATAGCTTTTGCCCACAGCAAAGAGGACCTGGAACAGGAGGTGATCCTCCAGCCAGGAGGAGTAGTGCTCTGCATGGGCTGGAATGAGGACCCACCCTGGTAGCTTTTCCCAGGTGTGAAGTACCAAGGACAGGTCTGTGACATCACTCCTCAATACTCTCTCAAGCTTCTTTTTTTTTAGTTGCTTTTCTTCCCACATGCATTTAAATCCTTTCCTGCTTGATCTGTATTCACAGTATATTAGGAAAATAGAATTTTAGGCTTGGTTAATATACAAGACTTGGACACATGGAGAGCTGAGTGTAAGACACACAGGTCACGCTGAAATGAGCTTGGGTCTCACCCAATTACTGAAGAAAGCTTAATAACAGTAGCTATGCTGTATAATTTGATGTCATTCCACTTGAGAGTGAGTTTTTTATTGCCAGAGCATCAGGCTAGAAGGGATGAATAGCAGAAGGACTGAGACACGTTGGCAGAACTGTGTGTGTGTCATGGGCTGTGGGACTTAAGTGGATACTTCTGCAATATGACTGAAGTGCCTTGGCAAAGATCTGTGGGAAGCCCCCTGTCCTGCAGGTCCATAGCTGAGGTAGTGCTTCCCTCACCCCAGCAAGCATCACTCAGGGAATAAAGTCTGTGATCTGTTTTGGGCTCTCTCCTTCCACCTCTGTGGGCCCAAGATTCTGGATCGTCATTTATAAAAAGGTATCAGGGGGAAACTAAAACTCCTCTGAAGTTACTGACCATATAGGGCTCAGATTTTACTCACTGGTTTCCTGAAGTGATGTGCTCTGGCTTTCCCCTCTAGTTTTGTCTTTTGTGCTCTCATATTTCACATCTGGATCAACACATCTCAGAAAACAATGCTGTGATATTACTTTGATATTCCCTGGCCGGCCTCCTGCATCTATCTGATATTGCCTTTAATACTGGCTTTTGTGTTGAGCTTTATCATCACAGAAGATTTTCCTGGTGTTTGGAGATACAATAGATCAGTGCATTTATTTAGTACACCCACTCCTCTGCTCATCTTCATGAGGCTGCCTAGGTAAATTGACCACAGGTGCTAAGCACTGCTAAGATGAAGACAAAGCTTCTGGGGAAAAAACTTTACACAGTGTATCTAATGAAGGCAGAGACATGAACAAATGCTCCTTGCCAGTTTGGCTCCTCCTTTCATGGAGCACACAAGTTAGCAGCTGGAGCCCTGGGTGTCCCTCACCCTGATTTGTTGAGCCAAGGGTCACTTCTGTGATGAGCCAGCTCCCCCATCCTACAGAGGGGAGACATCATCTCAGCAACAGACAGCTTGGTGATAGTGTGTGACTTGAGTCTCTGAGAGGAAAGGATTAAAATCAAGCCCAGGTGACAGGGCAGAGAGTCTGTTATTGGACCTGTGTTGGCAGGAGTGCTCCATGATCTGAAGACTAGCAGAGAGTGCAGTGATTCGGTCATTTCCTTCTGTTTCTTAACATGCTCCTTGCTCACTAGCAATCTTCTCTAGCTCTCATCCCCCTTTCTGTTTCTTTCCTTCCTCCTAGAAGCAAAGTTTGCCAGTTGATTCACAGGGCAAAAGGAAATATTCCTATTGGTTTATATGCAGATGGTGCTTTGAGAGGAGATACGAGTTATTTACATACTGGTTTATAATCTGCACCCATCCTTGGTAAAGGTGTCTTGTTCAAAGTAGTGTGTTGGTCATACATGGACATCAGAGCAACCAGAGTAGGCTAGAAAAAAGCTCTATCTAGCCTAGTATCCTTGCTCAGATGATGACTGCATGCGATATCTAGTGAAGAGTAGAAGAGCATGGCAAGGATCTATAACACTGAGTACTCAGAGTTTGCAACTATTTGTTGAAACCAGATTTGTGTATCAACTCTTGGTGGATTTCTTTTCTGTATGTTCCTACAGATCATAAGAGAGGATGGAATAGTGTCTGTTTAGCAGTGGATGGATCTGGTGGAGTGGAACATCCAGGCTGTACTCGGGTGATAAATGGAATATTGTGTAGTGTGTTGGCTGCTCAGAGAAAGTAATACCTGAGATAGTCTCCAGCCTCTAGGGAGCTGGTTAGTTAAGGTGCTCAGCACAGTGATGCAGGAAAGATTTTGATGATGCACCATGGAAAATAATGGTCAGAAGTAGGGAGGTAAAGAGGAAGCTAGTGACAGAAACTTTAATGTTATGTTATGGTATTAATTGATGTTAGAAATTAGTGGTTACATGGATGGGCCTCTGCTGTCTGCAAACCCCATGTTTCTGGTAGGAGTTCCCAGGAACTTTTGCTCTGAGAAATCCTAGGGTGACATGATCTACTAGTATCTCACCATCTGCCTCTCCATCCTAGACCTACCAGCAGCAATATAATGAAGCTTTTTGGTTTCTTTCCTCTCTGGAAAGTTAGGGCATGGTTGACTGTCCTGGTGAGACTTCTACCTCTGTATAAAAGATGGACAAATGAAGTGAATAACACAACAACTGACTCAGAGTATCTCCCAGAATCTAAACTATCTCACCAGACACTTTGATACCTGAACCAAACCAACCAGGAAATCAGGGAAGGCCTGAATGAAAACTGGAAAATTTCAAGCAGTATTTCCTGAGGGACCTGCATTAAAAGCTCCTAACTGATGCACTACAAACTGTAAATAAGAGGAGGTTCCTCTCTGGGTTTGAATTTTGAGTGCTGGGCTATCTGCTGCTTTTGGGAAGCAGCTGCAGCCTGGTGAGCATTCCTCCCTGCCTGTCTTCACCTCTGAGCTGTTCTCTGTCTCTACTGAAGATGGAAATGAGACAGAATGCCCTTCTGTGTAGGGTTTACAGCATGATTTTGCAGGCAGTATGTGATGCAGGCACGACCTCTAAGATACTGCTGTATTTGATTCTGTCTCTCTTTCATCTGAACTCGAAACAGGCTACAGATTTTTGTTTTTCTTCTAAGCAATGGCCAATTCACTCCAGAGATGAATATTTGCTGACTATTGCTGCTGTTCCTGTGCTCAGAACTGGGAACCCCTTGGAAAACGAGGCCAGCTTGTGCATGTGTGTACAAATCTGGTTTCAAATCTGGCTTGGATTCTCTCTTCCAGCTCAGCAAGTGACTGACATGTTCAGTTTAGCAGAGCTTCCTCCCGAGACAAGCCGTGGGCTGTGCCAAAGTGCCATGAGGCATTTGCTGCATGTTCGGTCGCACACCGGAGGCAGATTCTGCAGCACCCTGGAGACAGGGGTGATATGAGGACAGTAGCAGCCATGATTCAGAGCTGCTTTGCAGTTTAGTCTTGCTAATACCTAATACTGTAATTTTTATTTGCAGTGTACTAAGATGCAAATCAGATCCCACTTCAATAACAATTTGTATTATGGAAGTTGTTTGAAAGAAAGCAGTAAACCAGTGCTGCTTCTCCTCAGTTCAAATTCAGGTACAGCTGAGGTTGTTCAGTCCATAGTAGCTCACTAAAGGAATTCATACTATCTATATACCATCTAAATACAGAAATGTCCACGTGATGGTCATAATCCTGCAACACCTAGCATAAGCCAGAGAAATACTTTTGCTCCTCTCTTCTTTCTCTGTGGTGGTGTCTCCTCATCACTTGTGTTTCCAGAGCTGTTCTGCAGCCTGGCTCTCGGCCCTTGGAGTTGGGCAGAGTGGGTTTTGGGGGCTGTGGCTCTGTGCTAGGAACAAGAGTGGTTTTGGGACAGGGTGGGCTTGTGATTTGACAGTGCTCTGCACACATGAGGTGATCATGTCTTAGTGTCTTATCCTAACATGGTAATCAAGGAGAGGGTTTTGGGTTTTTCTCTCTTGTTTGCTTATTTGTTGTTTGGATCCAACATAAACTTCAATATGGAAGAAGAAAAAGCTATAGCTGCAAGTGGCTTTCAGTTTAACTTTCTTGTTTGAAATACAAAGCCTGACGCAGACCAGCCTCTGCAGACTTTGATAATTGGCAAGAGCATTTCTAATTTGAAGAGTCTCCTTTCTCTTCCTATTAGTTACTCCTCTAAGCAAAGCAGCTGGCGTGACCTGGGCATGTTGTGCTTGTATTGTTGCTGTGAGACAATAGCTCAGCCTAAGGGAAGAAGGCAACCTACTTACCATATCCTCTGGGAGTTGTTACAGTGGGACTCAGTAGAAATCAGTGTATCTCTGAAGCTTACTGAGACTATCTGAGAGTTGGAGGAGTTAACCCATGAGATTTTGGAGATCAAAGAGCTGAACTGAGTGAGGGGTATGTGTCCACAGGGTCTCCTCAGCAGATGTGGCTGGTGTCATGTGGGCTCCCAAATGCAGCCTCCACCTCTGTATCTTCTGCCCTAGTCAGAGCAGGGGTATTCCTGCTGCAGAGGACAGGGCAACAGAGAAGGGCAGCAAAAGGCAAGGGCACATCATGTCCCTAAATACCAGGTATGGTGTTCAGCAGAGGGTTCACTGCTAATGTGCTGGCAGAGGTTGAGAGCTACCTGACCTAGCCCCAGTCCAATGCTCTGATGTATCATGAAAACAAGAGTTTGCATAATTGAAGTGAGAAGCTAAGCAGAGGTTATACAAGGTCTGAAGTGAGCAGTGGGCAGGGGTCCACCTAGGGTCAGGTGCTTTGCTGCCTTCCTGCAGCATAATTTGTGATACCAAAACTCACAAAGAATAAGAAGCATTACAGCATTTACTGGAGGGAAACGGAACTGCTGTACTGCCAGAAGCAAACATTTTGGGGGACATGGCTTAAGGTATCAAGACTGGCCATACCTTGTCAGGATTGGGACTGCACTTTTCATATCAAAGCTACTGTGTTTCTCCACAGTAGTAGTGGTCTCACAGAAAGTATTTCTAGATTTACAAAGCTACTGCAGTCATCAAAAATACATAAGCAAGCAGTGTGAGGGAAATAGATGGAGCATGCCAGACCTCTGGTTACCTAACAGTAGAGGGGTTCTCACTCATACCATGGCAGCTCAGTGACACCAGCCACCAGGGAAGGTGCAGCTTCTTCTTGCTCCACCAGAAGCAGCTACCAGACCCCAAAGAGAATTTTAGCTGAATTAACCTGTCATGTCATTGTACGGGGACAAATGAACAATGCTCACTTTTCTTGCAGTGCTTGATTAAAATAAGAATTCAGTTTCTCAGAGTTACTAGAGATGCTTTTCAGTGCACAGCAGCTGTAAGTGAACTGTAAATATACCAGGCATGGGCAGTTTCTACTCATTGCCTGAAAACATCATTTCTGTAGCAGCACAGCTCTGCAGCTAACCTAATAAATATTGGTGCTGCCCAGGGCTAATCATCTCCAATGCAGCACTGCCCTGGCACGGCTGCGCAGCTTCCTGCTCCAGAATTAGCTTAGCTGGGACTTGCTTGGGTGTCTGCACTGTCCTTCATGGTATGGTGGAAACAGTAAGCAGTGCTTGGTGGAGGAGTGTTGCTTGCATGCACTGGACTGCAGTATTCCTCTGCTCTAAATGTACTGGGGAAGTGCTGGACTCCAGAGCAATGAAGTCACTTAACAGCTACTCTTGAAAATTTGTCTTTGATGTGGGTGACGCTGTGGTCACCTTGGACCTAATTTTGGAGCAGCAAGCCCTTGTCCCTTCCAGAAATGATGCTGGATGGTATTTGATGCCTCTAAACAAAATGTCAGCTAGTGTGCTCAGAGGTTCTTTTTTTCTATAAAGCAGTTACCAGTGTCATATAGATAACTACTAAATGGTGCTCCTCTGACCTGTAAGATAAATGGATCTCTTTCTCCCAAGAACTCATTGCCTAAAAACAACTTAATAGAAAGCAGATGTTGGGAGGTGATGTAACATGGTGTGCAGAAAATATTTGGGGATTCTTTAACTCAAGATTTTGTAGATCAGGTAAGACAATTGAATTGATAAAACTGGATCTGTATCAGCTATTTAAGTGAGAAGATAGGTAAACAATCAGGCATCCTGTAGCAGCTGGATTTATGCAGGTTGAGGTCCAGTTATATCAGGGAATACAGGGACATGCCTTACAAGGAAAGGACCAGATGAGCATTTTTTGGAGACTAATCCAAATCAGCTGTATAAACACAGTGCCCACTTCTGTTGGTCTGTAAGAAATCTCAGTTTGTTTGTCTTGAGATAATTTCAAAATCATTGTTGTCTTTAAGAAAGGTTGCCCTGAGGCTGGGAGATAGGGGATATATCCTAGACCAGGATAGTGTTTTTCTTTTCCACTAATGCTTCCAAATGTGGCTTTTCTCTTACTGTAGTACTGGATAAATGAATACACCTCCACCTTGGGGATCGGTGTCTTCCACTCGGGCATCGAGATCTACGGCAGAGGTATGAAGTATTTCCTTTCACTACCTGCAGAACATGGGGACAACTGTATGGCTTGTCTGATACAGAAAAGCACCCCAAACTTATAGCTTTTGGCAAGAAATGTTCTGAGGAATGAAAAACACAGACAGTTCTCTTTTTAGAGTCCATTTTGGAGTCCAGCAGGAGCTACTGCAGTTCTGTCATGACCTGTATAGCCCTTGATATTTTCAGCTTCTTACTGCAGCCTCAGTAGCTTGTGCAGGTGCGTGGCTGGATGGCAGATAGGAGGGACCAAGCAATGTGGGAAAGCTGTTCCACAGTGAAGAAAGGGGAGAGAGAAGGGAGGAAATAAGGGAGGGGGGGAAGAGAGGTGGATCAGTGGTTGTCTAGAGACATGCATATGCATATTTGTGCTAATTCCCTGCCAAAGTAAATCTGTTTTGCAGTAATTCTTTACAAATGTCTGTGGTCTAGGAATCTTGGAATCTGTATTTCCAGCTCTTGGAAACTGTTCTTTTGAAACATCAGAGATACAAGGAAAAGAAAGTATCTTGTAAGACTTTTGAAATTATCTGATTAAAGCAACCATTGCAAAAGGAGCAGTCGAGGGATCTGGGGAAACAGCTGTAGTGCAGTGAAGGACAGACTAGCACTGCAGACTTTGTTTGCTTCTTCAGCGTTGCATGGGAATGATTTGGGATATCTCACTTGTATTTTTAGCCAGTGACACACAGTATATAAAACCCTGGGTTACACATAAGGTTTCACAGGCTGTGCAAGGTAGTGTGCATGACACTGTGAGGTCCAGAGGTGTTTTTAAACAGGCCGCACAAGATGGCCTGTATGACATGGAGGGACCTCCTGGCTTGACTCACATGCTGGAGCAGCAGACTACCATCAGCTTGGCTTTCTGCAGAGAATTCCTGGTTGCTGCCTGTAAATCCCTCTGGAAAAAAAACAAGCAAACTGATTTCTCCTTACTCTAGAAAAGACTTCTTCCAGTTCAGTACCACCATCAACAGCCTCTCGTAGTGTTTCTAGTTGCTTCCATCACAGAACTTTCTACTGAGAGGAAGCTACTTGGACAGGCACAGGAGCAGACTTGGAGAGTTTTCCTGGCGCCATGGGAAAGGAATAGTGTTAGCATTGAGAGAGGCTGTGAGGGTATCCTCAGGTTGATAGGTAACTGCACAGAGAAAATGGCGTTCAGAGTCTGGCTGAAGCCAACATTGGCAGTAGCCCAGCCCCTAGTGCTGATGCTGAGCTGTGCTGACAGCTGCCATAGACTTTTTCCTGACATTGTGCTCATTCAATTACTCACAGTCTGTTTCTTTCCTTGTCAGAGTTTGCCTACGGAGGGCATCCCTACCCTTTCAGTGGGATTTTTGAGATCACACCTGGCAGTGCGGTAGAACTTGGCGAGACCTTTAAATTCAAGTAAGGGCCCTTTTTTACCTCTTGCCTACTCCTTCCTGGTAGCCATCAGTGTAGGGGGAGCAGGAAAGTCCTCTCCTCTGGGTCCCCCTTTCCCTCTCCTCATAAGTGCCCTCTCTACATCCTTTACATCATTCTGGTTCAGAGGCAGGGATTTTGGAGCATGCACACCGAACAGGGAACAGTGCTGAACTGTGTTTGGCAGGGTTTAAAAGCATGCTTACAAATGAATGCAGTTCTCTTTTCTAATTTTCTTTGTTTTCTGTGCTCCCAGTTTCACCTGTCAGCAAGAGCAGGAGTAACTGTGTGTTACACAGAGCCACTGCACACAGGAAAAAACAAAATCTAGTGTTTTTATGAGTGTCACCTATTTATGGATACTGTAGAGAGTACCAGAAGTTATCTCCTGTGTTTATTGCTACTCTGTCACAAGTGACAGGCCAGCTGCTGGGGGAATCTGAGAAGATAGTGCATTAACATGCTGTTCAAGGTGCTTGAACTGGCTGCCCAGGCTGTGGGTCAAGGAACTGCCCATGGCAGGTGGGGCTTGACCTTTCCCGACTGCCAGTTTACACTGTGGGTCATTGAAGACCTTTGGAAATGTAAGCCCTATTGGGTGAAAATTGGGAGAAGCAATAGGTTTCTGCATAAAGTTCTCAGTCTGCTCCTTCATAGTCCACCCCATGGAAACCCTCTCCACCATAAGAAAATAATCTCCTCTGTTCTACTGGAGGTTTCTACTGAGGGACAATGGGCAGAGTGGGAGAAGAGACTTCCCTAGTGTTGAGCAGGAAGCTCTTGGGACTATTGCCTGTGCTGTAGCCTGCTTAGTGGATAAGCTGGTAGTATTCCTGTGCCATTTTGTTAGTGAGAGCTCTGATAGCCCCAGCCATGCACATCCATGTTTTAAGCCTGTCCTTCTTGCCAATGCCCAACCACTTCCTCTTCCCTGGGCACATATCACTCTCCTCACTGTATCTTCCCATGTTTCCTGTTGTGTGTTTTGTTTTTAACTAGAGAATCCATTGCCTTGGGCACTACAGACTTCACAGAAGAGGATGTGGATAAGATTATGGAAGAGCTGGGCAAGGAGTACAAAGGCAACGCCTACCACCTGATGCACAAGAACTGTAATCACTTCTCTGCTGCTCTGGCTGAGGTGAGCACAGCCATGGGTTTTTTGTTTTTGGGGGGTTGGTATTTTTTGCTGCTTCAGATCTGTGGTAGTGCTCACAGAAAGAGAACTGGGGTCAGGCTAACCCTTAATATTTTTTTAAGCCCTTCGCTGTCGAAAGGGATAGGATCAGGAGGTGGAGATGCAGCAGGTTTATCATGTTTGGTCTAAACTGTATGGGAAATAAAGAGTGCCTGCATTTTGGTTCACTGAATAGACACAGAGCAGGAATTGGAAGGATAGACCTGGCTAGCATGCAAGTGTGCATAATTTTAATAACAAGCTCAAATAACCCTACATGATCTGCAAAGGAGTAAGAGTGGCTTATCAGTGTTCTGCAAACAAAAATTTGCAGTATTCAAGAATTGGGTGTCCCTTTTCCTTATTTAATGTGCACCATTCAAAACCCATTAAAAAAAAAAGTATTGATCTTCTCAGAGATACCTTTCTTTGCTTACTCATTTTCATGTTCATAACACCACTGTGAATTATAACACAGAATTGAAGCACAGAGAACAAATTCACCTTGGGTACATGCTAATTTGGGATATTTGATTTTCAATTGCCATGGTTTTGAATATTTGGGGGGAAGCTGCCTTCTCCCTCACCCCCTAGCTGACATATTTAAAGTGGGCTACAATTAAGCTGTGATTATTCAGCACTTGTGTAAATCTGAATTCAGGATCTTGACTCAGTGCCAGAAAAAGACACGAAAAGGACAAAGTGGAAGTGACCTTCTGTAAAAACTGTTTCTCTGTCCTTCACAGTAGACTTCAACTGCTTTAACAGTGAAACTTTCATTTCTCTGTCTGGAGTCCTCATCCTCATTCATTACACATCTCTCATTTTCATCATATGAGGCAAAAATCCTATGCCAATAACCTCTTTTGCAACAAGTGTCCATGCATTCCCCAAACAGACCTATTGAGGAACTTCAGTGATGTGAGATTCTCTAGAAAAAAATACTGTCTGATTTTGTAAGCAAGTATCTAGGGAATCTGTGAACTAGCAGTGAATTTACGAGGAACGTGCTTAGGCTCTTAGGATAACCAGTTCTCTATTGATTTCATCCTTGCTCATTATAGAAAGAGAAAATGACTGAGTCCTTTCTGTAAATGTTATCAAATAAAAATAAACAGGAAGGAATTCTATTGGTACAGAGAATGAAGTTTCAAGTAATACAGTGATCAAATCAATGTTAGCCCCGCTACTGGTTTTGAGTCAAATAATCAAATTACTACAGCAGAAAATTGGAACTTTAAAAATTATGAAGGAAACCCGGGAGAAAGCTGTGTGATTGTTAGCAAAAGCTAATAAAAACCAAACAAACTTCACCTGCAGCATGGAAATAAGGTCATAGCTTATTACATACTTTGATACATAGAATTTCTTTCTTGTGTCCAAGCCATAAGCTTAAAGCCATTCTTCCTTGATTCTGTTGCTATATATCCATGACTCACTGCCTCTTCCTTGTCCAACCTTTGAAACACAGGTCAAATAAGATAGATCTCAATAAAAACTTACTAGCGTGTTGTTAAATTTTGGTTTCAATACACCTTCAGTGAACATCTTTACAGGAGTGGAATTAAGGGTTAAGTTTTCCTGAAGTACCTTTCTTGGTGGGTTCTGTGTGCTTGTTTACTGCCTTGTAACCTGTCCAGATAATAAAGAACAAGCCTAAATGGCTAGTTCTGACATGTCTGCTCCCAGGAACAGAATTTACTCATGATTTAGGTCAGTTTAAATAAACTCTTCATAGGCAAGCAGGATTTTTTCATTGCTATTGCTTTTCACATATGCCCATGTTTATCGTGCAAAACCAGAGGAGGTGCATTTCAGGCCCAGGAGCAATAGGCCCTGAGTGGTTTCTAGTATCAAGATATGGAAAATGGGAGCTAAAATTCTTAAAGAAAGAGCTGGTGTTAAGACACACTAAGCAAAAGTCCTAGCCATTCAATGTGCCTCCGTCAGCAACATGAGAAACACATGTGGCCACCTTATGACAGATGTCTCCATCTTTTCTGGTAAACACAGCAATTTGGCAATCAATGTGTTTCATGCCTGCTTAATTGTACAGCCTTTATGCCTTTTTTTTTTCCTTGCTGTAGTTCCTATTAAAACTAAACAAAACACAAATCACCACATTAGGAAGCTCCAGGCCCTACCTTGTAGAGCTAAAAGGTGCAGCCTTGTAGTGTGTAGAACGTGCTGACTAGATGAGTGGCTCTCAAGACTGTGTAGATATGTGTCACCATAGAGGGCAGAAAACAGAACTGATATTTGTTCCCTAAAACCAGTTCTGAGATGAGTCTGTTTAGTGTTTATATTGCCTTTAGTGTTGTATTGCCCTTTCCTTCAGACTCTCCATCAGCAGCAATAATAACAATCAGCATCTATTTATGCATAGCCATGTTATGTGGCAGTTAGAGACAGGAAACTGGAAAAAGTATTCAAAGAATTAAAAGAAAAGATGTAGAAATTTTGTTCAGCAGAATAAAATTGCTCACTGGAACTGGGATTTAACTCAAGCAACACAAACAGCAGCCAAAGATTTTAAGTGAGTATAAATTCTCGATCTCTCTGAAAGGTGATGCCATCAGTATTGTAGTGCCCTTTCACCACAGATGGTGGAGTGGAGGCTAATTTTTTGCATGAAAGAGGGACTGGCCAGCTCTGCTTCCTACAGCTCTTTAGGCCTTTCTGCTCATGGGCATAAGCAGTTGTGAAAGTCCAGGAGATGGCTGTTCTGAGACTCCTGGGTAATGTCAGGCAACTCACATGCCTGCTCTGTGCCTAAGTATCCATTCTTGTATGCTGGGTTATCTCCTTCCTTCAAAAAGGGCTCTCAGATCTTTTAGTGACAGCTCTCTTATCTGCCAAGGTTAATTAGCTTGTTGATGGCTTGCATTGTTCTGTATAAGCACAGTAAAACCAGAGCTAGAGGTTTATAGCTGTGTGTTGATGCACGAGTTAACGCGTGTTTACACAAATCTGTCTGGCAGGCCTTGAGATTTGGCTGCATGGCCATGTGCTAGGTAGCTGTGTTTGGCTGCCTTCATTTCCTCATCTGGCTGTGGGCTTGCTAATTAGTATGCCTACAGATGTTGCCCCAGTGGCTGGGCCACGGGCTGGGAGGATACCATCTGGCCACACAGACTGAGGGCTGATGCAGCCATGTGTCCTGCTGGCTGAGGTCACGATTCTGCAGAAGGAATTGGGAAGGAGGTATAAGGCTGGCTCTCTCTCCCAGATTGGCTTTCTCAGGATCACACTGTGAGACAATATCCATGTGTCTCATTGCCAGGATTTGTAAGCCAGGCTCCCCATCCTCCAGAGGACTTCTGAAACCACAGGAATCAGGTTTTATTTTCAAATTTTTGTTTTCTTTTATCAGTGTTTTCGCAGCAAATAGAACATCTATTCAGAAAGCTGCTGTCTACATCTGTTCATGAATGATTTTTCTGTCACGTTCCTATTTAATACAATAATGCCTCAGGTCCCACCATGATAACTGGTAACTGTTAATTTTAACAGTGGTCTAAGCAGGCAACGCAGGCTGACTGCTAATGGTTATGGGTATGCTCAGACCTATGTTCATGACTCTGCCGTTTGGCCATGCATGTTGAAAAATTCCTGGACTGTAGCAAGTCCAGCACAGGCAGATAAGCTTTACTTAACCACTGGGCATGCCTTCGACTTGCTATCTACCCCTGGAAAAAACTCACTTTGCAATGCTGTTGCAGCCTAATTGCATGCTGCTTTCTCTGCAATGCCGTGCATCTCTCCTGATCTTCCTGCCCACATACACTTGTAAGCTGCAAAGGGCTTTGTTACTCCCTCCCTGGTACTTAGCTCTGAATTTTCCTTACTCCCTGCTGCAGGCTGCCAAGCATATTCCTACTTGCTCAAGACTTAGATCTCTCCCTGCTTTGCCAGTTCCCTATGGACCTCTAATGAGCAGCTACTGGATCACAGAGGCGTGGCTGGGTCTACTCACAAAGCGGCTCCTGTGGAAAGAAAACAGAGCATGCTTCTGTTTTAGCTGCAGCTGTTCAGACTTCATCTTCTCCAATGCCATTTCATGGCAGCTTTCTCAGTGAGCAATGCAGTGAACATGCTGTATGATCCCAAGTCTCTTTCTGTGGATTTCCTGCAAAATTCTTCTTCACTGGGGAACTTTGGGTTATTTAAGAAGTGAGGAACTACCAGAGAGGGTGAGTCTAAGCCTAGTTAAGTGCCGCACGCCATCTCAATTAGTTTTAAAGGAAGTTCTGATGTAAAGTAGAGCAGAGTTTCCTAGTGGATAGTCATGAGAGAGAAATTGGATGCATCCCCCAATGCATTTGCCCAGCTTCAATTTAAGGTCACTGGTACATACACCATGTAATACTCCTTTGTGGTCTCCCTTTACACTCCCCGTCTGTGTCGGTGTGGGAAGGTGAGGGAAGCTTGATCTAAGCAGTGAAAATCTAGTTAGGGCTGCCTCAGTCACTCTGACTCCTGCAACGTGGTCCCATGGTACCTATATTTATAAACCACTTAAGCAAATTGTTTGTGGATTAAAAGGAAGAGGTTCATCAAACTGGAAGTAGCAATTTGCCTACAAGAAGCTTGTTCGTTTCAAGTTGCTTATGTTGACAGTCTCAGAAATCAAGTGGTATCAGGACCATGTTCTCTGAAGAAACTGTCCAGGAGGATAGGAAATCCTTTTGGGGGACTTAGGCCTGCAATCTCTGCAAAGAAAAATTAGTCAGGCCATCCGTAGCGCAGACCAAACTTCCCATCCTGTTCTGAGCTTCTGTGCCATTCTGTGTGTCAGTACTCCAGGTGGGTAATACTGCTGGTACACAGCAGGGATTTTGGCATTCTGATAAGGCTACGTATGTGTGGGGAGTTCAGTTAGGACCACATCAATATAGCCTGAAGTCCTTCTGTTTGATCATCTGTTGTTACGTCACTATGTTCCTAACTATCCCCCATGTACGCTTATAGCAATACGTTCAAATGGCCCTTCAAGAAATTGCAAAATATTTATGTTCATTATGAGTTGCCCTGGCTGATGAAAAAGGCTATTAAAAATCTGCCAGATGGAAAAAATACTGGCTTTGAACATTAGAAAAACCTTTTAAAACAAAAAAATATAAAAATAGTTTTTTCCATAATGTGATTTGTCAAATTTCCTGATTTTTCACAAGGAGATGTGAGATAGCAAAAGGACAGAGTTACAAATTACTCTAAAGCAGATATAAAGGGAGAGGAATACATTTGTGCCTTCAGGAAGAAGCCAAACTCAAAGTAATTCCTGGGCTGCAAGGACCTTCAGGTTCGAGGTCCCAGCCATGCCATTGTTTTGCAGGAGCACTTGTCACTGCAGCTGTGGGCCACAAGGAAGTATGCCATGAGGTGCCAAGACAGATGTAGAGTTACACACTTTGTCACCAAGACTGTTCCTTGGGCATAGATAAGGGTAGGTGCATGCAGATTCAGGGAACTGTGAGGTCAGAGGGCTCTGTTCAACGCAAGCGTGTGGCTCGGGATCCTGAAACTCTACAATGTGGGCTTGTGGCAGGCAGATACTAGGCAAGGCAAATGCAAACCTGGCACAGCTCGTACCCCCAAACACACAGAAAGGTGAAAGGTTGACTGCCAGGGGTTCAAATATGGGCATATAAGAACATAAGCCCTGCTGATGTGTATGTGTATGGTGAGTGTACAGTGCCTGAGGACAGCTTCTTTAAAGAAGATAGAAGTAACTACAGGATCAGAGGGAGGATGAAAGTTTTCTGCTTCCAAGTTCTCCAGTCTGGCGATATTCCTTAAAGTTGAGTGTAAGGATCACACCATGTCACTTCAGCTTGAAGACACTGAGAAAGTTTTTGCTGCTTAGCCCATTTACAAACAGATGATGACTCATTTGATTTCCCACCAACAATCTTCCATGCTTCCGAAGTTTCCTTTATAAGGTAAACTATGGAGCTGTGTTCTTACAGGAGTGATGACAGTTGCTACAGCATGGCTCATAAAAGGGCAAACCACCATGGGAAGGGAGAAAAACATCTTCGAATCAGCACCAGAACTGGAAGATAAGTGGTATGACTCAAGGAAACCACTCTTTCTCCCTTCATCAATGTGCTTACTGCCAACCAATTGGAATGATCTCTACTGAAGGAAACTCTTCAGCACCTTGCTATAGGAAATGAGACATAATTATCAAAGAAGCGTGGCTTCTGAGCACCAGGGAAGATAGCCTCTTTTATTCCCCAATAGCCTTACCATTGGTAGAATAGAAATAATGTCAGTGGGTCTTATGTGCCTTTTTTATAAGATACGATGTTGATGCTCATCATAATTAGGCAATTATTTGAGGCACTGATTTGATTCATGTTACAAATTGTTGATCTTGGAACGTTACCTGAGGACAGCAGTGACAGAAGTTTTTAGTCTTTCATCATGTCTTTCCTCCCTCTTCTTGAAAGAACAATGATTTCTTTTTTATTTCTGTGTGTAATTTATCTTAAGTACCAGAAAAGGTGAAAATACTCTGTATTTTGTAGCAGGTTCCCAGTCTGGAGTTATTTATCTGTCTTGCAGCTGCTCTAAAACTACCCATCTTCCTTTTTTTTAAAAAAAAAAAAAAAAAAAAGGAGAAGGCAGGCAGGAGAAGGCTGAGTCTGTGTTAGTAGGACCTTTTTGTGCTTTAAGAGTATAGTCAGAGAATCTGCAGCAGCCCCTGGGCCACACCTGGCTCAGAAACACCTGAGTGATCTGGTAAGAATTTCCCCAGAGTCAGTGAATGCAGAATTTGGCCACACAACTGAGAGATAGTGAAGCAAAGTTAAACATCCCTAATTGCTTCCTAAATTATCATTACTTTCTCTTATACCTAGAGAAATCTATTAAGCCCAGAACCAACTCTGAAGTCAGCGTGCATGATTCACATCAACATGTGATCATTCTTCAGAAGGCTCTTTAAGGTCATTTGGATTTGAGGGATTAAAAACCCTTCAGGAAAACAGATTGGTACCTCATTATCTAGCTTCCTTTTGTACTCGCTGATCCTTTTCACCCCTTTATTCCTTTAAATATTAAAGGATCTGTTTCCTTATTGCTCGGCATTTCTTGATCCATAGGATTGGATCAGAGATGCCATCTGGATAAATGGCTAAAATTTGAATGAATTATCAGAGCTGAACTAGGTTTTTCAGAGTAAACCAAGTCATCAAAAGCAGAGCCTTTTAGAGGGATCTGATAGTTTTAATAAAACTTTTGCTAGGAGGTTTTGTGAGTTCAAGCAGAACTAACTGGTGAGGCATACTCATCCTCAAGTAGCTGAGAGCTTCCTGGATACAGAGAAGCTTGCTGGGGTGTGGGAGAACAAGTTGGACTAAATATATGTTTACCTTTCCTCCTACATTTCAGCAAAAATTCTCCTGAATATTAGCCACAAGATGTTCTGGAGCAGGGAGTCCCTCAGCCTCTCCTGGGGTAGCTGTCCTACTTTAATAATTTACATAACACATTTCAGCAGGAGAAGAAGGCCTAAATCAGAAATTGTTTGCTTGTGCTTTTAGAAGCTCATTTTGAAGTTGTTAATTTGCAGAAGTTTCCAGAGAGAGAAGAGCGTTTTGGGGAACCAAGGATCTTGTTCTTGGGCTGAAGGGGCCTTGGAAAATAGGGTGAATGAGAACTTGGCTCATTCTTTGTTGTAATGGGAGGGAAAGACAGTCCCCATAGCATCTGAGGTGGCTTAGGCTTGGAAAATTGATGAGGTTGACTCCTACAGGGCAAGCGTTATGGACCCTGTCACAATAAAATTCTTTTCAGCCAGTCTTAGACCTGCAGCACTGCAGTGCTCAACCTGGGAGGTAAAATACCTCCCAGTCTCCCTAACTCAGTGACACACTCTCAAATCAGCCTTAAAGGATGGTCTCCAATAGGAAATACCTTGGAGATTAACAGATGGAGTCTGCACAGTGAATCCTGCAACCTGATGGTTACAGAGGACTGAAGTAGGCATCCAGCATACCCGCTATTGATGCTGACACCAGTGATGTTATTAAACCTGCATGCCAGATGGGATGGAGATGCTTGGGGAAGCCACGCAATCTGAATATCCTTGGGAGGCAGGGGATGATCTTCGTGCAATCAGGCTTGCTTGCACGCAGATCACATCTAGGCTGGATACTAGGGCTTCTTTCCCCTTTTCTGTGTATTATTGGTAAAGCTCTGCCCTACTGATAGTAGCAAGAGATAGGTTCTGTCATTGTGTATCAGTGTGATAGCATAAAATATGTCTCTTGTAAGTGCAGTGTAAGGTATCTCTGATTGGTTTTAGAGCCAGGACTGATGTATATGTCTCTGATCATGTAACTGTCTCGGCTGTCCTTCATCAGTGGGGTTGGAGCCTTGTTAGAATTGAGGGATCTTACTTTACTGGAAGAAAATGTGGAGCTGTGCTGAACCAACAGGAGATGGTAGCCGGTGCATGTTCTTTTCTCTCTGGCTATTCCCTTGACTTTTTTTCAGCCCAGGCAAAGCTGACAGCATATAACAAACTTGTATCACAATCCTGCTTTCCTTAGAGAAGCTTGACTTGCAGCACATTCTTTGAAAAAACCAGGTTTGCTGAGTCAAGGACCAAATGAGGGCAGTTTTTTAATCATCAGTGAATAATTCAAACCTAAAACTTTTTGGGTCCTTCCCCAGGCACACTTGAATGTTATCAAAAAGTAGGAAGCTCTCCTTAGCCTGAAAGCTATCAGAGTGAAAGGATTAAACACTGAAGAAGGGAGTTTCAGGTGGCATTTGAGTCACAGTCAGAAGTGGCAGAAGCTTTTATAAACCAGTCTTCAGGAGATCCTAAGTAGACAAGTTATACTCACGTTTTTCTTAGTCAAGAACTGCTTTTCAGTTGTCTCTTTGTAGAGGAGGAGAGAGGTGTTTTGTTGTGTACAAGTCTACATGCAATTCTGTTAATGGCAGGAGACACAGTGCTCCCAACAGACAGAAAGGAGAGAAGGAAATGAACAAACAAACAAGAAAACAACCACAGGGCATGAAAGAATATTAGGAAAGCTTTGTTTCCTGGCACCTGAGCCAGTCCTCACTGAAGCTGATGGAAAGTCTTGCTTCACTGCAGCAGTGTTCGAATCTTATAAGCTCTATGGGGAACAGGCTGTGTTTGTTTTCTGGTTTTTAACTGCCACATACGTTTAGAAGAAGCTTATTAATCAAGACATCCTGCACCCATAAATTATCCTCATGGCTTCAGATGGATGTCATTTTTTCCTCTTGTTTCTGCCTGTAACTGTGCACAATTTTCATTGCATGCAGTTAATAAACTGCTACATTGCATGCCAGATGCGGCTTCTCTGCAGTGGTAAAATGAGATTTTTAGGTGTAGTTTGTGTATCGGTTGAAATTTATGATGTGTTTGGGAAGTCCTTGGAATGAAGGCTGTTATAAAAATATAAACTTCATTTTCCATCATTAACCTTTCTAGCCTTGCTATCCTGAATGAGTCCTCTAGCCCAACAAAAATGATGAGTGGGACAACTCTTGCATGCACCTTTCAGCTCTCTTTCCCTTGTCTATCTACTTGTGCAGGGAAATAGTATGAGGTGGCAAGCAATTTGCAACAGAAATCAACCCTCCCCTGAATGGAAAAATTTTTAGCACATCATTTCAATTTCTTCAAAGAGGGCTGATTTTGCCACATCTGTCTCTGCTGCTATTTCAGGTTTTCCGTTCAATGTGATCTATCTAGCCAAAAAGATTAACTGTGAAGGTATTTTACAAGTAAATTTGGAAAAAAACAACTTAAGCTCTCTGAGGTTGGTGTAAGTTCTGGTATTTTGCACCATCTATTTTAGTTTATCTGCTTTTTGCATCTCTTTCCAAAAGAAAAGAAAAAAAAAAAAAGTGTCTTTCTGTTATAAACAAACACTAGTTCACACTGTTCACATCTCTAGACACACCATCATGGAGCCCCTGAATCTTAGTGTGTGCAAATGCCTGAGAACAGAAGCCTCCTTTCCACAGATGAAGATGGCAAGGAAAATCCTTGTCCTTTTCACCACTGCCTGTTGATAAATGAAAAGTGTCCAGCATGTAAATGAATTGTCTAAGTGTGTTGATTGGCTCTTGAGACTGGAAACTTTTGCTTAGGAGTTCTGCCAACACTGCCAGAAAGAAGGTCTTTTCCTGTACCTATGAGTTCCTGCCTTCTCTTTTCTCATTGTATCTCTCCATCTGCAGTAACCTGCTGCTCTCCAATGTTAGGAAAAAAGGCTTGAGACTGAAACATGGGATTTTCTTGCTTAGCTATTTGAGAAATATGCTTTTGATGTCCAACCCTCTATGCATACAGGTTGGCCTGGTCATGTTCAGTGTGTCCACAACACTTGAAAGAATGGACTCTTAATAGGCAACTGCTGTTCTCAGCTACTGGTGTCAAAACAGCACCTGCTAGCAGAAGGCAGTTCCTCTTCACGCCAGCAGGATAATACAAATCAATTGCAGTTGTTCATTCACTTGGTGGGAGATTCATTATTTTAAATGCCACTAACAAGGTCAGACTTACTGATACTCAGCATTCCCAAAATGATCATCTGTTACAAGGCCACTTGCTGCCCACCTTGTCATCCTGCAGCTGCTGGCTGTACTTGTAAGTGCTGGTTACAAGGAATTTAACGCTCAAAGAGGTAGTGCCATGCTGCAGAGTCGCTACATAACTAATTGGTGATGCCACTCATAATTCAGCTCCAATTATGGTTCATTAAGATGTCACATTTGCAGCCACTGTGCCTTTCCACTGGTGGCCTGGCCAGTGAAGCTGAAACAGTGCTGTGACTGCTGAAGTGCTGTAGGCCAGCTGTCTCCTTTGACCCAGCGCTATCTACTCCATCGTCTCTGTTCTCAGCATCTCTCTTTGCATGCAGACACCTGCATGGAAGCAGCTCTGTTCTTCTACCAGAGGACCACCGAGTTTGACATGTTCCCACTAACATCACAAGGAGAGTAAGACCATGTGTATTAGTCCCTCCTTTCAGCGCTTTCCCTTTTCCTCACTCCTGGCTGGTCTCAGGGAGACGGTGCAGATGTTTCTTCTGCTTTACATGGGAGAAATGCCTGCAGTCCTGGGCAGGAGTGGCAGTGCCCTGCCTGCTGTGGAACAAAAAAGATTGCATAGAAGAATGGTGGCACTTTAGACAGTTGCTAAGATTAATTTAAAAGGTTTTTGCCTTCCTGCCTTTAACTCAGGATGCTACCTTCCACACGCAGCCTCATTACTGAGCTCATTCAGCCTCACCTGCAGCTTCTGAGCTGTGCCTCCTCCCCTGCAAGGTGCAGGCCCTTCCTGGCTCTGATGAACACGTGCTGCATGCAGCTTCACGGCCTGATGAATCAGCCCCCCTTATCTATTCTATTGATCCCCACAGGCTAGTTATATTCTCTGGAGTAGAAATCGACATTTTTACACAGTAACTATACAATAAATCTGTTTAAAGCACTTGATCCTAGCATACCAACTTTGCCAAGGTGAGACCGTGCTTTGAGGTGCGTAGCAAAGGTTGTGTATGCGTTCTCTTTCAGGAATGTTACTTCCAATATATACACCACGTGCAGCAGCTGACCAGGAGTGCAGAGCCAGAGGTCTGTTCCTGGCTGGTGCCCTCAAACTCCCTATCTCTGTCAGCACTGGGCAGTTATACTACCAGTATAGTTTTTGCAGGCTGGTAAAAAAGATGTCTCTGTGCATTGGGTTAACGGTTTATTCTAGTTGTGTCCAAGTACTAATTTCAACGCGTTGCCATGCTTCTCTTTCTATACATGTTTTTTGGCTACTCTAGCACAGCCTGCAAGCTTTTTCTAGGCAGATGTGCTGGTTTGAATCTAATGGCCTTATTCTGAAATTCTGATAAGCATCATGCTATATTGTCTAGGCCTCATAGGATCCAACTCATGCAAACACTGGAAAGATTCCCCTTGGACTCGAAAGGCTTTGCTTTTAAAGTGCTCTGAGATGTGTGTTAGACTCCTCAGGTGCCAATAAAAGCCCTTTATATTATCTAAGACTCACCAAAGGGAATACTCCACAGTAGCTCAAATGGATATATGTCCCATGTGAATGCCACTTCATTTTTAGTAAGCCTGCTAAGTGGAAGTGGCAGTGGGTGGTTCAGCAGATGTTCAGTGCTGAGGTCTCTGAGCCTCAGTTTGAAGACAAGAATTAGAGTAATTAGCATGTATTGTTTGAGGAATGTAACGTTGCCTCTGCTCATCTTGATTTTCATGGATTGGAGCACTACATGGTGCCTTTGGGAAGGCTCACTTAAATACAATTCCTAAATGCCTCGAGTTATACTTCTGATTGTGGCCTGACTTGCCCCAATTACATCATCCAGCACGGAGCAGTACTTGGTGCATTCAAGAACTTTCTCTTAGGATCTACAACTAATCAGCCCTTCACTTTATTTTGAAAGTGGCTCAGCCTGTTGGACTATCTCGGATAATGTCTAACATATGCCCATAGACCCAAAGCCTCACAAAATTCAGCACATTGATAGTGTTGTCCTCTAGAAGGCAGAAGAAAGACTCAGCTTTTTCCATCATGGCTTTCCATTTAAACCCATGTTTTTCAGCTACTAGGCTGCTCCCCTGCCCAAAGTAAAGCTTTGCAGGGAGTTTTAAGGGGTTGCTGAGCAATGACGCCTAGTTCTTAGGGCACTTAGGGGACTAAAGGGTGATGGGGTGCAATCCTTACTTCCAGGGCAGTTTGTATGTTTTAACCAGTGACTGTTTAGTGCAAAATGACACAGCTTAAGATGCTCAGAGGATCTTTTTGTATCTCAAATTAGTTGTTTGTTGATGAGTTGAAATCCTGGTGTGGATTTGATAGCTGCCCAGAAACAGCACCCAAACTGTCATGTCCCATTTCTCCCTCACATTTGGCTTTAGCCACGGATGTCTGAACTGTTGTTTCCACTTAACTCTGCAGATGCCAGCTGGGTCATTCGCAGCTCTTAGGCTGAGGCCCCAGAAGAAGCTGCAGCTACGGGAGACGTGGCTCTCTATCAGGAGGTGCCCCTCAGTGGAAGCCGCAAGTACATGCAGCCTCTGCAGAAGTTTCTGCCTGAAACGGGGACAGGTCTCTTGGTGGGCAATCACAAGCTTCGCTTGCTATCCAAAATGTTGAATTTCAGTCTGTGGCAGGGACTGGCTGGCTTTGTGGGGCAAGAATAACTGACACCCTCTGGGACCTGACAGTGATGGAAAGATGAGGAAAAGGCTATGCTTGACAATGATGGCTGGACACTACTGACATGAGGTTTGCAAAGCTTAGGAAAGCCCTACATGGGCTAGGGTATTCCAAGCTTTGCTGCTAGTGTCCCAAATCTGGGTTCTTCACCTGGTGTGCAGTAAGCCAATCCACACACAGATTCGAGATTATTTGTCCTTATTTCTAGTCTGCAGAGTAGGGTGCCAGGCATTTAACATCAGCCAGCACACCTTTTGGGAGACAGGTAGGGTCCCATATAGAAAACAGTTAACAAAGGAAAATCACAACAGAATACATGATTGCTTACCACTGATTCATCTACCACTTCTAACTATACATATGCATCTAAGCTTCTGTTTAAAAGATTTAGGGAGTCTACCAGATTAGCATGCTCATTATTCACTAAAAGGTTGTGATTTTTAGCATTAAAATTAACTAAGGTAACCAGAGTTTATACCTTCATCCTATCAGCTACCACTAAGTTCTTACCCAGTCTTGCTCAATTTTTCATCCTGTTACGGGTCTGCTTCTAGACAATAGTTAACCATGAAATACGGTCTTGGGCATTTTGTTATGGTTTTCAAAACAGAGATTGTCATAGTCACCAAGTTTGTAAATCTTTAACTATTCCCTGCTGACCTCACTAGTGGTCCAGCCTTCCATGTGCTCTGCAGGATTTCCCATCCCTAACACTCTTCTGCCTCAGAGAAGCAGCAACTAACTTCCTTTCAAACTTCTATCTCACACAGGCTTAGCCCTTCTGTGACAGTTCATTTCTTTAAAGTTCCTTCTCCCATCAGCTTAAGAGGCTCAGCTGCTTTTTTGTTAAGTGTCAAGCTCAGGCTCTGCTACAGGTATGTTAAGCTCCCTGAAGGGATGGTAGCAGGATGATCTTATAGGATGGTCAGGACCAGTGATCTCTAACCTGTAACACTTACCTGGTAAGTCTGACAGGGCAAGTACATGACCCATCACAGAGAAGTCAACCCCCTTCAAAAGAGAAAATCTCACTTGTTTGGCTTAGTTGGCTTAATGCCATTGCAGTCAGGTTTATTTGACGTTTCTCCATTAGCCAAGTACTGCTGATTGGTCTAGCACAATATGCTTTATTGCAAGGAGCAAAAAACACAGGAGCAGGCTGTAGTGTTAGTGGCATTCCCTGCCACTGCCCTTTTGCTCTTGTGAAGCATTGTGTTTTGCTGTGGAATAGTAACAAGGCTTCACTGACAAGAGGCAAGGACAAGCATGACTGAGGAAAGGGAAACCACTTTGACTTCATCATTATCCTTAAGCTCCCTTTGCTGATTGATGGTCTGATGCCTGCACATCTTCATTCTTTTTTTGGCTTTTCCTTGCCTCTCTGATTCATCCTGGGTGAAGAAGCTCCCCTAAACAAAAGACAAACATCTCAGTATTGATTCCACATTGGGAAGTGCTATTTCAGTTGCTAGGGCATCTGCTTAAAAACAGGATTTCTATTTCAGTCAGTCTTACCTTGTGCTGTTCTGCTGTTTCTGCTAATTTTCTAAATAATAATACCCTGGTTTTGTCTTCCTATAATGTCTGGGGGGAAGTCTTTATTAGGACTTATGGCTGCTTGAGAACTAAATTCACATAGAGAATGGTTAAGGTTGGAAGGGACCTTAAAGATCATCAGGTTCCAACCTCCCCGCTCTGAGCAGGGACACCTCACACTAGACCAGGCTGCACAAGGCCTCATCCAGCCTGGCCTTAAACATCTCCAGGCTTCCACAACCTCCCTGGCCAACCTACTCCAGCACCTTACTACCCTCATGGTGAAGAATTTCTTCCTGATGTCTAACCTAAATCTCCCTTCTTTCAGTTTAAAACCATTACCCCTTGTCCTATCACTACCCTCTCTGGTGAAAAGCCCCTCCCCAGCTTTCCTGCAGGCCCCGTCAGGTACTGAAAGGCTGCTATAAGGTCTCCCTGGAGCCTTCTCTTCTCCAGGCTGAATAGCCCACACTCCCTCAGCCTGTCTTCATAGGAGAGGTGCTCCAGCCCTTTGGGCATTTTTGTGGCCTTTCTCTGGACCCCCTCCAACAGCTCCATGTCTTTCCTGTGCTGAGGGCTCCAGAGCTCTACACAGTACTCCAGGTGCAGCCTCACCAGAGCAGAGCAGAGGGGCAGAATCCCCTCCCTGGCCCTGCTGGCCACACTTCTTTTGATGCAGCCCAGGATGGGCACACTGGCAGCTCACATCAAGCTTGTCATCTACTACCACCCGCAAGTCCTTCTCCTCAGGACTGCTCTCTAGCCATTCTCCCCCCAGCCTGTAGTTGTGCCTGGGGTTGTGCCGACCCAGGTGCAGGACCTTGCACTTGGCCTTGTTGTACTTGATGAGGTTGGCACTGGCCCACCTCTCCAGCCTGTCAAGGTCCCTCTGGATGGCATCCCTTCCCTCTAGGGTGTCAACTACGCCATACAACTTGGTGTCACCAGCAAACTTGCTGAGGATACACTCAATTCCACTGTCCATGTTGAACAGCACTGGTCCCAGTACTGACCCCTGAGGAACATCACTTGTCACTTGCCTCTACTTGAACACTGAACCATTGACCACAACTCTCTGGGTGTGGCCATCCAGCCAATTACTTTTCCACCGAGTGGTCCATCTGTCAAATCCATGTCTTGTCAGTTTGGAGACCAGGATGTCATGTGGGACAGTGTCAAATGCCTTGCACAAATCCAGGTAGATGATGTCAGTTGCTCTGTCACTATCCACCACCTCTGTAGCTTTGTCACTTTCTACACTGGCAATGTGTGACTAAGTCTCTAGAAAGGAAGAAAGAGAAATGCTGCAAAATCTAGAGGTAATAGTGCTGCATTTTTTTGGCTTTGGCTTGGGTTCAATGTTTGAGTAGAACATACAGATTACAATTAAAAAAATTCAGCAGTATTCTTGTGAAAACAATCAGATATGTCTGATAAGAAAATCAAAGGGATCAGTAAATTTTCTGTGAATGAGTCTAAATGCAGGTGGAGAGGTCATCTGTTTATAAGCTCAGGTGATAGCTCTAGCAAGGGAAACCAGGAATCTGGATGGAGATAAATAATTGCTAATAAAATAATTGTCCCCAGATTACAGATTCATACAGATTCATATAGCTGTATCTGAGGTTAAGCAGAATGCAGCACCAGTAAGAACTGAACTAAAAGTCCTTGGGGTGTATTAGGTAAAGAACAGTCTATTCTTGCAAGTAATTTTAGCATCTAAATGGCTCTGCTCATTGTCTGATACCTAATGAAAATGTCTTCAATTTCACACATTGATTTTTAAACAATGCATGTCAAAATAAAGTGAGCTCTATAGTCAAATTAGCATGGTCACAGGTTTACTGCCTTCTCCACACCTCATTGCAAACTCCATGCTGTTGCAGCAAGCTAATTCTGTTATCCTCAAGGTGACTGTTGCAGTGGGACTTCGATTGTTCTGCCCAGGCCATACACATGAAGGACCAGCTAGTCATCAGCTGTAAGAACTACAATGCAGCATGGCCCATCCTCTAGCAGCTGCTCCAGTGGTGCTCCCTGAAAATCTCTTGAAACCTCTAAGCACTGCATTTCCATCATCAATAACAGACATCTCACCAAATAATCTCCTTAGTGGATTACAGACAAACACCCTCTCATTTTTTGCAGTAATTGGTATTAAATTAAGTGTAGTTTTAGATGGGAGGAAGAGCAAAGAAATTTAGTATTGGTTGAAGGTGCAGTATGGACAATCTTGGAACCACTAATCCACATAAACTATGGGACAAGGTCTCTTAGGTGGAGTTTTCTCCCTGCTTGTCTTGCTCCATGGGAGACAGCTCTGAGAGGGAAGGAGAGTTTGGGTATTACATCTATTATACCTGCCACAGACTTCAGGCTCTTGTATACTAGCGTAGGGCCATGCAGGCAGTATATTTACTACAGACAGGTTCTTGAGGCACCCCAGCTGAGCAGTTCCAGGGGCCTCTTCTGTGTGGAAATGATAAAGTGTAAATGGAAACCTTCCATATGTGGCCTAAGCCAGATACTGCTACTAAAATACAGCACCTGTGTGTGTGGTCACATGTAACAGAAGAAACTCTCTGCTGTATTCAGTAAGTTTTTCCATTGCTGTGAATATGGAAAACAATAACTGTGCTACCAGAGTGTAACTCAACTCAGTACCAGGAGCATCTATGATGAAACACAGGCCTAGTGAGAAGCTAGTATTTTTCTCTTTGTTACTCTCCCCCCCACATTTAGGAAATACCATATGAAGAGAAATTAAAGTGGATGTGCTAGAATAGGAAAAGGACCCGTAGATACTGTAACTTGACTGACCCAGTGTGTCAGCCCAAGAGAGAAAAATGAGCGGAAAGAGTAGCTCCTCAGGCATCTCCATCCACCTAGTCAGGCTCAGCGTCAGGGCTCCTCAAGGTCTGGCCAGCAACAGCCTAAACGTTTTTCCAAAATTTTTGAGCTACCTGGAACACGAGCATCGTTGCCTGGTTGAGAGACACCTGTGGCCTGCCCTTTGACCCATGGACTGCCTAGAAAACAGAGAGGCCAAAGACATTGAGGGCTATGAACTCTTTGACCCAGTCTCTCCTATGATGCTATGGCTGGCAGGACTCTGTGAGTGTCCAGCAGTTGCATTTATTCTCGTTTCTGACTGCAGAAGAAGCTTCCTGCATTTTAGTCAGCTCTCTTCTGAGCAGCAGGGAATCCACCCTGCTGAGGTGGTGGTGTGGATGGGGATGGCATTGCCACCATGCACGTTTTGGTACTATTAACCATACTCCTTTTCGGTTTGCTCCACAGATCCTATGTGGGAAAGAGATCCCCCGCTGGGTGAACCGCCTGGCCTACTTCAGCTCGTGCATCCCCTTCCTCCAGAGCTGCCTCCCCAAGGAGTGGCTGACCCCAGCAGCCCTGCAGAGCCACATCAGCCTCGGCCTCCACAAGGAGGAGCAGGGGGACACAACAGATGAGGAGTCCCCCTCCACCTCCGCGGCCCCCTCAGCCTCAGGCACCTCGCGAACCTGTAGGCATACCCGGGTCTAAACTGTGCCCAGTATGCCCTCACATAACATCCTCCTTCTCTCTTGTACTATTTCTTTCTCACACGGTTTTGCATACCTTCATTTCTCCTCCTCTTCACCGGACAATGCAGGGGAGGAAAGACCCTTTCTACTAAGGAGGTGAAACTTCAGTCCCTTTTCCAGGGGCTGCCACTACAGTTGCTCAGCAAAATGACTGTGAACCCCAATGCTGAGCTGAGGAGTGTGGCAACTAAACAGGACTCTCCTCCCAGGGCCCCCATGCTCCTCAATCCACGGAGAACTGCTGGCTCCCTCGAGTATGAGAGCATGTGTATAGGCAGAGGGACACCATACTGTGATGTTCCTTCTCTGGGACTGTTTTAACTTTTTATCTCTTCCCCCACCCACATGAGCCCAACAGCCCTCCCCCCCTGTTTTGGCTGGGGTTTATGGCAAATTTCCTGCCCAGACCCAGTGAAGGAAGCAGAGCCAGAACTCAACTCTCTTGTCTCTTAGACCAGCAATGAGCTCCACTCAGTCCCTCCCTTTTGTAATTATCAGGTTTCTAACTCATGTGAAGGACAATGAAAGATGCTGCTGTTCTAAACCACTAGTTTTCAGTACTCAGATTTAAGAGCTCAAATGACTGTCCTGCTCTTGAAAATAATAACAAAGAACCTAGAAAATGAATGTGTTACTGTGGCTTTTCTTTGGGGTCAAAAAGAGAATGGGGCAGTGCTTACAGGCAGCTACTTAGTAGGTGCAGAGATGACTGTTGACCATATTGGTGCTTTTTGGCACAGACCCCTCTCAGTTCCCTTACTTCTAGGCAGTGTTCCTGGTTTCCTCTTTTTCCCCATATTCCCTGGGGAATCTCTCTCCTAGCTGACATTTGCTGGCTGTCTTTGGGGAAAATGGCCCTCTGGAGCAGTAGGAGAAGAGAGAATCTGTTAGGAAGATTAGTATTTCCTTCACTTTTTGCTTCTGCATTCACAGACCTAAAATGTGGCTCCTGAGCCACCCTTCCCCAGCCTATTTTTGAGCCAACCCAAGAAGGTAGAAATAAGCAGTGAACCCAAAGAATGTCAACCTGTTTCCTTCTCCCCTCTTTTTGTAGGTGGAGGAGGAAACCTAGGGCCAAATCAGGAAAGCATGGATGACCCTTCCCATGTGTGAGCCACCATGGTGCCTTCTGTTGTGTGCACTATTTCAGTGGCATAAAAAACAGGCACAGCTGGCTCACTGGCCTCTCCAGGCAGGCTCTTGTCAAGAATCTGTTCCTTGAATGTAGTTATGCTTATTCTGACAACTGACAAGAAAGCAGAGGAGGAGGAAAGGAGAGGTACACCAACTCTTCCACTCAATTAACTCAATAGGAGTTCTAGTCAGACAATGTAGGAGAGAATCAAAGGGGAAATACAGGCCCCCTTTCTCTCTGGCAACTCCTCTCGGCTACACAAAGGAGGATGAAAATGGATGAGGCACAGTGTTGAGAGGGGGTTGCCATTTTAGAAATGCAGTTCTCAACAGCTACTGCTAAGTCAGGACTTCCACCCTCCACCCGGGAAGAACTACAAGCCCTTAAGATGGGGGGTTGTTTCCTTTTATTGGTTGCAATAGCATGCTAAGTCCAACCAGCTGTTTCTTTGGCTCAGATATACAGAATTGTGTGCTTTCAGGGCTGAAGGTCTTGGCTATGATGTCTGCACAGGCAGCACTTAATGGTTTGTTACATATGCACACTCTTGGTAAAGCAGGAGGCTTTGGAAAGATCTATTGGATGGAAATATAACTCACAGGATGATCTCACTCCACCTTCTTCTGAAGTGATGCATGTTCGGGCAACAAAACCTTTAAAACATGCCTCTCATTTTCATCCTCTGAGCAAATTGCTGCAAGGTCTGTGCTTAATGAAAGTCATGTTCCTTGTTAACCTTGGCTATTCACAGCCAGTGCTGCATTGTGAGCAATTCTGCAGCCCCTGGTATCCAATCCAGCATCAGTCTTGATTACCCTGGCTTGTCCAGGGATGTTTAATAAGATTTCCATCCCCTTCTCCTGCTGCCCAGAAACAACATTACACAATGTACTGTTCCACTGCCCATTCCCCTGCAGTCATGGTCATTGCAGCCTAAACCAGTGGTGCAAGCTCCATTTGTCTGAAGTTCCCAGGGAGCCTGCCAACAGCCAGCAGCATATTATGTGCAGTGAATTTTAAAAATCTCTTTTTAGATCCTTCTCTGGAGGAAAGTGAGAAGAGGCTTTCCCAGAGCTTTTCTCTAGGCCAGGGAAACTGCAGTCAGAAACACCTAGTTCCTAATGTGACAAAAGCCAGCCAGCCATCACCCTCACGTTTGCGCTCTGCACCTGAGCTCCAGATCATGTATGCATCTAGGAAAGAACTGGGCCTCCAGAGGTGTGTTTCACAAAACCCTCTCACAGTATTTCAACAAGTAAAACATTTAACTGGCTGTATTGTAACCCAGAAAAGAAAGCTGTGTTCAGCCTCCTTGGGGACATGAATATGTGCTTGAAGTATGGTGAGCAACACTTGGGGTGTGCTGTCAATGTCATAAAAAACCAGATGTTTGTTTATCCACTCTTATATTTGTCCATCTGCTTATGGCAGTAGGGGTCACATCAAGGATGTGTCAAAATTCTGTTGTAAATCAAAACCAGAATATATTCCAATCTTCAAAAGTGTTTTTTCCCACCCCACAAAGGGAAGCTGTGGAAATAAAATATACATTGATTATAGCTTTACCTCTGTAATTTAACAGCATTTTAGTTTATTAAACATGAAAACATTTTAAAAGTCTAATTTACTGTTTATCTCTGGCACAGCATAATTGTTTTAGGCAATTTAGGTTTTTCTTATCCTTCAAAATACTACAAAATTATTGTTATTATATAATTATATATTTGTATTTAGTTTCACATTTGCTTTCTCTTGCTGAGAAAGAGCATATGAGAGTTGAGCATATGAGTTATGAGAGCATAACACCATGGGGAAATTTTAGATACCAACAGTTGCCTATGAAAATAAAAGATCAGCTTATGAATCATAACTAGAGCACCCCACAGCACAGGCACAAGCCCTTTTAGTGCCCTTTTAAAAGCTGGAATGGTAGGGCACCAACTCTGCACACGTGTCAGCAGCTGTGGGTTATTTCTCTAACAGAGGGCTAATAGTACTCAGGTGAGACAGTGAGAGCAAAGGTGAGGTTAGCCTTGCACTGCAATATTAGAGTTACAAGATAAACTGTTTCTAGGGGAAATTAGGGGGAGAGGAAAGAGATAATCCCTCTTCTCATGATGTTTGCAGCTAAATAGTGGTCTTCCAGTATCTGAAGGGGGCCTACAGGAAAGCTAGAGAGGGACTTTTACAAGAACATGTAGCAGTAGGATGAGGGGTAAATGGGTTTAAACTGGAAGAGGGTAGATTTAGGTTAGGTATTAGGAAGAAATTCTTTAGTGTGAGAGTGGTGAGACACTGGAACAGGTTGACCAGGAAAGTTGTCTCATCCCTGGAAGTGTTCAAGGGCAGGGTGGATGGGCCTTTGAGCAGTCTGGTCTAGTGGGAGGTGTCCCTGCCCATGCAGAGGGGTTGAAACCAGATGATCTTTTAGGTCCTTTCCAACCTAAACTATTCTATGATTCAAACTCTTAATTTCAGGAGCTTACTCTTACTGTTCAGGGTTATTTTTTTTCAATTGTGAGTCTGAGATTTGAGGTTTTTATCTCTCAAATGCTTATGTAGTTTAAAAAGGGACAGTTGTGCTTTTAAAGGCCCTGAGTAAGTTGGTTCCCCAGCTCTGAGCTTGTGATGAGTTCATCCCAGTCTCAGCATGGTGCAGGGATGTATGTAGGCTTGTTCTCTTGCTCTCATTGCTCCCAGCTGAGAGTTTGCTTTTCTGGAATTCAGACCCATATTGTCATTGTGTTATTGAGCTATTGAAGAAGCAGTCATCTCCTGCTATCTTATTTTTAATTTTTTAGTTCTCTTTGTTTGTTTCAAGGCTTCCAGAGCAGGTTTGTGGCCACTGAATTGCAATAGTTTATTTTATTATTATATGTGCTTGACTTCCTTCTCAGTTTGTATATATGTGGTGGGTTATTGGCATATTCAGAAAACTTATGTACCTCCACCAATTCCTTGATGTGATTAATGGAAAAGACCAAAGGAAATAATAATCTGTGTTTCATTTTCCAAATGGTTTTAAATTACTCTTTGTGTTGAGGCAGCAGGTGCCCTGTTCCACTCTGTCCCTGCTGTGCTCACCATCAGGCAATGACTTGGGTTGGAAAGGCTGTGTAGTATCTCAGGAAAGCATTTAAAAGAGGAGCATTCATTCTCCCAGTTCCACTCTGCCATTGCCACAGGCTACCAGAACATGGCAGAGCCTTTGGCTACAGTAATATGAGAAAACATCACGGCCTGTGCCTGGAGAATATGTGCTCTTATCTCCAACATGTCAGCACTATCTCTAACATGTCACTGTGCATGTGGCTGCAGCTGAGAGGTGTTTGAGTGGATGGCATGGCACACTTCATTACTAGCAGGAATGAATGACTAATGGCTCTAAATCTCTGTTAGTGCTGTTGTAGCCAGTTTTGTTTCAAAAAGGCTATAAAAGCTTTTGGGGATCCAATGTGATTGGGAAAAGGGATAACAATGCAGGGAAACAGAAAATATGGTCATAGCAATATCCTTTCCTTAGGAAACCAGGCTACAGAATAAAAGACATGGCTAGTGGCCAGGCCTTCACAACTGCTTTAATGGAAAGTTCAGTATTACAGGTGGCCCTCAGGAAGATGTGTGTTCACCTCCAAAAGCTAGTGGGGACTGTGTGTGCAGCTTAACAGTTTTGAGCTGGCTTGTCTCTTGTTACAAGTGAAGATTCAGCTGGCTAAGTTTTGGCCATCCACTGGGTGAACACTAACACAGCCTTCAGCTCTCACTGGAGATGGCAGAGTCTGCATACGTTTCTCTCTGGCAGTGCACGCCATGATTACTGATTCTGAATGGCAATGTTTCCTGCTATTTCAGCCCTGCTCTGCCTCCCATCCTACCAAGGCATCCCAGGAGTAAGCTGCAGAAGCTCTAGGTTTCTCCATGCTTCTTGTGTTCTTGAAATGTCCCTGACCTCAGTTCTGCAGGCTTGCTTTCCTGATGGGTGGAGAAGGTGAAACCCCTAGCTCTGTTGAGATTGTTTTACACAAGCCAAGTCCTTTTACCAAATACCCCACAGAAGCATAAATGGAAGCTCAGAACACAGAGAAGTGTTGGGAATCTGAGTCAAATCCTCTCACTTGAAAGTCTCTGTAATTGTTCAGCATAAAACAGATAGTTATGGTCAGTGAGGTTGGTAACCCTACGTCTGTGAAATGTATCTCAATTGCTGAAAGTCCTTACAAAGCAAGTATATGCAGTGCTAAATATTCTCTAGGGCTAAATCTTCTCTAAGCTCCAGATTGCAGTACCTAGAGCTCCTCCAGCAAGAAAAGGCAATCCTCACCTTGCTGACAGGTGGAACACCCTGTTCACTTCTGGGAATGCTGTAGCAGCTATAGATGTTTAAATGGATTTTTCTTAATTATGCATTGCATGAGCCCTCGTTTCTTCCCAAACTCTTTGCTGCAGGCGTTTCCTCTGTTTGCTGGAACGGACTTGTCTGAGGAAACGTTATTTTTTTCACCTTCAAGGTCCTTCAAGGGAATGTCCCCTGAGGGGCTTCCCGTGGCAAACCACCCGGCCACGTGGCAGCACTGAGCTACTGATCAGTCTCATTTATCTTGAGAGTTGTTGTCTCTGTAGTCTTTCGTTGTTTTCTCATGTCTGTGGTTTTCAGAGGTGACCTAACTGAAGGTGATCTACTCTTCCCCTTCCCCATATGCATCCAAAGGGAATTTTATCTTAGTAGGATAATTCAGGGTCAGGCCTGGGTTACTGCAGTTTTGTGGATGGTGCTTTCATCTCACCATTAGGGACTATGCTGTAGTGACTAACTTTGAATTTTCAGTCCTGGCATACAGTGTGAACTACCACTCGTGGATGTAATTATGTTAATATAATAGCACAGTATACTCGTGCAATGTTTTGTGATATTAGGGAATGGGCATTCACAGGTACCAAAAATAATCAACAGTAAAAACAAGAGCATAATGTGTAACAGCCCTAATTAAAAATTGAGAATGTCACAGTGTAGGTGTGGTACATGGAAGCTACAACAAGTCTGAGCGACAGCTGGTGTAACGCGCAGGGATGTGCTCCTCTTCCACATTTCTCCTCAGAAAAGCCATGGGGTGGATTAAATCGATCATGGGCTGGTCTAGTCCCAGCATACCGCGGATGTTGAGTACGTTAAACAAACATCTGTTAATCCAGAGCTCTTGCGATACGCCTATGTGTGTGTATAGCCTAGAATGACCCCGTGGCTTTATAACCGGTGACTTTAGAATCTTTTAGGCTGGCGCTGCACCCGTGCCAGGCCCGCCGAAGCCTGCGGCCGCAGCAGCCGCATCAGGCGTAGCGCCCGCCTCGCTACACGGGTCTGACCGCGCCGCTGCGTGTGGGTTGTTTCAACAAGAGATCGGCTGTTTCTGGAGAAAGGCGGGTAGGAGCTCGTCCGGCCCGGCTGGCTGGAGGCTGAGTGCCCCTCGGCCGCAGCCCGCTCCTGCTGCCTAACATCACCCCGCGCCACCGAAGGGAGCGCAGGACGCCGGCACCGCAGCGGAACCCGGTTTCCCCGGGCGCGTTGCCGCGGCGGCGGGGGCAGCTGTGGCGGGCGGACCCACGCCCCGCCGGAAGCGCTGAGGGCCGGCCGGAGGCTGTAGGGCGCCGCCCGGGGCCGATGGGGAGGGAAGCGGATGGAGAGGCTCCGGAAGCTGTGGAGGGGCCGCACGATGACCTTCGGGGTCCCCCTGTTGGTGAGCACCGTGGAGGGATGGGGGGCACCGGGGAGGAGGCTCGGGAGGGGGCGGGCCGGTGCCACGCCACGCCCCGCTCCCGTGGCACCTCGTGGAGGCGAGCGTGCTCCGGGCACGCCAGGGTCCCACCGCCGCCTGAGGGACGGGGGAGCTGGGCCCCTGAGGGCACGGCCCAGGTCACCTGCTGAGTCCTTCGGGGGGGGCAGGGGGAAAGTGTGGGGCCAGCACACGGCGGGGCGGCCTCTGTTGGTGTCAAGGGGACGACAGCGGCTGGCAGGAAAGGAGCGACACACACTTGTGGTAGCCGGTGGCCGGTGCTTTTGCCTCTCACGCTTGTCAGGACCTCTAGGGTCCTATAGGTGTGTGCCCGGCGGGGAGGGCAAGGGAGGGCCAAAGCCCTGGCCTCGCCCCGACTGCCGTTCCGTAGTGGCCTTTGGAGGTCAAGGAGAGGGTTATAAAGCATGCTCTTAAAGGTATTGCTAAATAAAAGGTGAGGAAAATGCAGCTCGGTGTTTTCTGTTTAAAATGTTGCTTATGTGATTGCCTAACTTTATCTAGCTTTTCAACGGATTTTAAAGTGCAAAAGCAGTGTTGGTCTGATAATTTGTACATGTAAATAAACAGAATTTGAGTTAAATTAATTGATAGGTTGTCCTTAATGTGATAGGTGAGGCATAACTATTTAGAATAGTCAAGATTAGAAAACATAGTAGCGTCAAAGGAATGAAACAAAATTATAGGATGAGCAGCGTAATAGTTTGCACTTGTTTAGCCTAAGTACATGTGTGCAGTAGAGAAAAAATTAAACAACTCAGGTGCACTTATGGATAAAAACTCAGGAAGGAAGACAAAAGCAGCAGCCAGGATAGTGTGGTGACAAGATTTTGTTTATGCAATTAATTCACGTCCCATTTTCCGTATATACGATTGATTTAGAAAAAGTGAGCAAATTTCAAGGTGGATAAAGAGTAGGGCAAAGGATAATTCCAACATTTTTGTAACAGTACTAGGGAAATTAGTGTCATTCTCCTCAAATCTTCTGCAACATGCCTCTGACAAATGGAGCAGTCCAAAGAATGACAGTGACATGTGTTAGAGTTAAAAAAAAGTTTTAAGGCCATTTATTTTAAAGTGACAAGATGGAGGTTCTAGAGTAAGGACTTCTAAGTGGAAATATTCATGTGTTGAATACACTGAGGTTATCTTTTCTCAAAATATTGCTGAAGACATTTGTAAGAAACAGAAAAAGATTTAAAAAACAAACCAACAAACTAGTGTGATATTACCTCAACTGTATGAATCATTTGCATGAGCAGCTCCACTGCAGACAACCTCTTCATGTAACACCTTTTATCTTTGTTGGACACAGGGACAGTGGGATTGAGTTTATCCTCAGCAGGTTTGCTGACTATACCAGGCTGTGTGGAGTAGTTGACACCCTAGAGGGAAGGGATGCCATCCAGAGGGACCTTGACAGGCTGGAGAGGTGGGCCAGTGCCAACCTCATCAAGTACAACAAGGCCAAGTGCAAGGTCCTGCACCTGGGTCGGCACAACCCCAGGCACAAATACAGGCTGGGGGAGAATGGATAGAGATCAGTCCTGAGGAAAAGGACTTGGGTGTGGTAGTAGATGAGAAACTCAACATGAGCTGCCAGTGTGTGGTCACAGCCCAGAGGGCCAGCTGCACATCCTGGGCTGCATCAAAAGAAGTGTGGCCAGCAGGGCCAGGGAGGGGATTCTGCCCCTCTGCTCTGCTCTGGTGAGGCTGCACCTGGAATACTGTGTAGAGCTCTGGAGCCCTCAGCACAGGAAAGACATGGAGCTGTTGGAGAGGGTCCAGAGAAGGGCCATAAAGATGATCAAAGGGCTGGAGCACCTCTCCTATGAAGACAGGCTGAGGGAGTGTGGGCTATTCAGCCTGGAGAAGAGAAGGCTCCAGGGAGACCTTATAGTGGCCTTTCAGTACCTGAAGGGGCCTGCAGGAAAGCTGGGGAGGGGCTTTTCACCAGAGAGGGTAGTGATAGGACAAGGGGTAATGGTTTTAAACTGAAAGAGGGTAGATTTAGGTTAGACATCAGGAAGAAATTCTTCACCATGAGGGTAGTAAGGTGCTGGAATAGGTTGGCCAGGGAGGTTGTGGAAGCCTGGAGATGTTTAAGGCCAGGTTGGATGAGGCCTTGTGCAGCCTGGTCTAGTGTGAGGTGTCCCTGCTCATAGCAGGGAGGTTGGAACCTAATGATCTTTAAGGTCCATTCCAACCTTAATCATTCTATGATTCTATGATCCAAGTGTAATGTGATAGTTGTTTAGATACCCTGCTGCATGCATATATACCTAAAAGGTTGTCCAGAACTTCGCTGATTTCATGCTTAGATTGAATTTATTTTGCTTTCTACTTTTTAATGTCATCTTTGGTTTTTTTGAGTGCTCTGACATTATTCTTTAGTTTAATAACACTTTTCTTAGATATTTAAGGTTGGACGTAGTTTTAGGTTGTTCATGTAATTACTTGAGGTTTGCGACTTCTCTCTCAAAATCAGAGGAACCCAGGCAGTTTGGTACTCTCCAGCTCAATTTAAACTACATACAAGTTTTGGGGAAAATATTACATGATTAAATTATAGGTTCTTAGAGGTGGTGACCTGGTGGAGGAAAAAATCACCATAGCTTTTTAAAAAGAAGTGTATCAGATTTGATGAGAAGATATAACTGGTACACAAGATCTTGACTTTGATAAAGCTTTCTACATTACCTTCCCTGTGAGGATTGCACTTCAGAAAAAGTATGGCAAAGATGTGCTTCTTAGCATTTGTGTTCTCAAAGAATTGAATGGTGTCTTAGTTGGGATGGGTCCTGCAAAAATACGTAGGCTGTAATATATAAGATACAGATGTATCTTAAGATGTATCTTAAAGATGTAATAAGATACAGAAACTTGTCAAAAGGGAAATAAAATGTGGAACAGCACTCTTCCAGTCTACTCAAAATCCTCACTGGAGTAGTTTTACAGCTTTGTGGTGCCATTGTAGAGATGCTGAAGACAAACTGTAAAGCCTAGAGTAGAGCAACATAAAAGATACAGCAGACAACCTACTGATGGGGAATGCTTGAAAGAACTGCCTTAGTTTATTTTAGAGAAGTCTGAGAAGTTCTGCATGGTATATATTTGGAGTGGTGGTTGCTTTTCATAGTAAAGAAAGTACCAATATAAATGAGCTTTAGATCCAATGTTAGGAAAATATTACTCTTTGTTAGGATAGAGCACTTGTGATACATACTTAGGGTTTTTAAGGAGAGGTTAAACAACCATTTGGCAGCAATGGTGTAGATTTTCCCAGTTCTGCTTCAGTACTGAAGGCAGGACTTCAGCTTCCCAGGCCAAGGTAGACCTGTGGTTGTCCTTTTGGCCTTCCTAGTGTTTTTGCATGATTTGCCATAAGTCATAGCAGACATATTTGAGACTGGTTTCTTTGATTTTGTACTTCCTCATTTCATTCCATTTCTGTTACTGCAGAGTGCTTTCCTCCGGAGACAAAATTGTATAGGAAAATATTCGATTATATTTCTTTCCAGGGTTTCATGTCTCCCTGCCTTAAAATTATTCTCCTCTATGAACACTTTAGAATGTTTCTGTGTTGCTACCCAAAGGCTTCCCAAGGAGTTAGGAAAAGGAGAATTCATGTGATTCTTGTCAGTTCCACAGCTGTGTGTTGAACTCTGAAAGCATCTCTGAAGCTGAACAGAATTTTGATAAAAGATCAATTACAGCAAAAAAGACACTGAATCTATGCACAGAATCAGCTGGAACATGCCTTTGTAACCCTTAAAATTCTCCTGAATTTGTTCATAATACTGAAACCAAAGGTTTCTATTATTTTCTTGCATCCTATACATAATTTTTTTCACGAGACAGGTACAGGACTTTATTCTTTAGTACTGCTGGATTTTTCATCAGTACCATCTTTTATTTTATGGCGGAAAAAAAAAAATCAAACAGCTTTCATATCTTCCCTTCATAAACTGCATATTGGAATGAAAAATCCCCGTGCCACTTTTTCTAAAGGCTCCAAGGTTAGAGAGATCATAATTCAAAGGCAGATTAATATCTCATTATACACATGCGTGCACAAATATATATTAAAGTATTTCTTACTTTTTAGTGTAAATTATCTTGATCCTTTTTTCTTTGTTCTTTTGGACTTGGGGGTGAATATAATATTTCAGTGCAGAAGGAATTTTCTTGGTTGAACTTGAAGCCTCAAACTGACAACAGCTTTCAGAGTAAGATGTGTAGATCACAATTTTCAGTCATACTTCTCAGAAGATAAGAGTGTTTCTTTGTGAACACCAGCAAGACTATAGGAGGTAGGAATTAAACCTGCAGGAAGCCTTGATTTGTGAATGTCTTCTTTAACTCTGTAAACTTCGCAGATGAGGTATCTCTGTATGGCATAAAACAGTAAGCATGCAGGAGAGAGTAATGTAACCTGGCATGGAATGTCTTAACGGCTTGAGTGCTACAGGGTGAATAGTCCTAAAGCACTGGTAGATGTTGTAGATGTTGGGAGAGTGAGCTTAGAGGTGCATCTGTGAAATTTGCTGTTACGACGAAGGGCTGTGCCACCTCTGTGGTAACTTGAACATCTTGGTCAGCTATATTGACAACTCCATTTCCTATCATGGTAATGGTAGCTCTTTCCTTATGTGAAGCTTAACTTACAAGTCTTTCTTGTGAGACACGGAACACGTGAGGTTGCTTCCCTAGTGCAGTTAAAATGTTTGATGGTTGCTGGAAGTAATTTTTTCATATAAATGGTGATTCTAGATCACTGGGGAAATGTGTTTGGATTTCGAGCAGTAACAGTTTTAAAACACATGCTAAAAAAGTATTATTTCATATGCTCACACTATTTCTGAAACTTGAATTTCTGGTTCTCTGTCCAATTCTAGACAAGGATCTTTCATACTCTGTGTTGCAAAATGAATGTATAAAGGCAGTTCTAGTTCTGCTGTGGACATGTTACAAGGGAAAAATGAAATGCTGAGGATCTGCAGTGGCATCTTAGTAGAAAATACGGTCTGTGGCTCATTTAGTGATTTTTATTGCACACCTAAATTAAGTATATTGCAGTATAAATGTAGTGCTGCAAGTTTCAAATTTGCAATTTGTTGCAACATTCTCCATATCTATTGCTGTAGATTTTGACTTAATTTTTCTGTTTGTTTGGTTTTTTTCCTCATCCTATAATGACCATGCTTTTACAAGTACTTTGCTTGTGCATCTCCTTCTTCTTCTGGATCTTGTCTGTGATGTTTTACCTGTTGTGCATAGTGTTGCCAGAAGAGAAAATGGGGGTAGTTTGGAACAGTGAAAGGTTTTTCTGTGAATTAACATGTTGCTAAAATCTATTTCCATCAGTTTTTGTGCACACACTGTACTACAATGCCATCTACATTGCTGCCTTGAACAGTGCAAGTTTACTTTGATGAACTTTGTCAAGAGACATTTCTGACAGAGCCACTCCCTGGAACTGTTTGTGCTGGAATAGAAGCCAGCATGTTCACATTGAATGGACTTCTGTGGGATTCAGTTTGTGCAGTCTGAATTAGCTGACTTCCATCTTTCAGTTGGCTGTCAGGCCTTAACATTTCTGAGCTCATCTTTTGAATCAACGCTTTAAACTTTTCTTTTGATTCTTAATCTTTGAATACTATTTTCAGATAAATGTTAGAAAGACAAATAGGCACTCTTTAGTACTTTATATTTCCCCCTAATTTGGCTCTCAGGGGAACTGAGGTTCTGTGTTGAGCCTCAGAACAGGAACACGAGTACAGAGTTGCCCGTTTTCACTTTGTGTCTGCTCTGAGACTCCACCTTCCTCAAGCGATGGCGAAGGTGAAGATGTATGTTTCCTCTGTAGTACATTTAATCTTCATCCCCAGTCCAGTGTTGTCAATAGGGAGGTATTACTTGACTAGTATTTATGCTCTTTACTGCAGGTTTCAGTTTATTGCAGCTCTGAGCTGGGCCTAACACGTCACAAGAACACCAGGTTGCCAGGAGATGCAAACAGTTTTTAATTGTAGTGTACCTTGGCTAGATTTGAAGCTGTAAGTAACGGGAATGAATTTTAATAAGGAATGGAAAATTTGGCTTTTAGAAGCTTATCAATAAAGAGAAGGTGGTGTTCAGAGGCTGCAGCTAGACCACCACAGCAGACTTGTTTTACAAACAGCTACAGCTGCTGAGTAAATTCCTTTGTCATCCGACCAACCGAAGTAATATGTGTAATGCAAAATGACAATACTGTGGCTGAAAAGGCCCTTTTTTGCTAATGCTCACCTTGAGGAACATATGGGTTTCTGTCTCTTCTGCATTGTTCTTAGATTGGTTTCTATTAAATGCATTTTGTGTGCTTTCCAACCTGTTATGAAATGGATATTTAATAAAAAAGATTTTATTTTGTTCCTAAGACATTGAATGGTAGGATTGAAAGGATACGCACAGTTTTTGTTGTACTCTGGCCTGTAGCCATTCATATTTGGAATCTTTAAAATCATTGCTTTAAACATACTCTTGTATGAGCCAATACTGAGCCAATTGACATGATATCTTTGGTCAAATTTAATATTCTGCACAAAGTTCTACATGCTGTGAAAACTACACTCTTCTGCTTTATCAGTCAGTTATGGTTGGCTTCAGTTTATACCAGCTGCTGTCCCAGACTACCAGCATGTTATCCAGGCAGTCATCTACTGGCATATTTCAACCATTTTCTAATGTAGTGCAGTTCAGTCGTTCTACAATTTCTGAATTCTAGTATATGCATCGACTCAGTGCATTATCTTTCTTTGTTGTGCTTTTGAATGAAAGAGCTACTAAGGGATGCATAGTTTTGGTTTCTGTTTTCTGCCAAAGGAGGCCTCTGATCTGAACTAGAAATTATTTCCATTTATTGCAGACAGGAAGAAAAGGTAGAGCCTCTTCTGCTCCCATCGAAGGTGAGGAGAGGATTTAATAAGTTTCTGAGAAGAAACTTCTGCCCTGTTTTTCTGTCTTCAGCATTTTCAGCGTTTGAGCCAAGTGCTGGAATGGCTGTGGGAAATAAGCTCTTGAGAATTAGAGCTGGCAGAGGGGGGCGCCTCAGGTTAAGATGACATGCCTGGGTCTTTTCTGGGACTGGCAGTTTGCCCTGCTACTTTTTTTAGGGAACAAATAAGAGACTTCAGTCTTCTGGGCTGTCAAATTGCCATCTTTCACCAGTCTTGCACTGCACATCCCACAGTTCTTTAAAAAGCAAACCCCCAAACCCTTCTTACCATGATCACTGCAAACTAAAATAAAAGCCTTTATATGACTGTTCTAGTTTTGAAGCTCCTGATGAATAGCTAGAGGGTTTTGCAGCAGCAGTCTTGAAGAAGAGGTTAGAAAATTATCATGTTCCTCTGCAGTGATATGTATCATAACATTTTCCACCACAGCATAATCTGTGTTGCCAGCACTAAATATTGTGATTTGGTTAATTTAGGGATTTATGACAAACGTAATTTTGTAATCTGGCTTTCACAATTGGTACTATAGGAGGAATGGTTTTCTCTAACAGAGATGCCTGTAGTATGGCAAATTGCTGGTGGTAACAGAGTAGTTTCTTGTTATTTTTTTAACCCAAGGAACTGAAGATGGCTGCATTAGATTATGCAGAAAATTATAAAAAGTAGGGATCTGCTGTAAGTCCCAGGTTCTTCTACTGTTATGAGACCTCAGTGAACATCTCACTTTAGTTGGTGGCAAATACAAGTATTTCCCATCCTAAGATGCATTTCAAGGGATCAGTCTGATGCCATCCATAACTGATTGCATAACATACTTCCCAAAGGAAAAGCTAACAAATACAGTTTAAAAATAAATATTATTAAAGAGAATTCTGTGGGCTTTTTTACATAAAACATTTATTGAGGTTGCCGAGTGTATGTGACAGATGGTGCTCTTATGTCACATCCTATCTTTCATTTTGTTTTGCAACATACAAGTCTTCCATGCATGCCTAATTGTATTACAACATTGTAGGGGTTTTTTTGTGTGCTCACTGAAACATAAAGGAATAATCTAGTATGAGATCTTTAATGGGGGGTTGTGCTAGCAGTGCTATTAACCTGTTTGTTTTGGTGTTAAGTGCTGGCTGACTACTGTGTTTTATGATTTTTGCCTTCTTAAGGTAAACTTCAGGTGTAAAGCAAAAAGTGAAAAGTTATTTCATTGATCTGCTGAATACATTCAAGTAACAAGACAGATGCTGTTCACTACATAATAATGTTTTTTTGCTTCATGTTCTGAGGCATATAAAATAAATAGTTCCCTCACAATGAAAGAATTCAGGTACATTTGCACTTTTCAGTTTGAGTACTTTTCAGATGCTGACGCCTTAACATTTTATGATGTCAGTCAAGCGTCTGTATGATTCTAAAATTGGGTTGAAGAAAAATATATCTTAATTTTCATTATATGTGGCATTACTTTTCCCCTTTCAGTTAACTGGAGAGTGAACTTGAGCCTAACTTCATTATAATATTACCAACCTAACTGTTCCATTTATATGGCATCTTGTATAGCTTCTGCTGTCTCTTTTATGTCTGGACTAGTGGATGGAACATACTTGACTCTCCTGTTGCCCTTGGCTTACATTGAGCAAATTCATCCATTGTAGTGCTTTTTTTGCTGAAGAGTGTTTTGCAAGGAGTGTAGGTGTCATCTTTATTTTACAAATCGGGAAACTAGAAATATATGTGAGACATAGAGAACATGCAAAGCCAACAAGGTGGTAATGTTACAGGAATTTTTAACTTCAGTCTTATCCCACTTTTTTTTGACTGGTGACTCCTCATGCTTCACTGGTTGCATGTATGCATTCTTCCCTTCAAATACAGTTAACTTAAATGAAGGTAGTGAGGACATCTTCCCTCAATGCAAAAAAAAGAACCACATGTACTAAGACTAGTATTTCTACTCAATGCATTGTCAGTCACTGAGTCCTTTTCTACCTGTAATGATATTATAGCTGCATAAGCTCATTTATACCTTCTTTTATTTTATTTTGAACACAGATTTCAAAAATCTAATTGACTGAAGAGCTGTCCATTGCTGCTCTAGCTTATGTAGATCAAGGCAGTTCATGCTCAGGGTTGTCAGCTAACTGTATTGACATGCTGTTGGTTGATTAAGTAAGTGCTGAATATTACTGATTCTGGTCTGGTTTTGCAGTTAAGGCTTAGAGACTGTGTTTGGTTCTTCAGAACATCGGTCAAGTAAAATTGTAAACATTTTTTTGTGTGTTATCTTAATCCTAATCATCCAGCATTACACTGTGTAAAATTTCAGTGGCATTTGTAATTTCTTAGAGCATCAATGTGCTTTGACTCTGACACAGCCTAACTGATGTTTCATTGTAAGATCTATCAACCATTGCAGTATTGGAACTGTAAAGGCAGCTATTCTGGTAATGCCTTATCAGTGAAATATGCCAACCTGCCAGGCTAGTTACACTGTTTATGCAGTGTGATTAGCAAAAGTACATCAGAAATCAAGTGGGTTTTTCCGCTTAGTAGTATAAAGTTGATGTGAGCAAAATTACAGTCTCAGGCTAAAACATGTCTAAAGGAACCAAGAGGTGTGTGTGTATCGACTTCTTTAGCATGTGTATAGCTGCAAATGTAAAATGCAGTGTATAGTGGAGGGTTGCTGTGAAACAAGTGGTAGGATGTGATGAGACAAACAGAAGCACGTGAGTTATTTCATGCAAGAACCTTCTACTTCATTCCTCTTAGTTACAGTGCACATTACATAGTTTTAAATTATGAAAGCTAAAAAATGTAATTTTTTTTTAGCTTGGAGAATGGCTTTGCAAGCCATAGTGTACCTTTTAATTGTGTTAAATAATATTTGGGCTATAAGGAACAGGCCACTTAAAAGTCTTCCACTTGTTCATATAGCATCTCATAACGATATATACCTCATGCAAGTTTGTTGTTGGGCAAAATAATTTTTAATTGATGTCAAGTAATTATTACTTACTGCCCAGTTTAACAACTGTGTATTAAAGCATTTCTATGCAGTTGCTTTTGCCACACCATACCCACTCTTCAACAACATGCTAATCTACACAAAGGTAATATGGTGCAGTTTGTCACAGCAGCTTGTCTATAGCACTTCTGTTTCTGTTCAGGAGGACTCGAAGTTTGTTAACTCATTGGCTGTTAATTAACTTAACACTTGTTAGGAGTTAAAGATGATGAGCTAATGATAACTTATGCTGAGGTGTCAACCATATTAAAATCATTTATAGTATGATCATGGAAACTTTCAGCATTATGTGTTACTGTATCTTCAGGTGACAAATCTGCTTTTGATTAAATAAATCTCGAATAATTTTCAGGATATTTTTAATCATTTTGAATACTTTATTTTCTGCTTCCTTTCTGCTTTGTTACCAAATCCTGACACGAGGAAAACTCCTTCCTCCGCTTTATACAAATACAATTTTTTCTGCTGCGTGTTTTGATGATTCAATATTTGCAAGGCCATCATTAATTCCTTGAATAATTATGATGCAAGTATGGTGCCATCCAGTTTTTGATAGGTCAAGTTTCTAGTCACTGAAAGTTAACTTGCTACCACATGATGATTTTCTGAGTGGCTTTCTGAAATCAAGAGTTCTGTGGCCTAGCAGCTGGATCTTTGTATCACAGAATTTTGGTCTACTTGTTTCTTAATTATCAGCTAGATTCATAGAATCATAGAATCTTAGAATCATCCTGGTTGGAAAGGACCTCAAAGATCATCAAGTCCAACCATAACCTAAATCCACCTACCATAACCTAATCTACCCATTCAATGCTTAAATCATGTCGCTAAGCACTATATCTATATTTCTTTTAAATACTCCCAGGGATGGTGACTCCACCACCTCCCTGGGCAGCCTGTTCCAGTGCCTGACCACTTTTTTGGTAAAGAAATTCTTTCTAATATCCAGTCTGAACCTCCCCTGGTGCAACTTCAGGCCATTTGCTCTTGTCCTGTCATTATTCACTTGAAAGAAGAGGCCAACTCCCACCTCCCTACAACCTTCTTTCAGGTAGTTGTAGAGAGCAATGAGGTCTCCCCTCAGCCTTCTCTTCTTCAGACTGAACAATCCCAGTTCCCTCAGCCTCTCCTCTCAGGACTTGTTCTCCAGACCTTTCACCAGCTTGGTAGCTCTTCTCTGGACGTGCTCCAGCAACTCAACAACCTTCTTGTAGTGAGGGGCCCAGAACTGAACAGTATTCACAGTGTGGCCTCACCAATGCCAACTACAGAGGCACAATCACCTCTCTACTCCTGCTGGCCACACTATTCCTGATGCAGGCCAAGATGCTGTTGGCTTTCTTGGCTGCCTGGGCACACTGCTGGCTCATGTTAAGTTAGCTGTCAACCAACACCCCCAGGTCCTTCTCAACCCTGGAGCTTTCCAACCGCTCATCCCCAAGCCTGTAGCTTTGCATGGGGTTGTTGTGACCAAAGTGCAGGACCTGGTACTTGGTCTTGTTAAACCTCATACAATTGGCCTCGGCCTTATCAAAAGTGCCAGGTCAGAAATTTACTGTGGATCCTCTTAACTCCTATTGCTGAAGGGTTCCCTGTTCTGTCAACAGACCACACTAGTTCCTGGGTACCAGTCTCTACCATATCAGCATCTAAGTGTGTGTGGGGAGCACATTCACATGGTTGTGAGTAGTTTTGCCTGCCTGATGGGAAATCACATGGACCTGGAGTTTTTATTTTGTAGAAGGAATAAAAGTAGAAGGCTACTTCTTTTTCCTTTTTCCTTTTCCTTTAAATTGAATTAATATGACTTTGTGGCCTCAATGACCTGAACTTAGGATAGCAGGCTTTTTGGAAAGAGCATAATTATAACAATTCTTGGACACAGGCTGTTGCTGCTAACCTGCTGTGTGGCAAGAAATCAGCCAGCGTTGTGTAGAAAATAGTTGACAGTGCAGCAACAGCCTGTAATGCAGGACTGTAACATTAAAGTGGTGTGATAAAATAGGTGGTGTTTGGGCTTGGTTTGTTTTTATTGTTTTCCCCTGAGGTCTTTAGAGCTTCCTCATGCTTCCACCTTCCTCAGATGTGCACCTCCAGATGTGAAACCTTTCGGCCTCCTATGCATCTGCCTTAACAGAGAACAGCAGACGGAGTCTGTCAGGTCAGAGTAGGAGCAAGAGGCCTGATTCTTCCACAAAGTAGCTAGATTTTGAAGCTAATTTTCAAGTCCTGAATGGTGTTTGTTAACAACACTTGATCTTTTGGCTAGTCTGTCCATTTTTAATGGTAAAAATACATAGGCAGTTTTATGATATCCCTCTGTCATAAGAAAGAACAATTTAATGATTTCTTTATGTGGTTATGAAGTTTTTCCCCCCATTTCTCCCTTTAATGTTCTTGTTCATAAGCTTCATAGATGTGGAGGGAATTGCAAGACAACAAAGGAGGTAATAATAAAAGTGCAGGTGTGCTGGATATGATTTCTTAGCCTATGTGGTAATGTATCACTGAGCCACAGCTTCAGTCAGCTGCTCTGTTTAGAAGCTTAATTAGATCTCTTACCCACAGATGTTAGAGTAAGTTAGACATTGTCACTTCCCCATAGAGTTGGAAAATGAAGAGGATAAATCCTGTGGCAATAAGGTAAAGGTTTCTTTGCTGCAGTTTTGTCAGCAAGCCATATAGGGAGAGAAAGTAAGGTTTAAGAGGAGAGGAAGTCCCTAAATAATGTGAGTAATGAAGAGACTATCTGTATGAAGGAGGAAATCTGTGAAATCCAGGCTCAGAGAGTGGAAGAAGGCTCTGACTTTACACATAGTCCCTCTTTTCCTATACATATCTTCCAGTTTATTATTTTCTTCAGTTTCTGGTGTTTCTATTGGAAGAATGGTAGCGTCCCTTGGTAAATGAATTGGGTCAGAATGCAAAGTGTTCTTTTTGTGTAGTAGTCCTAACACATCTGTTTTAATTTTGTTGTTTTTCAGCTATATCTTGTTGGAGGATCATTTGGACTCCGTGAATTTGCTCAAATAAGATACGATGTCCACAAACTGCATGGCAAGGTAGCTGAAATGGCTTTCTTTTCATTTAATTTTGGGAATGTACTGTGTTCTAAAGGATTGCTAGGACAAGCAAGCTATTGGTATTGGGGATTTGCTTTTCACCACTTGGCCCTGGTCTACAGCTGAGGCTCTTAGGCAGTGAGTAGTGTAGGTAAAAGTAAAGGGGCTGGCATGATGGTGAGTCCATTTACCACCTTTGAAATGGATCAATGTAAATAATGAAGAATTTTGTTCCTTTGGTTGATCATAAGTGGCAATTCTGAATCCCAAGAAAGAAGTGTTAGGAGGTGAAGGAGGTTATTATTACAGAAATATTGGATAGGATTGAGACTAAGAAAACTGATATTTTAAAAGCTTCTGTTTTCAAACAATACTTGACATTGAGTATATGATATTAGATGGTTTTCAGGGCTTGAGTTTGCATTGACTGAGATAAGCAGAAACCTTTAACGTTGTGCTACATCCTGTTCTTTTAAGCTCTCTGAAAGAAATCGGAGCTTGTCTGTGCTCAGTATGTTGGAATGTACTATATGGAAAAGACTTTCTTGAAACAAACTGGAAGTAGTTTTCTTGCTAGTGCTACTCATGCCTTCAAGTTAAACAGTAGTTCCAAATTGTATAGGAAGTGATCTGAAAGGAGCATGTCAGTTCAGCAGAAAGTAATATTGGCTTGCTTTCCCTAACTTTGTAATGTACGGGGGTGCCATTGCAATGCAGAGAGACTTTCAGGCCTCAGTGCTGCAGACTTGCAGGTTGCACAAAGCTTTTTTAAAGACTATATATAGGACTTTATATAAAAAATATTTGTGTAAGACTCTGGACACTGTGACTTTCTGCTGTGGTCAATTCTTTGAGATCCTGAGCTTCTGAGAGTTTGAAGACCCCTTTGTTGTGTCTCTTATACTATTGTTGTGGACCATCTAAAATACTGTAATCATTCCTCATTGTTCCTTGTGCTGCATACCTAGCTGTGGCCTTTGAAGCACCACTTAGATGATCTTTAAGGTCCCTTCCATCCTAAACCATTCTGTCATTCTGTGATGATTCTGTGTTGCCCACTCCTGCTCAGTCCTGTATTTGACATACCCCATAGACAGGTGAAAGTAATCTTACACATCTTTTTTCCAGTGCTGCCTTCTGGGTAGTTACTTTCTATTAGTCCTGGGCTTTTAGGACCAATTGAAGCCTTAAAGTTTTTTTCCAGCTAGATGGGGTTCACAGCAGAGGCAAGACTTTGCCTCTTGTGTTTCTGTCAGTTTTTGGTCACTTTCATACTTGGTGAATTACATTTGGCCTCTATGAGCTGTTCTATGACCGCAGCCCAGGGAAAAAACCTGGTAATAGTTCTGCTCATTCAGAATGCTTGAATCAACATTTATAATCAAGTGAAGCACCATCGAATTAGACAGTAGTGTATGAAAACTCTGAGAGAAAGCCACCACACCCTGGAGTTTTTAAACACTTAAAAGCTAAAAGAGGGCATCTGGATTCTGCTCTAACCAATATTACTTAAGGCTGCAGCTTCTCTTTTGTGTTTTCTTTTTCCTTTCATTATGATTTTATTTAGCAATAGATGAAATTTACATAAAGAACAATGCAGTGTTGGCTGAGAACTAGCAACACCAACTTTGAACTCCTTTGTAGACAGAAAAATCAAAGGAATGTGGTACATCAGTTTCTGTTAAAATAGGGTTAAGAACTATTCTAATTCGTTAAATAAGACAGCAAAAGAGATTAGAATGTATTTGAACTGATAAAGAGAAACAAATCTAGTTTAAAGTGTACATAAAACTAAGGAAAAGAACATTAAGTAATTTAAAATCACTATTAAAAATCCTGATGGTCATAACATCTGTTTAGTTTGTCAGTACTTTACTTATAATGGGGTTTTTTGTGTTGTAGCAGAATATGCTTTTCTCGTGTAACACACTTTGACTAGCGTCAGTCCGTATCAGAAGAGGGACAAGCACTCCTTTTGGGAGGCTGGGCAAATTGCAATAGGCAATTAAATAAATAGGATTTATTTTTTTTTGTTACAGTTACTCCTTTGGAATAATAACAATGTTTAATTAAATAACACTTCATACAGGGAGCTCAAAAGACTTTCACAGAATTTAAATTAATTAAGCTTCAGAGCCTTACTGTCAGAAAAGGAAGGATTATTATTTCCATTTTAGTGCTGAGAAAACGGACATTGCAAAAAACTAAGCAATGCATCCAAAAGTAGGCTAGGATTTGTAGTACTGAGTGCCTATCTTTTTGATCATGTTTTAAGGATATGGAAACTATAATATGCCCCACTTTGTAAGCATGACTCCTAAACTTGTTTCTTGTTAATTCATTTGCTAGATAGACAGGATTTAGACAATATGTTGGTGGTACGTTCCTACTACATTTCAAATGCTAAACTGTGATCCCTTCAAAACTATTTGTTCTTGTCCTTTCTCAGTCTAGCCATTCTCACTGTGCTGAGAGGCAAACCATGTTAGTAGGCAGTGATATTTTCGAAGGCAGCATTATAGTAGAACCAGTGCCTGGGTTAACTGCCGCTTTCTGTTTTTATTCTTGTGACTTAGCGAGGAAAAGCTGCATTAGGGATAATGCCTATGTTAGTAATGTGAAACTGGCTTTTGAAGAATGTTCCTTGATAAAATGGTGGTTTGGACTTTTGCAGAAGTATGGTTTGAGGCATTGGGCAGGGCCTAGGATTAGGGTTGGGAGAGAGACAGCCTAGAGCTGTAGCTGGAGTGAGGCTGGGAAGAGGCTACAAAAGGATTCCTGTACTCTTGTTCATTTGGGCTGTGGCTTGGGATATCGGGCTTAGGCTCAGCCAGTGTGTAGGATGGAGAGGCAGAGCTTAAAGCTGCAGTTGGAGAGTGGCTATTAGCATCTCAAGAACAAATGTTTTATCCATTCAGAATAGCAAATTTGGATATCAGGGTTTTGCATATGCCTGTCAGTTTCAAAAAGCAAAAAAACATTTTGGGTACACCTTGATTTACTCAGAATACCTAAATCAGTCATATTCCCTCAGCGCACTGAAAGTTCTGCATTTAAAGCAAACTTACACTGAGACTCTCACTGATGTAAATGCCTGTTTTATGTGAGGCCACACCTCGAATACTGTGTCCAGTTTTGGGTACCTCAATACAAGAAGGACATCAAGGTGCTGGAGCGTGTCCAAAGAAGGGCAACAAAGCTGGTGAAGGGCCTCAAGAACAAGTCTTATGAGAAGTGGCTGAGGGAACTGGGGCTATTTAGTCTGAAGAAAAGGACCTCATCGCCCTCTACAACTGCCTGAAAGGACATTGTAAAGAGGTAGGCACTGGTCTCTTCTCACAGGTAACTGGTGACAGAACAAGAGGAAATGGCCTCAAGATGTGCCAGGGGAGGTTTAGACTAGACATTAGGAAGAACTTTTTCACTGAAAGGATTGTCAAACATTGGAACATGCTGCCCAGGGAGGTGGTTGAGTCACCATCCCTGGATGTGTTTAAAAGTCGTCTAGAAGTGGTGCTTGGCAATATGGTTTAGTGCTGGACTTGGTAGAGTAGGGTTAATGGTTGGACTCGATGATCTTGAAGGTCTTTTCCAACCTAAGTGATTCTATGATTCTATGATTCTACTCAGAATTCTCTTGAAACTAGTCAAGGATTTCTCCATTATCTATTGTTGCCAAAATGTCCATTAATGGAGAAATCATTAGGGGAGGTAATTATTTCTTTTCTGGGAAGAATATATGCAAATCAAAATCAGTTATAGAAAACTAGGTATACTTACGGGAAAATCATCTAGAATTAATGGAGAAGAAGTGAGTAGATTTGTATAGGCATGATTCCAAATGCTTTTATTCTCAAATGGAAAGTTAGAGCCTTTCTTTGTCTTACTTCTCATTGTGTATGTAATTGAATTGAGATGCTTATTTATGGAGGTTTTTTTCCGAAAATGTGACTTCTGTTAAATATACAGAAAATGTTTCCTTTCAAGTATATTATAATAAATTATTTTTATTTACTGTGTGCTCATTTTAGTCATTCAAGGCATGGTAGAGACTTGCTGATTCAAATATAATCTTAGACACGTGTATTGGTCTGTACCATTGGCCAGTAGTTACTGTAGAGGGTTGAAGAGAATCACCATATTAACTGCTTGGGAAAATACGAGACTTTCAGCCCATCAGCAAACAATTTAAGCTAATAGAGTTTACAAACTCTTCAAACCTGCTTTGTTGAAGAAGTATTATTGCAAAGCAGGTTCTCAGAGTATGGGGAGGGGATAGGACTGAGCAGGTTCCTCCAGGGTAGCATGTAGCAGAAGCACTTCTAGGAAAACTAGAATGTCTAGGTCATTTTGTCAGGAAACAAAGCATCAATTAGTTTCTGAAGTCTGCAAATAGTTCCTGCTGTAGATTATGTACCACAGGGTTACTATACAGACATCTTTAGGGTTAACAAACTATGTAGATCTTGTTCACTTTTGCTTTGTCCTGTGCAAAGTGAGTGCAACCCAAACGTAGAATGCTAAGAAATGAAAATAATAGTGTTTTCTGTCTTACTGAGGCAGAAACTAAAGGCACTGAAGAGTCAAAATTACAGAAGTTCAATCTTTTGTCCTACATGAGTTTTACCTTTGAATCAGCTGTTGTGCAAAAAAATATGTGTGACCATTGTGTGGCACTCCAGAGTTGAATTCCACTTGAAAATGAAAACGCATAACCTGTTCTTTAAGAACACTGTCCTCTATGAGCAATAAAACTAAATCCTGAAAGAGTATAAAAGGAGTGATGGTGGTGGTGTGCAGCTTTCTTTATGGAGACCTGCCTTTAAAATTTCTGTAAAGGGGATAGCAGTGTTTTAAGCTCCTTAGCTAATTTTTTGTCCAATTGACTGGCATGTAATTACCCATGAGACACTGCTTATAGACACTTGCAAAGTGTTAAGTGTTGCCATTGTCAATTTTCATTTACTGCATTTACCTAGTGTCTTGAAGTCCTCACTCATGAAATGATACAACTGTGGGGATCTCAGCTTTCACTTTGTAATCCTAGACCTCCAAGCTGAGAAGAACAACACATATGGTGCCTACAGGATTATCCTGAAAGCTTTGCTGTCCTTTGAAAAAGAAAAGAATGAGGAGTGGAAGAGAAAAGATGGCTAATACAGTGGCTTGTGACACTCTGACATTTTACTGGTTTACAGCTGTTCTTATAGTTGGGTTTGGTAGTGATTTATGTGCGTTGACTGTCTGGTTGGTTATACTCAGTATTACAGTTTTAGAATATTGTTGGTGTGTCATGGTAGCATGTTGTTTAAATAACTTCCATTGATCTCATTGGAAATTTTATTTCCATCTTGTTCATTTTCTTGCTTGAGTTCCCTCCTCTACCACAGAGCTCCGCTCTGCCTATGAGTAAGTCATTGAGTTTTAGTGAGTCTCCCTTTCTCAGTCTGTAAAAGGGAGATAATTAATGTGGCTCTACTTCACATAGGGATCAGGAAAGTTGATGAATTCAAACAGAAGGAACTATTTACATTCAAATGAGTATTTAAAAATATTTTCTCAGGTGGGATCCATTATTTCAAGTGTTTTGAGTCAGGGTGAAATAGTTCAGGAGGAAACAGGAGCAGAGAAATTACCAGTTTCAATGAGGTCTTTATATCAGGGGAGAACATAACTGGCGTTTGCTTCAGGAAGGTCCAGGAAATCAGTCCAGCCTTTTCTCATTATTATAAATGGATAGTCGAGAAGTAAATGGTATCTGCCTATTAGCATGCTTTTGTATTGCAGTCAAAACATCACTGTGTTACACAGGCATACTGCAGTTTGTGTCAAACTGTTGAGTTGAGATGGTGACAACGGCAGCAGCACAGTGTTAAATGAGGTTGCAATACCCACCCAAAAGGGGGAATAAATTTGTGGCTGAGTGGACAAGACTATGCTGTGTTGCTGGCTGGCACATTCATATTGCTGACATTATGTAAACTAGCTCAGGTATGCCTACAGGAGTTGCACACTGAAGTATGTGTGCATGAAGGCATGCCCTGAAGTATTGCAACTAAAATGGTCTGTTGGTTATTGGTTCTATTTTACCTACTTATGAGTTCCCCCTGGATAGGATTTCTGTGCCCCAGCAGAAGTTTGGTTGATTTTTTTTTTGTTGGTATGTGTTTTTTTTTATTGTTGTTTGTTTGTTTGTTTTGTGTTTTCTTTTTTTTCTGAAAAGGAAGCATTACGGAATCAAAAGTAATTTTAAAAAGTTATTGTAAAGTTATTATGTTTTCTGAACAATCTGTCATGTTTCTATGTGTCACATCATTTTCTTCTTTTAAAGAATGTATTTCATGTGAGGTGAAGGTTTTAAAACAAAATCCCCTAAACCTATGAATATATCTGTAGCATTTAAAATTACGCAAATAATGCTATTTTTTAGTTATAGTTGTGGAGTGTCAGCAGATTGCCCCCTGCATTAAATGTATTGTGAGCTACTGGGTCAAGATAGAGGTGCTTTATTGCAAGCTCTCTTGTTTATCTTATTTGCAGACCTGCATCTGTGTTAGAAAACAGTATTTTCTCTATTTGCAAAGCTATCAAAGATACTTAATTTAGCTGAGGTAGCAAACAGTATTTTAGCAGGATGAAAAAGTGTATTTTTCACCTTATTCCCTCAAATTGTTCAACCGACTGAAAATTTCAGTGTTGTTATTTAAGTTCTTAATGGATAAGCATCCATGCTTGAACTCATATTACACCTTGGTGTTCCGAAAGATCGTAAGTCTGACCAAAACATCACTGATTTCACCAGTTCAAGGACTAATCTGGATAGGCCAAGTGATTGTGGTTGGACCGCATGGGGGAAGCACATGGTGATGTAGTTTGTTCTAGTGGCAACTAACGGACTTAACGCTATTGCTGCCAGCCCAGGTCATTCATAGATTCATAGAATGGCGAGGGTTAGAAGGGACCTTAAAGATCATCTAGTTCCAACCCCCCTGCATGGGCAGGGACACCTCCCACTAGATCAGGTTGCTTAAGGCCTCATCCATTCTGGCCTTGAACACCTCCAGGGATGGGGCATCCACAGCCTCCCTGGGCAACCTGTTCCAGCATCTCACCACACTCACAGGAAATAACTTCTTCCTAATGTCTAGCCTGAACCTCCCTTCTTTAAGTTTCAAACCACTGCCCCTTGTCCTCTCACGATACACCCATGTAAAAAGCCCTACCCCAGCTTTCTTGTAGGCCCCCTTCAGCTACTGGAAAGCAGCTAGAAGGTCACCCCGGAACCTCGTCTAAACAACCCCAGCTTCCTCAGCCTATCTTCATAGGGGAGGTGCTTCAGCCCTCTGATCATCTTTGTGGGTCTCCTCTGGACACGCTGAGGAGTTCTATGTCCTTCTTATGTTGGGAACTCCAGAATTGGACACAGTACTCCAGGTGGGGTCTCACCAGAGCAGAGTAGAGGGGGAGAATCACCTCTCTTAACCAGCTGGCTATGCTTCTTTTGATGCATCCCAGGATACGGTTGGCTCTTTGGGCTGCAAGCGCACATTGATGGCCCGTGTTAAACTTCTGGTCAACCACTACCCCCAAGTCCTTCTCTGGGCCATCCTCAATCGTTACTCCTCCCAACCTGTATTCATGTATGGGATTGCCTTGACCCAGGTGCAGAACCTTGTACTTGGCCTTGTTGAACTTCATGCAGTTTGCATGAGCCCACTTCTCAAGCCTGTCAAGGTCCCTCTGGATGGCATCCCTTCCCTCCAGCTTGTTGACTTCACCACACAGTTTGGTGTCATCAGCAAACTTGCTGAGGGTGCACTCAATTCCACTGTCCATGTCACCAACAAAGATGTTAAATAACACTGGTCCAAGTACTGAGCCTTGAGGAACACCACTCGTCACGTGCCCCCATTTGGACATGGAGTCATTGATCACAACTCTGTGGGTGTGACCAGTCAGCCAGTTCCTTATCCAACAAGTGGTCTATCTATCAAATCCAAATTGTTCCAGTTTTGAGACTAAAATGTCATGCGGAGCAGTGTCGAAAGCTTTGGACAGGTCCAGCTAGATGACGTCTGTTGCTCTGCCATTGTCCACTGAGGCTGTGACCCTATCATAAGAGGCCACCAAATTAGTCAGTCAAATTCCATGCACTCAGTTATCATTCTCTAGGCTTTCTACTTAATTTTGTTCCAAATGAATTTAGGCTTATCCTCTAGACTTTTCTGCTGTGCCAACACCCCCTACCAATCATAGAATCATGGATTTGCTTTGCTTGGAAAACATCCTTAAGATCATCAAGTCGAACTGTTAACCCAGCACTGCCAAGTCCACCACCAAACCCTGTCCCCAAGCACCACATCTACATGTCTTTTAAATACCTCTGGGATGGTGACAACCACTTCCCTGGGAAGCATGTTCCAATGTCTGACAACACTTTCAGTAAATAAATTTTTCCTTAATATCCAGCTATCCCCTGGCACAACTTGAGGCCATTTCCTCTCGTTCTATCACTTGTAGCTTGGGAGAAGAGACTGACCCTGACCTCACTACACCCTCCTTCAAGGTAGTTGTAGAGAGCTATAAGGTCTCCCTGCAGCCTCCTTTTCTCCAGACTAAACAACCACAGTTCCTTCAGCCACTCCTTGTAATACTTGTTCTTTAGACCCTTCACCAGCTAAGGTCAATTTAAATTAACACTGTTAGTACTAAAAATACTCTAAATTGGATGTTTGTATTATTGGAGTTAGGGAAGTGAAATTTAGACATTCAGTATCTGCTCAGCTAAATCTAAACGTATGTTTGTAGTGCTGTGCACAATGTCAGGGATTCATATCGCTCATGTTTCCATTGTCTTAAATGCCTGGTTTGACATAGTTATCTAGGCAGCCTTATAGCTGGTTTGAGAGAGAAATGCCCCCATAATATGCTTAATTCAATTTTAAAATAGATGCTTGAGAAATATGTTGTTCTCTTCTGGCTGATGGAAAAGTAGAGAAATTGAGCTCAATGCTTTATTATTCACACATTTCAGTGATATGAGTACCATGTAAGTGTATGGTTAGGTTTTTGGACACATACCTTTAAAAGTGGGATTTATTTTCTCTAGAAATGCCCATCTCTATTCAGCTGACTACAGGAGGAGCCTAAATAGAGACTTTAAGCTTCATGTCAAAAGTTTAGATGGTTAAAAACTGGTGAGATTAAGCCCACCCTAAATATTCTTTCCCTGGGGCTTCACTGGCAAACTAGCAGATGGTTTGAAGGTAGAGGAACTCTTACTTAATCTGTTTCTTGTATCTGAGATACTGTGTGATTCTGGAAGGTTTCCTCCATTAATTCATAGGAGCTTGTATTAAAAAGATCCTGTTTAAGTGTGAACAAAATCAAATCAAAATATATTTAATTGGTGTCTGGTGGATTTTTTTTTTATGGGGAAGGTATCCTTTCTAAACTTGTCAGCAAGGGAATGGGAAATCATTTTAGCAGCCATCACTGAACTTGGAAGAACAATTAAGTCTTCTCATCTAGCATTTTAGCATTTATTTATTTATAAATGCATCTTCATGCGTTTAATTGGTTTCAGTAAGCTAATTGCACAAGCACAGTGTGTCAAGGGATTGACGTTGGTGATTATTGTTTTCTTCTTTTTTCTTCTTTAAGCAGGCCAGGTTGGCCTGAGACTCAAGTCTAATGAAGACAAACTTTGGCTAATTTCCTTGTGTAAATAGATTTAGTTGATTTTCAAAGACTAAATTCATTAATGAGCTTGGCCGCAGGTCCTCAAAAAATTAAGAAAATAATACACTGAAATGTTGCTTGGTGCTTTAGAGAATGTACAAGGCATCCATTTATGATTGCTTGTAGGAAAAAAAAATCTTCATCAGTCATTTATCTTTATGTAGTGAAGCACATCTTACTAAATTAGAGCAAACCTTGCTTTCAAGCGTGGCCTGCTTAGTGGAGAGTTTTAGAATTGGATGGTAAGTGAGGCAGCCTGGCTTCTGATTGATGGCTTAGCAGGTGCCCTTATAGTGTCTTTGTTTCTGTTGGCAGAGGGAATTTGGAACTTTTTATGTCTTTTGACCATGGTTCAGAATCATCCAAGGTAGTAATTTCAATCCTGCAATATGGCACAGAAATGAAAGGGTAGCAGAGCTTTTCATATTCTGTATTGTGGTGGTACCAGATGTTCAGATGTCAGTTTTCTCTCATTTCAGTTCAGTCTGGAGAGATTGTAGGGAAATGAGCTCTTTATCCATGCTATTCTTGAAGATTTTGAGGTTCAGCTGCTGTTGCTGGGTTCATGTTTTTGCACTGATTTCAACAAAAATGCATTTTGCTTGAGCTCCGATGGCTTCCCCACTTTGTCTCTAAACAGCTACTTACTGAAATTGGTGTGATACCAGTCAGAGTTGTATGTTTTCATTTTTCAGACATCCTTTCACTTTAGCATATTAACCACCATTTTTCTGTAAAAGACAAATATGGAATCAGTCTGGGGTTCAGAAAGATTTTGTTGCTGTGCTGTGCGTGTGCTTTTTGGTGGTTTCCAGTGATCGGATCAACCTAGACCCACTGCTTATTGTCACCACAAACAGCTTCAAGCACTGTAGGACAACCTGGAGATAAGGTATTGCCCATACTTGCCCTTTCGTACTGTCTTGTATCAAGTTGAAAAAAAATAGACCAAGGCCATCTAGCATGTTCTGATGAAACAAGGAGACCTGTCAATACCACAAGACTTCAGTTAATAATGTGAAACAAGTATGGGCTCTCAAAATCACAATATGGTTGTTAAAGGTTCAGACAGTTTCATTAAATCTGGATGTGGTTATGTTAATAATAGTAATACAGAGGTTATTTTAATAATTAATATGTGTGTTCACTGATGAAGAATTAAAGCTGTACTAATTTTTAACTTTGAAGTATCTGGGTTTTAAAGGAATACTTAGTTTCAATCTTGTAATACTGTGCCAGTGTATTTTTTTTTGCAATGAATATGAAATTGTGTTGCTAATGAAACTGAGTTTGGCCAGAGACCCTAAAAAGGTGATTGTTACCTAGTGGTTAGATTACATGTGTGAAGTCGGGGAGATCTTCTTGGATCTGAGGATAAGTTGTCTAGCATTTACAAACTCTTCAGCCTTTTCCCTTGTCTGTCTGTTGTTACTGCTGCTCTAATTGCTGCCCAGTGTGTATCCCTTTTCTAAGTGTCTAAAATTTCTCTTGCCTTTTTTTTTTTTCTTTTTTTTTTTTTTTTTAGTTCCAGAAATCTAATTCAGGATGTGGATTCCGCTACACAACCAATTGCTGGGTGCCTGTAAATCTAGTTCTGAATCCTCAGAGATATGTGTACTTACAGATATATGCCTATTGCTGTTTAGCTATCTTGAACTACTGAATACCTCAGTAGCCCTACACATTGCTCCAACTTTCTCTTATGCATATGCAAGTTGTGGATGCACTTGGACGATTGTCTTAGAGTGAGTGCTTCATGTGAAGGCTTTCATATTGATGTGCAGGAAATTCAAGACAGAATTTGGAGCCTACCTGGCATGTCTCACTCGGAAGTACTCAGTAAAGGGACCATGCTAGGTATCTTCTGCACACAAGGTAACTCTTCATCAGATGCTTAAAGTTCCAGTGGATATACATTGTCCAGGATTTCCAAGCATCAAGCAACTACATTAGAGCTACTGCCTGACTGTGCTGCCCAGCATCTGAAAGTTCCAGGCAATTGGCCAAATTTGTCATAATTTTTTGCCTGGACAGAATTTCTGTGTGGAAAAAAAAGGCTGTCTCAAGAAACCTGGGCATCTGGTAGCTTTACCTCAGGTTATTAAGCTTCTCTGTGATGAAATGCAGAATGAAGTCCAAGTATGAAGGGTTCATAGTTTTAAACTAAAGCCGTTTTTCCATTTTGTAATTCTCGATGGTGCGTCTGTTGTCAAGATTAGGTTCAGATGAAGAGAAAGTACTAATTAACTGGAGAAACTAATTCCAGTGCCATCGCAAGTGGAACTAATTTCAGTACATTAAATGTTGATAGACTTCAGATTTTTACATTTTATATACTACAGAGAAATCTGTTTGGTTGCTTTAAATCCTGTCACATTGCCACAATTAATTACTAGTATTTTTGCCTTGCAATTGAAGTGATTACAAGTGTCTAATTTAGATTCAGGCAACTTTTAGCCAAAACATATTTTAATATCCAGCTGGTTTTCCCCTCACCCCCTCACCTCCCTCAAGCACATATAACTTTGCAGATTCATCTTACGAAGCCAAAAGCCATGGTGTCAGCAGATGGTAGTAGCTCTACCAGAAGTACCAGGGTCCCAGTCCCTAGACCAGGATTTTCTGCACTTCTTGACTTGTACGTAGATCACTACAGTTATTATACAGAAAGCTTTGACAGCCCTTTTCCCAGGAATATTTCTGTTTTAAGTGTGACCTCTATTTAAGTGGACCTTACCTTTCTTCTTCATGTTTTGAGGCTAGAAAGACTCAAGTCAGTTGGTTCTGTTGCAGACTACAGCTATATGGCAGTCTGAAAAGGCAGAGCCCAAACTCATATCTGGAGTACAATGACTAATGAGAGCAGAAAATGCATAACCGGTCTCTCTTCAAATATCTGTCACTGCAGAAAGCATTTATAGGTTCATTTGTGATGCAGTAGGTGGTACATTTTCCCTGGAGTCAGCACTGAACCTTTTGTATGTTGTGTTACACAGTGCTTAACTGCCTTTTTTTGGTTAGGCATAAAAATGAGACTTCGCCTTTAGAACCTTAATGAGTACTGAAATGAATGTTGAAGCTGGTACAACATCATGTCTTGCCTCCCAGGAGTGCAGCTCAAAGAGGGTAGAAGCTATCTGAAATTGTGTGTTGTCCCGGTGTGAGTAGATGGGCAGCTATGGGGTCAAGAAATTCACCAGCTCTCCCTTACAATCCTTTCACCTCTGCACCGTCAAAGGCTATATATGCTGTTCATAAAGACTATCAAGCACAAGCTCTGGGATAATTTGAAGCAGGAGACTAATTTAGGTGTTTCCAGAAGATTCTCTCTTCAGAGCTACAGTTTGTCTGAAGAAAATGTCTTCTGAAGGGGGCCTACAGGAAGACTGGGGAGGGACTGTTTACAAGGGCATGTAGTGGTAGGATGAGGGGCAATGGTCTTAAACTAGCGGAGGGTGGGTTTAGATTGGATATCAGGAAGAAGCTGTGTACTATGAGGGTGATGAAGCACTGGAACAGGTTACCCAGAGAGGTGGTGGAGGCCCCATCCCTGGAGACATTCAGGGTCAGGCTTAATGAGGCTCTGAGCAACCTGATCTCATTAAAATGGTCCCTGCACACTGCAGGGGGGGCTGGACTAGATGACCTTTGAAGGTCCCTTCCAACCCCACATGTTCTATGATTCTGATTCATTGATTAGAGAGAATGTAGGAATACCAGCTTTCTGGATACTGCATAAAGAAGAGAAATTACTTGTTTTACTAATATCTAAAATGTGGGAATTAAAATATTTTTCATTCATAATTCCTACTGATTTTAGTAGTATTTTTTTGTTAATGTTGGATATTTAGCCCTTGTAAATATATCTGACATAATAAGAAAACAATAACTTGGCTATGTGTGTTTTAAACTACACCAGTTCTGTGTAAGATGTACAAATCTATTGCAAATTCTAGTAATTATAAATAGAGGTGATTTGGAAGATGAAAAGCTTTCTGTAAGTGCAAAGTATTAGACTAGGCTTTTTCTTCTTACTGTAAAACTTCACTAGATGTCAGTGTGGAAGGTGTTTTTACATAAATGCTATGTGATCTGTAGAGTGAGAAGTGTTAATTCCTTGAACACATGCAGAATTAGGATGGCACTACTAGAATTTGGTAGTTGGGGGGTTTCAAGACAACCAAAGCAATTTTGATGAGTGCACACTGAATTCTGAGAATTGTTTCTGTTCAGGTAGACATAAAAAAGTGAGAATTTGTTTCAGTACTTACAGAAAGTGTTGATATTTGTATTTTAAATCAGAATGACATTTAAAACCATAATTAAAATAAATTTTTAGGTTAAAAACTAGCAGACTTTTTGGTTTTGTTTTATATTATTGGTTATATTGAGTCAGCAAAAATTTAATGTCTACTTCCTTGCTGTTGGTTTGTGAAAGGTGGACTTGTTTGTATGAGGGTGACAAATATATTCTCACCAGGCTCAAGACAGTGCTTAGGCATTAACTTACACATTTAAAAAAGAAAAACAACAAACCACAAATGTATTTATATACGTTAAAGTTTGATTAAGGAAAGCATTCCTAAACTGTAAGTGTGCTTGTGTATTCTTTTAACTGTATTATGTGTTTATATGTCATTTGAAGTATCAGACTATCTCTGTTCCTACATGAGAAGGTTGGTTGATTGAGGCTTTTTGGGTTTGGTGGGTTTTTTTTTGGAAGGGGATTTTGTTGGTGGTGTCTTGAAACTTCAGTGCATTTATTGAAGCTTTAAGGTTTGGTTTCCCATGAAGTAGACTTTTCCCTTTAAAGGAATTCCTTTGTGTTTCTGAAGTGATACACCAAGCGACAGATAGTGCGTTAGCTCTTGTATGATGTCGTTGGTTTTGCTGTATTGTTAAAGTAAGCTGCTACTGGGACTAGTTTCCCAGGACCAGCCTAATTGAACAGTCAGTGAACACCTGAATACAGGTATTTCTGCCGAAGTACAGAACTAAAGAGGACACCTGCTCCAATCCTATTGTGACTCGTAGTACATCAATGAAAATATTATTATAGAAGAGGAAAACAGACTGTTTGCACGCTGGCTTCAACTGCCAAGTCATGATTTGTCTCTGGAAGTTACTTGCTTTTAACAGAAACTTAAGTGACCTTTCTGTTTTTTGGAGTTACAACAAGGAGGTTGATTCTGTCCGGAGTTAAGATATGAATAAAGGAGTGATAAGGAAAAGCTTGAACTATACATACATTAGATTTTCAGCTTTAACTTCCACAGTCGGCACATAGCCATTCAAAAGCAATCTTTTAAAAATACGATAAAAAATGTTGATTCTGCAGGAGTTGCATCCAAAAGTTGTATTCTGTCTTTGTTATTTTCAGCTATTAAGTATCTTCCATTTAGCGTTTTTTTCCCTAAATGCTGGAGTCACAAACTCACACTCTGTGTGTCCTTACATTTACCTTAAGCATGCTTTCAGTAGCACGTCCATTACGTGTCCACTTTTGAGTACAGCTTTATGTAACATTTCCTTTTTCTGAAATGATACCTTAAGGATGTTTACTTTATGTCCTGTACTTCTAAGTGGCTGTAGCAGGACAGGTATAGCATAGTAGAGAGGCTTTACAGAGGCACTTTGAGAAAATGTCTTTTATTGTTTTTAAAACAGACATCTTATTCCTCTTGCTCCTCTATCTGTAAATGTTTTGTGATGGCTGACTCAGCAAATTCTGCAACCCTTGTTCCAGGCTAAGAATCTGTGACTAGTGTTCCACATTTTGGCCTGCAGGAACAAAACGTGTTATTGCCTTACTTTTCACCCCTTTCTGTGATGACAAATAAACACATTATATTTTCTGATAGTAAATCAAGCTGAACCACTCTTGCCTTTCTTGCATAGTTTACACCATGAATCTTCAGCATGTTCTATCCAGTTTGCCTGGGAAGTCTCACACTTTTGTTTCTTGTTTGGAAGAAAGTAAAAAGGAAAATTGTGAAAAACTACACACAATACTTTGCAAGTTCCTTCCTTTGTACTACTGGGTTTCAGGGAAACCAAGATGTAGCAAAGCCCCTCAATGCCAGCTGTGAGATACTGTATTGGAGAGCTCTGCCCTTTTGACTTGAGGGTGAGAGGTGTGGTTGGGTCTATACTTGGAACTGGTTCATCTTTATGCATGCAGCAAGATTTGCTTTCCCTTGCAGGGACCTTTCAAAAAACACCAAGGGACTTGCTCTTAGTTCCAGAGTCGTAAGGTTTTCCCCTCTATTGGAATATTTTATTTTACACCAGAAGGATAGTTTTTGCAGAGTCTCACTGTAAAGTGAAATTTATGCTAGCATAATCAGAGCCAAGGTTTAAGGCACTAATTTATATTTTATAAATCAAATAAATGTGCATCTGCAAATCAAGCTGGATGTAAAAGCATACAAATAATTGGTTAAATGCTTGAATAGTTTCTTCTCAGAACTGAAAGCATAGAACCCGTCTTAGTTTTGATGACCTTATGTATGAGAAATACAGATATGCTTAAGTGCTTGTTGAAGTGTGGGATGGTTTCGTTGTTGTATTAGCCTTTAACTGAGTAATAAGAACTTGCATTTTCCATGGCATTACCATGTGAAAATGTCTGGTCCAGAGTTTAGTTTTGATCCATCTAAAAGCAAGTAGAAGATTTGGGTTTTGAGAGATCACTGGTGCATCATGTACCATAACTCTGGGAACTGCTGCTGTAATAACATTTTTATATTGCTCCTTTGGAAATGTCTACATTGATTTTTGTCAGAAGCTGGATGAAATATTTGTTAAAGTGTCCAGGTTCTATGCAGATCTTAGGAAGGAGTCAAAGGACACAAAGCCAGATTTTGCGTCTAGTTTCATCTGTCTCTCCAGTTTTCAGAAGTATTCCTATCCAAGCATATGCAGTAGCCTTACCTAAGTGTTCTTCACGTATTAAGTATTACAGATAATGTAGTTAAAGGATGTTGTGAATGCAGTTGCACAAAATGGTATGTTTTGCCTTGCCCTTCTCTGTTACTGAAGACTGTATGCCAAAGAGTTTGGCACAAGTACAACCTTTGTTGTACTTTACAACCTTTACAAGCTTTGTTCCTTTAATTCCTTAAGTAGAACGGCACTCAGCTTGGCTGTAGTTTACACTGCACTTCTGGAGTCCTGGGATTTATCCTCTCTTGTCTACAGCTTCTCACTTGGCTCATAAACCATAATTTGGAATATTTATGACACAGACTTTTGTAGAAATATATGGGAGTCTTTTCTTCTCAAGGATGATTAAAGTTGGCTAATCTACTGAAGACTGCTGATTTTCCATTTGGAGGAGTAAGGCATATGGTAAATGTTTTCAAAGAGATATTCTGTTGGGAGAGCCAGAACTGGTGATTCTGGTTTACTCTTATGTTTTAAAAAAAGAGTAGGGAGAACAGAATGAAGAATTTCATATAAACAGTCATTTTGTGGACTCTGTGTTGTGGATACTGAAGGAGAATTGTGTCCTATCTATTTATGCTGCTGTGAGCAGAAGACAGAAAAAAAGCCTAATTCATGTTCACTACATTCAAGCCATTGTGCTTCCCGATTTCTACTATAGAAGCTGAAATCTGTCTCAGTGAATACTACTTTGTGGAGGATATGGTAGGAAAGGATACTCAAGTTTTAGTAAAAATAAAAAACTAGTTTTAGGGTAGGAATATGTTCTACTACCTTCTGGAAATGCTTGCTAGAGGTAAGGTTTTGTAAGGCTGGAATAGATATCTGGTCAATACACACCAGTCTCTGGACAAAAGTGTACAACTTACTGTGCTGACTTACGTGAGAGGAGACTTAAAAACACAGTTCTCTCCTCATGACAGTGTTGTCTTCTGACAGTTTTCTTGTGTAGTAATTGAAACCTTAATTTTAGAAGATGTAATATATTCAAGACTTGGTTTGTGCTAAAACCCATGGTGACAAATAGTAAGTGGACAAATAAATAATAATGGTTATAGTTGAGAGAGAGGCTGCGTGTAAAAGTGGGCTATTTAAATTATAGATCTGGGCATGTGTGTCTTGTGGACGACTGGGGTGCTATCCTAAAAATTAAAATGTGAATCAACATGACCCTTCTCTCTGAATGCTGAACAGGAGTTACACTGCTAATCTGCTTTGTATTCCTGTGTTTCAGAAAATTGGAGAATTGCTTGGGTTGAAAGGGACCTTTAAAGGTCATCTAGTCTGACCTGCCTTAAGTGAGCAAGGACATCTTCAACTAGATCAGGTTACTTAGAGCCCAGTCCAACCTGAACTTGAATGTTTCAAAAGATGAGGCATCTACCACCACTCTGGGCAACCTGTCCCAGTGTCTCACCGCCCTCATTGTAAAAAATGTCTTCCTTGTATCTCGTCTACATCAACCCTCTTTTAATTTAAAAACATTACCCTTTGTTCTGTCGCAACAGGCCCTGCTAAAAATCTGTCCCCATCTTTTTTACAAGCTGCAATTGATAGCTTGAACAATAGGCTGACACCTTAAACAATAGGGAACATTCCATCATCCCTTTTATGGTCATGTTGATTTGCTTACCTAAGCAATTCCAAGGCCTTTTGTATTTAAATAGATAACAAGCTCAAGGAACTAGGGGTCTTGCAGTTAAGAAGTAGCTGAGACCCACAAGACAAGAATATGATAACCATATGGGTTGCCCGATACTGCACATGCCTCAGGAAAGAGTTCAACCAAAGGACATTTCAGAGCAACCCCCGAAGACCACCAAAGACCCTAAGAGGCTTAAAGTGCAAGTGTTGCAAAGGATGCAAATGTTAGTTCCAGAAAACCCGATGCATATGTGTATAGTAGGACAACATAAGCCTTGCCTGTTGCCACTTGCGGTATGCACGTGAGGTTTGAACAATCCCCCGTGCATCCAGAGCTGCCTTCTAAAACTTAAAGACAAGTCTTAGAGGATTCTTCCTGTGACTGGATTTTACAGTATCACAATAAGGTCTCTCTGGAGCCTCCTCTTCCCCTGGCTGAACAACCCCAACTGTCTCAACCTTTCCTCACAGGCGAGGTGTTCCATCCCTCTGAACATAAAAAGAGGATAGCAGTGGTGTTTTTTGGGTTCTTTTGGGAAAAAGCTATCCTTTCTAAATCCTGGAGGTAAAGTTGGTGACATTCACAAATTTCACAGTTGCTCTTTGTATTATTTGCCTCTGAACTGAAATGAACTGTGGTCACTGAGGATCAGTGCAAAATCATTAGGTAAAGAATTTTTTTAATAGCTGTGCATTTAGGTTCATAACAGTACCAGAAATACTGGTTTCACAAACAAAAATTTCCCTTTACTGAAAGGAGTGTAGAGAGGCCAACAGTTTATCATAGTGCACTGCAGGAGTGCCTGGTTTGGTAGGGGCTGCAAACACCAGCCATTCCTGCTTTGCTCTGAAGGGATGCCTCTTGTCTGCGCCCTGAGGTACATCTTTTTGCCCACCTAGAAATTCTGTCCAGGTTCTACTTGAAAACCTGAAATGTCAGTCTTAAATGAGAAGTGGCAGCCATGTTTTAGAAGATTTTTAGCTACTTACAGCTTCAAATAGCTGCTCGCTAAGATGTCTTAAGAATATTTTTGTGCTTAACCCCTATTACTTTAGCTAACTAAGAATTTTGAAGTTAAGTAAGCATAAATCTGAAGGAACAGTGGAGTGTGAGATGGGACAAGATTCTAATTTGAAAACTTTGTTTTTAAACCTTTTTTTGAGATTTGTCTGTATACCTGCCCTTCCCTTGCATTTCCAACTGATGCAATATGAAGTAAGCCTTTATAGTCCAAAATGCTCTAAGAATGTTTCATTCATTTTTGCCCCAAGTGCTACATAGGAAAAAAAAATACCCAATCCCACACCCCAGGAAAAAAATAGTAAAGCCTTGAAAAATTTATATACAGTATTGGTTTTGAAACCTTGCAGACAGCATCTGATGAAAGCTGTCTGAATACTTGCATCAAGTATTTCAGTAGTTTTTCAGTAAGAATTTATTGTGAAGTTACACCGTAAGTCCACACATCTTTGAATTCTATATTTAGAGACAAAGCTTGAATTGAAATGGATATTAAAGGAGTTCTGAGATTTTGCCTGACAAGAAGTAGCTCTTGAATGTAAAGGGATATTGTCTGCTGTTCCTTTCTGCCTCCTAAATAATAGTGCAGAGGACACTGCCAGGCTGTTACAGCATTTGGGCTTTGTCTGCTTCCCCCATTGTGTTTGCTAATAGGGATTTGTATTCATAATTTAGCTGATGATTCATTTGCCAGTACGTAACTAAACAGTTTTAGCTCATTTGGCAGTATGTGTGTTGGCACAGCAGTCATCATGGAAGCAAAATGTATGTGTTTGTGTTTGGATCTTGTGGCAGATGTGTAATAGAAAGGAGCTATGACTTTGGCATGGGAACTTTCCTGGCTCTGCCCACATGTTAAGTGTTCCCTGGTTATGAACTGTGATTGTGGCTCACATTGATGTTTATCTGCCTTTTCACAATGGAAATGGGACCGTTTTGTCTTCCTTTTTTTGTTCTGATGTTGCAAAGATAGTGCAACATGGTACAAGCACTGTGGAAACAGAACTCCATAATACACTTTTTCTCAACTGCCGTATTAGTTCTGAAAACAACTTGTAACTTGTCTGTCTCTGGCAACTGAAAAGCAGAGATTTGCAACCAAGGCTTTGGAACACGCAGAAAACTCAATTTCTGTGCAGACTCAAGTATGTTTATGTTATTCAATGTGGGTAAGTATGTAGGGAACAAAAAAATGCAAAGAAGAAATACATACTTGATCCCTTTTCTTGTGAAACTCAAAGGAAAACAACATGTTCTGTAGAGTGGATTTAAGTCTTTCATGTGCCTGTATGTTAAATATTAAGAGTTTGCAAAGATGGGTGTGCAGTTTGCCCTTGAAACAGGATTTAACTACTCTTTTTTGGTACGTTAATTTGCTGAATAAAATTCCTGCTTCTAAAGAATAAGCAGTTTCTCTTCTCATTTACAAGATAACTTTTTTTCTGAAAAATTTTAACTAGCCCCCTTCATTTCTGCACTTTGTCAATATTAATGTTACAGTATCAAAAAGTTATGAGTATGGGGGTGCTGTGTTTCAGTTTTAGCAAGTCTTCTCCCTTTGTACAGGCAGAGGAGAATGAATGCACAAGTAAGTCTGAGGACAGAAGGTCCTGGAAAGGAGGAGAAGCAACAGTAATTTCAGTGCTTGTTTCCCTTTTTCATACACATTGTAGCCATGCCAACACTACACATTAAACAAACACTCAAAGAATTGCTGAAATAAAACTTGGTAATAGGGATATTGAGCAGTCTTTGAAAGTTAAATTCTGTCTGTGGTTAATTAAGTGAAAATGCTGCTCCAACCATGTTATTTTGTGTTCCTTATTATTAAATGAAGGGAAGACATAGGAGGAAAAAAACTCTCTTGCTTTTTTACTTACTGGAGCATTTATTTTCCCTTGTCCATATGTGTATTGCTGGACCAAGCATAACAAATAGTGTTTGCATTTAGTTCTGAATACGGTGAGGTCCACGATCACTCTTATCTCTGTGAAAGAAAGCCCCAAAGCCTGTCTGGCCATCCATAGAGTTTGCATATCTGCACACCTGATGGATGGGTTCGTTGTTCTAATTAAGCATGGCTGTTGTTGGAGGTCATGTTCACAGAAGGAGAGAGGCAATCCATCTTTAATGAGGGGCAGTTCTGTGGAGGCCTTGAATGCCAAGGCAGAGATGTAGTATTTCAGTTTTTATTTGATGTAGAGGGCCAGTGCAGAGACAGTACCTTTTTATGTTATTACAAAGAAGGTGGGAGCTGTATCCTGTACAAACTTTTAGATGTTTTGGCTTAGTTCCCAGGTGTAATGAGTCTGGAGGTTGCAAATGCATGTATTTTTATGACCAGATCTCTGATCAGATAGGGAGATCAAACTTCTGGCCACGCACAGATGGTGATAGACTAGCCTGCCTGAACATCCTTAGGAACTGAGGTCTCACAGGCTGCGTATTAACTAGCAGACAGTGTCTGTAATCAAAAGGAACAGTATGTCCTAGGGAAATTCCTCATAGCAATTCCCATCAATACAGGTGATAGGTGTGTATTTTAAGTACGTCTGAGGATCAGGAGTTTGTGTTGTTTGTGGCCAAATCTGAAGGTAGATCTTCTCATTGACCAAGTCAAATTTTATATCTTGTGTTCCCTCTTTTTTCTTTTCCACACTGCTTATAGACATTTGAGGTTGGTTGTGATGAGGGTAACTGAGCCCTTTTCATTCAGATCATGAAGAAGCAAATTAAGAATAACTTTTCTTCACTGAACTAGTAATAGTTGTACTAATGTACCAGGAATGTAGAACTAAACACATTACCAGTCTCCTTACACGTCCGGTTTGTTTAACACTGATTGTATTTCAGATCTAAAAATGAGAATGTTTTCTCATGATAGATTTATTTGATATCTTACTTGATTAGCCTAAAGACCATGTCTGAATACTGCATATGTGACTGTTGTCTGTTTGAGGAGAACATAAAACGATTTCTCTCAGCATGAAGAATGCTAATTTATCTTTTTTCCCCTTTGCTCTGCCCTTAGGCCTGTGGGAGACAGTTATTACTTAGCAAAGGAGGGGATGAACATGACTTCATCGAGGCTTAGAATAAGTTAAAATGTGAAATGCATTTGCTGTGGTTCACCGACATTTCTGTTCTTAGATTTTTTTTCTTTGAACAAACTTCTCAGAAAGATGGAAGGAATCACCAGCATTGCTGGTGCAGAATCAAAACTAGGGAGAGCTGTGTGTTCACCAGAAAATTGGAAGCTTGACGCCTGCTTAGATTTTGAAAACTAGAATATATTTTATACCTATTCACTGAACACAACATTCAGGAGTAAAATATGCAATGCAATCACAATTTTTTCTTTCTTGGTCTTTCTTGTTTCACTTGTTTAAGGCTTTGTTTAGTTTGACAGTTTCCATCTAAACAATTAGATATTTAAATATCTAAGGTAATAGCAGAGCGGGGCTAGTTACAAATATGCTTCCTTTTTGATGTGAAAAGTTTGTCTGTTGACCTGTCTCTTTTCAGCCTGATTCTTATGCTGTGTTTATCATCCTGGTATCTGAACAAACAGCACATAAACTCATCTAGAGGAGAGGCAAAGGGTTTGCATATACCAATTCAGTTTATTTGAGGTTAAGTTTTCTTTACAAAAATTCTTAAATGCAAACATTTTTGCTGTACTTCTTGTTTTTCTTGCAGGTTGATCCAGCTTTGAAAGAAAAATTAAAACAGAACACTGTGACACTGGAATCTGAGTATGAGGTAAAATAAATTTGTTGCTTGGGGCTGATAACCTTGACTACCCTTGATTAACCTGGCCGCTGGTGGGTTGTATCTGTCCCTAACTAAAATTAGATCAGCCATCTGCCTTTGACTCACTGATGTCCAATAAAAACAAGGTTTTATGTAAAGAAAGCTTTTTGAACATGCAGTGTTTTTTTCTGAAAACAGCTTTACTTTGATGTCCAGGTACCAAATACAGTGGTACAAATAAATTCCACTATTTCTGTGGTCAACTTAGTCTATAAATGTAGAGTTGATGTTGGCCTTAGATGGAATGTGTATGTAGATACGTCAGCACTTCTACTGCATGAGTTTTTATGATCTTTAGACCAAATTATGGAAGAATGTACTTTATGTGCTTTCTGCTATTTCTTGCTTCTGAAACTTCTGGGTATTTTTCAGACTGTTTCTTTTCACTATTTCAGAAAATTTAATGGAGAAGTATTTCACTCTTTTAGCAACTATGCATTTTCGTAGTGTTTTAGCATTATTGCAAACAGTTTTGTGCTATCCTCCTTCTACAAAGAACAGTGTTTTATGGGGTCGGGAATAACAAGATTCGATCCCTGAGTACATATGAAAAGCTCCAATGGAAACTCAAAACATACAAATGCACTAAGTTCTGATTGCTTCTGGGATTATTGTGTCTCTCACCTTCCATAGAATATACTATACTGTAAGGCTACTCTGATATATGTGGAAGAACCACAAGCAGTAAAAAGAACCACATCTCTCTGTTTAGCTCTGTATCTAACCTCAGTCAACTGATCTGTATTCAGATATGCCTTGCTGTCTCTCCAGAAGATAAGTAAATAGTTGAAGAATAATATTTGAACAGCCATAATTGCATTATCTCTATGGATAAATCAATGGTAATAAAATACAACTGGCATAAGAACATGTTACAAACCTACTTGGGCAATGAGGCCCCTTCCTGATGGACAGAAACGACAGAAGCAATCTTCTCTTTTTCTTAATCTGAACTGCAGAGAGTTCCCAGGCCAAAATTCTTCCAAAGATAATAAAAATAGAGTACTGTTTGGAACTCTAATCTCAGTTTCTACTTTACTATGGGCACCAACTTGCAAGCACTAGGCATATTCATTTCTTGCTTCAGTGAAACTTGTGGTAGTACCAGCAGTCATGCACGTACTTCTCAGGCTCCACACTGAGTGTGTGACAATTTTAGTCCATGTTACCTCTGTATTTTTTAGTGGAAAAATCTAACCAATCACTGAGTTACAGCTGACATTTAGGAGAGTAGTTTCCTGTGGACCCCATGTGTTCGAGGCCAGGGGTTTGTTTTGTTTTTTTTTCCCCCCCGCTTCTTTATTTTTTTGCTTGTCCAAAATACAGCTCTTAGCAACATCTTCTAATTATATAGGTCACATTGGAGGATTACACTGGTGGCTGTTACTAAATATGGTATGATAAGAGATCAAGGGCAGTTAAAAAAAACAGTTGCTGTTTTGATATGTAAAGCCTTACTTTACAATATTATTAGCATTATATCTGCAGCTGTTGCTGAGGATACCAAGCCAGCTCTTTTGAAGCATGGTTGCCTGATGCATGCAAATGTCCATTGGCCCTCTCTAAGACTTTAAAAAATACTTTACTATCCTTACAGAAATGTACATATTGAATACATAGTGGTTTCTTGGAGAATGTAATAACTTGTGCTATAAGCATACACCTTTGTGGGCATATTGCAAAAGATAAAGACATTTCCAATATTTCAAACATGATGAAGCCTGCATTTTGTCTCCAGTGTGGCGGTGGTGATGAAAGAGGTTGTAATCACAGATTTAATCAATTTACTGTGAGGAAATTAGCATAAAGACTTTTTTTCACCTTCTAATTTATTGAATTATATCTTCTCAAACTGTACACAATTTACTTTCTTTCATATAGGGAATATTTCTGGCCAGGATACAAATTTTGAGGAAGAAGGAATTTGCATGTGTAATTTGTACTGTGTTTCTTGTATCTCAGACCTGTTAATAATGCCATTTATCTTGTGCCTTGGGATGTGCCAGGGGAGCAAGCTACCTTTGCATGTGTTCTCTGTTGTTTATGCATTCCTCTCACACACCTATGTGTCCTCATATGGCCAATTAGTCCTATGTGTTCCCCTTTGCCTAATTTATCATGGCTCTGTCCACTAGTGACACTGGTACTAATGTGAATGTAGTTCTGCTGCTGAGCTGGGCCTTGTAGAACACACTGTGAAAAATGTTAAGTGTTTGACCTGTGAAAAGAGCCTAGGGTATTTTATTTGAAAGCACAAAAATATTGTTGGAAAGAGAAGGATAAAACTGATTAATGTGAAAAACATTCTTGTACTGTATCGCAGTACATTCCTTTTCACTGGTTTAAATGCAATCTCAAAATAACATTCCTTATTCTACCACTTGGTTTCTGTACTTCTGTGAAAGTAGTGGTCTATTGTACACACTAAAAAATCTGACCTCAGTAATTTTCATCAGACTCCAAATTAAAGAATAGTTGTTTAGGGTTTTTCAAGCAAATAAAAACATGTTTAAGAAGAATTTATTAACATTTTACAATGGAAAAATCAGTTAAGTTTGAATCAATTGTGTGATATCCAGTTGGAACCAATGGCAGTTGAAGGCAGAGGGAAAAAATCACAATAAATAAAAAATGTGAAAGATTGCTATGGAAACAGTAAAAGAGCAGTTATAAAGCAGAGAAGATTGATAAAAGAAGCTAAGGACATCAGAGAGTTGTCTGGTAAGTAAGCTGACAAGGATATGGAGGATGGTGTAGCAAAGACTAAATGAGTAAAGTCATGAGTAACCAAGTTAGCAAAGTAGTAGCATTCAAAAAATGTATTTGTATTTATTTTAGGAAAAAAGTCCTTTGTATTCAAGTCAGAAGAGACAAGGGATGTACTTCCAAAAAAACCCCAAGATGTTATTTAATATCTTTTAGGCTTTGATGGTTTAGAACGAACTTCAAAGAAAATGCTTGGAAGACATCAGTGGCTGCTGAAAATCTTAGTCTGGGAATGATGGTTCTCTGGGAATCATCACTGGACAGGAAGAGGATATTTTTAAGTTGTCTATGGGATTTGGGACACCTGGGCAATATGGAGTACTTTTTTCAGTGATATGGAAGAAACTGTAAAATCATCACTGATGTGCAAGTGACACGGAAGTATTGAAATAGTAAAAGTACAGCGAGGCAGGGACAGAGGCTGTTTGTATTATTACTTGGTAAGCTGGGCCCATTAAATCAGCAAAGAACCTTTAGAAGTAGCCAAGGTTATTTGTTTAAAAAACTGGTAATGTAGGCCAGAGTGGACTGCATTATGTCAAGCAGCAACTCTGGAAAAGATTTAGGAGTCAGTGAATATAATTCAGATTGATCTTCTGCTGAGATGATGTGGCACAAACAGCTAATTCAGTCTTTATGAGTATGAACAGGAAAGGTGATTTTACTTCTGTGTGGTACTGATGAGCCTAGTACTGAAATATTGGTTCTACTTCTGGTGTCCGTGTTTTGAACAGGGCATTAAAAATGGGATAGATTGCAGAACAAGTTGAATATATTAACTTAGGACTTGAGAAAAAACCTGAAAAGAAATGTAAATATTTAAATCTTTTTAAAGGTATGGAAAAGAATGGCAGTTATATATAAATATCTTAATAAGAAGAAAGTGCTAGCTATTGAATAATATTTTTTTTATTGCAGCAAATATACTAAAATTAGAAGTAAGGCCTGTTACTAATAGATGGGAACATACTGGAACACAACAGCAAGAAAAGGGGTTCTCTGTCCTTCAGAGTATCAAAACTGTAAAACTTTTAAAACCTTTTGTTCAGCTGGTTGCAAGCATGGGATAAGTGAGGGAATATGCTGGTCTGCAAATAGTCTAGAGAATGATGCTTTCTTGGCTTAAAGTAAATGAATATTGAGCAGTTTTTATTCCTCATAATTTGATAAAACACAAAAGGTCAACGTTAGCTGTGGTCAAAAGTTGTGTAACTGTTTGTCCTGAGAATTGCAGCAGAAATATTGTAATTACAGTATTAAAAAGTTAATTCAGGACAGTTCAAAAAGTAAAAGCAGCTATATGGAGAGGTGGCTTGGGAGTATAACCTGTATATTTATTGTCTTAAGAGTAAAAGAAGATTTTGAGTGAGCTTTTCTAAAAATGATTCAAGCCACTTAATGCTCATTTGGCTTAACTTTTGGGATTACAGTGCCAGCAGAATAGATGAAACATTTTTTTCAGGAAGGGACAGTGTAGTAACATAGTAATTTATAATATTAAACAGATACATCCAAGTGTGTGGACATGAGAACTACTCTAGAAGGAAGGTAATTCCTGAATGCCAGTGGTTGAAATCTGCAAGTATCTTGTTGCTGCCATTATCAGTACCAGAGAATTTCTGATTTTGTTGTTGTTGTTTAACAGATTAGCATATTGAAATTATTTACTTCAGTGTCTGTGAAGGTACTAGTGGCTAAATACCTTAGCTTGTTGAGAGATGTTGGGAAAAAAAAAAATCCCTCCTTAGTGACTGTTGTGACACTAAATTAGGGTGAGATGTTCTTCTTTCCCCCTTTAATCACTCTGTCCCTTCCATGCTCTCTTCTTTGTTGGTGCATTGTCCAACCTAGCCACTAGATCCTGGCTGTCCTCCAGGTTGTGTCTGGGACGAGTAGAGTTTCTTGCATTTTAGTTTATTCACAAGTAAAATGGTCTTGAGAGTTTCTATTTCACTGTGAGTCTTCATCACTTAATGCTTTGTAAAGAAGGACAAAGTGATGTTAGCTTATCATTAATGGAAACTGCCATGGATAAAACAGGGAAAGGATTTTTGTTAAATAGTTTGTGCTAGGTGTGTTTTATTCTGGGTGGATGTCCAGTCCATAGCTTATCTATAGTTTGCTCCTGTCCTTGTTGACATCTCATCCCTGTGTGCCATAGTTCAAAATGTGATCAAAGAAACATGAGAAGGTGGAATTTGGTGATGGGTGTCGCACAGCAAGAGTTCTGGTGGAAAAACCTTGTCACAGAAAGACAGATATTGAGCCTCCAGAGGGAAGTTCACAGGGTATCGCTTTTTGCTGGTCTTATTTCTGGAATTCATATCTATTAAATAGTCCTGTAAATTCTTTCCTGGTCATGTTTATAACATAGCTCTTTGCACAGGATTTTCCTTAGCTGTGAGCTGTTTCTTTCATGTGTGTAGCTTTTGCATTTTTCTTATCCCGTAAGAAGACACTGCCTTCTCATAGATGGAAAATGAAGTGAGGCAGTTAACAGTGCAATTGGACAACAAACATGGTTGGGACACACCAGTGCCTGTTATAAATAATCTCTTCTCCTCGCCCTTTCTCCTCTCTCCAAAACAGAATCCTTTGTACCTGCTTGCAATCCCTTTTTTTTAATCCAGAGGAACCAAACAGCTCTTACCATGTTAGGGCCAACACTGCGTGTTGTCTTAGTCAAAGAAAAAGCTGGAGTAGGGAGAGTGTCGTCCACACAGCATGGCTGAATTCTTTCTTTTATTGTCCTTAGGGATGCTGCTATCTTCAACTAAGCAGTATTGGGAACATTTTCTTAGGCAGCTGACTAGGTGGAAATGTTAAACACTCCTGTCATACTAGTGGGCCCTCAGTGGGGAATTGCTAGGTCTTTGGTATGAAATATCTCTGAAATTACTTCAGTGTAGTGTATCAGAATTTAGATACATGGCTGAGGCTGTATACATTCCTCTCACTAACTGCCTCTGAAGATGATACAGCAAAACAGATGATTTTCAAGGAAGCTTTTGTCTCAGCAACCAGGCAAAGTGGCTTTTTGCAAGAATATCCTCCTGTTTGCTTTGCTTAGTTTTTTGTTGTTGTTGTTTGTTTGTTTTTTTCTTCTTGGCCCATTTGGGGAACACTATGCGGAAGATTCTGTGACTGCCAGCATACTCCCAGATGATGCCCACATGGACACGCAGGCTAAATTGGAAATACTTTAAAAGATTGTTGTACAATTCTTGCATTCTCAATTGCAATACAATTCTTTGCTTCTCAAATTATTGTTACCTATTTTTGTTTAATGCTCAAACTATACTGTTACATGTCAGTATCACAGTAGCAGGTATTGGGTCTTCTTAGCATGGTGGGATATGTTCTACCAACCATATGCCAATTTAATAATCTTTTTTTCTGTGCTACAAATTACTTTTTTGTCCCCACTTTTTTTGGAGGTTGGAAGAGACCTTAAAAATCATCTAGTTCCAACCCCCCTGCATGGGCAGAGACACCTCCCACTAGACCACATTGCTCAAAGCCCCATCCAGCCTGCCCTTGAACACTTTCAGGGATGAGGCATCCACAGCTTCCGTGGGCAACTAATTCCAGTGTCTCGCTACCATCATAGTGAATAATTTCTGCCTAAATCTACCTCTTCCAGTTTAAAGGCATTACCTCTCATCCTATCACTACATGTCCTCATAAAGAGTTCCTCCCAAGCTTTCCTGTAGGCCCCTTCAGGTACTGGAAGGTTTCCCTGGAGTCTTTTCTTCTTCAGGCTGAAAACCCCGACTCCCCTAGCCTGTCTGCCTAGGAGAGATGCTGCAGCCCTCTGGTCATCTTTGTGGCCCTCCTCTGGGCTTGCTTCAACAGGTCCATGTCATTCTTATGTTGAGGGCTCCATAATTGGACACAGTACTCCAGGTGGGGTCTCACGAGAGCAGAGCAGAGGGGAGAATTACCTCCCTTGACCTGCTGGTTACACTTCTTTTGATGCAGCCCAGGACACGGTTGGCTTTCTGGGCTGCAAGTGCACATTGCCAGCTCATGTTGAGCTTCTCATCATCCAACACCCCCAAGTCCTTTTCCTCAGGGCTGTTCTCAATCCATTCTCCTCCCAACTTGTAATTATGTTTGATATTGCCCTGACCCAGGCATACATCCTTGCATTTGGCCTTACTGATCTCAATGAGGTTGGCATGGGTCCACCTCTCAAGCCTTTCAAGGTCTGTCTGAATGGCATCCCTTCCCGCCAACCTGTCAACCACACCACACAGCTTGGCGTTGCCAACAAACTTGCTGAGGGTGCACTCAATGCCACTGTCCATGTTGCTGAGAAAGGTGTTAAACAGCACCGGTCCCAGTACTGACCCTTGAGGACCTCCACTCATCATTGGTCTCCATCTGGACATCAAGCCACTGATCACTACTCTCTGAGTGTGACCATCCAGCCAGTTCCTTATCCACCCATCAAATCCAGTCCTTTCAATTTTGAGACCAGCATGTCATGTGTCAAATGCTTTGAACAAGTTCAGGTGGATGACATTAGTTGCTCTCCCTTAGTTCACCAGTGCTGTGACCTCATTGTAAAAGGCCACCAAATTTGTCAGGCACGATTTGCCCTTAGTGAAGCCATGTTGGTTGCCACCACCCACCTCCTCATCTTCCATGTGCCTTAGCAGAGCCTTCAGGAGGATCTGCTCCATGACCTTGCTGGGCACAGAGGTGAGACTGACTGGCCTGTAGTTCAGTGGTTCTTCCTTTTTTCCCTTTTTGAAAATGGAGGTTATGTTTCCCCTTTTCCAGTCAGTGGGAACTTCACTAGACTGTCATGACTTTTCAAATATGATGGAAAGCAGTTTTGCAGTTTCATCCAGCTGTTCCCTCAAGAACTGCAGATGGATCTTGTCAGTTCCCATGGACTTGTGCACCTTCAGGTTCTTTAGATGGTCTTGAACCTGCTCTTTTCCTATAGTGGGTGGATCTTCCTTGTCCTAGTCCCTGCCTTTGCCTTCTGCAACTTGGGTGGTGTGGCCAGAGCCCTTGCTGGTGAAGACTGAGGCAAAAACGTCGTTGAGTACCTCAGCCTTCTCCATATCCTGCATGACCAGATCTCCTATTTCCTTCTGGAGAGGACTCACATTTCTCCTAGACTTCCTTTTATCACTGACATACCTGTAGAAACTTTTCTTGTTGCCCTTGATGTCCCTGGCCAGATTTAATTATTTTAGGGCTTTAGCTTTCCTAACTTGATCCCTGGCTGCTCAGACAACTTCTTTGTACTCCTCCCAGGCTACCTGTTCTTGCTTCCACCCTCTGTAGAATTTCTGTTTACATCTAAGTGTTTCTAGGAGGTCCTTGTTCATCCATGCAGGTCTCCTGGCATTCTTGTCTGCCTTCCACTTTGTTGGGATGCATCGCTCCTGGGTGTAGAGGAGGAGATCCTTGAATATTGGCCAGCTTTCTTGTGCTCCTCTCCCCTCGAGGGCTTTATCCCATGGTACCCTACCAAGCAAATCCCTGAAGAGGTGAAAGTCTACTCTCCTGAAGTCCCAGGGTAGTGAGGTTGCTGCTCAGCCTCCTTGTTGCCCACAAAATGGCTGCCCTTAAGCTTCACATTGTCCACCAGCCTGTCCTTGATGGTGAGAACAAGGTCCAGCATAGCACCTTTTCTTATTGGTTCCTCTACCGCTTGGCGAAGGAAATTGTCATCAATGCATTGCAGAAACCTCCTAGATTGCTTTGTGACTTGCTGTGTTGTCCCTCCAACAGATATCAAGGTGGTTGAAATCCATCCATTCCCATGCTCCAGTTGTAGGATTCATCCCACCACATCTCAGTGATGTACAAATACTGTAGAAACATGCTCTGCAGTAGCAAGTTACTGTCAGAGAGTGGGTCACTGCCCTAAGAGGCTTACTGATCAAACAGAAAATTGAGATGTGAGACGATAGTGGAGTCAGACTGTGCAAATTTTCAAATTTTTAAAAATTGAATTGAAAAGTTCCCTATTTCAACCCGTGACTTCATCACACATCTGATATGACTTAAGTTTCCCCCAGGTATAGCTGGGAGACATCACTGGGCAGTTCACAGGCTGAGGGAGATGCTGTTAGCAATTCAGTATGCGATACTCCATCTTGTTCCTGACATCTTCCTAGCAAGTCATTGGACAGGCAGTGTCCTGCTGTGCTATCTTACAGCTCTAACATGAAAATAAAGAGTCTTTAAGCACAGTGCAGTTCAAAACCAAAATATCCTCCCATCATAGAAAGACCCCAGACCTTACCTTCTAAAACTTCCTTTTCATTCTTGTAAAAATTTAGATAGATGCCTTGATCCTTCTCAGATACAAGTCTTTCTGATTTAATTTTGAAGACCTGTTCATGCAGGCTTGAGAGGTGGGCCCATGCCAACCTCATTAAGTTCAACAAGGCCAAGTGCAAGGTCCTGCACCTGGGTTGGGGCAACCCCAAGCAAAAATACAGGTTGGGCAGAGAATGGATTGAGAACAGTCTTGAGGAGAAGGACCTGGGGGTGTTGGTCAATTAAAAGCTCAACATGAGTCAGCAATGTGCACCCACAGCCCAGAAATCCAGCCCCATCCTGGGCTGCATCAAAAGAAGTGCTGCCAGGAGGTCAAGGGAGGTGATCCTGCCCCTCTACTCTGCACTCGTGAGACCCCACCTGGAGTACTGTGTCCAGTTCTGAAGCCCTCAACACAGGAAGGAAGGACATAGAACTCTTGGAGCAAGTCCATAGGAGGGCCACAAAGACAATCCAAGGGCTGGAGCACCTCTCCTGTGAAGACAGGCTGACAGAGTTGGAGCTGTTCAGCCTGGAGAATAGGAGGCTCAAGGAGCCTTATAGCACCTTCCAGTATCTGAAGGGGTCTACAGGAAAGCTGGGGAGGGACTTTGTACCAGGGTGTGTAGTGATAGGATGAGGAGTAATGGCTTTAAACTGGAAGAGGGGAGATTTAGGTTAGATGTTAGAAGGAAATTCCTTCCTGTTAGGGTGGTGAGGCATGGGCACAGGTTGTCCAGGGAGGTTGTGGAAGCCTCCTCCCTGGAGGTGTTCAAGACCAGGTTGCACAGGGCTTTGTGCAGCCTGGTCTAGTGGAAGGTGTCCCTGCCCTTGCAGGGGGGTTGGAACTAGATGATCTTCTAGGTCCCTTCCAACCTTAACCATTCTATGATTCTGTGATCCAAGTGTAGTGTGATAGTTGTTTAGATTTATCAGCAAGTTATTTGTTTACTGTCCAGTCAGCAGCATTGCTGAAGAGTAGCTTGACTGTAATTGGTAATATAGCAGGGGCCTAACGCCCGTATTACGAGCCTCATCAAATAGGTGGCGAATGTTGGCCTCAGAGAAGTAACAGGTTGGGTTTTTTTCCTATGAGAAATTTACCCAACAGCACAAATCAAACAGTAGCCATTGATGCCTCTGATAAAACTATGTTTGAAAGTATTGAAGTTTCTCTGTTAACATTTAGCCAAAACCATAGTTTCTACACAGAGAAAAGCATTCAGTTTCTGCATATAAATCAAGAAGCAAGTTCTGGAAGAGCAATGAGTGGAAAAGGAGCAGGGAAGTGTAGATAAGAAACAAAAGCTCTGAAAATACACTAACTGTGTGAATGTTACCTGAACCTAACCGAGGCCAGGATAGAGGCAGCAGTATGGGAGAGATTTAACTCACCAATTCAGAAGGATCGACTACTCAATAAGGTTGATTGCTGATTTGAAGGAGCATGTTTACGTTAAGGTAGTTATTTAATAGCCTGGGGTTAAGTTTAATTTGACATTATTGTCTTAAACCTTCTCTAGTTGTTTCTTTTCTTTAGCCTACACACTGCAGTTAGTAGTTTCATAGTGGCAACTGATCATTTCTCATCATGGTAATCTCTTAGCCCTTTCTTGTGATATTGATCACAGCTTTTTCCTCTCACGTAAGAAATCTGTAAAATGTAATTTTTCAGATCTCTTCAGAAGGAAAAACACCATGTGTCACTCATGGGTCTAATATATTTTGATCCTCATACACCTCTTTTTCTTTTTTTTTATTAGAGTATCTTTTTATTATTATTAGAAGGACATAGTGTGCCAAATTTTATATATATAAAGTGAAAAAATTGTCCATGCTTGCAAGTATTCATAGTGCTAGCAAGATGTTTGAAATAAACCACCTCTGTGGTGTCAGGAGGCTTTTGTGGCTCCAGACATGGACATGCTGTGGAAATCCTTATGCTCTTCCTACCAGCACAGAACTGCCATTGCTCTTACTATGCTGCTGTACTGCAAAAGATCACATTATATACTTGAAAAAGAGCCTGCAGACATCCCAAAAGGCTCTCCATGGCTCCTTCTCTTTTAGAAGATTCTGATGCAGTAACTAGGACATACCTTTACAAAGTTTAATATAATATGTAGTTGGCAGGATCAAGCACTCAGAGTTGGGAAATTCCTTGGTCCTATTAACTTGGCTCCCAAGTTGTAAATTTAGTGATAAACCTTAGTAAGCAGTATTTCTCTTTCTGGGGCACATTAACCATAGCTTGATAAAACTTCCATATACAAGGGAAATGAAAACTATCCTAAATGTTCTTAATTGAAAGTGGAATTTGCTGAATTTTGGATGTTTGATGTTGAAGACGTACTGTTGCGCTCATGCTGTTCTTAATATATTGGATGTTTCAGAGTTTCATTTTTGCTCAAGAAAGAAGATAAGCTGAAAGTAAATGACCCGTGCATGAGTTCTCTTGACTTTACCCATAGAGCTTGTGAATCCTTTGGAATGAGAAGTCCATCTTGAGTGATCTGCAGATGCAATTCATAAATGGCACTGGGTTATCCTCTGAGATAAAAAGTGGTTTTTAAAACCTTAATTTTAAGATGAGAAACTGCAAACCCTAGTTCCTAGATGGAAATCTACCTAATGTTATTTTCTGTTATTTTAAAAATTCAAGGCTGTGTAACCACGTAGTTTTAACTGTGTGCTATAATTGGTTTACTGAGTAATTTGTATCACTAAAGCATCTTCACATAAAGCTATGAGAGCACTCTGCAAACATTAATGGAAGTCTGTGACACATCTGAGATGGAGGCAAGTCCTGTTCTTATTCTTTAAATATGGAATATTATGCACAGACAAATTGGTGGTGCTGTTCCTTACACATATTTTACAATGTAGCCACCTAACCATGCTTCAGTTCTCTCCACTCAATGATTCCTTCATTTGTGCCACTCTGAGTGTTTGTGTAGTCTTATGCTTAAAGAGGATTAATTAATAAACAGTATGAATTTGTTTTCCTTATCTGTTTCATTTTTTTATGATTGGAGCACAACCCCACCTAGTGCTGAATGTTTTTGGCCTACATCTGTTGTAAGAATTTTCATGTCAGTGACCAAGCAAAAAGGTTAGGTTTTATTTAGTTGTGTGTGAGGTAGTGTCATGGTTTAACTCCGGCCGTCAGCTAAGCCCCACACAGCTGCTCGCTCACTCCTCTCCAGTAGGATGGGGGAGAGAATCAGAAGGGTAAAAGTGAGAAAACTCGTGGGTTTAGGTAAAGGCAGTTTAAAAGGTAAAGCATGTGCAAGCAAAGGCAAACACGGAATTCGTTCACTGCTTCCTATCAGCAGGTGGGTGTTCAGCCACCTCCAGGAGAGCAGGGCTTCATCATGCGTAATGGTTACTTGGGAAGGCAAACACCATCACTCGGAACATCTCCCCTTTCTCCTTCTTTCCCCAGCTTTTATTGCCAAACATGACATCACATGGTATGGAATATCCCTTTGGTCAGTTGGGGTCAGCTGTCCTTGCTCTGTCCCCTCCCAGCTTCTTATGCACCCCTAGCCTGCTCGCTGGTGAGGTGATGCGAGAAACAGAAAAGGCCTTGATTCTGTGTCAGTACTGCTCAGCAATAACAAAAGGCATCCCTGTATTATCAAAACTGTTTTCAGCATAAATTCAAAACACAGCTGCATCCTAGCTACCATGAAGAAAATTAACTCTATTCTAGCCAAACCCAGCACTATGTGAAAATGGCTATACAGGAGGAAAGCATTGCAGAACATATTTTCAGGTCCCCCTTTCACCAGTGATTCCCTTTATGCTCACATGCAACAGGAGTCCTCTATTCTTTGAACACTTGATAGCATCAGTTAGAAAACTGGATTGTCTAATCATGCTGCCTTCTGATGACTGAACAGATACCTGCCCCATAAACTACTCATTTTCGTAGATACTGTCATGTGCCAGTAAGGAAGGTGCGTTGTTCCTGAATGGCAGCAAGGTGTCAAACACAATTGTTAAACATGACACAAAATGTTAATGATGTCTATAATACGATGAGAATAAAAAAACAAGAATGCAGTCTCTCTATGTGTTCATTAGAATCTTTAGTTCTTTCTATCTTAATTGACAGAAATTAACTCTGTCAATAGATTTAATCTGTTCTGTAATTTCAGGCAATGCCATTTACTGTACATAACCCTTTGTTGTTTCATTCTGTCAGTGGATCACGGTTTGTTTTCCAGGTATCTTTATGCTTTCTGTTGGAAACTGCCAAAATACTTTCTTGTACTGGTTTGTTTAGTTTGTATAGTTTTGAAATATTTCTGGTTTTGGACAAACCTCCTGTCTGAAAAGCCTTTGTGAAATTTCAAAGCTAGATTAATACAAACTTTTGGTAAAGATCTCCAGTATGCATGTCTCTTTTGATAGATTTCTTTATGTAGCCTATCTTTAGAGACTATGAGTTTTGTTATATATATTTTAAATGTTGATTCTTGTTCAGATTTTGGGAGCTGAGCACCTCTGGGAATAGTTTAGATCCTCACAGCTGTACGGTACCTTTGTGTTTAATAAAACCAGCATGCTTCACTTCTGTTAAAGCACAAGGTTATTTTCAGTTTAGTTTCCTTGAAGCTTCCATTAGAATCAGATGTTAAATTCTGAATTTGCAGTCAGAGTGGATAGTCTCTGCTGCCTGGGATGATGGGTACCGTCCCTCCTCTCTCCTTCCGTGTCAGCTCATATCCCTTCCAGCTGAAATGAAGTACCAGATAATCGTAAGATGCATAAAATAGTGAAGACAATTCTTCAGAAAGATCTATGCCAACTCTACTGTATAAAAAATGAAGTTGCTCCTGCCATGTGAAAGTCTGCTATGTTTGTGCATTTGTTCTCATATATCTTCTGTTGAATGTTGCCTAATTCCTTTTGATATCTGACTAACCTCATTGCAACTTCCTCAACTGTAGAAGTAGTAGAAAACCTTTACATAACATGAACTAATAGCAGCAGGTCTGTTCTGTTGTAGCTGTTGGATTATTGTGTGACTATTATTCAAGCCCCTCAGTATTTGCCATTTGTTTGGATCATGGATGGCAGGCAAATTAGACCAAAGGCTCAGGGCAGGCTTAAGTATTTTCTGGTGTATTTTTACAGCATTTGCTGAGTTGAGGCCCCTATCACAAATCAGAGATGTAAATCCCACAGCAGTACATATTATTACCAGTATGTGGTATTGCCCTGTTTCGTAGCGTGTGGAACAGCACTGGTTGTGACAGTGGTGCAGACCTTCTCCTCAGTCTCCTGTTGGCAGAGCCCCATCATGTCCAATGTCCCAGACATGTACTGCAGGCTGGTATGTGATACACTGTGGTCTGTGTTTGCTGCGAAGAGACTTTTATGCCTCTGCCAGTAGGATTGTGAAGATGTTTGTCTTCCTCAGTGGCAGCAGTTGGTAGGTGAGGTCAGGAGAGTGACTGTTCTTTTTGTGTGCCTTTAGGGCTAGGTAAATGCTGCAGTTGGTACTTCCAGGTGGGTATGGCAGAAATAGGCAGGGAGGTAATTAAAGTATCGATAGTTTTAAAGTATCTGACAGTTTGGCCAGTTAGGATATCTCATGTATGACTTAGTGAGACTATCTGTGATGATTGGGTGCCACTAGAAACTAGGCATCTGAAAGCATTGCATACCTCTCTCAAGTTAAAAGCACATGGATTGAAGGGATCACACTGTTACTGTCTCTCTTTGTGCTAGGTAATTAATCTTTCCCAGAATGCTTTGTATCTGCGCTGACAGGATGCTTCAGGTCACTAATTACTAATCTTCTGTTTAAGCTTTACCAATGCTTATGACTTCTTCTACTTCAGTACTTGGCAGGTTTGCAATTGAAGAACAGATCTGGAGAGAGAAAAAAGAAAAAGTGAACAGAAGGTATCTTATGCTGTGTTCAGATGCTTCCTATCCTACATGTCACTTATCTACTGATAAACAGGTGCACTAATGCCCACCCCAGTAATTCATGTAGCTATATGGATAACTCCCAAATTTTTTTCCTTGTTGTTTAACTTCTTTTACAGGATAGACTGAAGTTCATCAACCCCATAGGGATAGTGAGTGTTTTGTGCAAAAGGAAAACAAGTTAGAATAATTGGTACTTTAAAACATGGGCTGTCAAAGTGACACTTATTTTTGCTGTTTATCTGCAGAAGCTGGAAAAGTCTGACTTGGATAACTGGGAGAACATCAGAGGACCCCGTCTGTGGGAAGATTCCAGGACTGTGCAGAAGCAACAGCGGGAGGCTCTGCATCTCAGGAAGGAGTGACTGAGCAATCCTACTAATCCTACTTTGGTGCCTCTGAAAAAAAAAAAAAAAAAAAAGTCTCAAGGAGGACTGTCTCATTTTTTAATCCAGTGTCAGGAACAGACATGAGAGGTGGGGATTGCGCTGAGCAATTCATGCCAGTGTGTATATAAGTAACTGTGAGATCAAGCCAAAAGACATCGTATTATATGAAGCTCTTTGCATCCACTTGCACAGCGTTTCACAGGCTGTATATATGAATTTTCAGTTAAAAAAAATGGCTGACTATTCTACTGAGAATTGTTTTTTAATCCCTATCATTCAGAACTGAGAGGCTTCAGCAAGAGAGAACATTTCAGGGGTCACTTGTCAGTACCAGAAATTGTCATCCTAATGAGAACAACAGTGCTGTCCTCTAGATGTGTGTAACCAGATACACACATGCTGCTTCAGGGAGTCCCTGCATGGCCAGACACTTAAGCTTGGCAGGGACTCCTCAGGCATATGAGCTGTTTGAAACAGTGATTCCTTTTTGGCTAAATAATATTTTGTGTTTCATTTCCAGGAGCTTGACCAAACAGAGGCAAGTACAGAGTGTCAGCTAGTAAGTGGTCAAATAACATTGTTTAGCTGTGGTTAGATTTTTGTGATTAGTTTATGAATACCTTCATGCAGGAAGCTACCTACCTTTGCACTGGAACTTCTCAGTTTAAGTTGGAAGAATTCTTCCTCACTCAGAACTATGCTGCTTCTTTGTGAGCAAGTACTGTAGCAGAATCTTCTTGAACCACCATATAGTGGCAAAACTCATCCTACATCTATATTACATGTATATTTGTGCATGCGCACAGACAGTTTTTATCTTAAGATGAAGTCTTCTTCATTGCTTGTCTTTTTATATTAAGCTTTGTGTGCTAAATGTTTGCTGTTAGAGGAAACATGCTAACATCCAGGACCCTCCTGCTGATACAGTTCAACAAAGAAGCATCTAGTCAATTTTCCAGATGAAATTAAGCTTTTGATAAGGTGTTAGAGCAGACTTGTAAAACTCTTCAGCAGAAGAATGGAGTAGCAGAGCACATATTAACAGTAGATTCTCATCTCAGAGCATTCAGTGACACCTATATGTAAATCCTTTGGAACTATCTTTGAAAGAAGTGTGGTCTTATTCCTGTCTGCAATGCAAGTAAAATGCAATTCAAATGTCCCTTTGTCCACTTTATTTAGGGTAGCTTCCTTGACCTCACATTTCCTCAGCACTTAATTTCTTCAGTCTCTCAGTGATGAGGTCCTGTCTTTCCCTTAGGAAGAAGAATCAACATAGATTTTTAGAGAGTTGAATTTAGAAAGCAATTTATAAAGCATTGCATTAAATATCATATTCATGTTTTGTGCATGTTTTCTTCTGTTAGAGTTGCAAAGACCATCAGAAATTGTTGCATGTTATCTGGAACAAGGTTAGAGCTGTGTTTGTGTGTTTCCCTCCTCCATATCGTATGTATATTTGGTTCTAAATAAATGTACTAACAAATTAAACCAACCAGAAGATAAACAAGAGGAGCAATACTAGAGTGAGGAAATCACAAATGCCATAGGGAAACAACTGAAATACGAGAATATGGAGGCATTGAGCTGTGCTAGACCTAGACAAGATGGAAACGGGTTTAATTGTTGTATCTTTAGTTTTACTTAAAAGATTCAAAAAAATATTCTTAGGCAAATAAGATATAAAATAGGAAAAATAAGGAGTCATTAAAACTGCATACCTTTCTAAGCAGTTTTTAAACTCTTAAATTCAAATTTTGTTGCAGTTCCACTGACATCAGCAAGATTGATTGCTCAAAGGACATCATTGCATTGACTACACTGACAGTATTCTCTGAGTTAGGGCTCCTGCAGCATCACTGCTACTGATACAGGATTAGCTGGACTACTGGAAACGTTTCTTGATGTTTCCCAGTATACATCCATCTTCTGTGGACTCTGCAAATTCACTGTGTCTTTTCCAGAGGATACAAATCTTCCTTCTCCCAGCTTTGATTGATGGAGAGGGGAAGTTGCCATTGCTTTGCATATGGAGAGGCATCATCAGGTCCCAGTCTGAAATAAACACATGGCTTTCTAGGAACAGCATGTGTAGGAAAAGCTACTCCTTCCTTCAGGGGAAGAAGCAAAGATATGACTCTTTCATGAAGCCCTTAGTCGTAACAGTTTTCTTGATGAAGAAAAGACTCACAGAAATATCCTGTGTATTTACAGTAATTTGATATCCCGCAAAGACTATTTTGGGAATGGTCATCTTATTTCAGCAGGTCTGGAATGCAGTTGTAATTACTTCTACGGAGAACACTTTTAATGTCATAACTTAGGACCCAGTTTTAGCTGGTTGCATGCTGGTTGTGGGGTCCCTATCCCCACCCTTCCCTTTTTCATAGGCACTAAATTACCTGTAGTTTCTTAGGGTATATTTGTAACTACCTTTGAAGTGGCATCTCTGGAAAGTGATGGATTAGCATTAGCATCTCTGAGAAACACTGACATGCAGTTGGAAAACTTTCCAACTTCCCCTTCTCTTCAACTTCCCCTCTAAGAGACAGCCTATATCTATTGACAGACCACCAAAAAAAATTCCCACTTTTTTTTGTTAATGTTGTTGACTAATTTATGGATTTAAAAAAAAAAAACCCAAACAAAACCCATACAATACCTTCTGGCAGGTACAGAAGCTGTACTTTTCATAAAATAGGGCGAGCTATTTCAGCAATTTCTGTTTATTGCTGTGCACTTGGACAATGGCTTCATGTTTTATGCTGTGCTTTTCCTAGCCAGTGAATTGGAAATAATGCTTATGAAAGGCATGTTGAGAGTCAATTAAAGTCTCTTAAGTTGTTATGCATCCTAAAGTAGAAGGCACTCCAGAAAGGTGGAGAATTATAGTTCACAACACTAGCAAGAGAGACAAAATTCAGTTGGTTCAGGACTCATGCTTATTTTGTCTGCTTCTTTGAACTGTCCTTTTGAAAGCCGTGTCACAGCACTTACGGTTATCTCTAAGGCACCTGGGGACACACCTTGTTGAATTCCTGAATAAGTTATTGTAAACATCTGTGGCTGGGGGGTGGGGGTCAGAGGTAATTAAATGCAGTTGTCAGTCTGAGGCACTGATTGACATATTTGCATCCACTTTGCTTACTGGCATATAAAGGGCTGAGGGGAATGAAAACAAGGCTTTGGTTAGAGGTGTGAAGTATGGGTAAATGGGTAAAAAGAACACTGAAGAAGTGTTGCTGAAGTTAGAATTAAAAGAAGGCAGCCTGGCTAGGTGTCTGAGGGTAAGTGGACTGAAAAATCAGTTTCAAAAATCTCTGTTGTGACAGTAAAGGAGAAAGTGTTTATCTCTCAGGGAAACTGTGGCAAGGTTGGTCTCTGAGATCTTCCATAGCAAGAAAAGCAGTAGGACATAGAAGTGGAGGGAATCTGGGACATCTGTCTCCAGGAGTAGAGAGAGCTTAGTGTAGCATCAGTGGGTATCCAGCTGGTTGGTTCCAGCAGCAGCTATCTGCAGCCAGCCCAAAAAGCTAGCCAGACCTTTCTGAGATCATCCCTGTGGATCCTGCTAATTTAGTGTGTTTCTCCTATAGCACTTTGAATTTGCAGACCCATGGATGACCCAAAAGAGAAAATGCTCAATATCTTAGTTCAGCTGTAACACAGATGGAGAGGCTTAGCAAAAGCTTTAGCTACTGTAATCCAAAAAAAGGCTTAAAACTTGGCTCAGTAGCATAGAAGTTGAGTTTCAGAGTTCCTAAATGCATCTGAATGAGCAGCTGGATGTTAAAAACTTTTAGAATCAAGATGCAGAGAACAATCTTGACGGTGATCTTCCAAGGTCTTGAAAATGTCTCCAGCTACCAAAAAAAAGGTAGGTTATGGAACAGTAAGGGTTGAGTGGTAAGAGTTTTAGACCAGATTATAGAATGCAGAAACTTCTGAATAGCAACATAAACACACCCCATCATCACATGGCAACCCAGCTGATCCCCAAAAGCAGAGAGAAATCCATTTCTTCATAGAGGAGCAGCAGCTTGGAGTGATTTAAAGGTCACTGTTCATTGGATGCTTTACATGGATAGTTTTTTGTTTAACTATATGTGCATGTGTACAGGTGGAACTTAAAACAGTAGGTTTCACCTTCTGAAATAACTACACAGACCCTTGTATTTCTGATGATCTTGCATTTGCTCTGAATTGCTGTGTTTGAATTTCCAGCACAAGTCCAGGGCAGGTTTCATTTTTATATCTTCTATTTTCCAGAGGCTTTTCTTTCTACAAGAAAAGGGAAAGCTTAATATTATCCTTTTCTACTAACTACTTCACGTCCACTGGAAAAAAATAAGGATAAAGGAACAAGACAAAAGAAGGGAATGATCTGAAGTCTTATGGAAAGTAGAATAACTGTTTTTACATGAAGATGATAATGGAATTTTCCAGTAACTTTTATGGATAGAAAGACTGCTTTTTGTCAGTGTTTTCAGTAGAAAACCTCTTTTTACCCTTCGGTGGACTAAGGTTCACAAAAAAGTTTCCACTCTATTTTAGACTAGCTAACTAGAAGGTTTTAATCAAAGGAAGGTAATGGGCCACTGTTAGGCCTTCTTTTCCTACAAGGACTTGCAGCCAGACTCAGCCAAGGCACAAACAGTCTCTAGACTTAGAAACAAAAACTCCATGCAGAGGTTTTTCTTAAACTTTTCCCCAGCCCAGGAGGTGAAAGCAGTCTGTCAAACCACTGGAATCAGGCTGACCATATTTTCTTGTTCAACATGTGCTTTAACTGGATGTTTAACTGTCTTAACACAGACAAGCAATTAAAGTTTCACCCTGACCATCTCCATACAGCTTGGGAGTGTGTTAAAATTAAATTGAACCAAAGCAGCAGCTGGAAGTGCTGCAAGAAAGGACATGTAAAATACAGTTACACATTGCAAATGTGAAAAGTAGTATATTTGTCATAGTCATAGGTCCTTTGAGAAAGAAAAAAAATACCCAAAAACCATAAATAATGGAGCACTGTGTCTGTAAAAGTGCCTCTATAAAAGAAATGTGTGCATTTTCACCCAGCCTATTTGGAGTCTGGCCGGATGTGCTTCAGCTGATGGAAAAAATGACCACACTTAGCACGTCAGTTTCAAGGTACTTGATGAGATCCTTGATATTCAATACCAGCTCCATTGTGCATGTTCAGTACCAAATCCATTATGGCATCAACCTCAGGAAGGCCCAGTGGTTCCCAGAAATATGGCTTAATCCCAGGCAGGATCAGGGGTAAGCCCATCTCTCTGCCCTACACGTCCATTCTCCTTTTTCTCTCCTGTATTTCAGTGTTCTTCCTAAAAAGTAAAAGCTCAGTCTCTGAGCTGCTCTTTTCTAATGGAGCTGGCTGTAAAATGTCACCCTCTTTTTTTTTTTAAGTTCCATTGTCTACCAAGAATCGAAGAATAGCAGTTTCTAAATTAATATGAAGATGCCCTGTATGCTCAGAAATACAGACCCAGTATTATATCCCCTTAAGTATGGCACCCAGCATACTCTAGGTCTCTTTTTATCTTTAGATACACAATGCTGTGCTCTCTATTTTATGTACAAAGGAAATTAAATGTACTTTTTTATTTAAAAGATGAGATCTTCATCCATCACTAGCTGTCAGTTCCTAATAATGTTTCCCAGAGAAGTGTTATCTGTGATTTAGTGGCTTTAGTGGACTATCTTTTGTTGAGCAGAGGACAGCAGAATAAAATTTCAGCTTAATATAGCTCTTTTCATACTCCCTCTGAATAAACAGAGAAGAGGAGAGCAAGAGCAAAGAATCTTGGTTTCCAGACTCAAGTTCCTTCTGTTTTGCAATAGATAGAGCATTTTAAGAAATGAAGGAAAATGAAAGTTAAAAAAAAAGGAAATAAGAGAAAAGAAGAAATGTGGAAAGAAAGAAGCTTAGGGACAAAAATAGTAATATAAACAGTGTGTTCTGTCTGACTGGTCCCTCTGGACGGAGTAGAAAGGAAAATTGTTTCTGTCTCAGGAAAAACTTTTTAGCTCAGAAAATACTTGTCTCAAGTCAGAATGAAAAATCAAGCATAATATTTTTCAAGCTAGTGGTTTTAGAAATACCTTTACTTGCGTGAACTAAAATGTTTTGTTTTGCGTTTCATGCTTGTTTTCATTCTTAATTCTTTTTCTTCAGGAAGCTTAACTCTGGAAATGAAAAACCACCACTGATCTTAAAAGTGCATTTTTCACTTAAAAGACTGTCAGCACAAAATCTTTCAAGTTTCCAAAACTTTTTATGGAAAGTGTTCTCAATAAGAGTGAAGATCTCTAAAAATAGATTCTGCTCAATGAACAGGTTGCAAAATGTCAATCAAGCAGATGAAAAGAAAAAAAGGTATTGTAAAAGATCTTTTATCATCTGTGCCAGTCAGTTCCTTAGTCAGTTGGTGAACACTGATCCTGCTCACTGATGAGTGTGTAATTGCACCCCTCCGTGGCTGTGCATGCCAGTGTTCTCCCCACCAGATGTGCACACCTGCATTTGGAAAGTCAGGTGCTTGCAATTTAACAGGGGATTTTGCTACTCAGTAACTTGTAAGGAAAGACCTCCACGCCCCTTACTGCATCCCATAGTCTCTTGTCCCCAATAATGACAATGTTACTTTTGCATAAACTGATGAAGTTGCCTCTAAAAATGAATCCCTCTTTCTCCTTGCTTTCACTAATGCTAAAACCTTAATTTAGTTCTGTTTAGTTTATATTAAGTAATGTCATTTTGTGTTAGATATTCAAACAGCATGCTCATGTGTTTTAACATAATAAGAAACCCAGCATTTTTCCCAGTTTAGAAAAAAGCATTGCCTCTGTCTAGGTGCTAGATCCAAGGTTTCCATCATTTTAAGTTACTTGTCTAGCAACAAATTGGCAATCAAAGATGGAAAGACTCCAGTCCTATTCAAGTTCATATATATATTTGAAGTGACTGTAATCCATCCAATTTTAGAGTCATGTCTTATCCTTGTTCATCTGTCCTCCCCATGGCAGATGCTTTTTTGCCTTGCAAACATCCTGACTAGGTTGTAGATGAGATTAAAGTTAAATGCATATTTTGAGTACGAAAGTCTGAAATTGCATGTTTCTTGTAATGGGGCCTTTTGGTCTCTGTGGCTTCCTGTGAAGTGCAAACATCCTTACTGGCTGTGCTGGGATAATAGAGAGCAAAATTGTATGTTTTATTTTTATCATCCTTTAAATCAAAATTAACTTGAATGCAGTTTGATCCAATTTTTTTAAGTTCACCCTAACCCTGATACGAGGCTTTTTTGGAAGGTTTAAAGGTGAATTATAATACTCTTTTGCAACCTGACATAGAGAAGTCATTGCAGAGGAACAGATGGGAATTCACAGTATGTTTCACTTTAGCTAAAGAACCCTGTATTTTAAATAATCAGAAATTTATATGTTTTAAATCACAGAATCAGAATGGTTTGGGTTGAAAGGGACCTTAAAGATCATCTAGTTCCAACCTCCCTGCCATGGGCAGGGACATCTCCCACTAGACCACAATGCTCAAAGCCACATCCAACCTGGTCTTCAACACTTCCAGGGTGGGGACAGCCACAGCTTCTCTGGGCAACCTCTGCTGGTGTCGTACCACCCTGACACTAAAGAATTTCTTTCTGAGATCAAATTTAAATCTACCTTCTTTCAGTTTGAAACCATTACTTCTCGTCCTATCACTACAAGCCCTTGTAAAAAGTCCCTCCCCAGCTTTACTGTAGGCCCCTTCATGTACTGGAAAGTTTCCCCAGAGCCTTCTCTTCTCCGAGCTGAACAACCCCATCTCTCTCAGCCTATCAGCATAGGAGAGGTGCTCCAGCCCTCTAGTCATCTTTGTGGCCCCACTCTGGGCTTGCTTCAACAGCTCCATATACTTCCTATGCTGGGGCCTCCAGACCTGGACACAGTACTCCAGGTGGGGTTTCACGAGAGCAGAGCAGAGGGGAGGATCACCTCCCTTGACCTGCTGGTCACACTTCTTTTGATGCAGCCCAGGACACGGTTGGCTTTCTGGGCTGCAAGTGCACGTGTTGAGCTTCTCATCATTCAACACCCCCAAGTCCTTCTCCTCAGAGCTGCTCTCAATCCAATACTTGTTTGAATGACAATTTCAGTGTCTCTTCCATGACCAGCATAGAACATCTCCTTTTTTGTTAACTGACTGAGTTTTCTGACTAATCCAAGTTATTCAGACTTTGCAAGAAAAAGCTGGATGTGGGAACCTGTACTTTCTATGGAGAGACCCAGTTGGCTGGTCAGTGATTTTGAGTATGAATAGGAGGAGGATACTTTTATCTCTTATCTTTCATCTATTCAAGAAGATTTTTTACGCCTGTAATGAATTATTCACAATGGAAATAAAAAATTGAGCAGTCTTTGTCCCTTGAAGCTACACAGGGCTGTGCAATGTTATCTGACAGATCCATTTATCTAACACATACTGAATGTGATCCTAAAAGGGCAGATATAATTTTCTGGTGAAGCCAGATTTGCACATTACTGTCTTAGATTAGCCTTGATAGTATCCTCTGTGTGTATCGTGTCAGGGTCTCCCAGTTATTTATCCCTAAGGTGTCTATTGTTTTCCCCCCATTTTCCCCCATTCTAGTTTCTAGCACTGGAAGGATGCACAGGATTTTCTACAGGTCCCTATGGTTAAAAACATCAATATTTCTGCCAAAAAGGATATTTTCTTCAATTTGTTAAATATATATCTATATTTTAAGTTCAGTTGCTGGCAATCTATCTACTTTAACTGCAACATATTCTGTACAGTGTTTTTGCATTTCTCTTGCCATGTGTTCAGGTAATGCCAAGAAACTAGTGGGAGAACAGGTGCTCTTCTGTGCTCTCTACCCACAGATACTGTGATCCAAGAACTCCTGCAGCAGTAGACCAAGGTATTTCTGCACCTTGCTCTTTTGTCCTTGGAGAAGTTTCTTTTGCCCTTGGAGTATTCACCACTGTGTTCTCTTTGCATGAAGAAGTGTAGCAGAAGATCTGCAATTTGGAATGTACATAATAGCTCTAGATAGATAGATAGATAGATACACACACAGATATTTAGACAGCCCTGGAGACTGCATTCCTGTTTCTGTGTGTACACAGCAGAGAGCTGCAGCATAGTGTCCCTGTGCAGTCAGTGCCTTGCCAAGGTGGGGACTTTACAGGGATCACTTCTGAGGGCTGAGGATGGTTGCATTAGCAGGAACTGTCTCTGTGCAGTGATTATCTTCCCAGGTTACACAGAAGAGAATTCATTTTCCCACTGGCATACATGGTAGCTCTATAGAAGATAAGTGTCTAGGCAAGCATTACCATCAAGGCACATGCAGATAGTGATCACCTCATTCAAAGGCAGATGTCTACCAAGGAGGGTGTTGAATTGTGCTCCACAGCTTCTTCCTTTCCACAGATCTGGGAAGGCACTTAGATAAGGGTTTTGATCACTTTGTCTTTATAAGGCTAGCTTTGGGTGAGCTGGTTCCCAAGAAGTCTCCTCATTTATTAAGCAGTCTAGAGAACTCCACTTTTGGCTTTCATGGAAGTTAAGAGCAAATGTTTGGATGGGTGCTGGCAAAAACAGCAAGGGCCTGGGCTCCTCTGCAGATGCCCTCGAGTTGCTCTCTCCCTGAACTCTCTCGAACAGACTTATGGGCTCTGAATGAGTTGGAAAATTAGGGCAGCTCTGATATTGCCATAATTTTTCAATTTATTATTTCTTATTTCTCTTGAAAAGATGCTGAGTTTCTTGACAGCTTAAATAAAGATTATCTCAGTAAATTATTATTACAAAGATCAGCAAATATCTTGCTCTGTCACACTGGTGTTCAGATAGAATTTGCAATCCCAGCATTGCCTACCACAGATGTAATGTCTCTAAGGTACCTTTCTGAAGAGGGGAATCATGGCACGGACAGGGGAAGTCATACTACAGGCTTTCTTGGGCAGGACTGAATGCAGTCCTGTTTGCTGGATGAAATAATCTAAAGGAATACCTCTTTCTTACTTCAAAAGCAAAGTTTTGCTTAGTCCATCCTTCAGCCAAAGCTCATGTTCTATGGGCAATGAAGTCAGAGGATCCATAGTCTCCTCCAAGTCAACAGGGAGCAATAAAAAGATACTTTCTCCCATTAAAGATAACCTTGTGTACAGCAAAGGCATGAACAGTGTGGCAGCAAACTGGCCCTGTGAGACTACTTTATTGATACTTCCTCAGGTTTCTTGTAACATGCAAACCAGCATTATTACAGTAAGGAACTGGCATAGACCTTTCAGGATTATGTATTAAGAGCAGCCAGTCAAATACCATCTGCCCAATGTGATAAATTCTAAGTATTACTCCAAAGAGATTTGCCTGAATCTCCTCTGCAGAGCATGTAGAGGCAGCAGCCAGTTGCTTTTATCCTCATTCCCCTTCCCATTATCCCTTTGTGGCCTTTTGGCTAAGATTGAGAGTAGTATTAGTTGAAGTCTTGACATGTCCTGTCTTTGGGGACTCTGTCCTGACCTGGCGGCATGCTGGGCTTGGTGACCTCTTAGCTCTTCTCCATCTGTTACTACTATCATTCCTGCTCTTTAAGAGACCTGTCAGCTTTTAGAAGTCAAGTCCCCTTTGACATGCCTTGCAAGTACAGATGAGATGCACTGGCCTGAATTACTTCAGCTTCATGAGGTAGATGAGCCTCTGCTTTCTAGAGTGGGAGAAATTGCCATGCAGCTGGTGGACTTGGTTCCATTATATTGAAGGCCAAAAAAACTCAACCAAACAAACCCAAAACACATTCATCTGTAACAGGAGGTTACTTCCTTTTTTTTGTTGTTGTTGTTGTTACTTTAATGTTTAAAGGAAATATAAAACCAAACATTTTTAGCAGAAGACAACACAGGTAAGTCCTCTGAGAGCTTTGCAGCCCTGCATCAGTGGGGCTCTGGGACCAGGCAAAAGCACTTCCTGCGTAGGAAGATCTTAAAATGCTGTGATGATAATACAGTGATAATATGTCCAGGGTTTTATAGTTTTTGGTAGTTGTAAACATCCTAAATCCAAAGCTAAGTATCCACAAGGCATACTGTAATTGCCAACCAGATTTAGTGCCTGAAGACCTGACCTAATCCTGGCTTTTATACACAGATCTATTAATTTGTGATGAAAAAGAATTTGTTGGGCAGTCAGAATGGGGGAAAAGATGCTGATGTCCCAGATAAAAATCTTTAAAGGCTATTTTATCAGAAATACACACTGGGATTTTCATGCCTTGCCTTCCTGAGCTGTGACCCATTCAAACTACTGTGACAGGAGCTGTGTGCCTCTGTTAGAGCCTGTGAGACAATGCAGGCAGCTCATCCTTTCCATCCCAGTTTGTTTTTCATCCTGACGCAACTGCAGTAGTCTAACCTCCAAGTGAGGAGCTCTCCTCTAGCAGATTTTGGACAGTGATTTGTGCATGTTTTTTTGGCATATTCTTTTCGGATCAGTCCCTGGTTTGCTTTCTATAGTGACCTACCTCAGGGATTGTATGTAACAGTTGTGTCAGTGTAATTACATGATGCATGTGGGGTCTTTTTGGCTAAGTCACTTATGGAACAGGAAATCATATATATTATCTCTGGAAGAGACCATAAAATTACGTGGTGGAACCTTGCGTATAAATAATGGAATTTCACTTCAGCAGTCCTTCTGCCAACCTGTAACTACAAGGTATCTTCCAGTCTTTGTGCTGGGGGAGATGATTTGAAAATTCCACCTTTGTCTCTGCAGCTATCCTTTGTAGAGGAGGTACATGGAGGATATTGGGAATTTGCCTTTCACCTAGGGAGGTCTGGCCAAGTATCTTCCAAAACCACTTCTGGGGCAGCACCAGCGAGCTCTACATCCCTTGGGCTAGGGAGGCATGTAGGAGACTTGTGTTGCAGGAAACTTCTAGCTGGCTTCTGTGGGAAGGTAGCAGTGTCTTCCAGAGCCTTAGTCTCCCAGCTGATTTTGTCTCAGAGGTCTGTCTGGTCTAATGACATAAGTCATGGGAGGCCAGATTTTGTTCACTGTCTCTTGCTGCTATTTTTGGGATGTGGTTTTTCTATTTTGGTTGGCTGGGTGTGGAGAGAGTGCTGCTATGCTTTAGGAAACATTGCAGTTAGACTCACTCAAAACAATAATGATTAATAATTATGACTGTTTTGTTGCTAAAAAAGGAGAAGGTAGAAATAATAATGAACTGTGGTTACTTTGAAGGCAATCTGTGTTTCTTTGAAGAGCTTTGAGGAGCATTTGGGCTATGTGCAAAGCCCTCATTTCCATACATGGCAGTGAGCCTTGCTCCAGTGTAAGCAATCCAATGAGTTCCCTGACAGAAGAACCGCATTTACCAGTTGGTGACTCATTTGGTAAATCCCAAATAACTGCAGCAGCTGGGCCAATCTCTACCGTGTTCCAAATAATTAGCAAAAGTATTTGAACCAATGATGGCAGGGAAGCCACCAAAACAGCTTTCCTGAAACAAATCAGCAAATAAACACTGAAAACTTTGAGTTAAATCTAATTACTGAGAGCTTCTTCCTCCCTGTGAGTAGATGGCCTCAGGTCTGTGATGTCTAACAGAAGCTGTTACTACCTGAAGTCACGCTTCATTATCCCATCAGAAGCTGAACTGGAGAAGTGTCATGCTAGCTGTCGGCCCCGTTTTTCAGCCTCTTGCTCCTCCTGATGTCATGGTTGGGGGATGTCTTGGTGTCAGGAAATAGTGCTGGCCTGGGACGCTGCTGCTTTGCACCACTGGCTTGCTGTGGTTCTGCAGATGGGCTGGGGCAAGCGAGAGCAAAGAGCTTCTGTGCTGGGAGGGCAGGGCACTGCTGGTTGCTCAGTGGAAGAAAACCATCTGTTTTCTGTGGAAGTGGAATATATTTTGCAGTGAGGGCCTGGCAGTTCTACTGTCAGTCTGTCACAGGCGCTGCAGCTCAGTGCCTGGGCCCTGGCAGGACTCTCAGCATCAGCAGGCAGTCTGTTCAGGGGATGGAAAGGGTGCAGGCTGCCCTGCCCTGCCCTCATGGCAGCAGCTCTACAGAATGCCTTTGGGGCTTTTTGAATCTCTCTTAGCATGTATATATATATTACAAATATATGTATTTATAGAAGTATATGTACTCATTTCACTTTTGGCTCTGTTTCATAGGAGCTGAAAAGCTCTTTCAGCAGTTCCATGCACATTAAAGTAATATCTTAAAAAGTAATGAATTCTCATATCCTGTAATCAAAACAGATAATCTTCCCTCTTCTTAATTTTTCTGGAGTGGTAACTCCTGTTTCTGAGTTTACTAAGTCCATGTTTCCAAAGAGTAATTCATTAGCCCTTAGTACAAATTTTGTACTTAAACAATCTCTGATGAGTAACTAGAACAGTTTTGTACAGAAAGATGTCCTCTTCATCTAACCTCATTATGAAGCTGTTACAAGAGGCTTGGATGCTGCTACTAAAAATCCACGTTGAAAGGGTTTTGCAATGTGTAAGAGTAAATGTCTGATTTTGAGCGAATCAAAAAATTTGGGCACCACAAGAGATGTGGTTAAAATGCTTTCAGTTGTCAAATTCTTCTGTGAAATTCTGAAATAAAAATTTTGGAGTGCTTACTAAAAGCAGTATCTTTTAGTGGTCTCACACTTCTGTGGGACCCTTATCCAAGACATAAGGGCATGTTCTTCTGAAAGAACAATGAAAAGTAGAAAAGCTTATACTTTCTTAATCTTCCTAATGCAGAAGTGTGTTTCACGGGATCTGTTGCTTGAGGTAAAATTCTTCCACTAACAACAGAGGCCTTGTACCAGACTAATGTATCCTGGTTTTGAGATTAAAAACAACCATGTTACTGGTTTTTCTTCCCCTTTGTTCCTCTTTTGTTGAGATTTATTGCCTGCCATTTATAGCATTTGCAACTTGCAATTAAGGCTTCTATTTTGAATACCTAACGCTTAAGTAGGAATTACGATAACTTAGTATTTGGGTATGTCTTTCAAACCATAGCAGAAAAAGAAAATGTTTCAGACGTGAGGTAAAAATGTTTAAAGCTAGAGAAAGTTTGTAGTGACCTAATGGTATATGAATGAATTGTCATTTTATTACGTATTTTCCCATGAGTTTGAAGAGCTCTGCTGCATAAAGTCTGTCTGATATGATCTGTAGGCTGCATTTTTTTAAGCACAATTACAAGTACATTGAGCATTTTGAGCAAGAAAAATTTAAGATTTCTGTAATTAATTCTTTGTTATCTAAAAACTCTTGGAATTAATGCTCAGCTGGCTTTGTGTGATAGAGACTGACTGGACATTAATCTCTGGTCTGGAGTGAGTATTGGAGCACCTGATCTATGCATCTATGACCTGTATCCCCCAGAAAGAATTTATCCAGCCTGTGCCCTGGTTCCTGGGCCACTCTCTCCCCAGGAGCAGCTGGCAGGGCTTCTTTGGTGTGTATACACTGAGAGGCTTGTGTTTTGGGAGAGCATCTGGCTGCTGCACATGGAATTAACCCCACCTCTGTTTCTCCACTGTATGCCCAGTCTTATGGCAAGGAAGAGGCTGTGAGGGCCTCAGAGAGTAGCTAAGGTGGCCAACAGCGTGGGAAATTTGGACACTACTGTGATAGACCTTTAATAATGCTAAAGGGCTGTCAGATAGAAGTATGGGCAGGAGAAAGGCTCTCTTCCCTTTGGCTGGGCTGGGGTAGGCTTAACTGATGGTCAACCAAAGAACTAGACTGTGCTGTAAGTATGAGCCTTGTTTGTTAGTGTAGTGTAAAAGATGGAGATAATGAAAAGAAAGAAATGCTCTTGTCCCCCCCCAATGCCTTTCAGATTAAATCACTGTTTGTTGGCTAACGGGAAAGCTGGAAATTCTGTTCCACCAGAGATAAGAGAGTGGAACGAAAGCCCATGTGTATTTTTAGCATCCCTTGTAATCATGTTAACTTTTGAAATGAAAGCATCAGTGCATTAGAGCAGAGGAACTGGGAAGAGGACATGTTCTACCAAGAGAAATGTCATGCTCAGAATGGATTGACTGAGTGATATTGGCACTGGCCAGGGCAAACCCTTCTTCCCTCTGCTGCATGCTTCCTCTCCCTCCCAGCTCCTCAGTTTCATTTGGCTTCCTCCTTCATGCATCTCTGCTGGTTGTCTCCTCATGCATCTCTTCCCAGGTGATTCTACACTCCAAACTATATCCAGCTGGAATAAAACCCAGCACATGCAAGATGCTTTGGGATGTTCTCCTGGAGTCCTGCCAAGAGGACAGGCAGCCCTGGCAAGGTGACATTGCATGCCTTAATGGAAGGTACTTAGCAATGCCTTTTTCTTTCATCTTTTTGCCTAAGAGGAAAGCAGATCTAACACAAGGAAGAGAGGAGGGGATCTGTTCAACAATGAATGTTTATTTGCTGTTCACCTCTGAAATGCCAATGAGCATTTGTGCTGTCTAGTTTGAACTGACTATTGGCCTTGGAGAAATTACTGATGCTGCTCTTGAAATAAATTGTCCCTTACTTTCTAAGGAGGTAGAAAAGGTCTGTCACAGTCTCCCTCTGTAATCATGGATAGATCATGTCATTGCTCTGCTAGATCCAGGAAAAGGGAATAATTGCTCTTTATTCTCATTCTTTGTCTAGCCATCATAGGCTGATAAGAAGGCAAAAAATAGTTTCTTTGCATTTACACGGTATTCAGAACAATGATCCTCTACATGGGACACATTCCTTGATGCTGTTAGCATGCACTTCAAACCATTAGAGGTCACTTGTAGCTGTCAGCCCTGTGCCCTCTGGCTCAGCTCCGACAGGGACATGGAGGCACCAGCTAGCTTGCACTGGTTTTTCAGCACATCATTCTGTGTTGAGTGGGATGTTTTCACCCCTGCCAGTGACAGAAGCAGGAGGAATACAGTTACTTGAGGAGGGTTGACTGTCACACCACAGGCCATTCACTGCAGCTTCCTGTGCCTCTGAGAGGAGCTGCTATCTGTGGCTCCGGTGACCTTCCTTACCAAGCGAAGTGGATGTGCAATTACTGCTGTAATCTTTTAAACAGGTCCTGTTGTCCAAGAGCCTCCCTTATGTAACCAGGACTGGCAGACAACCTGCACTTCTTTCCCCTTCTTCCCTCTACCTCTTCACTTGAGGATAGTATTAAGTCCATTCTACTGGCACCAGCAGAAATGTTATGTTTCTTCCATGTGACAAGACTTTGGTCTCATGTTTACACTACCTCCTACCTACCTCCTACTGCATGACAGCCACCAGTGAGATTAATTAAACCATGGTTCTGGTTTTCTTCTCTGTCTTGTGTACCTTCACTTGATACACAGCTTTGTGACTTGACTGAGGGCAGAAATGGAAAACTTCACGCTAAGAGTATGAGGGTTCCCTCTGAAAGCAGCAAGCCCACAAACGGCAACAAGCAAACACCAGTGGAGGAAGCTGACCTTGGCTGGAAGGCAGCCTGGTTCTGCAGCCACTGACTGCACTGCCCCTGGAGCTCCTGAAACAAGGTGTGTGCTCTACCCCTGTCTCCCAGGGCTAGGTGACGCTCCTTCAGCACCTGGGGAGGGTTGTGGGTTCAGGGGCAGCCACAGCCAGGCTGCCTGCCTAGCAACGCTCACTAATGTGTTTTTTTTTTTTTTTAAAGCCAGAGACGAGGAAATTTCAAAGAGCAAAAGTGCCTGTAATGGATTACTTCCCCCCGCCCCCCCCCCCCCGGCAACAGACCCATCAAAAGGCTTAGCCACCCCTTCCCCCATGGCTTTTTCATCTTACCTGGTTGTTAATGACCACAATTTCTATTTGCACAGCACTCACCTAAGGATCTCCAGATATTTTTCTAAAGGTGGATGTCTATTTTTAACCTAGTTTTATAGACAGTGAAACTAAAAAGTAGACAGGTTTGTGTAACAAACTCCTGGCAGCACATCTGTGGTGGGGTGAGAAGAGGTGAGGTGAGCTGGCTGCTGCTGGAGCTGGGCTGGCAGATGGAGAGGTGCAGAGCTGCTATGGAGGCTCTAGGGTCTGCCTGCTGCAGTGTGTGGATGGGGCTGGGCAGACCTCCTCAGTGCTCATCTGTGCCCCCACCTGCCTTTCTCCTAGTTAAACCAGTGGGGTTTTTCTGATTCAGTGTTGCTCTCTGGGTGACTTGGGGCTGTTGTACAATTTGGGGCATGGCTTTGTCATCCACTGGTGTGCACACCAGTATGGTACCTTGCTAAAGCATTCCCAGTGCTGCCTGGGTGAGGCCTGGTCTTGGCAGAGTCAGGGAGCAGCCCTGTGTACACATGAGCATTTGCTTTAGGGACTTAACCATCAGTTAAAGTGGAATTACATGCTTAACTTACTAAATTACTCTAGGCTTCGCTTAAGTGTGTAATTAAGAATTATGTACTCAAAGACAACCATTTGTAGGACCGGAGCTTGTTGTCCTGCTTCCATTTCCCTAACAACATGGGCAAATTACTTGTGCTCTTGTCTTGTTCTTCCTGGGTAATGTTTACAGCTGCTGGGATCACAGGATAACAGCAACAGGAGAAGCCAAGCTTACAGACCCATAGGAACACCTCATTGCTCTGGGAAGCCATCTTAAAACATGGGAGCATTTTGGCGGTCCAAATATAGCTGGAAAAGCTTATTTAAATGTTGCACAGGGCCAAATCCCAGCTGTCCTCCAATTCTTTCTTCAAGGGATTTTCCTCTCCATTGGGAGGCTGGGAAGGAGCTGGTGTTCAGCAAGCTCAGCTTTGCAGACTGAAGCCTGAAGCCCTTGCGTACCTCCCCTGCCAATGGTTTCTTCAAATTGCTATCAGTGTCCCAGGGGGACAGCACTGGGACAATGCAAGCTGCCCCTCCCTTATGGCTAAACCAGTATTGAAGGCTACGAATGAAGAGGGCTGACCAGCTGCTGTGACCACAGCCTTCCACCAGAGACAGCCATCTGCAGGCTGTGACCAGGAAGATCATTTCACTCAGACACCCAGACTGCAGCAGGCAGGGAGCTCCGGTGCAGGAACAGGTCTGAACTGACAACAACAGCAGGTGATGCCCCATGTCCATCAGCTCCTAGATGTTGCTGTCTCCAGAGGGAGAGGTTACCTTGTTGCCATGTGATTTTGGCTAGCTTTGGCTATGGCATGAGAGTAGCCAGAGGAAAGAAGTGTTGCCTCCTGAGGAAAGGTGTGCTGTGAAACTAGCACACTGGGGATGCCCAGTGCTGTTGTTCCTTGTGATCCCTCTTGTCTTTCTCATTGTATCTACATGATCTGTATTTGTAAAGATGGGGAAGGCAGGTTAAGAAGCTAAAATCCTTTTGGTGGCACCTGTGTGATTTTTTTTTTTTTTAAATACACAAGGCAGGTCTGGAGGCAGTTTATCCTTTTCTCCTAATTATTCACATTGCCTTTTTAGGGCCAATTTGTCAAAGCTCAGGGAAGGTGATTTCATGTTTTCATGTTCCCTTCCTCTCTCTGTTTCTTTCTTTTTTGTTTTGTTTTGTTTTTTGTTAATAGATCTGTTTGGTCTGTGCTCCTTTCTCCCTGGCCCAGACTGGGTCTGACCCTTTTTAGTGCCTCTTGTACCACCATCTCCCACTTAGGGCTCCACAAGGTCCTACTGCAGGTGGAATGAAGTGGTAAACCAGAGCCACGGCTTGGACCTGCTCCTATGAGCAGCTCTTCCTCTGCCCATGTTGCAGGAACAGAAGGATGTGCAACTATCTGAGCAGAGCTGTAAGAGATGGCATCTTGTGTACGCACTGTGCAAACCATGTGGGATCATTCAGGAGCCCTCTCTTCTAACATTGGCATCATCACAAAATCTTGGAGTAGAGCGGTACCTCCTCCAGGCTGTTGTCTTGCACAAGGCAGACCATTGAAATTCATCTAATAATCCCTACTTCAGGCCCAAAACTTCTTCTTGAAATAGAGCAGATCAGTTAAAAATACTAGATATTAATTTTAAACTCTGAAATTGCTGAAAGCTAGCCATCACATAATCATTTTGGTTGGAAAAGACCTTTAAGATCATCAAGTCCAGCCATTTAACCATGTTCCGGGAATGCCTTGTGCCAGTGGCTGGTTGCTCCCACAACTCAACCTTCGGGGCCTAACTCTATCCAATTCTTGGTTCATGCTAAACTTCACTTATCTGTGAGGTACTTACAGGTCAAAAATCCTACAGTGCCCTCAGAGTCCTCTCCTTGCCAAGTCCCATGATGGTGATTTCTCTTTATCTGCAGAAATGTACCCTCAAGTCCTATCTGGATATTGCCTTCTTCAGCTCCTGTCCTAAAGTGAGTGGTTGATGAAATCTTTGCTGTGCTGCTCCAGCCTCTTTCATTTCAGTGGTGGATGGAGTGACTCTGGATGGTTTCTGTAGTTTGACACAATATTATTTTCTCTGGGAGATGAACTGCAGCGTGGCTGGTACATACCCTTGCTTTCCCAGCGATGAGCAGGATTTAGTCTGTTCCTAGCTTACTTCTCTATAGTAAAGTGTGAGCACCTTGGACAAGAATTTAATGGTGTCACCTACAGTATGTCTTGTCTTTAAGGAGAACTGAACCAGTTATCTGAAAAGACACCTTTGAAGCAGGTGCTTGCTCCAGGCATCACTGGAATGGAAGATCCCTGGCCCACAAAAGGTGCACTACCTTCAGTGCCCTTGGACTAATCTGGCTTATGGAGCAAGCCTCAAAATGACGTTGCCACTATTCAAACAGGGATCACCTGCTCACACTGAGTAATTTCCACTTCCTTTTTTTCACTCCAGAGATCCCAGTGACAAACTCTGTGTCACTTCTGTGGTAGTGTTCAATTCATCCTCTGTGTTCAATTCAGTTTTCCACCGCTTTTAGCAGCTCAGTTGTTTGAACACAGCTTCATCCCACATCTTCCTGTGTAACTCCTCTCTCTGGAATGCACCAGAGAAAGGCAGGTTTGTGTGTGCACGTGTCTTTGAGAAAGAAGCAGCTCCTTCCAAATTCCTGTCCATCATGCTGTTCTGTGGCTGAACTCTCTACTGTAGCCATTCGCTTTTTTTCTTACAGAGGCACCTCCTTGTCTCTGATCTTCTGATAGCAAATGTCTCCTTTTATGTCTTAGATCAAGGCTGCTGCTTTGGCCTCCTATCCCATTTGCTCCTCTTTTTAATGTTTTGCCAAGAATATTAATGTCAAGCAGTGCTGCCCTGGACCTCTTGGTGTAACTCCCAATGCAAAAACTCTCCCTTCACCCACCCGGACAGAGCTTTGCTGGGCCAGCTCCTTCCTGGCCCCACGTGCAAGCCGTGGTACCATCTGGACCACAGTCATGTATTGTCCTGTCCAGGAGGCTGGGCTGGCTTCTGGCTCCTCTGGCTCTACTGTGTCCATCTCTAAATGCATCCTGCTGCCCTCTAGTGAGAAATGCCCGAGGTCCAGGGCTGGCATTTGGGACCAGAAGGAAGAGTAGCCGTAAATATCTGTTGTATGCAGACATGGGTGCGCTATCAGAGCCTGACAATGGAGGACCTACTGCTGACCACAGTGCCCAGCTCCTTTGGGAGCACATGCTGCCACCTCCTCCTCCTGGCTTTGTGGGGTACTGGTCTGCTGCCTTCAATTCACCTGCTCACATACAAGCTTTATCCTCAGTCTAAATATGCTGCAAACCCACTGAAAATCAAGAGCAGGATGACAGGGAGACAGACAAACTATAAAGGCAGTGGAGGGGAGTGAGGGAAGGTGCAAGATATTTGACAGGTGATTCTAATTAGGGATTTTCTTCCTATTTATCCTGGCATAGCTGCATGTAAGCCAGCCAGACTGCTCTGCACCTACCCTAATGTAACTGGATTTTGCTGCAGCATTAGTATGGATGTTGCCCCACTGCAGTACAGAGGGAGACACTCCTCTTCATCTACACCTCTAGTGCAGAGGAGGGGTTTATCCAACCTGACTGATGCCCTGCAACCCACGGCTCATGCCCAAGTTAATAAGGCAAGGAAAGATTTGGTCACTCTGTTGCTGACAGCCCCCCTGGGCAGCTGGAGTACAGTGTGGTGTGACATCTCTGGCTGGCTCCAGCTTGGATGGCAGTGAGTCACCTTGAGTGCCTGGCTTCTTGATAAAACCTGGAAAAACCAGGGCAGTTAAACGCCAGCCAATGGGGAAAATTTTCAGCTGGGGTAAGCTAAAGTAGCTCTACAGCTGTCAGGGACACTTGGCCACCAATGACCCACCTGCAGTGCTGGCTGGTTCAATAGCACTTACTTGCCATGAATTTGTTGGGGTGAGGCTGATGTGTTTGTCCACAGTTTTTAAGAAAGCCTGAGCTGTTGGGGCTGTTTTCTCTCTCCTGACACCTCAGGAGTTTGACTTACTGCTGAGGCCAAGTTGGTAAAGAGGCTCAGTTGCTCAGTCTTCCCTTGCTTCTCAGGCATTCTGGTAAAGCAGCTGCTGAGAAAATGCCTACATTTCTCCCTAATCTGTGGTTCTTTCCAGCTCCTTAGCTGTCTCTTTAGTCACCTTAAAAATTGATAGAAGTTATTGATCTCATTTACTCTCTAAATATCTTGACCAATTCCTTATTTGGAAACTGGAGTCTTGAGATGCAGAGGAAAAGCAGAGCTCGTCTCATGGGCTGGAACAAAAATGTGCTTCAGCCTATCTGAAATCTATAAGGTGGCTTTGTGTTTCCATGGGTTGTGCTGAAATACAGAGTCCCTGGCAGGGAGGGGGCTGTGACCCACTTCTGTGCTGCGCAGAGCACTCTGGTCTCCCGGTCCTCTAGCAAGAACCTCTTTTGCTACTGTCCTTGAATGCATTTATCCAGCTTACCTGAGCTCACAGCTCTGGGGAAGAGCAGTTCCTGCTCAGGAGGAAAGATGCAGCCAGCATTTCTGCCTCTGCCCAGACAGCTCCTGCCTTCTAGGGCAGGTCTGAATGGCCCTGACTGAGGTGTAAGAGGCAGACCTAACTCCTAATTTCCAGTTAGTGTTGCATAAGTTTCCCTTAGAGCTGCAGCTCTCATTTTAGGTCTTATAAGCGGACTTGATGGTCAGTCCTAAAAGCACTAAAGGAAAGCTCAGTTAAGAATATGGTTGATTCTTCAACCATAGGAGCAGTGAGAGCCACCTTTTCAACAGCTATGCTCAGCAGTGATGAAAGTTTCGGATGACTCACCTGCAAGAAAGAAAAGATATTTCTAAATTCTGGACATTTCTTGACCTATTTCCCATGCACGTTCCTTCTACCCCACCAACTGTTGTCTGTGAGAGTGCAAGTTTTGCAAGGAAAATTGCCATGTGACTGTTAATAGTTGGATGCAGTTTTGTTTGTTGGATGTTTTAGAGAACAAAGAACAGCTAAGTGCACAGACAGACACTTGCATCCAAATGATTTACTGCTTTGCGTTTTATAGCTCTTGATTACATCAGTTTGCTGCATCAATATCTTGTCTGTTACAGTCCAGCCTGATGGGCCAGCAAGGTAAGGAATATTGTTGCTTCATGATTTTCCAGGTGGTGTGGCATTTAAAATAGCTTTCCACGGGGATGTAGTGTAGATTCCCCAAAGCTGGGAAGCAGTTTTAACTTGTTCATGTTTGGATGCTTGTCCAGTCCATGTATCTAAATAAAAACACACTGTTTTCATTAAATATACAGGGTATTTTGCTTAGGACTGGCTGGCTGTACTTTGGTGAAAACCTTGTCTGAGTATTTCACTGCATCTGTCTTTGATCCAGGCTGCAATCGAGAAGTGCAAATAGCTGTCTGTAGCAAGAGATGAGTGAGGGCTACAAATCAGGGACCGGACTCCAAAAACTCTAGGATATGAGGCCATTTGAGTCTAATTCAGAGAGAGGCACAAAGTAGCAATGCCTTTCTCCAGGCTGGGATTCACAGGTTCCATCTCCTTCAAAATATTAGCAGGGTAGGACTTAGTGCCCTGGTGCCACATCAGGGGTTGGCTTTGCACCTGCAAGTCTCATGGTTCTTCTTGAAGAGTGCCCTCCTGCCTGCCTGACAGCTGAGGAAGCATATGATGGGATTTGGTTTTGAGGATTCGGCAAAGCCTGCGACAGGAACGGATTCCTGATTTCCTGACAGCTCCTACAAGGCCAGATCCCAAACCCGAAAGAGATTCCATCAGGTGTTAGAAAATCTACCTCTGCCCTGTTGTGGTCCTCCTCCCTTCTCCATCCCCTTCAGCAGGCAAACCAGCTTTTGCTGTAGGATGCAGAAAGTGGCAGAGTGAAGGTAACTAAGTTTGTGTGCTCGGTATATTACCTCCATCATGGTGCAGAGCAATTGCAATGGGGAGGGAAGGAAAGGGGAAGAAGGGGAAGGGAAGGAAAGGAAGGGGCTCCCTGCACTTTGAGAGAGCTTTCCTCACAATGGACAGAAAAAGTGGGGCTAGAAAAGCAAGTACTAAAACAGTTCATCAACGTCTTGGTGAAAGAGGCAGTAGTTGTGACCTTAAGCCCAGAGTAACACAGAATGGGGAAGACAGGGCGTAAGGAAGGAGGCTGCCTGGTGAAGACCAGGTGAACAAACAGTTAATTTCCTACTGTAGCCAGAGCTTGTGCCTCATTCATGTACACCTCTAAATCAGATACATTTCATACTCCTGTTCTTTGGCTGCACACTAGACACGAGTGATGGCAGGAAATTGAACACAGGACTGCACGGCTGCAGGGAAGGCAATGGCATTAGCAATCTGACCAAATGTCTCTTTCTGGTGGCTCCACAACTCACTGAAATACAGTATAGAGCCTCAGATCCAATTTCCTGCTCTCCTTTATCCGGGGTGTACGTGTCAGTCAGAGTGGCCTCCTGTCATTATTAGGTGATCCATCATATTAACACAAGGGGGGAGGAGAAACCACAGCAGAAAGGAAAATTAATGCTCTGCAGTCTTTGAAGTACTTCCCCTTTTATCCTAGCCCATAAAACTTCTATTTAGTTTTGTATCCTGGCTCAAGTCTCTGTCCCAGTGCTCTGATCTGCTGAGTCCAGTTTGGACACTGGTGGATAACAAGCAGTACATGCACCCACATGTGCTAACCTGGCCCAAGCCTTTCCTTCTGGACAGGGTCAAGGCAGGTGCCCTGCAGGACTGTCACTTCACCCATGCAGGCTAACACCATCTCATGCCGGGGTAGTAGGAGTCTTGTTGCTGCCCCAGGTAATCCCATTTCCCACCTGCTTCATTAAATAATAAACAGCCAGAGTGTAATGCCAGGGTGGCCAGTGACTTTGTGCCAGGCTGGTGTGTGATGGAGGAGGTCCTGTAGTGTGCAGGGGGAATGCAGGCTGTGTCAGGAGGTCTCCATGCATGTTGCAGTCTTCTCTTTGAGATGCTGAGCCAGTGGCGGTGGGACTGCAATAGTCTCCAGTCCAGTTCAAAGTCAGGAACATACCAATGACCTGTTTGTGATCTTGTCTTTTAGTAGAAGGCATCAACTCAGCGGTTGTCATTAAAGGTCTGTTATACTCCACTAGGGGGGTTTGGCTATCATGTTCTGGACAGAGTCCAAATTTCATTCTACTTCTGTGAATTTCCCTCGGAAGGTGCTGGATGCAGCACACTTTGCTTCCTGCCCTCTACTGCTCTGCTCTGCTTCTCCAGGCTCTTCAGCAGCTCCTGTAGTGCAGCATGGACTTACTTACTGTGTACTGATGAGAAATCTGTGAAGGGAATGCTCCCTGCTCAGCATCCTGGGGGGTTTCTGTTGCAAGGAATGGCACTTGTCCTCGTGTTTCCATAGAAGAAAGAGGTGACCTGGTTTGGAGTATTTTGTCTCATCATTTTCCCCAGTGATACCTGGGGTAAGGGGGGAAGACTTGGGATCTAAGAATGAACCTGCAGCTGCAGTTGCATTCAGGAGAGCAAGGTTTCATGCCCTCACCTTCTGTGATGAAAATCACAGTCATAAAATTAATCGGTGATTTCACACTTCCTGATACAGTATGAAAATGATTAGACACAGCAGCAGCTGGGGGAAGTGATGGGACTCATTGAGGCTTTCATCCTTCTAATAATATCTTTTTCTCTTTTATTTTTTTCCCTTTTTGAACATGCATTCATTGTGGAAGCTAGCAAAAGACTTAAAATCCCAATACACCCACCAAACAAGTCCAACGAGGAGGCTGCTCTTGCAGCCTGTCCCCTGACCACATGGCAGCAGCTCTGTCTCATGAAGGCAGTAAACTATGAAACTTATCAATACAGAAATGAAGATGAAAATGTGACTGTGCAGAAGCTAGATAAAGGGTGTTTTCCCTGGCTTCTATCTTTCTGAAGGCGTGATGAAATGAGAGTCACCTCATGGGTCACAACACCATTAGGTTAGACATTAGGAAGAAACTTCCTGTGAGGGTGGTGAGATGCTGGCACAGGTTGCCCAGAGAAGCTGTGGATGCCCCCTCCCTGGAAGTGTTCAAGGCCAGTTATGATGCGGCTTGGAGCAACCTGGGCTAGTGGGAGGCGTCCCTGCTGGTGCTCCCTCCCATGACTCTGGGACCTGCTAGCCTACTGCAGGGAAATTTGGTAGCCAGGTAACAGTTCCCGAAATCCAAATTTCCAAGTTGTGAGAAACTGGGCAGGTGGGAGGGAGGCAAGAGAGGCTGGGGACACCCAGGCTGAGGGAAGCGCCTAGTGGGTTAGGCCTTTTCTGCCAGACACTGAGCATTGCCAGCTGGGCCCTGACTGCCCAGCTGTGCTGAGTGATGTTCGGTCACTCCTGTCAAATGTGGTTCAGGTGGCTGGTGCAGCTGTGAACCTTGACAAATCTACCAGCATGTGGAGATTAAGCTGTTTTTTCTACTTTGTGTTTCTGCTCGTGGCCGTTGGGGTGAGGCTAGTGTATTTGGTAAACAATGCTGTGAGTGGCCTTGTGTGGCTGGGATTCCTGGAAGTGGGAGATACTGCTCTGTAGCTGCAGGGTGGTCAGCAGTACAAAAAAATGAATGTGAAAAACCACACAGACAGGAGGCTGTTCAAAATGGCCACAGCCTCCCTCTGCCAGGAGCGCTGAGACAGGGAGATGGACAGGCTGAGACTCTCAAGGCTGAAGTGCTTCTGCTATTTCAGGTTATTCCACCTATTATCTCCACAGCAAAACTCCTTCTGCACAGTATGGAACAGAAATTAGTTCTCATGGAGAGAAAGCGGGAGCTACCCTGAGCTCACAATTTATGTGATATGTTAACAAAGAGTAACAGCTAAACCAAAGTCCCCACAGCAACAACTTAAAGTTTCACCCTCAGTAAGTTTGCACATGACACTACGTTGAAAGGGAGTGTTGATCTGCTTGAGGGTAGGAAGGCTGTACAGCAGGGCCTGGACAGGCTGGATCAATGGGTCAAGGCCAAGTGTCGGGTCCTGCACTTGGGTCATAACAACCCCATGCACTGCTACAGGCTTGCGGAAGAGTGGCTGGAAAGCTGCCCAGCAGAGAAAGACCTGGGGGTGTTGGTTGACAGCTGGCTGAATATGAGCCAGCAGCGTGCCCAGGTGGCCAAGAAGGCCAACAGCATCCTGGCTTGTATCAGAAATAGTGTGGCTAGCAGGACTAGGGGAGTGAATGTCCCACTGTGCTGGGCACTGGTGAGGCCACATCTCAAACACTGCGTTTAGTTTTGGGCCTCTGCCTACAAGAAGGAGATTGAGGCACTGGAGCGAGTCCAGAGGAGAGCAACGAAGCTGGTGAAGGGTCTGGGAAACAAGGAGCAGCTGAGGGAGCTGGGGTTGTTTAGTCTGGAGAAAAGGAGGCTGAGAGGAGACTTTATTGCTCTCTGCAATTACCTGGAAGAAGGTTGTAGCGAGGGGAGGGTTGGACTTTTCTCCCAAGTTACAAGCGATCAAGCAAGAGGTAATGGCCTCAAATTGTGCCAGGGTAAGATTAGAGTGGATATTAGAAGAAACCTTTTCACTGAAAGGGCTATCAAACATTGGAACAGGCTGCCCAGAGTGGTGGTTGAATCATCATCCCTGGAAATGTTCAAAAGACATGTAAACATGGTGCTCAGTGACGTGGTTTAGCACTGGACTCAGTAGAGTTAGGCTAATGGTTAGACTTGATGATCTTTAAGGTCTTTTCCAACCAGAGTGATCCTATGATTCTAAAGGTGGGCTTAAAAAGGGTGAGTGGTGAGAGGATCGAGTGGCATGAATGGGTGGAAGATGGTGTACAGAAATAGGCAGAGGACAGGCCAGAGGCTGAATGTAGGACTGTGTACTAAGTGCAGGACAAAATACATATCGTGCATAAAATAAACCATTTAGAAAGAAAACGCGGCTATAAAAGCCTACCCTGTCTTTTGTGCAGGTGTCTGAGCATGCCCTTCTTCTTCACCCTCCATCTGAACCCTTTTGACTGCTCTGAGGGTGGGATCCTGTTGCCAGTGCAATACTGTGGGACTGCTTATGGCTGTGAGGGCATGGCTGGGACTAGTGGGTTGTGCTCAGCAGGATCTAAGCATATACAGGTATATATTGCATGCACCTATGTGCTTTTGTGGTTGTGCGTTGTTTTAAATGGATAATACTCTCATACTCAACTTTTAGGAGAAGCTGAATAAATTAATACTTGAAGAGATAACCAGTGTTTTGTCACCCACTTCATCTAAGATCATGACACATATCAGAAGGAGAGTTTGATGACATAACCAGAGACTTAAGGTCAAGGCTTCAGTGCTGAGGGTGGTGGCAACTTTGTGCGGAGTCCCAGTGGCAGGCCTCTCCTCAGGGAGACAACCTCTGCCCCCATATCTCACCAGAGCAGTCTGAGGTCAGGCCCTGCACCAGAAGCACTTGTCCGATGCGTGTTTCCTGGGCCCTACCAAACCTGGGCAGAGGCTATATGTATCCTAGAGATGGATACATCTCTCCAATCTCTCAGTGCACAAGCTTCTCGCTCCTTTAATTAAACTGTTAACTTTCATTAACAGTTGATGTTAATTTACTTTATACTTCCTTTTTCCCCTGATATTTATAAACCAGGATCAGTCTCCTGGAGGGAAGCACGGCTTTATTCTAACTGCTCAGGGCTAAGAGACAATCTGGCACTCTTCACTGTGTCCCAGATTTTTAAAGCAAGAGACACTATTGCATGGAAGACTTTTTTTTTAGTAGGTCTCAGATGTTTTGCTAAAAAAATTATTCCATTGACCTTAGGGGAATAGTAAAATCTTATTTTATCTTTATCCAGCATTTATTGTTATCCCCATTGGACTGTACTACCAAGGTCTGTAGTTGTGCTGTCTGGTAACATCCTCAGAGATTGGGGGCTTTCAGCTCTGGCATCTTGAATGCTCCAAGTGAAGAGAAACCATAGTTTGAAACCTTGCCTTCAGCACCCACAGATATTGTCATGCAGTTAGGGCAGTGGCACAGGCACGGACATGGACACCTGCAGCCTCATTTTCTGCTACTGCAGGCAGGTGGCTGCAGGATAGCTGTGGGTCCATTGGCCACCTGAGTTCCAGAATTGGTGGGAGAGTTTGAATTGCTGATGGTGTGGAAGACCTTTAGGAGCTGGAAGCCAATACAGGGGATGGCACTCTCCTGCTTCCTAGATACTGTCTGTGGTATAACGTAACCCAACCACTTTTCATTGCTAAGAGCAACACAATTTAGCCTGTTAACAAGGCCACTGGCCAGGGAGTAGCCTACCCAGAATTTGAAGGTAGAGGCACAGGATGAAGGGGGAAGAGTTTGAAAGAGATACAAGAAAGCCAGCCTGTGCTCGGCACGTGGCCATAGCACCAGCTGCTGCTCTAGAATCACTAAATCCTCCCCTCCATGAAGTACTGGCTTAGTTTTAGAAACGTGGATTTTTTCATTCTGTTATCCAGTGTGTGGTGCAGGAAGCAGGAAAAAAAAATTAATCTTGGTGCCAGTATTTAACAGAGAAACCAGAGTGGTGGAGGAACAATTGATTTTTGTCTTTGTTGGGTTTCAAAATCAATGAAATATGAGCTTTTCCCATTGATTTTTGGAATTCGGAATAATTTTTGGAAACTATTAAATAAATTGACATCTTTGGGAGCCAAATCCTCTTCTAGGGCTTTGTAAGACATGTGAGAACCCATCAGAACATGCTGATGTGCTCACAGGCTTCTAGCCATGCTAGTATCTGTTGCTGTCATGTGTCATGCCAAACTTCCTCCTTGGAGGCCAGGCTCCTTGGTCCTCAGTGAGAGTGGTAAGAGGAGCAGATCCAATCCACTGCTGTAATCTGAGCCTTGTGTGCTGGTTCTGCAGCTGAGAAAATGGCTGTATCACCAGCAGTGTTGGTGCTGGTTGCTAATTACTAGTCACTGCATTGGAAAAGGACCCTCTGGATCTGCTTGTGACCTCTGTCCTGGATCATCCCCTGATGCTGCAAGCAATAGAGTCCCATTGGTCCTTCCTGGAAAAAAATTATGTTATAAAACCCCTCCAAAAACATATGCCCTAGTTTGTAACAGTTGCTATAGAGCTATTGTTCTAAGATGCCAACAAAGAAGGAAGGTCTCAGAACTCCTCAACCTGAGAAGGTCTCCCTGAGCACCACCTATGGTTGGCATTAAAAATGCTGGAAAAAACCCTTTGAATGCCCCAGGGTGCCACTCCTTTCCCCATGGTGTTTGTCCCAAGCAGGTATGCTCCACTACAGATGTCCACTTTCTCTGCACCCCACAGTGGTCAATCTCTGGATCAACACAGTTTCTGAAGATAGTGGTAAAATGGAGAACTTTGGAATTCACATGTGTCCTGGATTCACCATGATTAAAATCTGCTTTTGAGGTGTGCCCTTACTCTCCTTTATTATCAGGTGGATTCTCTGGAAGATTTCATTTCTCATGAAAAAAATGTAAGGGTTTGAGTTTCCCTGGTCTTCCAATGACTAGCTGCTGTCTTCAGTTATGGTTTGGGGTTTTTTCATTTATTTTGAGGGGGGCTGTACATGGTGTCTGAATACCGTATTGAGATCCTTTAGGTCCCTGCTCACTTACACAGAATACCTTTGGCAAGCCCAGACCAGGACATATTTGTTGTATCAGTCACCTACACATGGGCTTGTCTCTACATTGCTCTGAACTCAGTTGCGATGGTGAAGATGATCACACAAAGAACTGCCCTTTGTTCTGAGCCAGACCTCAGGAACACAGACTCTGTCCCCGGACTAAACCTCCTGGGAAGCTCTGCAATGGGATTAGAGGATCTTATCACACCCAATACCTGTCACAGCCATGTCTGTGGATCAGAGAGATTAAACCCTTGTTTCACTCCTCCTCATCAGTGTGCAAAGAATGAGCAATATTTCAACCTTCCTTGTGCATTTGTGGCAGAAACCCTTTTGCTAGGACCTGTGGAGGAAATACCCACTGGTCACTGGAAGTGCCATGAAGAGAGAGCATGGACTGTCCCAGGTGTCCCATGGCTTGTCTGTTAGGATCTTGTGCACTATTGAGGATATATCTGCAAAGCCCAGCTTGGCTCTCAGAGCACCAGCTGTGTTTACAAAGCGGGCTTTTATGGGGGAAAAAATAAAGCACAGAATTTTATGCTTAACCTGGGTTCTTTTGCTCTATAATAATGGATATCCTTGAAGCTGTCTCCTACATGGTGGCTTCTTTCCCCTTCCCCTAGAAAATATTTTTTTCTCAGATTTGGAGCTTCATTTCAAGGCTCTGCAGATGCATCATACTAATAAATGTCACATTATCCCATCTCTTCTGACACGAACGTCAACAGACACCTGATGAAAGCTGATGAAGGAGGAAAAGCAAAGCTATGAAAAAATAGCCTGGCATGAACCCTAGGTTCAACAAGACCAAATCTTGAATGAGAGAAGGGGACTGTGCTACACCCTTAGGTACAAATTTTGGGGCATGAGCAGTCAGGCTGCTTGTATTCAAGCAACAAGGGCAAATGTAGATAGTGTTTGTGACCATTCTTGGGTCATTAGGGCAAGTCTGAAAGATCAGAGGAGGACAGTAAGATGGTGAGGGCAATTCCTATGGTCTTTCTCAGCTAGAAATTGTCCAAGGAGGAGCCAGACCTGCAGCTTGTGACGTCTGCCATAATATAGCAGTAATATGGCCATATCAACCTGAAATTTTGGATTAAATTCTTACCCATACGTGTTAAGTGCATAGCTGGTGGGTGGATGAGAAGGAATAGCTCCCTCCTGACTCAGGTAACACAGTCTCGGAGTTTCTTCCAGAACTTCTAAGACACTGGCAGGTTTTTATGTCAATAGACGACGTTGGTCTGGCAGAGCGAGTCAATGCCCATTACACACCTTGTCTTTATTGACAGTGCTGCCATTGGCTACGTTCTGCTGTCAGCATCTTTACTGTCAGCATAGTTGCCAGCAGAAGACTGAAGCCATGGGATGTTGAAACCATGGATTAAGTTAGAAAAATATTCTCTAGGTTTAGGTGGACAAGGAAAGGAAGAGCAAAAGACTGCCTTTCTTGTTCTGCTCCAAACCTCAAGAACTTGGGAATAGGTTTGAGAATTAAGATCTTGAGTGCTCATAGGAAAAGCACCCAACTGATGCCTTTCTGGTTAATGAGTGATGTTGCCTACCTGCAGTAGGTTTCCATTTCAGGTGATCATGAAGGGGAATGGGTTTTGCTTTACAAATTTCGTGTTTTTCGTTGCTGCACATTGTAATTATTATGTTCGTCATTCACAGAGGGAAAAGCTTTTATGAAATAAATAGTGTGTATTTCTTCAATATATTAGTATTTGATAGTCTTCCAGTGGTTTTTGGTTAGATGAGGTAACACTTGAAACAAGTGATCTTGATATTCATTAAAAACTGACATCCAGGCTTGTTTGATGAGATTGCGCTAAGCAGCCCAGGAATTTGAAATCCTTGTATTTTATTTGCTAAAGCTAACATAGGGAAGAGGTGGTTTGTTGTTTGGGGGTTTTGTTGTTGTTGTTGTTTTTTATTAAAATGGTGTTATTATGTAAAGGGTTTGGATGCTTTTATTGCAGGTTAGTACCTTGCAAGTACACCTTTAAGACTAAGCAGATAAAAAAGAAAGTCATATACTCCCTTTTGTGATGAACTAGTTCAGCCTGAGTGAGCAATGTAAAACCAGGCCCATATGGAAGGGAAGGAAAGAGGGAAATGCCTAGGAGCATTCCTTAAACGTATGATTTTATGTACTGAGTTGAGGAGATGAGGTGAAATGAAACATCTGTGTACAATAAAGAGCTCTGTCTGTCTTAAGTTATCATCAATTGTAAATTTGTGTGTCACCCCAGGGCTTCTTCCCACTGATGAGCAGCTTGTACCACCATTCCTCAACTCCAGACCTGCTCTTGCTGAGCTTTAAACACAAATGGTTGTTTGGAACCTCCTGACGACAAGCCGTGGGTTGGAAGAGTGTCCTCATGCAGACCAGAGCAATTTCCTTCCCTCCATGTTGGAGGGGACTGGAGAGGTGCCACTCCTGGGATCTGTTGCCTCTGAGCAGAGGTGTGCGATTTGGAGGTAGCCACCTGCAGATTAGGTGACACTGGCCAGCCTTGTGGTCCCTGCGTCCACCCAGTCTTGGCTTTTGGCCACTGATGCTGTGCCACTGATTTTATGTGTCAATGTTGATTAGGGCTCTTCCTCAGCTCTGATAAGACCACTGGGCATTTTAATGCCTTGGCCCACATGTGCACAGGTGCCTGTGTGTCCCAGGTGCCGGAAAGCCCTCCCTCTTTCTGAAGTCACACAGAAGCATCATCCAGGCGTGCAGCCCTGAGCAGGGCTGGCTGGCACCCAAAGCTCAGGCACTTCAGCATATGTTAGATCTTACCTTTCTCTCTGGCACCTGTGCATCCCGTGCTGTGTTCTCGCCTTGTACACTGCCTTGCTTGGGTTATTTGGGGACAGCAGGAGCAGCAGGTGGCATATGGGGAGATATAGGGCTGCATCTGGGACTCATGGGATGTTCTGCAGTCTTCTGTGCTGCCATCTTCTACTTGTTCACCCCACCTGGCAGTAACAGTGCCCCCTCACGGCCTCCCCTGGCTGCCCCTCTGTCTCTGGGTTTCCATGCCCTGCTTTAACTAACAACAGTAAGTAGCCAGACCAGAATTGGTAACTGTTCTTCCAGGTCTTTGGATCTGTTCTGTGCCGAGGTGTGGAGGCAGGGCCTGCCCTGTGGAGCCATATCCAGAATGTAGCAGCTGACTTACAGGGACTTAGTGGTCTACGATTCACTGCAGGGAACCGCAGCCCATTTGCAGCTGTCCTTACCCTCTTTTAGCAGTCAGAAGTAGATGCAACTATTTCACATGTCAACCTCCCAGTAACTGTTTTGCTGCCCCATTCCCTTTCCCTCTTTGTACATCTCCTGCCTGTGCTGGTTGAGCTAAAAGCTGTTGTGCAGTGTAGGACTCAGGCTCAGGTTTGCCATGACAGTTTACACAGGAATGGTTTGCACTTGCACATGTGCTTGAGTCTCACTAGGAAGTTTCTGCTCCCTCATCACATCATGGGGTAAGGGGAATCACTGGGAACAACTGAGTGGGGACAGCTTCTCTCTGGAGGATGAAACAGCCCATCCTTTGGCAGAATGGCCCTGTGTCAGGGATCATTGCCTTATAGTACATGAGATTGCTGCTTGTTTAAATAATTGAGAAGCCATGCCAGAAGGTAAATCTCCTGGAGGCACACGTCTCCCTCTAACTGCTGTGGTGAAAACAGAGGGGATCGCAAGGAGAGACAAACCTGTGTGCAAACATCATGATGCGTCTCGTGCAAGTCATAAAGCTACTGTCCTGTTCCACTGCCCTGGAAACCAGCCCCTAGTCATCTTCTGCCAGAGTCAAATCGCAACTTTGCAGGCAATGTGTATTTTTTACCTTAAAATGGCTTGCTGTCTCACAACATGTTATTTGACTTTGGTTTAAAAAAATTACAGGGTAGTTTCTGCAAGCACGACCCAAAGCAGGCAGCTTCAAATGGATACCAGGACCAACGCTGCCTGTGTAATTACATCGCCTATATTTAATCGCTCAGAAGTGTTTGGCAGATGCTTTAAATTTCAGATATGCAATCAATATCTCCTGCTCTGAGGCTCAGCTACTGTGTTCCTCCCCTCCCTTGCTTGAAATACACAAAGTCGAGTGAATATACTTGGAGGGTGCAGGAGTGATCACCAGCCGGTGAGTGTATATTTCTATCTATATATATACCCATGGAGATCTCACAGAGACCTGTGTGTGTGTGAACGTTACATGCCTTTATTTATTTTGGAAAGGGTTTGCTCTGGTTTCGCCGTGCTTTGCTTTAAACGATCTGAAATCCCCCCCCCCCCCCCGGATTCAGAGGAATAAATATGCATGGCTTGTAATTCTGTTGCAGCTCTCGCTCCCAGCTGATAGGGTGACGTGGAGTTTGGAGGCTCGCAGATTGGCTTTTTGATTTGGCTTCTTGCTGCAGTTGTGCAAACCTCGCTGGCTCCCAGAAATCAGGCTCAGCGCTTTGCCGTGCACCGTAATGCTGGGAAGCCTGGACCGAGCCCCGGTGGTGTGAGAGCGGGAGCGGGGGAAGCCCAGCAGATTCAGTGGCAGTCTGGGGTACAATCCATTTTCTCTTCCCCGCTCCCTCGACCCCCATTCATTTCTGTCCTCCTCGGCCTCCCCCCCGCCCCCCCCCCCCGCGCAAGATCTCCCTTCCCTCCCCAAACTCCACCGCACGGAGCTGAAGATCAAGGCTGGTGGATTTATCAACATTTTACTTCCACCCCCACCCCCTTTTCCAGATGCACCTCCCCGCTCACCCTGACAGCTGCAAAAGAGAGCACCGGTTTTGTAGCGAGCGAGGCAACTTGGACTGACATGCAAAGGCGAACCCCCCCCCGTACCCGCACACACCGTCGGTGAATCACCGGGAGGTGCGATGAGCTCCCTTTAGGAACCGAAAGGATTTGTACTGGGCAGCCAGCGGAGCCTCCCTCCCCCGCGCCCGACCCTCCAAAAAAAAAAAAAAAAAAAGTCAGGAAAGCAACCAGAAGGGGTAAGTAAGGGGGAGCTACCCCCTGCTCCGTAGGCGGTTAAGTTTCCTGCTGTCCAGCGGGGCTGCACGCCGTGCATGCGAATGCCGGGGGCCTGGGGGGCGGAGGGCTCTTCGCAGGCTCATCTGCTGGGCAGGAGATGGGGGGGAAGGGAAGCGGATTTAACGTTTCCCAGGCGCTGGCAGCTCGCTTCATTCGCGCTGTTTTCCCGGGGCCGCGGCGGCTCCGTGTGTGTGTGTCAGTGTGTGTGGGTGCGTGTGTGCGCTGCGGGGGGGAGGGCTCTGCACAGGGCGCGGAGCGGGCGCTGCGGGAGGGATGCGCGACGGGAGGGGGCGCCGGGCCGGGCGCTGCGGGGCCGGGGCCTGCCGGAGGGACAGACCGAGCGGAGGGAGACGCCGGGCTCTGGCGGGGCGTGCGCGGCCAGCAGCAGCCCCGGCCCGCGGCACCGTGCGCGGCGGCCCCGGGATCCCTCCCGCCGCCGGGCGGGGGTGCCCCGGCGTGGCGCGGCCCGCAGGGATGCCGGGGAGCCCGGGGGGGAGGCTCTGCCCGGGGCGGGGGAAGAGCCTCTCATGCAGTGCTATAAATTTCCCTTTTTAAAATTATTTTTTAATTATTATTTTTTTTAATTATTATTTTCTCCGCTGGGGGAGGCCGGGCCGGGCCATCCCGGCAGCGGGGCGGGGGCCGCCGTCCCGGCAGCTGTCGCTCTCCGTCTGCCCGGGCCGGCTTGTTTACCCCGGGTATCAAATATAGCTGCTGCGCCAGGCTCTGCCCTAAATAGGGCACGGGGCTGCTTGCGGGGCCCCCGCAGCCCCCGGGTGGCAGGGGGGAGAAGTGATACACACGCACTCAAACTGACCTAAATCTTGGGTAAATTCATACTGTTCCGCCCTCCCAGCCTTGCTTCAGGGATTTATTTTTTTCACCTGTGTCTAAAGTATCAATCACCCTGGGTGGGAGATGAAACCTTGCTAGTGCTTTTTAGTTGTGGTTTTGTTTTGTTTTGGTTTGGTTTTTTTTAACTGTTACGCTAAAACATGAGGCTATGGCCATTTCCCCATTCTCCCCCCCAAGTGGAGCTGTAGTGTAATGGTTGGGTTCCTGGCCCCTCAGTTTGCTCCTGGCCTTAGTCCGGGGATTTCACCCTAAAAATCTGTTTCAGATTTGAGGCAAGATACTGGAGGAACTATGGGGCTGAGAAGGGGTGCCTTCTGCACATTCCCACCCCAACCCCAGCCCCCCCACCCTGTGCATATATGTATATTTCTTTAATTGCTCACATCTCTTTATAGAGCAAAAGATTGATTTTGTTGAGCTGTTTTTTCGTTTCTGGAGAGAACAGGACTGGAAGACTTAGGTAACAGTCAGCGGCATCTTCCCATTCAAGAGTGCTCATCCTGTGTTCTCTGGGAGTTTGGCGGGAGGCCCGGGAGAGCTGAGCTGGCTTTGGGGGACTGCTGAGCCACAGAGAGAAACCTTGAAGGTGCTCTGTAGGTTTGGTGCAGCGAGGAGAGGTATTGCTCCCCTGTGGTACAAGCACATCTAGGAAGTCCCTAATCTTGCTCCGTCCGCCGCTGTTGCAGGTGCTTGTTTACCCTGATCATGGTTTAGCTGAGAAAGTAAGTCACGTTTGGTGCTTAGATTCAGGCTTCTGTGGTCAACTGGAACAAGACTTGTTTCCTGAGCAGAAGTAGTGATGTTAGAAAACAGCACGTCCAGCTACTGCCGAGGGCCGGCTGGCGAGGAGCGAGAGCAGCCCAGGAGCCCTCAGCTCTGCTGCTAGTGTGCAGTCAAATCTGTTACCCACTATTGTAAATAAAAGGGTGTAATATCAACCAGGGGGGAAAAGAGAAGGACTGAATGTGAATAGAGAGCCCTATGTACAAGGTGCAGTATAGCAGGGGGGTTTTTTTTTGTTTGGTTGTTTTTTTTTCCCCAAGCCAAACAAAGTCCTATTCTAGTAATTGGGTGCTTCAAGCATTTGCCAAATGCCCAAACTATGACAGATTGTGGTAATCCTGCTGCTGAGGTCCTGTATGAGGGCACTGGAAATGCAGGTAGGCTCTCCGGTTCTGGCAAGCCTCCAGCATGCTGCTGGGTGCAGCGTTTCATCTCCATGGGTCTCCTCTGTGTTGTTAATGATATTTTTCTACCTGGATGGGGATTCAGTGAGGACGTGGTTGCCATAACTAGTGGGTGACAGAGCACAGGAGAGAAGGTGGTTGTGTGGCCATTCTAACATCACTCTGTGCAGCGCTTATCCCTTGCAGAGAGATTGCCCCCTTCTTCTGCAAAGCTGCCAGCTGAGAGGATGGCACTTGGGATTGCAGATGCCATCACCAGGCGGGATAGTCCATTCCTTCACCCTGGGAAGCGCAGGAAGCGTGTCTTGAACGTCAGCACCCTGAAGAGGAGACTGCACGTGGAGCCCTATACTGAGCATGACCTGGGTCATGCACCATGCCATGCTCCATAGGCTCTTGCTAGGCAGATGTGAGAGCAGCAGCTGCCCTGTCTGACTGGGAACTGCTTTGTTGTTGGGACTCATGGGCACTCGGGGCCCTGCTCCTTGGCTTGGCTGGCTTGTGGGAAGGAAAGAGGCACCCAGGGATGAACGTGGCCTTTGTGCTTCCTCTGCCTTCTTCTGGAGCTGGTGTGGCTGAAGTCAGATGAGGCTGGTCTGAGCATGGCAGGTCCTATGGTCTTGCTGTTAGGACAGGAACGGGTTTTTCTACGGTCCTGGGCTGACCTGCTGCCATGTCATGCCTGATCCTGCACACATCCCTCCGTTTCAGAGGGTCCTTTCTGGGATAGGCATCTTCCATCCCCAAGACAGGGAAGTACCATAACAGAGTGTGTCAGCATTTTTATTAGTTACAAAGTTAAGATTTATTCCTTCCGCCAATGTTTTCAAGTGAAGCACTATACAGATAAATGGTCTGTCTGTCAGGTTTTTGTTTGCTTGTTTTAAACAAACAGCATCAGTCTCCTCCCCTAAGCTTCCCCAATAACCAAGTGGCATTGACAAATAGTTCCTTGTTCTTTGTTGCTGTCATGTTTCAGATGCCTTTCATGTGCTTCAACAGTTAAAAAGATGGCTTTGATTGTGGGCAAATATTTTATTTATTTTTTAATCGGGCAGTAATATGCAATTCTGTAATTTTAAAAAAGTGAAGGAAATCAAATTACAAAAAAAGAAATATGGAAAAAAATGTCTGAAGCCAGGAAATTGATTGTCATGATGCTCCATCTGCCACCAAACCCTGTGTTTAGGTATTGTGGCATAGATTAATACTATTGTTGATTTAATGTTTAGTTAATGGTAACTCCTAAAGGCATCGGCCCAGTTGGGAGCCCCTGTTTCAAAGTGCCATATAGATGTCTAACAAATTATTATCTCTGTCCTGAAGAGTTTCATGCATTGAGAGATACATGAGATCACAAGCTGTTCATGGGGCACCTGTAAAACAAGCTCTGGTTGAGGACAATCATGGATGTGCATGTGCGAAGTTCAGCACGATGGCCTCCCAACCTCTGGGCATTTCTGTCACAGGTAGGAACAGCATGGCATCAGGTGGCAGGGATGTGACATACCATTCTGAAGCTACCACTACCACCCCATTTTACCAGTGTTGCAATGAGAAGAACCAGGTGCTGTTGTTCCAATGGTACCCCTTAAGACATATTCATAAACAGCTGATGATGATGATGCCCCCATGCTCCTTCAACTCTCAATTTTCTGGTAATTCTGTCTTTCAATCTACTTGCTGGAGCCTTTGATCACACAGCTGAGCTGTCTCTGGCAGTTGACATCATGGGAGAGAGGGGAGCTTAGGGCTCTTAACATTTCTTTTATGGTAGCTTGTTTTCTAACTAAACACTCCAATGAGGATTTTCTGTCATAATAAAACAGAGAGCTTTTCCAGAGCACTCAGATTTAGGGAGAAGCTTCTGTTTCCATTCAGCCTTTCCATTCACTAGCAGATTATTTCAAGGCTGCAAAACTGGACTAGCTCTGTTTGCTGCCTTCCAGTACTCTGCTGCCTCCTAACTCAGGGCAGCGGCAGAGACAGCCAAGTCAAGACCAATCAGAAATACTAAATATCCTATGCTGTTGGCCATGTTTTGCAACCAGGAAGGTGTCAAAAGAGTTTTAGAAACTACAGATGTATGAGACTGCATTCCCATTGTTTTTAACATCACCCTTTCTGAGGCTGGTACTTGGAGGCTGTCTCAAAGCAAACAGCAGCCCTCTCCAGCAGCAAAGCAGAATACGGTTGTAATCAAAAGAAATGTAGTGACGCAGGAATGTACCTCTGAGAGAGCACTTAGGCTGTTGAGGTTGTGTTGAAGGTGACATGTCTAGGAGTGAGCGGGGGCCTCCAGTGCTGACACGTCAGGGTGTCCTGCCAGTGTGCTCATATGCTGTATGCTGGTGAAAGCTGGTTTCCTCCCCTGGGCCAGAGCAGGGGCAAAAGCAGAGCTAGACCATGTCTGCACCTTGCTGAGCAGCCAGGCTGCAGCTCACTCTGGAGGTGTCCTAGCTCCCCTCAGTGTGAGCTGTAGTGGGAGACACTGTCATTGGCATCCAGGCAGGCTGTGAAACCCATCACTGCCCCAGTGCCACAGCTCTCCATGCTTCAAATGGGGAAGGCAGTGCTGCCTCCCCCATGCACTCCTGGGCCACTCCAGCTGGTGACAGATGGGGACTTAAGGTAATGCTGTGTGCGAAGAAGCTGTCCTTTTGCCTTCCACACTGTTTGCTGCCAGGCAGGAGCATTTGTTTTGGGGCATTAAGGCCTGGATGTCTTGGCTTAGCACCTTGAGGTGGACCTTCCTCGGTGGGAGAAATATGTTGATGCTGAGCTTAAAGTTCACCTTAATAAGCACCTTTATCCTCTTCCATGGTTTTGGTTGGGATTACTCAGTGACCCTTGAATATGCCTGCTGGTTGGGAAAAACCGAAGTGGAGATGTGTCTCTGCCTTTGCAGAGCAGGACGCGGCTGTTAAATGGTCCAGGAGGTGTTGCAGGATTCACTACTGCAAGAAGCTAAACCTACCCCTGCCCATATGGCTAATGGCCCTGCTATGCTTGTCGTTTGTACCTTGGTTTCTACAGCCTTCCCACCCTGAGTGCTTGTTCCTGCTCTCATCCCAACACCCCTGCAGGGCTCTCGCTCAGTGGCATGTGTGGCCAGGTGGTGGGTTCAGCTTGCTTTTCAGCTACATCAGTTCCTGGTCCTTATTCATGGCCCTGCTGCCACCTGTAAAGCTGCTGCCTGAATTGCCTGCAGCAGTTAAGGCTTGGAGTTGGTTCAGCTTAGAAGTCTGCTCTTCATGAGATGGATAGTCCTGAATGCAAATTAGTTGCAAAGAACCTAGAGTGATGGGGTCTGCAACGCACTTCTCAAGCTATTAAGAGGCACAAGAATCAGCAGGAAAAAAAAGACAAAAATAATTTTTAATATAAAATCTTCCCAAGAACATGCACAGGGGTTGATCTTGATTAAAAAAAAACAACAACAAAACAACAAAAAACACATACAGTCTAGGCCAAGCTATTCCTCAGATGAAACATGCCAATTGGACTCAGGTTCCTCAAGAAGAGAATAAAATGAGAACCCCTCTGCTCTCAATTCTTTCAAGTCCTTTGAAAGCTTCACACTAGCACTCAGCACTTCATCAACAACAATCTCTCCATGTTGAAGGCTCCAGACTGCATTCCCTGGCAGTGCAAGTGGGAGTGGTGCCAACTGTTTTATTAGGTTTGCACCCACGAAACCCACTAGCAGGGAAGGACCTGACTTCTTGTTCTCATGAGCCAGCAGTAGTCTAAGTTCAGGCTGCCCTGCGCTCACTGAGGGTGCTGTGCTTAGCCAGTATGTGAATCCTGGGGGAGCTGCCTCAGGGCTAATTGGAGATCCCTGTGGGAGAACCTGAGAACCAGCATGAGGTGGATGTCTCAGTGTTGTTGTCATAAAGGTGCAAGGCAAGGTGGGTCTCTCTGTGTGTGCTTTTCCTTTGCAAAGGATCCCAATGGGGAATAATGATATGCTGCTGCTTTTGTTTTGGCAGCCCTCAGGCAAGAATGAACCTTTCAAAGCTTGGGTGATAGGAGGCAAACAGAGGGGATGCTGCTGGAGTTAGATGTGATGGGGTATTCTCCTGTCTGAGCATCTTGGAGATGGGTGCACTAGATGTTGCCCTCACGTAAATTACCACCTGCTCTCACTCTTTAAGTACCATTTTTTCCTTCCGTTTTAACCTTCCAGAGTAGTTTCAGGTTCACTTCTTCTAGTAAATGTTTCCTTTTCTCTAACTTAAATAATCCATCTCCCCAAAGCTGACCTGACAGATGTTTCCCCTGCAGTGACCCAGCGTGCGCAGCACACTTCATGAAACCCTGGCTTCCGTGGGGAAATGCAGCACCAGCAGTGACCCTGCTGGTGTCCCAGCTAAAAATAAAGTCTGTCCCTCCTGGCAGTGTTGGGGGTTGCTTTTAAGTAGGTAGGCAGTTTTACCCATCGGCTGCACTGTGCTCGTGTGCCAGGCGGAAGGCGCAGCTTAACCTTCAGAGCACAAGGGAGCTGCCTCCCCTCTGGGGAATGGCGCCGGCAGGCTGAAGGTGAGGAGATGCTCAGCTGCACTTGCTGCACCTACGTCACTCTCAAAAACGTGCCGGCTTGCCTGTTGCCTGCCTAGATCCATCTCCTTGCTGCTTCATGCGTGCCAGTGAGTCATGACCACTCCTCCTTCTCCCAGCTCTGGCCTTTTCCCTCCTCTGCTTTTCCTTCTTAAATATATAGATTTCATCATGATTCTCCAGTAACTGCCCCCACTCTGCACTTCCCACAACAACTCCATGCCTTCTAGATTTCTGTCTAACAGCATCCCTCAGCATCCCTCACATGTTCAACCCCCGTTTATCCGCTGTGTGTGGCTTTCTGCCTGATTCTCAGGTCCATATTGGCTTGGCTCCTGGGACAAAGCAAGAGGTCGGTCCAGGCCGAAAGCAGAGCCTCAGTTAAGAAGGGCCTTTCCAGCTTTCACTGTACACACGTATTAGTGAGATTCACAAAAAATGGTAAGCCAAGTGGTTGAAATATGCTCTGGAGCAAGAGGAGGGATGCATACTGGCTGGTGAACCTATGGATATTTTGAGTATTTACATGCACATATAGTTTTCCTTTGAACCTTCCAGTACTTAGTTTTTATGGCATTGAGTTCCAGAGATTGCACAGAATTTTAAAAGTTTTCAGTGCTCACTAGATAAAATATTCTGAGTCTGGGAGCTTTCTACTGGTGTTGGCCTCAAGCTTCTTTTGGCCTGGTTGACCAGCTCTGTCCCTCTGACCAAAACTGACTTCCTGGAGAAGACCGAGGGAGGGGACACGGGAGTTGTGAAAGGGCTGAGAAACATGCTTGGTTGTGCAGGATTCCAGAAACCTCATTTGTTTATGGTTGCAATAAGAGCAGCGTGGTCTTAGTTTGCATGTATCTACATGGGAGCCAACAGCTGTCAGGCACAGCAGGCTGGATGTAATCACCTCAGACAAAAGGGTGGTGGTCTCTCAGATGTCCTGTTCTTCATGTAATGTGCAACAGTGCCTTTGCTGACCAGCTGGCCAGCACAGGGGGCTCAAAGGGGCTGCAGTACCTGCTGCCTCTCACTTGACTGGTAGCTGAGTATGGGAAGGACCACAAGGGTTGCTGTGGGAGGAAGGGTCAGGGGGAGGGGCGTGGAAGTTTTTGGGTGTGTGTTTGCAGGGAGAGCAGAGGGGAGGGAGAATGGGCAGAGGAAGGGTTACTGCAGAGTGGAGGGATGTTGGGATACAGGGCTCACATTCATCGAAACCCCATTTTTATTCATTGTCTGCTCATTGAGCTCCAACAGCAAAATGGGTGCATTTCAAAGCTTTGCTTGTCTTTAAAAGTGATCTTCCTTTTGTCAAAGATGTTTTGTGCTTGTTATTTTACCCATTTCTGTCACATACCTAATAAAATAATAATGGTGGCTCTGCCCAGGGGAACACTCTTCCCATCCCAATGCTCCTCACCTGCTGGTGTTTGGGGATGCTTCTGTTCTGGGTGAGGCAGGTTTTCCCCTCACTGTACAGGTTTCCCAGGTGCCATGAGTTACTGTCATCAGTGGTAGCAGGGAGGGCAGGGTTCAGGGCACCACCACAGAAGTATGGCTGGGCAGGAGAGGCTTTCTGGGCTGAGGGAGCTGGGAATGGGGTCAGAGTGTGAAGGAAGACTATGAAAACAGGCTGGTCATTCCTGCCTTAGCTGTTGCTCAAGTCAGTCCTCCACTGAAGTTCCCGGCAAGAAAGCAAGACCCTGCAATTTTCAGGCCATAGCCTTGTATTAGGAGAGATTTAGACTTCAAAGCAAGTAGAGCACATCTGTTTTAATCTTCTTATTGCAGAAATGGTAGAAAGATTAATAATTTCCACAGTGCCCAAAGAGAACTCTGAGCTCCTCAGTAAAACTGATGGAGATGTGGGTCTGCTAGCATCCGTAACAGAGGCTGTGCCCCTCGGTGGCAGGATAGAGGCTGTCTTCTCTCTTTGCCTCGGTAGCTTAAATGGATCTTAGAGTGAGTGGCTGTATGGGATGAGCATGTTATCCAAGCACTTGCATTAATTTAGTGCCTCCTGTCATTGTACCGCCAGGATCAGACACTTCAGGATGCTCATCAACGGTGACATTGGGCACATGATGGAGAAGAGAGACTCCAGACCTTGTTTGCTGGGGTCTGGGGTTGTGTTGGAAAGGATGATTTTCTCCTTCCCCTGTCTCTTTTCAGTGCAGTTGGCTGATGTGGTCACCTCCCATGACTCAGCTGCTCCTGTTGGCAGGACTAGTTGTAGCAAATCTGGGGCCAGCATGGAGCATTGGGAGGAGGGAGGAACCAGGGTGGAATGAATAGGAATACAGTTGGTATGGAGGAAGCAGGAAGGTGCCCCCCAGCACCAGTGTGTGACATGAGTTGCAAAGAAGAAATAGATGAATCTTCCCTTTTGGAGGTTTATGCTATCTGAAATGTTGCCAAAGGTCCTCAGGCACCTCTTCCAGTAGAATAATCTGTTTCTGCTGACTTGGGCTCCTTGGAACTATGCTGATTTACACCAGAGAAAATCTGGTACTAAGGACCCTCTCTTCTCTCTTGCCAGCCTTCGGCTGATGGTATGCAACTTCACCTGGCTGGAAAGATAGCTCTTACTTTTTATGAAGGAGGCTTTTAGAGGGGAGGGTCAAGGGAGGGGAGCTGATATAAGTAGTGCTCTGAATACAAAGAAAATGCTATTTCTTCTGCTTTGGAGATAAACAACAACATGATTGCTATGTACTTTGCTAGGAAATTCTTCTGAAACATCATTCCCTGCATCCAGTTTTCATGTGTTCCTTGCTAGTTTCTAAGTTAAGGCTTGCTGACTGCTGGGAATTAGGAGAGTAGCATTGCAGGCATGTTAGAAATAGCAAGGGAGGAGCCCCATCCTTTTCAGACAAGGTGCTTTGTTGTAGGCACTGTTCCCAGGTTGGCAGACACTTATGGGTAATCTCAGTTTTTTAAATCTTCTTGAGGGATCAAGTCACATATATACCTAGCTTAGCCCTACACCTTTTGGGTGTGGGGCCTGCTCAGTACTTTTGGCAGGAGCCAGGAAATAAACCTCTGATCATTCTTTGGAGAAGACAGCAGAAACCTCTTATAGTCATCTGTTTGGTTTTTCTGCAGGAATTTTAAATCATGTTGAGGTGTCCAGTGGAAAATCTGTGATTTCAGTGGGGTTAAGGTGTCCAAGTTGGTTAAAGAGGTGCTCCATTAAGCTTTTAACTACCCTGTGAAATCTGGTCCTTTGCGACTCCCTCAGTGAAATACCTGAGACTCATTCAGACCATGGATGGGGCAGAGGAGGAAGTTAGTGCTGTTGAAACAGTGAGAGAGAATATGTGCGTATTGAGGGCGACTAGTGCCAGATGATATTTCAGATCACCTGCCCTTGACAGAACAGAGTGGGAAAGGCAGCCAAGAAGGGCAGACCTGCAGCTGAAACACAGACCGAAAGGAAAGAGGTGAATAATCCTGTGTGGTAATGCCATGGTGAAGAGCAAATCTCTGCCTGTCTATGCTATAGAGATCAGAGTGGCACATGGCTTTATATAGTCTGCAAGGAAGCCCGTAAGAGGGTGGGAGGGAGAAGAAATTAAGGTGGTGCAGCAGATAGCCTGGAGACTTCTGCCACTTGCTGTAATCGCTATAGCAGCTCAGCTTCCACTGTTTGTTGTCCGTGTCATTTCTGCAATTACCATATGGTAAATATGACTTGAGTCTCTAGCAAATAGCAGACCTAATATTAAGAGAGAATCTGTAAACAGCTAGTGCATAAATGAACAAAGAGCAATAAACAGCCTGGACTTAAGAAGAATGAATTAATCATGGTAGATGTGAGGGTTTATTTTTTTTAAAGCAGTTACAGAATTAGCAGCTGAAAAAAAACACTGAAAGATTAAGATGTCTAAATTGTCAAGAAGAGATAGGTGGGGAAATGTGTCAGTAAAGGGTGAGGGTGGAATCTTACTTGATAACTGTATTCAGATGGGTGAATTTACAGATTTTGGCACCTTCCAAGTGAAGTGGGAGGGATTTTTAGGATAACCCATAGCTTGGTGCATTTTTCATACCTCCTGCTGTGCTCAGATCTGCAGAAGCAGTGAGCGCATTACAGTGTATTTCCCTCCTCTCAGCTGGAGGCCCTGACGTTTGGGTTGAAACTCTGGAAATCTCTGCTTTCCGTCTGCACATGCCAGTCAGCATGGCACTGCTTGCACAAGCCCCACCGCACTGGGGACACAGCAAACAGGCAGAGAGACCTTTGAAAGTGAACAGCACAGCAAGCTGGTGTATAGCGATCTAGATTTAATCTTTGCAATGCTCCAGTACCTCCTGAAAACCTGTAGTATGGCAGAGCTGAGGGGTGAGACTTCATCGCCCAGGCTCCAGTTGCCTGCTTCAAGAAGAGCAGGTCTGCTGCTGGTTTTGATGGGAACAGGCACTGAGATATGATGCTGCCAGATACCCAGCTGCTTCTGACTGCCTTTTAAGATGGAGAACCAAGAGGAGATCAAGATAAATGATTAGAGGGCAGCCTGGGCTAATTTATAAAGATTAAAATAAATTTGTGTGCTTTGGCCAAAGAATAACTGTGGAGGAGAAGAGCTATTTACAAGTATCTGAAGCATGTAAATCTCAGGCAGGAAGGAGAATGGTTGAGAGTGCTCCAAGGACAGGATAATGAGAACCAGCAGCATAAATTTTCTTAATTTCATCCTAAATATAAGGAAGACATCTAAAACGTCTGAGATAAATTACATTATGGCATAGTCTCTATGAGAAGTTGTGGGAATGCCATCACTTGGGTAATTTAAAACTGGGCTGGACAAAGTGTTAGGAAGTAATGTTCAGAAGGGGAACAATGCAGCGGTGGCCCTGGAGGCATGGATCAGACACCTCTTCTGGCTCTGGTCTAACTAATTCTGAGATTAGAGAAACCTGTGCTGGCTGGGCTAAGCGAGAGCCTTTCCTGTCTACACCGTTTCTGTGCCCATCACACAGAGGAGCATAGAAGTCTTCAGTCTAGCATGACAAATGACAGCTGCTTGTTCCCTGTTGCAGTGATAAAGATGATTTCTGAAGTGTAGCCTTCTCCTCCTCCTCTCCCCACCCTGTTTTCTGCCCAGTCTCTCTCTGACCTGTTTGTGCTGCTTCTGCCTCTATTCATGTTCTAAATATTTTCTTTCTCACCAAGCCTGGAATGAGCCCTTCTGGTTAAGTTGTGGAGAGTTTGTAAGTTCTGTGTAGGTGATGCAGCATTTTTGGTAACAACATATTTTTTTCAGTATTCAGGCAAAAAAAAAATGTTTTTTTCCTAGGAGGAGAAGTTAAGAAAGAAACAGGCCCATTTCCAGAGGATGGCAGCAATGTGTGCCTCAGCTGCTGGGGGTTAGCACCCAGCATAACTGGCTGGTGGCTGCCCCAGGAGCCCATGAGCCAGCCAGGGGAGGGCTCCCTGCCTGGCTGCTTGTTGCAGCAAATCCAGCACATTGCATGGTTTGCTTTGTTTGCCTCAAATGAGTGTGTTCTGTCAGAAAACTTATATTTTTCTTAACTAATTCTGGATCTAAAGAGAGTGAGTTATGACTACAATACCTCTTGTTTACCCCTTACCCTGCTTCTGTGTACAAATAACTATTGGCTCTGCAGCACAAATGTGCTGTTGACAACAAATCCTAGGGTCTTTAATTGTGGCTGTTGCAGATCTGTCAGCAGAGTGCTAAAGAAATGTCACGAGTTGCCACTGTCATCTTTCCTCTAGGATGCTGAGAGTCACTAGGTGATAAGTTGCTCTCTGATGGTGGCACCTGAACCAGCAGTATAATATGTCTGTGAAGCAGGAGCAGTAAATAACACACCCAGCACACAGCCTGTGTGCTGCCACAGGCAGTACATAAAATGTCTTTTACTGACAAGTTTTCCTCACACTGCTAGAATAATTTCTTTTTCCCTCCTCCCCTCCCCAAATGGTCTTTGCTGCTCTTTATAAACCAGCAAGACAGACAGCAATGAAAACCAGTGCCTTGAAGGCTGCCGCAGAGGAGTCGGTGCTTATTGCAACCCCATGTGTTGTTGGGTGGCTGCTCCAGGTTGTCTTCTGTCTTGTGGAACAGGCAGGGGGGCCACCAAGTAGGTGACCCAGTAACTCCACTTCTTTGTTTCCCTCAGCCTCCTAAATCTCAAAGGAAGGGGATTCAGCCTCTTTGCTGGGCCTTTCACATCATAGGCATAAAATCAGGGGTGTGAAGAAGGCACTTGAAAGTACCTGCCCTCTCAATTTGAGGCCATTCAGACTGCAAAGAATGGTGTTTTCAGATGTGCACTGGTACTCAAGCACCTAAGGCTTTAATTGTGTTTAGAAATACCTCTAAATGCAATACAAAGACTGATGTTTGAAGATCTGCCTCTAAGTGTGCAATGGAGGCTTCCCAGTGACTTCCAAAAGGTCACAACAGTGACTCTTTTCCAAATGTACTTGTTGTTGCCACCAAAGTGCTACAGTGAACTCCCAGTGCAGTTTGTACAGAGGGTGAGTTTGCTCTGGCTTCCCATGCGCTGGGAATGCTACTGGATGTAGTTGTTACCAGCAGGCCTGGACTCCATACCTGTGATTTTTTACTTTTTTACTGTGAGGGTGACTGAGCATTGGCACGGGTTGCCCAGAGAGGTTGTGGAGATTCCATTCTTTGTCCTTGGATATCCTACAGATATTCAGAAGACAACTGGATATGGTGCTGGGCAACTGGCTCTAGGTGGCTCTGCTTGAGCAGGGGGCTTGGACTGGATGACCTCAAGAGGTCCCTGCTATCTCCTATGTTAACTGGCCACTTGAAAGTCCTGGAAAAACAACAGTGAGATTGTGTAATATACATGAAAAGAAAAAACCTCATCTGTGTCAGGACAGATAATACTGATTTTTCAGCAGGAGGATGGCCACTCCTAATCTATGTGTCAGCCTAAATACCAGGTTTTGTTTTCTGAATGTAAAAAAGGCTACAGTTCTGGGAGAAAAAAAATGAAAAGGGTAACACTCGCTGTCCCTTCCCCTGAGGAATCTCAGCAATACACACATGCATGGGGAATGGAAGAGCAAGTGCACCACGGGCCCCAGGGAGGCTGTGCTAGTCCACACTGTAACTAGGAATGGCTCTCAGAGTGTGGCTGTGGTTACCCACTAAAGGGTTTTCTTCAGTGTCTGCCTCCTCCTTTACTTACCTGTGCACAGAGTGTAAACTGCAGCTCCTATATCCATATATATCCATCTATCCTGTACAGATATTTTTCAGCAGGGGTGAGAGCAAGGAAATAAAATGCCCGGCCAGTCAAGTGCAGCTGGTGCAGTATTGGAAGGGGACGATTAAGTATGGGCATCTTTATGGGTTCACTATTTATGGCACTGCTTCTCCAGGAGTGTCACAGGTACTAAAATACAGAAAAAACATCACAGACCAGTTCCCCAGGGCAAGTTGAGTGTTGAGAGGAGTTTGCTCCTAGCTGTACACAGACTTGTGCTCCATTTGGGTCAGCCCCTGGGATTACCGAATGTAACTACATTCCATCACTGCAGCATTTCTATAAAAAATTGGTAGACTTGAGTCGTTATATCAATTAACACCCATTTACCATGCTAGAAAGGTAGGGATTGCTCAAACGAGTAGAGACACCAGCTTGTAAATATTTAAAGACTTGATACAAGAGCTGGTTTCATTTTTTTTGTTTGTTTTTGTTTCTTCGTTTGTTTGTTTTTATGGTAGCTTTTTTGCATGATCTTGAGAGAAAAAAAGGCTGCTTTTGGCACATACTGAGGGGTTATTCTGTAGGCAGCTAATTCTGTATTTTGGCATGTTTACTGTGACGTGCAAAGCAGCAAGCACCTATGGCTTCCTGCCATAATTTTTCCATAGAGCCAAACTGCAGGGATCTGTCATGTCCTAAGCGTGAATTACAGTGCTTTTTTCCTCATAAAACCTATCTGGTGCAGTGGTAGGGAACTAAACTACCTATTGCAATAACCTGAGTAAAGTCAGCTTGGGGTCCTTGGTTGTGCTAGTATCAGGTGTGTGCCATCAGTGTGATGGTTTAAGGCCTGGTCTGTGTTTGGAAATTTGCATTTGTCTGACAAAATGCATCTAAATATCTTTATTGATGACCTGGATGTGGGGATTGAGTCCATCCTCAGTAAATTCACAGATGACACCAAGCTGGGGGGGAGTGTTGATCTGCCAGAGGCTAGGAAGAAGCTGCAGGGGGACCTGGACAGGCTGGATCAATGGGCCAAGGCCAACAGCATGAAATTCAACACGACCAAGTGCAGGGTCCTGCACTTTGGCCACAATAACCCCAGGCAGCGCTACAGGCTGGGGGAAGAGTGGCTGGAGAGCAGCCTGGCAGAGAGGGACCTGGGAGTGCTGGTGGACAGCCGGTTGAACATGAGCCAGCAGTGTGCCCAGGTGGCCCGGAAGGCCAATGGCATCCTGGCTTGTATCAGGAATAGTGTGGCCACCAGGAGTAGGGATGTAATTCTCCCCCTGTACACAGTACTCAAGGTGAGGCCTCACCAGTGCTGTGTACAGTTCTGGGCCCCTCACTTCAAGAAGGACGTTGAGGTGCTGGAGCAGGTCCAGAGGAGAGCAACAAGGCTGGTGAAAGGACTGGAGGGAAAGTCTTATAGGGAGAGGTTGAGGATGTTGGGGTTGTTTAGCCTGGAGAAGAGGAGACTCAGGGGGGACCTTATCACTCTCTTCAACTACCTGAAGGGAGGTTGTAGTCAGGTGGGGGCTGGGCTCTTTTTCCAGGCAACCAGTGACAGGACAAGAGGGCACAGCCTGAAGCTGCTCCAAGGGAGGTTTAGGTTGGATATTAGGAAGCACTTCCTCACGGAGAGGGTGGTTAGACATTGGAATAGACTTCCCAGGGAAGTGGTGGAGGCACCGTCCCTGGATGTGTTCAAGGCAAGGCTGGATGTGGCACTTAGTGCCATAGTCTAGATGGTGTGGTGGTGTTGGTCATAGGCTGGACTTGATGATCTTAAAGGTCTTTTCCAGCCTTGGTAGTTCTGTGATTCTGTGGTTCTGTAAATTACACTACGCCAGCTTTTGGCTTGCAGGTAGATCTTAAATCACCCTGGGTACTACTCTTGGAGCGATGAGCAAAGGACTCAATAGTGTTTGAGTGGAGACAGTTGGAAAATATGCTTTGCTTTGTATTAAATATTTTGTTATTATTTTATTTTGGGGAAGGGAGGAGTGTCAATTAGGTATAATAACTCTTCTGTGAAAATGCAGTTATTTGTGTTATTTGGCAGAAAGGCTATAATTTCAATTTTTGCTGATGGTTATCAAAAAACCACATGTACTCAATTTAAAAGCTTTTATGTGCTTTGAAGCCCCCTTATTAAGCTGAACCTGATTTCTGTCTTCTCCAGCTTCAGAGTGGGGCCATGGGATGACACTAATAGCAGCGCTGTATCTGTTCTGTTCTGGGACAGATGCTTGTCAAGTAGACAAAACCCTTGATCTTGAGATGCCTCTGTCTGGCTCATTTGCAGCGCCCACGCCTGAGCAGGGCTCACCCCATGCTCAGAGCTAATCAGCAGCCTTTCCTGGCTGGTCTGGAATCAGGGGGAAGAGGATATTTGGCCACAGATGCATGTACTCATGTGTCTGATTTATGTGGGGGTGGGAGGGAGAGGGGAAGGAGAAGGAAGTCCCAGGCAACCTTATCTTATTTGAAGGTTGAATTCAAAGGTTTTTATGATGGTTTAAGGGGAATTTTGCCTAAATAAGAAATTAATAGGGACTTAGAGGTTTGCTTTTGGTTTTGTAGTTACTGATCAGTGATCTTGGGAATTTGGTATGTGGAGATTACAGAATCACAGAATCAACCTGGTTGGAAAAGACCTCAAAGATCATCAAGTCCAACCATAACCTAAATCCACCCGCCACAACCTTTATCTACCCGTTCAATGCTTAAATCATGTCCCTAAGCACCACATCTGTGTTTCTTTTAAACACTTCCAGGGATGGTGACTCCACCACATCCCTGGGCAGCCTATTCCACTGTCTAACCACCCTTTCAGTAAAGAAATTCTTTCTAATATCTAGTCTGAACCTCCCCTGGTGCAACTTCAGGCCATTCCCTCTTGTCCTGTCATTATTCACTGGAGAGATCAACTCCCACCTCCCTACAACCTCCTTTCAGGTAGTTGTAGAGAGCAATGAGGTCTCCCCCAGCCTCCTCTTCTTCAGACTGAACAATCCCAGTTGCCTCAGCCTCTCCTCCCAGGACTTGTTCTCCAGGCCTTTCACCAGCTTGGTAGCGCTTCTCTGGACATGCTCCAGCAACTTGACATCTTTCTTGTAGTGAGGGGCCCAGAACTGAACACATTATTCAAGGTGTTACTAGCTATCACTGTGTTGTATTGCCTTTTGATTTCTTGCTGTGAATGCTTCCTTTTGAAAATAACCTTGCCTGTAGAGTCAGGTGAGCAGCTGTATACAAAAAGCTAAATTATAAGGGATCAGTATAGCCTTCCCAGTTTTCCACCTTGCTGCTGGTCCACAGCAGACAAACCATCAGTCTTCTGAAACTCAGCTATTATGAAAGACACAAGGAGTTTGATAGTTGTCTAAAAGTAATTTTCTATTGTGGGCCTAATTGTGGCAAGTGTGGTCCATGCTACTTTCTGGAATGTCTCCAGAATGATTTCAAGAACGGATCTTTTTATTTATGGGTTCTATTTATGGATTTATGGATCATGTGGCCATTGTCAACTCTTGTAGAAGGAGTTCCCCTGGCTAGAAAAGCTGTTATGCATCTTCCCAGAGCCTTGCTGTTGAACAGTAGCTCATTCTGTTGCATAGATACTTTCAGCTTTTTGTCTCTCTTTTTTGCATTGATTGTATGCTTTCAACTTATCCTACCAGACAGGGGACACTTCACTCAGTACCACTGCCCTTATTCGAATGTATTCAGTGCCATAACAATAGTGGGGCAGAGACCTGTGGGAGAAAATGATGGCTGATAGCAAAGAGGTGGTGTAAATTATGATCCTCATTGTATAAAGCCAAAGATCACCCAATACCAACTGACTTTCCACTGTTGTTGCAGCCTCCTGTTGTTTTCATCCCACAGGGCTGTGAGGTTGCTGGGATGACACCTTTCTGCACCAGATGTGGATGTGTTTTGTCACACTGGCATTGGAGGAGTGACACTGTGACATCTCCTGGGTGACTAGCAGTGACTCAGGATGTGCTGCAAGCCTGACTGGAGGCTTGGTCCTCAGAGCAAGACTCATGCTAAAGGGTGGCTCTTGTCACAGTTATCCCTGCCGAGATCAATGCTGCTACTGAGAGGAGGGACAGGGGATGTGGGTAGTTGGCTCTGGGCAGGCCACAGCTATGTAGATCCCTGCCAGGGATTTCTGGACTGAATTTAGTAGATATATCTGAGGGCAAACTTGCACCTTGTATAAGCAACATTGCTGACCTCTAGAGCTAGAGTGAACTTTAACTCTTCCATCCTGTCATCTGAATGTTAAAACTGTTACCTCAATGTTTTATTAACAGCAGTTTTAAAATTTAATAGTTTTATTCTATGTTGTAAAGCACTTTTGCACCAGTTCCCAAGGGAGAGATGACAGTAAGGATGCTTCACTGTGTTTTTTGGGTTGGCTAGGTTAATACTTTTCATATTAATTAACACATATTATGATCTTATTGGACAGTGTGTCTGTGGGCAGAGTTCCTATTGATCTCACTGGGGAGTTCTGTCTGTCAAAGATTTGCAGGATCAAGTTATTATTATGTCATTTTAGAAAATTATTGTAACCTCCACTTAAAATTAAAATGTTTGTTAAAGCAAGTGAAAACCAGTGAAGAAACGTATTCCCAAATTCTGAAATTTTAGTCTACAACCCATAGCCTGATTTTGGAGGTCCAAACATGTAAACAGAGGCTACCCTGGTAAAGGTTGTTTTTGAAACAATATATGATTAGCTTGAGAAATAATAGTAAAAATACCCTCTGCTTAAAATGAAGTTAGAAGTTTAAGAAGAACTGGCAAAGCCCTGGAGTGTGTTGGGGAATGGTAAGCAATAAATGCAAAAAATGGTTAGTATCATGGCATTGGAGAAAGTAGACAGATAGTATTAATTACAGAAGATGGTTGTCCCACAGAGAGGGACATTGGTTGTAGCAGTGGTTTGTTTCAGAGGGCAGTTTAGTTGTTGTACTGTTCCTAGATAAGGCTCTGAATTTCAGTGATACTTAGACTCTTAAGTCTTTTTTTAAACCAAATTTAGGTGCTAGAGTCACATCGAAGTTTTTGAAATTACTCCTGTCTTTCTTTCAGCCGTTCCTATGTGGCTGATCTTGAAAGACAAAGCACCTACTAGCTCCTGTACAGTTAAGTAGAAGCTGGGAGCTGAAAGTGTCAAGAGGCTGGTGGATGCCTGCCAGCAACTGCAGTACAGAAAGGATGATCTGATGTGCCCTGGGGTGTTTTTGGAGCTGCTGTGCTTTTGCAGTTGGTCTCTGTGTGCACCTTGAGTCAGAGGCACCTGGAACATGTCATCTGTACTGTGCATGTACACATCTACCTTGCAGCCCAGAGATCTCAGGCTTGCTGCTCGTAGTCACCCTGCACATGTTCACTGGCCCTTTCTCAGGAATTTCCCAGCATCCTGCAGCCAGAAATCGGGTACAGTGTCATGCAGAGTGGAAGGGAAGACACAATGGGAGTTTCAAACCGAACCCAAGCTGTATGTGCTGGGTAGCTCAGTCTTCCCTGTGACCCTGAGCTATGCAGGTGATGAGGTGTTTTAGTGAGAATTCAAGGCTGGGGCTATGGCTGGGGCAGGCCAACAGTCCCCTGGGTCCCTCTGGTCCCCAAGGACTCAGTCTGGCACCAGGGCTAGGGTAGGTATGAAGATAAAAAGGCATTGGAGAGAGAAGGTAAATAGGCTAATGTAGGAGAGTCTGTCTCTTCTGAATTAGTCCTGGTAGCATGAAGAAGTGTATTGCTTTTTCATATCCAGGGTGTCAGATATGGATTTGTGATCCTGATACTGCATAATCCATTCTCTCCCCTCTGCCATGCTTTGTCAGGATCAGTTTTGTTCATTTGCAGTCCTTGTTCACGCTTTCCTTCCTGTTTCGCTTGTCTTTACAGATTTTTATCTGAAAGTTGAAAACGTTTTTGTTGATATCAGGAAGATTGCACTCGCTGTTGGAAAGACATGAGTGACACTACATGATGATAAAATAGCCATTTGAGATGCATTTGTTAAAGCTGATAACATTAAAATGTTGCCTGGAATATTTACAGTGCAAGGGAGAAGGGAGGGACCTCCTCAAGTGTTCAGGGGCCAGTTCATCTCTTCAAACAGCCACCATCTGAAGGTTAGGCATCTGCTCTGGATTGGCTGAATGGGCAAACTCTATAGACTGTGGAGGGAGATGGGAAGGGACAAAATCGCTTCTGGAGATGCTTGTCTTCAATACATCTTTTGGGTCAGAACAGGGCGGGACAGGAAGGAACTTCCCCTGGAAGATGGAGCCTAAGTGACCTCATTTAACTTACGGCCCAAGATTCAGAGAGCTGCAGTAGAAGAAATTAATTCCAGCCCTACTGATTTGGCAGTACAAACCTGAGTGAAAGTTAGTGGGAGTTCAGGCTCTTGAACCTTCCAAGTGCTGTAGATAATGCTGCTATTAAGTTTGATGTTTCTTGTGAGATATTTAGCTGTGTCTGGACTCACAAATGTGATTTGTCAGCTAAGACTGAGACCGAATTCTTCCAGAGGCCTGATATACAGGAAGGAGGATGGTGTGGTCCATGACAAGGTGATGGATTCAGACTCCAATTTTAAGTTGTGCAAGCCCTACAGCGAGGTAGTCCATAACTAATAGAAAGCATTATTGGGCAGTGATAGCCAAACTGATGTGATACATCAATCCGGTCCTTTGTTTTTGCCTTATATTTTAGGTTAGAGATTACTTCCATTTTAGGGGGTATTTGAAAATAAATCCTAGGGATGCAGAAGAAATGTTCATGGGTACATTCATTTTGCTGTATCCTCTGGATTCACGAGCACAGCTTTTTATAACTGTGGTAGTTTGTAGTTTTCTGTGACTGCTTAAAAGCAGGATTATTGGTTTAAAATGTGATCCTCCAGATCACAATTTAAAGGCTAGTGAAGAATAGCCTTCGATGCTTTGCCAAGCACATGAGTCCTCTGCCCTGTTTCTGGGCAGACACCATTATCTCCTAACTTGGAGGCCTTGTGCCTCGGAAGATTAGAGGGACTGTAGGACTCTTCTGGAGACTGTGCAGCCTATTAGAAGGAAGGGCTGGCTGTGGGGGTGGTTTGGCCACCAAGATACTCCATAATTTGTAAATGAATAATGTTCAACAAGTGGACTTGATTTGGAGATTGCCCACTGTCCTTACGTGGTGCTTCTTGTGTTGCTACTATTTCCTTGACTTGTCCTACCCACTGAGTGGTGAGACAGGAGAGCCTTTACATTGGTTTATTGTGCTGAGTTGAAGTGTTATGTGCTGGTGAACACCATGGCATCATTAGGTGAAAGGCAGTTGAGCACTCAGTACTCCTATTGCACATGTTGTAGGTAAAGAGTAGGCTATTATACCTATAGACTTCTCCAAGTTACTTCTCTAGCAATTAATCTTCATCTGCTGGGCATGTAAATGCCACAGTTTGTTAGGGTCCCTGCTAAATGCCTTCTTCGAAGTGACAGAGAGACAACCCCTTCATCTCTACCAGTACTCTTCAGTGGTGAGATACTGAAGTGTGTTTGGGTAAATGTTGCATCTTCCTTTTCTCTCATGCTTCCCTCCCTCCTCTCTGTTTTGTTTGTTTCAGGTTCTCGGCCTTTTTGGATCTACACAGTGGAAGTTGCATCTTGTGTATGGCGTGGTTAAGCTTGCAGCCTGTCACCTCGGCCTTCCTCCATTTTGGGCTGGTTACTTTTGTGCTGTTTTTGCATGGTTTGCAGGTGGATGCTGGCCTGACGGGAGACTCAACCAGTTCAGTACAAAACAGCTCGTGTTCAGGATCTTTTGACTGCAAAGAAGGTGTTATCCTGCCAATATGGTACCCAGAAAACCCATCACTTGGGGACAAAATTGCCCGTGTTATCGTATACTTTGTAGCACTGATCTACATGTTCCTTGGAGTCTCCATCATTGCAGATCGTTTCATGGCATCTATAGAGGTCATTACATCACAAGAGAAAGAAATTACGATTAAGAAACCCAATGGAGAGACCACAACAACCACCATTCGGATTTGGAATGAAACTGTTTCCAACTTGACCCTCATGGCTCTGGGCTCCTCTGCTCCTGAGATCCTTCTGTCTCTGATAGAAGTGTGTGGGCATGGATTCATAGCTGGAGACTTGGGGCCATCTACAATTGTTGGCAGCGCTGCCTTCAATATGTTTATCATCATTGCCATCTGTGTCTATGTGATTCCTGATGGGGAAACCAGAAAGATAAAACACCTGAGGGTTTTCTTTGTCACAGCTGCATGGAGCATCTTTGCTTACATCTGGTTGTACATGATCCTTGCTGTCTTCTCTCCAGGTGTGGTTCAGGTCTGGGAAGGTCTGCTCACACTGTTCTTCTTTCCACTTTGTGTCCTTCTGGCTTGGATAGCAGATAGACGTCTGCTTTTCTATAAGTATATGCACAAAAAGTACCGTACTGACAAGCACAGGGGCATTATCATAGAATCAGAAGGTGATCACCCTAAGGGAATTGAGATGGATGGCAAGATGATGAACTCCCACTTTCTGGATGGAAACCTAGTGACTGTGGAGGGGAAGGAGGTAGATGAATCTCGCAAAGAGATGATCCGGATCCTTAAGGACCTGAAGCAAAAGCACCCAGAAAAGGACTTGGACCAGCTGGTAGAAATGGCTAACTACTATGCCTTGTCTCATCAGCAAAAGAGCAGAGCCTTTTATCGCATTCAAGCTACCAGAATGATGACAGGAGCTGGCAATATTCTGAAGAAGCATGCAGCTGAGCAAGCCAAGAAGAGCACAAGCTTGCATGAGGTGCGGCCAGATGAACCTGAGGAGTTAATCTCCAAAATTTATTTTGACCCGTGCTCCTACCAGTGTCTTGAGAACTGCGGTGCTGTTCTCCTGACAGTGGTGCGGAAAGGAGGGGATATGTCCAAGACCATCTATGTGGACTATAAAACAGAGGATGGCTCTGCCAATGCTGGTGCTGACTATGAGTTCACAGAGGGGACTGTTGTCTTGAAATCAGGGGAGACCCAGAAGGAGTTCTCAGTGGGAATTATTGATGATGACATCTTTGAGGAAGATGAGCATTTCTTTGTGCGGCTAAGTAACCTCCGTGTGGTGGAGAGTGAGGAACCTCCAGAGGTCAGTAACTCCCCATATCCAAAGGCTATATTGGCTTCTCCTTGTGTGGCCACAGTGACTATACTGGATGATGACCATGCTGGCATCTTCACATTTGAGTGTGATGTTATACATGTCAGTGAGAGCATTGGCGTGATGGAAGTCAAAGTCCTAAGGACATCAGGTGCTCGGGGTACAGTCATAGTGCCATTTAGGACAGTAGAAGGTACAGCAAAGGGAGGTGGAGAAGACTTTGAAGACACTTATGGGGAATTGGAGTTCAAGAATGATGAAACTGTGTAAGTACCCCATTTATTTCTGTTCTTGGGTCTAGTGTTGGTGTTTAACCACACATTTTGCCTCCGTTACAGGTGAATGGTGACAAGGGACAGGCTCCTTTCTTCAGCTTTCCTTCAGTTTCCCTACCTACCTCTTTCAGGCAAGAACCGACAGCAGGATTTAAGAGCTCAAAGCTCTTGTACCTTCCCTCTTGGGAATGACAAAGTGAGGCTTAGAAATACTGCGGGGGAGGGGGGCAAAGGAGGAAAATCTGTCATTCTCTGGGGTCCTGTACTAAAGCTGAGCGTTAACGGAGCATTAAGATAGAGAGAGAAGAAAAAGGGCAAGCTTTTACCTGGCTAGGTAAATATGGGAAAGCCTCTTTTTGAACAGCAAACATAGAGGGCACAGGAATTCATTGCTATCCCTAGATGAAAATTTTACAACAGTTATTCCCAGGCAAGCAAGAGCTGCTCAGTAGATGTGGAGCTTTATTTTCACAGGCACAACACATCATACTTGTGTCCCTAGGCTGCCTGTACAACTTGCAGGTCTATGTGGCAGCTAATTCGCAGCATAGGCACAGCTGCAAGCTGTTCTGCTGGACTTGTGAAATCCTTCCAGCCACTTTGTCCCTATGGTCTGCCCATATTCCCCACGTCACTCTCCCTATGAGCTCCCCATGTCTGTACTATTACTACGTGTGGTTTTTCCCCTTGTAAAACACCATGGCAATTGGCAATAATGGTCTAAAGCACTGCAGCTCACAGCCTGTCCATGTGGCTCCACGGCCCAGTGTTTTCATACAGAATAAAGAAGGGAAGCAAAAGAGTCTGTACCAGTTCTGTTAATTCAGCTCTTTTATTGCGTATAAAGTAGCTGATACAAAGCTAGGAAGTAATAAAGACCAGAGAGGCCATAATGTCTAATTGCTTTAAGTACCTGCGGTTAACATTAGTGGGGAATGAGAAAAATCCCTTAGCTGAGTAGGGAGAGGGAGGGAGGTGTGAACCTGGTGCTAAAACTCCCTAGTGTTAAGTGTGTAGGTTCCTCTTGTTAACACGTAATCACTTGAGCCATCAAAGAAAGAATTGTGCAGACTTGCAACTGACATGAGAGAAAGGAAGTCTTTGTACCTGGGCTCCCAATACAGTACCCAAAAGGATGTTAATATAATAAATGCTATGGAGTAGGGATGCCCTAGTTCAATAGCACCTTCTGCCTTAGCCCACTGAACCATTTAATCCAGCTAATATCCACAGACCTGATGCCTAATTATGTGTTCTCCCCTATTAAAAGAAGAGAAGCTCCTGGTTGGCTGGGTTCAGCCACTGTCAGAGGTAGGGAAAGATCAGCTGTCCCCATCTGGCCTTGTCAGGGAGATGGGCCATGCAGGTTAGTCTCCCTACACCACAAGCTGATTACTCTAGAGAAAGTGAAGAATGTCAGCTGTGTGATTAGTTTCTTGTGGAAGATTACCTAAAATACAATGGGTACTAGCTTGCTTTACCAAGGTCTTGAAGAAAATAGACTTTTCTTGCTTGAGAAGACCCATCAATAAAAGGCCAGCAGATTTGGGGTAGGAGAGAAAGAGCCCATGAACCATCTTAGTGCAAACTCTACTCCCTCGCTTTCATCTTCCAACTGCTGGAAGAATTCTTTTTCTCTTTGAAATGTGTGACAGAAGGCCAAAGCATACCTGCATAGTTGCTTCACTTAGGTTAAAACAAACCACATTCAGCAGGACCATGTGCATCCTTGTAGGACAGACTCTAATGAAAATTAAAGCCATCCGTAAAGTGAGTACATGTAGGTTGCTCAGCACTGTGGTTTGTGACACACAGAAGGTGCCCTATAACATAGGTGAGACCTTTGTGGTGTACTTAAAACTGTGCCCACACCTAATGCATTGATGTTGCTTTCAGTTCTGCATCAGAAGATGGCTGGGAACAAAGCCTGCTAGCCACAGTGGCCATGGAGATGATGTGACTAGCAAAGATTAATTTCTTTTGAAGCTAGAATTAGTATGGCTGGCTCAACATAGCACTTAATCAAGCTAATAAGCCTAACAAGGAGGGAGATTGTGTCAGACAGCAGGCTGCTTTTAGTCACTCCTGGGTTTAATTTTAATCACCAGGTCTTCTGGGAATGGAGTTTTGGGCTGGAAACATGTGAAGGTAGTTTTCAGTAGACAGCCCTTGGCTGCTAAAATTCAGTGAATAAAGGTCAGTTGCTGGACTTTGCCAGCTCTTCTCTGAGGTTCAGGTGGAAGCCACTGTAGAAAACTAGAAGCAGTAGTGGGGGTGTTTAATCTCTTTCTCCTTTTTAGCCATCTAAATCTGAATGCAGAAAAGTAATTTTGAGCAAATATTCATGCTGCAAATAAATTTGAGATAATTTAGGTCTGAATTTGCAGTTCAGGCCCGTAATGTTACTATTCCAACATGCACTATCTAGTTTTGTCAGTCCTAGTTTGGGTAGATGAGTTGATAGGGTATTTGGGACAGTTTGACTGACCTAGAGGGCAGTGTAGGAGTGACTGACTCCTACTGGTCATGGTATTGCTTGGTACAAGGCTGTATGAAGACACTGGGTCACCAAATAGCCAAGGCTGAATATTTTAGGCCTTACCTCTTTAATGCCTTGCCACTGAGGGGAACCATCCATGAGGTACTGATGTCCCCTACACACTGAGGGTCCACAAAGCCCAGTGCAGGCAGAGGGGAAAGCAGGAAGACTAAGATGGTCAGTAAACAATGCGAAGAACAGGAGATGAGAAAGCAGTGAGAAATTGTGCGCTCCCCCTTCAGCCTAATCATTAGGGAAGGTGAAACTTGGACTCTAGTTTCCATGCTGGCATAGGAGCTGCTCATGGCTTTACACAAATTCAAGCTGGAGTCCTGCCTTCCTCATTGCTTTGACCTTGTCATTCTCCTCATGGAGTCACTTTGAAAAGTTTTTGACTGATGGACAAGCAAATGAATTAACAGCATCTTTCAAACACATAAGACAGTGCTATGCTTTACTGTGGCTGTGTGTGTGTGTGCTAGGGATCCACAGGACTGCAGCCACAGTAAGCACTGATCAGTGTAAGCCAGAGGAGAATAAAAGCTTCAGTTCATGCTCTCAACTCACTCTGACACGTGAATTAAAAAATCTTCAGCTTGCGTTCTGCAGTGGCAGCCAATCTGTAAGTAGTTTGTAGGTTGGCCTCCTTAAGTGTAGCAATGGCTAGATTAATCTGAGGGGCACTGGATTACACAGCATCCTTAAGATTAACCTATAGGAGAGGCACTGCCATCTACCAGATCCCTAAGGCCAAGGATAAGCACTTTTCCTGGAAACTAAATGGAGAAGGGGTCTTAACGTAAATATAACACAATAAACTAAACTATCTCAAGGTTGTTTCTAAGAGGCTTTCCCTAAGATATGTGGGACTAAAAAAAGATTAGTTGATGCTAACATTACAGAATGAGAGGGAAATGGATCCTGCCACCGGCTCTTGCTTAACTGCCTCTGTGATTCTTTCTAGACTAACATGGTCAAAGTTTCCTTACTCACATTTGGGTGGGAGCACAAGAGAAAGCAGGCTGAGATGAGCAGGCTCGAAACAATGCCATTATTACAGAAACAGGGTCCCATGCAGTTTGTGTGTGTGTATGGATACGTATGGGTGTTGGGATAGCTATAAATCAAGCCATATAATCTTGAATGCTGCTGTGTGTTGAGAAGAGAATTGATCAGGTCTCAAATATTTGATCATGCTGCCTCTTTTCAATACATTTTTTATTTCCAAACTTGTGCTTCATTGAGGGTCAGAAATGACCTAGGCAGCTGAAGCAGAATCCTAGGTCTCTTGTTGACTAAAAGGAAATTCTCAAGAGATAAAGCCCAAAACTCACAATTTTTTTACAAGAAGATTGAACATTTTTCTGTTAAATGATTTTGTATGGAAATAATCTTAGGTTCTTGGAAGTATGAAAATATAGAGGAATGATTGACCCAGCTGCTTTATCATGTCCAAGCAATAAAGAAATCATTAAGAGCCAGCAGCAAGAAGTGAACTGGTTTTTAAAGGATTTTCTTTTTGCATAATAAAGGTAACTCCAAGCAAGTCATTAAATTTCATTTGTATTTTCTCTGTTTAAATTGTTTCCTCTGTTCAAAACTGTTTAAATTCATATGAAAATTTGTCTAGGTCTTGCTTTAGAAAGTTTAAGAAGATACACAAGTTACCAGTAACTAATTGATGTGCCAGCCAGATAAAGTGACAAGTTTTGCTGTGGCTGAGTAATTTGCAGCAACTATACTGAGTTAAGGTTTAGGCCAAGAGATCTACTTTGTTACTTGCCTTTGTTACTGTTTGCTCAATTACATGCAGAACCTGAAAAGGTGTAGCCATCTGTCCTGAGCCCCTAGTTCCCAGAGTACCTGTGTCTCAGGGAGGAGCTGGGCGTTAAGACGTGCTGTGGTGTTAAACTGGTATTAAGTGGCCTGCAAAACCTCTTTGCAAAGTCATCATGGCTGAACTTTGGTTACATGTGGAAAGCTGCAGTCCTTTGTATCTGTGTGTGCTAGGCAGAGCTCTCAGTAACAGAAGGGCTGTCTCCTCCATTCATACAGTGACTGCAGTAGACAAACGTATTAAGCCTGCCTCTGTAGGCAGTGAGGAATATTTATTTTTGCCTTTAGGATTTGGGCTGGATGTTGTGTGCAAGTTGCACATTGCCTCTCCTTGTCTGCTTCTCCCCAGAGTATCCCACAGGCTGCTGCATCCAGTGCTGCAGCTGCTCCACAGAATCACCAGGAGCCCTGGACTGTCTCTGAGTGTGTGCTTAGCTTGGTGGAGCTGGTCCTCCAGAGTGCTGTCGTGATGTTGAGAAGTGGAAAACCACATGCATTTCTTCCTGTTGGGGGTCTTCAGGCATTTTCTGGCAGGGGGCTCATGGGATGTGTGAGTATGTATGCATGAGCTGTGCCACAGGTGGTCCTGTCCAGGTCAGGCTCAGGTTGGTGCTGTGCCCCAAGGCCAGTGGTTAATAACTCCAACACAGCCACCACATGCAGCTGCTGCTGCCCTCTTTCCTGTGTGTTGTGCCACCCTTGTTTGGTGGGAAGGTCAGTATCCCTTCCTCCTACTTTTCCTTTCCTGATCACCTGTGCTTGGATGCAGAGATACCTGGGCTCTCACCTCTCACTTGCAGTTCTGCTGTGGTGGCTGCTAGCTTCCCCCCACAGATCTGGTGAAGGTGATAGTGGAGAAAGGTGAATGGCAGTTGTCTGTTTGAAGGACATCATACTGAAGTTTGGTGCAATTAATTGTCCTTCCTTTTTGCCATTCAGTGCTTGAGGAAACCGTCAAGTTCATTTTTTAGTTTTATCACCTACACAGTTATGGTTGTGGCATTTTGAGGGGAATGCGATTAATGTTGGTGTGGTGTTTCGCCAGTACATCTCATAGCACTCTGCAAAGGAGATTGAGGGACATTATTCCCAAATCGTATATGACTAAAATGCATAAAAAGTGTCTTCTCTTCCATCTGGATTACCCAGCAGATTGGAGGCAAAGACAGGAATTAAACTGACCTCGCTGAACTGCTAGCCTGTGCTCTCTCCAGAGGAAAGTCTGTGTACATCAAGCTTGTACTTTCCTGTTCCTCAGGACCGCAGTGATTTTGTGCATGTTCACAGACCTCTCCCCAGCAATCACAAATCAGATTGGCACAGGTATAGGCAGTAGCCACAACATCTCACTATTGCCCCAAGCTGTCAACAGTAACTGCAGTTCTAGGTGCTGATTTTCTTAAACTAAATTTTAGTCACATGACATAGAGGTGTGCTGCATTTGCATACCTAAGTTTATCAGCTGTGATGACTTTAGTTAATGACTGAGGTTATGACAAAATTACTTTGGTAACTTAGTCTGAACTGTTGTTCAACAACTCTTGTAGACCATGCACTGATCCTAAGGCTCTAGGCTCTGAGGAGAACAGCCCTCAAAAAGTTGAGACTAATTGGTTGGCCTCCAGGCAATGAGAACTTGTTTTGTGAGGCTGATAGTTTCCTTTTCTCAGAACATGCTGCCTTCCCATTAGAACCTTCTTGAGATTGAATTTGAGATTGCATCCTCCAAACTCTTCTCCAGTTTGTTTCCCTTAGTGGGTTATCTTGTTCTGGCTTTCTCTTCCTACACCTTCACATAAAGGAGAAGTTCTTGATTGCTGTTTTATATCACATTAAGAGAAAACAGTAGCAGCTATCCTCCAGTTAAAAAAACTTTCCCCCACTAAGTTGCCACTAAGTGCCCACTAAGTGAAAGACTGTTGTATTTGCTTCTTGCTGCAAAATTCTCATGTCAGTGTTCTTAACAGTACCAGTATCTAATTTTAAGTCCCTCACACACACACACGCTGTGGGTTTCTGCTGTAGCCCTACTGGTGGTCTGAGTGGTGTGACCTGCAGAGGATTAGAGTAAGGCGTCAGGGGGCTGTTTCTGGAGCATAAGTAAAATCAGCCTGCAGAAATGTGAGATTGTGACACCATCCTGGGAAGAAGAGAAGCCCTGAGCTGACCTTTACCTTCCCAGATAGTCTTGTTGACAGGTGTCAGGGGGACATACTTCCCATACTTGTCCATGAAGAAGGACAAACGACATCCTTTCTTAGAGACTGTGACTTTTTGCCCACCAAAGGTTGCATTTGTATGAGTTTATGTGAGAGCATTAAACAGGAGAGGCCTGGGACCCCAGCTTAAAAGACAGGCATGTGGTAATGACCCTTTACAGCTGGTGCATGCTCTTGTCTAGCAAAGAAGCCCCTGGGAAGCTCACAGGTTCCTGAAGTAGGAGGCCCTTGGAAGGGAATGTTCTGGGAGATATCAGATTTTCCTCATTTAGAGCAAACACAGATAAATTCACCCTGCCAAATGACACAACCAGGTTTGGGGTTTAAAAACAAGCAGCAGACCAGAACTGATCCAAGATAAAACAAGTCTTCTGTGGCTTGGGTAGCTTTGCGTCCTTTACACATACTGACTCATGCATTGCTACATAGAGAACCTTTGCAAATGTGTGGCTTAGATGTCATGCCCTTTACACATAGGTGTGCAGAGGCACAGGTCATATTTGTTTCCCACCTGTAAGAAAGTGGAGAATGCACAGTTTGAATGATGCAGCTTCAGGGGATAAGAAGAGATGCTGGTGGCAAGGCTTGAGAGACCATATATCACTCCAAGTATGTGCAGATTTGTTTTTTAGCCTACACTGAGAACATTACTTACAGCATCATTGTAACGTGTGTGACTTCTAACAGATCAGAATGCCAGAAAGTTTCTGAGTTAAATATGGCTTCATCCTTTTCTAAATGAGATGAGAACAGCAGAGTCTAAAATCTCCCCAGCCATAGGTCTTCCAGCACATTTTTGTTGGGGCTAAATAGAAGCAGCTCATCCTGGTGGAATGTGGCAGCTCTTACAAATAAGAAATGATTTACCTGTTGCTAGCAATGTGGATGTTCCTTATTTACCTCATGTTAGGATAAAAGGTGATAAGAGGATTTGCTATGCTAGTGGATAGAAGCACTGGGGACCAAGTTCATCCTCCAGTTAGCTTCAGTGAAAACAGCAGATTTAAAGCTGGGAGAAATGTGGACTGGTACATATTTACAGCTGTCTTAGCAGATGGGCTGTTGACAGATGAGGCCCCTCAAGTCTCTGCCCGGGTGCCAGTAACACTGCTGTGAGCATTTCAGCTGAAGCCAGGCCTGGTGTTGAGCAGGCCCCGGCTGCTTGGCATGCCAGGCCCTTTGGGTGGGTTATGCTGGAAGGGCGGTGGGTGGAAGTCAGAATGTCAAATAGGACCAGCTCTTTCTGCCAAAGTTTGCAGAACCTGTCTTTAGGAGGCTGATGGAGATGTCTGCTGAGCTGCTTTGGAGGCTGAGCAGTCTCATATGGAGTGTTGTGCAGCCCCAGAGCTGGACTGCAGTGTCTGGACATCAGATCCCTGACAGCTTCCCCTGTGTCCTGCTTCTCTCCTTCCAAGTTCTGGCCTGGAGCCTTTCTGGGTATTAAAAAGAGTCCAGAACTTGACTCTGGACTCTATCCCATATGAGCAAAATCCATGGCTCTGATATCCTGGTCCTTCTTTTAAATGGTGGAAAATCTTCAGTGTTCTTAGGTGCTGGGGAGGAAGGCAGCTTTTTCTGTCTCTCCCCTGTTCTCTCCAGAGTTTCCAGGAGTGGAGTTGCTCCCACCTGTGCTGTGGCTGTTGCACTCAGTGTGAATTAGATGGTTTGTGCTCCATGTAAAAGTATGTTGTTAAAGTGAAATGGGTTAGGGATTACCTTTTGTGCCTCTGTTTTTCTTTCCATAAGATAAGCAAGCCAAATGAGTCCTACCTTCATAAAAATCCCCACCTGAGCACCCTGCTACTCTGCTTTTTATACTTTAGAGAAAAAAGCATGATAAAGCTATCCATATTTAATGTAGAAATCCTGCTTTGCTAATCTCTGCTTTACCAGGTTTTCCCTCCTGGGTTGGTCTCTCCTTTACCTCATCCTCTTGAGAGTTTTGGCCTAATACCACTAGCTCCACCTCCCTTAATAAAGACAACTGGGCCATGATGCTGTTTAGGAAGGATGTGCCAGGACCAGTGTCTTGACTGTGAAACACTGTATAAGCACAGAGCACTCTGTTTGCTAAGACATCAGAAATGCAGCTTTAATTTGGGATTAATTGTGATTAGCTTTGATAACTCACAGTAGTTTTATCTTTCTGTTGTGAAGTTGAGGAGGGAGAATGTGTGTCTTGGCAGTTTTCCCCAGATGTGTCCAGTTAGCTGACACCACTGGAGGTGGGCAGAGCTGTGAATAATGCAAAAGCACAGTGAATGAACTGTGTATGAGCAATAACTGCTTGCCTAGCAGCCAGGCTCCCAGGGTTTCATCAGCTGGATCCTGCAGAGCATGACCTGAAAGCTGTAGCAGGATGGAGCATGTCAGATGCCTGGCTACTGCTGACATGCAAGGTTGTAGCACCATGGAAGCTCAAGAAACTGTGTGTGGTTTATCTCAGCAGCCTCCATGGTGTCTATCCTGTAGGAAGGTCTTTGTTTTATGTAATTAGCCAGCTCTTGACTAACTGTCTTTCTTGCTCTTTTTGTGACTTGACAAGTGGAGTGGTGCTAGATGTGGTCTGTGGGAATCAGAGCTGTTGGCAGCTTCAGTAGGTCATTAGACTTTGTGGTAAGCAGCTGGTGCTGGCTTTCCCTTGAGGTGACTTAAAAAAAAATTAGGCTCAGGGGCCTGATTATCCCATTCTTTGTATGGTACAGAGCAGCAAAAAAAGGCATAACAGATGTGACATCTCCCCTGGCCTGACAGTAAGTTGTAGACAGCGGTCCCAGAGGGGAGTGCAGGATGGTTTCCTTGGTGCACAGGCCCCAGAGGAGAGGGTAAAAAGCAAAGGAGCGGTTGCCTTAGGTGCTGGGAGAGCATCGGTATGTGGACAGGTGGGTTTTTTTCTACTCTGAGCTCTGTGGGGAGCAGTTGGTCCTACCTGTGTCCTTGGCAGTGCTTCTGGCCAGCTGGGGACCTGAGGAGGTGAGGTGCTGTGTGCAGAGGAGGTTAGGGGTATTGGTCCTTGGTGTTCTGCTCACAGGGAGGCTGCACTGGGACAGCAGTCAGGATTTTGCAGGCCCAGTGCTGCAGCTCCCCTGGGAAGATCTAGACTAAATTGGAGAGCAAAATCCAAGGGTTGAAATAGGCCCCTGGGAACATAGCTTTGGACACCTAAGTGCTGGAAGCATGGCCAGCCTCGGGGGACTGAACTGCCTTGTCCCAAGTGCACTCCAGCTGTCTCTGAGGGGCTGGGTAGCCATTCACAGCTCCAGGGCATTTGAAGGCAGGACAAAGGGATGGGGAGACTAAGGGAGGCACCTCACCAGTGTGCATTCTAAGAACTGGAGCTCCTCTTTGGTCTGGTCTGGGACTATTAATCACCTGCCTTTTCGGGACATCTGCTCAGGGTCTTTTCTGAGGAGGCTAAGGCCTCCCTGTTCCATCTAGCCTGGCATGTGACACCTCATGCGGTGCTGTGTCTCCTGACCCTGCTCTGGGAAGGGAGCCCAGCAGCCACTGGCCAGAGAGGGCGGCTGCCCCTGGCTTTCTCCCTTGGGCTGCTGGGCTGACCTGGGTGGCAGGCAAGGGAGTTTCACCCGGCTGCAAGCCTGTGGAGGAGAGTCCTGAGGAACAAGTATGCAGCAACAACAAACTCCTGCTAAAGGTACCTCTCTTCCAGTTTTGGGGGGAAGATGGTTTTTTTTAGGCAAATTGCTACATAGAGTAACAGCCTGCTCCCTGGAGGGTACATCTGATGGAATTCAAGGTTTTCTCTGTCTTGTTCTGGGCAGTGAGAGCTTCCTCGAACTGCTGCCCAGAATACTTGTGAGACACCCTATAATTCAATTAGAAGTACCCTCCAGGGAGCATATAATTATATCATATCTATGAAACGTAATGACAGCCCCCTCGTATCACATGGTGAGCAACTCGCTGCTGCTGCCCAGAACCTTTCACCGGTAAGGAACTAATCTGCTTAGTGCAGATTGAACTCGGCAGTGTACAGCACTTACCCAAATGCTTCTGAAGGGAATCCCTGCCAGCAGAATAAACCTGTTAGCAGTACGTGAGCATTGCCACCCCTGCATCCCTTTTCCCAACCCTTGGACCACTCCAGCTGGGGCTACTCAACTCCACCCTCACCATCACCTCTGACCAGTTTGGTCTCTGAAGCACCCTGGGAGTTTTGAAGGATAGGAGGTTTCCTTTAACCCTTTAAACTTATCTTTTTTCCCCTTTTTGGGTAGTAATAGTCTGTGACACAGAGAGTGCTGAAGGCATTGAGCTCCATAGTAGGCAGAGTCCTACCTTCTTGATGATACCCTGTAAAATTTTGATACAGGTGGGATGCTGTGGGGAGAGAAACAATTGCAGTGCCAGCCTGCGGTGTGCACCCCAGCGTCACAGCATCTGAAATGGTTTAAGGGTAGAAGCGAGGAACAGCAAACTTCACTATATAGGGGACTTCTGTGGGATTCTGTAATTCCAATTAACTCTCACTAGAGGCATCAGCTTAAATCAATCTGCAATAAAACAGAGACGGGGGGCAGGGTGGGGCTTTGGAGTGGCTTTGAGTACCTAAAGGACTCAGGTGGAGGACTTTCCTTCCCCACAGTAGAAGTCCACTGGGAAACAGTATCAGCTGCCTTGTGATTGAAGGGTGGCCCTAGTCTGTACAGATCTGATGATGCACTGCCAAGACTGTGCTGGCCCTGACCCTCCTGTAGCACAGCAGCTTCAGACAGTTCTCCCAGAAGATTCATCCACCACCCACACAAATAATTAAACCCATCTACCTGTCACAAGATCGTGGTTTCCGTGAGTGCTGTTGCGTTGCTGGCTGTCAGCCCCAAGGTCTCTCTTTGCTGTCAAATCCTGGAGCTCTGAGTGAGCTGGACACTCTGAAATACAAGATGGGTGCAGGGAAGGGACCTTCGAGAGATGATGGGGGCAGCAGATGAGTGAGGTTTGCTCCTGGTAGGAGGCAGTAGAACATTGTGCTGACCTTGAAGGCAATGAATCTGAATCCCAGTCTGTGTCCTTGACTGATATTTTGGGCATGAATGGCCAAAGGTGGAGCAGAGTGTGTTTAGGTGGTGGTGTCGTCTCCTTGGGGACAATTACATGGGGAATCACTGGCCATCAGAGCCCTGGTGGGGTTATGTCTGTCACTGGTAAAATGAGCTTAGCCATGAATTGCTAGGTACTCTGAAGAAAAGCAGATAGAGAACAAGGAGGTTGTAATAACAAAAAGAAATGGATGACAGTTACTTGCTGAGAACCACAGGGCCTTGGTCTTCTCCACTAATGTGGGGCTGGGGCTTGTTTTTTTTTTCAGGGCCAGTACTTTAACCAGGACATTAGTCAGTGGAGATGTCTTGGAGATGGATTAAATTTATCTCCTAGTTCTTCCTCCACTAACTGGTAGGAGAAGAAACTTTCCACCTTGCTGAGGCAAGCCAATGGAAAGAGGTGCTCTTTGCTTACTGCTCTTTCCTTGCTGCTGTCTCCACTCTGCTGCTGCCTTTCCACCCCAAAAAAAGAAACTCAGCACCTCGGAGCCTACTTCCTCTCCCTACCTATAGCCAGTGAATCCTTCAGGTCACACTGGGAAGCCTTCTGATCTTTTTCAGGTAGCACTGCCTTTAACTGAGTATAGCTTGGAGCAAGGAGAGAAGCAGCATTCTTCACTATGTGCATCTTCTTGCCTCTTGGCATCCAGGTATCTGTAATGATGACCCCCAGCTCCAAACATTGCAGCAAAGCAAGAGATTTCGCATGAAAGAAAGTGTTGAATAATTGTGTAAGTCCTGGTGGCTCTCAAGCACCATGTCCTTCTCTAGAACAACAGAGAGACTTAGGCACATGGTTGTGCCAGGCTCTTCCCTAGCTGCATTAGGGTTGTGTTTTCACTAGAGCCCTGGAGTAACTTTCACTGCTCTCCTGCATTTGCACAAGGAAATAACTGTGGATTAACACCTTGATTTTCTGTTCCTAGGGAAACCCCTTTTACCAGCTGGCTTGTGCTTCACTTCACCTTAGAAACAGTTACATGCTTTTTCTGTAATAATGTCGTGGGACAGTAGCATGCTCAAGGTTATCTTACCTCCTGTAGACAAAGCATGGAGAGTGCTTGAGGAATATTGAGGTGGTATTATTTGGTTACCTCAGGCAGTTTCTTGTATCAATTAAAGGTATTTTACATATATATATTTCTGGTTTCATATGACAGGATCCCAAATTGCTCAACAAATTGGGCAGGAGGATCATTTTATCTACCAAGAAAAAGCCAGTGCCCGTAGGCACGCTGTGTTTGGCAGCCTGCAGCAGTGGTACCATTGGGCAGGGGGTGGTTGGGGTGAGGAGTTGTCCAGGTTGGGCAGGTTTGGGGCTGGCACAGTCAGCAGCAGTGTGCCTGTCCCATGAAGAAGGGTGTGCCACTTTTGGGGAGCGTGAGGTGTGAGTGCCCAGGCACTGAGCGTCCTTCAGTGCTGAATGGGTGATGAGGGAGTTTGTGTGGTGCTGGGTTGAAAACACAGGCTCTGGATAGTAGGGTGGTCAGCATGGCTGAGGTGCAGGAACAAAAAATTCTGCTGTGGAAATCACAGCCTGCCTTCCCACATGGCTGCTGAGCAACATCAGGCACTGTGGACAAAGCCTCCCTGGGGTGGCCTGTTCAGCATCCCTTCTAAGATGCTTCAGTCGCTATGCCCTGATGGGGCATGTTGATCCTCTTTGGGAATAGAGGTAGGCTGGTGGGCTTCATGTCATACTGTGGTGCTGCTGCCTCAACCACCTTCGGCTCCCACAGTGTTCTCCAAGGAGCCTGCTTGGATCTGAATGTCAGCTATTGCTGTGAGGCTCCTGCAGGGATGTGGTGTCTCAGCAGAGCCCTGCCATTTAAAGCATCAACCTCTTGCTAACCCCTTAGCAGCTATGGAAATACTGATCTGTTTTTACTTTTTTCAACAACTGGGCACACTGTCCCCCCTCTCTGTCACATGCATGCCACATATATTGTGGGCAGGAGGTGGTTCCACTGTCTCCTCCTCTCATGTTGCCTGTACTGTCCCTGTTAAGGACCTGCTCCCAAACTCGAGTGAGTACCTCAGTGAATTATGGAGACTGAAGTCCCATCCATAAAGGTGGCAGGGTCTTGCTCACAGCCTGCTCGTTAGCTGGTATCAGGGCATGTGACATGGGTACGTGCCCATCTCAGCTTGTGCAATAAGCCCTTACTCACCCAAACCTTTCTCCAGAGACCATTAGAGTCTCTTAGCAACTTTACATTGCTTTTAGCCTTGACCAGCCTTAGAACCTACGAAAAAAGCTTTTTTACAGTGAAGGACACCCAGCCTGCAGTGAATGGATGTTAGATTGTGCTACTTCTAGGTGCAGGAAGGTGATTTGGAACAGTCAGCATGAGTTTAGCATAGGAAATCGTGCCTGACTAACTCGATTGCTTTACGTGATGAGATGCCTCAGTTGCAGGTCATGGAGAGAGCAGTGTGTGACATTTGCCTTGCCTTTTAGGTTTTGACGTGTTCTCCAGAAGCATCCTTATAGCCAGACTGTGGAGATAAGACCTTGATAGGTGACTACACGATGGATTAAAAAACTGTCTGGTCTGTGAGGCTGAAAAAGTAGTGGTCAGTGATAGGAGGTTTAACAGTAGCCGGGTCCTAGTCACAACCCTAAGGAGTCAACGTAAGGCCTGGACTGTTCAGCATCTTCATCCACACAGGCCTCGCTGGAGTGAAATGCTGCCCTGCCCCAGCGAGCCTGTGGGGACAGTGATCCGAGGGGAAGGTTGCTACTCTGGAGTGTGGGTTGCCAGCTGGAGGGGCCTTGACATGCAGCAGAAATGGGCTGACAGGAACCTTGGGAAGCTGGGCAAGAGCAATGCAGGTCCAGTGCCTGGGATGGGGTCAGCTGCTGCCCTGGTGTGGGCTGGGGGCCAGCTGGCTGGACATGGCTCTGCAGGGGAGGAGCTGTGCTGCAGGGAAAAACTACTCAGCTCGTGTAGTTTTAAACCAAATCAGGATTGAAGCAGTGCATTGACTTATCAGCAATGTGTAATTAATCAGGAATCAGTGAACTGTATAAAGAGGATCAATATCAGGAACACAGTGGAGAAACCACAGTGCTGGACACCTATGTGATGCTGATGCTCAACTACAACATTCTAAGTGCCCTTCTATAACTGATCCCTAGAAGTTATGCTCGAGCACACAGTTATATGCCCCCATGGTTTTCCTGGTTCAGTGGCTGGTGCTGCCCAGGGTGAGCCCTGTGAGACCCCTTGGACCTGGTGGTCCCTGTGGACATGAATCAGAAGCAAAGTGTATCTTAATTATTATCTTGGGATTTTACAGGCAATGGCAGAAATTTATTACCTGTAAAGATGGAAGCAGCTCCAGCCCTCACTGGGATGTCAAGGGAACGTCTGTCTGGGATGCCCGCCTTGTCCCCTGCTCCAGGGGATGTCCAGGCAGAGGCAGTGAGCTAGAATTTCCCAGCCAATATTAATTTTGTGCCTTTTTCCCATCTGGAACAAGGGAGTGCTCTTAGATGCTGACCACCTGAGGTGTTGGTTATTCAACATGTAGCAGAGCTCCTGGGGAGATCACAGCCCTGTGGTAGCAGCTTGTATCACAGTCCCACAAGGGTCCACCTGGGCAGCATTAGAGGATGTCCCTTTGCATGATGCCTACCTGTGATACCTACTCACCATGTGTTGTTGAGTTGCCTTCTGCACAGCTGTATGCAGACAGTGTTGGCTGCTGGAAATGGCTGAGAACATGCAGCAACATGCTCTCTTGATGATCTGCTTTGACCTTTGGGTGGTATTTCTAAGTTTTAAGAGTCTGGCACACACTGAGGTTGTGGTGGCAGAAGCAAGCGCCCCTGGGCTACACTGTTGTGTGAAACTGGCTGGGTCCCAGCAGTGGTGACCCCAGAGCAGGTTTCTCTTCTGGATGTTGGTGTTGTAGCCTACAGAAGATTTAGCAGAAAGGGAGAAAAAGCAGGAGAAACATTCCAGAAATAATAGTAAAAAAAAGTGCTAATGATAAGGATGGGAGAAGCACCATCTTCTTGAGACCTCAGATATCATGTATTTCATGCAGAATAACACAACAGTCAGCCTGGCTCTCTTCCAACCCTGATGTCTGATTGAATTTCTTCTTCTTTTTTCTGTTTAGATTCAATTTTAAATAGAGTAGTCCTCTGAGGGCCTGAGCTGAAGCCTCTTACATGTGATAGAAAGACTCCCAAAGTTAGAGGGGGTGGAGGGAGTTGCATTAACCATCTCTTTGCAGGTATTTGCTGGTTTGTTCACAAAATGTTTTGATGTAATTTTGAGTTGATCAGTTAGAAGAACAGAAGCTATGCAGTCATGGGAGATTATTTAAAGCTTCCCTTCTCAGGCATTCCAGGTGTCCCTAGATGGCTGTGTGCCATGAGGACATGTCAGGAAATAGCCATGAAACTTGGCTATTTACATGAGATTTGAACCTAGGTCTGTCAGGACCGGAGTGCAAATAAGGACTGTATTATTTAAGTGCGTTATGGAGTGGAAGAACTTTCCTTTCCTAGGTGAGAGGGTGTGGTGATTTCACAGGACCAGAAGAAGAGTCTATAAAACTTTCTTTGAGAACCTCAATTTTTGGTAGTGTTTCTTTGTAAAAAATGTAATAAAAGGGCAGTTCAGACCCTTATGTCTGCATGGCATTTTTGTTTCTTGCAGTAACTTGGAAGCACAACAGGAAGCAATGAAAAGATACAGTAACCAGAAATTCCTACCAATAGGGGCCTTTCCTGCAATTGTTACTGCTCTCCCTGGGTTTCAGTGGGAGCAGGAATTTGGCTGTTCCATTAGCTTTCTTGGCTTGGGTGGAGATTGGAAAGTTTTCTCTAAAGCAGCTGTGGCTGTTTCAGTCATCAGAGGGGTTAAATCTCAGTGATCAGGGTTGGAAATGTGACATAGGAGATTAGATCTGGAATCCCATTTTGCTGGTGCACTGATAACAGGATCTTATCAGGCTGCCACTCTGATTACTAACACTGCTACTGCAGAAACTGAAAGGGAGAGATGGGAAGTGGCTATTGATTGGCAATCAGTAGGGACAGGGGTGCTTTCATCAGCCCTAAGGAAGGTGGCAATTTCACCTGCTAATTGCAACCTGCAAATCTCAGAGGAGATGCTCTGGGTGCTTGGCAGGGCAGCTTATTGTGCTATCAGACCAATGCTAGAAGAGATCAGTCTTGAAATTAGTGCTTTTGGCACTGGCCCTGTGTAAGCTGTGCCATCCAGTGACTGAGCCACCCACACTCCAGCCTAAGGTTAGTAGCTTTGACTGAATTCATCAAATATTCCCTGGGAGGATGGAGAACAACTGGTTATTGTGCAGTGGGGTTGACTGCCCTCACCGTTTGAATACTGATTCTTCATTAAACAATAGGAGCTTGTGCAGTTGGGAATATGACCAAGCCTCTATTTTTCTGGATAGTAGCTTGATGGAATTTCATATTCTCTTTTTCTCTTTTTCTCTGTGTATACTCCTCTATGCATCTTTTATCTCCTCTCTTTCTCTAGCCCTCCTCCATTTCTCGGTTTGCTTGTGTTTCCACCCCCAAGTGCACCTCTGCTTGATATGCTTTAAAAGTCTTTGGAGAAAGGAGCCAGGATTGGAAAGTAATGCAAATATAAGAAAAGCTGAGAAACTGTAAGCAAGTTTTAGGAGATTAGAAAGAGCAGCTTCTCCTACAGCCCCTTGTATCCAGCACGCTGTGGTGGATACAGACTGGGTCTGCAGGCAGTCCTTAGGTTCCTAGTGGCTGGGAGCTGGAGTATGGAGAGGCAACCGTCATGTTCCCTTCTGCTCTTTCCTGAATCAGACTTGATGCTGGGCAGGACCAAGCTACCTCCTGCCATCACTAGCTATCTGTGCAGAGCACGGTGCGCTGCACCCTGACACAGAACCATTAGTGGCAAATTGGGACATCGCTGGGCCCAGCTAAATCGTGTTTGATGTTCAGTATGCATAAGCAGGACAGACATTTGATGGCACTTTTGGCACCAGGCAGGGAACACAGCTTTGTTCTGCACTACCGGTTGCTGAACTGTGTTCAGCCATGGGAACCGCACGAAACAGAGACTTTGGGCACAGCTGAGTTTCTGAGTTAGATGTTCATGAACATCATGTGTTGCACTTGTTTCTGCTTTCCTTCTGCTTAGCCTTCCTTTCTGCTGTTAGGATGACTTTTTTCTGTACTAAAGCACATGGAGCTGAGCATGGCTATGCTGTGCCCCAGTGCCCCACACCTGTGCAGGCTGCCTGAATCAGGGCAGGCACTTGCTGAGGGCATGTGCAGGTGTGTATCTCTGTCCCATGGCCTCCTGAGCAGAGCCACCCAGGGTGTTCATGTGGCAGATCCAACAGAGGGTGGTTTTGTGTGAAATCCCTCCTGGGATGGAGAGCCGCCTTTCCTCTCTTGCATTCTCCATTTAGACCCAAGAGAGGCTATTTTAAAAAAATCTCATTAAAAGGATATTCCATTTGTATGTTTATGTCCTAGAAGTCAATAATGCCAAGCAGAACATTAATTCTGCCCCCAGTGTGTATAGTTATAAAATGACATTTAATTACACAATTACAAACTGTTTATCTGATAATCAAATGTATTCTCAGTGTCTTTTCCATGCAGAGCTTCATATGTGAAACATCTTGTTGTATTTTTGCAGTCTGCTGTACTCTCATCAATTTAATTATCTTGATCCTGCCACATGCAGCTGAATTGACCTATACCTAATTCTCTCTTAATTTTTGCCAAGCTACTGGTATACATCAGGGGATGCTCCCTTCTCATAAAGAGAGTTACACTGGTATAAAGCAGGCAACATAAAGTAAGGAGTTTTTTTCCTAGTACAGGGGTTGTCAGCCCATCTCAATTTGGTGGCCCTTCAAAATATTCTATATAAGCCCCTTTAGAAACGTCTGACGTTATTTTATAGCGTATAGCAATCTTGTTTTTCGCAGTAACCTTTTGTGAATCCCTCAGGAGCAGGCTGCAGTCTGGCATCAAAATGGCAGGCTGAAAGCCACTGCTCTAAGCCTTTTAGGCAAAAATTGCCTTCCAAGTCAGTGGCTGTGTATTATGCCATTCACTGTCTATTAGCATTCCGCTTTGGAGGGTGAGGCAGCTAACTTTGGAGCTGTTTTAGCTGTAAAACTTAGGTGGCCTAAATAAGCCTGCAGCGGTTCTCTCTTATTATGTGCTGTTATACTTAATTTGCAGTATGTTGGGTAAGAGCAGTGCACTAAACTGTTCTCATGAATGATTCTGAGAAGTTTGGTCTTTAATACATAGAGATTTTCTCTACTGAGAGGTACTGAGAGGTATTGCACTTACCAATATACTGTGGTATTTAAATAACAAGATGTGGTTATGTCATTGATGTCTGCACCATGTGCAAAGAGAAATAACTATATTTGGGTAAACTCCTCTGTCATGCCACGGGACAAAATTAATTCTACCATCATAGTGTTCTCCTTGATATTGCCCCTTAATTTGGTTGATGTAGTATGTGTACCAGAATGCTGTTGAGCTAAGACCACAAGCTCAAGTCTCACTTTCCATAGCAAAATCAAATAATGCTTTTTAGTGGGGATCTTTTTTTTTTTTTTTTTCCCAAATGGCTGAGCGCAGACATCTTTCTCTTGATTTACTACTGCAGTCGAGAAACAAGTGCTTACCTTAGGGCAACAAAATAATCAAATAACATCCAAATGATAGTGGTAGGCTGGCATGCAGAAATGTTCTCAGCTGACCAGAGCTGGTGGGAGTGAGCATGGCCGCAGTGGTTAATAACTATTTGAACATCCTATAGCGGTGTCGGAAGCAGCTGTGTGTTTGGAGTGGTTGAGTCTAGGCTATGGCTGTGCTGCTCTCCGGGAAGCTCATGGCAGCTCTGGCCTCTGCTGGGATGAAGGATGTGAAGTTTCTGGTATTTGTTACAATATCTGGTTCTTAGTGTAGAAATGAAGATATGCCCAGAAGCTGTGGAAAACTTGGAAAGGGAATAAAAATAGAGCACGGTACTGCTGGTGTCTGGTTTGGTGGCTGTGTACTGAGCACAGTCAGACTCAAATATCTTAAAACCAGGGGGTGCAGTTGTATTTTTATTGACTAAAGGATTGTATGTAGACATTTAGTTAAAGTCTCTTAAATCCTTGTGTGGATGAGCTCACTCCCATGGCCTTACTCTAGCCTAATCGCCTTCATGGGAAGATTAAGCTAAACTGAACTGAGGTCATGTTACTTCAGAGCGTGAGCGTCCACACAGGGCCTTCTCATGCCTTAACTTCCCACTCCTAATTAATTCAGCTTAATTTTCTGGAGTGTCCCCAGGCAGATGAGCCCTTCGCAGTGTTGCTGGTTTGCAGTTTTCTTGTGTGATGTCTGAAGCACGTGTCCTTCCTCCTGCTAAACCTAGAAGGTGGAGGGAGCAGGCAGGCTGTGGTAAGTCCACAGTCCTCAAAGAAACCAGCAAACATCACTTGGAACCTCCACTTGGGACTGCGCCATCGTACCGGGGCAGCCAGGAGAGCCTCTGAGCTCTGGAAACGGTGGAGCTGCTGGGCAGTGGAGCTGCAGAGCTACCGGTATAGGCACGGGTTGGAGTTCAGCCTGACACGAGTCTGCTGTGCTGCCCTTCCAGCAGCTGCTGGGGCAAAATCTACCCTTTCTGGCAAAAAAGGAGATCCAACCTTTATTATGTTTCTGTTCACTCTTAACTGAGTAAGCTAGGATTAGATCAGATATAATTTCTGTTGGGATTTTTTCCCGACAGTGATACAGTTGAGCATCTTTTCCCATTTTAGCCATGCTTAAGAGCCTTATATGATGCAACTGTAAGGGGAATAGTTTAGGAAATGTTTCTGCTCCCTTATTAGCAGTCCCCATGACAAAGCAGTAGTGAACGGGTGTGTGAGGGCATCTAGTCCAGCCCAGGACCAAGGTTCCTGGTTTAATGTAAAGGCTATGCAGTTTGGTTCGACTGGCCAGACCTGGTGAGCTGGGCATGCTCAAGGGGCAGCTGAGGCAGCTGCAAGCAGGAAAATGTGTTTAAATCTGTTGCTAACATGCCTGTGGCTACTGCAGACCTGCCTGGCCTGTTCCCTTTTTCAAACATTGCTTGGTAGCACATAAGGTGGAGGAAGCTGACTTCTGCCAGACCTGCTTCAGGTTTGCTGTGCAGCTATGGGGAAGCCACATCACTGCTCCATGCCTCAGTTTTCCCACATGCAAAGCTGGAGTAATGTAGCATACATCACTTCTTCTAATGCAGAGTTGTCATGGAAAGTCTCTTGCCCTGGGTCTTGTCCCTGGTTGCTGTGTTGCACTGCTCTGTTCCAGGGAGGTGCAGAACTAAGCATCTCTGCCCCATATAAGGGACATGTAGAGTCAGAGTGAGAGTGATTTGGAAGAAGACTGGAACCAAGTCAGAAGAGACTGCTGCCTTAGCAGCCTACCCAGCTGCAGGTAGGTATGAAGCTGAAGACATCTGTCCTGCATTTGGTGCCAGTATGGGAGGGCACTGGCTTCAGCAGAGGAGGATCCATGTAGGGTCAAGTCCCTATGCATATCCAATGGCATAGGCTGAGATGAGGGGAATGCATAATTCAAAACTAATGTAAGGCAGGACATCTTCTGTGTCATGGTCCACACAGGAGTGAGCATCTCTTCCTGCTAGGGACCAAACAGGTTTCTCAAGTATATTCATTGAACTCCTCATTAGCTCACAGCTTAGCATCATTCAGTAGTAATGCAGAAAACTGTCACTTGGCGTTGGACTGAATGGAGTGAAATCCTGCTGCATTACACCCCTGGGTCTAATATATTTATTTATACATTAAGCATCGAGGAACATTTTCTTTCAGATGGAAGGAAAGATCTTTTAAATTTTACTTTCAGGGTATTGCCAGCTTAGCAGTTTCAATGCTGTACTTCTTAAAAAAAGAAGTGTTTGAACAGTGTTTGAAATCTTCCTCCCTGTGTTATAAATCTCACTGTGTGTAATTAAAACAGGTCATTTTTGAAATCTGAGTTACTTCTCGTCGCTTGCATGAGGTCATGTGCTACTGCATTGACATGTACTTTCCCTACTCTCCCGGTGCAGATGCTGCCTAGCTTGAACATATCCACAGGTGTGAGGTGTCTCTTGATAACTGGAGTCAAGTTAATGGGCTTGTTCAAAGAGGTAAGGGGAGAAGAGCAGTCTTTTCTTCAGCTGAAGGCTCGATCAATAGGAGCATTTCTTTGCTGAAGGATCTCATTTGTGCTTGGTTTAAAACAGACAGCTGGACAGAATAAGCAGAGACTAATGTAGCAACTCGAAGCCTTGTGAAAATCCTCATAGGGTTTGGTATGAATTCTCCCCTAGTAGAGAGGGGTTCTGCTCCAGCCTGCTGGAGAGGGCACAGCCCCTGAGGTCTGTCACTTCCCCATCAGGTGACAGTGCTGGAAGAATTAAGGGGGAATGGTGTCCTGGCTCCCTCCAGGCTCAGTGGCTGGCTTTCCAACTATAGTGATGGGCTTTTCCCACTAGAGATGTCCACAGTGGCTGTGGGAGAGCTGTCAGAATTATGTTGACTGTGTGGTGTGGTGTGCTTCCCTAGCTATGTTGTACACAGAGCCCTGAGGGATGTGATGGATACAGTATTTAAAAAAATAATTGTAGTTTCCCTTTTTTCACCAACTTCACAGCTTTAATGTTACCCAAGACCCAGCCTCTCTGTGTGAGTCAACCTCTGTTCAAGCAGCCAGTATGGGAAAGCTATTCTCAGGCTTGCACAAATGGGATAGCTACGGAAAACTAGACTGGGATACCTTCTGGCTTGTCCATAAACACCAGGCTTTCCCGTGTAATTACAAGGCCTTTATTATACAGAAAGCAGATGAGGTCTTGTCTGACTCTAAAATCTTAGGCTGGGCTTGTGAAAGTGGCAGTTAATAAGTAAATTTAAAAAAATAGTAATCCTTTGACTTGAAGACTGAGCCTATTACATATGGGAACAACTGTGGGGCAAAAAAAACCACAAACCCAAACCAAAAACCGAGTAACAACAGAAAAAAAAAGAAAAAAAAAAGTCAGAGTCCCTGTAACACTAACCACACTCTAGGGAGCTAAATATGTCTCCCTCTAACATTCACAGCATCTAATTATCAAAGCCAGGCAGTCAGGAAGGTGACCACCAGCCATCTCTGAGCTAGACACATGTGACTTGCTGGCAGTGTTTGTAAGGTCACCCCTTCCCTATCTTTCCCACCCCCAAAACTGGCATAGCACGGAGCATCTGCCATCCATTTCCCCCCTGCCAGGGAGTGACAGGAAAGGTGCACTGGGAAGATGAGAAGCATGACTGATGGCAGCCTGAATTACTGCCTCTTGCGTGGGAAGCGGAGATTTGCTTTTGGGATGCTAGAGTCTAAATCATCCATCTCCTTCTTTTAAAGGTGAACTGAAGAGCTTTGCATGGGAGAAAGAATCAACAAAATATTTAAGAGCAGAGTAAACTTCAAGCACAGATACATTTACTTATTGAAAATGAGGACTGAAAATCACTTCCTGCTTTATTTATTCTCCACCTGATTTTTGGTAGTTGCATTTGTCTAGTCAACAGTACCAAGTAAATCAGTGTTGGAAAGGGTTACTGAGTTTTACTGCCATGCTTTCCAAAGTATCACCTGTTCCATCCTGTTATCTTGCAATGCAGCAGTCCTGGAGTGAAGCTGCTGTTGTATCTTGAGATCTTTGAGATGGAACAGGGGGGGCTGGTCAACACAACCCCAGTGTAGACCCTTAGACCTGCTTCGTCTAGAGTAACTCAGGAAGTACAAGTTGGCTATGTGTTTCTGCATTGCCAGAAAATGCAGGTGTGAATGCACCTGGGGCAAGATTTGGGGTACAGAATACCTTTTAACTGAAGTTTGTTATGGTGTTGCCTTACTGCGTGGAAATCTAGGCTTGAGTTAAAACTAGCTTAAGGGATAGCTAGTGGCTAACCTCACAGAACATCTGTTTCTGTGGGTGTGAAAATCCGCAGCAGTAAAAAATCCCCAGCAGAAAAAGGACTCTTAAAGTATCCCAGTCCCAGTGTGGTGTCCTGCTGTGGAGACACCTGGCCTTGGGTTGAGAGGCAGCAGAGCAGGGATGCCACTGCAGGCAGGGAGGGATCCTGCCTTACAGCATGCGTAAGAACAACACCTTTGCTCTTCAGTGGCACCTTCTATCATCCCATCCAAATCAGCCTGTTTTGCACATGAAACTAAGGCAGTTTTGTGAGGTTAAACCGTTACATTCTCTGGAAAGTAGAATGGGACCAAAGCCTCCAGGACCCCCAGGGCTTTTCTCTGGTACAAAACCCTCTCTCCTTCCTTCTGAAGGAACAAGTTTTCTCTGTCCTTTCTTTCTCAGCCTTAAAGGGTTTCTCTCCCTTCTTCTTAGATGCAAAAGCACAGCCCTTGCTGTGGCATTACACTGCACAGGGCATCTGTCCAGGGAGAAGGTCAATGGGTGGTCAGCCTGGCTATAAGGAGCCAATCTGGGTGCTGAGAGTGATCAATATATCTGTGGGGAATGCGTTTCCCAGATAATTTTGGGCTGCCTGTGGGTTGGTCCCAGTGTGGGAGTGTGTGGACCTTCAGGGGCTTTGTGAAGGGAGGCCAAGAGTTGCAAGCCCTGCATGGTGCCTGCCCCAAGCCAGAGAGACCTGGTCTCATGTCCCATCTACCTGAGGGCCTCTATAAGGGACCCTGGGGGGCTGGGAAGGAGGGACTGGAGTTTGGTTTTACTGACTGTCCCTCTTTCCAAGTAGGAGCACAGGTAAGTAAAAGGCTCCCACAGAGGAGTTTCCTTATTATCTCTGCCTGCAGCAGTGCAAGGCACATGGTGACATGGGGGTCGTTCAGCCCCTCAGAGCCACCCTGTCCCAGAAGAGCAGGCAGCGTTGTGCCATGGGTGAAGTGCCTTGGCAGCAGTGGGTGAAGTTTTGGGACCAGATCAATGATAATCACTGTGGTCTGGGCTTCAGATGCAGCGATGGGTGTAGGGGGGTGGAAGTGCTTTTGTGTGGCTGCCTCTTGGCCCCCCTGCTTGAGCATTTCCCTTCCCATTTAGTTGCTCTTCTGCTCAGAGACTTTAAAAACCTGGAGCCCAATACTCCCTCCTGTTTGAATTATATCTCCTGCTCTCCCGTTGGGGTATCACATGAGTGTGGGCTGACATTTCCCCTTCCAGTGGATGAATTGCTTGCTGCTGTTTGGTGTGGTGTCTCCCAGAGATCAGCACCCCCTCAAGAGCCTGCTTGGGCTTTATTGAAGCACGGCCTGCCTTGGAGACTCCCCCGGATCTTTCCGTCTCTTTTGTTTTTATTGCTGTAATACATCTTTCTGGATCTCTCTAGCTGGAAGGGTGGGAGGGATGGAGAGGGGAGGTTTTCTGCCTAGTGCATTGCAGGCTTTTATTGACTGTCAGAAGTAGCACTAAATCTGAAGCAGGAGGTGGGCTGGCATCGCTGAGCAGAGCCTTGAGTCCTCAGTAGGGATCCAACCCAGTCCCCTGGGGATCACTGCTGCTCCACAGACCCATCAGCAGACAGAGCTCAGTTTTGAGACAGAGCTGGGCTTACAGCCGTGGTGCAGCTGAGCCAGACAGGTCATCTGCTTCTCCGGGGCTCGGGTCAGTGTGTCTTTGCAGATCTTCAGCAATCTGGGAGTGATATAAATCTGACAGAAGAAAAACCTACCCTGAAATGTCCTGGCTGGCACCGATGTGATGCTTGGCTGCCTGGCTTCCTGGGGGTTACCAGCTAGTGGCTTCATTTTAGCCAGTTTTGTTTTGTTTTTAAAATGTACAGCCCCAAAGCCCAAACTACCTTTGGTTTTAAGCTTACTAATTTTTTTCCCGTTAAAAAATTCTTTGTGTCTCTCAAAAGCAGTGTATGTTATCAGTGGGGCTGGTGCAAGGCACATTTCCCTGCTGCCTAGCAGGGCTGGCCCTGGCAGCCCCCGGTGGCACAGCACACGGCAGCATCTGATTAGAAGTGATAGCAGTGCTGTGATAGCAATGAAATCCCTGTTCTTCCCCTGCTTCCGTTGGGATTTGAAATCCCTGCTCTTCCCCTGCTTCCATTGGGATCTCTAAACTCCAGAGCAGATAGCCCATGGGGCTCGTGCAGTCTCTGTCATTGGAGGATTTATTAAAAAATAAACAGATGGCTGTGCGTTAAGGAGTAGAACAGATAAAAGTTGTGTTGCCTGGAGGAGATGGCCACCAGTGCTGGCAAGGGGCTGTTCCGATGGGACTGTCATGGCTGGAGCAAAGGCAATAGCATCGGTGGTTGCTCATGCTGGAAGGCCATGGGCTGTAGCTTTGAGGGCGCTGGAGGGGTGGGAGAGGGGACACCAAGTCATGTGTAGTGCTGCACTGTGCCTCTCCTTCTGCACCACTGCTGGAGCACAGGCCCTGGAGAAGTTTTGAGAAGGCATTAATGCAGTCAAACCTCAGGGTCATTGCTTGGATGTCAGCTCTGAGCATAGGTGTCCACAGTTCTTCCCAGCAGCCTTCAGAGAGAGCACACTATATGATTCCATAGTAAATAAATATTTAATACACACCAAAACATTGTAAATAGTATTTTAAATACTTAGGAAATACTTTAAAAAAAAAAAAAAAAGCTATTAGGCAGTAAATCTACCAGGCTTCTCTGTGCAGACCTTCCTACTTTGTCACATTTAAATGTGAGTCTGCAGTGTAACACTTAGATTTCTTAACTTTAGCACATGCATACATAACTACATCCTCCTCTGATTTTCTTTCAGTGATGCTTTCTCAGACATCTTGGTAAGAACATGATAGGGGATGTGTGTAACCTGGATTCCTCTAGGCTGGGAAGAATGAGAGTGTCTCATCTCCTTTATTTTTGCCACAGCCCATCAGAACTGTGTCAACCAGATGAAGTCCAGGGATCCCTACAGCTAGCAACATCCTGCTGTTAGGGTAAGGCTAGAGTGCTGTCCTCAGTTGCTGGTAAATCATAAAACCTGCAGTCAAGGTCAGAAAACTAATAGAGAAGTCTCCCTGTAAGAGATCCTTTCCTTGGCTTTCTCAATTAATGTCATTTCTCACCCACTCCGCCCTCGTAAGTCCAGCAAGTTAGATGAGAATCTTCATCTCTGCTTCTGTGAGCTCTTCCCTGCTCTCTTTTAAAGGGCACATGAATCTGTATGATGACAGAATGGTTGAGACCCCTCTAGCAATGACAGGCACTTCTTCCTCTGGTGTAATTCAAATGAGCAGTAGAGCACTCTAGCAAAGTGACTCTAGTACTTAAGCTGGAAAGCCCAGCTTTTATAACTTATGTCATAAAAGGTATTGAGGTGGCTTGTATCTCACCTTTCTGGCTTTCATTTCCCTTAATTACCACCTTAAGGAACCCATCAGAATGTGACTCTGCACCCGTAACAAGGCATCTTTGCAGTCTGATCCCCCCATCTTTGAACAGGAGAGACCCACACAGAAGTCTGTGTCCTCTTCCTAGACTCCTCTCATTTCTTTTCCCCATAGATGAATGCTGGACTATGAAGCCTGTATGCAGGCTCCACACCTAGAAGGGACATTCCTGTCTCTCTTGTGTAATTTGGATACTTCTTATAATAATTCAGCTAGAAGCAAAAGTATCTTTTCAAATTAGATTTCAGTACACTGACTGCATTCCTGGCCAGGATCTGGCAGTTTGTTGGCAAGAGAAAATGAAAAGAAATAGAGGGAAAATGTAAAAAATGTCAGATTCTTAATGATGTTCTAAAACTGGTGATGCTACAAAAATGGACATGGATCTGAGCTCCGTGAAACCATTTCTCACATCCCTAATTTATAATCTGTCTCACCTGGACAGTGGGGCCTAATGTCTTTGCAGGGGAGGTGACTGACAGCATCTCTACCACAGTCCACACAGTGTAGTGCTCTGGCTTTTTGAGGTCAAACCGTATAAGCAAAGGGCTTTTTCTTCTCCCAGCTAGCCAGCTCTCAAATTAGCCTTATTGCGTATCCTCTTTTGGCTCTGGTATTTATAGAGAAGAATGCCTCTACTCTGCTGTTGCCGTTTACCATCAACAGTAACCACTAATGCTTGCTTTAACTTGGAAGAGATTTCTCACTTCCCTGGTGCCAGCCTGCCTCCCCACATCTGCAGTCAATGCAGTGCCCTGTCTAGGCAGGCATGCAGATGGCTCTTGGTGAATTACCTGTGGAGGAAAAGCTCCATTTGTGCAGGCCAACAGTCTATAAAGTTCAAGAGCTGGTCCATCTGGGGAGAGGAATATCACTCTTTTGCTGTACCAAGGTAAGGACAAGGACTGTTGTTTGCTCAGCTGAGAAACATGGGCATAATGTGGCCATTTAAAAGATGCACCATGCAACATCTTCTCAGCCTAAGGCACATCTACTTGCACCTAGGTAATTTCTGACATGTTTTTCCAGCCTGTTCTTGAAGATCTTTGATGCAGAGGCATCTACAGTATCCTTTGGCAATCTCTTGTAGATCCTCACTATCCTAACCCATTAGAAATATGTTTCTAATTTTTAAGCTAAGTTGACCTTGCTCCAACTCCAGCCTCATATTGTTTATTTTGACCACTGGGGACATGGAAAATAAAATTTTACCAGATCCTTTCTTCCCTTAGTTCTTCCTAAATAAGTCTTTTACATCCTTGGATGCTTTGCCTTAAAGTTGCACTCCTCCTCCTGTATTCTTCTCTTCTGTATGGCTATCCAGTTCCTTTTAACCTTTCTTCAAATAAACCAGCCCTGCTCTTCTGTGGACTTCTTCCATTTGGTCCATGTCTCTCTTGAGGTGTGGCACCCTTAAGTGGATCCTACACTCCACCTTAGGCATTCAGTTCTAGGTAGTGTGGAGAGATGAATTTGGTGCCAGGACTGCTGGTCTGTGACTGTCTCTGCCACTTTCTCTGGATCCTGCCAGTCCATGCTGGTAGGCCATTCTTTCCAGCCCTTATTTCTGCTTCCTTTAGAAGTGGGGCTGATCTATTGCTGTAATTATACTGTGGTCTGCAAAACTTTTCCCATTTGATGAGGCTGAAGATATGCGTGTTATGGCTGCTCTTCCTGCTCTCTCCCCTCCCTCTCAGCTTTGTACCAGTGTAAGTCCTCCTTGTCCTCTCTTCTGGCCTCTCCTGATGCTCTCTGGGACATTTGCTTTCCTGCATCTGCCAGGGTGCACTGGGTGCTGAGCATAAACCCTCAGGCTCAAGGACTATGTACTTCACACCCTACCTATGAGAAGGTGACTGTTTATCCTACTTTATAATACACACTCTGTTATGAAGCTGTTGGAGATCCCTCTGTCCTGATATACCTGAATTCAGCCTTAACCAGTTACTGCAAATGACCCCTAAGCCTTCCTCCTGTTGCATCCAAGTTGTCTTTGGTGCCCCTCTGGCAGGAGGAGGAAGGACTTCACTAATTCTTGTTGAGCTCTCTGAATTTATGGAAGAACTGTGAAGTCTGTAACATGCTAAAAATACCCTTTTTTTTTCATACCCAGATAATATTTTGAAATACACTACTGGTCTGGGGCAGATATCTTAACCCTGTTCTTGGAAGATCATTTCGCTAACTAGGAAACCTCCTGATGTGTCTGAGAGGACATTGTACCCCTACCAAGCCTTGGTTTGGAGACGAAGTAGGGAGAGAGGTATGCTTTTCCCTGGATGAAGGAGAAGAGGGAGATTATCAAACAGGACATTCCCTCCAGTGCTGTCACATGCACTGTCTTGGCACTCGTCCCCTTATGGGTTCAGGAGACCTCAGGGCTGGGATTTGCACCTTCACAACGTGCTTCTCCTCAGCCACAAATGGCAGGGGTAATAGGAGGCACCAGGATGCCCTGTGGGTTTGAAGAGCTGCTGGTGACCCCCACACAGGGGTGGTGCTTGTACGTCTCACAGCCACACTCACAGGGGTTGGCAGGGTGCATCCCCTTGTAGTGCCTCCCTTTGCTGTGGGATCTCCTCCATCCATATAGGATGGGACCATGCCTGAGTCAACAGCTCATGGAGTCAAAGGAGTTTGTCCCTGTGCTAGCAGTGCTCCATAGAGGTGGGTGCCTGTGAGGCCAGGCCTGCATCACCTATCTTCTCTTTTTCTGTCCTGCCTTCCAGTGTAACTTAAGCCCAGACAACTGGAATGCTCCCTTCAGAGAACAGCACAAGACAACTCCCTAAATTCTCAGTCTCACCCCTCTTTATTCCTTCTTCCCACTTTTCCTTCCACTCTTCATCTCACCCTTGTTTGTCTGTGTCCATGAAGGTTTTGGAAGTAGCTTGGAGGAGGTGGCTCAACTGCCACCTGTGATTTAGCTGTGCTGCTGACACAGACTGGAATTGGCCATGTAGGTCTTCTGAGAAGTCAAATGGGGATACCATCCCTTAGCCACTTCCTCCATCCCCAAAAAAGTTGTACGCAGGCAGGGTGCCTGAGGCACCAGGTATGACTAATCTGTTCCAAAAATCCTCTGAGCTGCTGGGAGTTGCTGCTGGGGTGAGCAAGGAATGTCTGAACAACTTCCCAGAGATCCCACAAGGAAAGGAGCAAGAGTTTCTTGCTTTCTCCTCTGTCACCTGAGCGAGATGGTATGGCTAGGTATTTCTTGGAGGAGTCTTCAGGTGCCAAATCTGGCTTCAGTGTTGTGCAACATGAATGTTCAGACAGCGGAAGAGACATTGAGGCAGTTGGGAAGAGGCTGGAGAGTGCATTGGGTCTTTTGGGAGAGAAGTGAGGGAGAAGAGATTTTTCTTTTTTAAACCAAATGGGTTAGATTGGTCTGTGGATCTGCCAGGAGGTAGCCTGAGGAAAGAGACTAGTGAAAAAGGAGGGGGGGGGGAAGGAACAGGGAGATATGGTCCGGCTGTCGCGGACCGAGATAGGTAAAGCCGCGACTCACACCCCCACCTCAGGGGATCGAGGGCTGAAGACCACTCCCTGTCACACTCACAAACAACGCTTAAGAATCAATAGATTTATTAAAGGCACTGAGGGTTTGGCAAGTCTGATATCAACGATCACACAGGGTCTATCTCTATATATATCCACACCTATATATCCATATACCAACAGCTATACAACTATACATCTATATACCAATAACAACACATATAACCGGCACATAATGGCATCAGGATGGGAAAGCTGTGACAGGTGGGGCTGCGGCAGGAAGGGAGGCTGAGCTCTGCTGCAACCCCATATTCGGTATGAGCAGAAGCTCCTTCAGTACACAGGGCCTTTTGCTCCCGTTTGTGGACAATGTTTCTATGAATTAGACATTTCTCCGAGTAAGAACAGCATCAGTGGTTGTAAAAACTAGCACAAAAGGAGCACTTAAGCTTCAAGATAGGAGCTGAATGTCAGCCAGGGCCAGGAGAAAGCAAAGACTGTTTGAGAGACCTCTAACACAGGTGGGTGTGCTGCAGGCACCATGCCCAAACCAGCTGGAGTTGGGCACTGCCAGGATATCGAGGTGGATCAAACAGGTCACTTGCTCAATGTGGCAGATGTCTGTTACTCTGTTGTGGGAGGTAAGGAAAGGGCCCATTCAGCACGTTCTGGGAAGTAAGGAATTTCAGCTGGCTTTTCCTCACAGAAAAGCATGCACAGCTGGTGGTAACAACTGCAGATGAAGAGGTAGAGTGAATGTCTCAGACGCCTTCTCTCTCTGCCTTTCTGAAGATCTCAGGAGGCACTTCTAAGAGACATTACCTTGACAGCAAATCTCAGGCAGAGATCTGAAAATTGTTCCTGCCCCTCTGAGACACAGGGTGTGAAACTTCACTGTGGCTAAGTAAAGGACTGCTTCCACAAGTATCTTCTAAAACATCTCTCTTGGAGATCACAGAATCACAGGATGTTAGGGGTTGGAAGGGACCTTGAAAATCATCTAGTCCAACCACCCTGCCAGAGCAGGATCCCCTAGAGCAGGTCACACAGGAACCTGTCCAGGCAGGTTTTGAATGTCTCCAGAGAAGGAGACTCCACAACCTCTCTGGGCAGCCTGTTCCAGTGTTTTGTCACCCTCACAGTGAAAAAGTTTTTCCTTATGTTTACATGGAACCTCCTATACTCCAGCTTGCACCCACTGCCCCTTGTCCAGTCATTGAACATCACTGAGAAGAGCCTGGCTCTGTCCTCCTGACACTCGCCCTTTACATATTTGTGAACATTAATGATTTTGCCCCTCAGTCTCTTCTCCAGGCTAAAAAGACCCAGCTCCCTCAGCCTTTCCTCATAAGGGAGATGTTCCACTCCCTTAATCATCTTTGTGGCTCTGCGCTGCACTCTCAAGCAGTTCCCTGTCCTTCTTGAACTGAGGGGCCCAGAACTAGACAGAATATTCCAGATGCGGCCTCACAAGGGCAGAGCAGAGGGGGAGAAGAACCGCTCTTGACCTACTAACCACACCCTTTTTAATACACCCCAGGATGCCATTTGCCTTCTTGGCCACAAGGGCACATTGCTGGCTCATGGTCATCCTTCTGTCCACCAGAAGTCCCAGGTCCCTTTCCCCTATACTGCTCTCCAACAAGCCAGTCCCCAACCTATACTGGTACATGGGGTTGTTCTTTCCCAGATGCAAGACCCTACACTTGCCTTTGTTGTATTTCATTAAATTGCTCCCTGCCCAACTCTCCAGCCTGTCCAGGTCTCTCTGAATGGCAGCACAGCCTTCTGGTGTGTCAGCCACTCCCTCCCAGTTTGGTGTCATCAGCAAACTTGCTGACAGTGCCCTCTGTTCCCTCATCCAGGTCGTTGATGAATATATTGGATAGTACTGGTCCCAGTACCAACCCCTGAGGGACTCCACTAGAAACAGGCCTCCAACTAGAAGCTGTCCCACTGACCACAATACTCTGACTTCTTTCCTTCAGCCAGTTCACAATCCACCTCACTACCCGATCATCCAGACCACACTTCCTCAGTTTAGCTGTGAGGATGCTGTGGGAGATGGTGTCAAATGCTTTACTGAAATCAAGATAAACCACATCCACTGGTCTACCATCATCTATCCACCTGGTTATGTTCTCGTAAAAGGCTATCAGGTTGGTTAAATATGACTTCCCCTTGGTAAAACCATGCTCCTAATGACCCTCTCATCCTTGATACTCCTAGAGACAGCACCGAGGATAAGTTGTTCCATCACCTTTCCGGGGATGGAGGTGAGGCTGACCAGTTTATAGTTACCCAGGTCCTCCTTCTTGCCCTTTTCAATGACTGGAGTGACATTTGCTTTCCTCCAGTCCTCAGGCAGCTCTCCTGTTCCCCACAACAATGTTTGCTTTATGCAGCATTTCTAGCATTATTTATTTTTAACTGCATATCCTTGGTACGTTCAGCATGCTTATTGCCTCTTCGAAGCCTGCTCTTTTTTTCTGGGATGTCACAGTCATTTAACATATGTGAGATGAGCCTCAAGTTGGCCATCAGTTCTCAGTCTGCCTTCCTACTGAGACTGTGTAAGAACCAGCAACTTCAAGATGGAAGTCCCCTGGATTTGCCAGGCCCTGGAAACTGTTCTGGAAACATAAATCCTCTCCTGGCTCTTGTGATGAGCTCTTACGTGGTGAATGCTGGAAGTTCAAAGGAGACAATGTTGCACAACAGTTGTGATGGCACCAGTCAGACCAGGAGCTGCAGGCAGGAGGAGAGATGGAGAGATGCTGTAATGGATTTATAACTCTTGCAAATTGTGTCCCCACATTGAAAGTGGTGAGGAATAGTCCCAGCTTTTCTGCCTTCCTTCCCTCATCAGGTACTCCATGGACCATGTATTGTGGGGTTTTGGGTGCATCCACTTTCAGCTTTTTTGTCCAAAAGAGGAATGCTGATGCCACTCACCATATCAGTGGCTTCTAGCCAGGAGCAAGCCCTGTGTGAGCCTGAGCCCACAGGGTGTCCTTTTCTCCCTCAGGAAGTCAGGCTTTAGTCACAAAAATTTGGTGTCACCATTCAGGTGTACACATTGCCCTGGTTGGGCCTGCTGCTTCTACCCTGAGTACTACCCCACCCCCTGGAAGGGTGTTAACCATAACACAAATACTGTGTGTGATACTTTAGCCACCAACACTGTGGAAAACGCAGTGGAAAAGGAATTTCAGTCCTTGGTAGGAGGCTGTACAGCTAGATGTGGTCTTTTTAGCTCTAATTTTCTAGGTAGCTTGAAAGTGAATCTTGCATTTCTCTATGAAATAACTTCTCTGGCCCCTTGAGCTCCCTCCCCCTCCCACAGACATTGCTTTTTTCATGTGGAGTGTTTTTTGTACCAAGACATCTCCTGTGTCTGCTTTCCTCAATGGACATGATGTGACATACAGAGCTGAGCTGTCAGAGCTGTGGGTTGTTGTTTTTCTCCTCCCTGTGATGAGCTGTGACATTCCAGTATCGAAGTTCCACAGGCCACTGCTCCGTGCTTTTGTTCATGTTTCATTGTGAGTGCAGCAGTGGTCCGGGAGGAAAACACAGTGGCTAGAGATGTGCCCAGGTCAGGGGGGATTTTTGAAATACGGCATTTTTCACCTTGAAGAATCTGTAAGGTAGCATTGCAGATTATTCCTGCTCCCTTTCTTTGTGGTTCTCCTCCTGGATTTTTACTCTAGATTGTCCCAGCTATTATCTTCTTCCCTCTGCTCCTCTTGTCTCTGGCTCAGGGGAGAGTTTTGTGGGTGGATCATGGGCTCTTTGTGGCAAATTTACATCCCTTGGTGATGCAAATAAGGAATCACATTATTGGAGTTGGTAGTGCTGAGCAGCATAAATGAAATGATCCCCGCAGGCTTATTTCCATGGAATAAAATAAGGCTGAGTATGAGGAGGGAGCCAAGGAAGTGCAAGCAGAGCTTCTTCATTGGATTTAGTTTAACAACCATTGCAATGAATGAAATTTCACCTGTGGCCCATACCAGGGCCAGCTGGTATGCCTGGCAATGTGAAGGCAAGACCTGGGCCTCCAGCCAGCCTGCCGAGCAGGGAAAGCCAGAAGCCTGGGAGCACGGAGAGCCGAGAGCCTGGGAGCAGCTACCTGGGTCCCACTGAGAAAGAGAAGGTGGAGAAGAGGCAAAGCTTTGGGCTCCCCAGGGCTGTAGGGGACACCTTGTAGCCAGCCTGGTGCAGGGAGGACACCTGTCCTTTTGCTAGCTGATACATGGGCACTGACCTCTGAGTGCAAGTAAGTCCTGTAGGCTCATCCTATTAAGATTTTCAGCAAAAGCCTCCCTGAGGTTTTTATCCTCCAGTGTATTAAGGCTGAGATCTGTTTCATCTCCCATCTCCTTTGCAATGGCTTCTCTGGCTTTAATCCTCTGGTGGCCTGGTGCTGCTTAACCCTGAAGACTTGACGTGTGGAGGTTTTTCACAGGGGACACCTGAGATGTGAAGACAACAGGCACCTTGCCATCAGTGCTGCATGCCAGGGTGAGGAGGCTTTGCATTTCCAGCACATTGTGAGAAGGATTTGATTAATACCACCACAATGTGTGGTGATACCCTGGGCCTTGCACTTTGCAGTCTGCACACCTGAGCTCATACACTGGCCTGGGGGAAAGGCATGTGAGTGGGAGGAGGTCCCTCTGGAGGGCTGCTTTGCCCTGGTACACGAGACACTGGAGGGGGCTCGTGTCCTGCTGCCCCAACTGCTCAGGACAGTAGTTGTTGCAGCATGGCATGGTATCTGTTGGCAGCTACACATCTCCTCCTTAGCTGCCTCCTGTACAGTGGCAGTGGCCACGAGATGCTGGTGCCTGGACCAGCAGGAGGGGATATTCTGCCACTGCTTGTGGCTGTCCCTCTGCTGCATCGCACATGGAAGCCTATCCCCTTCCTGGGCATCCCTGCAAATCTCACCTTTGTGGAACCAAGTGCTCAGACCACACAGCCTCTGGGACAGGGAGGAGGATCAGTGTGCAGCAGTGCACTAGCACAGCTCGACCAGCTGGCCCCCGACACCTCCAGTGCCATCACTTTGTCTCTGACCACAACCTAATTGCCATTGAGTAATCGCTGTGTGCCAGACACCTGAGCGGGCTGCTGGGGCTGGGGACAAGCTGGGGCTTGGGCTGTCCTGGGGATGTGGTGCCTGGGGATGTGGAGTCCAGCTGTCTTGTGCAGGGGGTTCTTAGTAGGCACCGGCTGGGGGTCCTTCCTGGGGAGAAGCTGAGCATCCCCTGCCTCCGTAAGGTGCCAACAGGATTGGGGAAGGGGAGATGAGAGGTTGCCTTTGGGGCACCCTCTGAGGGGACCCAGCATGCAGGGGAGCTTTGCTTTTAGGGATGCTGCTGAGCAGTTATACTAAAGGGGTATTTGCACGGCTTCAACCAAGCATCAGTTTTGCCTAGGACTTTTTTTTTTTTTTTCCTCCTTTGCCAGACCAGCCCAAGAGTCTCTTCTGGAGTGGCTGGTGTGCACCATCACTATTCTCCCTTGCTGAAGCTGTGGGAATGTTCCCAATGGGGAAACATTGCAGTCTCACAGGGGAGACACTTGGTTATAAAAGAGGCAAGGTCTGGCAGGGAAATGTCTAGCTTGTTGGTCCCCAGTGATCCCAGCCATGCATCCAGGCTGGAGAAGCAGTGAGATGCAGGCAGTGCCATGTTTCACTCTCCTTGTGAGTCACAGCTGCTGTATTTCCATTTCCTTCGGCTGCAGGCAAGGTCAGAAGGGTTCTGTGGTGCCCTGGTTGGTGGGAGGCATGGGAAGAGGCCCAGGCTCCCTGTGAGCAGCCCTGTGCAGGGAGTGGGGTGGCAGGGAGGACACTTTGTGCTTGTCATGTCTGCTTGGTCAGAGCAGGAGGGAGAGTAGTGGGGAGCCAGGGCATGCAGTCAGACTGGGGAAAGGAGTCACATGAGGACACACCCAGACAGGACAGGCTGCTGGAAAGGGCAAGAAGGAAAAAGGACCTTGCTCCAAAATCTGTAATTTTTAACTAGAATCCAACTAGGTTCCACATTCAGAAGTCTCAGACAAAGACTCCCTTGCATGTTCCAGATGCTGTAGTATTAAACAAGATCAAATGCTGGAAAGTATCAGTTCTCATCTAGCAGATGCTCTGGCAGAGAAGCTGACTGGAAAGCCTCAGAGAGATTACCTTGATCTCCTCACAAACAGAGAAGCATGGGAGAGAATAATTTATTTTAAGTACTAATTTAACATTAATTTTTACTTCGTTGCTGGTGGGAGGTACTACTGTGACACTTCCAACAAGCTGAAATCTTCTTAGACACTTTAGTCTTACAAAATTGAGATGGGAAGGACAGAGCAGGTGCTGTGCTCTTCTGGAAACTGGTGGAAAATCTGAAGTTCACTTGAATGTTTATCCATTTTGGTGATTTGTTAAATAGTATGGAAAAGCTTTTGAAAAAAAACAAACACAACCCACCACTGTCTTCACTGTCTTGTGGTGGTGGTTTGTTTGTGTTTTTTTTTTATTCCCATGTTAGGAAAAAAAGCTGTAGTCATTCCAGAGGGAACAGTTTAATTTGTTGGTACAGCATCTCAGAGGGTTTTCTTCAGGCCCAGATTTTAAGAGTAGATAAAACCACTTGTTGGCAAACAGGGTGTCCATAAAGAGCACTTTCCACAGCAGCAGGGGTTAACAGTAGACATACACAGATACTTAGCGACCTAAAAATCTTACAAGACCTGAACACTGAGCCTTGTACTGCTGTAATTATGTTGAAAATATCGCTGAATTTGGAAAAGTAGTCTACAAATTAGATTTGTTGCTGCAGACCCACTGCCAACTATGGGACCTGTGCTATCTCTGCAGAGGTCAGGGCTAACTTTGGCATTTGCTTTAGTGCACCTTGGCCTGAGCTTGGACTTGGATAACTTTGAGAGTTGTTGGTGGATATTTGTTGATGATGCAGGATTGCTGTGCTGTGGCCAGCTGCTGAGAAGGGCCAGGCCTTCTCCTCTGCACTAGTATACACTGGTGTGCACTGGCAGGGCTCATTACTAGTTTAACTCAGCACAGGTTCTCCCAGTGTTGCAGGGACATCCTCAGGTCTGTGCATGCTGTTAAAATAAATCATAGCCCTTTGTGGATCCCTTATGCAAATTGAGACATAATATTTCTGCTCCCCCCCCCCCATGCCTCTACACCCTAGATATGCTAGAAATTCAACTAGGTATGGGATTATGTGGAAGTATTATGCAACAAGGGCTTTAGAAAAGCACAACTCTCTCTGTTTTGCAGCAGTTAAGAGGTTTTTTCAAGGCATATAGTGGCACAACTGCTACAACCATACCATGGGTTGGCAATTCCTGGCTCTCTTCTAGATGCAGCAACATCTGTTTGCCACTGTGAATATGTTATGTGAGCCTTTTTGTCCCAGTTCCTTGAATTTTGCAGATTTGCTGATAGAGTTGGTTGAAATACAACCAAACTCGTATTTGTTGGGATATTTCCTCAGCAGCACTGAAATATTAGGATATTATATTTATGTCCTGGCTATGTGGAGAAGAAGAAGCCCAAGATACAGTCCCTGTCTCCCCTTCAGCCTTGTGTGGCTGTGTATATGTATGTATTTAGGGATCTTTTTTCCCATATGCTGTTCAACTCACAGGTTTACTCCAACTGATAAGATTTTACAGGCCTGCCGTTTAAAGCATGCATTGTAGACAGAAAGGTGATGACACAGCCTTTAGGAATCAGGCCCTACCCTTGCACTTGTGAAAGATTCTGCCCTCTCTCTTGAGAAGGGTGAGGGCAGAACTGAGCACAAACAGCATACACAGGGCACTGAGACAGAGCTGTCTTTCAGAATAAGATGTTTCAGACTGTTCTAGCGAAAGTAATGAAAAGTCAAAGAAAAACAGAAGGTGACTGCAGGGGTTTCTTTTCCATGCTCATCCAAACCAAGCCTTTGGCTTTTAAGCTTGGAGCTCTTAGAGACACTTGGGCAATAACCTCTCCTCCCTCAACCCAGCTATCATGCTTTTGGGATGGCTGTCGATGACCCTGTTTCAATTTGGCAGGGATGAATCATGTCTGTGCATATGTCAAGCTGCAAGAAACAGCAACCGAGGGCAGGAAAGAAGAAAAGGTCTCTTTCCTGTAGGAGCACTTCCCCACATGGTCGGTCCTGGTAACCTCTCTGCTGAAATCCTATCTGGACCTGCCTTTCTCTTCAGTAAAATAAAAAAAACAGACAAAAAAAAGGCTCTGCTGCAGGTCTCCTTACTTTGGGCATAGTGTCTGTGGTAGAAGTGAGAATGTGCATTGCCTTTGCAAAGGAAAACAAGTGTCTCCCATTATTCGTGAGCTGCAAGGGTTAAGGAGATTAGCTGTTTCAGTGGATTAGTAAGGAGCTGCGAGATTTGTTCATCTCTGCGTGGCTAGCTGTCTTGTGAGTGGATGTGTTGAGCATCTAAAAATAATTCAATTATTTGTGCAAAATATCTGTCAGGGTTGTTTCCTTCAGTCAGGCGTTCACTTCCAGAGCGCCGCTCTTGCAGTGCGAGTTCCCACCCAAAGACAGATAGAAAGATCCCTGATTCCCGCCACAGACAGAGAGCATCAAGCTGCCGCTTCCCCACTCTTCCTTCTCCTAAACCAACCAAATTCTCCCTCTGACGTTGTTTCAAGTGGGAGCTTCCCCCTTTCTCCTCTACCCCTCTGCACCTCAGCCACCCCATTGCCATCTGTCCCCCAGTGCTGAAGGCTGGACGTGTCTGTGGCACCTGGGCAGGGCCACCGTAGGCAGCCCTCAGGTCTGGTGCTGCCCCGGCACTGGTGTGATCATGGGGACCATGCGTGGAAGCTCCTTCCGGGATCAGGGCAGGCAGGCTGGTGAGGACAGTGTCTCCCTGCTTCTTCCCTGGCTGCTGAGGACATTCCTCTGCAGGAATAACTGTGCCCAGATATCCAGTATTAGTCTTCTCCAGTGTGAGTGCAATAAAAATCAGTGGCCCTGGGTGCTGTGAAATGAACTTTGGAGGCATACCAAAGCCTTGGCTGTAGATTCTCTATCTGTTTCAATATATGAAAAATAATGAATTTTTTATAGATCCCTGAGGCATCTCTTAGGCATGGGAGAAACTTTCAGCTTTTTCTGCTGGTGTTACTCCTGCCCACATTTGGCTACTTGGGCTAGAGGTCCCTGCGGTGTGGGGTCAGGGTTAAAGCTGTAGGGCAGCATGGGGTGGGGAGCAGTGGCTAGGGAGAGGATGGGAAGGTGTCAGGATCTTGGATTCTTTCCCATTTTTTTCCACCAAGCTCCTGAGCATACTGGCAGGTCACTTGCTTCCCTGTGTCTCATATTTGCTGTTTGTAAATGGGAACACGTTTCACCTCTCAGGGCTGCTGCGAAGCTTAATTAAGATTTGCGAAGTGCTTTGGAGCTGTATAAATGCCAGTCACTTTAATTAACAAAATGAAATGGCTGCACACTCTTGGCTTCTTTGTTTACCTGGGAGTGAGCAAGAAGCAGCTAGCATGATGATGTGCAATACAGCTGATATTCCATGCAGTTATGTTTTATAAATGTCCTGTTTTTCTGAAGGCACCTTGGAATGCCTTACTGACCTGTTAGACTTGTATGCTCCCAGACTGGACATCACCTTAGGAACCCAGGGATGATTAATATCAAGCCTAAGTTGCAAGGACTGCCTTACTGCTGTGGGTGGTCATCTGGCAGGGCATGTGGGTGGATGCAGCAGAAAGCAGCTGTGTCTATATGTGTTTTAGCATCCCGCTTGCTGATGCCCAGAAAGTAGAACAAGCTGCCTGTGTGTGCCTAGACCTGGAGGGCTTGGTGATGTGTAACATCTGGTGAAGTTCCACCAGAAAAACACAGTGGTTATCATAAAAACAAACAACAATTGCTTGTAGTGGGACACTCTCTGTTAAAGGGCACTGAGACACCTGACAAAGAATCGTGTGAAGTTTGCTGCCTCCTGAGAGAAAAGATCTGTGACATTGCTGAAAGGGTGCTACAGTTTGTGAAGACCACTGACTACTACCCATTGTTACTCTTCCATGTGGGTATGAATGACACTGAGAGCAGGAACCTGAGCAAAATCAAGGCAGACTGTAAAGCTCTGGGGGGCACAAGTTAAGAACATTGGGGCCCAAGTAATTTTTTCTTATATCTTGTGACTTACAGGAAAGGGGGCAGCAAGGTATAGAAGAATAATGAACATTAGTTTCTGGCTGCATAATTGGTGCCATCGTGAAGGTTTTGTCTTCTATGACAATGGGACATTCTGCAATGACTATAATCTGCTAGGATGGGATGGAATACACTTGTCTCAAAGAGACAAGGGAATCTTTGGGGGTAGGCTGGCCAACTTAGTCAGGAGGGCTTTAAACTGAAGTTCACAGGGGGTGGGGTCCATCATGGCAACATGTGTGCCATTGCAGCCAGAGGGCAAATAGACCAGCCTAAACCCAATGGTAAGAGATGCTTCTCAACTAAGTCTCTGAAGTGTCTGTAAACCAATGCAAGAAGCATGGGGAGTAAACAGGATGAACTAGAAATCTGGGTGTGGTCACAGGGCTTTGATCTTATCGCAATTACAGAGACATGGTGGGATAGCTCCCATGGCTGGAATGTGGTAAAGGTTGACTATGTGCTTTTTAGGAAGGATAGGTTGACAAGGCAAGGTGGTGGAGTTGCTCTTTATGTGAGTAAGCAACTAGAATGCATTGAGCTTAACCCAGGGGGAGATGATGAAAATGTTGAAAGCTTACGGTAAGAGTTACGGGACATGCAAATATGGGTGATACTGTTGTGGGTGTCTACGACTGACCACAAAACCAAGAACAAAGGCTCTCTACAGGCAGCTGGAAGTAGCCTCAAGATCATGTGCCCGAGTGCTAATGGATGACTTCAATCACCCTTGTATTAGCTGGAAAGACCACACAGCCAGGCAGAATCAATCCAAAAGGTTCCTGCACCACATTGATGACAACTTTCTGCTGCAGGTAGTTGAAGAACCATCAAGGAGAGATGTGATGCTGGGCCTTGTATTAACAAAGAAGGTCTGGTCGTGGATGTTAAGGTTGGGGGCAGTCTTGTCTGTAGTGACCATAACATGTTAGAGTTTAGTATTGCTAGGGAAAGAAGCAGGGTAATAAGTAAAATTTCTAACCTGGACTTTAAGAGGGCTACCTTTGTCCTCTTCAAAGATCTACTTAGAAGTATCCCATGGACTAGGGCTCTAGAAAGTAGGGGTGCCCAAGAGAGCTGGTCAATATTCAAACACTACCTCTCCAAGCTCAAGATAAATGTATTCCCTTGAAAAAAAAATATCAAGTAGAGGAGGCAGGAGACCTGTGTGGATAAGCAAGGACCTCCTGGAAGAAACTCAAATGGAAGAGGGAAATTTACAACATGTAAGAAAAGGGTCTGGTTAATTGGGAGGATTATAGAAATGCTGCCAGAGTATGTAGAGACTCAACAAGAAAGGTGTAGGGTCTCTTGGAACTTAGTCTGGCTAGGGAGGTGAAAGAAAACAAGAAGAGCTTCTTCAAATACATCAATGAGAAAAAGAAGAGTAGGGAAAAAGTGGGTCCACTACTAAATGAAGTGGGAGATATGGTAACAGAGAATGCAGAGATGGCAAAATTGCTGAATGCCTTCTTTGCCTCAGTCTTTACTCCTAAGCCCAGCCCTCAGGAATCCCAGTCACTGGAAGTAAGGGAGCAAAGCTGGAGGGAGGAAGACCCTCCACTGGTCAGTGAGGGTTGGGTTAGGGATCGATCACTTGGATAAAATGAAAACGCACAAATCCATGGGCCCTGATGGGGTGCATCCATGTGTGCTAAGAGAGCTGGCTGAGGTTGTTGCTGAGCCACTCTCCATCAGTTTTGAAAAATTATGGAGAATGGGAGAGTAGCCTGAGGACTGGAGGAAAGCCAAAACTCCAGTCTTCAAAAAGGTCAAGAAGGAAGACCCGGGCAACTCACCTCCATCTCTGGAAAGGTGAGGTAGCAGCTCATTCTGGAGGCCATCTCTAACCACATGGAAGAAAAGAAGGTTATCAGGAGTAGCCAGCGTGGATTTACTAAGGGGAAATCTTTCTTGACTAATCTGATAGCCTTCTACAAAGGCATGACCAAATGGGTAGGTGAAGGAAGAGCAGTGGATATCAGATACCTTGACTTCAGTAAGGCTTTTGATATTGTCTCCCCTAACATCCTCATAGGAAAACTCAGTAAGTGTGGGATAGATGATTGGACTGTGAGATGGATTGAAAACTGGCTCAACAACACAGTTCAGAGGGTTATGATCAGTAGCACAGAGTCAAGTTAGAGGCTTGTGGCTAGTGGTGTTGCCCAAGGATCAGTACTGGGTCCAGTTTTGTTCAATATCTTCATCAGTGACCTGGATGAGGGGATGGAGTGAAGCCTCAGCAAGGTCGCTGATGATATGAAACTGGGAGGGGTGGCTGACACACCAGGGGGCTGAACTGCTATTCAATGAGATCTAGACAGGCTAGAGAGCTGGGCAAAGGTGAACCTCATTAAGTTCAATACGGACAAGTGTACAGTCCTGCATCTGGGCAGGCACCAGTACAGATTAGGGGTCATCCTGCTGGAAAGCAGCTCCATGGAGAAAGACCTTGGAGTGCTAGTGGACCGTAAGATATTCATGGGACACCAGTGTGCCCCTGTGGGCAAGAGGGCAAATGGTGTCCTGGGGTGCATTAAGAGAAGTGTGTCCAGCAGGTCTAGGGAGGTTCTCCTCCCCCTCTTCTCTGCCCCGGTGAGACCCCACCTGGAATACGGTATCCAGTTTTGGGGTCCCCAACTCAAGAGAGACAGGGATCTACTGGAGAGACTCCAAAGGAGGGCTATGAGGATGATTAAGGGACTTGAACATCCCTTCTTTGAAGAAAGGCTGAGAGAACCGGGGCTGTTTAGTCTTGAGAAGAGAAGGCTGAGAAGGATCTTACTAATGTCTCTAAATGTCTGAGGGGTGGGTGTCAAGAGGAAGGGACCAGTCTCTTTTCAGCAGTGCCCAGTAATAGGACAGTGAACAATGGGTATAAGCTAGAACATAGGAAGTTCTACCTCAACATGAGAAGAAACTTCTTTACTGTGAGGGTGATGGAGCACTGGAACAGGCTGCCCAGAGAGGTTGTGGAGTCTCCTTCTCTGGAGACTTTCAAAACCCACCAGGATGCATTCCTGTGTGGCCTGCCCTAGGTGATCCTTCTTTGGCAGGGGGGTTGGACTAAATGGTCTCTAGAGGTCCCTTCCAATCCCTAACATTCTTTGATTCTATGATTCTATGATCAGCTGCTCAGGCTGAGCACTGCCCACTGGTGAAACAGCTGTGGTGTGCAAGAGAAGAGGTCCATGGTGATGAGACAGAGATGGGGAGTGGGTCAAGGTCTGGACTGCGGTGGCAGGTGCCATGCAGCCAGGCACAACCACGATGCACACACCTGCAGTGTGACTCAGGCAGGGACTGAGGACAGGAACCTCAGCTGAAAAGCAGCTCCCTGATGAAGGACAGGACGAAGGTCCCCACTGAAGCTCTGGCAGAGAGCTGGTTGTGGGGGGCTCTGCTGAGGCTGCTTCTAGCTTGCTCATTCACAGCAGGTCTCATCAGCCAGCCAGCCTGGAGCAGGGGGAGGTGGGGCAGCTCGCTGTGGGCCCTGCACAGTGGGCAATGCAGAGGACCAAAGCAGCCCACGGAAATAGCTTTTCTTTCCCGTTCCTTGGTTGTCCCTAACCATGTTCAAGGAAGAATTTTGCCAGCCACGTCATCTGCATCTTTATAGAAAAGGTTTCTTTCGCATTCACGAGAGCCAAAAGTGTCCAGGAAGGAGAAGCTAGCAAGAAGCTTGTTAAGAAATTTATTTTCCTAGTCTTCCAGGTGCCAAATGCTTGAGAGAGTGCTCTCGGGTCTGTCCCTCAGTGCGTGGCCCAGATCTCCAGCAGTTGCTGTGTCCTGTGCCATGCAAGCTATGGTTGCTTCACTCTGCAGTGACACAATAGTGTCACGTGCTGGTCCAACACAAGCAACCCAGAGACCAACAGCCCTACATGTGTGGTTGCTCTGAGTCCAGATTTGAGCATCCTTGCTCAGAAGTAAGGAATCAAAACATGAGATCCGCAGTGTCTTTGAGTTTCCGGTAGGTTTGGTTCTGCATCTGGAAATGCACCATGATTATCTCTGAGTGCTCTGCTCTCTGAGTGACTGAGGATCAGTTGTTCAAAGAGGAGTCCTAAATAAATGATGATAAGAGGGAGGAAGAATCTTCATGAGCGCTGGCTGTTCCTGAGCAGGTATCCCAGAGGCGAGTTTGTGCAAAAACCCCCCTGAGAGCCCTTTCTTGGAATTATTAATAACCCAGCTTTGCCCAAACTCTTGCCTGATTTAGACACCAGGGACAAGGCTTCCTCTCTGTCTTGTTTGTTTGTTTGTTTGTGTGAATTGAAAGCTGATCCCCTTGTGAGGTATAGTTCCTTCTCTGTGGCTCAGACCTGTTCCTCTCTCCTTTGCTCTGAGAAGGGTGGAGCAGCAGTGGAGCCCCATCTATATGGTGGTACCAAGCTGTTGTGTTTCAGCCCTTCTCTCTGAGTGTAGTTGCAGCATGGATGGGTCTATACCATTGGCATGCTTTGAGTCAGGATCGGCAATTGAACCTGTGACAAAAATGCTCTCGATCCCCTCCCCCTCCCACCCACGTAGGGAAGGAGAGAGATAATAAGATAGTGAGACTTCCCAGATTGAAAACTAAACTAGACAGCTTTAATTAAATACTAATGATAAAAGAAAATATGTACAATTATATACAAATGTGTTCAGGAATGTGCAAAATCCTATTGCCTCCCCCCACCCCAAGCAGCTCCCCTGGCATCTCCTGAGCTGTGAGCAGTTCTGGAATGTCCTGGAGCGCTGCTGGAGAGAGTGGCAGAGCAGACAGGAGCTGAGGGGAGAGCTATGAGGGTCAGGAATGCATGAGCCTAGGGATCAACAGTGATGGATGGATGGAGTCCTCCCCGGGCGCTGGCCATGGATGGAAGAGAAGGGAAGAAGAAGCAGGAAGGAAGTTGATTTTCATGATCCCTGACCTTACACTGAGCTTATGTAGATATATGGAATGGAATACTTCGGTCAATTTTGCTGTCCATCTAGTCCACTCCTCCCTACAAGAGGGTTACAGATACAACTCTTCTGCTCCCTTAGCATCTGAGGCTGCAGATTTAACAAGTAGAACAAAGTGACCTTGGCGTCTCAGCAGTAACATAAACATGATTCTATGATTCCAGTGTTATCAGTCCACTAGCTGGAAAACTTGCTGCTAGTTAAAGAGAGCTTACTGAAAGAAAAAAAAATCGGTAAAAAGAAAATTGGCTTCATTGTGGCTCAAACCAGGACAACCATAAAGACCTCAGAGTCATTAATTTTTCTCTCCTGCTGTTGGTTTCAAGACGCAGACTGTAGGCCAAACAGATGGTTTTCTGAGTATGCAAGTTTTCCGCCACCCTGTCCAAGGCCAAGCCTGTGGTGGCCACCCAGTTTGAGGAATCCAGGGTCCTTTTGCCTCCTCCTCTCTTCCTTTCCTCTTCATCTTGGCCTCCTGGGCAGGAACAAGGAGGAAAGAAGATTTTCTGCATGATGTTCACCCCCCACCCCAGGCTGGCCCCATCCTTCCTGTATCAGTGGGTGATGCTGCTGTTGAAGGCACTGCAGTCTGGCACACTGGCACATCCTCTGCTGAAGAAAACAGTGTGGGCGGGCAGGAGATCCCATGTCTCCTGGTGAGGATGATGTTTAAGCGTGTAGGTATCAGTGTTGGTACACTCTGTTAGCATGCATTGCTGTGTGTATCTCCACACCTATCATCTGTACTATTAGAGCAGCACTACCTCTTATCTGGAAGTCTGCACCACATGGGTGAGTAGGCGTATGTGTAGAGGACTGCTTTGTATGAGCTGCCAAAGGTTCATATGCGTAGCCCACCGGGATGCTTGTACAAGAACACCAGGTGCATCTCTCTCTTTTCCACCCCAACCCTCTGGGTCAGAGTTTTCCGGGTGATTTCTCAGCAGTCACCTCTGTGCTGAACTAAAACTAACCTTTGGCGTCTGATTATCGCACCATGGTTCAGGCTGCTAAGCAGAAATCCATATCATCTTTCTGCCCTTGCAGAATATGAATAACTCAAAGCACGGGCAAAGGATCAGGGTACTGATGGACTCTCATATTGCTTCTTACTCATCTCTGTGTGACCCTGATGTTACATCACAGCTTAATATGTTGTCCAGAATGTAATGTGTTAGCACAGTAGCAAATACTGGAGAGAGTCACAAGATTAAATTAAACTCCATGTCACTGACAGATTTGATTTCAGAAGTGAATTTACAGCAGAGGATGGATATGTGGAGTCCAATTCTGGGGACAATATTAATTTCAAAAGTATAAGCTGGATCTTTAAAGACCGATGGGAATATATTAATATTTGTATGTTTTCTATAGCCATTTCCAATAGTAGTGAACATAATATGCTGTTGTTTAAATTTAAATCTTTAAATTTAAAAAGGATGATCAAGAGTCACATCTAGCATGGATAGCCCTTGAAGAGGCTATTGTTTTTTGCAAGTCTGGATGTTAAACCTTGTAGCTTGTTTGTACATCAAGGAATAAAATTTTAACTAATTATGTTGTTTTTTGAACACATATGCAACCCAAGGATCTACTTAAGGTCTCTACCATGCTTTACGCCAGTTTAAACCTATCCCATTTTAACCCTATTTTAATTAAATCACTGCAATTTCTTTTGTGAACTAAGTCAGTGAGAACAAGTACAAACTACTTGGAAGTAGTACGTGTAATTCTGTGTTGAATATTTCCGTGAATCAATGTTGTACAATGCTTAATAGACACCTCCTATGTAAGGTATGAAGGAATGGGCTTTCCTGGTGACATCTCCATTGGTGAGAAGGTGAGTGGCCAGTATAGGACACTTGCCTGCCTGGAGAGGTGGTGAAACCACAGAAGTCCATCAGGGAGTTTAACTCCTTTTAGAGGTAGCCAGACCTCATAGGGGATGTCAACAGGGGCAGGCAAAAAGCCACACCACCACCATCAGTGATGGGGCAGAGTTCAGCCTACCTTCTCTCAGCAATATCATCATTAGAGGACCAGTCATGCAGAGTGGCTGAGCTGTGATGGAAATGCAGTGGAGGCTTCATTATTGCAGGACTAGCTGGTACCATACAAAGCAAATACAGAAGCATTGGTTTTGGTCCTTACTGAGTAGTACTGCTCAGTCTGAAAGGAGCCACTGACTGTGGCTGAAGTCAGAGTGGCATAAAGGCATGGGATGTGCTCCTGGCTGTGGAACAAAGGCAGTGAGCCCTGAAGGTGCTCTCAAAGGATTTGATTAAAAGCATATCCAGAATTGGAGTGGTTAAATGAGTTCAGACCTCTTCAGAGAGGCTGAGGCTGGAACTTCACTTCAAGAGGCCTGGCATTGCCAGAATTATGCTGAACATGATCTGCACACTGTGAAAACAGCATTAGTCCACTTAGCCTTTTCGCTGTCCAGGCGTGGAAATGCAAAGAGCAATGAAAAGGAAAAAAGCTAAAGAAACTCCTTTGAAATCTCAGGAGTGGGTTCAGTTCAGATGCTAGCAACAAAAGTTCAGAGAGTGTTTCTTTTTTTCTTGGTATAATAACACTTTGCTCCCAGGAGCATTTGCTGAGAAACTCAAAAAACGCTATTCATTCACTGACTGATTGCAACTTCTCAGAAATATTGTGTGACTGTCCCACCATCACCTGAGGAGACCTTCAGGCCCTGTGAGAGGGAGGAAGGGTGGCTCATCTCTCTGGCAACTGGAGAGAGGAGCCTGCAGCGAGGCTCCTGCAGGCTGCCTGCAGTTGGGACCAGCTCTCCACATATCCCCTCTGCCAGACAGAGCAATTTTGACTGGCCTTTTGGCTGCATTAGAGGACCTGCCTCCTCCCAAGGTGCTTTTTTCTCAGAGCTGCGGTTGTCCGTCTTAGTTGCAAAGCTGTGAGCAGAGAGGCAGTGGGAGCGGGAGCATTTCCATGATAGGGGAGTTGCGGGGCTGCTGACTCACTAAGCATGCCAGCGGCACTGCTCTGCCGTGCCTAGCATGGAGGGGGAGGGAGACAGAGTCACTGCAAAGATTGGTTGAGAGATAAGGTCACGTAGTGCCTCCGGTGACCAAATCAAAGTAGCTGGGATTTTCACGATGTCTTTTGCCCACACGGAGAAGAAAGAAACAAACCCCTTTGCATGCTGCCCATGGATAGGTCCCCTTCTGAACAGCCGTGACTTCTTTCAGATGCCTGATTTAAAACTACATGTTATCAGGAAAGAGATTCAATAATTAGTTAGTGTTGAGCTTCCCTGTTTTGATGTGCCAGGTGAGATTAGCACACTGCTGGTTGTGCTTAGGCAGGTGAGGTGTTTGAGCATCCTGGAGTGTCCTCTGGTTTGTTAGGTGTAGGTGTTGTCTCTTTCAGCAAGAGGCATCTCCCGCTCTAATCCCGTGCTCAAGATCAGTCACACATTGTTGCGATGTTTGTGGTTAATTCTCCCCAGGCTTGAACTGTAGATGCCATTTACAGTGGCATTTGCTCTGCCAGGTGCAGCAAGTGCCAGGCAGTGGAGTGACTTCCCACAGGAGCGAAGGACCTCCCCAGACATTGCCACCTCCCTTCTCTAAATACAGGGTACTTTCCTGCAGCTTGCTGAAACTGACAGGACTACACAGCAGCAAGTACCTTGGAAAAAGCAAACCACTAAACCTTACCAAGACAAAACTCTATGCTGCATCCAGAGCCCATGGCAAGGATGGGAGTGACAACAAAACACATATGACAAGCCTTAGTCACGTTGCTAATGAAGGGCCAGAAGGCACTCGTAGACCACAGACCCTGGATAGATGAAGACTGCTCATGTGGATTTTCTGGCCCTGAAGTTGAGGAAACATGAGAGACCTTGTTCTTACAAGATTTCAGGTCAGGTTTTTCTATCAGAGGTGCATCTATTCAGGACAACCATGTAAGGGAACTCTTCAAAGTGAGCTGAAAATGAAGGGGGGTTGGAAATTCCTCTTCTTTTGCTTTTGAAAATTATCCATCAGGATGGACACTGGGGATTTCCTTGAGCTGATCCTCTTGACATTTTTAACTTCCCCATCATCTTCCTCTTCCAGTCTCTCAGTTCTTGACCCCATGCCTTCCCTGAAGTAAATACAATGCCAGAGCTAATTATTTAAAAAACGGAAATATTGGCAAACGTCATAGGAGAAGTGCAGTGGACACAGCTGCCTGGTTAGAGCACCCTGCCCAACACAATGCTAGTGCTGTTTGCTTACTTTATTTACAGATGAGGTGCAGTGCTCCTTGCATAGTTTGTAGTCCTCTGCCTGGCATTTTTTGTGGCTCCCTTTACATGTTTCAACTCAGCCGTCTAACAGAGCTGCAGGAGAGCCTGGTGCAGACAGACAGGCTCAGGCTCTCTTTTAGCCCAGCTAGTCAAAACTAGGCTTGTGAAACTCTATGAATCTTGGACAGGAGTAGAAAGAGCAGGGCAGGTGAGTATTTAAAAAGTGACAGATGCTTCGCCATTGCGACAGCAGCCGGTCTGGCGGCCACTTCGTGACGCTCTGCAAGCCACCGGTGCCCCACAGACCATGGTCTAATAGCCACTGTCTGCCATATGGATTTTTAATAACTTACCTTTCATGTTCTTTCAATCACTGAAATATTTAACAGCCTTTTACTGCTCTGTTTTCGGCATTCCAGTGCAAGATCCCAGGAGCACAATGTTTGATTTCTCTGCACAATTTTCAATCTTCGTAACGAGCAGGTTGTATTTTCCTTTCAGAACAGAGAGATAGGCAGTCATTTCCCTTAATCTGCTCATGGAAGTCCAGCCAGTAGTTTAATCCATCTCAGAACAGGGATCACCAATCCTCTTTCCCCCGTGGACATGTCATTGACTCAGGGCAGCTGCAGGGAGATGGTTGTGTGTGTTTATCCAGTGAGACAGCAAGCGTTTTCATGACTAAAGGACATAGGTACCAAAGTGTTGATTACACACATGCAGGCCAGTGCAACCAAGCTCGCAGCCAGAGATGTTATTGCTATCATCAGCTCAAGTCTTACAGGCCATTGCACGAGTCCCTGACACAGCATCCACTTGCACATACTCTGCTTGTATTAGTTTTCTCACAGTATTTCCAGCATATGCCACCATTGCTAAGCCATTTCTGGTTTGTTGTGATCTTTGGGGAATGGTTATGGCTTTGGAGGGAGGAATCTCTCACTGCTTACTTCTAGAGCATTTGACATCTTAGCATTCTGCTTATTCACAGGTTACATGGAATCACAGAGTGGCTGGAAGAGGTCTAGGAAGGTCGTCTGATCCAATCCCCCTGCTCAAGTAGGGCCACCTAGACCCTAGGTCTGTGCAGCATCTTGGGGGCAGTTGGGGTGCAGAAAGGATAAAATATCTATTTTAGGCCTTTAATCCTGGATGTGCTTGTGCCATGACTTCAGCTTGTAGAGGGAGACCTGAAAGTTTTAAAACGATTGCAGTAGCTTGGAGAGCAATACAGTTGATTGATTTTTCCTCAGATTTGCAGGTAGCTTCTAGCCTGTGAGGAGCTCTGCACTGCTGTGGCTATGTTGCTGGCAGCCCCTGATCTAGCTGGCGAGTCCCAGCACAAGTAGCTTGACACCACCTATAGTTATAGCAGTGATTGCAGTACAGATACAGCCCTCAGCATGCAAGCTTAAAAATATTGGCCAGTCTACCCATATGTAAATCTCAGTGTGTATATTTATCTGTGTCAAGAACTAAATTAAATAGAAATGGATGGCTTGCCAGGACTATAAAAATGTCAGGTCTTCAGAAGAGCCCCATCTCTGCAAGAGCTTTTGAAATACTGCATATATTTTGGAGAGGATTAGAGCCAAATGAGAAGACACCAGACAGAGCAATAAAATCAGCCTTGCAGCCTGTTGTGTCAGGGCTTAGGAGAAAAGAGACTGCAGGTCCACCTTGTGACAAACAGAATTACTCTTAGGGAGCATGGCAGGCTCCTTGGGAGTATGTAGGAATGGACACAACTTCACTACATTTATGTGAGACTTTTTGTCTTCTCATTGAGCTTAACAGACAGGATGTCTTTCAGGAGTTCATCCTCAGCTTCTGCAGAAAATGAAAATTATTTCATTATTACAGTAAAGCAGCAGGTGGGTTTCTAACATGGGGTGGGAAGTGAGCATGACATGCTAGCAGTAATGTGGGAACCCTGATAGGGGCCCCCAGAGATGTCATCTTTAAGGCTAATGGTTTTCATTTTGACAATTTAGATATATGATGGCCCTTTTAACCTGAGCAGTTAGATTGAAAACCAAAACCCAAAAGGAAAAAAGCAAACCTCCCCCTCAGTCTGTAGCCCTAGGACTGAGCTGGTTGGGGTAAGAGAACATGGTGAGAGCCAGATATTTGCATAGACTGAACCCTGTTTCTTGCTCAGCCTGTAGGTTTTCTGCTGTTGCTGCTTAGTCTGATGTTTCCTCTTCCATCACAAAGGTTAGTTTTCCTTCCCTTTCACAAAACAATAGCTAACTGGGGTCTTCTGCCTATAGATATCTTTATTTTGGGGAATAAAACAAGGCTCAGTTTAGGCATTGTCTCTTAGCTGCCTTATGCAGAAGGCAGGCTTTTATCCAAGACATACACAACAAATCTGTCACCTTTGGTACTTCTGGCAGGCGGTTCTCTAGAGTTGATCAGGACTCAGATGAATCACTTATGTGTGAGATGCAGACTGGAGTCACTTGTTAAGCATGCTTTAACAGAAGCTTCATCTCTAGCTTGTTCTCTAAAATCCAGAGTATTAAAAAAAAAAAAAAAGTGTGATGATTTTATTATCACTCTTTGCTCTCCTGTTGCCTGACCCAAATGCAGCAACAGTCTGTGAGGAGGGTGTAATCTACTACAGACTTTCCTTTGCTGCCAGCACACCAGCTTGCATGCCTATTTGTAAGACAAAATAACAAAAAGAAAATACTTCTCTCTATCTTTGGGTATAGTCTTATGAGCTCTTGAAAATGAAGGCAAAGCTTGACTCCCCCTTGCCTACGCATTACTGGTGTTTGAAGAGCAGTAAGGTAGTAGAGATGCATTTGCAAGTGGTTCAAAACCATAACACATTCTTCAAGCCTTGAGCCCATCTTTGAGCATTCTATCTGGGCTCCAGACAAAAAGCAGGTTGCCTAGTTCTTAGCTGCTAGGTTTAAAGACATGCCTGTTCAATAAGTTCAGCTCTAACTCTGGTGGTCCTGGTTACACTTGGTTTCTGTCCAGGAGCCAATGTGGCCCTGCTCAGAGGGGTTCATTCCTGATGGGCTGATGCAGCCATGAGGAGTTACGCGTGCTTCTCCTTTATGGGGTGGGAGTTTCAGCCACTAAAATCTCTCTGGACAATCTGGTTGGAGGCATCAGACCCCAGTAACATTCAGGCAAGATTTTTCCATCCCTAGCTGCCATCTACAGCAACTCTTATCTAGTGGAGGGTCTTCTCCCTGCATTGGAACCACAGGAGCTTTGCAGTGCAGTGCTGGGCACTGGGGGTGGGAGCCACAGCTCCTGCCCTAATTCTCCCTTTGGTCCCCATCTCATCGGCATGCTACACAGGGAAATGCATGGAGTGTGCAAGACATCAGGATGTTAAAGGTCCTGTAAGAGACCAGATTGCTAGAAATTGCTGTGGCCTTCCTATTCACAGCAAGCCTGTAAGCCCTGCCAGCAAACCTCATAATTGATGACAAGCAGAGGTCTAAGGGTGCGTGGCTAGGTTTTGTCATTCTTGACAGATCTGCTGACTTCTTGGTTTGTGAGAGCTGGGGACTCAGCAGGGCTCCTGAGTGGACTAAGCAGCCCAGCCGACCCCAGCCTTCATTCGGGTTATGTGCCATGTATCCCTGCCTCAGTGGCACGCTGCGGGACACTCTCCTGCCCGCAGAGAGAGAAGGTCCATGGCAGCCGAACTTGACCAGTCTTGACAGCTTCATCTCCCTTACAGGCAGCTCCTACCTGCCTCTGTACTGCTGGCTGGTCTCACGGTGGTTCTCCAAGGGATCCAGAGAGCCTTGCACAGGAACTGCTGGCAGCAGAGCCAGGAAGGGTAGGGAGAGAAGGAAAATGGGGCCAACATCCAGGCAGGCTGTCCTGTTAAGAACATTCCTAAGGAAAAATCCTGGAAAGGGAGGGAGCACAAAAAAGCATGGAGAATGTCTAAGGCCAGGTGGCTGAGCAGCCTCGTGAGGTGAAAGCCTGCCAGAGATATCTGCCTCACTGTGAGGTGTGAAAACAACCCACATACAAAGCCTGTGAGAGTTGCTTTGAGGCCAAAAAAGGCATTATCTTATTTTGTATATATAGTAAAGCAAGATTTCCAGCCCATCTGGGGATGACAGTGCTCAGAAGCATGGCTGGAGAAGGGCAGGCAGGAGGGGTGGTGCTTTGGGAGTGTTCTGGGGCATCTCCTCCACTCCTGTTCTCCAGGGCAGGGCCCTTGACTCTGCAGGGGAGTCTCTCTGATGACTTACATGGTTCCAGCTCCTGCAGCATGACCGGTCACCTCCAAACCTAGTGTGCTTTTCTGTTGTCCTTGGTAGACTCACGTGGGCTCTGCTCTTTTAAGGAGACTGGGAGCGCCTTCATATTTCCTAAAAGCTAACACCTTTGCTGCAAGGCTGAGGTTGGTTTTACAGGAGCTCCTCTCAGGCGGGCTCACCTCAGTCCTAGTGGGGACTGAACAGATGCTTAAGAATCTTCTTAAAGGTTTGGCCTCTTATTATTAAGTTCCACATCTTGCTATTTCCTCTAAGTTAGAGGGTTTTTTCACCAGTTTGTATGATCTTGTGTAGCAAGGTAGGTGATTATACGGAAAATTTTCTCTGTGTGCTGCCTTCCCTTTGAGTGGAGCTACAAGTGTGGCGCAATAACAGTGGAATATATTGTTGTAGGAAATATTTTTAGGTTACATCTTAGGTTGTCTGAAGCCAGAGCTGTGGTAGAGAGCTGAAGTGTTTCCAGAAGCTAATGAGGATGCCAGCTTGATTGCTTTCTTACTTTTAAGTAAAAAGTTAATTAGCTATTTATGTTGTTGCAAACTGTGATGGCCTAAGGATATGAGAGTGGCAAAGTCTCTAGGGAGAGGAAGTATGAGCCATCTGATTGGTGTGAGTTCCCAGGAAAAGGCAGTTCCAGGCAATACAAACCTTTTTACAGGCTTAAACAGAAATGCCAGATTTGAAACTGAGTACATTTGGGGCACAAATCCCTTATGCTCAGGAGCTCATACAGCAATATTAGTTGAGCTAGTAAAGCATATTACCTCTCCTTAAAAACCTTTCTTGCTTCTATTTATTTATGCATTTCAAGCATTCTCTCCCCTATAATATTGAAGTGTGTTGAAATATTAATGCATTCATGCTTATGATGTGCTTCAGAGGCAAAGGAGCTCTTGTTCCCATTTTACAAGCAGAGAAAGAAGTGGCTTTCTTGGAGTCACAAAGGAGGACACTGGCAGAGGCAGAACATCAACTACGTGGTGGCATCTCCAGTGCTGTGATTCCTCTGATTAGGAAATCCAGGTTAATCTAAGGAGCTTGAAATGTAGGAAGCCTGTGCTCTCATTATGTGCCATTTGTAATTTAACTCCGCATTACTGGGAATGATATCGGAATGTGCTGTAACTCTAAACTGAACTTGGTCTTCATCTAAGTGAAGGTGTGTACATGGCTAACTTCCCCATTCCCCACCAGTGCTGCACTCTAGCAGCCCAGACACCTCCCTTGAGGTGCACCAGCTCCTCCTTTGCACCATCATCTGTCATTCCAGAGAAAGACATAGAGAGCCCCAATGCTCATTTATTTCAGAACTCAGTGGGGTAATGAGTTTGGGTTTTGAATTGCATTGCTGTACAAGGCAAAATTATGATTGCCCAGGAATGTCAAAAGCCATTTTTAATAGAGCTCACAAAGGGAAAGGAGAAAAATCTGGAGGATATACAACCGCTGTTGTTCAGATTACTGTTTTGCAAGAAAGCAGGTCTGTATGAGCTAACTTGTCCATCCATCAGCTTTCCAAAGAGGAGACCAGAGCAAGCCCAGAGACTGGCTTTACTGAACCAGCATGAGCCTGGTGCCGTGGAGGCTGGAAGGTCCTGTCAGCCCCTGGGTGTGCAGCTCAGGGGAGATGGATGGTGAGGCTGCAGCCAAGCAGCCTTGTGGCATGGGAAGCAGGAAGAAAGGAAAGGGGATAACTGAAGAGATGGTGTTTTCTTTCCAGCTTGATCACCACAGGTGGTCCAGATCAGGGCTGCTGCCATGCTGGAGACACCACTGCAGTAACAAGCAGCAGCGGCCAGTTTTCTGTGTGGGTAATGACATTTTATGTCCCTAAATTTCCCCAGTGGCTTTGACATCTTAATTTGTGGCATTGGTTTTGGTGTTTGTGTGTAGTTTAACACATGCCACGTTTCAGCCCAGCAGCAGGCACTTTCCATGAGGCAGAGAGATGATTTTGTATCATAGTTTGTGAAATGCTTCATGTTGGGTTTCAGTAGGCTTATAACAGGACACAAACTTAGTTTTACAGGAGATGCATAACTGATGGAAACTAATGTGTACAAAATTGGCTCATATAAGGGTTAGGTGCCTCCAAGTGATGACTTTTCACATCAATAGGAATGGCTTGTTCTGGAGAAGGGTGCTGGGCAAATTTATCTGGATTGAAGGATGCCTGAATACCAGAGGCTAAGCTGGAAGAATAAGAAGCAGTTACTTTGTTTTTAATGTTTAGACATATGGGTTTCAAACCAGGTTAGGGCACCTAGCTGAGGCACTTGATTTTAGAGGTGCTTTATTTTAGAGGCACTCAATTTTGGCTAGAATTTTCAATAACAAGCTGCAACTCTGAGAGCCTTGATTTTTATGTTCTCAGTGCCAAATACCTGGATTTGAGGGGTGTCTGGTTTTTCCTTTTTCCCATGATATTTTTCCATGACTTGATTTCTCATCAGTGAAATGAAAATGTTAATATTTACCTTTATTTTTTGAGTTGCTTCTATTCTTTTTGGTCCTTTGATAGGAAGTAATGTCCCAGTACAAGGTGGTGTATTACTCTGTAAATGAAATAAGAAAACGTTTCTGAAAAAAAGAATACATTTTGGTAAAATATTATACATATATAGAGGAAACAGGAGCTTTGATCTGTGACCCCTTGAGCATTTTCCAGCATAGCTGTCACCCTCTAAATAGCAAATCTAGCCAACTAGTAAGAGGCTAGCTTTTCTGAGGTACTTTCCACATTTCACAGAAATAATCCATGGATCCCTAAACACCCGTCAGCCACAGGACAGCCCCTGCTTAGAGCTATGTACATCAAAGTGGAATTTTGGCTGGCATGTCTCCTTACTCTTACACACAGTGTAGGAGGATCAGTATGGAGGACAGGAGGCAATAGTCTCAGCCTTATTCTTCTTTGAAAGCCAGGCTTACAATGTCTTTTTATCCCAGATTTTTCATCAACTCTGAGCATTTTTTTTCTGTTTGGGTTTTTTCTTTCCCTCCTGTGCTGGCACAGAGGACATCATCCATGAAACATCAACCAATGCCACTTCCTCCATGACCTTAGCTGTCCTCAGGTCTCCTGGCTCTGTATCAGCCAGTTCTACCACTGTATTTTGTGGGCTCTGGCAGGAGCCTGTTTTTACTGAAAAGGATGTTTATAGTATTGGTAGACTGAAACAACCTCCTTGATTTATACCTATTTTAACATTTCTGCCTGTGGGTGATTGAGTTTAATTAAGGCTGACTAGTAAATATTTATCCTCATGACAGAAATAGGTCTAGGTTTATCTGTTAAAAATACTACACAGCTTGCCTCTGTGGCTGCAGCTAACTGAACCGAATGCTCAGCAATTTTGTTCATACCAGCAAGGAAAAAACCTCAAACCCCTCCACCACAAGCTTGTAACCATGCAGCTCTCCCCTGACTGAGGAGCACCTCTCCCCTCAAGCGTCCCTGTCCCCTGCATCCCCATCCCTGCTGAAGTGAAGCCCGTTGCCATGGAAGCTTCATTAAATCTGTATCTCGCCAGGGCTGGGGCTGCAGGGGCTGCGGCTGTATTTTTAGCCAGCGGTGGTTGCATAAGGGGAGCGGGATGGGACTAGGATGTGCCTTATGTCTCGCCTTGGTGGAGGTCCACCAGGAACCACCACTTGCCAAAAGACATGCCCCACTTGGGAAGGCTCCCTGGGGCTGGGTAGCCCTTGACAACTCCCAGCGTTGCTGGAGCTGGGCACAGGGGAGATGCAGCGAACAGAGCTGGTCTTAATGGCCAGTCAAGCCTCTGGGTGGTGGCATAGTTCTGCTGAGCACCAGGGGCTCCAAAGAATGGGGGGTTCTTTATATTAGGCTAGAGATAACAAATGTCTCTTGACTTGAGCAAAACCCCAACACCTGGAGGGGTAGGAAGAAACTCATCTGAGCTCAGCTGAAGGGTAGCGCTGAACTCCTTGTCATGAATATTTGGGGGAAAGGGATGCCACATATAAGTGCACACGCCCCAAGAGAAGGAAGTGGAGCTAGATGACATCCTAGATGGATGTGAATCCAATCTTGGGTGCAGTCTTGCACAAGTTCCATTTTTTGAAGGCCGGAATTTAAGCTCATCTCCCTGTTTGAGGAACACAAGGCAAAGAAGGATCTGAAATCTGCACTTACTGTAAAAAGCAAACAAACGAAACCCAAAAAACCACCCCACGTATTCACTCTTGGTCAATTCAAATCATATTTGCTGGTAGTGGAAGAAAAAAAAGGAGGAGGTTTTAGTGCTTCAGCACTATCAGGATTTCTTGGCTCAAAACATGGGTCTATGCTCTCTCTCTCTCAGCACTGAATCCCAGCAGTGCTAAATGCTCCAAAAAACAGATTTTATCCTGAATTAAACCTGGGCAATCTTTCAGTCTTCAGTGGGTCTCGCAGATGGCCAGGAGAGCCTCATTTAGCCTGCAAAACTGTTGTGATTTGTGCTGAGGCATGAGAAGGAAAGAGTCCAGCTTGACTGTAAACTAGTAACTCTTGTCTCTAATAAAAGCCATCGCTTTCTTTGGAGGCTGTGAAAATTTGATCTGGAGCAGTTGGGCTAAAATTAAAATAGAGCCCAATGCTGCCATCCTGTACTGTTACACTCCATCAGAGCAGAGTCATATGTGAAGCTCCAAGGGCTAGTAGGGACTGTTTCTATCATTGCTTTTTAAAGAGATGGCAATATCATTAGAGGCTTTTTTTCCTTCTTTTTCCATAGTCACAAATCTCCAAATATCTGTCTCTGCAGGAGGCACCAACTGGTAAATAAACATTTAAATAAAAATAAAAAAAAGCCCAAACCCCAGGATTATTTCTAATTTGCTGGAAATGGGATGTGATCTGATTCTCTGTAGGTGAGTGCTCCTAACAAAGACAGCTTTTGCAGCTGCAGGCTATCTCTGCTGTAGACTATCTCTAAGTCCTCCATGGGGAGGTATTTTCAGCTTCAAGGCTGGCTCTGCAGACCCTTCTCAACATTAGGACCATGAAAAAGTCTGTGCCTGTGGTTTGTAGACATTCATGTGCCCTCCTCTACCACTACAGGATGTGTAACTCACCTTCAGTCATGCTATGAAAGTAGGGCAAGTGGTATTTTGCCCAGGCGGCCTCATTTTTCCCAGTCCAGTGTCATGATTTTGAGTCTTGCACAGCTGCTGCTAGACTAGTTCAGAAATCCCTAAATGTCTTCCTTTGGCTCTTGCTTAGGCCCCAACTCTGGGATTCAAAGACCCAAGCTAGTGAGCTCCCTGCTTGGCAGTGCCCACCCTTGCAGGAGGCACCCATGGGGTGGCCCAGGGCATTCTTGTGCTCTTGCAGTCTTTGTGCACCCTCAGTGCAGCTGCAGATGGGTCACGGGACAGAAATAGGTGGCTGTGCTCTGGTGTGGAGCCAGCGCTGTGCCTCTCTGGCTGTAGCCCCAGGTGCCAGGGGTGTTCCTTGGCAGTGGGGAGGCCAGCAAGTGCCTGGGGAGTGACCAGATAGGGGGGGCTCTCCCTGGTGTGTTTAACTCCTGGTGGCTCCAGCTGATTGCTGCCTTTGAAGCCAAGCAAGTCTTTAATATCTTCCCTGCTTCTGGAGAGCAAAGATAAGTGCAGACTACCCTCAGGTGTGAAGCCAGGGGAGAGAACATCAGACCAAGAATCTCCAACCAACGGGGTGCATGTTCAGATCCAGTCTGTGGGTGATCAGCATCAGTTTAGGGGGCTTTTAACATTTAGAAAGAGTTTACTTCTCAGCATTGATTTTACTCCAGTACCTTTCTGGGGTAGCTAAGGATGTGGGGGGGGTGGGGGGGGAGGGGGTATCCTGTGATGGCAAGGAGCAGAGCTAGGGACAGCATCTGAAAAATAGAATAAGCCACTGATAAACACGGACAGACACCCTGGTAAACAGACAGAGCAGAAGGCTCCTGCTCCTGACAGTCTCTGTGGTGTATAGCAGTTTCTTCCTAAGAGCACTGACACTCGCTGCAGGGCACATGTGAAGCGAGCTGGAAGAAAGCAGAGACTGGAGCAGGGAGTGGGGAGGGAGTGATGCTCAGGCACCAGTGGCATTGCAACCCAATTATGTTCTGGCTGGGCAGAGAGCTGGGATGGGACCTCTTTTCAGAAAAAAATTCAAAAATTGGCTCAACGAAAATAAAGCACACCTTTTCCTTTTTCTTCAGAAGCTCTTTATCTTGGGATTTGAAAGTCCTAAAAGGTCTCCTAGGTCTCATAATGGAAAAGACTCTTGATGGAGTCAGGAAGTTATATTTTTAAGGTGAGAGGGATAGGAGGGCAAAGGGGGAGCTCATTGGACAGCAGCCCCTCCTCTGAAACCAAAAAGGACTTGTTGTAGAGGTCTGCATCAGGTTTTAACCTTCAGAGCAGTTGTGTCATGTTAGTAAACCCCTGGGGACATGTTTGCTGATGCTGGAGTGAAAGTTGCTGCACTCACCACCAAGCTGGGTGGAAGACCTGGGCTGGGAGAATGGTTACTTTTTATTCTTGAGTTATGGTTCTGGTCAGATGGTGAGAAGTGCGTGACACCAGCCTGCAAACCCAACATTCAATGGGAATCTGAAAGGTTTTTACACTAAAGTGCATCAGGAGCATGGCTGGGCTGTGTCAAGACATGTAAAATAAAACTTTTTTCAGCAATGCATCAAAAATTTAAAGGAAGACAGTATTCAACGTGTTGAGGGAGTTGATATAGGAGGATTTAGACAGCAAGAGGGTGAGCAAGATTTAGGGAGCGTGTTGGGATGAGGGTAGGGTTAGCCCTTAGGATGTGTGGAAGGCCTTAGCACTAACTCTTGCCTCGAGGCAGAGGGGCAGGAGGAGTCTCCTGCCTGTCAGCAAGAGACTCCAGGAGGAATTCAGGTTGCCTCCGATGTGGACTGGTCAGCAAGCTTTGCCAAAACTGGTTCACACAAAGCTGGATCCACATGTGAAGGCTGAGCTGGGGCTAAGTGTTAGGGTGGAAATGATAGCAGTAAGATGATAGATTACTATGTTGATTAAAGGAGACCTGCTTGGGTGGGTGAGGGCTGTGCAGGCTGTGATCGGTTTGGTCTGTTTGATGCGGTCACACCAACATGCAGCACTTGCTCCTGTCTCTGGCTGGGCCAGAATGTCCTGTTAAGGGACCAGCTGTGGGGAGGCAGAAGGACATCCAGCAGCCCCTCTGAGTTAAAAAAAGGGCATCTGCAAAATCAAGTAAGGTGCAAAGGTTGCCATTCTGCTAGATTTAACCCTTCTGAAACACTCTCCTTTGCTGCAGAGCTGACTGATGACATTATTTTTGTTCAGTTTATGAGCAAGGAGGTGGCTCTTGTATGGTTCAGAACTCTGGAGTTTGGAAGCACAAGCCCAAGCAGGGCTGGCCTACTCCTGGGAACCTGCAGCTCTTCCACATTGGCTCCTGGAACCTAAGGAATGGTCCCGTTTGTTGTTTTTTTTCTAGCGTGTTTTAATGGGTAAGAAACAGAATGAAAACACTCCCAAATAAATTAAATAATGTAACTGAGTATCCTTTTCTCTATTTTCAGTGCTACAGAAGAAAGCAGTGACCCCAGTCAAATGCACAGAGCTTTGGATAAAGATGCAGTATCTTGGCTCTGTAAATCATTGGATATGCAACTTTGATGTTGCTGTGCTGTCCCTTATCTTGGTCACAAGAAGCCTGTGACCAGAGCCAACGCACCCTGGCTCCAGCTCCTTTTGTTCATATATAATAATTGTATCTGCAGCGTGCAGAGAGGGCTTGTTTCAGGCTGGCAGCTGCACAGCATTGTTTGCAGCTCATTAATTTCCCACAGATTGCAGCCTTGCTGCTCTGTTGAATGTAGCACAGCTCCAATGGCTGGGCTGAACACAGCCCTGCTGAGCTGAAAGCACCATTGGCGTGTGTGTGTGTGAAGAGCAGGGGGAGAGAGGGGAAAGAGGGACTCACCAGGCTGATGTCTGGACTGGTTTGCAATAGGAAATTTTGCTTCATTCCCCACCGTTTTGATGAGCTTTGAGCACTGACATCTGGGGAAGCTGTCATGTGCAGGAGCCAGGAATGGGGGCAAGGCAGGTGTGGGGGGCTGAGAGATGGGAACTGGGGGGACTATTCTGACCTTTCTTGGAAAGCTAAATTTAATTGCAAGTGCAGTAAGCGTAGGACAGCAAGTCTTGGGAACAGCCACATTAAGAGGAGCCCTTGGTCTCCACCTACATTGTCCATGCTGGAAGGAGCAGTGTTGTGGGCAGTGGGTGAAAATCTCTGCTGGCAGCCGCACATCTGGGCTGTGCCTGCAGCTGATGCCACCATGGGAAATGTGGATGTGTCATGGGGGAGATCAAGGGTCTCTCATCTCTGCTGGCAGTGGCCACCTTCACTCCCACCACAGCTCCTGTGGTGGTAAGATCAGCAAGCTGAAGTCTCTATGGCCATCAGCCTCCCCTCCTGTGCTGGTTGGCTTGTCCTCAGTGTGCCAGCATGTTGCTGCCCATGCTGCTGGAGAGCCTTGGGCAGCTCTGTCCCTAGCTGTGGCTCCCTGCCTCAGACAAAGCCACCCCAGTTCTTCCAGGAGCTGGCCGAATACAGAGTCAATATGAGCTTGAGAAGCAGCATGGTGGCAGCAGTAGGACTTGAATGGAGCTCCCAGAGGGCTACTTTTGGCACTCAAGCAGCAGCAGCTAGTGTGTCCCTGCTGGGATGCAATGTGGCAGTGCAGGTTTGGGTTTGGACACCTTACTTAAGCAGCTTTCTGCAAATCCATTGGGACTTCAGAAAACTGAATTTTGAAGAGAGATCAAAGAGGTTGCTTAGAGCTCAGCTGAGCTACAGCCAGCAGCAAGTGGCATGCAGCCCTCCAGAGCTGTGCCTGGATAGGAGGACATGGGTGGTTGTCCTGTGGGTGTCCTGAGGCTGCAGGTGGTCATCAGCACTCACAGGAGTGATGAGCTGAGGCAGGGATCAGTGCTCAGTGCACACCATGGGGCAGCAAGCTCAGGTTGATGGGTCACCTTCTCCCAAACAAGTGGTGCTTGATGGCCAGCCACTTGGATCTCTTCAAACCTGCTGTGACAAAGCACTGAGCGATGCATGGCAGGGCCGTGCCATCAGGCAGTGCCGGGGGCTCATTTCACCTAACAAGCTTCAGCAATTTTTGGCCCGACAAGGAGTTTAAAGCCTTCCCAGTCTGGTGAGGGACTGTTTTGAATCTGGCACTTCTCATTTCTCAACTTCCTCTCCTCCTCTGTCTCCACCTTCTCATCCTCACCAGCATCTCCATGGCAACCTTGTTGCTGAAGAATAGGGAAGACATCTAAATATAGCTTTCAAATCTCCATGCCTTCAGCAAAAAGTCTAAAACCAGGGGCAACAGCTTGAAGCACTGGGCTGCTAATACCAGCCAGTGACCAGCGTCTTGCAGGTGGGATTTGGGAGAGCTGTGGTGGGACAGGGGTCCCTTCCAGCTGAATACCAGTTCCATATTTGCTCACATCATCTCCAGGGGCTTTGAGGTAGTCCATCTCACCCTATCCTGTCCAGGTTGCTTCTGCTTCTTCACCAGTCAGGTTTTGGAGCCATTCTTTAGAGCAAACAGAAGTATCTTCAGTTCTTCATTTGGCTGTCAATGTCCATGGTGGGTTTTGACATAGTTTTGTTGTGATGCGTTAGACTAAACCGGAAGCAGAAACATTCAATGGCTTTTAGTAAGGAATAAATTATCTTCCTTCCTTTTTTCTGCGCCCTCTACTTTTTCTTAGATTTTGTACTGTGTCACCACAGTGAGGTTGTGGCTGAGGTTTTGCTCCTTTTAAAATTAATTTCTGAGAGAAAAAGGGCACAGCATCTTCTCAGTGAATCTGTTCTCCTGGGAACCTGCCTAAGATAGGGAGGAGAGAAATGTCTGTGCCCAGGGCCCTGCACCTACACTAGGCCGATGCCCACCAGAACTGTCTGGTTTCATGGGCTGCCAAGTTGAATTATTTCTTGTACAAGAAAAGTGCTTATTGTACAGACCTCGACAAATAGCTCCTCAGGCTGTCAAGACTTTGTCTGCTCTCATCTGGCCCTGAAGCATCATCTCACAGGGTCAGCAAGAAAAAGCTGACCTGCAGCAGGCCAGGCAAGGGCCCGTTGAGTCTGTACACACAGCTTCAACATTTGGAGCCAACAGTCTGGAAGGTGATGCACAAATCAGCCTAGATTTCTTTTTTTTTTCAAGGGGAACTTAAAGATCATAGCTGAACCTGAAAATGTTTAATAGAAAAAAAACAGCTTTATTAAACTGAACAAAGAAAGAAACCTGTGGAGCTGGGCTATTGTGCAACCCAACTTAAATATCTCAACTCAGCTCATAGCAGTGTGGACTCAGCTGAGAGAAAGAGAGTTTAACAAACTGTGGTTTTCCTCTCTTTGCAAAAATTGAAAAAAAAAACCAACAACCAAACACAAGAAACAAAAAAACCCCCAGCAAACTAATTGTGGCATCTTTCTGTAAAGAGCTCCCTGTATTAGAGCATTTTATCATATTTGAACAAAGTGAAATGCAGACTGCTTTGGAAACTTGCTTGTCTGGCAGGGTTGATTGCATTAAGGAAAGTCCCTGAGCATTTTGTGCTTCCCTGCCATGCCTTTCCCAGCTTTTCAGGGCTTTCAAGTTGAGTGTGAGACATTTGCCATTTACTAGCTCCGGTGCTGGCTCCTTTGGCTCACCTGTGTGGATATACTGCGTCTCTTCAGTTGCCCTGAATAACGTACCACCTACCTAAGGATTATTTTTTTTTTTTCCAAGTCCTGACAGTGCTTAATGGGCTCACCTGCCTGCAGCTTAGCAGCTCTGATTTCTGGTGCGGTTGTTTGCACCGGTACAAAGTAGGTGTGAAACACTACCATGTGAAGTTGACAGCATTTCATGTCTCTTTGCATGGTTGCGTGGCAGTGGGAAGGGAGGGCTGGGCTGCTGTGGCAGGAAACAAGCACAAAGTGAAAAGTGAAGTAGACCACAAGCACAATGTGGTCCCTTTAGTTTTGCCATCTTGGATGGAGGAAGGATGACAGTGAGGCAATTCTTTTATTTTTTATTTTTTACCAGCTATCCCTATCCATCTTTGACTGCTAACACTTTGAAGTTTCCTGGTGCAAGTAAAGACTTTAAAAACATGGTTTTATTCTTGACTATGTCCCTTTAATTATCATGTGTCAGCTACTAAAGCATTTCCAATAGTTCTAATTGAAACATGAGCCAATTTACTAATTAGCCAAGATTACATGGGGAATACACAAAAGGAAAGTGCCATTCTGTGTCGATAATTTCCTTCTCCATCCCTTATGGAGACCTGGTACGACGTGACCAAACTGCACCACCGACAGCCAGCCAGGGAGAGCCCTGAGTTGCTGGCAATCCTGAGCAGAGTCCCACACTGTCCCAGGGAGATGGGCATGGAGGGGCATGCAGGGTTTCAGGCTGGGTTCCTGGTCTCTGTCTTGGGGTACAGCCTTCTCTTTCACAGTGTCTCTTCTTCAGTGGACCTTTCCCCCTCCCTGTGACCTGCTGTAGCAGAGATGGGTATTTCTGGCCCTCGCAAGAACAGAGTGGATCTGCCCTGTGTGCTGCATGCATGGCAGGGGTTGGGGCATGCAGAAGGACTCTTTTTCATCTGGGAAGGTCCCAGCCCCTGCCTCTGTGAGGAGGGACAGCAGGGGCCTCAGGAGCCCTCCTTGCTACATGTGCTGAGAGGCAGGGCCAAAGGCCCTGAGAGGATGCCAAAGGGAGCCGAGAGGCTTCTTGTTCCCTCCCAAGGAAGTCATACCTTGTCAGTCTGGGTGGACATTACGAAGGACTTTCTAAGGGTTAAGAGTTGAAATATGGGGAAAGAAACCATCTCTACCGTGAAGCTTTCAAAAACCAGTTGGGCAAACACCTACCTGCCAGGAACGGCTTGGTGGGACTGGCCCTGCCTGGAGATGGGGCTAGCAGTTGTTTCCAGCCCTGTTTTATGAGGTTCCCTAATGGCATAAAGGAACTTTAGCAAGGAAGAGGAGGTGCTCTAGAGAAATGCACAGCTCCCTTCCAATGAGAACCAAATCAGAGGATCCAGAATATGTTGATACTCATGTGAATAAGTGATACTTTCACCACCACTTCAAGCTCTCTCTGCTGTCTTCCCTCACCCTCCTTATGGCTGTCTAACTGTAACATCTTCCACATTAGGAGATAAAAGCAAGTAGGGACTGTCTCCTATCAAATCCCTGTGAGAAATAAGGATCACAGCCACAGCACAGATATAGGAACTAATGCACAGAAGTATCAAGTGACCTGCTTGGATGGCTTCAGGCTTGCCTGGAGAAATACATAGGTATTATATGTGTAGAATAGTGTATAGTGATTAGCACTGCAGAGAACCCTATTTTAATGATGATAACTAGTTATCATCTGGTAAACCCGTAGGCCAACTTGAAGACAAAAGAGAAATAATCCCATTTCTGGGGTTCCTTCTGTCTATGACACAGCCAACTGGTCTGGTAGTGAGGTGGTCTGGGCTGTTCCCCATGTGCTTGCTGCACAGCATGGGATGGCTCTTGCACACATGCTTTTCCAGGATCCTCATGAATGACACAGCCAATTTCTGGAAGCTGGCCCACAATGGCTTGTCTCCAGCTTCTCTACTAGCACCAGTTCTTCTGTAACTCATACATCAGCAACTTGATGATCTGCTTGAAACTCTATCCTGACAGTTCATCTATCCTGTTGACATCTGCATAGGTAATTGGTACCAACATCTGCTCTGACCTTAGAGCCACCTTCAGTCTTTCATGAACATGAGCTTAAGTCCAATGTGCATCCTGTCTGTCTTGGTCATACCCTGGATAGGTTCCTAAATTACCATGGTTTCCTGTTGAAATTAAGAACACTCATCATCTCTTTGGTGAGTTTAGTGAATCTGCTTTGGGATCTAATGATTCTTCTCTTCAATCACCTACTGTATTTGACTGTGCTATGTGACAGCCTAATTCCTTGCTTCAAAGTGGCTCAGCTTGTCCTGCCCTGGGTTACTCGATGTGCAACTCCATGTGACCGTGAGCATCATACCAGGCCTTCTCTTCCTGGCTTCTTCACCTTGTCTGCCAGCGCTGTCACATTGCTCAGTTAAATATCCACCTCCCAGTGAGCTGGGCAAAGACAGCTGCCTGCTATGCATAGCCTTACTTAATCCCCTCTGGTTTGCCTCAAACATTGACATCTTACCTAGTCAGCAGTTCTGCAGGAGGACTTCTCAACGAGATCTTCTGGCAGAGCGAAAAGGTCCTATCTGTTGTTTCATGCTGAAATCACAGCCCAGTAGGAATCCTGGGGAAGAATCAGACTTGCACCACGTGCTTTGAAATTCCTGCTACAGGGACCTGCACCCACAGCAAATCAGATGAGGATTTGGGTATATCAAGATGTGTCAAGAATGCTGTGGTTTAACCCTAGGTGTATGCACTATTGATTCACATAAATGAATTACAAAAGATCTCCTGGTACTTCCCACTGTCCCGGGGATGTTTACCTTGCTGTCCTATGAATTACAAAAGATCTCCTGGTACTTCCCACTGTCCCGGGGATGTTTACCTTGCTGTCCTGGCTGCTTTTCATCCTGGCTAACAGCATCCACCAGGGACTGTAAATCCTGCCCTGTCACAGCCCTGCCTGTTTCAATGGTATACACTATGTGACATCTCCTGACTTACACTGTTTTTAGAGCTGAGCTTTTTTTCACATTCCAAAGTCCCACGGACACATCCTCTTAACCTCTTCAGCAATAATTCCTCCAAATGAGAGTCTCCACACAGAGAGATACTCAATATTTAGTAGCACATTAATCAAATAACCATCCAGTTGTTGCCTTATGTGTCAGAAGCGGACGTGTTGTCAAATAAAATGATTTTACAGATTATCCTCTATACTTCCCAGACAGGGGATTTAGCAACATCATGTGCACAGCCTCCTTTAGGAGAAGATCAATGTCTATTCATTTCATCTTCTGTTGCTTACTCAGGGAAATCTCATACTTAATGTTACTCCCCAAAGGAGCTTTCCCATCCGTAACTTTTAAAACCAATGATTGTTTCTAAGTGCATGTTGAAAGGAGAACCTGGACCACCAACATCTGAGGGCAGCTTGCAATGACCCCAGAGAAAAAGGAGAAAGCAAGCAACCATCCTGACCTCTGTGTGGCCAGGTGATCTCTGGGAATGCCAGCTCTCAGCTAGCCCTGCTGCTTCACAGCCCAAGCCAAAAGCATTGCTCAGTCTGCTGAAAACACCACTGAGGCCTGGATTAAAGAGCTCTTCCCACCAAGGTACTCACATGGGGATTGAGATTGGACTATGCCATGGCTTGGTGTTGGCAGTGGGGTTTTGGGGTTTGCAGAGTGACTCCTTGCTGCCAGCTCCCAGTGGCATTTAACAAAGGTAGTTGATTGCCAGGAGAGGCTCTTGGATGGCCTTTTTTCTCTCTGCTTTCAGCTGTCTGAGGTACTTCTTAGCCATGAGGAAGCTGTCAGAGAGAGAGGAACAGCTGGAAAGTGTCCTCCTTTCCCCATGTGGAAAAACCAGAGGCTGGGGAGCAACAGCTGCTCAGCTGAGCAAGGTGGGCTTCAGATTGCTCACTTCCCCTTGCAGTGAGCATGGCCCTCAGGGCACCACCAGCCCCTCTCGTGCCTGCCTCTGCTCCCCTTAATTTAAAGAAGCTGTCAGGATGTTCTTGCAGCAAAATGTTCCTGAGCCTCCTGCTCCTGCGTGCTCTCTGCCTCTTGGTGTCATCCTGTCACATCTCTCGCATTAACGTGATGTCTTCCCAGGGCAGTGTTATGCTCCAGCCCTTCTCCCCATCCATCTTCTCTGCTCTCCATGCCTTCCGAGGAGGTAGCTCTCAGTGTGGCTGCAGGTGAGAGATGAGATTGCATGGGAGCAATCTGTTTTGGCCTTCAGATGATTTGTGAAAGCTCAAGACACAGCTGTAGTTATGGTTGCTTTCATAGCCCTGGAGAGGAGCAAGATGCTCTCAGTGGCTAGGGAAGCTGCAGAGCCCAGGAAAAGGCAACCCCCACCAACCGTGGGGGCTGGGATGGGTAGCCTGATGGGCCACCACAACTGCCTTCCATCAGTGCTGACTTTTCTGCAGTGACAGTCACCAGAGCAGCTGGCCAGCTGACAGAAAGGCACTTCACTGCAAGCGAGAAAGTCCAGCCCCATGCCCCCACCCTTGCAGGCTGCAGAGTGACCCAGCAGCAGGAATGCTGCTCTTCCCTGTGCCACAGAATCCCAGTGAAAGGTTAACTGCTCCCTGTTATCTGGCACTGGGTCTGTTTGCCGTCCTCCTGGTGTCACTGCACAGTCCCTGAAACCTTCTGCCGCAGTGCTCCTTTTCTCCTTGCATGGGGGGGGAGGGTGGGGGAGGGAGAGGTCTGGCAACATGCTGGCTCTGGAGCAAGAGCTCATCCCTTCATCCCACACCAACCAGCCATGGCTGGTGCCAGTGTCCCCACACCACACAGCCCACACCTCTGGGCTCTTGTGCAGGGTACCCAAAGCTTTCACAGTGCGGTGGACCCACTGAGCAGTCACCACCTCTCAGTGAAGCTGGGGAGGTCGGGCACCTCCTCCTCTTTTTGGACTCAGTCAGGTTGGGTGAGGGGTGCAAGATTCTGCCTGTGTCTGTGCAAGACACCTTCAGCTTTAGTCTGTGGAAGTTCTGTCCCTTACTGTTGTTTCAGAACCAGGTAAATAGTCCTTTTCTCCCTATGGCTCCTTGCAAAGGAGTAAATTCATGATTTACTGGATTGGCCATGAAATTCAAACAGCCTTTTTTGAAAAGCCACTCCAGGATTGAGTGTGTGGTAACAGTCCCATTTGCTGCAGAGCTGAGCTGGTCTAGGAGTCCAGAGGGTTTGCTCGCTCAGTTTCCCATCCCAAGGAGATTTGCTTTGCAAAGCCAGCATTTTACTGTGCATCCTCCCTATGGATCCTCACCAAGTTTTCTTCCCCTTTCTTGACTTTTTCTTTTTTTTTTTTACCATTAAAAAAGACTACTCAAGGAAATCTCACCCCTGTGGGAGTACTTTGTAGGCCGTATAGAATTATCTTTATGTTACAAAATTTGCACACATTGAGTTATTATTCCTTGAGCCTACAGCTCTGAGTATTCACTGCACTGAGGAAGGGCTTGCATGAAATTGGGCTTTCCATACATACAGTACAGGGCCCAGGAGATCATCTGCTGGGCACGCGTCCTCGTCAAATGAGCATTTCTCCTCTGTTCCAGTGCATGAACACACCACTCATGGAGATGGGAGAGCCACCTCATAAAAAAAAAAAAAAAAAAAAAAAGAAAGGAAAAGAAAGTTGCTGTATGAAAACAAACTCAAATGGTGTACATGCATAATACTCATTGCATAAAGCCTCAGAATAGCTTTGTCATGATACCTAAGCAGGCTCCCAGGAAACTAAGTCTGTAGGGTTTTTCTCTAAATTTTTGCAGACAAGCAATACTGAGTAATTTGGAGGTCCTAGAATGGAAAAACCATAAGCAATGGTAATTATTAATAGAATTTTAAAAAGCAACCCACGTTCAGGAAGCTCTGGCTGCTTTTGTAAATCCTGCCTTCTCTTTTGTAGTATACAAGCAAGGAAAAGATCAGAGCTATGAATCAGCTGTAGGTTTAACTCAGCAAATTGAACAAGCTTTGCAAAGTACCAGAGGCCCAGACAACATCTGGTTCAAAAGCCAAATTCAGTCAACCTCTCCAAAGAAAATGCAAGAAAATCATTGCGGTGAAGTCTTAGCCGAGAACCAACATTTACACCAGAGACATATGTCACAGAGACATATAATTTTAAATCCTACATCCTTCAGGTTGGATTAACAGAGATTGAAAGGGTCTGGAGAAGGGAAAGGAGGCTTGCTGACATTAGCGCAGGATATGGGTAAAAACAAGCACTGACAAAAATAAAGCTGATTTATCCTAGAAAGAATTAGAGGTGATTTTTCTGCACTGATGGATATAGCAGAGGTTGTCCAAACTCTTCCCTGACCCCCGTATGCCATAATTTGAAAGACAGGCTTTGGATCCAAGCCAAAGATGAGAGCCAGCACAGGGAATGGGATTTCCATAGTCGGAGTGCAGGAGTAGTTAGGACTTGAGAGTCAAATTGGAGGAGGGCTGGATAATTTTGTAGTCATTAGTGATAGCAGTAGGAATGCAAGCTGCAGCAAGGATAATTAATCAACCCTCCTATTCTCCATTGTGAAATAGTGATTTTCAGGAGGCTGCTGGCAGTAGCAAGATCCCCAGGATGGGGATTGCAGCATCCTCAGGATCATTGTTCTCTGAAGCACTGTGGCATCAAAGATGCTGGGTTTATTTAATGCCAAGGGCTACCAGCTGAGGCACATAGGGATTTGAAGCTTGGGGCTATTTTTCCAGACTCCACGTGTGGGTACAGAGCTGTGGTATGGTGGGGTTGTTCACTGTCAGGAGGAGCGGCTGATCTGGTGGCTCTTGGGGGCAGTTGTTTTGGGGCAAAAGAAGTGCTTTTAATTGGATCTGACTTTTCATTTTAAGAACATGGTTCTAGCTGAGGGTTGGGGCTGACTGGGAGTCCAGGAGCCCTGAGATGGCTTTAGAATGGTTACATTTATATGAGCATGTAATAGTATGTGCTTATCAGTGCACATGCAGATAATGCTGCATTTAAGAGGGTATGAGATCAGCCTAGAATAAAAGCACCAATCCTTTCTGTCACAGGTGAGACTGCACAAAGCTTTGCAGCCACCAGGAAGGTGAGGGGAGTGCAGGGGGCATTTCCAGCCCACAACAGTCAGTGCAGCCCTGGCTGTAAGGAGGCAGCAGGTTGGCAGAGCCTTCAACTCCTTTCCTTTGTTCTGGGTGCAAGCAAAAGCCAAGGGACAGTGACCTCTGCGTAAGGCTTCTATTTGCCATGGAAGAAACCATGGCACAGTGAGCTCTTCTTTTCCTACAAAATGCTCCAAGAAGTCATAAGAAATGTGCCTAAGGAGAGACGTAGGATGTGCTGCCCAGCTTCTCCAGCAGCCAGCACCTCTCAGAGCATGCTGCTGAACTGTCACTTCAGCAGCTGATGAACCCTCAGCACCTAGGGTTCCCTCTGGCTTGAATTACACCCAAGCTGCAGGTCACAGGGTCCCCACAGCCTGTCGGGCCGGTGCTGCCGGTGGGAATGCAGCAGCGTGGTGTCTTCAGGAGTGTGTGCTGGTGTGGCTGCTTTTGCAGGGTGTGTGTGTGTGATGGGTAGGTGGCAGGGTGAGGGATGCCTGCTTCTTTGCTGGCCATCAGACATTGTCCACATGCTGAGCTGTGAGCTCCTGAGTCCCTCACTGGTTTGACAGGGGGATCAGGGCTATTTTTGGCTGACTTTGCTTTGCACAGTGTGGCCTGCTATCATGTCTTTGGGTTAGACAGAAAATTGGCCAGTGTCACTTGCAGGAGTGGGGCTTTAGTCTTTCTCAAGGGCCATGTTGAGCTTGTTCAGTGGGTGAGAAAACTTTGACTTTCTAATGTTGCCATTCAACTCTTTACTTCCTCCACTATTGCTTCTCTGTTCCCTTCTCCCCTTTATGACACTTACTATTTTTCCATCCACAGCAAAACAGTTCACATCAAGGTAATTGATGATGAGGAGTATGAAAAAAACAAGAATTTCATCATTGAGCTGATGAGCCCCCGCATGATGGATATGAGTTTACAGAAAGGTGTAGTACTGGCCCTCCAGACTAACATTAATGTTCTTTCCTCTTCACTTCTGTCTCCTTCCTCCTCTTCTCCTCCTCTTCCTCTGATGTCTCTCTGTCTCCACCTGCTCTGCCCTAAACACTGCTGTGCGCACATGCCGTGTCACATGGTACCCATGGGGGGAGGGATGCTGAGGCCGGGGAGAGGAAAGGGGACGAGGGGGAGGGGGGGGGGGGGGGACGACGACGGGGGGCGGGGCAGAGAGGGAAGGATGGAGAGCCTTCCTGCTTGACTGGATTTCTGTGGCAGCTTGAGAGGGACCTTCTGCCATCCCCACTGGAGGATCCCAGCAAATTCTGTAGCATCAGTGGAAAGATGCTAGAAACACATCCAGCATCTCAGCATCTCAGAAGATCATCACCCAGCCCTGGTCCTGTGGGGTGTCCTGGTCAGCCTCATGTTAGATAAAGACAGGAATTGAGGCCTGCCAGAGAAGCAGCTCCTGTAATTTCTGAGAAGGACTCGACAACGGATGTGCAGCCCCTGGTCCGGTTGCTGTGGAGAAGCTCTGGGAGCAGGAGATGAGGTCAGGGGGGAGCTGATGCCCTACATTGCAGGGGAGCTGGAGGGAGCCAGGCGAGCTGGCAGCAGGGAGAAGGGGCCATCCCCACTCCAGCACCCAAGATATTTCCATCTGAGCCTCAGAGACAATTTAGTCCCATTGCGTCCCCCTGTGAGGTCCCAGCAAAGCTGTCCACTCCCAGGGAAAGCTGTGTCCTCGCTCAGGAAACAGGACTGGCAGAAGAGGCAGGCACTGTTGAGGAGAAAAAGTAGTAAGACATGCCACTTTAAAAATGGAAATTAGAAGTATCAGCCTCCTTTGCAGCTAACAGAGCTGTAGCCTGCCAGCAGAGACCCACCTCATCCCACTGGGGAACGTGTCTGTGAGTGCCCATCTCTCTCTCCTTTCGTCAGGCTCCCAGCCCAGGGTCCCTGCAGATTTATTTTTAATTGTGAGGGTAGCAGGAGCAATTGATCTTCCAGCTAAAGTGCAATGGGTACTCCAGGGCGGTCCCTGGTGGTTTCCAGGCGGCCGATACCTTTTCCATTACCATGTGACACTGAAAAAAGTGCGCTGCAGAAGTCGCCTCCCACTAACCATCAGCAAGGTTTGACCCCCTCCTTTTCCCTCCCTCCTCACCCCCTGGCCAGCCCTCTCACTCCCTGGCCAGCCCCCTCTCCCTCTAACACCCTCCCGCTCCCCAAGGAGCAGCTGCGACGGATGCCCCGTGTCTGACAGGCAGGCGGACGCTCACCGCCCTGCGGGGAAGGGGCTGCGTGCCAGGAGCCCACGCCGCCGCCACCTGCGCTGCTGCTGCTGCTGCTCGCCTCCGGCCAGCTGACCCGCTGTACACAGTTGTCTCTCTTGTTGTCCCTACAGGAAGACCGTAAGGGTTAAGATAGTAGATGAGGAGGAATACGAAAGGCAGGAGAATTTCTTCATTGCCCTTGGTGAACCGAAATGGATGGAACGAGGAATATCAGGTGTGAGATCCTTTATGAAAAAAATGAAAAAAGAAAAAAATCAGAATCAAGTCTCCAACCCCCAAATCCGGAAAATATAACCCTCTTTCTCCTCCTTCCCCTCCTTCATTTTCTTCTCCTCCTGTAGATGGATCAACTTTTGCTCTCTGCCCTCCTGTATTCTTGCTTTCACCCTGTTTCGGTGTCATCTCTGCCTTTTAGAGCCCAGCTTACTTCTGATCCTCCTTTTGTGCAATGCTTGAGCCTTAGTGACTATTTTTTTGGTTGGGTTTCCTTGTCTTGATCTTTTTTTTTTTGTTCTGAGCACACCTTTGCGGTTCTCCCTTCTCCTGCTACTTTGCCAGGACCATGGGGAATGTGAAAGGCAAGAGAAAGGCAAAATGCATGGCTACCCCTTCAGCTCCTCCTGTAAGCCCCCTTGTCCTTTCCTCTGTTGTTGCCTGCCAGCGGCATTGCTTTGGTGCACTTGGGTCTCTATGAGGCATAATGAAAAGCCCATGGGAGAAGAGGGAAGGTGTGTGATACGTCATTTAGCTTTTATTTTTAAAATGGTTCTTCATGTCTTTCATCTGAAAACCCTCTTAACGTGTTTCAAACAATCACAGCCTGTTATGCAGAGGGTGTGGAGCTCTGTTGAGGTCCTGCTTCATCAGCAGCGAGAGCCAGGCTCTCCCAGCAGAACAGAATTACAGCGGGAGTAAACCTGACTTACAGTTGTCCCTTGCCTAGATGTATTTTTGTCTTGTCCTCTACACATTTGACTCCTTTGTCACTGAGCGAGTCCTGCCATTGGTTTCATCAGCTTTGGGGTGGCCCGGGAGGGCCAGGCTTTAAACAGAAGCACTCTAGAAAAGGGAATTGAAATCCACATTCTGGGTGTTTTCTAGGGAGTAGGGACAGACGTGTGTGCCCATGAACTTATTTCTCCTCCCATGTGCTGCTGCAGATGATGGGAATACCTGGCAGTTGCCTGTGCATTGCACAGCTCCCCCTTGCTGAAACATCTGTTTCTTATCTCACCAGCACAGCAGCTGCCCTCTGGCTGGTCCAAGCTCCCATGCACGGCTCAGCAAGACATGCGGGATCGACACAGCTCACATTAGCACGACAATGTCATATAGCATCCATGGCTTTGTAAAATGAAACCCCTACGAGAATTTGTAGCTTTATGCCATTAGACCGTCTCCTGCAGGCTGCTGACAATGAGGGACATAAGGGTTCACTGTGTGCCGGGCACAGGCCCTTGGGTTTCGCCAAAGTCCAACTGACCTTGATTGGAAGCAGCAACCAACCTACCATATCCCATGGGGTGTGTCCCAATTAATTGCCCTCCAGGGTGAAGATATGGGCACAGCTTCAAGGTAGAAGTTGCCTCAGCTTGTAGCCACCACTTTCCTACTTTTCTCCAGCAGATTTAAGAAGTATGTACAGTGCCATGGCTTCTGCGTAGAGACCTGCTCACTATAGCCATATTACACTCAGATTTCTTCTCGGTAGTTTAAGGAGATTAAACCCTTTGAGTCTGTGATTCCAAAGTGTCACACTGGAGAGACTCCTCTCCACACATGTCCCTTTCCATTCTCAGGGCTCCCACCTCCAGCTCCGCAGGTACAGGAAGGAGGAAAATCACCTGCCCTTGACTTTCATTTTCTTATGCTCTCAGCAGCCTGGAGCATCACACTGAATTTCTGCTTGATTTCTGCTCTCTGTAAGCCCTGCATCCTTTTCTAAACCAATGAGCTTCAGGACAGAGGGTCAGGATTGGGCTGTTTATTGTGAAGTCCTGTATTTCTTTATCCCGTAAAGGCCACTTTGCATCTGGCTGAATAAATACACTTATTTGAAAAAAATCCAAATAACCCCTAAGGTGATTCAGTTGTAAACTGTCCTCATCATTATTAGGACCACGATGCCAGTTTGCCAGATTGTGGGTGTCTCATGTACACCAGCATCAGTTGGAGTCGGTGGGACTGTCTGATCTGCAACAGGCAGAGAAGAGAGCAGAGCCTGCTTCAACGATCTGCAGCACAGAGCCTGCAGGGCAGGTGGTTCCCCAGCCAGCGTCCTCCCCGGCCGGTGCTGAGGGCTTGCCCTCCAACCCACCCTCTTTACCTGGAGGAAGTGGAGGACCATGCCAAGGAGACGTGGAGCCCTGGTTGGACTTGTCAGAGAAAAGTCAGAGGGAGAGCACCATGGTTTTAAAATCTAAGAGGCGGGAGATTAAAATGCATTTGTAGATGTTGCTGGCACAAGGTGGCACAGTTGATACGCTAATTCCCGGGCATCTGGAAAGATCCCTAGGGCCGTGGCATCTCCCACAAGCATTCCTTGTGCCTGGGATGAGGAGTAAGGAGCTACACGAGGCTTTTCCATGCAGAGCATCAGAAGTGATCAACAGCAGATGCTGTCACCAGCAGCTTCACAGGGCACACACATGAGCAGCTGGCTCTTGGTGGAGAGGAGCAACCCGGGACACAGAGGGGCTTGCACGGGCTCAGGGAAGTGTGCAACTCGTCGTACGGCACAGGAAAGGGACGCTGGCACTGATGCCCACACACAGCTTCCTGCTGTAATTGCGCCATTGCAGGGGCAGAGTTTGGATGGTTTGTTTATTGCAGAGCACATGCACGACAGGTACAGCCCGGTGGGCTTCATGGTCAGCCCTGCTGCCTCAGTGCATCCGGGCCTCACAGCGCCATGTGGATACTGCTGCTGCCCCACACATACAGATGGAAGGAAAATCCCAAACCACGGCCAATGAGCTGGGACTTCACTTGGTTTTGCTGTGGTGATGAATGGTCCCCCAAACAACTCACGTGGCAAGGACAAAGCACAGCTCTTGCCTCTCCTGGAAGGTTTGGCCTGGGTTGCTTTTGACAAAGAATCTCTCTGGGTTTTGGCTACCCACACATTTGTTTCCAGCACTGCAAAATATGTGGTTTTCTTGACAGTGAGTCCTCATTCTGTTGTTACTCCCCACTTAGCTCTGTCACACTGAGCCACTGCCTAGGGTGCTGTAGGGGTATTGCAAATTCTCAGATGGGCCTTTGTTGTGTCTTCAAAATGTATCTTCTGGCCCTGTTGGGAGCAGGGCAGTGTTGGGCACCTCAGCTGACTGGCAGTTGTGTTTGGAAGTAATCTGTGACCCAGGTTGCCAGAGACAGCGAGTCTGTCACAGTTGTGCCTGCATTGTCACAGCTTCATGCCAAGGGCCTGCACTCACCCCTTAGGACCTCACCTTGAGGACACAAGCTTGGTAGCAGTGATGAAATCAGTGATGAAATGTGGTGCCCTGAAGGGCAGGAAGAGCTGACCGCAGGGCTGGCAATCAGGGGAATAGATGTGTACTTCTCAAACCAGCCTGGGGCAGAGTTTGGGCAGTTTATTTTGGATGCAGAACTTGTTCTGGAGCTCCATGCTATTAAAATCCCCTGTACTGTCCCTGAGGGTACCCACACTTCTGCTGGCTGCAGTGGCAGCAGTTTCTGATGGACATGCAGAAAAAGAGGACAGCAGGCGGGAGCAGAGTTCGCTGCCATATGGTTGATTTGCATTACTGGCCGCCCTGTCCCATACATGTGCCAGTGCAAAGCAGGTGCTACCAGTCAAGGGAACGTCTGCTTGCCTTGACCAGAGCTGTGGGGTAGAGGGGAATGATCTTGTCTTGGGCTGCACAATTAGGTGAGGCTGTGTATCTCCAGGAGGGTCTCTGTGAGGGCCACAGCTCAGAAAGAAATTCATTCTAGTGTTCTTGCTGTTTGCAGGTGCAAACAGCATACCAAGGGATAACACCTCTATTCAGGAAGGTACCTGTCGTGGCCCAAACACAAATTCATGTCCTCAGGTTGTTCAGGGCTTTTACAACACCTAACAGCCCCTGAAACAGCCTTTTGACTAAAGCATTTTGCATCATCTGTAAATGCTGCTCCTCACTGTTCACCCCCAGTTATATCAGTGCTGCCTTGCTTTGAGCCTTGGGGCACTCAGTTGTTAACCCTTGCCATAGGGAGAGCTCTTGCTCCTTGCTTTTCCCCTGTGTTTAAATGTTACACCTACAATTCCAAACCTTGTCCTGCAGCCCATTATTCTTTTTCACTAATTGCTTTCTGAAGCTAGAGTTTTTCAAAGACTTTTTGATCATCCAAACAAATTACATCAAGTAGTTTTACTTTAGCAGCTCTTTTTGTTGATGTGTTCTAATAATTCAAAGAGATTAGAACAGATCTGTGATGGGTATCTTGCCAGCCCTGACTGTGAGGAAGACTGATACTGACTCAGTATCAGATGCAAGGAGCGCTGGCAAAGATGGTGCTTGCCACAAGCTGGTTATATTGAATGAGTAAAAATAAATCAGAGAGACTCACATTCTTTGCTTGGGAAAGATAGTAAATGTTGCTTTTCTCTATCCTCCTTGACATTTCCTAGGTTTTCTGATTTTTTGTCATCTCCATTTCTAAGAAATTAGTCTCCGAATACTTCTTGTCTCACCTTTCCTCCATATATGTGGTCATGTAAAGTGAATCCCTGCCTACTGAGTGCTGCAGGGCTTTAAAACCTCCCAGAACCCTGAGCCACCTTTCTGGCCATCCCTTTTTCAGTACCTTTTGAAAGTGTTTCTGCAGTGAAATGAGGTTTTTTTCCTTTCTGACAAGATGCGGTCTGTTGATTTGACTCTTGCTCTCATGTCAGCTCATAACTTAGACCAAGGATTTTGCTGCTGTCAGCCCAGTAGGATTTTTGAGAAATATTTCCTTCACACATCAGCTTTCACACTTTGTCTGCAGTCCTGGATTACAGGAGAAAAACTTGCTTTGCTTTCGCTGGATAAGGTTGGTCTTCTGCTCAAATTGTGGTTAACCTTAGTGTTGATCATAGAATCGCAGAACGGTTTGGGCTGGAAGGGACCTTAAAGATCATCTAGTTCCAACCACCCTGCCATGGGCAGGGACACCTCCCACTAGACGAGGTTGCTCAGAGCGCCATCCAACCTAGCCTTGAACACTTCCAGGGAGGGAGCATCCATAACTTCCCTGGGTGACCTGTGCCAGTGGTGAAGCCCAGATGGCAAGTGAGGCTACTCTGGAAGATTTCACTTGATGACAGGTAATGGTGAAAATAGTATTTGGAACTTTGTGTTTCATGAGGGCAGTTGGGAGTGTGCTCATGAGAATTCAGCTCATGGAACAGTGGTGGAAGATTCAACCTCACGGCTGGTGCATGAAGGCTGAGTCTTGAGTGTAATACTTTGTAAAAGGGAGTGGCATCCTTAATGCAAAATTTTGCTTCAGAAAGCACATCTCCCACAAGATGCGACTTCCCTGAAAAAGGGAGTACAGATAGCTGGCAAGCACTATTAAACATCTTGCTGGCATGACCTGGCTTGGGAAGATTTTGTCTGAAGTCCTCTCAGCTCTCCCAGCACAGAGTCAACTGGTGTGGAGAGACCTGGTAACACATACCCTTTTAATCGTGTCAGCATCCCTGAGGGCAAAGCTTCATTCCCCAGAGGGAGGATGTGGCTGGGAGTTGCAGGGTAAGGATTAAACTGTGAAGGAAGAAGGATTCATACCTTGGATTGATCCAGCAACTTATCTATATGAAAATATTGATGGAATTACGTGACTTGGTACAGAGGTCCATGCCTGGATAAGATAAGCTGCATTGATATGTGAGCACATGTGCTGCAGTTTACTGAAGTGCGGGCAGATGCTGAGAAACTCCTTCTTCCATTAGCTGTTGATGGGGATAGCAAAGAAACGTTAGATGGCTGTTACCTCCTTCCCCAAAGGTTTAATAATTTGCTTGCAGCTCTGTGATTAAGCTGAACACTGCTGATTCTCCTGATGGAGGGGAGTCTCTTGGAGTCTGAAGTCTATTGACTTCAATAATAACAGCATTCAGGTTAATGCTGCAAAATCTCTGCCTTTTTTTAGCCTTAGCTTGTTTATAGCTCTTCATGTCCACTAGGGAAACAATTTGCTCACCTCCATGAGCAAGTCTGGAGGCAGAGCCTGTGGACAGTTACATCTGAAAGATGGGGGATCCTTAACTCTTTGGAGAACTGAGCCCACAGTTTGCATGGTCACTGAGGTCCTTTGGGTGTGCACGAGGTGCAGGCAATGCATTCTCCTTGTCTTTGGCTGCCTGTGACTCCTCATTGCCTGACTGAGGGTTTCCTCAAAATCCAGTCTCCTCTCCCTCATTTCAGCTCACTCTGTAAATCCCAGGCCTTTAACAAGGATCCTGTTATCTACACAGTGGCTTCCTGGAGTCTTTAGGGATATTGATCAGAAAAGATTTATGTTAATGAAGAATGAGTCCTGAATAAAGCATGCAGAGTGGACAAATCTCTCTGAGGTAAACAGTAGGAAAAGGTATGTAACTATTTAGAAAAAGTCTGGGACACATATTTAGCACAGGATTTACAAGATAGCCCAATTTCTGTTCGGCTCCCATCCCAAGCCCAGTTCCTCTTGGTTTAACCTTCTTTGCGCCTTGGTAGAATTAGAGCAGGAGGCAATTCAAGTCCTGATCTGTACCCACACCAACACGCACATCACAGCAGTACTTCACCCCAAAGTACACTGAAAACATGCAGATGAAATAATTTATTAGCAATTAGCTTTTAGCAGCTAAATTCAGGTTTAAATTGTCCTATTTCAAGGGTGGAGGGGAAAGCAGAGTTCATGCATGCAATTTTGACTTTGCCTAGTGAAAACCAGGCCTGCAGGGCAGAGAAATCCCAGTAAAGGAGGAACTGGGACCCAGAGTTGAAGGCTTTGGGTCTCCTGAAATAGTGAGCATCACCCTGTCTGCAGGCATGGATGTATGGCTGCATTCAGGCCGTGCAAGGGTTAGGTAAGGGATACTTGGGACTGCTATTTTGGATATGACTGTGGATCCAATTTTAGCAGCTCCCTGTAAGAATATGCATGTCAAGCCTATAGGACTACCTGAGATGCCAACAGCAATGAGGTGGCCTGGCTTGGCCCCACGAGGAGCGTGATGTGCCGAGCAGGAGCACAGGATGGGTAGCGGTGCCCTGGGGAGGGACGGAGAGAGGCAGCCTGGGATAGGGGTAGCAGAGGGACACTTGAGGGATGGGAACAGCTCAGGGGCCATCAGCAGGGCTGGTGCAGGTACAGCATGCCCAGATGGACTGTCAGGAAACATTACAGGTCATGGCTAAGGGCACGTTAGCAGACGCGTGTGCGGGAAGGAAGCTTTAGTCCATGAAATCATTTTCTTGCTTGCATGCACAGCATTCACTCAGAATATAAAGATAAAAGAATCCCTTGGCTTTCTGCATGCTGTATTCTTGATGTTTCATTCATAGTTTTATAGGCTTCTTCAAATATTCATGTATCATATCATAAGTGAAAGGGAGAAAAATAGTTCTTTTGCAAGCTCAAAAGCAAATGGGAGTAAAAAAATAAACTCAAATCCCAGAGCACTAGAAAAACAGTTTTAAAAAACATGAGGAGCCAATGATTTTTTTTTTAATAACCACAGTAGCTTAGGGGCCCAGTAATATTTCATCATATTAAATTTGAACACCAAATAGATGCATTGTACTAATGCTTGTAATTGCAAAAGGCAAATTAAATTTCCCCACATTGTCTGGAGAACCAGAAGACCATGAAATAGTAAGGAGGCCACAGGGTAGCATGGCGCTGCAGCAGGACAGAGCAAAAAGGACATTCAAGATTGGTGCTACAAGGAGCAGTGACAAGTCAGTTGGACACTTGGAGGCAGAGCTGTGTGGAGGACAGGAGGTGGAGTGGACAGAGCAGGTTGTGTGCTTCTCATGGCTCGGAGGCACTGTATGTGCTGCAGAACCTAGTCACAAATGGTTGCTCCAGAGATTTTTGACTCTTGAATGGGATAGACTCTGAAACACAACGGATGCTCAGCAAGAAGCCTCTTCATTACCCTTCGCCTTTCCCTGTGCCTCTACCAGCCTGCACGGACAACAGAGATTACCCCAGGTGCCCAGAATGTTCCCAGCTGAGGAGATGGATAGGTGGATGAAGATCTTGACTGGGCCAATGTGTCTCCACAGGCTGTCAGGAAAGCTGTGCCCGTGGGTGCTGCCTGACTGAGCAGAGACGTGACTGGGAGCTGGAACTCAGGATTACTTTCCCTGGCTCTGCCACTGATGTGCTGTGCAACCTTTGACAAATCGCTTAGGAAATCACTTTCAAACCAGCACTGATACAATTAGGTGCCTCTGTGTAAAAGCACCTGCTTTTCAGAGGCCTGAACTGGCAAGCCTGGGTAAATTAGCACTTTTGGATTTCAGCCCACTTCTGAGTTTGCAAAATGTTCCCTTTAGCCTCTCTTTGCTTGCTTCACCATCTGTCAAATGGGGCTGTTAATACTGACTCAGTCTTTGTACAGGGTTTTAAGCTTCTGAGACTCATAATGCATGGTAATAAGTGTTAGTAATTACAATATCGTCATCGCATGCAACTAAGTCTTTGGGGCTGTTTTGCTGTTTGAAGTACAGGTAGAAGCCAAAGCTGAGCCACAGAGCTGGTGCTTGGCCCCTCTTGAAGAGGGTTCAATGTTCTTTGTAATATGGACTGTCCTGTAGTTAGTTTGAAATGTGGGTGCAGGCTGTGGCTCTCTAGGGGTAACACCTAAGAGGGATCCAGCCAGATGTTTCTTTGTGACAGCACTTGGGAGTTGGGAAATCAAGGCAGGAGAGGGCCAGGAGGTCACTGCCCAAGACAGCAAGAGGGCTGTGCTGTGCCTAGATGGAAAGCCAGAGTAAGGTCGTTCCTTGCCAAGACGACCCCTTCCCTCCCCCTTCCCCCCACTTCCAATCTCACAGGACCATGTGGTCACGTTTCCCAGGGGGCAGTTGAATCCCACAGAAATAACATTGCCCGAGCAGCACTGTCAGACAGACCTGCACTTGGAAGCAAAGAGAGTCAGGAGGACTTAAAGTGGTGATGCTTAAGGTGTCCCGGTGCTCCCTCACCCTCTGGGAGCAGTACCTGTGGGGCACAGGATAGGGGTAGGTGAGCCAGGGCATCCCAAGGGATGGTGCACAACTGTGTTACCCCCTGCCCCATTTCACACTGGATGTCAGCCCCCATTTCATCAACACCTCCCCTGATGACGCTCTTCTCAGTGAGCTGCTCGTCACCCCACCACCCTCCCTTCTCAGCCACCTACAGGTTTATGGGAGCCTCCCTGTTTATGCCAAGCCACAAACACACCCCCCCAAATGAAGCAGGGGTACCTCCCGTGCCTTCAGGTCACAGGCCCCAATGGCAAGCATAACCATCCCTCCCCCACTTTTCCCTTCCCCTCCCCGCTACTCCCCATCCACATCCCATTCTTCTGCCTTTGCTTGGGGGGGTGTGACTTTGGGAGCCAGCATCCTGGTGCTCACCAGCCTCCTCTCCATCTCTCTGCCTCGGGGTCTGCTCCCCAGCCTGTGACCAGCATGTGCCCCTGGTGAGCTCGCACGCAGCCTTTCGCCATGTCTATTGCTCACGGACAGTAGTCATCTGCAAAACAGCTTTGTCCCCCTACGATATTAACTTTTTCCCTCTTTTCTTCTCTCTTTTCTTCTCTCTCCCTGTCTTTCTTGTGTTCTTCTCTCCCCACAGCCCTGCTGCTCACCCAAGGTAAGTGCTTTTTCTCCTTTCCTCTGCTTGCTCTGGCTCTATTTTCATCCCTTTTCGTCAGCTCCCACCGTGTTTGTGTTTGCTGTGTTGTAGACATGCCCAGCTTATGGTGTTCACGTCCAGCAGGAACTAGTTAAAAGCAATGCATTAAGAACATGATAGTGATTGATTGATGTCTAAGAGCCTTCACCATATTCCAGATTTTTCCCCAGGGTTTTGGGGTTGCAAAGCAGAACATGAAGCTCTGGCTGGTCCAGGGCCATGACATGACCCTCTCTTCAGGCAGCTCTGAGGCTTGGGTTGTGCTGATGCACTGGGGAGCACAGGGCTTTTCTGCACAGGTGTGGCACTCCTAGGGCACAGGGCGATGTTGTCTGGGGTTGGTGAGGTTGCAGGGCTGCACAGGGGTCCCCTTCCCATGCAGTATCTGGCCATGCATCACCCTGCAGTGCATGCACTCGGGTGCTTTCCACCTCCCATCCTGGAGGGTCCCAGGGGTGCACCCAGCACCAGGGCAGTGCTACCAGGGCTTGTTAAACATCAGCACCTTTTCCCTCTCACCCTCAGCCCTCGCTCTGCACTCTTAATCTCCTCCTTTTGGCAGGATTTTACATGTATTAACACTGAGACCTCCCTTCCTTGCTCAAAATCCCTGTTAGACTGGTCTCTCTTGATCCCACTGTGGTGTGATGTACACTTCCTGTATTTTTTATTATTCTTTCAATTCCAGATATGATTACAGTTGAATTTGCACTAAAAAAACATTTGTCAAAAGATAAGGGCAGGCATGCAGGGTGCAGAGAGAAGCTCGAGTCTGACAGGTTTGCAAGCAGAGCTGAAAACCAAAGTGTTCATCACGCCTGAGCTGTGCTGCGAATCAAAGGAGCAGCATCTGCCCCACAAGCTTCAGTCTCTGCTGCTTTTTGGAGGATGCCAAATCTGCTGCACAGGGGATGGCCTGAGCCCATCAGCTATTGGGCTAATTAAAAAACTGCTAGTGGCAGGCAGAAGTCCCCAGTTCCCCTAATACCAGCCTAGGATGTTTGTGGAAAACTCCTTGGAGCAATTTTGATGTTTTCTTTTGTTACTTCTTCAGGTCCAGAAGGACTGGAAATAAGTTGAGTACAGCCTCCTTCCCAGTAATTTCATTGCTTTAATTCAGTAGCTGCCTAATTTGATCAGAACCCTGGGAACCAAATAATTTCTGTTTAAATAACATAGCTTTCCTCCCTCTGTTGTGATCCAGCCTGATTGCTTTTGGCAGCTGTTATTGGAGAACTTGGTCACCAGCTATTGAAAGTTGCTTTCCAGTTAATAAAGAAAAGCTTCCTCTCTGTCTGGGGGGGGTGGGGGCGAGGGGTGTCCCTAGGGTGCCCCTCTTGCCAGGCTGCCCTGGGCTGCCCTCTGTGGTGCTTTGCCCCTACATGTGCTTCAAGCAGTGACTGGCCAGTGAGCAGAGCCCTGCTTGCCGCAGAGGCACATGTTGGAATGTCACTCAGCGGCAATCACGGCTAATCAGCTGGGAGAGAAGTGATGTCCTCGTTTAGTCTGTGCCATGTTACATTTAGATTACACAGAGTCACAGGAATCTTTGTAAAAAAGACTGTATTATTGAACATTTTGGTGGAATCTGTTGGTTCCGCTCACTTGTCCCCTCCCTCTCGGAGCAGGTTGCACAGCTTTTCCCAGGCTGTGCCCCTTTCTCAGCGCTACCTCTCTGGGCTCTCTGGCTCTCCTTTGCAGCCCCGGGATGATCACCCTCCCCCGACACCTTTTTAGCAGCCCCCTGGGGCCAGCAGGGACACGGCCCTGCACACTACTGTGGCCCTGTGCTTTGCAGGGGGCCTGGGGTGACTTGATGGATGAGCCCAAGTGAAAATGCCTCTCTTGTCCCAGCAGCCCTTACCTAGGAGATCTGAGATCTCCCCCCCCTCCTTGCCTTGCAGAGCCCTTCCTGGGAAAATAGGACTGTGAATTTTACACCAGGCAAAGTCAGAAGGCAGGGGAGAGCCTTTGGCACAGGTTCAGCTCAGCATTTGTTTCTTCCAGATGGGCTCTCTGAGCCAGACTTGCAAGGCTGTGCAAAGCTTTTGAAAGCCTTGCTTGGCCAAGTGTCCAGTGCCAGCTGTTGGAGCTACAGTGGACCACAGTACTACAGGGTGGCTGTGGAGTTACTTGAGAGTCAAACCTGTGGGGTTTTTTTAACTTCTCTGTTGCTTTTTTTTTTTTGGGGGGGGGACCAGCAATGATCTTTTAATATAGTCCTTATACAGGGAAATATTCAATACCAAAGTGCATAGCTACTTGCCTTGTCCCTGCCATCACCAGCAGTGGATGAGCTGCTCTGGTGGTCTTTCCAGCTTTGCAAAAGTCACTGAAGGCCTGAGCAGAGCCTTGGCTTGCAAATTTTGGGGCTCAGGAGGTTCACATATTTAAAGGGATGAGGAATTATGTAAATGGTAGATACTTCTCCATCTGCTTTTCTACATATTCACCCAGATCAAATAAAGTATTTCAAAATACATTTATTTATGCATTAAAACTCATGGATTCACTTTGCAGTGGGAAAGACTGGGGACCAGAGACAGCAGCTGACTGGCCTGCCGGGGTCTGTCATGTCAACAGCAATCTCGAGGCAGAGCCAGCAGTGGAATAATGCGCAGTTCCCAGCCCTGTGCCTCAGCCTCCCTCTCACGAATGTGCAGGGCTTCCCAGTGAACGTTAAGGATGCCAGGGCATGTACATGGGATCTATCGTGCCTCAAAAATAGCTTTGAGGGCTAAGTAAGCAGATTCCTCCCTTTTTAGAAATCAGCCCAGGCTGCCGGTGCGTTGCATGTGTTTCAGGAAAGGGCATATCCATATGCTAACCTCCAAAGCCAGAGTGTCTTTTAGCCATCAGTCTTCCTCACTTGTGACTGACAGCTTGACAGTGCTCTGGAGAGAACTTCTTTGTGCTCACTGTTTACTTCGTTTAGCCAGGATTATATTTTGTTGAGCAGCAACAACAACAAAAAATTTAAAAAAAATCCCATTTTAATTGTCATTTTAATTTTTTTCTAGCAGTGCAGTCCCCAGAAGGGGTGACCTTCACGCGGATACATGCCCGCTCTAGAAATGGATGGAGATGAGATAGCTTGAGGGGTGTGAAATGGCCTTCATAGCAATCTTTCATGAATTGCTGGGTTTAATCCAATTTATTCAGCAAGTGACAGGGAATAAAAACTGGCCTGTGGCTGTTTGGTAGTCTTGCAGCACTGCCTAGATGCTGGGTAGCTACCTCTCTAATGGTGCTACAGGGACTTCCCATTGCCTCTTTCAGCTCAGAAGGTGTAGTGGCCAGATTACCTCGTGGAAATGGGCTTTATCTAACTTTGATTTAGGATGTGTCCAGAGGTCCACAGGCAGTATCCAGTTCCCATTTGGTCTCCCCAGTCTGAAGGAGACTGAACTAGCACTTGTGGAGTACCTACCTTCCAGAAGCAATGCATGATGTGGGAACACTGCTCAGTGCTCCCCTTTTCCCTGGAAAAAATAAGAAGAGGAGGGGATCTGCTTACAGTATTTTGAGCCCAGGAAACTGCCTATCATGTGTAGGTCAGAAAGCGCCTTGCAAATAGCTGCACATCGAGTCCCTGGATGGCCCTGCTGGCATACTGGTGAGAGCTGAGTGTGGCAGGCCTGCTAGTCATGGCAGTGGCAGGACCATAACTAGGAGCTGCTGGCCCCCCTCATCTGTCCTACCTTTAGGGGTCTGAACTGACCCTGTATGAGGCCAAATAAGTGAGAAAATGGAGCGGTTTAACCAAAACCCTCTCTTTGCTTCCTGCAAGCAAGTGTTGGGTCCAGTGCCTAGAGGGTGTCATCTGTAGTCATTGCTACAGCCTGGGCAAAAATGGAATTAATTCTCATTCCTCCCACCCAGCCTTTGATCTTACCAGTCCTGTTTTCTCCCCTGCTTGTAGCATCTCCTCTGTAACCTGTGGGCTCCCTGGCACAAGGAGCAGAGTACCTTGGTGCAGCATCTGGTGCAGCAGCCCCAGCTTGCCTGGTTTCAGCAGCCTGTGCTTGCACCTGTAGCCCAGATAGGGTGCTAGCACTCGATGGTAGCCCACACTTACACTCCAGAGCAGGCTGAGTTTGGGGGAACCCTCTCTCCCCGCCTTCCCATTTGCAGGGAGGAGGTGGAGGCAGCCCAGGAGGTCCTGGCAAGCTCCTGTTCTTGCTGGGAATAGCCAGACCTTATCAGGCTTAATTGGGGTTGACAGCAGGAAGTCCAGGGTGCAATCCGCATTGAAAAGTAGGTACTGATGCTGAGACAAACATAAATCAGGCTAGTTAATAATTAAGCTGCAGCTTGGCAGCATTCACCTTGACAGACTTGACCTTCCAAATTAAAAGTCTGTCTCTCCTCCCTGCCCCTTGTGTTTTATTCATTACAGCCCTTGATAGTCGTCTTTGCAGGCTAAGGTGCCAGGGTGATGTGTGACACGCCTCACTGATGCCTGTCCCTGCTTCCTGGAGGAGCCCTCCGAGGCCCCCGTCTTTGTACACAGTCCCTCAGGAGATGAGGGCCTGTGGCTACCATAGCCTGTATAGGAGCATGCCCCACCCTTGCTGCAGAGACAGTGACCTCCTGAGGCTCTAAAGGCAGACTGGTGCTCTGTGCTGCTGGCTGAAGGTTTCTCTGAAAGGCAGGAGCATTGGGAGTGTGCTCTGCCATTGAGATTTTGCAAGTTTATTCCCTCTCGGCTGTTGGATCTGTACGCACAGGGTGCAACTCAGTCCTCAGCACCCCATGGGAACCTCAGAATGAGGTCTGGTGTTTCGCAGAGGTTGGCAATGATTCATGTTGCAGGATGCTCAAGTAGGTGGGGAGAAGTGGTGGATTCATGTAGGTGCTTTGCATTGCTCTTTGGAGGTGCTTAACTCTCCCCTTACTCGTATAGTGAGTATAACTTGGGACAAGAGACATGTCCGGTGCTTTCTTAAGCTTGTCCTTCCTGCCACAAATGGCACTGCTGTAACTTCAGAGGACACTTGCCTGGTATGTGGCACCTATGGATGGCTTGCATGAATGCATTGAGCAAGATCCAGCACAATATTAACATGTGACTCAAACTCACTTTGTCTCCTACATTAGGACAGAGGCTCAGTGAAAATACAATGGCAGGTCCGATGTTCTCAGATGCACCTTTGAAGCTGGTTAGGTTGCTGTGCTCTGCTTTCCTGTTGCACATTCAAAAATGTGACTGCTTTTTAATGAGGCGTGAAGGAATTACCTCCTTTTTTCATTATCTGCAAGCTTCCACTATTAACATTTCTGCAAGGTACCCATTTGGAGATGCTGCCTGTGTCTGTTCTCCTGCAGCTAATATTGAAAGACTTAACCTAGGAATGTATTCAATCAGCTGCCCCCATAGGACATCCTTGATGTGCCCTCTTTGGCAACTGTTTCTTCTCTGCCCCACTTCCCTGTATTCACTGAAGAGGAGCTGCATGGTGACAGCAGGGCCTCCATTATTCATGTCTCGGCAGACATGCTGTCAGCAGGCTGCAGGTCTCCATCGCCGGTCAGCTTGTCCCTTCACTATAAGAGGCCTAACTAGGGCTTGAAGGTGCCTCTGGTGGCACTTAGTCTGCTGACAAGGTGCCCTCTGAAGCAGCACAAGTCCCACAGCCCTTCAGTGCTGTGGTAAGCACCAACGCCTTCACTTTGGTGATGCCTGGTCCCATGCTCATGCTGCTGCCAGCCCCGGGGCCACCAGAGCTCTCTGTCCACTCCTGGACATGGATGTGTCCTTTGATTTACTCTCTTCAAAGAGCTGCCTGGAAAGTGATTGCCATTCTCATCAAAGCATTAAGTAAGCCACAAGTGGCTTGCAGAGGCAGCAAAGCCATCTGCCAGCAGCTGAAGGTCCTGCTGCTGGACACAGACATGGGGGTTCCCATGCAGCCAGCCCAACAGCCTTGGTCGCAGTTAGAAGAGGCAAAGGAGGTCTTTCTTCTCAGCAGAGGGTTTTGGGTCTCATGCTGTCCTGCCTGGCACAGGTACAGAAACCAACATGAACAAGACGCCAGGTTCTGGGGTAAAGCCGTGTTGGATACCACTGCCTACAGAGAGGAGAAGGCTTTCTGCACTGCATGTGCTTCCAGACCTGCCTGCAATTCAGCCCTGCCTAGATAGCTAGTATTTACATGAGGCTCTGTGTTGTCTTACCATGCCAAAGGCTTTTGTCAAATCAGTTAAAGTGAGGACTGAGTTTTATTGCATTGTTTCTCCTGGAGTTGTTGAGCTGAGGAAATTCTGCCCAATATTCCCCATTTTCAGGGCATCTCCTCTGATTCCAGATATTTGCTTTCTGTGCTGTGCAACTGCAGCCTGTGGGCGAGGACCCAAGGGACTGCCAGCTGTGACCTGCCATCTTTCTGATGTAGCTGCTTCCCAGCAAAAGTTGTAGTGAGCTCAACTGTCCACAGGCCCGGGCTTTGCAGCCCCTCTGGGGTGGCTGCTGTGCTTTCGCTCAGTACTGTCAGCACCCGTCAGCACACACTGGGCTTGTCTGCCAAGCTGGGCCTTGCAGAGCTGTGGGTGTCTCCTCCCCTGAGCTTCAGGTTATGGTGGAGCTATGACAGGAGAGAGCCACGTGCATGGTATGGTAACTGGCATGGAAGCACCTTCATTTTTGATGATCGATACAGCTTATCTTCATACTCTTCCAGGTAGAGGCAGAGACTGGAATTTCTAGAGATCTCTCTTGGAAAACTCCATACTTAAGCGAATATAAGTAACTTGAATCTTGTTCTTGATGGTCATCAGTTTGTGCCTCCATGTGTAGTATAAGGCAGAACATTTTGTCCAGGTTGACTCCTGTTTCTGCACTTCCCCAGCTCAGCTGCCTCTCCTCTCTGTGCTTGCTTGGCCTTTGCCTGCAGTTGTCGCCCCCCGCCCTCTGGCATCCTGCATTGCCCATCTTCTTCTCTAGGTGCTGTGCTCCCCTGTATTTGTAAACTTCTGGGGATTCCCAAACCCAAAGTACACTGTCTTTGAGCTAAGCAGCGACGGTTTTGATGTATGTCATTGATTTCAGATGATGGATGTAGTAATTTCTGCTTCTGTGATGAGTTATAATAATGTCACCTACTACAGGAGTTATGTATTTTATCAACTCCGCAGGTCTTGCAAGGCTTACAGTATTTGCAATAAATCTAGGCAGGTTGTTGAAGAGAAGGCAGAGTTCATAACTGGATTTCACTGGGACTTCATAATTTCTGTGTGATCTTTGATGCAGAGTATGAGATCTGCTGGAGCCCACATGGGATTAATCACATCTAAGGCGTTACCTGGGGTGTTTGTAAACTGTACAGGAAACCCTGGGTAACATCTGATCCACTGCTCAGCCAGAACAAGATGGTCTACATGTGTGATACCCCCCCAGGTTCTGCAGAGCCCCAGCTCCTGCACAGGCTCAGCTGGGCTAAGTGCTGCAGCTCGTATGCCCCAACTGGTCCAGCATGGGAAAAACAGGGGAAACCCAACTTCTTTCTTGAGATGTCCAGCCTTTTGAGAGAGCCCATTGGCTTGTGCCTGCACCTGGGTGTGTAGGTGGGAGAGGAGACCTGGGTCAGGAGCTGGGACAGTGCCATGGCACCGTTCCTGCTGACTGGGGTGCTCCTTGCTGTTCAGGCAACCACAACCTCCCCAGGCACCTCCCTGGGTGTAGTACTAGGGCATCAGCAAGGTGAGCCTGACACAAGATCATCTCAGCATGCTGCACCACCCAGGAAGTCCCATGGGGGCACCTCTCCTGCCCTGCGGTGGCATCTGCTGACCTGGGGTCCTGGTTTAGTTTCCTTCAGCAGAAACTAAACATCCAGTAACATGAAAGCAAAAACCCACTTGACTTCTAACTTGCTTCTTCCTGTTCATTTTTCCAAATGCTAGGAGCGTGTACGTGTGTGCATGTGTCGTTGTGACTGCGTGTGTCCGTCTGAGCCTTAGATCAAACACTGAGTGGCACAGGGTGCCAACAGGGATTTTCTAATCAAAGGGGAATAAAAAGATCCTTTCTCTTGTTCATTCAAAACAGGAAACTTGCCAGGGCATTAAACCTGTCTTAAAGAATGCTTGTGCCAAATGGCAGAATGAATTGGTATATCCATCTCCCCAAGGATGTGGCTGCTGCAGGGATGATGGCAGGGCAGGTGTCATCCAAGAGCATCAATACAAGCTGAAGAAGCCTTTATTTTGTATTGTTCTGGTTTGCTTTAATAAATTAAAACCATGTTGAGTATGTTCTTGGTGACTAACTGATACTCAGAAATCGTGGGCCTTTGTTTCTGTGGTCCGCACCTCACCACTGCCCCCAAAATTGCGATGTGAGCTTAGCAAGCTGTGAAGGGTCTGCAGAAGCCCATGCTCAGGCCCTGCAGACAAGCCCCTGGAGTGAACTAGTGCTCCAGGGCTGCTGTCTACAGCTTGGTGTGACTTTGCTTTTGCAGAGGTGGCTGAGAGGAAGCTGACAGTTGAAGAGGAGGAAGCAAAGAGGATTGCAGAGATGGGCAAACCCATACTTGGCGAGCATCCCAAACTAGAAGTCATCATTGAGGAGTCCTATGAGTTCAAGGTCAGTAGTTGTCTCAGGTGTCCTCCAAAAGGGAAAGCTGTGTGGCACTGAAGAGCAGCCATGAAAAGCAGAACTGAGGAGGCCGGGGGTTGCTGCACGTGCAGGGAATGGGCTTCTGGAAGATGAAAAGGAGTATGAAATGCAATAAAGCATGGGGGAGCCTACAAGAACTGCCAGAGAACGTAGCTGCTGGTAGGGAGAGGTGCAGGGAAGAAGACAAGAGAGCCCTGCCAGAAGCAGCAGCCAGTGTGTGGGAGAGGGCAGAAGCAAAGCTATCTTTGGTGAGGTGGGAGCAAGGCAAGAAGGAGCCTCCTCTGGAGTAAGGGGTGGCAAAGAAGCAGGCTCTGGTGAGATTTGGGTCAGCCTGTCCAGGGAGAAGGTGGGTCTGACTCCTGTCATGGCAGACTGTTTAATTGCTGTGCATCTTTACTCCCACAACAGAGCACTGTGGACAAGCTGATTAAGAAGACAAACCTGGCTTTGGTTGTAGGGACACATTCCTGGAGGGACCAGTTCATGGAGGCCATTACCGTCAGTGCAGGTGAGAAAACCCACACTAGCATCCCCAGAGTTTGTGCAGCCTAGGATGAGATCTGTCCAGGCTCAGGAGACAGTGTCTGCTGGGACAGTGATGCTCAGTTGTTGTGTGCATGGTGGTCATCAGCAAAGCCAGTCCAAAGAGCTCCTCCACTCCAAATACAGTGGGCTTTTGCAGACGTATTAGCTGGGAGCCCAGGAGATCCATCTTTTGGTGCAGAGCCATCCAGGATACCAGTTTTCAAAGACTTTACTTCTGCTAGTGGTGCTCGTACTGCTTCAGTGGTCTGATAAGCAGCATACAGGCAGCAAAATCCCATCCTGGCTGGGCTGCTGGCTCCTGGTGTGCCCACTGCTATCCTGTTCAGGTAGCTCCTGCTGCTGGAAGGTGGCCTGTCTGCCACAGCCAGTAGAGTCTCTGGAAGTAGGGAGGGTTACCACATGCAGACAGGAGATGTTGCCCCACAAGGCAGCAGTTGGTGGAGGGAAAGGCCCAGAGACCTGCCAGCTGTTGCCCAGGGAGCCTGAAAGAGCTCACGGCTTCCAGAGCCAGGCAGGCATGGAGCAGACATTTTAGGCATGACCATGCCATTAATGACATTCCGGCAGCTTCCTGACTTTTTCCTTGATGGTTTGGAATCTTTCCCAAAGGGCTGTTTTCCACCCAGCCATAGTGCAGGCAGCAGGCAAGCAGCTGAGCAGGAGCTGTCACCAGTGGCCACAAGGGCTTCTGATGTGAAAGAAGAGGTCTGGGGTTATCAGTTTTCTTCTTTATAGCAATTAAGAGAAACTGCTTCTGTGGAAACCCTTCTAGCAAGCAGGCCTGCTCCTTTCTTCCTCCATCTCTCTCCTCATGCCATCTGCTCTGTGCTCCCTAACTGCTTTCTCTTTTACCAGTTTATTTCCATTCTTCTGTATCTGCACAAAAGCCAGCAGTGCTTCCAGCCTTGTGGGTAACCTGGCCCTCCAGGCTAAGGAGGGAACCCCCCTCCAAGGAGCTGCAATGCTGCTGCTGATACCCACACACAGATAAGGCATTTCTTACTGGGGTGCTGCAGGTGGCCAGCCCTTGCTCTGGTGCAGGAGGACCAAGAGGTCACTCCAGTTTTCTAGTTCTATCACTTCTTGCTATTTTTATCCCCCAAAAGATCACTTGCTTCTGTGACTTCAAGGTGCTCCTCAACAGTGATTGCCACAGGCTGACTACATCCTATGTGACCGCCTGGGGATGGTAATGGGCACAGAAATGGGGTTGCCTCTCCATGGGTACAATGCACTGCTCTGCCACTCCCCAGCCCTGCAGGCTGCGGGATATCCCAGGAGGTGCCCCTGTCCCCAAGTCACTAAGCATCCTGGTATGCCCTGAGCCCACTGTCATGGCTGGCACCATACTGCCTTGTCCCAAGAGAGTAGCACCCCTGGAGCCCTGGGGCAGGGGGCCAAGCAGGGGCTGCAGTCCACCCCCGTAATCTTGACCTATCCCATCATGAGCACTGGACCTCTCCTTCCATGTTGTTTGCAGCAGGTGAAGAGGATGAGGATGAGTCTGGTGAGGAACGCCTGCCATCCTGCTTCGACTATGTGATGCACTTCCTGACGGTCTTCTGGAAGGTGCTGTTTGCCTGCGTGCCCCCCACTGAGTACTGCAACGGCTGGGCCTGCTTCATCGTCTCCATCCTCATCATTGGCATGCTCACGGCCATCATTGGTGACCTTGCCTCCCACTTTGGCTGCACCATTGGCCTCAAAGACTCGGTGACTGCCATTGTCTTTGTCGCCTTTGGCACTTCAGTACCAGGTGGGCTGATGGAGGGGTGGGAATGGGGTGGGAGGAAGGTTCTCTGGCAGCTTGCCTGGCCCCATGGGAGCAGCTCCATCATGGGGATAGGGTTCAGGCTGGAAAAGGGGTCCACAGTGCCCTGCTCCCAGGCAAGGTCTGCACTCCACTTGGTGGCAACACAAGGGTCCCTGGACCCGAGAGAGGGGGTGTGCACCAGGAGAGGTCTGTATCTCAACCTGGCCAGTGCCACACCCTAGCCTCCCTTGTCCCTAGACATGAAGGGTTGCCCATTTTTCCTGTTGGACCCCCAGTGACTTCTTTTCCCCTCCTCCCCCATCCCCAGACACGTTTGCCAGCAAAGCCGCGGCCATCCAGGATGTGTACGCCGATGCCTCCATCAGCAACGTCACGGGCAGCAATGCTGTCAACGTCTTCCTGGGCATCGGGCTGGCGTGGTCGGTGGCGGCGATCTACTGGGCGTCACAGGGTCAGGAGTTCCAGGTGTCAGCAGGCACCCTGGCCTTCTCTGTCACCCTCTTCACCATCTTCGCCTTCATCTGCATCAGTGTCCTCCTCTACCGCCGGCGGCCCCATCTCGGGGGGGAGCTGGGTGGCCCCCGGGGGTGCAAACTGGCCACGACGTTGCTCTTCGTCAGCCTCTGGCTGCTCTACATCCTCTTTGCCACCCTGGAGGCCTACTGCTACATCAAGGGGTTTTAGGCGGTGGAGGGACGGTGCTGCCGGGGGGAGGGACCCCCTCCTCCGTTACCTCACTGGACACCAGTCCTGGAAGCGCGATTTCACTGGAGGGGATGGCTGTGGAGAGCTGCCATCTGCCCAGGCAGTCGGATGGCTGGGCACCAAGAAGGGCAAAACCATCACAGAGTGAAAAAAGAAAACCCCAAACAAAACCCACCCAAAATTATACGAAAGAGAAGAAAGCAACAATGGCAAGTGTTGAAATAAAACAAAACAAAACAATAAACCCAGCCACTGACCCCAATCAATGAGAGTAAGAAGTTCCAGCCATCTCCAAAGGCCACCTCTCCTGCAGGGGCTTGTCTGCTTTCATCCCGAGCACCCCTCCGCTGTAAGGAGATGTTTTCTTATTTTTACTGGTCAGGAATTGCAGAAGGCTGATCAGGAATTTGATTTTTGTTTGTTTCCCTTTTTTTTCTTTCATTTGCTTGTTGCTTTTTGGTTGGGGAGGGGAGCACACTGCTTAGTTTTGTTTCTTTTTTTTTTCATTTTTTACTACTAAAACAGAAAAATATTAAAAATCTACTCCAAAGCTTCAAGCTGCCGTCAGTGCTGGAATTGAACATGTATTTTTTGAAGCCACAAAAGACTGTGACACAGTCAAGGAACTTTTTCTCTATTACTTGTTTCCTCCCTCACCGCCTTCCATTTCTTTCTTTTTTAAGAACATCACAAGACTGATATTTTTAATACAAACACAGACAGAAAGACACACACACATTCAGTGACAGAGGCTGGAGCATGTAGCATCTCGATCACCTGCCTGGGCTAAGAAAAAAAAGGGAGGGGGGGGAAAAAAGCCCCAAACCCCAACCCTTGAATATAATACGTATCATGTATATTTTGACTATGTCATTTCTCTTTGTATAATTAACTTTGAGCTTGTGGTACTGCAGGGAGAGAAAATTATGTTAATTTACAACTGATAAAGAAATAAATGGCTACCCAGAAACAGCCTGCCCTGACGGGGAGTGAGGGGGCCAGGGAAAGTGGTACCGGCTGCTTGGGATGGTGGTGGGTTTGCTGTGTGGTCCTCCTGCTCAGAGGTGGAAAGGAATTCAGGAAAACCTGGATAGTGTGCCCGTATGTTCCCAACACCATCGCACCCTGAGCTGTGGTGTGGCTGCCATTTCACTCATTTGCTACCCTGGTTTTCACAGCACCTGCACCTTCCTGGTGGTCTTCAGGCCATTGAAAGGTTCAGGCTTAAAAACTACCACCCACATCAGGACTCCTGTAGCATCTCGAGTACCTGTTAGGAACACCAGACAGCCAAAAAGGAATCATTTTCATTTAAAGTGCATTTATTTTTAAGGAAAAAAAACCCCAAACAAATCAATGAACAAAACACCACAAGAGTATGTCATGAATTACATAAATGGCTGCAAATTGAAATGTTGGGTTGGTAATAAAAACAAATAAAAGTATACCTATATCTATATAAACAGTGCTATCTAGAAACATATTTCTTAATTGAGAGTCCTGGAAGAGAATGTTAAAACCATACTCTTTGTAAAGTGTTTTAAAGATTAAGATAATTTATTATATCGAGAAACAGGCGCTGTAAAGGGAAAGATTTTCTTCGTAAAGTTCCCTATAATAAGCCAAACCTGGGGAGGTGGCAAGTAAGAGAGGCAGCTGCCAAAAGGTCCATCTCTGCCTGCTGCAGTTCTTTCTGCTCCCCCAGGAGGCAGGAAGGAGGTGGCAGCAGGTTAGTAAAAACTGACAAAAAAGAGGTATGTTATAGCAGATGATTAAATGAGAGTAACGATGATCCTTAAGACACAGATGAAGTATTTATTTTCATACAAAATGTTTATCCTATATCTCGTTATAAATATGTATACACACAAGGCAGAGAAGAAGAATCCTTCTCAGAGGAGCAGCAGGAACTTTGCCGATGGGAGCACACTGTGAGTGAAAGCTGTTAGGTTTGAAGCCAACAAGCATCCGCTCGCCTGCCTCCTGACTCTCCCTTCACCTTTGGGACAGGGCCTAAAAAAGATGAGCAAGAAACCCCGAGGCCAGGCTCCCACCAAGCTTGCCAGTCCTTTTGGCCTCTGGCCATGCCAACATTTGCTGCCACTGCCAGCCACCACCACTGCTGCTCACCAGCTGGGGACCCCAGAGCACACACATGTGACGCTGAAAGAAAAATTACAAAAGCCTGTGGGGCTTTGAAGTGCAGCTCTCATGGGGAAAGGGGTTGTCGTCATTGCTGGTTTTAACTTGGACATAGAAAGTCTGTTGAGCTCTTATTTTACCCATGCCAGCTCACCCACCCCTGAGTACCGCCTGGCCAGGGGAGCTGCCCTGCTGGTCCTGTTTATTGTGCTGTATCCACCACCTGCTTTTCATCCACTTCCTTCTTCAGCAGAACTTGGGGAGGGGGTGTGGGGGAGACTGGCTGCTGCGAGTGCCAGCTGCATGGGGACCTTGGTGCCCTCCGTGCATTAAGGCAATCTGTGCCAGGCCAACAACATACGTGGAGTGTTTCTTTTAATTTTTATTTTCTACTTCATTAAAAAATATGCAAGCTGAAAAAACCCAATGAAAACAAAAACAAAACAAACAAGTTTGGTGCCTTTGGGGATTTTTTTTTTTTTTCTGAGGCTTTATGTTTTATTTTGGGTCTAGTTATCTGCTCGCTCCTGTTTTCCTTTGGACAGGTGCCTGGACTTGGTTGCACTGGCTTTGGCTGGTTCGCCCCCTGTCTCTACCCCAGCCCTCTGGTTCTGTACTTCTGGAAAGACCCCGCAGCACTTGCCCACAGCCAGCTGAGAGAAGAGGAGGTTTTGCTGGTATTTTTGTTGGCACTGCTCCATCCCCCTTTGTTTCTCCCATCAGCTTCCCGTGGCAGCCTGCATGGTGTGGGGCCAGTGGTACCTCTGGCTGCCTCCCTACTCCACTGCCATGCAGACACCCCCAGCACGCCACAGATTTTGCTACCCAGGTCCCACCTAGAGCACATTACACAGGACTGCATCCAGGAGGGTTTGGAATATCTCCAGAGAAGGGAACTTCCCAACAGCCTGTTCCATTGCTTTGTCACCCTCATAGTAAAGAAGTTCCTTCTCATACTTAAGTGGAACTTCCTATGTTCCAGCTTGAGCCCATTGCCCCTCGTCCTGTCACTGAGAACTACTGAAAAGAGTCTGGCTCCATCTTTCCTACACCCACCCTTTAGATACCTACAGGAATTAATAAGGTCTCCCCTCAGCCTTCTCTTCTCCAGGCTAAAGAGTCCCAGCTCTCTCAGCCTTTCCTCATAAGAGAGATGCTCCAATCCCCCAGTAATCTTTGTTGCCCTCCACTGGGCTCTCTCTAGTAGTTCCCTGTCTCTCTCGAACTGGGGAGCCCAGAACTGGACACAGTTCTCCAGATGTGGCCTTCTTGGTGGCAAGGGCACATTGCTGGCTCATGGATAATTTGCTGTCTACCAGGACTCCCAGATCCTTCTCCTCAGAACTGCTTTCCAGCAGGTCCACCCCTAACCTATATTGGTGCATGGGCTTGTTCCTCCCCAGGTGCAGGATCCTACACTTCCCCTTGTTGAACCTCATTAGGTTCTTCTCTGCCCAATTCTCCAGCCTGTCCAGGTCATGCTAGACGGCAGCACAGCCCCCTGGAGTGTCAGCGACCCCTCCCAGTTTGGTACCATCAGTGAACTTGCAGAGAATACAACCTGTCCCCTCGTCCAGGCCATTGATGAATATGTTGAACTGAGTATTGACCCCTGGGGGACACTGCTGGTTACAGGCCTCCAATTCCACCCTGCTCCATTGATCACAACCCTCTGAATTCTGTCACACAGCCAGCTCTCAACCCACCTCACTGTCCACTCATCTAGCCCACACTTCCTGAGTTTCCTAATGTGGATGTTATGGGAGACAGTGTCAAAAGCCTTGTTGAAGTCAAGGTAGATAACATCCACTGCTCTCCCCTCAGCTAGCCAGCCAGTTACAATGTCATAGAAGGCAATCAGATTGGCCAAGTATGATTTCCCTTTAGTGAATCCATGCTGACTTCTCCCAGTGACATTCTCTGCTTTCACTTGCTTTGTGATGATGTCCAGAATGATTTTTTTCCAACACCTTATCGGGGACAGAGGTGACACTAACCTGCCTGTAGCTCCCTGGGTCCTCCTTTTTGCCCTTTTTGAAGACTGGAGTGACATTATCCCTCCTTCAGTCCTCAGGCACCTCTCCTATTCTCCATGGCCTCTCAAAGATGATGGAGATTGGCCTAGCAAAAATATCTGCCAGCTCTCTCAAAACTTGTGGATACATCCCATCAGGCCCCATGGATTGATGTGTGTCCAAACTGGCTAAGTGGCCACTAACCTGGTCCTCCTCTGCTGAGGGAAAGTCTTCCTCTCTCCAGACCTTATCTTTTACCTCCCAGGTCCGGGGTTCAAGAGGGTCGCTTGAGCAGTGAAGGCTGAAGCAAAGAAGGCATTCAATAACTCCACCTTCTCTGTGTCTGCTGCCACTAGGGCACCTGCCTTATTAATCAGCGGGGCTGCATTTCCCCTGGTCTTCCTTTTTTTATTGATGTACTGGAAGAAATCCTTCTTATTGTCCTTGATACCCCTCACCAGATTTAATTCCAGGTGGGCCTTAGTCAGAGAATGTAGGGATGCAACGAGAAAAACTATGTTCCTATATTCTTCCCAAGTGGTCGGGTCCCATTTTCCACATTCCGTAAATTTTCTTCTTCCACTTAGTTTTTTCCAGAAGACCCTTCCTCATCCATGCAGGTCTCCTACCTCCTTTGCTTGATTTCTTCCTCATAGGGATGGACTGGTCTTGAGCTTAGAGCATCAAGTCCAACCACCAATGCAACACCACCATGCCAGCTAAACCATGTCATGAAGTCATGCCCGATGTTCAGCCAGTACTATGCCACCTTCTCACCCAGCATCGCCACTGCCTGCCTTTTTCCATTTGTATTTGGGCCTCTGACCCCAAAACCCCTCTTTCCGAGTGAGCCTTGTGCCAGAACTGTCCCTATGTGTCATTCTGCAGCAAAGGGGTGGCTGGTGCTGCGCATAACTGTGTAGGAGCCAGAGTGGGAAGACTCCCTGTGGTCCTGCTGGAGCAGCTGCAGGGAGGCCATGCAGCACATTGTTCCTTGGGGCAGCCAGAGCAGCTCAGCAAAGTCCGCTGGCCTGGCCACAGAAAGGCCATTTCCCCACTGCATGCTCCCATCTGCCTGCAGGCCTGCAGTGGGGAGCCACCAGTGCCCATTGCCTTTGACTGCAGTGGAGGGGGGTTTGTGAGGAAGGTTTTTGGGGGTGGGGTGGGAGGGGTGTGACCCTTTGGGGCTGGCCCACAGCCATGGTTGCATGGAAGCATCCTGGTCCCCACAAGTGCAGAGGCTTTAAGTTCAGGACTGAAGGGTGTCATCCCACTGTGAGATGGGCTGAGTGACAGGAGCGTGCAGGCATCAGGGATTGGCAGTAGGGTACAGTGAGAATTATATGTTTGTTAAAGTCAGTGAGCAAAGGTTTTAAGCCAGGGAGGAGGCAAATGCAGCTCTCAGAATGGGCTTTGTCTCCATTTCGCAGTTACTGTGTTGTTGATGCAGTAAAGGCTCTTCTGGACAAGCACAAATTAAAGACAAAACTATTCTGTGATGCATTTCCTCTGATTCCACAGCTGGGGCTGCTGGACTGGTTTGGAAGGCACTTCTCCCTAGTATGGGAGAAGCCCACCACTCCCCTCCAACACAAAGCAACAACATGACCTCACCTCACAGCACCATCTACAAGAAGAAGCCCCCACCAGCTGCATGTGCCACCTCAGGCTTCAACCACTCTGGCCCACTGCTGTGGTGGGATGATGCCTACCTGCATGTCTCCACCAGCATAGCACTGTGCACTGGGAAAGCATTTTGGAGGACACCTGGTACTGATGTACCTGGATGCTGTTGAGAAAAGGAGTTGGTAACAAGACCTTTGAGGAATTACCATCATCCAGTTCTTGATAGTGCAATAGGATAGATACAGACAGTAACATAAGTCTCCAGGATATGTAGTCATGCTTGACCATACCACCATTCAAAGCCAGGATATTTCAGCCCATCCTCAATAGCATTTTGATGTTAGCTGGTGGCAGATCAGTCCTCATATCATTCACCTGGAATTGCGTTTTTTTTGTTGTTGTTGTTTTTTCTGGGAGAAAAACAGACAAAAGCTTTTTTTGGTTTAATTCTGCCAGGGAGCGGTCGCAGCCCTGACGTTGGTGTTGGAGGCAGCCCACACAAACGGGAGTAGCAGTTGCTGAGCCCTGGCCAGCCCTGGCCACAAGCTGAAAAGCACTTGTCAGCAAGAATAACCTTTGGAGTATTATATGGGGAAAGAATGTTTTTAATGACCGCTGAGATCCATGTGCATGTGCCAGTGGCAGCCAGCTTGTTAATAATGGAGCTCTGTGTGCCAGTCCTGCTTAGTGCCCAGCAGAGAAGACAGGGCTCCCAACTTGCCTCCACAGGGGGGAAGGGATTAAGGACTTCCCCATATTTAAATGAGCTATTTAAAATTTCTAGATAATTAACATCGTGAGTAGATTTACTGACCTCACACACATACATGTCTGCCTTTTCTTTGCCCAGGGGCATCTGTGCTTTGCCTGGCACCATATGGTGGTGTAGAGAGACCAGCACCCCAGGCTCATGGAGCATCCTGTCCCCTGCTGCCAGCAGCAGAAACCCTCAACACATACAATCGGAATCATAGAATGTCTTGGGTTGGAAGGAACCTCTAAAGGTCATCTAGTCCAATCCCCCTACAATAAGCAGGGACATCTCCAACTAGAACAGATTGCTCAGAGCCCCATCAAGCCTGACCTTGAATGTCTCCAGGGATGGGGCCTCCACCACTTCTCTAGGCAACCCGTTCCAGTGATCCACCACCCTGATATTAAATAATTTTTTCCTAATGTCCAACCTAAATCTACCCTTTTCTAGCTTAAAACCATTACAGTTGTCCTGTCATGACATGCCCTTGTGAACAGGTCTTCCCCAGCCTTCTTACAGGCCCCTTTCAGGTATTTGAAGATTGCTGTAAGAAGCAGCTCAACATGAGCTGCCAGTGTGTGGTCACAGCCCAGAGGGCCAGCTACACATCCTGGGCTGCATCAAAAGAAGTGTGGCCAGCAGGGCCAGGGAGGGGATTCTGTCCCTCTACTCTGCTCTGGTGAGGCTGCACCTGGAGTACTGTGTACAGCTCTGGAGTCCTCATCACAGGAAAGACATGGAGCTGTTGGAGAGGGTCCAGAGAAGGGCCATGAAGATGATCAAAGAGCTGAAGCACCTCTGCTATGAAGACAGGCTGAGGGAGTTGGGGCTGTTCATCCTGGAGAAGAGAAGGCTCTGGAAAGAACTTATAGCAGCCTTCAAGCACCTGAAGGGGCTACAGGAAAGCTGGGGAGGGACTTTTCACCAGAGAGGGTAGTGATAGAACAAGGGGCAATGGTTTTAAACTGAAAGAGGGGAGATTTAGGTTTGATATCAGGAAGAAATTCTTCACCATGAGGGTAGTAAGGTGCTGGAATAGGTGGCACAAGAAGGTTGTAGAAGCCCCCTCCCTGGAGGTTTTTAAGGCCAGGTTGGATCAGGCCTTGTGCAACCTTGTCTAGTGTGAGGTGTCCCTGCTCATAGCAGGGAGGTTGGAACCTAATGATCTTTAAGGTCCCTTCCAACCTCAACCATTCTATGAATCTATAAGGTTCCCCTGGAGCCTTCTTCAGGCTGAACAACCCCAACGTCCTCAGCCTATCTTCATAAGAGAGGTGCTCCAGCCCTCTGATCATCTTTTTGGCCCACCTCTGGAATTTGGCCTTCCTCACACTTGGCATGAGGTGGTAATTCGAGTTGAGACATGGAGCCTGCAGGCATGATGTGAGGTTGATGAGCTCATCAGATGTTCCTACTGAACCGATTTGTGAGCATTCACCAGTGCCCTGGACAGTACTGCTACTATTGCCACGTGTGTGGCAAGCTGAGCCGCAGCTGTGGCTAAAGGACTAATTGGGATCAACCTCCTACTGATTGCTGGGCATGCACTCAGAAATTGGTCCAGTTTGAAGAACGCAATAAAAAAAAAATAACACAGGTCTAGGAAGTACTTTGAAAGTGGTATGAAATCTAAGTGAATTAAAGAAATAAACCATACCAGCAAGACTTTTTTCTTTTTTGGGGAAGGGTGTAAGATGTGAAGTTACAAATACCTTTGCAGGAAGAAGTGTCTGCTGTCTCAGAAAATAAGCTTGCATTGCAGAACCACTGGTCCCATTTTGTGATAATTATTTGTGTACAACTTGGATGCATGGAAAAGAGGTAGGGGGAAATAAAAGAATCTCCCCACAAAAGCTCCAATGGGGCCATCAGAAGGTCCCCTTGGCACTAAGGCCTACTGTACAGAGTGCCTCCATGCCTCTATCAACATCACAGGTGTCCAATAAGCTCTTGAAAAAGCTATCAAAAGAGATACAATTGTCTCCTCTTCCTCAGGAGCATCTTAGGTAGAAAAATACCAGCAACCCCAAATGTAGGGGTTCTTTGGCCCTACTCGTTTTTTTTTCCCCTTCTTGTTTTATTCACAAAGGCATGGAAAACAACTGATTACTATCTTTGTCATGAGAGCATTTTTTTTTATGTGGTAAAGCCCCTCAGGGTCTCACTTGCTCCTTTTCTAGCATCTGAACAGTTGTCTCTGCTGGACTGCTGCCTGCTGGGTCTCACTTTGTGTTTGTGCATTCAGGCCAGCTGCCTCACGGCAAGTCATCACATGCTTCTCTGCTGAAATTTATCCTCTTGATTTGAACTATTTCTACAACCTATCAAGCATTCTGGTTCTCCCCTTCATAGGAGCTCACATCTCCTCCCAGTTGGCTATCACCAGCAATTTCCAAAAGCTGCTGATGAAAATTCGCAATAGGCCTGGACCCTGGACAGCCACTGGAAAGACTTCTGCAGGCAGCTCTGGCTTTGACCCTGAGCTCTATGTATTGCCAGTCTAAATAGGTTGCATTTCCTCAGCTCACTTATGAGAATGTCTTCTGGGACAGTGCCAGAAGCCTTACCAAAGTCAAGATGTATCACATCTATTGCTGACCCTCCGAGCCATGAGGCCAGTTATCCTGTCAAAGAAAGGAATCAAATTAGTTTGATACAATTGGTCGTCAGCAAAACATCAACAAAGCCATTCTTTTTTTCTTTCTTTCATCTTTTTTTTTTTTTTTTTATAAAATATATAAATCTATCTAGGGAAGTAGAGAATAACTGGTCAGTAGGTCTCTCTTCTGAGTTTTCACAAAGAAATATCAGGACTTCAGGTCTATAGTTCCCTAGGTTTTTCTTCATTTCTAGTTAAGTGACATTGCCACACAATCCTTAAATCCCCTGGAATCTCATGTAGGCTACAATGCTCCAACACAAATCCCACGTTTCATATTTTTCCTGCTCAAGCTTCAGGATGTTGAAGAGCTCTTGATCCCCTTTATCAGCCTCTACTTAACTTCCCTTGTAGAAGGAGAGTTTCTTATCGGCACTTTGATGCCAGCTCTTTCATAAATTCTCAGATCTATTTTATCCTTTAGGTTGTCTCTTCACTGAGCCTGCTCCCCGGATTTCTGAATTTAACGATACTTGGTCTTTCATTTTTTGGAGTCTAAGTACTTTAGTTTCACTCATTTTACGAAGGTCTGGTATTCAACTGCTTGCTACAAACATCTGAACAATCATAACAGCTCAAGAGATGCAAAAATTCATGTTCACACTGGGCTGCAGATGAACAGATCCAACTTCAGCCATCTTCATATAGCTTTGCCTGTTACAACCTGCCAGCTTATAGTGAGAACACCCAAGTCACTTCAGAAATAGCTCCATCTCTTCAGCCAAATGCTGCTCCAACTCTTTTCTGACATGGTGACCTCAGCATGGATTACATAAGTGACCCCATCCAAAATCATGACTGAGGGAGACAGCAATGGTACTTTGTACTATGCAAAGCCAGAGCTGCCCTGCAATAAAGTAAGGATCTCTTTTGTACTGGGATTGAATTTGTCCTTTTTTCAGTAAGATGAGCTGGTAGTCACATCCAGAAGGTAGTGGTCAATGAATCAATGTCCAGGTAGAGATCAGTGATGAGTGGTGTCCCTCAGGGGTCCATCTTTGGACCAGTATTTTGTAATATCTTCATCATTGACATAGACAGTGGGATTGAGTGCACCCTCAGCAGGTTTACAGATGACACTAAGCTGAGTAGTCCAGTTGCCATGTCTGAGGGATCGAGTGCCATTTAGAGAAACTTAGACAAGTAGCCTATGTGAACCTCATGAGGTCCTGCACCTAAGTCAGTCACAGCACAGAAAGCTAACCATACCCTAGCCTCCATCAAAAGAAGTGTGGCCAGCAAGTCAAGGGAAGTGATTCTGCCCCTCTATTCTGCTGTCTTGACACCCCCACCTGGAGGCACTGTGTCCACCTCTGACATCCTCAGCACAGAACTGACATGGACCTGCTGCAGTAAGTCCAGAGGAGGGCCACAGAAAATGATCAGAGGGATGGAACACCTCTCCTATGAAGAAAGGCTGAGAGAGCTGGAGTTATTCAGCCCAGAGAAGAGAAGGCTCCGTGGACACCTTATGGCAGCCTTTCAATACTTAAAGGGGGCTTCTAAGAAAGTCAGGACAGACTTTTTAGTAGGGCCTGTTGTGATAGGACAAGGGGTAATGGCTTTAAACTGAAAGAGGGTAGATTTAGACTAGACACAAGGAAGAAATCATTTACAATGAGGGTGGTTGAGACACTGGGATGGATTGCACAGAGAACTGGCCCCATCCCTGGAAACATTCGAGGTCAGGTGGGACCAGGCTCTGAGCAACCTGATCTAGTTGAAGATTTCCCTGCTCACTGCAGAGACATTGGAGTAGATGACCTTTAAAGGTCCCCTCCAACCCAAACTATTCTATGATTCCATTAATTCATCTGCACTACAGATTCCCAGATCTTGCACTGAGGAGGTACTCTGGGCTCCAGTCTAGGGCAAGCAAGTTGTGAATTGCATGCAGGAGAGCTGGGTCTCCTCTTATTGCTGGCACCAGAGAGGAGGCAACCTCAACCTTTGGGAGTCACAAACTTCTGCCTCTCTCATTACCCAGCACACACCCCTCTGCAGCACAGTGCAGGTCTACCTCAGGCAGGTAGCAAAAAGCCACCCCACTACCAGTGCCTTGTCCTCTAGGGGATGACAACTGGCTAAGTATGCAGTGAGGCTACAGCTCCTCTGTCTGGGCTGAGAGCCAGAAGACCCCCAGCTCAGTCCTCATGTGCTGAAAGAAAACAGTGTGGAATAAACATTTATTTGTGCTTTGGTGGGAGGTGGGGATCTAGTTTTGTGCTACAACACCTAACAAAGAGCTGCTGGTGTTTTCTGCACGAAAGCTAGACACCTCCTGGTGCACATGGGCCAGGCACCTTCCAATAACAGAAACAACCATTGAAATCAGTAAGCAGGCTCTTGGCTGCAGAATGGCAGAAAACATCCTTGCTTCCTAAATCAGCCAGCCTCAGGTTTTTTGGCAAACACTCCATACAAAACACTTGCTGTTATACTCCTAGTTCCTGAGGTGGTTTTTTTAACACACTCTGTTTTCAAGGTGTTTTCAAAAGTAAGGAGCACCACTTCTGCAGATCCTGCTGTCCAATTTCATATCAGCTTTTGGAGGGTTGCCAAGTTATTTTGCCTGAAATGGCTTGCAAGGGCTGACTGCTGAGAAGTCAGAAAATTGGCATTGTGCATGTGGATTGTGTTAGTTATATCAAAGATAAGGGGGAAAGAGGCAGGGGAGGAGGAAATGTCTTCTGGCAATATCACTGTTGGAAGGAGAGGCAGAAGCAAGCTCTGTAGCTGTTTTGACTTGCTTACAGAATGACTGCACTGCCAGGGAAGAGTGGAGCCCTCTCAGAGCACCTTCTGTTGACCCCAGAAAGGGGAAGCACGGCCAAAGTGTGTTTTGTTGTGGTTTTTTTTTTAATGTCTTCTCCTATGTTTAATTAAGTCTTGCAGAACTCCAGAGATGACAACTATTGCATATCCCTTCATCCCAAAACATGTAACCTTGGTAATACAATAAAAATAGCTCAGTTTACCAGTTTATTCTTGACAAATCCATATTGACTGTCACTCTTCCTGCACTTGTTCCTTAAAGTTTGCAGTACTTTCATCGTTTCACTTGACTCCAAAGAGAGCAGTCTTAGCAGCCCTTCCCCTGGTGACTGGCAAACAATCCAGCCTGTGACTACCATAAAAGCAGAAAAACCTCTCTTTGGGACTGTAATTTCCTCCCCTCCAATATGCAATGAGTCAGCTTCTTATTAATTGCAAGGGATTTACATGCAACCAAGGGAAATGACAGACATGAAAATACTGGTCATGTATGCTTGATGGGAATGATGTGTGGCCTCCTCTGTCACAGACATAGTCATGCATCCTCTGATGAATGTCACTCCCCCTATAGCCTAGGAAAAAAGTATGTTTTACAGCATGCTGCATCTTCCCAGGATAGCTTGTTACTTGTCATCCTTAAGTATTAAATGTTTTGGACAATACCTTGAAGAAAGTGTTTCAGGCTCCCATGTAGTGAAGCCTGACCTGCAAAGACCAAGTAAGAAGGCTCCCAGGTGAAAGGGGATGAGGTGGTATGACGTGAAATTCCTGTCTTCTGTTCCTGCTTTAGAGAGACTGCTAGGAGATCCCATTTGGCTATGGGTCACCTCTGCGTTCCCAGTGAAGCTTCACAGCCTTTCAACATAGCCTGGGCAGATCCAGGCAGCAGTCATCACACCACAGAGAAGAACCCTGGGCATGTGTCAATTCAACCTGGAGGCTCAGAAACCGGAGAGAAATGCCTGAGGACCTCAGATCCCAACCAAAGACTGACGCATGACTCTGGGAGCAGGAAAGTCCCCTTTCCTCTCCTGTGGCACTGCATACTGATAACAGAACACTATGTGGAAGAGAAGTTGTGGAAATCAAGATTCAACAAGAAACCACCACAAGACACTGGAGCAAAAAGTTATCTATTTTATTACAAAACCAAAATCAAACAGATGCCTTTCATTCTAAAAACAATGCCATAGGCAGAAATGTGCTGGAGCAGGGTTAAGTTCAACATAAATTCAGGCCATGGAAAGCAGTGCCTTCACATGAATGAACCCCACCGTAATGCAGTTCCCTCTAACACATTACATCCTTGGAGAAGCAGGAAGAAAGGGAAGAGTTTTGGTTCTGGCAGGAAAAGCAGATGACTTGCACTGTGAAGCCCTGGTTCTCTTCTCTGTCCCAGCTGTTTTCAGCTGTCATTCAAAGTAGAGCTGGAGAGGCCCAGGAAGACTTGAAGGATGAGGAGAAGCATATCTGGGGTCTGCTTCCAGCCACAACGCTGATACACCCCCTGCCCCATCTTCAGTAGGATCTTACCGAGGCAAGGCAGATAAGGACAAATTTGGCCTGGCAGCCACAGGGACTGGCCAGCTATCTGGCAATAAAAGCAACAATGGGAAGACGGGGGCTGAGGCACTGCTCCATTCTGACAAGTACAGACTGTCTGGACAACTCCTAGGACAAGCTATATGAATAAAGACCAATACTGTCTGCATGATATTCCAACGTACAAACCCAGAATAAGCAGCCTAGACATGACACGATCATGCTGGTTGGGTCTTGTATGCCAATGTACAAGTGTTGCCAGAAGCTGCTCAGAGGCCTGTGCAAACCCAGCAAGCTAGGATGCCCAGCAAGCCAGGATGCTGGGACTTGGACTTCTCCCATGAAAGTAAAGAGGGAAGCAATATAATACTTGGAACCCAATTCATTCATAAAATCAGCTCCAACATAGCAACATGAATACCCACCAGTACCAGAGCTAACATGAACAGCCACCCCTTGTTCAGCTTCCTTGAAGAATTGAACTAATTTTAATTGTAAACTACATGTGAACACAGGCCTTTTGGAGGGGAAGGACACCAGGATGAGGAAAAGGTCTGCAGAAGGATTTATGTGATAGGCAAGAGCGCTGGCTGGCTGGTGCACTGACATTTCCAGAAGAAAAGATGCAGTGACTTGTAAGCAGCTCTGTACTCCACCTGCAATCTTATGGGACATGACCTGGCCCCAGCGGCTGGTTGACAGAACTCCTGTAGGCATACAATTGGCTACTTCTGCTGGATGCAACTATACATTAAAAAACAAAAACAAAACCACAAGAAAAACAACAAACACCAACCCAGCAGCCAGAGCTTTTAATTCCTAAAATGAGCATAATAAAAAAGGAAAGGGATTTCTTTTTATACAGTTGGATTAATTCTTTACTCCTACAATAGGATTGAGTGACACGAACATTTCTAACTATACAATAAACCAAATCATTTCACAATTATGTGCTCTAGGCATTTAGGAAGAGAAGATGCAATCAAGAAGATGGGAGCTTGCAGGCCAAAAAAAGCACATACATTGTATGTGAGAAACCACGAAGATCCAGCAGGAGCATTTGGTCTTGCTAAAGAGACAACTTCTTTTTCTTATAGTGGTGCTGTGATGTATACTACAGAGATTACCAGAGATGTTTTCAACCATGCCAAATGCTTTCATTAGCGCAGATCTACTCCCCAGGGGAAGAATTCTTACTCATCTTAAACAGTTATTTATAGAAAGATTGTGGTTTGTTTTTTCTTTTTTAAAAAAACTTTTGTCAACAAGGCACTGACTTATTGCATCAGGATGCTTCTGCTATGATGTGTTTATCTCATGCTATCATCATGATGACACGCCACAGAGTGAAGACACTGTGTTGCAGTATCTTGTACCAAAGCAACAAAGCCTCAAGTGACAAGCCCAGTCTCTACAGTAACACAATATTATCACAAGCAGTTGGTGTGACCTCATCTTAGCGTGAGATGTCATTATCTCCAACTATGGGTTCTTGGTCCAGAGATGAGTGGCACAGAGATCATCAGGTCTGAAGTGGGAAGGCTGTTCAGAACATTTCCTACGAACAGGCAAGTACTGCCCGTGCTTGGAAATGCACAAAGCAAAACAGTGTCCCATCACACTCTGCCAAGATCTAGGTTTGCTGATATGGGTGTCCCTGCCCCACTGCTGACTTAACAGCTGTATCTAAGATTAACTAAGGAGCAACTCTGGAAAAACCACTGGCAGTTGAAATAACCCTTGTGGCCTCTGAGAGACCAGACTCCTCAATCTAAGCCTTCATGATAACAGGGAAACAGTAGAAGTGAATTAGGCAGGCACACCACTGTGCAAGAGAGGAGCTTGGGATTCACAGCCACCAAAGACAGGAATAGTCATTGCAGACAGACCTTCACAAGTGAGCATGGCCCAAGCAGTAGTGTTGAAGCATGAGTAAACCAGACTCTTGGGAACCAGCAGCATAATTGTGCCTTTCTGCAATGACAAATATGCTCTTTGCTCTTCAGCAAAGCAACAGGCAGGCTGATGCTGCTTTTAGCAGGCTTCTCAGTATTTTTGTTGTTGTACAACTTATAGATGAACACTTTTTGCCAGAGAGGAGGATGCAAGACTTCACCCTGCTGACTCTGCTAGGCCTACAGCTCCCACATACCTCCTACAGCGTTAGATTCCCGAGGCATAGCACATCTTTGCTAAGCATGTCTTCTGAATAATAATGCACTTGCAATTCATTTCTGCCCAACTTGCAACAGGTGCAGAAACTACTTTTGTATGTCTTTAATACAACCCTTTTCCATCCCTACTTTTAGCAGCTTTGCTGTGCACATATGCATAGGTGAAACTTGTGCTTTCTCCAAAGCCCAATTGCCCATGAGTTGCACAGGGCTTTAGAGTAAGAAAAAAAGGGGTTCAGTGGCTCCCAAGAAGCATTTGGTATCTATGGCACTATGTGCACATCTGCAAGCACAAGTCATGCTGGCAGACTTGCATGGGGATATTAAGGTGTGCAACTGAACAATGGTGTGGTGGCAGAAATTAATGCATTGCTGTAATCTGCTCAACGCAAAGTGTGCCTCTAACCTGAACAGCCTTCAAAAGCAAAGGGAGGAACAGAACAGTGACTCCAACCCCTGTACAAGACAACTGTACAATTTACATATATAATTATATACAGTATATAAAATTCTCTTTCTCCAAGTCCCAGCGAACTCAACTTTGTCATCAGTAGCTGTTCCAATTTTAAAAAGTCATTATTCTGCTTACCCCTACTCTCCAAAGTATTAGATAATGGCATTGAAAAGCAATTACAACCAAACCCAAACCAATTATTAAAAAGTGCAAACGTTCTGGGTGCCACTTCTGCTACGTTGGATGTTGCTGATGCTGCATGCTTGCTCACAAACAGCAAGGTGTCTGTTCATCTGTTGCTGGATCTTTTTTTCCTTTGGATCGGCTCCTGCCTTCCCTTCCTGTCTTCTGCTGCTACACCAGGCGACCTACTGAAAGGGTGGTGTGGGCAATGAGGAAAAAAAGAAACAAAAGAAGGGAAAGTGAGTTAAAAACACAAATTAAAACAAAAAGGGCACCAGCCTGATACAGATACAGTACAGCCTCTGCCACAGCCATGGCCCCAGAAGGCTGAGATCCCAGAGTAAGCTGTGAGGCTGAAAACAACCAGGGGCTAATGAGACAGCCTTGCTGAAAAGAGCGTTGAATGAGTCACACAGAGCTCTAGGGACTGACGTATTTTTGAACAAACCACCACTTTCCTCTCCCTCCTCCTCCTTGGAAATGGGCACACAGTCTGGGCAAACAACTAGTCTGACATCTCTCCCTCTGCTCTTCTGCCTGCCACAGCTGATGCAGAAGCCCTCTGCTGCCCAGCTGCCCTGCCAGCACCTCCCCCTGAGCCACAGCAGGCTGCCCCCCTGAGCAGGCCTTGAAGGAAGCAGGCATGCAGGGCAAGGTCAAGCCACTGCTCCCCACCTCTGCAAGAGCAAAATGCAGCCATCACCCTGCTCGATGGTTCTTAGAGACCTTTCTGCACCAGGCACTCTGAAGCCTACCAAGCTACTGAATCTGCAGTGAAGATAGAGTGTACTTGGAGCTGGGGGTTCCCAGGACCCTGTTGAGTTATTAGTGTCCCAGTGGATGGCACACAGGTGCTGCCCAGCACACCCCCATGCTTGTTTCTTCAGAAAGCTTTTAAGCTCCTTTCAAAGGTTCTTAGAGCATCAAAGCTCTTAGGGATCAGAGCAAGAGCTCTGTGGATTAATTGGAGGTGCAAACATGGTGGAGAGAAGGCAGAAGTATGGAAGTATGGATTTGGTTTTCAGAAAGGAGAAAGCTTACCATACAGGCCTCACTGGGATCAGTACTAATCAACATGTCCTGCCATGGGGGGGTGAATATTGTGAATTGCAAAACTATTCCAGATAGTAATATTTGAAATTGACTGCACAGCTCTGCAGTTAGTGCTCAGTGACCAGCTCAAAAAACAAGTACATTGACTTCAATGTCTACACATGCAACGTAACGTCTGAGTGCAGAGCGGGGATGACCTGCCCTACATGAAGTACTCCAACTGACTATGAGAGGCTGAAGCCACAGTACACAATTTTTTTTATGCCTCTACTCAGCTTTTAGCAGCAAAAATCAAATACATGCTCAGAACTGAGGACACACCAGATAACACCACTATGACAAAATATAAGGCTTAGCTGGTCTTTAGCTCTCTCTTCAGCCCATCTCATCAGGATCAGATAAGGCACCCAGAAAGGTACGGAGGATAGCAAGAGGTATGGGAAGGCTTCTGTCATTAAGCAGATACATAGCCTAGGTCTTTTCAACATGGAAAGGAGTCTAACCAGACATGTTGGAGGGCTATAGAATAACAAGAGGTAGGAGAAAGATAAGCAGGGAGAACTGTTACTCACAATCCAAAATAAGAAGTACCCAATGAAACTATGAGGCAGCAGGTCTAAAAGGAAAACAAGTAAGTTTTCCTTCCTGTCTGATGAAAGGGTGCAATTCACTGCCACAAAATACAGAGGAGGGAAAACCTTCAGAAAAGAGTTTTCATGGGAACTTGTCCATGTAACGTAAACACAACAAATCACCTAAATCATTGCTTGCTAGAAGCAGGGAGAATAGGGTAGGAGAGCATTCATCCCATAGTGCTCTAACTCCTTAGCAATGTATTGTCTGCCCCAGCTGAAGATACGGTGCTGCAGCAGAGCCGCAGTTGTTATATTCACATCTATTATGAATAGCTCGTGTTTCCAGATGTTTCTGTATTGGTATTTGTGAACACAGGACAGCAGGGGAGAACGAATGTTGGGACACATGGTTATCACAGAAAAAAAGGAAACAAAATACTCACTGAAAGGGTTAAGGCCTTGTCTTTTTCCACTGGGGAAACTGCTCAGGCTACCTGTAAAATCCAAGAACCATGTTAAAGGCAATAAATGCCATGACATGCCAAAGGAGCTCCTCTGAGTGTCCAAGTCCGACCAGCACTCTGTAAGATTCACATGCAAGAGTCTGACTAATGTGCTTGATATGAGAGATGTTAAATACCTGGTGGTGTAGTCATGAAATGTCAAGAAATCCAAATGGCAAGAAGCAACAATTTAGAAGGTTAGACTAAACTGTGGAAGGAGAAAGAAGAAATAGAAAGGAAGGATGCAAGTAGTGGCCTGAAGTTTCCCAAAACAGTTTTTTGCTAAAAGCAAACAAAATAACGTCATGTAGACAGGGGGCAGCCAGAAAAGTGAAGTTGTAGGCAATACAGATAGCCCAAGTTTACTAAATCTTAAACTGGGACCAAACAATCAAACAGGTGCCTAAAAATCAAAGACCCGCACTCACACCTGGCAGAAGGGCAGAAACAGACGGCAGGGCTGTGCCTGTGTCATTAGGTACAGGCACAGGGACCCTACACCAGATGGAGCTCACGACACAGGCTCTCACCTCAACAATAATCCTGTTACTACTACGGGCTGGGTACATACAGTTCAGGGATTAGAGGAGCTCTCGAAAGCATGTTACATTTCCTGCTAGCTGCTTGGTCTGATTGCAGATGAGGGATCAGCTGGGAACGGGAACTCCTATTCCCAGCCAGAAGCAGTATGCCTATGGCCACCCTGCACTATGGCCCAGCCTAAGACTTACCTTTGATTTGTGCATGCATCTGACCTGATTGCACAGCTTGCTTTGCACGCTCGCAGCTAAAGCAAACTTAGCTCTGTGCAAGAGCAGGATGGCCAGCAGCTCAGAGAGCAGGGGGGGCTGGGGAGGCCCTGGCAGACGGGAGGCTGGGCAGCAGGACACAAGTGGGGCTGCTGGGAAGGAAAAGAGAGGGAAGGAAGGGTGGCAGTGGCAGAGTTTGAAAAGGGTCACAACCCATTGGCTTTAGACGTCGTCAGTAAGAGAAACTGTATCAAACACGGTAAGTTATTTCAAGGCCCTCGAATGCCGGTCTCATACCGGCCACCTGCCCTGGCGAGATGAGGGGAACCCTTCTTGTTCACTTATCCCTGCGCCCGTGTATAAAAAGCAGAGCTCTGCTGCCAAGAGATTCCTCCGGAGCTAATTGGGACTGTCCCGGGGAGCTGCCAATAAAAACCCACGGTCTTAGCGAGCCGCGGCACCCTCCGGCCGGGCCCTGGAGGGCGCTGCGGGGCCGCGCAAGGCCCGCCCGGCCCAGGGTAAGCGGGGCAGCGTCCCAAAACCCAGGCCTTTTGCACCCCGTGTAAGTAAAAGGACTGTGCAGTGCTGTGAATGAGACCTGTATGTCTTCGGAAAGCAGTGGGGAGCTCCCGGAGAGTTGATGCAAAGGGCACGGATGCTCCAGCTGGGCAGAGCACGCCTCTCCAGCAGCCTGGTAGGGCTCCAGGCTCCCCCAGTCTGGCCCCATACAGCTGTGCTGGGAAACCACCCTGAAGCCCATCACCTGCCACAGACACCTACAGGAGACAGCACCCCGCCAAAACAACACTGTGCCAAGCAGAAAGTTGACATGAAAGAGAGGAAGGAATTTGGCAGATAGTGACAGTATGTTACTAACATACACCTGGAAAGCCCTTGGGTATCACAGGGTAACATCATTCACAAAGTTCCATGAGAGTGTTTGCTCAGCCTCACAAGTATGCTATTTTGGGTAATGATTCTAGCCACACTAGATTAGGCCAAGTGTTTTTCCAAAGGAAAAGCCCCAAGGAAATCCTGGCAGCTCTTTACAGGTAGAAATTGCTCCTCAGACTTCCCGAGCTAAGCTCTCACCTTTGATGGGAGGGGGAGAACAGATGGACATGCCACCACAAGCCCTATCTTGTGTCCTCAACACAGTACTTATGTCTTGATTCACACTAACCATCAGTAACTCTCTGGATGATTAAAGGCCACAACAAAGTACAGCATCTCTGCTGAGCTCCAGAGCGGTATATCTGAACAAGGCAACCAAGAACAAGCACTGAACCACTGAAGCTTGTTTACCTTCTAATCTAATTGTAATTAGATTAACTCCAAATTTTCTCTGAATGACAGAGTTAACTCAGTCATTCCCTGGTTAGTTTTCTCACAGCCTCTCAGACTGTTGTCAGCTTTCTATCATCATCAGTCCAGAGGCAGTGATATAGAGCACCCTTATTCCCAGAAGCCTCCCAAGCACACAGCGCAGTCACTTCTGCAGATAGCAATAAGAAGTGTCTCAAACTCCACTGAATTAAATCTGCTTGCTTAGATTGTCCATATACTGGCAATCTCTCAAGTGGATGGACCACAAGACAGGGACTGGGGGAGCAAAATCCCTGCCACTCTAAGGTTTGTAATCACCTGAAGAACCTGAATATACACAACTGTATGGGACCTGATAAGATGCATCTCAGGGTCTGAAGAGAATTGGCTGATGTAGCTGCCAAGGCACTCTCCAAGATATTTGAAAAGTAATGGCAGTCAGGTGAAATCCCTGGTGAAAAAAGGCAACATTGCACCCATTTTTGAAAATGGTAGAAAGGAGGACCCTGGGAACTACCAACCTGTCAGCCTCATCTCTGAGCCTGGAAAAATCGTGGAACAAGATCTTCCTGGAAGCTATGCTAAGGAACATGGAAGACAAGGAGATTTGACACTGCCAGTAAGGCTTCACCAAGGGCAACCTGCCTGACTAACATGCTGGCATTTTATGATGGAAAGAGCTATGGATGTCATCTATCTGCTGTCATCTATCTGTCATCTATCTGTCATATACCTGCTGGAGAGTAGTGTAGGTGAAAGAGACCTGGGGGTCCTGGTAGACAGGAGGATGACCATGAGCCAGCAATGTGCCCTTGTGGCCAAGAAGGCCAATGGCATCCTGGGGTGCATTAGAAAGGGTGTGGTTAGTAGGTCAAGAGAGGTTCTCCTCCCCCTCTATTCTGCATTGGTGAGGCCGCATCTGGAGTATTGTGTCCAGTTCTGGGCCCCTCAGTTCAAGAAGGACAGGGAACTGCTTGAAAGAGTCCAGTGCAGAGCCACAAAGATGATTAAGGGAGTGGAACATCTCCCTTATGAGGAAAGGCTGAGGGAGCTGGGTCTCTTTAGCTTGGAAAAAAGGAGGCTGAGGGGTGACCTCATCAAAGTTTACAAATATGTAAGGGGTGAGTGTCAGGGAGATGGAGTTAAGCTTTTCTCAGTGATGACCAGTGATAGGACAAGGGGTAATAGGTGCAAATTGGAGCATAGGAGGTTCAAGGTGAATATCAGAAAAAATTTTTTTACTGTGAGAATGACAGAGCACTGGAACAGGCTGCCCAGGGAGGTTGTGGAGTCTCCTTCGCTGGAGACATTCAAAACCCGCCTGGATGCGTTCCTGTGTGATGTGCTCTAGGTGACCCTGCTCTGGCAGGGGGGGTTGGACTAGATGATCTTTCGAGGTCCCTTCCAACCCCTAGGATTCTATGATTCTATGATCTGAATTTCAGTAAGGCCTTTGACACAGTCCACCACAAAATCCTTCTCTCTAAATTGGAGAGATGTGGATTTGATGGATGGACTGTTTGATGGATAAGGAGTTGGCTGGATGGTTGCATGCAGAGAGTAGTCAACAGCTCAATGTCCAGATGGAGATCAGTGATGAGTGGTATTCCTCAGGGGTCCATATTGGGACCAAGACTGTTTAATATCTTCATCAGAGACACAGACAGTGGGATTAAGTGCACCCTTAGCAAGTGTGCAGATGACACCAAGCTGTATAGTGCAGTTAACATGCCTGAAGGATGGGATGCCATCCAGAGGGACCTGGACAAGCTACAGAAGTGGTCCCGTGTGAAACTCATGAGGTTCAACAAGGCCAAGTACAAGGTCCTGTACCTGGGTTGGGGCAATGCCCAGTGTCAATATAAGCTGAGGGATAAAGGGATAGAGAGCTGCCTTGCAGGGAAGGACTTGGGGGTACTGGTTGATGAAAAGATGGACTTGAGCTGACAAGTGCAATTGCAGCCCAGAAATGCAACTGTATCCTGCAGCATCAAAAGAAGCATGATTAGCAGGTCAAGGGAGCTGATTCTGCCCCTCTGCTATCTTGACACCCCCACCTGGAGGCACTGTGTCCACCTCTGACATCCTCAGCAAAGACATGGTTCTCTTGGAGTGGGCCCAGAGGAGGACCACAAAAATAATCAGAGGGATGGAACACCTCTCCTATGAAGAAAGGCTGAGAGAGCTGGAGTTAGTCAGCCCAGAGAAGAGAAGGCTCTGGGGACACCTTATGGCAGCCTTTCAATACTTAAAGGGGGCTTCTAAGAAAGTCAGAACAGACTTTTTAGTAGGGCCTGTTGTGATAGGACAAGGGGTAATGGCTTTAAACTGAAAGAGGGTAGATTTAGACTAGACACAAGGAAGAAATCATTTACAATGAGGGTGGTTGAGACACTGGGATGGATTGCACAGAGAACTGGCCCCATCCCTGGAAACGTTCAAGGTCAGGTGGGACCAGGCTCTGCGCAACCTGATCTAGTTGAAGATGTCCCTGCTCACTGCAGAGACATTGGAGTAAATTACCTTTAAAGGTTCCCTCCAACCCAAACTATTTTATTATTGTTTTTCCTTCTTTCTGTATTATTTGATCAGATCCAGTAGAAAGTGATACGCTGTTGAATTACACACACATCGTCCCCCCACCCCTCCTTTTTAATTAAGACATTTTGATCCCATTTCTGGACTGTGCTCTTGGTAGCTGGCTGTTGGCACAGATGGTGGCTAGGTTCCACCCCAGAAGTCCTGTGAAGCACACTCAACACCTACCATCTGACAAGCTCTTGGATGGCGAAGCAATCACGGGATCTAAACTGGCAGAAGGAAACTTCCCGTCAGCTGGCAGAGGGACACTTCACTGCTTAATCCCTTAGCTCTTCTTTGGGCATGCACAAAATGCTGACTTTGTCTTCTGAATTTGGAAGTATACAGCAGTAAAACTGCTCCAGCATTTTGCAGCCAGCACAACTAGTACAAGCCTTGCTCAGATCTACAGTCCTCCTCTCTAAGATCACCAGTCTTAATCTTGGGTCCAGTAACTTTCCAGCAAAGCCCTACAGTGCGTGTCTCTCTCCTCTCAAGGACCCTGCCTTTTGACTAATGCATAAAGCTAAATTTGTTCTTTGATCACAGATTGTTCCCCCCTTAACTCAGGCTGCGCAGACTGCACTGATGAAGGCTAACTTTTAACAGGCTGTAAATCAGTCTGTTTTCCTTCCACAATTCCTCAGACAATCCTAGATCAAATGATGGCAAAGACTGTTTCTGGCATGCTACAAGCCCTCTCTGCCTATTCTGCCTCAATTTAAGAAACCATTTGCAGGCTTCTGCCAGCCTTCAAAGGCTGGCTCTTTGTGGTTACTCCATTCTGAGATCCAGGAATGGCATTTTTGCCCTGATAGAAACATGTCTAGTTTAAGCAGAGGGACAAGAGCTGTGAGAAGTGACCACCAGATCTAGCAGATTTCCCAGAAACTTTGTGTATCATCATAAGGATGGAAAAGCAGAAAGGTTGCTGGTGGACTGGATGACTGTTTTCCTCACTGAAGAAGCACTGCCTGGCAGCATGCACAGAGTAGGCTACCACAGGCATCAAGAACCTGCTAAGGGAGGGAAGACAGATGGAACTATGCATCTTGGACACATTTGATCCCAATCTATAAAGCGCTCAAATTCAGGTTTGTTCTTATGAATATCCCAGCTGAATCTTCCAACATAAATCTTATTTATTTAGACTATCTAGTGCCCAAGAGGCATATAACTGCTGATTTATCTATGCCCTGTGCTTCCTTCAAGCAACACTGCTTCCATGTTTGGATTGAACTGGCCACCAAAAAAAAAAACAAAACAAAAGCAAAACACTGACAAAACTGCAGAAAAGAAGCCTTAACATTTGTTTTCCTCAGCATCCCAAACTCTACAAAATTTGTATTAAGTTTTGTTTTCAAAATCATTACAAGTGTCCAGTTTGCCTAGTAAGAGGCACACTCACCTGGAATGAAGACCCACTTAATCTTAATTCTTAAGCTGCTGGATACCAAACTAGGATTTGGAACATGTGAGGCAAGTTCATTTGTAATTAAGTACATCAAGGTGAAATTATAACTTCCTTGCCTCCAACCCTTCCTCATCCTATCCAGACCAGAAAACCCTTTCCAACAAAGCTTTTTTTTTAAAACAAACATTTCCATAAAGAGTTTTGGTTTCATCTGACTGGCAATTTACAACTGAAAGTACATAATCAAAGAGGTTCCAAACTAGCTCTTGGCTTGGACCCAGCAACCTCAGCCCCAGCAGATGTTTGAAGGCTATGGCACAGGGAAAGAAACAGAGCAAAAACAGGGACTGGTTGACTAACTGCATGCACCCCTGATCAGGATAACGGAAAGTTGGAGAAGAGGTAAGCTACCACTTATTTCTTAATTTCGAAGTTCTTGTGAATAGAAAGCAGAGCAAACATGTCACCTGCCTCCTCACAAATTCATGACATCTTAAAGAGCCATCACAAACTTGCTTACTCCCCCTTGATTCTTTCCTACATGTTAATACCTGCTCCCTACAACTGCTTTTTTAGTCCTCTGCATTCCTAGCCCCCCTCAGTCCTCCTTCTACATAATTCATCCATTTATCTTTGATCCTCAAGACCTATCACACTTTTAGTAGGTATGTGGAACTGTGTGATAAAATAAGCCCCTTTTTTGCACACTGTCCTTGTACAAGGGAAGAAACCACAAGAGGTCAAGACTGTGTTCTCAGTAAACACTTGGGCAAGCAGGCACTCAGAACAGTGTATCACTGCTTTCTTTCCCCTTCACACAGGCTCAAAGATAGACAGTTTCTTCCTTCTCTCCTTTTTTTCCCCCCCTTCCATAAACTATATTTTGAACAGTCGGTTGGCCAAGGCAACAGATTCCATAGAGTCTTATTCCAGGCCAAATAGCAATAAAACTCATTTGGCATATTCTTCTTACTGGAAAGGTAATAAAATTAAGGAACAGGTTTGCTATTTTCATGTGTCATTCCTCAGTAAGGTACCAATGACTAAGAAAAAACTTCCTCTGAGCTAGGGAAACAGAATGCTTCTCACAGCTGACGAGTAATGCCATCAGCTAATTATGATAACTAAGATGTTTGCAAAGTGCCTAGAAAAAGCAATTTCCCAACACCTAAATGAACCAACTCCCTACCCATTCTTGCTAAATCTGAGAAAAGAACTAAGGAAAAGTTAAGCCTGGAGAAAGAATGTTACCCATCCTTCCCAACTGGCACAAGGGTTATAATGAGCCATCCACAGAGCCAAAACACCTGCACATGAAATTAGTCCCCCAGAAGTTCCCTGTTTGCCTTCTGCCAAGCAAGTCTGCCCACAGTTAAGAATGACTGATAATTACTGCATTTGGGTTGAACAGTTTCAACTCATAAAATTTCAAAAAAACCGATTTGGTCCAGGTCCCAACAGAAGATGAAGTGAAGATGAAAGAGGAAGAAAAGGAAGGAGGGTGGCTTGGTTGCTCAGCCACTTAACAGAAAGGTTCTCCCTCAATCTTCAAGTTCAATTCAACTCTGAAAAAGGGCAACAGTACAGCCCTGCGCTTTCTTTCTGACTTGTTCTCTCTGCATCATCCACTTCCCCGCATGCTAGATTTAGCAATGAAAATAAATATTATTTCTGTTAGTCAACAGGGTCTCTGGAGAAGGACTGGGTCTGTGCTAGCTCATACATCATCCAACCTACATGGCTGAGACAACAGAATATTGTTAGCAGTGTATTGCTCAGAGGGGACCTGATCTGGACTACAGTTTGAGGACTTCTGCAATACAAGCAGCGTTCTAGGCAAAGCTCATGTTTTTACCCTGTTTCTGTACAGTGCTTAGCACAAAAGCCTGTGATAAGGGATATAAGACATAACACAAATAAACTACATTTGCATAGCAGAGTATTAATCCCACTCATTTTCTCACACAAACTGTGGCAGTTTTGAATCACCTGGGAGAAAACAGATTTCTGAGTTTGCCATTAACTCCATGTCTGTCTCATTCTCATGCAACAGGGAAGGCAAGGCACTCACCTCCTTCCTTGCTGACTCCCAAGCACCCTTTCAACTCCTGAAGTGAGATGGACTTGTCCTTGTTGAGGTCACAGTAGTCAGTAAAACGTCGGGCACATTTCTTGGGCTTGGCTTTCTTCTTTACGTAACGCTTGAAAGGCTTCAGCTCCCGCTTGTTGATGTCATTGCTGCTGTTGTTGTCCAGCTGGCTGAAGTACCAGTGCACCACTCGCTCCTCCAGTGTGTGGCTGGGATCTGGCTCAGAGAACCTGGAAGAGAGGAAGCACAGGACCCCAACAAGTGGGTGCTCTCACCAACACTGTCAAGCACATGCTGAGGAGCCAGAGCTGCTCACCGAGTCAGACATGCACTATGCCATATTTAAAGCAGGCAAAATATTCAGGTCTTACGATCTCCTCCCTTCTAGCTGGGCTCTTCTGAGAGATGAACTTTTTCTCAGAACGTCCTTTAGCAAGAACAAGTGGTGCCAAGAGATTCTTGAAGACTAATACCCTTGGTAGCTCTGGTTCTCCTCACCCCAGTTGCTGAAACCCTGCCTGATTCCAGAAGGATCCCCTTTGGAAGGCAAGAGGCAATCTCCATGGTCCTTTTGATCCTTGGGCTCCCATTCAAGTTACCAGCAGGAGAGCTCTGAGTGTCAGCTGTCACAGTAGTTTCTGTGATAGTAACATCTAGGCTTTTGAAAGGGAACAAATTCATTTAATGCAAGACACATTCATTACTTGAAAATGTCCTTGGCAAGATGCAACATTCTTCCCATATCTATTTATATGATCTGAACTCCTGTGCTGTATTTTCAGCGTATTTAATGCTTTTCACATGGTTGATTCATACACAAGATTTCCACAGCAGACCAGCACTATAAATCCATTAAAAGCAATACTACGGAACTGACAACTTCAGTTTGCTTCATTTCTTACTCATTGTGATATTACAAGTTTGACATTATTTGGCTCACATTTCCTTTCTGTGGACAACAAACAATATCAGAGAGGAAGAGGAGAAGAGGAGGAAAAGCAACAGCTGAAGATGTACAAATAGAGAATGCTGCTATTCAATGTCAGGCCATCACTGGAGAGGCACCGTTACACCATACCATTTAAATAGTGTCTGGTACTCTGCAGCAGAGGTGGGAAAAGGATAACAACTTCCTTGGTGATACTGAGAACAAGGGAAGAAACTCTTTCTAAAGAAGAATTCTTTAAAAATTGCACTGAGCTAATTCCATGTGATTAACATGCCAACAGTAAAAGCTGAGATGAGGCTGAGACTCAAGCCTTTTTCCTCGCAAAAATGAAGCATTTCAGTGCATGGAAAGTAATGGATAGGTAGTCAGACATACTACAGTGGCACTGGTTGCTCTGACTTATTTCAGGAGACATCTCCAGCTGCTGCCTAAATTCCTTCCCCAGCAAGGAGAGAGGGATAGCTGCATGCTACAGGCTGCCAGATTCTGGTGTGAGGTTGGGGCATTCTCGTTGATGGGGAAATATGAACCCAGGTATCATAAAGTACACTTTAAGACTGTCACTGACCTTGTTTTAGAAACTGGTAAGGTTACGTGGTCACTGAAAATTGTATTTGTTGGGAACTAGAAGGGAGAAAACTCATTTGACCTTCTGGTATGACCAGTTTTGCTTCTAAAACACAGCTGCAGAGCCTGAAAAATAATAACCTCACCCTACCACCATGATAATCTAAATCACTAGTGAAGAGGTACCTGCAACATGCAGAAGGCAAGCACTGGAGCTTAGGTGGAGAACCAAGCCCCCTGTTAACCTTCTCTGATAGCTTTTACAAATGAGGATACAATTTAGAAAGGTAGGCCCCATCCAGGGGGATCTAGACCCTCACAGCAAGTAAACACACAGTAGGGAGAGGCAAACAAACTGCACAACATTTTTCCCAAGGTTCTACTTGAAGCTATCTGCATCATCTAATTCTTAGCTGAGAAGCAGCGTGATATTTAGTCACAGCATCTGGTCAATGTACAGTGGGATAAACACTGTGGGGGAGGAAGAAGAGGTTGGGAACAAGTCTGGCATAGTTTTGGGAGCCAAAATACAAGGCAAGCCCCTGGAGCCACCTATGGACAAACAGAAATTGCAAAAATCTCCCCAGGAAGCTAAGGGAGTGCCTGTATTTTTCAGAGCCTTGAAGCTGTATGCAAAGACCAGGATGACAGAAGAGAATAAAAACATCCTGTGGCTTGTTTTTATGACATTTATGAACAGAGTCATTGGCCTCTCTCCCTTTTGGAAATGTGCTACCTATCATTTGAAGACTAGCATGTTTCTGACAGCCACAGGGAAGTTCTGTATTGTGAAGGACAACATTCTGCCATTGCTGAGATAGAGGAACAAAACCTGGGCTTTTGCATGCAAGATTCACCTCATCTGCACCTTGGCCTGCCTTTGTTTCCTGAAAGCCCAAAACCAGAGAGACAGAAATAAAGAAAATAGCAGAGCATTTTATGACCAACAGCAGAAAGACAACAGCCAGGAACACAAGCTTCTCTCTACCTGCTTTAAGAGACACTTAGGACTTAAAAGTGCCTCTTTTTCAAAGGCACACCAAGGAGGTGCTCTTATGAATTACCAGGAGAGGCAATAGAGCTCTCTTCAGCATTTCCATGAAGAAAAACAGGGAAATCCACTGGCTAATACAAATACCTTGACTCATGAGGCCATGATACATCAATCTTTGCCATTACAAACATGCTGAGAGCCCATGCTGAAAACTGCAGCATGCTAATGGAACTAAAGGGAATTAGTTTAACTACTGTGATTGCAGAAGGAAGGAGGATACAGCCATTTCTGAGTTTTTACCACTTCCTGTTGGCTGGCTTAGCAGGACTGCAGTTCCTGAGTTAGTTGCCTGCCCTTTCTGATGATCATCTAGAATCCCAGCTCAGGAAGGATCCACATCATCTCAGTGCAGTCCAATTTCCCTGGCTCATGAAATTAAATGATACACTAAAGACGGCTGAGGTTACAACACTGTATCTAACTATCTTGACTTTCATAGCTGCCCATGCAAGACACAATGCACCATCCATGAAACATGAATTGCTGCAGCTTGACAGCACTGCTAAGCCACCTAGCTTTGATGATGTGCCATAACAACAAACATACCTGCTGGGTCAGCTGGAATAAATCTGGGGGCTCTAATTGTCCTGCAAGCACAGACTTTGCAGGAGCATTCCAAGGGAATTTCCCTCTGATACCCCTTTGCTGTTGCAAAAGAAAGAAATCAGCCCTCAGATGCAAACTTCATTTGTTGTGCTGTCTCTCTACCCATTCAGACCATAAAGGAATCAGAAAACACAAGATAGACCAAAGCTGCCCTGTAGTCTTTCCCTCCAGTCCTGTAACAGCTTTGTAAGACCTAGTAAAGAAAGACATTATCAAAATGCAGGCAGCCTTTTCAGTCTTTTCATGTTGACATTACAGCTGTACTTAGTTTTCTTCCTAATTGTTCCTCTCTAGCACTCTCTGGGAAAATTATCAGTCCTAAAGAATGAGTGCTGGGGAAGCAGAGAGCTCTGTGCAAGCCGATTTTCCAAATCTAAACTGCTGTTGCTGGATCACTTTTGTATATAAGCCAGCAAGTTTAACTCCATTATGCAGCATAAGCCCACCCACAGTCCAACAATGAAGAGAAGCATGGTCTGTCATTTAACAGCCTAGGACAGCGAACCTGCTCTCTCAGCATTCTTACTCATTTGTTGGCATCAAGTATATAGTCTTCTCTAAGTTGGCTTTTACTCCTCCTCCTGTATAATGTGCTATCAATTCCCTCATAGAAGGAGAATACTTATTTCTTAGGTGTCTTATGCTTGGAGATACATGGTTTGCATTCTGTTACTTTTAACAATACTACTTTCCAGTCAAGACACTTCCACAGAACATCTTCGCATCACCTGCTGTAACTGGGGTATAGGCAGAAAGCAGAGACCATGTAAAAACATGGATGTGTACCTTTGCAACTGCACTGAATTCTGGAGCAGAGAGAGAAGAATATGCCAAATACACGGCTTGAATTTGCACTTTGCATGCAGCCTGTAAGGCCCCTTGCAGGAAAGGAGTTAACTCAGTGTGATTAAGCAGGGAAGAAGAGGAGGCATATAGGGTAAAGCATACAAGAGCAGCAAATGTCAGATATTACTCACACAGGGCTGTGTACAGTGTACAATCACATTTTCCTTCATAGAACTGTTGTCAAAGCGTAATATGTCCCACTAAATTTTACTGAGTAAACCAAAGTTCACTGCTACCAAAGCTGATCCTTTGCTCTCTGCACACTTGCAGCTCCACAGCACCCCACTCACAGGCTGCACAGACCTATGGTACTGTTGCAGTAACAGAAAATCCTAACACAAAATACTGCTTTGAGAGAAAGCAAGGCTGCAATCTCTGAAATACTCAGCAGATGATCACCTGTTTGAGGATCTTTAGGAAACATTATTTTGTAACACAAACTTTAAGTAGTAACAATAGTAGTTAAGGCAGGAGGCAAGTAAAAACAGCTTATCACCACCTAGCTGGACTGCAGACTATAAACCAGATGGACACATTCCAGCATGAAAGAACAGTGATTGACAAGAAGCTGCTAGCAGAAGCAACAGAGTAGGCAAAAAGTTAGTCCAGCTTCCACTCCTTACATACAAGGTATGTTTGCAGTCGGGATGTCTACAGGAGTTAAAGTTCTAAGTGTCTATGACTTGAAAATATTTTGTGAGGATGTATACCTTGCTCGGTGCTGTCACTGAACAAAGGATGGATGAGAGCAAAGCTAAAGAAATTATGGGACTGACCCTGCCAGTCAATGCCCACAACAGCATTCACGATGTCCACCAAGATGCCTGGGAGAGAGATGGAAAGTGATAATTCTGAATTTTACCTCAGCTTGTTAAACTGTTGCTCTTGCTCTGCTTCCACTTCTTACTCTGCAGTTGCCTATTCTAAAGTTAAAAGCTGCAACAGGAGAACATGACTTGAATCAAAAGGGATTACTCTAATGGAATTGCAAAAGGATCATGTATTTGTTTTATTATTTTCCCTTTCCTGTAGCCAAAGAATCAAGAAGCCAACAAAAAACTAAGCTGCGTTCAGACTAAACAAAAGAGTACCACGCAGTTCAGATTCATTATGAGGAAAGCATAATTCCTCTAGTTAGAACTTATCTTCCTACTACAGGCCCAGTTTCTTCCTCTTCTCTGGCTAAGTTGTGTACAAAGCACTATTCTGAACATAAGTTTTCTGAAGATTGTGAGATAAATTTAGAAGGTTTAAAAATCACCTCCCTTCACTCATGGACTGTCCAAAGATCCTCCTCTTACATGAACCCTGCCATATCATTAATTAGGCTAGAGTTTCCATAGAAGCACAAAGAGAAGCTGGTATCCAACTTCAATTGAAATGCAACAGGAATTGGGCATTAACTTCCCTGCACTGTTTGAAAGTGTCAATCTTTATTAAAACATGGCTTGGCTTCAGAACACCCTGGAGATGTGCTGAGCTGTGTTTCCCTGCTTCAAGCTGCTCAACTAGAGCATGAAAGGGAACCTTGGGGGCAATTTTCTGAAGTACTTTTTAGGGCTACTACATGGGGAATAATTGGCAACTTAATATTAAGGGACACAGCTGCTGTGTTACATGATAAGGGTGGTTGTTGTAAGCTGCCCTTTTAACCCAAAATTCCACAGGGCATTAATATTTTTGCTGATAATGTAGCAAGCCATAGTGCACGTATTTTAGCAACTAAAATTCATTTCTGAATTGGCAGGGACCAAAAAGAGTTTCTCAGATCAGGGAAACCCAGGCCAGGATGTCCTTTGGTCTATTTTACTTTAGGCCCTGTGAAATTTAAGTATCTCCAAATTAGAAAATAGACTAAAATGTACTGAAGTGAAGTCTAAATTTTAAACAGTGCTGCTCCTATTATATAGAATTTATATGTGAAGAATTTAAACTATTCATCTTTTCAAAAAGGATACCAAACACTGGTTAATAAACCAATTCCCTACGAATGCTCCCTAATTACCTTGAAAACATACAGTAACAAGATATGCCTTGGAGTTATTACATAAACTTCAAATTACGAATGAATTTTACCAGATATTTGCTGTTTCAAAAGTCTAAATGAAGTCTTCTTGGCTATTTTGCTGTAATGTAAACCAGGGCCACAAGGAAGGGAAGTTTTCATCTCATTTACATTACTGTAGAGCAAAAGTAACTCAATTAAAGTCAATAGCTTTGAACTTGCTTAAACGAGACAAGACCTATAAGGGATTACAAGGTTGTTTTAAGCATGCCCAATAAAAAAAAGTCTTATCAGGTTTTACTTACACGGCCTGCAGCAATCCACATTGTTCAGCCTCACTTTGCTGCTACTAGATTGTTTTTGTGTGTGCCAAGTATAAGGCATGCAGTTTAACACAGCTCAATGTTGCATTTTAGAAACAGATCTCTATTCCTCGTGCTCCTCCCTCTTTCCCCAAAAAAGCTAATATGGACATTAATTGCAAAGCCACAAACCACTTTGCAGCATAAACAGGTTTAAGATGAAGACAGCAAATGCAAAAAGTACTCACTCCACATACCCAGACTGAGACTAAAGGTCATCTAATCTGATTTCCTGTATATCATACTCACTGAATGTGAATCAAATTACTCTTAGGACTGTAACTCGGCTTTGACTAAAGCAAGTCTTTTTGAAAGGCATCAGGCTTAAGATGAAAGCCTTAGAGAAAGAGAATCTGTCACCTCCTTCATGACTTCATTCTGCCTTTAGAATTACCCTTGCTTTAAAGGAAGTTTGATCACAAGTTTGTTTATATTCAGCTAATCATGTTCTTCCCTGCTAAAGAGCCTGCAGAGCTTTTGTCCCCGTGGAGATAGTCAGATTTATAAAAAAATAATCTTTCCACCTTCTTTTCTTTTAATGGCCTACGGAAGGCTGAGCACCATAGGACTCTCACTGTTGAGCTTTTGTAGCCCTTGACATTTTGAAAAGGTTCTTCTGTGTTTGGTCCCATATTTTAATGTTGATACTTAAGATATGTATTGTATGCCAGTATCATCTCTCTGCTGCCATGGAGAAACAAGAACACTCCATCCCTTCCCCAGAACTCATACTTGCCAACTACCTGATTAAAATACTTAGGACAATATATAAGGCCAATTGACATGGGGTATGGCTTGCTCAGAAGTTTACCTTAGATCATTGGATGCATTTGTTCAACCTAAAAAAGGCCCAGGAGGATGAAATGCTTAACAGTCTAAAGGAACAGAAAGAGGGAGGCTACAGAGGGAACCCATGTGTGTTTAAATACGGAATCTGTTCTGCCATCATTAATGGCAGAGATGGACAGGAGCTTACAGTAAGCGAAGCTTGCCTCACTGAAAAGAAAATTGACATTAAGACATTAAACCTGACCCGACTGACATTAAGAAAAATCAGATAGCCAGATCTCTAGCTTTTCTTTTCAACACAACCTTCTCAGCAAACCTGAGCCAGGGAGATACCGGTTAAGCACCATCATAAATCCAGTATTTTGTTAGTTGTTAGGGCTAGAAATTAATTAGCCCTATCATTAACCCTGTAGGTAAAATCTCCCTTCATCTTGGAAATGAGCTTTCATTTCCAGTGCCAAAGTCAAGTTCGGTCACCCAATTTCCGATATTCCTGAAGAAAGGACTCTGGACATTCCTCCCCTTGGGAAACTTGGAAAGCACGTCTCATTGCACAGAGACAGCTTGCCAGCTCTGCAGACTTCTATGAAATGAAAGCTGTACTTATTAATTTTTTATGTAAGTAACAAGAATTCCTTGAAATGCCTTTTTTCTGCAAAATAAATGGAGCCATCACGGCATGGAGGGTTGGAAAAGCTTGATGCATGTTCTTTAGGGTATGCGCTTAGCCTAGCTGATGCACATGGAAGTTCATGCCAGAGCAGTTTCCTGAATTTAATTGTGGCAGAGTATTTGGGTGGTAGCAGTCTTTTGCCTCACAACAGACAGCCTGCTAAAAGATTTCTTTTTCCCCTTGCAACTGGGCTGCCAACACTGGAGCTGAATATAAATCAACATGACAACTGTGTGAAGAGCTGGGCAGTGAAAAATTCTACCAAAAAGATCTCTATTGAAAGCTGAGAAATACACAAAGCTTAGGGAACATTGGGAAGCAAACCTGCTGGTTAATAGCAGTGCAGTGGGGACATACATCTCTGGTCTCTACAATATTGGTTTATATTAAGCTTTATTTTAAAAATGATTATTACATTGGCTGGGTTTCAGTCCCGGTGCCAAATAAATAGCAAATATTCTCCAGGGCTTTCTGCCACCCCTACCCACTGCATTTGAACCACGCAAATCAGACAGAATTGACATTGGAATGTTTATGGCTGGGAGAGAACGACGTGTTTCCCATCCTTAGGGCATTTTTCATCCTGTTTATATGAATACAGACATGCTAGGCATATACTGCTAATTCAATGGGTTACAGAATATTCAGTATGCAGGCACCCAGCCCCTGGCCTGATTTGTAAGGTCCAAATGCAAAGTTAAAACCATATGGGTTCACAAGCAATCCATACTGAAACCAAGAGGCACAGAGGTGTCACTCAAGAAGTTTTTGTCTTGCGTAAAGATGGCACTGCTTCTTTCTACATTTTGCAAGAGGAAAGTGGACGACCAAGGTTACTCTCAATATACTGGAGCAATATCCTCAGAAGGAACACACACACAGAGGCACCTCCTTCATCTCTACACCCCTATGAACATGAGCACAGCAGACGTTGTGACATCCCTGCATGGTAAACTAGCACTGGTTCCTTTTATAGTTGGAGGAATCCAGAACTGTGGCCGCCTTGCCTAGCCGAGGCAATACACCACCTCTTTTAAATCCATCACAGTCTGTTCTCAATGGCCTGTCCTGCCACAGCATTGCAGCTGCTGTGCTAAGGGGATTTGCTATCACCAAGCAGAAGGGGGAGACAAGACCTCAGCTTTTCTCCAGTTCCCCCCAAATGCAGACTTCTGCCCACCTCTCGCAACAGGCCTGACCTGCTGCTCCCTCCAAGAGGGATGAATATGCAGCTGGTCAGAGGGGAGGGCCATGAAAAACAGCTCCTCTCCTCCTCAGCAGGCTGGCTCTGGCCCCACAGCAAAACCACAGCACTGGTACTGCCAAGAATTCAGTTTGCATTCTTCACTCCCTGTGGTAGCCACTAGGCCACACGGTCTCCTTCAATCCATTTGCATTTTATTAGGTCTTTTCATGCATCAAGGGACAAAAGAACAAGCCACTTCCTCCCACTGAGGTCTCATTTCACACTTCAAATGGGCTATACTAACCTTTATGGTGGAGCAGCTGCCAGGGAGGAGGGGCAGGAGGCAGCAGGAAGGGCTAGGATGACAGGACAGAGCAGAGTCTGAAGATGCAGCCTCCACTCCTCTCCCAGCAACCCAGAAGAACCCAAATCAGTGTAGAGCAACACCTTTCCCTCCTGTCCCCATCTCAGGTGCACCCAGAGCTCTACAGCCACCTTGGTGGCATTCAGCCTGAGTGCTTTCTGGACTCACCTCCCACCCCCAGTAGGTGCTGCTGAGTTAATAGCCTGTACCATGTCCGTAGTCAGAGCATCAAGTAAGCTGGTAATAAATTCAACTTTCTTCCCTTCTGGGCAGCCTGCAGAAAGAAAAGAGGAGGTTTAATGTGAGAACACAGAGGATTGGTCTCCTATCTCAGTTCAGTAAGGATCAGCCAGAACCTCCTTTGTTTGTAACATGGCAGCCATCATCACAGTCCCCAAGGAAAGGCAGAAGAATCCCTCAGTGGGTTTCTCTGTGTGGCAATTGGCCCTGCAGCTTTTGTCCAGGCACACACAAGGTCACCAACAATATCTGGCAGGAAGGCTGTGTGGTTAGCTTTATGGCCTCTCCCACTTCTCCACCAGAATAACTACAGGGATGTGCTGGAAGTGCCTGGCAGACAGGAGTTCCCATGGTGACACTTGCAGAGAAGTTTACAAAACAACTCATTACCTCCTGGGTCATCTTCCTCTGCAAACATGGCTGTTCTGAGGCAATAACTGACAGCTTAAAGCTCCCCAAAGCATGGGCCAAAGTGAGTACTGCTGCTTGCACTCTCCTCTCTTCAGGCATAGAGAGCATTGCCTGCCAGCAGCTACCACAATAATTCAGTCCTTTGCATGATCACACTGCTTGGGAAATACGTCAGTCTAAGTCAACACATGGTAATCGCCCCAAGTCACTGTTGGCTCAAGCAGGACAAAACAGGCTGAAGACAAGCTTGGTAACCATTTCCATTACTTAGTGCTGAGGCTGTCTAGTTCCCCACCATCACAACCACAGTCTGACAGAGCCTCCTATCCTTAACAGTGCCAGCCTGTTACGACATGGTTGGGATGAATTTCTCCATCTCCTCACCCTTATGAGGCAATCTATGCCATTTCCTTGCTTCTTAAAGGAGCACAAGTGTAGCATGCTCCGTTTACCATCACATTAGTACTATAACAATTGCTCTAGCCTACTAGGGAACAAGCACACTTAACTTCAACCCACCACCTCCAAAACTATTGTCCAAAACCCATCACCTCCCATTTCTCCAAACCATCATGCACTACCAATTAGTTAGCTGATTAAGGCAACAGACGTCAGAATACAGACTCCCCCAGTAACATAGAACAGTGTCAACACTTTCTGCTTTTCTCAGACAAGCAGAGAAGCACGTGTACCCCAAACAGAGCACTAGAAAGTTACTGTAATCCCTTGACAGCTGAAAGCAGCTCGCAAATTGATCTGACAAAACTCCCTCCTTTGCAGTATTACAGGCTCTGTTCTCTGCAACAGCTAACCAACAGTCCCTAGCCTGTCTCCATATTATGTGCATTACACACACGCACACCCCTCAGCACTCGTTTGGCACATGATCCAGAAAATGTCAGCATTGTAATGGGTAAGCTGCCAGAGTAGACCGCTCACTTAAAGGAGCTTTTTGTTACAGTAATGAGAAGGTTGAAAAACCATTTGCTAGAAGTCATCTCCCTGGGGCCTCAGCATCTCACCGTCTGCAGGAATTAGCAGCTTGCCATTTGCTATGTGCAAGCAACACTTTCCTGCCTTCTTTCTTCTGGCCACAGTCATAACACAACTTGTGAAGAGGGTACGTATAGGGATGCAAGGATCTGGACTTATGCATATCCCTCACCCTGGCCTCCGTAGGGTCTCTTCACACAGGCCACGGAGCACACTGCCTGCAGCACTAGCAGTCTGAAGAATGGGCAAACCTCTAGAAGAATAAGGTATGGGGTTGCCCTTAAAGAATTGAGTGCAAATGGAATGATCAGGCTCAAATTAAAGTACGGGTTTCTCTCAAAATTCAGTTCTGCTAAGAAATAAGAGCACAAAAAAAGTTAAAAGAAACATCCTCTTTCACCACCTGCAGTTCTGGCTCACCAGCGAATTTTTAAATACAAGAGCAACTAATTAAACAAACCTCAAGTCTGCATCAAAAGATTGTGCAGCACAGCATCTCTCAAGCAGACAAACCAGGATCCGATCCTCCATCTCCTAGTTTCCCCATACACAAGGGGCTTTTTCAGTGACAGGAACCATCATACCAGCCAATGCAGCCAAACAGAGCTAAAGGCACAGAAAAGTGGCTTGAGCTGAGGGGGGAACTCTCCTGAGTCAGATGCTGGGTCTAGACCCCTAAGGTACAGAGCATCATGTGTCCTCTTCTGCATCAAGCAATTCCTGTCCCAGTGTTCAGCTGCAGTGCAGAAGGGGAGGGAGCAGGGAAATGAAACCATTCTGTCTTCCTGAGAGATCAGAAAGAGGGTCTCAAAGAAAAAGCCCAAGAGGGAAGGATTTTCACAGACAAGTTCTCTAGACGTGGGGAAAGTGCAAGGAAAGGCAGTAAAGCAAGGGGAGAAGAGGATAGGGAAGAAAGGAAGTCAGGTTATTCTATTTTAGCATTATTTCCTAAGGAGATGAGCCTTAATGCAATCATTTAGCTGGTTTCCTTTCCCCCAAAGTTATACTTGAACCAACTGGCCAATTCCATTTGAACATGAAAGGGAGGCAGATAGGAAATTTCTACATGAATTGTGAAAATGGGGAGCTGCATAGGAGGGAGCCCTGCTGAGGTCAGAGTTTCAAAGCAGAAAGCTATGGGGCCTTAGGTCAGGAGCTGGGAGGAGCAGAATTAGAAGACACAGAAGGCAAATCTAGAAGAAATCTCATTTCCTTCACTAACCTGCTTAGGGACAACTCACTTTATGCTAGGCATACAAAGAGCCAGGAGAAAATGAAGTGGATCCAGAACAATCAGGTCTTTCTGCAGGGTTCTTGGTCTCTACGACTCCTTCATGGTGGAGAGGAACCCACTGTAGCTTCTGTTTTTCAGCAGCCAGCCTCCACCCTGGAGAGCAATGGCTGACCTGTCAGTGAGGGCCCCTCATCTGCTCCTTAGAAGGGTGGCAGAAAGGAAAAACCAGAGCACAGGCAGGTAGGATGGCATTTTTAAGAGGTACACCTACGGCCAGTACATCTTCCCAGCAGAAACAAGGTAGGCAAACAGTACAATATGGCTTGTCTCTGTTAAAACAAGCAGCAATGGGAGATAAAGCAGGTCTCAAGCAGAAAAAAGAAAAAAAAAAGAGATTAAGTCCAGCTAAGTGAGAAGCCAGCATTAGTTAAGGGACCTTAGGGCATCAGGAATGATGTCCTGCCTGACAACTGGTCCACTGACAACTGCCAGCTGTGTCCTCTTTTGTTGCTCAGGGGGCACCAAGCTGCTGAAAAGCCTTGTTAAATGGAAAGGATCCTGTCCTGACCAGGCTTTGAAGAACTTTCAATGCTGAGCTTGTTCTTCCCCCAGGGGACTTCCAGGCATCCAGGTTGCTTTTCTGAAAATTCTGATCCCAGACATGTTTTCAAAGGGCAGACAGGTAGAAAAACTGGCCCCCAAGGCACTCCCAGCCTTTTCCAGTTCACTGCTGAAACTGGAGGTGATCCAAAGTAGCACAGAATAAAACCCATGGTAAAACATGCACAGTGAGGGGAAATCCCCCATCTCCTCAACAGTATTCTTGGCCTTTTAAGAGTCCTAGGGTGACACAAGGGAAGAAGGCAGAGACAGGATCTTGTTCCTCTCTGACCTGGAAGTTCTCTGTCCTTGAATGGATCATCAATCTCAGTGCTCTTCGATCTGGCATCACTTTCACACACTGGGGTCTCATAGCTGAAAAAGGAGAACAGCAGATGCTAAACTATGTGACATAGCTTCAGTGTCATCAGAAGGTTGTAAGGGGTTGTGTCATATCTGCTCACTGAAAGGGAAACCAATAAACATGCAGAAGTATTGTTAACCATCTGTCTGCTTATGGGCAGTCTGCAACAGCAGAAGAAGGGGAGAGGGAAGGCAGACCATAATCTGAGGCCCAGAACTAGCTACCAACCCAAACCCAGCACAAGGTCCCTTTCCAGCTCTTGTGGGCACAGGCTGAGCTTTTTTCTGAAGATGTCCATGCTCTGCAGAATCACTGCATCTATCAAGAGTTTAGGTCCCAACTCCCACTGGCCTGTTTTTATAACTTGCCCAACCCACAATTTTGTTTCCAAACCCCAAGTGAGAAAAGATTCCTCAGGTCACTTTAAGAAACAGAGTAACTTAAAGAAAAATCAAGCACTGGCTTAAAATCTAGTAATGCACAACCAAGTAGTCTCTAAATCTCTACTGGTCAGGATCCAAGAGGCTGCTGCAGCATGGAAGTATAAAGCAGAGGGTAACGCAACAAAGCTACGTGTCTTTCTGCTGCTCATGCCCCTGATCTGTATCCTTGAGCAAAGCCCTGGTTCTTGTTACCACCCAAAAGATGCAAGTCAGGGAAAAAAAGCCTGCGTTGCATGAATACTTAACACAACGGAAAGTAAGGGCAATAGTCATTATGCACTAACTCCTACAGAGAGGGAGCTGCATGGTAGCATTCAACAGGGGACAGACACCACATGCAGCAGTGCTAGCTTTAAGGAAAATAGTACAGAGCTGATTGCTCTAGAAGTAGGAACTTATCTGATACAGCAACAGTATTTCGTAACTGATCTTCTCCAGGCAGGCCTATAGCTCTTACCGAGTGGAAGTACCAGGCAGGGGGCGTCCTGTGTCCACGAGGACACACCAGCAGTACCCAGTCGACTGGTGGCATTGCACTGGCTTGTAGAGCCCTCCAGGAGCACACTCAGGGATGACGATACCCTCGCGGGGGTTCTGCTTGGCCTCCTCCAGGGCACTCTGCCTTTCCTGGTCGCAGGAGTGAACTTTCTCTGGAAGACGGGAGGGAGGTTGGAGGGGGTGGAGAAGAGAGTCAAATCATGATCACCTTCCTCAGCTCAGCAGTATATGGGTATCCTCATCAGGAAGACCTTTGTGACTGTTTTGTTCTCAGCAAACACCAGTATATCTACAGCCCTAGGGACTCGAGGACTTCTGGATCAAGAGCTTCCTCCTATGTTTAGCTGTGACACAACAAGATTATGGATTATAAACATTGCCAAGTGCCCAGCAAGCCAGGAAGAGCAAGAAAAACCATTCCTGTTCACCTGGGTTTTGGAACAGAGCTGTCAGACAATTCACCATTACTGCAGCCATAGGGTAAGCATTTCCCAGATGATGTTTTTGCATACAGAGAGATCCTAAATTATAACTTGTATTTTCCAGTTAATGAAGGAGGCAAACACCCTGCCCTGCCCCACCATCTCTTTCTCCAGACTGCAATGCATTCTCTCCTCTCAATCCCAAGAGGAGCAGAAGTTTGTTTAAACTCCATCTTATCCAGTACAGAGAGCACCTGCACACACCTCAGCAGGGAACAGAATAGGATATCCCATTCTACCCACACTGCCCATCGATCTCCAGCACACTCCACCATTATCCTCACCTGCAGAACAGAGGGCACCCAACCCTGTCCCTTAATAGCTTATTACATAGAAAAGGTTCTTTCCAAAAGCATCATCAGCCAAATAACAGAGTACACAGATGGCACACACCAAAGAACAGAAAGAAGTCCAGAAGTGGCTTCTGCAGCGACCTGGCACCTTTGACCCTAATGCTGCCTCTTCAACCACTGCCTGCAGAGGACTGACAGATGCATGGAGAGGTGCCAGGCTGCTGCCTTTTATATGGACCAGCCATTAAAGGGGAAGGAACGCATATAGTACCCATGGGACATTAAGACCTATTTGGCTTAACAGCCAGAAGTTTTCTTACAAGTCTTCAAACATTCTGGCATTTAAGAAGCAGGAAAATTATTTCAACCTTGGAAGCCACTGAAGGTAACAGAAAAAAGCTCACACTTAGGACAGAAAGCAATCAAGGCAGCTGATCACAGGATTTAAATTATGTCTAAGTCTAGGGAAAAAAAAGACAATATAACTCCTAACCTTTATCCCGTGGAGAGTGACAAAAGCCAGAAGCAGGAACGGTTGTTCTCTCCTCCCCTAGCTTTCCTCTCCCTTGCAGCTTACTGTGTTCTTTTTCATAAATAAACCACATCTAAAATTCCTTGCCACAGCCAAGAATCCCCTCAAGCTTTCAATACATAAAATGCTTCAACACTGACAGGCAATGACACCACAGGTTCATCCCAAACCTGCAGATGTTCGCAGTGTCAGCCAGGAGGCATGGCATGACCTCAGCATCCTACCCCTGAGACAGGCTCAGTACACAACTAACACTCATTGTTTCTGTGTATATTGCCTGCACCCCATCAGTTACATCTTGTATTTTGGTGATGAATTCTGGTGCAGAGAGTAATTTTTGTTTTGCATTTGGGGAACAGAAGGGGTGCTGGTTCACAACTAGAATTCATCTAGCTTGGTAGCAGCAGGTACAACACAAAAAACTCCAGCAGGTCTTCGCACCATCACCTGAGTACAGCATGCTTTGGGTACCAGAAGGACTTTTACTGGTTTCTAATTTAACTGTAGCAGCTAAAGAGTCCCAGAGACCCAGAAAGGTCTCCGTCTCCTCAGCATTTCAGGTCACTGTCAAGGCTGGAAATGAGAAGGGCATACACAAATCCACACAACTGAAACACAGAATAAAAACTTCTAAGTGTCAGCAAGTATGACTCAAGCAAAGAGAAACTTGATCAGGAAGGAGCAGGAGGGGATAAAGTCAACAAAAACCAAAAGGGAGCTCAAGCCTCAGCTGATATTTAAGCTGACTTCACTTTGCTGACAGATTTCACATCTGAAAAAAGGCCACGTGACTGCTCCTAAGCTGCAAGTGGACAGAGAAGTCATTGAGTGAGAGGCCTGCAGACTCCTTAACAAACCACTTACATCACAAGGGGCCCCCTGCTTACCCCTGTCTTCTGACAGCAATTCACACCTTGGCCCTCAGGTGAGGAGGATCATTCATGCAGTTTGGGGAAGCAAGAACAGGGGTAGAATTCCCTATCATTGTTTTATACAATAAGCAAAAGAAAAAAAATTCTGCTGAAGAGACTACCTTTCAGGAATTTCTCTAAATTCCTAGAGCTTCCTGAGCACACAAAGTGAAACCAAGATCTCTCACATCCTTTGAGTCTAAAATGACTTTGAAAAAAATAAACTGGGTTTTTTCTGTGTCAGAACAAAGAAAAAATGCTACTTTTATTGAAATCAAGGAAAAAAATGAATAAATGTCTTTTAATGAGTTAGTATATTATTTTAAATATATTTGCAGTTAGGTATGCAAATTAGACAGAATAAATGTACATACACACATTTGGACTATGCTGTAAAAAATAGCAAAAATGTCTCTGCACACACTAACAGAAAATGTTGAGAATTGAATAGTTACAGCATTTACTACCAGAATACAGTACTAATTGGTTGTCACTTCTGTTTGAAGAGTGTTTAAAGGCTGAGTGACAAATCTTACAGGGTTTGTTCAGTTGACATCAAATAGATGCAAAATCTGCCATCGTCACCAGTATTCAGTGGCCTGTCATTAACACTGGTAGCAGTACAACTGAAAAAGCAGGGAGATCAGATTTCTCATATCTGGCATACATCTAGAAGTAGCCACTGTGAAAGTCTCATCTATTCCATTACATCCTGAAGAACACAAAACAGGAATACTGGGGCAAACCAAAGGCCCAACTTGCCCACACCTCCAGCTGTGGCCAAAAGCAGAAGCTTAGAGGAGAACAGAGGAACAGGACAAGCATATACTTCTTTCCCCTAGGTATTTCATGTCTCAACCAGCAGCGGGTCAGAAACTTGCAGAGATAGACCTGGAGTTTGTATTTAGTGAGTAGCAATGGTTTTTCCCTTCCACTGGTTTGTCATGTGTCCCCTCAAACTTTTATTGACCAAGACATCCTGCAGCTAGTTCTGTGGCTTGGCTACATGTTGTGTGTGGAACACAGCACATCCAAACATCAAACATAGGTTTGATCTAAACCTGGCTCCAACTAGTTTTGTTTGCTGACCTTAGTTCTTACAGAGGATGAAACCGTGAACAGTTTGCAGTATCCTTCCCTGCCTCTCACTGCTTTACAGATTCCTTCTTCATCTCTTTTACATGCTGAAGAGTCCCAGCAGTCCCACTTCCTTCTCTGATCCCTTTCGAGGTCCACCATACCTTCCCTGAGCTAGAGGGGATCAGAACAGCAAACACATTCACACTAAATGGAGACTCTGACAACAGCCTTGTGGAAAGTTCTTTCAGTGACATGTCTACTACAGAGAAGAAAGTATTAACTAGCACTAGCCCCTGGAGAGGCTCTTTCCTCCAAGCTACCACTCTAATAGCACTTAATTCCCTTAAAAAATAAACACGAGTACTAACAATTGGGGTGTATTTCAACTGCCAGCAAAATCAGCTGGGAAATCCATACCTTCAGCTTCCTTAGTATGGGACTTGGCCAGAACTGCATACACTGTCACCCTGAAAGATGGTCTCATGGGTAATGAAGGGACCATCGAATGCTGTCCCAGCTCCAGAACATTGAAGTCAGCCTGTTCCAGTCAGACTGCTTACTGGAAACTTTGCTGTTGTTGCCAAGGCCAGGTTTATGGAGGATAGTGAAAGCCTATGGTGAAGCTAGAAGGTTTAATGCCAGCTATGAAATTAAGCTGTCATCTTAGAGAGAAGCATGTATTTATTATATGTGTAGGGTACTTAAAAGCCTATTCCCTGTTTCAGCTAATGGGGGTTGCAGGCACAGAAAGAAAAAAGGGTTTCCTTCTTTCCTTATATTAAATATTTAGAGAGAGAACACTTCAGACAGCAAGTCAGTGGGGCACAGCCAGTCTTTTCAGGACCAACAACAATATTATATGCCCCTTTAAGGCACTGTCACATTCCCCTGTTTTCTGCTATCTCTGCTTTGCCTTAGACAACCATCAAAGAAGCCGAGTAACACTTGCCAACTTGCTGTTGCTGGGGAGCGAAACCTTCAGAAGACAGCAAATCTGGATTCCAACAAATCCACTTACAGCAAAAAAAAATATAGGGAATGCATGCACACACAAAGGAGAGAATCACTGGCAAAAATATCAGTTTTTCTTTAACCGCTCAGCTCTAAAATGCTGCTTGTTCCTTCTTACTCTTGACTGCTTTTAACACTTCTTAACATTTTTAAAAGTAGTGTCTCTGAAGCCATGAGCTATTGCAGGAAAACAGGGCTTGAACATCTGCAGTTGTACATTATTTATGCAACAATTTTCCCCTAGTAATGGCCTTCTGAGAAATACATGGTGAGATTCATAAAAAGGTCTCTCATTCCTGGTCCCTTAAGTATACACGTTGAAACATACATCTAGTACCTGCACAATAAAAATAAAAGTGATGGATGAGGTAAGGGACTCATCTGACTGTCTAATAAACCTGATGGTTATTGAAGAGATGGGGTGTTTGTTTACCTTACAAAGCTGAGAAGAGAGGGTGTCTAGCAGATCTAACCAAAGATGTGTCTGTCAGTTCTCAGGCTCAGCTTGCAGGGCTCAGTGCAGCCAACACGCTGCTCTGGGAATGAGGCAGCCTCCCCCAGCTGCTGTCTGGACACGTTATGAGCCTCATTGCTATCAGAGCCAAAGGACCAAGCATCAACCACCAGGGCTGCAAGGATGATGTGGATGATCGGGGTGGGACATAAGGAAGATCTGCCATCCAACCACAGCAGATTATTTTATGAATATTGCCATTTCATACCCAATTTTCTTCTTATTAAAATAAGAGGGAGACTGTGACACCAGAACCAACCACCTTAGAGAGATCCCTGCATCCTTGAGAGATAGGAGGCCTTCTACCAAACTAGGCAAAAGAGAGGGTCTAGCCTCTCTCTGGGCTTCTGCCCAGCCCCAGTGAACCTATGTGAATAGTATAACCCCAGAGCTACAGATTACACCAGGCAGGGCAGATTTTATTCTCTTTTCCTCTCGTCTTTCTTTTGACCAGAAATTGTCTGAACTGGCAAAACTTTTCCCATGATGTTACCACAAAAAGCTTCAGTTTTAATGAACAAGCATTAATCAGAAGGGGAGAAAAAGGTCTTTTACTGAATGATTCTTGACCAGTCCCCATTGTTAGTGCTGCAACAGGGACCTGACTTCAAAATACGACTTAAAAAAAAAAAAAAATAAAAATCAAACACATGCCTCTTCCAATTTTTTTTTCAACTCCCAGCTTTTACTCCATGAGGAAATAGTGCAGCACAGAATGAATAGCAGTAGTATGAATATTAGCGCCAAGTTCCTATTGACATCCTATGCCAACCTAAAAGCGAGGACTAAGCATCTTTGTGCCTCAGTTTTCCTCTCAGGGAAAGTGTTTACCTGTCTCCCAGGGAAGCTGAATTCAAACAGGGTTGATTTCTCATTTAGCCTGGTTTTACACTGCTCCGGCAGAGAAGAGGAGCCTTGAACCGGTTCTTTTGTCACAGCATGTACACCAGCTTAGAGGTTCTTTTACCTTGCATAGGAGAGCTCTAATGTGAACAGGAACCAGGTCTGCTCCAGGAGAACATGACCCTCATCCCACTACAGAGCTTAACAAAAGCTGTGGGCAGAAAGCACAGCCTCATTCCACAGAGTAAGTTTGGTACAGGTTACATCAGCAGCTCAAATCTGCGTCCCTTCTACCTCAGAGGGGAAAGAGAATTTGAAAAGCTGTGGACATGCACAGGCACAAGAGCAGGCAGAACTAGCAAAGCAATGCTGTGAATATGCACCAGCTGCCTGTCCCCCAAGCAGGGCTGTGAGTGAAGGGAGAGAAACAACCCCTTCTGCGTTGACTAGGGGCACAGTAACAGCTGAGCAAATATGGTTCACGGTGACAGCATAAATCTCTCTGTATCTCTGTTAGTCATCGGTGCTGCCACCCACTCCACCCTGTTCTGTCTGGGACCATGGTCCTTCCAGGGTATTCTGGCTAATGTAAAGGTAAGGAGAAAAAGAAACCTTGCAGGTGTTCCCATACTGTACCAGTTGAGCAGTCCTTGCTTTACCTTGGTACTTATCAATTTCTCAAGGCAGAGGCTACAGAGGAAGCAGAGGTTACTAGACGTTCCAGTGCTGAACAAGTACAATGCAAAGGTTTAACAGGTAGCTTATAATTTTAAAAAAATGCATTGTTTCAAGTGTTTCATTAAATTTCAGCTATCCAGGAACACATCCTCCCCCTGCCATTTTCCTTCTGCTCAATGTGATAGAGCTGCACTGCATTTCTGCCAGTGTTGTGTGATGAGAAGCCTATTCCATATCTAGCTTGAAATAAGGAAGAATGGCTGAAGGAATCACTGTCCCAGAGATGAGGGGGAACTCGATGAGAGACTTTTTGATGCATACCTTTTTGCGCTTACTTTGCAGAACCTGGGCATTGGGCACTGCCCAGCTAGGAAAGGAGTCTGCTCCACACAGTTTCCAAAACACACATGAATAAAGATCCACATCTGTGCATCCTGAAACGTGCCAGTTGAAAGCTACCTGTCCCTGCAATTCTAACTCAACTGTCTTTCAGACAGGGCTTGGACTCTTTCTACCACCCCATTTCTCAAGCAGTCACACAGGCACAGGCCTCCTAGAGCTGTGGCCAGACTACTTGAAGGATGGCAAAAAAAGAACAACACTTCTTTTATGGCTACAGTACATCATCCTGGCAAAAAAATGCCATTATTTGCATGTTCATACACAATGCATTAGACAGAGCTCTGATTAAATTCTGGTTCATTGTAGTATAAGTTGTGTCATTCTTATAAGCAAACGAGGAAAATGTAAACTACATACAATTACTATGAGACAGTCCTAAGATCGCAGGCTAGAAACATACTCCAAGAGGAGAGGTCTCAAAAGTTCTCTGTGAAACTTCTTCAGTATTGAAAGCCATCATGAGACTTGTCTTGTATCAAATAGACTGTCCAGTTTGGCTAGCGGAAAGTACCATCAAATTTACAGACTGAAATTCAAGAAAGAATTTGGTCATCTTGATAAATGTTTTTAAAACAGTGTGATCACAACTTGCAAGTACAAAGCATAACAACCAGCAAGAAGAAATCCAGTGCATGGAGAGGGAATTACTGGCCAGACAGCAAGACTTTGAAAAAAAGAAATGGTCGGAGGCTTAGGCAGACAAAAAAAGCCTGCAACTTCATGACATTACAAACAACAACAGAAAAGCAAAACAGTGAAATCTAGCTGTGGGATGTAGTGACAGGGGCTTCACATAAGAAACAGGCACTAAGGACTGGTGAGCATTTAAATCAGCCCTGTGTCCAGCTCTGGGCACTGCACTTCGAGGGAGAGGTGGACTGTTCGGCAAGAATGCAGGAGAGAGCAAAGGGAACAGGCAGAGGTCTAGGAAACTTAATCTATGAGAAAAGGCTAAAGGAATTCCATTTGTTTAGTCTACGGATGACATTCAGTCTTCTGAGACATGAAAGCTGTTATATAAAAAAAGATGGTCATAGATCATTTTTTTCTTCCCTATGGGTAGTTCAAGTAGCAGTCAGCTTACTTGGAAAAAAGAGATTCAGATTTAATACAAAAAAGCCCTGGTGATTAACTGTTCACTCATTGGAAGAGGCAGTGGGATCCCTGTCACTGCATTAGGAACAGGCAACACATCAGAGCTGCTGTTAACTGGATACGACCTCAAGTTAAAAAAGGGAGGAAAAAACCTATGCAACATCTTCAGGTCTTTTCCACTCTCCTCACACAGACTGAGAAGCTCCAGCAGGTCCTAGATGACTGAGGCAACATCTTTGCTAACACAGCCTAAAATCTTGAAGATATTTGATCTGGTTTAAGTTACCAGATTTTGGGATCTGATCTTCCTAACAGACCTGGCTTCCATATTCTGTAAGACAACTGTAGTTGTGCACTACCTCCACAATGACAACAGTTTCTGCAGTATGAGCAGAGAAAGCTTGACACCAAAATGCAGCCCTCTTCAGTTCTTTACATCAGAATGGTTCCTCAGCAGTAGAAATGCTTTCAACATCAGACACTGCCTTTGTGATTTGGGAGAGGAAGCTACCCATGGTCTGCTTTTTTTCTTCCCTAACCCCTCTTCTCCATGTCACATAGTTTCTCAGCGCTGTTAGCTTGTGGCATACCTAGCTTTGAGATGAGCCACCTGTCTTTGAACAGATTAATTTGTTTTCCCTATACTCCTTTCTCACTGCACTCTTTCCACACTGAGGAACGCTATGCCATGAAACAAGAAACCATAGGTGTTTCCACTGGAGCCTTAACATTATTGGGAAACTATTTTCACTTCCACACCTGTTTTTAATAGTGCTTGGAACAACCAGCAGAGCAATTGTTGGAGAACTTGCCTACCTCTGCTGGCTGGAGTATACGAGCACACTATTTTAACAATATTGTAAGTGTATAATTATTTGACACCAAATAGAAAGCTTCTGAGAACTGTCACAGGCAGGTAAAACATTTCAGACTGGTCTTCCTAACTACAGTAACATTCTTTTTTTATGCTACTGCTGGTGAGTAAAGGGGGGAAAGAGACAGGTTTATAGTGTGATGAGTGTTAAAGTAATGACAGATCAGCTTTTTCCTATAGTCCTTAGCACTTTAGGAGGAGGCAGAGGGAATTGCCTCTGACAGGAGCGCTAGCACTCACCCTTGGACATTTAGCTGGAGCCAGATGTCTCTGGGCAAAATGTCCAAGCTTTGGAAGTGCAATAATGTAACATACAGGATTCAAACATCAACCACAGGACAGAAAAGCTGCTCCCACTTCACCAGTGTCGTGAGATGGAGGTAGCCCTCTTCCATGTTCTGTGTTGAAAGGCAAGAGAAGGACTGCAGAGCGATACAATAGCTGAGGTTAGTGTTCTTCCCAGTAGGATTTCTGTGAATTGCAGCCTCAGTCAGTCAACAGTCCCTCCAGCTGTAGTACCTCATGCATTCTCTAGAGAGAAGCTGCAGCTTTCTGCTGCTTGAGCCTATTCAATGAGGCTAAGGATGAGGTAGGAGACTGATGACACCAGGAAGAACACAGACCAGTGAAACCAGAGAAATGTCATTCTACTCAGAGTGAGAGCAGGCAGTTTGACACATCTTCCTCCTTCATGTGTTCCAGGAGATTGAATACTGCCTTGTTTTTTTAAACATATTCCCACAGCTTTGCCTAGGTCTGAAGATGTGTTCTCTGCCCAGCTTTCTTTCCTGACTCTTCAGAAACAACTTTCAGGAACTTCTACCACGAGGTCTTTCCAGCTACTTACACACCAGTTCAACAGCCCGAGAAGCATGCAGTTGAGCCACCCCTGAACTGTACCACAAAATGTACTCACTGGTTCCCATTGACCACTTTCCTATTTTGGTGGTCTGGCAAAGTGCAAAAACGAGGTCACCCCAAAGAGAAAGGTAACATGAGGATGGCAGCTTTTACTCATGCTCCCTCCCCTCAGAAATATGCAGAGGACTCTTACAAGACAGCTCACAGGTCTGTCGACTTACAAGGAGGTTGTAACAAGGCAGGTGTTGGTCTTTCTTCCCAAGTAAAAAATTATAGGAGGAGAGGAAGCAGCCTCGATTTGGACCAGAGGAGGTTTATACTGGATATTAGGAAAAATTTCTTCATCAAAAGGCTTATCAAGTACTGGAACAGGCTGCCCAGGGAAGTAAGAGTTACTATCCCTGGAGGCATTTGAAAGATGCATAGATGTAGTGTTTAGGGACATAGTTTAGTGGTTGACTTGGTAGTGTTAAAGTCAGACTCAATGATCTTGAGGGTCTTTTCCAAGCTAAATGATTCTAATGATATTTTCCTCAAATGTCCCATGCTGCTGTTCTACAAGCCCTTGTGATATTCCTGCAGGGCCTCACACATTTCCCTTCTGATCATCTACTCAGTCCATCTCCAAGACCTACCAAAGTGGAGAATCTCTTCACCCTAAGCTTCACACCAGAAGATGGAAGTCTTCATGGGAGGGGTAGGGTTTTCAAGCAGTTTTGGAATGCAGCTCTGCTCCCTCACAGCCTTGTTCTCTACTAGGTGATATCCTCTTTGGACAGTATGGAGGGCAACATCCACTCTTAGGGATACACTGAGCCCTTTTTTCTTCAGTTGTCTCCTTGCAAATCACTTGCAAGCCCTCTTGGGCCTTTTGGTTTCAGGAGAAGCCTAGGTCTAAATCTGTTCCAGAGGGAATTTAGGAGGACAGGTCAAGCCATTACTCTGAAACAGCTCCTCCTTATTTGTGGCACCTTAGAAATGTTATAATCTTTCTTGTGAAGCTCACAGGAACATTTAAAGAGTGGCAGGAAGGCAAGTCAATAGGTGTAGTCTATCTGCAGGCACCAACGTATGTCCAAATCTGTCAGAAGTGCATAAAAGCCTGTGTGGAACATACAGGAAGGAGCATTTTGCCATTAAGGAATTACTTCAGCAAATCAATGCAACCCCTCCAATATGAACCAGCTTTGCTAAAAAAGCAAAAAAGACTCCATAAAGTTGACCTCTCCACTCTATTTGTCCCCATATGTCCCGGTCATGTCAGGTGATGAAGCTTATTTCCTTTCCCCTCCAAATCCTCAGTGGTTTAAAATGCAAGGTTTGGGGTATTTTTTCCCCTTTTGTCCCAGCTTCATATATCTCTGCCCTTCTCCTACTGTTCCCTGTCCACTCACCTTAACTGGCAGCTGTAGAGTAGCAGTTATGACTCCATGTATAGAGAAATTTGTTTTCTTTCATTGGGGCATAAGGAGGGGGGAGTGACTGAATTCTTCAGGAATGATTTATCACTCAGCACTCAGGGGGAGCTTCGTTTATTTGCCTAGCTGCATATGGTTTAACACCTATGGTTGCATGCCGATTATTATACAATGTTATTTTTCCCACTTGTATACTTTGCACCTTTTCATACAGCAGATTAACTGGTCCCCAATGGCATGTTATTTATGACTTTGTTTGCTGGCTGTCTGGAAAGGGTCCTGGTCCTAGATTCTCCCTCCTGCTCTCCCCTACAAGCTCCCCCTCCTCCACCACACCTGTCACACTGAGCCCATGGGAGAATCACGCTTTGGCATCACATATATTGTACCTTCTCAGAACTTCCAGGAAGGAGCAAGAGACAGAGGCCTCCCAAGCAGCAGTCAAGACAGGAAGGGGTGGGTGAACCACAGATGGAGCTGGAGAGAAAGGAGGGATAGAAGGTAAGGGAGAAACACCACATTTTGGCTTGCAAGGAAGCAGCAACTCTGCAGAAACTAGTACAGAGATTTGCTCTGAAAATGTAATGGAATTAGAAAATTTTAATATCACACTCAAAAGGAGATTCTCCTGTGATTGCTTCATTTGATATCAAGTCAGAACCTAAATTAAAATGAATTCAAAACCAAGCCCTTCCCAAAAGAAGGGGTGAAAGGACTAATACAAAGGTTTGAAGATAAATAGTTCTGGCAGGTGGGACAGTAAAGTGACAGATTTTAGCCCAATAGTTTTGACAGGTCAGATGAGCACTGTGTTGGCAGGCTCTGACTCAAGATGCAGGACAAGAGCCAAGGAGAACACATTAATAAAGGATAGTAAAAAAGGCAAAAGCTTTCTGACGCATTCTGATTCCCATGAGCTCTTGTTCTTGACATCATCACTGACACTTCTTTTTCCCCTCTTCAGCTATGGGGAAGTTCAAAAGCCATTACTCCCAGGTGTTACAGCCAGAGAAGATGGAAGCACCAAAATGTTTGCCAAGGGGGACCACAGTCAGCATTAGAATGTCACTCCCAGGCACCAAAATTCTCTAATTCCAATGCCACTTATTCAGATGTCAGTAATGCACAATTGTGCCTGGCTACCTCACCTTCTCAACCTGCTTTCCTTCTAAAGTGAGATCAACTTTTGCTTCCAGCCATCTTATCTACTTGGTGTGTCCTGACTAACACTAACCAGCCACACAGATTTTGGGAAGAGCCTACAATTCTGTAACAGACATTTATACAGTAATATCAACAACTGGCATGGAGACACAGTCAGTTTGGAGCCAACACAACTAGTTTAGCAGTAGCAGAAAACAGGAGAGAAGTAGAAGCAGCAGCAGAAGCCCATGGTCTCACATGTCTTTAAATAGCAAGGTGGGAAGTGCTGTGTGCCAAGAGTAGGGCAACACAACTAAGGAACAAGCCTGAGAAGACAGAATAAAGACAGGTGAGAAACTGCCCCCATTCAAAACAGTGCTTTGCTTTTCAAAAGCCTCACCTGAATCTACCTGTGGCTCCCTGGTCTCTGCAGCATTGCATGTTTCCCAGACATGAGGAAATTTGCTCCAGCTCCAAATAACTATACATTCAACACAAATGGGTTCACTGTCTCCCCACTCTGGAAAATGACATAGGTGCTCAAACTCCTCGGGATTAGCCTTCACTGCTAAAAGGAAAGTCCTAATAATAAATAAAACTTGTCTAACCTTGGATATTTTTGGTGTATCCCGACAAAACTGACATATTCCTTTTTTGAAGGGCAAATCAGCAGGCCCTGTTACACGTTCATTGTCTCACCTGACAATCTGACAATTCTCAATATAGGTGGCTTAAAAGCAAACTACTTGTTAAGGTATGGGATCCTAGAAAGGCTCCATATGGCTAAGGCAACACCCCTAGGAGCAATCACTATCCCTGATCCTTAAGAAGGGCATGCAGCAAAATGATATCACTTCCTAGGTGAATACTAGAAAGGAGGAGGTATTTTGGGGTGCTATGTGGGTTTTCTTGCTTTTTTTATACAAGTAGGGAAACACAGACAAACCAGTGAACCCAGGTCCTGGTAGCACACTTTGTATAATCACATTCCACCTCATTGTACGTATCTCTGGAAACAAACTGCATCCCAGAGTACACAGACTCCCTTTGGGGTGGGTGGTGGGGTGTGCTGCTTCTTGCTAAAGTACATACAGACATGCAGCTTCTTTTTCTCCCTTTGGGAAGCCCTGCAGTTTGAGCTCCAACTGAATTCAATTAACAAAGAAATGTGAATACCACCATTCTTGTTTTCAAAGCTCATTTACAGTTATACTCTGTCCACTACAAACTCCTGACAGCAGAAAGCTCTGTCACTGGAAAGCTGTCACACTAGATGCCTGCACAATGCTTGGGTGCCAGAGCTGAACAGAATAGGCCACATGGAGTTGGCCTCAATTCAACAAGCAAGATTCTGAAATAAACAGCTATGCGTTTTTTCTTTATTTTAACTCTGCATACACAAACCTGTCTTCAGCTGCTAACCTTAATATGTTACTCATTCTTCCTTTCAAATAACGTCATGTTCAAAACCCCAGTGAGTACAGAATATTTACTTGAGGCTGCTACTGCTGGTTTCTCTAGAGCTGTTTATTTTTCCATGCATGAGCTCATTATATCACTCTGTGGTTTTCTTAAAGGTTGTCAGGGTAAGCTGGGTACAGGCTGGAATCTCTTGCTAACTAAAACCAAATCACTAAGTAGCACGAATGGGTTTGGAGATAACCCAGCTCTGGAAATGAGGAACAACCATGGGCTCATTCCTCAGTAGAGATGGGGTGCTCCCAAACAAGCAGCCACTAGATTTTCTTGGAAGCAAGATACATAGTCAAGTGTTTCCCTAGATTAAGAGCTGTAAAAGAATAATAATTTGGACTGCTGCAGGCTGGAATAGTTTGCAGGGCAAAGGCAGGAAAGTATGAGGCTGGAACAGTAAAAGTAGAATGAAAAGACAGTTCCCACCCATACTGATTACAGAATGGCCATTGCAAAGGTCCCATCTTTATCATCACCTCCTATGGAGGTGTTAAAAATAAGCAACACATCAGAGGGCAGTGCTAAATAACCAGCTTAGTCTGAGGTATTCATGTGTGCACACACAGGAGTGCATGTTTGGGGAAGGTGAAAAATTCAAAACAAACATCAAAAAATGTTTGTCATCTTGCCACAACAATCAAAATATTGTGTTGATCTAGATCTTTCACTTGCCCCTAAAAGAAAAAAACAAAACAACAACTTACTTCAGGGCTTTTAGGATTCATAAAGACAGAAGGCTTAGTTTGTTAATTGTAGAACAACAGTAACTTTTCTGCTATTCAACAGTCGAGATGTCAGAGCATGTTCATATTCTGGTTCCTGCCTCTGGCCAAGAAGCTTTGCACCTGCATCTTACCCTACCAAGAAAGAGATCTAATTGTCATTTCATTCTTTAAGGGAGGCTGGGATAACAGCATTAACAATCCCTCCTAGCAATGCTGTTTGACTTAGCATGGAAAAATCCACTGGCAAAACACCTGGAGACATACAGATTCCCAGTCAAGTGCTCTAATCACCAGGCTAGAGTCATTCTGCTTTTCCTGATCCCTAGCTTAATTGGTACCTACACGTGCCAAGAAAAACGCAAATGCTCCAAAAGAGAGGACTGCTGCAGGAGAACCTCTTTTCTTTGTCAACACTAAAAGGAAGGTGGAACACAGATTTCAAATGCAGCTCTTATGAGATACAGGCTGTGTAAGCAACACAGGGTGTCACCAGCTCTGCAGCTACCTGGTGGTTTATTTACTTTGAAGTCTAACGTTGACCAGAGACAATGACAAATTACAGAGCCTGTTTGTCTCCATATAGCAGCTCTTAAATTTTCCTCATGGTTGATACATCGATGGTGCTAGGGTTCCAAGATGTCCTATGTCAGTGCTGATTAGAATGCAGCACAAGTCCCCTGGTAATAGTATCTGCTGGACTTCCCTGAAAAGGACAGGGCTATATAACTACTGGAGGGAGGAGAGAGATCAGGGTTAAGTGCTTCAGTATGAAAACTCCAAGGAATAGAGTGGGCTTTCAAGAACTCAACACTAATGAAAAAGACCAGAAATTAAAGCAAAGGTAGGCTGGATATTACAAAAAGAAAAATCCTGAGATTTTGTTCCAACAGCAAAACAGCTTCCTATGGGGAAAAAGTGAAGCCTTTATTGACTAAGGCATCTATGCTACACTGGAAAATGCTGCTCTTCATACAGCACAAGCTTTCACTAGCCCTAAGGTAGTAGATTAGATGACCTACTAGGTGTTTTCTCACCTCTAATTTCAGTGATCCCATCAAATTGCTGCAACAGGATACCAGGCTGCATTTGCTTTAAGACACTAAGTGCAAGTTCAGAGAGACAATACAGCTGAGTGAATACCAAAACCAAAAATCCAATCTTGCACTAGTAAGATTTACCTTTACCCTTTAAAAATAAATGAAAGATCAGAAACATGGTGAGCATTAATGGTTCAAGCTAGCGAGAGTCAAAAGCAAACTAAAACATCCCCTAATTTTGCATGGCCATCTCATGACAGCTGTTTCATCATCTTCAGCCAAGACAGACTTGAAGATATTTGAAGAATCAGATTCTAAATTATAATTATCCTCCTCAGCTTTTTGTTGTTCTATTCCACCTACCCTACATTGCTTAACATACACGACAAGGGATGAAAGAAAAGAAAGGTACCAAACAAGGGGACTAGGCTTCACTGCTTGAAAGAAACAAGCAAACTAAAGTAGCCCACACCTACTATCAGCTAAACCATAGCCCTATTTTGATGAGGCAGCATTTCTTGACAATCAGTAATTCAATGTAGGAAACAGAAATTGCTGTGTATTTATATGGCTTAATGTGGAAATTGTGGGCTAAAAATTGGCAAACCAGTCTCTTAATGAGATCCCACTGTATATGAGTGTCTGTCAAGGCAATCACTAACCCTGAGTCAGATGAACCACTCATGTCCTTTTAGCTTGCTGTAGAAACCACCTCTTATGGAACTCTTGAATTTTCCAGCATGCACCCATAATAATCTTGTTTGAATACCAGAAATGACATCAGAACAAATTGGAAAAAAATGGAAAAAAGTAAACTCACAAAAGGAACTATTCCACGAACAAAACTCCAATTTACGTCAGGCAGCTTCCTGAGCAAACCCTCGAACAAACTGACTGCCTTTACAATGTGAAAGCCTGACTTCCTGGGCTCTGTCAGGCCAAGAAAGAGTGGGAGACAGGCTCTCAAGTAAAAGACACTTGTGCTTCCAAGTCCCTTTGTAGCATCCCAGAACCCACATCTAGGAACTCTTATGTCCAGTGCAGTTATCAGGTTTCCTGCATTAGAAGTAAAATTGGTCTTCAAGATAGGTAGGACCCATTACATAGGATTTTAACATTAAACTGTCACCTTCAATCACACTGAACTGCTGGTTAGTTGACCCTAAAACCCAAGCTGTATTTGCTCTCCCATGAAAGGATCCTTAAAGAAGATTGCTGATACTCCTATATCATCTGAACCTTCTGGATGATTCCCACTGGCAGACCAACCCTGCTACAGAAACATTCAGGAGATGAGGCACAGGAGACTGCTGCTAAAATGAAGGTCTGGACAATAACCTCTTAGCTCCTGCTAAGAGCTCTTCTCCCTTCTGCAGCAAGAGAATCTCACCTAAGCACTGATTTCACCCCGCAGTTGAGAAGTGGAACAGGAACCCACATTAAGGGAACTGTTGAGTGCCGTTAACACTCTCTGGCTAATCCAGAAATACCAGGTGACAAAGGTACATCAAGTTATCACAATTTATCTGTTCTGGGGACTGGAATTCTTCCCAATAGCTGTTCTGGGAATACATTGTTCCATAAAATATATGCAATAGCAGCAGCTTCTATTTAAACCTTACAGTAAACCCTTCTTAAGGCAGTTTTCTTCTTTCGATATTCCCTTTACCTTCTTCCTTTCTCCCGTTTCAGTCAAAATATACCAGATAGAAACCATTCTTACCAAGCATCCCTAACTTTCCTCTTCAGATTCTTCCAGTTTCTTGTGATTTTGGTGACTCCACAGCTTCACCCTCATCTCCAATCTCAAGTTTGACATCCTAACTTCACATCTTCCTGCTCATGTTCATTATCCTTTCTTTGCTAGTTTTTATGCTACAGTCTTCCCTCATCCACTCTACTACCCACAAAAATAATCTCAACATTTACTGAGGCCCAGACATAAGCAACTTCCTTTCAGTTGTGAAATAATCCAATCATTTCTCTATCAAAAAATATCCCCTACAGAGAACAATCTTGAAGTTGCTAGAAAAGAAGCCCCTCTCTGTTTTCTCAACTGTTTAGACCAAAACCACAGCTCAGATCTCAAAGCCAAATGCATCAGTTTGTACGACTATGAAAGACTGCTGAACAGCAAACAGAATAAAGATGACAGCTGGCTGGGGTGAATTAACAGATGAAGAAATTAAAAGTTCGCCAGTTATGGTTTAGAGAAACAAACATCCCTCATCACACATCAGCTTGGCCTTCTGAACACAAAAAGGATGCTATCTGTATTTATTTTATAGCCTGCACTTCAAGTCCTGAAAAGCAACAGGGTAGCCACAATGAAGAATGAACAAAACAAGAACAGAGGATGAGGGACTGTAGCCTCGTTAAAATAAACATTTTTTGTTTGTCTGTTTTAGATGGAACATTACCTGAATTCCTTATACTGGAACTGTTCAGTTTGGAATCTTTGATGACCAAGTGCTTAATCCAAAGAGTGGGTGCTGTGATTTCTGAAAAAGAAAAAAAAACTACCTTAAAGAAACTACAGCAACTACTAAATACACGTGGTTGTTATGCATGAGTACAAGATGTTTGCTACAAGCAATCCTTAATTGATCCATCATCTTTGTAGAGATCAGCTTATCCCCTGGTGAGGTCTTCCACCTATCACGAACCACTATTAGTAAATCTTCTACAAGGTTCTCATTTTCTTCCTATTCCAGATAATCTCTCTACTGGCAAAACATCTTTTCCTCCAACCCCCACTTCCTAAATCCTCAAATCTAGAGCCTTTCTCCTTCCCAAGGGAAGTGGTAGATTCCCCCGTGCTGGACAGTTTTAAGTCTCAGCTTGACAGGGTGCTGAGCCATCTCATATAAACTATAGCAGCACCTAGAAAGGTTGGACCAGATGATCCTTGTCTCTTCCAACCTGGCATTCTATGATTCAAGACTTAGAGACCTCAAAGGTTGTGTGCTATAGTACATCCTGGTCTCCAGTAAGGTACATATGAATACCAGATTTAAAAAAGTGAATCCAGACCTTAAATATTGCTTTAACAGCCCAAGAAGAGCTGACCACAGTCAGTTCCCTGAAACAAACAACAACAAAATCTGAAATAAATAGGAAAAGAAATGAAAATATTTCTGGAAAGACATGAAAGGAAGTCTGTTAAAGAAACAAATTCTGGTTAGAGAAGTATGACTGATGCATTACAACCAAGACATCCAAACATAAATTTGTGGAAAAAAGTGCTTAAAGCATGTCCTGTGAGGTGTTGCAATCAGCTTCAAAACACAGCAGAACCTGCCTTAAGCCACAGAAATTACTCATCAGCATTTGATTAGAACTGAGCAAAGCAGCACTTGGTACCATGGGCTAGAGCTCCTCAAGTGACATTTTCAGAAATTATATTTTCTGAAAAATTAAGTTTCTACAACAGCACACCTTAAATACTAGATCCTGGAGTTTGTCTCAAGCTCCCGTGAAAAGTTTTTACAAGAGTTTCCCTGCTCCCCTGTTGACATTTACATGGATCTGCACAGCAATGAAGAAGCTGGCTGACTACAGAAGAAATTGATTATACATTATAAAGCATGAAAGAAAAATGAAATTCTTCCATTCTAAATGTTTCCAGCTACATTGATGGCATGCATTATTGTAATCATGTTCAAGGTATTTTCACATATGGAAATATAGGTTGAACATTGATGTTCTAGCAGTAGTAAAAGTTTGTGTTACAAAGATTGCCTTATCTGCAGATTTCTCTACACTGTTTTATCATCACTCAGTCATTATATGCTCTGATAAACATATAAACACACTTTGGGCTGTTTTTGGGGAAGACTACATAAAATTAAACACTGGGTGAGAGAGAGGTAGGAAGAGGAGAAACACAAAAGGAAAAAGTCCATAAACCCAAATGCTAGATCCAAACTCCTAAATCTGGAATGGAATTTAGATCTGACTCTGCACTATATGGACTGGGTATGCCTACAGCTGAAAAAGGAGGGACAACCAAAGTCAGTAGGTATCAAATCATGGGTCAAGGCCTTTAGAGACACAATGGTACACATCTTTAAGTGAGGTTGAAAGGTGCAGAATAAGGAATTGTGGGAAAGAGAGAAAGGAAAAAAGGAAATTGAAGACGAGCTGAGGGAGTTTGTGTTGTTCAGCCTGAGGAAGAGAAGGCTCCGGGGGAACCTTACAGTGATGTTCCAATACCTGAAAGGGGCCTATTAAAAGCCTGTGGAAGACCTGTTCACAAGGGCATGTCATGACAGGACAAGAGGTAATGGTTTTAAGCTAGAAAAGGGTAGATTTAGGTTGGACATTAGGAAAAAGTTATTTAATATGAGGGTGGTAGATCACTGGAACAGGTTGCCTGGAGAGGTGATGGAGGCCCCATCCCTGGAGATATTCAAGGTCAGGCATGATGGGGCCCTGAGCAATCTGTTCTAGTTGGAGATGTCCCTGCTTATTGTAGGGGGGTTGGACTAGATGACCTTTAGAGGTTCCTTCCAACCCAAGACATTCTATGATTCTATGAAATTAATCCTTTGGGATCTACCATAAAAATGTATTTTCCATGCAGTTAACCTGGACATTTTTTTGAATACAGGTAGGCCACATACTTCTCTGAACAACAGATCTATGGGAAGAACAGATTCCCACTGAGTTAAGAGGTGAAGTTAACCAAAAAGAGATGATCTTCAAATAAGTTATTCTTTAGGAAATGAACACAACCTGCACCTAAAAACTAAACAGAAGGTAGATGCAAATAAAATAGCCTAGAAGTGCAGGAGTGAATAAAACTTTATTTTAAAACTATAGCAAGGACCATTAATAAAATATGCTTCTGCATTGGACAATCTTGTCCTAAGAGATGCACTATAAACATTGCTGAGATCTCCATTGTAATGCAGTTAAATGCTTTTTTTAGGAGAGGTGGCTGCTTTATGATTCAAACCTTGGATAGGAAAGCTTAAGTTATCATCTCTGACACTGCTTTGTTTGCCCTTAGGGAGGATGGTAGTGAGAGGGAGGGGAACTTATGCCTGAAATGTGAATTTTCATTATCTAGTATCGGTGATAATATGAGAAGGATGAACCTTCATCTTGGAGACATGGAGGTCCAAGAGGTCTCACACATTTCAGGGACAGCTGAATGTATTTAATGCTGTTTGAAAAAAGTCAACCCCTTGTGGATTGAAAGTAGACACCCAAAAACAAGGCAAGAAAAGAAATCCCACATTTTTATTGTTCATTCATACTATCAGTTCCACCCTGGTTGCCTAACTTAGAATACACAGGTTTTCAGGAGCCCAGCATATCTCAAACCCACTGAAATTGAATAGGATTTGGACTTTAAGTCCTTTGAACATCTATGAAGCATCCAGACCTGACAGGTGAATGGATAACTGTTTTGCCTTTTTCTGTCATCTCACATCTGTGTCAGGCACCAATTACAAGCCATTCCTCAGTAAGACCTACCCAAGACACTGGGAGAAAATTCTAGTGAAGAATGATGACATTTTTCTCAGGCAGAATCAAGGGACTGTTCAAGATGACATCCTGAGGTGTCAGTCCAACCTTCTGCTCCAGGCAGGGTCAGCTACAAGAACAGACCAGACTGCTCACAGCTTTATCCAAGTGGCTCAGAAAGAAGGGACAGAATATCGCCTCTCTGGGCTACCTGTTCCACTGCCTCTTTGTCCTCATGGTTTTCTCTTATATCTAGTCCAAATATTTTGTTTTAATTTATGACTGTTGTCTCTCATCACTGAGACACATTGCTGTGAAAAGTCTGTATCCATCTTCTTGATAAACCTCCCTGTAGTTGTTGGAAGGCTGCTATTAAGTGATCTTTTAAGTTTCTCTTCTCTAGGCTAAACTCTTCTTACGCTCTTCCTGATGTACTCACTTTAATCCGTTGTTGGAGACATTATGCTAAAAGGTAGTAGATTACACAAACTATTGGTCAGGCCCAGAACGGATTTCATTGTGCTCATTGCTACAACCACCACTGAAATCTAGTTAGTCTTATTTTACTAACAGAGATGACAAAAATACAGAGTGACAAACTTTGCAGAGGGTATTCATCCATGCATAGCTTGATTAACCTGCCTGTCATATGTTCTTCTCCCAAGTCATAAGAGACACTGCTAATACAACAGGAAGCCATTGCATTAGTCATTCTCTCAAGCACTCTAGGAGATAATGTCTTGCAATATATTATGCAAAGATTTGTGAGAGGCAATCTTTCATTATACAGTTCAAGCCCATTTATCAGATTTGATTTCACCTACAAATCAATGTGAAGGTTTTTCATTGAAAATGTTTTTCATAGAAGATAGGATAAGATTTTTTCAGACTCTGCCTGTCACTGGAAGGACCAGAAAATGTCTGTTCATTGCACCCTTCTCAAGAACTTTGCCCAGTTCTATCTGAATGACCAAAACATTGATTCTCTCCTAGAAGGAGTTTTTGAACAGGCTGTATTAACCAGATCAGCTCCCTCCTGCATTTTACTAGTGTCTTCCCTCCTTTGAATAGCTATGGGTACTTTCTCAGGGGAAAACGTAAAGGCCCAAAGTTTGTGATTACAAACAGCACTTTAATACAACATCAGCTTGCTCCCAGGAGGAACTTTCTTTTGATATAAACAAGAAATAGTCAGGATGGCTTCAGTCTCCATTGTTTATTTGAGAATACTTTTATTTGAGAATACTTTTTGTTCTGAGGGCTTTGCTTTGTTTCTTAAAGCTTACAAGAAGATTCTTGCAAACTTACGACCGCTAAATGGAAGTGACAGGACTACAGCACCTTTCCATTAAATAGGCTTATTTTAGCAACAAAAAAATCCCACTCCATCACCTGTTTCTTAAAGACCATAGCAGGCATCAACAGCACCACCTACGCTTGCTCAGTAGTCTCCATCTCTGCCTTCAATCCAGTTATTAAGAGTCAAGTTCAGTATGAAAATGCACAGGGTTTCCCTCACTGCCTTATGGTCCACAGTTTCAGGTGGGTCACAGAGTTGTTCAGACTTCAGTCCATAGCTTCACTATAATGGCTGTGGGTTTAAATCTGCAGAAAACATGCACTACTTCTAAGCAATATGTAAGATATAAGCAGCTGCTAATAGGCCCACAAATTAGCTGAGGACCACTATGCTCACTGGTATTTATGTTTTTATGTGTGAAAGGGCTTGAACCCTCTGTGATGACAACCATTTTATCCTTTTTTTAAGTCTTCCAATGGACTTAGGTCCGATATCCTCTTCAAAATAATACAATAGCAAGATTAGCCCATTTGAGAAGGAAACTGCCTTGGTGGGCCATGAATTAAGTGGGCCCAGGACACCACCTTCATTTGCTTAAATAGTATGTGCGTCAATGAAAGTAATTGCTAAATAAGGAAACCTCCCAGCAATTTTCTTCTAAGTCAACATTCACAAGCTGTGGTTTAGCACTACCCTCCCTTTTGTGAAGCTGTAACATGGTGCAGAGGTTATGAAACTCCCAGCAGCGACATTGTGAGGGTGGAGAGAGTGAGGGGGTAAGGACAGTCTAAAGGAAGTTGCCATTTCTCACTTGATGCACTTTTTTTTGCTGTGAAACCTTTTCCTCCAAGGTTACCCCAGGAATCTGGTCAACTGCTGTTATTGTTGGATTCCAGGGAAGAGGGGAGGATGTAAAAGCATTAAGGAAAATGCCTGAGGTCCCAAGGGCACTGTTAAATTTGGATAACTTATGAGATTCACTGGGTTTTCTGCTTTGCAGGATAAAGCAAGCATTTGAGCCATAAATCCCAGGGGAAAGGGAGAGGGAACTAGCTTTCTGTTGTTATTTTAAGGGATGCTCTTACCTTCTCCATCAAAAATAGGCTGGGTTTCCATGGTAGGCGTTGGCTTCGAACCATCATCTGAATTGAGGGTTAAAAAGAATCGAAAAGAAACTACCATTATTGAGGTAAATACTATCTACTCTCCAGCACTGTTGAATGATTGGGATGTGTACATGGCCCGGCCAAGTCCAGAAGAGAGAGAAGACAGACAGAACGAAAACAGCTTATGCTAACAGCAATAACATTTAACATAGTCAGCATGCATCAAGCACTATCCTTTGATTTAAAAGAAGCCTCCCCTCCTTCCTCCCCACTCCCTCCACAAACCATTGATGTGCATCACCTGGTAGTCTCCCCTTGCTGCACTTATCAGGCAATCACCTTTTTAGTTTCAGGTGGCTACATATCCCTCACAGGCCATTTCCTGAGACAGCAAAGGTCTGGAGATTGCTGTCCCACTGTCTCTCTCTCCTCATTCTTTTTATTCAAAGGAAAAACTCTTCTTCTGAAACTTACCTGTGCAGAACCTGGCACCAGCATTCACTGCAGAGCTGTTAGAAAGGGATGGTCAATAGCAAATACTTTTTCTTACAATGTCTGCATCAAAGTGTTCTCTAATTGCAACACCGTGGCAATGTCATCTAATTGCAAAATCATGGAAAAAGACCTTATCTTACATTAGGTTTTTCATTTGCAATAGGACTCCATCTCTTCTGACCACAAGTCTTCCATAATTAAAAGTTTCAACCAAAAAAGATTCCACAAGAAATATAAACCTCAATATTTAGAAATATACCACAGGGAAAAGTGTTCAGTTGACACTGTTATCCATCATATCTACAGGCCTAGTTTGGATTCAGACTGAGTCTAATTTCCTCAGCACTCAGAGGGTCTGGACTTCAAGCCCCAGCTTAGAGCATCTTTACAGAGCACTAGAGCAGTGGCACAGCATTAAGTGAGGCAAAACTTCTGACTGTGGGCAAGCTAAGCTGGAACAAACTGCAGAGGAAAGTCTTTTGTTACATTGCAAGATTATAAAATGGAATATTGTTGGGATATAAACTAAGATGAAATTAGCCTGGAATTGCTTCCCCCCCCCTTTTTTTAATACAGTGACTTAAAACTTGCAATTTTTAACAACTATTTTTTGCATATATTATGGAGAAAACTACATTAAGCATCAGCCAAGTGGGCAGTAACCTACAATGTAAAGTTACACAACAAAAATCAGTTGCACAGATGGGTTCATGCCAGAAGAGCCAGGCTTGCCACCATCTCTACAACTATCACACGCACAGGGCAAGACAACATTTGGAGGATGGGACAACCAATCCTAGGGGTAGCAATAACTGCCCTCAGCCTTTCACTAGTTCCAATTACAAAAGTAAGAGACCATTGGCATGGAAAGAAAGGGCAGAGATTGAAAACAGAGGCTTGTAGAATATTTTTCCACCCATACATGTATTTCCAGTTTTATAAAATGAACAAAAGCCTGAACACCTCTTGCACAGATCATTAATTTTATGCGTTTCCACAAAAAAAAAAGCAGCAAAAATATGGTGGTAATTCCATTTCAACCTCAAAGATCCACTGAAGTAAGGGAGGTTGACAGAAATGAGCAAGAGAGACCCTCTTCATCATTGTATTTGGTTTTATGCTTAACTGTAAGCATAGAAAAAAGACTTGGCTGAAAAAATACTTACCATTCCTCAGTCAACCCTTGTTCTGAGTTTTCCTGTTATTGGGTATTACCAATAACATGGATAAGCAGTATTTTTCTTTAAAAGCAACTGATTTGTAGGAAAAATTCCCCAAATTTCGCTTAATTTACAAGAAGGAAGATTTTGCCCTTTAAAAAGAAAAATCTTTGGATAAAAAGAAACAGTTGCTCTTCACTTTTTATGTCAGAATAGGCTGCTCTGCTTCTGCAAGTTCCCAGAAACCACAGCTATGCCTTGTTCTTTGTTTAGGATGACACTTCACACTGTAATGAAACAGTGAGCAGTACGTAGTCAGCATGATTTGCTTTACAGATCAAGAAACCAACCCAAAACTGCAAAAGATACTCAGAACAACTGGAAAGGTGAAAAATTCTTTGCTTATACATAATAGAAAGACCTGGCATGAAAAAAATTACTAGTATGATAATAAGTTTATTCCTATTGTTCCTATTAAATGCTTCAACACCGAGTAATTACAAAATTGCTTTTCAGACTTAAAGCAGCAATACAGAAGCCAACAACAGAGAAAAATTAGAAGTGGATCTGAGCCACAGCACTTTATCCAAATCGTTATATGAACTTTGGCAGAACTCTGGATGCTTCAGGTTCAGGGGGTTTCTTTCAGGCTCATGTGTGTGAATAACAGAGACAGTAGCAATTACAATTTGGGAAGTACATTCTTCTGTAAGAGAACTTTGTGGCAGTTTTTGTATAAAGTTAGCTATTAAGCTACTGGAGAGTATTAAACAGACAAAATAAATGCAGAAATAGAAAAAATACTAAGCCAACCTTTGAACTGAGGGATTTTTTTTAAGATAATCTCAGTAAAATAGCTCTGTGAACTACACAATTATTTCCTCACTAGGTTACTAAGGCCAGATTGTCACCAAGTCCACATTGTATCAGCACCTAGTACAGTATTAAGGGTTTTGCAAATAAAGGGAAGTCTAATTACTCCCCTGTTGTTCATGCAAGTACAGTTCTTTCATCACACATACAAGAAAAAAATGCAATAGACAAGAGCCCTATAATTACATTCACTATATTTCAAAATCAAAAGCCAAGGATATTTCTGATTACTTTTTAAAGGTCAGGAAATAGTCACATAAAAGACAAAAACTGCACTTTATTAAAAACACCATGCTCACTTCCCAGCTGCCAGCTTCTTACCCTGAAACTACCAAATCTATTTCTTAAACTGCAGAATTCTCAGTAGGTCTCAGTGTTTCAAATTAACTCATGGCAAAAGGTTTTACTACCATTCCTTTTGGGCAGAACAACCCTAATGCTTGTCTACTCTGATTTGATTTTTCCACTCGCTCAATACACTGTTCATCACACTGAACATTTGTTCTGCAGGTCTGTTTGATCCTGGTAAACAAGGAATAAGTTTTATTTTACCTATCTGAAGGCTTTGAAAAAACATTTTATATTTCTTAAAGAAGCATTTTAACATAGAACAGAAAAAAGGGATTTCAGACACTTGGGGTCTCCTGTCACATTGCACAAGATGTACAGGAATTTACCTTGGAGCCAAAGGTAATGAAGTATGTCCACCAGGTACAACCTATTTCTTTCCTCAAAAAGCTATTAAATTCCACACTTTCAAAAAAAAAAAGTGTGTAGCTGCAGTAGTTCCACATGCAGACCATGTCACAAACAAAGGGATCAAAGAGGTCAAATGCTTCCTAATCCCTCTAGGTGGCAACACTTCCAGATCAGGAATTCTTATACCCCAGAACAATCACAGATCATTTCTCTTGGCTGCAGAATGTTTTCAGAGCCTTAATGAAGAATGCATTGGCATGCTTCTCTTCCACGTTTTACAACCCACCATGAATATCCTACTTTATTTTCCCAAGACAACCACTGAATACAGACAGGATCACTCAACAGAATACATCCTGATGGGACAATTTTAAAGCCATATAACTCTTTTCCACTAAGCCTCCTTTTCTCAGTGTACACTTGCAAAAGTTGAACCGGTGTCAATCTAAACAGTATTTTTATCTTATAACTGGTAAGAGTGAAACAGTCAGGCCCAAACAACTCTGCATGCCATTTTCACATTAAGATACCATGGCTGTAAGCCAGGAGCCCACTTGCACTACCACTGTCAGAGGTTCATGAGTTTAAGGACAGTTTTTGTTGTGTTAGCCTGACAATAACTCAAAATAGGAACAATTACTTGTGCAACCAGATCTACTGCTAGCAAGAACTTCTTATGCTAACACTAGGACTCCCCTCCCATCTGTATCTGGAATGACTGCAGCATACGCTGGGGTTGAGGGACAAGATTTACTTCATGTGAAAGACAACTGTTAAAGTGATCTTTTCACTCTGAACAAACACTGAGGCCATGAGCAACTTGAGTTATGTCAGGAGAAAAGTAAACTCCCTGACACAGAAAAAACAAATTACTATGGAAAAATGTGAAGTAACTGTCTGCTGCTGTGAATCACTGTTCTTCCCTTAAGCCACCTAACAGCAGCTGGAGAAAGGGGAAAAGTTAGATGACAGAATTAACCTCCCATGTCATATCTCCTACCAAGGAAAATGCACCCAATACAAAAATAATCTGTATATTTGCATCTCCGTGTTAATAGACCAAGATCTATATTCCTCAGCCTTCAGTATATCATTTGTGTCCCCACTAGAATCCATGAGAAGCCCTGAAAATATTTCTACCATTTTAAAGAGCACGACTGTTTACAGGGTCAACCATCCAGGCCTTGTACAAAATCAAGACTAAGCCTACAGCTTGAACATTCACAGTTCCCAGACTTTGAGTCAGCCTGATAGAATAAGAGGTTCACAGTTATAAATGCATAGTTGTGCAATGCAATGCACTATCTCCTTGGAGGAGACAGTTTTTCCAGTATCAAGCAGTTCCTTCACGTACCATCACCTGGTTTTGGGTGAGCCATTGCAGAGCATAGATGAAACTAAATAGGCAACTTAAAGCACAGCCAGCCAGGACAGCAAGTAAATTCTTAGCACATCCTGTTTGATGCCACAAAGCCCACCTTTAAGGGAGAAGGAAAGGGAGAATAGCTTTCTTAGACTTCAGCACTCCTGAGGGACTTAAGTCATACTTACACCTTTCTGTGGCTTTAGTAACTCTGGTCAAATGCAACAAAGACCGGCCAGTTCAACTCAAGTTCCGAGTATCTTTTGCAGTTCCTGAACCCTGAAGATGAAGTTTTACAACTTCGACATTTCTATGTATTACCCCCAGGCTTGAGGGTGTTGTTTTAAGTATTAAACAAGACAACACAAAAACACATTTTCCTTCCGGTATCGTAGGGTGGATAAAATTGTTGTCTTAATCACAATCCTTCCCTACACCAAGTGAAACAGTTTCAGAGAGTCATAATTACTTTAATAGTCTATGCGTTCTTATGCAGACATATACATCGCCAAAGTAAATGCAAAAGTTAGCATTCATGCCAAAAAAAAAAAGTGGAACCCTTACAATCCAGCCAAATCAAGATAATTTCTTGCCAAGTAGCTGAAATGCAAATGCACCAGTGCAGATAGACTTCCCTACCAGGTTTTCACACCTCTTCCCATAGAATTGTTTAGGTTGAAAAAGACCTTTAAGATCATTCAAGTCCAACCACTTCAACACATGGAGATCCCATAGCTGTTAAGAAAAAAAACCAACACTTCTTAAACCAAATCAGCCAAAGTTCTCACTCTTTGTCTTTATTTTAAGAAACAGCAGCAATGTGCTCTCCTTGGATATAACAAACATTTGGACACAGACCAAAAAACAGAAAAGTTTTGCTTGAAAAGGTGCACATGTGCCTCAGTGCTGAACATGAAAGGGCTCTGTGTGGCTCAAGGAACTCTTAACTTCAATGGTTGAGTTGCACTGTCCCTGCAGTGATTTTTCCCTTCCTACCTCAACTATTCTGTATGCTGTGCAGACGCAGGCAGTGTTTACTTCAATACTGCATTCCAGGCATCATCCAGATCGGACGAGAAGCCTTCCCCTTTGCCTTCTGGAAAGCATTAGTTCCCCCCGCTTCCTCCTCACATCTCCCTCGCAGGTGCATCAACATGAAAAAAGCCACTCAAGCCCCGAGGACTTTGTGGTCCAATGTAGGTCGGTGCATTTGTATGGCAGCACAATTCTTCTCCGTACAGAAAGCCTATCCCACGCACAGACAGCTGGAAGTAACTCTGACCCCGGTGACACAATTCAAAGCCTCCTCTGTTTGGCTTTTTGATTCCTGATTGACACATTCACTGCCAGGCGGAGATAAATGCTGCTGGGAGGACAATGTTGATCCGCTCTGACTATTCTTGTGAAGGACTTTTTCAGCATAACAAACAAAAAACATTGGTGTGCTTAAGTGTCTGAATAGAACTAGAGATAGACAGAGAGGGGACCGGAGTGCTTTACAGAGGCCGCAAGTCGATTGAAGAGTTAATTGTCTGGGTGTACAATGAGTTTATTCTGACCGAAGACAAAGAGCTCCCTCTTCCTGGGCCTGGTTCTTCAAAAGCAAACGTGTCAAAAGGGGTCTGGAGCAACACTCTGTATTAACAGGGATGCTATGGTCTCTGGGATTCCGTGGCTTTCAAACTGTTGAATCCCGAGATTCAGATAAGATTTCTCTAAAATACAAAGTCCTCATCTACTGCTTAAGTTCTCATGGTACTTCCACAGTAATTAGCCAAAACAAACCTGCCCTCTAACTTTTCATTGTAGCTTTCAAACGGCTCCTTTTGAAAAATAAAGACACAGCAAGATATTACCATTCAGACACAATGCTGTAGACACTTTCCCCAAAATTAAATTCAGTGTTATATTATTTCAATTATTTGTCACTTAACAGGAGTCAGTTTAAGCAAACCATGTGGCCCTGAATGCCTCATACTTGGGAAGGCAGAACCCCAATCCACATCTGGGCTTGCATTTCAGATCTTGCACTATAACAGGTCAAACCAACACAATGTCCAAACACACCCCCTGCCTCTGGGAAAATTCAGATCCAGCTTCAGATTTGAACTTTGCAGATTGAACCAAGCCGAATGATGATTACCACTTAAATACCCGACTCATCCTTTAAGTTATGCAAACCTTTCTGGGGAGAAAAAAATTCTTCCTAGTCCTGCTAAATGGAGGACAATGCAGCTGAAAACTAAGCCATTATACTTCATCAGTGTGATGACTAAACTCTTATGGATTTGGGTGCCAATGCAGAGAGATATACATCCTATCCTAGGAACAAGCAGCAGCCTTGAAGGCTCAGAGAATTAAGCTGAGCTGGTTGTGAACTTTCTAGTGATGTACATTTGCTTCAGGAATTGTGAAAAGTTCTTGTTTTAACCTACTCGTAGAAAGGTAACATTTCAAATATTTTTCCTCAGGTATACAGGCATGCTTCCAAGCAGAAGACAAAGCAGGAACTTTAAAATACTTAAACCCAGCATTTAGACCACTCGAGTCCCACCCTTTGCTCTCTCCTTTCTCAAGCTCAGATCCCAGCTATAGTGTTATCAACTACTTGGGGAAGACAGCAGGGAGCCACAAGTTTGTGATCTCTCTTTTGTTCTAGCAAGTAATAAATGAGGAGTTCAAAACCTTGAAACCTGTGAAATAAGATTTCTTGGTTTTCAGCCAGTTTCTCTCCAAATTGTGAACAGAAAACCAGTCTTAACCAATTTTGTAGGCTTGGGGTTTTTTTTACAAGAAGCAACAGTATCTCTCAAGTAGCCTGAATACAGAAGTAATTCAGAACAAGGAACATGCACACAGTTCTGCTGTTTTGAAATTATCTAGAATTTTCAGTTCATTTTTTGGGCCAAAGTCACACACAAGATCTTTTCTGTCAAAGCTATTTGTCCATAAGAGATGGGCAGAGAAGTAGATTAATAGAGCATTTCTAAGGGTCAAATGTAAGGAAGCCTGGATGGAGAAGACCTGTATTGCACATATGTTTACCTTACGCAGTTTTACAATTTTCAGGCTCCACAATCAAATTCCTACCTGCAAGGTAAAACAGGTCTCTTCAAAGATTTGGAAGTAATGGAAGAGTAAATGCCCAGGGCCAGATTTGAACCTTATCTGCTAAAAAGCAGAAACAGGTAATAAAGGTCAGAGTAGTTTAAGACCATCTCCAACTTAGATTTGCACAAAAAGCTTTATTTTGATCAATGTGGAATCACTCTCAGGCTGTGAAGGCATTGTCCCTGTACCCATCCCCCTGCCATCTTCAGAGACTTGTTATTCCCACCCTCCCCCAAGCCCTTCTGTAGCAGTTTAATTTGTGAAGCTAGACAGAAATCAGGTGGCATTGTATGATTTGGAAATACACCCTGTTGTTGTCAGCCCTGACCTAAAGAGCCAAGCATTACCTACTTCAGTTATATCCCTACCCTAAAGAGAATGGTAAGTTGCTTAGAAATTGTTTTAATTGTCTTGATTTAGTCAAAACCTTCAATTCACTTCCAGAGTGGCTCAGGTTGCCAGGAGAGGGGAAAAAAAGCCAGGAAGAAGGCAGTATTTCCCTGGTATTCCTACATCTTTTCTACCCTGCTGCTGTTCTTGCCAGCCTTCTGAGATAAAAGGAAGTAATTTCTTAATGACTGCATAAACTATGCAATACTTTTAGCTTTAAAAAAATGAGCGTATTCCCAATCTCATGCTGTCAGAACTCATCCTTCTTTGTATTTTTCATATACTTCATAAAATCAGCTAGCAGTAGCCGGGACAACACTAAAATCCCTTTTTGTCCTAGAGTCCATTGACCCCACTGCACAGCTTGCCTAGAAATGCTACACGTAAATGCCAGACATTTATGCATAAAACTGTTTATTTCACAGCAGCAGTTTTCAGAATGTTGCATTTTGCAGCACACAAGCTGTGAGCCCATCCTCACCAGCACACAAGCATGGCTAAAACACACTAGTTCAACTACTTGTCGAAGAATGCGAAGTAGAGCAAACTTCAGAGCCCCAGCTCAGTGCTCAGGCTCTGCTTTGGTCACCTGCTAAGTTTTCAGACAGAATCACAGCCTGCATATCATAAGACCGATATTTCACAGTTTGTAGTCACATTCTGTACATCTACAGACTAGGACCTGCGACCACCACTACGCACGGCTACTTTACTTATGTATCAGCAGCAATTTCAGTGGCATAAAAAGCTCAGCTACAATCACACAAGGGAAATACCTTCAAACCTAAAGAACTCATAGGCTGCAGAAAGAGGCTCCCTCTGAAAGCAAAAAATATTTTTAATTTGGTTGCATACTTAGCTGTCCTTCAAAAGTTTTGTCATCTCCCTAGTGATACACATACAAAAGGAGAAATGGAGGGATAGCTAAAAGAACTAAGGGGACTGGATGGCTTTTGAGACTGGTCTTAACACAGCACCAATAACTACCTCTTACCAAAAATCATTAGTACCTGATGCTTGCTGAAGAATCACTACATATTTCCTAAAGGACAACAGCAGCTGGCTGCAGGGATGGTACTCAGTTTCAAAACTGCATCTCCAAGGCTCATTTTAACCAGCAGACAACTTCATGGGTCAACTGGCGTAGAAAAGCCTCGCTGTGGTAAATGCAACCCAGCAATTATGGCTGTAAATCCAGCACTTCCCTTTTCATCTAGAAAAAAGGATCAAGGTAATGAAGAGGAGAGGAAAAATAGGAACAACCTTATTCTTCAGGGAGATAAGCAACTGAAAGGAAATAAAACAGCTGTAATAAACAGTGAATGAAGAAGAATTAGGCCTTGTATCTGTGTAACAAAAGCTGTATCGAAGTGCCTATCAATATAGGCTACTACAAAATTATTTGGAAAAGGTCATGTCAATCCACAGAAGGGATGTTAGGCCATCTTCTCTCAAGAAGGAGCACTATCCATAGTAATAAAGGAAGAAAAGGGAGGCAAGTCAGCAGAGGCAGTTTACATGGCTATTTCAGACAGTCCTGGCACTAAGCTTCACAGGAAAGTGGAGAGGACAGGCAGAACAGAAAAACAGAACAGCAATATTGCAAAGGTTGAGTAAATCAGTCCCCCTTCAGCAAGACTTGGAGTACATGCTATTAGGAATATTTGTAGGGTTTTTTATCCAGAGTAGAAACACCTCCAAAGTGACAGCATTACACTGTAGAGTGAGTGATGAGACCTAGGAATCAGCAATAGACAGCTTTAAGAAAGTTTAAAAACAGATTGAAGGAGGGGAAGCAGAAAAAGAGAGGCTTACTTTTTTATAACTTCCTACTTTGTGGAAGCATATATTTTTTCTCACCCTGTAAGCACTAGAAGTATGATAGATACTGCAGGATTTTAAACCACAGTATCCTAATTTTGGACTATCTTCCATTTGGCTCACTGCCTTGAGTGACATTTGAAATGAAACAGGGAGCAAAAAAGTTTCCACACAAAGAAATATTTCACTTCAGACACCATATCTCATAGCAATATGTTAGCACTTGACATTGCCTCAAACTTAGAGGGAAGTCTGCAGAAAGCTCTACAGCACTGTCAACAGCTGCCTGATCAGAGTTGGCAAAAGTAACAGCCACTGTGTGACTGTCTAGTTTAGCCTCTCTGGTTTGGTTCTACCTACAATATACCACGTCTTCCTTCAGGAGCCTCTGCTTTGATGTGAAGTATTCTGTTTCCACCCCCAACACAACCCCCCCTCCTTGACTGCCTCTTCCAAAAGGCTGCCTAGAATCCACAGTCAACTCCACCTTGCCACTTCTAGGCTGTGTAAGAGGCCAGATACCTGCAGCTGTGGAAAAGTGCGCACATCAGAAAAGCCCGCAAGGACTTTGTGATTCTGATCTTAGATTGCTTTGCTGAACAGGGAAAAAAAAATTATGCAAGGTTTGTATGAGCAATGATCAGATCCCTAGCTTTGGGGACATTCTAGAAGTTAGTGGTGGTCTGGGGCAAGGGGCATGAGGGGTGTGATCGGAATCTCTATCTCCCTTCCCTCTCCCCAACATCACACATTCCCTTTCACTCCACTCCTTCCAGCTCTGGTTTCTTCAAGGTAAAGACTCTATAAATTCCCCAACATCTTCAAGGAATACAACCTAGAAGTGGGGGGTGGAGACAGCAGCAAATTTCCCAGATGAATGGCCATTTGAAATTCAGACATATGGCTGAAGCCCTACAGCTGCATGTGTTAATTACCACATGTGTCCCCTGTAAAGCAGTCTGTTAAACACAAAAAGAAAACAGAAGAGAAAAGCGCCCTTCCAAGGGATTAAGCAAATAGTCTAAATTTTTGACCCTGCTCCCCCAGACACATGCCTGTGCATAAGAACACAAGCTCCTTCCTTTCTCCTGACACCTGCATGCTGAGGAAGCACAAGACCCCTTCCATCTCTAGCCATGTGCATTGAACCTCTCAAAGTGTACTTTCCCCTTTCCAGCTCCCCCTTCCTCCTGCCCAGCCTCTTCTCTCACCAGCCCCTCTCCCTTTCTCCTTTAGAGGACTAATTCCTGGCTGACAACCAGACTAGTCTTGGGCTTACAATACGCCTTTTCATTTCCTTGCAAGCAAAGAGAATGGATACCTCGCTGCTACGTCTGTGTTGCAGACTAACTGTATTTCTTTCACTGCTTGTTTCTACAGGTTTTTTTTCCCCCCAGGATCATTAAGCACAGAGGTTCAGAGCTTTAGTGAGTGAACACAACTCTGCTCTCTATATTGTCCCAAATAGCTCACTCCAAGATCTGAATCTAGTTTAACGGAGTTCTTGTATTTGATTATGAAACTGAAGGAATAGTTTTCCTATATGAGGGAAGGCATAGAAAAATAATGGAAGAAGGCAGATAAGTACACTAACTGAGCAGTGCTGGCTCCAAAGGATCTAATGTGCTTCAGAAGAAAATCTGTACACACAGTACAAAACATCTCAAAAATGAACACAGCATACAAGTGACATCACATTCTCAAAATTAAAAAAAGTACTGAAAGAGGAGGTGAAAGGTCATTCCCCAAAGTTCAAGACTGACAGACATCTACAAATTGACTGCTCAAAACGAGCCCAAGACAACTGATCTTAAGAACCATCATCATTTAAAGGCATATTTGTGAGCAGCTGAACAGTCAAGATGAAACCCATGAAGTCCTTACACTTGAGAACAGCTTTTCTGCAGCACCTAAAGGTCCTGTCAGAATCTGAGCACCAAGCTGAGCACAGTGACATGTAACAAAAGACACTGACAGAGCCCAGAGAAATTCAGTCTGTCGGGAAGACTTCTCCCGTCCCTAGCCTTTATCAAAGCATTTTGCAATGTATCTCCCTTGCTGTCAACGTAAAACAAAAACCAAGATGAGTGCAGGGAGGGAAGCTGTTACCCCAGCTAGATCTGTTTCTAAAGCAGCTTTAATTCTCATAGGTACCATCTCAGGAATTTGAACAAACATTGTGATTACTTCTCCAGCTTCCCTCTACCTCATTTACAAGCACACATGGTCTGCGTGCATTGAAGATCTCCCATCACAAGTTCCTACTTTATCTCTCTTCTAGAGAAACGCTGCTAAAGCCCATGGGGCAAATGAGTTTAAAGGAAAGTACGTACAGTCCCTCAACCAAATCCCTACATACATGACAAAATACATTCATTGGTGCATTACATTGATTTAAAAGAAAAAAAAACACTGACGTTCAGATGTCTGCATTCTCCTGCAGGATATGAGTACTCAAAATACAGTCATGTTACGCTGGTACAAGAAAACAACTTCTAGCTTAACTTATCTGCAAAGCCAGCAACTTGTCCAATTTAATCTCAGGTTTATTTTTAACAAACAGAGAAGACGAGAAGTCTAGGACTATTAATTTCAAAGTTATAATGATGCTGTTTTAAAGGATCTAGAGAAATAAACAGCATACTAGTGTAACATCTTGGCATGCTGATCCAGACACTCAAAAAGCATGGGAAGAATTTTTTTAACAACTCTTTAAAAAAGAAAAGGTGTTGAGGCCACATAGCTACCAAGCATTTAAACAACAAAAAACAACCCATGGACCCCAGAACTATTCCATTTATCTGCAAGCTGTAATTGGTCAGACACCAGAAATCCATGTATAGCACATAAACAGTTAATACCTTAACAGATGTTGCTTAATCAATTGTTAGTCTGCTTATTAGATCTACTCACCAGGCTGCTCAATACTATGACTTAATAATTTAAAAACCTTTACAGCTGTCCTTAAGACATTACAGACATGAGTAGTCTGTAGGCTGCTATAATAACACTTGTAAACTACAATTTTATTAAGTCATATTATATAGACTAACCTGCCGATTAGAATTGTTGCTTTATAGATGAAAGCAGAATTCCTGCATTATATCAAACAAAATATACTTTAAAGCAGAATTTGCCTTCTGCTTCAACTTGCCAATGAAACTTTTTTGAGCCTCAAATTTGATACATATGTTCTGAGGCCCACAAAAAATGTCTTGATGAAAACTAAATGACCTCAGACAAGTCAGTGATGTGGGGACCCAAAAGGATTGTTTTTAATTCTACTGTTTATGTAGCAAATTTGAGGTTGAATTTTTCTTCTAGACCTTAGTATTTCCAAAATGTTTCATGTATGAGATACATTTAAGTGCTTCTTAGAACATTGCTTTACTCTGAAAAAGTGATCTAGTATACACAGTACTGTAAATTTACATTCCTCCCTTCTCACAAAAATTGATCACAATTCCCAGTTAAAAGCTGGGTACTCTTTACCTTAAAAAATCTGTAATATTGGCAAACTACAATCTGCCATACCTGTGAAATTCATTTGCTTTCTACAATCATATTTAACTGGAATTTAATAAAGAATTTTGTAGATTATGTACAGCATATAGAGAGGAACCAGACAGAAGTCTGAAGAATTTATGAACTTACAAACCTCCTGATTAAAGTAATGGCTTTTTTTTTTTCACAGAACTATTTTTATGATAGAGAAGCCAACTTCAATTCCACTGCTAAGTTTGTTCTGAAATGTAAATATGAGCAAACCAAAAATATTATATGCTACAAATTCCACCTACAGAGTTTTTTATTCACGGTCCACTTAGGCCTTCATAGGACACTAATTTTGTTGCACTGATCTCTCCCTGTTACTTCTCAGTCACCTGAGTTTTTATCCCAGTTTCATGAAAAGCAGCAAACATCCATGTTTCTCAGAGATTACTTCCTGCACCTTTTTAATTTTTATCAGGGTAGACTGAGAAGCTGTCATCAGTGTGTGGTAGGACAAACCAAGCTTTTGCATAACAGAAGACTTGGGGCATTGATGTAGCACACGTACAGCCAATCTGGTGTTTTCAGGCAGCAGACTGTCAGAAAAGACCTGACAGAAACATGTCAGCCTTGGTCTAGGAATATTACATGACAAACCGTTCAGAAATTTTTTGCATGAAAGCTCTCCTTCATCCAGACTTAAAACTAGTATATTGTTTACTTTTAAATACATAAGGAATCCAGAAGAATTGCTTGGGTGGCACTTCAGACTTCGTACTTGCTAATGTTCTGCAAGAAATTAATCAGAAGATGGTGTTAACCACCTAAAACAATCACTGACTTCATACTGCCCCAGTAAACCTGGATTTTTTTCATGTTACTGATGAAGGCTATACAATATTTCGCTAACTCTCCTGCATCTTCCACAAGCTGCTAAAGACAATATTTTCTCAGTATTTATCAGGTTGGAGAGACAGAAACAATTTGGCACCTGAAGCTTGCTTGTATAATAGCACAACTTTCAGATTTGATCAGTACCTGATTGAATCCAGAAAGAACTGGAGAAGGTGAAGACCAAACTTCTCATCTCAGGTTTTGGTCATATTTCAACTAGACATTTTTATCAACATATTATATTTGTCTCCCAAGACATGCTAACCACTGTGAAGGCAGCATGCTCCTCTGAGCAGACAGCAGGTGAATTAGTTCCAGCTGCACCTGACTTCTTACCACCAGCAGACAAAGCTTGCAGGCCTCCATGTACAAATGGTTCCAGTTATTTATATCAGCACAAGCCGTCCTACACTTGGGTTTGCCCAAGGAGAGCATTCACCCTTTACTGCTCAGTCGAATTACTGACTCAGACTATTGGCTCACTACTGATTCAAATTGCCCAGCCTCCTGGCTGCACAACCAGTCTATTAATATTTTCTAGAGGTAAGACTCTAGGAAACTAGCAGGAAGAGAGCCACAGAACAGGCCAACTTGCCCACAATTGTAGCAGAGAATTTCCCTGTAATTAAGCCTGCATTTAAGCCCATTTCTCACAGTTAAATCCACAAAAAAGAACCCAATTCTAGATGTTTAATTGGCAGAAGTTTTAAGTTATTAATCTTAGGTTCCTCAAATTGTTCATGTTTTCTTGTAGGCTGCAAACACATTGTGCAAATCTTTTTGCAACTTCATTCAAGGTCATGTCTAAGTATAAGCTCAACTCAGGCTTTGCCTTCTTTGGGGCAGAAGAGTTTACATTTCATCAACATCATCGTATCTGCCCCAGGTTCAGGGAATTGCAGATGCTACTGCCAGCTCTTCCAATAGGAGAGCAAAGCAAGTCAAAACAGGCCTGGAACTTTATGCACTCAGAGACTAAGAAAGAAAAAGGGAGTTCATACACTCAAGGCTCTTCATGACTAACACTGAAAGTTTATCCAGCCCATATTTACCCTGTGCTTGCATGATTTCAATCCCAGATTACAGAACCAAGCCTCCTTTCCCATTTCTTTCATTCAGCTGATTTAAAAATGACATTAACCCCTCTCAGTGTCCATAACAACTAACAACCACTAATAAACCAGTATTGCCACTTTTTTTTTCTCCTCTTTATTTTCAGTCTCTCTCATTCAGTTTCTAGTTTCAAGAAGAAAGACCAAGTGATTGTATGGAGATATGCAATGACATGGCTGCTTTTTACATCCCTCTGTCTCCTGTTGAGCCTACTTTTTAAAACCTGCTTGGTGACAGCAAAAGACACTACTCACAGCTGCAATATGCCAAATAGGTAGCTTTGAGTTCCTAAAGCCCCAGTATTCCTCAGATAAAGAAAATAAAGTTTTTTTTGTTTAGTGTTTTCTTGTTTTGTTTCAAACGTGTGGTTCAATTTTCCTTTGGCTGGAAAGAAATGTTCTGCATTCTTTAGGCAGGGAAGTAATCCAGTCATGTTGGCTCCAAGGATGCCTTTCACTGCTTCTTAAAACATTAAGAACCTCCCAGTGGGAGACAGGGGGGAGGTCCAGCTTCTCTAGGGGACAGCATGCATCTTCCAACTCTCTCAGGCCCTTCAAACTAAGCAGCAACTGGAGTAAATTAGTGCAAGGAACTCCTGAAGAGAAAGCACTGCACAAGGAACAAGTCAGAATAAGGAACAGAAAGTAACAAAAATCTGCATGTCTGGATATCCTAATCCCCCCCCAAGAATAACTGGATTCCCTGACAAAGGTCCTGGAAACTTGTTCTTCACTAGCATGCTGAATTCAGCATAGAAAGAATAGAAATAAATGTCTGAACTGCAAACACCACACACAGAATACAGGTTTTCATTTCACTGCATGCTAACATGCCTCCATCTCTCTGAGCCCAGGTCTGCTCTACCTTCCAGCAACAGAGCACTTCTCAGACACAGAACTAATCAGTACACCCTATTTTAAGGTTTTACACTTGGTGCCAGTTCAATTTTATTTAAATTACCTGACAGGGCAAATTGTATGAGTAACTGGCATTGCATCAATAGGAGTAATGTAAACATGGGCAACCAGAGCATGGGATTTAAAAATAAAAAGGGTTTCTTGCCAGCTCTCTTGCCTGTTCTCTGCAAAAAGCTCCACTGAGCCACTTCTGGAACTACAGACCAAGCCATGTGACCATAAAGCCATTTCATTTTCATCGGTAGTGAGAGAGCCTGTGAGTGGAATGATGTTATCTCCCATCTTCTGGTGTCTCCAGCATATCTATTGATTCCCAGAAATTAGGGCTGAATAGGATGGAAAAAGAGGTCAATACATTCGGAGAAAAAGTTATTACTAATAACCAATCTTTTTATGCCTCCAACATTCATATGCCTTTTCTAAAGGACAGCTAATATGCTAGTAAAGTCTTCATTTATTACCCAACAGCTTAAGTCTACCCATCTGCACTGTTTCTAAGGGAGGGCAGCCTCCATCCAAAAAACTATTTTGCCCTGAAGACTTGAAAGGCACCATCATCACACAAAGTTTATTAGCTCCATATTTTACATTCCTGTATGAATGGGACAAAAGAAATAACTTTAGAGAGTCTTAGCTATTCCTTCTCCTCCTGAGAGCATCTATTCTGTGCCAGACAATGCTCTTTGACTCAGAGACCCTCATCCAGGGATGAAGAGAGGAGTCTGCTGTGCAATGAGAGAAGTTCAAAAGCTCCCAAGTCAGATGGCAGCTGCCCAAAGTGATGACAGAAGTTTACAAGATGTGCCTTTAAAACAGCAAGGTCATCACTGACCCAGTTCCTGCTGGATCACTCCACATCCTGCCCTTTGTCTTGTTGCAAAGGCCAATTGTCACAGAAAGAGTCTGAACACTCAGCTAGAATAGATGGTTATATGCACGCTGGCTAGCCACCAGTCTTCAGAGAAGCCAGACCACCAGCAACCAGCTTGCTTCAAGGAAGCCAGGCCATTCTTGGTTCCAACTTACAACAGGGCCCGAGACTGGAATTTTGAATCAAGGTAACAAGTCAAGAAAACACATTTACATGAAAGCCAAATTTGTTTAGATTAGGCATTCATCACTAGCCAAAAAAAGTAATGTTAAATCCATCAAATTTTATAACAGATTATTTTAGCTTCCAAAAGCCCTCTTTATTTTAAAAGACCTATTTAGTAATTGCTCACAAGTATTTTTCTTGTGATGGGGAAAGGCCAAAGGTTTGTGTGGGGGCTTTCAACAGATACGAACAGATTCAGAATTAGAGGGCACAGTAAGTTTACATGATTGCTTGAAGCATGCTGGCCCAAAGGCAAACATTTTCTTCTTCTTGACAGCTACTGCACAGGACATTTCTGCAGCCACATGACCAAGTGTACCGTTTCTGAAACAGGATGTCACAGGCATCACCAAGGAGAATAGATTTATATTATGAATTTTATATTACGAATTTTAGATTAATTCATTCAATTTACAGTTCTTTTTTGCATGTTCCAACCTCTGAGTGAATTAAGTGGAAAAAAGTTCAGATGTTTTCCCCTTTTGCCCCCATTTCTTACGAAATCCAGTGTCAGCTGCTTCCAATTCTAGAAGAACAGACCAGGACTACTCATGTAGGAAACCTACGAACAACCCTCACTAAAAACTAAGACAGATTTCAAGAGTTACTTGATTTGCTTGTACTTCAGGCTAGACTAGCAATGATTGTATTAACAGAATGCTAACAATGCATTCAGGTGCCAATTATACACTAACATGAAATTTAAGGTTTAGAGAGACATTATCTAAAATAAGAAGCAGGCTTCAGCATTCAGTCTTAAAGATTTCCTTGCATCTTTCTTCTCCCTACTTTTTTCCTAAGCTATTATAAACAACCAATAGACTGGAAAGCAGATATGCTCAAAATGCATCAGTGCTCTGAACACTGCACTGAATCCTCTGAAGTGTTTTCAGGACTAGATTGGCAGCCCCAGCAGGGAAGATGTTCTTCAAATTACAGTATTGGCATCAAGGTGGTAATTTTCCTGCATTTGAAGTGTCAGGAATAATTGGTTTAGAGAGTTAACAGTAAAAATCCTGCTTCAGATATCAAAATAGGAACTTCTCCCAGAAAACAGCCTCACCAGCAGGAGTGAGGATGCATTCAGCACTGTTTTCCTGCATTAAGGAGACAAACTCAAAAGTTGACTTTGAATCGGGGGTAGAGGGGAGAAGGGATGAAAATCAAGGTGTGGAGAAGGCCTAAAGACAAAATTGACTGTTTATCAATGCTTCAGTGGTCACCCCTTCCAAGACTATTTCAATCAGTGCAAATCAGAGCCCCAAGAAGGGCTACGAATACACACAGGAGAATGAGGACACATCTAGTGCCTTGCTTAGGAAAAGCAAGGACTGAAGAAAAGAGTGTACAGAAGGAGGATGCACAATGCTTAATGCACAGAAGAGCAAGGTTTCCAAGAACAGCTAGGGTTTAATCCAGTGCTGCTCCAGCTAGCCAGAGGGTTTTATGCTTTGTTAAAAAAATCCACCTTTCAACATATATAAAGCCACAACCATGACATTGGCACTCCTGACTCCAGCATACTAGTCATATTGATAGTGTCCTAATCTCTGGTGGTTTTACTGAGACATGCTCAGCAGTTAAATTCAAGGTGAACAAGGTTATTCTGTGCCAGCCACCCCTTTGGGAAGCTCTGCTTTCATGCACATCTCAGCTGATGAGGACAGAGCAGAGCACAATTTTCCACTCCATGGGGTGGTGCATGAACAGACCATCATCTTATTCCTCCTGCTGAAGGGGGAGGTCTAAAGGCACATAAGCCTCCCACACACTGAGCTGATTAGGAACCCAGGTTCTGAGTTGTCTCAAGGCACTTGGCTGAGCACCCACTATTACAGAACAAGTTGTGGAAGCACAGGACTCCACTCACCTTTCCTTCCTGAATTACCCTGGCTTGATGGTTTATCTGTTACAGAACCTAAAAGGGAAGAAAAAGAAAAAAGACATCTATTTAGATGCTGCATGATCAGACAAAACCTGTAATACCACATTAACAGTCAGTATCTCAACCCACAGTGCCTGTTTTATTTGCCAATAGATTAGTTTAGGATTCAGAGAGTCTGTGGCTACAACCAACTGGGATAGCATTAGGAAGTTGTGTTACAATGTTAAATCAGGACAAGGGTAAAAAAATATTTAGTAGCTGAATCCAGTGATTTGAATGAGCTCAGAGCAGTGTGCTAGTAAGAAACCTGGAATTAATCCAAGGACAAGGAAAGATTAGTAAGTCACTTCTTTCCTTTGCAAATGTCAGGAAGAACAAATCAAAAACAGGTGGGGAGAGTGTGCAGGGAATGCAAGGGGCAGTATTCTTAAGGAAGGGGACTAAGTGGGACAATTTGCAGAAAATGGATTTCAACCAAACCTTGAACATCCCCAGCTGTTTGAAAAGGGACACTGAGTAAGATGTAGCATGTACTTGAACAGCGCACATCTTGGGTTATTTAATATAACTTAGATCTTCACATAATATATATGATTCTACACTTGTTTCTGCAGTTTGCTTAAAGTGCTTCATTACAGTTTTCCACTAAAAGTTGAACTGAAAATAAAAGTTTTTTGAACAATCCATTACCAAAATGCATAAAAATGCATAACAATGCTTTTTTTTTAATAGCTTTATTCCCAGGAAAGCAATTCTTCTGTGCACTATTACTAAACAGTTCCAGTGATTACAGACCCTTCAGGAAACATGGATCAGAAGTCCGTGCCAAAGGAGAGAGCTGTGACAGGCACAAGATTCTGGTCAAGACAAACTAAACAAAATCTATTGCCCAGGCACCTTCACTTGCATATCAGTTCATCACAGATGCACTGCTGAACTACAAGTAGGAAGCACATACCCAATATTAGCCATCATAGACCTAACATCTGTGTGCTCTATAATACACCATGACTTCACTTTTCTGGTAACATAATTTTATAAACAGCTCAAGACTGAATGAACAGATCTGCAACTCTACTTCCAAAACCATATATGGCAATGGTGGACCAAAGTCATATTCTATGGTTTAAACCAAAATATTGTAGCGTTTCATCTTTCACAAAACCAGGATATTAATATTATTCTCTTACCATGTACCTGTGAAACACCAATTGTCCCCTCAAGCTACACTGAGTCACTGGTTCCCAGACAGTTCTCCCACTCAACTCAAACCCTCATTCAAGTCACTATGTTTGCTTATTACCACAAACCACCCTGCATCCAAGAGGACACTGAATAAGGTGAAAAGGATTTTAAAAGCCCAAAAGTTTGACTGCTGTCATGCTCACTTCTAAAGGGCAAATCCTGCAGGGCCCAACCCAGCTGGGGTGGCCAGCCCATTGATGTCCAGCCCTGTGACACAAACATAGGGATCCTGGAACAGAGCAACATGATCAGAAAACCCAATCCATTATAACAGCAGGATACCAGATTTAGGGGATAATAGTCAACAATTACCAGTTTCTCACAGAATCACCTTGTCAAGCTTTCGACTGAAGTCCCTCTGCAGGAAAAAGGACTCCTTGGCCCACTAAATACAGCCCAAGAACCACTTAAAATACAGCTCATGGAAAGAAGTTACCCATCTGTTACAGGAATCCCTGGTTTTAGTGTACACAGCAACACTGCTACTCTTGCCTTGGCTATGACAGGCTGTGACCTTAGTGTTTTTTTATTTGTGAGCCTTACAGGAATGCCTGCACCCTGACTGCAAGGTAGACAGGCCACAGTCCAAGCTCCCTTAGCAACTTCCAAATGCCAGCAAGCACACAGGGAAATTCAAGCATAACGCAGTGTTAGATCAGGTAAACTGGCCAAGTCACCTGAAAGGATTAAGGGCTCTGAACAGGACCCATTCTCCCCCAACCCCCTTCGCTTATCAAATTAGCATTTCTTGAAGCCACTCCCACAGTACCTGAACATACAGGAGTTTTGTTCTGTACAGAAGAGCCGCTAATAGGCTTGCCATCAGGTGTCACACACCAGCAGTATCCAGTGTAGGTGTGGCACTGCACCTGTTTAATAAAACAAAGAGCAGGCATTTCATTTCTCACTATCACTCACCACTTTTATTATAACCCAGAATCTTAGTGGAAGTCACAACCCAGGCACATCACAAACACATGCTGCAGAGTAAGGAAGTCACGTAGAGTATCTTCAACCATGTCACCTTTTCCCTCTTCCCCCACTTCCCTCCCCAAAGGAAGGTGAGTTCTCCTACTCCAACTCCTTTAGCTGCAATTCAGGAGGCAAAACAAGTTACAAGTAGTCAGCTGAGAACACTTCAGTTTGGGGATGCAGCAGTTGCATCTCAGCTCATTCCACCCTCTTCTAAATCTCATTTACTCTTTAACATTAAATAGTTGTCCCTCTGCATCCCAGCTGGGATGCAGAAAGGCCACCCTGGCCCAATTCCACAGCTGCTGCTTGACAACAGCATCTGTGGGTGTATCAAGACCATTTTGTTCAGTAAACATGGCTGGAAGAATGCAACACTGACTTATGTTAACAAACCTTCTTCAGATAGATTTAAGCTCTCTTATTCCTATGTCAACCTAGACAGTAGGCACAAGATCCAACATGCTTGCTCTTCATGTACTGACAGAGACTTAAGAACATTTGATGAAGACTCTAATGAATCAAAAGGTATGTAGCATAAGATTCACCTTGCTTAACTTTAAAGCTCTTCTTCTGAACTGAACATCTAAGAGTTGCCCAGTTCCTTCCTTCCCACAGAAGGACACCAGAATGACTTGTTCAGATTTGAACCTCTAAAGCGAGACTACATAAATCCCAATCTAGCAGACTGCTCTTAGTAACATCTATATTAGTTCAGTGGTACTATAGTTTCATCCACCTTAACAAAAGGCTTACAGCCTTTGCCTCATCTTTCACAGAGTGGCCAGCATTAGGATGAAACTCAGGATGTCTAACTTCCCTCAAGACAAATTATCATAAAGGCATCTGTGTAAATACTAACGGGTTCCAAAATCCTCTCGCAAACTGGCTTTCAGTTGTGGCTGAGTGTGCACATCAGTGCTTTCAGCATCTTGAAGCAGCATAGAAATGCCTGCATTCCTATAAGCTAGAGATGGCTCCTTCAATGTTTCTCAAAAAAAGCTGTGCAATGAGATCACTTCAGAAGCTGCCTTTTTATTGTACTTGTAAATTGAATTCTGTCCATTCTCTGTCTCCAAACAAGTTCAGTGAAGCCAATTTCCCATTCCAGCCCTCTCCACACAGAAGAGAAGAGTGATGGGGTGTTTGTGCTGTTCCCTTCATTAGGGATCCTTCAGAGACATTCCCCCTTGCTGACAGCTGGTTCCGATTCCCTAAGGTAGCAGAGTTTGTTCAGAGACTTAACAACAGTCTTTTTAAAAGGCTTTGAGTATCACATAAAACATGATCTAAGAGCAATTACAACACGGCACCATGTGTTTACCTTGGGTTTTACTAAAGTGCAAATCAATCATTTTGCCTCAAGCAAATTGACTTTTAGCAGCTAAAATCAACTATAATCTCATGCACCATGTTACTAAAGTCGCTGTCACTGCTATCTGCAAATTTTCATTTTATTCTTAGTATTTCATGAAATTGATTGCAAATTGTTCAAAAGCACTACAAATATAATTAGCAATAGTCAAGTTGCAAAATATTCCTTATTGCACAGTCTAATAAATTGCACATTCAAAATGAGTGTGATGGAACTGCTTGGGTTTGTGTGTTTAGTGTTTTATCTTTGTTGATCTCACACACATTATTGCATTCCCAGCAGCAGAATAAGTTGTCTTTATGTCTGACCATTAATTGTAAAAATCCTACCCAGAAATAGACCAAAATTTCAGGATAAGGTCTTGAATTCTTAGGGCAGGACTATTCCATATTACATTACAGAAAAAAATCCAGTGTACCCAGCATTTAAAAATTTCAAGTGCTAGTGACTTGATAGTCCTTTAGCCAGGCCTTCAGAAAAAAGTACACAGCAGAGGAGTCCAAAAAATATACTGACATATATTTAGCATATATGCATTAAGAGCATTTTATGCAACTCATCTCAATGGAGAGCTACTAATTAAATACACTCATTTATGCAAGCCAAACACATTACATTCATAAAAGCAAAGTAATGTTATAAATAAACTAATGAATGATGGTCTTCCTTGGACTTCCATGACCCTTTCTTCCCCCTGCCTCCATTAAGAAAAAAGAAAATGAAATAAATCTCAGATTGACAGTACTTTCACAACAACCACATCCTCTACTGCAGCACCAAGGGGCTTCCCTACTATGGACAATAGCAGCAGTCATATCTCAGCCTTTATCCTAAAAACCAGACAACTACCTACAAAGAACAGACACTTCAGAAACCTCAAAAATCATGGTAGCTGCCTTTCCTGAATGTCCTCATGTTGAGAGATGCTACCATTCATCTTGATACCTGACCAGATCTCAGCACATTTAGGTGTCCTAACAGTGGCTTACACTCTATATATAGAGTTTGCAGCTTAAAGGCTGGGGAAAAAAAACTGGTACACTTTTCAGCAGTTACGTAGCACTGATATGGCATTGAAAAAAGGTAAAGGCAATAGCTGATCCAGAATAATTTCTACAGAGTTTGTCTACACAGTGTTTAAAGTGTCAACTACTACAACTATTACAGAGCACCTGTAAGGAAACTTGAAAATTTGGGGGTGTAATTCAAATTTTTTCCAATGAGTTTCCAGTTATCTCAGGTTTGAGTTTTTGTTTCTAAATCCCATTGCAATCTTATAACTGAAATTTAATTTCATTCTAATCCTACTCCCACAATAGCAAGATTTTAAAATACTGTTATAATCAGAAGAATAACTGACACCTGTTTACTACATAGATGTATTCTTCAGTTATTGAGTTAATTTAGGCTCTGCCAAAAATATGTTAGAAAGTTCTGGCCTTTTTTTGCTTCTCCATCTTCTAAAGCTAAGCACTGCATAAGAGAAAACAAACACATTACCAACTTTATGTACAAAATAAACTTGATTGCTAACCAAGCTGCAGCTACAGGACACTCATTACTGCTGGAAAGGCACATGACAAAATTTCACATCTCAAATTAACATACACCTCTCCAACAGCTGAACATTTTAAGGTACATAATAGAGAATCAGAAATAAGACCTGCAAGTCATTTGAGGTCTTTCAGATTTCCCATTAACAGTTACACTTTAAAAAAAATCAAACTGCAGTTTAAAGCCCTGCAAGCACCTGATTCCCTGATCATGTAGGACACCCTCAGGGATGAGAGATATGAGATTTGAATTGTCTCAGCTGAAGGATGAAAAGCATAAGGGACAAACCCAACAAAAATTGCTCTGCCACCCTTGCCCAAATAAAAACTGCAGCATTAGCTCCTCTGTTCCCCCCTGCCATTACAACGTGTGAAATCAAGCGGCAGCTGACACAGCTGACACTGGCCCCATGAATAAACACCTGCTCTGATCAAGTTAATTACAATATGAAAACATTAGAAGTGTTAGTCACTGGCAGACAATCCTGCCTCTTAATTTCCTGAGAGAAAACCCACTGTTGGAGTTCCTTCAGTATCTCACTGGCAATGCCAGAATCTGATTCCCAAGCAGTCCAATGCTTCTAAACAAGCCAGCAGCAGCACCCCTTCAGACACTTGACAAAGGAGGATCAAGGAGTTTTTTCCAAAAGATAAACTGGAAATGGGAGAGGAATTTCATGCACATGTATGAGGCAGAGAACAGGGGCAAAGCAGTAATTCTGTGATAGGTGAAACTAATCTCTGTAGAGGTACACAAAGCAGAAGTTTGCTGTAAGAAGCTTGAGAGTTCCTTGGACAAGCACTGGGCTGAGCGAAGGAACAGCAACACTCAGACTGGCCTTTCACTGCTGGTCACATGAAGAGTTTGGTAACTGAGAGAATATGTTCATATGTATTTATATCTTCCCCTCTACTCTGCTCTCATGAGACCCCACCTGGAGTACTGTGTCCAGTGCTGGAGCCCCCAAGACAAGAATAACATGTACCTGCTGAAGTGAGTCCAGAGGAGGGCACGAATATCAGAGGGCTGGAGCACCTCTCCTGTGCAGACAGGCTGAGACAGTTGGGGCTGTTCAGCCTGGAGAAGAGAAGGCTCTGGGGAGACCTTATAGCAGCCTTCCAGTGCCTGAAGGGGCCTACAGGAAAGCTGGGGAGGGGCTTTTTACAAGGACATGTAGTGACAGGACAAGGGTTAATGGCTTTAAACTGGAAGAAGGTCTATTTAGATTAGATCTCAGAAATAAATTCTTCACTATGAGGGTGGCAAGACACTAACAGGTTGCCCAGAGAAGCTGTGGCTGCCCCCTGCCTGAGGGGGAGGTTGGATGGAGCTTGAGCAACCTGGTCTTGTGGGAGGTGTCCCTACCCATGGCAGGGGGGTTGGAACTAGATGATCTTTAAGGTTCCTTCTATCCCAAACCATTCTATGGTTCCTATCCCATTGCAGATCAAACATTTCCCGGTTCTTTCCATCATGGAGGGTAGAGAGACAAGGAAAAACATTCCTTCTGCATTCAAAGCTATACTTCTAGGAGAGAAGATAAAACATTCATCTTCAAATGGCACTGCTACTGCCCACACTCCCAGCATGAGGCAAGGCTTCGAATGCTGGTTGAATGCAGGTGTGCCTTGTAAACACTAAATACAGCTAAATAAAATGTTCCAAGCTAGTAGGTAATCTGGTTTGACCCAGAAGAGCAGAAGCCAGTGTCACACAGCAATTCTTTAATCAAGCCTTCCCTTTATTTGAACCATTTAGGCTCATCTAGAATGGCACACAACTCGGCACACTCCCTTCACAGACAATTTTAGGGAGTTATGAATCACTCCGCATCCTAGGTTTGAGCTTCTTTGGGACTACAACCCTTTAAATAATTGTCATTTTTTCTGCACCCTGATCACATTTAATTCTTCCCAAATTATGTTGTGCAGACAATTATTCCCACCAGGACTTTATGTAGCAGCCACTGCTCAAGTCTATACACTATTCAAGAATACTCCACTGGTATTTCACTATTCATATAACCAGGGAAAGAACCGATTTGTTGCAAAAGAATCTTAGCTGTAGCCAAAGACACCCCCAACACATGCTCTGACGCATCATTTTTAACTCAGGATAGAGATCCCCAAGAGAGGGTCTCTGCTTTTGACACAGAATGTGACCCTTTAAAATTAGGAGTTCTCTTACACTGTTGTTTTCCTTAAGGATGTCGACTCCTGCTTTAAGAATCTATTCCATTGCTTTCTTGACTGGTACTTCTTTGAGAAAATGCTGCATATAACCAAAGTTGTTACTTTCTTACCCATTCAGGTAAGAGTGCAGGAACAGACCACCACCCTGTGTCAAAAGATGAGCTGGTCGGGAAGACGACCAGCCTGGCTGAATAGAGAGATCTGGTTGCACCTCAGGGTAAAAAGGAGAGTTCACAGCCTTTGGAAAAAGGGACAGGCCACTCACAAGGGCTACAAAGATGTGAGGCTTTGCAGGGAGAAAATTAGAAGGGCTAAAGCCCAACTTGAAATTAATCTGGCTTCAGCTGTTAAGGATAATACAAAATGCTTCTCCAAATATAGTAGCAACAAAAGGAGGACTAAAGAGAATCTGTCCTTTATTGGATGCAGGGGGAAACCGTGATCAAGGATGAGGAGAACGCTGAGGTATTAATGCCTTCTTTGCCTTAGTCTTTAGTAGTAGGACCAGATGTTCTTTGGATACCCAGCCCCCTGAGCTGGAAGACAGGGATGGGGAGCAAACTGAAGCCCCCATAATCCGAGACCAGATAACTAGCGACCTGCTGCACCATGTAGACATACACAAATCTATGGGGCCAGATGGGATACATCCAAAAATAGTGAGGGAGCTGCCAGAAGTGCTCACCAAGCCACTTCCCATCATTTACCAGAAGTCCTGGCTAACCAGGGAGGTCCCAGGTAACTGTAGAATGGCAAACGTAACCCCCATCTACAAGAAGAGTCAGAAGGAGGATCCAAGGAACTACAGGCCTGTTAGTCTGACCTCCATGCCAGGGAAGGTTATGGAGCAGATCATCTCAAGGGCCATCATGCAGCACATGCAGGACAACCAACTGATCAGGCCCAGTCAGCATGGGTTCATGAAAGGCAGGTTCCTGTTTAACCCACCTGATCTCCTTCTATGACAAGGTGATCCACTCAGTGGATGAGGGACAGGCTGTGGATATTGTTTACCTGGCCCTCAGTCAAGCCTTCAACACTGTTTCCCACAGCATTCTCCTGGAGAAACTGCCTACATATGGCTTAGACTGCTGTACTCTTTGTTGGGTAAGAAATTGTCACAACAGCCCCATGCACTGCTACAGGCCTGGGAAAGCTGTCCAGCAGAGAAAGGACCAGGAGGGATTGGTCAACAGCCAGCCAAATATGAGCCAGCAGTGTGCCCAGGTGGCCAAGAAAGCCAACAGCATCCTGGCTTGTAACAGGAGCAGGGAGGTGATTGTGCTCCTGCACTCAGCACTGATGAGGCTGCACCTTGAATACTGTGTGCAGTTTTGGGCCTCTCACTATAAGAAGGATATTGATGTGCGGGAGCAACTCCAGAGAAGGGCAAAGCCAGTGAAGGGTCTAGGGAACAAATCTTATGAGGAACATCTCAGGGAATTGGGGTTGCTTAGGGTGAAGAACAGGAGGCCAAGGGGAGACCTTCTAGCTCTCTACAATACCACGGAAAGGAAGTGTAGTGAGGTGGGGGTCAGTCTTTTCCCTAGTAACAAGAGATAGGATGTGAGAAAATAACCTCGAGTTGTGCCAGGGGAGGTTTAGAGTGGATATTAGAAGAAACTTCACTGGAAGGCCTATCAAACAGTGGAACAGGCTGCCCAGAGATGTGGTTGAATCGCCATCCCTGAAGGTGTTTAAAGGACATGTAGATGTGATGTTTGGGAATATGGTTTAGCACTGGACTCAGTAGAGTTAGGCTAAAGGTTGGACTTGATCTTAAAGGCCTCTTCCAATGAGAAAAATTCTGTGATTCTGTGGTTATCTTAATCTCAATATACAAATGAGAAACACAATGAGAGCTGCAGGAAAAAAGGGAGTGCATAAGTAGCAGATAAATTTACAGAATAGTATTCACAGAGTGCCCCTGCTACAGTCTTTTAGAGAAGGGATGTCTTTTAATAAAAAAGCCAGAATTATCTACTAATTAAACCCCAGATTCTTTATAAAGAAAATTTCTTTAATCTAGCAAGACACTGTGTTCTTTCCTTCTGAAAGGAGAAGTTAAGTCCTTGAGAGTTTAAGTATTGCTAGAGTATGAGCACCGAATAACGGGATAATAGCATCCAGGGAATGCAGGATGTGTGTACATAGTGCCCCACAGCACCGTGCTGCATTAAGGAATGAGTTTGTAATTCTGTCCAGCATGGTGCTACACTAGCCAATGCAAAGGAACAGACTTGGATCATGAGGTCAGACTGCTGAAACAGAGGGTTCCCCACTTCTTTAGAAATGGGTATGTTGGTGGGGCTTGGGAGAACAGTACTTTGTACACACATTAGCATAGCACAGAATGAAGCTATTGCTGTGGAACCTAATATACATCACTATTTCCAAACAAACTTGTATCATCATCAGATGTGGGAGTGTTCCGGAAGCTATCTGATAACAAAACTGGTCAGCCCGCTCACTGGCCCTGTTATAAGATGATGGGTTTGACAGATGCACTTGCTTTAAAAGGCATCTCAGTACTGCTGCATAACTGCACCAGCAGCTGCATTTTTGGGATCTCTAAAGTCAAAGAAACTCTCCAAGAAGACTTGCTCTCAGCCACTTGTATGCAGACTTGCAAGCAAAAGAAATCACAACTAGACAGTGGAAGGTGGTGGCAAATAGCAAGACAGACCACAAAAAGCCCCACAAGACTGCACCCCCAAAGCAGGGTTAACATTATTCATGTTCATATTAATCTGTCTGAAACGGATACTGTTTAAAACCTCAGCAACCTCTTCTAAAAAACTGCTTGGGGGAAAACTATGAAGAATGCAAGTCTCTCAGCCCATGGCAACAAGCCCAATGGAACTAGGCAGCAAAAGAAAGTGTGCAGATTACCCAATAGAGCCTGTTGTTTATGAAGAACAAATCACAGCAGGTTAAGTGCAGCATGGAAAGGGAATGGCATTTATGCAAAATACAGCATAACAGCAAAAAGGAGAGAGCAAGTCTTGGGAACAGAAACAGATTTTAGTCATGTCCAATTTTGCACAACAGTATGTGACCTCAGTTATACAATTAATCAAATTACTCATATCAAATAAACATTCTTATGTTGTGAATAACTTCAATTTTATCTGCAGGCTTATATTACTGTGGGCTAAGTGCAGACAGCTTTTGTTATACAAAGTAACATTCCACACACAGTCAGAAATATAAAGAAACAGCAATTTCAGAGTAATTCATTGGGTCTGCTCCTATTTACAGTCACCCCATCACGCCTGCAACGCCACACCTCTTTCATGCTGCAAATCCATTCCACACTTTTAGCTGTGTAAGTAGTGCTAAAAAGGGATTTGGTAAGATCTTTGCAATACACAAACTCCCAAAATAAGGGAAGCAGCAGACATGGTGCACAGAAACAGTTGCAAAAACCAGTGAATTGACAGGTTCCTGCTCCTGTTCATGCAGTACACAAAACTCAAAACTGGTCAACCATGCAACAGAATAGGTGGCAACACAACCTAGATTTTACAGGTAATGAAAAAAGATTATACAAGAGTTTAAGACACACAGAATGTCTCTTATGCAGGGTTTAAATGCAAACAAAACCAAGTTTTTTTCTTCAGGCCCTCCTCCCATTTACCTTTGTTCCCACATCTAACTGTGGGGTCTGAGAGCCTGTTGACCTGCAGGGATGCAGAAGGAGATAAGGCAAGCACCACCTCCCTTCTGCAGCCACTGCCCCATGTAGCACATGCTGCCCATCACAGAACAGCAAAGTAGCTATGTTCTCTTCACCACCCTACAGACCCATCCAATTTGTGGTGGATCCAGCCCCAAGCTCACACAGTTCTGTACTGCATGCAATGCCAGTACCTGGAAAGGGCAGATCTGAGCTCCTTTCAAAGGAACAGTCTCACTTAGTGCTGCTTTCAGTGTTTACCCATAGTGATTGCAATTTGGTTTATGATCAAGAGGATAATGAACAAGAGCAAGAGTTCAATCTGGCTAAGACCAAGCATGATCTGTGAACATACAGTTGCCACTACCAAATGCAGCTCCCAAACACCTGTACTGCTTGCATTTTTCTCTCCCACAAAACTCCCAAGAATTTCCAACGCTTAGATAAAAACACAGATCATCTGGAGTCTGATAACAAGGATGATGATGCAGGCTTGAACACCTACTGTGCGTGCATCTAAAACAAAGACTCAGCTCAAGACTCAAAAGCAAGTCATCCACATCTTTAGTCAGTGCTATAAGAATTAAGACATTTGTTATTCTAAATATATGCATCTTTTTTTCCCTTCTCAGATTTTTTCTTCTACTCAAAATATTCCTCCAATAACAGTTACATTGAAGGCAGGAAGTTGTTGAAAAAATTTCCCCAGCCAAATCTACATACAGAGTATGCCCTACAGCTTATGCATCTGCTTAGATTCTTGTTGGGATGGGGATTCAAAGTTGAAGAGCATGGTGGTTATCTCCCCTAAAAACTTTGTTGAAAGATGCTGCTCTATTCTGGACTTCCCAACTAGATTTGGAGTTTGGATGGAGCAACTCTCTGGGTCCTGAAGCAACTCTCTGGGTCCTGAAGCAGATTAAACTAACAAAAGTTAAGAGCCAATTTCAGCAAGACCTTAGGGAGTTCAATAACTGGTCTACACAGCTTTCCTGCAGACCAGAACCTGAGGATACCAATTCTCTGCAAAAGAGATGTAGCATCCAAAGCACCTCCACCAGATGAGATCTATTAATGAGTTGCTGGAAGCAAAACCTGTTTAGACTGCTCACCAAAATTCTAATTTTTATACATAGACCAAAAGCAAAGTTTAATTAAATTTGGACAAGAAGCTAAAGCAGCTATTTGTCTCAAATGCAGGTTGAAACCAGTTAGCTTCCTCAGACATTGTTTTTCATGCACAGCCTAAGCAGGGACAATGACCTTAAATGCTGCAATATAAATGATTAAGCTGGTTCCTGAGGTATGTGGAACATGAGGTATTTTTACAATCCAAGGAATGATATGAATTTCAGTTAATTCCAGCTACAAAGGGATCAGAGATTTCCTTCATCATGCCAGGTAAAACAAAAGCATTTTAATGTTCACAGATAGGACAGAACAGAAAAAATGTGGAATACCTCTTGGCCGACAGCTGAAAATACACCATTTTTGTCAGCAATTTCATGCTGCCCTTCCACTGGCAACCCATGCTGGCCAGAGAATGTGCAGAAAAGAGGCCCAGAAACTGCTTAGTAATCCAGACACCAGCCCCAACATTCCAAGTAAGCCCGCCTGAAAGAAAGCTTTATCAACTGCACTCTCAGTCCAGCTTATGAGGATAAAAATTTCACCTGCACCCCCTACTTTACTCTCCTCTAAGAGGCTGATGGACAGCTGAAAGACACTGAGACACTGGGAAGTCAGCTTTCCTTTTTTTTTTTTCTAAGTTTAACATGGAACACTTAGTTGGCCCACTGCTAGGTTTTATAGTTATTCCCCTCCAGTGCCAACATAACCTGAGTAGCTCTGCACAAAATCAAGTTTCAGCAACTGAGAGCATAGTTCAACTGCAAGAAACTGCAGCCACCTTCTCTTATCTCCACGTTCCCAAGACTGTCCACACTGTGCACAAATACAATGCTGCTCCAAAGTAGCACACAATGTTGGCAGGATGGATAAAACTTTTCCCGCTTTACCATTAAGAAATAAAAACAAACCAAAAACACTCCCACACACCAGATAATGGAAGGGTAAGGCTGAGGGGAGGAATAAAAAAATTTTTTGTTGGTTATCACACAAAAAAATCTTCTCTCCTCTTCCCCCAGGCATCACAAAGTGTTTGAAACAACCCCAAAGCTTTTTGACTTTCTCATCTTTTTGAAGCCAATATTGGTTATATTTTGGAATTATTTTTTTACCTTCAAAAGACTTTGCAAACAGTAGTTAAGGAATCCTAGAATTTCTGATGCACAACATCAGTAGAGCAGTGCTAGACGTAGGGAAGCTAAGGCAAAAAAGGTTACATGGTTTACGTAAAAAGTTGACAAAGTAGAGGTCATCCTGGTTACAGGATTTTGGCTTTTAAGATGCATGCCAAACTGAGTAGACAACATACCACTACTACCTGTTAGGAATCTGCACTTGAGATTTTTAACATTGAGTTCAGTTAGCACTGGGACACTACTTAATATGCTAGTGGTAACAGAACCAAACATCACTCTTCATTTCTACCCCACCTCAGCAAATTACTCCTCCTCTCAGAATCTCCTTCATAAGGGCTCTCTTTTTGCCCTAACTACTTCAACTTCTCTGGAGTTCTGTTGTAGGACCTCTCCCAGTTCAGCTATTTCTGAAGGATGCTCAGTGACCAGAACTGACTATTCATTTTCCACAGATATTAAAGGCCAAGAAACCATAAGTCTGCTCTGCTACCCCTGCCTGGATAATTGCTTCTCAAGAGAAGCAGCATTACAAAACAGTCTGCAATCCCAGCACGTCATTCAGTTCCAGCAAAAATGAAAAACCCGCACAAAGCAGTCTTGTCACCTCTCTGCCAGACCCTCAAACCACAACAGGGCACAGAACAGGAAACAAGAGTCTGTAACCAGCAAGTATCCTGCAGAGGGAAGAGGCTCAATAGACCATGACTTTTTGCTGGGGTAGATGAAGTACAAGTAACAGCTGAAGAAGCTTGGTCCACCCTGTTCTGTGTGAACCATGGCTCCTTGCAGCTCATCTCCAGGGAAAAATTTACCTCCCCTGCAACTTGTTTTTGCGTCTGTGCTATGCTGTAGGTTGATTCCATTTGTTTCTGTGCTACACTGGAGGTGGATGCCATTCCATATGTATGTGTCTTTTAAGGTACAGTGACCAAATCAAAGCTTCCAGTTAAACAAGTCTTTGCTTTCAACACTATCGCCTGAGTAACTGAGTGTGCACCCATGCTGTTACCATCACTTGGCTCATGCCTTAACAGTGAGTCTCCTGCAGCCACTGGCAGCTTGGCTGAAAGAAGCCAATAGAAATTTACCTGTGTGAATGATCCGTCCTCATTGCATTCTGGGACGAAGACTGCTTCCTGGGGCTTCTTTGCCTGTTCCAGTGCTTGAGCTCTCTCTAACCGACACTTGCTTTGGCCCACATCTACAAAGGGAAAAGCAAAACCCACTTAGATTGCAAATACCATTTGGCCTCTTCAGATGCACCATGCAGCTGTGGGAGAAAGAAAAACCCCAAACAAGCAAATACAGGGTATCAAGGACCATTACCTGCACATTAACAAGGCAGCTGTGGAGTTGCACTCGTGATCCCAAATACAAACCAAATCAAACTACAAGCCAGCTAATTAACAGTTGCCTAACGTCCTAGGCAATAGTCTTTATGGTCATCCAACGGCTCTGGAAGCTTTTTTCAGCAAGTGCTGGAGCACAGTGTCCAGGAAGTGAAAGGCCTTCCTGAGGGGAGTTCTGTTTGTATTAATATTAACAGCTTGAGACTGGGTGGCTGAGGATAAGCCAAGTAATTCAGGCCCAGAAGTGAGCAATGTGGAAGAAGGGATGGCCACAGCAAAGCTTCTCCTCTAATCAACTCTCCTAATAAGATGCTAAAATAACAAGCCACCCATCTGAACTTCCACCTCTGTGTAGGTCAGATAAGGTAGATCTGCCATTGCCTGGAGTTTCCTGAAGCCCAGCTTCTACCTCTAGTCCTACTGCTTACAGCCAGTTGTGCATTATACTCTTTCAGATCAGTTACTTTGCTGCCAAGAAAAAAAAGATTGCCCTGCAAGCACAGCTTGAAGGGGTTAAGATCTCAGCTCTGCACTTATTTCAGATGGTGGCAGCATATGGCATGAGTTTAACCCTTTCCAGGTCCAGCTCACTTAGAGTGTAAACCCAGACAAGTCTAACACTGATGACTGATAGGTCAAAGAGGACAGTTCTGCCCCTGCAGAGGTAGAGGTTGACTCAGTGTTTACACTTAAAAACATCATGTCTAACAGTACTGCTCTTCAGCCTAGAAAGAAGAAAAACAGCAAACATCTGTTGCCATGAGACTGATACAAGGACACGCAGCTTCTTCCTTTTCCCATTAATCCACTGACTGAAAGATTTTCAGGGCAGAAATTGCAAAATCTGATCAGAATCTTTCAGTGTCACAGTGAGTGACCAAGGTTGAATCCCCATTCTACCAGGTATGGAAAACACACTGGTTAACAAAAAAATTCCACTGGATCCCAGAAGATCCCATATTCCACTTCACAGATCACATGAACTTCAACAACAGAATCACTAATACCAGCACTGAAATTAGAAAGTCAGTCTGGGTTCTCAGCTCATCTGAACTCACATTGCATGGCAACAGAAGCCATTTCCATCTAAGCACATCTAGATGCAGAAACCAATGACAGTGCTGTAAATAGTTTTGGTAGAGACATAGACCAAAGCTTTCGAGCCGATTACTTTATTTACACAACTGATGACTCAAGAGATTAAGTTTCCACTTTGCCAACAGTTTCATTTTAAATATATCACATTACTCCCCAAGAAGGATTTCACAAGTCTTCAGAAATTATGAAATTCAAACCCTTCTCTTTGGAAAAAGTCATTATTCATGGCAATAGTATTCAGCACAGATGCCTGTAGCTTAAGCACTGGGTTACAAAGCAAGAGTCAACTCTGCCACTGACCCACTGAGTGACTATAGGTCAGTCACCTCACCTCCCTATGACCTTGTGTCCATTCTGATCTTATGTCACTCATCTTCAGGCTGCAACTTCTTTGTGGGGTGTTTGCTCAATACCCTTAGGACATGGAGCTTTGATCTCAGGTAGGCCTGTTATGAGCTTATATAAAGAGCAAGATTGTTACTCACAGAATGAGAAGACTTAGATAAAATTTACACTGAATTTAGAGAAGTTATTTTTTCTAATTAGCCATGATATAACCTCTAAGCTCCTTTTTTCCCTGCTGCTTGCCGAAGTGACTATATGACCAGGCCTCGTTTGCACAGTTCCACTGGAGGACAGTCCTACCAGCAGTACTAACCATTCCAACACACACTCATTCTTTCAGCTGAAAAGGAAGCACTGGCAATGCTATTAACTGGTACACCTAACTGTCACCTGCAGATCTCCTGTTCAAGCTTGAGTTTAATCCTGCTTGACATGACATAGGACATTATTACAAAACCAGATGGTGTGGCTGCACCTTCTGCTTTATAGCTAGCTGTCTGACTAAAACCACTTTCAAATTCTGCTTCACTGGAGACAACTAGCAAAAAAAAAAAACATGGATTATGCAGATCAGCCTATGTAAGGAAAGAAAAGAAAGTTGTGAATTTCTCAGTTGATAATCAATGTATGGACTCACAAAAGCAAGTGTTTTCTATTCTCTCCATCTGAGGAGACAGGACTACAGACAGGCATATCTGGTTCCATTCCTGAACATAAAACAGAAGCGTAAAGCATTTTAGAGCATCTACTTTAGTGCTGTTGCACTCAACTACTCAACTGAAACTGGATGCTTCACCACATAGCTGGTAGGAGCAAACATTGTGGTATCCCCTGCAGTACAAATACATTAGGAGCCCAGGCAGAAGGAAGACTAAGATCTTTGTCCAATTGGTCTAATGAGCAGACAAATGTGCCCACAATCAAGCCCTTACTATAAGAACATAATATAACCATGTTACTGCTGTGTCTCTCCTGGCAATTCTAACTGGTCTTTATAGATTGAACTCTCTTCTACCACCCAGTAGACCACACTGTGTAGCACACCACAGTGTTTAAGAGCTCATTGTTGTTGCAGCATCTCCTTTTGCAATTCAACCCTTGGCTCAAATGATGTCTCTCCACAAATTGCTGCTCAAGTGCAGAGAAGACAGAATCTCTCTCCTGTTCAGGAATATTCAGCCCCATTTACTTCTCCTATCCTCCCTCATTGATTTCCAAAGGTCATGGCAGGCCTTTTACAGCCTTGTCTTTGAACAACCACCTTTATACCACGCTGGCTGGAGAGGTGTGTGCATACCCCTACCTTTTTTGTCTGTTATTTCACTGTTCAGTTCCAGTAAAAACAGTGCCTTTAATATCAACAGTTACCAGTTTGTTTTTAAAAGGACTATCAATCCTTCTCTTCCCTACTCCACAGGCTGGTATTTTTGTTTGCATCAACATGTGATTTTAGTGGGATGACTTCACCTTATTTTTTGCTTTGTTAATTAGAAAATGTAAAATGTTACATAAGTGCCAAGTGTTAAAAAGTAGCTGCCAAATAGTTCACCTCAAATAAGATGCCTTACAACTTCTTCTAAAGCCTGATGTTATGATAGATTCATATACCCTATTCTGCATTTTGATTGTTTACCAGAGGGTTTCAGCACTTTCTTCCCTCTTAAAAATGTTCTCTGGAGTATCAAACACTGAGCTTCTAAAGCATAATGCCATTAATGCATTCCAGCTTCACAGTCCAGACAGACTAAACAGAACTTTCTCCCTTCCCTTTCTGCCTTACATAAGGTGAAAAACCAAAACAGGATAACTTTTGAAAAGCAAAGCTGTTTAATAATTTGACTTTAAATACCTTCAAACTTAGGACAGATCTACTGCAGCTCAGAAAGTTGCCTTTTAAAGAAAATTCTTCTCAAGCTGGTAGCTGGCAACTAGGAGATTCTGAACTAAGTGTGGTATTTTTGACATGTGGCCTAATCTGCAGAATGCAGGTGCACATAATTTTGGATTTTGCAATGAAGTTGGCTAGTTACCACAGCTGATCTTATCCATGAACAGTTTATTCAAATGAGACTATATCCCTCATAATATACACAGTGCACTTCTGAATAGGTCCCAAGAACTCCAGCATCCTCTCTTCAACAGGCAGAGGCAGTTTTGACACCATACACCACCATCGTACAAAGACCCAAGCTAAGCTAATAATATGAAGTCAAAGATCTCCAGGGATTCACATAACACTAACAGCAAATCTGTACAATGCAACCACAAAAAATCTACCTAATTTTTAATTCTATTTTGTGTTTATCAAAAGCTCAAAGGGCAAAAAAATTAATCCAAGCAGCTTTTAAACAACTTCTAGTTCTATTAGGTAACTGTTCCACATACAGGCCAAGACCTCACCAGGCATGAAGCAGCCCAGCTACACTGATGTCAGCAGATTCATACCCAGGTACTCCAGCCAAAGATCTATGTCTTTGCATGAAACAGGCAAAAATCAAACCTGAGCAAACTACAAAAACAAGCTCATCTGCCTCAGAGTGTCAATCATTATCCACTCTCCCCATGGTTTTCCACTTCATTTCTGACAAGTTCTACACCTGGAATCTCCAACTTTTCCTTTCATCCTGACATGCTTTGCTCCTTCTGTGGTACTCACGTACCATTTCTACTCCAGAGCTCCCTAACTTATTTGGAGCATGTAAAAAAATAGGCCTGAATTTGCAAAGTGATTGAAAGTGTAATTTCAGATTTTACTGACTGCTGCCAAGGAGGGATCCATTTTTTTCTCCCTTAACTAGGAATAAGAAAGATCCAAGAAATATGGATCCAGCAACTGGACAAAAAAGGTAAAAATAGCATCTCCTGTACACTGAGAACAGTAGGTAGAAGAGAAAGATTACTTTCAAACAATCCATCAGTAGTCAGGAGACCTTCCCTTCCAGCACATTAGCCAAAAGTTTTGTTCATCCAGGTGTCCCAGATGGGCTAAAGACCCCTGTTACAATTTCCACCAATAATTTAGATAAGTTAATTGTACATAATGACTTCTCATCTAAGAACCTCTATATCAGCAGACTTTCAAAACCAACCATTATAAATCCAAATATAAGGTTTTAGAACACTCCCACCCTTGTTTGACCTATTTAATGAAAAAAGTTCCCAGAAACCAACCAGTTAGCACAGAACTTAAGTGTTTTAAGCCACAGATATCCAACATACTCCACAATCACTGCATAACCTTGACAGTTTGCCAAGACTCATTTAACAAGTTTTTGTCCTGCTTCCCTGCAAAGTTTTGAGGCAGAACTCTTATTTGACATCAGACCTTAAGATGCCTGCTGACAAAAGATTCAGGTAGGAGTGTTTGGCTGTGCTTTTTATGCACAGCTAAGCCATCTGGAACTATTTTCTGGAATCTCAATGAGGCTCTATTTGTCATGGATGTTGTAGTTTGATCGTTTTAAGCTACTTCTGACTTTTAACCCTTTGTGATGTGAGTGAGGGTTCGGAGGGAGTTCAGATAATTTAGTGCTGAAGGAATTTCATTGAAAAGCACGTGAGGAAGCTAGCAAAGACCAAGAACTGGAAAAAGTTATAGTTCCCAAAGGCTTCTTCTTTAAAGGTCCTTAGCTTCTTCAGTAAGTGCAGAAGGTTCTGTTCTTACTATGGAAACCATTCTACTTGCCTCGGAACAAGCACAGTTCAAGTTATCAACACACGAAATTGGAAACCTATGGTAATCTGGGTTGCAGAACTATGCCTTGCTGTCCACAACATAACACTTCTTTCCCTTATTTTAGTTACCTGGGATTTTCTCCCTCCTCACAGAAAGAAGCACAACATAAAACTGCTCTTTTCATAAGAGTAAGCTATTGGACACAGTATCTATCACTATTGCATGTGACTGGGCTCGATGGCCTATGGGATCCCTTCCAGTTCTATGCGAGTTCCCCTGTAGAGCATTTCTGTCATGCAGAAAGAATGAAGGCCATTCAGGGTAAACCTGGTGCCTTACTGCAGCAGTAGAAGGTGCTCGAACACTGCTGGTGATACCTTCCTTTGTACAAGTACAAGGTATAGACCTGGCCAATTGCCTGCAGCTAGGCACACCTGGCTCACATCTGTCTATACTTGCCAAGAGCAGTGATCTTTATGCACAACTAGAGGTTGTATTCCTAATGTGACTAGAAGAACAAAATACCTTTCAGTAGCAGCAGTTGTCAAACACTCCAAGCTTATTAGGTACTGTATAGTACCACAGGGTAAGGGGGGAAAAGGAAAGGAGAACACAAGCAGTTTCAGCTAAACATTTCGGTTGTGTCCAAGAGACCAGAAAGGAAAGTATACTTTAACTGTGCTTAAAAAAAGTCTTTAGTTACTTATTCTAGTCTCTGTAATCACAATACACAGCAGGCTGTGTAGTTTGGCAATCAACATTTTCTCCACTTCAGAAACAGATGCTTTTGCATATGTATGTACCACGTTTCAGGTCCCATGTTTTAAGTGAATGAACCAGCTTGTGCCAATATCAGCCGTGGAGTCGCTTACCTAAGCCACTCTGCTTGAGTGATGAAAGCAGAAGCAGGACTCCCCACCCTACTGCTTCTTATTGTGATATACAAAAAAACATCACTTGCAAGAACAGTCCAACTGCTTCTTGGAACCTGGGAAGAAAGTTTGTGGGCTCCCAGCACTCAGAAAGCAGCATGATTCAAAGGCCTCTTACGCAATGGGACAGAAGCTACCATAAAGCAACTAAGCAGTGGGGAGAGAAAGAAAAAACATACAAGTAAGCTTTTTACCAAAGAAAAACTGTTTTAAGAGAGCACTATTTGAGGCCATGCTCATGATTCACCTAAACTATAAAGCCTGTCAATACATTGAAAAGGTATTTCCATTTTAGAACAAGTAATTCTGAAAAAGATACATTTTCAGAATATTAAAAAAAGCCTTCATGAACAAAAGTCAGGCTTAAATGTATGCCTATTTATCCTTCCACAGGGATTTTAATGAGTTTCCCCTGTCGCTTTAACCAATTGCTAAAAACATCTGTGCCATCTGCCCTTGGAGTCAATTGCATCCTGAGAAATTGCACTCAACTTGATTTTTCACTTCACTGCAGAAGAAAACCATTTGTGTGACAATACACCAATATTCCTTTAAGAAGTTGCAGCTTCATCTTTAGACTATGCTAAAGAAGAGCTGAATTGAGAAATAATATTTTCACTTCTAAGTAGATGTGTAACAGCAAACAGGCAAAAAAGAGGGCATGTAAAGCCTTGCATTCATTCTGTCTTAGCTTAGCACAAAACAGCTGTCTATGTCTGAAAAGGGACTAGGCATCTAATGTGCCCTGCACACTCTTTCCCATTCCACGTTCTTGTCACTTAAATGTATCTTAGTTCCTCACTGGCACAGGTAGCAAGAAGGATCTCTCCTTTCAGGATTTGATTTTGCATTTTCTTCTGTTCTGCAGACACCTATTTTGGCCATTTTTCAGTGATGTTTCTGGCTCCTTTGCCTTCTTTCATTGATATTCTGCATTTGTTCTTACTTCTGCCACCTAAACCCCGTACTCAGATACCCATGCTTACAAGAATGCACAATTTCAATTGGATTACTCAGAGCATGGTATTAAATTCAAGGGTCTAAGAATCCAGTTTCTTAGGAGGTAGGACTCCCACTTCTCCTCTCAAAGGCATTTGAAATCCACCTACCTTTGCACCGGCCACGATGTGTCACGCTCAGACTGGACTCCCGGCATTTGGCTCTCTGGTAGTCGCACATGGACTCGTACGTTCTGCCGTCAGAGCCGCAGAGGGGTTTGGACTGGGACCTGGAGCAATGCAGGTTACACTGGGGGTCTCTGTCACGGTCGCTTATTAAAAACTGAAGGAAGTGAAAAAAGGAGGGAGAGGGGAAAAAAAATTGGTTTTGTTTCCCAAAGCAGAGCACAGTGTATTTTGGTTTTATGAAAATAGCAATATGGTCTATGATGCAGTTTATGCTGCCTACCAAAGTTGATTTTACCTGAAGGTAGCTTAAAATGAAATATGTACACCTTTATTTTTTTAAAGTCTTTGCCATTGCATTTTTTTTAATGGAATGGAAACATTACTCACTGTCTCACCTCTGAAAACATAAGATGTGCAAAACCAAACACAACCCGCAACTGAGTCACAACAGCCCAGCTTGCCACAGACAGTATCTGGTACTACACAATTTTAGGCAGAGGTGCAAGAAACTTATCACCGAGGATTGAGGAACCCAAATAACGAATCAAGATTGGCCTTGTTAGTTGAACCATGGCTGTGGCCAGCTATGCGTCACCAGTTATTTGTTTCTTAAAGCATTACTTATGTCATCTGTGGATACCACCTGCAACAGCATACCTGCACATTCCTGAAGGAACATGTTTTGTTCCTTCCTGATGCCATCCTGCCCACTTGGCAATTGCATTCCATGCATCCCACAACCTAACTGCACACTATGTGAAAAGCTACTTCCTTTCAGAAGTTTGTCATCTTTGTGAATACTTCTTCTTCCTAAGCTTTCAGTTCAGATGCAGTCTGTTTTGTATAAACATGGCACTCCTTTCTTGTCAGTCTCTCAATGCGAACAACCCCAGTCTCCCAATTCCTCACCCCAAAGACTACTTCAGTACCACAGTCACTGCTGTTTCCCTTCTAAGGCACAGTTTGGCTTCTGCCTTATCTTCTGGAGATAGGGAAACGCAACATGCACATGAGTGAGTCCCCACTTTTTGTCCACTTGTTCTCTCCAAATCCCAAATCTAGTAGTTTACTGTTGTACCCTCAGCTGTACTCTTGAGCTGCCTAGAGGGATACCCAGGTCTCTCTCCCAAATTCATACTGTCTTACTGAGGACCACAGCTGCCAGTCCTCTTTCCATAACCACTGGAAGAGTTTCACCAGAACATGACAGTAGCAGTCCTTTTCATTTCTCATGCTACCCTGCTTCATGGTTAGTCAGTCAGACCTTTAACTACTACCCAAACCCAACCACCTGCTCACAAGAAGATTTCAGGGGACTCCTGAAACAAGTCCCATGAGGATTAAGAAAAGAAAAGGGAAGTTAAACCTGCCTTGCACTTTCCCTTCCCAAGATCCCATCTCTTGCACCTCTCAAGCCAGGGGAGGACTAGAGTTGCTCTCTAAAGCACCAGTATCCCAGCTCACTGTCAAAGCAGTTTCTAGCTCAGCAGTTTGGAGCTGGCTGGCAAGTGGGCACCGACTGACACCCTGTCTGCATGCACAAAGCCACAGCTCTCCAAGTGTGTTGATAGCTGGATGCCTTACAGGGAAGCGTGAGTCACTGCCATAACCACCTTGGTGTTACAGTTGCCTACAAAGCTGTCTGCTCTATGCTTTGAGGTGAAAGCCGTTGAAAAAACATTGCCTGAAGCCCAGTTTGGGTTCGTTTTTAACCACTCCAAGAACATGCATCTCTGAAATTTGTTTTTTGACATTAAAAAAATTTCTTCACCTCCTTTCTCTCCCCAATTAAATGAGATGGAAAACAATTGAGAAGTTGTGTATTTTCATATAAAAACATATTAGCTCTGTACTGCTGGATCTTTTGAAGACTCATGCATTACTGTAAACCCTATTTAAACATGACAGCTGGGAAAAGTAAGCAAGATCTGCACTTGTTTGAATTTGGGTGGGGCAAACTTTTAAAAAAATCTCATCTGTCAGAGTCTTGCCAAAATTTGTAACAGCACAGAGTTCTTAAAATGTTTTTGTTCCTTTTCTGCAACACTTTCTATAATCTGGCAACACCTGTTCCAAATGGAAAACTGGAAAATTTATACCTGAAGGCAATTTTAAATGGTTTATAGAGACCTGGACTAGATTATGAAAACACTGTAAAGCTGGACCAGAGTTTTTGCCCAGTTCATGTCAGGGGTTGGACTATATCACAAGCTAGCTTGGAATTGCTCCGGCTGCAGTAAGGTTTTGCTGTAGCCCCCAAGGTGCAAAGATCACCAGTGACTATAAACATACAGCAAAAAGGAGCAGACTGAAGATGCTGAACCTTCCTCCCAGCATGTGATGTCAGAGACCCTGCAAGACTTGCAAGGTTTTTCAGCTGCCTGTATAAACAGACTTTAAAAACAGAGCTGCCTGCTAGCACAGTACGTATGGTGCACACACAACAACTAAATACTCAGTTAAACACAGAAGCCATTCTGGTTTCAGAGGAACACACACATGCCATTTATCTCAACTTTGAGGGCTTGAACTATTGGCATGAAACTTTTTGCAAATGCCTCATGTCAGAGCTGAGGTGCATCAGAAGAGCTAGAACGCTGGTTCCCAGCATCAAACCATGTTACAAACTTCTTGAAAGCTCAGCTTACATCATGAAAACTCATCTAAGTTCTGCAGCCTGTACTAAATACTTATAGAACAGTTTTGCAGGCCAGGAATACCCCTCCCTCCAGAAAGGGTGTCTCTGAAAAACAGAAAGCATTTATCAGGGCTGACAAATGAACTAAACCTATGTCTGTGGAACAACTTTTCTCCAATGCCTCCTTGCAGAGGGATGGGGAGAAACAGCTCAGCATTGATTAATTATGAGGGCCTGAGGAAACATGCAGAGCACCCCAATGCTGTCTATGAAGTTCTTGCCTACCCAAATTAAGCCAAGAACCATGTTATAAAAAAAAATCAAAGCCTTTTTAGCATTTGTAATTTGGATTACAGTAGGGAGCCCACACAGCATGTTAGGTGCTTTCCAGACACTGAAAATTCCACACCTGCCTTGCCAAAAAAGTTTATGGTTTACATAGTTGTACAAGATAGTGCTTGTTTTGTTCAGCTAGATCATAATTGTAAAAGTCTGCATTAATTTCCAGAAGAATCCAGGATCATGCCTGTCTGATCAGGGTTCTTCTCATGTGATCAGACAGCACTGCCAGAAAGACTGGATGTCCTGGAGATACTACTGAAGGGCTTCAGAAACTGCCCCTTACTGTAGGACACCTGCTCCACTGTAGCTCAGAGCCCTTGGCTTTGCTTAGCAGCCCTGCTAGCTTTCAGATAGTAAAATGGTGTTTCTTTGTCCTATTTCTACCTGGTAAGTGTTCGCACTGCAGAAGTGATCATCAACGCAGACCATCCAGAGACATTTCACATACCAGTTGGTTTGAGTGTCCATCCCCTCCCACCCAGTGGAAGAAGTTCTTTCTAGCACTTTGCCTGTCCAAGAGCACAACAACTGCCTTCTTTTGTAAGCAGCCTCCAACACTTCAGAAAAACACTGAATGAATTTGGAAATGTGTCTACCCATGGGGACAGTGCTTGAATCTATTATTTTAAGAACTAGGACAATTCCTAAGTTACTCATTTTCAGCTCTTTATTCCCACTTTGAGCAAGCAGACTCTGCTTTTCCAAGGAGCACAGCCCTGCTCCAGAAGAGCACTTTGGTCACTGCAGAAGATCCTACTGAGCCAGGCAAAGGGCTGGAGCAACATGCAGAAGATGCCCTGATGCCTAGCTACCCACCCTCTCCAGACACAGCTGAGGCAGTAACACAGCTCCCTGGTCACTTCAAACCAAGGGAAGCATATCAAAGATAAAGCCTTCCACCTTTAACACCAAACATCTTATCATGACCCTTGAAGCTCAAATCAAAGCTTGTGATCCTAACAGCTTCAGGATGCCCACACAAAACAGGCTTTGCAGGCAATGGAATCAAAACTCTGAGCTGTGCTTGGTGCTATACACACAGATACACAATGTGAACAGATCTGGACACAAGGAAAAAGCAACCCTGTAAAAATATGCACCAGCAGGTTTCCAAACTTCATCTAGGAGAAAGAGGGAAATAATTATCTGAGATTTGCCAAAGATTTGATACCACTGCTTCCATTTGCTTCAGCATCCAAAACAAATGGGACTGGGGATGGTGTCACTGGCTTATCAGCCTAAAGAAAAAAAGACGACAAACACTACAAAAATCACACAAAACTTAGCAGACAATCTGTTTTCCAGGAAAATGTTAAAACTGACCAGATTGCAAGTGTTAACCCTTAAATGTAGACTTGATACTAAAATAAGTAATACACTAGTATTAAATGACAATATTTGTATTTTCATAGCATTTGTTTACATTAAGGAACCCTGCACAGATCCTACACCAGTCTGAGTCCCTGTCCTGAATAGCTTCCTGTTCAATGCAGCTTTCAGAGCATCTTTCTGTCCAATTCTGTATCTGAATAAGGACAAACCTCCTCCTTTAGCAAATACATTTACACAGGTGCTTGCAGAAACCACTTCCCAAACTACTTTCTGCTTCTTCAGACTTGAAAAGAAAAAGGAAAGATAAGAGGTCAGAATGAAGTTAACTTTGCCAACAAAGCATATCTGTTCTTTTTCTCCACACCTCAACACCACTGCTGACAAACAACAAACACTGATTAAAGGCTTTTTAATGCCTGTGAAGGAAAGCAGACTCCCTGCAGCTGCACAGCAGCTGGGAACACTTGTGTTATTTAGCAGAGAAAGGTCTGACCCCACAAGTGAAAATGAGCTTGGTGGTCACTCATTCTATTCACCATCTGGGTACATTATAAGCACAAACAGAACAGCACAGCTCTTTGTGACAGGGGTAACAAGAAATGGCCAAGGCACTGCAGTACCAGGGTAACATGCTTTAGCATATTCCTTCAGGGGAAAGAGGAAGCAAGGGACACAAGTGACACAAACATGAGAAAGTGGAATTCTATTAAACAAATCTACAAGAGTCCACTACAGATCAAAACAGAGATGCATCCACTGCTCAGCAGCTTCGCTCCCGATGAGTGCTGCAGGCTGCTGCCTAACAACTGAGGACTAGCGAGACTGAGAAAACACATGCAATGCCCTGCTCCTGTTTTGACAGACCAAATTTGATGACCCTTAGACTACATCTTTGGAAAAAGTGATCAGTCTAGGTATTCATATGGCACAGACCACTCACCCATTTGTCTAAAGCAATCAGACTGGCCTGTCTTAAGTACAAATGAGCAAGTTCTTCTCCTGGAGAATTCCCCAGGGAAAGCACACCATTTATACATTAGAGAAGACTATAACTTCTATACTAACTTCTGGACATTTTGTTGCTGTTGGAAAGCAACAGTTCACATTTCCTAGTTTTAACCTCAGAGATTTATGCTTGGTTTCCAGCTCCAAACTGGTGCAACCAGCCATACTGGAGGCAGAGCTGGAGCCAAGCCCCAGTATTAATCACAGCTAGACTCTCAGCCCCATGGCAGGTTGCCAACAGGGTCCAAAAACTTCAATTTCAACCATGGGTTTGGGACTTGAGTTTCCTGCCATGGAACCAGAAGCCTAGCAGGCCTCAAATGTGTCAAAGATCCAACTCTGTGCCAGAGACACAAAATGCTTGGCTTCTAGAGATAGAGAAAATCTGAAAGCCTTAGAAACTCAGGTAGGGATGGGACTGTCAAGGCTTGCAGTTTCCCATATGCAGAAAGGTATCCACCCTCTGTCCCAAGTGTGCCCATGCAGCCTCAGAACCTATCTAGTGAGAAAAGGCCCTCGAAGCTAGCTTCTTGGTAAGTCTCATGTGTTTTGGGATAAGAGGAAGAAGATATGGTTCTATTTTAATATTCCTTTTTGGAAATGCTCCAAAGTTTGTATTTCACTTGCATCTGGATGACTTTGGTTTAATAATGTTTTTAAACCAAAGTTTCTGCATTTAGCAAGTCCTTGTGTGGGTGTTTTCTAGAATCCAACAGTTTTATACTGAGACTTATGGCTTTCCCAGCAAATTTTAGAAGGGCACAGCACTACCCTCAGATGTAAAGGACTTGAGAAGGATTTTGTAATACTTTTTTTTCCTTGAGTCATCCCACCTGCGAAGTGAAGAGTCTAGCCTAAGTTAAAGCACCACTCTCATTTCAACCCCAGACCCCCAGCTGTGCAAACAATGTGTTCAAAGCACATAGCCTGTGCTTGAGGATGGTGAAGGCTGGGCAAACATATGGCAAACACCACAAAGATATATTTCTGAGTTGAATTCAAGACAGTTTTCTGTTCTTATAGACTAGAAACCTTACTTTTCTCCAGTGATTCTCCCTTCCCCTGACTATCCTCCCTCAGTCTCTTTTGCGTAAGCCACTGCAATGAAATGGAGTGCTGAAATATTGTGCTTCATCTGCTACATGATTTCTAGCGAAGAAATTTTTTTGTTTTCTTCACAAACTGATCCCCAAGCCCTGTGCAGCAGCTGTGCTCTGCTTTCAGAAGATATACTAGATCCAAAGAAGTTGTCTAGCAGCATATTTGAGGAGCTCACCTACAACAAACAGCTCAGGAGAAACCCTTAGAATCTACCCTAATCCCAGAGAAACTCTGCTAGGTTTCTTTGTTACTGTGTTTTTCTTTCTAACAGGAAAAAGCCATGGCAGCCAGAGAGTGAACTTTTAAAATTACATCCTTTTGCTTTTGAGTTGAAAGTTTATGCAAGTGCTTAACTACAGTTGACTTGGGGGAAGGAAGTACCAGAGACATCAAGGACAGTAAGTTAATTTCAGATTTTAAATTAATCCCTTACTTTACTTATTCCACGGAATTTTTCATTGACATGCCTGCATCACCATTATAAAAAGTTACTTTGATTTTATAAATATAAATTTTTATAAATATAAAAAGTTTAAGCATCTCATAAGTTGCTCCAGAGATCAGGATACGATCAACTGAACAGAGGGTGAAACCAAAACTCTAAAACACAAAACAGAAATTTCAGCTCAAATTTCTCATTTCTAACACGACTCCTAAACCTTCTGGTAAGTTTGGCAGTATTAAGGTAAAGACTGACTTAATTCCTTTGAAATAACATTACTTCAGCTTCTGTCAAAGTTCACTCACCTACTAAGATTATTCTTGCAGCCAAAATGACATGCATGCCTAGAATAAACTTGAGATTAAATTTAATTTGTCAAACACATTGACAAGAGAAGGTATGTTTACCTTGGACTATTTCTTCTCTTTAGCTTTGCTACTATACATGTTGAACCAGACAGAAAATCCAGATGTTTGCATAGTCAGGCAATGAACTTCTTGTCCCAAAGAAAACAGCAGCAAAACTTGCACTGACATAAAAGGTGGAATCTTGTCTTTAGTAAATTATTGTTTAATAAGCTTATCCAGTCTTTCTGGTTTAGGGAGTCCTCTGCTTATTCAGCATAACTCGAAAACTAACTCAAAACATTCTTCTGTATAACTTATGCCAAGTTAGTCTCCTTTGAGTAACCATGTTCTCTACTTTAGTTTATCATAATGATAGTTGAGGCTGTTTTTCTCCCCTAGCAAATGTAGCAGGATTGTAATTTTGTGCTGTCACTAGAAGGTAAGTCACCTATTCCATTGTAATGAAATATGTTTTCCTCAAAAGAAGTTCTTAGGAAAGCAGAAGGGTTGAAGGAACGTCAGGTGTATACTTTAACAAAGGACAGTATTTCAAGCAAGATTTCTGGGAAGAGTCATCCCTATCCTTACAAAAATGCTGCCATGTTGAATGCATTAAACCATTGCATGTGCTCTTCATGAACTGGAGCAAACTCTTGGCCTGGATTCTCTTGAATCATGAAGATTGAAGTACATGCTTTCTTGCCCTCCACTATATAAGCCACTAAAAGGCAATGCAAGGATTTGTAGAGTTCTATGCCCTCTTGTGTCAAGTCTAGCCACATTCAGAACATGGCTATGTAAAAAATACTTTGAGCCTAGTTTCCCCCTTGTACTACCACTAGTCAGGCTGGCTATGCAGTCAGCTTAGGAAAGCTTCTTTCCCATATACAAAAGCTTGGAGTACCACAGACAGAATGGGCAAGCTGCAGAGCCATCAGTTTCAAGCTCTGCTAGTGTTGGAAGATGGAAGTTTGCCTAATTAGATCCAGCTGTGTAATCCACAATAATCATCCCCTCCACTCATATTCAGTTCCTTCATAATAATTCCACTAGAGCCTTTCTGGAGCCTATTACTGCTCACGACAATAGTGCAAGACCCTTCCCTTTAATCTGCCTCAACATTTCTACTAATGCAAGTTTGCCAACATCACAGTAATACCTTTCACTATACTGTAATGAACAGCATGACACTTCCTCCTGTTTCAAAGGGCAGAAAAGTATTGATCCCAAATAAGCTTCTCACATGAGTCTTTGCTATGTAATGTGGGAGTACACTAATTGCAAGCACATTTGATTACAAGCCAGTTTTGCTGAAGCAGTCTTAAATAAATAATCTGTGATGACATACAAATTCTGTTGAGCTTCTGTCAATAGCTAGATAGCTATAAAGGGCTTCCCTTTAAATCCAAAGCCCTTAAAATTCAGCTTCATCACCTGACATCAACTCATCCAGACCTCCTTCCCTTAAGTACCTTCCCATGCTGTCTTCTCTCAAGAGCTCAAAGTACTTTGCCCCTTCCTTCCACAGTGTTACTGCTGAAGAGCAGGGCACCTACTTTAAGTGGAGTCTAAGTCAGCTGATAAGCTTTCTAAACATCCCAAACTGGTGAGAAGATAAACACATTTTCTCTTCTTATCACTCATTTTCCACAATAAGACAAAGCCTTCTGTAGATGCTAAACACCACCCACTGCAAAAGGTGGATAGGTGTTGCTAAAGATGGCTTTGAAACCCCCTGAACACTGTCTCCTAGGTGACTGCCATCAATTCCCTTCAGCATGCACACAAGGCACACTACTTAAGCACACAGAACAAAACAGATACAATTGATCTTACATCAAGCCAGATACTCCTTTCCCCACTGTCTAGTCTACACCAGTGTCTCACTTCAGTCACAGCCATGTATATTAGACACTATTATTGTAAACAAGGCAGGTGTATGAAAAGGAGTACCATCTCTGGAACTGCTCTACTCTGCAGGTAGACCATCACATGAGATGTGATGATTAAACAGTTTACAAACACCATTTGGCAGACATATCTTCCAAGTTCATCTCCAATTAAAATACAACTGTACAAAAGCACTCATTGGGGACCACGAATGTTTTGTTCTTGCAGATCTTACAGGATGGAAAATGCCACTCATTAGAACTCCATAGCTCTACAAGTTTCAGTCCTTCTTAAATCAATACTTCTAAAATGCTGAAAGAGGCATGCAAATTGAAGCTGGCATCAAGCCTCCATTATGGTTGTCACTACTGCTGCCAACAGCAGAACCAAGAAGTAGATATCAGAAATAGCTGAGCTCATTAGCTCAAAACACAGCAAGGGCTGGCTGCCCATCAGTAGAGGTATACTAACTGAATGCCAAGACTGAAATTCCATTGCACAGGAGGGATATTAAAAAAGGAGGTACTATTGAATATTAAAGGGTTTGCTTTTCTTAACTGTCTTCTTACCCCTACATGATCCAAAGACAATTATTAATAAACAATAACTCTCAGAGGAAAATGAGAAGTCATCTAGGCTTCTCCCCATTTCATTTGACTTCACAGATACTATCAACACTTCACTCTCAAAGTTTCTGAAACACTATTGCTACTTCTCTCTGGGAACTTAACTGTTTTTACATGTGTCCTTCTATAGGCCTACCTTGCCATCTCCAGAGTTCAGAGTTGGGTTCTGGCCCCATCAGCTATACACAGTACTAAAGGAGGTTGCCTTATTTACTCTATTACTCCTCTAAACTGTCAAAGACAGTGAAACTGAAGAAAAAAAGAATAAAGGAATTTCACCTTGTTCATACATAATACCATGGTCCCATATTAAATACAGAGTAGCTCATGTTGCCAACATTGTGAAAGCAGCAACTTTGTCATGTTTATGGCTAACATTATTCCAGTGCTCTTAAAAAGACAGGGCTTTTTTTCCTAATATCAGAGGTTGTGTTATCTCTAGACTTTTAGCCTATAGATTAAGAGGCAACAATAAAAACACATTCTCATTAGCAAAAGCATTAACTTCAGTTAATGGCTATGAGGTATCCTTTGCTACCCCTACAAAACACAGCAGTAGTGATGATCACCTACCAATCCACACACATTTACATTAAGATTGCATCTGTCTGATCTGCAAACAAGTAGTTTCAAAGACTCTACTTCATACATGTCAAATTATAACATTTAAATACACCATTTAGAAATCTTAACACTTGCTTTAGCAGGCCAGAGATTTTCTAGAATAATCCTCCAGGACGGTGCTTTTGTCAACATAAGGATCCCAGACTTAACATCTTAAGACTCACTCACTGCTTCAAGTGCCAGACCCACCCCAGTGGATTCTACAGTGACCCAAAGATATACATTAAGTCTAAGGTAAAGTTTAAATTCATTTTAAAAAAGTCCTGCTAAACAAGAAAAGGAATATGCCAGCCAGGAATTTAGAGCAAGAGGGAAAGAGTCAGGAAAGGATGTACAAAACAACTGAAACTCCTGTCAGAAGTCAGAAAAAATAAACTTTCCCTCTAACTCCCTAAGGGAAAGAGTCATTGTTTCATTACTTTGTTCCACAGTTCTGTTTGCATTGTATTTTACAGTGTTTACAATAATTCTCATCTTTCTACTTACATTTAAACCAAATGCTTCCCTCAGTTTTGTAGGGGTAACCACCCACAGAATTTAGCCCTTTGTACAAATTAAGTGCTGGACGTGCTTCCTCAGACTGTCAAGCACTCAGAGCTTTCTTGGACAGCACAGGCAGTAGCAGAGAAGCTTTCCCCATTACTAAAGTCTTTCTGGATCACAAACGGAAGAACCTGCTGTGCACAAGAGGCCCAGGATATGAACTTAAGTTCTGCTGGTATGAAACTAACTCTGCCCCCTACTCCCACCTCAAGAAAGTCACTTATGATGATTCTCTAAATATATTATAAAAACCTTGCCATAACAGACAAGATTGTTTCAGGAGTTGAAGAAGCTACACAGACAGCTCTAAGATAAATGCTCCTGTGAGGCAAGAATGAAGGATCCTTGTTAGCTGCACCACGGTTACCTTTAATGCCATCATCTGCTGTCAGTGACAGACAACATTAAAGTGTATACAGTAACACTTTTCTGAGACTAATTAAATTTTCTGATTTCTGCAGACAGGATTTCTTTGCAGTAGTTACTTATGTCTTTCTTCAAAGTTGCAGCAGTAACCTAGCTGCTGATTACTGAACTTGAAAGAGAAAAAAACCATGCCAAATGTTACACCACCACTGCCCTTTATTGCAGTCAAACTAGGCAACACCACTTCAAACTAGCAAGTTGTTAGTGTGCAAGGTTTTCTAGCCTACCAAGTAGACTTCACATGCCTTCCAATAGGCATTTCATCACTACTGCTAAACTACACAGCAATATTACTATCATAGTTGCATGAAAATCTGTGTTAGAGTGGAAAACTGTTTACACAAGTCTGGAGTATTTTCCATACTCAAGTGGCAGATGTAGTTTGAATTATGTTCCCAGCAGAACCCTTCCTGCTGAGACCTACAAGGAATCACAGAACCATTTAATTTGAAATAGACCCTTACAATCATCAAGTCCAACCATAAAACTAATATTACCAAGTCCACCATGAAACCATGTCCCCAAGCACCACATCTACACATCTTTTAAATACATCCAGGGATGGTGACTCCACCACTTCCCTGGGCAGCCAGTTCCAGTGTCTGACAACCCTTTCTGTGAAAACATTTTTCCCAATATCCAATCTGAACCTCCCCTGGCACAACCTGAGGCTGTTTCCTGTCATGCTACTACTAGAGAGAAAAGACCGACCCCCAAGTCACTATAACCTCCTTTCACGCAGTTGGAGAGAGCAATAAGGTCTCCCCTCAGGCTTTTCTTCTGCAGACTAAGCACCACCAGTTCCATCGGCCAGTCCTCGTAAGACTTGTACTCTAGGCCCTTCACCAGCTTTGTTGCTCTTCCGTGGACAAGCATGTATTGAGGTGGACCATCATTAAGCTGTCAGGGTTGCTGCTGAAGTCTGCAGTTTTTAATATATAGAAGGAAAAACAAGGATAGGAGTGTATTTATTTACAGGTAGCTTGATGTTGCCCCAGGTTGTTGGTCTGAGTTTCCCCAGGAAGATACAAAATTCCTTTCCCAAAGGATTTCCCTCCACCCCACCCAACCATAATCCTCACATGCAAGCAGAAAGATTCTAGTGACTGATGTTCATAGAGGCTGTTCACTCTTTCAGGTTGTACAGCTTTTTCACAACATTTTGTACTGTAGAACTGTCTATTTTAGTGTTTACTATCAACTTGCAGAAAGCGTGATTCCAGCTACACAACTGTTTCTCGCACTTTCAGTGAGGAGCTGCAGAATACTCATGCTGATTCCTTGTTGCTTGAGGCAGACATGCTTTCCTTATTTTCTGTGGAACTGTTTTAGGGCATTTCTAGTTCTATAGTATTTCACCTTAAGCACAAGTGAAGTTAACTTTCATTGTCACCAAGATCCCTGGTATTTAAAAGCCATCCAAGCCAGTGGGTTGTCTTCAAACATGAGCCAAGTTCAGTCCAGGACTGACAGCTTTCCATACAAGTAGCCACCTCTAGTCCAAATTCACATAGCACTCCCCAGGTTAGCTTTCCTCCCCAGCACTCTCTGCTGTTCTGGAAGTGCTCAGCTAACTCTGTCCTGCAATTTGTCTCTCTCTCTAGTGGAAGCTAAAAAGAAAATATGTATCTAACATGCACATTCGTCTATTTTTGCTGTCTTCCTCCCTGAAGGGAGCAGGGTATCAGTCTTAATATAAGCAAATACGAGACCTTTGCACAATAAATCTTTGACACAGATAATTGGCAAGATCATTGCAGTCTCATCTTCCTTTTCAGGGCATGTTATTAAGAAAGCTGAGGCAAGAGCTGTGGCTTTATCTGGATTCCTCAGATTTTCTGGATCACTTTTTGGTCTGGGCTAAGACCTGGCCTCAGTACAAACATACTCAGGCTCACTGGTCAGACTTCTCACAGTGGACAAAAACCAAATTGACATTTTTAGATTACAGACTTAAAGCAGGCTGTCGTACCAGCTACCACATACAGTTTTTAGTGACTGCTTCAGACTATGAAGAGTATGTAGTATACTCATACCATCACCTCATCTGAAAGAGTACAGTGAGTTTCTGCATAGGGTTAAAGTTTTTTCTTCATACCTACTACAGCCCAAGAGGTTGCTGAGCCTGATCTCATCTGAAGGAAATTGCTTTTCTGACCCAAATGATCAAGGATCCTCTTTTAATTGGAGGATATTGCCCACCTTTCCAGCAGCCTGGACAATGGCCTAGGAGATGAGCCCAGAAAGTAGTGACACCAGTACAAAAGATCAGAAGAAGCAGGACTTGCTTTATCACTGAATAGCACAACTGAAGGGTAGGGCGCTTACTGCTCATGTGATACTAAACTGCTTCAGGGGATGGCAAGCAAGCTAATGCATTGGCAGGGTACAAGATAGATGAAATATTAGTAATCACTTCTCCCCATCCATCTGCAGTCACCAATGTAGGAATTACAGCATGCATTTGTCCTCATCCCAACAAGACAACACTGGGCACATCACTCTCATCCTACTCAAATGTAAGACTCAGGAAAGCTCCAGTCACTATAGCTATGAAGTGCTGCAAACCCCAGTTGAGGTGTGTTTAAAAGCAGGTAGATAGCAACTATGAAGGCCTAGACTGTGGTGGTTGGCATTTACCCCCCGAAAAGTGGCTCAGTGCTATCTAAATATTAGCAAGACTAGAGGCAGCAGGATCCAGATCTAAGTGGGCTTCTGGTTGCAACCCCCTCTCCCCTCCCCTGAGCTCAGTAACCTCTTCAAGCAGGAAAATTAACACAGGATCTAGCTGTCTTAGCAAACATTGAGAAGTCCTAGTTTAATCTGAAAAAAAAATCTTGACATGCTGAATCACATATCATCCCACTTCTTATGAGCCTTTGGTTCATACCAGGAGGCAAGAAATAATTGGAGGGAGAATCAAGTTTGAGAAATCCAAGGAAATTCTGCCTTATAAATAGAAACGGAACAGTTAGAAAAAAATGATTTTAAGTTGTTTGATAGACTCCAGGCAGATACTAAGTCAGCTTAGGTCAACTGCAACCCAAGAGGAAATTTCTCTTTTGATTTAAGAAATTGGGCTGACAATCACATTAAAATTGGTTTTGTAGGTGCATGAGAAATGGCTGTGTACCTGGCCTAGCTGTAATATTTCACAGACCTTTGAAAATTGAAGATGTGGCCACCAGTAAAGGTTCCAGCTTAATTCTGTCTGAATCAGTTTGCTTATCCTTGTCAATGCTGATCTTGTCCAATTCTTGCCATGACTGTCCCCTCCACAATTCTCCAGTCAAGTCTCCTTCTAATCAGACACTCAGTTTCTCTTACTTGCCCACACTATCTTTGCTCCTTTTTAATTCTAATCCTCTTAAGATTCAGAGAGATCCTACACGTTTCATCAGCTCTCTTCCTGTTCCTACTAGGAAAACACCAAAACCTTTGAGAAAATAAAGGCAAGAACAGTCACCTTTGCTCCTCCCAGCTGAAGTTTGCCAGCTCTTGCACACAGAAAGACCACTCCTATAACTGACTTGAAAAAATTTTCCTTTAGCAATTATATTAGCATCCTACATATACAAATATTGTTACCAATCCATGCACCAGACATCATCTTCCCAGGTTTATTCAGGTGCCTGGCTGCTGGTTCATTCCCATCCCTCATCACTGTCCCAGCCTTCCATTCTCAACTTGTCCAGCTTCTTAGACCTTTTCTCTCTTCCCAGTACCAGTTACAAACCTACACAACTCCATTAGCCAATTCCTCATTTAGAATTCAAGTAGGAAGAGCAAATTATTAACAAGACCCTCAAAAACCCTAATTATACTCAGTAATCCAATGTTATCACTAGATACTATTTCAATCCCAAATAATGTTGTAAAGGTTACAGCCCAAATACCAGCATATTCCTTTGTTTTCACAGGACTTCTGACTTCAGACTACGAAGGAATGGGTCAGTTCAATGTTGCAAAGCAAGGTAAGTGTAGCCTACTTTTCTATTGCTAACAAGCCCCTGGACATAACATAGCTGTCAGCCACAAGGCAGTGAAGCAATAGCTCAGTTTCTTGCAAAGGTCTTTTAGAAGCACAACACTACAGTTACACTTGGGTATCAAGACAGGGCCAAGAATGCTTTAGTGTTACCTAAAAATAAAAGCAGAGTGGAAAAGAGCAGGCAAAAATGCAAATTGAAGTTACCCTTAAGAAAATATAAGCCATATAAAAACAATAGTAAATTATCCTGCAGAAAATCCATCTCTGGATTCAGCGGCTTTCCACCAGGTACCCAGAGCCTGCTAAGATCACAGGTATGTTAGGGCTCACAAAGGACTACGACTCATTGTGATTCCCACTGTGAAGTATCTGCCAAGGAGCTTCCTTCTTCCCTCTCCCCCCACCACTGGAATATCCTCATTTGTAAGCAAAGCTCAACACAAACTTCTTAGAAAATTTGCAGACTAATTTAGTAATACTAAGGTAGAAGGGAGTGAAGGTTTCAGTGGGTAAAACCAGAGCCAAATTCTGAACACCTGTGAGCAAGGTTTTGAGGGAGGGAAGGTCTGAAGTTTGCACACAGAGGTTGACAGCAGTATTTGGCTCCAACACACATTTATAACCCTTGCTTATTTCATCATTCTCCATGTTCATACCCAGAAGTGGATTCTGTTAGAGGACTGCCTCAGACCAGAGATCTTCAGCTGAGCACTGTTCTTAAAGTGAAGTCACTCCAAGTCTTCTAAATCAGATGATCTCCAGGCTTGCAATCGACATATTGTCTACTTCTATATGGTAACTTACATGAGAAACCTTGAAGCAGGACCTGCATATATTCTTGTGTATGGAAAGAATTTTCTTCAGAACTGTCAACATGTAAGTATGGATCCTTAAAAGCCCATTACAGAATGAATTACTAAAGAGCAGGAAAGAAAGTTGGAGTGCCTCGTCTCCCCAGATCACAGGTCACCATGTGCTAATGACACTTGCCCCAAACATTTCTGGCAAGCTCTGAACTTGTGTAATGCTTCAGGTAAGTTAAGTACTTAAAAAAAAGGCTCAACTTGAACCAGGAAGAGATGAAGCCAAGGAACGGAAACAGCGTCCCCACAGAAAATACACTGCATACTATGAATTTTAAAGATGAGATTTTTATTAGAATAGGGTTGTCTTATTATTGCCTTCCCAGGAAAAATCAAGGACCTCAAGAAAAGTCTGTTCCTGAAGAACTACATCCCATGGAAGGGACCCACACTGGAGCAGTTTGTGAAAAACTGCAGCCTGTGGAAAAAACTCACACTGGGTAAGTTTCTGGAGGACTGTCTCCTGTGGTGGGAATCCCACACTGGAGCAGCAGAAGTGTGATGATTCCTTCCCCAAGGAGAAGGGAGCGGCAGAGACGTGTGATGATGATGAACTGACTACAACCTGAAATCCTCATCCTCCTGTGCTGCTGGGGGGGAAGGAGGATAAGAATATCATGTGCAAAGTTAAGCCCAGGAAGAAGGGTGGGGTGGAGAAAAGGTGTTTTTAAGATTTGGTTTTATTTCTCATTATCCTCTTCTGCTTTGATTGGTAAGAAATTAAACTAATTTCCCCAAATCAAGTCTGAGTTGCCTGTGACAATAACTGGTGAGTGACCTCTCCCTGTCCTTACCTTTACTCACAAGCCTTTTAATTAGATACTCTCCCCCCTGTCCAGTTGAGGATGGGAGTGGTTTTGGTGGACACCTGACATCCAGCCAAGGTCAACACACCACAGGTGCATAGTAAGTACATAGAAAAAACCCACCAAGTCACTCTTACTAGCAAATCCTATTTTTCCTTATCTTTTTTCTACTTAAGTAGAAGTAGTCTTTAACAGCAGAAGCAGCCCATGACAAATATTTTCAGATAAAATTCTTCCTACAAAGCACTAAATAGCTCAGGCAGAAAGAGACCACTACTGGTTTGGAGTAGCTCTGCTGGTGGTGTCACATGATAGATTCACAACTAGATGATACCAGAACTGCTTATCTCAGTAGCTGCTAGCTAGGACTTCCCAAAAAAGGGAGTCAACATCCATAGCACCAGCTACCCAAAAGCTATTGTATCAGGATGGATTAATGTAGGCAATGCACAACTAGGGACCTGCCCAAGAGGTTCACTAGCTAGCTTGTGACGTCTATTTGTCACCCTATCCCTGGGCATCTCACTCCATTTTCTACTTAATCATTTCCACAGCATAACTATTTTCTGATAAAGTTTGTCACTGTCAGGCTTACACCAGTCATCCTTCTCCTAAGCACCAGAAGATTCCCCCATCCCTTTCATCAGGACCAGCTCACTGAAAGCAGCAGTACCAGAATCCTGAACACACTGCTTTTCCCATTCACAGTGTAGTTTCACTAGCTGGAATACAGGATGCAAGAACACAAGCAATTTGTTCTAACACAAATATATACCATATTTGCACCACAGAAGTATCACTAAAGGTCTGTTTCAATACACCTAACAAGCAATTGCTTGTAAGCTCCTACAATAACTTTACAGATGTTCTGACTAGTGAGCCATGTATTTGTATTACCCTTCAACATTAATGTATGCAAAGGATAATGATTATCCAAATACAGATGTTAATTTATTTTTTGTACAGTCAGATATTAAATAATTAAACAAGCAGTCAGAAAATGGTAGGTAGTTGCATGGAAAGTAATCCCTATAAGACATTACAAAGCAACAAGAAAGCATAATAAGGATTCCCTCAGTTTGAGGTTTTTCCAACAGCTTGCTTGTGGGAGGACTTCTATAGTCATCATTAGCAGAATTGTTCACTGACCTCTAGACTTCCTCCCCACATGCTAAACTGTTTGCACCAGGTTCAAGTGCTGCACGAATATCCATCTCCTAACTACAGGGAATTGGGGTTCTCAAGTTCACTGACTTCAGTTTACCAAGCTTAAGTTCTCCCTATCAAGAAAAGCAAAGCAATGTTGCCTGAGAAAGGTAAGTTACTTGGTCTTAAGTGATACTGGTAATACATCAGAAACACCAGAGAATCATGTAGCTTTTGCCTGTCTTGAGAACTGTTTTACATGGTGATAACACATGGCACCAGATTGGTATTCTAGCCTCAGAGGCAAAGCATCAAAGAACTTTAATTCAGCATTTTAGGAAAAAGCATTGTACCTGCCAAGAAAACTTGCAGCAAAAACAAATTCAGCATCATGAAAGATAGTGACAGAGCTTTGAAGGACAGCAGGCAGAATGGCAAAGGAAAGGGTCAAATGAAAGCCCAGTACAAAACTCAGACTATTTAACTACGAAGATCTTTCCTAAAACTGTAAGTGGTTTTCAAAACAGTGCCCATCACTGGTGTTGTTTTCACTACTCTCATCTCTAGCCAACCCAAATATGGCTTATCAGGAATGATCTCTATCAGCTTGAGTCTTTCAGCCTGACTCTCTTGTCCATGATCTTCTGTAAGATTTAGCTCCTTGCACTTTAGAATAAAGAGGAAACAATCCCAAGAATAAGCCTTTCCTTCTGAGATGTTTTAGAAGCAGTGAGGACAGCACACCCAGTGCCAAGGCAGCTCACAGATAGTATCACTCTTCTACCTCTTACCCCCCTCCCCTTTCATAAGAACACTTTCATGGCAAGGATGTGCTTCTGCAGCAAACCAATACAGCAATTAGCATGAATTATGTTTCAGACATTTAATGTCTATTAATAAGCAGCCCAAAATAACTGAGGATTACAGAAAAGAATGAGACTCTACTGCTGACTCAGGCATTCTTAGATAACTTGCCAGGACTCTTCAGCTGGTAGACTACAGAAGACATCCAGCCCCCAAGACAGCCTAGTAATCTCTTGCCACTCACCAAGCCTACCCTTTGCACTGGCACTCTCAAGAGCAGGAGCACAGTGTTGAGGGGAAGGGGAAGTTCTACCATATTAGCCTGTCCCGTGACTAATCAGCACCTCTGACCACAAGAGCATTGCTATATACTGATGCAATGGAAACAGCATTCCTAGAAACAGCTCCAGGGCCCCAGAAAAAAAAAAAGTCAGAGGGACACATCCACAGCTCCATCCCAGGGCATTGCTGTTCAGAGGCTGCAAACAAGCTTCAAGGCACCAGGGTGGGACTGCCTGCAGATAATCAATGCTTTATGCACCAGTTATGCTCCCCTCCTCATTCTGCCCACCCTCAGGCCCTTCTCCATTTCCTAATGGGCAATGGCTTCACTAGATACTACTCCCCCAGTTCACGCCCAGACACTTGCCTTCATTCCCTACCATGTTGTTTCCAGCCTGCCCAGTCCAAAATCCTTACTTGCTCCCTGAATTACAGGCAAAGGACTATAATGTACATCAGCATCTCAAGCAAGTTCCATAAAAGGTGAAGTTGGAGTCTATCCTATATGAAATGGGCCTTACACTCCTCTACTCACACCCTTCTCTCCCTTTGCATATTAGAAAGCAGAACCAAAGCACTTGATACATGGATGGCAAAGAAAACCTTTTGGAGAAACAGTTCCATTTATTGAGCACATTCCTGCTCTTAAATTTGAGTACATACTAGACTCTCTAATGTATCTTATTCCAGGTTTTACCAGACTGCAGAAATGATACTGGAAGAGTTTCTTCTCTACTGTTCCCAAACACAGACACAAAAGCACCCTAGACATTCTCTGCTCATTTTACTTTAAGACAGAGATTCTCTTAGGTGCTGTGCAACGCATGAAGAAGAGTGATTTGTGGTGCTGTTTAAGAACATGAATGGCCAGGATGCCATCAAATGCAACAGGATGCATACTTGGCTGCTTCTTACAAAATAAAGTAGATTTATTAAAAATATCAGTTTAAAACATCACCTGTTCACTTGGCAAGGCCTGAAAACATCCCTCATTAACTGGAAATTGCATTAGACATTGCCAAACAGCTGTTTAGTGAGGATATAATATAAGTATGCTGTGCAGCTTCAGAGATTTTGCACTTCTAAGACTTTTTATCTGTAGACTGCAGCATATTTACTAGGAAAAAGGCTCCACCACATACCTGTAAGGCAGGCATTACCCCATTCTAGGTGAAAAGTAACTCACTCAAGTTCACAAAACAAGCCAGTAGAAGAAAAAAAGAGCACAAGCTGCCACCATTCTCCAGGCATTTAATGCCTGGAAAGCTCTTCTCCCCCAGCCTTCAGTCACACTCAGTTACTCACCAAAAGCACATCCAAGAGAAGAGTGCAATATGCAGTTAACTCCTTATGCCTGACAGCCCTTTCTTCTGAGCAATTAAAGCTGTGAAGGAAACTCAGGCTCCACTTAGTGTTTGAACTACAGGGAAGCACTTACTGATGCAGCCTGGGTACTTAACATAGGAGATGGATGAATGACATTGGACAGAAGTGAATGAAGTGGTGCTACTGTTTTAACCTAACCAGTGCAGTGAACACCCTTCAATAAGGAAAAGCTTAGCAAGAACCTATTGCTGCTCTTTTATACCAGTGTATGAGAATTACCCTTGAGGAAGAAGATAGAACACCACTAGGCACTATCTGAGTTTTTTTACCTGTAATGGAAAGGTTAGGTAGAAATACACAAAAGTGGTACAAAAGCTAGTCAGTCCATTTGAGTGACTACATGGCATGATTGTGGACTTGTTTGAGCTTTTAGAGTTGTGTATACTAATCTAAGTCCAAGAATTAAGTGGACTTTGGGACTCAGACCCTTGCAGTTATAAGAGTAACATGCCACAGTTTCTTATAAACTAAGTTATAACTTGATTAGTAGCTTACCCAAAGCCATAAGATGCTAACCTTCAGTAGCAAAGGGGCAAATTATTCCTTTATTAGCCTGCAAAGGCCGGCTCCCCATCCCACAACAGGTAATATCTTCCCCCTCAAAGGAAAGGGGTCAAAATGGAGTAGAAATTCAACACTAACCTGATGCCCCAAGCTTGACAGAGAGACTTAGATTGTCCATATAAAACTCTGGAGCTTTCCATCACATTTGACATGTTTACTCATTGTTTGGAAGACTTTAACATCCTCTTAAGTTAGTTAATCACATCCTGTGGCAAGTTGAGGATACTTGACATTCCTCCCTTCCCTTTCCCCACCTTTGGGGCAAGCTAAGTGTAAACATGGCACCAACCCAACTACAGCAGAGCTAAGTATCATTTAGGATCTCAAAGCAGTACCCTGTGCCCTCAGAGATTAGCACAGCACAGGAGGTCCAGGCACTGTCACTTCCCATCACCTAACTGGTCTGCAGGATAGAAAGCATTGGGAAAGGCAGCAAAGGATGAATTTCTCTATTCTGGTGCTGAGACTTCCTCTCAGCTCCAAGTCTAGAAACATATGGCAGCTCCTGTGTAAAAGAAAATAGTCACAAAACAAGCAATAGGGCAGCACATGCAAAAAGGCAGACACCCTTTTCAAATTCTTAATTTACAAGAAGCAGACAAGAAAGGAGCCAGAAGTAGCCACCAGTCTGCTGGGGTACTTAATTCTCAAGACAATTCACAGCTTGCGTGGATTCTTCCTGAAAACTCCCAGGGCAATTCCTTCAGACTGTTCCCACCCTGCAAGTCTGTGGCAGAATATATATGTTGCTGAAAATCCAGTGTAGAATACTTATGATATGATGAGAAGATCAAGTAGGACTGTTGTTAACATCATTCCCTTTCACAGAGAAACCCACTCAGCTTCTGACAAGCTCAGAGTTAAAAATACATCATCTAAGGTATGTACCTTTGTGGGAGACCAACAGCTAGAGGCTGTGGCAGATGCACTTAAGTCAAATGCTCAAAGAGGCTACAGAAGTTGCATGCCGGCTTTAGCAACTGTTACACCATCTCAGTATTGCTCCTTCCTATCCAGCACAGGAACATCCAAGTTTAGTATCAACAGGATTGACTGGATAAACTCAACAACACAACTGTAATCAAGTGTGGTATTCATTATGAAACCAGAAGCTGAAGAGTCCAATTCAGTGCTTAATCACCGGAGTACAGATCTGCTGAAATAGTGGTTCAGAGCCTTAAAGGATTTCCTCACCTGCTAAATAATTACTCAGTTTCTAGACTTGAGCAGAAGCCTGACAAGTTTCTATCTTTACCCATTTCTTCCCTGGATAAGTCCACATTGTACCCAATGAAGCTGCATTCAGCATCTGCTTAATCCCTCAGACATCTAGCCATGTCTGTGCATAACTACTACATGGAAAGGTAACTTTATAACTAGGACATACAAAGCTGAAGGAGGCATGATGAGGAAAAGAGACACCACATTGGCTTTGTTCATAAGCTTTATGCTCTTCCTGCTGAAGTAAACAAACCACTGAACTGAAAAAACACAAGGAACAGGCAAGTATTTTGGCATCTATACATCCACTGTATTCGTGTAGGACAAGGTATCATTGAAGTTCTAACCAAGCCTGTGCTTTACTTCATTGCAGATTTACTCAAGATCCTAAGCCTAGTGAAATGAAAATCCTTCACTTCTAGGGACAAAGCCTTAACACACTGGGGGAGCACCACTTCAAAGAACACAATTTAAAGAAAAAATATCTAAGTCCCATTGTATTTTAGGTGCTTTTTTTATCATGTCAAATCTATTTAGGAATTCTCCAACTTAAAATGCAAGGTGATCAAATTACCAGAACAGATACTCCAATCCACAAGCACACTCAGATTAGACTAAGTCTTCAAAAGCTAGATGCATAACTCAAACTGTTCATTCAGTACAATTTACTAACTACAACTTCCACTGCTTTTGTTAGATGCTTCCAGAGGTAATTGCTCGATTTCCAGTTCAAAGCACTTTATACTAAACATACAAGAAATCCATCTTTGAGACATTTTATCAGTATGCTGCACACCAATGCATACACCTTCAAATGGCACAAACAGCCAATTAATTATATCATTGGTCAGGCAGACTATTCAAGTGGAAGTAAAATGTCTAATTAACTTTCACCAACAACATACTGAATGAAAGTTGAACTCCTACATCATTATTAGAAGCCACAGTAAATTTAAAGATCAGATTTAAAGGCAAGAGTCTTGCAGGCAGTTTTGATCTTGAAAACTCCTTAAGGCATATTCCAATTTTCCTTCTTGGTAGTAAGCAAGTGCAGCCAGCCAATTATGCCACCAAACACCTTTTTACCTTCTATAGCCACACAAACACTGAACATCAGTGTTAGAGAGCACACAGGCAATAGCATTCAAAGCTGAGCTGTTACTTTAGGAGATTAACCTGTTATGAGCTCACACCTGTAGCTGAACACAGACCTCAACCTGCTGCAGGTCCCCAAGTCTGCCATGACTCTTGCACCATATATAAAACAAGTTTTACCTCTCACTGCTGATGCTGTTCTGCACTGTGCATTTCTAAAACTGTCTTGGCTAGTTTCCCATTTTAGTGTCAGAGCATCTGATCGTTTTCTGAAAACCTAGGCTCTTCTTACAGAAGAGAATGCTGGATCTTTCCCATTGTTTCTCCTCATACAGTTACAGCATAGCAGTGTTCCCAGAACATACACCTCCAGCTAGCTACCTCTTCCTGCTCAGCAAACCACCCGAGGCTGGTGTTCTAGATAAGGAGCCAGTCATTCCTTGTACAGTTAAAGCCACTAGAGGGCATTGAAATTTACTCTGAAAATAGGATTCTGTGTGAGACAGGCCTTGCTCTATGCTTTATAGGGAAGTCAGAGACTTTGATGCTAGCTTTCTCTATTCAGTGAAGTCCTCTCTCCACAGGGATCACATCACCACTTGGATGCTCATGCCTAGAACCACATGAAAGACATCCCGTTGTTATCATAACTCCCTTAACACAAGATTTGAGCCTTTAAGCTTACGTCAAATTGATCTCAAGCCACAAATCAAACCAACCAGTATCTTCCTACCCTGGCACAACACTGTGTACATTGGTCAAGTTTTTGCCATCTCATTTCAACGTTTCGGTGATTTGGAAGGCAGAAAGCATTCTCTGCCCCTTCTGCAGACAGCAAAACCATCTTCTTTCCTTCCAAAGTAAGTTCAGTATTGCAACATGTTCCAGACCTACTTTCCTCATTCCCATCAAGTGCCTTGTTCACAGTTGCAGAGTGAATGCTTTAACATATTGTGTTTACATACACCCATGACAGATTTTCACTTTCACATGCTGCAAACCTAAACAAGAACTAAAGGCAACTGACAATCCTGAACTCAGATTTAACAAGCAACAGATGAGCAGAGAAGCCCTCTGCTCAGCTGAATCACCTCCATTCCATTTCAAGCAAGTACTCAAATGTTGTCAATGGAGAATAAAAAGCAGCTGTCAAGAACCTTGCACTGGCTTGGCCATGGGACTTAATAGCAAAGAGAATGTAGATGTTAAAAACCCAAATTAAGAGTGTGCACTAGCTAGGCTAAATCTAGTTCATCTCACACCTGAGGGCTCAGAGTATCCTTCCCCTATTCAGGTAAAAATCTTTCAGGGTATACACAGGGCCAAACACATCCACCAAAACCTCTTGAAAATTCAGTTTTTGTGCACTGCAGATAAATCTTCTAGGTTCTGGGGACCCACATCATCCCCTAAAGTGCTGCTCCACATTCAGTTTGAAAAGCTTGCTCAGGGCATCACATAGCAGTGTCATAACCAGTGTGATACAACCACATCATTCCAGAGGTTGCATCCTGCCCTTGTGCAGTTCAGCAAGTGAGACTACAACATGATAAAGTATGTGAGTTTAGAGCATCTTCAAGTTGTCCACCCAGCTCCTTGAAGTCCAGGCAATGCTCCTGTCAGATCATGGGCATGTCCTCTACAGTTGTTGGCAAAGGTGGGCATTCTTGCAGAGTTCAAAAGTACATGTAATTTGGATGTACCTACCACTATACCAGGTATGCAGGGAAAGCTTCCAGACAAGTGACAGGATAAAACTAATTATAATGCCAAGGTTAGGATATACAAGTTACTCCAGATCTCTGGATAAATGCATAGTTTGGTTTTAGTAGGTAAGTTCCTGTAGATAGCCAGTATGGATGTTTAAAGCACACCCAGACAATTCTGGTGCTCAGTTCAGAAAGCTCTGCCAGCAAAGGACACCAGCAATATGCTCCTATGTTAAAACAGGACAGATTTTCCTTCAGCTGAAGTTAGTCCAGGCATCCTGAACTATTTTCACAATGAACCAGACTGCCTTATTTCCCATTAGCAACAAAATAACCTACTATTGCTTTGAGACATATACCCTATTCATGGTGGTGGAATAAATCTTCCCTATTCAACAAGTTTCTATGCAAAGCCTTAGCCTACTGTCTTTAAAAAGTTGAAGAAATAGTTTGTCTTACACTTACTTGGAAGTAAAGTTACACCTCATGCAACTAAGACTGCTCTTCCACTTGGCTGGGACATTGTACCAGAACACTGCAACTCTTACCACAAATCTCTGTGGAATAGGGCTTTACAGGTTGTTTTTTTTTAGTAGACATTAACATTTGCTCCTATTCTCAGCTATCACAACTCATGGTGAGCACACACAAGCTCTGCTTTTGCTAAGGAGACAGCATGAAGAACTTTGCATTATGAACTGTACAAAAAGACTGATTACTCTAATGAGAGGGTAGGAAGCATAACTAAGTTCACATAGCTCCTAAGTGTACTCTGCTGAAAAGGAAAGCAGTGTTTTATCTTTAGAGTTTAACTTGGAGCAGAAACTCAGAGCTGTAACTCACTTTTTTTTTTCAGAGGTTATATAATGGGACAGCATTAATGTTTGTAACTAGCAGTACCAGACTTTTCCTGGAACTAAGTGCACCTCTAGGATTTACTGCACATTGTGTACCTACCCAGTACTCATAAGTCATGCTATTGCCTCTTGCTTAAGACTAAATAGCAGTTACTATTACTGAAAGAACTCCTCCGATGCAGTGATGTGCAAGCTGTCCAGCTACAAATGATATGAAGAGTTAACTAACCAGTCTTTGAGAGCAGGTAAGAAACTGGGCTTCTGAAACAAGAGATACACACCAACTGCCAATGTAAGTTTTGTGTCCAGTCTCCAAAAGATAATGGTTACAAGCAGCCATTAATGCTTTCATTACTGTGCTTTCAAAAGTTAAAACCTTACTCAGTTCAACAGTATGTTGCATGAAACAGCTGAAGCACTTCCAAATGTCTTAATTGCTTGATAACTAGAAATGCTAAGTCAGTAGAAACAGAAAGAGCCCATTTTCAGTATGGTCCATCCCTACAGCCAGAACAGACTGGCTCTCAGGATCTGCAGTATCAGAGCTCCTATAGCCTAAAAGCTGCCCAACTTCCAAGATATGTCAGTGCTTCAACCAGGAGGCTAGAGCTGTCTAGACTGCCCTCAGTAGCTGTCCTTCATCCAGATATGACCACCAAGGCAAGTGACTAAATCCAGCTGCAGCCATCCAACTGGCAGGAAAAATTTAAGTGTCAGTCCTGCCACTGGAGTGAGTTGTCTGGTTGTAGCTCACAGCAGGGCAAAGCAACAAGTTCAACATAGCAGGGGATCAGAAAACACATTCTGATTGAGCTTGGAGACACAAACCAACAGTATGGATGTTTGTGGCTTGAAAAGACAGACTGGAAACAGCAGGCTGTTACAGCTCAGGAGTAGCTAACTAAGCTTGTTGTCTGTTGCCCTTAATTTGCCAACAAACTTAACTCAAGCAGTGGTGCTTCTACAGCTAAGAGAGGCCACTTTTTTACAGAAATTGCTCAATTTTACTTAAAGCTTCTACTTTCCACAAAATCCTGCCAAAAGGCAGCAAGCAATGCAAAAAAGGAAGCACTTTTTTATTATTGCCTTAAAATATAAGGTCAGTAAGTGCTTGTGAATTACTGCAGTGGCATAACCTTCATGAGGCTTTGGGAAACAATTTGGTAAAGGTGAAAACCCTGAGATTAAAACGTTAAGGAAGTTGGCAGATTCTGGACACTAAAACACTTATTTCTATCCTGTTTGGAGACTAACCAAAACTATAAACTTTTTGCTGTCCAACAAGAGACAGAATTTAAAGACAGTTATCAGAGGAAGGCTTCCACCTCAAGCAACAGTAAAAAAACTTGAAGTGAAGTTTTTAGCTTTGACATAGAGGATATTTAAGCAGACAACCTAAGTATTTGGGCAGTAGCTCTTCTCTGAAGCTGCCTTTTAAGTATTTCATATTCCTTTCCACTATTAAGCACAGAGCACTAACACTACCACATGTCAAGATTTGGCACCTGCAACTTGAACCTTAAGAGAAGAAAACTGCTCACAAACAACAAAGTCACTGGATAGCACTGACAATACTCTAGCTAGGCTTTTTGCTGATATGGGTCAAACAGACTTTCATTAGGGAATCAAAGTATGGGGCCTTGCCCAGACCCAAGGATTCAGAACACCTGATCCAGATGTTCTATAGATGCTCCTGTAAGCTTCCGAGGTTGAAGTTTGTCAGGAGTTGAAATACCCAACACTCCTTTCAGAATTACTCCATACCAGGACTAGCAACAGCACTTCTTCCCATGGTTTACAATCAGTACAGAACTGCAGTACTTTAGAAGCTGAGGCACTCATATGGAAAAAGCAAAGTAGTACAATCAATACTGCAAGCTACATTCATAAGGAAACAGAACCTGAAAGTACTGAGGCTCCATCTTAAAAAAAAAAGAAAAACACAGTAGAATAAATGTTAGATTACATCTTCTGAGTTTGTTCACGTGCATTGGCACCTTTCATAGCAAAACCATACAAAACCTCTGTCAAAAAAGAAAAACACAGTAGAATAAATGTTAGATTACATCTTCTGAGTTTGTTCACGTGCATTGGCACCTTTCATAGCAAAACCATACAAAACCTCTGTCAAACATCCATACTGCCTTGAAAAGGATTGAAGCAGTTAACCAGCTTGACTGATACACAAACTCCCTGTTGGCAGTACTTCCAGAAGCAGACACATGCATTGCTGACTCTACTGGAGGCTTCCCTAGCCAAGGCAGTATTGCTTCTTCACCCTGTAGACAAACAGAGTAGAACCTGGTCTGACCAGGCAGTCTGAGGATGGGTCTAGCAGCTGGGCAAGGTCAACCAACCACAGCAGCAAGGAGAAAAGCAGAAACCTTTCTAGTCTGCAGATTCTAGGAACTATCCTCACACTTCAGCTGAGAACTGCTGATGCCATTTGGTCTGGCAGATAACTCGGTGCCATCTTGCTAGCCATTGAAGATTACTGTAGCATAAGTGAGACCTAATACAAGGATAGTTTGAAATCTAGAAAGGAAGCTTTCCCTGGCCTAAATGAATAAACCAGCAAATAAATCAACCAAGGGAAGGAATGGGAATTAAGTGGATGCAAATTATTACAGTTCTGTTTAATCTTGTGACGTTGACTGACACAAAGTCGGAGGTTCTGAGCTCTCCTGTCTTTCCAAGATAAATGTTGACCTTTCAGACTGATAAAGAAAAATCTGCCTGTTTGTTTTTCTTTTCTATCCCAAGAGCTTATATTGCAATTACCAGGGTGGATTCCAAGCTTCAATTAAGACAGACACATGCCATTTATTCATTCAGCCCTTCACAGTTGCCTCTTCAATAACTTGTAGAGTTTGCTGAATCACTGCCAATTGCGCTTCAGAGTGGTATGACTATCATTTTACCCAGTTTCCTCAAAGACTTCCTCCAAAGGGGAAAATCACACAAAGAGAAGCTTCCTACAAAGTCAAGCTCACTGTTTGAAAGCAGTAGGTCCAACTAAAATTGTTCAAACCAAGAAGCCTCTGCATTACAACACTGGATTTAACATAGATGTTGTCCTATAATACATCTAGAAAGATTCCCAAGAGCCAGTTGTACATTCTAAGCATCACCAACCAAGAACAAGATGACACTGGGTACCCTCAGCTTCCTGCCCAGAAACTACCTAAGACAGAGGCATATATCTCCCTAAAGTAAGGGGAATAATAAGCCAGACAGCAGCTTGATGAAAGTTTCAGTTGAAGAGTTGATATCGTAACCCAGCAACTGCTTTATCAGCAAAATAAAGACAGAGCTGGGGAATAAGGAAGAAAGTAGTCCCTACTCTTTGGGAAAGCAATTCTTATGCAAACCCTGTCCCCTGCCTATTTTATGAGGTCTCCTCTATTCAGAGCCAGCAAATCCTGATTGCAATTTGGTGCAAGGCGTTAACTAAGCAAGCTTCATCAGCATTTACAAATGCTGTCTTCAGTTAGCATGTTGTTGAATCCAGCAATGACTTCATTCAGATGCTTTGTGTAAACAATGCCTAGTGCTGCTGTCAATCACTTCACAGCAAAACAGATGCCAAGAGAGTCTTGTATTTTTACATCAGCATCTGCTAGTGAAACAAAAGCCACTAGGAAGTCCCACTAAAGCAATTTTAGATAAGTGTGGTTGTACTCATCTGAACACTGGCATGAGATTTAACAAGATTATCTCTTCTCACTTGATTCTAATTGGTTGCCTTAGGAAATGCAAGGATATGCATGAACATTAGTCTGCCATACACTGAAAAGTTGACATGCTTGGCTTAGGTTGTTTGTGGTAATCCCTAGGTTTGCTTTCTAATAAATAGTAACCAAAGTCAAGTCAAAGATAACACTAGTCTGTCATCTTAATCTGAGGTGACCTTGTCACGTCTATCAACAGCCTTCTGGCACTTCCTGAATATGAGTACTTGCATTCTCCATGGTTTCATGCAAGGTGAAGACAAGGAAAGAAGTGAGAGTCATTGCTAGTTTTTGCTCTGACATGCTACACTTAAGCATTGCACTGAAAGATTGGTTACATCTCTACACCTGAGTTTATTAAAGCTGAACAAACTAAAAGGAAAGTGTGGCAGGTGGAAAAATGTATGTGCAGTTGAACTTGATTTACTTGCCCCAATGTTTTCCAAAAAAAAAAAGCATGAATTCCTGAAGCTGGGCTCACCTTTGCCAGGAAGAAGGCTTCAGACAGGGTTCTACAAGAACTACCAAGTTCAGAACTGTTCCACTCTCCTTGCCCTGCCCGAACAGAAGTGCACACACAGAGTACACACCTTGGAGGGTGTGGAGCAGAGTTTAACAAGAGTCTGAGCATAAGGAAAAAGTTCATCAGAAGCTTTCCATCTATAGCTATTCTCAAGGTGACACTATCAGTGGGCAGGTTAACTTGGAAGTAGTTATAGTGGAGACTCCCCACTTAAGGTCAGATGTAGACATTTTAAGAAAAGCAATAATGAGCTAAGACTTGCATGGGACACCTGAGAAGGTATCAAGTCTAAAAGGAAGAAGAGTTACTGTGATAAGATACCTACCTTTTTTTGACATAGAGGAAAAAGAGATATGCCTTAGGAACTCAATATTCTTTGCTACAGAGAAGGAACTGCTGACAACTGAAGCTAGACTTTCTACTTGGGACTGTCATTCAGCAGAAGTGTTGCTTTTGTTATATGAAACAATTGTGGAAGCCTTTTTGGTTTTAGTTTGTCTTCATGCCAGAGAACTAGAAGCAGATCTTGAAGCCTTTTAGGTAAATCCCAACAGGAAACTTAAAAAATCTTATTTCTTATACTCACCAGCTATTCAAGCTAGGTCAGAGTCAAATCTTTGGGCTCAGAATGTACTTATACAACTGGGTCAATTCCAGATATGTTAAAGGGCAGGTTTTAAGAATGCTCAAATTTACTCAAGTGTGGCAGATTTTTTTCTTCCTACTCAGTTCCAATTTCAGCACAAAAAACTCTATGTCCTAGAAAGCAGTTTTTCTGAAGTTAACTCTACAGGTAAAACTCAATTTGGAAGTTGGGATGTTTGGGTTTTTTTAATTACTTTCACACAAGAACCACACACATGAACCAGGACAGCTTCATCCTCCTAGGATAAAAGCTAACATAGCTACACATTATAGCTGTTTATACAGCAACAGATTTTACAAAACAGAGCAGATGAGTTAAGGTGTTGTCCTATGGCTGCTTTTAAATGCAGAATAGAAATCTGCAAACCATACACTGCAGTATGCTGATGAGCAACAACTAGCTTCAGTTCTAATACTGCTGCCAAAGTGCTTCAGGTAAAGAAGCACTTTTTCTTTTGTGGTAAAGAAAAGCTTGACTACTTTCTGTTCCCGATCCAGCTGGTCTGGCATTCCTTTAAGTATCTATTGCTCACAGTAAAAATTCTGATATTTAGAAAGTCTCATTGACAACTGAGGACCAAGACAAGAAACACATCAGCAGCCCTGGTTTCATACTGATTGCTCCCCACTCCCCACCCTATTCACCCTCAAGAGGCACCTATACTAGTGACAGCATGGCAAAAGTTAACTCGACTAGTCATTTAAAGCTCCATCAGCCACCTGAAATGTAATCTTGATTTTCAGGGTGTGCATAACTGATACATGAGCTGTGAAGTTCAGGAGAGTTCCTGCAGTTAGGTTTTAACAACTCCGCAAGTTTTGTGAAGGACAGTAGTTTAGGTGACACCTCAAGTCCTGCAGAATACAATTTTTTTTCTGCCAACACACTTTTTCCTTTAGGGGAACTGAGGAAAGGGCAAAACCTGGCAGCCTTAGAAAACTTCAGTCTTCAATAGCTACAGCCAGTAATACCCAGACTGCTTTTGAGCTAATTGGTCTGTCTCAATGTAGGTCCTTAATTTAAAAAAGCGAACCACCACCAAGTTGGAGCATAAAGTACTTTTGGAGTCCACCATGAAGAAAATGCTTAACTCCTTGGAATTTCCTGAAGATGAGCACCCAAATCAACAAATTTGGGCTAACATACTTCCCCATACTTTCAGACAATGGGTTTAACCCTCATTAATAAGCTATCACAAGCAAAGTATGTTTATGTCCATTTTGTAAGTGTCTGTCAAAATTGCAGCTACTATTCCTTCTACAATTCAAGCTTGGACTAGGAAAAGTGAGTGCAAGACTAGTTATTGCCCTTAAGAGAACATTCTGCCTCGATGCAGCAGAACATCACTGGCTCTGCACAGCACCTAACAAGCTAAAGCCTACAGAGGACAGCTCTGACTTTCAATCCTGCAACTAAGGGTATGATTCCAGCACCTAAAAAATTCTGTACCTGTGTAATAGTAAAAAAGGAAAGATAGCTTACAGACACTGACAAAGACAGAGGAAGGCTAGTAGCAATAATGGTTAAAAGTCATAGCAAATTCCTTCTATGTTTACCCCCTTATGGAAAGCATGAGCCAGTCATTATGTTTCACAGCCACCAGCTACCACTGAAATACCTTCTCCCACTGTTAGGTACTACCTATTCATATAAGCAGTAGCCATTTTGCCACCACTTCAGATTTTACCTATAAAGGTGCAGGACAGCATCTCTAGAATAATTTTAGGCCTTTAGGTACAGCAGTAGATATTGACATTGTTTATAAATTAAAAGGGTGGGGCAAGCCCTTCTAGATTTACGTATTTTTAGACTAAAATACAGCAAGAGAAATAAGTTAATCTCTAGAACTATGTAGCAAAAAAAAGCAGTGTTCATTGCATGAACAGCCCCATTCATTTTAAACAGTCTTTTACAGACTTCTAGCTAGAAGTATTTTGCTTCCACTAAGACTGAGAAATGTACACATTAAAACTCATTTCCCTTACAAGTTTGGAGCAGATTATCCTCTCGTGTTCCAGATATATACACATTTTTAAAAGCTACTTTTGCACACAGCTCATCTACTTTTGCAACACTTGTCTGCTCACTTTTAAGAGCAGAGGAATAAGCCAAATGCAAAACTCCAGACAGAAGCCAAGAAGAAGTTACCACCATTCTGTATGGTAACTAGACCAAATCAGAAGTAGCTACTTGACTGAGGCAGAAACCCCTTTATCTGGCTAGTATCTACAAACTCCAACTCATTTAATATCTTCCACTTGGAAATTACACCCCAGAGCTTCTGGCTTTTTAGTTCTTAACTTGCACCTCATTTCACCAAGTATTTGTTTAAGCCCTAGTGTAGACTGCATGTAAATCTGCTTCAAAGCAATGGGAAGGGAAATGGTTTGATGTACCAGCTAGAGTAAGCTTTAATCTTCATGCTACTCAAGGGAGTCTATACTGCAACAAAAGATTATCATTCTATCTGATTCTGACTAGTGTATCTGGTACACACAGAAGCAAGATCTAGAGATAGTGTACACCTAGACATCTAGACACATTCCTAGGCATGTGTCCCTGTTGTACATTAAAGGATACCACTACCTTTGCCAGGTGTTTTCACCAGAGGATGCTTACTTATCTATTTGATGCCTGGTTCACTCCCCCTCTATACCCGAGATAGCTGCTTCCACAGGCCAAGGAGCAACCATAGCTTCACTCAGTTTTATGGTGGCTATACAACATAAGATAGTTATCTTTACATTAAGACTGTACTTGATTGTTTTACTTTGCTTGAATGTCAAACCCTAAAGTATTAGAATTACAACTGAAGGATCAGATGAACTCATATTTTCTTTGGGTATACAGAGAACATGGAAAGTTCTTAACCCAGTATTCTACAACTCCACAAGAGTATAGAACAAGCACTATTCCTTACATCACAGCAAACCTAAATGTAGCAGCTAGGCTAGTGGGCTCTTATCAGCAGGCAGAGTAGAGCTTCCCTAAGCAATGTAAGTGATTGATCTCAGTCATGGAACAGGGAAACGAACAGGAATGGACATTTTCCACATTCCTTCCAGTCTGTGACCCAGCTAATGCTAACAGAGGACTGGTAGCCAAGAGAAACTCAGAAGCAGAATTTGCCCACTAAGTGTTTGGAACCTCTCCTCCCTATTTGAAGACCAGCGCTTCCCTCTGGATAGTATTCCAACCATCATTAACTGGATCAGTAGCCAAGAAAAACCTTGGGAAAACAAGTTACTTCATCTCTCTTACTTCCCACCTTCCTTATTCCTACACACCTCCCCTTCCACTTCCCATGATTCTTTTTCTATCAGAAGCCCTCACCTTCACCACTCCCTCAACCCCAGCTATAACCAAATGTCTTGGCAGCAAAGAACAGCAGGCTTCTTCTACTCCGAAAAGGATGAAATTACATGATTTCACTTTGCCATAGGACTCCAAACAGGGAACACTTCCCTTAGGCTAATGCTTTTCCAGCAGTGGAACAAATTATACTTTAAAGTGACAAGGGCTGCTATGTAGCCTACTGAGCCAGTCTCAGTAGATTCAGTCTATACACTGCAGAGAAAGAATGTTGCATGCAGACAGCCTGCTTCTTTCACCTTAGCCACTCCAAGTCAAGGTGTCTGGGGCAAGGCAGTTTACAGAACCATGGCACATGGTCTGGGTCTGTACTCAAGTACAGAGCAGTGTGGTACTCTGTGCCACTCACATATGGTCTCTGTCCAGAGGCAGTAGTTGCTCCTTAGGAACTCCAGCTGCAGCCCAGCTAAGGAGTCTGGGTGCCCATGGCAGAGCAAGTTATCTGCCTACACCCACCAGTTTCTGAATGGCTTCCTCCACCTGCATGAAAGTCTGCCAGCAGCACTGGTGGGTTGCTTCTCTAGGCTTTTCTTCCAGACTACTTGACAAAATCCTGAGCCAACCTTTAATGATGCACCCTCTGTTCCTATAGTAACTACTGTTATTTTTCCCATCTCTAGGCACAGGTGCTTCCCCCCAAGGTCTAAGTTTGCTCTTATTTCACACCCACCACTCACTTCCCCACTGCATAGCTAAGTGCCACTCCAAATGAGAACACCTGCCAGTGGGCCCTCAAAAGCAGCTGGCTCAGCCACAAGCCAGTGGGAGGCAAAAATACACAAACCCATCATGCAGGCATGACCTCCCAAGCAGGCTACAGCTGGGAGAACACTGGGAAAGAGTCTGACAGTGCAGGCAGTGGGAGGCTTATGTGGGGGCTTCTAGGCAACAGCTCTGAGGACAGAAGCACAAATGTCCCAGAGAAGCCAGTATGAGAAGCATCTGACAGGATAGCCTTCCACCAAGGCTGTTACTCCAGGCTTCCACTGGCAACTTAGCATCATCCAGTCAGACTCAGGCCTGCCTTAAAGCTACTTTAGAAGGGTCACATAGACTAGAATAAATCTCTTAATAAACCAAAGCCTCAGTGTGCCATCACCACCACTACGTGCCCTGTCAGCACGTAGACCTTTTACTCAGATAGCACAGGCTTCCCTTAGTGCAATTCTTGTAGGGGAGCATACCAGCCATATTTGTCTCCTTAATTTCATAACAAACAGCATTCATGAGTGGACAGGCCCACAATACAAGGCAATGTTCTCCTCAAATGAACAGATGATTCTTCTCTAATGCTCATGAATATCACTAACACTATCTACCTACAGTGTTACTGCAGCATCCCACAGGAGTCTTAGTTGCATCAGGAGGCTACTGTGACAAGGAGAAAAACCATCCAGGACAGGAAGGAGCCATGAGCCTGATTTCAAGGTAAGGCCTCATCCGGAGGGAGCTGGCTGCTCTCAGGCTGAAGAGCCAATAGCCTACATCAGGCCACATACAAAGAGTTCCTTTGTATGGTGGGTGGTTGTTTTCACTGCCCTGAGTGCAAGCTTTACACTCTGGTGTGACTAGTTACACTGTCCTGCAGTTACTCTGGTATAGCTACAATGACTCTCAAAAAAGAAAGTAAAGTTGCACTCTCAGTCAATACCAGAAGGGGTTTTGGTGTCAAAACACTCTCTCCTTGTACCTACAGGCAGTAAAGCCACCACACACAGAAAGCTTCACAGGGCTCACATGGAAGCTGCTGAACGCAAGTCTTAACTGCTCACGTGAGCCAGTCTGAAGGGGGAGTCAGCTACATACCACACATCACATCTGGTAGTTTCTGTTTAGAGAGCATATCACACTGACTTCACCATACCCAGAAAGCTCCAGCATGGAAGCAATTCACCCACAGCAATTGCAGCCTTCAGTTTTGGGCAAAAAATACACAAATGGAAGAGTTTCTCACAAGAAAGCATCGAAAGCTTAGAGTCCTACCAATGCAACACCAGTAGTTAAGCTTGTTAAACAGCAAAAAAGTAGAATTCATAGTTCATGTTGCAAGATAAAACATTTGCTTCTGACAGAACTCCAAATAAGGAAAAAGCAGTGAACTACCACTACTACACACCAAGCTTGGCTCAAGGTCTGCCGTGCCACAAAGTCCCTGGACCCTTGCATCAGCACTAGACACCTTGTGGCAGCAGCTGGAGGGCTCTGATAGGAAGCCACCATGTAGTTGCACAGGACACTGACAGCACAGGGAGTAGCCTTCAGGGATTAACTTCAGTTTTACCTGTATTGCCTCCATGTTTAGCTTTCAATGTGAACATAAAGTTTATTGTGTAACACTTAACTGCACTGTCAGATGTGCCAGAAGAACTGAGGATTCTGCAGCCAAGTAGGAGACAAATGGGTTTTTGTTTGGGGTTTTTTTGACATGTAATGTCGCAATTAGTTTGAGATGGCAGGATATGAATATCTAAGATATTTAAACAGCAGTATTAATATTTCAGAGCTACTATGCCACTGAAATGGGGTTTACAGTCATCTTAGTAATTGCTTCAGGCCATCTGGAAATGAAAGAAGCCAAACAGCATCTGCTCTGCACTGATGGCAGTGAAGATTACCTTAGCACATGACTAGTGCTAGAAACTTGAAAACTAGTCCAAGGGGTTATCATGGTAGGTGTTCCAGCAGCTACAAAGCTTGCTGCCACCACCAGCAGAAGCACATGAGCAGTTTCTTTTTCTGTATCAAATATTTTGGTGGCCAGAAATCTTTCATTAGCAGCAGAAGTCATTAACACAAGGGAAATACTCTCATAGCCAACTAAGAAGCTCAGGCAAATTAAAGCACAAACTCTAAGACTACACAGAGCAAGTCAGATCCTACAGTGCTTTCCTGTTTAGAAAAGGATCTGCTGTTCCAATACCCATGTTTTAATACTTCTCCACACAATAATTAATCCTGTTTCTCAACACAGTTGCATAATGTATAAAGAGCAACTCAGATCAGTTTCTTTGGTTCACATCAAGGAATTCAGCTGTCTAACATTAAAGGCCTAAATAGGAGAGGGAGAAATAATTAGTATAGCTCTATATACAATTAGAGCTCCCATTTAGGCAAGAACATCGCTTACCCAAGCAAAACAGTATCTGTAACCAAAAGCTATTTGTCAGAGTAATGAATCTGTCCTGTTAGGGGATGCTTTTCTAAAGACTCACCTTTGGGTACTTACTCCTTCATTAAAAAGAGTCTCTCTCCAATGGTAATGAAATCTAAAACATTGAAGTGCTTCAGTAATTACTTATCAATGTAGACCTTTGCAATGTGGAGGGATGATTATGCTCAAACCAAGAAACAAAATCCAGTCATTGAAAACCTATCCTAACTTCCACTCTTCTGTTCTCAATCTCCTTCACATGGATCCATTTGCTTTATGGTTTTATCCTATGTTCTTTTCTAATTTCTTCCCACCATGAAGAACAGAGTCTCCCTAATTTTAGTAGAGCATGAGTGAAGACACCTGCTTTGTGGAACTCTCCCAGTGGGGCTGCAGTGAGAACACAGCAGAAAGCAGGCTCCTCAGCACAAGACATGATGTTGCTTGCTCCTCCTGGCAGAAGCCTTTTCAGCACTTCTTATCAAGGTTCTTATTTGGGGTTCTAACTAGTAGCCAGCAGCAGGAGAGAATTCCCATTGCTCTGTGGCACTCCAGTCTATGCATTGTCATCTGTAGGTATCTTCATAATTTTACTTTCTACTACATTCCCTTTACAACAGCACTGAACTGGAATGTCTCCCCCTACATCCAACCAGCATGGCCTTCACACAGGAATTTGGCATGTTTCCACAGACAAAACTAGAAGGAAAATTATAGTGACTGCCGTGCCCTCCCCTTCCATTTCTGAGTCCATTGTAGTCACTGAGGGGTACAAATCTCAAATCTTCCAGAAATCCAAGTCCATTCATAGGACAGGTTTTGATTGTTGCAATTGTTTTCTGCTCCTTCTGCAAGCATCCACTATTTACCTGTCCTAGTAGTTGTCATTACTGCCACCAACAGTTCTCTACCATAGGAGTTCGTAATGGAGTTCAGGCTTTATACTCAAAAAGCAGGGGGCCTACATAGATCTGCCTTTCTGAACTAGAAAGACAATTGTCACTATTTACTGTCCAGATGGGGAAACAGACCTTGGTGGCACAATTTAATCTGCTATGAAAGAATAGTTACTGCTCAAATGCACCACATGGTAGGAGATGCAAGAGCCAGCCCAGTCAAGGTCCCCACCTAATTTTGGGGTCAAGGATGGGAAACAGCAAGACCTGGCTTGTCACACAACTCCAGATCTCATGCCAGCAGGGAGGAAGAGGCACACAGGAAGAGAATACAAATAGATTCTCCTTTTGCAGAAGGCAACATCCTTCAGATAGACATTTTCCAAGTGTAGTCCATTGATCACTTTTACAGTGCTCTTTAGACCTACAGGAGTCCAAGTGATCAAGCAATTGCGTAACACAGAAGAAGCTTTTCTGGAGTATGTCAAGTGAGGAAACAAGTCACACAACAGCCTTGGGCTTCCAAGTTATCTCTAGGATACCCAAGATTTTAGACTTACTATGGGGCTTCACTTGAGACAGTTGTTAGTTACTGTTAATGGGCCACAGCATATGTACAAAAGCCACGTGTTTCCTACAGGTCATTGGCAACTCCCTAGTGTAAGGGATTCATGTCACTGCTCATAGTTTTACAACAGAGAGCAGCAAGCTTTGTACATCTTTTGAGAGCCAGAAATAACTCAGCAGGCCAGTAGATAGTAGCTGCACTTGCAATTTACCTTCATATTCAAGTAACCATCTTGAATGAACTCACTTCATCCAAAAGTTTTATCCCTTATTGGCACAAAAGATGATACATGTATTTCTATTCAATATCCTTAGTTTTTCATAATTTTCTGCAAACAGTAGTAGGCCATGCTCCTCTGCCTATGTATTCAGTGACAGTGCTGACTGCCTAGCTTAGCAGTAACACCGCAGTAATAAGAGAAATGCAGGAAGATCAAGAACTTGCTTTAAGCACTGTTGCTACTTATTTAAACTCATTGAGTATGATTAAAAAATGCTGCTTGCCTTGAAAAGCATTTCACCTTGCAATTATTATAGTTCTAGTGCTTACCATACAGAAAAGAAAGTGTGAAAAGGTAAATATCACATCTAGCAATTGAACATCTACAGGAGAAGACTTTAGAACTTCAACACTGACTTCCCCATTCAGGGAAGGTTCCTGATAGGAATTTGCTCTTGATCACAAGACAGCATGAGAAACACTGCTGTAACTTGGTAATCATCATTAAAAAAATTAATAATAAAGAATTATCTTGTTTACATCAGAACCTAAAGTATGGCACCTTTATACTAATGACAACTTTACTGGCAATGTCTAATCACTAGAATAGATGAAGCTCAGGGCTTATCATATGGATGAACACGGTTGCAAATGAGTAAACCAAACTCCTCTCCTCCACATGCACTTAAGCATGACTGAGTCCAGTTCTGGGCTCCCCAGTTCAAGAGGGACAGGGATTTAATTGAGAGAGTCCAACAGAGGGCTACAAGGATGATTAAGGAAGCACCTGTCTTATGAGGAAAGGCTGAGAGACCTGGGGCTTTTCAGTCTAGAGGGGAGAAGTCTGAGGGGGGATCTAATTAATGTCTATAAATACATAAAGGCTGGGTGTCAAGAAGGCAGGGACAAGCTCTTTTCACTTGTGCCCAGTGACAGGACAAGGGACAATGGATTCAAGCTCCAGCACAGGAAGTTCCACCTCAACATGAGGAAGAATTTTACTGTGAGGGGTACAGAGCACTAGAACAGGCTACCCAGAGAGCTTGTGGAGTTTCCTTCTCTGCAGACTTTGAAGACCTGTATGGATGCCTTTCTGAGAGACCTGGTCTAGTTTTTGGTCCTGCTCTGGCAGGGGGGTTGGACTTGATGATCTTCAGAGATCCCTTCCAACCCCTAACATTCTGTGATTCTGTGATGACGCTTAGAAGGATGAGAAGGCAGACTTCATGAGTTAAACGTCCTGGAAGTTCACCGCCTTTCATTTAAGAGCTCATAAGTTAAGACTTCAAGGATTTAAAACCTTAAGCCACATCCTTCTGTAAAACTGTGGACATTAGTGCTCACAGCTGACAAGTCTCCTTCAGTCACAAAGGGAGAAAAAGCAAAGCCAGTTCACTTACTTCAAACAAAACGTAAATCAGTAGTCCTCTGTATTTGGTTTTCCACTCTCCTGAAGTAACTGCCACTCCAAAGACAACACAGCACAGGGAGCAATTAAACTGCCTAGTAAAGTACAGTATATAAAAATGGCATAAGTAGAAACCATTTGATAGACAGGCTAATTGTGTATTTGTGCACTGCCATCAGGATTTTTTTTTGTTTGTTTCAATTGCTCTTCATTAAAGTATTGAGACACCAGTGCTAATAAAAGGACCTAGTCATCCAGCCAGACAGACTCTTGCATATCACCTCAAGGTTCCTCTGTTTGGCACTACTCTTTTTTTGTGTTTATGCATAATATTGGGTAATACAGATATAAGCATAAGCACCCCTATGCTTCCCCATCCTTAAAAGGCCTCCAATAATTTATGCCACACACTAGTTCTAATCTGCCACTTTCTAACAGTTGCTGTTACACATCTGGCCATAAAAGAGGCTACACAGCACAGCTGAACACAAGGACACCAGTGCAGCCAGCACACTTTCCACAGCTCTGAGAAGCATTTAACAGCCAGCACAGTCAAACAGCACCTCTATTAAAAAATGAGAACATTGCACTAAAGTCCTTTATTGTTATACTTTGGCTGAGTAGGGATTCCAAAGACTCCTGGTCTTGCCCAACCACGGTGTGAGTTAATTAGGTACTACATTTCATAGCATTTCAGATTGATAGGTCAAGAATGCACATGGTCAATGCATCCAACATGCCTGCAGAGAGATCAAGTTTTTCCACTTACCCAGAGCTGTGCTTTTACTGCAGCGTTGGCTGAAGAACAGCTACTGTTTTGCAGCTTTATAATTGAAAGCTCTCATGCTACTCCATAGTGGTACTGCAGTGGTAACACTAGATCACTCAGAGGACCATATTTAGAAAAGATGTTGGGTACTCCCCCAGGGCAACCTAATAGTTTGGTAAGTGAAATTAACAGCCCCAGTAAGAGTCAAATATTGTCAGATAAAAAAAACAACAAACGAACCAAAAAACAACAACTGAGCTAGACTCCTACAGGGAGAGGTCTGGGCTGAAAGCATCTAGCTTTATTGCAGGGATTCATTTAATCCCTACTTGGGAACATAAAAAAAGTCCTAAAGCTATGTGCTGGGAACATTAAATGTAAGAGGAACAATATAGAAACCACAGCCTACCAACCTCCCCCCCTTCCTTTTTTTTCCTGCAGTAAAAACCAACAAGTTAACACCGATGCACATACTTCGCGCATTCGGCCGGTACCCGGCTTTTAATGAGCGGGGAAGCCCTTGCGAGGGCCAGCTCCCGAGGTGCCGGGCCGGGAGCCACTGCGTGCCCGCCGCGGGCGGGGGGCGGCCGGGTCTCCCCGGCGGCCAGCGCTGGGGCTTCACCTGCGGCGCTGACAGGGCGCGGGGGCGGCGGACCAGCGGCAAGGCAACCTGCCGCGGCGGCAGAAGGGCAGCACCGCCGCCGGGGCGGCGAGTCACTTACCCGGGGCCCCGTGGCTCGGTGGCCGCGACCCTGAGGCAGATGCACCAGCAGCAGCGCCAGCAGGAACGGGCGAGCCCCCGCGCTGCGCCAGGCCCGCGGTACCATCGTCCCTCGGGGGGGCGGCGGCGAGGCAGCGGCAGGACGGCGGGGCTCTGTGGCCACCAGAGGCTGCTCTCCCGGGCTGCCGCCCCTCAGCCCGGCAGCGGCGTGTCCGTCGGCGGGCAGTGCCCCGAGCCTGCTCTGCCCTCTCCCGCCGCGGCAGGTTACGCGCCTCAGCCATGGGGATGCCCGTTATAAAGCCGCGGCGGGGAGGAGCCGGGCGCCACTGACTGCGGCGAACGCCTATCGCAGCGCGGCCGCCGCGGGCCACAGCCAATGGCGAGGAGACATGATTCTCCGCCCCGCCCCCTCCAGCCTGCTGCCGCTCCCAGGCGTGCAGCGGGAGGCGCAGGTTGGCCCCGGTTGCGGTGCTGTTGGCGGCCCGGCCAGCGGTACCATCCCCGTGCCCGCGGCACCTGGAGCGGTCGCCGAGCCCTCAGCGGCTGCCGGGTTGTGCGGTTGCCGGGCAGTCCCGGCGGGGCTGCGGGAGACGACCAGCCAGCTCGCCCGGCACTCGCCGGGGGCGGCCAGGCTGCGCCTCTCGCCCCCTCTGCCCGAACCAAAGTACTGCTGGGCACTCCTGGCCCCAGCCCCACGGCGGCACTTGACCCTGGCGGTGTCAGTGACAGCTAAGCTGTGCAGCCGGGTCGGACCAACGAGCAAGTAAATTTAGTATCGGAAGTTGACTCATGGTCCACACGGCGGTTTCCTTTGGTTCGGCACTCTCGGGGCAAGACTGCTGTAGAAACAAGTTCATGTCTCAGGGAGTGTAGGTCCTCTTGTGACCTCCATGCCAGGGCTCAAAGCATGACTGACCCACAACCTGCAGAGACTAACCGTCCCTGAAGACCTTCCCCTGCTTTCCCAACTGGAAAAGTAGCCCCACAGCCCATTGCTCTACACTGTCCATCAAAGCCTAGACACCTTGTAGCAGAGGTGACATGCTTGGGGGCTTCGGTATTACATACCTTGCACCTGGAAGACCATCCCCAGACCAAGTTTGATACCTCTTGAGACAAACCCTACCATTCTCAGATCAAGTTTGACATCTCTTGAGACAAAAAGCCCTTCTAAGCTACATCTGGGTCCCAGTGTGTCCAAGCATAACTAGTCAGTCAATAACGGGAAGCTTGGGTAGAAAGGCAAGCAGGTGCAGCTGTGGAGCAGGAGCAGGGGAAAAACTGGAGATGCATCTACCAACAGGGCTCAGCATCTGCAGGCATGTCTGACTGCTTAGGAGCTAAAGAGAGAACAGCACCATGGCAGTGTGATCGCAGCAAGCCAAGCAATGGAGGCAGAGAGCAATGCCAAGCCTCTGTCTACCTGCTGACTGAGCGATGGAAGTACCTTGTAAACTGGACTGACTTGCATTTACCTCAAGTCTTTCTTTTTCAAATTAAAAGCATGAATTTGATTGCGGGCATGGCAGGGCAGAGGCCCAACATTTTGTAAAATAATATGCATGGGAGATCATTGCTGTGCACATAATAGTGATAATAACCTTCTCATGGGACTGTTTGGTGGTGCTCTTATGGAAACAACACATGCAATTTCTTCCTATGGTGTATTTAACTTCTTTACTCAGTGACCTTAGAAGAGGCATTACTTACTCTTGAAAAAATTCCCTAGAGTGTATCCGCTAGGTATGGGGAGGGGCTGCTACACCCACACGAAGAACCTTGTTACACAGAAGAAGTCATATAATTCTGGCATATTATCAGAGCAAAGCAGGGTGTTTAGCTATAGCGGTTGCTTTTATCTTTCTTTTCTTTTTTTTTTTTAAGTATTTATTTTTAAAATGCCAGTATGTAACATTTTGTCATTAGCCTAGGTGGGATAAGCCGTTTGTTACTCCCGTGGAGCTCTGCCAGTATTCATTATTCTTGGCTTGCAGATCTCTCTGGAGCTCCAAACCCAGCACCACGCAAGCCTACCGATGTACCTTAGTTCTAACCCTCACCACTCTGCTATCCTGGTCCTAATCTTTGCCAGCTCTTCTTCAATAATGGCCCGCGGTATCCTCTGATTTTCCATTTCAAAGTCTCTCTGATCCACACCTGAGCTTCTGCCATTCCACATGACATGAGCAGAGAGACCTTGGGGGGGAGAGCTGGGAAATCTGAATAAGTGTCCTTGTGCACATCAGGATCAGCTCTGTTGAGGTTGGACAAGTTATACCAGTGCACACCTGACATCTGTGAAAAGACAGGCAGAATCTAGTACAGTTTTGTTGAGGCAGTGATCCTACCACTGAAGTACCACATCACCTCATAGTTAAATCTTGATTAAATTCCAGTCCAGATAACAATATCCCACTTGCCTACATTCCCCTCTCCAATTTCACAGGGAGGTTTTTTGCGTCTGACCTACTTTGTGTGATGCCTTCATGTGTTCTTTATCACTTGCACTTTAAACATGAATGTCTCTTTTTGGTGTATTTTCCTCAGACAAACCCATGGATACCAGGATCTCTCTGCTCATTACCACCATGAAAAAATTGTTTTCCTATTCTCTAACAGAGAATACCAGCTACACTGGAAGCCTAGCCTCTAACTCCTATGAGGCCCTGACATCAGAAGGGTCTTAACACCAAGTAAAAATTCCAGAGAAGGTCAGAAATTCTGGGTAACTGAACACTTTGACGCCTTTATGGTCAAAGTTGTACATAACCTTGCAGCATGTACTTCCAGCTTTGACCAATATTCCCATGGCCACATGCTTCTCTGTAGGGATGTATATTTCCTTTGCAGACAGTGACTACATAAGCACAATAACCAGGCCAGAAGAGACTCCATAGCCTGGCCTATGTATTACAATCATTAAGATTCACTAAGCTCTTCTGAGTTCAAAAACCTTAGGAAAACACCATCCAGGTGGATGGAGGACATCCAGCCCCAGTTTAAAAACACCAGTGTGTATGTCTTTGTTCCAGCAGTGAATCACCTTCACCATTGAAAATGCATGCCGAACTCTTCGGCATACTGGGCCTGGTACTGTGGGTGGTATAGGTGCATTTTACTGGTGTGTCATCCTCAAAGAAAAACCTAGAAAAAAATTTAAAGCTGCTGAAGCAGAAAGTTTTGTGCCACTGAATTGTCTGTTAATTCTCTCCAGGTTGTTTGCAAGTGGCAAGTGCCTGTCTCAGGCATCAGTGGCGTTGCAGAGCTGCTGAAGAGCTGAGATGTCTGGTGTCCAGACATAAGAGGAATTGGGCACCTAACCTTCTTGCTTGAGCTCTTCTGAAAATCTCTGTCATCACCCTGAGGATGCAGTGCCAAATGCTGCTCTGGCACAGTGCCGCTTCAGTCAGTGGTGTCTCACCAGCAAAGAACTTGCCCAGGGTGTTTAACTGAAAACTACAAAGAGAGAGGGGCATGGAACTAGAAGTTGTTCTTCATGTCCAGGCATTAGTACGCCAGGCCTAACATTTGGATCCTTCAGTGGAAGATATAAACCCAGCTGTAATGAATTCAACTATGCAATGCTGCTGGAGGTAGCACTGAAACTGATACCGTTGAGGCTTGTTGTGTATACCAGATACAGCCTACAACTTGCACCTCTGAAGACTTACCCCAGCATGTGCCTAAATGTGTTGATGATTAATATCTTGTTGCTATGGTGCATGCATATCATGCGCACCACCGCAAACCATGGCACAGGACGTATATATTGGTGGTCTCGACAACTGTTCAGGGAGAACTGTTTGATTGCCTTCATCATTTGCCTCTGCATCTACTTGTCTTGTCCTAAGACAAGTTTCAGAACATCGCTGTCCTCTTTTGAACAATATTGGCACCCACAACAGAACTGTCATGGGATCTGTCTGCCACAGCTTCTGTCAGGGAATGTATTCCCTCTTGCACAAGTTTAGCAGGAATTATTACTCACACTTTCAATAAAGGATAACCTGCTGCCTCCAAATATGAGTTAATTGCTTTTAGGGAACAAATTAATGTTAGTGGTTCTTTTTTAATTCAGTAGATGCTACAATCGCTCCAGCAGCAGGTCTAAATTGAGTTAACTTTTTCTCACAAAAGGAGTGAAGAAGAATATAGAGGATTTGCTGGGAGACTGTTGTAGGTTAATAAAATGCAGAATTTATAGATATTTTTTTAATCATCGTGCCTATTGAATCTTTTGGGGAATTATCCATTGCTGCCAGGCCTTAATTGCTGAGAAGCTGCAGCAGTGGAAGAGCCTTTTCTACTACGCTAACACCCCCAAATATCCATCTAAAGGCGAGTTTGGGCAGCCCAGAATAAAGAGTGAAAAGCAGCAGCTGAGTGCACTCATGGCCCTACTCAAGTTGTAAGAGCAGTCAAAGGGTGAGAAAGTCTGTGCAGTCACCTTAAAATGGGGTAGAATAATTTCCCCAGCTTCCCAGACACAGGCTAAATATGGGAGTAGTGAGGAGAAGTGGGTTTGACTCATGGTGATTATGAGGCTGGAAATCAAAAGTCATTGGATTTGAAGGATTCGCATCACAGCACACAGCGATTTTACAGTGTCATCCCACTGTCAGCACAGTTGCTGCTGTGAGGATAGTATTTACACTTGTTAAGCTGTGGAGACACATTGCTATTAGCATGACTTGGGGTGTACTGGCTGGAATATGTCAACAAAAAGAAGCCTCGGCTTCTTAGGAAAGCGAATAATATATGTGCCTGTAATGCCTGTAATGAAACAGAAACTCTGTTAGTAGGTGTCCTGTTGGGCTTTTCAACCTGGAAGCTCTTTGCAGAATATTCACTTATACTTGAACAAAAAGCTTTGTTAAAAATATGACAGGATTGAAGTCTTTTTCCAGTAAATCTATCTAGAGTCCACCACCTTGACCTTTTCTTTAGGAAGTATGTTAAATTTTGTGGGTCCCGGCTGCACTTCTTTGGATCTCAAAGAGTTGCTGGTAGTTCTGGTTAGTTCTGCATCACTGCCAAACCCTCACCTCTCACTAGTGCCCATCCATCTGATCCTACTACCCAGCCATACCTTCATGCCCTGTTATTATTCCACCACAGGAAGAGACTGCTGGCCATACACCAGTATTATTATGAAAACAAAACAAAACCCAAAAAAAGGAAAGTAGTAAAGTGCAAGATGTAGTAAAGAAGCAGTAAAGCCCATTTGAGCTTCATGTTTTTTCATGGTGCTGAAGCACATACCTATTTTTAAGGATGGAACCTCTACAATGACCTGGCTGACTTTAGTCTGTAGTTTGCCAGCTCCTTGAAAACAAGGATGTTCTCCTTTTTTGCCTTTTTACTCTGTTTTGCAAATTCTAGAGTATAATGTTGAGAGTCAGTAAGAGACCTGGTGCAGTGGTGGCTAGTGATGGGCATTTATATGGCACTAGAAAATTGAATTACTCTTCCTATCTATCTAACAGATTTATAAAGTTCATTGCGCATTTTTTTAAATTTTATGAAGTAAATATAATATCACTCCAGGCTCTAAAAAGAATGCCAATCGACCATATCTTTAACCTTTAGAATCTTTAAAAGTACTTAGGGACTTGCCAACTTTTTTTTTTTTTTTGAGTCAGCTATGAAACTGAAGTTGGGTTGGACTCCATATGGACTCCAGAAGAGAGGAGCTCTGTTCCAACCTCATTTATCAATCTTATCAAGGCAAGGATTCTTTCTGCTTATCCTGTCTACCTGGGTGGGATAGAGGGAAAGTGGATGGGGAAAGAAATATCTCCACACTGGGTACTCTGGGCTGCTAATGCGAGGGAGAGCAGGTGGTAAATCTCCCGTATATGAGTGTTCTCTGCTCACACAGAGTGGGCTCACCACTGAAAGTGCAAAAGAAGATGGGGGGGGGGGGGGGATCGTGCCAGGGCACGTGGAAGGCAGGGTCTCTTGCCTGACCTCCCCTCCATGTGATCCTCTGCCAGCACAAACAAGAGCAAAAAAGAGGAGGCCTAGTGAGCTCAACAAGACATGATATTTGGATTTTTTTTTGTTACTTCAGCACACTTACTTTGTCTCAGAGAGATGCTCAGGTGAATGGAATAAAGTATTTTGTGTTATAGGTTGGCACCCCCCTCGTCTACCTCCCTCCAATAGCAGTCCTTAACCTCAGGAAACTTGGTATTGTGTCCTAAATGGCACAAAAGCAGCTCAGAAACATACTTTAGCAAAGAAGCCCTGGCATCACATTAGACACTCCTTGTCTTCCAAGTTGGGGAGGCAAAATGGTGACAAAGCAGTGGGATACAAATTCTAAGATGCCTTGATTCTGCAGTTTTTCATGAGGCCAGGAGTAACACTCGTTATCAAAAAGGCAAAGTTTGTTTTTTCTTCTCTATCAGTTTCTTAGCACTGATTTAGGCTTCACACTGACACCAGCAAAACAGCACTTAAATCACAGCCCTGAGAACCAACTACACGTATCCAAAGCTGAGCAGAGTTCAAACCTCAGCCCTGTGCTGATACAGAGTCTTTTCTGTTTTAAATTGCCCACCCACTCACTATTCCCAGCTGCCGAGCCACATAACGTTCAAAGACCACACACAAGGTGCAAGAGCAATAGGGGCCTGTTGAAAATTAACGTGCAACAACTTAGTCAAGAGGATAGGCTCCAGCATTGCTGCCTAGAAAATGGGGGCAAGGAATGAGGACTGAAGGGCAGACAGAGACCGTGGGAGATCTGTACGGCAAGTGATGGGAATCTACACTGGAGCGTATTTTACAGAAATCCCCTACCCTCAGCTCACAGATCAAGAGACACAGAGTTTCCCATATGAAGACAGGCAAGAAGGAGCTCAGAAAAGGAGGTGGTGCTTTCCAGGGGTGAGAGATGATACTGGGGTCCCAGGGTTTGTTCTCAGCTTGACTGTTGGCTTGCTAAAAGCACTTGGAGCTGGTAGAAAAACCTCTCTGTGTCTTATTTCCCCTTCTTGAGCAAGCGTCAAAAGTATAAGATCGTCACTTGACTGTTGTGCTATCTCCCACAGCCCCTGACAGACAGCAAAACTGTTGAAGAGCTCTGGTGTCTTTTTGTCAGTGCTGCTGCTGAAGGGGCCTTGCTCTGAAAAGCCCTCATTTATTTGAATGCCATATAGCAGTGTTGCCTGTTCCTTTTTGCCCCAGTGTAAGAGCATGTTACCATCAAAACTAGAGTGTTGTGATGCCGCGCAGTGCTGACACGAAGGCAAAAGCCCATCAGCACTGTAAACACAACGTGGTGCAGCACCCCCACATTTAGAAAAGAATGGGGCTCTTCTGCCAACCCACAGGCTAGGATTCATGAAGTCGAAGGCAAACTGGTGAAAATCAACCTTATCCTGAACATATCTGCTCAGATGGCCAACTTTTCTGAGATTTTGCACAAAAAAGAGACTGTTCACCTCAAAGTGTTTTAAAAACATTCTTAAGTTTTGTCCCGTTGCATCTATACATAAAGAATATGTGTTTTCATATTTATACATCAAGATTTTGTGCTTAGTCACTAACCAAGGCTAAATACTTAAAGGCTGAGTCAAGCTGTACTCTAAATGTGGGCTGCTTTACCCATCACTAAAGGAAAGGGCTTCACTGCTGAAACAGGGCACTGTTGTAATGGCACACAGCACAACCCAACAGTCAGAACAAGGAACAATGGAGGTGGTACCTAACAGAAAGTACTCAGGGTGTTTGAAGAGGCAGACTGCCAGGGATCTACAGGTATCATCCTACTCCCTAGTCCTCAGCTGGGACAGCAGCTCAGGACAGATGAAAGGAAGAAAGATGAAACACAACCATGAACTTTCATACTGCAACTCTGATTACTGCTAGCAAAAGAAAGCGAGCCAAGCAGACACTAGGAGGAAAGACTCACTCAAGTACTCCATACCAAATACCCTGAGATGGTGGCTTGAACCCAGAGTCACATATCATAGCTAGCATCTGTAATGATCTAAACTAGAACCACAGATATAAAAGTGCGTGCAGCGTTTTCAGGCTCTTACATTTGATCCTAGATTTCAGCTTCAGAACACAGTTGATAATGAACAGAGCAAAAGATACTGAGACAGGAATTTTGGTAGCTAATGTTATTGCTCTATTCATTTAACTACCTCCTTTAAAAATGGTAAGTGTACAAAAAAATGTAGGTGTACATGCACACGATTTCCTTCTGTCTCCTGTCAGAAACTCAGTGCAGAAAGAAACCTTCCAGCACACAAGTGCCTGCAACCAGCTTTTTGAAATATCCCACTGTGATACATATCAACCTTTTCCTTTTGATTGATAGACTTTGCTAGGGAAACACGGCAGAACAGATGTGTGTGCATGGGTGCCATCAAATGAATTTTAATGCTCTTTCTCCCCCCTGCTCCCACCCACGGGCTTATAGAGTTATTCTGGAAGACATGCGAATCCTAAATAATGGGGGAGGGGAGACTGGGGATTAAGGGACATCTGAAGAAAGTAGTATAAAATTGCACTGAAAGCAAAAATCCTCCCACCATAACATACCCTTGTCCACCCCTGTGTCAACAAATATGCAACCAATTAATGTAATTGCAGAGTTATTTATGGCGCACAGGAAAGTGTAGTCAGGGACCCTGAGAAACAATGTTGTAGGGATAGGAACGCCTGGGTTTCCCCCTCACCCCCTCCTTTGCAGATGTTTAAGTTGACTTGTGGTGTCCATGTGTCTCATAACCAAGAGCCTGTCTACTTTGCAGGTGTTGCTTGCTGCATGGGGGTGGGTAAAGTGGATGAAAGGAGACCTGGAAAAGGGTTGGGGTCTTCTGATTTCAAACTGTGACCAAAAGGTAGTGGTTTGGTTTAGATATTCCCCCCCCTACTTTGCAGCCTACAAAAGCCCTATACTTAATCCCTTCAGATGACCCTTCCGACAGCAGCACCAACATTTGAACACAACAGGGGAAAAAAAAATATTTAGCTACATGATTTGATTGTTCAGGGTGACAGTTTTGTTACTGTTCAGTGCCCTGCACAAGAGAGGTTTTAATTAGAGCTATTGAGTGGTTTGAATTGGCACAATTAGGGTCAGCATTAATGATTGCTGCATGTGTTCTTTTGAACAGTAAGGGCTTTTTTTTGCTCACAGACAGGAGGGGGTACCAGCTAATGAACTAGGAGAGTGCAAATTATCTCTGCAAAGCTGGGGCAAGTGTAATACACACTGGGGATGAAGCAGAGAGCAAGAAGAGAGACCACAGCTTGTGGGGCTGATCCAGAAGAATTCCCAGTGGAGTGCTGAGCACCATCAGTCCCCACTGCTTGCCATTTGCTTTCTTGGGTGCTGAGGCTGCACTGACAGAGATATATTTCTTGCATTGCAAGGAAAGGCTTCAGCGAGGAAAACTGTATGCAGCATTTCCTTACTGAAAAATACAAAAAGGAGTGGGGAAAAAAGGCTGCAGTCTGCTGAGCAAAGTCATCTGATTCAAAAAAAAAAGGACATGCTCATGCAAATTGATACTCCCAGGAGCAGGCTTGTAGGCTTTCCTCACCTCCCATTCACTTCAGTGGGACATTGGATCGGTTCAAAGAAACACGGCCACATAAGAGATACTATGTTTGTGTACAAGCTCCTCTCCTGTATGTGTGTGGAAACACCTCCCGAATACACAGACCTGCCTTAACTGCACTGAAGGTGGGTGCCAGAGCCCCATGCATATGAGAGCTCTGCCAAACGCTGCTCCCACCCCAGCTGAGAAAACAAGAGTCCTCACAGCAAGTGCAACTTGACTTAAAGAGAAGACATCCTGGGCCATATCTGTGGTCTCCGCTGGACTTGCAGGCATTTTAAAGTGTGCCCTTTCCTGACCCATATGGTCTGTGAAGGTGCACAGAGCTGTTCCTGAGTTGCAGGAAGAATGTACTCCAATGTCACGCCAGCAGAATCAAAGACATCTCCTTTCCACTCAGCTGCTTGTTGAAGAAAGTCCAAGTAGGTGATGATGACACCAACCGAGTGGGTGCAGAGACTGACTGGTGACACAGGACATGCCCCACTCCTGTGCACAGCCTCCATTGCCTTTAGGCCAGGCAGATCCTCTGCAAAGCAGGAGGCACGTACACAAACTTTTTAGCTCCAGGCCTGGAACAAAATTTCTGAGTGCTCTCCATTTGCTAAAACGAGTTTTTGGTCAGCCATCATATTACAGCCACAGACCTCTCTGCACCTTCAAGCTACAGAAAGAGTTTGTTCACAGGCCAGCTCCTCAGCATAGCAGTTCCTCGCTGCACTCCGCTGTGAGCAGCAAAAGACAGCCATTCCCCACTTACATAGAATCATGGAATAATTTAGGTTGGAAAAGACCTTTAAGATCATCAAGTCCAACCTTTAACCCTATGCTGCCATGTTCACCCCTAAACCAAATCCCCAAACACCACATCTCTAGGACTTCTAAACACATCCAGGGATAGTGACTCAACCACCTCTCTGGGCAGCCTGTTCCAATGCCCGACGACCCTTTCAGGGAAAAAAATTTTCCTAACGTCCAGTCTAAATCCCCCCTGGCGTAGCTTTAGGCTTTTCCCTCTTGTCCTATCACTATTTACTTTTGAGAAGAGACCAGCAGTCACCTCTCTACAATGTCCTTTCAGGTAGTTGTAGAGAGCAGTAACAGCTGCAGCACATCCCTTTTTACCAATGGTGAGGTGGAACCTCTGATGGCGGAATAAGTCCAGAAGTCCCTTCTGGCCTTAAAAATACAGCTGGGACATCACTGGTAGGGGTACCTGTGGGCCTGTCCCAGGTGTGACAGTACCAACTGAGTCAGATGCTGATACCAGGCTCTTGATCTAGCCCTGAATACCTGTGTAAGCAAGCAGGCCCTCTCTAAAATGTCATCTCTAATTGTCTGCAACATGACCCAAAGATGAAAATACATTGTCAGCCACCATGCATCAAGGAAAAAGTTGATTCTTCAAGAAGCTTCAAGAAGCTAAGATAGTTGGCAGAGTAGAAGAGAATAGCATGTACATGTATACTGTCAGAGGACTGACCCGTGTACATTTTTCAGAAAAAAAATTCTGCCAGACTTTCTGCACCCATCCCAGAGTGTGGCCACCAACAACTAACCACTCACATTTTTGAGGCCAAGAACTAATTCCAGCCAAAGCTTCACACCCCACCAGTGCCTCAGCTGGCAAAGGAGATAAAGCTGTATGCACGAGTGGAAAAGCTGGGTGAAATCCTGGGTGTGCAATCTCAGTTGGGAACTAGCCAAATACTTCACCTTTCATACATGCAAAAGAAGAAAAAGGTGCCCAAAATATTGAGAGAGGATGGGGCTCCTTGGTGTGGTTAGACAGAGGTTTCTGTGTATTTGTTAGTAGCTGTTTTCAGATATTTCAGTGTCTCCTCCTCTTTCTAAACAAACCCTGCTTCTCTAAAAAAAAAAACAACAACACATTTCTCTGGCTTTAAGTAGGTGATGTAAATTATATTATTGTTACTTAGGATACACAGCAGCCCAACACATTGGGGAAATAATCACAGGCCAAGATCTTGCCATGCAAACAAAGGACAAACAGATGGCTTGTGCCCAGAGAGCTCAAATTCTGTAGGCCTAAACCAGCAGACTTTTAGTCTAAAAGATGAAGATTAACCAGTGATGTTGTTGTAATCTATTTGTAGCCTATGGCTGGATAAAAATCCAACGGGCACTCCCAGCTGGGATAGTCTCACTTGGTTCTCACAATAGAAAATTGTAGCCTGAACTAGCCCCCTTCCCCTCAGGTGTGGGTTACCTACACATTTATCACACCTGTGGCTTCAAAACAAGTTCTTCATCTTACTACAATTTTTCTGTGGTGCTATTGCCCAAGATCCACAAAGGCCAGTCTTGTAAAAGATCTTTCCCAGGTGTGCCAGTCTCCAAGATAAAAAGAGGCCAGCAGCGTCAGGCAGAGGGCTGCTGTTGCCAGTGAGAGCTGGAGCTGAGCAGGTGGAAGGCAGGAGGGTAAGAGCAGGGCTGCAGCAGCTGCTGAGCAGTCGCTGAGCAGCCACCTGCAGCAGGCCTTTACCCCCAGCAGGGCTCTACCTGCCGGCACCAGCCTGGTCCTCTTGGGAGCCAGACACATGGCAACAGGTAGCTTCATCTCACCAGGCATTCTTGAGTGGAGGACATCTCCCTGCCCTGGGCTGGCCAGGAGGAACCGGTTCCACCAGGGCTCAGCAGAGAAGCAAAATTGGAGTGCCAGGGGAAGTGCAAAGACCCAGGGAGCATCTCACAAGCGCTTTTCCCCTTTGCCATTGGCTGCTTTCACCCCCTCTCCTCCAAGTCTCTCTCATAAGGACTTCAACTGTTCCCATGTCCAGCATTTTGGTTTGGGCAGACATCCAGCATCACTTAGCAGATCCAAAATGACACCTCACACATTCTTGAAGGTGTGAAAGAAACAACCAAGCTGAATCGTTTCACCACCCTCAGGGTACTAGAGGTGATACCATAGACTTGCCAAGGAACATGCAAGGACATCCACAAACATTTCATGACCACCTTCTTTGAGTCTGCTTTGTTGTTAAACAGCCATGGGTTTTGGAAAATGCAACTACTCAGAGGCAACCTCTGCCTTGACTTTCTTACCCTATATCCCCAAAAAGGCAAGAATTTTCTGTGAAGACTTAGATTTATATTGTCAAATAAATGTATTAATAGTCTTCATATAGATCATTGACAAGCAAGTAATAATGCTGCAGCCTAGAGGATAGGAATGATGATAGCATTGCAGGCAGCAGGCTGTCAGCTGGGCTCTGGCCAGGGGTTGAGCTACTTGGAAAGGACGTGGAAGCTAATGGATGTGAGAGTGGATGTGACATGTGGAAAGCTGGATGTGAGAGGGAATACTGTGAGAAGCTGGCAAAAGTTACAGACAGTGCTGTGAGGGCTGGCTGGATCCCTCAGGTGGTTAAGGGAGACATGTGAGAAACAGCTGAACCACACAGATAGCTGGAGGGGAGCACTGGGGACATTCTGGGAATTAGGACCTTGCCAGACCAGTGTGCCTGGTAAGCTTACGGGGAACAACATGTAAGGGTAAGACAACCTGACTGGCACTACCAGCAATACAAAATGCAGGCACGGGTATGGCAAAACTAGCTTTAGAGGAACAGATGGTTAGGTGCCAGTTGTCTCTTTAGATTGAGGCAAAGAAAGGAAGATGCAAGACTGGCAAAAAGAGAGGTCAAGAAACACAGAAATGGATAATAAGACACGCAATTCATGTGGCTGAGGGTGTCTGGAGGTACTTTCCAAGCACCTCTATGCTTGAGCACTGCAGCTGGAGCCAGACAATAAAACAAACCCCTTGTTCTGAACAAGGCAGAAGAGTCAAACTTGCTTCCACCCCAGGCAGGGGACAGGGTCTGACAGTTCAGAGGAGGTGCTTTCACTTGATGGCAAGTAAGGCCCTGGATGGACAGACTGAGCATCCTGACATTACCATGTTGGTGTCTATTGCACGTCAAATGGCATTAGCAACTGCCCACCACTTAGTAACAGATAGGCTTTAGGAGTGTTCCAGTTCTTTGGGATTCAGTTCAGTTAATACAGATGAGCTCTTGGGACTAAAGGAAGTGCCTTGTCTACCTTCAAACTTATGGTCTAAGAAAAGTGTCTTCCAGTAAAACAATTTGCACAGCAAAATCAGTGTTGCCTCTCCTCTGCCGTAGTGCAGACACAGATTAGGAAACATGAAATGTGCAACGAGACTGTTTCTGAAGTGATACAGTTCCGCAAGCACTCCCAGCAGAAACTATAAATGCAGAATTCAAAAATATGTGAGGAAAAGCAAGTCACTCAGAATTCACTTAATCTGAGCTTTGGCTGAACATTTGATACAGTCTTATTTTACTGGAATCAGTCAACTCATCTCCAACATACGTTTTGACTTTAAGCTCCACACCGTTGCATTCACTGTCCCTCAGATCCCCTATAAACCTGCAGAAACTTTGCTTTTCATAATTTCTCTGCATTGGTTTTTGCCATACCACTACATTTCTGTGCTGCAGCCAGACCAGCACAACTTGCGAGCAGACCAACTAAGCTTTGGTGATGAACGACCCCCTGGAGACGAAGCTGTGAGACATCTCTCCTTGGCCTGAATATTGAGCACTGAATTTCCCCTCATGGCCTCTCCTCCATGTTCCCAGGTCTCTTTCCCTTGGCAGGTCCAGACTTTGTCCTAGCTTGGACCTTGGGTAGGGAAGCTCTCAGCACCCAGAGTTTCAGCTTTTCCTTCCTAGGGCAGACTGCTCTCTGTCAGTCCTGAGCTCCTGGCTCCTTGCCCATTACTGTAGCCTATTCTGAAGGCAGCTTTTCCTCCAGCCTCGCTACAAGGAGAGTAAGTTACTCCAATGCTGTATCTAAGAGCACTTTGGAAAATTCCAGTGTTGCCAAGACACTGGCAGGGGGCTGAGAGAAGCCAAATATTTTCCTGCAAGAGAAGCTCTCTTGCAGACCAGAAACATGTGCAAAGCTCAACTCAGTATATCATCAAATATGATAAGCAATATCCACTGCAGCAGTGTTTATAAGAAAGTAAGAGAAAGCTGGGGACCTTTAGTACAAAGTGAACCACCATAAAGAATTCTCTACAATTGGAGCTACTTATCCAGTTGCCTTGTTACTTAATTGTAAGCAACATCCCTTTTGGACACCCAAGGGCTTTTTCCCCGTTATAAAAGAGATTTTACAATATGATTGCCTTGGTTTGGGGGAAGGGTAGCTTTCTCCTTTTATCATGTCAAGCTCCCTTCTCACATAAAAGAGAAATGTCAGGCAGACAAGTTCATTTTCAGTCACCTCTGCTTCCAGAGCAGGGCTCTTCCCCTGGTTAACCTGTGGGACAGATCTGAAGACGTGGATCACGAGGCATGTGGGTCTAGGTTCAGTCAACAAGCTGATAGGTTTGGAAAAGGGCTGCCAATGTCAAGAAAAAGCAGTGAGAAGAGGAGCAGCATGAACTGCATGATAATTTAGGAATACCATCAGGAATTCTGATTTAAACTGTTCAGATTTTTGTAGGCAAATCCACCACTCAATCCACAGCCACAATGAGATCATATGCAAGGATTTCTGCAGCCTAGGAGGGCAGCAGATCTTCCCACTTGCACCTCAACTTGATCAGCACCTTTGCAAATGTCACAATGCCCAGCAGCCCAGCCCCTTCACCACCACCCTGGTCATTTGCTGATCCCATGCTAAGTACAGACAGCAGTGGAGCTCCCTGGATAAGAGATACATCCATGTAAGACTTAGAAACTTTTCAGTGTCTCCTTCCACTGATACCTCAGGAAGCCTGAGTGTACACTGATTGGAGATCCTATAAGAAATTGGGACTTGTTACCACAGGAGCATATTTCATATTCAATATCAGTTTAGAGTAGTGTGAAGATTCTGTAAAAATTTGAGGTAGAGCGTGGTCTTAAGTTTAACACAACTGATTGGAGAGCCACCTCCTCACTTTCTTCAGCTGTCCCATTTTCACTGTCTGCAAATTATTGACCTTCCATTGGCCCCATATCCTCCACTCTTTAACTATAGCAACTCAATGTAGCCTTCCTGGTGCTACGACAGCTAGTGGCTGTAAGGCAAATTCTTGCACCAAAATTGTAGGAAGTGAGGAAAAATCAGCATTTTAGCTCAAGAGCCAGTGGACAAACATGAGCAGACATGGTGCTGGTGGCATGACACCAGGTTCTTCAGCTGGGACCAAGGTCCAGGAACAAACCAGCACTGTCCTGCTATTCAGGCAGCTCTGAGCCAGAGTGCCTTAGGGCTTCAGCACTGTCACGATGGGGTGGCCCCAAGGAAATCTTCCCACAGGGAGTTATGGCAGAGGCATGGATAGATATAGTGTAATATAGTGTAAGTGAAGATCCAGTGATCCAACTGTAAATTCAAATGAAGAACATTTGTTGGGTCCTCTAGCTGATGAAGTATTACAAGTATTATTCAAGTATTACTGGAGAAACAAGCTTTTGTTGGTGTATCATTTAAAGTCCAGTTAGCTCATACTGTAGGATACACAGCACCCTCCTGGAGATGGACTTCATTGCTTGCCATAGTCCCTGGGTCTGGCCAGGGTTCTAGGGAGGGAGCTGATCTCCTTGGCTCCTACAGTCATCTTCCTTCCAGTGGGTAAATTACCAGCTGTGTAGCCCCTGAGATGTCTAGCACATTACTCTCAATGAAAAGAATAATTGGAAAGATAAGCAGCTGCCTCTTGAAATAATGACTCTATGCAAATGGAGGGAGGTAGACTGAAAAAAAAAAAAAAAAAAAGAAGGCAGGAGGGAGTGATGCTTTAAAAACATGAGCAGCAATTGTCCAGGGACATGCACTGCTGCATGGAACTCAGATGCTGGGAAACAACAACACTGCAGCAAATACTACACCCTTTCCTGGAAACTGCAGAAAGCCAGAGTCTTGTCTGGGGCAACAAGACTAACTCACTCTTCTGCAAAACATCACATTCACCTTGGCAAGAACAGACATTCAATAATTATTTAAGCAAAATAAATGTTATTTCTGATGATTTTTAAAAGAACTACTATGCACAGTTCATAGGAAGAAAGTCCTTTCAGCATCAGCTTTCCCAAAGGTAGATGTACTCCACGAGGGCAGATACCATCATTTTTGGAAACAGCAGGCAGGCAAGCAGGTTACAATGCAACTATCATTTGTCCCTGTTGAGGACATGTAAGATAAAGCTAGGTGATGCACCCTCTGGAGTTCCCCTGGTCCCAGATTGAACTGAGATGTTTGGCTTCAGCTTGAGTATCCAGCTTTTGGGAAGCTTGTTAGGCAGGAAGGGCCTCACCTCAAGAGCTGCAGGATTGGACTCCCCCAGATGTATTCTAAAGCTCGTGGCATTATTTCTTGCTTCTTATGAGTCTAGATATCACTGGGCTTATCAGCAAATGTTACTCTTCTGCCAACTATTCAGCTGTGCACAAATGTGTTACCAGGTCACATTAGAACTTACAGAGACCTTTTCTACGTAGCCACTGCAGTGATTTACCAAAGAAATCATCTACAATTGCCACAATCAGAACCAAAGGTAAAACTTCCACTGCCCAAGCGTGGTATTTGCCCATGTGATCTCAGTCCCACAACACCTCTTCAAAGCAGTGATAGCCACCACCAGACTATTCACAAAAGGATGCTCAACTAGGTTGTCACGTGTATTTAGACTACTGAGCAAAATAAGTAGCGAATTTTCCAACAGGGATAAACTAAGTTTGACTGTGAATTTAAGGTGAGACTTCTACTGAGGTTATTGGACCTCATGGTTTCTGTGCTGAAATTTCATGTCCTCTCTTTACCACCTGCTCCATCTCTCCAAGCTGAAACAGCTTAGCAAGGGGCTGGTCCGCCCTGCCTCCCACACAGCTGTCAGTGCTGCCAAAATAGAACTGGTGGCAATACCCTTTCTCTTCACCAGGCCAGCAAGAATCCAGCCTCACCTTCACATTCACAGCAGTGTTTGCAGTTAGAATAACTTCTGTTATTGTTATAGTATGCGAAACCCAAGTCTTTGGGCTGCAGTGGTCTAGGGACTGCAAAGCTGGGAATCTCAGCAGGCATCGGCACAGCATCCATGCCACACTGGCCAAGGCATGAGACAGATAGGGAAAGGTTTCCCAGCAAGGGAGAAAGAGCATAACAGAGTCCAGCAGAGGCACTGTTATCCACAGTAGTCCTCATCAAGCTTTGTCCATCCCTTCCCATCATTTTCCTGGGTAGGAAAAAAATCCAGTAACTTCGTCTGGTGTCTGGACTTAAATCCTCACTTCGGATACAGAGGTCCAGCCTGACATGGGGAACATAATTTAGGAGCATCTAACCTCCTGCTTGGTAAATTTGGCCATTTATACAATCCCATGTCTATATGTATCACCTTACATATAGAGTACATATTGATGAAGGGGATTTTTGCATACTGAATAACAACCATATGTTACCCAGGAGATGTTTCCTGTTCTTGGTGCTGCTGTGTCATTAATTTTCCTGCTTGTTTTGACTGTTTATCTCTCCAGCTGAAGTGTCTAGAACCATGAAAGCCACAGCCAAGAAGAAGTCAGTAATATAAACATCATCAGTATTTATGATGGACACCCAGAGAAGAATATTCCACGATGCAATGCCTTGTTTTCCACGAAGCTCAGTTAGGGCTACGAAGTCTCAGAGTTCTGTTCTGCTTCAGCTCTCTCTTCCATTTTCCTCCAAGCAGCAAGGGCACCACAGAGCAATGAAGATTTTCTGGCCCTTTAACAATCTCCTTGTCCGCCAGACTTCCTCCTTTCATAGCCCCCATACACTCCCTCCCCTCTCCCCCAGGGCTAGTTAATATGTGCCAAATCCTGACACCCTGAATGGTTTCCCAACGCCGACACTAATCACATTTTCGGGAGCAGGTCAGCAGTGAAGGAGCTGAAATTCGTGTGAAAAAGTCCCTGGGATGCCCCCGGTGCCTCACACCTGCGTGCCCTATTCATCTGCGCTGTTTACACATTGTCATCCACAATTAATTCTTTCCAGGGACGCTCCACTGCCTGCCCTCCCGTTGCACAGGGACCCCATTCTGAGCTGTTGTGTCTGTTAAATTGAGCATGGGGTGCTGCGATTAAATTAAGTTTTGTGGCACTCTCTCTCTCTCTCTCCCTCCTTCCCCTTCTCTTTTCTCTCCGTTAATAACGATGCCTGATGGAAGATTGCTGGCACTGGAGTAAAGAGGTAATTACAGGCACTAAAAGTAGGGGAAGAAAAGTTTCTATGTGGAAATGTGAATGGGGACATCTTTTCTGGCCAGCCGACCTTGCCTTCAGCATGAGGTGGGAACCTCAGCCCTGTGCAATGTCCAGGGTACAAGGAAGAGAGGAGGGCACAGGGCTGTGCATGAAGGTCTCACATATGGGGAGCAAACTGGCAAAATTTGGATCTGTGAGAGTCTGTACCTGCTGATCTGAATACAGGCTTTCCTCAGCAAGTGGCATTCCCACCTTCTGCCGTAGCCCAGGAGTGCTTTGCCTGCACAGCTGTGTTTGCACATGTATGTGGCATACACCAGCCAGACTGCTCTTCTCCCAAGATACCAGACGCAAACACATCAGGAGAAATTCCCTGGGCTAATGGGCTAGCAAGTCACCTGCCCACAATGACACACTCCTGCACTGTGGAGTAAAACATGGAATGAGAAGGGACCACTGGAGGTGAAGAGAATGGGAATTTGACCAGCTCTTGCAAAACCCCTACAAGGCAGCAGCATTTTTTGCTTAGTGTTCTGCTTGTGTGTGAAGTGAACAACTGGTTTTTATTACTGGGATGTCTGTGAAGTCAAAGTGTCCCCATGGTTAGAAGGGCAGAGCTCAGACCCTTCCCGCCAGCAGCCTGGACTACAGCTATGGCCAAGCTAAAAAGCAGCTTCTCTTTGCTGCTTGCTCACATCAAACAAAAAAGAGACCCAAGAATTGCCTTAAGTTCTGAGGCCCCAGTGTCCAAGACACATACTAAACACAACAAAATTCATTGGCCACAAGCACAGTATTTTAAGGCTTGGAAAATAGCAGGCTCTCTGATTTTTATCCTATGCAAGAAAATTGCCCCTGCAAAGAGAAAAATCTTCATGTCAGCAATTAAAAAAGCAGCCTCCTCATAAATACTGTTGTAAAATATTGTTGCGTGCACATGCAAAATGTGCTGAAAAGCACATGCTACATCCCCCTCTAGTGCTGAACCATTATGGAGTAACAACCTAATCTTGCTACTTCTGTCTTCAGTTGGAGCATAGAGTTCTCCGTGGCAATCCATGATTAAGTCCCATAAACAAACCAAGAAGGTGGCTGCCACATGTGAAGGCATCTTTATGGGAGGGATGACTGTTCTACAGCAGATGGATTCACAGAGACTGAGAAGCTCAAGAGTCCTTGAAATCAGTAGGGTTTTGATACATCCCGAATACCCATGTGAATCCAAGGCAAATCTGTTTTGTTTTGCAAGTCTCATTCATTCTGTGCTTCTGCTGAAAAACTAGGGAACTCTGCACATCACATACCTGATCAACACCCACCTACTGGCATCACAGGTCTGTCGTGCTTCGTACAGAGCAGTACCTGGGGAAAACAGCCCCTCCAAGGTCACCAGCTATAGTTATCACCCTCCATCACAGCAGCCATGGTGGTCCTGCAGGCATTATTCAGACAAGGAACCCACGTAACTCAGAGAGCACCAGCTTTAGGCAGCTGTCTGTTTCCTACTGCAGCACCCCCTCCCATCTCCCACACCTACAGGATGGTCAGGCTTGACACTGAGGTCATACCAGCCCGACAGGTCTCTCAGGTCACTGCCAGCTCACACCAAAGCCCTTCAGACTGCAAGTCTCATTTCTGAAGCATGCCAGCTCTGTGTTTCATGTCCCAGACTCTCCTACACTTTGTGAAGCAGAGCTTTTCAGTCGGTCAGTCTGCATTTACCTTGCATCCCGCTTTAGGATAGTCTCAGCTTGTTAGCAGGAGAGGGAGGAAGCCCGAGAGAGGGCTGGTGCCAGGGAAAGGGCACAGGCTGATTTAGCTCACTCACATTTTACGGGGCCTGAAGAAGGTCCTGGGGGCTGGAAGAAGCAGAGGCAGGCTGCCTGGGTCAGAGATCAGGATTCACAACCAGTATGAGCAGCAGAGGAGAGTCTAGGTATCTTCCTCAACCAGAGGTGAGAGCAGAGCAGCAGACATGGCACCAGCACCATGCCTGTGCTTCCATACCTCCTCACCAAGCCAGCACAGCCTGCTTGTACAGTCCTTCCAACCTGACACTACAGGCACAGAGCACACAAATTTTAGCAACAGCTTCCATGGCCTCCTGACAAAAACAACAGCACTCAGCAGGAGAAGAGCAGCTGAGCCAGAAGCCTCCTTGTACCAGCCAGCCATGCTGCACCACCAGCTGCAAACACTCTTCCAGGCCTCATCCAGCCTCAAGGAGAAGCAAGCCTGACCCTTCCCTCCAGGTGGGTAAAATCTGCCAAAAGCCAGCTGAACACAGGTCTTTATCACGGAGGCATTTGAGCAACATTAGTGACAGGTGCTGGCAGCAGCTCTGCCTACAAAAACTTGAAGAGCGCGCTCGCGGTTAAATTATTTTCCTGAAGCAGAACTATTAGTACTCCTAATATTCTAATTATCACAAATCCTACAAGCTGCCCACCACCCTTCCCTCCCACTGAAACCAATGAGAGTGGAGGATGTTCAGCAAAGTATACCACTTGCCCAGGTAATAAACAATTTACAGAAAGATGCACGGTTTTTAAGTGCTTTATAAACATATATTAATCAATCATTAAATAATTAAGACAATTCTCTGCTCTTTTTCTCTGGCACTCCCAAGCTGATAGATGTTACTATAGCAACAGAGGAGCAGGAGTGGGGCAGGGGGAATGCAGGGCTGGGGAGGCAATGCTAGCTCAGGACCTTTGCTCTCCAGCCCTCCAAAAGTCACACAGGGCAAGCGGAAGGGGGCTGCGAGAGGTGACATGCAGGAAGGAGGCTTTCAATTTTAATGGAGATTCTTACGATGACAGTCTATGCAAATAGGTACATGAAAGAGGAGAGGAAACAGACTGGGGGAAGGGGGAGAGAAATTAACCCTGGTTCAGATTTCAAAGCAAAGACAGGAATAATTTTTGGAGCTAAGAATAGTTGCAATGCACCTTGTTCTCCGTGGGCTCAAGCCCTGCATAATCCTTAGGCTCAAGGTCTGAAATTACAGCGGGGGGTGTTGGGGGGGTGCAGGGGGGTGGGAAGGGAGGCCAGCCTGCACAGTCCAGGAAATACGGCTGTCCAGGCTGCAGCTCCATCACCTTTATGGTTCCTTTGTGTCACCAAAAGGGACTATTTGACAAAGGACCCGGCCCTCTGCTTTCGAAGGGCCCTTGCAGTTGTTTTGCAAATGAGATTGCTTGATTGCTGAGCAAAATCAGAGATCTTTTGAAGCTCTTGCCCAGGAAAAGGGGGAAGGAGGGGGGTTTAGTTATCCCCCACAGTAAATAGTAGTTTCTGCCTGGTCCTACTGAGAGCTGTTGAGAATGAACCAAAGCAACTTTGAATTGATTTTTAGGTAAAATTAATCAGAAATCCCAGGAAGAACCTACAGCTGCTTCCAGAAAAGAGCAGTCTGCTGAGGTCCTCGGGGAAACTCCTGTTCCTGCTGTAGCCCCATCACACTTCTTGGGGACAGCCAAGCCAGAGGCTGCCCTGGCTTCAGCCAGCCCTGCACAGGCGAGCGGGGGGTCTTTAGCTTGTTGGGGAATCCACTCGACTGACACTAAAGGACAGCTTCACCACTAAGTCCAGGGGACCAGTCCGCAGCTCATGGGGAACTTGTTGGTGTAGAACATGTCAATACCTCAGGGAGATCTCCTTTTTTGATCAGAAAACAGCTCTCCTGCAACACAAAAAGTACCAGTCCCTGTGGGACGACAGGGATGCTGCTGACAAGAAATCATGTTTTGTTGGAGGTGAATTGGGACAGGGTGCTTTACTTCAACTGCCCCCAGATTTTTCATTTTAGTTGCATTCAGCATCAAGATGAACTTTCCCGAAAAGGCCTCTCTTCTTTTGTGTGTGTGGGGCTTGTGGCTGAGCTGCATTTACTGAGAACGACGTGGACCTTGCCCAAGCTTTATGGGAGCTGGGCAGAGGTCCCAAGGAGAGCAGCCCAGAGGACAGAATGGGACCCAAACCCAAGGAAAGAGGCTGCCTACTTTAATGTTAAGCAGACTTGAAATGAAACATTTCATGTCAGTTCAACAAATTGAAACAAAACATTCCTACCTCAGAAACGTCAAAATGCTTCACTTTGATCCAAAAAAATATCAAAACAGAACACGGAAACATTTCTGAATATGACTGGTTTAATTCCAGGAAACAATTTTTTCCTTTTTCTTTTTTTTTTTTCTCCAGTTTGTTCCATTCTGGAAAACAGAAGCAGAAATTCAGAATTTCACATAGCTCTGCCTAGAGCCATTTACCACAGGAGAGACTAATATTGCCTATACACATGAGTGTGCATGAGCACCCTCACTCAGTATATCCACTGCACCTCTCAGTGGCACCCCCAGGCCTATCTCCAGATTGGTTTCACCACCCATACAGCAGCCAGGTCTCCAGCCCCACTGCCAGAGGATGCCCTTCAGCCAGAGCAGGTCCCAAGTCTTGTACCCAATACAAGTGCACTGTCAAACACAAGCACTGGCTGTCCACAAGGTACCCTAAAAACAGGGTGTTTAGGGCTGGCACAGCCATCACTACTGTCACTGCAAGGTTCACACACAACCCAACTCCCTTTAGAGTCCTCCCAGTCACAGGGCAGACACAGGGTTTGGTCTGACCCATTTCAGACCTCATAGTTTGGTGCCAACATGAATAGTGAGGAGCTGGTTTGAGTAATCCCCTGCTTTGGGGAGAAATGCTAAAAGCAGCACTTACTGAAAGAGAAGAGGGAGGAGTGTGAGAATTTCACAACTTTAGTATAATTTGACGAGTAATCTTAATTTATACTGCTGAGGATTATGGATCTTGTCCCCTGAGCATGGCTAATAGCACAACTGATATGGAGAAAGGTGACACACTTCTAATCCCATGCTGCATGCCCAAGGTGGATCCACAGGGCTATTTTCACCTCAGTAGGGGTAATTCTAACACTGCATGTAATAACAGTTCAACACCTTTGTGTGGACATACATCACTTACAGTCTTCTTGCCCCCCATCTGAAGGATGCAAACATGACTGCCTGTGTCACCAACCCCTTGGAGAAAGTGCTCCCCACTCTCCACCAGGTTACAGCCAAGCCAGGGAATAAAGTCTTCCCCTGTGCTATGCCCCACCAAAGCTTTTTAGCTGTTCTGCATTTCCCATACATTTGGGATAGCCCTCTTTTTCCCAAAAGCTAAAAGACATCCTAAATAATCTTTGTGCATCTATTTTGAGCAGTCTTTCAGTGTTGATCTCCTCTCCACCATATACTCCCCTTGGGGTCCCTTGATGCCAAGGAGTGAGGTGTCTGCACACAGGTATGCCATGGCTCTCTTGCACCGGTGGAATGACCAGACTAGCCATGTCTACTCTAGCCCTCTGGACCCAACAGACCAGGACTGGGGCTCCACACTCCTCTTCTGCCAGACTCTCAGCATGTGTTGCTTAGGTTTTCCTGCTACAGACCAGCCTTTCCCTGGTGCCTTCATATAGGGGAACATTTCTGTATCTTGGTCACTTCCTTATTGGGGGAAAATCTTTTTAAATATTTGCCAGTAGGCATTACTGCAAAAGCAGCAGCTCTCATCAGTCCTGGGCATACACTGTTGCACCAGGAGATATATTTCTTTCATTTGGTATAAATAACCCCTAATACTTCATTCACCCTCTAAGCATGTAAAAATAAACTGTAGAAACAATTCATATTGCATCTACAGCTAAACAAACTCTCTTGGGTTCCACTGTTACCCAAACAGTACCCTCCAGACTCATTCCCTGTGGGTTGGCAGTGTCTCAGAGCTTGCAGGCTCTCTCAGAGGCTTGGATCTGATACAAAATCAGTCTTCTTGCTGAGAGCTTGCAATCTCTTCATGAGGCTCCTGAAAAAGCCTAAAAGAACATCCAGAAGGCCTTATCCATCACCAGGCTGTCCTGGGCTGCAAGAGGAGAGTGGATCAGAGATGGGCTGGCTTCCAGGTGATGACTGTTCCTACCTCCTAGGAACAGCTTGCAGCAGCCTTGCCAATTGTCAGGATGCATCCCTAAATATAGGAAGGTTTCAGGCTTTAAAATGCAATGCAGATGATTAAGAGATCTTCCTTTTAGGGATAGAAGTGTAGTGACATTTCATGGAAGTAGTATATCAGCTTTGAGAACCAAGGCATGTGTTGTTTTAAAAATAAAAGATAATAGGATAAAATAGAGAATAACCACAGGAACAGAGGAAACCTGCATGTAGGTTATGTTCTGAAAGTCTCCCCAGTGAGGCTTCAGATGTGCTCTGTTGCCATCATCCCCCTTGAAGATTCCTTCAAGGCTATACTAATACACGGATCATGAGTGTGGCTGTTACCATGGGCACACATCTAATCAAATGGGGCCTAATTATGTATATTACCCAATTTGGCACTTGGAGAGCACTTCAGTGATGATTCTTCTGCTTGTCTGACAAATAACATGATTATTCGGTAGGCTGTATATGTTTTAATTTTCCATTTTTGTCCTTTGATAAGGAACTGTCTAGCTAACGAAAAGTGCTTTTCACTTGAAAAGGCATTGCTAACATTAGCAACCAGATTCAATTCATTATGTTTAATAAGCTAATAAATATATTTAGGGTTCTTCGTTCTATGCTCAGTCACCTTTAGAAAACACTTCATCACTAGTCACCAAAAATGAAATGGTCTCTTTTTTCAAGGATGAGAGCACTTAAAAAACTTCAGTGTAAGATTATAAATTACCATGCACTTTGCTTTAAAAATAGATTTAAAAGATTATTCTGGTCTTTAGCTTTAAGATTGAAATTGGATTCTTTATAGATGTCTCAGATTTATGGAAGAAGCAAGAAATAGCTCTCACTATATGAAAAAAATGTAAAAGATTGGTGCTTCTCCAACCCCGCTACAACTCCCTGGAACAAACAGAAAACAAGGGTTTTCCTGTGACATCCATGGAAGGAGGGAGATTGCCAGCGGGAGGACAGTGGGAAGGGTAGTGACAGAGGCTGCAAAGCTGAACCAGTCTTTAAATCGTCTGTGACAACAAACTGGGAGACAAGATGGGAACCTGTCAGACTTGGGTCAGCAGGAGTCAAGCTTTCAAGGACATGAGTCAGCAATATGTGTTTGCAGACCAGAAAGCCGGCCCTATCCTGGGCTCTATCAAAAGAGGCCTGACCAGCAGGTCAAAGGAGGTGATTCTCCCCCTCTACTCTGCTCTCATGAGAGCCCACCTGGAGTACTGGGTCCAGTTCTGGAGCCCACAACACAAGAAGGACAAGGAGCTGTTGGAGCAAGTCCAGAGGATGGCCATGAAGATGACCAGAGGGCTGGAGCAGGTCTCCTGTGCAGATGGCCTGGGAGAGTTGGCGTTTTCAGCCTCAAGAAGAGAAGACTCTGGAGAGACCTCAAAGTGGCCTTCCAGTACCTGAAGAGGCTACAGGACAGCTGGAGAGGGACTTTTTACAAGGGCTTGTAATGAAAGGATGAGGGGTAATGGATTTAAACTGGAATAGAGTAGACTCGGGTTAGACATTAGGAAAAAATTCTTTACTGTGAGGGTGCTGAGAGACTGGCACAGGTTGCCCAGGGAATTTGTGGCTGCCCCCTCCCTGGAAGTGTTCAAGGCCAGGTTAGATGGGGCTTTGAGCAACATGATCTAGTGGGAGGTGTCGCTGTTCATAGCAGGGGGGTTGGAACTGGATGATCTGTAAGGTCCTTTCCAACCCAAACCATTCTATGATTCTATGAGTGATCCTACCTGCACACTTACCACTGCATACAGCATCTTGCTTTTCATCTCTCTTTCTTTTCTCTCTGCCAACTCTTTACTTGCATAATCTCCTAATTGTATTTGAGAAAAGGATATGGAAAGGCCTCTCTGGAATTTTCCCTCACCCCTTGTTGTTTTACCTTCCATCTCCATCACACCCACACAGCCACCAGGAGAGGGATGCACAGTCATTGGGAGAACAAGCCAGCTTGAGCAGCCTCTTCCTTCCCCTCTTCCATGCACTGAATGGATAATGCAAGGAGAAAGAGAGCTTGTAAATCACCGTATATCCAGAAGCACATGACTTTCTGTGCTTTTTTGCCTATGACAAGGATTCTTCAAGTCTGCAAGAGACAAATATGGAAAGCGTGGCATTAAGACGATGGGTACAGGAATGAAGCAAACTGTTGAGATGCAAGGGAACTGGCAGAATAGGAAATCACCCAAAATGTAAGGTGTCTAGTTAAGACCAACAGTAGAAAAGTGCAATCTACCAGAGACAGCAATGACCAGGTAAGACATGGCAGGAGGACTCAGGAAGTACCCAGTGGCATGACCCATGTGATGTCCATATGAGAGACCACCGATGCAAGCACAAGCCGTGGCAGGCTGGCTTTAGGGAAATTCTTCTGGAAACCCACTGGTGAAGCCAGTGGCTAATCAGAGAGAAGATGAGGACCCTCTGCACAAGCAGCCCCAGTGCAGATGAGTGAAAGACCCCCAGGTCAGTGCCAGTTGCCCACTGTCATCAGCACAGATACCCTGCCCTGATCACTAGTCAGGTGGTCTGCAAGGGCACAACTTACCTGGTGAGGCCATGCTGTGTTGAGGGGTGGTGGTTCTCCTCCAGCCAGTCAATTAGCATGTGAATGAGCCAGTGTGACTTGTGTTTATATGGCTGCCACTGAAGCACTTATGTTAGATGCCATTTGTGTATAATTGAAGCATTAGTAGTAAAACATGTAATAGTAGTTGGAATATGGGTATTCTAGTAAAGGGTGGGATCATATAATTCAATATTTCTCATTTTGGTAATCATCCAATTCAGCCAAGGGTCTCTGTGCCAGCTGATCTTGAAGTTCCCAGCTTCGACTGCTCTGTGGCACCAGGCACTACACAGCCTCCCCTCCCTCCCCCAGCCCCCACGTCATTAAAAATAATTAAACTCTTGTCCCGTGGTGTCCAGGTGTCACAAGACACCTGGTAAGTCTCACCTCTAACTACCAGCTCAGCTGTGCTGGAATAGCAGCGTTGCAGATGCTGCCCGTGGGGCTCAGCCCGCTCCCACCAAAGTGCTGGGCTGGTGGGGCACCCCCAGCTCTCCCCAGCTTCTCAGGGCACAGTAGGGAGCCACAAGTTAATCAGCAGTGCCCTGCCACAGGTCAGCACACACAGCTATCTGTATTTTCCCTTGTTTGTCATTTTCCATCGGCCTCCATTTCCCTCCAAATCTCTTTGGTGTACCAATTAATCCAGAGGGTTTTCATTTACTCAGGCCGTCCAAAGCAGCAATACACAAATACCCCCCACAATCACTGCCAACAGCTCGTAATACATTTTAACTGCTCCCTGGCCTTTGATGTGTTAGCCTTCTGGGCAACATTATCATTGCCCTTTACATACCTCCGTAGGTGAAAGCAGCGCTGCACAGCAGCTTGCATATGCTAAGTGCAAGCTAGGGTTTGCTTGTGTCTGAAATAAAGTGCATTGTCCTAAAAACCATGTGAGACTTGTGCCCTCTTTGCTAGCAAAACTCTCAACAAGGCCAAAATAAACAGCAATAATATCCTGGGCTCTGGAGAGCTTGTTTTCAAAGTGGATGAGCAAATATAGGAAGAAACAGGACAAACCAAAAGAGGTGCTTACCTAGGGAGAAGCCTTAGCAGGAGAAAGAAGTCCTGGTAGTGTCTGAAAGTGTGGGCAGCAAGTCAGGGTAAGCAGATAGTGTCCCTCACACATGTGCACGTGCTGGGAGTAAAACCACCATTCTAGCAGAAGCATCAGATACAGCCAAATTCAGGAAAATGTAATGGACAATTTTTAGGGAGCCTGGGGCACTGCAGTCCCAGACTGGGATATTCTTCACGACTTTGGAGCCATTTACAGTTTTGAGGGCTCTCTTCATGGAAATAGTTACAATTGCATTTCTCAGGGAACATAAATCAGCATGCGAGGCGTCAGGCTGATGATTTGGAAGGGCACTGAGCCCAGCTAGGAAAATGTGAAAACATACAAAGCCCTGAAAACTTAGCTGGAGATGGTACAGGTTAACCGAGGGAATGCCACGGTGACCACACAACTCACAGGTGCTTGCAACAGCGGGGAGGAGAAACAAGCTCCCTATAATAAACTACATTTGTAGGAAATTATGGGTACATGATGCACATGGTGGGGCCAGTGGGAGGTGGAGCTAAGTAGTTGTTAAGGAGAGTTGTCAGGGTCTCCAAGCCCAGCTAGTGAGGCAGGATATCTTAGTCTTGCCCAGCCAGGCTGTAGCCTCTAAACTTTTCTACTGGTCTTGCCATCTTCTTTGACATAAGGTGATCAATGGCTCCCCCAGTCTCCATGCTCATACTATAGCTGAAGAGCAAAGCCCTGCTTATCATTGCCCTGCTCTATCCAGAAGCTGATATTTTATTTTTTATATTTCAAAACTATGACTGAGCAGGCGAAAGCATAATTTCTGTATTGCAGGCACCATTCTGCAAAAGACACACTGGGCTGAGGGAAGCAGAGAAAGGGGCTGCTTGCTACATGTTGCTGTGTCAGTCCCCAGAGCAAGAATAAGCCCTTCCCCACTCCCCCTGAAAGCACTGGGAGATAAACAGATCACAGAGACGAGCTATTAAAATGGGTCCAGGGGGGACCTGGTTTCAAGCAGGGCTTGGAACACCAAACAATAGGCTGCCATTTTGAAGCAGCTAGAGCCCTGGGTACTCTTGACAACATGGCGGAAAACACTGTCACGGAGTATGATCCTTGATTGCAAAATAAATGGACCCCTGAGAGTTCATTGTGCAGTGGCTGCTGACATGCAAAGTTAGCACTGAAAAACATAAACTGTCCTTTCCAAAAATATAAGAGCAGTGCCTGAGGGAGAGCTGCTCATGGCAGGAGAAACAGAAGGAAGAGATCGGCGTTGTCACTGCATCCCAGCTGGATTTTCGGGAAAACACTGTGCCTTCCCATGCCCTGCCATGAGCAAGGTCACACTGGGGGCCTTGCTTGCAGGAGCCACCACGCCATGCAAACAAACCCCTAGAGGGAAGAGTCCCTTACCTTTCATGAGCCCTTGAGAGATTTCATCCCTCCAGAAAGTTTTGCAAGCTGGAGATAATCCTCCAAGCAAAGCTGACAGTTTGCAGAGGAGGAGGCATGCACCCTGGCTGCAAGTCAGTGGGGAACAAGGGCTGCTGCTGTCCCTGGGGAGCTCCCCAGGTCCTTCCCTGGCAGGACAGTGGGCTTTGAGGCCTTGGAGAAGTTTTGCTGCCTGGTAAGTCTGAAGCATTTGGCCAGATGGACCCATGCAGGGCAGCGCGGCATCTGCCACTGGGGCAACCCCAGCCACCACCTCCTCTAGCTGCCCTTCCCAAGCTCCAAGAGATGGAGAGGGCTCCTCAGCCACAGGAGAGGCCAGCCAAGAAAGAGGGGCAAAAATGGTTAAAGTACCTGGTAAATAAAATTCCCACTAGAAAAACATGATCTGGGCAGAGAAAAGCATCCTTCCCAGCACTGCCAACCCCACATACTCCAGAGAATCACAGTTTAAAAATCACAAGGGTTTTTGTTCTGTTTTTTAAAGAAAATTATAAATGTTTGAGCTTTTCCTAATTGCACCCTGGTTTCTTGAACTTTATGATCACTTTTTCAAACTTTTTCTCCAGATCCCTGAGGGCTATGAACTTCTACATTTTTATTATAAAATAAAGTTGAGAAGCTCACCTAATGCCCACAGCTTTGGGGCAAACAGCAAAGATCAAAAGACTTACTCCAAAACAAGGAGAATAGGAAATACTGGAGATCTCAAGAATGAACACCCTGCAGCATATATGTCTCTTACCATTTTTCTCCAAGGTAGCACAAAAATACTTTTAGCAGATATTTTGCCAGTTTAACAAGCATCACATTACTTAAGCACTTCATTTGCCAGCATGAAGAGCAAGTCTTCAGTGACACTTTGCTTCCCAGAGGAATGCTGCTTGCAGTCTAGGGCTGCAGAAAAGTTAAAACTGAGGCTTCTGTCCTGGGCTAAGGGAACCAGAGGATGACACAATTTCCAAGAGCACATGGTGCGCTTGGGGTTGCTGCTGTTCTCAGGGCAGGGAAGGTTGGAAAACATTATCCAAGGTCAAACCCAGACCTGACCCTCCATCTTTAGCCTGATCCACACAGAAACATATTGCCCAAAAAGGGCAGGTGGGTGCCATCCAACTTACTTTCTTCATCTCTGAAGGCTCTGAAAGAACTGCCACATGTCTTTACAGGGATACCTGTGTTAAGGGGCAGATAGACTCTGGTAAATGTATCAGCCTGTGAAGAGCTCAGTGATCCTCCAAGATCAAAGGCTGATGGGAGTGCAGACTATCCATATAGTGCCTCGTGAAAGGATCTGTCTTGTAACTGCCTGATTATCAATTGCTGCCTTTAAGAGAATGTGATACTCTTTTTTTTACAGTTAGCTTTATTTACTGTAACACTTGCTGAAACATCCTCTCGTAGAGCTAATGGCTTCCTCTGGTTTCTGTCAGAATGAACAAATGGAAATAAAAACATGCCACTAATGATTTTGTCCTGCTCTAATTAAAGCAAGACAAAAGCATTGCGCTGCTGGGTTTGGCTCGCCATTGCCCTGGTGCTTGGACAAGCCTGAGCACAAGGGCTGACCACAAGAATGCCAAAAACTGAAAGACAACGATGCCTAATGCATCAATGGAACTCAAAGTCATGAGGTTCCCATCAGCCCGGAAACTCGACAAAACATCCAGGAGGACAAGGAACATGTTTGGCGTCTGGGTCCAGCTGCCCAGAGGTGCTGCTCTTGGCAGAGCTCAGCCCACATGGGCCAAAGGAATTGCAAAAGATGAAGGCAGATGGGCGAAGTACACAGTTTTGTTCAACAGTCCTCTTGAACTTTTCGAGGCCCATCTGCACTATGCAGAAAGGCCAATCACTCAGTTCAGGCAGACACAACAGGACTTTAGCAGGATGGTGGAAGAGAGGCAGAAATTTGCTTGTTTTTCCCACACAGGAGATGGTGATAAAGCAGAGATCAAGACCTAGACCAACCCCAGCCATCCCCTTAATGACTTCCTTGGTCCTGAGCCTCATCAACAAGGGCAGTGTGGCTGCTGCAGCCATTTCTGCCTCTCAGGGTGATCTTCACTTCTAACATGTCCTCCTCTCAATGCTCTTAACATGCCTACATGAGAGATAAAAGTCTGATCTTCTCATACACACAGTCTACAGCTTCTCTGCAAAGCCCATGAGTTAACCACAAGACTAAGAGAGAAGAGAGACAAGGTCACATCCAATCACGGCAGTCTGTTGTGCAAGGATGCCAAAGGAGCAGACAAGAACCAGGCAAAGCCATGGGCTCCACAATAGGACAGTCTTGTGTCAGGACCTAGGCTTTGCTGGCATCCCACTGATGCCTGCAAAGCCACTGAGCAGCACAGGATGCTCTCTCCAGCACTGTGTTTGTGCTGTGAGGGAATCCCCAGCTCTCCCCCTGAGCTCTCACATACAGGCACCGAGCTGTGTGGCTCTGCTTCACTGCTGCTCTGTGCCTGCTGGAGAGGTCTTCTACACACCCACCTGGGGGCTTATTTCTAAGATTAAACCCTGGCAGTATTTTCCATGCCTTCTTCTTGACATGGAAATTTCTCTCCCTCTGCAAGGCAATTTGACTGCCCTTTGGATGAGAGCTTGGGAAGAAACAGGAGGGGAAAGACAGTGGTAAATCTGCCTTTTCGTAGACCTCCTGGTCCTCCCCTGGGGTTTACTTAAGGGTCTTTAACTCCTTCAGTAATCCTTGGCTATTCCTGATCACTCTGTTTCTTACTTCCCACTTTCCTAGCCATCTTCTTTATTATTCCTTCATATTCCTCAGGTAGGAAGAAGGGCTAGTTCATGTCACTGACAGAACAATTCAAAGCTACAGAATTAGAACTCAAGCACAATCTACCCAATTAAATTATTTAAAAATATAAGCTTTGATACAAACGAAGCTCACTTACCTCAGCTCAAGGTTCAATTGCCCTTCACAGGTGTATGGCATCCACAGCTGGAAGCTGGACAAGGGACTAGGGAACCTTCTGCTGCCCAGATCAGCTCTCCCAAGCTCATGCTAAAGGGGCTTCTCACCTGACCCAGAGAAAACACAACAGTTTCTGAACAGTCATCACCTTGCAAAGGTCAGAAGAACAGCAGACAAGGCTTATCACTTCCGTGAAGCTAAGAGCGCTAGTAAAGGCTAAGTGGATTGGATACAGGCTTAAGGAAGGTCCTGCTGGCCCACCCAACAGCATTGTACCAGAGTTTCAAGAAAACTTCAGCTGTCACATTTTTATGAAGCTGTGTTTGATATTTGGTCCCTAAGGAAATGAAACAGTCTAGATTAACAGGACTCACTAATTACATAGTTAATAAGTGACTACAATAGATAATAAACCTTCCCACAGGGAAAAACAAGCATCACAGACATGAACACTCTTCCTTCTGTGGACTTCCCTCCAAAAAACGTCTGACCTCAAGATGAACCTGCTCCAGCATCATGCTGACATCCTTACTAAAGGCAGGGGTAGCAAAAGCCAGAGCCACCCTCTCTATCTGGGAAAGTGGGATGCCCTCAGTGTTCCCTAAACCCATGCAAGGATACCCCTCCACCAGCAGGGGGGGCTTCTACTGTAGACCTGCAGCCTGTTCCCCACCAAGAGAAAACAGAGCCTCTCCCCACCTTGCACTGGCTGCTACAGGAACTTTAGAAGGAACTTAGCAGCTCTCACAAAGACCAGACATCCACAGCAAGCTGTGTTTGCTAACATTGAAAATCACCCCTTTCTAGAAGTGGAGCTGTAGTGACACCACTGAAAAGATGGGGCAGGACCCTTCCCTGCCACCAAGGCCCTTTGGCACGTCATGATGCTGATGGAAAGACTTGCTCTAGAAGTTAGGAGGAAGAGGTCACCGATGGAAATGTTGGCCTCACTGGCCGAAGTGCTTCACTCATGCTCTTGGGAACAGCTTTCCTTTCTCCAGAGCTGCCCACACTCCTCAAGGCATAAGCAATGCCCACCTGGCCAGCAAGCTCCAATTTAAAATCACTACAGTGGAGAAGAGGTGCCAAAGTTAGCTCATTTTTCACTGCTGACTGACCAGAGTATGCTCCAGCTGACACTGCCACGTTCCCTTTAGGTCTCCAGCTGAGAAGAAGCCATCAGTAAAATCACAGGAGGGTGCACTGTCCCCTCCTCAGGCTGTTTAAAATAAGTATCACTAAACCAGACAGATGTTGGCGCTGTATCTCATCAAGTGCTAATTTAGCCCATATGGAGTGCTCTTACATCATTTGTTCTGGGCACAGTTGCAAAATTAATTCTTTTCCTATCAAACAAACTTTTATACGAGGGTAGCCATGAGATTTTTAAGCCTGATGGATGCTAAATGGGACCTGAATAAATAAAAACAACTTTGACTCCTGCCTGTGCTCAGGACCACTAAGAGCAGCTCTGCTGGGGTAGGGAGCCAGCGAAGGCCTGGTGGTGGAGGACAGGGTCTCATCACTGATGTGGAGATGGCATGACAACACGATGGCACCTGGCATGGGGGGAAGGAGAGGGGAGTGTGGCCATCACAGTGGCATCAGGCTACAGCTGCCCTGGCCAATGGTACATGGCAGCTTGTGCCCAGACTGCTCCACGCCAGGTGGTGAGTGTTTTGCCTCTCAAGACAAGCCCATTGAATTTGTTCTTGTTTTTGAAGTGTGGCCAGCAGGTCAAAGGAGGTGATTCTCCTGCTGTACTCTGCTCTCGTGAGACCCCACCTGGAGTACTGGGTCCAGTTCTAGAGCCCCCGACACAAGAAGGACAAGGAGCTATTGGAGCAAGTCCAGAGGAGGGCCATGAAGATGACCAGAGGGCTGGAACACCTCACCTGCGCAGACAGGCTAAGGGAGTTCAGCCTGGAGAAGAAAAGGCCCTGGGGAGATCTTATAGCAGCCTTCCAGTACTTGAAGGGGCCTACAGGAAAGCTGGGGAGGGGCTTTTTACAAGGACTTGTAGTGATAGGACAAGGGGTAATGGCTTTAAACTGGAAGAGGGGAAATTTATATTATACCTTAGGAAGAAATACTTTACTATGAGGGTGGTTACACACTGGCACAGGTTGCCCAGAGAAGCTGTGGCTGTTTCCTCCCTGGAATTGTTCAAGGCCAGGTTGGATGGGGCTTTGAGCAACCTGGTCTAGTGGGAGGTGTCCCTGCCCATGGCAGGGGGTTTGGAACTAGATGGTCTTTAAGGTCCCTTCCAGCCCAAGCCATTCTATGATTCTATGATCCTGACCCTATTGCAGCAGGCTCAGACACAAGCAGCACTAACTGCCATCCCAAACACACAACTTTTTGCATTACAGGGTAGACCAGACCTAGACTTTAATCGGAGGGGCATCCCACTTAAGTGGGCTGTGTCCTCAGATCATGACAGAAGTGAAAAGAACATGGATAGGACCCAAACGGTGGTCTGGGGGAGCCACAGATGGAACAAATCATGACAAAGAGTGATTGTCTCTACAGAAACCCTCCAACCCCCTGACAGCCACTCCAGCAGAGTGCCTGCCGTGAGGGCAGGGCTGTGGTGGGAAAATTGCCTCAAAAGCAAACTGAAATGAGCAAATGCGTTAGCCAAGCACATAACTGTACAGTGAGAAAACCTTACCTGAGCAAAATATGGGCACCAGAAGCCAAGGTTATGTCTTGGATGGTGGGCCAACATAGTGGGAAACCTGGCACAAATTAAGTCACCGCTGCTCTTATCAGACACGTCTGCTGAAGTATGGTCTTTGGGTAACAACTGGGCTGAGCTCTAGTTACATTAAATTCTGTAAAAACACAGAAGAAATTATGATCCCAGCTGCAACCTGGACCTCAGCTCCCCACCAGTGAAAGGAGCATATGAGCCATTTTGTCCCCAACAACCTCCACAACACAGCTCATTTCCAGCTCAAAAATGAAGTCTGCAAACATGTATATGGGGTTTTTTTCAATATCTCCTTTAATGCCTCATTTTTTTTCAAGCATAGAATCATAGAACGGTTAATGTTGGAAGGGACCTTAAAGATCATCAAGTTCCAACCTCCCTGCTATGAGCAGGGACATCTCACACTAGACCAGGCTGCACAAGGCCTCATCCAGCCTGGCCTTAAACATCTCCAGTGAGGGGGCTTCCAGAACCTCCCTGGGCAACCTATTCCAGTGCCTTACTACCCTCATGGTGAAGAATTTCTTCCTGATGTCTGACCTAAATCTATGCTCTAGGGTGTCAACTACTCCACACAGCTTGGTATGGTCAGCATACTTGCTGAGGATACACTCAATCCCACTGTCCATGTCTCCAACAAAGATGTTGAACTGCACTGGTCCCAGTACTGACCCCTAAGGAGCACCACTCATCACTTGCCTCCAGTGGGACACCGAACCACTGACCACAACTCACTGGGTGTGGCCATACTGCCAATTACTTTTCCACTGAGTGGTCCATCTGTTAAATCGATGTCTTGTCACTTTGGAGTCCAGATTGTTGTGTGGGACAGCGTCAAATGCCTCACACACATCCTGTGATGCCTTTTGTATTGGACCATATCTGTGAATTTGGGAGTAGCTGACTTAATAAAAACGATCCAAGCTATGGCACCTTCGGTGAGACACTGTTTTCTGAGCTCTTTTATCCTCAGAGAGCAACCAGGCTCTGGACATGCAACCACTGCCCTCAAGTGGCATGAGTTGTGCAGGACCTCAGGGAGCTCCTCAATTTTACACACAGCAAGGGCACAGGCAAAGGCCTTTGAGAGGGGACCAAACTGTTGGAGGAGTTTATTTAGGCCATGAGGGGGAAAAAAGGAGACCATTTAAATAACCTCTAGAAATTTATCTTTAAAGAACTGAGCCTGGAAAGCAGCCAAAAGAAGGAAAAGGCACACTTGGCCCAGGGATGAAACTAGGGGCTTGCCTGCCGAGCAGGCAGCTTCTCTGAGGCCAAAGCCTCCTCCAAGCCAAGGTAGGTGAAGTGGCCAACAGGCAGTCCGTTGTGGGCTATCAGCAGCATGCTGTGCACCACCCAGGCCCCACTGTCTGCTAGCAGGGGAGCCTGCTCCCTCCTCCAGCCATGCTCCTTGGTGGTCCTAGCTCCCAGCACTGCGAGCAGTGGTTTATAGCTGAGATGCAGTTCTTTGGCCATGTTTGAATGCAAACCCCTATCTCCAGTGCCTCTGTAAAACAACTGAATGTCTCAGCATGAATCAGGGTGAAATAATAATCCTAATTTATTCTGCTTCTCTTGACCAGTCACTCCCTCAGCTCCCATGGTGTTTCCTACGTTAACTACTGGGAACCAGCAGGAACACTTGAAGAACAAACAACTAGCAGGCATTTTTTTAATTACTGGGGTAGTTGAAACATTCTTCTACAGCCCTACAAAGACAAAGGGTGCGAGTCTTACAACATTGTCATTTTAAAACCATGAGCTGCACTGAGCTTGTGGGGGAAGCAGGGTCTGGGTGCTGCCAAGGCAGTGACACTTCATACCCACTTAGTTATTTGACTTGACCCTTCTTGCATCTTCTGACAAAATCCAGTGAAAACAAGCATTTCCTTAGGAAGGCTAGGGATCTGCAGGAGAAAAACCTGAAGGGACAGAGAGAACAAGAGCAGGAATTGCTATGGGCTTTGCCCTGTGTTTTCTCCTCATTCCTATGGGCTTTGTCCTGTGTTTTCTCTTCATTCCTATGGGCTTTGCCCTGTGTTTTCTCCTCATGCCTATGGGCTTTGCCCTGTGTTTTCTCCTCATTCCTATGGGCCTTGCCCATATGCCACTGGGGCAGCCCTTACTTGTGCCTGGAAGATGCTCAAGAAAAGATGAAACACACACAATACACAGGCCACCTCCTCTCACTTGCTTAGCCAGGGCCCCAACAATCAAGCTGAGCAGCATTCTTCGTGACTACAGTGACAGAGAGACATCAAAGCACCACCTGTGATTTTTGGGGGAGGGTCCTTGTCCCCAGGCATGGCAGTGTGGTGCTCACAAAGATGTAAGAAAAGCTGCAGACAGAGACATGCAGAGCCACCGGGAGCAGCTGTCGGTGGATCTGTCCCACAGCGCTGCAGACACTGCTCCTCCCCGCCTGGTGAGGGATGCCTCTGTTGGGCTCCAGAGCTGCTCTCGGTTCTTTTCCATCTGGATGCCAGCCTGGAAAACAAAGTTCCCAACCAAAGTGAGACCAAGTGGGGAGGAACCTTGCCGACATTCCTGCCTGCCATCAGCAGTGTTTCCAGGCAATGGGGCTGGAGCGGCTGAGCCTGCTGAGCTCCCAGATGAATAGGAGTGAAGGACACATTACTGCAGCGTTAAAATGTCCTTCAGCAAAAGGATTAGAGCTTGGCCATATTGCAGCAAACCTCCCTGGTTAAAATTCCTTCCCCAGATCTGTACCAGAGAGCAAAAGACTGCTGTCATATAACTATCCTATAACAACTTTCCTTTCTAAAAGGCTCTTTTAGACCCAGGCTTCACATTCTGCAAGCCAAGGACAAGATTGTGCTAAGGGAGGAAGACTTTTTTGAAGCAGAAGAACTGAAGAGTGCTATCTTCCTTGTCCAGGAAAAGATGGAGCAGCAGGTAATCTCACCGAAGCCTCCTACAGCCAAATCCACAGGCGTTTAAGGTAACAGCATTCACTTTGCTCTACTTTAATGTGTTCAGCTCCGTGTTTTTAGAGTCCCACACTGGACCTAGGGGTTGGCTCAGGTCGACAGCAATAAATTAGTTTAGTGAAAGCAATACCTATAGAGGGATCAGGGAGAGTGGCACCTGGGGATCGAGCAGGCAGCGTGCCATTCCCCAGCATGGTAGATGCAGGGAAGTGTGTCCCCTCTACAGGGAGCAGCAGGGGAATGTCCAGAGGTCACCTCTTTGCCAGACACCTCTTCCTGCCTGAGCACCTGCCACCCAGCTCCCATTTCCCTGCACACCTGAGCTCTGTGTGCATGTTGGGCTGTGCAGCCTTCTATCATAGGATGGTTTGTGCCAGAAGGGACCGTAAAGATCATCTAGTTCCAACCTCTCTGTTTGGGCAGGGACACCTGTATTGAAAGCATAAGTACCTGGACATAAGTCCTGGGTAAAAGCTGCCTATTTGGCTCTGCTTGGAGAGCTTGGGCAATGCCTGCACCCCTCACTGGATCATGGTGCAGGGCAGCTCAGGCTGTGAAAGCAATGCTGCTGTGCTGTAGCGAGCACAGCTTTGCATTGCAGAGGTCAGTTGAGGCTCCTGCCATAGAGAACCTCCCCTCAATGCTGGGGCAAACAATATTTTGAAGGAGAAGAGACATGAAGGTCCCTAAGAATTTTCTAAATAAACTACTCATCCATGAAGGAAGTTTCTTCCTAGCCCTCCAATCAAGGCCAGAAGCCTAAGCATTCTATAACCCTTGTTAAAAATAAAGTATTCTGAAAGCATCACATTTGAAAGCGTTGGCTTCAACAGTATCTTGTGGACAGAAGTTCTGGTTACTTTTCCTTGCATCAAGTGCCCGTCTTCCCCAGTTTTGAATGGGCATTCCTCTCACTTTCACCAGCTATGCCCTTGTTCTCGTAGTGAAAGCAGACACTGGAAGAGGTGGGGGACCAGAGCAGAAGCTACACCAACTGCTCAGTGTATTACTGAAGAGAACAAGGTTCACAGCTGATTGCTCACACTAAGTTTCTGTTTTAACAGCTGCTAAATAATATGAGTGGTGGCCTGAGAGAGCTCATGGTTTGCTTGCATTAATTGGATGCTCCTTGGCATTCTGAATCAATCCCTTCCTCACCTTCCCAGCCACTTACAGAAGAAGGGACCTCTAAGTTCTTCAGCAGGATGAACAAAACCAAGGATGCCTTTGAGAGTCCAGAGCTTTGGAGCCCAGGTTGCATGCCGAGCACCTCTTTGACCAGTACAGCACCACTATTTGCATTTGGTCAGCAGACCATGGACAAAGCCCTGAATGTAATCCTTATTGTGGTCCTCTGTGTCATCATGATATCTCTGGGGTGTACGATGGAGATAGCCAAGATCGCTACTCACCTCAGGAAACCCAAAGCCACGGCAATTGCTGTAATGGCTCAGTACGGTGTCATGCCCTGGACAGCATTTGCATTGGGCAAGCTCTTCCAGCTGGGTGCTACAGAATTTCTGGCCATCCTCACCTGCGGCTGCTGCCCAGGAGGGAATCTCTCCAACATCTTTACTCTGGCACTGAGAGGGGACATGAATCTCAGGTAAGGAAAGCTGAGTATGTGTTCATTGCCCAGGCCAATCTAGTCTGTTTCAGCAGCTAATTTAATCAACATTAGCAGTCCCCAAGAAGCTGGACAAAGACTGAAATACCAAGACTAGAATATTTTTAAAGCACTTATATTGGTCAATGAGCAAATTTGTCTCTGTTTTACAAGATTTTGTACCTTTCTGTGAAACATACAGCAGGCAGCTTTTGATAAGATGGGTGCAGGAACACTTTTTTGCCTCCACATAGCAGTATGTACAGCATATACCTGCCACATCTAGCCATATATTAGTATAAAGTTGTGTAAACTGAGCACCCTGTCTGAAGAGGCTGCATCAGTGAGAAACATTGAACTAGCAGAACCCCACCAACAAACCTCAGAGATAAAACAAAGATGCAGGGGAAAAGTATCAAGCATCACTTGCTTGTGAATTTCTGACATGTGAGCTGGACCCGTAATAAGGTTCCTTTCTAGTCTGGTATAGAACTTGAGTCATCTTCCTCCCTCTCTATTCATATCACATCCTTATACAACCTGCTAGTGATGGGGAAACCACAGTGACAGGTTGGGAAAAAGTGAGGTAAAGTCTTATCTTGGAACCACATGTCCAGGTTAGTAAGAAAAATGAGCCTGTTTCATTTAAAATATTTTTTTAAGTGCCATTCTGCTACTGAAGGGTCCTTTCTTCATCTCAGCATTGTAATGACCACATGCTCAACAGGCAATTGGACTAATGCCTCTGCTTCTGTAACTCAACTGGGAGGACTATACGGGGGCGGTTTGGAGGGCAAGGTGCCTTACAAAGGAATAATCACCTCCCTGGGCCTAATGCTAATCCCTTGTGTCATTGGCATCATCTTGTATGAGAAGAAACCACAGTACACTGTCTTTATCATCAAGGTAAGAAGTATCCCATGCTAGTTGCCTTTCAACCAAGGGCCTCAAGGAAGTTTTCAAAAATAGAGGCACAGAAATACCAACTTCTTTAAGGCATGTCACAAATCAATTAAAGGGTTGAGGACAGAAATCAAGACATCCAATTCACTGCTTTAATTATTAAAATATTTGCCAAAAAATAAGTCCTACACCTTTTCCAGACCAACAACATTTTGTAGGCAACTTCCTACCTTGCTCTCCTTTGATGGCTTCAGTATTAGCTTCATTTTCTTTTGCTACAAGCAGCACTAAAGAGTCTGTCTCATAAGCACTGTCCCCAGCTAGTGCTGTAGCAGACCCCAGATTTAAAAAACGAATAAAACAAAAACCAACAACAAAGCAAAACACAAAACTGAAACAACAACAACAAAACAAATAACCTCACTGTTCTCAGTGTTCTCTTTTGCATAGGGCAAAAGTCACATCACAAATTGCTGCTTACATCAATGAGATATCTATCTGGCAGAAGCCACTAGATCCCTAAGTACCTGCTTATGCTTGGAATCATCTCCTTGCCTCCTTTGTACATCAGGCATTTCAACAGCAAAAGGGAAATCCAGACAACCAACTACACCATTGTCTAACTCATGAGCTCCACTAGCAGTACCCAGAGAGCTGCTAGCAACTTTGTAAACCTGTTTCTCCTAGTTTATTTCACAACGGCTTCATCTCAAAGTAAACTGGGACCAAGCACAGCAAGTACTGGGTGCCAAGACTCAATAACGGAACTGATAAAATGACATTAGGAAGCACTAACCTCTAAGAAGTATGGGAACCTGAGAATCAGGCTTGACAAGAGACAGGAGAACCATAGCTCTTCAATGGTTCCTTTACCCAACACAGAGCAGTGATAACTGGACTGTTTCAAAAGCAGCTTTGAAAGCTTAGCCTGAGAAGGTGACCTAAACTGGCCCAGCTGATCCTTGGGTCATGCTCCTTTTTGCTAACACCACCTCTCCCTTTATATGCACTACAAAAGAGGAAAGGGGTAGATACTTGCTTTTAAGAAACACCTGGGGAACTCCATCCAAGTTGAACTGCAAAGTGGAGAGACAGGCAGGAAAAGCTGTGTATCCTGCCTCCCAAAATTCCCCAGCTCCGACATCTGCCAAATCACCAGACACCAATGAGATGATCTGAAAATTCAGCCATCACCTTCCACACCTGCTGTAGGCAGGCTCCACCTGTGAATAAAGGGGTTTCCTCCCCACCTGCTATGGGTGGACCAGACCCACAAAGGGACCTGGACAGAGCGACACATAGCAATGCCTGAGAAACAAGTGGTTGGTGGAGCAAGCACCAGTCATTTTACACATAGACCAGAAAGGTACTTAATTATTTAAGGTCTCTCTACATAATACCTCAAGATGGTTTATTGTTGATGACTTATAACATCTATGTCCATGAAAGGTACTTAATGCACTCACACTATATACCTGCATATATGATGGACAGGGAACTGGGCACAGCCACTTCTGGTGGCTGAGGCAAATTTTGCTGGGGATTTCTCTCTTGTCCATGTCTTGACCACTTTTATGGTTGTAGGCAGGGAAGGTTGTGCTTCTACTGTCATCTGCTGCATTACTCATTCTGTTTGTGGCCAGTGTGGGAAGTGGTACCATGGTCATCTTCTCACCATCCCTCCTGGGATCTTCTGCCTTGATGCCTTTTATTGGATTCCTGCTGGGCTATGTTCTCTCCTCAGTCTTCAAGCTTAATGACTGATATGTTCCACCACTCCCTCCTCCCCTCTCTCTCACTGGAAGAACAGAGAGGTACACAGCTCTGGTCTGTGGAGCAATGGTGAAAACATGGGTTTCAACATGGATGTACTTTTGTGAAATAAACACTGATTGCAGTCTCCCAAATTGGGCCCGAGGAGTATGAGCAGACATGATGCAAGCTGGTCCCAAGTCAATACTCCCACACCTTGAGTGGGGAGAGAAGGGAGTTCAACCTCTGCTCCACTCAATGGAGACAGGAGAAGCAGCTGGAGCAGTTTTTGTCAGAAGTACCTGATCACCACTGAAGGGGTGGAAGTCCATTATGCAGGTTCACTGAACAAGCAGATGGATGGGTTTGACTTGAGCTCACTAGTGATCTGGCAAACATACGTTACTAGCCTCTGCTCTCAGTAAGAAAGTTGGGGGGAAAAGAGAATGAATAGCACCAAAGAACATGAAAGAATTAGGGAATACCCACTGAGACCAAACCCCAGTCAGCGCATTCAGCTGAAACCCTAGGAATTCAGGACAGAAACCTTGCACACAAAACCCACTCCTTTCCTTTCTCATCCTATCTAATCCAGGTAGAAAGCTCACTAGTCCTTCCTATTTTCTACCTTCACACCTTGCACTCCTCTTTTCACCTCAGAAGCAATTCGCAGGAAGCTGCAGCACCTAGAGCAGGACACAAAGCCTCTGAACACCATTAAGTACAAAGTCCACATTTATAGTGTGACCTGTCTCTGCACAATGCAAAGGGAACACAAGACAAAACCTAGGGATTCCAGTATCGCTCCTGATAAAGCATCTTTATCGCCTTTAACATCTTTAACAGATTCAAGCTTAATTAAAATATACATTGCTGGTATAGATGTTAGGTAGATTCTTTTCCAATTTCAACAGGTCCATAATGCCAAAGCCCTGCTGAGTGCCTGCAAAAGATGGCTGGAAAATGCACTGCTGAATGAGATCCTCCACCAGTCATTCCTCTGATGTTTCCAGACCAGCTTTCTCCAGTCCCCTGGGACAGAGAAGCAACTGAGCTTCAGGGCTTCACCATATCATACAGCTTAGTTTCCCCAATAGCTTTTTGAGAAAAAAAAAACAATTGATACTGGAAATAGCCATTCAGATGCTTGCAAGACTACTATAAAAAGGGTTTCCAAGCTCGGAATTCATAAATTACTTCACACAAAATAGCTTATTTTGACAGGACTTCCAAGTTCCTTCCTTCAGCTTGGATGACCCAGCAACACCAATCATAGCTGTGTCACAATCTTTCCATAACCAGGGGTCAGAACTGTCTATTCTCAAGCCATTTGTCTTTTTCTTCAGATGCAGCAAAAATGACCTGTGCAGCTGTGGATGCAGTTAGCACTCAAGAAATGAGACCAGAGTTGAGACCCTGCAGAAACAGTGGGAAACCAAGGAAAAAATAGACAAGATTCTGCAGCAACTGCTATCACAAACCTTCTGAGCTCCACCTCCTGCAGCCAGCATACACGTCCCCAGCACTTCCATGTAAGACTTTTATCTATATCCTCGTTTTATGCCAAAGGAATTGACATGGAGCTACCTACAAGCTGTTACTTCCTGAAGAACTTGCTCCAGACAAAGTCACTCCCTGCCTGCCCACAAGGAAGACTTCCAGTGACTTTCATCGTGACAACCCTTTGAGACAGCTTAGGGCCACACTCCTGTGTACCACCAGTTTTGCCCGTATGAAAATGACTGGCCACATCAGTTCCCTTTTTATTTCACTTACCTGTAACTGTCCCATTGGCACATGCCAGAAGCAGCTCTCAAAGACATCACTGAAGATTCTCTAATGAAGATCCAAAATGAGGTATAAAAGTTCCTCAGTGCAGGAACACAAAGACCCACTGCGGAGCTGAGCAGCCCAGGGACTGCTGGTCACTCCTGTTTACCAAAACCCAAGTGGTGCGTGGTGGACCACAAGCCTCCACACAACAGAGGCCACAAAACCTGGCCATGGTTATGCAAACTGTCAGTGTGCAGAGTCTGGGTCCAGCAAGCTGTACCTCTGAAAATATAAGAGCCTTCAATGTGCCTTGCTTAGTAAGAGCCAGTGAAGTAAACATGCCACCTCTGCAGGACACCATCTACTGTCATGCTACAAATACAAGTTTAAGGGAAGATTAGCATTAACACCTTCAACGTGCTAAGCATGCATTGTAACCTGAAGTAACTCATCTTAACTAAGAATAAACAGGCTAGTACCAAGAACCCACGCTTATAAATCCAGAATTTCTGGACAGAAATCAGCATTAACCCTCCGTAACGCAAAGCCTGGGGGTTTGCTTTAAACTGGAAGCTCATCATCACAACTGCGAGCTCTCCACATAAAAGGCAGACATCTATTCATGCTGCTCAATAGTCTAGTGGTGCAGTTTAGAAACAGAATTCAGAACAAGCTATTCATAGAGGAGGTAGTACTTCACAGTTAGCCTGAGGGAGGTGTCTGAAATCCCACCCCTTTCCAGTCCTCTGGTGCCTCAGCCACCTGGGTTCTTGCTGGAGCCAAGCGCCACTCAGACACGGATGCCCACAATCATTCAAGTCAGCTGGAAGAGCAACTGGCTTGAAGTAATACATCTAACCTTGCACAGACAGGATGAACATCAGTGCTGCCTTTACCCCTAGAAGTTAAAGCCCTCTTCTTCCTCACCTCCTAATGTGATCCAGCATGTAAACTACTAACCTTTGAGAATGAGGCCTCTCACTCCCCAAAGCTGACTAGCAATAATCCAATTAACCACCCATCTGGCCACCTCTCACTGCCTGCTCCCAGGAGCCCTTGGCAGATACACTTGCCACCTAAACAGAAAAGGCACAAGGCGAAAAAGCGCCTTCTCTGTTAGCTTGGAACATCATGTTCAGAACTGCGCAACATTAGGGACAAAAGGCAGCAGGGCCTGCAAAGACAAACAACTAACCTCTCCCCAGGCCAGTCCTCGCTCCGAGCAGACCCACCTTGCACTTCCCAGAACCTAATCCAAAGCCCGGCCCAGGCTCAAGGGAGTAGCTTTACAAAGCACTTTATAAGAAAACACATTATTTCCTACATTAAATTCTAAAGCTCTTTCTTGCAACATGAGAAATGAGTTGAGAAACACAGGGATTGCAGCAGGTTGCTGCCACTGTAAAGCAGCAACACTAAAACAGAGGCTGCAGTACTGCTCCCACCAACTTAAAAATCCCTCCTCTTCCTCCAGAATGAGGACTAATGCCTGAAAAATGCTGTACCCACACCTCAATGTTCTTCTCAAACACATGTACACGACACTAATGAAGCATGCCAACTACATCCATTTTTTTATTCCACGATTATCCCAACAGTGATTAAAACCTAAATGACTCGTGCGTTCCACTTCCTCCTGTGAAGTATGATAGCCGACTCTCCTTCGATTCAAGGCTCTCATTTCAGAACATAAAGGTACTTCTTCTAAATACACTGTGTTACGTCCTTATGTAAGTTCTCTCCCATGCCCAAAGCAATACTCAACCATGGCTTTGCTGTAGACCCATCTTTAAGAAACATTTTAACACTGTCCAACAACATGAGGTGGCATCACAAACACTTTATTAACAGAAAGAACACACTAGAAGCAGAGATATGTTTCTTTATACTTTATTTGAGCGATTCAATTCTGAAGTATCAAGAATTAGGGTGCTTTATAGAATATCATTACCACAGGGCAGTGAAATGAGCATTTTCTTAGTGTAGTGCAAGTTATTTTAAATGAAAATATTTTAAAGTTCTATTACCAGTACTGACCAGCACTTCATCTCCTGACCTCTAACAGAAACAATGGTTCAAAAGCACAAAAAAATACCCTCTGAAATAAAGCTTTATGTACAGCACATGTAGAGCTCTTAGATGCCTAAAGCTATTAAGTTTAATTTGAGATATTAAACTAACGTTCCGAGTTGCTGTTCACAGTTGAATATTCCTGGAAATTAAGTGTTCCGGTGACTATTTTTGCAGTACAGAAAAACTTGTCTGCTTTAGTTATAAAGAGCTCTGCCAATATACAGAAACTATACACTTGAGACATTCACAAAAAGTGTGAGCAAGAAAAGGGTTATCAAAAAACATTTAATACAATTAATCAATAACCCTTCCCACCATGGTCCACATCTACAAAGTTCCCCCATCCCTCCCCCCTCCCCATCCAAACCCTTCCCCACAGAAAGTCACATACTTACCACAAGTTTAGCAAGTATGGTTTAAAAAAGGGCCCCCAGGGTTAAGTTACTTATAGTTCAGTTGCCACTGTCAACCGATCTGGACCTCGATCTTGACCTCTGCCGATCAACGGATGACGGGGATTTCGATCTGCTGGAAGAACCCCGCTTCTGGCTCTTCTCTGGCATTGGAGATCTGCTATCTGATCGCGACTTGCTGTGGCTCCTGCTCCTTGACCTGCTGTAAGACTTGCGGCTGCGGGAACGGGAACGGCTACGAGACCCGGATGAGCTCCTGCTACGAGACCGTGACCTGCTTCTGGACCGACTGAGGAAACAAGGAGCACCGCTGTTACCAAGGAAACGTCACGGCCCGTGACAATAACCAGACCGTGCACTGCTCTCCAGTTCAGCTGCCTGGTCACTGACTTCAAATCTCTCTTAGTGTATATTTAAGCATTTTTTTAAGAGAGCAGAAATCCATACCTGTGCCTTTTGCCGCCTTCAATTAGTTTGATTTTCCTTCCATTGATTTCTTTACCAGAAAGCTTGTCAATAGCATTCTTTAAATCACCGTAAGAGGCAAACTCAACCACCCTACAGAAAAAAAAATAAACAGAAACCTCACTATTACAAGCTGCGTTTTTGATGACAGAGGAAAATATACTCTGGAGAAAAAAAGAAAAACAACTCAAAAACACACACTGCTCAGTGTAGTTATCCCTTGTTGAAACTCAAGCATGAGCTGAAGAATTCCCCTCCCCAAAGAATGTGTTTTCAAAGCGTAGCTGTATTAAATCATGAACAGCTGCTGAGCACTGAAAGTAGCCAGCTGCCCTCCCCAAGTATTACACATGCAATGTCATTCTACAGCTTTCAAGACATGATTTTAGATACCTACCCTTCATTTAACTTAGGTCTGTGTGCATCTGCAAAGGTTACTTCCCCAGCTTGTCTCATGAAGTCTTTGAGATCCTAACACAAGACCGGTTATGTTATGCAAAGAAGTGAAATTAATACTTATCTATATAAAAATAGTTAACAAAAGGAACTTACGACTACTGAAAGAGAAGATGTTATATAAATTACAATCATGGCAATTGCCATACTTGTATTCTATCAAAATTGAATTATCTATATTGGGGCACGAAAGAAATGAAAAAAGCATCCTGCTTTAAGCAAAATGCCAATTAAGTGCCTTAACGTTAAAGAATTTTAGCCTATAAAGATTTTATAGATTAAGTAAGAAAAAGAGAAAGAGACAGAGAAAGAAAGAAAGAAGTACATTTGTATATATACTGGACTGAGTGTGAAACACTACCCACATATTTTTGTATTATTTCAGTCTCCATTTACATTACGAGTCTTATGTGCATACAGAATTACATTTACGTAACACCAATTATTTTGTGCCCCATATGTCATTAAAAATATAGTTTACTTTACCTTTATTAATATTTCCCTAGGCTAGCCAAGCAGCAAACTGCATTAAGCGACCGGAGATACCGCCATGATATATGCCCGACTGGCTCTTCGCCACCCACTTGATGAACACTACCCAGTCGATGGAAGCCACTAATCGCACTGCCCTCCCTATTAGAAGACTATTGACGGATCCAGACATTCTCTATGCTTGATGTTACCAAGGACCACTTTACTGCGATCAGGATTCCAACGACCACCTAATTTCGTATCTTTCAACTCTTTTCGACCAGGACCTCGGAAGCGTTACAGGAAGAACAGCTCTCAACTTAGGAATCAGATCTCGATAACGCTCTGGGATCGCTGCAATGTGGCACTTTAAGGAGTGCATCGATTACGTCTAGACCGGCAAACACAGATCTAGAGGTGGCCAAGTGACATTGTAGGAGCTGACTGGAAAGTCAACCAGGCCCAACCAAGAGTGACCAAGACAGAACGATTAGGATAACCCACAGGCACTCCTCGTCATAAGGCCAACGACACAGATAGGCTGGCAAATAAAGGGTTTAATATGTGGTTAAAATGGATTTTAAAAACATGAAAAAATAAATATATATCCTCAAATATATACTATTATTATAATAAATTAAAATTAACTAGTTTTCATTAAAAACAGTTATATTAAATTAATTACAATTACATTAACTGCACAGACATTTTAAAATATTATCTTTAAATTTTAATTAATTATTTTACAAACTAATTACATTACATACCCATTAAACGAAGTCAAAATAGTTAATTGTTTTTCAACAAACCTGCCAGCTGACTCGGGAAGACAAATTTTCTACGATGAGGCGATTTTCTGTTCTTAAAGGTGGGGCATTTCTGTTTGGAAATGAACAATTGAGACTCTTGTTAATAATGAAAATATAACCACATTAATATTAACAGATGCTATACCAATAACTAGTATCAGCATATCATCATTACTACTACAACCGAACTACGGAATGCGCTCAGTAATTTAAGACAGTATTAAGTCCTTGCAGGGGGGCAGGGGAAGGGAGCATATAGATGACAAGCATATCTGAGAAGTTTTGTGATCTTCCCCATCCCACTGCTACCTCAAATGATTGACTGAAAAGGCACAAAATACCTTTTAGTATCTCATTCTAGTGCAAGTTCTTGGATGAGTCCACAGAATACTTTTTTAAACTGTGTCAGTTCAAAGCAATACATACCTTCTGTCACTGCGTGGACGGCGGCTACTAAAACGGTCAGAGTACCTTCCTCTGCCTCTACCTCTAGAGCGTGCTCTTGCATGCTCAATTGTAACCCTGGGGAAAAAACAGAAATGGAAAACCGCACGTTTTTACATCTTTCTTCTTACATGCTCCTTCACAGCTATAGGTAAAAACCCCCCACATAGTAGTTTACACAGTACTGATAACACAATGCAAGTTAAAATTGACTCTCTTCTCGTTTTAGGTATTCATGTTGCTGTATTCATGAATAGGGCCCCTCACCTCTCACTGCAAAGCTCTTTTCCATCCAGTTCATAGACAGCATCATCTGCATCTCTCGGATCTTCAAATTCCTGCAAAACCACCACAGCAAAATCACGCTAGTAAAAAAAATTACATCGCTAACAAATTAATAAATGCTTATTTGTCACGCAGTCTACTCCACTAAACACGTTAACAGCATTATGTTTAAAAGCAGTTTCGTCCACATCAAACGCGCATGAGATCCGAGTGACCACCGACAGCCAGGGACCGCAGAGCCCTGCGGAGGGGTGCACTTACCACAAATCCAAACCCCCTCTTCAGATCGATGTCCCTGATACGGCCGTAACCCTTGAAGAACCTCTCCACATCCTTCTCCCTGGCGGCTGGGTTCAGCCTCCCGATGAAGACGCGGCAGCCGCTCATGGCTGTGGTCGCGGAGCTCGCTGCGGAGACACAGCGCCCAGCCCGTCAGTGCCCCGCCCCGCCGCCGTCCCTCGCCCCGCCCGGTGACTCAGCACACCGCCCCGCGCAGCCGCCCTCCCTTGCCGCAGTCCGCGCACGGCCACGCCCCCGCCCCGGCCCAATAGGAATGAGCCAGGTGCATCCGCCTTAGTTTGCGCCAATAGGAGCCCGACTTTCCGCCTGCAGTCCCGCCCACAACAAGCCGACGCGCCAGGCAGCTCCGCCCCCCACCAGCGCATGCGCAACATCCCCGTAGAGGAAGGGAAGAAGAACGAACGCCATCGCTCGCCACAAAATGGCGGCCCCAACCGCACCCAACTGCGACGCCAACGGCACCCACTCCACGGAGGGCAGTACAGTAAAACCGAGCGACGAGAAAATCGGACGCTGGCCGGCTGCACGGCCGGGAGCCCCTTGCGCCACCGACCCTGCTCCTCCGACGCGGCTCACCCGCCCGCGGCGCTCTGCAGGGCAGATCCCGCGCTCCCGCCGCGCCTGGCTCCCAGCGTGTCACGAACCTGAGCTGCGGGTCTCGGTGCGGGCAGAGCTGGGCGGTTATGCGATGCGGTCGGCGCTAGGCTGGCTGGCAGGCTAGCTAGCAGGCAGGCAGACACACACAGCTCCCTCCTCCTTCTGCGACAGCCGGCTGCAGACTGCTGCCCCACCCGCCCGCTGCGCTGCAAAATGGAGGCGGCCCTGTGCGTCACTGCCGAACCGCGTGATGCTGGAGCAGCGCGGCGATTGGTGGAGGTGGCGGCCCCGCCCCCTCCCTAGAGAATCTAGGTCAGGGTGGGGAGGGGCTGCGCCTGGGCCCGGCCGTACCGCGCAGGGGCTGACCTGGCTCGCAGCCCTCCCTTGCGGCCAGTGCACCGGGATCCAGCTCTGCTTGGGGAGGGATGTGGGGGCGGACGTCTTGTCCCCCTACTAATGGGGCCTCTCCGAGACCTTCCTCGGTGTGTGGAGTGGTGGTGGCCGCTGGGGTACGCACCTTGGCTCGTTAGCCCATCCGGCCTGGGTTAGGTAACCGGCGGCGGAACTGCTAAAGCTGCCTCTGTCAGAAGCAAACCGACAGTGGCGTTAGTGCTAGTCCGGGGCGTGGAAAGCACAGTGTGTTACTTAATCTGGAAGCCATTTTGAGAAGGCAGTAAAAACGCAAACCAACCTGGATTTTCAGTGTTGGCATAGCATAGGGCTGAGGTGATGGGTTAAACACAACCATCGGGCTCTTTTCTTCATTCTGTACATAACAGATTAAAAACTGTGCTGAGTCTTGGTGCCAGGCAGACACAGGAGTGGGCGAGGTCTTGCAGGGACCAGCGTTTCTTCGTGATGATGAGCAAAGGGTGAGAGGAGAAAAATACGTAAGGAGCACCTGATTTATGTGTGTCCTCATTTGGAATCCAGTGTGTAATGACAAGGTACAGAGCCAGGCTTTGTCTCTGTTTTACATAACTGCAGAATTTGTCACAGCTTGGCTTCCAGCTGATTGCAGTAAAGGCAACAGCTTATCTCAAGGGGCACTTGAAATGCAGAAAACATCTGAAAGTTGAAGGTGTATTACATGCAGAGGCTGTGGCTCTGTGACTGTCATTTCCAGCTTTGTGCACTGCTGGATCACTTTGCTGTACACAAAGAGCTAGCCTGCAATTACAGCTGCGTCAGGTTGACCTGAGGACTGGATGACCCTTTTGCTAGCATTTCATTGACTTGTCACCCAAAGTCCCACACTGCCTTGATTCCTACCCCCTACCCATTCCCCTAGTTAAATTCCCCAGTTAAATGCTGTCTCTGCTACACCCAGTGTCTGTTATTCAACAGCGCTATGGTGACAAAGTTCCTTTTTTAATGCTTAGTCACTGACATGGAGTAAATTTTTCCAGACCAATGCCTCACATAATGCCACTGACATCCTAGTTTTATTACAGCTGCCCTCAAACTGCAACAGTATACATTGCCCCCAAACTGGGAAAGTTATTTCTGCAGACAGTGATGGGAAAGGCTACAGTGTAGCTGAAGGTTTAGCATGGGTAACTGGCAGCCTCCCCTGCTGTTCTCTCAGGTTACAAAGATGCCTACTTCCATTCTGCACAGCGCCTGGGTCCTAAAGAAAGGATGATGCACTCATGGGAGAATTTGCAGTAGAGGGAGGAATTTGAGCAATGAACAACACTTGTGATTATCCCTGCAGACCATAACCTTTACCTGCTGAGGAAGATACGTTCAAATGTGCCATCTAACATTTAACACTGGTAATTTCATGAGTTACGGTGCTTTAACAGGTGCTGTGGGAACAGGCAGTCCTGTTCCTGCCAACATGGAGACTCTTCTGACTGCAGTGAGCAGATTCAGAAAGCTAAACCAATAAAAACTAGCCCTGAAAAAGGCAGGAAGCAGATTTCTGCTGGTCTAATTTCCTGAAAACCACCTTGCAATGGGATAAAAACAAGGGTTAGTGCTGGACAGAGAGGAGAAGAAGGGTCAGAGGCACCCCATTAAAGGAGAGCTGTTCATTTTAGCAGTGTGAAACTGCAGTCTAAAAAGAGTTTTCCTTGTTAGGCAGTAATCTCCTCTCTGAGTCTCACTTTAAGACCACTGGGAGAAGAGAAGTCAGGAGGGGATCCAGGAGACAACAATCACTCTTCGAAAGGTTCCTGTGTTACCCAAGGGTGTTACCAACATAAAGGTCATGCGCTCTTTTACTCACATGGGCTTCCCACATGAGGGTCATGAGCAGGCACATCTGTTTCCTACCCAGTTTCTCCCAAGTTTTGTATTAACAGGAAGGAGTATTTCTCCCTTGAGCTTGAGGCTGTTTGAAGTCCACCTAGGACTTGTTACTACTCTTGCTGCTTCTTAGCCCAGTAATGTGCACACCCCTACCTTCCTTGTAACTCTGGGCTGCTGAAACCCACACAAGCAGACTGAAATCCCTCTAGTTAATTCAAAGTAACTAGGTAAATACAGTCAATATTTGGAAGTAGAAAGGGCATGAGGCAGCAGAAGACTAAATGAAAGCTGAAATGAAGTCCCAGCCAGCCACCATTACTATCTGATACTGCTTGTAGAAAATAGTCAATAGGATTAGCTCTTCCCTGTCTCTTCCAAACACAACAATTATCAACTAATGAAGTCCAAGTTCAAAACATGCAAAAGGAGGTGGTTCTTCACCCACTGGTAGTAGGTCTCTGCCATAACATGTTGGAGGAGGCTCTGGATACAGAAAGTTGATAAGATTCCACCCTACAGACAGCTTTAAATCAGGGAGGAGGAGGGAGCAGGTAAAAAAAAGGAGCGAGAGAGACAAGAAAGAGAGGCTGCCGTTGCTGAAGACTCTCTGCAAAAACTAGTGCCCCTCAGATCCATGGTGTAGCTGCTTGTATAAGCCATGTAGCCAAAGACTCCGTACTTGCCGAGTTCTGTGAATGGAAGCAGAAATGTAGCTAGCATCCTCTCCTGCTACTGGTGAATGCACTACAGCAGCTACTTTTACTATGGTTCTCCATGCTAATCTCCTCCACCCTTCTTTACATTCTCCTTTTCTGTACATTTATTTACCTATGGATTCTCTGACTTTTTTCCAAGCTCTGTGAACTAACGCATTTCCATTACTGCTGTACTAAGTGTAGCTCTCTTAAAGGTAGCAGCAACAAGGGCTCAGGAGCTGCTTTGCATCAAGGAGATAGCAAAAACTAATTAGAGAATTTAATCTTTGAGCACCAATTGCTTTTCTTCAGAATATTTGGAGAAAGAAAATGGAAATTGACCTAGAAATAATAGAATAACAGACATTCAGAAATAACACTGACACTGGGATTTTGTGTTTATCCACTTTTTAGGAAAGTAAACTTTTCAAATAGCTCAAATCCAAATATATAGATTTCTCATATGTTAGTGTCAGGCTGAGAGTCCTTGCCCACTGAACAGAAATATATTTAGCTGTAGCGCCTTTTTTTCACTCAACTGTAATTCAGGGGGACATGTGCTACTGCAGGGCTGTGTTACTGAGCAGTCAGTAGAGTTAGGGAGCCCGACTGAGGGATACTCTTCCACAGCCTGAACAGATCCTCATTGCCTAACTGGCCTTGTTTCATCTGGCTCCTGCTAGAACCCCTTGGATGCAGTTCCTCACGTTCATCTTTCCCAGCCAAACATAATAATTAACATCCTATTAATTACAGCTTAGCAGTAGTTTTCAACTAGTCCCAGAAATACCTTATGGCAGCAGGGGGATCTGTAGCTCATCACTGAAGTTGCAGGCCTTAGCTCTTAGTTCAGGTGGGTCTGTTATTGATGGCTGTGGCTCAGGAAAATGCAGCAAAGGCTGGAACCAATCACTTCTTCTTCTCTAGGATACGGATCTGGCACTGCCTCTGCAGTTTGCCACTGTGTGAGGGAGTTAGGGCAGACTGACAGCAGAATTGTGCATCATCACATCAGATCACATCCCAGCAGAGATTTAATACTGATAAGGCACTACATATCATCACATTTTTTACATTATCTAGTACATGCGATGCAGCTTAGATTAGGTTTATGTTTTTATGCTGAATTTATTCCAGCTGCAGAAGGACAAGCAGTACCTGGTCCAACAACAGCTCATTGTGTTTAGTTGCAGATGCTGAATGTGAACTGATGAGGAAATCTCATAACACTGTGACAGAGTGCTGTCGTCTGCTACAAAAACACTTCACTGGGTCAAAGCTATTTATAAACCTTCAGAGGCGAAAAGGAGACCTTCTGTATGATCATGTGTCCTTCCTCAACTGGCCTTTTCAAACCTTTCCTAAAAGCCACCTGCGTCCCTTTTCTGATTTAACTCAACATTAGATGTACCCTCGAATGCAACCAGTGCCCTTCATGGCCATGGTCTGCCATTACATTTCCAAGCAGCTCAAATCATACCACGACTTGTTTACACAGACCCAGGCTCTCATGTTGGCAGCAGTTTTTGTTTTCAGCAGACAGCAAATAATAAACACTGAGCATGTCATGTAATCTTCACCTTTTACTTAATTGAGACCTAGTATTCGTATTAAAAAGAGTGTGAAGAACAGTTCATAATAGGGGAAGAACATAATGAAAAAAGTTTACATATTCTCAAGTAGCCATCACTTTTAATCCTTCAGAAACACCCTGAAGCAACTAAAGAACCATCACCAAGAAGTCTCTCACATCATCCTTTACACCTAACTTCCTGGCAGTACAGTGACTTTTTGATTGGCAAGCTGAACTTCAAATGTCAGAACAGCAGTGGAACAAAATATTAAATCATCGGTTTATAACCACTTTCATTCGTTAAACTGGTAAGCTGCTCATGCCAGCAAGGCAGGCAATCATGAACAAGATGTTTCAAATCAATCCAATACTCCTTACCGGAATAACCAAGCTAGCAGGCAAGGGGAAAAAATAGAGATGTGTTAAACCTGACTGTAATAAAGGTTTTAGTGTATTTTCTTAAATAAACAGGAAAACACCAAGGTAAAATTCATTGTAAGCTGGAAGCACAACTTTTTGAATTTTTGCATTCAAAATAGCACCTTGACAAACTCAGGGACAATTCCTTCATGAAATCAGGGATCTCTTCTTGGCACAGGACCATTCATTAATAGCACAGGACACCTGCATTAATAATTTGTTAAGCAGATCACAGCATGCAGTGTTAAAACGTGCAGAGGAATAAGCTTGGGAAGAGTTTCAAACATTCTGAAGACAACAACAGAATTCAAAATGAGTCTCAGAAACCAAAGGAATGGTTCAACAACAAGATGAAATTCTGCAAGAACGAGGGCATGCTATGTTTGGAAAGTCTAATCCACCAGTACAAAATCAAAAATATCCCTTTAGGAAGTAGAAACAGATAAAGGCTTGAGCTAAAGTAGATAAACATCTAAACAATAATTTAACAAATACACTGGCATGGCAGAAAGAGGTAAAACCCATTATGGGATGTGGCAACAATGGGTATGATATTTAAGGGACAAGTGATGATCTACTTAATGACAGTAAGGTAAGTAAGATTTAACAATGACCTCAGCTTTCATATGGCCCAGTATAACTCCAACGTGCATGTGGCTGCCATGCACATCATGAAGAGCTTTGTAATATCTTTAAGAGATCAAACCCTTTCAGAAGGCTGGAGTATTACCAATGCTGTAAGTGTCTTATGTTTATATCGCCCAACTTTCACATGCTTTTCAAGTCTGAGGAGGATCATACGTGTCCCATCACTAGTGGTTTTATTTCTTACTTTCAGGCAACAGTTATACTAAGTAAAACTAACATTAAAACAATACACCACATAGTTGCACAATCCAGGAAAACTGTCATTAAGCTGTAATCAGAAGAGACTCTTTAAACGAGTTGTCATGTTACACACATGACATGTAAAAACACAAAGTAAAAAGAATAAAACATACAAATATACACATATATATATGACACCATGGTTCCTCCAACCTTCTGCTAGATCTTGCTGGAAAACAAACTGCAATTTCACCGGCTGTTTAACCATCCAGAAATTATGCTTAGTATGCATGGAATTTTTATGCCACTGTAGTTACTTTGAAAATATATATTTAAGCATTATAATTATTTGAAAGTACTCATACCAATACAGACAGATCTGCACTCAGATCAGTTACTCTGCTACTTTTTCAGCACTGAGCTGCGGATATCGCTTTTGGTGAAAAATAAATTCTCTGATTAGATTCTTTTTGGGCTTTGCTCACTAACACAATGGCCAGAAAATCTGCTGTATAAATAACATCTAAATTGTTTTCGGAAGATTAAATGCTTTGAGGAATAAGCACGTTTTCTATTTGTTCTTCCCCTTCAGATTATTCAGAGGCACATATTGTACCTATCACTCTAGAATTAAGTGTTCAGCCACCACAATGTCCTGACCATGTGTCTGCCAGCAACAAAAGACATGATTATGCAGATCTCTTTTCTATTTGGCATGATTTCTGCAGCTCTGAAACAGCCAAGGCATCTCTCATGCAGCCCCCTGAGCTGCGCAGTGCATTAAATAAAGCTGGATCAGCTTTTCCAGAGGTCTAAATTTGCTGCACGACCCTCCAACATCCCCAGTTGCTAATTCCCAGCACATACACCAGCAGAAGAGTTTTCTTTTATTACTATTGTCAAATGTAAGTGTCAGATAGCATGTAGGAAAAGCAACAGGCAGAAAGCCGGAAGACAGAGAGCCTGGCAGGCCAGTCCATTACTCAGTACTTGCCCCAGCTCCTTGGCACCACCTCCTGCCTTTCCTAAAGCACAGGAAAGTGCATCCCCTTCCCAGCATATGGACAAGTTGAGAGCCTGGGCTTCCGCTGCTCCCTGTGGGAAATCACTTCAGTTTAACAAGTGACACTACAAGGAACATGGGATTTTTTTCTGTTTAACCTACATTTGCCTTTCAAAATTCCTCCTGTCACACTGAGTTACAAGCCCTTGAACTAGGCTAAAGACTCGCTTTTTCTCCCTGAGCACTGTTCCCTTAGGATGGTAATATCAACATTCCTTAGCAGTCCTTGCTCTGCTGAGATACACACATTTAGCCCTTTTCATCTTTTCTTATAAGTCCTTTCAGCCTCTGATCTTTTAATTGCTCTTGTATGACCTTCCTCTCTTTTCCTGCATCTTAGACTTAACTGCAATACTGGGGGTTAAATTGTAAATATCATGCTGCTTGAATATGTGGCTGCTGCCCCGAGTGCCTCCCATCCCTCCTTCTCATCTGTTTGAGAGAGTGAATCTCCTTGGCAGCCTGGGGGGCTTCTTTTCAGACAGGGCTGAATTCGTGTTACAAGGCTGACCTGAGCAGCCCCTGCTGCTCTGGGCTGCTGAGAGAGGAAGGAAAATGGATTCCCTGTCTGGTGAAAAAAGCTCCCCGTGACCCTAGCTCTGACAGTAATGGACATGTGAACATGACACCACTGGCTCTGCCAGGCAGCTTCATGGCAGAGAATAGGACCCAGGGGAAGCACTGCCGGGCTCTGCACTCGGCATGTGACACGCTGCGACCAAACGGTGCAGGCAGGGAAGCTTGGAGCGCTCCTGACAACTGCTTTGCGGTTTCATTCGGGCCTCGTTTGTGTTTGTTTTTTTTTTTTTCCCCCAAGGCTAAGGGAAACAGAAGAAGGGTGGGAGGGAGGGTCTTTTTAAATGTAATTCCCTAGTTAAAAGACAATTTTAATAAGCTTTTGTGTTTTACCTAATTATTTTCACACTCAAGAAAAAAAAAGGGATGGCTTTGTGGTTGAACTGTCAGGTGCCTCTGAATGCAAAGGAAAAAGTAGCCATGGCTATGTGACAGCCAAGTGCTTTGTGATCTAGGTTTCATGCTCCAGTAGATAGGTAGGTACACAGACAAAAAATTCAGGCAAGACCTACCTTGTGTGGCTGTGAAACATCAGCAACAAGACAACATCATGCAAACTGTTGAAAAAGGGGATAAAGACCCTCACCATTAAGCTCCATTTTTTGTTATACATGCTTTTAACTTCAACAGCTAAATGACATACTGGCTCACAGCTGCTTTATTTAAAGTTTCATTGATCTTACTCTGTTGGGAGCTTATAATGAATGCCAGACCGCATATCCCTAATATTTTCTATGGGAACAGGCAGAAGGAAAACACTTAAAACAAGGCAAGCTTTCTTTGAGAAACAGAGTGGGGAGGGAATCCCCCTCAAGCATTAATATCTCCCTGTTCCCTAGGCTAAAAAGGACTAGGACTCCCAGACTAGAAAGGAAACACATACAACTTTTAAATTAACTTTTTTTTTTTTTTTTTGCTATAGAACCCAATAAAAGAGGAAAAATATCTGGGACTTTGGAAATTAAAAAGTATCATATTTTGTATTTTTGAAAATTTCAGAGAAAACTGCAACGATTGTGCAGAAGGGCTTCATGTCTGGATAACTTGTTTCCTCTCATGTAAGAAAATTACTCCACATTGCTCTGACAAAGAAAGAAAGAAGCCAGCTCTGCTAACTGCAGGGAGCAGATGATGACCCTGAGAAGCTACAGAGATTTTTTTTTTTTCATAATGGCCATTAGGTCCCACAAAAAATTCAACACCCTCAAACTAAAGAAATCAGCAGCACAACAAAGGAAAAAAAAATGCATTCTACCATCAAGTCTTCTGACAAGGAATTTCTGGCCCCAGCCAGGTGAGCATGCTTAGGATGGGCTTGTGAACCTCTGCAGATGCAAGTGCCAGGTTAGAGCCTATGGAGAGGAGCAACCTCCCAGCATGTGTCCTCCACATGGTTTTCTCAGGGTGCCCTGGTGGCAATGGCCTGGCTGCAGCACCACTTACAGTCACCGTGGCCCACAGGCTGGATTAAACCAAAGCCACTGCTATTTCAAATTTTGTCATCTTGAGAGTGGGTTCTGGCTTAGGTGTACTGAAAGTTGCATTTATCAGTTCCTTTTCAACTTGATCATTGTTGCTGGAACCACTGAAGCCATCTGGGAGTGATAATAGAGACTTGTTTTAATAAGTCAGTCCAGTTTAGGAGTGACGCTTGTAAGGTCCTATCTAGGGCAAGTGTTTGGCATTTTGTAAAATGATCACACTATATCTTAAACCCAGCCAGCTTCCCAGCTTCCCCTTACCATGCCACAAGGGCCAAAGAGATGATCAGAGGTCTAGAGCACCTGTCCTACAAAGACAGGCTGGGAGAGTCGGGGTTGTTCAGCCTGGAGAAGAGGAGGCTCTGGGGAGACCTTATAGTGGCCTTCCAGTACCTGAAGGGGCTACAGGAAAGCTGGGGAGGGACTTTGTACAAGGGCTTGTAGTGATAGGACAAGGGGTAATGGCTTTAAACCGGAAGAGAGTGGATTCAGGTTAGACATTAGGAAGAAATTATTTCCTGTGTGGGTGGTGAGACACTGGAACAGGTTCCTCCCCCTCCACCCCTGGAAGTGTTCAAGGCCAGGTTAGATGGGTCTTTGAGCAACCTGGTCTAGTGGGAGGTGTCCCTGCCCACAGCAGGGGGATTGGAACTAGATGATCTTTAAAAGTCACTTCTGACTCAAACCATTCTATGATTCCCTAGTGCCTAACTGATGGTGGTAATCCTACTTTCTGGTTTAATTTCCATCATGGCTAGTTTAGACCCATTTATCCCTGGTGCCAGCACTCTGGTTGATACAGTAGATTTATTGTGATTTTTTTAATATTTTTTTTTTTGCAAACCATCCATTATTTTAATCTTAAATGCAAATAACCTTTTCCTTATTCCCTCTCAAAATAATACCTTTGGTTAGAGGAACACACTCATTTTTAACTCTAGACGAGCGCCGCGGGCACTAGGTGGGAGTGTGGGACCGCGGGGCAGCGCCGATGGCCCGGCTGGCTACCCCTTTGTGTGCTCAAAAACAGACAAAAAAACCCCAGTATAAAATGACGAGGATGGTTATGTATAATGCAGGACGGAAAAGAAACAACGGACCAAACATTTAATCTCCCTGGACCTCTCATAATCGTCTCTGTCAGTTGCAGAGGGAAACTACAAGGCATCAAGCCTTGGTCCTCAACTCACAGAGACCAGGACCAGCCCAGTAGCCGATAAATCAAAATAGCAATGCGCTTTGTTCCCTATTGCACTAGTAAACAAGAAAACCTAATTCCAGTGCCGCAGAAGCACCACATGCCCCTGTATCCATATCCCTCTCATGCTGCATTCAGTTTTTACCACCTCGTTCTGAAATTCCTAATTTTGCTGCCAAAATGCAGCAAAGAAGAAAGCTCACCTTCCTGCAGAACTCTCCCAGAGTGGCTGCTGACCTGTCTTGTGCTGGGAATAGCAGGGCCTCCATTTGACTCCCCAGGGCACAGCCCTGACTGGTTTATCTCAAACTTGTTAGTCACAAGACCGAGGAAGAAGAGGGGGGTTATGTAGCAGGCGTTGCCCTTGGCATTACACTTCCACCACGATAGGAATCTATCTCTGAATTACTGTTTCAGTCATTCCCTTCGGGCACAGCCTTTGCTGGAATAGAGGGGCCATCCCTCAGCACTGGATCCCCACATACTGGAGAAACAGGAGCTCACAGGTAAAGCAGAAGTCTGGGGGAAGATACGCAGAAGGTGTCATTAAGAGCTTTTGTTTCTCTGCCTGCAACACAGCCTCTAGTATGACCTGGAAAAGGTTACTTCAGTTTTCTATGCTTTGTTTTTTTTCCTCTCACCATCAAAAGGGACAGCGTGGGTCTTCCCACCCACTGAGCTGCCAGAAAGATAAATTCCCAGTTATTTGTAAAGTTGTTGAAAATGCACCAGAGAAGCACAAGAGAAATACTGAACAGCTTCAATAACAAATCAACTATTTTAAAGCTTCTCAGAGGAAGCAATTATTTGGAGCCAGGTTACATTTATGAGGAGAAACAGACTGTAGGATGGTAACAACTTCTTCTGTAGAGCTGAACCCAGGATCATAAATCTCTTGGTAACAGCCATTACAGGGACATTTCTGCCATCTTGTGCAGGCAGCTCATGGAGATGAAGGAAAGTTGTTTGTACAAGACTGTTGTCCTGTCCTGTCCACAGGGAGCCCCACACTGCCCTGCAGCACCCAGGGAACAGGAGCATGAGGTGGGAAAAATAGCACTGTCATTCAAGAATGCCAGGCTTCTGCTTCTGGTTCCCACTGTGTTTGTCCAAGAGGGCTTCCCTGCTTGAGTTTTCCTCCCCGGGAAAACTGTGCTACTCCCAAACCTGGCCCCTGGTCTCCTTAACACAGAGACTTTTAACTTGGGTTTGATGATGAACATTATATACTTTCTAAATACACGTAGCACATTAGCCCTTTTTAAGGGAGGGCCACCCAGCTGGGCCTGTGCAGACACAAATCCAGCTGTGTGCCAGCTGCAGCCAGCAGCTCTGCCCAGCCCAGGCCCAGCCTTGTGAACAGCATCCCCAGCTGCCACTGGCTTGTAAAAAGGGACAGGCAACACCACTGCCAGCTCTCCAGCCTGTCCTTCTCCCACCCCCAGCTGCCACTGAACCATAGGGAGATGGCAGCTGCAGGCAGAGGAGCAAGTCTGACAACACACTTGTCAGACAGCAGCAGCAAGGGGAAGGACACCTACTTGCTACCAAGGCCTCCTTGGTGGTCGCAGGTATCCAGAGCACGCTCCAGCCCACTATGGCTCCCTCCTCCTTCCCTGAGAGCATCAGCCCTGTGGTTTTGCATGTGTGTGGGGACAGGAAAAGCGTGTCTCCACCATGAAGTGGGTCCCCTGGCCTCACTTGGGTTACACAGGCCTGGAAGACAAATGCCCACTTGACAGGTCTTAAACACTACCCCCTAAAGTAGCTACAAGGATATCTGAGCAGCATGCCTGGAGAAGCAATCACAGGTGTTTGTGCCCTGAATGCCAGCATGTTGGCAGCTGTTTGTCCCTTCTTGTCCCAAAATCCGTTTATTTTTTTCGTGGATGTAACATGAAAAGCCTAAACTGTGTCCCACAGACCCACCGTGAGCTCAGTGTGGGCCAGCTGACAGAGAGGCACCAAAGGACAACCACCTTATGCTGAGGTACCCTCAGGGCTCCTAAGCTCTGCTGTGTCCTAGCTCAGGTCTCATGGAAGGTTAAGGTGAGGAGTTCACTGGTAAACATCATCCTCCTGGCAAAAGAGAACAGAATCAGGAAGTCAGTTGTTTTTTGTCCATCCCTTTCCCTGCACCCTGTGATACCAGCTTGGTACTGAGAGACCCCATTGCAGTTTTGCCAAGTACTGTAGCCTATGAGGGATAGGGGCTGGCAGTGTGTCCTGCCCGCACCCTGCTCTCTTCTCCAGAAACAGCATTCATATGGGGCCCTCTGCATGGCCCTGGTCAGTGAGGAGAAGTGTGCAAACACTTGCTTTGTGAAGCATGGGGCTTGTTGGCACCTAGCCTGCAGGCATCCTTCCTGCTGCTTTCAGGCAGGAGAATCCTGCATTTGGTGACACCCCGAAAAACTGATCAGAGGCTGGGGAGGCTCTTAAAGTAGGGGAGGTTTCCGGCAGGGGCAAAGCTACAGGACATCAAGGGACAATTTGATAACACCATCCCACTGCAAAGCTTTCCGATGGGGGCGTTGCAGCATGCAGCAGCCAGGGGAGGTGAGGAAAGGCTCCAGATGCACTTGGTCCTATTAAAGAGTTAAAGCCCGTGATTATAGTGGTGCTGGTGTATCAGTGTCTTTGTGTTCCTGGAAAATCCACATGTACAGAACATCCTGTTTGGGAGCCAGGCAATGCAGTGTGCCGGCTGGCAGGACGCCTAGTAAGGGCAGTAGCCCATCTACCCCCTTTCCCGAGGAAGTTTCTCAAAGCAGCTTTGTGGCAGGGTCAATGTCTTTGTGGTGAGGCTGCTTTTCTGGAAGCTGAGGTGTTCCTGCGTGCTCTGGCCTTTCCACCCTTCAGCCAAAGGGCCAACTGTTAAGGAGGACTTCCCAGACAACCCACCTCAGGTTGGCTTCCCTTGGGCTTGGCTCCCACAGTCATTTCTCATTGCAGGCACAAACCAGAGGTGACAAATTATTTCCAACCTGTTTAATAGGTAAGAGCTGCAGAACAACAGGAGAGGGACATTGCCAGGTGCCAGAATTGCTGTCAGGAGCCCACAGCCCAGTGAACAATAGTAATAATTTAAAAGCAATTCCTGGAGGCCACCAACTCCCATGTGCCAATTGTCTGCTACAGGAGGGCAGGCACAGGCCACAGAGCTCCAGTTTTGCAGCAACAGAACTACAGTAAGATCAGCTTGCTGTGTGGGAATAATTTAAGGAATAAATTGAAATAGGAGGAAGGCAGGTACACCTCTTCCCTTTGCTTTAACCTGCCTGTCCATCCACAGAGGGGGAAAAAAAAAAGAGCAAATATACAACAAATCTCTACATCTTTCAGGACTTGGCTTTGAACCAGTTGACCAAAATTATCTCCTCTCTCCTTCTCTTTACCTCTCTTTCCCTCTTCTACTAGACTACCAACAGTACCAATAGATTTTGTTAAATGAATTCTCATTAGTACAGTTGCCTCAAAGGGCAGTATTACCTCAGGTCTTCGAAGCAAAGCATACAATAATAATAAAAAGGAGTGTATAAAGCACTAAGAGAACGAGTGTCCACTCCTCTACAGTTTCTGCTTCTGCCACCCTCCTGGTGCAGTATGACTACCAAGGGAAGAGCAGAGCCCGCACCCAGCCTCACCTCCGCACTGCCTACACCCACATATCTGAAAGATCTCTCTAATGTCTCCTGTGCTGTCCTGCTACCTCCTTTGGAGTAGTATTTTGCCAGCCAGAGCGATCTTCTTTCTAAAAATAACATCCTCTTCCTATATACACTGTTCTATCTAGTCTCCAAGATTAATTAGCCATTTATTATATTAATCCCTTCTTCCTCTCTGCAGTCCTCTCATGCCATACCTCATCTCTATAAACCTTTTCCCCCTCTCCCCTTTAACAGGTTAACAGCATAATTAAGCCCTCCCTACCTGCTGTTCCCCAGAGATCCACCAACCACAGTGACACTGCACCAGCTATCAGCCATCGGTGCCGTAGTCACCAATGCAGGTTCCAAGCCTGGCAAGTCAGGGACTGTAAGAAAGCCACACAGCAGTTGCTTCAGACCCTCCCCAAAATGCATCTTCTCTCCTTACATCAGATCCAGGCCCAGGCTTGTTCCCTCCTGGGGGCTCCGCCATGGTTTTCATCCAGCCTACATCTCCCAACACAGTCAGTCCCCCTGTTTGGTTGCCATTGCCTTTTCTCCTTGCGCACAGACCCAGCGGGCATATCTCCTACTGCTGCCCCAGCAGAGCCAAGTAACAGCCATGTCCTTCTCCCACCTCACATCCTTCCTCTCCACCACTGGCTGATCATTGCTGCTTGCTCCCAAGTAACTCAAGACTGCACAGATGATGCTTTTCCTGTGGGAGCAAAGGGAGGGACAGAGCACATGCAGGGGACCTTCCTCTCACACCAGAAAAAGGCTACGCCTGCACACAGTGCTACAGAAGGTAAAGGCAAATAAATACCTTGCCCAGCTTCACGCAGCAGGTCTGCACATCAGATCAGGGGACTTCCCACAGAAGGTGTTGCATCACTGCAATGTATTCAGACCTGCTGGATCTCCAGCCCAGCCCATAAGGCCCAAGCAGTTAAAGAAACACACAAGAGATTATGGGTTCACTTCAAAAGAACTTTTTTTTTTTAATTTAGAAATGCAGTTATATACATAGAACAATTAAATTAAACTTTGTACAAATATTAAAATACTATCTTCACACCCACTGCAATGTACAGGATACCAGAAAAAATATATATAAAATAAAGCAAAATAAAACCAATTGAGTGACATCCTGCACAGCATCAATTATGGTTTTGTTTTTAGATCCCACATATATATGGAGTACCATTCTGCAAATAATTCCATAGTGGTGCAATTCAGATAAAAAGAAAACACATACAGGAAAGAAAAGATTAACACACAAAGACAATCAAGCTCCCCTTGCATTTGCATCAGCAACTACCAGCAGTCTCCTTCACAGACAACTTCGCTTTGTTTTATTTTGGAAGGAAGCAAATTCAAGAATCAAAACTAAAATGTTTTCCAGCTCAACTCAGTTGCTTCTGTCCTTGCACACCCCAGGACAGGAGCAAAAGCACAGCTTGCAGAAAGCATATGCAGAGCATCAATAGAACCCATTCTGGTGGGTACATGTATCCATAACATCATCTGCAGAGGGTGGAGTTTGGAAGCAGCGCTGACTGCAGGGCCCTGAAGAGAAGTGTGGGAAGTGGCCTGCTCTGTCCTGGTGTGGAAGGGCAGGAGAAAAGAATGAAGGCCTGAGAGGGGGCTTGTTTCCTGTATAAAAATATGCCTTAAAATGAAGCCTGCTCTATGAAACCTCTCTGCACTTTCAAAGTGAATCATAGAGAATAAATGTTTTCTAAGTAAGTTCTTCTGCCAAGCAAGGTTTTTGCAAAGAGCAAGTTCAATCTGCAGTTCCCTGGTAAAGACTGAAAGGTGAGGATGGGGTGAGGCAGGATGTGCAAAATGGATGGGATTTATTGCATTTACATACAGAAACCAGAAAGTGAAATTGATTTAATTAGTTATCTGGATAGAACAATAAGGCAGATTTTTTTTAAAAAAACTACTGCTATCAGAACCGTAAAACCAGGTTTTGCAAATACGTTCTTAAAAGGTCAACAAGGAAATCTCAGTGTGTCTAACCAGTTGTACATTAATATTTTTGTTATACAGCAAGCCTGCTGGTGTCTGCTAAATCATCTAAACAAAGCACAAGCTTCCTTGCAACCTGGCCAGGAATGCATTAGCCCATTAGCTTGCAGCATACCTCTGTTTTCAGTCAGAGCTCTTCCTTAACCCTCCGCCTTGTGTTCCCTTTCCTGTGCTGCAAATTACTTAACCACCCCAGACTATTTTCAATAGCTGAGCCTGTGCTCTCTTAGTCCCAACTCTTTAGTATTGACCCAAGCCATTCACCTCTGGGAGCTTTTCAGGATGTTGCCTCCCAAAACAGTGCAACAGATTTCTTCCAAACAGACTGACTGTGCTGAAAAGCTATATCAAGGCTCCAGATGCATTAAAAGAATCACCACACCAGAGCTGAAAGGCTAAGGAGAAACCTGAGGGGAGATGTCCATGGGGTGAACAACAAGCAGCCAAGTAAGCATTCCTCTACCCAGCAAGTTCCCTGGTGGCTAAAGAAAAGGATAAAAATGCATTCAGCTCCTCTCCCTTCCAAACTTACCGAGTTTAAACTCGGCAACAACTCCACAGGCTCACATGCTGCAGCACGTCTCCCCCCTGACTTCATTTTTTACCTCTTGTGCAGTGGGAGATGCAAGCTATTTAGAATGAACCCAACTCTCTCACCAGTGGTGCTGAACCCCTTCAAGGTGGCAGGAGGCTCTGACACAAGCACTTGAGCTGAGCTTCAGGGTGCAGATCCTGACAGTGCTCTGCCCTGCTTCCGCAGGGGCTACTGTCAGCTTCACTTTCTGGTTCCCTCAGACTGGTCCAAGTTCTGCAACACTTGGGCTGTAAGTACTGCAGTAGGTTGTATTTTTAAATTTTTTAAAAAAAAACAACAATGCAACTGAAAGGGAACAAGGAGGTTTTTCTATTGCACATAGTACTTTGAACTTCTGAAATGCCCTTTAAATTTTTTAACTTACCAGACTTCAAAAGTAACAAACCTTTAAAATAAGTGCTATTTTTATTTTTTCAATGTAATTAAATAATTTTTATGTCCTCGAGTATCACAGGATTCAGGATGTATGACAGAACATGAGAGGATTCTGTCAGGAGTGCCAAATAAGAAAACATGCCTCCCTTTGAATTCTTTTGCCAGACACAGGTAGGAACTAAAGTCTCATCTTGCAAGGCTGAGCGCCCCTGTGCTTCCCATCCACCATGCTGAGATCTGGGCTGCATCCCCCTACGGCAACAGCCAAAGAGAACATGCTCTTTGCTCAGAGGTAATGAGCATTCCTGAGATAGAGCAGATCACAACTGAAGGACCTTTAAGCTTCAGCCCTTCCTCCCATAAGTAAAGACAGGACTGTGCAATTTACTTTTTCCTAAATCTCTGCCCAGAAAACTTCCCAGTCCTTCAGCCTCCACAGAAGTAAAACACAAATGAGTAACAATCACTTGATAATCAGTAAAGTGAGGCCTTGTTCCCCCTCTCCTTTGAAAAAAAATTGTCAAGCAGACATCTTTCACCTTTCTTCCCAGCCACTCTACCTCATTTTATATGAAAATAAACTCCAAAGCTGAGGACGTGGGCAAGAGGAATGTGATGCCCATAAACTGTTTTTCATGTTGTGGCTTCCATGGGTCCTTGTGGCCTGTTCCCACAGGTGTTGCTGCAGGGGACAAGCTCTTCTGCAAGCACTGGAAGCACCAGCAGAGGTTAACCAGCAGAGACTGGCCTGGGAGCTGCTGGTTTACCCTCAGCAAGCAGCCAAAGCTGCCTGTTTATGCCTGGTCACAAGACCTACGCCTGCATATTTCCCTCCACCTCCACATTTCCCCCCTCCTTAGTAAAGCCATTTCCCACAATTTCTATAAACAAAACAAAATTAAAGCACTTCCTCTTCTGAGCATACTTCTCTTCCCAACCCAAATTGAATTTTCTCTCCCAAACTGGCAGCTGCTTGCTTTACAATAGCAGAGAGAGGAGGCAGGGCCACATAGTATGTGCTGTCTGCTGGCAGAGCAGGCGCTCATCCAGGGCAAGGTCAGGCCTCAGGATCAGCTTCCAGTTTCGTTACTGGATTCTCTCATCAACCCAGTGCTAACACTAAGCTAAAGGACTGTCCCTTGCAGGCAGGCAGCCCATACTCAACTCCTAGATCTTGACTGCTAGGGTCAGTTTGAGCAGACAGGACCTTAAAAGCATCAAGAGCAACTCTTTCTGCTTTGAGTTGGTTAGGCAGCAGGAAAGAAGTCACATTCTTCCCTCCACGCTCCCTCAGTCTCACCACTACACTTGCTCAATCCCTGATAAAATCAGTGAATGGGAATTTTCTTAAGTGTAGGCTATGCTCCAAAGTAGGAATTAAAAACTAAACACAAATGTTCTCACACTTATTTTCTAAAATTCCAATAGCAGATGTGCAAACAATATTTGCCCTCTACAGTGCTTGAGGCTGAGACACTGCCGTCCACTGTAAAACGATGTGCGATTTTCATCATCCAGACTGAACAAAAAATACCCAAACCACCCAAACCAGATTTATCAAATCCTTGTGTTAATGCAAGGTAACATGAACAACAGGGAAAGAAGTTTAAAATACTGTATTTTTAAATTAATAACTTCCCTCTAAAACAAGGATAGGGAAAATAGGATTCTTCCATCCACAGGCACGTGCTGTCCCAGGTGTCCTCAGATTTAACAGCTTATCAGGAACAGATGCACGGCTGGATACTATGGCCAATCCCTATTTCCAGGAACTGGAGCTAAGCCACAGTGATTTTTACATATAAAGGTGTTGTGTCAGTTTTACCAACTGCTGTGATAGTATGTTCATGAAACAACGAGGATGAGGATGGTGAGGATTATAAACAAAAAGCAAAGCAGCAAAGACAGCATCCCTATTTACCTGTACATTACCACATGTGTAAGGCCATGATATTTTGCTCCAACTCAAAACTTTAGCAGCTTCTCACAGGGCAAATGCCCTCTTAGTTACTTCAAGACAGTTATGACAAGGTACATGCATCTAAGAAGCCAACTCTTCTTGCTGAAACCAATCCCATGGAACATAGTGTCCAGACCTCCGTGGTGAAGAACCTTATAACCACCACAATGCTTTTGTGATTGGACCACCTACCTCAGACGAATGTGGCTTCCTGCAAAACAAAAGTCCTGTTAACAGCAACCAGGACATTCTGACCTGCTACAGGTAACCACGGAGAGCAAAGGTATACTTATTTTTGGATTTTCTTTTCCCAGCTACCAGAACTTGAAACAATCTTCAAAACTTAGGTTAGGGAATAAGCTATGGTGTCCTCTTGGCATTGCTTTCAACATATCCAGCCTTCCCTCACAGCAACAGGCAACTGTGCTGTATTTATGAGAGACTTTATAAATGCTGCTTACACCCAGCCACAGGGAAGAAGCCCTTCTCTGCGGGCCTACTGAAGCCCATTAAGATAAAATAGACTCTTGCTGTATGAAGTTAGGAAGATACACTAGCCCCTGAGATGGCAGCTACCCAGGATTCAAGTACCAAGGTACCCAGTGTGGCTGGCAAGGTAATTTGGGATTGTACCAATGGCACCAGGCATTCACTACCTACAGGCATTTTTTTCTCTTGACATTTTCAAACACCTGAACTACTTTCAAGTGTTACTTCTGCTTGAAGATCTGACCAAAAGGAACCTAAGCTTGAGTGCAAAAAGCTTTGAGACACACAGCTTATTTAGAAAAGCAGGGCCATGGAATTTGGTTCCAGTTCTGATGCCTCAGTGAAAGGGCTAGCTCTTAGTTAACACAGCGTTAGCAAAGTGAAAGTCACACCCTCCAAGCTTTCTGGACCCTGCTACCCACTGGCCATTCTCCAAGGCTCTTTTACAACCTCAGATCAGTAGCTGCTCTGGAACCAGACCAAAGCTGAAAGGGTTGTTTTATTGGCAGTACAACTCCCAGTCCCAGCTTCTAGAGACATACATAACCAAGTGGACTGCACAGGTAGAGAAGGAAGAAGGAGACAAAAGTGATTTTTGGGAATGTGACTCCTGCAGAGATGGTTTTTGAGAAGGGGCAGAGGGCATTCCCACACATTGGAGTTCACAGCCTTCAGCGCTCTAGCAATTCCCAATGAACTGTTATTGCACAGCCAAGTTGTCACACAGCCCATCTCATCTGAGATGCTTCTAGACATCACAAGCTGCCCCTTAACTGGGATCCTTCCCAAGCCCAGCTTTAGTCCCACTGAGGCATTCAGTCCTATCCTATGACAAAGAGGATGCTGGAAGAAGAGCCTATATAACATATATACGTATATATAAACTGTGTCTGCACCCAGTGAGCAAGCGGTTTTAGCCCCTGCTCTCCGGGCAGCAGAAGGGCTAGAGAGGCCGATAAGCTGCAACAAGCCGGTGTGAGGAGGAGAAAGGCACAAGAAAAGAGCAGCTCTTCAGAGACTGCTGTCGAACATCTGGCTGGGGACGAGGGGAAGAGAGCTCAAATCCACTTTGTTCCTTGAGCCCCTGATGGCGATGGAATGGGGAAGCCAGCGCTGCACCAACACCACTGGTGCATCCAGGAGGCAACCTGGCAACATCCTTTGGATCTTCAGCTAAGGGCTTCTCTGCTGGGAGGTATCCGGGGCACAGCTCATGAGGATGGAGAAGGCTGCACAGAGTGCTTCTGTCCCAAAGGCAGGGGGAGAGGAGGAAGAAATCCAAGAGGGACAAGGCTAGACAAACACAGCAGGCCTCATGCTTCCTTCAATAAGGGAATATCTGAATGGTGGAGAGAGGAAAAAAGAAAAATTAGTCAAACTTTTGCAGTTCAGCACACACCAGAAAAAATACCGTTGAAAGCAAGACAGGCTCCCACTTTCATAACATGATAATGCAGTGCTATTCCTGTCATCACAATGCAGCAGAAAGGACCTCTGGAGGACTCTGCTCCAACCTGCCCTGGTGAGCAGGGCCATCACAAGCTCCAGCCTTGAAAATTGCCAAGAACAGACTCTGTCACCTCTCTGGGTGCCCACCTGGTCCTGCACTACCATCCTACTGCAAACTATTTTCCTAATTCCCAACCTGAATCTGTTAAGATACAGCTTGTAGCAGCTGCCCCATGTTGTATCATCTGTCTGAGAGGAGTCTGGCTCCATAGTCTTTTCAACTCCCTGTAAAGTAATTGTAGTCAATTGTTGGCTTGGCCTTCAGCTGCTCCTCCACCATTCCCTTAAGAATGACAGTTTCCTGCTTTCCCATGACGTTGTCAATCTTTTAGTTCCCCAAAATATCCAATACGTTTCTCACTGTGACAGGGATGGTTGGAAAAACAAGGATCACACTTGCCCATATCTACCTTGAAGAAATGCAACCTCCTTCAGTGGCTACAGCTTCCTCATCTTTGAGCCACAAGCACAAACAAGCACTACTGTCTCCTGCTGCAAGGGGCAATCTGTTACAGTACAACGAGCCTAGAGGCAATACATGTTTCCAGACAGTGATAAAAATGACACAGAGGCAACACTCTCTAACTTCTGTAGATATTTTTTTGTTAATCTTCACTTTTGGATTTCTGCTGTTCATGCGCTTGAGGTTTAACACCCATCTTAGGACATTGCCATTTCCACCCTTGAGCAGAAATCCCCTTTAACTGTTTTTTACTGCAGGGGTTGTGGGTGGCATTACCATGGCTCTACTGCTTGATACCACGGAAAGGAGAAGTTCTGCCCTGAGCCATTACAAGCCAGTTACACTTCTTGCCTAGGACACAGCAGTCTCTGCAAAAGCAACCTTAATCTGCAGCTTCACAACAGCTCTGGCACTGTAAAGCCATTGCTTCAGGACAGAAGTGAAGAACACAAGATTCACTGACTGTTTAACAGACTTGCCCCTCTGCCTGGTGAAGTAAGTCCAAGCATATCCCTTTACAGTGTTCCCACACGGCAAGGCTACAGCACTTGATGCACTGTGGCAGTAAGCTGCTGACTAAAACAGTCTAAAAATGAAGAAGCATAAACATCACAAAGGGTTTGTATTCCCAGCGTATCCTCCCACCCCCACCAACTTGTTTTCCACAAACAGCTATTTTACTGCATTTGCCCTATGTTGCTGGAGGCTGGCATTTCTCTGCAAATCCTTTGCTAAGACAAGAGTGAGCAGCAGTATTCCAACAGTCTTTCCAGACTGCCCTAGGCTCCCAGTCCATGAGTGCTGCATACTGCAAAAGGAGATATTAAATACTGCTTGCACATCCAAGTTGTGAAACATGCCATGGAAACTGGGATACCTCTTTTCAGAAGCTCCTCTGGTGCCTGACATACTTAGGGGTATTCCTTGCCCTTTTCATACTAGGTAGTCAACTGAAAAACCTACTCTTATAAGGTTCTTATTCAGTGCTCCTTGCCCAAGTCACGTACCATCTGTGTATTCCTCGGAGGAAGTGAGTGATAAAAGGCTCTGTATGTCACTGCTTTCTGAATCTTGGACCTCTTTGTGTACTGGTCTACTGCTAGCCATGCCTGCTACCCAGGAAGAGCTAGCAGCCTGATGCACAAGAACAGTTTCAGAACGCTGAGAGCCACTGGCTTCACACAGTCCAGAATGTCCAGGGGCTTCATCTTCTCTTTCAAAGCCACTGCGAGCCCCTTGGTCCTGCTGCTGCATCTCTCTGGCTCCGTTCTGCCCAGCTCCCTCCGAAAGCACGATCTGCACTCGGGAGTCCGAGGGTGGAATGCAGTTCCCTGCGCTGCCATACACTGCTTCTTCATAGGATGGCAAGGCCACTTGGACACCATCCACCACGATAGAGACCTGATCTCCAGACACACCTTGGTCTCGCCTCAAAAAAAGAAACAAAGAGGGGGGAAGGGAAAAAATAAACAAAACCAAAACAAGTTGAGCTTCTGTATTTTTATGTATACATTTATATATACGTTACTCCCACAGGAGAACTCTAATGCTCACCATTGACATATTTAGGGGAGGACAGAAACATGAATGGTGGTTTGACAAGGTCAAGCAAGCATAATCTTGCAGCCCTACTGTGAATTGCCATAAACATGAGCAGGGGCCGTAATTCACAGTGCCTGATCGATTTAGCAGCAAGAGCTGAAAAGGTTACAATACTTCCCACCTCACCTGTCTCCACAGCTAAATTTGACAGAGATCATGACTCAGAGCCCTCTGCTTTCACAGCCAGCAGATAAGAGCTCTGACCACCACTGATTTCAGCTTGTTACACTGGTATACTCTGCAATATCTAGTGCTGCCTGTTCTGCCACCTTTGCTGCAGGCAGATAACTTCTGGTGGGGTGGGGCAAACAGCTCTTAAATTGGCACAGTATGAATCACCTAGGCTCATGAGTCAGACTTCTGAGACAGTTTTTCTTCTCCAGTGGTTTGGACTTCTTCAGAAAAGGGCAGACTCCAGGGCCCCACTTCTCAATCTCCCTGCTGCTGGACAGTCATTCTCTGCTCTTACTGGTAGCTGGTTTGGAAGAGTGTCTGCAATGACCTTGTTGACCCCAGCTGGTAGCAGTGTTATGGCTTGGTCTGTTCTCTCATTCCAGGCCAGGAGACTTCCTATCCTACAGCAGGGAACATGGCAGCTTTGCCTGTGTATCTCATCAGCAGTACGGCCTGAATTCATGTCCATAGGATCTCCCAAATAGACTGGGGGAGGACACACACACACATATATATATATACACACACAGACACATACTTTGGCAGCTATCCTAAGCTAGAAGAGGCAGGATATTGATCTATAGACAGACTAGCAGGGGTCACAACTTTTCACAGTCAAGGTCAAGGAAAAAGAGCAAGGAAACTGCTCATTAGATTGGCACATCAGAATGGGGACTGCAGCTGGTCATTGCAGATCACCACCTCACACAACTGCTGGACCATGGGGCAGGAGTGCTACTGAGGGGATATAAAGAGGATCAGAGAAGCAAGGAGGTAAGTTGCTCCAAAACGAAGGGTGAAACCAAGTCCGTAAAAGGTGTTTGCTGCAAAAAAACAACATGCCTTTGGGCCCCTGCAAACCCCAGCTACACTTACCTGCTATGATGGAATGACTTCAGCTTCGGCTGCAGCAAAACGAACAGCACAACTAAGAGCAGAATCAGGGCGACCGAGCTTGCTGTGGAAGCTACTATGGACAGCGTGGGTACTCCAATTGTTGGAGGAGAGTCCTTTTCTACAAAACCAAGAGGAACACAAGGAAAAATAAACCACTCCCTTACATAACTTCCACAGGGAAGGATAAACATCCACATTGCCTACTCAAGGGAGATGTACTTGGATACACACATGAGGAGCCTAAGTTTCCATACAAAGGTCACCAGCTATCTCTTATGTAGGACAGTTCAGAACTCAAGCTGACATCTCTCTATCAGCTGTAAAGGGAACCTAAATCAAAACATGGCCATACAAGGGTCCTTTGGAAAAACAGAAGACATATGGAAAAGCAGTGCAAGCAGGCCACAGGAACTGATAGATCATGGTAACAGTGGTGCTAAAAAAATGTCCTGATGTCACCAGTAAGGCCAGTAATTGTCTAGCACAATAAGCAGGATATTTTAGGCCTAACAATAGGACAAGTTCCAAATAATAGGTTTTCTTGACTAATGGAACAGTCTCCCAAAGGAAGTGTTGGAAGTCACCCCGCTGAGTATATTTAAGATGCAGCGAGTATTCAGCTTCTCTCTCATACAAACATATGCCAGCAAACAGAGAAGGAAGGCAGATGTTGCTTCAGGATGCTGAGTTTTCAACGTTAGATGCATGTACACTGTTCACATTACTCTTTCCTACCCTTCCTCAGCTGTATTGTGTGACCGTACGGCAACCAGTTTGACTTTTAAAGGTCCCTTGCAAGACAGGAATAAATTTGGAGTGGAGAGAGAATGGCCTGGAGCTGGTATCACTGAGCACTGCCTATCATGCCACACTAGTCCTTTCACTTCTGCAGCAAACACACTATTGTGCATTTCACATCCAGGATATTCCCACGTGTGCAATTCCTCAATTCCTTTTTGCAACATTCAACACATTCTTTGGGAGCACAGGTCTCAAACTGCAGTGGGATGCAGAACACACCTGTGGGTAGGGATGAAGAGCAAGCAAACAGAAGAAAAAAGCTGGAGGACCACTGTTTTTAAGCCTATAGCCTAAAAATCTATTCCCCGAACAGACATGTAAGCTGGAAAGCCAGTCTGCATTTTCCACATCTTCTCTTGGGGTCAGACCTATTGGTTGAACTGTTTTGAACTTGTTTTCCTGAAATTTTTCAGAAGTAGCTTGACCTCTTCCCTAGGGAAAATCTAGTACGTTTTTCCCTATGGCAAATAGGGTTGCGTAAAGTTTTCAATTTTCAACGTTACTCAGGGCACTGACAGGGAAGAGGGCAGGAAAATGGAGGTGCTCTGTTATCAGCATCAGCACACAATGATCTAGAACTGCTCACTACCCAGGGTACACTCCAGCACATTCACCATCTCATATTCTAACAAGATGCTCACTAGCTCCTACAACAAACCATCAAAAGGCTGTGGGGCAGACAGGCTGAGAGCTACACAAAACATCTGACAAATGCTAGGGATTTCATTAACTCTACATGGAACAGGTGTGATCATCCATGAGTGACCATTTTAAGAACTACTGCCTTTCTTTCTCCCACCTCCTCCTCTTTTTAGCCCTGTAAAGGAGACCTGGCTAGTTAACCCTCAATTGTCTCTAACCCTGACCAGTTGTTTGAAAGTTTGGGTCAAACTTTCAAGGCCCCATATTTTTGGTAAGGCCACTGATCCTTCATAATGCTAAAGAAATCTGAGGGATTGCTGCTCATGACAACACAATCCCTTCAGCCTGATACACAGAGCAAGTGGCACCATGCAGGAATGCCACTAAGGGAACACTACCTGAGATAGCACAGCTCTATTATCCAGCCTGTGTGCAGCAAGGGGAAAAGGGACCACTGTGAAAAGGAAGCTCATGCTGAATTTGAAAAGTCTCTTGAGGATCAAGTTGCTGCCAGGTAAACTCCCAGTTCCCTTCCTTATACATTGCAGGAAGGGGCTATTGGAGTGGCTGTGGCAGAGACACTGAGAAGACAGTGTCTTTGGGACAGAACAAGATGTTCCAGAGATTAAAGATAGACAGTGAGCTCCATAAAGAGCCTGAAGGTGTTTTTGTTTCCTTCTGATTAAGATGACACATTCAGGATCACTGAGCAGTAAAATTCTCTCAACAAGCCAAACTTGAAGAGGGAACTTCTCCCTCTATCCAGTGTGTATGTTTTTAAAAGCAGAAGAGTCATAGGCAAACTAAGAGCCGCATAATGAACATTTTCCTTCAAACTTTTTACTTTCCTGCTTTGTTGGAGGAATTCCTGCTCAGCTGGGAGAGACCCACAAAACAAAATCTGTCCACTTCCATTTGGAGAGAAGCAGAAGAAAATTGTCAGCAATGCTTTTTCCTGCCAGCACAGTGAAAAGCAGCACCATCAAGCTCTTTGCCACATGAGGCCAAGTTAGTTAACCTGTTTGCGAGGAAGATCACCTCTACATACTCACTCACACACACACCACTGATGGGTACACCACTGAAGGAGATGTACAGTCAAACCCATTAGAAAAAAAAAACCAAAAAACATGGAAAATGCCTCAGTTAGGTCCTCCCCCATTTCTGGGATGAGATGTGTCAAAATAAGAGACTCCATATAAGTAACAAGTTGCCTCCTTTATACTCTTTTCATGGGTTGTCTCCTTGCATGAGGGACTCTGATCTTGTATCTGATGGGCCATTACAGAAGAAATGTTTTTAATAAAGAGCTATGATTGTAAGCCATGTTTATGGAATTGCTGGAGCAATGAGAGGTACCTGTATAGACTTCCCCAGCATCATTCTGACTTGGTATTTACAGATTATCTGAAAAGCCAAAGCAAAGGCAATTCTGACTGTCCCACTGAAGTCAGGGAGCACTTACCAGGGCTAAGCCTGCAGCTGACTTCCATGGCTGGGTTCCACTCCCCATTCTTGCAGGTCAAGTATTTATAATCTCCCTTCAGCATGTAGCCTTCAACGCACTGATACTCTATGACACTGCCCGAAGTCAGAGGGTTGTTGCAGGGGCTAGGGTGGCATTTATAGCCTCCATTCTCAGGCTGTGGTGGCTGGGGACAATCTGGAAAAAAGCAAAGGCATCAGAGTATATCTCAGAGGAAGACATCTCTTGCACAACAGATACAGCACATAGGCAGACTTCCACCTACAAACACCCACTAATGTAAGAAACTACCAAGACTGTTACACAACAGCAGAAAACACTGCTCAGTTTCACCTGACGTATGTCTTCCATGGTTGCTAAATACTGCTTGTTATCCCAGTAATACAACCTAGTTATCAGGCATCAAAACTGGTGATATTTTTGAACAATGACATGTGAGCTTGTAACAAGAGATTCCACACGAGAGAAGGCCAGAAAATCCTTGGTGCTATCTTTTCCCCACAGCTGTTTCACTAGAGACTGGGGGGAACCTAACAGCCAGGCCTTGCTATTACCCTGATACAGAAAGAGCATGAGACGACCTACTGAAAGGAGTGAAGAATGCAAACACCCCACTGTACTGTGGGTGCGACATCAAGGTACAGAGCTGCCCCATAAGGAACCCTGGAAGCCCATAAGAGCACGCTGATTTTAGCTGTTTCACACAGATGTACCACCAACAGCATGAGGAATGGTTTGCTACACTAGGATAAAATACTCTAGCCTATTTTTAAAAAAGGAATTAGTTATATTACAAAGATATTTCTAAAACCCCCTCTCTTTACCTATGTGAAGTCTCGAGTGCTGAATGCACTTCACATTTCTCCTTGCATCTCCCCCAGCCTGACTAGTGTGTAGACATGGCACATGCCAGAAATTTTCTTGTAGAATTTTCAATAGCTATTCAAATAAAAACAACAAACCATGAATGAGGAAACTGCCCTGAAAACAGGATATTTGTATTTCTTAGAATTTCCTCTCCTCTGGCAGGTTATGGTGACCCTGCAGAACAGCCCCAACATGACCTGCAGACATCACATATCTGCCTGGCTCAAAGAGGGAGAAATCCAGATTCTTCCTTTTAAATCCACATCAGCTTCTCAAAATTCACAAAAGTAAATCCATTAAAGATCCCTCCTGAGATATTTTGGGGCACGGAAAACCAACCATCCCACCCACCCTATTCCATCACAGCCTGGTGCTTCAGGCCTGCCCTTAACCTCTGGAGCACACATTCCCTGGTTCCACCTCTAAGCGTCCCAAGTACCATGGGACAAACTGCAATAAACAGCTGGGCAAGTAACTGGATTTTGGGCAAGATTTAAGAAGCAAACAAAAACTTTAGAGATCCATTCCACTGTGAAAAAATTTGCTACATTGCTGCAGTGCAAGCGACCCTTGAACCTAATCACATGTGTGAATGCATCATAGATAGTGCCCTGTAAATGCCAGTAAACCCCAAGATGAAGTGCTGAGCAAAGCCAAAAGCCCTCTGGTATGAGTTCTTCCAGCTTTTAACTGCAATGCAATTTACTTCTTGAGAGAAAAGGTTAACAGGGGTCTAAGCAGCAGCTTTTCAAGAAGACTTTGTTCTTGAGGAGATTTATTCTTAAATAAGCTTCAGAGAAACCACTGTCCCATGCCTCATGAGTATTAACTGTTGCCTCTTCTGCATTTCTTTACTTTTCCTTTCTGCAATAATTTTCCATTTTGTAACTAAGGTTTTAACCCTTTACCTTATGAGGCTAAAACTTGCTTTCATTTTAAGCATGCCCACCACTTAGGGTCACCTGGGATCAGCTGAAGCAACAGACTCGTGCCACATTTCACATTCAGGAACACAGACAAATGTCCTCCTTCATCTATAGCCCAGGAGAGGGGTTTCTTGCTAAACTGCAAGGACCCACTTGAGCACCAGAAATATTCTTACGCAGTTTAACACGCACCTCTCCAGGCAATGGTAGAGAGCTGTGGGGAAAAGCTACTGTTGCCACAGCAGTTGCCAAAACTCAGGAGCAGAGAGGGTAACTCCCCTATGTCACAGGAGGTACCTGGAATTGCTTGGGAGCAACGCATAGCGTTTGTCTGATAACTGCAGCAATCAGAGCTCATTCCCGCTGTTCCCACTTCTCCTGAGCTTTACTCACATGTGGATATTGTACCAGGAACAGTTTTGGACCAGGCAGCAGCTCACTGTTCAGTTCCCCTTCTATCATCAAGTGCTACCTACACTGATGAGGTTTCTGAGTTGCATACAAAAAATCACCCAGCCAACAAGCAACAAGCACTCATTTATGTTGCAGTAGTGCTGACAAAAAATACCACATCAGTCACCTACAGAACCCTGGCTAGGCCTCCTCGTGCAAGGGCTTCAGGAGGAGATGCATAGCTACACAATTGCAGATTGGTCTCCTTCCACAGACCACTTGGCACAAAAGGAGAAAAGCAGCTGATAAGCATGTTCAGTCAGTTGTCGCTGACTTGTCCTCTTCACACAGAGAAGAGATGGCAGAATTAATCACCTCCCCTTTTTTTTTTCCCATGTCCTTAGGTCATCATAGCATCCAAAAGTGTCACACATTTTAAAATGTCACCTTCATTGTGACGGAAGAACACTGTTTATGTACTGGGGAAAAGGATCTGGATCAGGCAGGCAGAACACCCATGCCCTTAACCTGACTGAGCATCTCTGGGCAACCCCAGCTCCTCTGGAAGACCACCTGAACTGTCCTTTGCTAGGCAGTCTCAGGAGAACAGAGTGCCTCAGGGCCTGCAGCTTTGGAGAGGACTACTATACAGTGCTGATGGGTTTAAAGATTGAAGGTAGCCGAGGCAAGGATTGGGTATGTAAGATAATGGATCGGTGGTGTCTGAAAAACTGAGGAAGTCAGAGACCTTTGGTCCCTGCTGCTCCCAGCTCCCTTTCCCTGGCATCTGACAGAACTCAGCACCTCTACAACCAGGGTCCAGCCCAGTGTAACACAGGCACTCGGAAAGCTTAGAAGAGAAAGTGCAGATTTCCACTACACCAACCTGTTCAAGTTTTCAGCATCCCCAGCTTTCACATGCTCCATCATAATGGGCTTCTTCAATTGCCTCTGTATGTGCACTCTAAACTGGGTCTAACAGAAGAAAAGATACCAGTTCTGCACAACCCTTTTTCTGGCTAAATGGCAGCAAAACGCTTACACCCTGAGCATGCAGCACTGGTATACCCACAGCAGTACAGAACCAGGCAGAGTGGGCCATCTACCACTTTCAACAGAATTCACCGCTAGTGTGTCAGTGGTTTAAAGAGCTGGGTGGCAACTGCTGCCAGACTGTATCCCCAGACCTGCCTGCTCCTGGCTACGCTTTGCAGCCAGAAGATGCAGGAGGATGAGGATAGCTGCCTGCATGAACTGTTTATTAGTGCTCTGAAGCGTGGCTGTGTTATGACTGCTCAGTACTGGGTTTGGGAGCAGGGAGCAGCGGAACGCAGCGCTCCTTCCAGCTCACACTTCCCATGTGGGCTGCTTGTGTTTAGCCCTCAGCAACGTTTCCATCCTGCTGTGTGGCCCTGCCCCAGGCTACAGCGTTGCTGTTTGGATATTATTTTGGCACACTGAACTAAACCATGGAGAAGGGATTTTCAGTATTTCAGCCCCAATTAAAGCTGGGCAGATTTCAAGAGAGACAGCAAAACTGTGACCACCAGACTTACCCCTTCCAAATTTTAAAGGTGTGTGGCACATAGTGGAAGCTTTCCAGAAGATTTCAAAAATTCCTTTAAAATTGTGGGACACTAAGTAAGTATGTTGTAACCCTCGACCCCCTTCCCAGCAGCATCAGCCTAGACTCACAATGGCACTGGGTTGTATTTGAAATACAAAGAAACATGCAGGAATTTCATCAACTCCCTCCCTGAAACATGTTCTTGGAAGTATCCCAGAGCTTATGAGGACATCTTAAAACAAATATTCATGCCAAGGTACAGAAGTTATCGACTTCCTAGGGCGTTTACTGACATCCTAGGCTTGCAAAAAGCTACTCCCAGCATCTTGATTCATCAAGCTTCGAGATGCACAGAAACAGAAGTTTTAAACACTCCAGCACTGTATGCCAAGGGGGCAGAGCTCTACTCCCAAAGGCCTTGCTTCTAAGAAGTACTGAAATTTATGACACCTCCTGAGAGCTGGTTCTCTGTCAGCATGCACCGCAGAAAAAAAAATGGAAAGAGATAATTGGATGAGAAGTCCAAACACTTAAAACATCACTGAACTCTTAAGAAAAGAAACTGCCATTTCCAGATTGATGGGCAGAAATAAAATAATGCACTGGAGTTTCTGCAAGTGCCATTCCAAAACACTAGGTATTTAATATATAGACAATTTTTTATAAACAAGTGAAAAATATTAAGCCAGTACGCACCTCCACTCAGTTTCACATCAAGTCACCGTATTACTCTTTCTAGGTCACACAAGAAAATACTGTCCTCCTTCAAGGAGAGTTAATTGCTGTTATGTTCTCTGAATAGCTTTTAGCAACATGACAACAAGCAGCCCAACAGTAAGGAACCTCTTGTTTGTTGCAACCACTGTGTAGCAAGCTCCACTTGTGTGCTGGTTTAGCGTGGGTTTTGGTAGCAGGGGAAGGGCCCCAGTGGTGGCTCCTTTAAGGAGCTGAAAAGCTACTCAGGCTCCAAAAATTGCAGCCACACCTAAGGCCAAGGCCAAGCCATCAGAGACAAATGGATGTGACTCTGCGATTAACATATGAAAGAAGGGGAAATTAAGGTGATATAAGGCCTGAGAGCAGAATTGGAGAGCAAAGGTGAGAGCAGTGCCAGAGCAGAAATACCAAGGCCGGCGAAGAAGGAAGGAGAGGAGATGCCCAGCAGGCTGTCCCCTTGCAACCCATGAAGGAGCACGGTGGAGCAGCCCATGAAGGAGCACGGCAGAGCAGCTGCAGACCTGCAGCCCGTGCTAGACCAGGGCGGAGCACATATGGACCTCTAGCCATGGAGGACCCCAAGCCACAGGAAGTGACTGTTCCCAAAGCAGGCCGTGACTCTGTGGGAAGCCCACGCTGGCACAGTCTGTTCCTGAGGGACTGCACCTTGTGGGAGGGACTCATGTTGAAGGGGTTCGTGAAGGACTCTCTCCCATGGAAGGCACCCCACGGGGAGGCAGGGGAAGGCTGTGAGGAATCCTTCTCCCTGAGGAGGAAGGAGTGGCAGGAATCAACATGCGACACACTGACTCTAAATCCCATCCCCCGTCCCCCTGTGCCGCTGGGGGGAAGAAGGCAGAGAAATCGGGAAAAAGTAATTTGGGCCCAGGAAGAAGAGAGGGGTGGGGTAAAGTATTTAAGCTCTGTTTGTCCTGTTTGCATCTGATTAGTGATAAATTATATTTTTTTCCCCAAGTAGACTATGTTTTGCCCATGACCATAATTGGTGAGTGAACCCTTCCTGTCTTTGTCTCGACCCAGTTGGATTTTGTCTTCCCCATCCCACCGTTGGGGGTGGGGTGGGTGAGTGAGTGGCCATGTGGTGGTTGTCCGCCAAGTAGCCACATGGTTTTTAGTTGTCTGTTAGGCCCAAACCACGACAACTTGCTTTCTCTTCTACCAGATTCACAGAGAAATGTGCGAAGTTGGAACACAGCTTCTTTTGGAGACAATAAGAGATGTCAGTTGGCCAAACTGATTAACCTAATCTTCAAAGGATGAAATTGATCTTCCATGTCTTGGCTGAGCTGAAGCTGAGGCATGGTCCCAAACTCCAATCCAATACAGAGCTACAAAGAGCATTTCTAACAGTGTAGAAATTACATAAACCCAAGCCATGGTCACAGATAATACCACAGATGGGAAGTATGTGGCATTTTGTGTTCTGATACAGAAGCGAGGCTTTTACATCCTCAGAACAAAAAGCACAGGAGACACACAGTTGAGCCTTGATCTTTGTGAGTGAAATTCACAGATGAGCAGAAGATTTCCAAAGCCCAAGTAGGATGAGCCTGTTTGTGGCAAGGATTAAGTCCAATACACTCCACTTAGCTTCCCAGTACTGACCTTCTTCACGCAACTCATCACTGTACAAGAGATAACTGAAAGGCAACTCATAACAGTCTTGGTTGCTTGAAACTAGTAAGACTCCTGGATCCTAGCAGGGGTCTTACATCCCTTTTTTTGCACCAAGCACCTGAACTGTATTTCAGTCACCCACCTCTCTAACCACAGAGAAAACCAAAACCTCCTTAACTGAATGAATTCATGTAAGAAAAAAACCCAAACAAAACAGATCAAGACAACTACTAATCATCATCTGCTTGAGTGCCTAACTGTAGGTTTGTAGCTAAGGGAGAACAAACCATTGCATTGCTCACCTTATGTGGGTGGATGGATGGGTATAACATTGCTTAACAAAGCCACGTTTTGCACTGAACATCTCGTAACATTTCTTCTACTTCTCCACAGCAAGGCTCAAAGTTCACTAAAGCTAGGATGGGAACAGTTTTGACAAATTAATGGTGGTGTTTATATGAGTCAGGCCCAAATCCCAGCAGCTTTAAGAGGAAGCTGGACTGAGCCTCAGGTTAATTCCTCACTGGCTACACAAGTGCTCTAGCTTGTTTGACCATCCTCAGAGCAGTGTCAGACAAAGCTTATATGCCAGTGCTGAAGCATTTTGGAAGCAATTTGGGTAGATGACGACTCCTCAGCTGGATCCCCTGAACATGTGTCTTGTTTGGATAGTTAACACCTCCTGGCCTTTTAGACATACTGCAACTTTTGTGGGATGTGAAGACTGGAAATAGAAGACCCTAAGTATTACAAGAGTTACATTTAACCAGTGTTACCAGGACTCTCAGAAGAAAAACTTTCTACAAGCAAAAACCACCCTGCTGATCTAACAAGATGAACATTCCCCTGGCTAGTCTGGTTAAAGCTGTCATGACTGTTCATGCCAGCATGTCCAGCCTGGTAAACAAACATCTTTGCGAAGCAGAACATAGAAGCACCCAATTAAATGGTCTCTGTACTAAAGGACATACAATTTCCTTCATGCTGGAATCAGCTGTCTCAGAAGCCTCATCCTAATTTTCTTGTGCTACCTTCACTCCCCTACAGTGGGACTAAGTGCAGTGCAGTAGCTTTATAAAAGGTTGTCTTCCCTTTCCCTTCCCCTGCTTCTTTTCCTATCTCCTGTCACACAGAAGGGCTCCCTCCCAGTCGCAGTCACTGCCTTTGCCTATTTACTCTCTTGTAAGTTGTGCTTCAGCTCACTCCACAGCAGCAATGAGCATTTCTCTGTTCAAGTCTCTGGTTGTCCGAAACTCCACCACCTTTATGGTCCCAGCCAGGACTAACCACAGTAACAGCACATTTAGAAAAGCATCCAAAATGCACACACAGATACCCCATGCTATGGAGGCCTCTCATTTGTAACTCTAATAATTTGTATCTGCATCACTTCAGTACAAGAGAGGGAACTGCAAAAGCTATCACTACCTTCTGGCAAGGACCTTCAAAAAGCCCTGAAGTCTAAAGCACCCTTAAGAGTAACTCTTCTTCTCTACTTGCCTCTTCGAGCTGGGTCCTGCCACAGCTAAATGGGTGGTCTGAAACACCAGCTGCATCTGAAGCCTTCTGTAGCAACTGCATTTTCAGCATTGCAGACCTGAGGTTCAGGTTTAATTAACACCATGCTGAAAACAACAGAGCCAGGTTGACAGTTTCTCTCCACTTAGTGCCCAAAACAAGCTTGCAGCAATAGGAGGTTAGGGTTGGGTTTTTTTTAAGTTGCTATTTGTTTGTAAATTCATATACAGGCCTTCATCTTTTTTAGAATAAAAATCTGACAGCCTGATGCAGCCAGCCAGCACGCTAGACATGCAAGTCAGGGCCAGCAATACTGCTTATTTTGGTTTCTAGAGGACCTGGCAATTCTAACAGAATGCTGTTCATAGATCCCACTCAGGAGTGACACTGAGCATCAGTTTGCCCTTAGGAAGCAACTGAATGAATTTGCTCGCAAGAGCTCCGGACATACTCGGTAAAAGAAGAACAGACCTTGCTCTCTCTCTTTGCAGTTTCAGTTCTCACCAGCAGGGCACTACTCGACCTCTCCACTCATCTCCTGGTTGTTTAATAAGTCAATAAGGAAACAATTTACCCCTTCTTTAGCCCAGCTCTTGGATCTCTTATTTATTGGATATACTCCCAACCTCTGTCACAGGTACTCAGAGAAGTCTGAACGTGACCCAACCAGATAATAGCGTCACTACTGTCCTCAGCCACAGCAGCTGCATAACCAGTCAGAGCGGCCAAGCTCACTTAGCAGCTTCTTGAGCAACAACAAAGGCAAAACATCAGCCTCCCAGTGCCTGCAGACAGACTACAGTGCCTCAGCTTACACTCAACATAACACACTGCCCAAGCTGTCATGCAACTCAAAATCTTCCATTTTTAAGTTTAGCTTTTCCTCCTGGAGAGATCCCTATCTAACATATGATGAACTAAAGGCATGAATAACTGGCATACACACCATTTTCAACAGCAAGCACTTTTATTTTACAAATCCTTCCCAACTAGCAGACAGGAAATTCACTGTCCAAGTTAGCTCCTCTTCTCATAAGCACTTCACTCCCTATGCCCTGAAGAGTCTGGGCTAAAGGTGGTTTGCTACCTTGAGGAGAAAAAAAAAAATTATATATACACCCATTTGATTCAAGTGGCATACAACTGCCTATCAATCAGACCCCTCTAACCCAAACTTCCTGCTGTGTCTGTCTCTGGGGAGCAGGGGAATATCAGCACAGTTGCAGTGACACCCTGGCTGCAGAACAAAAAAAAAAAATTCCACAAGCTTCTCTTTGGGTCAGGACTTTTTACTCTTGAATCAGGGCTTTCAGTCAAACACAACACCTCCTTCTGCCGGAGGCAGGACTAGTGTTTGGCTCCAGGAATCTTCTGCAGTGAGGGAAATGATGGGGAGGGAGGGCCAGCCAGCTTTTCTTTCAGTGTAAAATCCAGAAAGACAACATCCTTGTTTTTCCTCTCATCCCTTGTTCACACAAACCAGCTTATCTATAAAGAGCAGAAGCCACTTTCAGAAGCCCTTCCCTCAGCAACAGTTTGGTTTTAGTAAGAAGCAAGTCTGTATCATTTCATACCCTTTTTAGACTAGCTACGTCAACTAAGCATCATCTTTTACCAAAGCAAAAAACCACTTCTCAGGCAGCTGGTCTGCAGAGAAAAAGTACCTAGATAGGGTTTGATCAACAGCACTGCCTCTTGTCCACCCACGCCTTCCTTCCTGTTGAGAAAGCAATGACAATGTATCTACCACTAAAGTGGTAGACACAAAAACAGTCACCTCTACCCACATGCTCCAGCTAGTCAAGAGTGCCAGCTCCATTTCTGAGTACTGAACACCTTCAGATTTCTAACCAGTGATGTTTGCCTGCACTCAATAGCTCTCAGCACAGTAGTTTCCCACTATGCACCCTCTGTTCCTGCATCATCCTCCCCAGTCTGAGCATTTGGAATAATACCAATACTAGGCTAGGAAATGGCTCATCAAGTACTCCACAGATAAACGTCATTGCTTGGAACAGTAGGTCTGTGCTGAAGCAGAGAGTCACATGCTTTAGATTGGGGTTTCCTTTGGCAGGCTGGCTCCAAAAAGCACAGCAATTACCTGCTCTGGGAATCATATTTGAAAATCTACGCTTTCTGGATATCCAGCATCCTGGGGACTTTTTTTGGCCCGCATAGTTAAATTCCATTACCAATGTCTCCTGCAGGCATTAGAAAGCCTTGTCCCTAGAGGACAGGTGGATCATTCCTGGTGGAGGTGAAGTATGCTCTGCTTCCTCATTCAGCTAGATCAAGGTGTGGGGTTTTTTGCTTCTTGCCCACAAATGTATTAACCTGGGTGTTTTAACTATACAAATACAGTAGCTGCAGATAGAACATAAGAGTCACAGAATCATCAAGGTTGGAAAAGACCTTCAAGATCATCAAGTCCAACCATCTGCCCTACACCCCTGTGACCACTATACCATCACGTCTACATGTTTTTGGAACACCTCCAGGAATGGTGCCTCCACTACCTCCCTGAGCAGCCTGTTCCAATGCCTCATCACTCTTTCTGTGAATAAATCTTTCTTAATATCCAGGCTGAACCTCCCCTAGCACAATTTGACCCCAGTTCCTCTTGTCCTATCACTGGTCACTAGGGAGAAGAGGCCAACACCTACCTCACTACAACCTCCTCTCAGGTAGCTGTAGAGAGCAATGAGGTCTCCCCTCAGCCTCCTCTTCTCCAGGCTGAACAGCCCCAGATCCCTCAGCCTTTCCTCATAAGACCTGTTCTCCAGACCCCTCATCAGCCCAGTTGCCCTTCTCTGCACCGTCTCCAGCGCCTCAATGCGCTTCCTATACTGCAGTGCCCAAAACTGCACACAGTGCTCGAGGTGCAGCCTCACCAAGTACAGGGGCAGGATCACATCCTTAGTCCTGCTGGTCACACTATTCCTGATGCAGGCCAGGATGGTGTTGGCCTTCTTGGCCACCCAGGCACACTGCTGGCTCATGTTCAGCCAGTGTCAATCAACACCCCCAGGTCCCTCTCTGCTGGGCAGCTCTCCAGCCACTCCTCCCCAAGCCTGTAGTGCTGCTGGAGATTGTTGTGGCCAAAGTGCAGGACCCAACACTGGCTTTATTGAAACTCATACAATTGGCCTTGGCCCATTGATCAAGCTTTGCAGAGCCTCCCCACCCTCAAGCAGGTCGACACCCCCAACTGATGTAGTGTCATCTGCAAACTTATTGAGGGTGCACTTGATCCCCTCACCCAAATCATCAATAAAGATGTTAAACAGGAGTGGCCCCAGCACTGAGCCCTGGGGAACACCACTCATGATTGGCCGCCAACTGGATTGAACTCCATTCAACACAACTCTTTGGACCCAGCCATCCAACCAATTTTTTTTTTATCCAGCAAAGCTTATGTGCATCCAAGCCATGAGCAGCCACCTTCTCTAGGAGACCCAGACTGATGCTATTCTCCGCCAGCTGGAAACAGTTTGAGAACTCAGTATGTTTCTTGCCAGAGACAGCATTCACACACAGATTACCACATGCCCAGGTTTTCCACTGGTCTGTAATTTCTGGGGTGGATATGCAGATGGGAACCAAAAGAACAGATTCTGAACCTTCTACTTTTCAGCACTCTGGCTTTCTCTAGAACATGAGCAGACGGGTAATTTCCCAGAGGGACAAACCCAAGACTGCAGCTGCTGCTGGAGCCCAGTCACAACAGCTGAGGCTAAAGGACCTCTTTATATTTTACTTACAGGAGGCAGAAGTCAATAAAAGGCCTCCATTGTGAGTGCACACACTTCTTGCCGACCCTGCCCCTAAAATATTTTAAGCCTTCCTAAAAACACACTGCAAAACATAACCTTCTTTTGGGCTCTGTGTATTAAGCAGAGGCCAAAGTCCACTGAAAAATAAGCTCTCTGTCTTTACTGACTCCAGATGCTGCTTACTCTAAAGTCAGTGACAGAAGTGCAAACTGAGCAGGACTGAAGTCTTTACAGGGAAATTACAGTTTCCCTAGCAAGGACATGCTCTGAAGAAGAGGCTTATTTTTCTTTATGTTATAATGTGGGTAAATGAGAAGAAACCAAAGCAAAGAGATTTGTATATATAATCATGTAGCTGTGCATTTATATAATTACATACAAGCACTTACACTGTGTACAGTTACAGGCACCCCTCACACAGCCATCCCATGCACACCAAAGCTGTCTTTGTCTTCTTTCCTTTTTTTTTGGGGGGGGTGGGAGGGGGCAGGGAAGGAGAGGGGGAACAGGGAAAGAAAAAGGAAGAAAGAAAAGACTCTAATTGCAGCCTTCCACCAATGCAGTCACCATCTGGTAACTCAAGAGACACATGAAGCCGAATTATCCTAATTAACATGTTACAACAGTATTTAAAAAAACTCTATGCTTATTAACACTCAGCTGTGATTAGCCAACCACGGAGGAAGCCTGCTAGGGCAACATTAATTATGGGTCTTGTCTGTCTTTCTATTAGAAATATGTTTTTTTTTCCCAGTGGCTTATCTCTCTCCTAAAAAGAAAACCATTAGCATCAAAGCTTGCTCTAAAATGCAAATTCTATTTACATTCTACAAGAGTCAAAATGTTTAGGCTATATGAATCTGCCATTGGTGCTTCTAGAGTGCTACAGACTGTCTTGATATAAAAAGTACTTTTATCTGTTTACACCTCTAAAAGCTTTGCTTCGGTTAGACAGCTCTCTCTCATTGAAATTTCAGCAGAAAAATAGATTTTATGCCTTTCAAGTTCCTTTCCCCCTCTAAAACAGGAGCCCAGATTTTGCTGTATGCTAGGCAGGGAAAAACAAGACAAAATCCAGGGCTAACAAAAGAACCACATCTGTGAAAGGAAGACTTCTGTGATGTAAAGCAGCAACCAAAACACAACAGCACTCCAGCAGCAGATCTGCCTCCTTAGAAGAGTGCTACTCACTATGACAACTGTATTATTTTCCCCGTAACAGGCCCATCTGTAATGTGTTCCCCTCAGAGACATTCCCAAATGATCCAGCCTGACAGGCTCCGAGACTAACGCTGCCAAGATTTTCAGGCTTGGCTCTGCGTTATGTTTGTGCAAGGCTGGCTGCAGTGGGTCTTTCATCCACACCGAGCATTCTGGACATCAGGATAACACCAAATCATAAGACAAAAACCTGGTGCCTTTAAACAAAGCCAGGATTGATAAATAAATTTTGGAAACATTAACTAGCAGGGGGAAACAAACCAGGAACAACTGCAGAAGCGCATTTAAGATCTTCTGATAAAGCAATCTTGTTGCTGCACACACAAATAAATAAAAATTGCTGTTGGTGAGGTATGTGGAAGCTCATGAAGCTTGCTCAGGTTTACTGAGATCAGCCAGTGGGTACTTCACAGCATTCTATACTGCCAGGACAGTATAAATAATTTGCATCTGGGCTGCAGTTCAAGCCAGTGGTACAGTGGATCCAACAGCTGGTTTAATAAAAGAACCTGCTCTACTCTGTGAGCACAGGACATCTTTCCAAGTGGCACGTTTCATTTGCTTTTGTTTTCTAAGGCTGCTTCCAGCCTCCCAGTGCCTTCTTCCAACCACCCCAGAATTACTTCCGTGTTCAGACAAGGAAATGAAGCAAGTGTTGTAACAGCACTTTGTATAATGAGCAGGGCTCTGGGTTCTACTTTCAAAACCAAACCCACTGTCATAAGTAGCACCCAGATAGTTTTGTGGGTTTCCATCCCCTTCAAAAGTCCGAGTAAGAGGGTTCCCTTAAGAAAGTTGCTTCCCTTAAGAAAGTTTCATTTGGGTTTTAGTTTGAAATTCTGATTATTACGAAATATAAGGTGTCCAAAAGTGTTTGCTGCACTGGGCAGAGGCAGCTGACACTCAGAGGCCTCTCCTTCTCTCACTGGTAGCTTATCCAATTCTAAATCTCACTTTATATTGCAACAAGGGGGAGATTTTTTTTAAAAGATAATAAAGAATTGTCAAAATAATTTTATATTCTTTTAAAAAAGGAACAGGCAGCTGTGCAGGAATTTACAGCTCCTACTGTGTAGAGGCAGATTAATAGAAAGGTATTAGCGTTGCATTTGAACTCAAATAACATCTACTGTCCTCAGCTACTGGCGCTCATTTTAAACTTCAACTTCGCTCTTCGCACAGCTTTGATTTCTCATCTTGTCCCTGCTCACCTCCTTCCAGAAACTTAAACTAAAAATTGGCCTCAATTCAGAAGTAAACTGCACATTTACTCTGCTGTTTCCTTGGCTGTTTCTAGGTGGGTTTTCAATTTGGAAATAGTAATAGCCCAAGACTGCCTTTAGCATAAAAGCCTGACACACGCTATAGGCTCTGATCTTAGGAAAACCATCTGGCTTTTCAGCAAAAACAATGAGACACTATAGGAAAAAGCCTATCAGAAGTTCATGCTGATTTTGGACACGAGGTTTTGACAAGACAGAGAAGACCTATTTGTGCTGACTGGTCTGTAAGTCCTGACTGAAATACAGCCCCCCTATTGACGCTAGGTGAGGACATAGGGGAAACACACCTCCAGGATACAGCAAAGCTCATCTCTACCAGCAAGTGACGAGAAGCTTGAAATTCAGCAGTGCCTCCAGAGGCTTAACTATCTTGTGGATTTCCACATTACTACAAAATACTTTCCACCCCCTAAACTTCAGCTTAGTACAGTAATTGGGTTCCTTTCTCCAATAAAGCCTTAAAAGTTCTTGCTATGGCAGTCCTCGAAAATACATCCTGTTGTGGGCTGCAGCATGGCCACTCAAGCTCTGGACGACATATCACCTGGCTGCTAACACTAACAGCAGGAGTCCGTTGCCCTCCTTCCACTGGGAGGTGGAACTCAGGCAGCCACCACCAACCTCCACAACACTTGGCTCCCCCTTACCTACCAGCCCAGCTTGTGCCTACCTTCTAACCCCAGTTCTGCTATGGTTTATTCCAAGACTTGACATAGGTCACTGCACAGTCATGAATCTCCTCAAGAAGCAGTTCTAAATTCTGAGGAGACACAGGAATCTATGAAGTAGGATTTTTAAACTCTAAAATTCTTGTCTTCTTACATGTGCATGGAAAGATCCTTACACTAGCCAAGTCACTTGAAAGCTCTGCCCTGGTAGGCCTCCTTCATTCACTAATGAGCCTTTTGCAGCTGATCCGTTTTTCATCCTTTCAGCAGCAGCAGCTGTTGCCTCTGACTCAGCCTATCCAAAAAGTACTAATTTGGAAGTTTGGCCAAGGCTGATCTAGTAATGGCATGCACACAGGAGACTGCTTTGTACTAAGCATTGTTCCACTTTCATCTGTGTGGAAACTGAACTTGGAAGCTCAAAGCTTTAGGTTACTGAAGTTTTCCTCCCTAGTACACTGACGGACAGCTTTGCTAAGAAAAGGTGGGTAAGAACAGCAATCCTGAAACCTCAATCTGATACATCAGCACACACTGGAGAATACTTTTTTTATCCTGCTGTGACATTTCTGACCTTTGGCTCTGTTCAGGACTATTGAACATATCAAGAGTTTAATATCTAGGCAGATTTGTTTATCCTTTAAGAATGACTCATCTCTGTCATGGGACTTGTCAGAACAAGTACTCAAATCATTTACCACCGGCTGGGCAGAATTGGAAAGAGTTATTAGCCCTGTCTCACTGGAAAGCCTTTCTTAAGCACACTTCATATTATCACTCTAGATGTGGTTAGGTTAGCTGTAAATATTAAGTCATCTTTTCTGCCAGCTTTACAGGAGCTTAAGCATTGCAAGCAGCTTCTCTGCAGAATCCAGCAGGAAAACAAAAACAGCCCCACTTGAACACTCAAGTCATCCTATTCCAAGTCAGAGGCACCTCAGACAACAGTAACTAAACTACTCCACACAGCAAACCTAGCTTTCCTAGAGACTACAAAGTCTTAGTGCCTCCCAGTTATGATGCAAGTTCAACCACTCAGCTACATTTTCTTGAACTGATTGGCTAATACAGACTGAATCCAGACTCTAATAGAGCTCCAAGACGCATAGAACGAAGTTGAAGAACTAAGCTTCAAAGTAAAGCAAGAAGCTTCTTCTACTGAGAAGAGATAGCTATGATACACCTTTCTAAATTGCCCAACACTTTAGCAGTGTTGGGCAATTTAAGAGATAGCAAGGTGTTAGTAGGAAAGGTGGTATCAGACCTGTATAACCTGCACCGAAACTTAACAGCTACTCAGTATATGGTCTTCCTTATTTACTGGCAATGCAAGTAACTGCAGAGTGTTTTTTGGAAAGCAGGGAGGTAACCCAGTGAAGCTATCAGTAAGCTTTCTTCCTGACTGGAACGTGACTAGCAAGAGGCATCAAGGTCTGGTGGGATACTGCTGCTTTCATTTACCAGTCACAGAAGACACCATCAGTTGTGGCAGAACAGGAAGAGTCCCACACGTTCCACCCACTTAGATTTCGCTGGGGATCAAATGGCACATGGAAAGTAAACAGCAACTTAGTATGATCCTTACAAATGCAGTGTATAAAAATTCAGATTTTCAGCCACCTACTTTGAGAACAGTCTTGTTATACAGATAGAACAGCTTCCAAGTGTTTGTTTTTACACCTTCATCTTCCCAGTACCTACCAACAGCTCTAAGCAACTCAATGGATGTGAATTAGCAAATTGCCTAACAAGATGCATTAGCAAATCGTCAAAAGGATACCTAGCAGCAAATGTGAAATTCTCCTTTCTGTCTTTCTACCTCCTCATTCCAAACACCCACAGGGTAAACAAAGCTGAACTGAAAAAAAGCCAGGATTGAGAAAGTGTTCAAAAATTAGCTCCTTTCACAGCTCTCAAGAAAAGCATTCAGAAGAAAAGATGTGTAAAAGGAGTTTTCACCCCTTGAAATACTACTTGCCCTTTGATGCTTTCACTATAGACACTGGAATCAAAGCACAGGCAAGTTAAAATATCCAGCTGAAAAAGCACATAAAAAAAGGTTCGAGGTACCAACTGCCAGGACAGGACACAGCTGTAGCCCTACATGCCCAACAAAAACATAAGAAGATATTAAATACCATTCCTTCCATTTGACATTAAAAAGTGATTATAAAACATACAACCCCAAGCCCCACACTATAGCTATTTTCAAAACAAAATCTTGAGGAAAGAGACCAAATCTCCTCAAGGACTGCTAAACTTCAGTCCTGCCTCTCTGCTGCTTTTGAGTAACAAGTAATACAAGACTGCACACATTCTTTGTTTCTTATTTGTATTCCCTGCTAACTGAGACAGGTTCTTTGTTCTGTAACAATTAAATTACTAAGTTAAAGCTTTTTAAAAAAAGCAAACATTCTCATAATGCTTTATGATAGGATTGTTTTTGCTCCTTTCCTGCTGTTTTTGGAGCACAGCTGGCCTGACAGATCCTCAAGAGCCTTGAAGACACAACTTCAGCTCCTAGCTACTGCCACAAAGCCAGCCAGAACACCTTCCGTCACTGACTGAGTTTATGGATCCTTCTTACACCAGAGCCTGAAATTCCAAAGCAGGAGACACTGCAGCTTAGTGGCTGGGTCTAAGGCCTAGGCACAAGGGACCTAGGCCTAGAGAAATGCTCCACTGTGAGCTCACCTGAGGTTTTGCCTCCCTGCCTCAGCTTCCCTCTTCAGAGAGCTTTTGTGAATGTTGTTTCAGGTAGTCTGGAGAGTCCGATGTGATGACTTAAGGGCCCTTGTCACCATGTAACTAATTTCGATGACAAAGATTGAATTTGACTGCTTTAATATTTGTGTTTTCTTTTTCTATACAAAAAAGGTCAACTCAGATGAGGGATTTCACAGTTCAGTAGTTCTTCTACACAGGTCTCTCTAGGCAGGAATTTACTTCAACCTTTATTGCCATAAACAGGACTAACACATGACTAGGGACACATGCTACATTACCATCTTGCAGTACTACCATCCCATTTTAACTTGACATGGCTTCTTTTCTGCCAGCTGTTTGGTTTTTTTATGTGATTTGTGACATTTCATTAAGTTTCATTTATTGTTTTGAGGCACTTACTTGCTCAAATCTCTCAAGCGGCTTCCTTCAGCTACATCTTATCCACGCAGCATCATCAGTCATTTCAGAGCAGTTCTTGCTAAACCAGCAAGAGCATTTCTCAGGGCAACATACAGTTAACAGGATAACAAGAGTGCAAAAATGCTTTATTCAGTTTTGGCTGCATAAAGTACCCAGAATTACACTTTGACAATGTAATTTTACCTGGCTTACTCTTGACTTCGACAGGCCAAGCCTGAATGACATCACTACGGTCTCTTGCCAGCCAGACCTTGGAGTCTAGGGCACTGCCTTATTGAAAAGGAGACTGTTGCAGGCCAGGTTCTTCCAGACAGCTCAGTTGATTTGCAGATGCTGTTACAAAACTGTTTCCTTGAATACTACAAGAACCAAAACAACATTAAGCCATTTTCATTGCTGCTTGTCCCATGCACTTTCCATCATCAAATTGGAGAAAGCTCAAGTCTCTCTTCAGCTTCTCACAATTTTGCCTTCTCCTTCCTAAACTCCTACTGTGTCTCCTCACAGCCATCTTCCCTAAAACATGCATGAGAAAATTCTTGCTCACCTCCAGCATGCCCTCATATCAGACAATAATTTCAACTCCTGTTTCCTAGCTCCATAAAAGAGATGGTGTGGCTACCTAGGGTTTTAGGGTGTGTTGTTTTTGTTTGAATTTTGTTTGTTATTTTGGGTTGTTTTGTTTTTTCTTAAGACACTTATTTATCTTCAAGGACAGTTTTTGTATATTTCAGTGATATTTAAATAAAAAATGTAGTGGATACTGACAGTATCCACTTCATTACTACTTGCTCCTTTCTGTCTAAATTATCAATCCAGCAGGACATTTCAAAATTGGTTTCACGAGGTGCAGAACCCTCTTATCTTCACTGGGAGAGACAGAAGACTTACCAGAAGGAAATATCTTAAGATTTTAAAATAAAACTGTAATAGCCAAATTCTATTCCATTCTGAGAAACGAGATGAGGTGGGAGGGCCAGATTATTCCAAAAGATAAATAACTGTTTAAAAGAAAGATTTTTGTTGTTCTCATTGTTTAGATTTATATTTCCCAAGAATATAAAAACTCCTTTCAGTATTCTGGTCAACACAGAACACATCTCATATCTAAAGACACTGATCTAGCAAATAGATTTCACAACCACCTTCTTCTGACTTGGCTTTGGAAAGGAAGCATTAAGCAAGAGCAACCAAAACAGTAGGAGAAGTTATAAGGCCATCAGTTAAAACCAACAACATAATCTCTCCCAAGCCATGCAAGAACAAAGCAGTTTCAAGAGATTCCTTACACAGAAGAGCATTTCAGATGCTCCCCAGGGAAGAATGCAGTAAGGAAACTGTTGCAGCATGCCTGAATGCCACAGGAAGTGCTCTGCTGAGCACAAACCAGGGAAAATTCATAAGCGTTGCCAGCTTCTGCAGAGCTGGGGCCAGAGCTAGGAGGAATGCTGAAAACACCCTGGGGAGCCCTCACACTCATACAGCTGGACCCAGATCCACGTCCCACATCATCACATGAACACATGTGGTAGGAACTGAGTATCCAAATCCCAGCTCTTCCCCAGTATCGGTGCTCCCATCTAATAGCCTCTTGATTTAAGGGGGGAAAAAAATTAAGCAGCATCTTCCCCCTGCCCCCCCTTCCCCAGTAAGTGGGCTTATACTATCAAAAGCTTAAACCAGGGGAGGGCAGAGGTTATGTTATTCTTTTTGTCTGTGTTCTTCCACCAGAAGCCTCAGTTACTTCCACTGCCAGCGTAAAGTTTCTGCAGCTAGATTTCCCTCCCTCTACAGATCCAGCTGCTGAAGTTGCCTTGCACACACCTTCCCAGGCCTCACAAAACTTCTGCCTGTCAAGCCTGGCTCCAACCATACATCTATTGGTCCTGGACACTGACTCAGCAAGCCCGTTTCTGCGAAGAGGCAGCTCACAAGGAGATCATCTGACACTTTAAAAAAAAAATAAATGCAAGATCCTTCAACACACAGGGTATCCCATATCCTTAAAGCTGACCCTGTGCATATTCCCAAGTCACTTTTTCAGGGAGATGAATGAAAAAAGCATCTGTTGCATGGAGCTCCCCAGACAGAGGGTTCAATTCAGACTCAGTTCTAAGGCACTAGATATCCACACAGGCCTGGTAGAGGGCACAGGGCCTTCAGGATGTGCAGGCCACTGACTCCAGCCCACACTCAATCACTGTGTCTACATCTCAACACTTCCCATTGCATCCTCTGGATTGTAGTTCAGCAGAGAGGCAATAAATCACCAAGCATTATGGCCAGATAGACTTCACCACTTGACACTAATGAAGACCCCAGACACAATGAAAATAAAGTGAAAGTACACAGATAGTGCCCCTACGCTAACCATTTCCAAGATGTAGTAATTCTATGCCAGGCTACACCAGAATGCCTCTTCAGCTGCTCAGGGGAGATCAGTCTACCAAAGAGTTTGGTGAAAATGCCAAGAAAGCACTTAAGGGTTTCTTGGTAGTGGAGTGAAAGCTTCCCATGTAACTTTGAGATCTATTTACTGTATGGCTCAACCTCTTGTCAGCTAGTGAAGTTTCTCACACAAAGGAAATGGAAGCCCCAAAGAAATCATGCTAAAAATAACAGAAATGCTGCCCCCCAGAGAGATACACTTGGGAAGTTTCCCAACTACATATGCAGACTCCTTGAGAACACTTAAATATGAGATACGGATGTCTTAGGCCTGAGAACTAGAGAGAAAAAAAAGCAAGGAGGGAGATTATTCTCATGCTGATAAATCAGCATCCGAACAGTAAAACCAAGCTCCAGAGAAGAAACAGGAGTCCCTTTACTAAACATGTCAGTTACCGTTCTGCAACTGATTTTTTTTCCACACCAGTATAGAGAATTTCAGAGAATGGACACATTTAATCAGGAAATATTATAGGGTAACAATGTAAACAGAAATCTGAGAGCTCCAACCCAAAACTTGATTGCTTTTGTCAAGTGTGCTAGAACACATGGTGTCTTGAACACACACCATCTAGGAAGCCTATGCATCAGCAGCAGGTATTGCAAAGTCATTCTGATGCTAAAGACAGAAACAGTATCTCCCTGAGCTTTCCTAGTTTTGTTTCCCAATCTCCTCCATATGACTGAGGGAAATGGGATTTGAAGTCTTTTAGGCAAAGAACAAAAACCCCACTGTCTTACTAGTAAGGTGACAGGCACAGCAGAGCCATGTTTAGCCGGCAGCAGCGAGCTACCAGGACAAGAGGCAATATAATGATTCCACGTCCCCTTCTTTCAAACTTCTGGCAATTTTTCCTTTATTCCAGTATTCTCCACCCCTGCACAATTTGCTCAGCACACAGGAGTTACTCCCTCTCACCAGCTACATCCCATCGAGCACAGACACTGTCAGAATTTTCTTCCTGTTGCCAACATAATTACAGTCAAAGACTGTCCAAAGGCTGTTGCATTCAATTTCACAGTGCTGATCATGTTAGACAGCCTGCAGCGCCATCCTTTATTCTGGCCCTTGTCCACTCCTGCCTTTCATATTCACTCTTCAGAAAAGGCTACTTTAGCCGCTTTTACGACCTAGGATGCTACTCATAACAGCAGCTATATTCTGACAACTGACATGGAGAGCAGAGGACAATACTCGTAGGAGACAACTAAGCCTCAGTGGAAAGTAACTCACATTTGGGAAAGAAGGGAGAGGCGTTAAAAGTATCTACTTCCCAACTGGACTTGCTCATAATTATCTCTATCTTTCATCACGGTATTAATGAAATACTGAAAAGCCTGATCTAAACTCAGAATTTCTGTGTGTCTTCTCCTCCCAAATCTGTGCTTTTTGCCCCAAGTCAGAGCCAGAGTCAACAGGAGTTTGACCACATATCCTCCAACTAACAGCATATTCCCTTTGCGTGTACACTGAAAAGCCTTCTAAAACCTCACAAGAGGATCTGATGTTAGAATCAAAGTACAAAAAAAAACCTTTTCCAAAATCTCTGGGTTAGATCTTTTCACCAAGTACTCAGAGATTATTGTTGCTAAAACACATGTTCAAGACCTATTACTGCCAAGAAATAGATTTTTCATTCTCCCAAAGGATTATGCAACAAACAACCTTAAAATAGGTTCTCGGTTCTTAAACGGATGCTGCAATTGTGCAAAAAGCCATTTTGTGGCTAAACACATCATTATACTGCATCAATTCCCAACAGAAGTAAAGGTGATTTCCCAAGAAGTAGAAACAGAATTTACTGTCTAGAAAAGGAGATTGTTCCTCAAAAAGCAGACCCACTGCTTTTCTCCATCCTCTTTTTCTTGGTATCTTCCCTGAGGACAAAGTCAGCAAAGACTTCCCAAGCCATGAGAGAGGTCACCTGGATTATGCCACTTGATTCTTTTCTCCCCATTTTTCTTCCTAGTCAGTATGCCTGAGTAGAAAAGGGAAAATCCCCTTCATTAATGAGGTGGGTGCAGGTGTCTGTCTTATATTAAATGCCAGAATCTACTTTCACAGCCCTGCCCCCACAGCATCAGAACTTAAAGCCATGGACACAAATTACATCAACCTAGTTGTTGCACATCAAAGCTGCCACTGTCACTCTTATTCTTAGGGTGGAAGAGAATCAGACAGTTGACATTTACTGTTTAGCTCACAGGGTAAACAGAAACAAGTCACAATATCTCTTCCACTGCTCCAGAAAGACACTGATCCCACACTATCCTGCAACGACTACACTGCCAGGCATAGCATCCATCCTGAAGTAACTGCACAGTGAAGCAAGAGTTACCCAGCTGCACCTATGTTTTCTCTTAATAGCCGTGTTTTTTGAAGTTATGCCTTCCTGCTCCTCTTAAACTACCCCATCAGCAATGAAAGCCACCCCAGTGTTTAAAACAAACTTGAAAAAGAGCATTCATAGAATCATAGAATCATAGAATCCTAGGGGTTGGAAGGGACCTCGAAAGATCATCTAGTCCAACCCCCCCTGCCAGAGCAGGGTCACCTAGAGCACATCACATAGGAACGCATCCAGGTGGGTTTTGAATGTCTCCAGTGAAGGAGACTCCACAACCTCTCTGGGCAGCCTGTTCCAGTGCTCTGTCACTCTCACAGTAAAAAAATTTTTTCGGATATTCACCTTGAACCTCCTATGCTCCAATTTGCACCCATTACCCCTTGTCCTATCACTGGTCATCACTGAGAAAAGCTTAACTCCATCTCCCTGACACTCACCCCTTACATATTTGTAAACATTGATTCCTCCATAACAGCGGCAGTTTGTGATCATATACCTTCTTATTCAGGGGCACGTACCTCTGCCACTTACAGAAACTGCTTGCACTGGAAAGCAAAAGACATTTAAAGTTCCATTGTAACACAAGCAGTTTGGAAGTAAGAAGCCATCATCATGTGGCAGGCAGATGGACTTCTGCTATGCATTCTGAAGACAACTGCTTGGAAACTTCTAATCCCAGTCTAGCACATTTACTAGCAACAAATTTCCAGTCTAAACTCTGCAAAAAGCTACCAGTGAAGTAATTTTTCCATAATGCTCCATTCTGAGATTGTGATTGCAGGTACAAAATTAGGGTATCTTAAGGTACCCAGCACTCCTCAGTAAAAATGCTTAAACACATTCAAAAACAAGGTTCACAGCAATAGGAACATAATGTGGAAATCCTCTTCAGCAATCATAGGCTACTAGACTGAAATTATTTCCTGTCTAGAAGTGCAAAACAGTTGCACAGACATAACTATGTTGAAGTGAAGGAGATATCCAGGGCTGCAGGAGCCCCCACATACCCAGGAAAGATGATTCTGAAAGAGGTGCTCTTAAACCAAAAGTGAACAGCTACTTTTGTCCTTGAGCATCTGTATTGGCTCCAGTCGGGGGACATGCTTGTTCCATGGCTGAAAACCTGACGAGACTGACCAAAACATGACACACTGCTTCAAACACTCCTCTTGATGACTTGACAAAAAGGGTCACTAAGGGAACCACAAGAAACTGCCTCACCATTGCTGCATAAAACTGCTTTATTCAGCATATTATTTGCTAATAAATACTGCCCTGGCATGCCCTCATACTGGGGCTCAAGCTGATGCTGAAGAAAACAGAAGGGCCTGTTGCTACAGGGCAAACTGGGAGCATAGGAGCATCTTTCTAGCTAGAGTTGCTTCAGTCTCTCTACGTGGATTTCCAGATGTTACTCAGTTGCTCTGATACCGAGTAATCTCGTGTTACTCCATCTTTACGGGAATTTTGCAGTTCTCCTTCAGTACTGTATGGCCTGCAAATTTAAGCAGGAGGACACTAATTTCCTCTTTTGCATTGTTAAACACACTGGGCAAGATTTTCAGCAGTGCTTACATGACTTGAGGCATTCTCTCTCAACTGATTACCAGTGGGACACCAGCACTTTGGAAAATTGCAATTGATGGTAAACGCATCTGACATCAGAGCCATCCCACCAGATATCTTTCCTAATTAAAAGAAGATGCAATGCTTTTTTTCTTTGTTATTTACTTGCTCAGCTGCCCTACAGAAAGGCCAGTTTAAGCTGACAAAAGAACATATAATTTAGTGGAAACTAAACTATACCATCAATAAGGGTTGAATTTCTGACACAAGCTTTATTATACCAAGATGCTTGTTTCTGGCATTCTGTCCCATCTCCTTTTTCCCACCTCATGCACTCTTGCTGCTTTTTACACAGCATCTCATTACTCTGTTCAGCCATTTCCTTTCCATATTTGTCTCTATTTTATGCTGACAGGAACAAAAGAATGAACAACTCTATTTTAAGGATCTATTTGAAAGTTGGTATCTCACTTGCTTCCCTGAATTTAGAATTGCATCCTCTTGCCCTGGTTTCTCCCCTCCCAGTACATCAGAGTTGTATTAATTCAGTTCTCTTAACATCTACAGACACAAAGCACTTGCAACAAGGGATATAGCAGTTTACTCCTGTCCTCAATTATTTTTACTGAATTGCCTCTTCTTGTTTTAAATTTGCAGTCTTGTTAAAAGTACAGATGAAAAAACCCACAAGTTTGCTACCAGCTATTTCTAAGTAATTAAATTCATCAATCCAAACAGGAGGCAAGGGAAATAAAACTACTTTCTCCTTCATGCTTTTTTCGCCAATTCTTACTCCATAATTGTACATGGTCTTATCCAACTACATGTTATGACCAGCACTTATTAATTCTATTTTTTGCTGCCCTTATCTTTCTCCTACAAGGCTTAAAACAGTAATTGCCCTGAAACTGGTAATAGTGACAGAAGGTTCCCTCCCCAGGAAACCTAAAATTTGATCAGCTGCTCAGACACCAGGCTGCTTGTTGTTTCCTACATTCTTTAGTTCCTAGAGTTTTAGTTCACAGCATTCAGGTTTACAGTTTTACTTTTTCTCCAGCGTGGTTCCACCATAATACCAAATATTTCATTCCTATCATCACTACCAGAGAAGGTGTTTTGAAAAGAGGATGCAGAAACTCAACACATCCTTAAACCAGCCATACAAAGATGCATGGTAGCTAAGTTTAACTGCAAATTCAAAAGCCTGCTCTAGAGTTGGTTGCACAGTGACTCAGTGACTAACTTCCCAAGGAGACAGCTGGCAGATTTGCATATCTGTGTCTGCTGGCACATTTGCAGAAACAGAAGAAAGGAGAGGACAAGACAGTGTGACCATAGCAACTTGCAGCTCTGCCACCCTGTGCTTTCTGTCTAGCCCACCTGAGGCACAGGGTACCCAGAAGCTCCACCTTTGCCCAGTGCAGGTTCAATTAGCATCTAATGTTTAAGACACTCCATCCTTGTTGAAGTTTATAAACAGCGTGCTCTACAGAAATAAGCAGATCAGAACAGGCCAAGAGATTGGAACAGTTAAGACATATGCTGAATAAGCGCACACACCTTGTCAGCAGCAACCACACTCTTGGAAGGCCTTCCAACAATTCCTGCTTTCACATTGAGAAATTAAATGCCTTCCTTCCTCAATACACCAAGTACCCTGTGCTGTGTTTACAAAGGAAACTCTACTTCTTGATGCCCTGAGTGACAGCTTATCTAGGACCCAGGGCCTAGCATCTCTCTCAGGAAGAGCTACACAGGTCTTCCAGCCAGTCTCAAAGCTGTTAGTCCCTGTGCAGGAGCCACGACTCTGTAGGAGACCAGGCTCATGGCTGGTCCCAGCAGTGCTGCTCCCTCCAGAGCAAGGGGCAGCCGTGACTCAAGCCAGCACTGCTTTGCAAAAGCACTTGGTGAACAATGCCCTAAATGAACATGCAACAGAAGTCCTTATGGGAACAGAGAAAGATTAAGGCCTGTGAACACTTCAACCTACGCACATAGTAACGTCTCTTCAACACACCCTTCCCTTTTTATTAAACAGTTCAATACACACACACTAGCAATACTATTCAGGACAAGGCTCCAGGCAACCACCAGCATTTTCTGCTACATGCCCTCCAACCATGCTCACACAGTCAAGCCAATGGTCTCCTATTTTGGACACTGTGAGCCAGCTACTGATTTTAGGGCCCGTACATGGTTGAGGAGATGATACAAAATACTCTTGCCTCTCTCTGGTAGGCAAGCAAGACTATTCCCTTTGTCATCTTGCTCCAGTGACCAGATGACCAACCTGACTGGTCTGACTTGTCATTTCCACAGTTAATGCAACTGGAGAGGAGATAGCAACTGTGGAGATTTCCCATTAGAACCCACTTTATGTCATGGCATAACACAAGTTTACAACATAAACATCAGAAAGGGAAAGTAAATGTAGTGAAAAATGAAGATAAACTGAATATTGATCTAAAGTGAGGGTAAGGCAATAGAGTTGCAAGAGTCAGGAAGTAAGCTTCACAACAGCAATTTTTGGTTTTAAGCAAGACCTTATAAAAAACTCAATAATTTCTTTAAAGAACCACCCTGAAATCCTGGGCCTGGGCATAGAATGTTTTTTTGCTACCATGAGAGTCCAGGAAGGCAGCCAATTAATAGGTTTCCTGTGCTGCCCATTTCCTGTTATAGAAATACCTGAGACAAACTTGTATAGTACATTAAATTCTTCCTGTAAGCATGGCTTCAGGATGCTTCTCTATTATACAGCTGTGATCCCAACACATTCCCTTTACCTTTTCCATTAGGAAATTCTCAGATGATTACCCCAAATTAGCAAGAATGAATGCTATCAACGACAGCTTCACATCTACCACACTACATTCAGGCCAGCCAATTTTAACTTGGCGTGGTCACATTCAAAACCCTTTAGGATCAACATGCCAGGAGGGGGGTGGGGGGGGTGGAGCAGAGATAGGCAGAAAGCAGCTTTTCAAGTAACAGTCCTCCCCTCAGAACCTGGGGGCTGTGGTAATCCCCTTTTTGAAATGCAAATGTCATTACAACCATAGCACCAGGAGACAAGTGGTGGGGCCTGGGTGACAGAGCCTCTGCTGTGCCCTTACACAGATGATTTAAGCTGGGCCTTTTGTAACTCTCCTCCCCAAAGCTCCCTGCCCGGCATCATGCATGACAGGAGCTGCAGCTGCCGTCCGACCCTCCCGAGGAGCTGGGGTGAAAAGATCAAGCTGATGAATTCATGTGTGCGGGGTGGGGACCCGAGGCACAGCAGCCCCGAGTTCTCCTCATGCACACACAAGGACAAAGATGGGCTTGCTCGGGGAAGACTTGAGAAAAGCAAAGCAAAAGGTCCTAACTGCTCTCTTGATACTGCTAAACAGTTGCACAACATTTAAAATCGTTACAGCTGATTAAGCTGATCGTTACAGTTACGAGTTGCTGGGGGGAGATCAAAGAACCAGACCAGGCACCACAAGTTTGATCCTGAGATGTAACAATTGACAGATGGTTACCAGAGCGTTTTTTAGTTTTGGTTTCAATTTAGTGTTCAGTTTTCATCGCCTCCTATACCAGTGAGGGAACGACCTGGGAAAACCAACTTCAAGTAATGATTGTTTTAAATGCTACAGAATTTGCTGCAAGAAAAAGTTTTCTACAACTTACCATTTCCTTCCACCTCCCAGAGAGCCTCCCACTACAGGAGAAAAGTGAGACCACCATCACAACGGCTGAGAAGTAAAACCAGGAAGTAAGTTTTACACCAGGTGCAATACAGGTTAACTGGAAAGCTACAGACAGAAACATTTGCCATTCACAAACTGCTGCATTTACAGCAACTCCTACCTCACTATGAGTTAGGTGAAGCTCCTCTAACACCACAGAAATAATACGTAAGAGCCCCAAATCCCTGGGCCGGGAAAGAAACAGGAACTACCTCAACTTGAAAAGCTCAGTCATCCCACTACTCCTACCTATGGACAAGTATCTCTGCACATAATGAGGTCAGTCTCTACTGCCACAGAAAGAAGTGGACAGACCCATCTGGAAAGGGATATGTATTTGGCTTGTTTGTGCAGGGTGCTCACTGGTAAGCAACTTTGAAGCACTGCCACAAAACCCAAATAATTTTAAAATAAAAACCACAAAAGCTCCAGTTCTGCAGACACCCTCCCTTGGTGCCACTAAATAACCAATGTCAGGAGAAAAATTTCCTCTGTTTAAAGTAGCTAATTAAGTTAAGAGTTCAGTGAATGGAAACAGACTTTGTGATAGATGTTTCCCTGCTGTCAGAGGATGCAGAACATACATTTATTTTCACCCTCTCAAATAGCTCCATGGCACCTACACAGCCAAGCGTGAAATACTCCTGTTCTGCCTCAGACAAGTGGCAGGTGGCCAGAGGTATGCGGTCAAACGGTTAAGTCTTTGCTCAGCATGACTGTAGTCAGAGAATCTCCTCACAAAAAACTTAATCAGTAGCTTCCACTAGCCTCTCTTGACTTTACTGACAGCAAGAATCAAGGACACTAAAAGTAACCCTGTTTACTGGATGAAAGGCTGCAATGTCGCCTTTCCCCCATGCAGTCCTATCACTGCCCACCCAAGGACTCAACTCTTCCATGGGCTCAAGCTCATGACTGGAAAGAGCTGGTTGAAGTGGAACCAAACATTACCAAGGCAACAATCACAGGAAAAAAAAAGGAAAAAAAAAAAAAGGAACAGTGCTCTGAAAAGGTTCTCTAGCCCTGAGGAGTCTCCACAGCTGGAGGCACGTGCCAAGAGGCAGTCAGTTCTCCAGGGTGCAAAGAGGAGGCACAACTTCTCACAGGAGCTAACCTCTTCCAGCACAGCATCCACACTACACTTCAAGTGTGTTTCTCCACAAGAAGCATCATCTTATGCCAGCAGCGATCTGACTACCATTGCTTGTAGATCCTCCCCCACACAGTGCTACCAGTGACTGACCTGCCAGTCTTGTCATCTGCCTCAGACCAAACTTCCTGTTTCACAACTACTTCAGTGACAGAAAACTGAACAAGCATCCTGTACCAACAGATCGCTCAGGTCTCTCACCACTGTACACCTCCTCCAGCTATCCCAAAAGCAGAGTCTAGCTTACTAAATGTCACAAAGGAAACAGCCACCACCAAAGCACAAACTGTCAAGGATAACATTTAAGTTTATTTGAGAAGTAAATGCAAATAAAGAGATTCAAAGCAGAAAGGCCTGAAGGTTAAAATTATGCTAGCTCAAGGTCATCACATTTCTACATCACAGCAAGATTCATTTCTGCTTTGGGCTACTGGTAATAACATTTCCAACACAACTAGCTTGTTGGGGAAAGACAAAGGAGTGGAAGGCTAAAAGAATAAAACTGGAAAAAAAACAACTTGCCTTGGATTTCACTAAGACTTGCATTCAAAGGCAAACCCATTGTAACTTGTGACTATGTTCAGATTTTTTAGCTTACATATTAAAAACTAATATTTCCTCAGTTGAGATAAAAGTGACAGTTGCACCTAAACACTCAAATGATAAAGCCTTTATCTTTTTTCTCCACATCTTATAACCTGAATCAGCTATGCCCACGAAAGTGTTTACAATGAAACCTGAAGGTTGTTCTCCAGGGGCATTCAAAGCTTACTTTTATTAGGGAAAGCAAAACCAGTGGCAGAATGGAAGAAGTACTAGCTTTAAGATAATACAGAGCATTACAGTTATGGTCCTTTGCCTGTGCTAAAGAAAAGTAAAGCTGAGCTGTAGCATAAAGCATGGCTCAGCACAATGCTGACAGTATTGGCTCTTTTCAAGAAGTGTGTCAAAATGCTTAGAACTTGAACTACTGGAGAGGGGTTGCACAGCAGGTGCATACCCAGGACTCTGAGCTTTCAAGTTAACTGCTCTGAAGGTAGGAGTGAAATGGGCCAGAGGAAACCATGCTAAAAACCCACACTTCTCCCAGCCAGAGATAAATCAACAGCTGTGGGTTTTGTATGACGTACCAGGAACATGTTCCTAAAGGCCTCTGTAGTATTAACTGTCTCCTGAAGTTACATCTCCAGGATGCTGGTGGTCCAGAACAAAAGCAGCACCAGAAGTCACTAATCCACTCTGATATAACTTCATTCCACACATACAGTGACACACAGACCCCATCTGGAAAGTATCATGATACCTTGGTGTTGACAAGGATCTAGGTTCAGGCAGCTTTAATAGGTTTATCTTGTTTACAGCAAGGATTCCTCGACGGTGGGTATAGCAGCCAAACAAATGCGGAAAATGGATGGCAGAAAAGAACAAAGCAGCTTCTAACCATAGAACTAAACACAAACTAAGAAAAGCATAACTGAGAAACTCCCAGATAATTCTCTAAACATGGCATCAACTTCCACTTGAAATTTCTCCCTATGTCCTGTTTCACACACAGTTGCTATATGGTCTTTTGCAGTTTCTCTCCCCACTCCCAGACCCCAGCCATGATGTTCGAGCACTTGTAGGCAGACACAGCCAGTGCTCCAGTAACTGGCATCTTCACCCTGTTCTGCTCCTGCTTTGGAAGCTTCAGTCCCTGGAAGGCACACACATTTGTAACCCTCAAGCTCTTAAACTCTGTCAGTGTCTCATTAGTCAGTTCTGCATATAGAAAAGCCTCAAAAGCCTGATGTTGTAAAGGCATACTCTGTGTCCTCCTGCATTAAGACATTCTTACCTAACCCTTACAAAAACCAAACACACACACATACACGTTTCTACTAGAGACCTCCCTCCCAAGGCCATACTATTCTCAACCATTCTAATCTGCTTGCATAACTAAAACACTACCTTCTTTTAGTACTTACACTATTTAACCACCAAGCCACTAATTGGCTTTTAAAACCACCAGGATCCTTTTCACAATTCCACCTGCAGAAACCTTAACCTTCCTCTTTTGCTGCAATCCTCTGTTGCCTTCTTAGGATCCTTCTTAGAATCTTATTCTCCCTTGATCCTCATTCACCTTAAGCTTATTTTACCACCCTCCTACAAATCTCCATCCGCTTCTAGTCTTTTTCTATGCCTGAAGAGTCTCCAGATAGCTCGTTGCCTTCAAAATATTTTAATTCTACCTAAACCAGAAAATCTTCATGTTGTCTCAGTAGCTAACATCTCTGCTGAAGAAGAAGCAGAAGAAAATGCAAAGTTGCCTAAACAACAAAATCAGTAAGATCACAAAACAATGTTATGGGTGCCTAAGGGTATGTTTGACACAAACCTCTTTATGCACCATGTCGGTCTTTTTCTCAGGAAGATGTTCCTTCAAGCCAGAAAAGCAATAGCAGCCTGTGTTTTTCTAGTTTTTACTCTGCGTGAGTCAGGCCTTCCCAGTCTATGGGCTAAAAACTCAAGAACATCCACCAGAGATGCTTATCTCATTCTACAGTAAGGCAACATTTTTCAGATCCGACATGCTTCTTCCTTTGCTGTCAAAGTAAAAGATGTATCTCAAAAGCAGCAGCAATGTTTCTTTCTGTTCTTGAACAAAAAAGATTTTCTGCATTGAATTAAGATGCCTGGCTAGACCTAAGATGCTGAGCTTGCAGGATTTAAAGATGCTCTTTTGTTAATGTGCTGTTCAATTCTTTGGCTTCTGCTTCCTCTGAAATGTTTCTTACTACACCAAGCAGATAAAAGTACTTATCCTTGCATTCACAGCATTAGCCCTATAGAGAAGGAACACAGCAGGCATCTCCATCCAGCACCAGCTAGACCAAGTCACACAAGCAGTGAGGGAGCACCCCCACAACCTCTTGAGATTATGCAGTCTTCTCAGCACAGGAACCCCAAAAGCTCCCCTCCCTCCTCCATAATAAAAGGATCACTGTTGGGCCGAAAAGTTCATTTTATTCTTCAATAGTTTAGCAACAACCCCCTCTAGCCCAATCCACCTAGCACATCCTATAACTTATCTAACCAGCCCCATACCTAAGGGGTTACTTCAAATGCCTTCAATGACATTCGGAAACAAATAATTGACATCTGGAAACAAGCAATTCACCAGTCCTCCAACTTCAGTACAACACTTTGCAGAAGCAGAGCCTCAGGGGAATTCTTGCTTCTTCTTGCAGAGGAAGAGGAATACTCCCCAGAGGTTTCAGTTCATTAAAAGGAAAATGTTTTTTTAGATACAGATCAATGAACACAGAAAAGCAGGTGCAACCTTCTTGAGACAATGCCATAATCCTGCCAGTGGGTTCCAATTACACTCACAAAGGCACAAGCATTTTCCAGTTTGCTGTTCAAGTGACCTCAGCACCCCACCTTCACTCTTGACTATCAGCAGCTTGTTGCCACCAGTGTTTTAGCAATCTTCACCAAGACACAGATTGATGGGTTTAACATAGGGCCTTGATACATTCAACCACAAAAGCTGAAGATTTGACAGACCAGAGCTACCCACCTCCCCCTACCGCTTGTTTCCGCCTTATTACCCATGTAAGCATGCTGAGGATATATCTACTACACAGCTTTACACACCACACAAGCTATTTCAGCAATATTTGCAGTGACAGCCCAGGCTGAAGTTTGAAACAGTTCAGAGCAAGGTTACTTCTTGTTCTCCCAAACTTTTCCCAAATGATTTGCTCAAGTAGATTAAAGACGAAGGACTTGGAAATAGAAGGAAGCTGCATAAGAAGCCAGACAAGTCTGTATCTTCAACCTAACAGGCAGTAGTCATCAAGGGACACCAGAATGGTGTTGAGTCAGAACCTGGATTTAAGTGCACAATAACTTATTTTGAAGAACAAACCATGCCATTCATCACCCCTCCTGCTTCTCTCTACAATGAAGCTCCAACCAGTTTCCATCTTTCTCATTCTAGCCCAAGAAGCTGAGTTGGACCAGGCAACTCTCAAGTTATTTCCTAAAGCAGCTTATTTTCCTGCTAGCAGCCATGGCCAAGAATTGAAAGTCCCTTAATACTAGGTGTGTGTGATACCAGTCTTGCCAGGAGTCAAATTCAGGCATTGGATAAGAACCCAGGATTCAGAGGATTCCATCAGCTCTTTTCCCACCTCCCACTCTCTGAAACAAAAAATTGATGGGTGGTAAAATTTCACATCCACGCCTTTAAATACTTCATTATAAATCTATTCCCCTCAGACTCTGTCTCTTCTTAAAAAAAAAAAGGAATACAGGAACAAATTTCAGACTAAATGATCAAATTTCAGAGTTCAACAAAGTTTTACACAAAATTTTATAAATTTAGAAAAGATACAGAAGCCAAATATACTTCCCAATTTCTCCCAAAGTTACACACACCTATAACATGCACACAGGAAAGATTTTAAGACTTTTTCTGAGCACAGGAAATGAAAAGCAAGAGTATCCACTGGAATATATCCAGAGTCAAGTTCTGTGATGAGATGTTCACCTTTCTTGTTTAAATGAAACAAAATGGTTTTTGCCTCAGCTTACTCTCCCTGTTCTTTCAATCCTCTCTGGAAGCCTCTCAAACCTTTCACAAGCAGCATCTCTGCATTTTAACGAAATATTTTGGTTTTTTCTCAGGTCATTTGAAGTTAATGCTATAGAAGGCACAGGGATCCCCTTCAAGCACAATGAAACATATTCCCTTTCTCAAACTGGGGGCAGTCATCTTTCCCAAATACAAAGGACAGAAACAGGGCATAGAGATGAATCTCTGCCTATCCAACATGACAAAAGTAATGGGAATTCTAGCTCACAGTTACTCATATTAACCAGTAAAACATCACACTTTTTTCTCATAGTACAGCAGTGTCTACTCACATGCAGGTCCTTTGGATTTGCTGAGCCAACCTAGGACAGACAAAGGGAAAATTCAGGATTACTGTTATGCTTGCTTTAATTCATCCTTCAACCTTTAGAACTGGTTAAAATTAAACAAGTTCTGTGGCTTCTTGAGATCCCTATTTCTCCCTTCCTGACAGCTGCTTAAACAACACTGCCTGAATCAGTGTACTAACAGTATGAACATTATTGCTATTTGAGTAGTCTAATTCTGGGCCCATGTGCATCTGCTTCCTAGCCACTTTTGTGGCCTGGCCATTATTCTGCAAGTCATCCCCATGCTCTTCTGTACCATTCTGCTCTTACTAAGCTCTCTTAAGCTCTCCAGAAGAACTGTAAAGAGGAATTGCACCTGAAACAGCTCCTCCTTCTCTCCATAGGGAACTACTCAATTCTATGGGCACGAAGCATGAAGGTTAGAATCAAGATCCTCTGGCTCACGCACAACACCTCCCCACATTTCTGCAAGTCATCCAATGCTATGGTATCCTTGTCTTCATGACCATTCAATTCATCCCTCGCTGTATAAACATGTTCCTTTCAGATGTGTAATTCAAGACGAAGGAAATCTCTGCTTTGCACAGATTCCCAAAGAACAGGAACAAGTCTGAATCTGTTCAATGACTGGAGTGTGCTCTAACATGCTGTTCTACGCAATGCAAACAAATACCAGCAGTATCCAAGAGCTTCTGTGTAGAATAACCTTGGCACTGAAAAGACCTTAGAACAGCACGCAGCAGATTGGCTGCATCTGCGTCAGAGACAACACATAGGAATGAAGTCGTTTCAGTTGATTCAAGCTCAATTTATCATTTTAATGGCAATCCTAAAAATTAAAGAGCTAGCTTTATAGCACTTCACATGTGATCAGTCAACAAAAATCAGGCTGTGTCTCAATCTAAATGGACTTACATTCATCGAACCTGTATTGCTATTTTAAAAAGTTAATATTTAATGTCTCTTCTTTATAGGTATTGGTATTTGCTTAATTCAGAGTGTTTAACACTGTTACCAACACCTTCACTTGCATTTCCCAGGACCAGGTGATGCTATTATCAGTAACGAAAGAAGCAACCTATGTTTTGATAGGTTTCTGACAGAACTGGTTATGAATCCAAGAGAGATTATGCCATTTGGAACACAAACAATAGGAAGCTTTCAGAGTATTTTAAAGACTACATGTTAAACTTTAATGAACAACTTATTCTGACCCACTGTCATCCTTCCAAAAATAGCCTGGCCAGACAGGAAAACCAATATTAATTATATAAACACAAAATGTTTGAGTTGGGAATAACTGCAAGGGCTAGAGATGGAAGGGAGGAAAATAATAAAACTTAAAAAAAAATAAATCACAGGAACAAACACAGAATAGAGAAGCATTATCTGTAGAAAAGCAGACAAAATGGTTGTTACTGCTCCTCTCCGAAACTTAAAAAATTCCCCATTTCTATCTACTAAGCATCCTGGTTTTTAGCTACATTCCAGATGAACCCTCAAAGAGAACAGAAGAGTCAGATCAAGAACTAAGCCTCAGCATTTAACGTCCTGTTTTCCAAGTGTTCTCGCCTGCTCATTCCTTCATTACTTCCCCCAATTAATCTCAGAGAACTTGCCAGATGGGGAAAAAGGCACAACAGTGATAAAGCTCAAACTATTTCTGAACAGCACTGAAGTTCCCATAAATCCTCCTCTTTTGACACCACTTCATTGCTTGCCCATCACCAAATGCTGCATTTGTTTTGTGCTAAAATCTGTGCAATGGTTATTTTTATATTCATGAATATCTTCCTGTGAAAAGGGAGCCGTTCCCCCAAATTCTGCAGTGTGCTTAGTGACTAAGCAACTTATCTTACTCATCTCATGGCACTCCAGGATATTTGAATAGATTGCTTGAGACAAAGTACTGAAGATTTTTCCTAAAAATCGATGCATAAATACAACCAATTTATTACCAGATGACATGCCAGATGCTTGCTGACTGGAAATGAGTCTGCCCTCTGCATTAACTATGTAGCAAAAAGAACACACTCCTGCCCAGAACACAAATATATCTCTAAGCCTCCTGGAATTCAAGCAATAGAATTTCTAAACAGCCGAAGTATTGCAATATAATATATATCATATGGTTTTCAACATATGAATCACAAAAGCTCTGCTTTCTCACTCAAAGCTGAGCCAGCCATTGTCTCCATGCTTGTCTGTCTTTTTATGAGAACATTCTTCAGCTTTTGTAGCAATTGTGAGCATGTCACATTGGCCCCGCATTCAAGATCAGCATTACCACCAAGAGATTTAATACAATCTCTTGCTTCATGTTAACAAGGCTTTGCTCTGCCTGCTCTGAATGACTTTGCTTATGTATAGTGAGGATGCTATGGTGGTTGGGGGACAAAAACGAAGGAAAGATTATTTTCCAAGCGCCTCGCCATTATTCTTTGTTTCTCCATCTGGCTCTCAGCTCCTCAGCTGACTTCTCGTTTACATTACTCATGGCTGGCATGCTGCTGCAGGTGCAGCCCTCTGGGACCATGACACATTGCTGAGCACCCCCATCCCTCCCAGCAATTGGCAAAGGGGTTGTTACCTCCCAGTCTCAGAAAACCTATACATGGAAGTGCTTCTTAGTGACCCATTCCCCTCCCCCAGGATTTTTTTCCCTTGCATGTCTTGCCCTCTGCTATGATCTTGGGCTCCCCTCCACAGGCACTCACTTTCTCACTTCCCCTGCAGGAAACGGCTCATGCCTAGCCACTATAATCCTATTTAGCTGATGATCTGTCTTGATCAGTTTACCACAGCTGGTTTCAAGTCCTGAAGCAAAAGGAACATAGAAAGGGAGATAATGCAGAACCACTCTTGGGTCTTCTGACATGCTTAACTAGTGCATTTGTTAATGTGATGGGATGTCTCAAAAATGATACTAAAAAGGCTTGCCAGTATTGTGGCTGCATATCTTCATCCATTGGCCCCATGCAGCACAAGGCATTTGCATACTGATTACAGACTCAATTGAAGATGCTGCAGTGTGTAATGGGAGCTTCAGATGGGGATGGTGCACTCCACCCCCAGGCTGGGAGGCATATCTGACAGGCCTACATCTGAAATGAGGCAGTGACATTATCATCAACAACAGCAAAACTGGAAAAAACAAGGACAGAGCAGATGCAAAAAGATTTTGTCTCCCCACTCTCACTATCTGTTGTTGTCAATTTGTCACTCTTTCATGTGTGTCCCCCTACCCCTCACTACCTGCAAAGCCAAGATCAGCTCAGGAAGACACACAAGTCTGGGATATCTGATTTCAGCTGCCTTTCCCTTCCAACCTGAAGAGCCAGAAATACTCAACCCCTCCTCCAGCAGTTTCCAGTACCAGCAGACTTTTCCCTACAGGATCACCTTGGCTTTGAGTGCATCTGGCAATTAACATTTATTCTGCTGTACCACAAAGATACCAATATGAGCTTCACTGGCACTGAGGAGTGTGGTCATAGGACAGTTCCAGGTGCCATATGTTGAGTAAATAGGACTTCTTAAAGTTAAGTCTAGAACTGGGGTTTGGTTTTTAAAGGCAAGTTATTGTTCTACATTGCAACAGCAGCTGATGTCAAATCTACTACATGCCTTTTTAGGACTAATCTCCTTCAAAGTTCTGTGAAAGAGCACACAAAGTTATTCCTTCCATCCCATGCCATTTATGATCAGGCACCTCTCTACAAACAAAAACTACATCACGGCTGGTCTGAGAGAAAAGATACTTCAGAGTATACTGGGTAAACAACTTCACATCACATACCACTTATTGTGAGTATCCAGTATATTTTCCTTCACTCATTTCTAAAAGGCAGATGCCCTCATCTCTGCTGACATTTTACATGTCATCCCATTGCACTACTATTTACATTACTCACGACACTTATCCATCAGATAAACATCAAGTTAGAAAAGGGAAAGGGAAAAACTCAAGCTGCAAAGAGGATCTACTAGATGGCTGCAGCTAGCAGGTGCTGAGGTGTAAAAATACAGCACACAAGGAAACACTGAACAGATTCATCAGCTGTGGAAAGAGCTGAAGACAGTCTGTGCTTCCAAAACTACTTCATGTGGGCAGTGACTACAGGGTATAGCGTCTATACAAGAACCTCACTCAACCAAAACACGATCCATGCTCTTAAGACACTCCAAGTGCCCTCAGCTGCAGTGAAGGGATGAGAATTGAGGGGGAAAAAAGTTGGGGGAATCAAAATGACATGGTAAAGGACAAGCACTTATTTACTAATACGCGAGACTCATTCAGTTCAGACAGTGTCCTCTGTTTAATAAGTAGTGATGGAATTTTTCCTGTGAGTACTGAAAGGTATGTACAAATAGATCAGCCATCACCAGCTTTCCCATAAAAACCTAAGGCCACCTCCATACTTATACATCTCCCCCTCCCTGCAGCACATGCAAAGGTTTCACTTACCCGTGGCCTGTGCTTCCAAGATAGATGTACCAAAGATAACTAGCAGAATAAATAACCCATGGCTAGTCAAGGCAAGAGACGATCCTGTGTTGCTCTTTGGTGCTACCATTCCATGGCACATCTTTTACCCACCAAAGTTTCTTTTTAAAAAATTCTCGAAAGATCTGGTCGATCAGGAGCACCTTGGGTCTACAAAAACAAAGATAAAGAAAGAAACAGTTAAATGTTGAGTCAAACACCTACAACACCTAGGAAGGAAGGAATAAGAGAAGTTCAGAAACAAACAAGAGCGACCTTTTGCATGTTCTATCCTTGAGGAATCTTACCAAGTATTCACAATTCACAAGGTAACACAAGAAGAAAAGGCAATCTTCTGCATAGGAAATACTAAAAGATGACACATTATAAAGGAACAAGAACTTTTCACTCACCCTCTAATATTTCAGGTGTGAAGACTGCCTAGCTTACAATTACTTTTAGCTTTTCCTTTCAAGACAACCCCAGAGGATATAGCATGGGAAGAATGTTTCAAAATAACTTTGAGAGTCAGCCTTCCTACACCTTCACTACCTTTCAGAAGGTCTCCAAGACACAGGAGACTGTACTAGACAGCTAGGATAAATAAATCAAATGCTTCTTCAGCCACCTGGAGAGGCACAGCAAACCTGACAGCCAGCCGGCAGGCAGGCAGGCAAACACACACTTGTGAGGAAGAATGTAAAACAGCTTGCAGACCTCAGGTGTAATATTCTGACAGGGCAGAGTGTAGCAATTAAAATTGCAGGATGTGACGCTGCTCATACCTGAGGACTGAAGGATTCAGCCATAGCCTATCAACCACTGTCACAGCAAAAACAGACTTGTACATAAACACGCAAAGCCCAGTTGGGAAACCAAGAAAGCACAAAGTTGAGCCCCTATTTTTATTGAGGGAAAAAGAGCCAGCAGAATACGTGTCCCATCAAACTAGTATGGTTTTAACCTTCAAGACCTCCAATTATAGCTTTGAACCTGGATCAATAACAATGTCATGTGTAACTCCAGTACTCACAAAAGGAAGTTGGGACTAAAAATCCGTGTGTACCCATTTTACAAAGGAGAAAACTGAGATAAAGACAACTAGGTGAGTGGAAGAGTAGAGAAAACCCCTCCCCCAAAAAAATAAAAAACACCTAAACAAAAAACCACATGGAGACACATTTCAACACTTCTATCATGCTATTCCTTACACAAACATCTAAAGCTCTTGGGGAAAAAATTGCAGAAATTGTTTCTTTACATTTGACCACAGGAATACTTACTGTTTTGAAGGAAACCCCATTGAGCCACAGCTTCTTCAGTTACTTGGATATTCACACTGAAGGAGGATTTTTTTTTTGGCCAAGTTTCTCATAGAAAGTCAAAACTGCTGGATAACTCTAAAGAAAATTGAGAGGTGCAAAGGCAGGTATCGTACTCTTTCGTACCCTGTGAGAACAGGTTGGAGAGCTGGGTTAGCACTCCTACTACTAGGGAAGTCAGTATGACTTTCAGACTCTTACGTACATCTGAGATGAAGTCGACATGCCAGTGTTGATCACAGAACCACAGTCTCAAACAGCCACAACTCAAATTTCCTATTACTCAGGCAAAAAAGAAGCTGCATTATAGGAGGGAATACGTAAATTTGTCATCAAACCTGGAAGTCGTCCTAGTGAAAAGAGGTTTTCCTTAGTTACATGTCACTGCTTTGCTCATGTTTATTTCAAAAAAGACATATCTTTAAAATTTGGATCTTTCAAGTCAATTAGTCTCTACCAAAGAAGACTTCGCTGTCTGCATACACCCCCGCCTTGAAATGTCATTTCAAGATGACATTTCAACTGCCATAAGGCAAGTCTGGAGCTGATGCTACAATAAACTCTATGTCTGCCCCTTCTGTTTCTTGCTTCATTTGGAGGGGGAGGGAGATAAGTGAAGCTATCCCACTCAACTCTGTAGCACAGACTATGGATTCCTCATGTCTCTCTAGGCCGCAGAGCCAATGCTTTGTTCAAACTCCACCATGTAGAAAGTAGCAGGGATACTGTCACTCACCTGCCAGAATTCCTTCAACAACAATTAGACCATGGAAATAAAAAATACACCTCTGTAAAGAAAGCCAAGCCAGCTAGTCTGTAGCCCCCTCCTCTCAAGTCAGGCGTCTGCATCCTTTTTAATATACAATTGGAAGAGGCCAGCATCTGCCCTATACTCCAGGCCACCAGCTGGCTGCTTTCTTCTACGAGTCACTGCTTAACACTGAATTACAGCTCTGACAAAGCAATGTACCATGTTTAGCCCTTCTGATTAGATCAAGACAGGTCTGGCCTCCCCATTCCAATTTAATGAAACCTCATTAGTATGCTATAAACTCTGCAAGTCTTGCCAAGGTATCTTTTAAAGGTGGCCTTCCCTGCCCTTGCCATGTGACATAGCAGCAGCCAGGAGAGTTAGGGAAGAGGTCATGCAATTATCACAGAATTTGCTGAGCCACCTGAGGTGTGCTGCCTTGCCCCAGAGGTGTTTTCCTCTTCCAAAGATCACTCATGGAAGCCAGCAGTCCAGTTCTGGTCTCTGAACAACAACCAAGTTAGAGATACCTAAAACAAGCCTATCTTCTGAGGGAATCAATTATTGCTTGTTCTCAATTCACTAACAGATTGCTCCAAAGCACAGAGCTGTTTCTCTCCTGTCCTCTAGAGTCAGGACCAGTTTCCCCATCTCTTTTCAGCTACTAAGTCTCTTGAGTCCCAGGTCATCAGGGATCCTGTCAGAGGCAGAGGCTGCCCCTCAAGCAATGCTGTAAATTGCTGCTGCTATGCCTACAGTAACATCCCACTAAGCTGATTTAGTTCAGTGTGGGATTTGAAGGAAACAAAGGCAGCAAAACCATTTAGTGGAAGATAGCATCAATAAACCCCTCAGAATTGTTAGGGCACAATGAGCAGAAGTCATGCCTCCAAAGATCCTCCCTCGGGCTTCAGCCAAGTTACAAAACTTGTTCCCAGCCTTGACTTTTCCTTGGCAAAATCAGAAGATGAAAGAGATTCTGGCTAGATAAGAAGGTATCATTTCTTCCCAGAGGGGAGCTGGTAGTTGGGAAGCTATTTAGACAAGACATTAAATTCTCTGGAAGTTGACTGTTGTTTTAGCACATTCCTTATACCTACAGGTCAGGGGGAAGCAGCTTTCATAACAACTCTTCAGGCCTCCACCTCCAAAAGTCAACTGGAGTGCACTGTAGAGCACACACCTTTGTCAGAGACATACTCTCAGGGAGATAGCTTAACAATTCATGGGTTCATGTGAATCAACACAATTCCCTGTTTACACACGGCGTTAAGGAACAGGCTGCTTTCTTTAATGGATCCTGGAAACAATGGGGCAGAAGCTGCCAGTAGCACGAGCATACTGAGCTCATTTCACATGCCACAGCCTAGGCTGAAGGGTTCTGGGAGGATTAAGTTTAAACAGAGATGTTTTCAAAGATAATATTTAGTATAGCCAGCAGTTCCTATGAATACAGTAAGGAGGGGAGGAGAGATTCTGCTCTGTTAACAGTACATTAGTCAATACAGGTTTGGGTGGGGTTTTTTTGCTTTCTTTTTAATGTGGACTCTGAAAAACACCTACTAAATACAGAAAAGAAAAACTATCCTCTATGGCCACAGTCAATATCCACATATCCTGTTAATGTGTGCTACAAACAAGGGAAAAAAGTACTCTTTACTCCCAGGCAACAGACAACCCAAGCTCTTTCTTTTCCTGAGGTCTCGTCAACAAGTTATCTTCCCAGTGGTACTTCAGCATGAGTCCCCCTCGCTGCATAGCCAGTCCGACTTGCACAACAAGCAGAAGTTTGCTTCTATACAAACTCCCTCAAGCAGGCATCAGCTTGCACTGAAAGCAGGCAGGCCAGACTTTCTACTCACTTTTAAACTACAATCAGCCGTTTCCAAAGATGACGCACTCGCATATTGCGGGAGCTTTTTCTAAGATAAGCTGTGTGGGGACCTCTGCCATTTATCTTCTAGACCTTCAGAAGCTGCCAACTCATATCCCTTGAACCAAGATCCCTTTGCAAGCACACAATATATTTTCCCAGGATTATTACTAATTTTCTGATTTTTCCCCATTTTGTCACAGCAGGATTACTAAGTCCTTATGCAAAAGTGTTCTTTGGAAAGTCATATGCTCAGGACACGAAGGAGAACCAGATCTGGGTAGTTCTGCTGCACCAAGGACATGTAGTATCAGGGATAGGGATGGAACAGTCTGAGGCTGTCCAGTTGCTCAAGATACCTGGCACAGCTATATCCTGTGTCACTGTTGCTGGAAAATAGGTCTTCAACCTCAATTCCTCAGTTTATTTAAGGAAGTGCTCAGTATGTTTGGAATACTACGGGCTTGCTTTTAAATACCGTACTTGAAACTTACTGAAAGAAAACTACCTATTCTCATGCACATCAGAAATCTGTTTTATACACATAGTTTCCTCCTCACAGAGTAATACTCAAAAATTGTTTGCTATCTCTTGAACGCACACAGCACCGATCTTGGGAGGGGGATGAGTGATGGGTGTGCACAGCGTACCTTTTGAAAGGCTAAGTACAAGGACTGTTCTTGCCTCATGGTCACGCTGCAGGTGGAACCTAATGTGAGCAGCATGGTTCAGAGGATTTAGCCTTCACTCTTAGTTGCTGGGTGTGTTGCATGCTTATTTTGTCTGCTTTCAATGATTATTCAAGCTTTAAAACAAAAAGCATTCATCTCAGCTGCTTAGTAAGAAAAATTACAGAAAAATCAAGTGGAGATGCCAGCAGAGGAGAGAACCCCTAATTCTATTTACTTCTGAAGCTAAACCAGTTTAATTGAAAGCTTTTAGAAACAGAATTGTATTTTTAACATTTTGAGATAACTTCACAGTGCAATTTAACTGTTCAGTTAAACTAGACACACAAAGGAAGAGCCAAAACATTCAAAGTTACCTGCAGGCACTTCAGAAAAAAACTTAATCTGACTTGTCAGCACAGCCAACTCTCAATTATCCAGGGTAACTGGAAAAGGTGGAAGACGAAGACAGGAAACAAACAAAACCATACAAGCCATGTAACACTTCACCCCACTCCTGCACAGAGTAACCAGATGATTTAGAACATGTGTGTTTGGTAGCATCATTTTACACCTTCATCTTTGAATTATAAAAAGGTAGATTTATGCATAGCACAGGCACAGCATAAAGCAAAGGGCTGAACAGCATGTATCCCCTGAATCACTAGGGCACTGAGCTGCTTATTCCAGACTTTGGAATTGGCACACATCCTCTCCTGCAAACCAAGGCCTGACGGCAACCTGCAGAGGGACCTCAGTTGTTTGGTTTCTTTCCTCATTCCCCAACTGTGCCACAGGGTTTGGCCTATGACCTGCAAATTCATCTGTTTCTTTCGCTGAAATACCTTGGCTTAGCTTTCACCTCATCTCTCTCTTGAAGGTTTCTAAAAAAACAGCACAATTGCTGGGGATGCACAACTCCCACTTTCAAGAGGGAACATTAGAGTTTGCTCAGAACAAAACTTACCAAACAGGCTAAATACTGAAATTCCATTTTAACCTCTGATAAACCACATGTGCCTAACCCTCAACAGTCCCACTAAGGTACAGCCTTAAGCCAGGGAACTGGATTTTTCACTATGGAATAACCAGCCCCCCACTTACAACTAGGAAAGTTCCACCAACATTCCTACCTGAAGTGAATAAACCTCCAAGACTGGCCAATTTGCACAGCTCATTCCCCAGCCTCCTCCTCTCTCTATCCTTCCTATCACAATCTAAATTCCTGTTTGCATCTAGATCATGCTTATGCACTCCTCCCTTGCTTGCCTCCTTATCTCACTTGACATTCCTCAAGAAGTCAACCTGAGGTTAGCCAAGCATATTCTTCTGTGGGCTAAAGGCAGGGACCACTTCCTTCCTCCATGTATTTCCCTTCTATGCTAGCAGTTGGGTGCAAGCCTTTGTATATGAGCTTCTTCCCTGCTGCAGCCCAAAGAGAAATGCACAGCAGGCTCAAAGATACTCCTGAGTGAACCAAACAAGCTCGAGCTCCAACACTACTGTTAGAGGTAAGAAACAGACCTTTCACGGTCTGCAAAGAAGTCATGCAAGGTTACTAAGGGGGAAAAGAGGTGGCATTAGTATCCTTCACTGTCCATTGCATAATGGAAAATCTGAAGTCAGTTATGGATTAACCCCAAATGGTTTACTATTCCTCAGTCCAGTATGAAAAACAGGGCAATTTTTAAGCATAACAAGGACTGTAGCACACTGCTGCTGCTCAGAACACGTTGCTTGCCAGCTTCCTCTGTTCCTAATTACCCAGTCAATGAAAATTAACAAGAGGCCTAGAGCCTCTAAGAAACACTTGTACACACCCAAGAAGGACCAGAAAGGAGACAACACCTCAGATCCCAACCTGACATTCAATTTTTTGTGCAGTGTCCCCTTGAGAACCACAAGATACATGAGTGTGTTTTGAAGACATTTTGCACGGAGAATTAATTCAGCTAAATGAAGGGATTCTGGATCCCTAAAGGAAAACCAGAGCAAGCATATTTTCACTGCACATTTTAGACGTCCATTACTGCATCATCAGCTGTAGTTCTCAGATTTGCGTCTCCTACAGTCTAAAATGCCATGGTATATTAAGGATTTAAAAACCAATCAACCAGCCACACTGGTCTTCTAAATCTATGCACCGTAGCAGTAGATTGCACCCTCCCAGGAAGACATCAGAGTAGATCCCCCAAAAATGTATTTCACTTCAGGGCTGACTGCATCAAACACGCAACTGCAGAGGACAAACTGTTAGCAAGGTACTCCAACACACCAACACATAGTAACACTGTTTTTTATCATAGCCTTTCAGCCATAAAACGTTTTCTGTTCAGTTAACTTGCTCTCCCATCATGTGATGCAGTGAAGAGGACACCACAGCAGAACTTGCTCTAGGACCCAGTTTCATTCTTGCAAATACCACTCCCACACTTTTAGAAAGCCACAAACTGTTAGTCTCAGTCTTGTGAAGATCATTCCTCATTTCCAAGTACTGTGGTGGCTAAGCCAGGTCTGACAGAGTCACACAAGATTTGCATTTTATGACCGAAAACAATCAAATTTTCCTTGCCTTGATAAGTGTGAAAGACAGCCTTATATATCATTAGCTTCCCAAATTTTAATAAGTTTCATTGAAAGTCACAGAATTTCACTGGCAACTTTTTCTGTTTTACTGGGGAGGAGGAAGATAAGAGATCAAAATCCAGTTGTCCTTCTAAATAAGAAAGAAGCTAGTTGCGAGCAGGCTGTGAACTTCCAGGGACCATTAGGATGGAAAAGGAGAGCCGTGGAGAGGCAGAGAAGGGAGTTAGGTTAATGCACAAAACTCCAATGTATGGCAGATTACAAAAATGCTTTTAGCATCACCAGTGAATGGAGAGAGACCAGTTATTAAAAAAAAAAAAAAGAAATGCTGAATCTGCTTTAAGGGATTTTCTTTTTTTTTTTTAAAGCATATTGGCATCTATGGAAGAAAAGAGCCAAGGGGAAAGTGGAGAATACATTATCATATACAATCTTTCCCAGTTTTAGGGTTTTGCTTGTTTGTTTTGGGTTTTTTGGGGTTTTTTTTTGGTTTGGGGGGTTTTTTGTTGGTTGGAGGGGGGCATTTTTTTGTTGTTGTTGTTTTTTTTAAACATGTCTTTATTTGGAAAAGCATTCACTTTGGAAACTATTGTTTCAGCATTTTTTTCCCTGCTGCACTACATCAGAAAGGCTAGGTTTCATACTTTCAGCTTTAATCAGTACAACTGCACATTTACAGGGGACCATATGCACAAAATGTTCCAGAACACTTTCCAAAAATAATAAGTCCTAAAAAAGAAAACTCACAGTAAACTGAAACAGCTTCAGGGAAGGAGAATAAAGAAAAGCCATGCGAAGGCAGAACCTCTCAACACCACATACAAACCTGAAGTGTTACTTCCAGTAAGAATAGGGTTCTTGAAGCAGCACTGGATTGGTAAGGTCACTTGTATATCCAGAATGCTTTCCTCATTTATGCAGCTGTGTTAATCTGTTTCAGAAATACACCACAAGGCCTATGTACAGTAAAAGCTTATTTTATAATCCCTGACTACTAGAATGTGCTTCTACCCATCCTTACCACTTGTTGTGCTTTCATTTCAACTGATGTGGCTAAAACCATCAGTCAGCTACACGTACAGCTGCAATACCACTAGGCAGCACAGCCATTTGAAGGGGACATCCACTTGGGAAATCTTTTTCCTAAGGAAGCCCTCTACACATAAACTTTTTAATCAGTCTGACATTTAAATAAGGAACTATACTAGAAGATGGAGGCACTAAGTTTATTCCTAACAGCACAGCTGTGTCACACAATGCAAGTTTAGAAGCTGCCATCCCAGATGTGAAAACCATCCACTTACCCACTTCCAAGGGATGATGACAACTGCTCTGCAGTGGTTATTATTTGTATCACAGTTTATAGAGAAAATTCTCTGCAAAAGACATGTTGTAATATCAGAAGCTTCCAGACTAACAGAGTCCTGATGTTCAGACTCAGCACAAAGGTCTTTTAAAAGATAAGCACACACAAAAAACCTCTGAGAAATAAGAACGTCCGTTAAGTCCTCTGAAAACTTAACCTTCCAACAGTCTAGCATTATTGATGAAACCAAGAAAGTTAAAGAGCACAGTTTTGAATTTTGATTCCGACTAAGACTGCATTTGCGACTCTAATACAGTAGAACCGCTTCAATAGATCCTACTAAGGAGGGGAAAAAAAAAAAGAGGCCTTCAAAACGACTCGGCACTATGGCTCAGATTTGTATCTATTCGCTATTTCCCTTTACTTTTCTTCCTTAGTAGCAACAAAGTCGTGAGAGGTTTCCTATTGTTCTTCCTATTTAGATGCACTGTGCTAATGCCACAGATGCACATGCACTGCCACAAACCCTCACTGTGTCAGTGTGATTACAGTCACATCGAGCACGTTTCACTCCACAGAGCCCAGCCACACCACTCTTGCCAGCGTACACGTGAAAAAGGAAAATTCAAGTGCTGCGTCACGGTGCAAACCCCCTGGCACTAAGGCCGCAGGACGACCCGCACACTGCCTGCACACACACCTGCCCTCCCATGAGGCCACAGTGGACGGCGGCTGCAGAAGGTGGCCCGGGCAGGCTCCCCAGCTGGGGGCACCCTCACCGGCGGCAGCCACGCCAGCATCCAGCCCAACCCTCGACCTAGGCTTTCAGCCTGTAGGCAAGGTGCCATCAATTAATCTCGAAAGTCAAGATCCAAGGGCTGAGAGAAGTGGGGGTGGGAAGAGGAGTCCTAACAGCTTCCTTTCTTTTAAATCACTCTCTCAATTACCCACTCGAAGAGAGCACACTTCACTATGCAGAAGACCCCCACAGCCTTTTCTCTCTAACTGGCTTCCCTCAACAGGCTACGCCTGATTTGATTTTCTAACAAGGGATCAGTTGTAATTATATTCTGATTTGAGCAGCACACGTTAGAAGCACCAAGTCAGAGAGGCATTCCAAGAAGGATTGCTGTTCATTACATGTCATTGGAGGACACATGCACCACGAAGAGACCAAGTGCTCCAAGTGGAACCCCCAGGACATCCCTTTCTAATACAGTGGCAAACCGGCTTCCTGAGACCTACAACCACCATTCAAAGGTTAAGCATTAAACATTTTCACCATTAAATCCAGCAGGAGTCCACAGAATAAAACCTGTCATAAATAAAACCTTTAGTTTGCATCTCAAGAGAAGGTTAATGTGAAGGTTCAACTTCTCCCTTCCTTGTTTCAGTGACGTTTAAACTTTTCAAAGCACAATTAGTTAGTGAAACTATATTTTAAAAATCTATATGGATACTGTTCACTAGAACTAGGACAGGTCAGAGGTGGAAGCCAGGATGCTGACCTGCAGCAGGTGGAGGAACACACATCCACAGCACCCACCCTACAAGTGTCACAGGATCACTATTCCTCAGCTCCCCAAGGAGCAGCCCCTGCCGAGCCACTACCAAACAGAAACTCAAGGAAAAGGTTAAGTAAACGGTCTTAAAGCAGCCAAGGAGCACTGCCTGGTAGTAACTGTTCATTCAGCAACTCTCAGCACCCTGTTTATCTAGCCACAATGGCTCCTCAGCCTTTAGTGCCCGTAGTCTAAGACTGCCCCTTGTACCTCAGCGTTACCCCTTTGCAGAGCTAGCTGGGGTTAAGGCCTGCCCCTCCACCATTTGAGCACTTGCTGGCTTGCAGTGCTACCTTGACTGAAGGATGGCTCCTTGCTCCTGGAGCTGCTGCTCCAACATCCACTTCACAGCTAACCATCCCTTCCACAAGCTTCCATGAAACACATGCAAGAAGAGGAAGAGAGTAAAGAGTCTTCATTGGATTTCTACATTTTGTAACTTCTCCAGTGTGCTTATATTTGACATCAAGAGGCTGCGCACTTGAACACAAAGAATACCACACTCGCTGCCCCAGACACCTCTTCCCCACACAGAAGTGAGAAGTGGAAGATCTTTTCCCATTACTCCTAGAAAGGGCATTTTAGAGCAGGCACATTTAACTCTTCACTATCTGCAGGGTAGGAAACAACTCTGCCAAGCCACTAGTAGGTGCATCCACTTGTGAAACAGGTCACTCTGCTTTGCTTGGGATTTTGACGATCTCCAAGCACCGTGTGCAAGTACACTCAAGCCATTAACCTCTTTGTCAAGAAAAACATTCTAGCAAAGAATTCCCAGTGACTTCTAGTCAGCCTCATGGGAAAAATACAGCAACTCCAGCTTCAACTGCCTTTAAAGGAATTTTTTTTTTTTCCCCCTGCAGACATTTTGCAAATAAATATGAAGGTCCTGTCACAGCCAGTAATCCTCAAGCAATTTCCTGCCTCTGGAGACAAGGTTCTCTCAGGGCAAATTGATTGATTAAAGGCTACTAGAATTAGTATAAAACAAGCTAGGTTAAAAGCCATCCTCCTCATGTTTTTACCTGTAACATAGTGCTCCAAGCAGCAGCACAAAGAGATCAGCCACAAGAGCTTACAGGGTAGCAAAATTAATACGCAAAATCCACCAAACTGTGAGATGAAGATTTAAAATTACTTTCAACACCAGAGGATTTTCATGTTCGTTTAATCTATTTTCAAGTGAGTTTCTCGAAGGGAATTCATCCAATCCCTTTATTACTGTCCTCTTAAGATTAAATTTGTTCTCTCCATTTTGTCAATCTGACATGCAATTTGCTCTTTTAAGAGTCAGCAGTTATCCTCACTCTAGCTGCTCTCCTTTTGCCTTTGCAGTCTATGATTTGCTGCAAAACAACTTGAACAACTTGCTTAAATCCATTCGCTCCACCTTCCAGTGTTACCAATTTCCTTTTCCTCTAAAGCCAATCATTTGAAATAAAAAAGAGAGAGAGACAAGTGTTAGTTCCTACAAATGCTAAGGGGGGATGGAGCAACTAGCCTGATACCAGTATCAGAAACTTGTTCAACTATTCTCTGATATCGCTTGAACAGACATTAAGTGACAGTAAAGCACTGGAGGAACAGTTTAAAAGAAATTAAGCAACCACTTAATTTAAGGCATGCTTTACAGATAAGAAAACCTGTATCTTGCAGAAAGGTCTAAACATCAACAGATTGGCAACTGTCTCATATGCACAAATTAACTGAGCTTCTCACTCTTAACCACAAGAAAGAAATACATTATGCAGAGTTTCCAGAAACAGTCCCTGCATAGGAACTGACAAAGAATTATTTTTAAGCGAATCTCACTTCTCTTCACTAAATGCACAAACAGCTGTTGGAAAAAAAACAAAACACCACCAGATGTCACCTATAGCTTCACCTAGGAAGTTCATGGAAAAACTGTATTGTGACTGTCATGTACAGCAGCAGTATCCAGAGGAGCTGGTGGTCTGTCATTTGCAACTCTCCAGGCTTCCATCAGCACCTTTTAAAAGGCTGCTTACAAGCTTCATTTTGTGTAAAGGCTGGCCTCTGCCTGCTTTTATACACATTCTAGCTCACCTAAAACTGCTTTTCTGGGTAAGCCAAACATTATATTTAACAGATGTAAGCAACAGTTAGCTCTGGACAACAACTATCTTCTATGTCTCCCTTTGCACTTCAGGATCTACTCTCCTCATGAAGCACAGTCTTTGCATGCAGAGGGAAGGGGGGGGGAGGACAACGAGAGGCCTGCATTGTGGAAAATAAATAGCTCCATTAAAGCTCCACAGGATGCTATAAGGCACATTTTGAGGAAACCACCCTCCTTACAGCATACTACAGGGCACAATAGCTATCAACAGCCCTTTTTTCAACAGCCACATCCCATTCCCTGGCCTCTAGCAACAGTCCTGCAGCTTCCAGCTACCACCCCCCCCTCCCCAAATTACACTCCTCAGATGCACTTGAGTACAGCTGCTGGGAATCACTGCAAAAGCTGCTTCACACTGTCCCAGCAAAGAGAAAGAAATCCCGGTGTAACACTATTACTATCCCTTTTGAAAGATAGGACCACCTGCTAGAGAGGACAGAGGCCAACAACTTACTCCTAAGAAACCATGGTTAAGTTTAATCTTCTCTGCCAAGCACAGCCTTGCTTTATTTACGTCAAAGATACCAAAATTCTTCACTAGTTCCTTGCAAACAAACCAAATCTGAATAAGCTAATTATATTTTGGCTATATTTACGATGAAACTGATGTAATAGGGCAGGAGCTTCAGTTCTTTGAAGAAGCATTCCCATTCAGAAATTTTTTCTAACCAAAGCAAGCTGTTTGGTTTTGTCACTAGACCAACAGCAAGTTTCAACCTCAGAACTCTGACTCACATGATACAAAGTTTCTCTTCTCAAGAGGCAGAGGCTCTCAGGAAGGAGACTTCTATAGAATTGACAGGTACAGCCTCAAGATCACCAACATCAAAGGAACACTAAACTATTCCTTGCAAACACTGCAGGTACCCACCAACAGCAGAGCTGATGATGGTCTGCAGCATCAGCAATTGCAAGATGTCCAACCTGGAATTATTGCGTTCTCTCTTTCCCAAGGAATTAAGCTTGACCATTAAACTTCCTAATCACAGGAAAGATTCCTGATCAGATGAGAATGAAGAAATGCAGAAGAGGGAAGAGGCAGCCTTGTGAGGGCCATGTCATTTCAGAGCACAGTAATGCTCAATGCCCACTACACATTCGTGAGTGAAGGCTATAGCTCAGCTACAAACCAATCATCAACAGATGACAATATTCAGGATCCCAGTTCACTTCTACAAGTGCTCACTCAGGGCTACACTAAAAATGCAAAAGGTTAGAGACTGGTGAATTAAGATCTATGCTAGTAATGTGAAAGACACTGCAACAAAAGAAAGATGCACCATGTGCAATGAGACTCTCAGACTTTGCGGAAGCCTAAAAAAAAACCTGAGAAAGAGACTGGAACAGGGGACATGCATGTTAGTGCCTTAATATCATCAATACTGGGAGGGTCCAGTTCATCCTGTGTTGGAATTATTTTTTACATATTAAGAAGATTAACCCAAGGTCTGCAAACACCTTCAAGAGGCAAAAAGCAATCTTCCGCTGATTTAGACAAGAAATGCTTAAGTCCCTATTTCCTACGTGGAAGTTTTTTTTCCTCCACTATCATATGACAGGAAAAAAGTATGAAGGGAAGAAGGGTATCAGGGTAATGAACTAGTCTTGAAGAACTTCAGATAAGTGATTAACATAACGCTTCTTTTTAAAACCACAACTGAACTGCAGGCTGCTTTGTATAGGTAACTTGCACAAGACATCCTTTACCAACAGACAAACCAGAGCTCTAGAAAACTTCTGGAAGGATTTTGGCTTACCATCAGCTGAGCAATACAATTATGTTGACTTGAGAAGTGTCAGGCCCACCTCCATCAATGCCTGGCTTATTCTCCTCACCTACTAGTAGCCAGTAGGCTTTTGGCAAGCCTGTTATTTCACTAGAATTAAGTTGGAGAGAACTAGTCTTTAAATAGCATAAACGTGGGCAATAAATGCTGCAGCTACCACAGGTGTTACGTGCTCTGTTTTCTTATGTTTGAATGCTGAGGCACATTTTCTGAAATAAATGACAGCCATGTGCTTCCTTACAGCAAGCTTTCCTCTGCCTTACACGGAAAACATTTATTGTAAAACACAGAGGAAGTGTGATGTTAGATCACATTTCAGTTATGGGATCTTTTCATGCTGCGCAATAAAAAGCCCACTGATCTCATGCTGCTTCTTCCTTCCTCTTTGCTCTGGAAAGGTATGTGACTAGGAAAAAAAGCCCTTCACAAGCCACTATTGCCTCATTAGCAATCACAGGGTGCAGAGAGGCAGAAACCGAAGGCTAGGAATCAGACCACACTGTGCTAGGTGCTGTAAAAACCCAGAATAAAAAAGATCACTGCTACAAAGATATAATGAGCTACCATCGCATGGAGAGAAACCACCTCTTTAATTTGAACCACGACTGGTTCCCTGTGATCTTCCTCTTACAGCAGATTTTTGCTATATAACACCCAGAGAAATCCAGAGCTACTTTGTCTACTGCAAACATGCAATAAAATCTGCATCATGCTTGTTCTAAATGCTTCCTTTGTTCACTACAGTGGATTCAGAAGATTGAAAAGGAAATTAAAAGGTCACTCAGATACATGAGCTATTTCTGTCCCAGAACATGCCAATAACTTGGCTCAGAAGCAAGAATCAAAGAGCAAGACTGCTTGGAAACTGGCTTCCCTCAAATTCTTATCAGTAAATATTTAACTCCTTTTTTATTTTTGTAGCTACAGTCACTGACATGAACCTGATATTTATTAATTCATAAAAGCAGATTTATGAAAGGAGTAAAGACCAAGAATTTCCTTGCCAATGGCTCTCCTTTCTCCAGTTCCCAGCTCTTTCCCTTTGTCTTCCAGCCTTAATGCAGCCTCACCTCTGCTTTCATTTCTCTTTCATTCCTTCTTAAGGTTACTACCACACCTCCTTACCCTCTCTGCACACACTTCAGTTCAGGCTTTACATGCAAGAGTGAGCCTTCCCTCTCTGACAGTTCCTTGTGCCATTTCCTCAGCTGAACTCATTACAGTGTCTCCAGGACTTCCCACGATTGAAAAAATCGCCCCTGGGCATATAGGAATGAGTTTGCAAGGTTTTGAGGGCAGTTACTTTGTGCATTTTGCAAAGGTCCTGTGTGGCTGCAGCACTACCAATCTAGTGAGCCTTGTGCTGGCACACCACGCCCTCCACAAGGGCTGAGCTGCACTCTCACTTCTTCGGAGTTCAGTGCAGAGATGAGCAGCACACAGGTAATGGAGGCTATCTTTCTTCATGCAAGGGGTTATCACCATCCTACGGACACCTGCATCAGGCTCCCCTAAACAACCACAACTGGGAGCACAGGAATCTCCTGCTCCAGGGAAAAAGGAGCAATCTGGCTCCTCTCCCATGCCAGATGTACTTTCAGAAAGCATGCCTGTTTTACAATGGGGGTTTTGGTTTGGTTTTTCAGGGGGAGCAGGAATGGGGGTGTTTTTTGAATTATTTTTTTATTTAACTGCTCCCCAGTTTACTCATGCCTCCTTAAGAGGCAGAACCTATGCACAAGACTAAACCTCCTCCTTGGCTGGGGTCAAGAGTTGCTGCTGAACACATTTTTCAAAGCTTGATACCAAGCCAAAGCATGCCTGCAGCACGGACAATGGGGTGCTGCAAGGCAGCAGGGAGTAAACTGGTGAGAGCAGTGGCACAGAGAACACAGGCTCACTACATAACATCTCCAGTCATCTTGAACACTGATCTTGTCCACAAGTGTCTAAGCCTTTTTTTTTTTTTTGCCTTCTTTTTTTGTTGTTGTTCAACGGGTGTAGACTCTGGCACCTCAAAGACCCTGGTAATGATTGTAATAAAAAAAAGAACATTAAGAAGAGATCTCTGCCTGTTCTTGATGTTTTTGCATTTATCTGGCTTTTCCTTGCATTTCACCATCCCCAATGCAGCTGTTCCTCATCTCATTGAGGACAAAGATGAAATCACTGCCTACTTGCATCCTTGTAACTGTGGCTCCAATGGGATGCTCAGGGGACCTGCTCCCTAACACGGCTATCAGCGGGTTTCACTCCTGTGGTTTTGTCTTCTACTAAGAAGAGTATTACAATTTTAAAGCAACCTATCATAACTGATTAACCCTACCATGTATCCCAACATCCTCAAACCCACCCTTCCTCCCTCAAACAGTCCACTAGGTTTCAAGTCTTCTAGTCAAGCATATGCTTAAAACAGCATGGCCTGTTGACTGTCTCTGCCAAGGGGCCACACTAAGTTTGAACTACCTGCAAGTTAAGAGTATTGTGCACTTAAAGCTACCTGCAAGACCACCCTATCTCACTGAATGTAGCAACTACATGCTAAGCACCATCACAGGCGACTTACAGTCCAAACAGGAAACTGTCAGCCCAAGAGCACCAGACACAAGTCTTTCAGAAAGGACTAGCAATTTCTAAGCACAGACAGGAAGGGCAGTTCTCTACTGCATCTTTCTTTAGTGCATGGTCTGAGGCAAACCCCTAGGGCCTTGAGATAATCACCTCTCTGCCTCTGCTTCCTTCATCAGAAAGACAGAAAAAATCCTTCCTCTAGAGGCTCCTGCTTTCCCCAAAGGGGAATGGACCCATGCCACTGCCATAAGCCTTCCAAAATAAAGAGACAACACATCAACAAACTGGTCACAAGACCTGTGCTAGTGCCTCTTCTCAGTATATCACATTGACTTGTGAGCACAAGCACTGACACACTTCAACTATATATGGAGCAAGCTGGTATCTGCATTCTCTCAAAATGGGAAGACAAAACTAGTATGTTTCACCTTAAGCAATCCCATCATTGTATATGTCACTGAAAATTATTTCTCACATAAGTAATTTTTCTTGCTAAACCATGGCAGCTTCTTTGATATTAACAGCAAATCTGCCTTCTCATCTGGGAATATTTACAAAAATATACACCACATTCTTCTATGACACCCTTCTTGGTAAATACATCAATATCTACACATGCTTATCTTTACACACAAGACTAGCATGCGGGGTCCTTGGACAGGGGAAAGACAGACATTTGGACTGCAGCTAGATTTACAGGGAAAGGAGCTATCTAAGCCCAGACATGAAGCCCACGGAAGGGCTTGGTTAATAACCCTGCCTGTCCTAGCTGCATCTGGGATAGAGTACAGGCAGGTCAGCATGGCAGTACAGGCTCAGCCAGCAACAGACTTCCAATGTCAAAGCCATGTGCCCCCTTCCCACATGACGATTCCTAAGAACACATTAAATGAAGATTTAAGAAGAGATGAGTCATTCTCATGAGCAAGAACCAAAGTTTCTCTTAGTGTTGTGTCAAGTACTCCATACCCCATGCAAATAAAGATACAACAGATAACTCTTTGTGGGTGCAACTCCCTAATTCCTGCAACTAGGCACTTAAAGACATTTGTCTGCTACAGTTTAACACTGTATGCCTACTCCCCCTTATTAAACTGGAACAGAAGCTCATGAGTACATAAGAGGACAAACAACTACACCAGCAAGAAGAATACAGAAAACAACGACTTACACGCAAAAATATCCCCATTCACTCACTAAATGCTGCTCTTGGATACAAAGTGATGCAGATTTGCAAAGAAGCTGCACTCACTAGCAAAACCAAATGAAAATACCACAGAGAAGGTTAAGTGGAACATTCTGTTTTATGTTGAATAACAAAGTGCAGAGGCCATAAGTAACAGTGAAACAGAAGGAGAAACTATTCAGCTGAGCATACTGACCCAGAACGCAGGGTTCAGTTACCACCTATATATCTGCATGCATGAGATCCACAGCCCAAGCAACATTTCATGCAGCCCCTGCCTTATTTGTAAACACATGTTTAGAAACTCAGGGCAACAACCTGATACACTGGAGCTGAACACTATTACAAGCCCACTGCAGACAGGGTAGAAAGAAAACAGAGAGAATTTGTGTAACAAAGCAAAACACAGCAAGAGAGGAACATCTGCTACTTTTACCAGGAATACCATATGGTTGGTAACTGAGGCACAGATAATAAGTTCATTCATATTTAAAAGCAAAAGTAGTAGGTCACTCTATCCAACATGAGAGAAAATGCCTGTCCCCCTTCTACTGTTCCAGCCCCATCCTTCCCAGTCCAGATTTGGCTTTCTGAAGAGCCAGTGCTGCAAGTATTCTAGCCCAGACAGAGAAAAAAAAAAGTTCAGAGAACTTTTCATGACAGGATGCCAGAACGAGGAGGATGAGAACACTCCTGTAGGAGTTTTCCTTAGTCCTAACACAGGCCTGGTTTATCCACAGCCCAGTCAGAGCTGCAAGACCTGACAAAACTGAAAGACCAGTTTTGTTACTAGCAGGTTACAGTAATGCTCTGGCAGCAGTAAGCATGGTTAGCACAGTAAATCTCAACCACGATCCTGAAGCTATCTTCAATTCCTGAAAGCACTGCCTAGAATTGCGACAAACACAGCTGGTTTGGATCAGAGCACCCAGAAATCACATCTTTATTCAACAAATGTGAGGCCAGACACATGGCAGCAATGTTTTCTAATACCTTGCAGAACACAGGAACACTAGCTGAGGAAGCTTCTACTTCAGCAGTGCTAACCTATATATGGGTCTGCCATGCAGCAAAGTTATACAGGACACAGAAGTGAAGAACAACAATCTCAACGTATCCACATTATATCTTAAAAACAGATCAATAAGGTCTTTTTTCTATTTGAGCACCTGTTGGTAGGCATCACTTAGCTGCAAAAGTCTTCTGCAAGGAGGTAAGATCCCTGGTACTAGCAAAGTCCCTCAATAGCTGTCATATAGCACACAAGTTAATTCACCTGTTCTGAGTCTCTCAGTCCCAACAAGGTCTTGTCATATTTGCTGATTCTTCATTCTTCCCAAACCTGAATCCCCACTTGTGCTCTGAAATTCAAGTATTTACTTTGCCAATAGAGTTTTCATTGCAAGAGACGGATGGCAAAAAGGATTAGAAGGATTTTGCAGGAAGTGCTGAGCAGCCTAAGCCACAAAGAGAATGCAGTACAACAGCCTGCTCTGACGATCAAGTGCCAGGAGTAAATAAAATGGAAAAGGACAGGCCAGATTAAGTAGTGCCAGCATTACTTCCCAGACCCACCTAGGTCCCATGTCCCAGTCTCCCTTCAAAACACTCCAGTCTGAGTCCAGACCCACACATCTCACTTCGCATTCACTCTCTGCCTGCGGAAGGGAATTCAGGCAAGAAACCTAAAGATGAACACTCCTACATAAAGGGCAATCCACAAGGGTGTCCCCTAAAGCCAAGGAAAACAAAAGGGCAGTCTCCAGGTACCTGGTGAATAACTCATGTGGACTGCAGGTCCATTGCTGAGACAGCATGGCTTTTTCTTTCAGCCTTCTCACAAGTGGTAAGGCAAAAAGCAATGCAGCACACAAGAGACACAGAAGCAATTATCTGGTTAACAGCCTCACAGCCAGGAAATGCCACAGAGAAAAAAAGACGCAGTATCTGAATTTTAGCTATTGCCAGGCTAATTACTGAGACAGAGATGGCTATCAGCCTTATCTTAGGACAAGGAACTTCATCTTTACACTTGTAAAAGCCAGCTTTCGACAGTGAGTTTGTAGAATACAGTGTAATTTTCTTTCATGTTTTACCCTCCACACTTATTTTGTTTACCGATGTTCCTACTAGGAAAAGATACAATTTACACCAGAGAGCAGCAGCAACCGTGCACTCGTGTGGGGTAGCAACCTTCGATAGAAGCTGAAAGCTAGATGCAGGCTTCTGGCTTTAAAGCTTTCTGGAACTCAGACTTCTGCACACAGGTTACGTTATTCTTATATAAGGTTTTCCATGCAACCAGTAGTTACTCCAACTAAACCTCTAGCAAGATCTATAACCCGTATTTCTTCCATGTGAAAAGGAAGACCTACTGCCAGCAAAAGCATCACAGAACTAAATGTATTTTCAGACACAGAGGGCAATCGACAGTCTTGGAAATCAGAAAGGTTGTAGCACAGCTTTAAGCAAGTAAAAGGCCACTGGGAGAGATTAAATATGGACTTCCACAACAAACCTTTCTAGGCTCTTTTTTTTTGTTTAGTATCATTAATTCTGCTTGTGGCTAACAGTGACTAAATCACAGCAACCTTGTTACTATTTTCAGAAAAGTCAGATATAGTAGAGATAAACAAAATCTATTTTTTCCTGTGTGGAACTTGGGACAGTCTATCCATTTCAGGTTCACCTGAATCCAGAGCTAGACATGGTATCCCCCTCATACTCCGGAGCATGAAGCAGTGGAAGCCTGAGAAGAAATGGTCAGAGCAGATCAGCAGCTAGATGGGTGACTCCAACTAAACACACAGGACTGCAGGAAGTGGTAGTGGCTAAAGACTCTGCACATGGCACCTGTCCTTTGACACAGGTAAAGAAGCTGCAGGGGAAAGACTGGCATATTTCACATCGCACACAAAAAATAAGTCTTTCACATTGTTTTCCCAAGCCTGCCTTCTAAGGTCTGCAGTCCCAACATTAAACTTCATTAGCAAGGAGAGCCATGATTACTTCCGGCTTACAAGCAGTTAAGCTTTGCCTCAAAAGTCTTGCTTTGATCCTCATATTTGTCATGTATCCAGTAATTAATGCCTTTTTTTTTTTCCTGTAAATTAGAAGGAGCTTCAGGTATTAGAGATGCCCCCAAGGTGCTCTGCCATGGTCTGAACTTTAGACTCACAATAGCTTGCTTGCTCACTACCTCACTCAAGGCAGAGAAGAAAAAAGTGTAGCAAGCTTTCAGCCCTGGGAGAAGCAGATTTATTATGGGGGATATAAAAATTACCATACCTATGTCACTGTGCACACTGCGATCTGAAAAGAGAAAGTAATGTATCACCCTTAAAAATTTTTCATAACCTTACATGAACAGATGTTGAGAAATTTTTCAGACAAAGGTAGGATTTCCCACTTGGCCAAGTCCCTTTAAGTAGTCACTGCTCATTAGGCATTTAGAAACCTCAGAGCAATAGGATTTTTTTTTGTTTTCTGAACACCTGTCCAACGAAGCCTGGCAAGGAAGTGCTTCTGTTTGATGCAAAGGAAGATAAGGTCTAGCTCAGTACTACTGCAGGTAGAGATCCCCAAAGTCACCTTTCCCCAGAACAAGGACAAGCACACCCTCAAACTTAGGTATTTGGAATTTAAAGCCAAAAAACAGAACAAGGTAACTTGGGTTTTTGTTTAACAGAGATTCACACAAATATTCCTCTGTGGTATAGGTATGACTGCATGTTTGCACTCTAGATAAACCAAGTGGTTTATTTATTACCCTCTACAGCAAAATGTGCACCTCCACAGTCTGCAACACCAGCAAAGGCAGAGCAAGGTGCTCCAGAGGCCACCACAGGCTTAGCAGCAACAGCAGGGACACCTCTCTGCTTCCTTCTACCTTGACGTTTTCCACCTGAAAACAGCATTTCCACATTAAGACTTTTTTCCTTTCCAGGCCAGGTAGTAGCCCTGAATTCCCGAGTTTGGCACTTAACCCAAGACTGAATGACTAACCAAATAAAGCCTCCTGTGTCCCAGTGACAGTAATGTCAACACTTTCTACCCCACCCCATACAGTACATCAACTCTTGTCCTCCTTGCTGCCACCCATGCCCCACACACATACAAGGTCACCACCTCCTCGTGTGCCAGGCATGACTGGCACACACCTACACCAGCAGCTGAAACCTTAACAACCTTACAGCCACACACTGGGAAAACCACAACCTAGTGAAGTCACACACCACAGTGCAAGGTGTACAGCAGCTGTGCATTACACCCTACTACACTGGAAATGGTCATTATTGTGGAAGTAAATCTACCTATCGTTTTTACTTGATGAGTTTTTGCTTCTGTATTTTAGTTCCTCTTATTCCAGGACACAGAGCAGCTCATCCTGTGCTACAGAGGGTTACCTATAAAACACAGCCAAATTATCCAAGTGCAAGTCGCACTCCAGCAATGCCTTCTCCACAGAAATATCAAGGAAAAAGAATGGATTTTAAGCTTCTAATATAAATACAAACTAAACTGGATTTAATTTACTTAAAACTTCTTTTGCCAAACCTAGCCTAAAGGCAAAAACCTATGACCAAGTAATAACACCCATATCTTCCAGGGTGTACTGCTGACAAAATGAGAGACTGCAGTTGTGCTTGAAAACATCATACTTGTAAGGATAGAAATGTTTTATCTATTCTAAGGCATGTATGTCCTGAAATACATGCTTTCATTAGAGGGTGAAGGAGAGTGGGAAGGGAGGTAAAGAGGTTGTCGCATATGGGCAGGCAAGTATGTTTTTACTTTCTACAAGACAGGAAACTCAAGGCCAGATGTCTTCCTTCCTCCTCTGTTAAACAAATGAACAACTTCTCTTGAGAGGACAGCTACCTCTTGACACCTACCTCTTACCACCTCTTCCAGGATCTATTCTCCAAAGATAGAAACAATAACGAATAGCCTCAAAGCCAAGACCCCAGTAGCTAGCTGAATATCACTCAAACGTGGATTTTAAGAAGCCTTTGCAATCCTCTTCTGAGCCTCCTGTTGTTCTCTGACTAGTAGCACTGATTTTGCTAGTTGGAAATCAAGCTCAGCATTTTTCTTGAGGGAAGGTCCCATGAGGGACACTCACCTACTACATATAGCCTAAATCACTTTGTAAGACATCCAGACCCACCCCTTGTATCCAGATCCACATAATCCAACTGCCTGCTCTGAGCAGGAGGTTGGGTCTCCAGAGGTCCAACCTTTATTACTCTTACCTCTTCACAACCAAAGCTATTCCTTCTGACCAGGAAGCTAAGTGATATCGTATTTTCCAAGAAATAGTTCCTGGACACCAGGAGACTGGTAGACTGTTGAGATGTTTGTCTTCCCAGATATACTCAGATCATCACCTTTGTAGGAGTAGCTTCACACAAAATAAACAGTCTAGTTCAGTTTTAGTTAGTTACATTTTTCTGTATTTTAATTTTTCCTACCTTCCTCCACCACACGCTACTGGCCTTTACCTGCGATTTGTACCTCCCCATCTGAGAGCACTACCTAGCACACTGCAGATTACATCTCAGTTACAGACAGACACATAGCTAAGGAAACTGATCTACCCTCAAAAGTTAACACACGTATTGGCACGCAAGAATTCACATGTGATCAAAACAAGCTCATCTATCTCACTGGTCCATTTCCTGCAGATGCTAAAGGCTTTGATGGGCAGGAAGCCTGTAGAGAAGCCCAGGCAGCAACTACACAACATTCATGGCATTATACAAAGCTTGCATTAACACCGCCTATGCTAATCGCCTTTCTTAACCTCCTGTGTTCTTCCTTAGAGGCTAATAGAGCCTCAGTCTCCAGAGCTGTCAGTCTCTGTTTTCACAGACAGTCCAAGTCAAGTACCTTTCTCAGCATCCAATTATTGGTTAGCAAGCACAGTATCACACTCACCAGGGATTCCACATACTGTGTTTGCAGTATTTTTACTTCCTTCCCTTCTCCAAAAGGGGAGAGGATCTCAGTAGTCTTTCAAACATCAGGTACAGTAGGTGTTACAGCAATCACCCTCACAGTGCAAGGCTGAAGTAACTCTACTGAATTCACAGGCTCATCCCCGTATAAACACTACTGCTTCTAACATCCAGTGGCTAAAATGCATCAACTTCTTCCAACTTCATTGTTCAGGCCCTTTCAAACGTCTCCCAAGCACAATACATACCTCCTTTCCCACCTCCCTGTGCTGCCTCACACTTTATGCAGGGCAGCTTGGTTTTAGTTTAAAAAAAAAAATCAACAACAAAACACCAAGTTGTTCCAAATAATCTAGGTATTTCCTGTGAATCATTTAAAACAAAAAGAGATACTGACAGATCTTAACCTGTTCTGCAACAGGACTATCTTCAGGTGACATACCTCTCAAACAGGATATTTTCCGTAGCAAGTTTTTTTTCTGATGATTATTTCCTATTAATTAGTTCATCCCAGGTTTCTGCTGCCATAAAACTGCCACCTTACCAGCACAGAGGTGAGTCCCTGACCCACAAGTAAGTTACATATCAATAGCTCTGATGCTAATTACAAATAGTTGTCTTTTCTTGGGACTCTTCCAACTCTTGAACAGCCACGATAAAGACACTGGCTACACCCCAGCCATGCCTTCATCTTCATCAGTGTACTGGGTTGAGCCAAGATGAAGCTAATTTTCCTTTTACTGATTTTTTTTTTTTTCCTTCAGTAAGCTCTCTTTTAACTAGCAGCAAGTGTTCCAGCTAGTGGACTGATAACACTGGAATGTTTATGTTTCTGCTGAGACTCCAAGGTCGCTTCTTAGCTCTGCTGCTACAGAGGCTACCAGGGCAGGAGAATTGTATCTATGACCCCCCCACAGGGGAGCTGGACTAGACAGACAGCAGAACTGACCAAAGGTATTCCATTCCATGTATCTACATAAGCTCCAAGGAAGGTCAGAGATCACAGAAGACAACTTCCTTCATGCTTCTTCTTCCTTTCTCTTCCATCCATGGCCGGCATCTGGGGAGGACTCCATCCATCCATCACTGTCGACCCCAGGCTCAGCCCTGACCCTCGTAACTCCCCACAGCCCTGTCTGCTCTGCCTTATCTCAGACAGTGGTTTGAGACATTTTGGGACTGCTCACAGCTAAGGAGAGTGCCGGGGGAGTTGCTGGGGGTGGGGGGAGGCAAGAGGCTTTTGCACATTCCTGAACATACTTGTATATAATTGTACATATAATTAAAGCTGTCTAGTTTAGTTTTCAATCTAGCAAAGTCTCTCTCCTAATTCTCTCTCTCTTTCCCTACCTGGGTGGGAGGGGGAGGGGATCGAGAGCCTGTTGTCTCTGGTTTATTTTTTGATTCTGAGTCAAACCATGACAATCTGAAAGACCCATCCTTTTAAAGCATAAGTACCTCAATCTATACATTCCACATCTACCCAGCTTGCCTCACTACAACTCCTGTTCAAGGAGCACATGGCCAGAGCCTGGTTCACTAGTACAGTCAGAGGGGAAATAGCACCCACAGGTAATGCTGGGTTCCAACCTGCCACTCCAAGGTTAGGCGAGATAACCGATCACCAGCTAGTTTGACCCAAGCACTCTCCAAGATGCTAAGCTCTACCCATAAACACAACTGGCTATTAAGATAATAGAACCAGATGGGAATCAGCCAAAGAGCACAAGGCTATGGGGAGGAATCTTTTTCCCAATTTCAAACACAGCAAATTGTTTGTCACATAAAAAGTCAAAGAGCCCTTCTGCAATGTGCTAGTTGATGACGAAGCTATGCTAAAAACTATCTTCACCATAAGGATTAAACCAGAGAGTCACAACAGATAAGCTGGTCTTCAAGTCACATTAAACGCCCAAAAAATTCACTAAAAACCCAACCCACTCATCTAGAATCCAGACCCTCAGTTCATACGTAAAGAAACAAGTAGAGGAAGTCCCTTCTGGCCTCTTATCAGTGGAAAAGAAATAAAGTATGTGGGGAGAAAAACAGGTAAAATTTGAATATGCTGTTGCATTTCCTTAATTTTTAATACCAACAATGGTGTATGGCCCTGGAGTTTCACACTACAACACACTACTTGAAAAGGAAATATTAACCTGGACAAAAAAGAAAATACACGAAGGAGAAACCCCAATATGTATGAAGCAATGCAGGTGAGCACTGTCCAACACCAGGGCAGACACCACTGCCACAAGCCCTTGGGTTTTATGCTTTTCCCGTTACAAATGGTTCAAGGAGAGAAGGGAGGGAACAGACAAGAAAGCACAGGTTAGAGAGCATTCAAGGTATTATGGGAAGGTTTGCACAGGAGCTGTTCAGAAACACTTCTGCCATCCTCCTCCTGTTCTCACTTCACAGAATAAAAACAGGTGAGAGGAAACCTGTGTTCTATAACTGCAACTTCTCTGCAGTCTCTCTTACACACACACACCATTTCAGGATATTTCAAATCATAAAAGATCAACAGGCTGTTGAAAAGTGAAAGAATATTAATAACTCTGAGTACAGGGCAATCATTTGTAGGAAATGCCCTGCATATGTCAATTGAGAGCGAAGAAAAAAAAAAAAACAACAACAAAACATAACCCTTCCAGTTTTTATTTTCAGGTCATAAAAGGAATCGCCACCCTAAAAATTAGTATTTCCTGGGACTTGACTGTTGGGTTAATAGTGCTAGGCAAAAGCAGTTATGCCTAGCCCATAATTTAACCCACATAAATTGTGTCACTGCATCTATTAGTGATCTCTCTTCAGGATACTGTCAATCTTAAAAAACAATTGCTCTTCAGAAGTGCTTGTAAGCCCCTTCTCACAGATAATGCTTCCACACCTGTTTGCATCAGGAAGCCACACCGGACAGCCTCTGTAACACACACACAGTCCTCACCTGTGCATAATCACTACCAGAAAGGTAAGTTTCAGCTCTGGACCCCCCCAAACAGTTTAAATCTGTCTCCTCAGTTGCGCATCTTCTGATGGAGCCTTTCTCCCTCTTCCCCAATACCTTTTTACACAATTTTTGAACTCAGCTCATCTAGATATAACGTTAGCCAAAAACTGTGCAGCTTGCAAAGAGGTCAAATTTTTATATTGTCACTGCAGGCCTTTTCCAATTCTGCATTAGGAAAAAACACTCCATCAAAATGAAACACTACGAGAGCACTGCTCTGATATTCAGATGCTAACTGTGCACTCAGTCAATCTCTTGTCTCCTAGGGAAGTTCTTTAACTTGCCTAAATCCCTCCTGTCCCTCTGTTCTATACAAATACTAAAGGGTCTCAAATCAGTCTGCAGAGGGAGCAGCCCCTAGCAAAAGACAGCGAGCTCCCTTACAAATCCACGAGAAGGGCAGCTCAGCCATACTCAGGACAGATTATCCACAGAGCATTGCCACCAACTATCCTCAGCCCACTGTCACACCAAATAGCTATACTAGGAGACCTGATTTTAGAAGCACAAGGATGAGCTTCTCCTCAGCTTCGTACTGCCAAGGAAAGGCTAAAGAGGCTAACTCGGTACACTTCTCCTCTTCCTTTCTTGATCTGCAAGACTTTTTTTTTTTTAAACAGCTTTGTCTGATGCAATCATTTCACATCAGACCTAACCACTATCTTCACCGCCAGCCCCTGTCCTTTTCCCACAGTTGCAAATAAGATTTAGTGAAGAGACATGGCTTTAATAGATTATTTTTTGTGTTATATTACATGCAAAGTCAAATACCTGGGCTTCAAGCTTCTCTCTCTACTGCTGTGCAGTTTGTCTTTAGACTGGTAGCAGATCATTGGCTTAAACCCAAACAATATTAGGTTGCATACACATTCATCCTAGAAAATTTGAAGCTCTTTGGACTAGCAGAAGTTAGTCTCTTTAAGGGTATTTAAAAACATCTGAGAAACAACGTTTGCTCTGGCCAATGACAGAGGAAAGAAGGGTTTCAGCTACATGCTGACTTGCATTCTTTCAGTTACATGTCCCAACATGTCACAAAAGATGCCACTACATGCAAGTCCAACATGTCCTACAAAGTTGTTTCTTATTAAATTATAAAAAACCAGAGGTACATAGCCACCAAGATATCTATTTAACTGTACAAGTACTACTCAGGAACACTCTAAAAATCCCAAAAGATTTAAATAAGCACTGCTAATGAGATACTCTCAGAACATTGCATTCAATGTAGCAGTTGCACAAAACGAGGACAACAGGCCGACACAGCAAGAGAAGTGGTAGCAAAGGAGCTTAATGCCTTATCTCTGCTAGAGGGATCTGAGGGGAAGAGGGCGTAGTCAAAGGAATTGTCCCTATTCTGATTAGCATCGGAACAAAGGCTCACATTAGTTTGTCAGCACTAGGACTGCCCTAGAGTACTCTTGTTGAAAGCAGTAGAGATATTTCCTCCCCAACCTGCCAAACTACTTCACTTCTTTAAAGGGGGATAAAAGAGTGAGGTCCAAAATACAGCTTATGTTTAGCTCTCTGAAAGACATATCCTGGTAGTTTCTTACCATTAAAACATAAAATAAACAAGTAAGATACTTCTGTGATAGGTTTTCAAAGGTAACATTTAATAGCAGGTATAGAAAAAAATTTAACACACACAACAAAAACCATTTTCTGTCCAAGAGAAAAGGGAAAAAGGTCAGATAGCACAGGTGGCTTAACACACATGCTTAACTCTGGAAGGCCCAAGTCCAACAGTTGCTACAACAAAACCAGGGAGACAGAAAGGGAAGGTATCTGAACACCATAAAAACAGGTTAACAAAGGTGTCAGGAAAAAGGCTAAGGCATGGCTATAAAGGAGTCAGATCCTAAGAAGGTTTTAGAACACCATCTTTTGAAACAGGAAGTAATGCTAACAGTGAGCAGCTGTCTGGCTGCAGGAGGAGAACACGGAAGGCAGCACATTCTGACTTTAGTCTACACAAAAGTCCCTGGCATTTGGACAAAATGAAGGTTGAAAGAGCAAAGAGACAAGAAAAACAAAGTCACAGCACTAGCTTTCATCTTACCTGGTGTTGACACAAGCTGGCATACAATGGTTGTCAAGTTAGTATAACTGAAGTGATGATTCAGTGATGACAGGTTGATTCACACATCTAGGAATGCACAAAAAAATAAGTATAAGCTGTGAATATAATAAGGAAGAAGGAAGAGCAACTCTGTCACATAAGCATCTGAAAGGCTGGGGGGTAGAAGCAATTCTATTATGCTTTTAGGACACATGCACACACCTATGCTTCAGGTACAGGCACTGCCTGCAAAATTTGTATCTAGGTTTGATATATGCTGCACAAGTTACTAAAAAACAATGTTCAAAACTACCCTCAAACATTTCATTTAAAAATTGCAAGCATAAGAAGAGAACAGATCACAGTTTCAAGCAGATCTAAGTTTTACTGGAAACATTGTTCTGCAGCATTCCAGCTTTGGTGCTGGTTTTTTTGTTTGGGTTTTTTGTTTGTTTTTTCCAATAGGACAAACTTCTGAGTAGCTACCTGAAATACAGATTAGAACTGCATCAAGTCCAGCCATCAGATACACACATACACTTCTACAAATAAAAATCTAGTGATCACACAGACTGCATACTTTCCAAACAAGCACAAGAGAAAGGAAATGTATTTCTGTGGTGCCAAAAAAAACCTCAGAGGTATGTTTCATTCTGTGTTATCCTCTCACATACACTTTTTATTCAGCATTAATATTAAAAAATCCAAAACTTAAAAAGAAAGGATGGTTACTGATAAGGTAAACTTTCTCCACTTGGAAGAGTATAGCAACCAACTGAGACCTGGGCAAACTGGTCATCCAAAAGTGAAAGTAAAAGCTGTACAGTTGAAAGGAATTTTTGTCTAGCCTGCTTAAAGATCTCCTTTGTTGTTAGAACACTTCACTGTCACATTTAAATGTCAGCTTTTTGAGTCTCAGAAGCATGCAAGCCCTGCAAGACAGCAAACCAGAAACAGACTTGAGATGGAGGTTCTCAGAACTAATGAAATTAAAAGTAAACCTAACAAACTCCTCCTCATGTCTCTCATTCAACTTAAATAATCACATGCTTACCAAAAGACATGACCCCTGATCATACAACCCTACTCCCCATACCCATTAAGCAGTTTTTAAGCGATCTCTGTTAGTAGGCTTATATGGTTTTATAGTCTCATCTCCCAAAGCCAAGGCAAAACGTGAGATGAGTCTCCAGCGTATTTTTGTTGCACATCATAGAACAAGTTTGCAGCATTTCAGGATCACAGGTTATTTGCAATAATGCTTTAGGTTTATGAAGACATAATACTAGATTTTCCTAAGGGGAAAACAGGAGCCTCCCGCTTCTGAAGCAAGCAGTGTGCCCTTTTGGGACTTTGAAAAGTGAACGAGGGGCCCTCGGAGAGGAGCTGGTGTTAAAGCTTTCAGGATGATCTCGCATATGGCCACTGGGTCACCAGTGGCATATGCAGCAGCAGATGGCGAAGTGAAGCTTTCATACCCTCTGAGCAATGCTCTGCAATTTGACACTTCTCTTGAAAAGCAGATATGTCAATCACCTTCCAGGCTGGTGTTGTAGCACAGAAGGGATTGTTCTCAGGCTGTGTACCGACACCAAAGGATAACCTATACAGGCTATTTTGAGGGCAGTTTCTGTCTTAGCTTTCAAGTATAATAAATCCCCACACAGCAGAGAATGATAAATTACTGGTAAGTCTTCTACACTGCACATCAGTTTTCTTTTGCCTTTTGGCTCATTAAAGAGCTACACATACCAAATATGCATATTTTTACCTTCCACCCATCCCTCATTTAAAGGAGTTTTAATTAACTTTAGAGCACCTTACTAGGCCTAACAAATAAAATGCCTTGTGAGAGTGATTGGCACAAATGGGCTCTAATACCCAAAGGAGATTCTGGCATACCCCACTGTATAATTGTATTAGTGTGAGCTGCTTCAGTATCTACTCCTTGAAGACTTTCCAGAAGTTATTTACCAAGAAGAAAAAAAACAAAACCCAAACATCTTAAATAGGTCAGAGACATTCAAGTATTTCACTAATTTATATATTTAAAACTACACATACAAACTATAGCTCCTTTAAAGCAAGTTGCCTTTAACAGCTATTGCTGAAAATCAAGTCGCAACTTCAGCTATTGAAAGATCTACATGTAAAAATATCACTCTCAAGCTCACTTACAGAAACCAGGGAGTTGGGGTTGGGAGGGTGTTGTTGGGTTGGAGGGTTTTTTTGTTTCGTTTGAGTGGTTTGTTCTTTGTTTAAAAGACTGAGGTATCAACAGGATTTCCTCTTAAAACTTACTCTCCCTTAAGAGTTCTGCAGAAAGAGATCAAATACTCAACGTAACTTATTATCTATCTTCATTCCCAAACAAGATGTGAACTCAAGTTTTGATCGGAGATTCTTTCAGTTCCCACTCATTTTATTACAAAACCCCATTAAACCAATGCAGGAGGAAAAAGGAACAGCAGCAAACCGCAGCAACATTTAATTACAAATCATGAAGAAAATTAGTTGAGGGAAAACGTAAACAGTCTTTAAGTTTTCAAAATGGTTCTGGAGCTTTTAAAGTGTAAGCTAAGGACAGAGAGACAGAGTATTGAAACTGGTTCGCTTCCAACCATGAGGTAAAGTGGTGCACATCTAGCCTAGCAAAGCTCAAGCACCTACAAGGAAGTCAAGTGAGTTTACACTGCTGGACTGTAAGCCAGTCTAGTCCATAGCATAAATATGATGCAGTGTTTCATTTTCCACATAAAAGCACTTCCAGTAGCCAGTTTCCCTTTACCCTGCTCTACCAGCTCCAAAAGTTGTACTTTACCTTGCCTACAAGGTTACTGCTGCAGAGCTGATGACCAACCCATTCTTCTTAACGCTCACTTATATCAGGAAGCAGATTCACTGCTGGGTGGGCTGGTTGCCAGGATAGCAGTTCCCCCCAGGGAATCACCAGAGTGACATGAGACACATCGACAAGGTTCTCAGTGTACGCTCTCCTTTTGAAGCCTGCCCACCATTCAACACACAGGCAAAGAAGGTCAGAAGCTGGGGGAAGGGGACAACTGAAGCAGCAGGGAAGGGGGTTTGTAGGATTTTATACCTCTAACTTCTGGTCCTGCAGCTCTTCGACAGCATGAACTTCCTCAATAAACTGTCTTGAATTACCACACACAAATATAATCCATTTAAAAATAAATAAGCAAGCAAACAACAGGCAGGCTTTGACTGGTCTCTTAGAAGCATCACTAGGTTGAGTTTGGAAATACCCCGTTTGCAGACTGCATCCCAAAGCAAGCCGTGCGAGAACACTAAGCTTCCCATGACAGAGGACTAGCAGCCACTATTCAGTTACAAAACAACCAGCACACAAATGGTGAGTGAAAATACTTCTCGCTACATACAAAAGCTCACTTCCTGAAATTCATAGCAAGCACTTCCACTGGTTAAACTTAACCATTAATTTTTGCAGCTGCTCAGTAAACAAGCCTGCTAGCAGAGTCAAGGAAAATAGCATCTGCGTAACAACCGAACAGCAAAGCTGGGTGAATTACACAGAAGGACTTCCAAAGACAGAGTGCACTTCAGTCATCTACCTGTCCCTAACTACTGTTCTCTGGGGGGAGGGGGTTAAATCATTACATCTGAAGTAATTCTGTTTGTACCCAGAATAGCTTCATAACAGAGATTAAACATGTTTATGATGGCATGTATAAAGACATGACACTTGTCATGACAACCAGATAACTACAGACTACTGCATTTCTGGCAAGAGAAATCTACTGTAACCAATACCACACTATGAGCAAGCACCCTTGCTACATACGAGTTAAGTTTTCCCTTTTCCTCTTCTAGGAAACACGTTCATGTTCCTATGTACATACTCCTAAAGCAGAATTCAACACCTGCTGCCTCTCCTCCACCCAATCCCACACCACCCCAAGTCTTTCAGGCAAGGGGGCCCAGTGCTGCCAGTGAAGTCACCTCCCCCCCCAGCTAAGCCTGATCAGCTGGTTATAGCAGCAGACAAGCGGTTCAGAGGGCAGGGGAGCTGAGGGGAGTCCTTGTAACAGCCAGAGTGAACCACAGCATGCAGGCTGGGAAACACTGGAGCAAGGCTTCCAAGCTACTGACCTTTCATGCAGGTATCAGCAAGGAATGGGCTTCTCCAGGAGGATCTCAGGTTAGCAAGAAGAGATGCAACTTTCTTTCAGAAGGACAAAAAAAAGGCAGCAGTGGCCTGACACAGACTCTGGACACAGTGTCAAACCTTCCTGGACTGACAGAGGCCAGCAGCTTACATCTGTTGTTTCAGAAAAGCAAAACAAGGAAGAGACGTATTTGGGCGGTATAGCAGGAGGTGGCTGTGGTGTGAGCAAGTACACTGATAAAAAGCAGAAGTGATGCAACAGGAACAGCCTTAGACACAGAAATCCAAGTCTGCAGCTAAGGGGTTGCACAGCTGAGGAGCTGAGGTTAAGACCACTGCAGACTGCTCTTACTAAGAGCCGAAACAATTCTCCAGGCAGCAATGAAATAGCTGAAAAAAAACCCATGATCACAGGACAGAACTAATCCCATCAAAATCACTACATTACAGGCAGGACACACATTTAGTGACTTCGGTAACTACTGTTTGCTGGCTCCCCAAGCAGCTCGTGAGCTCAAGCAGCCATTTCGGTCCACCTTCACATGCTGCACTAAATATAAACTCTGCTGCTAACTGTCTGGAAACACTTTCAGCAGAGACACCGTGCACTGAACAACTCAAGGACATTGGGCCCTCCTCGAAGACCACAGGTGATCAATTTGCATGATGAGGGGAAAGAAGGTGACACAACCAAAGTCTCTGCCACAGTAATAGCAAAGTTGGGAAATTCCAGCCTCCAGATCAGTACTTTCCCAGACCCAGACTTCACTGAAGCATTTCTGTATTAAAAACCCCTTTAAAGCCGGAGCATAAGGGCACCTGGGTTTTGGCAAGGGCTTGTGTAAGAGGAGGTTACAGCTCCCTTGTCATGTGCCCTCTGCTTTACAAGGAGGTGCAACACCATGAAGCAGTAACAATCATCTCCAATTTTAAATGCTAGTTTGATTAGGTTGCAGGTATTTCAGGCATACTTCCTTCATCCCAATGGCCCCTTAAAGAAAATACATAACAGGACAAGCCAATTTAAGAGGACAGATGAAAATCCAAACACAAAAAAAAAAAGCTATTTTCTTCTCGAAGTTTTGCTTACAGAATCACTATCAGAAACAACATGTGAGTTATAAAAAGATAGAAGTGTGATCTGTAAAACTGCCCATGTCAGAACTGGCCACCAGACTACAACACCGGAAAGATTTTGTTATTGTTGTTGGGTTTTTTTGCATAGAAATATACCCCCAAAAATAGTGTGGCACAAAAAGAAGAAAAGGAGGCAGACTCGAAGAGCTTTGTGACAGACACCTTGAAGACAAGGCAGCGGATGAAATCAATGATAAACTGCAGACACAAAAGAACTGATCCTTAGAGCACTGGCATTTAATATGCAAATTCTCTCTCTGCTTAAGCATTTTGCCTTCCTTTGATGTATACAGACAAGTTCTAACTAGACACACAGACTGAGAAGAGTCCCCTTTCCCCATTATGTCAAGTTTTTTTTTTATAAGCAAGAGCTAAGCACTCTGAAAATAACTGTATCACCTCTGCTTCAGCTCACAGGAGAAAAAAAAAAAAGAGAAGTATAAAATTATTCAAGAAGAGAGGCAACGTCTTCCCAGCTCTGATGCAGGATGCAAGCGACAGGATGGTGCCTGATATCTATAGCTCAGCCTAGAAGAAGAGAAAGACAAGCTGAACAACAGAGGACAGTAAAGATACTCGAAGAGATCCAGATGTCCTGAGTTTAGTCCTACTGCATGAAAAATTAAGGACTTTAAAGCCTCCTCTTAAGAACTTTTCTTCCTATTGTTCTGACCACGACTCCCCTGAACAAGCTGCATTGCTCCAGAAACCTTAGAAATTATGGTGACGATAGACTCCTGCCAAGAGAAGCACTATTACATAATAGCATTTATGGAACATGTACAAAAAGCCACTAGGAAGCACAACCAGACAAGTGCAAAATCCTCACTGCCCATCAGCTCAGTTTAGCTCTCAACTGTTCCAAAGACAACTTCACAATATTTTTAATTTATATGTTTACTACTTCTCACCTCCTTCCACCCAACGAAACCTGTGTTAATCTGACTACATGGAGATCAAGTCCATTCCCAACAATAACATAGCCCCCTTGAGGATAAGCCCACTTGAAACTACTGTATTTGCATTAATCTGTTTAAAAGAACACTATGAAGATGAAAAAAAGGTGTCACCATTTGCATTAAGTAGATGTATTAGAAATAAGAACTATTTATTCTGGTATCTTTAAATCTTTTGCTCAAATTCAGAAATACTTACAACAGCTACTTCTTTTTCCATTCTCAAAAGACCAGCGTAGCTATTTTTGAGTTCCAGGTCCTCCAGGGAATTAAGGACAGATTTGTTACACACACGCACAGGTTCAGCCCAAGCACTGCACACGTGTAAAGGCAGCTGCCAGTGAAGCTCTGCCTTCTGAGCACTGTTGGGCCACTATAAATAAGCACACCAAATCATCTGCAGGGGTGCCTTCGCTAATGCCTTCATCTCAGACACCACTCTTCCCCGGAGTGTCTCCGTGCCCCCATAAGCTCTTCTAAAGGAAAAACAGAAGAGAGCAGTGAATACTGCTTGGCTGTGTTTTGAAACCCTAGACGTTCATCCTACACGCGCCTAAACCTTCACTCTCAAGATCGCAGACCTCAGCGAAAACCCAACTCGGCTGCGACCAGCGCCCGCCCCGCGACACGAGGGAGACGCGGGTACCACAGGTGACGTTACGTAACGGGCCCGGCTGGCAAGGGGCTCCTGTCGCAGCCCCGGGGGCAGCCGGCGCCAGACCCCGGCCACGCTTGCTGGGTCTCCCCTCTCTCTCCGCGGGGACCGCTCAGCCCCGCGCCCGGGGAAGCGCCGCTGAGACCTCGCTCCTCAGCCGGCGCTTGCCCATGCCGCCCAGCCCTCCGCCGAAACACACCCTGCCGCGCAGGTAGGCGGCACGCTCCTCCGCACGCCGGCGGCAGGCCCCGCGCTCCGCCGGAGCCAGGCCGCTGCCCCCGCCCCGCGCACCCGCCGGGCCCGGGCGGCCCCTCAGCGGCGCAGCAGCCGGAGCTGGCTGCACACCCTCCCCCGCGGCGGCTCACCGGACGGCTCGGCGGCGGGTCGTGAGGCGAGGCAGACGCCTGGCCGAGCAGCGGGGGGGCGGCGCGGTGCCTGGCCGAGGGGCGGCGGGGCGGCGGTGCCGCAACGGTGGGGCTGAAGGTCGGCGGCCGCACGCCCCGGCCGCCCCAGCGTCTCGCCCGCCCAACACCCCGGCCGCCGCCGCCCGCCAGGCCCCGCCCCTCGCGCCGCCGGCCGGGGCATGCGGGGCGGGGCGGGGCTTAAAGGGGCCGCGCGGCAGCGGCTGGTGGCGCGGTGCGGCCGGTGGGGGGCGCTGCGGCGCGCTGTTGTCCCGCTCACGGCGAGCGGCCCGCGGGTAGAGAAAACAGAGGGCCGGGACCCAGTGAGGGCTCCTGTGCAGGGTTAACGGCAGCTCCGCCAGCCATGTTACGAGCCCACTACGACCGGCAACTACGGTTGCTGGAGGGCTGCGGGAACGTTGCAAACCCCCGCCCCGCCGGGCGGCGTGCCGTGGCACGGACACGTGGCGCTTGCTCTGCCCGGCGCCTAGGAGCAACGGCTGGGAAACGAATCAGAGCCCTCTCCTGCTCTGCGGCAGCAGGGCAGGACGCTGCTCCAAAATCCAAGTCGTTTCCAGCTTTCATTCCCAGGCGGAGGGGCTCCCTCACAGGGAGACGCCGGTTGCCATTGCTGTGGAGCATACCCGACCCCGGGCAGGGGAGAGGCTCTGCCACTGGCATGTCGCTGTAACTGTGCAACTGTGGCGGCACAGGAGCCCTGCTGAGCCCCCTCGGCAGCTGCTATTTCAGCAGACTTCCATCTGCCTGCCCGTTCCTTGCCCTGTCTTCCCCGCTTACTTGCTGGCAGCCCCCTCGGCTCCCCATGCAACCGGTCCCTGCCTGTGGCAGGCCTCTGGAAAACACAATCCACACCTGGACCAGCAGACAGGTTGTTGGCGGGAAGGTCCGAGGCTGAGCCATCGCTGGAAGAGAGCACGCTCACAGGGGTTTGGTGCCCGCCAGTGTGGTGTCGGGGGAAGCTCTACACCATGTTGTCACCTCCTCTCAATCTGCGATTTACTGCCTCTCCCAAGACAATACTTCTGTATCCAACGCAGGGAATCAAGGATCTCTTTCTTTGCTTTCCTTTCTCTTCCTTGAATTAACACTTACCTTGTAGGTCTGCTACATTATTCATACATTGCTATGGTGAGTGAGCTCTTCTCCCTCTTATATGGGGGAGTGTATGTAGCTGTACTGGCAAGGTGGAGGGAAGTTCTCTCTCCCTATTTTTCTGCAATAGCATAGTGCTCATTCATATTAAAAGCCCAGAACAGGCTATAGAAATGGCTTACCATCACTTGATCGGATGTAGGAGATGAATAGGGTACATGCCAAAACATTCCCTTGTACAAAAAACTCCCCTTGTAAGCACTTCAAAACCAAAAAGCAGGAAAAAACTACACGGTCATCCGGAAAACATGCCTGAAGGCAGGAAGGAAGGGAGTGGGAGCTTAGAGCTGCACACAAACCTGCCGATTGACACAGCTGTTCTTTTTTTTGTGAAATTTTGGTCACAAGCCAACATTTCCACTCTGTCCCTTCCACCTTTGCATTTTGCTCTGGTTTGACCCGTTGGTGCAGCTCTCTCGGATCTGGAGGGAAAGTTCAGAAATGCACACACCTCTGAAATAAGAGTGGTGAAGAGGCTGTCATGCTGCTCCCTCTGCTCAGAGCGTTAGCACAGACAGCAAGGTGCAGCTCCTGACAAATCTTCACTAAAATGGCCTCTCACTGGAGGCAGGTTCGCATTCTCAGGTTCAACTAGTTAATGTTTTTTAATATTTAGAGCTACTTTTTCATTTCTATGCTACACTTACTTTCCTTAATTCTCATTCATACATACTTCTCTTTATAAATGTATCAAGCCACAATAAAAACCACTACGCTCTTCCTTTGGGACTTCAGATCACACTAATGGAACTGTTCTTGTATTTTTGTTTATCATGGAATTACAGAAATAAGTGTTTACAGCTCATTTTATATGTCCAAAGTATTGCACAGACATTAACTAATGCCTTTTACATTGGATTTGCCATACTGCATCAGACCATCGATCTGTCTAATCCAATATCCTATTTCCACAGATGATGCTTCAAGAGGAAGTAAATGTGACCAGCTGCCCCTGAAATAGGTACTTCCCTCTTCACAGGCCAGTGCCTGTGACATACTGGTTCCATTCTTTTTGGGCTCCAGGTTCTGAACAGGGACGTGAAGTATTTTCCCTTTATTACATGTCAATAAATGAAGATCAGGAGCTGCCACCAACAGAACACCTCTCCCCCAGGCAAAAAGCTTATGGTCTCAACCCAAGTATTCTGGCACAATTTTAATGATATCTAAAGGCTTTCAGATTACTTGAATAGAAATGAAAAGAAATAATTAATTGCAAAAATTAATTTTGGATAGTAGAAATTTTAAAGCATGAAAGCTGCCAAACTTCACCAGAAGGTCAAAGCATGCTCATTTTGTGCAGCCCTATCTAATTAAACAATTAATTTCTTATCCGGTGGTTATAGATGTTGCTTTTATTCCACAGAAGGAATGGTACTATCATGAGTCTTAGCCCATCAATACACTCCTTCCTGACAGAGAGACCGATGGGCATTTGGTCAGGCTGCAACCCACTGGCAGGTGGCCAGGAAAAGAGGGCAGTCCGTACATGGGGGCAGTGGGGCACCCCACACTGTGTTTTGTCCCAGTCCCCTTGGCAAACACACAGCAGTGGGATGGCTGGGGGGAGGAGGGCGGCCTGGAGAAGCCCCATTTTACAGCAGTATGAAGCATCTCTCCTAGTGCAGCAAACACACACTGTTCTGCACACCTTAATAGTCCCCCCACAGGGACAGTTGCTGCTCCCCAGATCCAGACATGCCACTGGATTACTCAGATAAAAGAAACATCTTTTTAATCCCAGCCATTAAATTCTTATCCTCTCCTTCAAACTGCTGAAAGTCCTTCACATTTTCATGATAACAAAGGGTACCTTTCACCCTCACACACACACCTGCCCATCCTTTCCATCTCAGGATGAACTTCACAGGTTATCAATGTCTGTCCAGCTGCCACATATCTAACATGACCCCAATTTCCAGTTAATCTCACTTCTGAGAAAGGAGTCACAGATAAAATATGATTCCTGATGATAGTGCTCAGCTGGAAAAGACCTCATGACAGTCTAAGCACTTTCAGAGGAGAAAAAAAAAATAGCCTAAGACATAAAATGCTACCTCAGGCTGTGACACAACCAGTCCTTGCTGAGGAGCCCCTGGTAACATTACCATCCTGTGCAACATCCTCCCCCCTAAGGCTCTGTGCTCCTGCAGACAAGGAGGGAGTGCTGTACCTGCTCCCTGCCACTTGCTCTCTCCTCTGCAGAGCTGCCCAGCCAGCAAGCTGAAAGACTGAGACAGCTTCACTCCAAGAGCAAGCTACAAGAGACCCTTCAGCACCCAGCTCAATCACCAAAGACTTTTTGGCTTCATAGGGCTCCCTCATAAACCTTTTATCCTTAGTAAGACAGCTCCAAAACTCTCACTACTAAAATGCAGAAGAGCTACTCACCTTTGGCTGCTTCCATCAATCCCCCAGGTCCAGATTCCAATGGAAAAGCAGGTAGCTGGCATCACACCAGAGGTGCCTTTTGTTCCTTGGAGCAGGTAACAAGCCAGGCATGATTCTAGCAAACGGCATTTCCCTCTTGGGCATACATGACAGCCACACACACTTTTGCTTCGTTGTCTTCTTGCTGATAACAACTATGCAACCTATTCAGTGGCAATTTTTTGGAGTGGGATTTGTGCAGCAGTAAATCAGTTTTTAAGTGCTCCTGAAATCCACACAGCCCATTAGCAGCCACTTGTACAGTTTACCTCTCCTGTTTTCTCCCACTTCCTTCTGCACACATCCCCTGTTCTGCCAGACCTCTGTCACACTTCCAGGATCATACACTGGAACCCACGCACATTTTTCATGTTTAGCAGGGCATTACTCATTTATTAATATTCAAAGTAGATGTAAATAGAGAAGCTCATGTCCAGAAGACTAGTGAAGCAACATGTGAAAAACAACAGCAAAACAGAAATATTGGCACACCATCCACCTTCCTACCTTGCTGAAGTGCTCCAGGAGAGGGAATGATGCTGGGCCCCTTGTCTCCAAATTCTTTTAGCTCTCTCTCTGTGCAGTTCATAGCCTGCTGATAAAAGGTGAGGCTAAACCAGGCTACAAGCATCATCCCTGCCATGATATTTCCCTGCTCAGAGTACAGACAATATTGACTGCACTGAGATAATTTCCCTTCCTGTGACTTGAAATGTGGTGCACAGTTGTGAAACAGCTGCTGGGGCTGTCACATCACCATGGGAGCCAGAAGACCCAGCTCACAGCCTGGGAGCTTACAGGGATTTGGGGCTTGAAGCTGTTCAACATTTGTTCTGTACATATAGGCCTGGACCAAAGGAGCTCAGAAGAAAAAAAATCATCTCCTGGAAACTACCCAGAGCTTTTCTCTCTAAGGGAAACAAACAAGGCCTTAATTAATTTTCTTTCAAATACAGCAAATTGACTTCTGCTTCAGTTGTGCTAGACTCAAGCCACACAGCACAATGGTATTAATTCCACTTCACTTAAGGGCTTAATGTTCAGAGCAAGGAAAAGGGAGTTTCCTGTAGGTCTTGCTCATGTTGAAGTCAACAATTAAACCACCTTGGTTTTCATGGGAGTGGCTTCTTCAGAGCCTGCATTTCTGAGGTTGACTGTGACATGCCTCTGGTTTAGCACAGCAAAATGCAGGCTACATTAAAGGCACTGGCTGAGCAAGTCGCCTGGTCCCTTGCATATTTTTAAAGATCTGCCACATCCTTCCTCAAATTTCATTTTACAGGCTCAGAAATCGAAGCTTTTAGTGTCCTGTCCTAAGGCTACCTTACTGGTTTGCTGATCATCCTAACTTGCTCCACTGCCTCAGGCTTCATTTAATCTTAATTAATGCCAAAGTCCTGCCTGCAAGATTTCCTAACACCAGAATAACATGCAGTGTTCTGGACAGGGTCTCCTCAGTACCTCACAAACCAGTGGTGTACTCCCTCATCTTTACCAGAGGCACTCTGCCCAAGAAACCAGAAGATCACCTTGGCCTTCTTAGCATTTGCTTTGTATGGGTAGCTCAGAGCCATCCTGCAATTGGCACTTAACCCTTGAGATGCACCCAAATCCCAGCAGAATGATTTGCCTGGGCACAGCATCGCTGTACAGCAGCTACCCTGTACGGATATCTTGGCATGGTGTTTTACCTGTACCAGCTTGCCCAGCACCATCTTATGAATCCTATCCCCAATCTGTGCTGAAAAGCCTGAGAGCTGAAGGAAAAAAGGTGCAACAAAACCCAAATTACTGAGTCCAGTGAAACTGCTGGTGTAAGCAGAGAAACTCCAGAATCTAATTTATATACACATATGTTGGAAACACCAATTCCATGCAACTTTTATGAGAAAATATCCATCCTGCCCCCCTTAGTACCTCTTCAATGAGACAGTAGTTGTGTCATTGTCTGTGATGAAAGCAGTACAGGGAACCTCCTCTTGCTTGTCTGAGGGAATATGCTTAAAAGAGGCTGAAGGACAAGATCTCCTTCACTGTAAAATCTCGTGATTAATTTAAATTACCTTCCAACCATCTTGAGATCTTCCTGCTGCCGAACATACCTAATATATTTAATATACAGCTTAATTATCACATTGGCTATGCACTGCTTAAGGAAGGTGTTGTTATTCCTCTTCACAGATGGAAGAAGGAGGCCCATATTCCCAAAGATACCCAGCCGTAGCATGCATTTATTTGGGTAAAAAAGTGACAAAGCAAAGAACCGAACCTGTTCTTGTCTAATACCCATTGTCCTCAACCATTCTTTCTTTCCAACGAGAACTTTCTGTTCCAGGTTCTCCTGTGAAAAGTAGCCTGATTTACTTTCAGCTTCTCCTTTCATTGTCAGTTTTGAAAATGAACATAAGAAAGTCAGGCATCTCTTTGACTTATTCTTGAAAATGAAGGTAGTTGTAAAAGTCTTTCTATTATATGGTAGGTTTTTGTTACAGGACATTTGTTAACTTCTTGGATTCCCATCTGTTCTTTCCACATGATGTTGCATTGTTTGGCTACGTATAGTGACTCTGTACACCTCAGGGAAGCAGTAAATCTTCATTTTCTTTCCTTTCTATAAAAACTCAGACCTATTGGAAAGCTGCACATTGAAACTACTGTCTGCTGACTTTCATATTTTCTGAGGCAACATCTGGCATAAAAACTGATTGCAAATATGATCAGAGTTAAGAAAATTTCCTTCCAGCAGCCTTCCAGCTGGCTTTATTCCCAGATATCAGCCCAAAGAAAAAGAAAAGTCTATTTGGCACTGTCTCCAGCTGCAGTCTCTCACTCTTCAGGTAGAACCATTTCTCTTCACAGGGAGGTTTTGATGATATGGGATCCAGATGACAGGATCTGAACTGCCCTGGAACTGGTACGGCCTCGGGGGTTCAAGATGGACGGTCTCTGATGCCTAAGGAATTAGGAATCCCAGCTCTTGCTGTAGAAGAATAATAGAGTTTATGCCCTCCAAGGTATAAATGTACAGATATAGATACAATTTTGAGGAATTTAAATGTAATCCTATCATTATAGGTAGTAGGCTTCAGCTGTAGACATGTGCCTGTAATTAAGCAGAATTATTCATAAGGGGGTTTGGCTGTAGTCAAGGCAGAGTCCGTAGCTCAGGTTACTGTTAAACAATGTTAAACCAGCAGGGGTAACTCAGCCCTAGGCGACCACCTCACTGGCCTCATGTGGGTGCCTGATGTGACTCTGCCCGTGTGTGAACACTCTGCCTCCACGAATGTGATACTTGTCTTTCAGTTCTCCTGAATTCTGGAGGCAGGCTGAGTGCAAAGCCTCCATATACCCTTTTTACATAGAGGCACACATTGGCTATACAGCTAATGAAGTGAGGAAGGGTCCAGCTCCCAACTTCTGACCCCCCTCTAAATGCTCCCTGCTGCATTTCACTCCCAGATGAGAGCAGTAGCAAACAGCAAATCTGTTCCTTCTGCCTACAAGCTCCTTGGCACAGTACCATCTGGCAAGAGCAAGTAAAATCTAGGAATGCAAAAGCAGCTAATATTCAGACCAGAACATTAAATACTATACCCTGGAAAACTACATTTTGGTGCAGCTTCTGACAGGAGAAGGAGGGATGCGAGATATTTGCAGCTCCCCTAAAAATAACTAACTGATAAAATCCATGCTGTGGTCAAGGTAGAAATCTGCTAATTCAGCTAATAAGTATCTCAGATTAGTTAAAACTAAAATAATTTAAAATCTCCAGTCTTAATCAAACAGTTTACTCTGTTTGATTACACTTTGCATTTTACTCCCCCTGAAGAGCATCACCAGTCACGTTGTATTTCCTACTGTTCTCCAATAGCTTCACATTGTGATTTCCAGGTTGTGCTAGAATAAACAGCACAGCTTGGAAACTGAAGCAGCATGCGAGGCTGATCATTCGCTCAAAACCAACAGTTTTCAAGTAAATGAATGGAAAGTAATTGTTTTTCAGCTTTAGCTTGAAAATGTAATCAGAGTCAGCACGTAATCTTCCTGCTGAGTGCATACTCAATGGCATTTGCTTAATCAGAGATTACTCTGGGCAATGCTTACTAGTAATCTTAGTAATGATGGAGTAATTGTTGTGGTCCTGATGAGGGATCAGAAGCCCCTTGTGCTAGGTGCTGTACACAGCTATCATGAAGGCACTTCTTGCCCTGTCCTGGTTTGAGCCAGGATGAAGCTAATTTTCCTTTTACTGATTTTTTTTTTCCTTCAGTAAGCTCTCTTTTAACTAGCAGCAAGTGTTCCAGCTAGTGGACTGATAACACTGGAATGTTCATGTTACTGCTGAGACTCCAAGGTCGCTTCTTAGCTCTGCTGCTACAGAGGCTACCGAGGCAGGAGAATTGTATCTATGACCCCCCGTAGGGGAGCTGGACTAGACAGACAGCAGAACTGACCAAAGGTATTCCATTCCATGTATCTACGTAAGCTCAGAGGAAGGTCAGAGATCACAGAAGACAACTTCCTTCATGCTTTTTCTTCCCTTCTCTTCCGTCAATGGCCAGCATCCGGGGAGGACTCCATCCATCCATCACTGTCGACCCCAGGCTCAGGCACCACTGACCTCATAACCCTCATAACCCAGCCCCTGTCTGCTCTGCCTTATCTCCTGCCTGTGGGCTGGGACATTTCAGGACTGCTCACAGCTAAGGAGAGTGCTGGGGGAGTTACTGGGGGTGGGGGGAGGCAAGAGGCTTTTGCACATTCCTGAACATACTTGTATATAATTGTACATATAATTAAAGCTGTCTAGTTTAGTTTTCAATCCAGCAAAGTCTCTCTCCCAATTCTCTCTCTCTTTCCCTACCTGGGTGGGAGGGGGAGGGGATCAAGAGCATTGTTGTCAATGGTTTTTCACTTGTTTTCAAAATTTTCTCTGCCAGCTTACTGTATTTTTTTAGACAGCCTGGTAACAGGTTTTGCCCAAGTACAAAGACTACTGCAGATGTGTCAAACATGCTCAAAACCAAGTAGAGAGCTGTTCATTGTGACCCTTATAAAGCATCAGTGTAGCAACACTGCTGCCAGTCCTGAATACATTGAGAGCCAACTGCCAACTGCACAGTATTTGTAGTGCAAGTCTGTCCCCAGTGGCTGCTAAACATTTTTCTTCTGGCAGTAGCCCTCTGCATTGTCCCTCGCCATATGTCACCACTTCCAGCTACCTCCTCATGTCCCGTCTCTTCACTGCTTCCCTGCTCTGTGCATCTGCCCCAGTAAGATGCTCTATTTCACTAGAGACTCATCTGAAGTGGCTGAGGTCCAGCGACAGATGATAACATTAAGCAGAGCCTCTGGGCTGTGAATGGTGGGGACAGTGCCTCACCTTTGGGCAGTGGCTCAGGATGCTTTGAGCTCACTGGAACAGCCTGGCCCAGGGCTGCAGAGCACTGCCTGTGACCCAGGGCAGGAGGGAGGCTTTGTCTTTGTATCCTGGGCAGGCAATTTATGGCAGTAGAAGGAGGAAAGCAAACTCCCATCCTTATGCCCACAGTGGAAGGGAAAGGCAGGCCATGCCAGGGCTGTGGGCAGGGAGTGACAAAAGCCAAAGGCAAAGCACAAGAGTGGATAAAAGGAGACAAGACTTAAGTCTGCCAGAGAAGGACTCAGCTTTTGTCAGGTTGTTACAGTGACATCGTGACCTGCTGAGTTTCAGTCCTTGGCTACCAGCAAGCCCAGCATGTAAAGTCTCACAGGACTTTACGTTCAGCATTAGCTCAGACCAGGCTGCAAAATTACTCAGATGAAGGGGCTACAGAACTGTAAACAAAGGATTATAGCATGTGGCAAGGGACTGTTCAGAGGGAAGGGGCCAAGGGTATCATGGGAATGGGGATCGGTAAGACCTCAGACTGAGTGTCTCATTAAAGTTTTGAATTACTACTTAAACCATCCAGCTGACACAGGAAGGCTGTGCTGGAGAGGCTCTGCTGTGCCTAGGAGGGGTGCAGGAGCTGCCTCCAGGCAGGGAACAGACATGCTCATCTTCCTACCCCTCAGAAGGCACTGGGTGCCTGTGCTTCATCTGCAGCTACAAAAAGGACTTTGTGCCTGGGAGATCTCAGCAACCCATAGCCTAAAAACTGCGTCAGAGGGTTCCTTACTCTCCTCTCCCCAAGGCTGTCACCTTCTCCCTATCCCCAGGGCTCAGGAAGGAGCAGGAATATTCTGGTGCAAAACCATGGAGGACTCTAAACAGCAGTGAGTAGGCTGAGAACTGGAGTAGCTACACAACAGCTAGGTCAGGGTCCTCCCAACAATGGTGTGAAGACAGCATGGGAAAGAGAGTAGAAATTGCAAACTAGAGGGCAATAGGATTAATGGAAAACAAAAGCTATTTAGTAAGGAGGAAATAATTCACCAACTAATGTTCCCCATGGCAGAGGGGGGAACAATTCTGGAAATACAAATTGTGTTGAGCAAACCTTAGGAGAGGTGGCAAATCAGAGAAGGGGACATGAGGAGTTCTTAGAGAGGAGGAAGGCAACGGACCAGCACCAGGACTGTGCACACAGCTACTCTGTGCCAGGCAGCAGAGGTAAGTGCTGGGCAGGAGCCCACTGCTCAGTTCAGGGCAGCAGCTACTGAGAGAGTCTGACACACTAGGAGGAAGTCAAAAGAATGGCAATAGCTTGTTGTGCAACTAACTACAGGGGATTGATTTGCAATGAGAGGATGTTTTCCTTGCCTCTGAGGGGCTATGGAAACAGTTTACAAACACTTGTAAGGCATAAGCCCAAGTAGGAAGGGTTGCAAATTACTTCCTAGAGAAGATAAAAAAGAGAGAGGAAAAACTGAAGCTGAAAGTAACTAATAACATTTTACCAATGAGTTTTAGCAGGCTGCAAAATAGCTGTCACAAGGAGAGCAGTGAAAAAGCCAGGTACAGGCATTTTTAAAGTTAGATAGGAAGAAAGTAATTAATACATGTGCAATGAAGTGTATACAGAATAGTTTGTTGAAGTGATACAAGTATTTCCACCCCTCACAATCTGTAGTCCAAATTTTCCACTGCCTTGCATCTCTTGCTATTATTAACAGCAATGCAAAGAAGGAAAGTGTTTATTAAAGCAGGAGTGTAACTTTATAGTACTGCTCAGCTGAAGTGTATAGATTTCTAGACATTTCTAGCCAACAAAGTTGGGTTAGGGCTTACAACTGTATGTAGGAAAATTACTTACTAGCAGTGACCCTCTTCACATCCTCCAGTCATCTCCTCTTGCCCCATCCCAAATCTCCTTTAGTCTTGATGAGGTAGGTATATGACTCTATGTTTGGATAGCATGCTTCTGAAATCTCCAGATAAATCCCCTTCCAATTGCATTTGGGAGACCACTTATGGGACTCCTAAAGATCCACAAGGCAACCTGAAAGATCAAGGCCCAAATACAGCCCCAGTGCAGGCTGAAACAGCAATCTGCCAAAAGCCCTGAGAAGCCCACACCTTACCTCATGTATACACTTCCCAATTTAGTATTTTCCACAAGGAGGGAACAGAGCTTGACAGCTCCAGTACTGCAGCTAGTACTAAGAGTTAGCCCCATCAGCCAGTGAGCAGAGAGCTGTTCCCTGGCCTGGGGATTTTTCACATAACTAATTGCCAAGCTTTATAACCATCCCCTGTAGACTCCGATGATGATGATGATGAATGAATGAGATCAGATTAGTCAACGTGGTTTATTGGTGGAGTTTGCCCACTTGCTGGGGATGCCTCAATAGTGTGTGCACGCACCAGCACAGGGATGAGCACAATTCAAAGTCTTTGTCTGTAGAATATGAAACCACAACCAACCTGCAGCTCTTCAGCTTTCTCCCAAAGACTCCCTAGGCTTTTCTTGGATCACTCTGTTGCTCTGTATCCTTGTCCTGGACCATTCTGGAAATCCTTTGGTGAGTGCCATGTCCTTCCTTATTAAAGCTGTCGAGACCAAGGCTGCCCGTGGCCCATAGCTGGATCTCCCACAAAAGCAAAGTGGATTAAGCTGCGCCTGTAGATGTAAAATGATAAATTGCTGAAAAGCACTGAAGCTGTAACACAGTGATTCATGGTGCATTTGTTATTATCATCCTCTGCCTGACAAAATCAGAGTTGCTCCACTGTGTGGAGCTCCACAGCTCCATAACCAGCAATGATCCCCTTTTTGATGAACAGTAGTTCTAGAGAAGGGCATTCCTCAACCCCACTGAGGCTGCTGAGCCCAGGATACCTGTATAAATGGGGGATCTATCAAAGTAACTGCAACTGACATGTTCAAAATGGGTACCTGAAGAAGTGTACTATATTGCCTATAACATTGCTCTAGTTCCTAACTTGCCAGTTCTGTGACAATCCTGCAGCAAGCAATAGCATTAGCACTGAAAGGAATAGGGTTTCATGGCTGGAAACTGCTTTGAACTGAAATTTGAGAGCTGTGCATTTCCTTTCCTGCTCCGACACGAATTCCCTAGGTGGCCAAGGCAGGCACCTTCATCTTCCCACGGCTCAGTTTACCATCTGTAAAAGTGGGTTAGCATTCCCTCCTTCTTCTTACACCCCTTTTATCCTTGCTTATATGAACTGTAAATACAGGTGGGCTTGTAGGTGTGCAGGTACAGTGCAAAACAGGGGACACAACCCTGGAAGTACTGCTCATACGGGGAAGGTCTGCAGGGAAGGATGCGTACATAGAGGAGCAAGTGCATGGAGGAATGTGTGCACGGAAGGGCAGGTGCATGGAAGGACGCCGGGATGGAGGGAGGGATGCGCACACAGGGATGGAGGATCCCTGCAGGGAAGGACACACCAGGTGGGCCCAGCGTCAGCCCACAACCCGAGCCACTCCCGGCGCAGCTCCCGCCGCAGCAGCGCCCGGCCCAGCCCCTGGGTGGGGGGGTGAGGGGCGGGACCCCCGCCCGGCAGCAGCGCGGCCCCCGGCCCGGCCCAGCCACGGGGCTGCGGGGCGGGTTCCCCCGCGCCCGCCTCCGCCCGCCCCGCAAGGGGCCTGCAGCGGGCAGCGCGGGGCGCCGCAGCCTGCGGGCGGCCGCCGTGCCCACCGCCGTCCCGGAGGTGGGGGCGCCACGCCGGGCCCGGACTGCCATGGAGGAGCCGCCGCCGCCGCCGCCCGCCTGATCCCCGAGGCTGCCAGCACCGAGACAAAGCGCGGGGCTGCCCATCGCGCCCGCCCGGTGAGTGCCACTGGGGACTCCTGGGGGGGAGGTCCCGATCCTACACCCCGCCCTGCCTGACACCCCCGTTCCCCCCCCATCCTCGTTCACAGCCCGGACACCCCCGTCCGCAGCTGAGACGCCCACCACCCCAAACACCGCCGTCCGCCGCTCTGCAAAGCCCGGTGCACCGCAGCATCCTCGTTCCTAGCCCGATCACCCCCCACCCCAAACTCCCCTACCTCTGGCCTAGACACACGCAGTGCACCCTCAGCAACCCACTCATTGGCCAAACAAGCCTCAGCCCACTGCCCAAGCATGCCGCAGCGTCTCTGAACGCACCCACGTCACCCCAAACACCCCCATCACCCCAGACGCCCCCACGCACAAACCAAGCACCCTAAAGACTCCCCCATCACCCCCTGTACCCAAGCACACGCTCCCGACAGCCCCACTCACCACCCAAACACATCCCCGCGTCCCTGAAGCACCCAACCCCAGGCACCCCTACGTCAAACATTACCCCCTCCACTCCGGCACTCCACATAACCTGTCACCCTCGCTCCGCAAACGCACCCCAGCTGTACTCCCCCAGCCCAGGCACCCTCGGCGCACACCCCGCCACCCTCCTCCAGCTCCTCCGGCCCGCACTGTCCTTGCGCCTTGCCGGGAAGACCGAAGGGGTCCATGCGCCCCGCTGGCCCGCCGCCCGGCTCACCGCCTCCGCTCTCTCCCTTGCAGGCTGAGCCATGGTAGAGCCGCCGGCCGAGCCTCCCCCGCAGCCCTGCCCGGAGCCCGGGGGGGCAGCGGCGGCAGCGGCGGGGGAAGAGCCGGCCCGGCCCGGGGAGCAGTCGCCGCTGCTGCACCTGGACCTCTACAACTTCGACTGCGCGGCAGCGGAGGGCAGCCGGTACGTGCTGACCAGCCCACGGTCGCTGGAGGCCTGCGCCCGCTGCGCCGTGCGGCCGGTGGAGCTGCTGCCACGGGCGCTGGGGGAGCTGCTGCGAGAGGCCCCTGGGCGCTCCATGCGAGTGGCCGCCGGCCTCTACGAGGCCTACGAGCGGGAGCGCCGCCGCAAGCTGCAGCAGTGCCGGGACGAGCGGGAGAGGATTATCCGGGAAGAGAAGAGGCGGATCCTCGCGCCCCTCGGCAGCCTGCCGCCCTCGCCCGCCGCTCGCGCCGCACCCCGGGTCACCGCCGGCGGACCCCGGCCCTATGGTGGGGGGAAGGCCAAGGCCAAGACCAAGAGCCACTCCTTGGACTCGCTGCAGAAGCGCCGTGAGGGCAGCTGGGGCAAGACCTCTTCCGAGTCGGGGGCCTCATCCTCCTACAGCGGGGAGAGCCTGCGGGAGCGCGGGGGCAAGGTGGGCGGCCGGGGCCGGGGGGCAGCTGTCGCCGCCAACGGCGTCTTGCTGGGGCGCAGCTTCAGCCTGGGCGACCTCAGCCACTCGCCCCAGACCGCCCAGAGGGTGGAGAGGATCGTCAGGGAGGTGAAGAGAAGGAAGGGCCTGTCGGAGGTGCCCGAGAGGGACAAGAAGATCGCGGCGCTGATGATTGCCAAGCACCAGGAGGCCAGCCTCCTGCGGGAGCAGCGGCAGGCGGCCCATCTGCAGTGGGACAGCCAGCGGCGCCTGGCCGAGCAGCGGAAGGAGCGGGAGGAGAAGGAGAAGCAGAGGGCCCTCCTGCAGGGCCAGCGGTTGTGGGAGAGCCAGGTGGAAAAGCGGCGAGGGAGGCTCAGCCAGGAGCAGGAAGAGGCTACCCTGCTGAAGCAGAGGCAGCGGGTAGTGTGCGAGGAGAGGTGGCGGGAGCAAGCAGAGAAGCAGGAGCGGCTGCGAAGGGAGAGGCTGGAGAGGGCCATCCGGGAGGACAAGCAGAAGAAGCTCCATCAAGAGCACAACCTGAAGGCAAAGGAGGAGGTCAGGAAGGAGCACCGGGAGCAAGAGGAGCAGCTCCTGCAAGAGAAGCTGTCCACAGCTGCACAGAAGAGGCTGAAGAAGGAGGAGCAACTGCAGAAGGAGAAGAAACTGCTCAACCAAGCAGAGAAGCTGAAGCATGAGGCCTTGCTCAAGGAACTGGCCAGGCAAGAGGCAGAAGAGAAGAAAATGCTGAAGGCCTCCTTGGAGATGAGTTTGACCAAGGCTCAGGAGAACTATGAGCAGCTAGTGGAGAAGAGGAATCAAGAGCTGAGGGAGAAGGCCAGGCGTGAGGACATGCAGATCCAGAGAGCCAAACTGGCAGCAGAGAAGAAGGAGAGAGAGCAGAAGGAGCACTTGGAGGCCCTGGCTAGAGAGACAGAGAGAAAGCTCCAACATGCTGCCCAGGTGGCTGAAGAGGTTGTCCAAGAAAAAGCCCGCAAGGTGGTCTTGAGCCGTCTGGAGAAGGAAAAAGTGCAAAAGATGAACAAGCAAAAGGTGGAACAGTACGAGGACTTACGGCGCAGGGACATTCTCCTCTCTATAGAGAGGAAGCTGGAGAGGAGTGAGCAGATCTTCAAGGAGAAGAAGACTGTCTTAGAAAATGCCAGGTCTGTCGCTCGGGCATCCTTCCATGTCCGGGAAAAGGTACGGGAGGAGACGAACATGCGCACCTTTGATAAGATGGCCTTCGAAGCAGAGCTGCATGCTCACCTAAATAAGAAATGAAAGATCCTATCATGGTTGAGTGGGGATACATTGTCAGTTGTCCCTCATAATGCATCAGAAAGCTCCTCTGCTTTACCATTTAACATTTAAAAAAAAAACCCAACAATGAACAACCACCCTAATTTCTTATTATGGGGGAGCAGGTTACCGCACAAAAATGTGGCAGCTATTTCACATACTTTTAAAAATCCACTTTTGTTCTGGGCGTATTTTAAGGACTGACCCCAGTCATCTTTACAGAGGGGAAGTGAGTTTTTGTGTCCTCCACCCCACAAACACATGCTCTCTCTCATAGAGAGCTGCAGAAGAAGTCTGCTTGAAGCCTGTGAATTACCGATTGAATGTCTACACTGGAACCAACTACAGATGCACTCTTTGAAGTTGGAAATGCAGACAACAGAGACTACTGACTACTGAAGCCTACTAAGAACCAAAACCATCCCAGCTGATTCTGGCCTGAGTGACAGGCAGCCCAGTTTGTTACCAGGCTGCATTTTCAAAGCTGCTGCACTCCCCTGTGGAAGCTGAGGAGGGCTGGAGTACAGAATGCCATACGCCACTGGGTGCCCCTGCCCACTGCTGGTACTTAGCAAGGGAAAGCACAGGTCATGACTTTTTAACACGATGTAAGTAGACGTTATGATCCGAGCAGGGCAGAAGCTGTTAGAAGTGCTTACAAGCACAGTTTCACTTTTGCTGTTTGCAACTGTTGCCCCTCCCAGGTATTCTTACATCTCCTTCGTTCAAAGTTTCTCTTACAAATGTCTGTACAATTTCTTCTTTTCTTTTGGAGGAGGGGAGAAGGAGAGAAGTTTGTGGGCAAACTGACAGACGCCCACACAACCCACTTGCTCATTATGGTATAAAAATGAATGAAGCTGTGGAAGCTGGCCTTTGTGGCAAATTTGTAGATCATTCATAAATGGAAAGGTGCAAACATTTCATAGAGAAATCGCCATCCTTGGGAATTCTCAGAACTTGAGGACACCCTAAGCAACCTTATCCAATTTGGTCTGCCTTGAGCGGGAGGTGGAACCAGATGTCCTCCAGAGAGGTCCCTTCCAACCTAGTGGTCCTATGAGCTGCATACAATGAGACATTCGCCCAGCTCTCATCGTTGTCTGCTGAGAAGGGCAGCATTTATCTGTCCACTGGTGCTAACAGTTGTATTCTTATATAGGGCACAAGAAAGAGTAGATGCACAAAATAAGGTACTGTGCAGATCCTCTTAGATGAGGATCACAGCTTTTTTGTAACTCTAACTCAATACCGTTTAGAGGGTACTCAGTCCTTCTGCCATTAACGGACTCAAAATGTGAAAATCTTACCTGTGCCCTGGGCACAGCATTCAAGTAAGACAGTGTTCTGCTCCAGGTTTCCATGTTTGGTTTCTGCTGGGTTGCAGTTATGAGCACACATCCAGACCAGGCACTTTTTGCCGTTTTTTTTTTTTTTTCTGGCTCTGGGCAGCTCTCAGTTCTACCATCCGTGACGCCGTGCTGGGTTGCTGTGGTGATAGCATTAGATCTGGAGCACAGGGGAGAAGCAGCAAGAACAGCCTGAATCATGTTTTCTTGTGGATATCTCTGACATACAACACCGTAGAAGAGAAAACCAGAAGATTGACATACGGCCCAGACATGCAGTCCTGAATTCATATATTGCTTACCAGGATTTCCCAGAAGGCTACAGTGGGTCAAAAACCTCTTAGAAGGCTTTAAGGAAGGTGTTAAATGAATTGCAGCAAAAACAGTGGTCATACCCTGGTGCCCTACAAGGCTGGAAACATTATAAAGTGCTGAAAATGAAGCAAGTAGGGATTTTCTTTGATTTTGATGGAACTTGCTCTTCTTTGAATCACAGTTAGTGCTGCTGAGGGCAGACAGCATTAAAGTAGGAATTAGGACACTCGAGCGATGTTTGCTCCATTAGTCACTGGCTTGCTGGGTAACACCAGGCAAGTCCTCAGGCTCTGGGCTTGCTCCTGTAGATATAAATGGAAGCAGAGTCAGGCTCTTGGGATTGCTGGGACTCACAGCAAATAGTAACACTTGGCAAAACGCTTCAAAGACTTTGGACATATTATGCCAACAAAGCACAAAGTACTACTTTATTTATTTATTTATTTATTTATTTATTTATTTATTTGAGTGGTTATTAAAGTAAAACATATCAATTGGTGACAAGCACTAATTAACAGCAAAATCAAAAAATATTGGTCGCTCTCAGAAGGACAGTTGCTTTACTCTTTCCAGCTGGGAGTCTATCCCTTCTCCCTTGTCCTCAAACAGCAATCAGTTTGAAAAGTGAAACCAATCGTTCCATAATACCAGACTAGGTCCTTGATCAAAAACAGTCATCTTCATGTGTTATTCATACCGCAGTGGTCCATGTGTGCCCTTGTAGCTGCAAAGACCTAGAAAAGTGATGCCCTGTGGCCCAGATCCAGCCTGCACAAAACTTCCCTTGCTCCCTGGCAGCACCAGGGTTGGGATAAAACCTGCAGTGACTCCAGCATAGGCAACATTTGATCTTTTCTGTAACCTTTGGGGCTGCAGAGAAAGCCTGCCAGCACAGATGTGAGGGTTTTTGCTCCCCATGACATCGCACCATGGTTGACATGAACTGCTTGATCCATTAAGCAGAGGGCAAATGGGGAGAACTGGGAAACAGTGGAAAGAAGGCAAAATGTGGCAGGCGAATGAGAAGACACAATCTCTAACTGGAACAGCAGTTTTTCCCTAAAGATCTACTGATCTACCTGAAGGCTTTACCCAATCCTTCCTTTGATGAAGCATTTCCAGTGTAGACTTGAGAAAATCTTACAGCCCATGTCTTACATGTCTTGGCCACTGGCTGCAATTACACCTGGGGCCCATCTCCTGCTGCTGAGTTTGATACCTTGGGGCTACAGCCGAACTAATTGAAACACACTTACATGGTGGTAATTGGATTGTTAAACTACTGTTCCTATGCCACGCAATGTGCAGCTCAAGTTTTGAATGTGCAATCTAAGAAAAAAAAGTATTTTTTTTTCAAAATACATTAATGTGTGTATGGCTATTTTTTAATTTCTTCAGAGGTTCCAGTCCAAAGTCTGTGAAAGCCAGTGGAGTTTATAAATTGTTTAAAATCATAGCATGGAAAATTAAGTCAGCAAGTTGAGTGGGAGCATGAGAGGTATTTTTTTGGATCTGCTTATCCTTCTGTTTATTTGAGAAGGAGTTTTACTGCTGGATTTCTGTGGGAACAGAAATTAAACCCTGGGACACATGTAAGAAATATGGCTCTTTTAGATGCGGTTTATTTGGTGTTTTTCATACTGAGCTGCAGGCCAGTGAGAACTAAAAATCAAAGCAAACAACAAGTTTTCTCCCAGCTCAGAAGCAGATGACAGCTTTTTTAGAGCAGAGGAGGAACAGCTGATGACATTTGGTTAGGGCCTGCAGAAAGATGACTTAGGTTGGTCCTCTCCTGCGATTAGAAAACACATTTTAGGCTATTGCTGTGTTATAATCTTAAGTTTATAAACAATCAAGACCTTGCTTCTAGGCCATTTGCTTGCACGCTGCAGAAGGACCACTAGACCTTGAAATACAGGCACTTAAAAGGCATCAGCAACAAAAGGACAAATACCAGGAAACTCCTGTGCCTGATTACACATCTTAGATCCAGCTAGTATCAAATTCCCAGGTTTCAGTTCCTAAACACTTGGAGTCTAGCTCCAGGTTTCATGTTGGATCTAAGGGAACAACCCAAAATCTGGATCCAATGCCACTAAACATTCAAATCTAAAGCCAAACACTGACGTGCAGACACACCTCTAACCCCACTAGGAAACCACCACACTGCTTACTACTGCCCATTGACTAGGACTACTGCTAGAACATGACCACCTAGAAACCACCTCGAATGTTTGCAGGGTTTCTGAAGTTGAGATATTGAAACATTAGGGAGAAAAGTCTCCAATATGGATTAAATGTTCTAAAAAGAGTTACAGGACCAAGTACTGGGATTCATTTTCAAGTAAAACTCCTATGTTATTATATACTGATGTTTTGCATAGTGAGACAACATGATCAAGCAGACAGTATTGGAAAGGAAGAGTCTGTCACGCTGTTGGCTATGGCAGAATGAGACAAGTAATTTTGGAAGCCCCAGAACTGTGCAGCCTGGTTTCCTTGGGCAGATGCCTTGAGACTCTCACTTCAGTGAAACAAGGCTGTAGGATGAGTTCATCTTGTATGAGACATCTGAAAACTAAAGAGCAGTTTCTTTTGCCTGAGCTCTGGATGAATCTTTCATGCATTTTGAGTGTTCACAGACTATCTTGTTTATGTGGATTGTCTAGTTTTTAACAGCATCTGGGCTAAAGCTGGAGTCCTTCAGTGCCAGTGAGAGTGCCAACAATCTCTTCTGTCTGCTGCCTCTTTACACAAAATTCATCATTAAAAGCCAATCTCTCTGTCAAGGTTGAATTTGGCAGACAAGTTCAAAAGCTATTAGGAGGACCAGCTGCACCACTACTAGTTAATATTTTACAAGTTATTTTTTTAACCCAGTTTATCCTAAATTCTTTCACTGCATGGATAAGAGAGAGGTGACAACTGGATTTCTCTCCTTGGTTACCTACCATGTTTCTCTTATGATGCTTATGGAGCTCCAGGCTCATTCTCTGCTAAAATTTCTCCTGATGCCAGGAGAATTCTGTTCACTAAACAAATGCTGAGTGTGCAGTGCACACAGGTCTGAGAGGGGACTTATTTTGGTGTGCATGTCTTTACTAACCCACGCCTGGACAGGAATATGTGGGAAACACAGAATTTGCAATACAATGACCATCAGCCACTAGTTTTCCAGAAGCTCTGCTAAGAACAGTCCCTGAGCCACCTCTACTAGCTGTCATCAGGGAATTGACTGCTTCAGGGAAGGGACATTTTCTGCTCCCTTACTGACCACAGAGAGAGCCAGGCTGATCACATCCTACCTGAGGATGGCTTCTTATCAACACCAGTCATTACACCAAAACAAGAGATTTGCTTTCATCTGTGAGCATTCTTCCTCTGGTGGTGAAGACAAAGATGTAACAATTAGCATGGCATTTTGCAAATTATTTTTTTTAATCTTTCTTTGTTTGTTTGTTTTCCTCTTAAAGCAGATGCAGGGAGGTATAAGGTTGAGACATAAAAGTTACTGACACGCAACTCACTATGAGTGATGGCTCTGGCCCTCTTCACACACAGTTCTGCTTTGCAGACCTGAGACTGTGCTATTGTCTAGTAGAGCAGCCACCACATCCAGGAGAGTGGAGGTGCTCTGGGAGGGATCTCCCTGCTCTCAGATCACACGGGCTCCATTCAAAGCATGCAAGTTTAAGCTTATTTAATATTTTGCCTAGTCAAGGTCCTAGGGAATTAAGTTTGTTAGAACAGTACATACCTGTCAGTTGTAAAAGAAGGCTGTCATAGGTGAAGAGGAAGACACTGACTTAGCCCAGTCCCTATGGAAATGAGTCCTGTGACATTTACTTTGCAGCACATTACAGGCATATTCTAGGGAATGCAGCCTCACAAGCCCTTGGCAAGCAAGTAGCACCCACTGTAAAGAGCCAGTACTGAGAGACAATAAGAAAATCATAGTGCTTCTGCTTCTAGGCACGAAGCAGCTCTGCCCTTCTTTTGGTAAGTAGTTACTAGATGGTGTTTTGAAGGGAGAACACAGGGAAGAGGAAAAAATGCAAAACTTTTCTACAAGATACCTGGCAACACTTTCTCCGTTTATGCAGAGCAACCAGCACTCTGGGGAAGGCCAGTGTTCAGAGCCTTCATAATGGGATATGCCCCACATCCCATATGCCTCTTAATGCAGGGAATAAAAAATTCAGTTCTAGGTCTGACTTCTTTGTCCTTAGCCCGTTCTTTGAGCATGGCTCTTTGCTGTGAAATATGACCTTGTTGTTGTAAGATGCTAGTCTAAAGGGACCCAAATAAGTCTCTGGCAAGTTTGCACTCATATTCTACATCCATGCTGTTTAGCAAGAAATCCCCTGCATTACAAAACCACTCTGGCAGTAATAAATATCCTGTATTACAAAACCAAACTGCCGGTGCTATTTTGTTCTTAAGTGCTTTACACAGCTCCCCACATGCAATCTCAGGACCCGGTTTTGAGGTAAACTAGTTATTGCCCCCAGCCTAAGTACAGGAAAACCAAAGCAGAAAAAACTGATATGACCTGCCCTGGGCTATGCTGGCACTTTGTGATCTAGTTGGAGCTCTCACTCACTTTCTCCCTGTTCCCTAAGCAGCCCTCTAACTGCTCCTGGTTGCAAGGGAAGGATGTCCCTGTGCCCCTGCTCTTGCAGCTCCTCAGTCTCCTGCTCTGCAGCTGGTGCTTCATGGAGGATGAATGTTTAAAGGTGCCAGCCTCCACTTCTGGGCATTACTCCCCAGCCTTGAAGCACTTGAAGGGGCAGTAAAATTTCTCTTTAGGCTTTCAAATGGAGGGCTGAAAGTGAGTGGCATGGATCAAGCTGTGCTGAGAGCCTGGGACAGAACTCTCACAGGCAGAAGGAAGGTGCATTAATAGAAATCGGCAGTAATTACAAATTGAAATGTTGAATGAAAGAGCAGTCATGGGCTGAGAATCCTTACACCATCCTGGCTGGCTAGGATCACTTATATCTGTATGTATGACAGCATATAATAACACTTTCTTTCAGCACATTAAAGTTACAGGGCCCATTTCATCCCATTAGTTACCTCCCTAGAGGCAGCAGAGTTACTCCAGGAATGAATACAGCCTAGATATATTAACCTTTTATTATTTATGTAAATCACAATGCCTTGGGATAGGTTATGCTTCCACGAGCCTGGTGGAAATTTCCCCCTGCCTTCACTGTACCCAGGCAACGGGATGGGAGTGTCATATATCAGTTGGTATTTTTAGGCACAGCAATGAGTTTGTCAATAGCCTGTGCTGCACAGTGTGTTCTTGGGTGTTTGCAAAGCAATGTCTGCTTAAACAGCACAGCACAGCCAAGGGAAAGAGCAGCTGGCACAGAGGCACCTTGTCAGACAGCAAGCTAAACAGTGGGGAGTAAGAGATTTGGCTCAGTGTCTGTCAGATGCTATTGGGAATGTTTTGGTTTGTAAGAGGGTGATGGGATAATTTCTTCTCATTTTTAATCACCTTCAAAGCAAGCTGCGGTATTTTTTACAATTATTTAATTATCTATAAGAAATGGGAAAATAAATGAGGAAGGGGACTGAGCTCAGAGATGTGTAGGTAAAGCAGAAAGACATTTTCCTTTCTTTCTTGAAGCAAAAGCCCTGAGCATTATGCCAGCAGTAGAGTTTTGTTAAGTGCCAAGTTGCATGCGTTTTGTTAGACCCTAGGAGAAGGCTCCCTCTGTTAACAAGCTTTGATACCTATGTGCTTGTCTCCTGCCCACCCTGAAATAGACAGGCTTCACATTTACCTTTCAGTGGCTGCTATTTTCTCACCCTTGAAGGAAGAAGCAAGATCGAAGAAGCAAGATCAAAGAAACACAAAGTAAGATCCATTAACAGAAAGGTGGTATTTTCATTGTAGACAGACCACTATACTGCTGTCCTGGGTGGACTCAGTCCACCTGTCTGACATGAAGCATGATAGAAGGGTGACACTTTGCTCTCATCATGGGATTCCTGCAGCCCTCACCCAGACACTTTCTAGGAGCCTCTGCACTATTTTCTGCTCCTGCTAAATTCAAGTTGTCCTTATTTCCTAGCCAATTTGTCCTTGAGGCTCTTGCTCCCATTGCCTACACCTGCAGCTTGGTACTTGGGGAGCTGTCCACAGGGTGCAGCCAAGTCTCCACTTGTTTGTAGAGGCTTCAAGCCAACTAATTTGCTCTGCTCTTTCTCAAACTGAGGCATGTCTGTACATGAGCAGCTACAAGAACTGCCTGAATCCAAGGTTTGGGCCTTTGGGGTGTGTAGACTGAAAACCCCCAGAAGAACAAGGATGTTGTGGCATAGCAAAGGGATGCTCCTAACTAATTTTTAACCAGCAGCACCACTGCTAATTTGCTTCCCTTGCTTTCCCAAACTGTGTAACATGAATGGGACAAGCACTAGCAGCACCAGAAGTGATTAGGTGTTTGCCCTCAATGCTTAGACCAGTGCTTGGCCTGGGAAGTGGTGCCCCTTCTTGCATGAGAGGGAAGCTTTTCTTTCTGCAGTCAGCATTGCCTGTGCTTTGGGGTGGGGTGGGGCAGCCTGTCTGAGATACATCTACTCTATCACCACCGTGATGACTGCCAGTGAGGTGTGGATATAACCAAGTCAGTGTTAAACAGACTAGCTCAGTCACCACTAGCAGTTTAACAGCACAGTGCCTAGGGTGGGCTAACTGGTCAAGTATTCTGCAGCTTCTTCTTATCGGCTTTTCAACCCATCCCAGGCTCTACTGTTAAATTAATAATTAACTTATATAGGCCTGCATGACCTGCATGAATTTTAGACAAATCTTAAAAGTTCTGAGTAATGACATTGCTTTTTGTGCTGGCAGTTTCACCTGCTGCTGCACAGGAGGAAGTAAAGCCAGGGAGGATTGTTACAGTAAACCAGAGCTGACCTGCCAGCTCTGAGAAAATGCTGGGCAGGTAGGCAGGCAAAGGAATCCTTCAGGGCTTCACACAACACTAGTTAGAGCATTTGACATCTTAGGTTTGCTGTGAATACACTCCATATCAATTTGCATGGTGGCTGTCACTTCAATTCACATTTCTTGGGTGCTGAAAGTCCTAATATTTTCCAAGCAGAAAGAACTCTGTCTAGTAACAGAAGTTTTCTGTGATTCCTACAACATTTCAAAGAATCTGGACATACCTCTTTGCACAGTCAGGTATTTCAATGCATTTTATTTATGGTTCCATCAAAAAAAATCGTGGAAGTAGAGATTTCTGAAGGCAGTGATGTTCACACCATGAGCTACTGTCCTCTCTAAGTGTCTCTGATCAGACCATACTGTGCTACTCTTGCAGCTTCTGCAGTGTCTGGGAACATGTATATCCCTCCCTGCAAAGACACTGTACCATGATGCAGATGCCACGTGATTCAGTCACAGCCTGTGAGTCCCCAGACGCACAGAAAAATTACTGTAATCTACCAGGGGATTTTCTGCAGAGTTTCCTGGAATCTGCAGGGCCCCTTTTTGTCCATTTGGATGCCAGAACTATATAAACTCACATTCTGTACAGTACTGGCTGACCTAGGAATACTGTCTGAATCCTCTCCATGACAACACACTGCAATGTCCTCAGGTGCAGGGAGGCATCCTGCAAGCAGGCAAGGCTGGCCAGGGAGGCAATGTGTAATTTTAGCACAAATCTTTTCTATGGGGAAGCTGAAGGCACAAAAGCAAAGGGGCAAAATGTCTCCCTAGAGGAAAGAATTGCTGAACATGAGAGAGAAGAAAGAGGTGGCAAAATGGGAGATTTAAGTAACCTTCAAATCTTAGGAGACATAGTTTACAGGTCTCACACAACAAATGCACATGCCCAAACAGCTCAGTTCACACAACATTCTGGAATGAAAAATGGTGGAAGGTATTTAGGACCACAGGTGAGAAAGGAGAGATATTTTCTAGCATGGGTTGGGGGTGGCTGGAAATCTGAGTGAGTGGAGAAATGTAGAAAAGCTGTTCTAGACATCTCCAACAATGATTACTGTCACACCAGTACAACAAAGAAACATGTCCTGAATGTGTGGAGGGAGTAAGAAGGGAAAAGAGAAGCCAGCTCCATGGCTGCACTAAGCACATGGAGGACTCAAAGAAATGGACAATATAATGAAAATTAGACTGGGACCCTCATGAGACAAATTATTAATTTTTTTAATTTTTAAGGTATCTTTCTTGTTGAAGGCTCCTCCCCTGCAGTAGCAGATAAATGCCTCCTGGAGCACTCAGCTCAGGGGCTTCCTCCACCCCAGCCTTGCACTGGTGCTGCTCCAGAGGTGGGCTGGCAGGCAGCACCTTATGACATTAGGAGGAAGCCTGAGCTAACCCAGCACCCTTCAGGCTCTGGGGAAGCAGCCAAGGGTCCCCAGGGGGCTCCTGCAAAGCAGCGGGTGGTGAGGAGCATTTCTCAGTGTTTGAATGTGAGCTGGCACTGAAAGGGTTTTATTGTCTGTCAGTGCTGAGACCAGGAGGATGATCTGCAGGAAAGGTATCAAGCTCAAGAGCATAGGATGAGGAAGCACATTTCTGCCAAAGTTTGGTTTCATTCTGCTTTTTTTTTTTTTTTTTCTTTTCTTAAAGACCAAATTTAATGTCAAACTACCAGGGGTTGGTAGAGGCCCACAGGATGCCCATAGCCGAGTTTTCATTTGGAAAGCAGAGAGCTGGCTGGCAGCTTGGCACAAAGGACAGATGCAAGCACAGGTTTGTTTGTAAGCAACCATTTCAGTTCAGTCACCAAATCACGGGGCTGGGTTCATGCCCAGTAAGGTCGATTGCCCAAAGGCAAACACGTGGTGACAATCAGAACTTTCCTGTGCCCTAGGGGAGGTGACATCACAGTCAAAGGAAACCCAAGGCTGGGGTTGCTTTCAAGGAAGGCGGGGACATTTTGAAAGGAAAAGCCAGATTAAAGGGGAATCATCATCCTCAAATATGCACTAACAGGATGGGAAGAGAGGATTCCTCAAAATAATGGGTGTCCCTCAACAAAGATAGTGTCTCACTACTGGCAGGCTGGATGTGGGCTCATGTCCCCATGTTCTCCTTCTGTCAGGGGCAGGAAGCAGACTCTCAGCAGAAAGGGGGGACAGACAGCTGGCTGGGAAGATGAAACCTCCTAGGTCAGACTGTGTCAGTCAAAGCTCTCACTCTGATTTCACTTGCAGGCAGGAACCCTAAATAGCACCAGGGTGACAGGGCTTCAATCCTCAATGACTTGTATACAACCCTGAACCTGGTCGTGCATCCACATTGACGCATCTGCTGCACTTGCTTGGACATTAGGGCAGGCTTGTGGGGCTTTCCCACGTGCCAGCCAGATGCTTCACATCTATATCCCAGCCACAACTTTGAAGCAGCAGAAAAGGCTGTATCTCACCCTTCCCCAGCTCGAGTCAGCAGCATTAATTGGTTATTCGTGAGTCCCTTCCCCCACAGATAGAGTGGAGGAAAAATAATTATAAACTTTATTTGTATATATACCAGCTAGCAGACAGGATCAATACAGGAAGGGACTCCCTGATTTCTAAGGCACCTAAGCCCTCAGACAACTGTGGTTTTTTGCACCATGTGGCTCTATTACTTGATAAAATAGTGCCCTAGATATGCTGTTTTTTTTCCAGTCTGCTACCAAATTAACTTAGGAGGATGGGCATATACAGCCACAGTTTCTATTCTGTTGCCACCATTTCTGAGGTCTCCAGACCTATCACAAGCTACTGTATTTTTCCAGCCCCTCCTGACCTCCCCTCCCTGGGACCAGCTACCAAAGGAATTAACTATGGCGTGTTATCTACTGCAGTGGCTTAATCACTAAGCAAAGCCCTCATCCCCTGACTGCGAGGTCAAAGAATTATCTTCCTGACAGATAATGCAGCCAAGGCTTGGAATTAAATGAGGAGCTGAGCTGTGATTGTAAGCCCACAGACCACAGCTTTATTGCTGTTTCTGGGAGAGTAATGCTGCTAAGATGCTATGAAAGTGCAGTGTGACTTTTCCCACCTGCCCTGAGATGCCTCTTGGTGGCAGAGGAAGATAAACACAAGAAAAATGGTATTCAGCTTTGTGCACACATGTCCCCCTCCCATAAACACCCTCTATGACAAACTTATCCCTCTGAGAGCAAAAGGTTTGGATATATTTGGCACCCTGTACTAAAGAGAGAACATTACGCAGGAAGAGCTTTTAATAGACTGTGAAGAACTAACTGAGCACTAAGTCTGGATCAGGAAAGAAGTGACCTTGGGGGAAGCACATCTACCTAGAAATACAGTTTCAGAGGGCATGGGTCCTATGCATGAGTTTCAGTGGAAGGTGGGAAGTCTTGTTCCAAAGTAAGCTAGCCAGTCAGGGCAGAGCTGCAGGGCCTGCCAGTCCCACAGCTCAGCCTGCACAGGGGCAGCCCCACTGCCCCAAAGGGCAACTGAAGGCATTGGTGTTAAAGCTCTTCATTCAAGATGTAAATAGAAAGAATCCAGATCAGCTGCCACCAGAAAAGAGCATGGAGAACTCCTGACACAGATTGCTATGAAATCAGGTTCTTACTAGGGACTAACGGGGCAGCAGCCCCTGCAGCTCTGCTGTGAGTACCTCAGGATGTTCTGTGCATATTCAGGCAGGATAAGCCATGGTTCCCTGCCTGGTGGCTGCCCAAAATTGGCCTTGTTTCATAGATGGGGAAGGGGTAAACTGAGATTACAGAAAAAGGCTGAGAAAATGAGGCTCTCTACCCAAAGCTGAGTGATATGAATAGCTCCCAGCTCCCCAAGTGACTCCTTTCCTTTGAGGTCATGTATATGACAGCAACTGCAGAGGAGGAACCCCTGTTTCTCCACTTTAGCCAAGAGCCCAGGCCCCTAAGACCCCTTGGTTGAAATTACACAAGTGCTAAATCTTCCTTGTTGCAACTTTCAAAAGCAGCTAAGCAATCAAAGGGTATTTTCCCACCTCCCCCAGTACATCTCATCTTCTGCAGTTCAGCTGTTCCCTAAAGACCACAGTTATAATAATTTTTCTGTGAAATACCCACACCTTACAAAGTCCCTGTGCCTTACCTGTGAGCAGCAAGGGCCACCCTGCAGCCAGAGGCACTGCTCTGCTCTGTCTTTCCACCAGGAGATGCTTCCCACAGGACTGGGATGGGACACAAGAGAAGCAGCTCCCTCCTCAAGGCACAAGATTAGCCCCAAGCCATCTTGGCAAATTCAACTGTTCTTCAGCTATACATTAAAATAAAAATGCTTTTATTACTTGCAGCTCTGAAACACAAAGATCATCAGATTATCTTTGAGATGTCTGTGTCTCTCTCTTCTTGGTGGACAGAAGTCACAACTGTGGGGAGGTGGGAGAGGCAGAGGAACTGCCAACACTTCATTTTCTAGGGAAAGCAAGCTAGATGGGTAGGTTGGTAAGCTGAAGCTCTTTGAGCTTAATGCATTGCATCCAAAAAGTGTGTCCCCCCCAAAGAGGAGCCCACTGAAGTTACATGTGCGCAGTTCATCCTCCTGGGGCAGGGCACATATGTCAGTGTCCTTTCCACACACACACCTCCAACAGCACAGCAGAGATATTTAAACAAACTACAAGCAGGACTAGCACGTGTAACCTGCCTGCCCTTCAAGGGACCTGGATATATAAGGCTGTAAATAAAGATCCTTTTTCCCATCTCTTATCTCAGGCAAAGATGACAAAGCTCCATGGTGCTCCATGTGGAAAACAGAGCACTAACAAATCTTTGGATTTTCCACCTGGCTGTTGATCCTTACCTCCCCTCCCTTTCCCACCTGCACTTCTCTGCAGCTTTGAGGAAATCTCACATTACATATATTTCTATTTTGTTCTTAATTAGGAAAAAGATCCTTCTCTCCATTAAGTGTCTCTCAAAGCAGAGACGAGGGGCACTCTTGAGAGCTGCCTGGCTTCAGCCTGCCGGGGTCCTCTCTCCTCAGTATACCTCCCATGGCTACTCGCCCTGCAGTCCCAGGATCTGCAGCCACCACAACCCAAGCCTCAAAGTCACCTACCACAGCAGAAAGCTGGACGACCTCTTTGCAAAACCACGTCTCACTCTAAAGAACAGATGTGCAAGGGACCCTTTTAACAACGTAGAAACCAAGCACTGCTCTACCTGTTCTTGGTGAACTTCTCTCCACAGGGACAGTACTGCAGGCTGTGGCTGGGTACATACCCCAGAACTTGTTCTGGCCAAGTTACAAGTTGCTCCCCAGGAAGTACAATGGCTACACAAGTTCACCAGGTCAACTGGGGGAAGGCATGAGCTGCCTCCTCCTCCCACAAAGGTCCAGCCTGGCATCTCAGGTTGAACTAGTTTTCCCGTTTAATTGAGCTTCGTGTCTTCCCTATAAGTAGACTTTACTCATTGCCTCTCTACATCTCCACCATGCTCCGGCTGACAGCCTGGCCACTGAGAACAGGATGATCTCTTCCAGTGGATTCACCAGCCCTCAGCCTCCAAAGGCTGCAGCAACTAGCTTGGATAACAATGCATCTTCTGTATTTAGTTACAAACAGCCCTTGGCAAATGTATGTAATTAAATACAACCTCTTCAGCAGTGAGCGTGAGGAGCCTGGGCCAGTTACTGCATTCCTGCTTTTCCCTATTAGTGGTGCCAGCTCCATGAAAAAATGGTGTAGCCTGGTGCTGTGTGAGGCAGGCTCCCTTACCACAGACGTCAGTTCCTCCCCTTCCCCTTGCTCTGGTGCTGCCAGCTCGGTATGCCAGGTTTCTCCTGGGGACACCCCTACCTTCCAGCTCCCTGTGCACAGCCAAGCCACAGTGAGCTGCCAGCCCACATGCTCCCAAAGCCACCTGCTGCTCCCAAACACCTCCTGGAGGGTCTGTGCTGGGGCGTGTTTGGGTGCGTGTGTGTCCAGGCAGCATTAATGCAGGTAAGCAAGTCACCAGTAAGTGCCACAGACATCGTGCCATAGATCTTGTTCTCAAGCCTTTCTTGACATAGATTAGAATAACACTAAAATTTACCCAGTGATAAGTAGATGAAATGTACTCATCTGTGGCAGACAGAAGAAGAGATTACAGACTGTAGTGGTCTTTCCTAACCTTAAGCTTTTCAATAAATCTCTGACGATTAAGGAAAGAGGAGATTTCATAAAATAAAATCTGATTTGTCTTTGGCACAGCAGTCCATCCAAAGATAAGTACCCGCATCCTGCTTCTGTATAATTCACATTTCTCCACACACAACCTCCAGAAAGTGAGCTGAAGTCATGACCTTACTACTACAATTACCATCCATAATGTGGCAGGCTGTGGTATCAGGACCATAGGGAGGTCAAATACTGGCCCATTTCTCTTAGAAAGGAGACAGGATCCATTTCTTGTTACCTTGGGAACTCACACCCTACCATGGCAAACATCACCTGGACAGGCAGAGAAAAAGCAGAATGTAGTCCTGTCTGTCCTACTGTGTCCTGACCTTATAAAGCACTTTCTCCTTCCTCCATAATTGATGTCTCCTGCTGCAGAAGCAGTCATGCCTTCTGCTTCTCTGGCTATCCCATTACAGCAGTAATAAATGCAAGCCAGGTATTCTGTAAAATGATTCAAATGTATTCGGTGTCTTGAATCAGGAAATCTTTCCTTGTAACACCATCTCTTCCTTGCTCCACTGCAGCTACAGAAACTCAGCAGCCCCTCCCTTAATTTTCTCCGTGAGCCCCCTGTCTGGGATACACACAACACCTCCTCCAAGGGGAAACAGTTGTTTGGATTCTTTTTGTGACATTCAGAGATACTTTAAACATCCCTGATGCATGTAAGAGTGATGCATTTCCAGGGCTCTTAGGATATAGTTGTATTTTGTTAAATCATGCAGATAGAAAAACGTTGAGGAAATTTCTGGCATGCCAGCTGTCTGACCTGGTTTATTTACATAATGCTAGTGTTAGGAAATGCACTAGCTTTATAGCCCTCATGATTTGAGACTATTTATCCATAGAAAACCAGCAGAAGAGAAAAGGTCACATCAGGCTTCCTACAGCTAACTTCAAAACCCACGTTAGCCCTGAACATCACACCCCAGCACCTGTCCCGGACAGCACCTGTCACCCCCAGTGCTGGCACCACTCCAGTCCTGCAAGTAGGGAGCTTCCATCACTTACTCTCATTCAGGGGAATTGGAAAGATGCTCAGCTGAATGTCTTGAGCAGGTGGCTGAAAGACTCAGAAAAAGTGAGGCCATGGTTGACCTGGCTTTTGTGGGGTGAAGAAGAATTGTCCCTCCATGCAGGCTGCTGCCCTTGCCAGAGCTGTTGGCCCATGTGCAGTTTTCTCTGTGTCAGGCAATGACAGCTACAGTAGAGAGACAGTCTCCAGGATGACCTTCAGTTATAAAGCACACCATGTTTCACCTGAAGGTAAAACCTTCTGGTCAGCTTTCTACCCATGAGGAAAAAAAATGAGGGGGGAAATCAGAAACTATTTTTAGGTAAAGTATTTTCTGGCAAATTATTTTCTGGCCAAACAAGAAAAATGTAAAAAGACCTCATGAAATATTTATTTTGATAGATGACATGTATTTTAGATATGTATTTAATACACACCATCTTTTTATGAAGTGTGTCTACACCTCACACATATACACATGTATGTGTGCACACATATGTATGTAGATGTGTGTGACAACATGGCAGGGAGAGGTGAGTGGGATTCAGCACTCGTTAGCAGCTTGCAAGGGACACGGAACACCAGCCAACTCACTGAAGCACAGGCCCTCAGAGCCCCCCCCCGACAGCTCAGCCTGGTTTGGTGGAGGCACGGGTTCCTCAGCCTGCCCCTCACCCCTATGAAATGCACAGCAACTGGACTCCCAGACCCAAAAAGAGCCCATGGTGCAGGGTGCGAGGCGAGGGGGGGACCAGGCATCTCCCTGCCCCCCGCTGCACCTGCAGGGCTTGGCCCAAAGCCACGTGTGAGGTGAGCTGTGAAACAGGGAAGGAAGGAGCCTGGTTAACAGCCTGGAGTGCTTGGTGCCCATCTCCACACATTTTCTGCATGAAACACTCAAGTCTGAAAGACTTTGTGAGTAGGATGAACAATATTTTCTAGACAGAAAGCCAGCGTTATGAAAAAGGCATGAGCAGCTACGAATGTCTGCAGGCTATATCTCACCTCCTTTGCACTCTTCAAGTGGAGCAGCTCCCCAGGTCCACCATGGTGGGGTGGGCTTCCCCTCCACCTGGGGCAGCAGTGGGGTGGGCTTTCCCTCCTCCTGTGGCAGCACCATCCTGCCATGGCTCCCAACAAGCGTGCTGGGGTGATGCTAATTTCCACCTTGAGAAAATAGCCACAATTAGCCAAAGAAGAGCAAACAGAAAGCTGAGGGAGAGGGCTGGAGGGGAAGGTGGGAAGAAGTTGACTTGCCCATCACCCCCATAGTTAGGGAGAGTTGGGTGGGCAGGGAGGGAGAAGGTGTTCTTCCTGTAAAGCAATTCGTTTGCTAACTTTGCAACACTCCTCAAGCACAGACAGGACCAAAACTGCTGGCAGAGTCAACACACCAGAACCAAGGCCCAGAAGCATCTTTCAAGCCTCCTCTCTTCTGACTGGACAAATAAAATATTATCAGGATGCTTTATTCCTTTGCAGAGCACTATCCACAACAGTTATTCTTCGCTTCCCTGCTAGGTCTGCTCTTTCTTTCCAATTCACCCGAAAAGCAACTTCTCTCCCTTCCCCTTCTCTCCTGTCCTAGTCTGGGAATGAAGCAGAGCTCAGATGCAGCTCCTGTGACAGCCAGCCTCTGAATCCTCCCTGCACTGCACCTAGGAACCAGACAAGGTGCTTCTGGCAGAGTGCTGTACAGGCAGGGTCAGGGACATGCTCTTCTCCCTTCAGGAAATGAGTGAGATAGCTCCCACAGCTGTTCCCAATGGACTTACTAAGGCCAGCTGCTTAAATCCCCTCCTTCCATGCTGCTGCTGCTGGATGAAAGTTTGGTGGCAGAAGTCTGCTCTGGTGTGCTGGGATCCAACATGCCAGAGGCAGTGGCAAGGCTGGGATGCAGGAGCAGCTCAAGCAGTGGGCACAGGACTCTGCTTCTGGGTGCCAGCACAGAGCTGCAAGCTGGGCTCATGCCTGCTTGCAGGGCAAAGCCAAAGGCTCCCATGACACTGAACCCTTGGGATTTTAGCTTGGAAGGGGTGTCGTGCACGTCCTTCGCTGCATACATGTCTGAGGGTGTCACTTGGAGCCACAACCACCACCACTGCTTTTGAACAAGGCTGTTACTAAGCAGCAGTTGGTCACAGCTGGAGGGATTTTCTGTGTAGTGAGCAGTCACTAACCTAATCCCATGCCAGCACCAGGAGACAGCCAAAAGCTAAAAAGAGAACATGGATTTAGTGAACACATTCTCTTTTAGCTCCTTCAGCATCAACCAAAGCAAGAAGCTAAAACCTCTCCTTCTCCAAACAAACTTATATTCCCTTACTGCAGGCTGGCTCCAAACTCTGCATACAGTGTGTCCTGCTACTTCTCCTCATCCAAGCTTGGCAAATGTGATGAGCACACTTATTTTACCCATCTATGATACCTTTGAATGGCTGAGAATTTTCTGTCCTCATTTTGGAGCCCACGTTCCACCTACATAGAGAGGAAACCAGCTCTGCCTGCACCGGGAGCCTGCGTTGTTTCTCTCAATCTAAAATAAGCTCCAAGTTAAACCCACCTGCTCTGTGTTTGTGTGCGGGGAGAAACTACAACAAGAGAAATCGAGGAGCAGACACAGATAGAAAAAGAGAGTGCCTGGCTTTGCTGCCATTCCTCACATCCTTTCATGGGTTGGAGTGTCTGTCTGAAGTATGGCACAAGTGATCATAGAGGGATCTAGAGGGCTGCTGCTCCAGGCTAGAGGAGTTTCTGAACATCCAAATCCATTGACAGTAGCGGGGATTTTCAGCCTCTTCCAGTTAGTGTTTAGATAGCCAAAACCTTTCCAGCACCAAAAGACTGACTTCTGCCCCCCTAAGCAGCCACTGCATTCACACACCAAAGGAGAACCACCATAAGCCACATCCCTGCAACCCAGCAGAGCCCTGCCAGTGCAAGCTTGGCTGTGTTTTCTCACCGCGTCTTGCTCAGCAGCAGTAAGTTGGGGAAATAATAATAGGGCTTTAGTTGCAGACCCATTTTCTCTGACCACCTGGGACAGGACTCTGCTTGGGACTTGAGGTAGAACAGTTACTTCTGCTTTTTGAGATGCACATAGCACACACATTTGTTTGCTTGCTTTTTAAACACACCAACACGCTATCAGTGGTGCTCTAGTTCTCAGTCACATCTGCTGCACTCCCACCTTTCCATCTCCTTCCTGGTGAGGCCTCCTCCCCTTCTTGCCTGCAGCAAGCACAAGTGTTCTGCCTCTGGCAGAATCAGGAAAGGAGAAATGAAAGCAGTGGCTATTCCCAAGTGAATTAGAATCCATTCTCTCTGACAACATTTGCAGCAAGCCTGCTCCTCTATCTTGCTCTAAGAGCCACAGCATTCCCACCTTCTTGCCCTGTGGTTTTAATTCTTCTCACTGCCTTGCATGCCACTGGGATGAGAGCACCTGACTAAGAGCACAGCCTACCGCAGCCACCCAGGGTCCTTGAGTACTTGTGAACCCTCCCAAACCCAGAACTCTGCCGTACATGCTATCACCCTGTTCACAGCTGTGCTTTCAGCAGTCACTCTAACACAAGCCTCCAGCCATACTTCCTTCAGGGCTGAGAGAGCTAGCACCTTTTTTGAACAGGGCCTAATCCCAATGCCGAGAGTCAGTTTTCTCACACCCACCATAAACAGCTCATTTTCAAGCCCCCTAATTAAAATGAAGATGCTAAAAATGTTTACTCCAATTTTGCAGTATTTAGAACAACAAAAAAACCCAAAAAAACAGAGCCTGTTTTCCTGATGCTGCAGTAGCAGGGCCTGGCATCTTCTGCAGGTAGCTGCTGAAGTATGGTGGAAAACGGGAGCTCTGTCCTGCCCTCAGAACTAACGATGAAGAAACCGATGGGAGCCACAGGTGTAGGAGAGGACCTGTTCCTCTGCTCTTGGGTGGTTTCCACAGAGAAGTTTGAGGCAGGGGTGCAGTCAAGAAGAACTCAAGGGTAAGCGACTTCACTTACTATTTTAAGCAATGCAAAGTTTGCACTTTTTATAAGGACACGTGACTCCGCTAAGTTATTTATTGCAACACCTCTGAGTTAGCAAAAGGTGCCTTTGCTACTCCCACAAAATGGTCTTTATAATTTTTCTTCCTCTGAAGCACCAGATCTGCCAACACTGAAAGAAGAGTTGTTGGCTCCAGCACGGTGGCATGTCCTGCACTTAGTACTGGTGACAAAACTCACAGGCCTCACCAAGTACTCATTTGGATCTTTCTTCATTTCAGCTTTAGAATTAAGACTGCAGTAAGCAAACAAATTACTTAATATAGAAGAAGAGATGCTATCTCAGTGGGCAAAAAGGCACTGCAGGTCTTTCAACAAACCATGTGTGTTTGTTGAGCACATGGTCCCACCTGGCCCTGCTCATGGTGACTGTCACCCCGACAGGCCACCTCAGACCCAGCTCTCAGGTGACTGACTAGAGTCAATTCCTCTGGCTCTGTCATTTCTTCTATTCATGGCCATGCTCAGACTAGATGGGTAACAAATATTTGCATGGACTAGGTGAAAAACTGCATAATTATCCTTGTGTCAAGTGTATCAGGTGGAAGATGCTGCAAACAACAGCATCCTTTGCAGTCATACCAGCATAAGGGAGCACTGAGTCTCCAGATAAGCCTGTCAGGACATGCCTGAAGCTAAGCCTTGGACAAAACCTTCAGAGCATGACCAACTCCTTGAAAGCAAATTTCTCCTTACTAGACACAACATGAGCCATCCTCTGTCCTTCCATTAACCACAGAAAGTGACTGCATCAAAAAGCATTCAAAACATACTATTTCTGTGAAGAATTATCATCTTACCTCCAAAGAGATACACTAATATTACACTAATGTCCTAAGCAGAAAGCCTGCCCTGCCTACCATCTTGAGCTAAAAAAGCCATACTCTGTAGCTGAAAATTGCTATGAGGCTGTCCCCCTTGTGTGCTGCACACAGCCACGCATAACACGCACCAGCAACCTTTTATCCTTTATTATTGACTTCTGAACCCGAGGGCAGTTCCCATTTCATGTCCACTATCTCTGCTTTAGAAGCAGCACATACTGAAGGCAGCGGGGCTGGCACTGCCTGCCTTTCTCTGCCATTCCCTTCTGTGTAAGAGCAAAGCCCTGGGGCATCCAGCACCAGGGGAGATTCAGAAGCCCCGTCCTTCAGCAAGAACCACTCTTCTACACCAGGGACTGAAACAGCCTGGAGGCTTCGTGCATCTTATGTGGAGGAGGAAATTAACCCTTCAATTGACTTGATCAAGCTACCTACTAAGATAGCAGAGGTACCTGCTAACACAGCAGAGAATCAGCAGGCTTCATGTTTGGCAATGTCTGCAAACAAAACCAGCTTTTAAAGTGTCTCTGAAGGAATCAAAAATGAAAGTCTTCAGAGGGAAGAGAAGTTCCCAGATGATAGTCAGAAGGTGGAGGTGGTGGAGGAATGGCTACAGGCTTTTCAGAGCCTGTGCAACTGCTCTGCAACTTCTGAAGAGAAATCTTAAAGGTGAAAACCATTACGTATCTTTTCCTTTCCTCAGACATGAGGGAACAATTTAGGAAATTCTCCTTAGTGGAGGGAGTTGTCATCTCATTCATAGTTTTTCCAGTAGGAGAAAGTGATCTGATCCAGGATTGCTAGCAGAGGTTATTTGAACAGAGGTGAGTTGCTTCCTATGCCATCTTCCCGTTATGGCATTGCATTAAAAATACACGGATAACATTGAAATCAGTGATTCTCTGTCCTTTCAAACAGAATAAAGAGACAGTCACTTAAGTAAGATGCTATGGTGCATAGACCCAGCTCTGAGCTGACTGCCAGGGACCTTACAGGGTAGTAGATTCCTCTGCAGAACTAGTGACTGCAGCAAGGAAGGACTGATTGCAAGCACCTTACTGCAGGTGGCTCAGGGCATGCCTTGCTGGTTACACACAGAGCTGCTCAGGTAAGCAAGCAGGAGATTTTTTCTTCAGATTTGATGCATCCTGGCTTTAACTTTATATACATTCTGAAAGTGGAAGCGAGTTGCAAGGGTGAAAGCATTTTACACACAGACAGGCCTTTTGAGGGGTGATGTTCAGCACGTAATGTAACAACTCAGTGAAGCAGAGAAACTGCACTGGCAGTAAATGAGCACATCACAATGATGTGTCTCAACTCCTGCAGAGGCAATTTAACACCATTTCAGTGACAGTGTATCAAGAACACAGGAATTCACTCTAGTGTTGGTGTAACTTTTATTTATTTATTGCTGTTAATATGCACAGTAAAGGAAGACCCGATGTGACTGCCTCCTGAGTACAGTGTAAATTGATATTGTGGCTTTTGATGGCAATAGATCAAAGGTGCTGCATTCACAAGCCACAGGGTGATTTTCCTAATTGCCTGAATTACAGATATGCTCCCTGACTGTCCTTTTTCCTATCCCTTCCAGCATCCCATAATATTGACCTTGTAACTGGAAAATAGCTAGAGATGATGTGAGGACAGTGTAAGGGGAAAACCAGCTCTGTGTCACTTTCTCACAGCCTTTCAGCCTTGTAGGAGCAAGAATTCATTTGTAACTTTCTAGCACACAAATGGAAAAACCACAAAGATCAGGTATGCTAAGGAGGGATGGAAACTCTCTGTTCCTTTCACATCCCCTGTCATCACAAAAATGTCAGCCTTCAGTGCTGGACTGGTAGAGAGCAGCACAAAGCCTTGGACACAGGCTGTTCATTGCAGCAAACAGGGAGATGACTTCCCCCACCTCCACAGCCCTGACAGCTCACTGCTGACAATGTTTAATTGTCTGAGTGGAAGTGTATTGTGTTGCTGGACACTTCTCATGCACCTGTCCTTAAGCTTGTTTTACAGAGGTGGTGAGGAAGCCAACAGAGCCGAGTTAAAGGCTCCTCCACACTGAATTTTCCTACAGATAACACCTTCTGCAGCACATAGCTCTGCTTCTTGCAGTGACACAGCCAAATGTCACAGTGCAAAAAAAAGTGCAAAGGTGGCCCCAGGACGCTCCATCTACAGTCAACACAATGCAACCCTTCCTCCAGCTTGCATCGATGATGCTGAGTTACGTATAAGCTCTTCCCTGCACGTGATCCTCCTTGGAGTCAAATCCACAGCATCCTCAGGTTGTCTTCACCTTGAGTTGATACCATTTGCTTGAAATTATGCAGCATCAAGAGATTGCCCTGTGTTTGGTATTATTACCTGTGCTCAGCAGGTTGGGACTGCTGCAGTCTTCAGGAAATGTGCCAGCAAACATGCCCCAAAGTGCTAATGACTGGAGGTGTGCAGCAAGCCGTTTCCTAGAGGGGATCAGGCAGAACAGGGTAAGCTGTGTCCAGCTTGGGAGGTTACACTAGCTGAAGCATAGGCTGATAAAGGGCTTTCGCAGAAGCACTTGTGTTTGGCAGAGAGACTAGACAGGAAAGGAAAGAAGAGGCACTTCCTAAGCTACGGTCTGTGGTTCACTTCAACACTGACTGTGGTACCTTGGCAAAACATGGCTTAAGGTAAGTAGCTGAAGCGAACAGGTCTGGAGTGATCAGCAGAGAAGGTCTGCCAGGCTACAGGCAGCATTCAAACTAAAGCAAAGCCACTAACTGAGGGAACTGCCAACACACAAGTTTCCCCCACTTTCCCCACCAAAGGGCAAATCTCCCTTCTGGCCCTAGTGCCCGACAGTGTTACTTCTGCGGAGCTCAATGGCAAGTTGAGATCAGATGCCCCCTCCCAACAAGCATCACTTTTCATCCCCCAAAGCAGAATCCTTCTGCGACCTCATGATCTGATAGAGAGTTTCCCTGAAGTGCTGGTCCCGGCTCAGTCTTTTGGCTGCTTCTTTCAGATCCTCAATATTTTCAGCTTCTGCGTGTGCGAAGATGAAGGACTGGGACTGCTTCACTGAAACAACAGCAGCACAGAAAGGTCAGCACCCTCCCTCAGGGACACCAACTGAAGACAAAGCTTCAATACAGCACACAAGCCATGCAATCAACACAAGTGAGAGCCTGGCAAGGGATGAGCTAACCATTGCACTCTAACAACTTCACCTTACTGTTTTCAGAGGAGGAAAATGCTGACAGCCTGGAAACACACTTTTCTTCTTTACAGCTGCCTCTGATTTAGGATTCTACATTGAACCTGATCTAACCTTGCAGGTAGCCACTCTGAGCCATGGATTGGATTGGACAACTTCCAGGTGTCCCTTCCAACCTAACTCAGTCTATGATCAAGCATCCAGATGAAGTCAGCTTTGAGCATGTGTTTTCTTAGGGGCCCAGGACCACCACAGCAGTTACGTTTCAACATACATGAAGAGACAAGCAACCAGTATGCACACTCAGTGTCTGCTCTCTGGGTAAGGAAGCTCCAGCTTTCTCTGTAGCTCCAGTCTACTACTAGGTAATACTAAATATGAATGACATTTGCAGACCTTACTGCTCTGTCAGCCCCATCTGCACATACCTGCTCCTGCAGGATACAGAGTAAGAAGCTGCCTGATACCTACAGTCATTCCACGAAGCACTGGTTCTCCGGCGGTGGAAGCGGCAGCTCTTTATGCGACGAGTGGCAGCCTTGTGGATGTACACGGAGTTCTTCATGATCACGGGCATCTTGGCCTCCAGCTCAGCATTGCGGATGCACTCTTCAAAGAACTCTGGGAAGAAGACACTACTGAGAGCAGTGATGACAGAGACACTTCAAGCAATGAACCAGTCACAAGGGACTGCACTCATTCATAGGCTCAGCCAGGTAATGGCATTCAACATCTCCCTAGCTCTTCATGAAAAATGGTCCACAAAGCTCTAAAATATCATCAGAATTAACAAGTTCAAAATGACAAAAACCTCCAGTCCCCCCAAAATATGTGCTCCATTCCCCATCAGTCTTTCCCACAACTGCTCATGATTCCCCTGCCAAAAGCCTCTGATAGAACTTCTCAACTCTCTTGCAACAGAGAGGTCTGAAGCCTTGCTCATCGCACTTTCTTCAAAAGACTTCTAAAACCCGTCAAGTCTAACTGCAGAAAAGCTCTGTGCAAAGCTCCATATCCAAACTCTGACAATGTTATTCTGTCCCCATATGCCACACAAGCTGCTTTTCCTTGCCCATTTCCCCTCTTATGGTCAAACTGGTGTATTTCCTTTCATTCCGGTCTTGCTGTCCTCCTGCCTGTTCCTGGGCCCCAGCCCTTCAGGGGGCCCATGTGCTAATGCACCCCAACTCTTACATGACAGGGCAGGGCAGAGCTGCAGGACTCACTTGGAAGGACCGAGGTAATCAGTGCTGGGACTGATGTTGAAGAAAACATTGCTGGTCCCTCACTTTCTGTAGTGTTTTGCCCATCAGTACATTTTTACTTTTTTGAAGTAAAGTAAAATCACTCAAAATTTAAGATTAGAAATGAGTGTCAGGAGACATTCAGTGCCAGGGGTTACCCACTTATGCCCTGTGCAGGTAGCTCAGCTCTAGTTGAATGCTGAGCTCAGCACATCCACTTTAGCTCTGTTTTCTTACCATGGCTCTGAGCCAGTGGGATGAAGTTCCAAATCATGCCCTTTTGTTTCAGTTTAGAAATCTGACGCAGAAATTACTGAATAATACTTATTTTATTTACATATATATGTATAAAATATAAATATTTATTTTATATATAGTATATATATGCTATTTATATATGTATTTATGCTTCTATATGCAACAGTGCTCAGAATGCCACAATACTTTTGGACTTTTCTACATCAGCCCAATACATCCACCTTTCACTGAACTGAAGCCTTAACTGCACAGATACAGCATCTTCAAACAGCTTCCCCTGCACTATACTTGAAGATGGAAAATGAGCAAGACTTAACCCAGTTGGAGCTCCTAATGCCAATTCCCAAACCTGACTCAAGCCAAATGCTAGAGTAATGCCTCATTTTCCAAATAAAATAAAAAAAAAAAAAAAAAAAAAAAAAAGAATGAAAAATACAGGGATAAACTGGGAGGAACCCGAGTCTTAACACTTGGCCTGTGGACTGCAGTCATCTCAGCGCAGCAGTGCTGGGCTGATGCAGTGATTCAGCTCTGAGCAAGGATCCAAACTTCACCTGCTGGGTCACCTACCAGCATGTTGCTACAGCAACCATGATGGTCCTTAAACTGCTGATGTTCTTGTAACCAAGGCTGAGAGTAGATCACCTGGAGGGGAATCAGGGGACTCTTTGTAACTCAGTCTTTACAGCTCTGCTGCAGCTTCCCTATTTGACATTCTGGAAAGCATTTGCTAATCTGTTCCTCATGGTTTGTTGTTGGGTTTTTTTTCTTTTCTACCCAACAGGGAAGGCTGGAGTAATTTTGCCCTTCTTTGAGGGCAAAACACCTAGTGCCTGCATAGCGCATTCTGGCTCCTCAAAAGGGAGGTGTGATTGAAGTAAAGGAGTTGGGAGAGCACATTATGTGCAGCTTTGCCAATCTGGGAACTTCTCTTTGTGTCTGGGAAGATGAGTAGAAATCTTTCCTCTCTCAGAGCTTGCTCAATAGTAGAGAGGATGGATGACTGACATACTTCTCAAGTTACTGACATCTGCTTTCATCTTCTCCTCTTTCTCCTTGTTGCAGTCCAGAGAATTTAAACCCTGCTCCAAGCTCTGCAACGCTTCCTCAGCTTCTCTCAGTCTCTTCTCCAGGCCCATGCGCACCTTCACCTCAGCCTAAGGAAGAGAATAAACATTGCTGAAAAACAGCTTTTGTCTCAATAACCATCCATCCTGCTAACTCACAAGGCTGTGAGGAACCCACCAAGCAGATGAAAATTAAAAGACAAGGAAACTAGCAGAAATATGGCAAGACAACATAAAAAGTTGTTCCTCGTCTTCAGACAGAATCTGAATTTGAAGTCCAGATTATTTTAATAGGTCTCCTTTACTCTGACTTTCATTTTCACAGTTTCCCTCTCATTGTATGAAACACATGGAATCAGTGATGGTATTTTAACATGTGCATTTGTGCTTATGTGAGTACTTGCAGCTGAGCAGGAACAGGAGGACATCTTTCCAGCTGAGATGGACTTGAGATAAAGGTGATCAGTTCCCACAAAGGGGTGTATAGTACTTAGTTTCAGAAATAAAACACACAAGAAGTTAGAAATAAAGGATAGTATCAGCAGTAGCTTAGCAAATTAGACTAATAACACTTAGGTCATCTTAGCTTTAGTTTGGCCAAGTGAAAAGTTACAGGATAAGAAAATCTTGGAGGTGCAGGAAAAAGAAAAATTGGAGGGTTTTTTGACAAAATATTTTTATAAGGATGTTGAGTGTCAAACAGCCAATAATAAGCATAAAATTGTCATTATTTAGATTAAAATATAATATCGTGCTTTCTCCAATAACCTTTGCATAAATTATGGTATCTTGAATTACTGGGATAACAAAGGAGGGCTGGTACCTCACCTGCATTCCTCTGCTTTTGAATCCAATTTCATGCAGAGGTTTCTGAAGATGTAAAAATCTTAAGATTGAGTCTCAGAGAACATGGAAGGAGAGAAGATTTCTGCTCAGTTCTGCAATGTCCATTTTAGCACTTCTTTGAAATAATCTTTATTCTTGACTGTGTCTGCTTTCCTCTTCTACTTTTCTCCCCTCCCTCCACCTTTTGATGATGCTTTCACAGTAGCAAATGAAAATACTTTTACTGAATGGGTTAATCAGGCCTCAGTATGAGAAAATAAATAGTGCTACAGAGATGCAACATGGTAACTTCACATGTTACTGTGATATGAAGCACAGCACATGAAGATTTTCAATCCCAAAATTAAAACAAAATAAAACCAAGTCTCCCACTTGATAGGGGATGAACTGAAAGGGAAAATGAGACAACTCTGGGCCAAGGGACAGCAATATGTGACATACACAGGGATACCTTGAGGTCTCTCTCCGTCTGCTGCTTCTCTGCAGTCAGCTCTGAGAGCGAGTTCTGCAGCGCTTGTGACTGGGAAGAGTAAAACGCCCGCTCCTCCTCCAGTGCTCGGGACCGCTCCTCATTCTCCTTCATCCTGGTGCACGGCACAGCAAAGGAGAACAACCACTCCCACTCCAGCACGACTCAAAGGAAGGAAGGGGCTCGGTATTGTGATAGGGCGTGCTTAACTACCTGGCTGCCCTGCACAAAGAGGCACTAACAGGAGCACTGTCTGTGTTTCCCTTCAATAGCATTGGCATTGCTGGAGGAAGGCAGGTAGACAGTTCTTGGATGGAACATTCTCAACCTCCAGATGAGGTCCAGGAGCACCAAACACTTCTTATGGACAAGCCCATGAACACCAAATGGATTCATGTGCCTAAGTCCTAATTTGAAAGGAGCAAGCCCAAGCAGCAGCAAGGAGTTCAGCTGCCCTGCCTCACTCTGTCCCCTCTGAGGCACTTATAACCTGAACTCCTGCCATGGGAACCAGACAAGCTTCCAGACTTGTTTTGAGTTGGCAACCAAAAAGCAAGTCAGCAGGTAGCCACATCATTTGGCATCACTAAGCCTCAGAAGGGCAGAAGCATCCTCTTCCCTTCACTGCACCCAAGAAAGGAATTTATTAAGGACTCTGCCTCTCTGCAGGTCTCAGGATAAACAGGGGAACAGTTTTGAAGTGATCCTCATTCTAAGTCAGGAAATACTTAGCCACACCCTTTCTGATTGCCTCCCACCTGTGAGGAGGGAAGCTACCTCTTTTCCCACCACCCTCTTCACATCGGATGGCATTTTGTCCCACATCTGTCTCTGGCACCATCGAAAGAGACCTTGCTCTCACTTCACCTCTTCTCTGCCAGGAGTTTCTCCTCCAGAAGCTGCTGCATCTTCTGTTCAATCTGTTGCAGGCTGCAGTGCAGTCCCCAGACGGGGCTTTGCTCCTTGCTGGGGCTGGTTGGAGGTGGGAGCTGGCTCTCATTTTCTTCCAACATATCCAGCATTTGCTGCTTTTCCAGGGAGAGCTCCTTGAAGAAGGGCAGAGATTGTGAGGATCAGCCAAGTCTAAAATTTCTGCTCTTGTTCCTGCCTGGTTCCTCCCTCCACATTCCTCATTCAGGTTAAAAACAGGAGTAACAAAATGTGGTTTTCCCTTCCTACCTGCCTCTTCGGAAGCAAGCCTCCACCATAGCCTTCACTATGCAAGGGGGCAAGGACCTGGAGGCTCCTTTGACACAATATGCTAGCAAGGACCTAGCTCAAAAACTGAAGGCTTGTGCTTCTCTATTGCATCACTAATGTGGGCAGCTTCCCTGCCTTGCCTCCTCACCTTGCTCCTCAGTGTGAACTAGAGGTATCCCCTCTGTGTTACTTCTGCCTACAGGGCAGTAGGACATACCATGCTGTTTTCCTGTGAAGTGTTTGGTCCATTATACAACTACAGCATGAATGCTCCTTCCCTAGCTTTCCAGGCCTTTCATACCCATAACTGTGGGCAAGGAGAAGAGTTCAAAGGAAAATCTGCAAAAGATGTTTGGATGAACTTGCAGGATCTGACACAAACATTAAGAGTGCCATTGGGCTTCAGCAGGACAGCTGTATGGAAATTTCACAAATTATATGCACTTAAAAAAGCCACTTTCCCCCAATCCACCAGAGTGATACCAGGTAAAGAAAGGGTTTAATACATCAGCACTCTCTTTCCTAAATTCTCTCATGGTATCATTCTCTGGGAAACCATGATCCCTTGTGCAAACAAGGAATACTTCTCTGCTGCTGCTATTTCCACTAGAGTTTAGGCAAGTTAAAAAAAAAAAAAATATCAGAGAGATTTTTACAGAATAAAGAATTACAACCACGTTGGCTGGAAGGGACCTCTGGCAGGTTCTAGTCCAGCCTCTTGTTCAGAGCAGGTCTGTCAACATAGCAAGATATGGTCAGCAGTGGCTTTCCACAGTCGAGTTGTGGAAACCTTCCAGGATGGAGATTCCTCAGGCTCTCGCAGTGTCTTCTAGGTCAGACCTACCTGTCTGATGAAAAATGTCTACCTAATGTTCAACCTAAGCTTCCCAAACTGCAACTTATGTTCATCATCCTGGCACTGCTGAGAAAAGTTTGGTCCTGCTGGGCTCTGTGTCACTTCTAGTCCTTTTCTGAAGGGATTTTTGGCTTTCATATCAGCTAACAAATTAATCTGCTCATCCACATGGATCTTAACTCCATCACTAGTGGATGCTAGATTCATTTCACGGGACAGCATTGCTTTCTGCCTTGGTCATTGGATTTGTTCCCAAAATGCTGTCATTCAGAAGGGAGAAGTGGTCACTCACCTCTAGGGTTTTCTGTAAGGACTGTGTCAGGCTTCGCAACTCTTTCTTTTCTTCCTCCACTCCCTTAAGGGAGCGGGCTGTGAGCTCTAGCTCCCTAAAGAAGCAAAAGGGTGATAGCTGTTGCAGGGGAATACTAGTGCCACACACCACGCTCAGACCGCACAGGACCTGCAAACCATGGTTGGTACAGGCAGCCCTGGAGAGCCAGGAATACACTAGCAAGCATCAAGCCTTGAACACACTACAGATGTCCAAGAACTTTACTGTGCCTCCTCATTGTCAAACCAAACCCAACTGCTTCTCTAGCAAGGGCAGGACCACAGTTGCACCTGGAAGAGCTCAGACAGGGTGGTCATATCTAAGGGGATGTAGGTCCATGAAAACAAAAACATTTGCAAAACCACACCAGCTTTTCTGAGATGTTACCTTGGGAGGAAAAGGAAAACAAAGAGGGCAATGGTAAAACATGTACTTTCAACACTCAGGGCAAAGCACTTGGATCCTTTCCTTTCAAAATACATTTGCTGTAAGTATTTTGCTCAGTGTAACTCTTAAAATGACAAAATCATTCTCAGTGAGGCAACTTCAACATCTACCCAGTGTCATTCAGCTGATGGTGGAAAGCCAGATTCAGATGTCTGCAGCCTCCTGGCTGGTCAGTCAAACAAACAAGCTGCCTCTCTGAAATCCTCTAGCACCTATCCATTGCCATGCTACTCTGGCCAATCCGGGATTCGCTCATGTCCCCGCCTGTTGAAAATGAGGTTGCTGGATCCCTGAACACAAAATGAAACTAAGCTGTATTCTATTAGTAAGACAAATGATAGCAAATGCAGATAAGCAGATCTCAGCCATTCCTGTTGTGGTCAATATAGCATGTATCTCCTTCCTATGTGCACAAAGCAGGTGAATTTTACTAATTGTTTTGATTCACCACCACAGCAACGCTCCTGCCCAGCGTGGGAGTTCGTGTGCTCGCTCTCCCTGCCCTGGGCAGTTTGCTGCCTCACCTTCTGATCTGCTCCTGCTCCAGCCGCAGCTCCCGTACCACCTCTTCAAATTGCTGCTTCTCTGCTTCCAGGACCTGGTTCAGACGCTCGAGTTCCTGGACAGAAAAAGAAGACAGGAATATACTCTACTTACAGTTAGGAAAGGCTTCCCTGTTAGCAATGCCAGTGACTTTTAACCTCAGCTATGTAGAGCCACGCCACAAGGTGGCTGACTCCAACACACTTTCGTCCAGGGGCAATTAGAAGGGACTGAAGGTTGGTTGAGGATTTCCAGACATTCGAAAGTCCCAGCCAGGTTACCAGGCACCTGGAAATCTCAGACATGCTCCCTGCAGAGATCAGATCTGCTGCATGTATACAGAACGTCCAGAACTCCCTGGGAAAGATGGACTCAACATGCATGTGCCACCTCCAGGCACCCACCCTTGCAGGTACAGAAAGCCCAGGCAGGAATGTGACAGCCCCAGCATTGCTGCACCTGAAGTGTGATATTTCCAGTAGCTCAGCCTTGCTTCCCATCCCCACTTGGACAGGAATGCATGAATCGCACAGTTACAGCTCCGCACAGTTTAATCAGCCTGCCACTATCTTTGTGCTAATACAAGCTAATACATGCTAATGCAAGCATGCTTAATGAGCACTGAAAACCACAAGCTGTCAAGCAGTGAAACAGTCTCCTGCCCTACTCTAGAGGGAGCAGCTGTACCGAAACCTACTGCAGATGGAGGGAGACAGGGACAAAGTACAGCGAGGGTCCTGCTCCTCCTGATCAGGTCCCCTTGCAGATATGCTGCTTTAGCTGCTTGGCAGAACTCCTGCTGCAGGCCCAGGCAGGTCACAAAACAGCACTGATGTCAGATAAATTCATAATAAGGCTCTTGCTCCATGGTGCAGATACATGGTTCAAGCTACTTTCCCAACATACATACTCCTCTGAAGCCTCCAGGTTCACAGTAGGTCAGACTGCCACAGCTCAGGGAGCTAGGTATTTATTCCAGCATCAACAACAAACTCCTTCAAACCAGCCTAGTCCCATCTGCTCTTTGTGGCCAATGATGATACTGGGCATGGCTTTGTAAGAGCAGAGATTTATTCCAGGGTCTCCAGACAAAGGCATTTCCCTCCCTATGCCTGTGGATTGTGCAGCAGACTATCTTACCTGAAAATTGTGTCCCCCTGCAAAGGCAGAAGCAGCTCAGCACTCCTACAGGAGTGTCCAAGCTGTTTTTGGACTTTAGCTCTGCAGAAATGTGCAGAGGGAAAACACGCCTGAGAAGCCTAGGTCAGCATTGCTGTCTTTTTGCAAAAGAGGGGCAACAGTCATTCTGGATTAACTGGAAAAGAGCATGCAGCAATTTGCAAGGTTACAATGTAGTGGTCTACATCCACACAGACTTTCCCACCATGTAATAGGACAACCCATTTGCAAAGCTATCTTTAAATAACTTTGTGATGGTGTTATAAAAACTGGTATAGATTTGGTGTAAATATGAGAATGAGCTACTTTTATTATATTAAGGAAATATAAGTTAGGAAAAGTTTAGAAAACAATAAAAAACTCAATAAATTAAGGTATAATAGTCACATCTAAGGGAATGTTCTCTTGGGCTTTCCCTAGTGCAATGTTTATAATTTTCACCATTTCTGGTGTGCCTAAAGAACAAAGCACATTGCTTTTCACTGCTCCTTATTTCTTACAAAAGTATCTTTACACTAGAACCATGTCAGGTCTGTTTATTTACTTTCTAACTGGGGATACAGACAAGTTGATTGCCAGAGACCTCTTGAATCTACAAAATAACAAGTGTCTAATTCAATCCAGTGAATACAATTTAATCCGATCTTCCTCCTTGGTCCTCTTGGAGGACCACTCATGCTGCACAAAAAGTGCCTGGGAAATGGAGCAGGGATACACTTTCAGGAGCCACCCCATGGCACAGGTCTTATTCCTCTCTTCATCCATGGGGCCCAGAGGTTGGCTGGAGACTCCTTCCACTCTGCAGCCTCCCTTCCTGAAACCTGGTGTGCTCTGAAACCAACAACTCCTAACCTCCCAGTCCTGCCACATGGAAGATGAAGGGAATTGGCTTGTGATGAACACTCACCTCTTTTTGCTCCCTCTGCAGACACAGCTCTTCTGTTTCTTCCATTAGCTTATCTGCAAACACACACACACACACAAAGGCCATGCAGAGAAAAGCAATTTCTATCCTGGGGATATTTATGAGTATGAAACACTGACTGTTTGGAGTTTGAAAACACAGCATTCCCTGTTGCTCTGGGAGGCTCCAAGGGCTGAGATGGCACTAATGAGATGTTCCGTAATTTCCCTCCTGCCAGATACCTTAATAAACTAAACCACTAGAGTGCTGTGTAGTCCTGCTAAGGTTTCAACTTGATGTTCTTAACAAACTAATCTTCATCATCCTCTAGCTGAATCCGGAAAAATATCCTTATCTCTGCTTCATACACAAGGAAGCAAAGGCACAGAAAGGTTAAGTGGGTGCACAGGGTCAGACACAGCATAGCAGCCATCTGTTCTCCTCCTGCTGTTCAGTGCCCCATCCCTACCTGCCCAGCACATCCCCCTCTCCTTCAGCCGCCTGGGTGTCACTGCCAGCTCCCTGTTGTCACCTTGGGATGTCCCAGAAATCAATCCCCTAACTTGGCCACAAAACTTTTAGCTGTTAAGGATAGTTCCCCTCACCATCAGTTGCTCTTGTCTACTGAGAAGGACATGTGCCCACCAGAAACTCTGCTCCAACACTTACTCTGTGACCTGCTGTAGCTACCTCGTGCTACGCGCCAACCTTAAGCAAAGGGTCTGCCTTAGGCAGCTTCTGGAGGTGCTTCCAGGAAGCTAGACAGGAACATATCCCATAGCTAAGCCTCGGGTTTAGCTCAGCTCTGCCACCCGGCTGCCGTGTGAGCAGTGCACATTCATCGTAGCACTCGGTGATTAAGTCCTTCTGCACGAGGCGAAGAGGATGCTGTTTCCTTTGTACTGGGGATCTGAAGAGATTACTACTGCTGGCAGGATTCCTACCACCAGGAGGAATGCAGACCTCTGCCTCCTGCCCACAGCAAGACTCCTGGTGCCAGTGCAATACTGTGAAGTTACAAAAGCTCTGCTGACCACCAACTGCTGCCTTTCCTTCCCACTCCCACCTACTTCCTCCTTACCAGGACCCAGCACAGCTGCACTGTAGTTACACAAAGGCTCTCCCACCTTCCCTCTTCTGCCCCTCCTGTGGGGGCCAAGCCCAGGGCTTGATGGGCTTCTGCAAGGTCCCTGCCTGAGAGAGAAACCTGGATTCCTGCTGGGTGGGTAGCAGGTGGAAGGTAACTCCAGAGGGAATTCCTCAGAGCAGGGTTTGCTCCCTCCAGAGAAGCTTGACCTGCTGCCAGGAATAGTGCCTGACATCGAAGCTTAACTATAGGATGGACACAGATCATTGAAAGTAAGGTTAATGAGGCAGAACCCTCAGCTGTTATAGAGGGATAAATAGAATATTGCTGTCAAAAGAAAGCAACCATGACAATTGACCAGCTCTGAATGTTCTTGTCTTGGACAAAAGAACCCACTGAAATATGTATTTTATATTCCAAATATCTCCTGTTTGGTACAGATGTGTATTCCTCTATCACCTTGTCTTTTTTTGTACTGTAGCCCCCTTTAGTCTCCTAGGCTTGATAGTCTGCTCTAGTGATTGCAAAATAATATTTTGACAAAACTTTCCTTATTCTAATTTTCCTCCTGCCTCTCCAGGTCCTCCTTTCAGTACTGCCCTTTATCCCTTTGTCAGGTGTGGAACCAATCCTCCCTGCCTGCCTCACAGACAAGCCCATCCATCAGCTCACGTGTATGGAAGGCGCTTAGATTGCCAGAAGGAACATACCTTGATACTTACTATGATGACTGCTACATGTGAGACCATATACTGAGATCACCCCTGACCAGCATGGATGTAGAAAGGCAAAACGCTCTTCAAGATCCCTCCAGTGGTTTGATGATTAGAAGCAGATACCACAAGCCCCTGCTCAAGGCATCACCAACCTGAAGTATCCAAAGTTGCTGCTAGCTTGTTTAAAGCAGTTGACTGTCCAGACAAGTCTCTGGGCTCACATGTATGACTAGCAGCCCTCAGGTCATAAGGGTCCTTACACCTTGGGAAATGATCTAACTTTAGGAGGCATTGGGTTAAAATGGCTACTCTGCTTTGGCTCTTGCTATAGGCAATGTGGGGAAGAGACAGCTGGACCTCCCAAGGCAGTCAGAGCACCCAAGGTACTGACATCCAGACGCTGGTTTCTGGGTAGGGGATTGGACTAGATAACCTCCAGAAGTCTCTTCCAACCTAAATGATTCTGTGTTCACCTGGAGCAACCACTCTCTCCACTGCCCACAGAGAGAGCAATGACAAGTTACTCACTGCTATTAGACTCAAAGAAGCCCCTGTAAATACTCCCACTTCCAATATGAAGAGTGTGAGCAGATGCAGACAAAGACCAGGTAGAGTAAGACCAAGAAAAACAGCTAGACGAGCAAACTGAGGCTTGAAAAGCTGTGATCAGCCTCAGAAATACTAGTCCTGTGTGATTCGGGGAAACAAAAGTACTGGCTGTTTGCCTGGTGAGCAGCTGAAACCAGCGCATCCAAACTTCTCAGGGGTAGCAAACATTTGTACAGTCCAGCCATCAGGAGCTGCAGGACTGCAGCATGCCAGCCAAAGCATGTTCTTCTTTTCTACCTCCACACAGATGTTCAGATCCTACCCTAACATTTTTGTGTTTTGACTCCCTTAAAAACCTGAATTTCAGCAGCTGACTACTCAAAAGCTTCATCCAGTAAAAGTCAACAGTAAAAACCTGTAGCTGCTTGGATTGACCACCAGCTATTTTAGAGTTTATGGGTTTTGGAATTAAGAGTTTCCTACCTAAATATTCCTGTTTCTCCTTGGCCAGCTGCAGTCCTTGGGCTTCCAGGCTCTCGATCATGGCTTCTCCCAGCTGGGCATTCTTCCAGGTCCTGGGGAGAGCAGACACAAAGCAGACAATGTAAGAGAGCTAAGGATCCCACAGAGCTAGGCAGGGGACTCAGCCTAGCAGTCTACCAAAGAACTAAAACACACAGACTCACATCAGTTGGGACAGTGATTCTCTACATTTTTTTCCACAACTGAATTGAAGTAATTGACTTTCAGCATTTTTTTATTATTTTTTTTTAAAAATACAGGAGTTGTATGTCAACACTGCACAGCTATTAAAATGATTTTTTTTTCCCAGTGTTTTGGGAATTTCTACACCAAACTTAGTCTTAAGGGCTCTCCAGATCAATCCAGTACATGCACAGCCTCCAGCTACAACAGGATGTACCTGAAACCCATTAAATGGATCCTGATAGATTTTAGAACCAGATTTTTAACTCAACTAACTTCCCATCTGCCAGTGACATTGTCTTCTGCAGCCTTTCCAATATTTGGCTGCTGTAGCCACACTTCCCCTTCAAACATTAACCATTTATTGACTACTTCCCACTGCCTTCTATCTTCAGCCTTGCTGGTATCCATCATCCATCCTAGAACCAATCTATCCATCCTCTGCTAAACTTGTAAGCCACTAGGATTTGGTGTCTGGCCCTACACTGTGAGTTAAGTGCCTCTCCCTGTAAAAACAATGAAGAACCAGAGACAAAAGTCAGACAAGATGCTAGCAAGTAGGGAGAGTGAGAGGAAGGAGGCATATTCAAAGAGTACCTTGTGTTATTGTAGGACCATTGGCCAGAGGATCTCACAGTCTCTTGAACACATTATGAAACTAGGCTGCAAAAAATGCCTGTGGAGCAGATGCCTGTTACTGATTGAGTTGATGGACGGGGCAGGTGTTAATACAGATATTAAATGCCAAGGACAAGGACACACAAATCAAAAACAGAACCAGAAATGGAGTTTGCTGCTCACTTCTATTCATGTTCCATTAGAAAAAAAATCTACATACATAAAATGTGTACATAAAATTAATCCAAATCTATTTATATAGATGCACATACAGGAACAACAATTACTGCTCAGAAATTCTGCCATCTTTGCAAAATCCTAAGGGGGTTTATGAATATTGAATACCTGTAAGCCTTTCTGTACCAGGCCTCTTTGTGAGCCATTTGAAATTGTAGCTTTTCAGAAACCATTAAGTTGGCAACCTCTTTTAAAACAATTCCAAGGCAACCTGTACTTCATCTCTTTCAAAAGCCAGACAAATATATTAAACACACACCCCAGGGACCAGGCAGCTTACAGCTCCAGCAGCCCTAGCACTGCCATGTACTCTTTGCAGGCAGCTGGGTTTCTTTTCAGCTAATGAGCATCTAGGATATTTCTAAAGTGCAGAGGAAATTAGAACGCTAATTAAAAAGGTGATATTTTGCCCACAGGTAGACATCTTCATCTTGAGTGAGAACATGTGAGTGTGAATGTGTTCTTCCAGTAACATTCTCTGAAAACGGGATAATTCTGACTCCAGAGAAAACAACAGCAAAAACCTCAAGGCCTGGGAGAGGGGGGAGACAACTGAGTTTATCATATGATTACTTAGAGGGTTTCAAAACAGCTGTAGCCTTTAAGGTGTCTGTTCATTAGATTCACTTTTTCAGTGCTTCCTCCCTTCCCCAGCCCAGCAAGATGTCTCCTTGTCTGTAACTCAAAGATTACTTCACCCACTGCTGAATATGCACCTATATCACTGTGCAGCATTTAAGCTTTTATTCATTTTACCTGCTGGAACCAGAGCTGGTGTGTAACTGCAGCAGTAGATAGGTACAGGTTATGACTTCAGCTGAGTGGCGAGCAAGTGCTTTTTTAATGTTGTACTTCTTACCAAGTGAGTTTTCATCACAAAAAAGCCACATTGCTTAAAGCGCTGGAAAGTACAGGGTCAGGAAGTCTCTTGGGACAAGCAGAAAGTACCCTTATTATATACTTCCGAAAAAAAAACAAACCCAAAGCTGTATAGTAACTGCATTTGCTACACAGCTCAAACTTCACCTATTGCAGTCCTTTTGCAGCACGGGGAACACCTTTCCAGCTTTGCCTGCATTTTACCTTTCTCAGGAGAGTCTGGAACCAATTTTTGGAGAAACTTAGCACTCCATGGTGCACAGTATATATGTACTGTGTTACCTGGTTTGCTGTTGTTTTTTTTTTTCCCATTGCCCATCAAGTCTACTATTGACCACGTCCTGGTTTGAGCCAGGATGAAGCCAATTTTCCTTTTACTGATTTTTTTTTTCCTTCAGTAAGCTCTCTTTTAACTAGCAGCAAGTGTTCCAGCTAGTGGACTGATAACACTGCAACGTTTATGTTTCTGCTGAGACGTGAAGGTCAGTTTGTTCTACTCAGTGAATCTGCCACTGCAGATGCTACCAAGAGCAGGAGAATTGTATCTATGACGCCCCCGTAGAGGAGCTGGACTAGTCAGACAGCAGAATTGACCAAAGGTATTCCATTCCATATATCTACGTAAGCTTCGAGGAAGGTCAGAGATCACAGAAGACAACTTCCTTCCTGCTTCTTCTTCCCTTCTCCTCCATCCATGGCCGGAGTCCGGAGAGGACTTCATCCATCCATCACCATGGACTCCCAGGCTCAGGCATCTCTGACCTCATAACCCTCATAACTCAGCCCCTGTCTGCTCTGCCTTATCTCCTGCCTGTGGGCTGAGACATTTCAGGACTGCTCACAGCTAAGGAGAGTGCCGGGGGAGTTGCTGGGGGTGGGGGGAGGCAAGAGGCTTTTTCACATTCCTAAACATACTTGTATATAATTGTACATATAATTAAAGCTGTCTAGTTTAGTTTTCAATCTAGCAAAGTTTCTCTCCTTAATTCTCTCACTCCTTCCCTACCTGGGTAGGAGGGGGAGGGGATAGAGAGCATTGCTGTCTCTGGTTCAATTGCCAATCCTGAGTCAAACGACGACAAACCAGTGCCAGGAATGCTGCTATGGATGTAGAGAATGTAAGTGTCCCCCACTTCCCCACTAGCAGCAGCAAAAGCCTCTCTAGGTGGGAAGAGAGCCTGGCTGGCTGGGAGTCAAGGATTTGTGCGTTTCCAAAAGCTTTCAAGATCTGGCAATTGTGGTAAGTCCAAGCTACAACACTTTAGAAGGCTGAAGAGACCATTAGCTCCCCTCCTCATTGAATAAGTGGTTTCCCAATCAAACGAGGAGGCTTGGGAAGGACTGAAGAGCTGAAGGCATCACTGAGCCTTCTCTGATGGTGGACATAACAATTAGTTGTGCAGCCACACCCCCACCCCAACCAACCAACCCCAGATGTAAAGAGGCAGCAGGCAAAACTGAAACAAAGGAGAGAGGATAGAGGATGCTTCCCATCCTGGGTTCATTTTTTTCCTCCTTCCTCTATTAACAAAATTTCAGTCTTCGGAGTTGAGGGTTTTTTTCAAGAGTGTTGGGGTTTTTTTAGTTTGGTCAGCTTTAAATAATGAGGGAGACTGTAGGATTATCACAATAAACTCTAAATGATGCCACCAGTAGTACAATCTCCATCTCGGAACAAGGCACTAAAACAGGTTGCCTAGATTTCAGCTGTGTCCTTTTAGCTTTCCTATTCATTGCAGATCAATTTACTGGCCCATGCTGTGCCTTTCTGGCTGCTGCTTAGCTCCCAGCCTGACCTCATGAACATACATCATGTAACATGTGCTTTTCCCCACACGCAGGCTGCCATCAGCAACGATGAGGCTGGCACTGGAGCTGCATCGCTCTCCTCAGATGGAAAAAAAAGGAGCAGAGGAAAGGGGATGTCTCAGGCAGATTTTCAGCTAGGTGCAGGTAGTCTTCTGTGTGATAGCAGCCACTGCCTAGCTCGTTTTAAACACTAGTGCTGGAATATGGAAGCAAGGACTAGAGAAAAGGCTGGCTCTGTAAAACAAGCAGCCACACAGGGTTGCTTGTGAGAACCCCTCCTGAGCTGTGCAGCTGTGCTCCTTCCCTCCCATATACATCTGAAAGATTAATTTGGCCCCCAAATTACTGCCCTTGGCAACAGTTAAGTCTAACATTGATGAAGGCAAATGCAGACCTGTGCTGTTGAATAAAAAAAATTAACCAAAGGGCTAAATCTGGGTCCCTCCTCCTCTGCAGTGGCTAAGCCTGCTCGTGCTGAGTGGGTGACAGACCTCTGCCTCGCGGTCTTGTGTCCCATGGGGCTCATGCTCCCATGAAGCTTTACTGGACAGCTTTGTGTTGCAGTTCATACAGTACCATGGAGGTTCCAGCTTGCTCCAGCTCCAAAGTCAGGCTCACTGCAGCAGCACAGAGCTTGGCTTGGACTGATACACCATAACAATGTGCTCCCCATTAATTACAAATTAACATTTGCAGCCTCATTGTGTTGGAATTAACTGAGATACTGCCTTTACCATGCACACATTCATGCACACACATGTGTACACACTGGTATTACAAGTTAAGCATGCCTGAAAGAGCAGCTTTTGTCCCTACAGTCACAACGGACCACAAACAGTGTAACGGCACCCAGGAAGGGCAGAGCAAAGCATGCATTGCTTCAAGCCTCAGAGCTGAATAGTAGGCTCTGCTCTACAGACTCTGGAAGTCAAATTCCTCTTTAAGTGTTACCTCTTCCTGCATTTGCTGAGATTTAGGAAGAGCCTGCTCTGGTTTTGCAGAACAGGTGCTCATTGTACCATCAGGCTCCTGGCTGCTGAGGGATTGCAGAGCTGGTGGCCAACAAACTGCAAATCTCTCCAGCCTTCTCAGCAGATTGCAAACTCAGTATCGTATACGCACAGCAATCAAACCTTTTCACCCCTCTAGGTGGGCTGGAAATGCTTTGCTAACACCTCCTCCCCTGGGCTTTAACCTGCCTCGGCATTTCAGAATTAAAGTGTCTTGAGAGACCAAATCCTGCTGCTGCTTGGCCTGAGCACCCTAGGATGTGGGCAGAAGGGATGCACACCCCGTGGCCATACAATTGCTTCAGAGCAGTTCCTGACATGTCAATATGACCAGTATCACTCAGGAGAGCACAGAGAGGCTGATGAGGGAAGTCCCTGCTCACCTGCAGCATCAAGAGCCTCACAGAGAGCTGCTCACTAGCTTTGTGCCTTGCCTATTCTGCCTTTACCTTTCCCCAAATTCACACATCTACAGTGCATAGAGGTTTTCTGATCCCCACTGTTGTCAAGCCTGCGGACCTTGCTTCCCACACAATATAGATCAGGAGAGCTCCTGTTCAGTTCCAGGCCCCATCTCTCTGAGGCAAGAGAGAAGGACAACACGTGCCAGTTGGTATGTCAGCACTTGACAGATGACAGCTTGGGGTTGTTAGCAAAGAGTCCTACTGCATACCATACCACACACCACTACAGGAAGCTTTGGGTCAGTTTTAACGCATTCTCATTTAGGGAAAGGATGGGTCCAGGAGGCAAGAGGTGGTCTCACTAGTCTTGGGGAGCTTGTCTGCCTCCCCACAGTTCTTCTGGTCAGGCTTCTTCCTCTTTATCCTTCACACATCTACCAAGCAGATCAAAGAGAATAAGGAATAGAAAGAAGCTTACACTTTTCCAGACTCCTGTAGCATCTCCAGCCACTGAGCCTGCTCAAACTCTGATTCGGCTGCTAGAACAATATTACCCTAGAAGAGGGGAGGGGAAAAAAAACCTTAATTAGAGAGGCTGGTGCCTTACGTGCCTCACTCAGGGCATGAACTAGATACAGCTATCACAGCTATGGTGGGACAAGAACCTGCCACAGGCTTCTGTCTCCATGGGAGGCATCACGTGCCTACCACACATTCTTGCTTGGAAAGAGGTGCAAATGGCAAGAGGTTATGGGTGGAATAAAGTGATGGGGCAACATGAGTTCTAAGGCTCCTGAATATATGTCTACTGGTTTGCTAGTATCATAAGACCTGCAATCAGAGCAAATTTCCTTGTTGGTTGTCAAAGCAGAAGTACCAGCAAAGCCTTAAGGGGACTTGGGATGTTAAGCCACCCTCTCTCTCAGGATAGTCTGCCCAGATAGGGTAGGCATATCTTGATGGGGTGGAAATGACTGCCAAGCCAACTCTGCTCAGCAACAATAACATATTCTGTGGTGGTGTTTTTGTGTTTGGTTTGATTTAATTTTTTTTTTTGAGAAGTAGTCTACTTACGTGGAAGTCTTCATGAGAGATCTTTATGGCATAAGGCATGTTGGGCTCTTCTTTGGGCTCCACGATGCAGCCTCCCAGGGGTATGACACCCTGGGGATGAATTAGAGCACTCCAGTCAGTCAGCAAAATCAAGCATAACTATTAACAATCAACCAGGATCTGAACTTTCACCCTTCGTTACTTGCACGTCCCTGCCCTGCCTTGGCAATAGAGGAGGCAATACACATAGTTTCTGAAAAACAGAGGGACTTCCACCACCACCAGGAGACCTCCAAGTGGTGTCTGAAAGGGGGTGAAGATGGCTGTCCTGCATTCAGCTTGGAGATAAGGCTGCTAGCTAGAATACAGAAGTGGAATCACCAAGTAGGAGGTGATCTCCCAACAGGAGCAGATGTTGCAAAGTCACAGTGTGGTAGCATGAGAGAGTTTCTGCACCCATAACAGTCACCACCCCACACGTGCTGTTTGGGGATGGATGTGTGGCTTGCTGCTACTAACCAGGCTGGGTGAAATCAGCATCTTTGTAAGCACATGCGCTTCATCAGCCTCCAGTGACTTCAGAGGACAAAAGAAGACTCGGGGCACAGAGTTCCCCTGTGAGAGCTCAAGGTGGCAGAGCTACAGACGCTGCTTTTTGGGGCTAAGGGCATCTGAGTCAGCAGGGGGTGGCTCCAACCACGTATGAGTGTGAGTGCAGGTTAGGAACAAGTAGCTACCAAAGCCGTTAGCCCTGCCACTGGCTTTGCCAGCAGTATTCTCAGCCACAAGATTAGTTGTCTGGGAGATCATGCAAACCAGGCAATATATCCACTATCATGTACAAAAGTATTGAAGTTATGAACTTGCTGAATCATGAAGGAGCCTAAAGAGGTATTGACATGATTCTTGCTTTTTTGAGGCTTCCCTGGATCTATGAAGTTTGTGACTTACCTCTTCGTCACTTGCTGGACCCACAGAGAGTAAAAAAAAAAAAAGCTAGAACCAGAGTAACCCCATGCAAATGCTGCTCACCTTAGGGTGGATATTGAAGTATTTATTGCTTTCGAAGTTCTTCTTCTCACTCTCAGCATAGTAGAGCAGGAAACTTTCCTTAACGATGAAGAACCTTTAAGGCAGAGAAAGTAAACAAATTCTGCTAGAACAGAGGTTGTGGTTCACAACACAAGAAAACCGCCACCTAACTAAAGCTGCTTTCTGAGTAGAAGAGCTGACTATTCCCATCTAAGCCTAAGGTGAGGTGGCTCACTCCTGCTCATAGCCAAGTGGCAGTGCTTAACACCAAGTGCCAAGTTCAAGTGCTTTTCTGCTTCATTTACCACAGCAAGCATGCACCAGTGTTGCAGGCAAACCACAGCACCATTTACTCACAGGAGAATGGGGACAGTGGTCTGCATCCAAGACGGAAGCACAGCCAAAGCCTTTTGGCATCTTGACCTGTGCGTGCTTTATGTAAGCCAAGTGTTAGATTCAACCTATTGGAAGACAGTTGCTCCTTTTTTTAAAGGTCTCTCTCACAGGGGCTAAGAGCAACTAAAAGCTTGTTTTTGCTATCTACTCCCTGCCATCCTCTTTCCTCACACCTTGGTGTGAGGAAAAAGGGAAGTGTTCCCACAGTAACAGTGAGTCGTACGGCAGGTAAAGTCATCGAGTAGCATCCCCAAGGAACTCTCAAGGCAGAAGAATGTTCACAAGAGCATTCACATGCAGAAATATATTTTAGAGATATTTTAAAGCAGACCTCCTGGCAAAGTCTCCTGTCATTGACCTTTGGAAATACAAAGGAAATTGAATTTTTTTTTTCCTGCTATGCATCACATTGAAGTATGCCTTGTTCTGCTCAGTTAGCTTTAGGTATGCTCTGATGAACACTGTATAGTAGCCACGAAGTATCACAGCTTCCAGAAACCAAGCCTCTAATTTACTGGGGCATGTCCTCAAAATTGTTTTAGAGGAGTGCCACTTTTAGCTTATTTGGATGTTCAAAATACCCCTGGGAGAGTCCCTTGTCTCTTTGAAAACGGAGGTGGCATTTGCCCTGCAGGCAGTGGTACAGGGGAAGGATATCCGACTTAGCTTAAATTTGGTCTAAATCTCTGCAGCACTCAAAAAAGCTCAAGAGCAGCTGAAAAGATGCAGACTAGTTGAGTAGGGAGGTTTTAGAAGAGTAAATGGAAAGAGAAAATGTGTTGCACTGTTCAGTACATTTTTTCTGATATGAGAAGAGAAGGATTTTGAAAGGCATTATGCTGAGAATTAATGAAGAATGCCTTTTTACACTACACAAAACACTGCTGTGTAAATCACTTTCATGTGGTCCTGAGGACAAGAGCTCATGAGGAATCTGGAAAGGATAAAGCATTTCTGTGAATGATGAGAACATCCCCAAGACACCATCCTGCTTCTGGGCAGAAGTCTCCACTGAGAGGATGAAGAAGAGACTTCTCAAGGCAGCGCTTTCCAATTGTGTGGCCCAGGGATTCCTGCATCTTCCTCTGAAGCCACCATTAAAAACAGGCTATGGACTTAGAAGTCTGATCCTCAAGAGCAATTTTAACACCTCCACAAGCCCATCCCCACCCCAGGCCTCTCTTGAAGCACAGACCTCATCAGATGGAGCCAAGTGCTGCCTCCAGTACAGATGAGCACAAATTTGGTACCAGTTTAGTTCCTAATGCTAAAGAAATAACTTTAAGCTGGCAGAAAATAATAATAATAACAACAATAACAACAACAACAACAAAATGTATAGCATTACAATATATTATTATATATTGAGGGACCAAAAACACAGAACAAAGCTAAACTTCTAAATGCACGCAGCACATTTGAGCTCTGGACCTATTGTGCACATGCTTCAAAATGTTTAAAAGTGACAGTCACTGCAGATCTACATAGTTACATCCAGAAATCTTTAGAACATACAAACACAAGCAGCAACTACTGCGCCCCAAATTTTTCCTTCTCCTCACCCACTCATCTATACCTATTCATGTTGACAAGAGAGGTGGGGAAAAGACTCAGCAGGACACCGTCTTCTCATCTGATACTTCAGGAACATCATGGTTGACTGCCTGAGCTCACTGCTTGTTCCTGACCACAGCCCGACAAAATCTCTCTAAGCAGAACAGCATGACTCAGTGAAAAATCTCTCTTCTGCACTGAGCCCATTTAGTTGGAAGAGAACTGAAAAGGTGCTCATTCACAGTGCAGCCTGTCCTTGAACTCATCTGAGCAGGAGCAAGTACTACTCAAGGGACCCATCTCCCTTGCAGACCAGGCTTGTGTTCCAGTGCACCTCCTGGAGGAATTACAGCCAATGTCCCCTCAGCTAAGAGAACAACACATGGCCCCACCCACAGTGGCTCTCTGTGTTCTCTCTATATTGTAAGAGGTGCCTAAGATGGACAGGAAGATGGACTGTCCGTGGAGCACAGCTTTTTTCCCTGTAATGAGAACTACCATCCTAAATATCTGGCAGCATCACAGGTCAGGGACTGGAACAGTCTTCTCTTGGCAGTAGGCAGGGATGAGGAGCATCCCAGAAAAGGTGTGGGGCAGAACCACTCACACAACTTCGAAACACTGGCAAACAAAGCTCAGATGCATTAGGCACATCTCTGTGGGACACATTTCCAATAGAGTGGATTCTTCAAGGTCTCACCTCTGTGTAAAACAAGGACTGGTATTTTCTGATATATTTGCGTTAGTGGCAAAGGCAGCCATGACTCCTGCAGCAGGCTCATGGCTGACCCTGGCCAAGGCAGATACCAGAGACCTCCACAAAGCAGACAGGGCTTGTTCCTGCTTCCTCCTGTCCACACCATTTCCGTGAGCAGCACCCTTCTGCCTTCCTGTTTCATTTTTCCTCCCATCTCTTGTCATTAACTCTATGACAAAGTTTTTGTATGAGTGGCTGCATCTTCACTATGTGTATCCAATGCCTGATTCAACAAGGACTTGACTTTGTAGAGGTTTCTGTTACCCCATCTGCACAATAAATACAGAAATAACGTCTTTAAAGAACAAACAGATCCTCCTTGGCCAATGTACTTGCCCCAGGGGGTCAGAGAGTGAAAAAGATAAAATCACAGAATCATCAAGGTTGGAAAAGACCTTCAAGATCATCAAGTCCAACTGTCAGCCCTACACCCCTGTGACCACTAAACCATCTCCCGAAGCACCACGTCTACCCATTTTTTAACACCTCCAGGGACGGTGCCTCCACCACCTCCCTAAGCAGCCTGTCCCAATGCCTCACCACTCTTTCTGTGAAGAAATTTTTCCTAATATCCAACCTGAACCTCCCCTGGTGCAACTTGACCCATTTCCTCTTGTCCTATAACTAGTCACTAGGGAGAAGAGGCCAACACCTACCTCACTACAACCTCCTCTCAGGTAGCTGTAGAGAGCAATGAGGTCTCCCCTCAGCCTCCTCTTCTCCAGGCTGAACAACCCCAGCTTCCTCAGCCTCTCCTCATAAGACTTGTTCTCCAGACCCCTCATCAGCCCAGTTGCTCTTCTCTGCACCGTCTCCAGCACCTCGATGTCCTTCCTATACTGTGGCACCCAAAAATGCACACAGTGCTCAAGGTGCAGCCTCACCAAGGCCAAGCAGAGGGGCAGGATCATGTCCTTAGTCCTGCTGGTCACACTATTCCTGATGCAGGCCAGGATGATGTTTGCCTTCTTGGCCACCCGGGCACACTGCTGGCTCATGTTCAGCCAGTGTCAATCAGCACCCCCAGGTCCCTCTCTGCTGGGCAGCTCTCCAGCCACTCCTCCCCAGGCCTGTAGCACTGCTGGGGGTTGTTGTGGCTGAAGTGCAGGACCTGACATTTGGCCTTGTTGAAACTCATGGAATTGGCCTTGGCCCATCAATCAAGCCTGTCCAGATCCCTCTGCAGAGTCTCCCTACCCTCAAGCAGATTGAGACTTCCACCTGACTTAGTGTCATCTGCAAACTTACTGAGGGTGCACTTGATCCCCTCATCCAAATCATCAATAAAGATGTTAAACAGGAGCAGCCCCAGCACTGAGCCCCGGGGAACACCACTCATGACCAGGTGCCAACTGGATGGAATTCCATTCAACACAACTCTTTGGACCCAGCCATCCAACCAGTTTTTTTTATCCAGCAAAGCTTATGTGCATCCAAGACATGAGCAGCCACCTTCTCTAGGGGAATGCTGTGGGAAACCTTGTCAAAGACCTTGCTAAAGTCAAGGTAGACAATATCCACAGGCTTTCCCTCATCCAATAAGCAGGTCATCCTATCATAGAAGGAGATGAGACTAGTCAAACAGGACCTGCCCCTCATGAACCCATGCTGACTGGGCCTGATCACTGGGTTGTCCTGAATGTGCCACATAACGGTACTCAGGATGATTTCCTCCATCAGCTTCTCTGATACACTGAAGTCAGACTAACAGGCCTGTAATCTCCCAGATCATCCTTCCATTCCTTCTTATACAGGGGGCGCTACACTGGCTGATTTCCAATTTGCTGATACCTCCCCAGTCAGCCAGGACTGCTGATAAATGATGCAAAGTGGCTTGGTGAGCACTCCCGCCAGCTCTTTCAGCACTCTTGGGTGCATCCCATCTGGCCCCATAGATTTGTGCATGTCTACATGGTGCAGAAGGTCACTGACCATCTCCTTCTGGATTGTGGGGGGGTCATTCTGCTCCCAGTCCCTGTCCCTTAGCTTAGGGAGTTGGATTCCCTCAACATTACTGGTCCTGTTACTGAGGCAAAGAACTCATTAAGCACCTCAGCCTTTTCCTCATCATTTGTCACCATGTTTCCTCCTGCATTTAATAGGGGATGGAGGGTCTCCCTGGTCTTTATTTTGTGGTTAATATATTTATAGACACTTTTCTTGTTGTCCTTTACCATGGAGGCCAGATTAATTTCTAGCTGGGCTTTGGACCTTCTAATTCCCTCCTTGCATAGCCTCACAGCATTTTTGTAGTAATCATGAGAGCTCCTTCCTTCAAAGGCCATAGATTCTCTTTTTCTCCCTGAGTGCCAGCCAAAGCTCCCTGGTCAGCCAGGAAGGTCTTCTCTGTCACCATCTCGCCTTAGAGCACATGGGGATGGCCTGCTCCTGTGCCTTCAAGACTTCCTCCTTGAAGAGCGTCCAGCCTTCCAGGACTCCTATACCCTTCAAAACAGAGGGAATCCCAAGGGATTCTGGCAATCAGGGTGTTGAACAAGGTAAAGTTTGTCCTATGGAAGTCTGGGGTGGCAGTTTTGCTGCCCCCCCCCCCCAGCATCTCTAAGAATAGAGAACTCTAACAATTCATGGTCGCTGTGCCTAAGACGGCCTCTAACATCTCCTACCAGCCCTTCCCTGTTCACAAAGAGCAGGTCCAGCAGGGCATGTTCCCTGGTTGGTTCACTCACCAGCTGTGTCAGGCAGTTATCTTTAATACATTCCAGGAACGTCTGGGTCTGTTCCGCCTCTGCTGTGTTGTAGTTCCAGCAGACATGAGGGAAGTTGAAGTCTCCCACAAGAACAAGGGCAAATGAATGCGATATTTCACCCAGATGTTTATAGAAGTTCATCCACCTCACTGCCCTGGCCAGGGAGGTCTGTAGCAGACTCCCACAGCGATATCAGCCTCATTGGCCTTGCCCCTAATCCTGATCCAAACACACTCAACTTGTGGGCAAAAATACAAAACTAAAGAATAAAAAGCAACACATGTGAAATGGAAGAAAGTGTATTAATTGCTTTTGACAGTAATTTCCATCTGAACATCCTTGATAAACAGTTGCGAGAAAGGTAAAGACACTGATCTTTAACTAAATTATGTGTGATTTTTAATCTAAATGTTAACCCACAGTTAAAGCCCGGCTTCAGTTTGTTACCCACGTTTTGTCTGCTCAGTGCTCCTGATAATCCCCATAACACAGATTATGCTCCAGGGGAAAACAAAACCAAGAACAAAGCATAGCACAGATCTCTGAGAATCAGTGTGCCTCTGGTAAATTAATGAACTTTTAGATCCCTGACCTCACAGATGTGGAGAGAATCTGTGGGGGTTTGGAATGAAAATACACAAAGTAAGCATTTAAAAAATTAGTAGCAACAAAAAATCCACAGCAAATAATGAAGGAAAAACACTGAAAATCTGGTTAGCTGATGGACATAATGTATTTATGTTCAGACCATATCCCCTCATCTGTCCTTACCCAGCAGGCAATACCTAAGGAACTAAAATCACCACTTCAACCTTGACTTTCAGGACAAAGTCTCCATACACGAAGCAAAGACAATTGATGCAGCCTGATGGAAAGAGGGATGAAGTAAAGGAGTAGAGAAGAAAAAGCAGAAAGACTTGGGAGCAATACAAGGGCTGAAGCAGCAGCCAGGTGAGCAGGAGCAGAAAGGGCAAAGATGGCCAAGGGAGAACAGGGAGAGACACCCAGTTAGGACTGGGACTGGGAGGCTGGAGATACTGAACATGTATCTCAGTTAGGCACAGGCATGCCAGCAGAAGATAAGGGAAAACCAGAAAGACAAGGGGAGATTTGGAATAAAAACAAGAAGCTGAAAAAGAAGAGATTAAAAAACAGAGCAGCATTCAAAAAGTCTGGAGAGCAGCAGTGAAGGTGGGAGGTGAGCATACCCAGTACCGCCATGCACACTCCTGCATGATTGACTCCTTTGGGTCACCCATCCCCTGTTGCTACATCCTGCACTGAGAAACCACCAAAACCACAGTGTAATTAAACTGGAACAGGGGAGGAACAGTAACAACCCGAGTGACTTGCATGTAAAGCCAGAGATCTGATCTGCCAGGATTAGACACAACAGCTCTGCACTGGGCAAGTAGAGATACCTGATCTCTGGGGATAAAGTGCTTCCTTTGTGTCACAGAGGGCTAATGAGATTAATTAGCTAATCTTTGTTCAAGTTTTTGAAGTGACAATGGCTCATGTTAGGTATTTACATTATAAAACTGCAGTGGTCTCACTGGTCCTTCCTTCCAATGGTGGTTTTCTGGGCACCAGTCCAGGAGCAGAGGCAGCGAATTCCAGTTATTAGATCAGCCCAGTTCTCTCTCCCTGGGGACAGCTCAGGAAAACAACAGGCAAAAGATTTTTATCAGTGTGTCAGCTAAGAGACCAAAGTACCTGTCCCTCACTCTTCCTCTCCTGACAGCTCCCGGCTTTCCTGCCTGCCTCCTGCCCTGGCAGCTGGAGTGGTGCCCAGCTGGGCAGGGAGCAGGAAGAGGTGGATGCTTCCTGACAGCAGCCAGCCAAGTGGGGAGTTTGTGAGGATGAGGGTGAAGCACATGGTCTGCTCCACTCACAGCCCCACGGCCTTGGCAGCTCCTGCTACCCACACTGCACATACACTGCTCTGCAGAAGGAATGTGCTGCGGGTTTTCTAGTTTTCTTTAAGGAGAAAATAGCCCTAAAGAACTATTCTTTCCATCTGTCCTGCGACCCATCCAGCAACTGGGGGTAGCCACTCTGCTGGACAACAAGGTTAAGTGCATGCTTTGTAGTGCCATAGCCAGGTCTGGTCCAAGAGAAGAAAACATGTCTCTTTAACTGTGTTGTGTTTCCCTCCTTTCAGCACCAACCTGGTATCTCTGATGGATTTACTCAGAGGCACAAGCATATTTTGTGTTTTGTTCTCTTTTTGATTCCTCATGTTCCACCTTGTTTTCTGACTCGGTCAACCACTGAGCAGATGCCTCCTGGAACCATCCCCCTTGACCCTGAGGTCTCACGCCTGGCTGGTGAAAGTCAACTCAGAGCCTGACATTTTTGTATGGGGCCAGGATTAGTCACAGTAGAGGAGGATGTGTCACTTCGTAGCTGCAAAGCTACAGCATCACATTCACGTCACATCCAGGGCAGGTATGTACCTTGTGCCTTTTGTTCCTGGCTCCATGCCAGGTTGATGCTTTTATAAGTACAACTTTTGTAGTAGGGAAGAGGCTAAACTATTCGTTATTAATTGGAAGGAAGAATGGCGTGAACCTTGGTGGGAAGAGGAGGACCACACGTCAGTGACTCTCCAAAGCCACTCCAGCAGTGATCCAAGCTTAGACAGGTCAAAAGGACCTGTAAACTCAGAAGATGGTTGTGTCTGAGGATACTGGGGTTGTTCAGTCTGGAGAAGAGGAGGCTGAGGGGAGACCTTCTTGCTCTCTACAACTACCTGAAATGAGGTTGTGGCGAGGTGGGGGTCAGCCTCCTCTCCCAAGTAACAAGTGATAGGAAACAACCTAAAGTTGTGCCAGGGGAGGTTTAGATTGGATATTAGGAAAAATTTCTTTACTGAAAAGGTTATCAGGCAGTGGAACAGCCTGCCCAGGGAAGTGCTGGAGTCACCACCCCTGGAGGTATTTAAAAGTCATGTAGATGTGGTACTTAGGGACGTGATTTTGTGGTGGACTTGGCAGTGCTAGGTTAATGGTTGGACTTGATCTTAAACGTCTTTTCCAACCAAAACAATCCTATGATATTACTTTACAAGGAAAGAAAATTCACATTAGTCAAGGAATAGAGATGCTTCTTTTGAAGAGATAGGAGCTAGGATGCTGTTAATGGCATTTCAAAATAAAGCTGTGAAAGGCAGCATGCTCTGATAACAGACCTGGAAGACAAACACAACCATGTCAGTCCAGTGCCAGGAGCACCCAGCCCACTCTGGGTCAGTACCTCAGGCAGCACACAAATGCTTAGGCTGCAGGACTGACCATTCCATGGGCAAGGAAAAGGACTGAAAGTGCTCCAGACACCTGCGTCATATCAAGTCTCCCTGACCTCACAGGTGCCATCAGATGCCAGTCCTGACTAAAACAAGGTTCTGCTATCCCTCCCTGCTCCCTCCATAACCTCTTCTGTTGCGATACCCCCTAACCTGGGATTTATCTCCAAAGCACCGGACATTGTACCTGGACTTTTTTCCTTGATCTGTTATTCAGTCAGCCTCCATCCTTTAAATACTTGTTTTTCTTCTCAGCATCCCTGGCAGCACCGTTGCTACAGTCAAATGAATGGGATCAAGCATCTCTTAACAACCATGCAGACCACCTGCATGGCTGATGGCCTGATGTGATCAATCCTACCATTACATGCTGGTTTATCTCCCATAGCTTGGAAAGACTTTCCTTGGGACAGTACAGATAGTACAGGGAGTACTATTGACCAGTGCTAAATTACTTCACAGCAAAGGTACTACTTGTAAATACCAAATAGATAAAAAGTAGTAATCCAAGATTTCAGGACAAAATCTACATTGCTCAGAGATCAAATCCTCAACTATCTAACAATAGTCCATTTTTTCTCTTAATTTAACTGGAGTGGGAAACATCTCTTCTGCTTTTCATAACATAATACACTTGACCAGCTGTGTCTTGCTGGGCATAAGGGGTAGATGGGGAGAATGGATGAATTGCGCCGTATTCCCCCATAATGTCTGACTTATAACAACATGCAAGATTTTTTTATTTAAAGCAAATCTCTTCTAGGATTAAAAAAAAATAATCTTGTTGTTCTTCCTGTTTCAGTCTTTTACTCCAGAAACCCCTTTCTTCCAAACCCTACAGATTCCCTGTGTTCATCTCCCACTGCCTCTGGTCCCCCAGGATCCTCAGCTGCCATGCTTCCAGATAGCCTTCCACATAATCCCTGGCCCATGTTCTTCTCCCCATCTCCTCCCACCTGCTGTCACTAAAATATTTACCACTTGCTGAAGATGGGAGAGACTTCTAGGAATAGAACAGCACTAAATAAATAATGACAGAGAGAGCAGGGAGGGACCATTTGCCTGCAAGAAATTTTGATTAGGAAGAAGAAAGTCTTTTAAGAATGTCTCCTCCATGGCAAACTACCTTTCTCTCCATTATTCTGCCCACTTCTTTTCTGTAACATAGTCACATTAATTTCCAGACATAATTCATTTAAATATCAGTGTTTGGGAGCTCAGCAGGGAGCAGCAAGACAAACTCGCCTGGGTGAAAAGAGACCATTGTTTCTGGAGACGGGGAGAGGGGGAGAAATACAGAATAAAACCTGCACACAGGTCAAAGATGGCTACAAACACAAAACTGCTTCCTAAGCAACGTTTAACTATTTTTCAGACCATGTCATCTTCACAGGTTTAGATGGGACAGCACTGTGATTACTACACAAAGCAGAACTGGGAAAGCTAGGTTAAGAAATGGATTTGATGTGTTGTGTCTACGCTGCAGATTGCAGCTAAAAGGTACCCACAAAAGGTAAGTACCAGAGGTAGCTGACAGGCATTGCTCATGTGCAGGTTAGTTTATTCTTCCAAAAAGCCTGGAGGCACGCTATGCTATAAAGGCTACAAAACTGCCTTTCAGCTCCAGAGGTAGCTCAGGCTTTCTGTGCTGGTTTTTGTTAATGACTCATTTGTGCCTTTCCTAGCGGAAAGGTGAAGGATGGGGAGAAGAAAACAACATTATTTTGCTTTTCTGGCAGACTTTTTCATCTGCAGGTATCAAACTACTAAAGGCAGTTAAGCACTTACTGTCCTTCTTTAATAGAACATGACAACAAATCCTGGGTCACAAAACATCTCTCTGGCAGTGGTAGGGTGAAAATGCAAGTTTCTCGGCTGCTAGTCTTCTAACTAAATTATGTCTATCAGCAGTGACATTAATCTGCCATCAAGAAATGCTGGAATGCTTAATCCATTGGATCATGTACCCCCACTGAGCAATGAGAAAGAGCTGTGCCATGTTTCTGTGTGAGTACCCATACATAAAAAGTTGTTTCATCATTTGACAACCAGTAGAAAACTCTCCTGTGAGATTCATCGATTCACATACAGAAACTACACCAACTTTAACCTCGAACTTACCCATCACTTCAGTATTACAGAACATATTTCTGTCCTCAGTAAAAGGTTATAGCAAACGCTTTCCAGCTCCAAACTTCCTGGCTGCTGATACACAACACACAGCAGCTTACAATTCCCTGGCACCAGATGGGAAGGAATTCAGAGCCACCTTCCCCCCGGGGAAGAAAGTCTGTGTTTGCTGTTTCCAGAGTGCCATTACCACCCTGCAGCACAGCAGTACTGGTGCTGGTCCACAAAGCCCTGCAGACCACACACATGCACAGAGTTCCACAAGCACAGTCACTTCAGCCTGGCCGTCTCACACCCAGAGGACTCAAAGAGCTTTCACAAGTGCTAATGAGTGAAGTCAAGCACTTTAGGGGCAAAACAGATGAGCTGACTCTTCCTCTTTTGTGAAATGATCATAGGATTATTACCCAGAGGTTGCAGGCAGTCCCTGTTCCCACCCTGAAGCACACGTAGTGCAGGCTCTGGGCAGATAAATAAGTATGCTGGGACGTCATGTGTTAAAAGCAGACTCACAAGAGCAAGGAAGCTACGTCCAAAGCTTCATCCCTGGTCTCTGCCTGGCTAGCTGCACTTGAAGAGCCAAGCACTCAGGCTCTAACTTACCCCAGCACCCTCAGGCTTTGTGTTTCACCTGAGCACCCCTTGGCGACTGTGGCTTACCTCCTGGACCATTTGGCCGATTGCCTCCCAAAGGGTCTCTTCCAGAGCACACCGTACAGCTGCACTTTGGTGCTGATGTCCAGAGCATCTGAATCCGCCTGCTCCATGGAGGGAGAAGGGGATACAGAACTAGATTTTGAAGCAAACATCATAGATGCATCTGGTTGCAACTCTCCCCCTTCGCAGCAGCTCAGGGAATCCGATTAAACGCAATGAACCAGAAGGATGTAACCAGCCGCTCCAAGCGGCAGACAGAGAGACTGGGCTATGGTTTGAATCAATAACTTGACTGCTCAGTGCTCAGTCAATAATTCTCTCCCTGATGCACAGATGATGAGAGTTTCCTCATTGCGTATTACTTCCTGATGCATTACAGACAGCACATATCCCAGCCCAAGGAAAAAAAAAAAAAGAGTGGAGAGCGGCAGAGATCAGGAACACAGAGAGGCAGAAAGAGCTCATCAGAGAGAAAGCTCCCAGCCAAAATACCTCTGCACCAGAGCCAGCTTGGAAGGTTATTTCACTCGACATTGCAGCACCCTCGGCAGAAATCAGGGTAAGATGGATGTTTTACTGTCAGGCATCTCTTACTCTGACACACACCCCCACAAGCTTGAGCTTGGAGACGCATTCTTCTTATTTGTCCCGAGGAAAAAGGCAGTGGAGTGGGTGGGAGCAGGTAAGTTTAATCCGATTCCCTCTGCCATCAGGAGGCTTTTGCTGTGCCAGCCTGGCACTGCCCACGCGGGAGCAGTTCACGTGGCTGCTGGGTTTGGCCTGGGCAGTGTCCACGCTGCACGCCTTGCTCAGCCTTAAAGGGCCATTGCTGATCAAAGGCAGAGCATCAATATTCTGGCTTGCATCTTGATGTGGCAAGCGCAGCCTCTGCCCTGCCTCTTAGGAGCTAGCTCCTCTTGGCCACAGCATGGAGACACAGGAATGTGTCACACAGCTCAGGTGGGTTTCCATTCATCTCCTCTTTAGTACTCCTGCAATAAGCTTTTTAGTTTGGTTCCCTAAATCCTTGTTCCTCTCTTGAAATCCTCCCTCCCTACACAGATACAAACAGTCCTCCAAAAGAGTCCCTGTCTTTTGTAATGGCCACAGGAAAGCACATTAGCATCACATTGTTTCTTCCTGCATCCTGTCTTCACTCCAGGATTAGGATTTGGGGATGAATTGCCTACATTTGGCCTACTAAAGCATCTGGAGTTTCGGGGTATTGTATAACCAACACAGACAAACACATGCTGAGAGGCATCTGCTCCTGTTTTGATCTATGCCATCCTAAGGGTACAAATGTTGATGCTGTGATTGCCAAATATCAGCCCCTCCCAATGCAGTTATTCAGAAGTGACACGCTGCAGCCACACAGTCCTTTCTCATTCCCAGAGATTAGAAACCTGGAATGTGCTGTAGGCTAGATCACAGAACTGGATACAGGCCCACTTAATTTACGTGGTCACAGGCACCTGCAAAACATTTTAAAGAGAGGAAACACAGGCTGCCTGCCTCGATCTCCCAGGCTGCATTTGGTGCTGGGGAAATTACAGATGTGGGTTGGGTCCCTGACCAAAGTTGCCGTGGATCACTAAGTGAGGGAGTCAGCAAACTCAGTGCTCTGTTACTTTCTCTCACACTGACTTTGACTGGCCTTTTAGTCCCAGATCAGACATAGCCCAAGCAGCAGCAAATCCCATCTCAGAGTGACATTAAGGGAGAGGGTGAGGAACAGAAGAGAGCAGCAGAGATTTCTCCATCTCGCCTGAGCCCCAGCTCTTTAATACAACCCTAAATTGCAGAAGAGTAGTATTAATGTTGTAGTGACCATTCCACACACTGCACTGAAAAGAAAAATACTACTCATAACCAGGGTTTCAGGAGAGGGAAAGTTTCCCTGGAATTAGGTTGCACAAAGGGTAAAACCGATTCTGCACCCCACAGCACCACCCTCATTTATAAATGTGCAATGAAATGCCCCAGAGCTCCTGTGTAAGGATGATCCCTTGCCCCTGTCATTGTACTACAGCAGTGACACAAAGATCTGCTAGCAGTGATCTGCAGTGAGGAAAAGCAGGTTTTCATCCTTTGCTTCTTTACTTCAATTTATCTTGCAGAGATAGAGAGAAAAAAGGTCTCCAGCTTCATAAATCAAGAATGCAGAGAGTCTTCTCTGGAAACTTCTAGGACAAGCAGGGGACTGAGCACTCACTCCAAATTCTTCAGAGTGGGAGGGGAAAAAAGTAACTTGCTTTTGTAAAGTCACCAAGAGTTAAACATGGGCATGAGCCAGCAATACCAGGGCAGTAAACAGCAGTGGGGGGAGTTCTGTAACTGCTGGTGTCCAAATAAAGTAACTTATAGTAACAGGGTTATGTTAACATTTCCTTTATGTGTGTATAATCTAAATAAATCAGGGCCCTGTCTGAAGGAAAGAGCAGGAGAGCATCACAACAGGTCAAAGCAATTTGCCTCTCAGAAGACAGTGGCGTAAGGGCCAGCTCAAATGTTCTTCAGTGTTACTTCTGTCAGATGCAAAACTCACTTCAACTGGCCAGGAACTTGGAGATCAAAAGAACAGTGCCATAAATCCAAACAAGAGAAAAGGGTCCACCATGGGGTGAGTAGAGAGAGTTGGGTTTTGCAGAATTGTCTTCTCCAAACTCCAGGGGACAGAAATCCTTAGGGTAGCACAAGCAGACTTGGTTTTGGTGTAAGATCTTGCTGAAACCTAACAGCCATAGAGATAAGCCATTTGTATTTAATCTTGGAGCTCATCATTTTGTAAGAGTAGAAGAAGGAGACCTGCATATATGAGACCTTAGGAGGACAAGCATGTGGCACCAATGCAAAAAGAGTAATGCAGACCTTGACTGCATTTTAAGTAAAAGACATAAGCCCTTGTACCAGACCCACGCGAGATCCCTTATGTACAATTCTGGCCAAACAGCTTCCTCAGTCCTGAAGACATGCAGAAAAGAACACCGGGGATGATCACAGGTAGAGTTAACCCATAGTACGACAAGGAAATTAAAAGGTCTCTGCTCATCTAAATGAGAACAAATGAGAAAATGTGAATGCTATCCAGTTTCAAGCATTCTTTCGCCTTTTAATGTATTGGTAAATGTTGATGCTTGCAAGAAAACAAATGGGCCTAAACTGGCCATGAATAAATGGGAAGGTGTGTAACAGTCACAGCAAGGCAGCTGTGGAATTGCCTTGCGACAAGAGCAGCAGAAGCAAAAAGCCATTACTTGGTTGGATCCATTACATGCACAGCAAGTTGAGGTGGCTGTGCCTTCCAGGGATACAGAATAGGCTCACCCTGTTTCTCGGAAACATTTTTATTCCATAACAATAATAATTTAAAGATATTTAGATGGAAGTTTCATTCTTGATGGCTCGTAGGTGAAACACAGCTGTACATCCTGGAGACAAAGCACTGAAACTTTACTCAGGTGGAGAGACAGGTTGCACTGATACAGGAAGTTTTTTGCTAATATGTTATCCCTATTTTTCCTATGCATAGAGCCAATACAATTTTACTAAAAAAAAAAAAAAGCCCTTCAAAGCAGACAGCAGGGTAAGCTAGCACAGAAGTAACACTCCATCACCACAGGCCACCCTCCAGCTGGAAGATGCTCCCTTTCAGTTTAAGGATGCACATACTGGCTAACCGCAGTTGATGAGGAGGCTTGTATCTTTTTTTTTTTTTTAAGGGAAAAGTTATACATTTATGTTCTGGGCAGCATTACAGTAGTACTTGATGCAGAAAAGAACAAACTAATCCTTGGGCTGGGGCCAGAAAAATCAAGATTTGGATCAGAGCTGCTGCAAAGTTGGAAAGGTTCAGATTTTGCCTTCCAGTATGGATTCCCTCTCCTCTTACAGCTTCTGACAGGCTCTGTAGCTGTTTTCAACCTAGAAAGCCGTTAGCAATTATGAGAGGTATTAGCAGGTACCTGGAATAATGTGGAGAAATAAAAAGCAAGTCCAGCTCAAGTTTAATTTATGATATATCATCCTTGCAAAGATAAAATGTCACATGTACCTATCAAAATGATGCTCCAGCTTCCCAGACACACAGTTGTGTGCAGAGGCTATTTTAAACACAAAAGCAACCACCATCAACCCATCTCTTTAGTGTGAGACATTGACAGATTATATTTCTTTTACACATGATTAAATTTTTAGTGTCACATCAGAAGTCAGAGGTGTCCTGCAGAGCTCGAAAAAAAGAGTTATTCAGCAAATGGGCAGTAAAGTGAAGAGCCTTTGTAGATGTGTGACTCCACCTGCCATCATCCCTTGGTGAGAATCACATGGTCTCAGTGCCCTGCTCCAGACAAAGTCCTCCATCAGTCCTAGACCTTCAAAACCACCTAGATCCATTTTTTAATCCTACTAAGAGATCTCTTCTGGAAGAAGATTCATTCACTCTGGTGCTTAAAAAAAAAAGTTGTTGCTAAACAGGCATTTATTAGGGACTTCAGAATGCACCAGAGCAGTCAGCAACATTTGAGAAATCTTTCTCCAGAAGACAGCCTGTAGGCTTCCTGTAATACACCAGGCCCCGCTGGCCAAATCCTAGTCTCATTTCTGAGGCTTTGGGAGGGCACTGAAGCCATGGGAGTGCTCCTCTTCACAGGGGCAGCTGCAACTCATGCACGGGGAGAGGCAAGAACAAACCTTTCTCCAAAAAGTTTTTATACAGTGTTCAGAGCTGGTAAGTTTGCAGCTTAGCATGCACCCCACTTGCATGCCTGTTTACATTTCCTACAGCATTTTATTGTATCCACATCTTACCTGCTTGCCATCAACATTATTCAACCCAATTCCAAATGTATCAGTAGCAACATTAGAGAGTTACCCAGGACTGGGTAACTGTTCAACCTGGTGACCCAGCTTAGTGAGCTCTGCAGGAAGCTTTCTCCACCACAGAAAGCCTCCAAAAGATAAGTGAGAGACTACCTATGACATAGATACACATGCCACAGGAATAGCACGGAGTACATAAAGGCCAGCTCAGCAGGACACTCAGAGGTCTAGCAAATAGATCAGAGGCAAGGTTTACAGCAGTTACTCTGGGAGCCAGCACTGAGTTTCAAAGGTGTAATTGCTTCCTCAATCCTGCTTTTGAGCACAGAAAAAGCATTGCCCCTGTGGTCAGGGCACCAAAGCAGGGTTCTGTACACCGGGGCTTTGTTTCCAGCCCTGGCAGTGTCTCTACCTGATTTGAGCATGTAACCTGATTTCTCTCAGTCACCTATGACACTGGTACTAAATCCAAACATCACAAGAATACAAATACCTGTGCAGCAGTTTGGATACAATGGCCAGCCGAAAAAACAAACTGCAAAAGGGCAGGATTTGTTAAGGGTTTCCTTGGAAGAACAATGAAGAGGAAAAATGTAGTACCTCTACATGGTAATGCAGGCAAACAACTGGAGCATCATCGACTTTCAAAACAGCCCAACAAGAAATAGGACAGTAAATGAGATCCAGGGCTTATGGCTGCTCACTCCAGAGAAGCACCATCACAATCCTTAGCTGTCTCAACACCAGTCAGTAGATCTGAACTCTCCAAGTTTCTAAAATAGGGTCAGGTGCAGGACTACTTTCCACAAAGTGTTTCTCAACTACAAAAGTTTAGAAATCAATTCCAGTCCACTACCCACTTTGTTCCCTCTGGCCAAAACGGGGAAAGAAGTCATCAGCTTAACTTTTAAACAACAAATACATATTCAGAAAACAGGATTGGCTAAACCGTATTTTTATTTAATCTAAAGTCCATAAAATGCCCAGCACACATACACACACAGACCATGATTGCTCTTGCATACACATTTAATGTTCCCCTTAACCCTACCATTACTATGACCATGGAAGGTAGGGTGTTAAAAAGCTAAGGGCACTGCAATTAGCACTTCATTCAGGAGTGGAAACTGCAGGGACCAAAACATGGACATTCTTCACCCCATTTTACGTATACATTCTGCTATACCACTCAGCTCTAATCTTCAACAGCCTCCACTCCAAGTTTCTCTCTCTTTCCTGGTCCTGCTCACAGCCAGGCACTGCAAGGTCGGGGCTCATGCTGTGTGCATAAGCAGGACAGGAACAAGATACACTTCTTGTCTCCTTCCTGTTGGCATTCTCAAGTGGTTATCTAAATACAGAGGCACAAAAAATCTACTGGTGCCATCTATCACAGCAGGAGACCATGACAGCTCCATTGCAAACCCTGTATGCCCAGGAAAGCCATCAGCCAGATGAACAATAAGCTGACTGGCAAGGAAGGACACCAAGAACATTGCTCTCCACAAAACACAGCAGGCTGAGAGTCATCTCCTCCCTCTCCCATTTCCACGTACCCTTCTGTGAGCCATGCTGCCACACAGCTTTTGTAGGTGAGGCCTCTTTCATACTGCTGAAGCCCAGGCTGCACGGGTAAGCATGGAAAAACTCCCAAACTAATGGCCTAGCCCTCCGTGTGCACCAAACCATGTTCACATGAAGCACCTGCGCAGAGTAGATAGCAGGAGTACAAAGTTTTGTTAAAGATCAGCTGCCCCTCAGTTGCTCTGTTGAAAAGAGAAAACAGAGCACGGGAAATCCATTGCAGTCCTACACAGCGACTCATTCTACTTACAGCTTCATACTCTGCAAACAAGCAAGGAGGGCTTGACTAAGAGGTGTTACAGCAAGAGTAATTCAGATTAGTACTAAGGCTTGTAAGCAGGGTTTTTAGCAGCTCTCTTCAGCTCAGTGCAATGAGTATCTCATTTACTGTGTTCCTTCAAACAGCAGAAGCTCATTAACTCACAGAGACTCCAACATAACTATGACTGTAATATCATAATTACCATTTCAGATGCCGGATGGGCATACAGATACAGAAGAAGAGTTTTTCCCTTTTCTAATAAGTTCACCTCACCTTTTAGATTTTCTATATACTATAAAGGTTTGGTGTCAGTCATCACGATACAGCTTACTTTTAACTAGCTCTACAAGTTCTCTGAATGAGGCATTTTTCTTAAACTTTCATCCACCATACAGGTTTGTTAATCTCTACACAGCTCAGACAAGAGAGAGAAGTGCTGTGATAAAGAGTGTGGAATATTGTACAACTCTGCCTGCAGGGATATTTGGATAAGGCTTGCACAAACCAGGAGAAGAATGGCTTAATTTGTAAGCTGGAACAATAGATGACAACTTATCTTCTTGCTGCTGTGCTCATCCCTTATGAGTCTCTGGTAAAAATGCTGATGGAAAATGTTTTTCCTTAACAAAAGAAGGAGCACTCTACAGCCATCATCAGGAAGCCTGCAATACCACAGCTCCTCAATATATGAGTGATCAGTGGTGATTCTTGAAACATAAATACACTCATAGCACTTCCTCACATCTCCAAAAGAGTTTACAACAGACTGCAGTGGTTAAGTCTCCAGTTACCGAGATGACATTTTTAAGAGTCTATCTGGCAAAGTTCTGGCTTCCCATCCTTACTGCTTTGCAGCTGGCCTAAACTAGCTACAATAGCAACACTGCAGTTTCAGTTCTCCAACTGACTTTACATTAACCACATTCTCTTGTGATTAGGCCAGTATAAAGAGATTACCCTTTTTCCTAACCACACAAGTCTTCTGAGCCACCAAAAAAATCAGAAGTGAGCAATTAGCTGAGAAGATTGCTCGTTGCTTGAGTGAAATAGCTAAAACACTAACTGTTAAAGTGACAGAATCCTAGATTAGTCTGCAGATAACAACTGCAGAAGACAAAATCAATCCTTGATTTTAATGAATAGCTTACAAATATCTTTCAAGGGTGTATCTTAAATGGATGCCTGAATATTTTTTTAATGCATACATTGCCCATCCTGTAACCGCATCATTCTCCTTTCTCCTTTCTGAAAAATGTATCTAAAAACCAATCCTACTTACCGGGCAGCTGGAGAAGAGCACGGAGAGCAAGAACATCTATAAACTGTGTCAATTCAGCAGCTGCAGGAGGGATCTCTTCAATGTATTCAAATACCTGAAGGGAGGGTGCAAAGTGGATGGAGCCTGCCTCTTTTCAGCAATGCCCAGTGGCAGGACTGGAGGCAACAGGCACACACTGAAATGCAGATGTCCTCTGAACATAAGAGAAAAAGCTTTTCACTTCTAGGGTGGCTGAGCACTGGCACAGGTTGCCCAGGGAGGTCATGGAGTCTCCGATCTTGGAGGTATTCAAAAGCCATCTCGACACAGTCCTGGGCCACTGGCTCTAGGTGGTCAGGTTGGAGTAGGGAGATTCTTGAACCAGATGACCTCCTGAGATCCCTTCCAGCCTTGACCACTCTGGATCAGTGCTCTAGAACACATTCAATTAGTGCCTTCCCAACATGTGCTGAAGAACTTGGCACACTGCCAGGTCCTATTCCAGTATCAGGGAGGTGAAGGCGAATCCTTAATTACCTATCTGCAAGCAGCTTATGGGGTTGCCTCACTGTCCAAGATTTCTTTAAGCCATTAACATTTCCTGAATGTTAATAGGTTAATGCTGATAGTTTTAGCATGTAAGGTCAAGTGACAGAGTTTCAGATGATGACTTACTTGCAAAAACCCACTGACCTACGTACCAATTTGAAAAGCCTATGCAGGTGTCTCCTTAGGGACTGCCTGACAGGGAGTCAACTTCCTCATTATTCCTTAATTATTTCAAGGATCCCAACTGCAATTCTCATCCTTGCACTAAATCCTGGCAGTAGCCATAGGATGCTGCAGTGGTAATAACAGCTTTCTTCTACAAAACCCTAAATGTATACACACATCAGGACAGAAACCGTAACTTACACACACTTTGACAAGAGACAATCACCCTTCTGTTTTTTTTATACGTTTACTCATTTTATTCATTTATTTGTGCCCTACCTGTGTTTTAGAATGTTAAATCTAGTCCCAACCAAGTTTGGCAAAGTATGATTTTTAGTCCAATGTGTCCAGCTGCGACCATTCTTTTTAAAGTTGCATCTTAAAAAAACATTATAAAATTACAATTTTATGTGAAAAGTTTGTCCCCTCTACAATCACAGCACACAATGTGTAACTCACTGGATTTTTTGAGAATGTTTTAATAAAACCTGCAAACCACCTGTGCTGCAAGCTTTTGCTCAGATAAAACAGAATTAATTTTCAAAGCTCTCCTCATATCCCCTGCCTGAGCATCTCTCAGAGACCACTACTAAAATTTAATTTCCAACTATTCTTTGCAACTCAAAATTATGTCAGAGGCAAATAAAACCCTTCCAGAGAAATTCAGAGGCCCAAGAAGACATTTTTTCTTCACAGCAAGAACACAGCCTGCTCTCAGTTACAATGATCACCATGACTAGCATTAGAAAGAAAACCTAGGTAGCTCTGACTTAACACAGGCTTCTATTTCATCCTACACTGGAGGAAGAAGGTGAGCTGCCTCAGAGAAAAACTGTCAACAGCAAAGACTGAGAGCAATAGTGAAGAGCTGTGAAGAGGTAAGCAGCAGGATCACAGGCAGTCACAAGTAAAGCTGAGCTGTGACCAGTGCCTGAAAACAGCAAGACGGGGGGGCAGGGGGGAGAAAACCCCCCAAAATAAACACAAACCCCACAAAAACACACCCACAGAAGAGGGGAAAGATTTCACACCCCCTCACCATAACACAAGAACAAAAAGCAGGCGAGGGTTTTCTTCACATCTTTGCACACATATGTAAAGCTGACTTTTAATCCAAACTACACATGGGCACATCGATAAGGGAAAGGCTACTTAGTCACCATGTCTCCAAACAGAATGGACGGACTCAGTGTTTGCACTTTGGGTTGGGGCTGACAAGGTTGTTTTCACTCCACCATGTGCTCTCTTTTTTCCTTTAGCCCAAAAGTGTCTTCCAGCCTTTTAGAAGTGGCCTGCACCAATCTTGAACCAATCATCTCCTTATGGCCCTCCAAAGAGGTCTCTGCCTTATACCTTTCACATATTTCCTTGGGGGTGGGGGAAGAGGGAGCTTCAGGGCAATGCCAACTCCTAAACACTCCGTGGAAAACAATTTTCATCAAATGCCCCTCTCAAGCAGAGCTGTCAGATCCTTTCTGTGTTTATACCTCTAAACGCTTTCAATCCAGGTTGATGCAGACACCGACCTGCCATCAGTGAAGGAAGAGTTGGTGTGTCAACTATTACAGGAGCTTGACCTGTACAAACCGATGGGCCCAGATGCCATCCACCTGAGGGTGCTGAGAGAGCTGCTGATGTCGTTGCAAAGCTACTCTCCCTAATCTTTGAGAAGTTGTGGAGATCAAGAGGTGTTCCTGAGGACTGGAGGAAGGCTAATATCACCCTCATCTAGAAGAAGGGTCCAAAGGAGGAACCAGGTAATTACAGACCCATTAGCCTCACTTCAGTCCCTAGAAAGGTCATGGAGCAAATCCTCCTGGGGACTGTCACAAGTCAATTGAAGCACGTGATTGGGAAAAGCCAACATGGATTTACCAGGGGCAAATGGTGCTTGACAAACCTGATCGCCTTCTACAACTAAGTAACCTGCTCGGTTGATGCAGGGTGACCAGTGGACATTGTCTACCTGGACTGCTCCGAGGCTTTTGATATGGTCCCCCACAGCCTCCTCCTGAAGAATCTGACTCGTTACAGCCTTGACAAGTGGTCTGTGCTGTGGGTGGGGAACTGGCTGACGAACCATGCCCAGAGGTGATAGTAAATAGTTCCTCCTCAAACTGGCAACTGGGCACAAGTGGGGTCCCCCAGGGATCAATATTGGGCCCAATAGTCTTCATCAACATCTTTATAAGGAACCTGGATATTGGCATCAAGAGCACCCTGATGAAGTTTGCTGGCGACACCAAGATGAATGGAGAGGCTGACACTCCAGATGGGAGAGCCACCCTCCAGGATCACCTAGATAGACTGGAGGAGTGGGCTAGCAGGAACCTTATGAAGTCCAACAGGGAGAACTGTAAGGTCTTGCACCTGGGAACACATAACCCAGGAGCACAGTTCAGACTGGGATCCATGTGGCTGGAGAGCAGCCCTGTGGAAAGGGACCTGGGGGTCTTGGTGGATAACAGGCTCAACATGAGTGAACAGTGTGATGCTGCAGCAGCAAAGAAAGCCAACAGGATGCTGGGCTGCATCAACAAGGGCATCACCAGCAGAGACAAAGAAGTCATCATCCTGTTCTACTCAGCACTTGTCAGACGACACCTGGAGTACTGCATTCAGTTTTGGCCCCCACTCTACAAAAAGGATTTAGACAGGCTGGAGAGGGTCCAGAGAAGGCCCACAAGGATGATCAGAGGACTGGAGGACCTGACATATAAGAAGAGGCTGAGAAAACTGGGTTTGTTCAGCCTTGAGAAAAGAAGGCTTTGGGGAGACCTTATTACCATGTTCCTCAGTACTTAAAGGGTGGCTACCAAGAAGATGGAGACTCCCTATTTACAAGGAGTCACGCGGAGAAGACAAGGGGTCATGGCACAAGTTGCTCCTGGGGAGATTTTGATTGGACACAAGAGGGAAATTTTTCCCCACGAGGGCAGTCAAACATTGGAATAGACTCCCAAGGGAAGTGGTAGATTCCCCCACATTGGACAGTTTTAAGTCTCAGCTTGACAGGGTGCTGAGCCATCTCATGTAAACTATAGTAGTACCTAGAAAGGTTGGACCAGATGATCCTTGAGGTCCCTTCCAACCTGGCATTCTATGATACCCATGTCCAAAACAACCTGCTAGAGTTCCTCCCAACACGCAGTTTCACACTTCAGGTTTCCAGGTGGTGCTCAGACATTATGAAGAAAAGCATCAAACACACTGAAACAAAAATAAAATGCAGTGTCTGCACTGCTTGCATCCCATTTAAGACTGACGATTCTCTTTGTTGCAGCTGTCACAAAGCCCCATGCAGTAAATGACAACCCAACTCCAAAGCACTGCACCTAGTAAAAATTTAATATAATAAAACAAATTGAAAACAGCAACATTATTTTAACCGTTCACAATTAAAGTGGAAAAATTATAAGGCAGCCATTCATGGAATGATTTTGTGTACAAATGGTTTGGAAAGACATTAAAATTACAGTTCCATACATGGAGTCAGGTAAACAGCAATGACCACACAATGTTTTTCCTTGGAAAGCCAAGGCTGCTAAGAGATGTAATAAAAGGACAGCAAGGAGAAAAACAAAAAAATAAAATATTTTCTTTTTAAAAGAAGTCTGAGGTGAACAGGAATCTGAAATTCATCATCAACTTTCCCACCACACAGGAACCACTCCTGCTCCTTCCACCCACAGAATACAAACACAGTTCCCTCCTCCTCTTCCCAAGTCCCAGCACAGAGCAGGAAGGGAGCAGCAGCAACATTTATTCCACAGCCTCCCTCTCACATTCTGCATAGAGCTGATACCACAAGGACACATCTGCTACTGTCAAAAGCTCCTTGGAGGCTCTGAACTAGTTCCTGAATAAACAGTTGTTTTCCTGGGTCTCTTGGATAACATCAGCCTTTAACACAATCCACCTGGAAATGGTTCCTTGAAGTCAACAGTGGGTTTCTGTGTTTAACAGCCAGCCATCTGACATGCCACAACTATCTAAAATTCCTATCTTAGTGTGACAGCTCTGCCATAAGTCACTGTCAGTGCAGCTTATGCATCTGTCATCAGGTGCTGAAAAAAGAAATATTTCCCTTCTTTGTATAAGGAACAATAAAAGAATTAGAGCAGTAGGGAAAGTACCTGAACACACCAGGATCAATGGAAACAACTTTACTCCCAATTCTACTTGCCAATTAAGAAATAATTAACTGAAAAAACAGTTGATGAGACTATTATAAGTTTCCTAGAGTGATTTACAGAAGGAAAGGGGGATATGCCTGGCACTTGCTTAAAGCATTACCTGCTAGACCTGCTGCCACCTACCTCACAGTAAAAAACAAAGGCAGAGATGGCTATTACAGAGAGTAAGAAGAATTTGTTTGTCCCCTGAGGAGTAGAAAATGATACCAGATGGCCCTGACTGCATACAGTGCTTGGATTTACTGTGACAGATGGGGAGAGAGGTAAAAAGGGGGCTATGATAAAAATGGACCTTTTATTTAACTCATTAAAATACTCTGCTTCAAGAAAATAATCCTCCACATGGAACAAACAACTTGGAAAGGTTTGATCACTTAAATCTGATCATTTAAAATGTTATATTCTCCTTATCACATAACCAAAAGCTTCCTTAGTCACTGTAATTTCAGCTACAGAATTGAAAATAATGGAGGTAACAGAGGCAACAAAAAGAAAATGCTATTGCTACTTCTAAAAGGGTAGGAAAAAAAAATAAATCACAAAGTCTTCTATCACCTAACCATGTGCCAAAAATGAAAAGTATGTGTTACCAGAATTTTTGTGCCAATTTTAAGTTGCTGATGTTCTCATTTAAAACCTCTCACCTGCTGCTATAACTTGGCCTCTATAGTTCATGAATTGTTAAACTGAGTATTACCATTTGTGGTGGCTGCCCCAGAAACCGGAAAATTGATCTGAAGGACAGGAGAAGAGAAAGACAACAAGACCTCTCATCAGTGGCACCTCTTACGAGTGACAGGCCAGAGGTTATGTCAGCAGCGAAAAGGCTCATCAATACACATTGATCCATAGAAAAAGGTACTTTCCACATGTTCCAACACTGGATCAAAAGGCATGAAATAGGACCTTGCCCATATATCTGCCTAAGCTGTTGCTACTGTTCTACACAAAATGAAGATGCAGTGGAACACAGTCAGGATGCCAGCTTAACTAGCGGGCTGGGGTGTGCCGGCAAGCGACAGATGATATTTTACAGAAGAAAACTTACATTTTTACAAAATGTGAGCTATTCCCTGCTTCTGCTGCAGATCTTGTGAACTCTCCAGCCTTTGGAAACATTTATGTGGAGAGGTTAAGCATGGTAAAATAGTGAGATTATCAAGGAAGAAGGTAATGAGAGGGAAGTCAGGAAGAACACTGGGAGCTCTGGTGTAAACATCCCTGTGTATCATTCACACGTGTCAGTAACCTGCATCACTGAACTTTTTAAACAGGAATGTAGAGGAGAGGATCTTATCCATGTCACGAATTTCGCAGTGGCTTTTCAGAACAGAATTAACATTTGAAGGTCTAACGTCAAAAATGCTTGTTTAGGCCTGATACGCTAATTCTATCAAAAATATTGTCTTGCAGGAAAAGATTATTTCTAATAATTTTGCATTGATTTTACATACTAAAACACATATATGAACAAACACACCTGGAGATCAATACTAGGTTCAAACCTGGGATACACCTGTATTGTTACAAAGTCAACAGACACAGCAATCACTAGTGCAAGGGCCAGGCCATACCCACTATCGAAATAGCAGACAAACAGGACAATGACAAAAATGTAAAGAAGAGGCACAATGACCTGTGTAGTATAAGTAATAATCAGCATGAAAAACAGACACACTCATCCAAATGGAAACAAGAAGCACTTCAGTTAAGAAGATATTTCAAGCCTTGAAAATCCATTTCAAACAAAAAAATTGAAAGAAAAATATATTTGGCAACAGCGTATTTTAAAAGTGCAGACAGAGTATATTTTAAAAAGGGTACAGTATTAAAGTTTTCCCCTAAAGAAAGAATTTGATGTTGAGTTTGTGCATGTCAAGCCCTCCTGACTTTTCAATGCAGTACAGTTATTAAGAGTATAATATATTTTGCATAAAAGAACTGGTACCTGACAAGAGAAGGCTGTGCCTTGGAAAGGGAGGGATCTTTTATCACTCTTCTGCAGCGACAGGCATCAGCAGTCAGCAGCAAGTCCTCCAACAGATTCACCAAAACTCATGCTTATCAGGAAGAGGCAAATGCACGGTTCCCAAAGGAAATGTGGAATGCCTCACAGGCAGGCAAAATGCCCAATAGGGAACCCACCGGTTTGGTTTTTTTATTTGTTGCGGTTTTTTGTTCAGAACTGCTTTAGAAACAACGTGTACTCTATCTGCAGCATAAATATTTAACTAAACATCTTACTTTGTTAGCCTTAATACCTTTGATTTAATGAAAAAACAAACAAAAACCCATACCCCCACTGATCTCAGCAGTTTTGACTTTTGAAAAATGAGCTAGCAAAGCTCTCTGGTCCCTCAACAGATGTCTCCATCAGATTTCTATTCCTCAGAGCCCAGACAGCCCAATTTTAAGGGACACTATAGGCATGTCTCTCAAGGGTAGTAGCGTAATCCCAGTACCCAATACCTAATTCCTGCTAACATTTTTTGTGCCCACAGTTTACTGACTTGGCAGAAGACTATCTCACAAGAAATACTGCCTTTTAAAAATTTATTAACAATTAGATAAACAATCAAAACATTATTCTCTCTGCTTTTATCCTTTGTCTTAAATAATGGAATACATGGCTAAATTCATTTGCATTTTCTTAACCAGCTGATCTCCTACTCTAATCCTACACTTTGTCTACATCATTTCTTTCCTGTCAGTGACACTTCTGTGACAATAGCAATGATGTCCAGAGCGTAGCCCATTTTTGCAATACAATTAGTGACAAGCATCTCAAGGACCAGTCGTGTTGTCAGGACAACATAGAACCGATGGGGGGAGTGTCCCCTTCTTCATTAGTAAGACTTCAACCTCACAAAGCAGTCATCCTTTGTTTTTGCTCTCAGCTGTGAAAGCTGAATTGCAGGATACTCTGGTGATTGCAATTTCATGATGAGTCGCTATGTTCTTCCCTGCTCACCCTTCTTCAACTCCAAATTCCATCTTCCCTGAGAATAGGGCCAGAAGTAACAATAATATAGCAAATGTCTTCAGAAAAGAAAGTTACATATAATTTATGTCTGGCTGCCAAAGTACATTTTGCTACGCTAAAAACTTTCCCAATATTCTTCATTTTGCAATCAAGGTTCCCTCTGAACTCCATAAAGTGGATGGGATGGATGATGGGTAAGAGACGGTGATAAAGGGAGCAGCCGACATGTACTGCTCACGTCAGATCGAGGAGGAGAACGGTGAGACTGTTTAGTGATGGTGTCCAATGGACAAAACTAGAGGAATAAGGCATCCTAATACTAGGGCTGCCACCTCCAGACGACTGAGTCCTTTTCCTCCAGTTGATTCGGGTTTGTGGCTATGAGCAATTCCTCCTACTTCTGGGAGGACATGAACTGTGGCAACGTAAAGGAAAGTCCCAGCAGAAAACAGCATAGCAACTCCGGTGGCGTTGACTTCTGAAAGAGCTTCCTTGCTGCTCTGAAACAGAAAAAAAATGGAAAAGCAAAAAAACCAAAAATAATCAGAAGTTCTTCAATCAATAATAAAAAAGCTCCTTAAGTGTCCAGACTTCTGTCAACCCTCATAGTGACAATGGTTTAACACATTGTTTTGTGTCTTGCACCTTACATGTAGCAACTGGCATTCTAAAGTTGATGTGGGGGGACAGAAAGACACCTCTCATCCTAGGTATTTCACTTCCGACTTCTAGGAACCCTTAGAGAAGAAAAAGAGTCAGTCTGTGCAGAAGCATCTTGTTTGACCATCTCACAGCAAAATATATTTCACACTGAGGAAACAAAATTCAGATTGCAAAGTCAGAAACTTTACAAAGGACACTTGAGACTGACTTTTTTTTTTTTTTTTTCCCCTTTTTCTAAACGAAGAGGTCAAGTAAGATGTTAGCCTTTAAATATCTGGTCCCCTGCTGGTCAGAGCAAGATTTGCTAGATTTAAGTCTTGAATCATCCCTCATTCAATATTTCATTTGTATGTACAAGTAAACACTCAAAACTTTTCCAGAATATCTATGAAAACTTCATTGAGAAATGCATCTTCTGGATAAAAACTGAACATCTCTTCACCTTCATACTAGGATTAAGATCATGCTGCACATCATTAAATGTAATGAAATGCGAAACCATCCATATCACTTCCAAAATGCTTCTTGAACAATTTCCAACTCAAGGGTTCTGTTAGTTCTCTGGTATACTCTCAGGTTATTTTTCCAAAGACCAGAGAGACATCCTCTGCTCTGGAACTATGCAACCACTGTGACAGCCCTTATGCCTTATCAATTCTCTGTTCTTTCTGAGGTGCAAAATGCAAAAACAACTCTTAGTGAGCCTACATCAAAAGCACATTCAAACAGCATTCTCATTTCTATTTACAAACCCAACCCTTTCTTCTGTCTCGTGTACTAAAATATCAAACAATTCCATTCAGGCAAGTGAAGGGATTAGCCCAGGTGATGCACTTCATCTTTCCTCTCATGCCTCGAGTTTCACAAGATCACAGGTTAGATACTTTACAACACAACACCATAGTGTGCCACCAGCATGGCCCACAGCAGTTAGAAATACAGGAGTGCCATAGCAAATGCTGTGAGAAGCAGAAACATTTAATATAGACAGAGATGATAAACTCATGCAGTGGCCCACTTCACAGGCCATGTGTTGTGTACAGCCAAGACAAGGCTACACTTTAAGGAGTAGGAGAGGAAAAAAGGCTTCTCTAGCTGAGAATTCAACTTCTGACACAGCGTGAAAAATACTTCAAATACATAGGACCAATTCTGCAATGGTGGGGGAAAGTAGCAAAGATTATTTTCTACCTGCATATTAAAATAGGAATGCATGCAGCAACACTGAAAATTATTTGGTTATATTGTCATCAGATAAGATCTGGGACACAAGTAAACTGCTCTCAGTGGGGATCAGCAGAAAGGAGAAAAGACAGAAATCAACCTTCTTAAAAAAAAAGCTATACAAAACTCTATGAAGGAGTTGTATCACTGGTTCTGATTTAAAGCATGGGCTATTTTTTGTTTCACACATTCATATTGCTACCTTTCTACCCACTTTTTTAAAAATCTCCATTCTGCTAAATTTTTCAAGCAGTTTGGAATAATGTTCTACAAAAGCCGTATGACATTCCTTGCCCCAAACTCCACCACTAAGCTACATTTTGGGCAGAACAAAATCACAGACCTACCTTGCTTAGCCCTAAGTATGTCACCATGGACATAACAGGTGCTGCCAATGCAAAGACCAGCAAGTGTTTTCTAATTCGATTCCGTTCCAACCCAGCGTGCATCAGGAAGGAAACCAGGCCAAAGGCAGCCGGTGCCTGCAAGAAACAGTGTTACTGGTAATACAATCCCTTCTAAAATCCCCTGAAATCAGATATAAAGTTGAAATGCAACTTACTACACTGAAATGCAGCACTAGCACCAGGAGAGCACTAGTATGTTGCAGTTAAAGCAAATCAATAGAATTCTTCAGATTGCCCTTAGTAACAGTACCTAATGGAAGCCCACATTCTGGCTATCAGAATACACATCTTTGTGTAGTAATTACATACAATAGAACCAAAAAGCTGTTGTAATCAGAATAAAACTGCTTTTCTTTCTTGAATACACTACTATATACTTCTGCACTTCACCCTCTAGAATTTCTCTGAATACATGTCTTAGAGCAGTAAGAACCTTGGGGGTTTTAATTTGTTTTTAAAAAAAACACCAAATGACACCATGCTAGCTTCAGAAGAATTCTGTGTGAAGCTGCCACATTTCTTCATGAGCTATTCTTCTCTCCCTGCTTTTAGGAGACTTTTTCCAACCACTGCAACTGAGGTAGGCAGTAGTCAGTCAGAATTCTTCTGGGAAGAGCCAGAAGATTAACTCCTGGCTTCGGGACTGGTGCAACCGACAGGACTTTGGCTTTTTTGATCATGGATGGACCTACAGGACACCAGGCATGACAATAGGTGGGGGAAGCTTAACATGGAGGGGGAGAAGGGTCTTGGCACACAAGTTAGCAGGGCTCATAGACAGGGCTTTAAACTAGGTTTGAAGGGGGATGGGGACAAAACCAGAGATGAGCCTAAGGACGGCTGCCAGTCTGCTGTCCCACTCAAGGCGGGAAACGGGGATAAATGTGGCAACAAGAACACAGGGCTCACTAACAGGTTGGTAACCACGCAAGTGGTCGGGATATCTGTACCACAGCTCAAGTGTATATATGCCAATGCCCGAAGCATGGGAAATAAACAAGAGGAGTTAGAAGCTATTGTGCACCAGGGAGACCATGATATAATTGCCATCACGGAAACGTGGTGGGATGATTCGCATGGTTGGAGTGCTGCAATGGTCAGCTATAGGCTCTTTAGAAGGGACAGGCAAGGCAAGAGAGGTGGTGGGGTGGCGTTATATGTTAAGGAGTGCTTTGACTGCCTAGAATTCAATGTTAAACACACCAAGGCAGAATGTATATGGGTGAGGATAAAAGGGAAGGCCAATGAGGCTGATACCCTAGTGGGAGTCTGCTACAGACCACCTGACCAGGATAAAGAGACTGATGAGATGTCCTTTCAACAACTAGGGGATGTCTCACGTTCGCTGGCCCTTTTTCTTGTGGGAGACTTCAACTTACCGGATGTCTGCTGGAAGTACAACACAGCAGAAAGGGGCCAATCCAGGAGGTTTCTGGAATGTATAGAAGATAACTTCCTGCTACAGCTGGTAGGTGAACCTACCAGGGGTAGTGCCATGCTAGACCTACTCTTCACAAACAGAGAAGGACTGGTGGAAGATGTAGTGGTTGGAGGTCGTCTTGGACACAGCGACCATGATATGATAGAATTTACAATTTGTGGTGAAGTTAGGAGGGTCGTCAGCAAAACCTCTACCTTGGGCTTCCAGAGGGCTGACTTTGGCCTCTTCAGGACACTGGTTGGGAGAGTCCCTTGGGAAGCAGCCCTCAAAAACAAAGGAGCCCAGGAAGGCTGGGCTTACTTTAAGAATGAATTTATGAAGGCGCAGGAGCAGGCTGTCCCTGTGTGCTGAAAAAGGAGCTGGTGGGGAAGAAGACCAGCCTGGTTGAGCAGGGAACTGTTACAAGAACTCAGGAATAAAAAAAGAATGTATCAACTTTGGAAAAAAGGGCAGGTGAATCAGGAAGCATTTAGGGATATTGTAAGGTCATGTAGGAAGAGAATCAGAGATGCAAAAGCCCAGCTAGAACTTAAACTAGCCATCTCTGTAAAGGATAATAAAAAATGCTTTTATAAATACATTAATAACAAAAGGAGGGTCAGGGAAAATCTTCATTCCTTATTGGATGAGGAGAGGAACTTAGTAATGGAGGACAAGGAAAAGGCTGAGGTGCTTAACACCTTCTTTGCCTCAGTCTTTAACAAAAAGACTAGCTACCCTCAGGACAACTGGGCTCCTGAATTGGTAGACAGGGATGGGGAGCAGAATCCCCCTCCTGTAATCCAGGAGGAAGTAGTTAGGGACCTGCTGTGCCACTTGGATCCCAACAAGTCCATGGGTCCGGATGGGATTCATCCTAGGGTGCTGAGGGAGCTGGCAGAAGAACTGGCTAAGCCACCCTCAATCATTTATCACCAGTCCTGGCTCACTGGGGAGGTCCCAGATGACTGGAGGTTGGCCAATGTGACACCCATCCACAAGAAGGGCCGGAAGGAGGATCTGGGGAACTATAGGCCTGTCAGCCTGACCTCGGTGCCTGGCAAGGTTATGGAACAGATCATCATGAGTGTCATCAAGCGGCATGTGGAAGACAACCAGGGGATCAGGTCCAGCCAACATGGGTTTAGGAAAGGGAGGTGCTGCCTGACTAATTTCATCTCCTTCTATGACTGGGTGACCCGCCTAGTGGATGAGGGGAAGGCTGTGGATGTGGTCTACCTTGACTTCAGCAAGGCCTTTGACACAGTCTCCCACAGCATCCTCCTGGAGAAGCTAGCGATCCATGGCTTCGACAGGTGCACCCTTCGCTGGGTCAAAAACTGGTTGGATGACCAGGCCCAGAGAGTGATGGTGAATGGAGCTGCATCCAGCTGGCGTCTGGTGACCAGCGGTGTCCCCCAGGGATCAGTACTGGGCCCAGTCCTATTCAATATCTTTATTGATGACCTGGATGTGGGGATTGAGTCCACCCTCAGTAAATTCGCAGATGACACCAAGCTGGGGGGGAGTGTTGATCTGCCAGAGGGTAGGAAGAGGCTGCAGGAGGACCTGGACAGGCTGGATCGATGGGCCAAGGCCAACGGCATGAAATTCAACAAGACCAAGTGCAGGGTCCTGCACTTTGGCCACAATAACCCCAGGCAGCGCTACAGGCTGGGGGAAGAGGGGCTGGAGAGCAGCCTGGCAGAGAGGGACCTGGGAGTGCTGGTGGACAGCTGGTTGAACATGAGCCAGCAGTGTGCCCAGGTGGCCCGGAAGGCCAATGGCATCCTGGCTTGTATCAGGAATAGTGTGGCCAGCAGGAGTAGGGATGTAATTCTCCCCCTGTACACAGCACTGGTGAGGCCTCACCTTGAGTACTGTGTACAGTTCTGGGCCCCTCACTTCAAGAAGGACGTTGAGGTGCTGGAGCGGGTCCAGAGGAGAGCAACAAGGCTGGTGAAAGGACTGGAGGGGAAGTCTTATAGGGAGAGGTTGAGGATGTTGGGGTTGTTTAGCCTGGAGAAGAGAAGACTCAGCGGGGACCTCATCACTCTCTTCAACTACCTGAAGGGAGGTTGTAGTCAGGTTGGGACTGGGCTCTTCTCCCAGGCAACCAGTGACAGGACAAGAGGGCATAGCCTGAAGTTGCTCCAAGGGAGGTTTAGGTTGGATATTAGGAAGTACTTCCTCACGGAGAGGGTGATTAGACATTGGAATAGACTTCCCAGGGAAGTGGTGGAGGCACCGTCCCTGGATGTGTTCAAGGCAAGGCTGGATGTGGCACTTAGTGCCATGGTCTAGATGGTGTGGTGGTGTTGGTCATAGGCTGGACTTGATGATCTTAAAGGTCTTTTCCAGCTTTGGTGATTCTGTGATTCAGTAATTCTCCTCATTTGCTATGCTGTCATACATCATACCAGTGCTTTTTGGTCCTTGAAGCTGTACCACTAAGCTGTTCATTTCAATGGCATTACACGCTTCCAGATCGCATCACTGGTGAAACTTAAGATCTTCAGTAATTTCTGTATGCTTTATCAGTCTTTTAAAGACTAAATAAGAATTTTTGGATGAGTACTTACCTTGTGCAACATAATGGCAACAAATACTATCAACTGGACGCTAGTCTGAGAAGTAGAAGCTGCTGCACCCAGCGCAACACCATCAGCTGAAACAGGAGTGCAAATTCACGGATTATCCCTCCACATCAAGTTTCAGCTTTCCCACCCCCTCAATGGCTGACAGTACAAAACATATGGATTTGACAAGTCCTGTTACTCAAAATGCCATTAACAATACCAACCCAACACAATTCACTCCCCTTTATTTCTTAAGCCACAACAATTGCAGGATTTCAGAGAACTCTCAACAGGAATTGTCTCATACTTCCCAAGACCATGAAAACCATACTGAGAATCTGTTCAGTATTGACACATTCTGACAAATTAGAATCAGGTAAAAAGTTTAGTCTTCTGTAATAGAAGTGGCTTCCTGTATACATTTAAAAATCTGCTTTAGATTTTAAGCATTAAAAGAATTTTAATTATTAACCTTTAAATTAATTTTAAAATAGAAATGGTATTGTAAATACTATTTTTTACCATTTAAAAACATAGTATAAATGAATTAGGAAATGGATACTGTATTAATCCTTAATACATAGACACTTCATTTCGTAATGAAATATCTTTTTGATCAACACCTTATGACTTATCTAGACAATAACTTTCAGCAGGAGAGATTTAAAAAGCATCATGTTTATATCAGACATATATAGTGAATTACAACATGAACATGAGTTGACTGCAACACTTGCATAACATCTTCAGTCCTTGCAAGTCAGAGCAAACATGTCTCAGTCAAATCTTTGCACTCCATCCTATAATGCCCTTTTTTTCCAGAGAACATTATTTTTTTAATGTAATATTTGTTTAAAACACAGGACAACTGTCAAACAAACAAACGTGCTCCTGTGCTGGTTTGGTTCCAGCATGGTTTTGGTAGTGGGGGATGGGCCCCAGGGGTGGCTCCTGTAAAAGCTACTGAAAGCTCCCCCAGCTCAGGTGGCCAAGGCCGGGTCGTTAGAAAGACAATGGATGCGCCTCTGCGATTAAGATATGAACGGCTATAAGACCTGAGCAGAGAGTGAGCAGGAAGAGCTGTGCTGGAGAGGTGAAAGCAGTGACGGGGTGGAGATCCCAAGGTTGGTGAGGAAGGAGAGGGAAGAAGGTGCCCAAGCAGAAGTTTCCCTGCAGCCCATGGTGAGGATGGCAGGCTGTCCCCCAGCATTCATGAAGGAACATTCCCTGAAGGCGTCAGGAGGGGCAAATGTGGACTTGCAGCCCCTGGACTTGGATCTTGCAGCTGTGGAGGACCCCGTGCCAAGTGAGGTGACTGTTCCCGAAGCAGCCCATGACTCTGTGGGCAGCCCATGCTGGAGCAGCTTGCTCCTGAGCTCGTGGGAAGGATTCACAAAGGAGAGATTTGTGGACTCTCTCCCATGGTGAAAGAGGGGAGGACTGTAAGGAATCTTTCTTCCTGAGGAGGAAGGAGCGGCAGGAACCACCAGACTGTGAACTGACTCTAAACCCCAACCCCTGTCCCCCTGTGCTGCTGGGGGGAAGGAGGGAGAGAAATCAGCAATGAAGTAATTTGGGCCCGGGCAGAAGGGAGGGGTGGGGTAACGTATGGAAGCCCTGCTCTTTGTGTTCTGTGTCCTGTGTGCATTTTATTAGTATGAAATTAAATTATTATTTTTCCCCAAGTTGAGTCAGTTTTGCCTGGGACCTTAATCGGTGAAGAACCCTCCTTGTCCTTTGTCTGGACCCATAAACTTCTAGTTGGCCTTTGTCCTCCTCATCCCAGTGTGTGTGTGTGGGGAGTTGAGTGAGCAGCCATGGCGCTGGTTCTTTGCTGTCGTGTTAGGCCTAAACCACGACAAGGGCTAATGTGGGTTTTGAAGTTAGCTATAGGAAGCCTGATGTGACCTCTTCCCTTCTGCTGGTTTTCTACAGATAAATAGTCTCAAATCATGAGGGCTACAAAGCTAGTGCATTTCCTAACACTACCAATACGTGTGTGGGGGGGGGGGAGTTGAGTGAGTGGCCACATGGCTGGTTCTTTGCTGTTGTGTTAGGCCCAAACCACAACATTTACAGCTTGATACTACCTATCAAATGTGTTAGCATGTATGAAATTTAGCAGGTAAACCAGCTAGCAAACGAATTAAAGAGGCAGAGAGTAAGCATCACACAATTTTTTAGATTGGAAAAATAAAAGAATGGAAAACCTGTACCCAAATAAAACTCCATGGAACATTCTAAGCACTGGAGTATGTTGAGTATGTTTTCTCAGTAGGTTTTGGGAATCATCCTTAGTTCTCCCCACCCTACTTTTTTTTTTTTTCTTTCTTAAAAAAAGCCACCTTCAAAACCAAAACCCAAGTGTTTCTACGCCACCTGAAGGTATGCCACACAGCAATGGAAAGTCCTTGTCAAGCACTAACAATAGGTCCCACATTACCTGCAGCATGGACTACTAGTCCCAGTGTCGTTGTGATTTTGGAGTTGCCTGATCTTGCAGCTTCTGGATCTGAAATGATCATGAGGAAAGTTAGGATAAAGATAACAAATATATACCAGATGCTTAGGCAGTTATATTCAAACCTGCCAGTTTCTGTATTTCTGCATTAGACTTAGGGTCAAACAGCCTGATATCTAACATCTTAAAACCACTGGAAGTTCTGCCAACAAACAAGTGACAGAATCATAGACAATTCTTCACAATTTACAGGGTCACTAACACAGGCAGATGCAGTTAGTTTTTGTTAACCTTCTGAAACGGAATGTTAAAGTTCTGTGCTACCCAGGCAAAGAAAAGCTAGTTTTGCATCTCCATTACCCAGAGCTGCTCAAGAGCAGGATGATTTTTCCCCACACACCCAATGTTGTAATTTTTCTTCAGGTGACTGTCTGGGGCAATGCCTGGTAAGCAACACATTCTACTTGTCATGGCAGCAGTGGCAAAGATTTCCCTCCAACATGAGGGAGAGGAGAAATGCAGCCAGTGCTGCTTGAGATCCAGCACTTTGACTGCAATTGTTTGACAACCACTCTGAGTATATTTGCAGGTTGGCCCATTATACAGCACAACATGCCAGTGTCCACCACTATGCAACCGGTGGTGAAGCTGTTAGGAAGAATCATTGCAATAAACAGGGCCAGCAAAGTCCTACACAAGAACAGAAACATTGTATTATTCAACTGCTCAATTCCATAGAGCTGAACAGCCATTATTTAATTATACTAGTGGTCAGAAAGGTGACTGCAAGCATACTTACACAGCTACTTCACTAAGCCTGCGCTGCTGGCAAAATGGAAAGTCCAGTCCTGTGCTGTTCCTCCTGCCTGTCACACCACCCTCGTCTCCCTCTTTGTGCCCAGGCACCCACAGAGTTGCCCAGTGAGTCAGATCAGGGAAGTGAGCTGGCTACAAAATGAAGTCTTCTCTTCAGTCAGATTGATCTTCTGAATCAATAGGGCAGCCTGTTTGAGCAATTAATTGCACAAGCTGCAGCTGGATGACATCAATGGTATACTCATGTCAAATAGGAGCAGATGCTCACAAAGAACATTTGCTTTAAATTTGTTTTGGATTGACCAGAACTAAACACACTCTGAGAGAGTTCACATACGATATCATACCTCCACTCTGGCCTACAGAATTTTTCTAGTTTAGGCTGAGTAAAATGTAGCTGCTTGAGAGGTAACAAAACTACCAGATACTGGATCAAATGAAAAAAGTGGGGTTTTTGGTAGCTTTAAAACTTTACAAAAACACTACTATATTTCCTGTGACAGAGATTCAATCTAGATAAATCTTTACTTAATAACCTGTTGATTTTCTCCTGTTACTTGCTCTGACCAGAGACATAGGAAAGGGCCATAACCTGTACAAACCAAGGATTCTCCTGGTAGTTGCTCACATGCATCCCCCTGTTACCATCACTGCCACTGTTCCCTTTGAAAAGCTCTGAAAATCAGCTAGCCATGGCTATAGCTCCATTTACACTTCTCCAGGACTACAAAGGTGACACAGCCCCCCACACTGGCCTCCCACCTGTCCCACCACACTAACCCCATACAAGCATTTGTACATCTGCACTGTGAACAGCCAAGGATCCAATCAAAAGATATTTCCCCCTGCTTTCTGTGTGTGTATTTTACTTTTCCTTGAGGATGAATTCCTTAATTTTTGAGGCCCAAATTGCACCATTAGAGGACATTATGTGGGAAAAAATGAGCAGCCAAAGGCAATAAAACACCATTTCAGATTACAAAACACCTTTTGTGCATTTCAAGCTACAATCTGAGTGTGAAGCCACAGGCAGGAAACAAAGGCAACTGTAGGCATTTTGAGAGTCTTGCAATGAAGCTCTGAAATCTCTGGACTAAGTAGGAAGTATTTTGAAGTAAGTGAGGCTCTAGACTAGCACGGGAGCCCAACTAAGCAGTTACAGTAACGGACCAGAGCTTACATTTAGTAATTCCTTCAGTCTTAAGTAACTTTTTGTCCTTTGCAAATTTTACCTAGATGTATGACAATTAAGTAGGAAAAACAAACGAAGATAAGACTAAACTGAAGTTTTTTGGAAAGCCGAAGAAATCCCCTATGGGTGATACTGTAAAAAGGACAATATCTCAAGTGTCAAGTCACCCTCCGCACCCACTATATGTGCTTGTACAGTTATTTCATGTTAGTGAACCAAGCTCTCAAATTATGTTGAATTCCAGAACAGATTTCCAGCCAAAACATTTCACACAGACCTTGGTTTGTTTGTAAAGCACATACTGAAACCCTGGACACGACTGATCACATTCAATCCCAACAGCATCCTAAAAAATTGCAACTTATTAAATTAGCAAGTCTAACTGAAGAGAATCTTTACTTACCATCTGTAGAGTGCACGTGAGAACTGCCTATCTGATCCACCAACAGCATGAAGACAAAGCCGAGGACAAGGGACACACCAATGTAGGCATGCAACCTGGAATGGTCATGGCCATACTCATGTACAGCTGGGTTTTCTGCTGCCTTCTCAGACTCGATCACATGCTGCATCTCGCTCGCCGGGTGATGCTTCCCTGTGGCAGGCAAGGAAACAGGTTAGGAAACAGGAGATTAGACACGGCATAGTCACTCTTCTCCTTTGCTGAAAGCATTCCTCACACTCCCTTGCAGACAGTCTTAGATGATTTATTTAGGGAAACGCATTTGTCTTGTTGGCCCCTCCCCATATGTCTTCAGCTCAGAAAAGCAACGAAAGTATTAAGACTTGATAAGCCAGGTTACTTTGTTTAAATGTTGCATTTTAAATACAAATTTACTCATCAAAACTGCTACATAATTCCTTTTTTAATTGAACTTGTGTCCTGGTTTGAGCCAGGATAAAGCCAATTTTCTTTTTATTGATTTTTTTTTTCAGTGAGCTCTCTTTTTAAGCAGCACACTTGCTGAAAGTAGCAGCAAGTTCTCCAGCTAGTGGACTGATAATGCCTGCATGTTTATAGTTACTGCTGAGAGACTCAGGACACTTTGCTCTGCCTGTTGAATCTGCTGCTTCAGAGATTAAAGGAGCATATCAGTGGTCTCTACGACCCTTCTGTAGGGAGGAGTGGACTAGACAGAGGGCAAAACTGAACAAAATATTCCATTCATATAACTCTCGGTATAAATTCATGGATCACAGAAGTGAAGCCTTTTTTTCTTCTTCCTTCTCTTCCATCCATGGCCAGCATCCAGGAAGGACTGTCTCTCCATCACTGTTGATCCCTAGGCTCATGCATTCCTGACCCTCATAGCTCTCCCCTCAGCTCCTGTCTGCTCTGCCACTCTCTCCAGCAGCGCTCCAGGACATTTCAGAACTGCTCACAGCTCAGGAGATGCCAGGGGAGCTGCTGGGGGTGGGGGGAGGCAATAGGGTTTTGCACATTCCTGAACACATTTGTATGTAATCGTACACATTTTCTTTTATCATGAGTATTTAATTAAAGCTGTCTAGTTTAGTTTTCCACCCAGAAAGCCTCTCTCCTTATTCTCTCTCTCTCTCCTTTCCCTACCTGGGTGGGAGGGGGTAGAGGGCATTGTTGTCATCTGTTTAATCACCAATCCCGAGTTGACAATCCTGAGTGACAAGTTGCCAGTTTTGTCAGTATTCAAATATACTGTCAAGCAATTAAGTCATAATCACCACTTAAGTGGGAAAATACAGGATGAGGAGATAAAATAGGTTCCATGCACTAAAAGACCTAATGCCATCTTTAAGAAGATGAACTTCATATCTCAAAGTATCAGTCTCTAGCTAAACAAGTTAGCACTGATACACTCCACTGATAGGGATCAGAACAACAGTCAAGTCAGCACTCTGTTATACAAGTATCAGTGCCATCCTAGAAACCCAAAGTCCAAGCCCTGGATTTGAATGTTATGTAGTTGTTTCCTTTCCCTACACAAGCTTTAATTCCATGCCAGTTCATAATTTAAAAAACATTTTCAAATATTTCATAGGTTAGTAAATGACAAATCCCTCTATCTACAATGCCTTTTAGAAAGCAGAGGTGTAATATAACTTGATCAACTTTTACAGGTTGCCATTTGCCCAGCATTTGTGATATTCATCACAAGCAAATACTTACCACAAACAAAATTCACACGAATTTCAACAGAAATTAGATCAGTTGTACTCTGAATTTACACAGGCTTAAAGAAAAAGGATAAGGTTTCTCTGGCACATGCACTTAACATTTCCAGTAGTCTTTGGCCCAGTGGCTCCCAAGACAGATCCACAAGATCCTCCAACCTGGCTCATGACGACAGGAAATTACTGCTTCTGCAATCCCATCAGACACAGATGGCAAACAGTGTCCAGCAGTACACAGCTTTTTCAGTACTGGCCACCAAAGGTTGGCAAGAGTTGCCTTAGTACATTTATGTGAAAGAGATTTCATAAAGCTATGTTTTAGCAAAATTCTAGGTATTATTTCCTGTTGACATAAGCAAAGAATCATGTCTAAGCCTTCTTCTGCCAACAGCATACAGAAATACATTGTTAGAAAGGTAAAAGCAAAGATGAAGGAGTTTTGAATTAAGTTCCAAACTACCATATAGAGCACAGTAAACATACGACCTCTCAGTTCCAGGCTCTGTGCTCACCTGAATAATATATTCTTTTTTTTATATTTCCCCTTGCAGTCCCTGGCAGAGACAATACATCAGGCTAGAAGGTCCTCTGGGTGATGCAGAAGAGGCATTTAATGCTCATTGGCGTACTTGTTATCATAAATAGTTGTACTTCCACAGCAGGTAAGGGGTTTTACACACAGTAAAGTATTATGCAAATGTTTCCAGTGGGAGAACAGACACCGTAAATCTACTTCCACGTTCGGTATCTCAAGCTAAGTCAGATGTTTGAGTCCCATGCTATACTCCAATGCCTCTAACTACTACCATTCAGGACAAGTTGCCTCCATTCCAAAACAGGGCCAATGCTTACAACCACATTTAGCAGGTTCAGTTAATATTTGTCTCTCTCTTTAATGTTCTACTAAGAAAATGTTTCATCTTTTGTGTTTCTCTGCTAGACCAAATGATAGTATCACAATCTCTAATTGTAATTATTTTCATGGTCTCCCCTGAGTTTAGAGGTCATACAAGCAACCTTCCTGTATTTACATGAGAACAAGAGAAATTTGTGTTTTGAATAAGAAAAAACAGATAACCCATTTGCAAAGTTCCAGTATCCTAGAGCACATGTGTCACAGTCCAATGTAAGGAAGCAGGTGACACTGATTTCTACTCCTTCACAAACCAACAGTTAACACTGTAACATAAACTAAGAACACAAAGAAGACTGTCATGTTCAGATGTTTCATCAGGAGCTATATTTTCTCTTTAAGATCTGACTTGATCTTAAGATTTGCACCTGGGGAAGAATAAGCCCAGGTACCAGTACATGCTGAAGGCCAACAATTGGAAAAGCAGCTTTACAGAAAAGAACCTTGGGATCCTTGTGCACACAAAGTTTACCATGAGCCAGAAGTGTGCCCTGTGGCAAAAAAAAAGACTAACCAAGTCTTGGGTTGGCAGCAGGCTGAGGGAGATGATCCCTGCACTCAGCACCAGTGAGGCCATACTTGGAGTGCTGGGTTGAGTGCTTAACTCCCCAGGACACAAGACAGGTGGACACACTGGAGAGGCATGAAGATGACTACAGGACTAGAGCATCTCTCCTATAAGAAAAGGCTCAAAGAGCTGGGCTTTTCAGCCTGGAGAAGAGAAGGCTCAGAGGGATCTTATCAATGTATAAATACTTGATGGGTGTGCGTAAAGACAACAGAGCCTTACATATTAATCACTTGTTTCTATCTATTCCCTTTTAATTCTTCCTGAAGTTTGGAGTGACCTACTTGACCTTGTCTATTAGCTGAATGCTTTTTTTCTGAAAAACACTTCTTCCAAAGTTACTTGAAACAGTAACATGCACAAACCCCTCTTGGTTTCACTTCGTATTTCTTGCTATTGCAGGGAAGTGATGTTTTGATGGCAATACTATATAGAACATCAATTAAGGAAGAAGTTTCCATCAGAGATTCTAAAAATCTTTACTAGAAGCAATGTTAGTGATTTTAATATTTTTTTTAATCACATTTAATGGTAAGAGGACTAACAGGACTAGTGTACAGCACTTAAAAAAAAATAGGATACCAACTAGATTGTTTCATTGGTCTAACTGCAAGCAATGTTTTCTCAGTGTGAGAACAGACAAGGCTTTTGGAGGAGTCCTTCAGTATTGGAAAGCTTTTTCACTTTGGAACAGCAAATTTGTTTTGCATGAATCAAGGTGAGGACATTGATGTCTGAATTTACTATAATAATTACAACTCTACACAGAATATCTCTCTTGTTTCAACCTTGCATTTTAAAGTTCACTCTAGATAATTAATTTTTTACTAAAGTGAGAGACAGTGCAACTTTCATGCACCTAACTTTATTAAAAAAAAAGGCAACAGACAACATGGAGCACAGCGTACATTAAGGCTTTCCCCAACGTGTGGCTTAAGTGGCAAAAGTAAACTTTTTGTCATTTGGGGAGGTTGGCAACTACTCTTCTGAATTTCCAGACATTAACAGCAATACAGTCATTTTCTTGCTGGAGCACTCATGCATCTTGGATGAGACACAATGGTGCATGGATCTCACTGTACAAGACGTTGGCACAATGCCATTACTACAAAGCACATCAGAATAGGGCTTGGGAGCCCTTGAAGGATTTCACAAACATATCTTTGCTGAACAAGACTGATTGTTTCCATCTCTATGAAAAAGTTAACTTTGCTTCAGATCATTTCAAGCCATAAAACATAGTGAGTAACTCGGGGCAATCTTTCTGACAGTGGCTACACAGTTTCAGCAGTTACAACAAAAGACTGAAGTCACCAAGAAGTTTATTTGCTGGGAATACTCAAATCAAGGTTTCACAATGCACATACATAAGCTTATGACCAAATAATTATCTGAACCATGATATGCTATTTGCTCTCAGCCTACAAGGACAAAAATAAGAAGTTATTTATTGTGTGGCCTGTAGGAAAATACAGAAGTAATCGTAAATGACTTTTGTACCAATGACAAACAGCTGTTCTGATAACGAGCAACCAGTCTGAGTTAAATTACACCTGGAACTGGACAAACACAGACACCTCACTCTTCCTCTCTCTTTTTTTTCCCAGTTATATGAGTATACCTCAGTGTTCTCTTAGGCACCTTTCTAGGTTTAATTAAGTAAATGGGTGAAGTTGCAAAAAAAAAAAAGTACTGAAAGCTGTTAAGTTCTCAGAATATGAAGCTTAACTTTGGATATCCTAAATATTATAAATATTTTTGTAGTTAAATCTATAATACCAATGAATTTTGTCTCTTTGCAATTAACAAAAAAATCTTTATAAACTAGCTTTAGTCATGATACTGTGAGTTAGGAATTCAGTCTGAATTAATCCACAGAACAAATTATTTTTTCCTAGGTAAATGCTTTTGATATTACTACTGCAGTAAAGGGAAGTGCCTTTTCTCTACATACTATACTTTAAGTTATATGCCCTATAGCTCTGAAGAGCAGGTTGTAGATTTCATACATGAACAGTATGTCCCATGCAGTGAAAACAAAACCAAACATTCACATCCATTGTATTTATTGCTAGCCATATAATTACAAGAAAAATTTAGTCTACTTAGAATTAAAATTGAATGGAGAGCAAACCCACAACTACAGCTCAGTGCACAAATTACAGTACACTATAAATGCATAATCAGAGGTTCTTTCACTTCTGGATAAAGGATAACTTTATATATTGTCTTCTGTTTAAAACTAAGCAGAACAACAAATTTAGTGAAAACTAAAACAGGATGAATTAACACATATTACTAAAAATACATTTTAAACAGTGTAGAAATAAGAAAAAATGGTAGTACAAGAAAAGCAGAGTATTACTATTATCTCTCAATCCCAGATCAGCAACAATTTGACTCTTGCAAATTTCTCTCCAGCCTCAACTTCATAGTCCTTTCTCCTGTGACCACTAAGTTGGTGCTGTTTACCTTCAGAAAAAAATTCTGAGCATACTGGAAAAACCTCACACAAAAAACAGTAATGTAATAGCACAAGACTCCAAGCTAGAGCAAGATTTAAAGTGCACTCCAAACAGAGGTAATGAGCCCTGACTATTTAAAATAATGTTGTAACCTCAAATTGAGGTTTACTAAGACTTTTGGGTGTAAAATGTGCTCCTCACTCACATCCCTGCAAGACACACAATTGCTGTTAGCTTTGAACTCTTAATTAAAGGCTATGAGGTTTTGAACATGGGTGACAGCAGACTCAAACTGGATGCCTGAACTTGGAACCACACAGAGATATCCACATGTAATGGACACCACCATCCAAAGAAGAAATGCCTCCTACTCTGTGAACTAGACATATATAAGCATAATTTTCAGCCAAGTATATTAATTCCAAGGTACTCTTCAGCTTCAAAGGACGAAGTTCTTATGAGGGCAACTATGTAAAACACTTCCTATGACTGCTCTGATGAGAAGCAATCTGAGCTACAAAAAGCAACAGCAAACAGTCCACATTTTCATTCTCTGCCAAAGGCATCCTTACACCTCAGGTTACAGTGAAAGTTAAAGTTTAACTCCCCCAAAATTCCAACACTACACGTCCTGGCATAAATGGCTGCTGTTCCATGAACAGTACAGTACCCGGACCTGCAGATGACTGGATCACTCTGTCAAATCACCATCAAAATGCAATATCATGGCTATGGCAGTTTTGCAGCTGTATGCTGGCTTTGTGTCATGCTGCGGTGAAACCCTTCCACCAATCTCACGTTAAAAGCCCTAGAAACAAGCCCCAGTAGGTCTTAACATCATGACCTAAGTTAACTTGAACAAGGCCATCTGGGTTTGGTTCTTACCCTCCAAAATGTCTTCATAAAGTGCATGTACTCCTTCTGGCACAATGACAGCCAAGGCAGTTCCACACAGCAGCCCAGCACCCAGAACAGTCACCAACTTTAATCTTTCCTGCAAGCAAGTACAAAACAAGTATCATCTTTAAGAATCAAAATCAAATTATTCACAAAATCTCTTGCCAATTTTTATTCAAGAGCCCCAGTTGCATAGTCCTATATTTCTGTTACCTTTCCAAGAAGTGAACATAGAAGCAGAACGGTTTAGGTTGGAAGACACCTTAAAGATCATCTAGTTCCAACCCCCCTGCCATGGGCAGGGACACCTTACACTAGACCAGGTTGCTCAAGCCCCATCAAGCCTGGCCCTGAACACTTGAGGAGTGGGCAGCCACAGCATCCCTGGGCAAACATATCCAGTCTCTGATGCAATCAACTGAAAGAGGAAATGAAAGTTAAAGATGACCCATTTGAATACTAACAAGAAATTAAACGTAGCGTACTTGAAAATAGCAAGAATTGCTCTATTTGGCATCTAATGATTATTAGGGTCTAATTCACACTCTAGAGCCTCAAACTGTAAAGCCTGCAGAGACTTGGTAAATTGTTACACAGTTGCAATCTACAAGAAAAGATAATCTGCAACAGCTACCATTCATAAAGTCATTTTGCAAAAATATAGTATCTTACAAGGAAAAACACAATTATCTTTATACTGCAGCACTCTAAATCTCTTTTACATGCATACATAAACACAGGGAAAAAATGTCAGAAGTAATACTGTTTTATTACAACTGCAAACACAAATTTAGGCATCTGTGAATTTTAAAGATCCATGAAATATGTACACACTGACAAGTTACTGTTTCAAGAAAAGTCTCTGTCTCCTTTTCAGTACAAAATACTTAGGCACAGTGAACACAGCAATCTAATAATAGCAGCCTTCGCTGACAGGCAAAAGGCTTCTAGTTTGATCCAATAAATCAAAACATTTCAGTTTCAAAACCACTTGTGTGTTTCTTGTTAAAAACAAGAGCAACATGGTAAGCAGTGTTTAAAAATTGCATGGGAAATGTCTTAAATTCCTCAAATTTGTGAGCTGTTCCACAGTTCAGTATTTGGTTTAAACCTGTATGGTACTGAAATTCTTCCTTGGACCTAGCAAAAACTCACACCTACTTTCAGCAGCAAGCAGTTCCACGCCAGTCAATGCTGCCTGCCTCTGTTAGACCAGCAAAAGAGTCAAACTGCTAGTTAGTATTCGATTTTTAAAACTTTTTTATTATTTAGGTTACAACTTAGGAGGTATTCTCAAGAACTGGTATAGTGTTTTTTCCAGGCCAAAGTTAGCCCAACAGAGTAGTGCAAATCAGGATTGAGCTGAAAGGCTACATCTGCACACAGAAATAAAGTGAAGCTCTGTTCAGTCTGTACCCTTTGAGCACCAATGTTTAGTCATACGTGGCTGTGCTGGAGTTTTATACTTTCAAGAATATCCAAATTTAATTAAAAGAATAGAAACCAGTATGCAATCAGAACACAACCAATAAGTTCCACAGCAAAAAAAGACTAATCTGAAGAAATGGTTAAACGCTAATGAATAATTTCATTGTTCTGCAGCATCTGGGGTGTATTATATAAAGCATTTATTTTTGTTTTCTAACTATTGGCCAGTGGGTGGAGGCATTCTTCCTCACCAAGGCCACCTACAAAACTTTTTGCAAATGACAGAAGGCACAGTCCAGTCATTTCAGTTTGAAATTGTCCACGGTGCACAGGCCTAAGCCATCATTTTTAACAAAACAATTCTAACTTCTAATTACACACTTCTAGGATTAGCTAGCATTTGCACATAATTTGCAGAGAGATGCAGCTCCTCTTTTAAACCAGTACAGCATGTGGATCCTTAAAATATCTAATTCGAATGTAAAAAACCGAATCCAGAATTTCTGAGAGTTTAAGATACCACAATAAATTTGACTGTACATGTGTGTGCGGTTGGTAAAATACTGCACACACAAAGGGTAATAAATGTGTTACTACTACTTATGCTTATGTGTCTGGATCCACAACAGATCTGTATATGCACAGCTGTTGGAGCCTCAAAATGTTTACGAAGCCCCTGAATTGACTATATAAATAAGCCACATAAATACAAATCAAGAACCCTACCTTCAAACAACACCAAATATAAAGCCAGGTGACAATCAAGCACATACATGAGGAAATGCAAAATTACATTAAAAAAGAGACAATGCTACAGGCAGTGTTCTCAGCAGATCTGCAAGAAAATCCTTGGCAGGCTTCAGGGCAAAACTGAGTTTTGAAGAGTGATTCAGTGGAAGCAACAGCACTGAAGACATGTAAGGGAAGGTCCATCAAAGCATCAGATGAAGCACTGGCAAAACAGAGTGATGCTCATGCAAAGGCTTCAGAATATACGGTCGTGTTTCAGGACCTTTAACAGAATGAACAGCCTTTCCTTCCACACTGCTCAGAGACTACTGCTCCCAAAGCCTCCTAGTAATAACGGGACCAAAGCACAGCTGCACCAGCTTTGTGACTTGATGGAAGAACAAGTCACATCTCTCTTCCAGCACTTTACTTTCCAAAAGCAGCAGTGCTTCCACCAGAAATGGGAAGCTCTCACAGGCGAGCTCTTACTACCTCAGAACAACTGAACTCTCACCACATCACACCTGTATACAGCAATCATCATTTAGAAACAGAAAAAAATGTTGGACACCAGATGGTATTGGGAGACTTCCAAAGACTGTAACAATCATCACCCCCTCAACAATCATCTCTTAGAAGCACCCAAACACATTCACTTCTGAACTCCTGTACCACTTGGAAACTCAATCTGTGGAAGTCTTCCTATCCAGTATCAACACCTCATGTATCCAACATAATTTTCCAAAAGAATGCCTTGAGTTTCATGAGACAGTAACAGAACTTGAAGTTATGTTGTGATCAAAGAGCTAAGGTTTAATTTTCAGCAGCACAAGCTATGAAGAAAAGAGTGAACCAAAACATGTCCCAATAATGTTCTTGGAATTGTTTTTAAAAGCTTTAATTTGAGAAGCTCATAGACACATAACAGTTAACCTCTGACTTCAGCAGTTTCTGACACAATCTTCTAAAAATAACCATGTCCAGCTGCTATCATGTCCTTCCACTACATGCTGAGACTTTGCTTCACCTGTAGCCGAGACACTTAGATCAAAATTGGCACGCTTAAATGGCTTTTATACGTGCCGTAGAACAGGTGTAATTCCACACTGTGATTCTGAATGAAAATTAATACCACATTCACAACTTCCTAAAATCTCTTTTAAAGTTACATCACCTCTAACAGCACTGCCGTAGTTGAAAAGGTACAGCTCCAACTTCTCCTGGTACACCTCTCCATTTAGTATCCGCTATTCTTCCTTAGCAACCAACGAGCAGTTTGGCGAAGCTGTCTTACCTCGGAAAAATTAACTGCCAAGGGGATAATTCCTGCCACATAGCAGGCGACCAGCATGGCCAGAGACAGCAGGCAGATGGAGCGGAAGTCATCCATGTCGCTGCTTTCTGTCCGGTCCCTTAAAGTGAAATTCAACAGCAACTTTTCCACCTTGCCCGGCACGCCTTAGCCCGTGCACACACCGAGCTCCCAGGAAAGGCTTTCAGCCATGTCTGCCTTGCCCGGCGGCTCTAGCCGGCTCAGCGCCGAGTGGCGGCCCTTCCGGTCTCGGAGTGCGGCAGCCGCTAACTCGCCGGGGCCGCCCGACACCGCTGCAGAGCGAGGAAATACGTGAGCGGCCGGGGGCAGAAGCAGCCCAGCTCAGCCCGGCCCGGTCCCAGGGCAAGCCCGGCCCTCACCTGAGGCAGCGGGACCTTCCCCTGTACCCCACCGGCCCCGAGGGGAGAAAGGGGAAAAAGCAGCGGGCGCCGTCACGCAGGGACAGCCTGAAGCGGGCCGTGTCCGTGGGGAAGAGGGCGCAGAGAGCCTGCGGGGCCTGCGGGGCCTGCGGGACCGGTGCGCGCCGCCCCTCACCCACCCCCACTATTGCCTCGGAGGCCAAGTGGCACCTCCACGACCCAGCGCTTCCCGATCCGGGGCACGCCCCGCTCCGCCCCCGCTCGCGCTGAACCACGCGGTTCCCGAGTTCAAGATGGCGGGAGAGACCTCAGCAGACAAACGCCACACGCGGGCCTCGGCGGGGAGGAGCGGCTCCCTTATCAAAGATGGCGGCGCACCCCGCACCCTCCAGCTTGGCGCCATCGGCCAATCCCAGCATCCTCAGCGCCCGCCGTGTGGCACCGCGCCCTGGCGCCGGCCATGGGCGCTCATGCGCGTTCGGCACTCTGGCGCCGCCAGCTCTATGGTCGGCCGTTGGCGGGGCGCTTCCGGCGGGCGCGGGGGGTTGTGGGGGATCGTCGCGCGCCTCTTCTCCGCGGCGGTGCTGAGGAGTGGGAGCCGTGATGGTGAGCGGAGCGGGTGTGGGCCGGGCTCGGCGGCTCCGCGCACCCCGCTACCGCCTCGGGGTGGGGCTGGTGCGGCCCAGGGAAGCGGGGTGGGCTGCCTGCCCCACGCACTGGGGCAGGGGGTGGCCGCCAGCACCGCGGGTGGGAAGGCGTAGCGGGCAGTGGAGGAGGCCGCGGTTGCCGCTTTGGGCCCAGGCGGGCAGTTGCACGTGCTGGCGGGACACCGGCCCCGAGAAGTGCTGCTCCGCCCCGCTGGGGACTCCTCGGCACAAAGGCCGGTGGCCCGGGGAGGGGGGAGGGGGAGTCTTCCGGCCCAGGCGTGGAGCGGGCTTGCCTGGGAGCTTCATCGTCTTTCCAGGGCCATTCTGGGACCGCAGCTCCTCCTCGCGAGCTCTGGCTTCGCGGAGCCGTCGAGTGCGCCTGCCTTAAATGGCTGCATTGCATTAATTGAGGCTGTTTCTGCCCGCGCTGCTCCTCCTCGCTCCTCCCCAGCACTCGGAGGAGGGAAGGGCTTGCGCTGGTGGGCTGTTTGAATGGCACGCTAAAGCGCAAAGGCCTGCCCGTCACAACGGGTTATTGCATTCATCTAATACACTTGAATATGCTGAAGGAAATTGTTGCCTTGCGGTGGAGGGACAATTGCTTCTGGGTTTGCAGCAGAGTTCTACGTCTGTCTGGCACTTGCTCAGAAGCAGTTAGTTTCTGATAGTTTGGGCAGCTGCAAGCCCTGTCTGTGTTGTCCAAAGTGAAAGGAGACACTTTTTCTGCCTTGCACGAATAACTGAAAGGCATTTGAGTGTGTGGTATACTACCTATATTTGCGTCACTGCACACCTTATTCTTAATTTACTTTTTTTTTTACTTCAGCGTCAAACTGAATCTGCTTTGGGCAGATGCTGGCTAGCTCCTACGTCCTGCTAGTTTGGCTGCCAGCACTGCCTTAACCATTTTTACAGGGTTGTGTCAATAATTGGAAGGCTTTCTAAAGTGCAATACAGCCAGTACAGCTGTGCTTTAAAAGAAAATGCAACAAAATCCAACATATGCATCAGAATAAGGGTCCACATTGGGCTCTTCCAGATAATCTGGTCCTGATGCATGCAGGTTTATGGATCTTCCCTTGTTTTAGTTTTCTTTTTCTTAACAGTAAGTCACATACTTACAGGAAAACATAACAGCTACTAATCACACTGATTTTTGCCCAGTCACTTAGGCATATATTCAGTTGGGCAGGTAATAGCTGGAGGAAATTTCTCTCAGGCTTGTGTACTTGTCAGTTTTTTGCACTTCTGTGGTAGAGGAGGAGCAATTTTATCAAATCAAGCAATTATTTTTTTCCCCCCTTAAGGTAAAATAATGGGAAGTTCCCAAGGAAATGTTTGATATATCATACATTATTGTTACAATACAGGTGGTCCCAATGGCATTAATTTTAATAAATTCCAGGCCAGCATCTGATATGGATATTGTAAAGTGTCTGAAATGATAAACAGTTTAAAGTCAGAAACCCAAATAATTTCTACCTTCAAATTCTAACAGAACTCATTTATATGTCTAGCTCACTGATGTTTTTTTTCTATAATCTTGATTATTGTGATAATTTCAGGCTGTATATGATTCCTCATGAAGATTCTGAGGGACCAAGTACAGAATTCACTTAGTTATGGTACAGTTCTGTAACTCCTGCTCAGTTCTGTTTTATCTGTGCTATCTTAAGTTTTGTCAAAAAAATGCAATTTTGTTAAAATACTGAGCTAGGTTAGAAGAAAAAAAGATGTGTGTCTAATCAGACACCACAAATGCAGTTGCAAGACACTGATGCTAAAATCACATAGCTTTTTCCAGAACACCGTGGTTGAACTGGCTGGTGCAGCTCATCCCCAGTTATTAATAAGGGAACCTTAGTCAGATGCTCTGAGGAAATCAGAGTTGGAAGGCCTGGAACCAAGGCTGGTCATCAATGACCAATCAATAAAAATGATAGTGCTGCAAAAAGTACTTGATAATGAAGCCTGGCAGAGTCATTTGGACTCCCTGGTAAGACATGCCTGTTCAAGCACAACGTGCTTAGGAACAGCCAGATACCAGCCCCTCTTGGGGAATTCCTTTCACATCTAGGATCCTCTGGCATACGTGCAAGTGGACTTAAACGGCCTAGTTCTCCTTGTATGATTTTTGTTACAGTGTGTAGCTCTGAATTCCCCTCTTTTTCTACTTCTGATTGGGAAAAGTCTTGCTGCCTCTGTTTCTCTATGTAACTTTTTCCTGGGCTTCTTTGAATATCCTTCTGCCATGTTATTTGAGACAGAATTCAAAGAACAAGAAACTTTATTCCAGGCATGAGAACACTATGAATCATGGTACAAACCTTTGTACTATTCATTTGTATGTTCCTTGTACATCCTTGTATTTGCCATTTTTCTTTTCTGTCGCTGCATTTGAACACTGAACTGGTCTCTTAAGTGGTATGTCTGAAGTGTGGGTCAGGATTTTTCTATCAGCAGCTGATAGACTGGGCTGATTTAGGTCCAGTACTATGCGTTGGTATTTGTTTCCAGTGTGTTTTACTCTGCAGTTAGCTCCATGAATATTACATGTTGCGTGCTCACCTCATATATTAGCATTGAAAATGTTGGATCCAATTAGCAGCACTGAAAATGGTGTTTTGTGGCGTGCTTGCAAACTTTCTGTGCTGTGTAACCTGTTAATGAGATCACAGAGTGTGTACACTCCAAAAATCTTACTTGTTCTTTGCTCAAATTACTTGCTGTAGCCAAGTGAAAAATATTATAGAAATAATGCAAGCAACAGACTGTGCAATCATCTAAGTCTTTCCTGCAGAAGATCAAGCTTACAGACTGACATTTGGAAGAGTTATCTGTGCCATAATTACTGTTTCAGTAGACGCACTGAAGTGTGAAACATCAGCACATCTGTTTTGCAGGAAGTAATCTTGAATACCAAGTGTGGATTTGTTGTATAATTTGTGTTCCTTAGAAGCTGAGTGAATAACTCCAAGTAGCTATTTGTGTTAAAATCTTCTAAGGCAAGACTGACGGACCCTCTTGCTCTTTAATTGGGGTATTTAAAATCATACTAACAGCTTGCTTTTGGAATAAAATAAATAAATGCACTAATAGCACAGCTTTTGTATGTTAAATTTATTGCTTTGCTTTTCTATTGAAATAGAAAATACTGTTTATGTGGTATTTTTTTCAACACAATAGCTGCTTTACTGGTGATTTTCCCTGTTTTAAACTTACGTAAGTATTCATAGGACTTCCTGGAAACAAAAATTAACATGAACAGGAAGTAATAGTTGAAAAATATGTGTCATTGATTGCTGGTTCAGTGTTTAATGTTATGCTTCTTTTTAGTGCTTCATTCAGATAAATAACTTAATGCAAACAAAAAATGATGCCAATTTTGCAAGTAACCTGTTTTCTTGGGGTTTTTTTTGTTTTCCAGTCTCACACAATTCTACTTGTCCAGCCTACCAAGAGGCCAGAAGGCAGAACATACGCTGATTATGAATCAGTGAATGAGTGCATGGAAGGTGGGTGTAAATGTGGTAGACAAAAACTGTTGTTAAAACCCCATTTTTGACATATTTCCAGACTTGTTCAGTAAGAAAGTTTCTGTTGATGTTTTCCCAAGGTAATTCACAATAAAATCCTAAAATGCCTCATGCTTTTAGTTTACTGATGTTTTAGCAAACTAAAAATAGCTCTTCTTTGTTTCTGAAACTTACTTTTTTATATTAAATCTCTCTTTTTTATTTAGTTTGATTGAACCACGTTCAGCTCCTTAGAGGAGGCAATATTCTTGCTGAGGCCACACAACAGACTTGCCTGAATGTGAATGCAGGATCATTGCAGGATCAGAGCCAAACTCTTGCCAGTTTTTGTGCTAGCCATGTTAAAGAAAGATCGCTGCTAGAAATAATATCTAAAATGAAAGTAATTATGCATTTGGTACATAATTTACAGCCTTGTGGCATGTGTGCCAGTGAAATTCTGCATGACATTTAGAGGCCCATTGTGAGCTTGGAAGGAAGGTTGAAATACTACAACCGTATGATTTAAATATCGAACTTAACATTAAAAGTTCTACTTCCAGGAAGTTTTGTGTGGCAAAGAAAAGCATAATAAAGACCACATAAAGCCTTGTGCTCATTTTAATAGTATATTCTTCACAAATGCATCTGACTTATTTATGGACTAGTTTAAATAAAACTGATTTAAATGAATCTACAGGCTTGTGGTGTCGCTCTTACCTCAGCAGCTCTGTTTGACTCTTCCATCAAGAATTATTTCTCTTCTGAGAATTGAGTAGCTTTGTTTGACATTAGTTCTCCTTTTTCCCAAAGGACATATGTTGCAGTTGCTGCCTTAAAATTATTAGAAGGAATTTCAGGTTTTGGTTGGAGCTTGCTGCATGGGAAGTTACATCTTTGACAGACTAAAAGTTTTTCTTCTAGATTCTTCAGACCATGCATCTTACCTGATACTATAGTACAATGTTTCAATGCAAATAGCTAGAGCAAAAGCATTTAAACTCTGCAAAATCTGAGTAAGAAGTTTACATCTCTGTTTTCATGGTACTAATTTCTAAGTTTTCCTGATATCTCTGGTTCAGTAGCTGAAGAAATTTCAGCAAATGCAGTTGCTGGGTTTTTAATATTGCATCGTTAAAGTTTTTTTTCTCTGTAGGAGTCTGTAAAATGTATGAAGAGCATCTGAAGAGAATGAATCCCAACAGTCCATCCATTACCTACGATATCAGCCAGTTGTTTGACTTCATTGATGACTTGGCAGACCTCAGCTGTCTTGTGTAAGTTCAGTTGTACAAGTCCATTACAGTGACTTAGAGAACTTGGAAGTCTTCCATGTAAAGTCTTGCATGTTTTATGTGAAATCTGGTAAGATTCTGGCATTTTCTTTCAGTAAAGACATTAGTGAGGCAGCAGGCATGCCATGTTGCCCACTTTAATTAACTGCGTAGGAATAAAGTATCTCTAATGAAAGCTTAGAAACTGAAAGTTCCACTTGGATTTTGGTCACATTGAAGCCCTCAGCATTTCAAATACTGCAGCCCCACAGTTCAGTACAGCTACATATATTATTAATGCTAGAATCTTTACACTGGGACTGTCTCTACCCTTGTGCAGTTGGTCCAGTTCTTAAGAAGGCAGAATGATTCCAGGAGTTTATTCAGCTGAGGGCTGTACTAGAGGTATATAGAAGCACATTGCAGCTGATTGTTTATTTTGATCAAGATACAGCAAGGTGGAAGTTTCTGCAAATCGTAATGAAGCGATTGAGGAACAGATCAGTCCTCCGGAGAGCCCTAGCTAATTGAGTGTTCTTGTGAATACATTCTCTCTGGCTCTCATCTGTGTGTTAAAGCTGTGGGCAAGCAGAGGGGATCTTGTCTACTCTCAATTCTGGTTGCACTGGAAAATCAAATGTTAAATTTCACTATTCAGAACATGACATTGTAACTGAATCACTTAGTCCAGATCATGAGTACTTTGAATACCATAAATATGGTTTCATTTGACAGTGGCATCAACTTTGCAGAAATTTGTAGGAATAAAGTACAAATCTTATATCTAACAAAGGACACTGTATTTTGGCTTTCTAAGCTCAAAATTCCAGAAACTTTTTAAACCAGTGTGTATCTGGTGTGGACATTCCTGCAGCTATACTGCTCTGTCTGAAAGCCCACTACAAGTACTTGTGCAGCTGCATAGTGAACAACCTTTGCCAGGTAATTCCAGTTTAAAATAAAAACCTGTTTTAAAAACACTGAGCATCAGGTTGCTGTCCTTCACATTCTAATGTACATACAGAATCTATGTTACTGATAGTGACTTACTACAAATGCCATTTACCAAAATTCTCAGCAGAATGTGTGAAACGGGATTACTGTTCCTGCAGTTACCTTGTTCCTAGACCTTCTGCCATGTTTGATCTGCAGGTGTCATACTTCTGGGCTGATGCAATTTGAAATACTGCCTTCACTTTAGTTTACCTAACAGGCTTGTTGTAGGAAGTAGCAACAGTTTTCTAGTACAGTCTTTCTTGTAAAGTCAGTGTCGTGCCAAATTCTGCTTCAGCTTATAGTTTTCCACCAGATGGCACATGTAGCACATAGTGTACCAGACATGTCTTGTGTTCATGAAGATTCCTAAAATACTTGCTATGTGGTCTCCCTCTGTACCGTGATGAATGGATTTGGGCAGGGGCAGAAATCACTAATGTTCCTAAAACTAACATTTAATTCTTTCCAGGTGCATTGGAACCGCTATTATTACTATATCAACATACACCGAAACTCCCACTATGGCCTTGAACCAGTCATGCTGGGTTTTAAGTAACAAGGCTTTCTCAGAGACAGTATGCTCAGGGTTTTCTCCTTAGGTAGGAACTGTAAAATATTCTGGTTTGAGTTAACTCTAGATTTTTACTTAACTTCTTACCAATGACCATCTTACCCTTCTTACCTGATTAGAAATGTGTACCAAGATTTAAAGACTGACTAGGACTTCCGTAGTTCTTGACTCATTCAGTGAAAATTCCATCTTGGTAAAATAACTCAACTTTAACAACTCAAGGGGAAAGGAAGGCATGAATCTACACAGATAGCTTCATGCAGTTTGCTTTCAGTTTTTGGTCCAGTTCTGCTTCAGTTCAACAGTGCCTTGAGAAACTGGGTTCTCTGGCCCTGGCAAGAAATCTTGCCAGTGGACTTCCATCACCTGTCCCCAAGTAGTGAAGAAAATGAGTCTATGGATTCTTGTTTTCAGTTCATTTTTTGTGAAGTTTCCCTTCTTGTTAGATGCAAACTTGCTGTCACTGCCCGCTGGCAAGAATCCTGTCATCCATCTATGAGTCTACCTTTGCTCCTGCAAAATTGTGCTTTTGTTCATTTTCTAAAAACTCTAAACAGAAGTGGAACATTTGAAAACTCATATGAACGCTTGCTTGAATTAGTGTTGAAGAAGTGTTTGGCTTATAAGACAAATTAGACTAGTTCCACTAGGAAACATTCTCCTTCATTCTGAGCTCCAGAATATTAAAGTGCTCCATTTGTTGTCTCCCATAAGTAATTTTATATTCATTAATTAAACTGTGAACATACTGTGATCCAGTCACTCAGTAGTCCTTGGAGCATCTAGTTTTATTTCAGGTTCTTACTGATCTGCTGACTGCCTGGTTTTTAGGGAACAGGATAAATCTCTTTGTTAAGTGGCAATCCCCATCTACTTCTGATATTACTTGTGTTCTGTATGCAACTTTCTGCTTCATACACTTGAGGACACTTAATTGTTTGTGAAGTTCTGGTAGATGTACTACAGGACAGACTGATATTACATTATTATTTGTTTCCCTCTAGTTACCGTGCTGATACTCAGACATACCAGCCATACAATAAAGACTGGATAAAGGAGAAGATCTACGTCCTCCTCCGCAGGCAGGCCCAGCAAGCAAGCAAATAATGGGGGCACCACCATTACATGGGTTTGGGGGAGGGCTTGGACAACAGGTGTGTACAGAGTGTAGTAGTGAACGTTTTGTATTATAGTCATCCTGTTGCCATCCTGTTAAACTCTTTAGCCAGGACTGAATGTATTGTTAGAGGTGCAAGGATTTTGTTGGATTTGACTTTTTTCTAGTGTAAATGGAGAAGAAAATGTAACATCTTCAGCAGAGTTAATTTGTTTTTTCCTTAATTTGTTTTTTCCAATTTGTTTTGGTTAGCCAATGGTCCTACCTGATTTGAACCCCTGGGGCTGTTCACATTGTATTTCACCACATTTGCTGGATGTGCTCTTCCGTGGGGTTTCCAACATTTAGTTATGTCCTTGACACGGTCTTAATGGGGAATAAAAAAAAAAATTACCCTTTACTTAAACTTGAGTGCTGATTTTTGTGTTTTCTGCCAAACAACAAATTACATCTTTCTCGCCTGTTTGCCAAAGAATAGGGCTTGAAAGGTTACATGGACTGAACCAGCAGTTGTTTGCTGTATTACAGAATGGCTTGAATTCTGGCCTGCCGAGTTAACTTCTCTGGCCTAGTCTTGACTACTGTTTTACCTGGTGATCTTTGGGAAATGCAGCAACCTGCTCACACTCTCAACTTCTACAAGGCATTTATATTCAGGCAAGTGTGTCTGCATCACATCACAGACCCCATGAATTAGTCTACTTCTAAACTTCCCCTGAGAAAGGAATAGGCAAAGCAAATTGCTTTGATGGGAATCTGCACCAGACTGCATTTTCTCTTTACAAGGGATAAGGACTTCACTGCTTACATGCACTGTAAAATTGTATCTGTCCCTAGATACCCATCTTGAACAGTGACATCTTTGTAGTTTTGCTGTACTTAAAAAAGTTTGGATTGGAGGAAACATTAGACCAAAAAAACACCGCAGGTAGACAAGCAAGGCTGGCTTGGTACTTCGTGCCTTAGTCTAGAGCTTGTCTACTCTAGGTACAGATTTGAGTCTTACACTGCACCGGTATACTTAACCAGGAGCAGTTCTAGGATTAACAGAGGAATGTCATTCTCCAGTGCCCTTAGCTTCCTAATGCACATCAGTAGTTTCTGATAGACCTTGCATTAAATGGATTGGCTTAAGAGAATGTCAGGTCAAATTGGCTGTCTCTAAGTAAAGCTTTAATGAAAATGGCTTCACTGAAGTGGTAAATAATAGCTGCTGAAGATTTGGAATCAAATTACTGAAGAGATAGAAATTCTTAGAAAGATATCAGGAGGGAGTGTTAAAAACTTTTTTTCCCCAACATGGATACAAATTGGAGATAAGACCTAGTAGCTCTGCAATTCTAGTGACCAGGAATCAAGTCAATCTGCTAGCATAAAAACATGCTTCCTTTATAACAAATAGTGATTTTTCAAAACATACTAGGTCCAGAAGTATATTAATGCACTTAAGGTTACTTAAATCTGTAAATACTTCTTTTATGGAAGTATCATATTCAAATGCAGTTTGACACAATAATTAATACTTAAAAATTCACTATTGTCCAATTTAAGGTTTATAATAAGCAATGTTATTTAAACAGCTTGTATAGCACCTGTATAACAAGAAGTAAGATAAAATGTTCTTTCCTAATGTATGGGTTTTACTTCTGGTAGATGTTTACAATTTAAAAAAATCTTCAGTGCTCTGCTGATGCATCATTCAAGGTAGGATGTGACTTTGGAGTCTTTAAATTAAGCAAAATATATATCCCTTCTCACTTCTTGTCACATTAAAAATAATGATTTAATATTTTCCTCATTCTCTGAGCTCATTTTCAATCTAAGGAAAACCAGCAATGTGGGGTCTTTCGTTATTGCAAAAAGTATAAGGAGCATGCTGAATTTATAGTAATCAGGAACTTTGAACATAAAACAGCCCTTCCTTCAAAGATAACCTAAAGTTTGAGCTGATTAAAAATATCTCTGTTATAATATCTCTGTTACATGCTCTTGTATAATAACTGCAAACTGAGACCAGTAAACAAGTACAAAACATTAATTTCTCATGTTAGAACAGAAAAGGGGAAGGAGGTACTTTAAAGCAGGTGGTAATGTTTATCCTTTATGAAAAGGACTTTCTGGAGGTATGCTTTATGGAAAGCAGAAGGTAAACAAGCTTTAAAGTCAAGGTTAACTCACAGTAAATTTTTTTTTCCAATATGTAGACTTTTGTGGTTATCACAGTAATTGAAGTTTTCATGGAATTGGAAAAATGCAAGTATATGTTCCTTTTGTACCCCTGGAGCCAGACTTGGCCTTCTTCTGATACAAAGATACGGTCTAAAAAGGGACTTTGGTTGGTATCATGTCTCTTTTCCCCCTTGTCACCCAGCTGCAAGTCTTTTTCTTTTTTTTTTTCCCCTGAAATAAGTTACTAGGTAAAACTCTCTACTACATACTTCTTGAGCTGCAATTAATATTTGTTAGAGTTGCCTTTATGATTAATTATTCATGAAACAACAGATTTGTTGCATAACTGAGCAGCTGACTGAATACACTGAAAGGAAAAAACATGCTGCAGCACCTACCTGGCGTGCAACTGGTTAGAAAGAAGAACCTGGAAAGCTGCCTCCAACTAATCACTGCCTTCAGGAATACAGGGAGGAGGGTTATGAGCATTTGGAAACAGTCAGTGTCCTAGTAGGCTGGCACTCGTGTAATGCAGTCTCTGCTTTAGCAGGCCAGGTGAAAAAGTACTCTCCAATTTGCTTCTTGGCTCCTTTCCAGTAAAGGGTGACAGCAGTGCCTGTAGGACTTTCTCCAGCTGCACCTGTCCTTGGAGGCACAGGACAGCACTCCTACTAAGGCATATCAAAGATTTGCTTGAGTTCAGCTACCTTAAAAGCTTGATTTGTCAGCAGCATTTTGCAAGTAAAGCCATAAAATTGCATGATGTTAGAAAACATGTCTGAAAAGAGCCTGTCATCCCACGTGTGCTTTCCCTGTGGCAGATTGTCTGGTGCTTCCTGCATAAAGGACAGGTACAAGTAGCAGTGTTGGTTATACCTGCCACAGCGTGCGAGGAAATGATAAATTATATTTGCCATTTCTGCAGGACAGTGGTATGGTATTGTGAAACAGATAAAGAATGGAATCCAGAGACCTCATATTTCTAAAGGTGGAAATACTTAATACATACTTTTTTAAAGCAAGTCCATTCATCCATCACCAGGAGTACAGCGCAATGAGGGCCTTGCCTGAGCTCAGCTTGGCTTGTGGAGTGGCCCAGCTGAGATGTGTCTACACTAATGCACGCAGCATGGGTAACAAGCAGGAAGAGCTGGAGGCCATTGTTCAAATGGAAAACTATGATATAGTTGCCATCACAGAAACATGGTGGGGAAACTCACATAGTTGGAACACTATGATTGATGGCTACCAACTTTGCAAAAGAGATAGGCAAGGAAGGAGAAGTGGTGGGGTAGCCCTCTATATTAGGGAGAGATATGATTGTCTAGAAATTAATGATGGTGATGACAATGTTGAGAGCTTATGGGTCAGAATCAAAGGAAAGGCTAATAAGACAGACATCATTGTGGGAGTCTGCTATAGACCACCCAACCAGGATGAAGAGGTTGATAAAGAACTTTATAGACAGTTGTGTAAGATTTCACAATGTCTACCTCTTGTTCTCGTGGGGGACCTGAACTTCCCAGATATCTGCTGGAAATACAATACAGGAGAGGGGGAACAGTCCTGAAGGTTCCTAGAGCATGTAGGAGATAACTACTTCTCAGAGATGGCGAGGGAGCCAACAAGGGGAAGCGTGCTCTTGGACCTGCTGCTTGTTCATAGAGAAGGTGTTGTGGGGGATGCAGTGGTTGGAGGCTGACTTGGGCAAAGCGACCATGAAATGATAAAGTTTCCAATCTTTAGTGAAGCAAGGAGGGAAGTCTGCAAGACTGCCACCTTGGACTTCAGGAGAGCAGAATTTGGTCTCTTTTGGACCATGGTTGAGAGGGTCCCTTGGGAGGCAGTTTTGGAGGGTATAGGAGCCCAGGAAGGCTGGGCATACTTTAAGAAGGTAATCTTAGAGGCACAGGGGCTGACCATCCCCAAGTCACCGAAGACGAGCCGACGAGGAAGGAGACCAGCCTGGCTGAACAGAGAGCTTTGGCTGGAACTCAGAAACAAAAAGAAAGTTTATGGTCTTTGGAAGAGAGGACAGGCAACTTAGGAGGATTACAAAGATGCAGTGAAGCTGTGCAGAGAGAAAATTAGAAGGACCAAGGCCCAGCTGGAACTAAACCTGGCCACTGTGGTGAAAAATAACAAAAAAATATTTCTATAAGTATATCAACAACAAGAGGAGGGCTAGGGAGAATCTCCATCCTCTATTGGATACAGAGGGAAACACAGTGACCAAGGATCAAGAAAAGGCTGAGGTACTTAATATTTTCTTTGCCTCAGTCTTCAACAGTAGGACTAGTTGTTCCCTGGGCACACTGTCCCTTAAGATAGAAGACAGAGATGGGGAACAGATTAGGCCCTATGTAATCCATGAGGAAATGGTTATGGACCTGCTTCACAAACTAGATACTCATAAGTCAGTGGGGCCAGATGTGCTAAGGGAGTTGGCAGATGTGGTTGCCAAACCACTCTCCATCATCTTTCAAAAGTCCTGGCTAACGGGATATCCCATTGGACTGGAGACTAGCAAATGTGACACCTATCTTCAAGAAAGGCCAGAAAGAGGATCCCAGTAACTATAGACCTGTGAGTCTCACTTCGGTGCCAGTGAAGGTCATGGAACGGATAATTTCAAGAGCCATTATAGAACATTTAAAGGTCAACCAGACAATCAGACCCAGTCAGCATGGGTTTATGGAAGGCAGATCCTGCTTGACAAACCTGATCTCGTTCTATGACAAGGTGACCTGCTTAGTGGATGAGGGAAAGGCTGTTGATGTCATCTACCTGGACTTCAATAAAGCCTGTTACACCGTCCCCCATAACATCCTCATGGAAAAGATGGCTGCCCATGGTTTTGATGGGCATATCCTCTGCTGGGTTAAACACTGGCTGGATGGCTGGGCCCAAAGAGTTGTGGTTAATGGAGTTAAACCCAGCTGCCAGCCAGTCACAAGTGGTGTCCCCCAGGGCTCAGTGCTGGGGCCACTCCTGTTTAACATCTTTATTAATGATCTTGATGAAGGGATTGAGTGCACCATCAGTAAATCTGCAGATGACACCAAGTTGGGAGGGAGTGTCAATGTGCTGGATGGTAGGAAGGCTTTACAGAGGGAGCTGGACAGACTGGATCAATGGGCTGAGACCAAATGTATGAAATTTGATAGGGCCAAATGTCAGGTTCTGTATTTTGGTCACAACAACCCCAGGCAATGCTACAGGCTTGGAGAAGAGTGGCTGGAAAGCTGCCTGGCAGAAAAGGACCTTGGTGTATTGATTGACAGTCAGCTGAATATGAGCCAGCAATGTGCCCAGGTGGCCAAGAAGGCCAATGGCATTCTGGCTCGTGTCAGAAATTGTGTGTCGAGCAGGACTAGGGAAGTAATCCTGCCTCTGTACTCGGCACTGGTGAGGCCCCACCTCGAGTATTGTGTTCAGTTTGGGGCAACTCAATACAAAATGGACATTGAGGTGATGGAGCAGGTCCAAAGAAGGGCAACAAAGCTAGTGAGGGGTTTGGAAAACATCCCCTCTGAGGAACAACTGAGGGAGTTGGGGCTGTTTAGTCTGGGGAAGAGACTGAGAGGAGACCTTATCACTCTTTACAAATACCTAAAAGGAGGTTGTAGTGAGAGTGGGGTTGGTCTCTTCTCACTGGTGACAGGACAAGAGGAAATGGTCTCAAGTTGCATCAGGGGAGATTTAGGTTGGATATCAAAAAACCTTATTTACAGAAAGGGTTGTTAGGCACTGGGACAGGCTCCCCAGGGAGGTGGTTGAGTCACCATCCCTGAATGTGTTTAAAAGTCATCTGGATGTGGTGTTTGGGGACATGGTTTAGTGGTGGGTCATCAGAAATAGGGTAATAGGGTTAGGATAAGGTTGGGCTCGATGATCTTAAAGGTCTTTTCCAACCTGAACAATTCTATGATTCTATTAACCATGCCGTGTCTTTGCTAATAATGGAATAGATGAGGCCTCATGCAGTCTTCTGGATTGCTTGCTACAGATTTCAGGTTGAGGCATGACCAGAATGGTACAGCTCATTTCTTCATGCAAATAGTGAGGTGAGATTTTGTGAGGTGGCCGAGCTGATCTAACTGGTCACTGCTGTTGAAAGGCATAATGCTGCTCCATGCTGCCTACAAAAGAGAGCTGAGTGTTGTGGGGGAGGGGAGGACTGCTAAGCAGCACCAACAAGCAGAGCAGCTCATCATTTTAAAAAAAAAACAAACAACTCATCTGAGGCTTTGAGAACAAGGTCAAGCATGGTAGATGCTGTTGCAGAAAACAGTAGATAAATTGTTGTGTGTATATATATAAAGGACCAGTTTATCTACTGTTGCATACTCCTGCCAGTCAGTAATACACTGAGGCAGGGACAAAATGCCTGACACTGTTCTGTTGCTTACTTTAATTAACCCTTTGGTACAGGCCAAAATCTTGCAACCAGTTCAAGGACCTAGGTCTGATATAATCCCACTAGGATTAGGATCCGAGTTGTATTTGACACCAGAATAACAATAGGATCAGTTTCTTACAGGAATCTCACTCTGCAGTGTGCTGAAGGGGTCTTGTGAAAAGCAAAACGGAGTTGGTGTTCATGCTTTGAGGGTGAAATAAGCTAGACAGTTAAAAATACTCATCCAGCTTCTTCCATTGTCACATTATTTTAAAATAGACTGAAATCATGACATCTATCACAATATATCATAAGCACAGCAGGAAAGTAGCATCCCCATCAGTCTGTTCTCGTGCTTAACAGCACTGTCATGTACAGCAGGGAAAAAGAGTAAGCTGTACCTTGTCTTTGTTAGTAACTAACATATGTGCTTCAGAAAAACCCATTTACAGCAAGAGGAGACTTCACCACTCACAGTATTTTTTTGTGTTAGAATAACCACCACATTTTTTACTTGCATTGGGAAGAAAGTTGCTGGTTGTGATCTCATTACCATATGCCAAGCAATGAGCTAGATGCACTGAAAGCAAGGATGTTCCTTAAGATGACTCACTCTCAGAGGGAGGAAGGGAAGGCTCCAGCTACTTTTGCTTTAGAGTACATAAACAGTTACGTACATTTGCAATTCCCACTGAGTAATAGCCTGATTGTGCTGGAACTCAGCTATGCTGGAAACTCAAACAATCCATCAGGAAAGCTAATAAACTGAAAAACCAAGTGTAGCTGGATTACAAGTAGAAAGAAATTTCAAGCTCCTGTTTTTCAATAGCTATGAAACTGTTAAGGGTCTGCTAAGACCCTGGAGAACATTAAAACAAATGAATTTTAAATTCTCTGTCTTATCATAGGTTGGGGGTGGGGGGTAGTATTTGCAGGACCATGGAGCATAATTTAGCAACTCTCCAGCAGGAGACAGGGTACAGCTGAGGCTAGCAACCAACTCTGAGATCCTCAGCCTCACTGAGCATCTGAGCCCCTCACCTCAGGTACCCACTTTCCCTTGAAGTCTGGGAGTGCCAGCTTTGGCATTCGTCTCAAGATAAAATGGTAAATAACTTGTACTAGCTAGACATAAACTGCAAGAGTAAATCTGTTGAAAAAGAAAATTATTTTAAAGCTCTGCCTTATTAGTCAATTCTCTGAGGTTTTCCACACTGAATGTCTTGTCTGCTCTAGTGTTACTGCTGGTGGAATACAACATACCATTCACTGAGATAGCAGGGGAATGAATTTGCCACTGAAACACAACTGAATGGAGATGTTTGGGTTTGTGTAGTACAAGGCAGCTCTCTGTTCTGACCCATTAATAAATGCTTCATCCTCACCATGTCTGAAAAGGATTGAAGCTAAAGGAAGGCCCATCTGGATTTGTTATGGGGAAGCATCATATTCTAGCAGTTAGTTTTCTCATAGTCTGAACTATGCCTGCATGAAGAGTTTATCTGGGTGAGGTTTGAGCATAGCTCAACTTTATAAGTTTTATTCCTACTGCTTGTGCCGAGTTTGCATATGACACACAAGTAAAACTTGCATGCTGCATATCCCAGCTCAGTGCCATCCCTAGTGGAGCAGTAGCAAGGGATTTGTTACCCATTTTGTACACACCCTAGTCAATCTGCTGCTGCTGCAGCCCCTGCAATGTCTCCACAGTGCTTCCAACTGAGACCATTTCTATGCACTGTCATCTTCACATCAGCCATCAGCAATGTACACACAGCTTCTGGAATGCTGGGTAGCTGCTGCATGCCTTGAGTTTGTGCCATGTAAGTCAACAAGACCTGGAGAAGAGAAAAAATTGGCCTGTGTACTTAGGGGCTGTGTTCCTGGACTCTACCACCAGCTAAATGTGACATGTACAGCCCAGGTCTCCAATGCACCAGTACTTCCATCTACTGTATTTATTTCCTCTTCAGGCAGCTTATGCATCACTCCCTTGACTATGCAGGAAACAGGCTCCTAAGTTTAAACTATTACCTTCCTAGTTAGGATGGGGGTTGGGTTTCACACACTCCCAATACAAAGCCGTTGCCCTGAGAGGCTGGGGAAAAGCCATCCTTGGAGATGTCCAGGACCTGACTAGACACACAACTGAGCAGCCAGATTTGATTAGAAGACCTGCTCAGAGCAGGATTTGACTAGATGACTTCCAGAGCTTTCTTCAAACCTAAATTATCCATCATTCTATCCAGACTACTGGGACACCTCATAATATGAATAAGTGGGAAGCCTAAGCTTTGAATCCCTCTGACCAATTTCATGTAGGCGCTTGAACTCAATGTTCCCCAGGTCACCGAGGACACTGCTCCACATGGCAGGCTATCAAGTACTTGGGTTTGCAAGACACAACAGTGGTATTCACTGGGCCACAGAAAATGCAACTAATCCCTCGTGACAAAAACAAGATGCAGAACATTCAGATTTGATCTTTTTCCAATATTATCTTTGAATGAAGGTTCACATGGGACAGTGAGAATAATGCCTCATTGTAGAGGTTTAGTCTTGAGATGCCATCATCAGACTTTCCACCCAGATGTAGACCCCTTCCCCTCTGTACAATCACATACCCCACAAGCCTTTCTAGCCCCCAACAAGTTTTAAAAAAATGTAGAAAAGATAAAAGAAATCTGATGTACTGACAGGGAAAGCTCAAGCACATTGCAAAATGCCAGGGGAAGGTCAGAATGGGGTTGTGCATGACAACAGAGAGAAAAGCAATCACACCCTTGGCCTCCATCCCAACAGCCCCCCTGCTAATCTCACTGGGAGGCAACAGCATCCTAATGTATCTAGTAATGTAGTTGCAGGAGAAGAGGAAAGTCAACTCCACTGGGCCTAGAAATAAATCTTGCTCCATGTTTCATTTTTATCTGTGGCTACTCTCAGGTTCTGAGAAGGAAGGAAAGGGTGAGGGGTAGAGGGAGGAGAAAGAAAAGAAAAAAATGTCTTCTCTCTCGATACAATAACTTGATTTCTGAGGGCATTCTTAGCTTGTACATCTATTCCACTGTAGCACTGGAATGTAATAGAAGCACCGAGACATAATCAAAGTGTAGCAAGCAGAGTCAGCATTCGAGTCTTCTTATCAAAGAAATGCATTTCTCACATTCAGAATTCTTTTCCATCCCTATCATCTCCAGAAGGCTGTGCCAGAACACGCTTCTCAGCTTATTATCAGTATCCTTCTAGATTCTGGGCCGGGTGTGTTTGATTTCAGTTTCTATCCACTTTGTGCTAGTAGCATCTTTTAAATTTTTTTTCTAAGTACTTCTCCCCTGGTCTCCTAGGGAAACAATCATTCCCCATCTCAGTTTTGCTAAATTAGCCTCTTCTCGTACATAGGTTACTTTCCCTCCTGCTCATCCTAGCAGTTCTCTGCAGCTTTTCCTGTGAAAGTTTGTCTTCAGCTGAATATAGTTAGCATTCTAGGCACCTGCAGCTCTAGATGAAGCTTACCAACCTCTCATACTGTGGTAATGATATCTCCCAAGGATGAATAATTTAAGGATTCCTAAAATTGTATGTGTTGTTTTCTCATTTAGAACACACTTAATTGTTCAGCGATCACTTAGTGCACCCTCTATTCCTTTTCTCTATCATCTCCAAGTAAAAGCACTCATTATTCATACAAAATGAAACAACTTAAGCTAGAAAAACAGAGAAAAAGACACATGAGAAAAATAAAAAAGTTTATCTTAATGAGGACACTTACTTGGGATATTCCAAGGGACTCATAGCCTGTCTGAAATGAGTAGAACAGGAGCTACATTAACCACAAAACTGTGTTTCTTGGGAGAAAGCCATAGATCCAGGAAGTACTTCCCCTTCAGAAACTCCCAAGGAAAAATTAGCACCACCCTCCATCTTATCATTAATGGACTAATCATCTTGTTAACAAATTGCATACCCCATGCAGCTCTCTGCTCAACATGCAGGCATCCATCTGACGACTCAGACCCCATTCTCCCCAGACAGGAAGGCTAGGCATCTCATTTGGAGTCCCAGACTCCTCCTGTGGGAGGACAGCAGCCAGTAGAATCTTAATCAACCTGCCCACCCCCCCACTAGACACCCACCCAAAAAAACTACAACATTTTAAGCTCCATAAATCAGAGTTCTCCATTTAAAGTGTTTCTGTAGAAAATTCATTACTACCTCCAGGCACACTGTCATTAGAAGTTAGACATTACTTAAATCTAGTTGCAGGGAGAATGGAGGTCCAGCCACAAAGGTGCTTTACACGAAATTCAGATTGAAAAGACTACCTGTGTGACTTGCCCAGGCTCTCTTTTGGCTCCTGGAGTAATATAAGAGTAAATGCAGGTCCCAGCCCTTTATCAGCCAAGCAGTTTAATGCTGATCACTTTTGTCCAATTCCCTCTTTCCCTTCTTACACCTGTGTTGACTTCACTGGTATCTCTTGCCCTGCCTTCCATCAAACACTGACACTCAAACAGCAAGTAGTGCTAATTAGTTCATGCAGCAGATCCTCTAAGAATTGAAACATACTTCTCTTCCTACTTATTTGGACAAGGCCCATAAAGAGAAATCCATCAATGGTTGTTAAATGCAACATTGCCAACCCTGGCTCATGATGCCTCAGAAGACACAGAAGGCCTCACAAGTGTTTTGGCAGAGCAGTACCACGCATTTGCCCTGCTCTTAGATTTTTCCCCCTAGATGCTTGCTTTTGGTCAATCACAGAAACAGGCAAATGGACTCGAAGGCACTTTTATCTGATCAAATACATTTAAGCAGTCTATGTTGAGGTTTTTGCAGTTTTGCTGTGGGGCTTTTTTAAAATTTATCTTACTAATGTTTTCCACAAATGTTTTGCAGGGAAGATGGAAGCGTCTATGCAGACTTAAGGTAGATAGTCACAGAATCATCAGAGTTGGAAGGGACCTCTAGAGATCATCTAGTCCAACTCCTCTGCTAAAGCAGGATTGCTTAGAGCACATTACACAGGACTGCATCCAGGAGGGTCTTGAATATCTGCAGAGAAGGGGACTCCACAACCTCACTGGGCAGCCTGTTCCAGTGCTCTGTCACCCTCACTGTAAAGAAGTTTTTCCTCATGTTCATGTTCAGATGGAACTTCCTGTGTTCCAGCTTGTGCCCATTGCCCCTTGTCTTGTCACTGGGTGCTACTGAAAAGAGCCTGACTCCATCCTCCTTGTACTTGCCATTAAGATATTTATAGACATTAATAAGGTCTTGCCTCAGCTTTCTCCTCTCCAGGCTAAACAGTCCCAGCTCTCTCAACCTTTCCTCATAAGGGAGATGCTCCAGTCCCCATGTCATCTTTGTTGCCCTCCACTGGACTCTCTCCAGAAGTTCCCTGTCTCTCCTCAACTGAGGAGCCCAGAACTGGATGCAGTTCTCCAGATGTGGCCTCACTAGGGCAGAGTAGAGGGGGATGATGACCTCCCTCAACCTCCTGGCCACACTGTGCCTAATACATCCCAAGATACTGTTGGCCTTCTTGGCCATAAGGGCACAATGCTGGCTCATTGTTAATTTATTGTCTACCAGGATTCCAAGTTGCAAGAGGGCAGCATCTTTCCCCATTGTGCATTTTCCTCTTTGTTTCCACTAGTTTGGTGTTTTGAGCATGGTGTCATGAAAATGAGAGAACTGGATATGACACATGATATAGTTACTGCTTAGGAGCTGTTTATGCATGGGCTTCACAAAAATCCAAAAAATACTTGCCCCAGAATGCAAGTAGTACTACAAATTAGTTGAAATAATGGCACTGAGTGGTTTTTAAAGTGACTCTTAACATGGCAGATGACTTTTTTGGTAAACTTAAATGCAATTAATAATACTGATTCAGCCACATCCATGTTCCTTTGAAGTCCAATGCTTCAGCACTCTTGCAATTACTTCTCCAGATGAGTTCTAGGGGCCTTAGCAATTGCTTGCTGCTGCTATTTTGATCCTATGCCCTAAGAGTATAAAGTCAGCTACAGAAACTCCAAGTCCATTTAATGAACTACATGAATCAGAGCCCTGCAATAAAGCCCAATTAGAAATGAGAGCACAGAGAATATTGATCCCCTTAAAACCTTTTACAGCTTTCAGGATCTGCCTGGTTATTCATTGCTACAGCAGGCACCAAGTCTTTCCTGCCGGTTCCCTTTCATTAGCTTCCTGGCATTATGGTCAGATTAAGAGGTGATTGAACAGATCAGCTAGTGAGGGCCATGGGGTATGAGGGAAAGCACCCAAATAACCCTTCTCACACATGCTCATGCTTCTCTGGGTTGGGCTTAATTACTATCTAATTCAGAGGAAATTTCTACAGCAGCACCTGCTTCTCCTCTGAGCAACATCAGAAAAACCCCTTTGAGATTTTGTAATCTGTTTTACTAATGGACATTGTGTCTGGAGGCTCTGGGTTCACAGAGGTCACAGACGATAGCATTACCATGCACAGCACACCCATGAAAGGGTCCCATGAACTCAACCAACTCAAGACCTTCAGCCTTGTCTGAAATGCATTACAGGATAAAGAACCCTTGTGGTAATGAAGCACTCACTATTCAAATGACACATTAGAATAAGAACTTTGAGCAGTGTGCGTTAAGAAGGATGTATGGAATCCTGGCCAAAACACAGGGCTCAAAGTCCAATGATTTCAGACTTTTCTCCAGGCTGTACCCTAGATGAGGTATGGTGTTCAGAAGCTGAGATCCAAAGGATGTGGGTGGGATTTGAATCATTAGATCTCACACTGCAATCCAAAATGCCTCAATTCAGCTGTTGTCCAAAACTGGATTCACCTTAAACATGTACATGCCAGTATTCACAATCAGGATCTGCTCCAACACCTACCCAGAAGTGGGTTAGACCATCTATGTTCAGACCATCTCTGTGAGTAAGTGCTAAGAGAACTCATAAACAAGGTGTTCCTCCAACTCCCATGTTTTGGTAAGCCTTCTCAGAGTGCAGCCATTGTGAATAAACACAAAAATAAAAGAACAGTCACTGCTTCCTCTATTTCACCAAGCTGTATAGGCTTGTCTAGGGTTAGCAGCAAGGGATTAGAGGCCAAAACACTGACTGCCTTATGGTAAGGCTCTTTTTAAGTCCTTGGTATGGAATATCAGAGGATGACCTGCACCAGAAGGAAAGTAATTAGTTTTCTAGCAGCAGCTGGGGCATTTGCATGGCAGGAAGGTCCTGCATCCCAGGCACTGCTCTAAAGTCTGTTTATAAACTTGAAATTAAATGGCTACAGTATAAAAGTGCAAAGTAATTTCTAAAGTAATCTCAGGCTCCAGGCCTAGCTCCAGAGATGCAAAATTCTTGATCCACCAGGCTAGAATCATATATCCTTAATCCAAATTAAGCTTTATTATCATGTGAGGTGTAAAGTAGAGCAGCTTAAAAGGTAGAACTAAGAATGGCCCCACCTTGAGTAGCCCCAGTTTCCCAGAGGGTCTGTTCCTTCATTAATATATTGCATTGCTAGAAGGGTAGCAGTGATTCCTGTCAGCCAGATGCAGCAAGCAGACCCCTCCTAGGGATTTCGTCTCACTGGAGGCTCCGTTTGCTACAGGAAAATCTTTGTAACAGCCGTGGGGCGTGGTTCTGAAGCGTGAACCATGGGTTTTGTGACTCTGCATGTGCTGAAGATGTTCCTGGGCAAAGCAGCTACCTCCGTACTGGCAGTTTTTGGTCCTGCCAAAGGCTCTGAGTCACCAGTGACCCAGCTGTATCCTCCTCTGACCTGGGAAAGAGGAGCTGCAAAGACAGGTTAAAAACAGCTTTCCTACCACCCTGCCCCCTCACAAACTCAGTGCTAAACTCATCTCCAGTTTAGGGACCCAGCTTAGGCTAGTGCCAGGTTGGCATCATTCACTGACACTGTTTATTTTTAACAAGATCAAAATTAAGTTGGGGAGCGAGGAAAGGGAATAGTTTTGCAGAAATCCAGACCCCTTCTCTCTCAGGACAAAGGATTTGTCCTGAGGCTTCCCCAAGCTCTTCAGCAGAGGCTCAGCACTTGCAGACACCTGACAAAGTCCTGCCAAGAAAGTTGAGAGTTAACAGATGTGATGTGACACCTTAAATATTGCTAATGAGCATCAGGTGTTTGCAGGGGAAAATGGCTTCTCGTCTTAGCTATGGTAATTATGTTAAATAACTATTTAGCATTTAGATTGCTTGGGGGGGAAAGAGCTTGGAGAAGCTGATTGCCTTGAAAAATGCACCGGTATTAAGTGGGTCTCTTTGAACATTGCTTTCATCTACTCAGACAGAAAGCAGAGGTGACACTTAAGCTTGGGATAACTAGAAGGATTTTGACATCATTTGGTTCTCCTTGTCAACAGAACTATAACATGTAGTGTCTAGTTAAAAAAATGCACACAACCAATCTCACACAATAGCATTTAAGAGTGTTAAAATACAAAAGATTAAACATCGAGGCACTGAAGCCTTGAGAGTAGCCCTGAAAGAACCAGGCTGAATATTTGGTCTGTGTAATTCAAACGCAAGCATAAACCCTTTGGTACGCTTTTAGACTCAGCTACATCTGTCACATTTTTAATGCCCATTTTCATCAACAGATATTTACAGCTGCAGCATCATCACTCACACAGGCTGAGCGATTTAGACTAAACAAAACTCTGGGAGGTGAAGGCTCCCATGAAAATCCCAGATACAGCAGAGGTAAGAGCAACTGCTGAGCAAGGGACCAAACTCTCTGGTAGCAGCCAAGTATCTCATCCCACAGCCAAGCTGCACTGTGCTAGCCTGTGCCAGTATGCCTGGGACAGGGGAGGGACTGAAACTATTCGGGGCTGGCCAAATGGGCAAAGCAGCCTGCAAACTTAATACAAAAAGCTGAGCAAATCCAATGATTTGGAATCAAGTCTGTGCTACAATTTGCACTTTTCCTCACAAATCTGAGAAATGACCTAGAAAATATGACTTCTGCCTCAAAGAGGTCCCTCTATGCCTGAGTTGTTGAAACACTGCTTACATGCTTCCTGCCCTGTAGCATGTTCAGCAGCAGAGACAGTCTGGATGGTATTATAAAGTAAGGCTTCATCTATACAGCAGCTGTCATTAAGCTGATTTTAATGAAGAGAAGTATCAGAGTATTAAGCAGTATTGCAGATGAACAGCCTGAGATAGGCTGGATGTTCCAAAGGGGAAGAGAGGTGATGCTGGACACCAAGGCAGGATCTCTACAAAGCACTCCTGAGTACAGAAGGCAGACCTGCTGCAAGCCTTACCTGTATTTCTCTCCTTCCTTGTAGCCATTTGAGGACTTCAGTGTTCTATTTCTGGTTTGCCAGATTCTTTTGCTGAAGACAAACCCAGCAGAATAACCAACGAGCTCCCTCACAGCCCTCAGTCTCACCTACCTTGGACCAGCTCTCTACTGCTACATCTGCTGTCTGACCAGCAGCGTTGTCCCATCTACTCACATTTCTCAAGGCCAACAGTATTAAAACGCACATCCAGAAATTTAATCCAAGCAGGAACAGTGATTTAGGCTGAGTCTGTTTCCCAAACCTGACAAGTGTACACAGTAATGAATAACACCCCTCACAACCCTGCAAAGGGAGGAGGAAGAATGCAGCAACGAGGAGAAAGCCCATCATCAATTTCTGCTAAGAAAAATGTTTCTGTATTCTGTCTCCTCACCCATAAAGTCTGCTTTAATACCAGAAAGGAGAAGAAAAAAAAAAGCAGATGAAAGTGAAGATGATGGCAAAACACATAGAGACTAAATAGAGCACGAATTTCACACTTGTCTTTCTGCCTGTCTGGACAGGCAAGGTAGAATGTGTAGGTGCACACACCAGCTGCAGGGTCAGCAGAGCAAGGGGATCAGCACAGGCAAACTGCCCCAGTGTTGGTGCAGTGGGCAGGCAGCTGGTGCAGCCCACTCAGGGCCCCAGCAGCCCTGGAGGCCTTGGGAGGACTTGCTGAGCCCTGCAGGAGGGAGGGCTGGAGTGCCTCACCCTGCACTGTGAGCACAGCAAAGTCGGAGATGGATTGAGCACAGAAAAACCTCAATGTAGAATTCAACAACTTACAGGAGAAGATTGATTAGGAAACACCAGTAACAAAAATGGCTCTTCTTTGCCATAGAGAAGAGTGCTTTACTATGGTGGTTGAATTAAAGTTCACTTCATGTGGCAGCCAGATGGAACGGTTCCCAGTTTGGAGACGGGAAGGGAGTACTGGGAGCTGATGTGACTTGTCTGCTGTTGTTGAGGATCACAGCTGACATCAGAACACATCCCTTTTGCTCTTTCCCTTGGTAAGATGAGTTAAAACTCAGAATTAACTGTTTCCATTATGTATTCTCCACTGAATTTCCAGCTGTAGCATTGATGGCTCTTGTTTTTTTTAAAGGGAAGGAATCACTGGGATGAGGGGTAGAAAAGATCTTCAAGTTCAGGCCTGGCCAGCCTTGGACTCGCTGATCCTCAATGAGTTCCTAAGAAACAAGTGATCCATCCATCAAATCCACATCCTTCCAATTCTGAGACCAGGATGTCATGTGGGACAGTGTTGAATGCTTTGCACAAGTCCAGGTAAACGGCATCAGTTGCTCTTCCCTTGTCCACCAACGCTATGACCCCATCATAAAAGGCCCCCAAATTTATCAGGCATGATTTGCCCTTGGTGAAGCCATGTTGGCTGTTGCCAACCACCTCCATGTTTTCCATGTGCCTTAGCAGAGCCTCCAGGTGGGTCTGCTCCATGATATTGCCAGGCAGAGGTGAGACTGACTGGCCTGTAGTTCCCTGGGTCTTCTTTCTTTCCCTTTTTGAAAATGGGGGTTATGTTTCCCCTTTTTCACCAGACTGCCATGACTTTTCAAATACAATGGGAAGCAGCATTGCAACTTCACCTGCCAGCTCCCTTAGGAGCCACAGATGGATCTTGTCAGGTCCTGTGGACTTGTGCACTTTCAGGTTCTTTAGATGGTCTTGAACCTGCTCTTCTCCTACAGTGGGTGGATCTTCCTTTTCCCAGTCTCTGCTTTTGCATTCTGTGACTCAGGTGGTGTGGCCAAAGCCCTTACCAGTGAAGACCAAGGCAAAAAAGTAATTCAGTACCTCAGCCTTCTTCATATCCTATACAATGAGGTCTCCTGTTTCCTCCTGGAGAGGGCTCACATTTTCCCTGTTCTGCCTCTTATCACTGATGTACCTGTAGAAACTCTCCTTATTACCCTTGATGTCCCTGGCCAGGTTTACCTCTGTCTGGGCACTGGCCAGCTCAGCACCCAGCACACCGCTCCTGTTGTTACTGCTGAGTAGGGCCCCCCTGCAGGCAGTGGTAAGCAGCATTGCTGTGCTAGTTTCCATGGAAATCCAAACCAGAGAAGCTGGTTTCCCCCAAAATCACATTAAAACCCAATTTTGTCCCAAGTGGATTATGTTATCTTTTTTCTCATTCTTCTTTTTGCACCATGCAATTCAGATGAAGCTGGATTTATTACACTGACTCAGATTTGTAAAGCCTAAGTTTCACTGATATGTCAGGCAGAAGCCACTATTTCCATTCGGATGTCCCTGACTCAAAGACAGGCAGGTGTGAACACTTACCCAGTGCCATTTCCAGCACAGAAATACTACCTTATTATGGCCTGTTTTTAAACATTGGCCAGTCACTGGTGAGATCACTGGTGTCTTATAGGGAGAGGTTGAGGATGCTGGGGTTGTTTAGCCTGGAGAAGAGGAGACTCAGGGGGGACCTCATCACTCTCTTCAACTACCTGAAGGGAGGTTGTATTCAGGTGGGGGCTGGGCTCTTTTTCCAGGCAGCCAGTGACAGGACAAGAGGGCATAGCCTGAAGCTGCTCCAGGGGAGGTTTAGGTTGGATATTAGGAAGCACTTCCTCATGGAGAGGGTGATTAGACATTGGAATAGACTTCCCAGGGAAGTGGTGGAGGCACTGTCCCTGGATGTGTTCAAGGCAAGGCTGGATGTGGCACTTAGTGCCATGGTCTAGATGGTGTGGTGGTGTTGGTCATAGGCTGGACTTGATGATCTTAAAGGTCTTTTCCAGCCTTGGTAATTCTGTGATTCTGTGAGATTTAAGCAGCATTTCTCAAGCAGATGCAGATCAGTCAGAGAAGCAAAAGGCTGTTCAGTTCTCTCCAGTACCCAGCCTCCCTTTGCCCAGCAGCACCTTCGCAACACACTGCAGCACAGAAACACTTTTTTCATGCCACTCTGGCATCACAGGTGTTTGCAAACCAGAAAAGAAGCCCTAGAAACATGGGCAGTCAGAGTGGCAAATGGGCAATGCCTCCTGCCCACACATGGGCAAGGAATTCTCACCTGTTTGCATGCTGTTTTCACAGGGCAGTGCAGAGCTGTTTTTTTGCTACTGTAGCAGCAAACAAACACATTGAAAGGAAGTTCTGTTTCAGGTAGATCTAAACATCTAATTTCAACATTTGCAATTCTGTTGGGCTTCTTTGCGTCTGTTCAAAATGCTCACAAGTAACAAAGAAGGAATGAATCTTAGACCCCTAAGAGTGAGGGACAGTGGAGCAATTTAGCTGTGTTGGCCAAGCAGTACGAGAGGAAAGAGAAAGGGTGCACAAAGCATATTAGGATGCCTGCCCAAGGAAGGAGCTGCAGTCAGGTTTCCAGGTGCTTCTGCAATTAGTACATACTTCTAAAATGCTGAAGAGGTCTGATTAGGGGGACAGAGACATCCACCTCTGTGGGAAACTTTGGCTGGTCCGAGGGACTGGAATGCAAGTTTGAAGTTGCCCTTGAGCAGATAACCGTGCCCTTGTAGAGGCCTGAGAATCTTGAGAAGAGCTGAGTAAACAAGATAAGCGACTGCCAGGTGAAACATCTGCCGAATCACCAGATGGGACGTGAGAAAGAAGACTATCGAAGTTACAGCAGAGAAAAGTTGTCCAATTGTGGACTGTTGATTTTTGCTTAACCAATGAGATGTAGACACACATGTATAGGAGAGGATAGAAAAAGGTTTGTAAGAAAAATAAAGGGGTCTTTTTGCACGCAAGCTTGTGTCGTGTCCGTCCCAACAACGACACTTGGTGACCCTAACGTGATCACCACAATTGGACCATTTTGACAGCAGGTAGAGCTGTGGGGACGGAGCCCAGTGTAGCAGAGAGCGGCGAGTAGAGCTGCCAGAGCCGGCCGGCATTATTGGAGAACTCACCTGAGAAGAAGGTGAGCCGCTGGGAACATGGGTACTTCATTAAGTAAGGAAGAGACTATGATTGTTAGCATGTGGAAAGTGACTTTAAAAGCACGAGGAGTTAAGCTACAGGAACTGTTATTGAGAAAAATGTTGCTATGGAGTAAGGAGCAAGGATATGAGGCATCTACCATAACTTCTTTTGATGTTTCTATTTGGAAAGAATTGGGTGATAAACTGATTATGCTTCACGGGGGGGCAAAGATGCGGCAGCACTGTTACTGATGTGGTGTCTCCTTTATGAGACTCTTTGAAAGACTTTAAAACGCAGCAAGAACAGGTGGAGGGCACTGCCGACCCCCCCCGCTCTCACACCGCGCAGAGTCCTGCATCCCCCGGCTGCCCCCTCCTTCAGGGGAACAGAGTCATGGGAATGAGCGGACTGTGGGCGCCGGGGGAGCAGCGGGGAATGTAGCGCAAGAAGGGGAAAAGATTGTAGATACTGGAGCGCGCCCTAAAATCCAAACCGCGGGGGTGAAAGCGCCGAATCCTGACTTGCGGAGGAGGGTGCCGCTTTGGGCAGATCCTGATGATGAGCTGTATACAAGACGCTCCTTGGCAGTTCGTGATAGAAGTTATAAAACACTGAGAGAGCTGGCAAGTGAGCCGGAGTCGGCCCCCTTAATTTATATCGATGATTCGGCTCCAATAGAGCCATGGGCCCCACTGCCTCCTCCTGACACAGCCCTGATGGGTCTGTGCGCTGCCGGCACCGAGGAGCTGACACAAAAATCGGAGCCGCAAAACACAGACAACGCTCTGCTAGAAAAGATCCAACGAGTGATATTGAAGGAGTGTCCGCCCATTTGCCAGAGCTGCACCAATCACTGCCCCTGTGGTCCGGAACTGCACCGACCAGGGCTGCAGAAGGTTGGCAACGCGACCTCACCGGAAGGAAGAGAACCTGAAGATTTGTATCCAGCCTTGCCCGGCGATGCCAGTGACTGGGGGGAGTCTAGCGCAGGGTGGGGGACAAGAGAAACATGCGTACGATCCCAGAAGGAGGTGGGAGGAGGTGTACGTTGCTGCCTGGCGGGAGGGAGAGTTGCTTGAGTCGGAGTTGATGTCTGTGTATACGGTAACTTTGATAGACAAAGGTTCTAATCAATCTGCTTTAACGTATGGGTTGCAAGCACCGTTTACACAAGCTCTATTAGATAATATATATACAGGACAGGAGGCCTATGTTTTTTTTCATAAATTGGCTTCAGACAGCTATTTCAAGGCAGGTAGACAATGAGAATGCGGTGTGTGTGGGTTTTGAGCTGGCTTTTGGAAATGCAAATGCAGATTGCCAGGAGGCAATCACCCGAATTAGGCACTCTGCTAACTCGATTGCTGAGCTGTTAGAGGTGTGTCAGAATGTGGGCTCAGAGTCCTTAAGGTATCTATGCTGGCTGAGGCCCTTGCTCAGCAGCTTACGGTAGGCAGAGTGGGTTTGAAGTGTTTTGGTTGTGGAAAAGTGGATCAAATTAAAAAGGAATGTCCGACCGGGGGGGGGGGGGGGGGCGGTCAGAAAAGAAATAGTAAATGTCAGCTGGTATGCAGTCCCGCACCCCCAGCCTGAGAAAGGGACCGGCGGCTACAGAAAAGCGCCTTCCCCTCCAGCCCCACCCCCCCCACCCCCTCCACCCCCCCCACCCCCTCCACCCCCCCCACCCCCTCCTTTTTTTTGCCCTCTCGAGCGCTGACAGCGTCTGGCTGCCGCCGCGGGCTTTTTTTTTCTTTTTCCAGCAGGAATCCTTTTGTTTATCAGTAGCTAACGCAGAGGACCCTTTTCGAACTTGCTTGGTGGGGCTCCCTTTGAGTACTTTTGATTAATTTCCTAGGTATGTTAAGGATAAAAAGCTTTTGGATAAGGTAACGAGTGTTTCATAAATGGTTCCTATGATTGCAGCTTTAAATGTAACTGACTTTGACCCACAGGAGATGGATCTGTTAGGTTCCTTTCCTAGTAATATGCCACACTACAAAATGGAGCAGCTATTGATTTTTTTTTACTTTTTACTATTAGCTCAAGGACATGGATGTGAGGCTTTTGAGGGTATGTGTTGCATGAACCTGTCTGACCATTCTGAATTGATACAGAAGAAGATCCGGGATCTTCAACATCTCACAAAGCACCTAACTCACTCGAGTGTAGGCCTTGATGGATGGCTGGCAGATTGGGGTAGTACTGAATGGTTGAAAGATCTTATGGTATATGGACTTACCGTACTAGTAGTAATATTGGTTGTGCTGTCAGTTGTACTATGTTTTCTGAAGATGTTTACCCACATGATGGAGAAAGCTATGAAGGGGATATGGATGGTTAAAAAAAAACAACAAAAAACCCACAAAAAAACAGAGGTCCTTTTTGGAGGAACATGGTCACGAGTATTTGGATATGCAATAGAAATAATGAAGGTGAATGGACACTAATGAACAGAGTGAGACAGCTTGTGGCACATATTGGCCCCATGTGTCCCAACCTTGTCCCACTGTAAATGTGTATCCTGGGCAGGATGACTTGCGACACATGTTGGCCCCATGTGTTGGAACCTCGTCCTCCTTATAAAAGGTATGTGGACTGAGTTTCTCTCAAGCACCGTAGTTTGTAATAGCAAGAGTTTAATGCACCTTTTATTTTGTATTTTGTGGTATTGAATAACCTGTTGTATTGATATAACCTGTGTGTGTTTTGCCATAGTAGCAGTTTGTTGCTGGATAAAGAAGGTGGAAGGACTAGGGCTGGCAAACCATCTGCTACCATCATCAAGGGCAAGACCGGGTTGGCCTCTGTGTTTGCCACCAAGAAGAACCTCGAGCTCCGCTGCTGGCTGCAACCCAGTAGGCGTTGAGTGGTGGAGACACATACCATACCAGACCTTGATGTGAGGGATGGCGTGCTGTATTATAAGAGGGCCATCCAGGAGAGGAGGACAGGCCACAAGGCCTGTGATTGACAAAAATTGATACCCCAAAGCCTGGATTATGCCCACCTTATTACTAAAACAAAAAAGGGGAATGACTGGTGAACCCCCTGAAGCCCGGTTAAATAAGGCCATGCATGTGTTGAATTTCATTAATATAGCAGAGGATTTGCAGGAGCCACCTATGGTTCGCCACTTTGAGTCACTACGTAAATTGTCCACTGTTTCCCCCAGTGTCAAAGTTAGGGTGAAAGACCTACAGAGTGGCCAATGGTTGCCTCCATGTGATTTATTAACCTGGGGAAGAGGATATGCTTGTGTTTCCACAGATACCGGCCCCCGGTGGGATCCTGCTCGCTGTGTTTGGCCCGTTGTGAATGGCTGACACAAGTGAAGAAGGGATGGTTCAACAACCAAAGCAGAACATACTTTGTATATATAGAGAAATGTTACAGTATGGTGTGATTATGCTTCTTCGAACATGTCACATTTTTTTCTTTTTTCTTTTCTAGTTGCTTTGCCTGTAGAGATGTTTTTAATTTGTGGGGATAGAGCATGGGGCAAGTTCCATTGAAACTTAATGTTGGGCCATGTAGTCTTGGGCAGCTTACACCCAACCTTACTATGATCACGAACTTGGGATGTTGCTTGAGTAAGCAGACCAATGATGCATTGATTATGCTGAGTGGCTTGTTTATTGATGTTGATAGTGTTAGATATGCTATATTATAAAATAGAGCTGTAGTAGACTTTTGTTCAAATGAATAGCTTGTTTAAGGGATAAGGACTGTCAAGGTGGTTGCTGTTTTGATAAGAACTGGATTGTTGGTTTTGTTCCTAAATGTAGTTGTGTTATTGATGTTGCCATGTCTTGTGTCTCTGCTGCAAGGGGCCCTGCAGCGGATGGCACGGGCAATTTTCGTAACATAAATACAAAAAGGGGGAATTGTGGGAAACTTTGGCTGGTCCGAGGGACTGGAATGCAAGTTTGAAGTTGCCCTTGAGCAGATAACCGTGGCCTTGTAGAGGCCTGAGAATCTTGAGAAGAGCTGAGTAAACAAGATAAGCGACTGCCAGGTGAAACATCTGCCGAATCACCAGATGGGACGTGAAAAAGAAGACTATCGAAGTTACAGCAGAGAAAAGTTGTCCAATTGTGGACTGTTGATTTTTGCTTAACCAATGAGATGTAGACACACATGTATAGGAGAGGATAGAAAAAGGTTTGTAAGAAAAATAAAGGGGTCTTTTTGCACGCAAGCTTGTGTCGTGTCTGTCACAACAACGACACACCTCAGCACCTCCAACAGCAGAGGACTTTGAGAATGAAGAGACACTCCCCTAAGGTCTTTGTATCAAGCAAGTCCCTTTTAAAAGACTGCAGAAAAAGGAGATCTCCTAGCCCCTACATTTCTTACTGAACGTAGCCTGGAGAACATCTCTGTTTCTAAGAAAATAACTTGGTGTGTGATTGCTAAAATGAACTATTGGAGTATTTAAAAAAAACAACAACAACAAACAAACAACCCAAACAAGCGAACACAACAAATCCAAAGAACACTTTATTTGCCCTTTGAGGTAAAGCATTTACCAACTTTCACTCAACTGTGTGATGGCTATGGATGTGGTGCTTCTGTATTTTTAACTTCCTGCAAAGAAATTTTTCCCCTGTATTTTTCCCCACACTTGGTTCTAGTCTCCTTTGGTGCAACTGTTTCTACTCCAAACTCTTCTTACCTTCTTTATGTGCCAGACCACTGCATGTCTGACGCTATCATCCTCAGAGGGGATCCCACCCCTCACTCATTTCTCCTTCCCGCTAGTTTGGCTCTTCAGAAGATAAATATTTCATTTTCCTAGACACGACTAATTAAAGTCTTTCCTGCCATCATTACAGCTTGAGAATCTCCTGGTTTCTAGGGCACCACAGTGGGACACAGGCCAACTGATATCCTCCTACTGAAGCCACTTTACAAGAGAAAGCCCCAACTCTTCATTTTTATCGAGTTCCCACAGCACTCACACACCAGATACATTACCAGGCAGCACGGGGAAGCCATGGATCCCCCCACTCCACATCAGCTAACTTCCAGCACACCTTCCCGAGACTGAGGCCCTGGCACAGCTGATTTCAGTAGAGGCAGACCCAGCTGATCCTAGTTTGAAAAAGCTTCTGTGGATGAACTAGCAAGCAGTTAAGCCCTGGTTTTAAACTTCAACCCTCCAAACTGACATTTCTGGTTGGGCTTTTACTTATTTTTTTGTTGGTGTAAGGTGAGATTAGGAAAGTTTATCAGCCTACTAGGGTGTCACAGTATTTGAGGCTCAGCAACACCACATCCTAGGAGGCATCTGTGGGTGGTGATGCTTCCCTGCTATCCAGCTAGAGGCAGAAGAAAGACCTGTGGAAGACTCAGTAAGGAACAGGCAGGCTGATAGCCTGAGGAAAAGATCAAGGAGAGAATTACAGGAATAATTAATTCCCCTCAACCCCAGGTATTTCTTTCAGCTTGTAAAAGCCAGGCTGCTGTTAACTTTTGACAGAAAGGATACTTTCCTACCTAGAGGGCTCAGAAGGCCTCCTTCAGTCGTTTTCAATGGATGTGCCATTGTATCCCAGACACCTCCCTGCCAGCTCCTGCAGTATCCCTCTAGAAGCAACATGGGAACCTGTGCAAAGAATTGGGGTATGTAAGTCTGGGGGGACAAACCCAGTGAGAGACAGAGGCAGGGACCAGGCAAGAAAGGATGGAGGCTTTTTCTGCTGAGAAGTAAGGGGAAATAAGAACAGGCTGAAACACTTCTTTCAAATTAGATTTTATTCCAGGCATTAAACAGATTCTGGCACATGCTTTCTTGAAGAAAAGGGAAAACAGTTCTCAGCTCCACATAAATTACACCTGGCAAAGTGCAACTTACAAGTGAATGGGGAAAATAAATATTTTGAACTTGATTTCTGTGCAATGGTAGTTTCAGCTCCTCTTAAATAAACCCTCATTGGTTCACAGCACATGAAATTACATTGGATGATCTGATAAAGTAACAGCTTTCTTAAAAGATATCACCAATGCAAATACTCTGTCTTGACAGTCTAGGGGGCTGTTTGAAGTAAACAGGAAAACAAGGGTGAGCAGCTGCTTGTTCTGACTGGTAAAGAAACAAATCACTGGGCCAAATTTGTGGGCTCAGTCAGTTTGCTTTCAAAATTCCCACCGGAGTCTTGTTCCAAAACATGGCACTGCTTGGACCTTGGGGAAAAAAGCACAGATAACATTGTTCTTCCTTCCATTCAGAGCAATGGAAATGAAAAATATGCTAATAATGAGTTTGGACAAGATTTAGTTTATTCTGAGAGAAGTTTAATTTGCCCACACTTGAAAGCAGCCTTTTCTAATGCACCTCCCTTTCAGCAACTGCTAAAATCCATTGGAAACCAAAGGCTTCCAGAAGATTATGTGGAGGCGAGGTCTCCATTTGGCCTACAGGAAGGTCCTGTGAGCAGTGCTTTAGCTGACAGCTGAGCAAGCAGCGGGGAGGTGACCTCAGAAGAACATGTCCAAAACCAAGTACAGTTAGGGCTCTGATAGCCCCAATCTCCAGGCTCAATTCAAGCTAGTGACACCTAACATATGTCCCCCTTTTCCCTTTTCTCCCCCAGGCTGGGGCACCTGAAGGAGAGTGTCCGGTCTTCAGCTGCTCCAGCTCACAGCCCCAGATGGATGCCAGTTCACACTCTGCCAGGTGGTGAGCAGTAGGAAGAGAGGCACAAATCAACACAGCCCATCCAGGTACCTCTGCTCCAGGACCGCTCAGTAACCTCCAACACTGGAGCCAAGCACAAAGTCAAAGGGAGTAGCCAGTGTGCTGACAAGAGCCCTTTGAACCAGGGCTGGCCCAAAGCTTGGAGACTGTATATGAGCAGGGCTCCTGTGGTCTGCAGCAGTCAGGAGAATTGTTCGTAGAGGAGCTGGGTCCTAGTCCCAGTATGGTTATGAAGAAGGAACTGCAAGAAAGCTGCACACACACTGGGAGCAAGAAGGAAAGAAGCAGCACCTGGTGGAGGAGTGAACATGCTGTTAGCTGCAACCCATAAGCTGCTGGAAAGCGACATGGAGGAAGCTCAGATGGTCACATAGGATGCATTTTGATGAAAATACATAATCCAGTAGCACTTCATTGTATACAGAGCTTATGTACAGTACCTGCTCAATGGCCTATCGTCTGTCTTTACATCAACTATTTTCAAGCCAGATATGTGAGAACTTGAGTGTTCCTGCCTCCTACTGCCTAATGCTGCTGTTTTGGAAGTAGCATCTCCTGCATATTCTTGCTTAAAAAAGCAATTGCTAGTAGAATGGCATCTTACCCCCGTGACAGGTCTGTCTCCCCTGCCCTCTTTCTCTTCCTAGGCTATTTTCTTTCCTTCTCTGCTTTTTCCTGGCCTCAGTGGTTCAGGCCCAAAGCATCTCTCCACAGGGAAAGAGAAATCTCTGTGAAATCAATGCCCCCATTCCCACACTGAAGGGCAGCTGTGCCATACTGTCAGCTTGGGACCAAAGGGAACTGCCTCCTGAGTTTTCCCAGTGCAGGCAGGTCATTCATCTGGTTAATCAGCATAGGTGGCCCGATGTCAAAGTGAAGGGGGAAACAGAAAAAGAGCTCCTGCCACCTGGCCAATTTCTTTTTTAAAATAAAAGAACAGAGAACAGAAAACAAATCATCCAGTTCTCACAAAAGCACTTTTGAGCACATGCAATGTATAAAGAACAGTATCTGTTCTTTTGTCAACTGTTTGGGCTAATATCAAGGAAGAAGAAATAATTAGCATCATCAAAAGCAGCCAGCTGTTCAGAATCCAAATGAATATCCTGCTTCTTTTGCACCAGATCCGAAACGATCCAGGCAAGCAATTGCCTACTGAAGGTGGCCCCACTATCTGGTTCCCCTGCCAGGCTCTTGGAGAGGAGGGCTGGTTTACAAAACCTAGCTTCAAGGAAAAATTAACAGATCTAGTAGGAAAAGGTGACCTCGTGTGGAATTTTTTTTTTTTTTTTGCAACTAGACAGAGGGTTTGGGTGGCTTGTCAGGCTGGGCAGTGTTCACAAAGGCTATGCAAAGCCAGGGAGCCACTGTGCTGCTGCAGCCAGTAGCACGAAGCCTGTGATGACCTAGGGGCTATCCCCTTCTGTCTCTCACAGCAGAGAACAGGATGGGCTCCTGCCACAGGCCTGAATGAAGTGCAGTGGCACCATCAGCGTGTGCTGCCCACACAGCTCAGAGCATCACCTTCAGTGTGGGGTGAGGTGGGCAGTGACTGGTAGCACCAGGAAGAGCAGCCAGAGAACAGTACCAGCCTTTGTGGCACCCCAAAGTGTCAGCACCTGTTTCTGACCAGCTCCGCAGCAGTGTGGTGGTACCCTGAAACCAGGTCCAGCTGGGCTGCCTGCGGGATTGGATCACTCATGAAGGCAGGACTGGCCTTCCACCCATAAAAAACTGGAAGCAAGAATTCAATGGGTAAGAGTCCCCAAAACAATCCTGATTATGCTGCTAAAGCGGATCGTCCCTTTTCCAGCTCTCTTGTCAGCATTGTGCCCCATTTCCCAACCTCAGCCCATCTGGCTGTAGGGCAGCTACTGCAGGTAGAGGAAGGAATGGGCTCACCAGAAAGAGATTACAAACCTGCCTCCTGGGGTCTGCCAGTTCCTTCCCAGCTCCATCACTCACCATGATGACTCTTTTTCTGGCAAGTCCTCAGTGAGAGACACACATGCATAAATGATGTATGATGTTAGAGAGAAAAGCCCGGGAAGCCAAAGAGCTACCAATGTTTGTACAAGCATCATTTAAACTGTTGGACTGAACGTCATAGACTCTGGAAGCAGAGAAAGGAATAGAATAGATGGGCAGAGCTGCAAGGCAGTTCTAGTCACTCCAAGTATTGGGCTGGATCCTCTGGGTCCACCTCTCCAGGTGCCGCTATGCACAGACATCAGCTACAAAGGAGAACTTAAGACAACAGATGGGAAGATTTTGGCAACTCTCCTCATCCCTCTCTCACTTCCAGCTTCTTCTCTGAAAAGCTCAAGAACACCGAGTGCTCAGCTGAAATGGTGGCTTGCAGATGGGCACAATGAAAAAACATTTAGGGTCAGACATACAAAACCATTCCTCTCCCTTCCCAATCTCCCTCTGTTCCCAAAGTCTCATGCACAAAGAAAGAAGATCTCTGTGCTACCATCATGTTGCTTGTAGCAGCTCCCACTGTTGGCCAGGTATATCTGCTTGGCAAGGGTTGGTGACCACTCTCCCAGTCTGGTTTTCCAGGCAGAGACCGCTGACAAAGTGTTGAATGAAACTGCCTTTCATCTTCCACTTCTGTGAGAAGACAAAATAAATATGCTGTTACTTCAATTTCACCAGGGAACTGTGCCTCCAAGCTGGAGGAGAAAGGTTAGGCATAAATCTCAAGTAAACCCCAACAACTGGGGAGACTGAAAATCTGGGTATGGGCAGAACCTCCAAAGCAATGGTTTCCTGTATTAACAACACCTGGAGTTAGAGTTTAGCTGAATTATAGGGCTAGATATTCACAAGCATTTAGAAGGCAAACAACACAAAAATCTGCAACTAGTGGCATTTTCAAAAGCATATTATCTTCACAATTTCCCTGTCACTCTATGTCCTGCATCTCTAGGCATCCAGATACCTGTCAAATCCTGAAACCCTTCTATGGTTTCTTTCCAATCCATAGAAAGCAAAGCTTTGAAAGCTCTTCCAACATGGAAAGCAAATCATCCACAGAAATCACACTTCTTTCTGCTTGATTAGATAGCATCTCTCTTCCATCTCCCCTCATCTCTCCTCTCATCAAATTCAAGATTTTTATCAGCATTACCTTGAAAGCTCTTCACAGGTCTGTATCCTTCTCAGCTGACTCTTCTTTAGAATCTTATCTGTCCTGCCAACAATTTAGTTTATAAGTGTCCATTTGACAGCTCTTCAGTACATATTGCTCTGCTTTCTGCAGTGCTGTCCTCTGGGTCTGCTGACCTCAGAGCATGTCCACAAGATCCCACATGCAACTGTTTCCTGAAGGTCCACTTTGGTTGTGCTGCTCTCCCAAAAACAAAACATATGTCCTAAACCTTGAATTGCAAATTCTGCTGAGAAAGGGCTGTACCTTCCACCCCTGCTGTAAAGAACTGGGAACAATGCGACTGACAGTGAAGAGAAACAAAGAATGAAGTCTGTGGACTTGGGATCTCCCAGGTGAGGCTGTGCCATTTCCCTCCAGTGGGGCACAGCTGAGATCAGCAGGTTATTGGATTGAGTGCTCTAGGCTCTGGGGATTTTCCCATCACTCTTTTCAGTCACACAGATGACCCAGTTACAATGAGGGTCTGGGTGCTCTGTCACTAAAAGCTTAGGAATACTATGAGGATGTTTTGGCTAGCCCATGAGACTGGTGAAGGAAAAGAAACATCATGTTGGGCTGATGGACCCCAAGGCTGTTTCAGTAACTATATGCAAAGGGAATTAAAAAAATTCCTGCAATATCCAGGCAATGTCAAAACCTACTGACATTTTAACTCTTGGGTAACACAGTAAACAGACTGCCATGTGCTGTGTGGTTTAAGACATTCAGTTACGTTCACATATTGCTGGGAGCTCTCCTCCAATCTGTGTGCTGGTTACGTTTCTTGGAGTGCAGGGCAGTTGCAAAGCTGCTCCTGTATCGCATATTCCTTCAAGAATAAATAGCAGAGGCAGGATCACTTTGCCAGCAGATAGCCCTGACTGGTAGGATACCACTAAAGGAGAGTTGTTCATGCAGCAGGAAGAAGCCAGTTTTAATAGGCAAGGGGGCAGAGGAATGTAGTGGTGATGGAGAGGAAGATACAAGGCAGTCTGTGCACTGCAGTGCCCTCACCAGCTGCTGCAACCCAATGCCTACATGGGTCTCAGAGCCATCAGTCTCTCACCACTGTTTCCCAGGGTCACAGGCACCTCAGTGAAGCACCTTTTGAATTCTTCAAAGCACACCTACTGTGCAAAGGGAAACCCTTCCTTGCCCTCCACCCTCCCCCTGCCTCTCTGTACATGTGATTTTCCAGCCTCCTCCTTTGCCTTCCTCTGTGCATGTGCTAGAGAATGCCTGCCAGCCATCTCTCTCACACCAGCAGAGCCTGCTGTAGAGGAGTGTGCTGTCAGGAGATCTGAGATGGAGGACAAGGGCAATTACCAAGAGACACTGTTTTTCTTCCCCCTAGCTGTTCAGGAGATAACTAGCACTACTGGGAGTCTTGCTCATATTATTCCTCCAGATCAGAGACCCACTGCCATGTCACCTCTCCACAGTGAGGAGGTGTCCCTGTGATGTCTGTAGGGAGAGTCTACAGCAACACACACAGCAGGACAGCAACACACACAGCAGGACACCTGAACTCACCAGAGCACATTTTCTGTTGCTAACAAACTACATCAAACCAATCAGCTTCTCAGTGAATCACACAACCTGAAAGCCCAGTGTTTCAAATAATTCCGGATCCCTGTGTTCAACAGAAAGTGGAGTAAGGATGGTGAATGGGGAGGAGAAATGCTGAAAAGGTGGCAGAGTAGAATATAAGGCTCATCTGGTGCCACACATGGAGCTATTATAAAGTGTACTGACAGTAAAAGCCAAAGCAGGGCTCCTCATCTCATATGGAAGTAGTATTTTCAAAATTATGGATTCCATCCTTTCTGGTCAGATACTGTGCTTTGCTGCCCTCCATGAGATACCAAAGCAAATCCCCTGTCTTCACCTGAGCCTTTCACAAGACCCCCTCTTCTTCACTGCCAGACCACGGGATTACCAAGGACAGCCCAACAACTAATCATGCAGGGACACATCATATCATAGAATCATAGAATCGTAAGATCATAGGGGTTGGAAGGGACCTCTGAAGATCATCGAGTCCAACCTCCCTGCTGCAGCAGGAACACCCAGGGCAGATCACACAGGAGCGTGCCCAGATGGGTCTTGAAAGTCTCCAGAGAAGGAGACTCCACAACCTCTCTGGGCAGCCTGTTCTAAAGTTTTTCCTCATGTTGAGGTGGAACTTCCTGTGTTGTAACTTGGTGCCATTTCCCCTCATTCTATCACAGGGCACCACTGAATATCTCAGATCCTTGAGGAGGGTGGGCAGTAGGAATGGGTGGAAACAGGACATAGGATGCTCATGTCTCACCATCAGTCACCTCAGAGCTGGGCAACTTAGTCTAAACTAGTCATCTGTTAACATATTTATGGAGGGGTACAAGGTACAAGCACTTTCTGGGAGGGCCCAGTATTCTCCACAGACCACAAGGGAAGTCTGGAAAGCTAACTTTGAAATGACAGGGATGGTGCCCATCTTTAGGAAACACAAACGGAGCAGACACTTCCTGCATACACAACCAAACATTACACAGAGTCCTCTCCTCTCTTACAGCCAGACATTATGACTGGCCTGTACTTGGAAGGAAAGCTTTTGGGAAATATAAGCATTGCATAGTCTGAAAAATTTTGGCTTGAAAATCTCCCTTGCTCTCCTTTCTTGTGCAGATTGAGATAATACATTTACTGGTCACAGCAGGCTTGGAGTGGAGATGGAAAAATAAGAGTACATATTTTCTATGAAATAGTGTCTTGATTCTGTTCCCCATTGTCAACCAAAAATTTCCCCACCCTTTTGTAAAGGTCTCTTTCCATCTTTATAATTGTAAAGAACTTTGAAGTGACTGGATAGAAGCACTCCATGTGCAATTACTAAGAGAAAAGTCAGAAACAGCCAGTCCTCTTCCACCCAATATATACAAGAGCTGAAAGTGTTCACACTGGTGTAATTTTTCAGGATAATAAAAAGTTCAGGTGCTTCCAGAACAGACCGGTTTTCACTCTCTCTCTTTCCTAGTCTATATAAAGTTGCATCTGTCTCCGCTTTGGGTGATAGGATACATTGAGAAGCAAGGTGAGAAAAATTTCCCAATCATGTCCAAAGGCACACAGGACTTCAAATGATGTTTTCCTCACAAGAAAACTCAGTGTCCTCATTTTCAGGCTGGGGGTCACATTCCTTCAGCACATTTTAATGAAATATGGCTGTTTAATAGGATTTCTCAGCGTGGTTCTTGTTCTGTTGGGAAATACTGTGCTAGTGTTCCTCATTTTCATTCTCGTTTCAGTGTCTGACTCTCTTTGCCTTCTATTTGTCCTCACTATAATACAAATTAAAACACCACTCCCATTGTCAGTCAGAGCCAAAACTAAACCTAAAGGCAATAATTTATTGTGCATTCAACTAAAAATTGCTGTTCTCCAAATAACATTATGGATAACATCCATCTGGTTTGAAAACTAGTTCTGATTATGCAGAATAGCTCTTGGCTGGTCTTCTGCTAGCAGTGCCAGCTGTTGCTTTTGAATGATCAACAGGATCATGGTGCCAAATAGATTTTGTTCCTAGTTCCTTTCAACCCAAGGGAGAATAGTCTGACAGAACCAAAACCCATCAAGACTTTGACTATTATTTCATATCCTTCTACCTGCAAAGTCCTAGACTTACTCTGAAGTAACAGTCTAGATGCAGCTCATAATACTTTAAAGCTATACATTACATATATGTTAGATGGACTGTTGCTAGCACTCAAAAATAACAAAATTATCTGCCCTGTGGACACACTTAATGCACAACAGCTGTATGTCATGGGCACAGATTCAGTATGTTTGAAAGCAGAAAGCAACTTTAGGAGCTGTTTGATGTAAGGATCTAACCAATCTGCTCTGGTGACACTAAAAAATGAAGCTATCACATACCCCATCTTTTGTCAGAAATCTTGCGTTTGAATCATTCATAGACATGAAGCCTAGGTCCAGAAAAGCCCAAATATATTCCACCACAGACCTCTGAGGACAGTGACACCAGAGTTGTTCAAAGCTGGGCTTTCATCACACCACTGACTCCTCTTAAGATATCATATGTGTGATGCACGTTGCCTCAGCTCAACCCCTTCCACTCAGACCACCTACTTGGGGCTCTTGCTTGCCACATCCACCTCTCTGAAGTAAGTCAACCTCCCAGTCTCCACTCCCATTCCACCCCTTTGACCTTCTGAGAAGCCCACTTGAAATGAGGAGTGGCTACACCCATGCATAGTTTGAAAACACTGCTCTCCCCCCAACACACTCACTCTTTGGGCTGTGAGTACCCATGGGGAAACTGGCAAGTTGTAGGGCAACCAAGGGAGTTTGTTCCCTCCAGCTTTGCTCTTTCACTTTGCACTTCGAAAGTTTCTACAGCAATGGCCATCTCCTTGAGACTCAGCCTCCCAAATATCAGAAGCTGGGCTTAGGTGATATCCTAGGTGGAGGGGTCTGCAAGCTGCCAATCCAGGAAGAACAAGACTCCATCTCTGTCTTGGCTCTGTTGCCAGAAGCATGCCTTGTCAGCCCAGACTTACTCTCAGACGACCCCATTAAAAGTTGTTAGCTTCACTTTCCACACTAGCTAGGACCTGACAGAGAAAGAATCAGTTCCCAAAGTAAACAGAAAACATTGCATTAGATGCAGGTGGCCCTTCTGGAAAAGAGATGGAGAAGAAAGACTGGGATAGGTTGCAAAGATGACTGACTTTGAGCTAATTAAAATCCAATGTCAGTAGTAACAACTATTACTGTTTTGTTTATGGAAGGAAGGGTCCATAACAACAGAGCCAACTTAAGCATTGCAAACAGAACTGGCTTTATAAGTAGAAATCTGAAATGGGAGTCTGGGACTTTCAAAAAAACCTCAACATTTCAGAGCATTTCAACTCAAATTAGATTAAAAATTCAAATGCACTTCACTCACCTCATCCTTTCAGCTGCAAGGCAGTTTACAATGGCAGCTGTGATTCAAATCAGTCTCTAGTTATTTGAAATGCTTAAACAAAATCCTTACTTACACTCAGTTGGCTAAATCATCTGCTGGGTCAAGTCCTTGATTTAAGTGCACTTTGTTCACATAAGGTAATGGAAAACAACAGCTCACATCCTTAAGTGTGTGTGTATGTCTTTATAATGAGCCTGTATATAATCAACACATCAAGGCTCAACAGATTGTATTCCAGCAGCAGAACGAGCCTGCTTGTGTTAGTGTGGATTAATCCCTCTTCTGGCTAATCGGGCTTGCACTCCACCCCCATTCAAGGAACCTTTGTCCTTCTATGACAGGGGAGGAGGGGAAAGACAGCTGATTTTGGCAGCTGCTGGAGTCCTCTCTGCTGCCAGGGAGGAAAACGCTGCAAGGCACCTAAGGGGAAGCTAAGTGACCTAATTACATAGCAAGGGGGTGAGTAATTACCAACAAGAAAAAGGAGCAGGCAAGCACAGCTCACCTGGAATAACCTTGCAAGGCTAATCCAAACTCAGAGTTCAAGAGTTTTCCCAGGATATTCACAGTGACAACTCTTCAAAACATTTCTGCACTAACCAGCCCCCAAGAGGAAAGTCTACACAGGCTTCCCATAAATGGGCAAGACTGGATTTCTGTGCTTTCTTTCAGGAAGACCTAAATTTGGAGACTCATGTAGCATTAAAAAGTACTGACAAAAGAGGATGCTGCTGAGGACTGGTAGCAAGCTGAGCCGTCTCCTACCTTTGGGCTACCAAAACAATAGATGTGTCAGAAAACACAGAGCCAGCATAGCCTTAGATGACATAAAATGTATTCTGTCTCGGTGTCTTGGAAGCACAAGAACTAGGGATGAAACAAGTCCCGTGCACTGTCTTCAAATGCTGCGTTGTGAACTGTTGTGTTCTGCCCAGTTCTGATAAAAAGGCACATCACATCTCCATGAGGACACCCTGGTCATTGCAGAGGCCATCTCTTACCTTGTGCTGTAAGGCAAGATGACTTATGTATCCTGACAGACCAGGGATGCACATCTCAGAAACAGCATTTTGTTGGGAACACTGCATTTTGTTGGGAACACTGCTGCTGTGTATTTTTCCTCAGGGAGCAGTTTGGGTGGAACATATGGTGCTTTATGCCAGTTGGTATTCCTCAGATGAGTTGCACACATGCAGTTTTAAAGGTCTGTTCACATGTCCAAAGACAGCACAAAGAGCACAGTTCTCTCACTTCTTAATAAGCAAACGAATGATAGCACACACCACCCTTCCCTTGGGTACCTCAAACTATTTGCTGCTTGTCTACCCCTCTCTGATGCTGTCCTCCATCTATGCACCAACCCAGCTGAACATAAATGTATCCAAGAAGGAAGGCCAGGGGGCTACTGAGCTGGAGCAAATCAGGCTGCCAAGGGTGTAGGCAGAGCAGACACCCCCACATCAGCGTGGTCTGTGCTCCTGCTTTGGTTGTAGGCAATCTCATACATCCGAGCTTACAAAACAGACCAAGATGCAGAAGATGGAAGGGACTTCCATACGCTTTGACAGTACTAGGTTTGCTCCTGCAGGCTACACTGATGTAGGAACACTGGTATGTGGCAATAGAGGGATTAAAACCAGGTGCAGCCACCTACCTGTCTGCTGTCTTTTTGATTGCAGGCTTCCAGTGTAATTTGAGAGCCAGTTGAGAAGGAGGTAATGGAAAGACACTTGTCCTGCTGCCTAATTAGAGGGTCACTGAATACCCACTCCTTTGGCATAAGAAAAAGGAAGGTTCCATTAGGATCATAACAGTGATCAGGGATGGAGAAAGAGTTTTTTCTATCAGGTATTTCAAAAGCTTGTATCATCTGTTCAACTCTTACCAAAGGCTCCCTGGGAAGACTGTGGCAGCAGTCTTCACCTGATCAGAAGTCTACGCTTAGGCCTGGTGCATCATGACTATTTCAAAGCCTGCAGCTGGCTCCCTGGACCATCTGAGCTGTCTGATTAACCCCAGATCCCTTCCCACTCCCTGCTTTGCAGCTTTATAGATTTAGGCCTACAGAGCAGGGAGCTCCCTGACCCTTGATTTACATGACATGCAACTGCTTCTGCATATTTTACACAGCAGACATGTTCTGTAAGAGGCATCTGGGATCTGTAGACTGTCAAGTGAAGCAAAACACATGCAAGCTTCTCCATGGGCTAACATATACCACCAGCACACATCAAGCACAAGCCACTTCATTTTTTCCCTCCCCTCACTAGATGAATACCCGACCCAATCAACTACTATTATATATTCCACAGGGAAGAAATACAAAATGCAGTAAGTTTCAGAGATTTCAAATGGTTATGACATGGAACAATGAGTCAGATTAAATGGCATGTTGAACACTAGCTGCAAACTGGTTTCCAACAACTAACAGATGTGAATATGTATTTTCTGGCATAAAATATCCTACAGCGGCCCTTAACTTTCTCAAGTTGCTTCCCTGCTGCTTTCAGTCACCAAAAGAAGATGCTGAGTGCAAATCCTCAGCTGGTATAAACCAGCACAGCTCAACTGCAGTTAGGAGAGCTGTACCAAATTACATCAGCTGGGGCCATGGCTATTTAAACTCTATTTGGACTTTAAACTGAAATGCAGCTGTAAAACAGCACAATTCAAGCCTTCTGCAGCTACAGCTGAACTGACAGACCAAGGAATGTTTCTGACCGTGGGAAAATTTCTTACCCACATGCTGGCATTCTAGCCAAGCACACCCCAGGACCATTTCACATGGATTGGACAACAAAGCAGAGCACACCCTAGCAACAGGCTGAGTGAGAACAGCTACATGACTCAAGCCCTGGTCGCATGCCTACTGCACAGACTAATCACACCCCTTAGCATTCAAGCTCTACCTGTTGCCTTTGAGCAATGAAAACCTTCCTACTCTATGCCTGATTGCTGGGTCTGTTGAGCCAACAGAGCTCTAAGAGATGGGCACAGCTTCCTTTTCTGCTTACTATCAACAGGGCCAAATTCTTCCTTCATTCACCTCTGTACAAAGTCACCAAGGCCAGAGATACCTTTCCATTTACAGGTAATAAAAAAGGCAGAAGCAGGAGCAAAGCACCAAGCCAAAGCCTGCCTTACCTGAGTGACAGGTGGATTGTTCACTGTTCCTTTACAGATCCCCATGGCAGCCAATGTATTCCCTGTGGTATCCTGTGGCTGAGACTCCAGGCAGTTTCCTCCTTGCCTAATTATTCCTGGAATGAGCTCCTTTTCAGGAACCCTTGAAATAAAATGACAGTTGCACGTCACTTTGTACACAGAAATGACCAAAGCACACAGATATTTAGATGGGCATAACTGGAGCCTTACTGAAACATAGTCTCCTTTATTTGTCAGAAAATTTACAACATCATGCTAGCTATCCACTGGAAATGCCTGGAAGAGGCAAAAGTCAAAGGAGAAATTGGTCAAAGGGCTGGTACCCTTTTGTTTCAGAAGGCATAGGGTGCTTTAGGTGCATTTCAAGCAGTTCAGTGTGATGTCTATGCTAAGGCCATTGCCAGTAAAAAGCCATATCCACACTGATTCATCCTGATTCTGCCTCCCCCTTTTCCAGAGTCTGCCCCCCAGTGCCAGCATATATTCAATGTCTCATTGGTAGCAGTGCAGGAAAGAGCTGAGAACTGACTCACTTGAGCTCAGGGTAGACATTCTCCAGATACCACTGGAAGGATTTACAGTTCAGTTTGCGTCGCTGCTCCACTCGCTCTGCAACACTGGAGACACAGGCAGGTTGTTGAGAATAAGGTAGTGAACAGGACGGAGGGGAACAGTGAAGATCAGCCAGAAGGTTTGAGGGAGACTATATGATTTTTTCCCCCTACTCATTCTCCCACCTAGTTACTGCTGGGTTCAGAGCACTAGCTAGACCTGAGGTGAAAAGGAGAGAGGCAAGTGGCAGGAAACAGAAAAGAAAGACAGCAGCGTCAGAGACCAATTCTTGCACTTCCTTTGGCTCAGAATGATGGAAGAGCCCAGCTCTTACAGTGTTAAATAATACATTGCAGAAAAACTACTGTAGAACCATGAAAGTGTTTCTGTCTGTGGGTGCCCCTGTAAAGGCATCCCATGAAACTTGCACAACCATCAGCTCCTGAAAAGGCCTAGAAAGAGCTGGTGCTCATGTATTTACAAACAGTTAATGTGTGTGTTAGAGGTGAGGGAACACAGCAGCTGCTCTAGGCCCAGGTTGGGTTTCAGACCTGAAGAACATAATTATTTGTTCTTATGCAGTTTTGGGAAAGGGGGGGGTGTATAAGGAGAAATTAACTCAGCATCCTGGTAACTGCTGCAGCAGTCCTCCCACTGCTGATTTGCTTGTCTTTAGCTGGCTGAAGAAGACAACTGCTGAGCAGTGACACTAGGGGCTCTCCTCTTCAAGCTATGCCACTACATTTGTCTTTTGGGAAGGACTTGCAACTGTACCCACCCATGCACCTTGCCATCCTCAGCCCACAGAGGCTACTGTACTGCCCATACCGCAGGAGAATGTACTTAGAACCTATATTCACATCAAAATTGTGGGGAAGGAGGGTCCATTTTAGGGCCAGTTGACAGTGATGGTGTCAGAGGCATTTGCATTCTAAAATCTAGATTTAATCCCAGTTCACAGGGCTGTTACGACACGTCAAAAAATTTCCTGAAATCAAGTCCTACAGCTCTGCTTAGGTTCTTATTCAGCCAGTGCTACTAGTAAAGCCACTGGGAAGTCTGTGTGAACAAGAACTGCAGGCTTTGGCCCTAAAACCCATTAGCAATATATTCATGTCCATTATGCAATAGCCCAGTTTTCTTCACAAGCTGCAGGGTTACTTGCTATTTGGCCCCAGCCCAGCTGCTGCAGTCAGCTCAAAGACAGATAAATTAGGTAGGCAAAGCTATTTGTACAAAAATGTGTAATGCATCAAGATAATAAAGCACGATGTACAACAAAAAAGTGTGTGAGGGTCAGAGCAAACCTACTTGTCACCAAATAAGCAGGAGATGCATCATTATGCAGTGCATGTAACTACTTATTTGAGATACGACCACATTTGCAAAGTCCTTAAGCTACAACACTCACTTGCTCACAGGCAGATACAACTCACAGATATAACCCACAGATACACACCACTCACACCACTCCTGGCATTTTTTTTACATTTATTTGGGAGTTACAGAGTTTTGTTAGCACAGACAACAAGCTTCACCCAAAGTTTTGGTGACCATCACTGATTTCTGGGTAACAAAGGATGCTTAAGCCCATAACAGCAAATCCCATGTGGCCTGGAGACAGCTTTAACAAAGGTGCTGTAACGAGCACAACTCAGCACAGAAATGGGCTTAGCACGTGCTGGAGACAAGTCACAATGAGACTGTGTTTCTAAATGAGAAGTCTCACCATTGCCCATGTTCTCTCCTGCCCTGCATACCAGGCAAAACATGCATTCACTCATCAGGAAAGAGTGGAGTGCACCAAGTGCAACCTGCCCCATGTGCCAGCTAGCTTTGCTTGCCCCAGGATTTTGCATCCACACAGGAACTTGGATCAAGCTCTAATAACAGCACAGCTCACATTTCCAGAGCAACTGCATGCTGTGTTAGAAAACATTCTTATCTATCCACTTAAAATGTCTAGCCTTTTCATTTCATGGCAGATCCCTTTGGCCTTCTGCTAATAAATTATTTATGCAGGGTTACTGGGGGAAAAAAAAAAGTGAATTAGAAGAAAACCTTGTAAGCCAGACACTCAAGCTGCAACCTCCCTGGCAAGCCAGCCATTCAGAGCATCTCTGTTTCTTGCACTTAGCCCCAGAGAAGATCCAAAAATGATGTCTTGCTAGCAAGGGACTTACGGGAGCCCTCCTACCAAGGTCTGGGGGCACCTTACCTTCCAAATGACTTTCCAATGGCAGATGGCCGGGCCTCATAGTAGTACTGCTTGTATTCATCCATCCACACCTCTGCTGTGCGCTTGGTGTTCCTGCATGGCGGTGAGGAGATGCTTTGCTGAGTGCTGCTGGAGAACTTGCCCTTCCAGCAAGCAGGCACTGGGTGGGCAGACCCAAGGGCCGTCTGCCAGGAGGGAGTGGGAGGCAGTCCCAAACACGAAACACAGTGAGCAGTATGGATGGATATAGATTGAAGGTGTTAAGTCTACAAAGCCTTGCAAGAATGCTTCAGTTCAGAAGTTAAAATTTAAACAGCCTTGGTTTACTATACTAACTTTGCAGAGACACCTGGACTGTCACCATCACCCTATTTTACAGTATCCCTTTCCCAGATCAGAATAACACCTCTAGGTGTAACCTGGTCTAACCTCCAGCCCAAAGCAGGCTAGCTTCAGGTTAGGTCACGTTGTTCAGGGTCTTGTCTGGTTGAGTTTTGCAATCTTTAAGGACGGAGATTTCACCACCTCTCTGGGGCCCTGCACCAGTGCTTCACTGCCTTCATTGTGAAGCACTTTGTCTCATCTTTTTTCTCTTTCCATCTGTTCTGCAGTGGAAGTTGTCCTAAGGGCTTGTCTCAGAGCACATACAGCTCAGTAGGATCTGTGGACTCAAAGGCAGCTCTGAGACAACAGAGGTGTCTACGGACTGCTGATACACAGGCACGTGTTATAGGGCAGTACCCATGAATGGCCAGGGTCCCTCTCTGAGGTACTGCTCCCTTGCTCCGTTGCAGAAAAGGAAGAACAAGACACACTAATACAAACAACAAAGAAGGGAACAGATTTCGTTCACAGAAAACTGCAACTCATCCTTCCCTTGAGAACAGATGCTCAGCCACAAGCGATTCTCTGTCAACAGGCAGAAAGACAACAAACAATTCAGGCTTATTTAGACATGGCCCAACACCGAGGTGACCTGGCTACTACCAGGAACTACCCAACACCTACTTGATGTAAGTCAGTGCATTGCCCTCAGGGAAGTCATAGGGATGGCGCTTCCTGAACACGTGTCCTACTCGACTGCAGGGAACGATCTCCAAGCTGCCACCGCACATCCACACTCGGAAAGAGAGCTCTGTAAGAGACCCCAAGAGTCATACAGCTGCAGGCAGATCAGCAGCATTTCCAAGGAGGGCAACTTCAATAGTGGGCCTGAAAACCTTGCCCCTCTGCTCTAGATGTATTGCCTGCAACAGCAAAACCAGGAGAAGCAATGCCATGGTAAGAGTGGAAAAACTGTCCTCCCTTTGTTAAAATGGAGGCAATGCTTGTGGCTCAGAGATTTCCTAGCCTTCTACAGTTCCACTCCTCTCTTTGGTCCCCTGAGGCACCTTTCCCTTTGACCAGGTCCTTCTGGTTTCTGTCAGGCCTCCAGGATGGCATTTGGCAACACACTGAGATCATCCCCACACCCACCTTGTTTTGGACTTCTGTAACTCTCCAGCCCTGCACATGGATGAAAAAAAAAAACACGAAGAATTCACTGGGTAAAGAAAATCATGTGAGGAAGAAAGGGAGTTTTGGAGACTAAGAGAAAGAAAAGTACAAGATGAGGGCATAGGAAGTGAGTCAATATCTAGAACAGAGTCCTCTCCCTTGTACCTCCATGTTATCCATCCTACAATATCTTGTTCTTGTTCTGCTTGGGTCTATTAATTAAAAAAAAAAGGTGGATGACTGGATTACCATTTGTCACCAGCTGCCTCTGCTGAGGTGTGCCTCTGAGTGCAGAAATCACTCTGTTAGCATGACTATAAAAATACAGAGAGAATCCTGCTACTTAAAGAAATCCAGCTGGTCCTGAAGCTAAATTCAACATTTTGTCAAAGGATTAGAAGAACTTGGAGCTTTGATGTACAGGCACTTATTGGCATCACAGAAGAGATGTGACCTTGCTCAAGCTTATGGTCTGTCCTCACAAGTTTAATCACTGCCACACAGGAAGGGTCTTTCACTTGCATTTTATGTGGCAGCGAGAAGAGAAGAAGGAAGAAGAAAAATGAAAATGAACTGGATAGTTTGGCAGTCCTTACCAAAAGGGCTTCAAATAGTGTAGACTGATTACTTCAAAAACTTTACTCAGCTGGGATCTCCCTCCAGTAACGCCTGAATTATGAAGCTCTGATGTTTAGAAATTAAAAAAATAAATTATGTATCTAGATCTAATGGCTCTTTCAAAGCCTGTACACACACTAACATCTTCCCAACCTTCATCTTTCTGCATAGCTTTCCTCCCTAGCTCCTGGAAAAGGTTGTTTAAACAGTGTGTTTGGGGGTGGTGGTGGTGAAGATGGTGTATTTAATCTAGCTTCTAAGTGAAAAAAACATTTTACTAGACTGCATTTTGTGGCATTTTTTACTAGCTCTTGTCTCTCTCTGACTCCTTTCTAGACCTTATTATTTTCAGTCTCTTTTCAACAGGGAGTTCCAGCTTCGAAGAGAGGAAGGGCTTTAAAAACAACAAAAAAAGGCCAGAACATAAGTTTCTGCTTGGTGGTGTGTCCAGCTGGCATTTGCTCTCCTGGAATGAGGTTTTGACTCCAGCCTATACCAAAACCAAAACTCTCAATCTAGCATGTGTAACTTAAAGAGATGTCCATTTCCCAAGACAGATTCCTCATGCCATACTAATATCTTAGGCACACAGACTGACTGCACATCTGGATTTGCAAATGACAGAATTCTTTAAAGAAGGGGTGGAAGAATGCAGAGTTTGGGCACAGCAGAGAAAAGGGAGATTAAACATAGCTTATTAAGAATTTCCATCCATCTTCTGATGGAAAGTATAGAACTTTTTGCTCTATGTTTTCCAGGACATGACCTAGTCTATATATATTTTAAATGACTTAATCAGTGTGGCTTTTCCCCATCACAATGGAAAAAAAGAGGTTTATCAGCTCACACCCAGCTGGAAGGATACTTAGGCAGCTGATAATTGCTGCCTGATCATTTCTGTGTATCTGCTACATGCACAGAGCTTGTCAGGCACTGTGTCCCTACCATACAGTCTCTTACCATGTTTCCTAACAGGAAAAAAGCTTAAAAGAAGTAGTTTTATTAAAAACAGCCTTCGTGGGCAGGGAATGGCCCATCTCACCCATCCAAATTAGTCAGAACCCACCTCACCTCCAAATGGTGACCTTATCCAAACAGTTCCTTTCCAACCAAAATTGTAATTTGTAGTAAAAAAAAGTGCTTCAGAACACTATCAGCATTTTTTCCCTGATGACAAAATTTAATTTTCAATTAAGCATGGAAAACTATTTTAAGAGGGTAAATTAATCATTCTGATTACTTCAAGGAAAAATTGATACTTTTTGTTGTCAAATCCCTGTTGGTTTCTAATCTTCTGCCATACAACAGCAAAAAGCTCGATGTTGATTTGTTACTTCACATTATGCTGAAAAGCTGAACAAAAGTTAGCTTTAAAAAAATAAAAGTAGTCTCTTTTGTGTTTAAAATATCTTCCCATTGCCATCAATGCAGTGGTGATGCAGCTCAGGGACAGGCCCCTTAAACAGAGCATTGTACACTTAGCTTTGCCCTCTAAAGTGAAAAGTAGATGTACAGAAGAGACAAGTGATGAGAGAGAACAAATTCACAGGGAAACCAGCCAGGCTTTACAAGAGCACTTTGAAGGAGAATGAAGCAATTCTGTGGAGGTTTTGATCAGCTCTACATGCAAAAAGGGCTATGGGTGTGCATGTAATCTACTGCTGCTTATGGCAGAGAGCTCTTCTTAGCATCAAGCTACTGACATATGCATCAAACAACAACACTGGGCTCCTGGGTAGGCAGAAGCAGGCAACCACAAGCCTAAAGAAAAAATTTTCTTCATCTTTGGGGTTTAGAGTTTTTACACAGTGGCAGCTCAGAGCCTGGCAGGATGGCCAAGAGGCTGGTTCTGCAGCTGGAGCAGGTCTAGTGACAGGAAGGAGCTGAGTTTGGCTATGCAGAATAGTCTGAGGGACACAGGAGATCTTCATGCCTGGGTAAAAGCAGCCTGTTGCTTCTGCTTACACTGCTTAGCTGATGCTACTCGCACTGCTGAGATCACAATACAAACCTCATTTAATCTTTTCAATATCATTAATATCATAAAACTGAAGCAAGACCTCAGAAAACACACAATACAAGCACTCACTAATAGATACTTTGTTCTAAAACAGTGCTAACTTGTTATTCTGTTATTGGCCAAAAATATTATCTCCTGGTTTCAGAGAGCATTTCAGAAAGAGGCAGCTCTTCCAGCTGTGTTTGGAGAAACAAAAGTTTTGTCTTCCTTACTATTTCTTTCTTTCTAATTGGCCCTTCAGGTACTAGAAAACAGCATATTAATTCTTCTTCAAAGATATTTATGTAGAAATCTGTGACATTTATGGGAACTGTAGAAACGGAGTAATTTTTTGGCAGCGCTAGCTACAAAAAAGTTTAAGTTCACTGCAAAACAGAGCAAGGCTTTTATCTCTTCAGCTCCACCTGCATCATTTCTAAATGAATGCCCCAAATAGTTGAGGTCGCTGTGAACCTCTTCTCAACAGTCCTCTTCCTTTTGTCACTAACACCTGGTGACATTGCAGCATCCCCTCACAGGGGGCAAAGAGAGATGCCCGGAATATCTGTGCCACAATTAAGTGCAAGGAGATGGGTTCCAGCACCATGTCCTGTAAGTTAACAGTACTTGAGTGGACAGGCTAGCCTGGGCCTCTGAATTCCTCAGACATTTGTGATGTCCAAATCTGCTTCTAAATGCTTGGATTCTGTATCTATTTATACCCAAACTCCACTTACAAAGAGGCTTGCTTTATTAGGAAAAACATCCTTCTGGTCTATCAAGCTGGGAGAGCAACCCAGACTTATCTGGGAAAGAGAAACAGGTATAAGAGGAGAGCATAGGAGTGACTGTCCACTTCAGAGCTTGGGCGACACAGACTGTCACGTGAAGGACTGGAGGAATATTATCCAAAAACAAGCACCAATTTAAATATCAGAAAGTTCCTCTTTCTTACTTGTACAGTGGAAGCACTTGTATAATAGGGCAGATGCCTGTAAGAGAGTGACAGCCCTGATTGCAAAAAGCCTCCATATGTGTTGCACAAAGCTGACAGCAATACAATCCTGACCCACATGGGGACTACCTGACCATGTCCCTAGCCTTACATCAACATGCAGATAAGATCTCTCAAGAGGAGAGTTCTGGTAGTCGATGAAGACTGGGAAGTGGTTCTATCTTCATGTCTCATTCCCCTGAAACACCCTAAGCTTACCAAAATTTTCTCCTCCCCAGATGTCCATTTGAGTATCATATTTTCCCAGGTGGTTAAACCAGGACTTGTCAATCACAAAGATGCCTCCTGCTATGACAGGGGTTCTGGAAAAGAAAGCACAAGCCCACACAGAATAATCACATGTATATGTAGCACCACCATCTTCATTTTAGAAGGGGGACAATTTGTCCAGGCCTGGCAAATCATGTCTCATTTAAAAGAGAAAAATAGTAGAGCTGGAACGTGAACCTGCAGGAGGTTTCTGAGAACCCTCTCACTAGATCATCCTCCTGCCTTTGTCAGATAGTCCTGCAAGCACTACATCAGTAATTGTGTTTTTCGCATTTATACAAATATGCACAGTGTGAAGGAATGACAGGAACACTGTCTGATGACTGTGTTCACTAAGTAGGCACAGTTCAAGTGTAAGAGTCTTAGCTGAATGTACTGCTCTGCTGTTAGCAAGCTGGTTCCTTTTGGAAGACAAAACAGAGGCTCACAAATCACACAGCATAATTGAGTATTACTTTTATGATACAAAGAGGGAGCTGTCTGCCTATTCAGACAAGCACTATGACTTTTTATGTTGGGATTTACCACATTCTGTGCTCCTCAGAGCCATGTACACAGCAGCAAGGCCAGAAATAACTGTTCCAGTCAGCTGAGTCTGTTTTGTCCACGGATATGCATATTTGGGAGGGGAGGATAATTCTGTGCCCAAATTACTAGGTAAGATTCAGTTCTGAGGTCTGCTTTATACTTCATGGGTGACTGTTTAGCTGCTTCATTCCTTAATTCTTCGCCTGGAAGATGGAGGTAAATAAAACCCCCCAAAGCGATTTCTGAGGCATTCAGAGTGTTAAATGAGACCACAAAAAAAAAACCCATATAGAAGAGGTGGCTTGTAGAGGTGACATGCCTACAAGCCTTTGATAGCATATATTTGCTATTAGAATATTCAAGGAGTAATACTCCAAGAATTAGGGTGTAGCCCTCAATGCATTCAGAAAAGAAAATGAAGAGTTTGTCATCATCAAGTTAACACTGGCATTTCATTCTCAGCCAGGCAGTCCCTTGTGCACTCCTTGTCACACAGATGAAGGGTTAGTGAACACATTTGGAGGACTGTACACAGTCCGTCAGAGACAGCTACCTTATAGACTGAGTTGGGTCTGTTCTGGACATCTTCTGCTCTATAGGAATCTGCTCCCACTTAAAGTGAAGGCTCCAGTCAAATCCTGAGAAGGAAAAAAAACCCCACATCAAATAGGTTTTGTTATTGTTTTTCTACTAGCTTCAGTGGTAGTCTCCACCTTTACATCACAGACTATCTATCTCTGCTTTCCTTCCCTGACCTCTCCCCACTGTCTACCCAAAATGGCAAGAGTCTATCCTAATGTAGCTAAGAAGTACCAGCTTCTGCCTTGGCATCCTCATCCTTTAGCTTTACAGATCTCTGCTCAATTACACTCCATATTTTCAGAACAGTGTTGTCAGTGTGAGATGTAATTGTGGCCAGTTTGTCTTACACTTCCTTGTCTGCCAAAGTTATGAGGTTTTAATTAAAGGGCTTTGTGGGATGTGACACAAAGGGAACAAAGGCCTGCAGATCATTGTAACTATCACCTCTTTCAAGACTACCATTTATTTATAGTGGCCTGTGGTGGATAGTTGAGCACAGCACAGTCACTAACACTACACCATTGTTCAGGGTAAGCCACAAAACAAGCAGCCTTTGGCAGGCAAGCTGTGCAGCAGTGAACCCCAAGCACAAAAGAGGGAGAAGAGCAGCAGGCACTGTGGGTGACCACAGGAACAGCCGCAAGGGGGTTCAGCTGCTAGGAGAGAAGTGAAAATGCTTTTCAGAAAATGCCAAGAGATAGCCTGGCAGATTGGAACAACAATTAGAAGTGTGTGTCAGACTCCATGTATTGTAGGGAGGACATGGTGATATGTTTAATTAGTTAATTAATTCCTGAAATCACAAAATGTTGTGACAGCGATGCAAGCTCAAGAAGAAAACACTAGTTGGGTGTTGTTTTAACTCTGCAAAAGATCTCCCTTTGCAAGTTGCAGGAAAAGAGGACAGAGAACCCATCAGAAAAGGTCTCTACTCTGGTTTCTTAGAAAGCTGAAGAGAACATAAATTATTTTTCATGCACCATCCCTCAGACCTAACTTACACTCACCATTCATTATACCCACCTCCCCTCAGATCTGCTGAAGCTGCCAGGTAGGCAAAATTATCCAGGCTGATAACATCAATGATTGGACTCACCACTCGGGTATAATCCTGAGGGACAGAAAGATAACAGGGGAAAAAAAAAATTAGTCAGGCTTTTCTCAAATGTCTGGCAAAGCTGCCAGAGACCAGAAAACACAAAGCTGCACATGTAAATCTTTGCCTGGCTTCTCCAGTACAGTTCTGGTAGATGAGCAAGGGATCTGTGGCCACTACATCCAAATATGAAGATGGTGGTACTAGCCAGCTGCACACCATCAATGTGGGGAATGCAGCTTGGGACCCCAGCACCCAGGAGTGCTGCTAAGAAACAGGTCTTTATTTCCTGCCCAAGTCACAGGGCATGAATCATTGTCCCAAAGGTTTTGTGCTTGTTTTCGGTATCTACTGGCAGCATACTTTCTGCTCAGCCATGCCTGAATTAACTCATTATCATCAGCCTAGAAATGACCAACCCACTGATAAAGCATCTTCCTAACAAGTACCATGAATCAAGACCCCATACTTAGGAGTCACAGTTCAAACAGTCAAATTATTGTATTATAATAATATAATAGTAAGATATTGAAGGTACTTTATTGGCATTAAGGGGTATAGACATTTACAGCTTAAGAAGTTTAAGCAGAAGTTGAGATTATAACAATTTTCATAAGACAGAGCATTAAAGACAGTCTTGTGATAACTGAAATACATGATGAAACAGAGAGCTGGTGATGCTGGACAGCTGCCAGTCTCCATGCCTTCCCTATCAAACCTTCACTTTGTGCCTTACAATAGTTCCTCCTGCTGTAGCACACTTGGCTAGGATGGCACATCCTAGGTGAGACCTATCATTCATGTTTATTCCCCTCTGTGCTGCAATGGCTGCACAGTGAGAGTATGTCTGCTCAGACTGAGCACTCCCAGCATCTACCTGGCAGCTTGGTGCTTAAGCCACTGATACAACCAGTCAATGCTAGGGCTGGGTAGGGCAAGACTGAAATCTGAACTAGGATGCACCTTGAAGTAGATCAGAAATAGGTTGACTTGAAATCTGGTCACTAAATAATACTAGAGTCAGCACGAAAGCTTTTGCAACTTAGATCATTCCCTGAATAAACCAGTAAGGTCCTTTTTGCTTAGGGACTCCTATACTGTTGCTGCTGCTGCAGCTTAACTTAAAGAACAGTAGGAAACATTTATGGGCTTTTGAGATGGAGGATTTATTGAGTAGGAATAAAAGGTAGAAGCTTTTAAGTCATTAATCCTGAAGTTTCACCTTCTACTGCTCCTTAATACTAAACCAAGCAGGCATAAATACAAGGCAGCATTAGAGCCTCCAACCCTTCTCCTGGGGCCTGTTACTGCACGGAATTCTCCTTTCAGAGGAGGGGATCAAATCCTGCCACTTGCAAGTATGGCTGTGACTTCTCCCATCACCCCTCCCCAGTTTGCCTTTACAGCAGAGCCATATGACTCCCCCCCCACTAGACCAGTCAGGGTGACAGCTGCTAATACTCCTGCCTCATTTTCACTCTTCCAGCCTCATGTTAATGCTTTCCAAAGTGAACCAGAAAAGGGACATCCCTGCACTCATAGGCAGCATCTCTCTGCTAGGAAGCCACCTGCATGCAGGTGGTGTGTGTTGGCAGCTCGCTGGGACCATTAATGGAAGGAAAGTCTAGCAGTGACAAGGCAGAGAGGAGGGTTCAGCAGCAAGAAGGGAGATGGCAACCATGGAAAAGTTGCACAGTGTGTGCTGCTGAAGTGGCTATCCTCTGTACAGGTGGACAGGGCTAGGAAGTACAGCACTTGCAGGAGACCTAAGCTATAATTAGCAGAAGAACATAGAAGCCTGTCAGCGATCACTTGCCCATCTAGCTCAGGCTGTACCTTCCTCTGTGACAGGCTGCCTGAGGAGTACCTGGGAATACTGTCCTCACTGGCACTGCTGATGGCATGTGAGGGCAGAGGATTCACCAGCACAGGACAGGTCAGCCCCATGCATTCCAGCGGGGGGGAGATGATGCTCACCTCTTTCACTCTCTGAAGCATTGGCTGAAGCCACTCACTGTTGACTTCACAGTGACTATCCAAGAAGGTGAGGATGTCAGCTGTAGCCACTTCAGCTCCCCGCACCCGAGAGCGAATCAGCCCTACAATGAGGAAAGGACAGCAGAGGAGCAGGAAGGTTAGGAAGCAAAACAGCTGAGTCTCCTTCAGAAAATAAAATACTTTGTGTGGTCATTACAGGAGAAGAGCAGGTGGTTCTCCTGTATGACACCTCTATGAGAAGCACAGAGCAGCTTTAGAAGGGTAAAGTGGAAGAAAACAAAGAATGACCTGTCACTTCTGTCCACACCACTGAGCTTTCATTTGGTTCCTGCCTTGATGATGTCCCACTTCACTTCCAGCCCTCCCCACAGGAACCTTTCTGCATCCTGATCAGTGTCTCTCCCATCAGAGCACCTTGCTGCCTCTCTCATCACTTCCAGGGGACCATGTGCTACTCCCTGCTTTTTTTATTGTCTTTTTTGTTGCCTTTTTTATTGGTTATCTGCCCTGAGGTCAGAGATGTCAACCTGTCTCTCAGATGTCTCCACACTTTCTTACAGACTGTCCCACTACTTGGGATGCCCTTTGTGAAGATGATGCCCATCTCCCCTTCCAGATCCTCACTCTGGGCCTTCTGTGCACTGACAGGTTTAGAAATAAGCCAGCATATGTGAGTCAAACTGAAGAGCAGCTGGGAAAGTTAGCATTACCATTTATGCACATAGGAGATATATGAGAAATAACTGTCTTAATTGTATCTATTTAAGATAAATATATGGTTGTTTTTCCCTTTCCCACATTTCCTGGATGGCTTGTTATCTTGCACTCTGAGTTTAATAGGATATGACTTAAATCTGCATCTACATTCATAAAGACCTTAAACTGCAGTCCTTGTTCCAGTCAGGGCCTCTGGACACCACTTCTTATTATTTCAAGTATGAAATGAGAGCCTGGAAGCCTTAGAGTTCATAAGCCAGGTTCTCCCTCCACAGAGCCTCCAAACTAGGACACCAAACTCCTATTCTGAAACAATAAACTGTAACCATAAGAAATAACATGTAAGCAGCTGGCAAGGAAACAGGGCCATGTGGAAAAATCTGCAAGATCTTTGTACCTACAAAGCTTTCCACACTCACCTTCTCGCCGGGTGTTTCGTAGACACTTGACCTTTGGGATCTTGGTAAGGAGCTGGCAGTCCTCAGCTTAGGGAAGGCAAAAAACACAGTTGGCACACACGCATGAATTATTTGGCTTCAACAGAGAGCTCTAATTAACTGTCCTCCTGCTTCTCCATGGGAGGGGAAATTCTGCTTTCACTTAATATCACATTAATCAGCCTGATGGCCTTAATCCTGTTGTCTAAAGAGTACACAGAAGAAAGAGCACTGCTTGCTTGCTGTCCTCCTGAGACAGCTGAGCCTGTGTTTCCTGACACTGGGAGCAGCCAGGCCTTCGCCCTCCTGTGCTCAGCATTTCACAAGAACAAGTGGGCATGCGCTGGCAACGTGGCACTGAGCACTGATGAAATGGAGGGACTGCAAGGAGCCAGGGCTGCAAATCACCAAAGTGCCAAGTTTTTACTTGAGTTCTATCATATAAAGTGATCTTATTCGCTCTCTTTGCCTTCAGCAGCTCATCTGGGCATTTCCCACCATTTGTTCTCATGGCAGTTTCTGCTTAATTTTATTTAATAAAGGCCACAGAGATGTGACCCGCTTCCTTGGAGACACCTTGACATTAACACATGGATGCCTAACAAGGGCTTTGCTGGCAGCTTGCCAGAAGCTCATGCATCCTTCATTTACATTGCCCAAGGAAGATGACAGAGAGGAACAGCTACCAGTGCCACCTCAGCTGCACCAATGAGCACTGGGTCTTCAGTTCTCTATTACTCTCTCTATTCCTGCCCTAGCAGAGGTCACAGGAATAACAATTTCTAACATGCTTTTCTCTCTTGCTCCACCAAGTTCACCCCAGTTTCCATGTTTACTGCTCATTCCTTTTCATATCTCACACCTCCCCTCTCCCACTGTCATCCTCCCAAAGTTTGAGCATTCTGGGGAGAACGCAAAGGTCATTAGCCAAAGTGCATCTCCTAGCATGTTCCTGCAGGAGCATTTCCATTCTCAAGGATGCAATCTAAAATACTGTTCTTGTGGGGCATCTTGGCAGCTGCTGCATCATCCAAGCAAAGCAGCAGATGCTCTTAATTACAGAGTACTGAGATCTTGCTGGACATCTGCTACAAAAGAAGGCAACACTTATCTTGGCCAAGTCACAACACCAGGTGAGTGCAAGAATCCTTATAAAGTCATTCACTCTCCAGGAGTGGAGCACATCATTCTGACTGTAACTACTTGCCAGAGCTTACAAACCCTCTGTATCTTTGGAGAAACCGAGGTGGATATTAAAGCAAAGCATCAGATCTCATTCATGCACTAAAGTGCCTCCTTCATGCAGGTGCCTCAGGGGAGTAGCTGTACCCACAAATATCCAGCTGCCAGTGAGGAAAATGAGAGCTGCCATAGGATGGGGCTTTTTAAAAAATCTTTCCATTTACCTAGGAGCCTGAATGGGAGTTTCTGGCCAAGCCCTGTGTAGTACCGGTCCCAGAGACCCATCAGTGCTGACCTGGTATGCTTTGGCCACTGAGAATTGAATTTCTAGGTGCCAAATATGGGTTATTTAGGACTGTTTGTTGTAGGTGCTCAGAAACACCCAACTCCAACAGCTCCAACTCTATCCATCATTTTTGAAAGATCCTGGCAAACAGGAGAGATGCCTGAGGACTGGAGGAAAGCCAGTGTCACTCCAGTCTTCAGAAAGGGCAAGAAGGAAGATCCAGGAAATTACAGCCCAGTCAGCCTCATCTCCATCCCTGAAAAAATGATGGAGTGGCTCATTCTGGAGGTCATCTTGAAGAACATGGAAGAGAATAGGTTATCAGGAGTAGTCAGCATGGATTTACCAAGGGGAAATCATGCTTGACTAATCTGATAGCCTTCTATGATGTTGTGCCTAAATGGATAGATGCAGGGAGACCAGTGGATGTAGTCTACCTTGACCTTAGCAAGGCTTTTGACACAGTCTCCCATAACATCCTCGTGAGCAAGTTCATGATATGTGGGATAAATGAATGGACAGTGAGATGGATTAAGAACTGGCTACACAATAGAGCCCAAAGAGTGGTGATTAATGGTGTAGAGTCCAGCTGGAGACCTGTAACTAGTGGAGTCCCTCTGGGATCAGTGCTGGGTTCAGTCCTGTTCAACATCTTTATCAATGACCTTGATGATGGGACAGAGTGTCTTCTCAGCAAATTTGCTGATGACACGAAGCTGGGAGGATTGGCTGATTCACCTGAAGGCTGTGTGGCCATTCAACAAGATTTGGACAGGCTGGAGAGCTGGGCAAGAAGGAATAAAATGAGGTTCAACAAGGGCAAACACAGAGTCCTGCACCTTGGAAGGAACAACAAAATGAACAGGTTAGGAGGTGATCTACTAGAGAGCAGCTCCATGGAGAAGGACCTTGGAGTCCTGGTGGACAACAAATTATCCATGGGACAACAATCTGCTCTTGTGGCCAAGAAGGCCAATGGCATCCTGGGGTGCATTAGGAGGAGTGTGTCCAGCAAATCGAGGGAGGTTCTCTTCCCACTCTACTCAGCCCTGGTGAGACCTCTTGGAGTACTGTGTCCAGTTCCGGGCTCCCCAGTTCAAGCGGGACAGGGATTTAATTGAGAGAGTCCAATGGAGGGCTACGAGGATGATTAAGGGACTGGAACACCTGCCTTATGACAAAAGGCTAAGAGACCTGGGGCTTTTCAGTCTAGAGAGGAGAAGACTGAGCGGGGATCTAATTAATGTCTATAAATACATGAGGGCTGGACGTCAAGAAGGCAGGGACAACCTCTTTTCACTTGTGCCCAGTGACAGGACGAGGAGCAATGGATTCAAACTTGAGCACAGGAAGTTCCACCTCAACATCAGGAAGAACTTCTTTACTGTGAGGGTTACAGAGCACTGGAACAGGTTCCCCAGAGAAGTTGTGGAGTCTCCTTCTCTGGAAACTTTCAAAAACTGTCTGGATGCCTTTCTGAGTCATCTGCCCTGGTTTTTGGTCCTGCTCTGGCAGGGGGTTTGGACTTGATGATCTTCAGAGGTCCCTTCCAACTCCTAACATTCTGTGATTCTGTGATTCTGATTCTGGGTACAGCTCAGTTCTTATCCAAATCACACTCTAAATCCTTCAGAAAGTTGAATCCATAATCTCAGCATTCACCTTTTTTTAAAAAAATTATTTTTAAATAAAGCTACATAATTATTTAGCTGCAAAATTGAAAGAGAAATACTTCCTTACCTCAGCAGGGCAAGGTGGGCATTCTCAGCTATCTGTAAAGTGTTCTGAAGGAGTAATTATCAATTATAATAAGTGGCACACTAGATTGTCCTTGAATCTAGTGCACATCATGGGAGAGGCAAGAAGTCTTCTGCCCCCACCACCTCACCACTACTACACAACAGCCAGGAGCAAAAGCAACCATACAGATGGAAAGAGCCCATAGCCTCCAGTCTGCAGGTCTGGTGGGACTCATACAGAAGATACTCCATCCCTTTGCCAAGCTGCAGTAGAAGGTTTGGTGCTGCCTAAACCACTAACCCTTCCACAGACTCCAACAGGGACACCTGGGATCCCAGACACGTGGAGGCAGGCAGGCTCACCCTAGTCTGCCTACAGGATCCCATGCAGCAATTTAATGTAGGCTCCATTGCATCCTCTTGCTCTCTCTGGGTTTGTAACTACCCACTCTGCTCATGTACACTGTTGCTACATACATTATCTGTGCCAAACAGCTCACAAAATGGTGAATAATGAAACTAGACAGGGATCTCTAGCAACCTGGCCAAAACTGCCAAGCTGACAGAAAGAGAAGACCCAATGGAAACAAAAAAAGAGGAAGCAGCTCTGGCCTCTGCCATGCGTAGACACAAACTAAACACAGAAAAACTTTGTTTGTTTCTTTTCTCCTGCATATAGACAAGAGGGAATCTCTGTGAGTGAGGGGGACTGAACAGAGCAAACAAAAAGAGGGCAAACAGAAGGTAAGAAACAAGTGCAAGGGAAATAGGGCTATACTTACGATCTGAGCTGAAGTCATCTACCAAAATGATCTCCTGGATGAGGCTGGGAGGGGTGCGGTTCAGGACGCTGCAGGGACCCAGGGAGGAAAAGGACAATCTTTGTGAGCTGCCATAATAGCAATAATGGTAGGACTGATACAGATCTGCTATACTATGCATCACTGCAGGAATACCAAGCTCCAGTAATGCAGAAGAGGTAACCTTGCCCTTGTACCAAGGTTCACTGCCAGGAGCCAAACCACATGAAGGAATATCCCAGAGAGCTATGGCATCTCAGCTGTATCTTACAAGGACTCACAGCCAGGAAGGTAACTGTGGGACTTGTTTGGGGGCCGCCAGCAGAAGATGGCATGGAATCTAAACAGAGAGGCAAAGAGGAGAGCACCACTTGCCCTGAGGCAGCCAGGAGGCCGTTCCCATCTGCCAGGCTCTGGGAAAAGCTCATTAGTGCTGAGGAGCAGAAAGAAAGCTGACACTTTCCCCTGCAAGGAACTCTGTCTCAGTGCCACAGATGAGGCCCACTGGAGCCTTCCCACCAATTCCCTTCTTTGGGAATAAGGCAACTTTGGTTGGCAAAATTCTGGATTTGGGTTTTTCTTTTCCTCTTTTCCTTGTTACTTGTCTTTCTTTCTAACCAGCACCCAGAGTTGCTGAAAGCACCCCCCCTTTCCTTGGGCTGGTCGCACCATACCCCACAATACCCTCGGGACTGCAATGGGTTTTTGCAACTGCAGGACACAAGGGCTTTCACACACAAGGAGGGGAGATAAAACCTTCTGCCCTCCTCAGAGGTTGATGCATTCTGGTACCCTGGAAGTCAGAGCAGTCTGATTCTGACCTCTTTGACTCTCTCATTTGAGATTCTTGAACTGATTTTCCACTACCTTCTTCAAGTCTACAACCACACAGCATATTCCCCTTCAAGCCTTCTTCTCCAATGCCTCTATGCACAGGCAGATCCTCATTGCCTTCAACAAGATTACTTTGTCGCATTTAGTTACCCCAGTGATGAGAACAAACATACAAACTTTACTACTAAAAACCAGCGGCAAACACTTTTTGATTCTAGCAACCCCCTCATTTGATCAATTCTGCAGAAAGACTGTCAGCTTATTTTCTTTTTTTAAAAAATTTTTTGTTTTATACAGGAAACAGACCACAAGAGGAATCCCATACTCCTGAGAATGGAGCTGTAGAGAAATAAATTATAATCTTGCGAAGTATCATCACTGATGGCTTTGTATACAGACTTAAAGTTTCCTCAGTTAGGGAGTTTCCTGCTGTCTCACACGGCAAAATCCTCACTGCTCTGCTGCTTAGTATCACATCCCACTCTATTTCAGATTTATGCTGCTTCAAATGTCGCTGAGAGTATTTGTATTTTGAGCTTGTATGTCCCTAGATGACTGAGCTTGCATTTTTCAAAGCTGAATCTCATTTGCTTCTCTTGGCTCACACCTCTCTGCATTCTCTAGCATAGTGGGGTGGGAGGTGGGGGATGTTTCTCTTCGCATTTGTAAGTGCAGCTTCTCCCAGCATAGCCATCATCTGCATATTTTACAGACAAGGTTGCCCTGCACTGAAATTCTTGCTGGTGCAAACTCAATGCAAAACATAATCAAACCAGACAGGCTGCATCCTGAAGTACGATGACTGTAAAATAGTATTCTACACCTTCTCCCACTAGCCTGACTATTAGCAATGCTTGCATTTTCTCCGCAAGTTCCAGGTCTTCCAACTCAATGTAACTGGGGAAAAAATGAGCACTTAATTCCCTCTTCCTCACCTGTCCACATTCCCCAGTAGAGGGAAAACACTCCTGGAGGAGTTCACAGCTCATTGTTCAATGCCCAGTTCTGCTTTCAGCTCTGCAACAATTTGCTGTGGCTCCTTGGGAAAGGCACTTAATCTTCTTTGCACTTTGTCTTGTCTGCCTTTTTAATAACGAACTCAGTAATCCTAGTATTTCCCTGCAGTGAGGCTCAGAGACTGGCATGACAATAGATTACCTTCAGGCACAGAAGGTATCATTAGGGTTCCAAAATCCAAATGACAATTGCCTTTTACAGCAGAAACACAGACTGCTCTCCCCTCAACTCACAGATTCCCTGCCTCCTCTATCTTTTCTCATAGCTTCCTTCTTTCAGTATCAAGTGTCCTTACTCTGTCACATGACACCTCATCAGCATTGCCAATAGTTTCTCTCCTCTGCTGATCTGTCCATCCCTCATCAGCTCACAGAACTCTCATGTATTCCAGACTTTAGCAGAGGAGCACCTCTTTTTTTCTCTTTGCTCTATTTTGCCATTATTTAAATTGTTACTGTAATGAGTTGCTATACCAAATGCTCTAGCATTACAACAGCATCTTTTTAATCAGAATTTATACAGGCTCTCTGATTAGGCACTGAACCACTGACAGCTGTTCAAGTCCATTGACTTGAAGCCTGACTATTCACCTTTACATCTGCACCAAAGTACATTTGCACAAGCAGTATCCACAATACAGACTGAAATCAGAAATAAAGAGAAAGAAGGGACCAGACAACAACGCAGTTGCCCTTCTGCAAGAATGGTCACTGTAGTAGAAATTATGGTATCACTTATTGACATCAATCGCACAGAATGCCTTCTGAGTGACAGTTATTTCTTAGGGAGAATGCCCAGCAAATAACTGGTTGGAGAGCGACAGCTACATCCTGCCAAGGAAAGGACATCAAGCAGGCAAGCAGCTCTTGACTGACACACATGTCCTGCAGGACCAAGGATGTCAGCAACGAGCCATTTGAGTTGGCATTTTTACAGGTTGTGGTGGACAGTCCATTTCCTGTTTTTTTTCCCTACTCTCCTTCTTAGTCTCTTCCTGGACATTTTAAGCAATTTTCTCCCTCTACACTGAAAACAAATGAACAATATCTGTCTGAAGGAATTGCCTGCATGGAACCAGTAGGATTTGGGTCAGCATGGCCTACTGGTGCACTAGCCTGGTCCCTCTGGCAGCTCACTGGCTGGGCAGCCAGCCCAGCTGCATGTTGCCTTTACCTAGGGCAGAGGAGGAAAATGGCTGGAGCTCACAGCAGCAGGCAGGCATGAAGCCCACGATGCCTCTGGAGACCAGGAGGGACAACTGACAGGGTGCTGGAGGGAAGAAGTTACTCCTCCCTACATTCACTCCTCTATTTCCCCCTCTCCTTCATACACAAACATTTCTGTCATCGTCAAGTGGCAACCACAGCACATCACTCCCATTGCTTCCACCCAGCAGTGGAGATCCCAGGGGCAGCAGGGAGAACTTGGCAACCGCTGGACTGCAAGGGGTGCCTGTGCAAATCCACGTGCACACATGCAGGTGTGGCTAGCAAGAAGGGGCTGCAGATCAGGATCTGACCCGTACAGCTGCCATATTTAGATCACCCTGAAACAAACTGTAATGTAGGAGTCTCATCCTTGGGCCACTTCCCAAAATTTTTTTGTATCAGCATTGCCACTCAGCTCAGTTACTTTGCACAGCTGTCAGAATGACACAGTAAGATGGTATCTGGCTTAGGGGAGAGCATTTAGGCTCCCTCTACTTTTAATTTAAGAATAGTTCAATGCCAGTACCCCTTTCATATATTTTTTCCCAGAATTTCCCACAATTTTACTGCTGATTTTTGAGTGTCCAAATTCAGGCACTCATCAGCCAGGCTTGCAAAGATCCCAGGTATGAAAACTTCAGCTGGTAGTACATATTCTACTCACCTGTAAAGACTGAGCCTTTAAGTGCTCCTTTACTCTTGGTGCTGTGCATTCCCATAAGTTGTCCTCTTTCACTCCCATTTCTCTCATAGCATCCCCACAGTATAATTATGATAACTAAACTTGGGAAAAAGCCCGTAACAACAGTCAAATCATATTTAACTTTCACCAGGTGCATCTCAAGTGGTTAATTCTAATAACCTAAATAATCATGCTCTACCTGGCTTAAGAAAGCTCTGATGGATATAAAAATAATGACAAGCTGCAAGCCTGACTAGTCAGCAGGTAAGCAGGCAGTGCAATTTTATGCCTCCTGTTGCTTAGTACTAGTGCGGTTCTCTGCGGACGCACAGCCAGGTCAAAAACCAAACAGAACAGAACAGTCCTGATGACTGTACTTGACTTATCCCAAAGTGCTGCGAGGTAATAATTACATAGCATTTGGTGCACTGACTCTGTATGCGAAGCAAGCAACAATTATACTCACAGCAGTAATTCAGCCTGGCAGAGTCAGATGCGTTTTGCTGAAAGACAGGACTCTTCGGTTACAGAAGAGGCCCTGAAGAGTACCGTGAAATCTTCAACTCCCTCTACAACACCAGTGTCAATCTGAAAGTGGAACTCATCCCATACCTCTTCTAAGAACACAGCCATTACATGAGCCTTCACCTCTGTGTATGGTTGTCAAACCTCCCATGTCTCAAAGACAAGGCTACTAGTCAACGCTTGGTTGTGACACCACAAATACTGTAGAGCCCAAGAATTGAGCCTGTGGGATCCCTTGTCAGACAGGGATAAATCATAGACACTTCTGACATCAGATGTGAGCAAGTAGTAAATCAATCACATGCACTGGCTGTTAAACATCTGGCAACAAAGACTCCAGCTGTAGCCAGAGGAAATGCTACCCACCCCACCATTCACAGCAGAGTGCAACCAGTCCCTCCCAACAGCACACCTCCAGTAGCAGCAGGATTGCAGGGACCAATCTGAACAGATGGGTCATCCGTTTTTCAAGGTCTTCGTTGGGGGCTCTGGGTTGCAGCAGAGCACATCTGAGACACTAGTAATGCCACATTTTGGGTGTTGTGTCTAGTTCCAGGCTTCCCAGGATGAGATAAAGGGGGACATACTGAAGCCAGTCAGGTGCAGGAGCACTAAGATAAATAAGAGACTTGGGGCATCAGACGTATGAGATCAGGTTGAAAGAGCTGGGGTTCTTTAGCCTTGAGAAGAGAATTCTCAGTGAGGTTGCAGAGACTCCATCCTTGGAGACGCTAAAAACTGACCAGGCACTGTCCTGACCAATCCACTCTAGTTGACCCTGCTTTGAGCAAGCCTAGCCTGTTAGTGCATTGGAAACACTCATCTGCTCATTACTACATCACCTCCATAGGATCTGGATTTCAGTTTCTCTCTCTATGCATTACTGCTGCTCTGAATGTCATCTGCTCTTCATTTTAGCTATCATGGCATCTGGCTATTTGATCGGCTGCCTTGAGATTTTCTTAAAGATCCTACTACCATGATTTCTCAACACCTAACCATTTATTGTCTGACCTATGATGTAATCTGCAGAAACCTCCTGCCGTTGCCCTAGCAGCACTGTGATTCCAAACAAATCTGCTCATTTTTTGAACAGTGGTTCTGTAGAACTAATTTTATGGTCCAAATAAAAAGGAAATTATAGAGGTAAAAAGGCAAAATGTGCTAATGCAATATATGCAAGCCTCTGGAAACACAGTAGCCCCAAACCTGGCAGACAAGAGACCCAGTCTCCAAGCCATGAGGCCAACTTGAAACAGCCTGTTATTTATTCACAAAGCACATTTCTCCAAGCCCACAGGATCTGACAGAGGAAGAAGTGGTGATGATGAATAATGCATTCCTGTTAGTGACACCATCAGCTCAACCTTCTGCCCAGACAATTTACTCTTCCTCCAGCCTCCACAAGCTGTTCCTGTACCTGCTTGCAGGCTTCAGAGACCCTCTGATAAATGACTTGGTAAGTCAGAGAGGGCAGAGGGCATATTTTTGTGTAAAAATTAAAAGGAAAAGAGCCTCCCTGGGTTCTGCAAGTGTGATGGGGAAGGGAAGGAGCAGCTGGGAACACTGCTTTGTGGTACAGATATTTGCAGGCTTCCATCTACTTAGGGATGCAGAGAGGCCCTATGCCACATATTCACTTGGTTAGATGTGGCCACTAACGGTGATACTCAGATATGAGGAGACAGTGGTACAAGGCAGCAAGAGTCCTGCAGGTTCAGAAGGGTCTGTGCACAAAGACCCAGGGAGGATCTGGTGGGCCATCAAGGTCCAGCAACTGTTTACCCCCAAGTGGCTCTGAGCACTTGCTCAGACACCAAGGGCTCAGCCTCCACGAGACTTTGAGTTCATCATCTTCTGCTTGAAAGACCTGTGAGCTGTGTCCCCTGCCCTCACTGAGACAGCCCCAGCTCCTGTAGCACATACCCTAGCAGTGGGCTGGCTGCTTATTCCCATTTATGGAATGCAGTCCCTCCCAAGATGCTTTTAGCAGCCCACAGTGTGCTCTTTGGTCCCAACTCACTCTTCCAAACCAAGCTCATACACACTGTTCCCACCAGTGGATGCAGGCCCAGCAGCTCCTCTCCTGCTGCTAATGATTGCCCCTACAGGGGCTATATAGCAGCTAACTGAAGATATGTTCTGTCTTTTGAAAATATGCCCACACTGCCAATCCTGACCTCTCCCAGTGGGCCAGCTGGAGGACAGATCACAAGGACTGCAGCCACCTTGCTTGTCTACCTGCTGAAAAATGCCTAACCCTTCACCAGTGCCCTTCCAGGAACCATCTTTTGGGCCCAGCACCCCTTGCTGAACTCACCTCTTCACCGTGCGGAGCAGGGTGGAGCGTGCCTCGTTGTGGAAGGTGATGATGAGGCTGGTAGCTGGCAAGTCTGTGTCATAGAGTACAGAAGTGCACCTGCAACATGGGAGAGCAGAATTGTAAGCCAAACATCACCCAGCAGCAGCCAGTGCAGCAATGTACCTAGAATTGCTAAAGGAGAAGAGAATAACATGCTAAAGCCAGAAACAGCATGGCTGAGCTGCAGCAAGGGAGGCCTCGGCAGCCCCTGCACCAAGGTTGGCAGACCTTAAAAAGAAATGGGCCTGTTGAAAGGCAAAGTTTTGAGGCTGTGATACCTAAACTCAGGATGCTGCATGCTGAGGAGGGCATATGGGTTTCCTGGGGAACAAAGGCCCAGCATTGTGGACTCTAGTGCCTGGATTCACCTGTGCTTCATGTAAAATCTTGTTTGTTCATGCACAGGACATGCACAGGCTAAGGATGGCTGGCTGCTCATGGCTTGGATGCACACACACTTTGCTGGATAAAAAAACTGGTTGGATGGCTGGGTCCAAAGAGTTGTGTTGAATGGAGTTCAATCCAGTTGGCGGCCAGTCACGAGTGGTGTTCCCCAGGGCTCAGTCCTGGGGCCACTCCTGTTTAACATCTTTATTGATGATTTGGATGAGGAGATCAAGTGCACCCTCAGTTTGCAGATGACACTAAGCTGAGTGGAAGTGTTGATCTGCTTGAGGGTAAGGAGGCTCTGCAGAGGAACCTGGACAGGCTTGATGGATGGGCCAAGGCCAATTGTGTGAGTTTCAACAAGGCCAAATGTTGAGTCCTGCACTTTGGCCACAACAACCCCCAGCAGGGTTACAGGCTTGGGGAGGAGTGGCTGGAGAGCTGCCCAGCAGAGAGGGACCTGGGGGTGCTGATTGACACTGGCTGAACATGAGCCAGCAGTGTGCCCAGGTGGCCAAGAAGGCCAACACCATCCTGGCCTGCATCAGGAATAGTGTGACCAGCAGGACCAGGGAGGTGATCCTGGCCCTCTACTCGGCCTTCGTGACGCTGTACCTCGAGTACTGTGTTCAGTTTTGGGCACTGCAGTATAGGAAGCACATTGAGGTGCTGGAGACGGTGCAGAGAAGAGCAACTGGGCTGATGAGGGATCTTGAGAACAGGTCTTATGAGGAGAGGCTGAGGAAGCTGGGGCTGTTCAGCCTGGAGAAGAGGAGGCTGAGGGGAGACCTCTTCTCCCCAGTGAATAGCAAAGGACAAGAGGAAATGGGGTCAAATTGCTCTAGGGGAGGTTCAGTTTGGATATTAGAAAAAATTTCTTCACTGAAAGAGTGGTGAGGCATTGGAACAGGCTGCCCAGGGAGGTGGTGCAGGCACTGTCCCTGGAAGTGTTCAAAAAAATGGGTAGATGTGGTGCTTTGGGAGATGGTTTAGTGGTCATGTGGGTGTAGGGCTGACAGTTGGACTTGATGATCTGAATGTCTTTTCAAGCCTTAATGATTCAATAATTCTATGATGTATGTAGCTGGTACACCCAGGCACCACTGTATAAAGCACTTCCAGTTCTTTGGACATTGGGTTTTACAAAAAGAAAGCAAAATACTAGCTAGTGCTAGATGCTAGATCTGCCTCAGGGAGTTGCTGAGGTTTAACACTAACATCTCAGCTGGCAATGGAAAGCAATTCCTCCCATCTTCTCATTGGACTTTGCAATGTTAGGTACGTACATTCAGTCTCATACTCAGAACCAAGGATTCACTCAGGATCATCTTGCACCAGGGCTGCTCAAACCCTGTGGAGAACAAGGATTCTTGGAAGAGAAGAACTCATAGATGTGATTTCTGGATCCAATTCTGGCAGATACTAGGAATGGCAGGTTTGGGCTGATCGGCTCCTCCAGTGTCCACCTTCCTAACTTCCAGCCAGTGCCAAACAGCAGTCGGTCTGCACTAATTCCCTGCCTAATGAAGAGCCCACACCTGAAATTGTGGCCTAGTGTTTTTAACAACTCAAGGCCATGCATAGACTGAATCCATCCCAGAAGAGAATACAATTCTGTTCTTTCAGCCACTATTTGTACTTCTACATTTAGTTACTATTCTTTTATGGCTATTACTAAACTGTTACTGTTTTTATCATCACATCCAAACCTACTGGTTGATGACATTTTCATTGCAATATTTTATTAAGGGGACAGCAGCTTCTTACAGCAATTTTAAAAAATATAGGGACACCTTAATAAAGACTGAAGTGGAAAACCTGAGGCCAGACAGGAGACATACCACATTTATTACTGTTTCAAAATAAGTCCATGATGTAATGCATATAAAATGTGTTAAGGCATCAGGAAGTAGAAAAGCAGCAGAGATTGGTGTAGTGTTATTTGGGGAACTCTTCCCAAGACCTCAGCATTGTTACAGCATCACAGAGGACAAGGTCAAAGTTTGTGCCTGAAAGGTGGCCCTCTCTTTGAGCTATGTGCTAGGTCAGAAGGAGCTTGTAGATATAGTCAAGTATGTCCAAGCTCTGCTTGGTTGCCTGAAAAAAAAGTTACATGTTAGTGACCTATTGACCCCCCACTCCTGTGAGCCAGGTCCATTTATGACACTAGGATCGGCTTTCCTCAGACCACAATCTAATTTGTATCAGCTGATGTAAGTCCTCATCCTAAATTGCCATGCCAGCAACCTGTCCAATATTGTTAAAAGACAAGGTAGTCTAACACAGCTCACTCATTCCCAAACAGCCATGTCCACACAGGGAAGGAACATGGAAATAGATTTATCTGCTCTGATTATACACTGCTTTGAATACCCCATTGCTGAAGGGAATCCTTGCAAAGCTGAAATGACCATACATTTCCAGGGAATCACTTATATGTTGTTCTTCAAACTGAAGTGCATGGATGAGGCTTTTCACAAAAAGCATGCTCTGCATGCTAGCACAGATCTCAATAAACAGTAATTCACATTTGAAGTGAGCTGGTTTTAGGCCAGAACATGACAGCGGATTAACAGAAAACATCAATTCTGCATGGCAGGGAGACTTTTCAGTAATGCAGGACATGGCATCGCTGCCTCTGAGTCACTAGAAATTCCATCCTGAGTACTATGCTGGGGAACAGGAGCACAAGACTTTAATCTCACAACCAAGGTCCCAACTGCTTGCACTCACCAGGCACCTTGATGGCTGTCAGTGCTGGCAGGCTTACAAAGCTCCATGTCTCCTGACATCCTTCCACAGTTTCCATCAAGTTAGATGCCTTGTTTCCCATTTTCAGTAGCTATGAAGTGTTGCTTTGCAACCCTAGGTAGGCTCTAGGTTCCAGCCCAGGTAGGCAAGCATTGCAGACATGGTTAGGTTAGTTCACTTCTATTTTTTTTCTCCATTGAAGTAGGCTGTTTTACACTATCCTATCACCATCAAACCTACATTTTTCAAGGTATAACATTATCTTTTTGTACTCTAGAAACTACGAAAGAGTTACCTAAGCACTATTAGCAATTTAAAAATTAGCTTAACCTGCAAAACAAATTCACCCCCAGTGAAACAAGGACAGAATGATGAGTACTTTGCAAGCCATGAAATATTCACCATATTCACACACTAGTTTCATTCCCCACCCCAGCAGTGTGCATCCAAACCCTAATGCTCAGGCTGGAAAGAAGGTACCAAACCAACTTCAGACAGCCAGGGCACAGCAGGTGAGGAACATCAGAGTAAAGGAAGGCTGCAGCAATGGCATACCTTGCAGCCAGGACAGAAGGTCACTGAGAGAACTCAGTGTGTGAGGGAAGTTGTGCAAAAAAACAACTGTCAGATGAGCAATTTGCAGGGCAGTGGAGGGGCTGTGGTGAAACAAGATGACGCTTGGACCTGGGAGAAGAGATGCTAGAAAAGCAACAAGCTGGGGGTGAATTAGTCAAGGGTCTCTGTGTATTTCAGACCTTTACAGATTAACTGTGAAATACAGTGAAGTAATGGACCAACGCTGCCAAAGAAAAACCCAAACCGTCCTTTGTTAATGTTGCAGAACAGCACAGGAGGGCAGTGTATGCCCCACACCAAGCAGCAGCCATGGCTGGAGCAAGGGCTGCATGGTACCTGTAGTGCCTGGTGTCCCGGATGGACCGATCGCTGCTGAGTTTGTCACTCTCCAGCTGATTAAAAGCATGCTGGCGGTAGGGGTCTTCTCCGGCCTTCAGCAGCTTTGAGGACAAGTAAGCCTTTTCATCAAAACCCCTCCGGCTGTTCTTCTCTCCTTGGGGAGCCCTCGTCATCTAGAACAGAGACAAGCATCAGAGCATCAGGGAAAGCAGCCGACTCATGTTCAGAACCCGGTAATAAGTTCAGACACGCATATGTGAAGGCAGGTTGTTTGTCACACATCTGGAAGTGGCTCAGGTATGGGGGAAGGCCGGACAGGCAAGAGCATGGAAAGGAAAGCAGGAAACCCTCACAGATATGGTGTTACAGTTGCCTTCCCTGAGGAAAATTGCAGGCCTCACTATCCTCACCAACTGTGCTTGGAATGAAAGGTGCTGTTCCTGATAGCACAGGCAGAGCCAAATTCCCTTTAGCACTTGTTACACAGAACAAGTGAGACTGCAGGCATTTGGAAACCTGCAGGCAATGCAGGTTTGAGAGCAGCCTCCAGCCAATGTGGTTAAAACACAGTATTTTGAGTAAAAACAGTTTCAGCCTTTCGGCCATCGCTATCGCACACAAACGCAAAGGCAGGTGTTTTCACAGGTTCCCTGCTGACCTTTGCCCAGTCTCACAGAAGTCTGTGCTAAAGTTGGAAGCTGCATGTGGCTGTCCCCAGTCCCACACAAAAGCTGAAACACCTGGGCCATCCCTCTCCTGTCCTAATTTTCCTCTAGCTTTCCTAGGCCACACAGTCAGTGCAATGCCAGCACCCAAAGACCATTCACTAGGGCCACTGGGAGGGAGGACAGGCACAGTTGATTCTAGCCCAAGCTCAAATCTCAGATATGACATTTTGGTTAGAAACAACCTAGAAACTATAAACTGTAGCTTACGAATCAATTATGATTGTTTATACAATAAAACTGGTCTAACAAATTGTCTGTGGTAGCCATTTGATAGATCAAATAATGAAGAAGTCATAAAATGCTCTCAGCCTTGTATGAAGGAGTGCTGGAGCTCCCTAAAACTGCTGGAAAAGGCAGATTACAGCACATCCACATATCATCCAAAGTGCTGGACAGTCCCCAGATCTTGAGATTCTTCTGTGTAAAATTGTTTGGATACCCTCTAATACTAGGCTCGATCATGTTTCTCCCTCTGGTATAAGGCTCCTTTTAGGAGTTTTAGAGGGCCTGGGGATATTCAAGACCCGCCCAGATGCAGTCCTGAGTAATGTGCTCTAGGCTATGCTGCTTTTGCAGGGGATTTGGACTAGATGATCTCTAGAGGTCCCTTCCAACTCTGACAATTGTGTGGTTCCGTGCTCCCCAATATAACACAGCATTTTGGGTGAGCCATCTTAGTAGGCTGGGAAACAACTCAAGAGACCCAGCACCACAGCAAATTCCTTAAGCAAGAGAGTGCTCAGATGAACAAACACCTCTGCACCTTTCTCTGAGAAATGCTACCCTGCAGTGCAGACAGCCGTAGGAGAACCAGACAGTTGGGTAAGATGATGGTAAATTAAATTCAGCTTAGACAAGTGCAAGATAATGAACATTAGAAGAAACAAATTGAACTACTCAGGCACACTGATGAATTTCAAATGAACCATGACCACTCAGGTTATAGATCTTAGTATCCCCATGGACAGCTCAATTAAATCCTGCATTCAGTCGGCTGAGATGGGAAATACAGCAAATTGAGTGCACTGCAAATGGGACAGAGAAAACTGAAACCATCGTGAGCACTGTTATATGAAATCAGTGACAGCTCAGCAGCCATGGTCAGAGCACAATTTTTGTCAAACTGGTTTCTGAAGGGAAACTACTGGAAGAGAAAGTAAAGGGTAGAACTATTCCATTTGGACAGATGATGAATGAAGTGTGAAAAAAAATTTAAGGTGGCCCATAAAATTATGCCTAATGCAGCCAAGGTCAGCCTGATGCTCAGATTTCCCTTCCTTACCATACAAGAACCAGGGAAACATAATTTCATAGGAAATAAAAAAGCACCACTACTTTCAACACAAAGAAACTTATTCAAATACCACACAATCAAGTTGCTGCATAGGGATTTACTCTAGAGCAGGACTCCCACAGGCACACGTCAGCAGGTAAGCCTGCCTCCAGTGAGCACCCTGCCCTGTTTCTCCTTGGCAGGGGATGCCCCCTGCCCTCACACAGCCCCTCAGCGAGGGATACCCCCACATCCTCTCGCTGCCCCTTGGCAAAGGATTCCCCCTGTCCCTCCACCGCTCCTTTGTTGCGGCGAGAGCTCGGACTAACGCACCACGACCAATGTGATCAAGCGAAAGCCGTTTATTATTTAAAATGGCGGCAATTTATACCCCTCTAATTCCAGATGTTCCACCCCAGTACAAACCCCGTTGGTTACACACATACACAGTTCATATAGGATTGGCTACGTGTCTTGTCACTTACTGCCCTGCCCGTGTCACGATGACCCAAGGTGTTTCGCTTCCCAGACGGTGCCTCTCAGTTCTTGCTACAACATTCTTTTCTCACTACTTCATGAGATAACAACCGTGAGATAGGACACCTGCTGTTTGCTGGTCCCGTGGGGTACCAGGCTGTGAGACACCAGCTTGTTTACTGATCTCACGGGCTACTTCAGGGTGCCTGACAATTTGGTGAGCAGTACCTGCAACACTACTGTTTTAATTCAGGCATATTAATTTCCCATAAATCCCATATTAATTTTCCATAAATCCCAACACTCCTTGGCAAAGGATGCCCCCCATTCCCCTGCCATCCCTCAGTGCCCATTACAGCACCAGCCGGGCATGTTGCAGGGTCAGGGCAATGGCTCAGTTCTCTGTTTGGCTGGTTTCATGGCCTGCTGCCTAGACTCTCCCTTGAAATTTTGCTTTCAGTGTGACAAGGAAAATAATTACTTTCGTACCTCTAAAAATTCAGATGTTTTCATCTTTTAATTCACACTAGGAGTTTTGTCAATCTTAGTGCTCATTTCTCTTTTTTCCTCTTGCCCTAGGAAACAACACCGATTTGTAGTGAAGTCCAGCTTATCATGCGCCTTTAAATACTTTGCAGTCACTTGCTTGCCCTTTGCTACTTACCTCTGTCTCCCCAGGCCCTGGAAAAGCAACAGCTGGTTTTGGTTTATACTGCCAGAAGAGTCTTGCAAAATGCTGGAGGCAGCAACAAGCCTTCAGGAATCATTTTATCAAGGCACTGCATGGGCCAGGGGCTACCCATGGCAGGACCTGGCAACCAGGGACCATCCCATGCCCCAGCAAGGAGCAGGGCAGCTGGGGGGCCACTGGGCATTGGGCACCTCCCTGGGGACGGGACAGGTCATGGGTCCACCTTGGCAGGGTCCATGGCTGGGAAGGGCAGCTCTGTGGAGAGCGGGAGACCGACCCTGTTGCAGTATTACTGGGCCTCGCCCTGACAGCCCCTGGGGTCATGGGTAGGGTAGAGGGAGCCCTTGGCAGCTGCCATGGGGTCCTGTGCCATAGACAGGGGGTTGGGGGAGCCGCCAGGGGGCTGACATGGCATCCTGTGCAATGGGCGGGGGGGGGAGCCCTGGGGAGTGGGCAGGGACAGGAAGGCTCATTAGTGCTCTCAGGGTATGACACATTTAAACTTGAACTATTAGGCGTAATTCCTCTAAATACTATGGTTCTCACATTCTTTATACATCAAATATAAAAAGTAGCAAAAGAGCCCTGGGAATTAATTGCCAGTTAAGAATCATTTCTCATTTTTATCTCAGCCAGTATCTCTTTGTGCCCTTTATCTAATAGGGAAAAGGGAGGATTCAGGGCGTGACAGCTCAGAGGGCCTAGCTTCAGCATCCAGAAAGACAGCTAATCAACAGACAATCAACAAGTAATCAAACAACTGACCTGTGAGCACCAAGAAGATAACAATAAATAGGAGCCCAAGGAGATTTGTCAAGACCAAGTCACATCAGACCAAGCTGATTTTCTCCTGTAATGGAGTAATCAGTCTTAAGGGTGTGGAGAAGGATGAAACATAATAACTTTGGTAAGGTTTTTGCTAGGGGCCTATAAGACATTGTCATTAGCAAGCTAGGCAAATAATACTCTAGATGAAACTTCTGCAGAACGGGTGAAATTGTTTGGAAAGCCACTGTCAGAGCAGAATTACAAGCTGTTTACTGTCATAGGAGAGGGGCTACAGTGAGAGCAGGTCATAGGGGGTTGTTCTGGATCCAGCACTAACCAGTATTATCGTAAGTACCTTGGATATTGAGACACAGTATGTTTGTCAAATCCATAGGAAATCCAGCAAAAATGTCAGATGTGCTGAAGAATGTTGAAGAACAGGATTAGCATTCTAAGTTATCTCAACACAGAGAAAAAAAAGTCTGAAAACAATACACGCATTTCAATAAGGGCACCACAGACCTCTACAGTTCATCAGATCTGTGCTAATAAAAACATGGCAGAAACAGCAAGGTAGCAACTCCTCAGAAAAGCCTTAGATATTACAGCTCATTACAAACCATACAACAGGAAAATCAAATTAAGAGAGTAGAGCAAACACCATCCTGAGGGGAGCCCAGACAGCTACAAACAAGCCTGGCAAAGCAAACATAAAGCTTATTTTTAAGGACTGACCTGCTTTATCAGATTCTTTTCCTAGAATATAAATGTTTGACTACATTTATCACTGTTAATTCAAAACATCCTTGTCAGGTTCCCTATGAAATAAGTAGTCGGTCTCCTGCCAAACCCTCACTGACACCCACCCCCCTCTTTCCTCTCCCTTCACATTAACACCTCTCGCTTCAGGAAGAAGTCAATATAAGCGTATGTGAGCTTTGGGTATATTAAAGGTCCAGTATGTACAGCTGAGTGCAGGGTCAACTGAGTGCAGAGTCAAGACTTTTTCAACATAAACAGGACAGTTCATACCCTGAAGTGCTCTGTATATACACCCTATATCCCCAGGCTTAAGGCTGGAACTACGAGTGGGAGTTACGGGAGCAGAAGAGCTCAGTTCCTTCTGACTGATGCTCTGTGATAGCAAAAAAAAAAAGTGCTACATCAAAGCAGAAATAAAGATGAATAGGCACTGGAAATGTGAGTGTCTAGACTAGGGATTAGCAAAGTACTTTGCACAAATTAAGGTTTGTCCCAAACTTTGCTGAGACCTCCAACACAATTCACACACCAAAATTTCAGGAACTACCGTAAACCTTCTTATCTCATGTCACCGTTTCTCATTTTCACGTATGCTTTTCCCTTTCAATGACAGAATGTTGCTCTTCTGCTGTTTGAAGAACATTCTTTCTTGTGTTTTGACATGGTTCAAGAGACCAGAAGCTGCTTGACTAGTGAAATTAACTTTGTAAGCAAGGGATTAGGGGAAAAGAATTAATGCCCTGCACATCTATGAAAACTTGAGAGCCTCATTTCTCAACTAACATAGTGCTGCTACTCTAGGCCTGATCACTTGTAAAATAGCAAGACTATAATATAGACAGTGCCACTCACCTCTGCCCATTATCACTGTCTGCCACCAGATACAGGCACAGCTATTCCAACATTAAAAGCTGTTCCAGCCACTAAAACCAGAACACCTAGCAGCTTCAGGGTCCCAAGATACTTTTTTCGTGCAAGCTTGGACAAATTCAAAAAGGATAACCATACTCCAGAAGACATGAGGAATCATTACTTAACTAGAGTAAGGCATGCAAAACTCTCAAAGGTAAGTGCAATTAATAATTTTACAGTCACTGTGAAATTAGTCCAACAGAGTTTTATATGACAGGATGTACATTTGGCAGCTTTACATATCTTACTTACAAGTGCTTAGCACTAGTAAACGAATGGAGCAGGGGGCTGCCATGCTTCTCTTTTGTATTAAGCTCATTTTCGTGATTGTGTCAGCTTTGCCAAATCACAGGACAGAGAAGCATCCATCATCACAAGTGTCCTGGTTTGAGCCAGAATAGAACCAATTTTCTTTCTAGCAACTTTACTTTTCAGTTAAGTCTCTTCTAAGTAGCTACACTTGCTGAAATTAACAGCATGTTTTTCAGTCAGTGTCTGCTTCTAGGACTGATAACGCTTGATGCTTATAGTTACCACTAGAGAACGTTGTGCAGAACCATGGCTACTGCTTGGTTCTGAAAAACATCTTATGTTCAAGAAACAAAAAGGAAGTGGTCACACCTCTGACCCTTCTTTGATGAGGAGCAGACCAGACAGGTGACCAAAACTCACCAAATGAAGTATTGTATCCGATATGCTTCATACTTGATATAAATTTGAGGAATCAATGGTCCATGGCTGGCGTCCTAGAAGGACTTCGTCTGTCTGTCTGCCTGCGATCCTGATCTGTGTGTTTCTGAATCTGTGTATTCCTACAGCCAGCTCCATTCTGCTGCAAACTTCAGGAGCCATGGCTGGGACTTTTCCAGGGCCTGCCCTGCAGCCTTGGTGGTGATGTGAGTCTTATTGGGGGGGGACATGATAGTGATTTTATACATATTTGTTCATATTTCATTATTTGCCTTTTCATCACTATTGCTTCATTAAAGGTGTGTAGTTTAGCTTCCAGTCTCTAAGTCTCTCTCCCTTATTCTCTCTCCTTTCCCTATAGGGGAAGAGAGAGGGGTTAACAGAGAGCACCTATCATTCATTTAATTTCCAGCCCAGCATTAAACCATGACACAAGCCACCCCTAGTAAGTGTCTTTCCTGGGAACAACTAACTGACTGGAAAGGTCTGATTGATGAATACAGACACAAAGCAAGCCAGGGAGTAACAACCTCACCGTACCTTCCTCCCTCTTGAGGCCCCCATTCAATCTATCCCACTGCTGCAGCCTCACATCCTGCCACTGCCATGAACCCCACAACCCTGCCAAGACCTTCTCCCCACCAGCCCTGCAGGTTCCCCCTCAGCAGAGGATTCCCCTCTGAACTGGTTTAATGCCAGCTTCAATCCACTGGGTTGAGATACAACCTTGCTGGCTGAGCAAATCCTCTTCCCCAGTCACTGCAGTGGACCTGCTGGGACCCTCATGGTGTGAAATTTTTCTCTGCAGGCTCACTCCACTTGCTCGATACACTATCCCAGTGACCTGAAGACAAGCCCCAGAAAGGACAGGACAGCCCAGCACCACCAGCAGCAGCAATCAGATGCTGGGGACCACAGCAGTGCTTGCAGATGCTACAGAGACGGGTGCCGCTCAGCTCTGTAACCCATATGCTGGCATTCAGATGGGCTATGAATGGCACAGACAGGGCAGGACTGAGAGCTGCAGCAACTCCCAAGAAATTCTCAGGAGACCCTGCTTGCTCAGGGAGCAAGCTACTGTTGATGGCCTGAACCTACAAGATACCAGGTCTTCAATGCCTGTTGCCAAGAGTGTTTGTTTTATAGGGTGTGTTGCATTTACAGTTGGGTTTAGGAATCCCAGCATGCACATGGCTCTTGTTATATCTCATGCAATAGTCCGTATACTTCCCTGAAAAATTGCTCAAAATATTTTAGGAGAAAAGGCTGTGTCTGATAACTCAGGGCCTATTTTATTCATGCTTTGTTTAACTGTAAAAAGTATTAAATATGTGTTTGAGGAACTACACTCCTATGAAACTTCTGTTATGAAATGTTAATAAAAATTACCACAGTTAAATAGAACCACTCTATTATTTGAGAAGCGCAAGTGCTGACAGAGAAGCTCAGAAACCAATTTCAAAGTTTTGTTTGTAGCTTGCACAAACTGGAGTAACACAACCGATACAGTAAACCAACTTGAATTGATCAGCTCCTACACCAACTAATTGGTCACAAGAGATTTTCTACAGCCATCAGCACTGGACAATCTTGAGGCCTGCTGTCAGATCCAAGTTGGGCTGGAGAGACCAGCGGTGGGCCCACAGCAGAGGCTATTTTCAATGCCCTCTGAGATGAGGCCATCGTTGCCAGTGCACAGGGTTTCTCCAGGCCCTGTGACAGTGCTGTAGTTGCCAAAGGATAGTGGGAGTGAGAAGCATGGAAAGTCTGCTGGGGCTTGCTCTCCAGCACTGCTGCTTGGCCAAGGTGCCTCTTCAACTCCCTATTCTTTTCCACTGTCTCCTGGTACTGATTGCCTTCTGTGCAAGCAGAGGAAATTCTCTACCAGTTCTGCAAGACTGCATCTCTGCTTTCTTCTATGTTAGCCCTGAGAAACCCTTTCTCTCCACCCCTGCCTCCCAGCTAGGAAGTAATGGGATTCCACCAAACATTTTCTGGTTTGCTCTTCTTCCCTCATAGTTTTGCCAGTCTTTGAGCTGTTGATAAGGAAAATAACCTGAAGCATCTGGCCTGAAAAGTGGAAATGCTGTATAAGGCAAGAAAGAAGAAGCAGTAATTTTTCTGTGTTTGGTTGCCATAGCAGTGTCCTCCCCACACCCATCAATTTTTGGATGCTACTTTCTGAGCCTCCTCCAAGAGACACAGAAGATGGCACAGTGTTTTTCCATGTTATTACCTACAACCTAGATGAGGTGAACACCACACTCTCCTACAAATGTCTGTCACAAGCAGATATGGGTTGTTAGCGTGCAGAGTTTAGAAACAGGATGTTGCTGACTTACAGGCCACAACGGTGTGTTGAAAGACAAGACTTGGCCACTACTTTTCAAGCAGATTTGCCATGGTTTGACAAGTTGGTCTTTTGGGCAATTCGGGGGGAGAAAATAGGCAAAACAAAAATGGAAAACAGTGCAGGGGAAGTTGGTCCAGAGGAGAGACACAAAGATGATCTGAGAGCTGGAGCACCTCTCCTGTGACAACAGGCTGAGAGGGTTGGGGTTGTTCAGTCTGGAGAAGAGAAGGGTCTGGGGAGACCTTGGCCTTCCAGTACCTGAAGGGGCCTACAAGAAAGCTGGGGAGGGATTTTTTACCGGGGCAGGGAGTGATAGGACAAGGGGTAATGGCTTTAAACTGTAAGAGGGTAGATTTAGACTAGATATAAGGAATAAATTTTTTACATTGAGGGTGGTGAGACACTAGGACAGGTTGCACAGAGAGCTGGTAGAAGCCCCATCCCTGAAAATACTCAAGGCCAAGCTGGATGGGGCTCTGAGCAACCTGATCTAGTTGAAGATGTCCCTACTGACTGCAGGGGGCTGGACTAGACAACATTTAAAGGTCTGTTCCAACCCAAACAATTATTTGATTCCATTATTTATATGGGGAGCAGCAGCAAAAAAAAGCCAAGAGCAATTAAGTTACTACCTCAGTCTATCACCAGTGGTGGTTCTCTGCTAGCTTCACACACCACTACCCCCCCATCCAGCTTCTCAGAATATGGAAAGGTGGTGTCTGTCCCACCATGGTCCCAGCTCCTTGTTTTCATGTCTAAGGACTCACAGTCTTGCTTCTGAGGCAGCCATGTGGCCTCTGCCTAATGATCCTTAGCCACCTCCTTAGTGACTCTGTGGAGAAGCATCCTTCTTGTGATATTTCATCCTGATCCTGCATGTCCTTGTCTACAGAAGGGAGGAATGCTTTCAGGAAGCACACCTGGATCACTTTGCCCAGGTCTCAAAGGCAGGCAAAGCAGCTTGGGTTAACAACTGGGGGACAGCCAAGAGTAACAGTGCACAAGCACCAGCACTGCAGCACACATCAGTCTCATTCATTTTGCAGACAGCAACCCTAACGAGTGTGGGGTACTTGCCATGCTGGTTATATGAGCTCAGCAACATACTGCATGCAAACTAGTCCCTTCTACATGCAGTGGCTGGCTTTAGCATGATCTCTGCCCTCATGCAGATTGGCAGGCCATGCATAAACCAAGCCTACTTGGATTCCCCTCTGAATACAGTCCTGATGTATATTCATTGTAGAATGGCAACCTGAGAAGCTGGAATTTATTATACACACGTGACAGGTGCACAATACTATCAGTTATAGAATCGTAGAATCATAGAATGGTTTGGGTTGGAAGGGACCTCAAAGATCATTGAAGTTGCAACTGCCCTGCCATGGGCAGGGACACCTCCCACTAGATCAGGTTGCTCAAAGCCCCATCCAACCTGGCCTTGAATGCTTCCAGGAAGGGGGCATCCACAGCTTCCCTGGGCAACCTATGCCAGTCTCTCACCACCCTCATAGTGAATAATTTCTTCCTAATACTTAATCTAAATCTACCCTCTTCCAGTTTAAAGCCATCACTCCCTGCCCTTGTACAAAGCCCCTCCCCAGCCTTCCTGCAGGCCCCTTCAGGTACTGAAAGGCTGCTTTAAGGTCTCCCTGGTGCCTTCTCTTCTCCCGGCTGAACAACCCGAAACTGTCTCAGCCTGTCCTCATAGTAGAGGTGCTCCCGCCCTCAGATCATCTTTGTGGCCCTCCTCTGGACTTGCTCCAACAGCTCCATGTGTTTTTTGTCTTGGGGCTCCAGAATTGGACACAGTACTCCAGGTGGGATTTTATGAGAGCAGAGTTGAGGGGGAGAATCACCTCCCTCCACCTGCTGGCCACACTTCTTTTGATGCAGCCCAGGATAAGGTTGGCGTTCTGGGCTACAAGCACACGTGGCCAGCTCATGTCGAGCTTCTCATCAACTAACAACTCTTTGAGTGTGACAATCCAGCCAATTCCTTTTCCACTGAGTGGGCCATCCATCAAATCCATATCTTTCCAATTTAGAGACCAGGATATCATACGGGATAGTGTCAAAAGCTTTGCACAAGTCCACATTGATTATGTCAGTTGCTCTCCCTGTCCACTGATGCTGCCATCCCATCCTAAAAGGCCACCAATTTTGTCAGGCACAATTTGCCCTTGGTGACGTCATGTTGGTTGCTACCACCTACCTCCTCATTTTTCATGTGCCTTAGCAGAGCCTTCAGGAGGATATACTTCATGATCTTGCCAGACAGAGAGGCAAGACTGATGGGCCTGTAGTTCCCTGGGTCTTCCTCTTTTCTCTTTTTGAAAATGGGGATTATGTTTCCCCTTCTTCAGTCAGTGGGAACTTCACCAGACTGCCACAACTTTTCAAATATGATGGAAAGCAATTTTGCAACTTCATCTGCCAGCTCCCTCAGGACCCGTGGATGGATCTTGTCAGGTCCCATGGACTCGTGCACCTTCAGGTTTTTTAGATGGTCTTGAACCTGCTCTTCTCCTATAGTATTTTGCTCTATCGTTGGCATATATAGATACAACATATAGCACATTACTTCTATAAAGTATGTCCATCTTTGACCAGCTATGTTATCCTGAATAGACCCTGAGCAGTTAGCAAGGGCCTGGATCCTGCAAAGGTTTCTGGCCCAGCTACCCAAAGGCAGGAAGACATTGCACATAACTGAGGGAGGGGACATGATACCCCAGGGCATCCTTCTAGTCTTTTGTTTCTAGGAGTGTTGAATATAGCAAAGAGGTAGAAGCCAAAAGGGCTTCAAAGTTAGATGCCTGAGGGCACTCTCTTCCAAATAACTCTGAGGAAATGAGCCTGCTGAGACCATGGAAAACTAGACTTTAGATAAGGTAAAGCAGTTGCCAAGGTCTACTTCTTCCCTCAGTTTGAAGTCTAGTGCATACAGATGTCCATTATTCATAATGGAAAAATTATATTACAGGCTTTGGGTTTAATATATATATGGCATTCCCATATATTGATTTTGTAAAAACACCCACATGTCCAGACACATAAACATCTGGCTTCTATGTTCATTTGAACTCCATTTCATTCCCTGGAGTAAAGCCATTTTTTCCCTATTTGGCAAATTTTGTTGTGACATGAACACTGCCATTTTCGCTGATAGAAACCTTTATGCTTTTACATTTCTCTCCAGAAGAAAAACAATGGAGTAAACCTTGAAAAATAGTGAGGGGATGGTCTTCAGAATTACTGAATACCAGCACGAGAAAGGAGTGAGAGGTCTGTGAGGTTGTTTTTCCCTGAAACAGCACTTGTTTTCCAAGCACACATCTCTCTATCCATAAATATCCATGACAACATCTGGTACCAGGGAGAAGACAGACATGACAGCACACTCTCTGAATACCTAAGGGACTTGGCAGTTCATGCTGGCACCCCCACCAAAACAGCAACATTGTCAGAAAGAGATCCCAATGGGTAGCTGGGGAGACAGTGCCTCTGGAAATGAAGATTTTGTACAGAGAAATGAAAGTCACGTGGACATGAAGCTTCCTGCATTCAGACATCTGTTCAGTATCACATAGCAAAAGCCATCTAGGTTACTTACTGTCCATAGAAGTACTGCTCTGCTAAAGGTCATACGTACACAGTTTGTAAAAGTGTGTTTTGAGGTCCTTCAAAAAAGGCAATATAGGAAGCTGCACTTTTTCAATTATTAAAACAAAGAAGAAAAAGACATGATGTTTTGCTATTTGTCTTCTAACAGCTCAGTGGCTGTTTAGATATTACCTATGAAGCCAGTAACACAGTTCAAATTGAGAGTGGTCTAGGTCTTCGTTAAACATATCAGTCACATAAATTGTGTCTCTCTATGCCCACTCCCCCACCTACATTGTCTGTGCAGGCACATGTGTATGTGCCTCCTGTGCTGATGTACTAATCTATTCCCTTTGAACTCAAGTGACCTACATTCAGCCTTTTCCTCCCAGTGAATCACAACTGTATAGAGTGACAGATGCCGCCACAGATATTTTAGAAGAGAAGGAGAGAGCAACTTTAGACCTCATAAGCTGCTATTGTAGTCAGCAGTGAAGTAGTTACCTAAGAGATGAGCAGAGGTCAGCTAGCACTGAGGAGCAGGCACCCAAAGCATTGAAGTATTTAATTATATTAAGCTTGGGGCTCATTTTCTTCGCCTTCAAGATTATGGTGCTTAGCTTTCTGCTAAGGCTAGAGAAAAGAAAGTTAAATACCTTTTTAATCATTCATCCTCAAGAGTTAGAGCTTTAAACGGAGATTAGAAGATGAAGAATAAAACTGTGTGCTTTTGCAACTAGCCAGCACTCACACTCCACAGAAATACTGAGCACATGCACATCTGAGCAAGGAAGAGGAGAAGAGATTTCACACCCCCCACCAGGAACAAGCCCAGCCCCGCAGCAGGAGATGGGAATTGCTCCCCATTTTTCAGCAGGGAAAGGTTTTTCCCCAGTATGTTTTTGTTAGTGAATCTTGCTCAAACAGTCATGATTTTGAATATTATCCAGTTCCACAACCAATTGTGTCCACTCGCCCCAAGTTAATCACCAGATAGATCCTGTTACAGCCTCTCAATGTCTCACAGATAGCTGCACTGTGCAGGTGGGAAGCACAGCACATCCTGCAGAATGAGCCAGTTGGCAGACTGGCCTCAGGGAGCCATGCTCCTCCTGCCTTTGTGATGGCTGGGGTACCATGCTGCTCCTGAAGGCTGGCCCACAGCCCCAAAGTCTGCTCAAGGATGACTTTCAGCTCTCAATGCAGAGCTGTATTTCAGAAGTTCAAAGCCATGAAATCCCTCTCCAGGGACTGTACTAGTACTCTTTCCATAGTAATAATAATGATGCTGTATATGCATCCACGATTTATTACAAAAATTAGTCCTTCTGCACAAGACCTTGTTCACTCAGATATGTTCTCTGCCATGTTTTCAGCCCTGCAACATTGTCTTGTAATAGTGGAAAAACTTTTCTATTTGTCAGTGGGACTTGAGAATATCAGGCTGTTGGCATTTTGTTTAGGAGCCAAATGATATTCCATTTTAATTTATTAATTTTTCAGTTACTGAATTGCTCCAATTCCAGGACTCAGCAATCAATTTGAACTGACAAGACCCTCAGAGTGACACTCTGCTTCTGCTCGGGTCTCCATTTGCAAAGGCATTAATTCACCTCCCCAATAGCAAATTTAATCAAGGATGGTGCATACCAATGAAGAATCATGCAATGGGATCATATATGCCTGTCAAATATGAAAAAGCCCTGTGTTACACTACACAGGCCTCTGTCATTCTAGACTTGAATCACATTAATAGAGGCCTCCTCAACAGCCTCTCTGCTCTGCTGTTTAATCGCTGTCAATCAAGAAAGAGCTGGCCATATAGGAAAGAACAGAGCCATTGAAGTGGAAATCACAAAAATGCACAGATCTGACAGTCTTGAAATACACTCAGGGCAGGTGTGGCCAAAACCACTGCTCATGGAAACAGTTCTCTCCACACACAAAGCACCATGGGCCCTCACACGGCTGCTTGTCTCAGTTTACAGGTGCAAACCAAATAAAGCCACTGATTGCAATGACCAGCAAGGATCTTTAAAATCCATTACTCTGTCAATCCCCATCCAACACAATGGGCAGCCATCATCTGACACCCCTACCCCCAATCCTCACAGTTCTGTTGCGAGTCTCATATTGTGAGATCATCCTGTAAAGATGCAACTCCTGGGTTATGTAGTTAGAACTCAGGTTTTCTTTTGAAGGATGATCTTTTGCCTTCATAGTTGCAGGCAAGAAAAAGGTGGATACGTAGAAACTCAAAATCCAGAAGGTGAAGATAAAGGACACAAAACTTGATTTTCAAATCGAATAGTGGTGAACGTTTGTGGTCAGCAATAACACTGCTACAGAAACCTTGGGCTATAGCTAGTTTTTGTTCTGGCTAAACCAAAGTCTGATGAGGCAGATTTTGGAAGCTGCTGGTTTTGAGTTCATTAATTAAAATATATGTCTGATATTTTTCTCCACATATTCAACTAGTGAGTTTTTGCCCAAATCTTATTTCCAGAAAGCTCCCAGAGCCCTGCAGTCCGGTCCCACTTCCCTCACACCATGCAAAGACAGCACTCCTGACAGCCTCCCCCCACCACAGCTGGCTGGCTTACAACCCCACCACCAGCACAGCAGGTTCCACTGTGTGAAACAGTTTTCAAACTAGAAGTTCATGCATGTGTTGTAAGAAAAATGCGGGTGTCCATTTCTCATAGCTGGGACTGTGACCCTAACCTTTTCCTTCCCAGAGGAGTGTTGTGTGAGTTTAACTGATGCTGTCAAGGAAGACAGTTTTCCCCTCCCAATGTCCATTGGCTGCATTATTAAAAATTCTCTTCTTCCAGAGTATGACAGCTGAGTATAACCAGTAGGACTGAGTGAACTCCGTTCACATCTTTGGGCAGCAGAACAGCCCAGTCACCACCCAATGCCTAGGTGCACCCCAATGCCTAGGAGCAGTGGGCAGGTGCATTTTTCACCACACGGGTTTATTTCACCAGAGAGCACAGTTCCAAAAGCCACCTCTGCTGTGATGGTCAAATAATCTTGCCTGGGCCTTCATCAGCCTTCATAAATATGAATAAAAAATAAAACTTAGATACATTCAGTCCTGTCACAGCTCCACGAGAATCACAAGGTTGCTCATGAGGATGAGCTCTGCTTGGTGAGGTCTGCTTGCTCCTCACTGCAGAGAGCAGCATGAAGCACAGAGTCATTGTTTGTGTTCAGAAGAACACAATGCAAAACTCTAAGTGTGCTGTAAATTACTAGTGAAATCCAGTGGCAAAATTCCCAGTGACATCAGCAGGACAGGATTTCAGCCACAACAAAAACATAAACAGAGGGAAATAAACACATTCATCAATGCTCCAGTTTTCCACTACCTTTCAGTTGTTCACACTTGTGGTTTTACTGTAAAAAGCAAACTTCTTAACACACTGAACTTCCCCTTCTTCCAAATCTTTATTTGCCCTAGAAAATGGCTTGCGTTTAGAAACCATTCTAACTTGCCTCGCCACCAAAACCTTGCAATACAGCTTGTTAGAGACATGGAGCCTGTAATGTAATTCATTTTCTCCCAAACAGAAAAAGATGTTGAGACATTCTTCACATTTCTGGCTCACTCTTTTTGGGTTTTAGTATTTCTGGCTCCAGAAAGGAACATGGAGATGAACAAACATGAGCAAAGGAAACGTGCTGACAGGTTTATTCAAAGTAGGTTTAAAAAAATTCATAACAGCAAAAGCAGAGCTGTGGTTGCAAGCAGGGTAGACAAAACCAAAGACATCACAAAATAAACTTTAAAAAAAACCAAACCAACAACCACAGAAAAACTTGTTTGGGAAAAAGATGCAGGAGGCCTATTCTTAAATGACAAAAGGTTAATGTGGAAGAGGAATTTACTTGTAATTCCGCATTACAATCTAGAATAAGCATTTTTTACTGTATCCAATTTGGTTTTAAAAGTATTCTAAATAAAAAGGCTGAACATGGCAGGACTACGGCCAACGACAGTGTACTCACCTGCACGCCCTGTTTATTTCAGGCAGTCTACAACATGCCACTGCTGAGGTGGTCTGACCAGGAACACACCCAATGCCAATAAAGAGCAACACTTTAATGGAGAAGCAACTTCTGCTGAACAGAATGGTTTAACAGGTCAAATATTTTTTATTAGCACAAAGGCAGCTGCCAGTGAGATCTCTGCAGCCACAGGGCGTGAGCTGGGGCATGCTCCACAGCTCTCATGCCCACAGAGCACCAGGGTTCAGCCAATTACTAGGACAGCATTTTTCAATCTTTCTCCCCAATTAACAGATGTTTAAGCAACATGAGGTGCTCTGGCTCTCTGAAGCCTGTGATGAGAGATGTACCAACCTTCTACAGCAGCACATCATTCAGGACTTTATCTACCTTAGATGCACTGTCTGACAATACACATATACATATATTACTTCATACAGCTTTTCTTGCCCCTTCTTCCCCAAACCAATATTAAAAGGTATATTTAAGGTTGTAGAGTTAAGCACTTAGCACAGAGGACAATCCTGAATTGTAACTGTCAGTGCAAAGCTGCTTCTACCATGCATGTCCACTACAAGCATTAATTTGGAATGACCGCACATAATTACATACCAACATGTGCCCTGACATGGGACACTGAGCTGCCTGGAGTTCTTCCCCTGCTTCTCTGCAATCACATGCAAAGTAGAACAGAAACACATGGCATGCCAAAACAGTCCAAGTCCCCAGTGGTATCTCACACTCAGTAGCTTCAACTAATTTGAAGCTAGAAATGGTAGTCACAAAGAATCAGCCTGCGACTGGGTCCCGAGGGGAGCCTGGAGCAGCAGCAAGCCAGAGAAGTCCCTGCATTACAAGAGGCAGCTTTCGTTTCACAGGTACACTGTGCTGGGATCATTTCACTATCATCCCTCAGGGAGGGCTACAGGCAAACAAGACTTCTTTTAGGAGGCAGCATTTTGAAATCTTTTCTCCTAATGAAAGTCAGGCCTTCTCTGGACAGGTCTTCTTCTCTCCTAACATCAGTCTCCACAATTATAGCAGAGACCCCTACAGGTCTGTAATTGTCCTGGTGGAAGTTCCTTCCCTTTTTCTTCTGCCGTATTGCCCAGTCCTGCCATATTTTTCAGGAGGAGGAGGGGAAGATGGCTGAGTTACCAAGACACCCCATGCTTTAGGGGCACTTTGGAAGAACCTGCTCCACCTCAGCCAGAACCTCAAAGCTCTCTGCTGCTGGCACCCTTGTCTCCTACTTCACTGATAGTAACGCTGCCCATAACAGAATGAAAATGGAAAAAAAGAATGGAAACCAGGCAAAATCCAGAACTACTGTACACACAACTAAACACCATGCTTCTCCCAGGCCTGCTGTTGAACATGCTGCTGAAAGCTGCAAACAATATACTATGAGCAAAATGAACATAAGTTTTCTCCAACTAGTGAAACCTTCCCAAAAACCTGACAGGAAGGCAAAGTGCTTGTGAAATCAAAATACAGGATATTCCAACACCAATCCCATAATCACCCATTTCTGCTCAGCCATTAGAGTGCTGTGAAGTACATTTGTCTCCTCAAGTCTCATTGCCTGGGTGGGTAGTGAACGGGTGTTATGGTTTGGGAGACCCCGGCACGGTGTTGGACACCTATCGGAGAGAGAGGGTCCTTAGCACCCTGACAGACTGGCAGGGGTCAGTATTCCTGCCCACTTCCTGTCACAATCTATAAAACCAGAAGAGCTGGAAGCCGGTCTCTCCTCCCTCTTACTCCTTTCCACGAGCTGGGTGTGCTGCTGGTTTCCTTCTGCTTCCCACCTGCTCGCTCCAGAATCCAACTGCATCGGGTGCTGTGAGGAGCCGTGGACCTCTCCTGGAGCCGCCCTGCGTTCCCCATATCCCTGCCATCATCGAGATCGGTTTTGTATATTTGTATATAAATATTTACCCATTCCCTCACCCCACGTTTTACCCTTTTTCCTTGTGTTATAGTAGACTTGTTTCTAGTTTCAATTTCCAAAGTTTAAGTCTCTCTTTCTTACTCCCCTTTCTATCTTCCCTTGGGAGGGTGGAGGGGGGGTAATAGAGAGCAATTCTGTCCTCTGGTTTGTTTGGGGTTCACCTTTAATATTTAAACCAGAACAACAGGCAATGACAAAAGCGTACCAGCAGTCTGCAACTGCTCCCAGCCCGCCTCAGAGAGAGCAATAGGTCTCATACTTCGAAAGATACTGAGCTCTCATAAACCTGCTGCTGTCTTCCCTTTACAGCATCATTTCTGTCTCTGCAGATATATATATATATAAAGCCCAAGCCTGCAGTGGATACAGAGATCTGTCTGCATTTCTAGATGTTTGTTACCATAGCAATACCATAGTAATTTTCAGTTTGTTTTGTTGCTTTGGGTTTTTTTAAAGCTAGGTTCTTAACCAGTGCAAACAGAGCCAGTTCCCAGTTATGCAAGAAGGAAATTATTACTCACAGTTTGTTGCTGACATGGCAGGGCCTGCTACCTGGGACCAGGGTGCTGAGAGGAGATGCTCAGCTCCTGCCTCACACCCCACTGCAATTGCAAGGCTCTGCCCACTTCATTCACCAAAGCCATTTCTGATGCCTGCATCCAGCTCAGTGTTGCTACCCACCCACTCTGATGTGGTACTGCTGATGTGCTACCTACCCACCAAGCTCCTGTGCCTCCTTGCCTCCACAAGGAATTCTGGTTAACTTTTCCCAGAAAAATCATAAGATTGTTAGAAGCATCCACTTTCAGTTTCTCCCCTAAACAGCTCGGCCAAAAGCAGCTTACAAAACAGGCATAAACAATGTAAAGTCAAATTTAGGCTGCTTTCCTGAGCAGGTTTTTAATAATAGAATAGTTTTAATAGAGCTATCATAAGGGTATTTTCTGCCATATCAACATACATTGGTCACCAGTTTGGTTTTCAGCATGTCATTCATGAGCTACTCCAAATGCTCTGCAAAAGATGAAACAAGCTGATTGCCAGACATTCACCCCATGTAAGTATAACTAACTGTAGCCATGCTGAAAGTTAAGGATATCCAAGGGAGAATGCTTCCAGAAGCAGAAAGAAAGGTATTCCCTTGCAAGAAGCTTAGAAGAGCCAAGCACTTGGTACATTCAGGTAATTTGGGAAAGCTGACCCTTTAGCAACCGATGTCTCAGATGAGTGGAGCAGAATAAGAGCTTAGCAGCCCATTCTTCATTAGAAACTAGCAGTTAAGCAAAACAATAGAAAAACATCTCACAGCATAAAATTTTTGTAAGGTACATCCATCACAAAGTGGAGCAATTTTTGCACACCTATCCTCCTGATTTGCCAGGACTGCATGCTACCCACTTCTGTATGCCAATTTGCAGGGGATAACAGTCTGGTACTGCTCTGGCAAATGAATAATCAGTCCTTAAATGCAGGCAGTAGAGGTTCGTACTGCAATGCTAAAGGCCTGGGGTTGATATATATCTGTCAGCCATGTGGAACAACAGAATGAATAATTTTGTTAAAGGAAACTAGAAAGGTATGTTTCAAAAGTCTGATCCTTAATCATAGAGTAGGAAAGAAATCATGTTTCTCTTTGTAGCAAAGTAAGTCATCTTCCTCACAGAAAGCAAAATTGTAGCATGTAATGGAGTGCTTCAAAAAGAGCTGCTTTGGAGAGAGACAATTGACAAAGACCACGCACCGTGGTGAAGGTAAAGCAATAATTTATATCCCTGGATTAACCGGTGCCACACAGTTCAAATCCTACTGTGCCAGGTCTGAGACATGATGACAGGTGTCAAGAGAAAAGAGATACCTATCTCAAAAAGGCTCATTAACTTGGGGATGCTGAAATATATAACAAAAATCTCATGGGTTGAAGTACTACAACTTCACTTAGCCGTCACAAGCAAATGCTTATTTATTGTGGTTTTAATCAAAGGAGTTCAGAGTGCTTCACTAGTTTTTGCTGGTGAGGCCTCTGCTGCAAGGCTAAGAGATCACCTCCAACTCAACAGGGCTCTACCTGCTGCAAGTCACTGCGGCCCTGGTGACTTGATCAGAGGATGCATGCACAAGTCATCCCATCTTGGACAAGCCCACCCTCACACAGGAGGAGGCTGTAACCTGGCTTGTCCCCAGCTCCTGGATGCCCAAAGCCCTGTTGTGGGGTGCTCCAGGCAAGAGAAAGCTGAGAGAAAGGCAGCCAGCTAGGTCTTGGAGTGTCCCTCTGACCTCAAGTGGTTTTGCTCACAGGGTCAAATGGCTTGTCACTATTTCATTTGTACCATGCTGAGCAGCAGGAGAAACACTAGATCTGAATTACTGCTTTAAATAGAACAGGAAAATAAGTACAAAGATTATGAAAATCCTCTGTATTTTCTTTCCTGCCTGGCCCCCTGCAAACTCTCCCCATTCCATGTCACTTAGATGCACAGAGTCAGAGGCTGTCAGACTTTTCTCTCTCCAGATCAATATTCACTCTCTGTCTTATGGAGGCAGCATTTAGGCCAATGGCTCAAACTGCAAGGGTATTTCCAGCAAGGCTGCACCTTGAAGCTGGTCCAAGGTCCAAATAGCACCTTTCCACCCAGTTCCTCTGCTCAGTGCTGAACTGGAACTGCAGGAGCAGCAATCACCCCAGCAAAATACTGTTTTAATCTGGTCACGATTTAGGAGATTAAAGCTCATTCAAGTACTTCATCATCCACCAGATATGCCTTTAATAGACTACTCCTATTGTAATGTAAAGAACAATATGCCTGAATCAATTCCCAAATGACTGATAAATTTTGGAGGGAAGCAGCCAGTGGGAAAAGCATATACAGACAACCCAACCCCACATCTGTTTTTCTACACATATTCACCCTTTTGATCTCTTCCCAGAGCACTGTGTTAACCTGTGATGCAACAAGTTTTAAACCAAGAAGGAAAGAAACTCCCTCGACTTCTTTTAGTTGATTGTGGCTTAATTCACCACACACTTCCATGTTACCAGGCAAGCAACAGTCTCATCATCCCTCTCATAGCCCCTGGTTAATACCAGGCTAACAAGAATTCTCTCTGCAGTCAACCCATCTGAAGGAAAGCAAGTGCCTTCACCTCTATGCAATTGCTTTAACCTTGAGTACCAACATCAGTTGGCAACAGAGCAAAAATGCTTTTCCTCAGCAGCCACAGCCAGCATTTGGTGGAGACTAACTTGGCTTTTGTTCCTTGTGTTTCACCCTACACTCCCTCCAAATACACATCGCATCCCTCAGTGTCTTCTCAGTCCAGTTATGGAAGATGACCCCTCAGCCCCTAGGCCTCTCATGACCTCGCAAAGCTGCTATCTCATGCTGGTATAGGGCTGTACTGGCTCTGCCCCTGCCTCTCTCACAGCCCAAAAGGGAGAGTACCCAAGGACAAGGACATACAAGCATCATTTGCAGACAGATGGAGCAACATCTCGGTAAGACTAGTTTCTCCTGTGTTTCTTGACCTCTCAAGCACTGTCCCTGCTGGCAGGTGGCAAAATCTGAAGGAATGGCATAGTTGTTAATGGTAACCTGCAGAGCAAAATATAAGATCATTGCCTTAACAGAGCAAGAGGAGCTGTAAGAAGTGCCTGCAAGCTCTCAAATCAAATATTCTTGCTTTTTTCAGCAAGCTACACAGCTGTCCATCCCTTCTTCCAGCTGCATAGCCCCAGCAAGATCTTTTTGGAGGACACAGTCACTGACAGTCACAAGACCGAAGCAATGTCTTTCAGAGCCCTTGAGAAGTGATTAACACCTCCTTTCCATCTCAGCTCAAGGGGAGAACTGCAAAGCAGGAAACAGCTTCATAAAACACCTACTTCCAGGTCTACCTAAGTCCTTCATCTGAAAGACCTTGCATTTCTCAAAACCAAAGTCTTACTTAAATTAATTGCTTCCATTCACCATAAGGATACAAAAGACTTGAATCACCTTTTTCTTTCTGTTTCCCTTTTTCCTTTCTTCTTTTTGTTAAGGAAAACATTGTCCTATAATTAAAAGCATATAACAGTATTCTCTGCCTGGGAACAGCCACTTTAAACTCCTATTATTATGGGGTTTTTGAGCCAGTAAGGCAATTTTACATTACTTACATCTTAAAGAATAAAGTTTTCTAGAGAAGAGTTTAATCAATTCCTCAGTGCTGTACATGAGCGTTTACATGGAGAAATCCAATAAGCTATGGATTGTCAGTAAATTCTTACCTATTTTAATTAAATTATCTGTTCTGAGGGTCTGTAACTGTTGTCCTAAAACATGTTACAGATCTTAAAATAACTCAGCTCTGGGCCACCAAACAGCAAGCTAGAAATTTTAAAAATGCACAGAAATTATTCTAGTTTTTTGTGGGTTTGTTGTTTTGTTTGTTGTTGTTGTATCATTTTGTTTTGTTTTTTTCTGGACAGAGAAAGTTCCACAGCCCACAGGTCAGTGACTCTTCAAGCATCTTAACAACTCCACAACAGTCTGTTCCTCTTCTGAGAGTGATAGGCACCACAAACTTGAGAACAAGCACAGACAGAAATTTGTTCTATTCTCCTTCTTTTTGAGATATTTCATTAAATTCCAACTTAATGTCCACTTAACTTGAAAAACCTCATACTCAAATAAACACATCTTCCAGCAAGACATTCCATCAGATTGTATTTGGCAGAGGAGGCACCTTCATCCTTAACTCTCGACAGGAAAGCACAGAAGAGAAGGGGATAAAGAGGATTGCACAACACTTCAATCCTAAAAATGAAAGAATTGTGCAGAGAGCATCTGCAATAAAGCACGGATTGGAGAGCAGGTCTTAATTAAGCACACAGACAAAAACTCGTCTTCTCTCTAGCAATACACTTATCACCTAGCTTTTGTAGTTAGAGGACAGAAGCAGCTGAAAACCACAACTTTCACGCACTGTGAGAGTTGGAGTGGGATTTGGCCCAGTACGCTATAGGTGTATCCAACTGCCACAACACTGATCTCCTCAAAACACACTTTGTCCATTCTTCCTCCAAGCCATCTACATGGGTGTCGTTCTCCTTTGGTATGTGGCCGGGTGCCCAGTCTCTCAGGGGGAGTCCGCTATCTGTCTTTCTGCCACGGCTGTTTCAGTCTGTCCTTGGTTACAAGAGGCACGTCGCTGGCTTGAAAGGCATTCCGTTGTGTGGGGGGGAGAACTAGTCCGTTCCCCACAGTGGGCTTCCCTTTCTGCCTCTGCCTGCCACACTGACCATGCCCCCCAATGCCACTGGGCTGAGAACAAAGTCTTTTCTAAGTTAAGTTACAAGAGGACTTAAAACTTGTCTGTGTGACACAGCTTCCATACGTTCACTTTCTTTTTAGGCGGGGGAAGGAAACAGTTCTCCCTAGCAATCTGTTTATACCATGATACCCATCTGGAGAGGAAGAAGGGAGACACCACCTAAAAGAAAATCTCCCTGAGAAGACAGATGGGGATTATTGGCCAAAAAAGCCCACCAAAACCAACTCTCTAGTGGTCCAGTCGCTTCTGCTAGCTTCAGAGGGAAGCCCTGCTGCACCCCACAGGCAAGCATTTCAAGTGGTGCTTACATGCTTTAGAGCCAGTGAGATGTTCTTGCATTACTCTCTGTGAAAGACACAGACCCTTCAAAACCTGAATGTAAGCAATTAATCCTTGGTGCTGGAAGCTAGGTTTCACATAGAAGAACCCAATAAGCAATTTTAAACTCCAGTTCTTGAGCTCTGGCACAGCCAATGGACCTTGTCGTCTTCAGATGCTTTCAAAATGGCATCTCTCAGCCAGCTGAGGGAGGACAAAGGGGAGAGAAGGAGGCAAGATCTACTTATGTCCCAAACTAAGCTGTCAGGTTTTCAATTATCATAGTAAATTATCTCCTTGCACTCTCTTCCTTTGCAAGTGGCAGTATGGGAGAGGAGAATACTTTAGGATAGGGCTACTGTTAAAAAATTTAAACATGCCATGATTTCCCCCTTTATCATGACAGATCTAGAAATTTTTAAATATGCAAGTTTTAAGCATCTCCTCATCAGCAAGCCTTGCAGAGCTACCTCAACTTAAAAGTCAGTATTTCATTAAATAATTAAAAGCATATGAGTGGCAGCACAGCAGTATCATATGGAACCTCATCTCTGTCTGCAGACACCAAGGACTGCCACATTTCATAGAAACAGTAAACACAAACAGACATATTTCTGCTAATGTAATTAATCACTATCCCCTGCCATATTAATGAGAGGAAGATGCCCATGTTTATGATTAATTCTTCTAATTAAGAACCCTGTGCAAATGGCACGCGCATCACCCAAGGGATTTTGTGTAAACCAGGAACACAGCCTAAGGATAAAATTCAGCTGCATAGGTAGGTAAGCACAAATCACAGTGTCAATTTTCTGTCTGCTAGGCAGGAGCCAATGAACCTGGACAACTTGTTACCACTTACCTCATTCGAGCCACTTATTACAAGGGCCTTCACCTTGCAGCACTGCAAGATGTCACACTTGCAAACAGAGACCTGAGTGTTCTCAGTGCTGCACCCCAAGAGGAGAAGCACCATCCTCATAGGGGTAAAGCATGCTGGCACTGTGCATCAGTGGGGTTTATTCACCTCACTTTTCCTTAAACCAACTCTCCTCCCTGCAGAAGAGCCATGACTATTTTCACATGTTCTGAAGCTCCAGGGAAAGGGATTCAGTCAATGCCCGGTGGGACAGACATTCAAAGAGAAAGTCAATGGAGCCTGAGCAATCAGTGTAAATCAAGACTTTAACCTTTCTGAGCCTCCCTCAGACTCTTGATCTGTGAAAGTAGATGCTCAAGCACTTACCACATTTCTGAAGATTAAAGTGCACCAGACATGTCAACTCAAATAATGTTGATTACCAAAAGTACCAATTGAAGTGTCTCAATTGTACTGTCTCTGGACTGTTCCCCCCAGTAAAAACCTATGGGCAGAACAGATGCTGCTACAAATCTGTTTAACATAGAAATACAGATTCACTTTCAGCCTGTACATCTTTAGTAGATAGATCCTTGGCTTGCTGCAATATCCAAATCCTTACTAATCTGACATTAGAAACTAAGTCATAACTATAGCAGCCAGTACCCCAGTTTCTGGTGCATAAAACAGCACTGTTCATTGACCAGCAGGGAGAAATCTGGCTGCCTAGCAGCTGAATCAGATGGGAGTAGCCCCTTTTCCACGCAGCAAAGAAAATATTAAAGGAAAATAATCCTCTATCCTCTGCTTTCTGCAGTAACACTATAAGGCCATGACATACAGCCACGTCATTTAATACAATACAAAAAAAATCCACCTTCAGGCATTTCCCATGCCTAAAGGGGAGGCAGCCTGCTAAAATAGCTCTGGAGAAGCAGAGAGGTCTCCCTAACAGCAGGCCTCTCTACTCCCAGATCACACATCTTCAAAGGAGGGGATGTGGCAGAGCTCCTGCAAGGAGCAGCTAGCTCTGAGACCATTGATATTGAATCTACTCTATAATCCCAGAACCCTTAGATAATCGTTCCTTCTGCTTTCAGACACTGAGCATCCAATTTGGCTCAATACAGACTAAAACCACAGTGTTGTGCATCCTGCATATTTTATTGTCAACCTGTTTAACAGGAGGGAAGGGAGGACGAGCTACCAGATGGTTTCTGTACCATCTCAAATAAGCAAGAGGCTCCAAGTGATGGTGTGGGCATTGCTATAGGAGGCAGTCAGAGGCTGCTGGGAGGCTGCCTGGATGATACAGTTACTAACACCTCCACTTTCTATGACTGACACAAACAACACCCTATGTGTAAAGAGGAAATACAAAAAAACCAAAGCCACCTTTCCTAATAAATTAAAATAGCTGAAGTGACAAGGTAAGAAAGACAATATTAAGATTCTACATTTCAGCAAACATTGAAATGTTTTAAATATACTTTAATACTTCCACACCGGCCCTGCACTAGGAGTACATGCTAAAGGCAAAAATCCTTGCTGTCCACACTTCTTCATACGCCTTTCTCATCCATGGGCAGCACCAAGGAAGCTCCTCCAAGTTCACATACAGGAGTTCAGCAAACCAAGAATATTGCCAATCACCTCCACACTCTCAGAAATGCACCAAAGCCATTTAAATAAAAGCTAAGAGACTTTTTTTAAACTAACTTGTTCTTGAGAAATGTACAAGTTCTTTTGGGTCACCGCTTACTGAAGTACAGCAAAAATACTTTTCTTCTTGCCAGACTTGGACAGATAACTGAGCTGCCCTCTAAATGACATTGAAGACATTCCCATGCAGTTGTTTTTCACACACGCTTTGGTAAGGCTGGAGGTACTGAATTGGCAGGAGAATTGCTAATAGTTCTTCTGGAAGCACAGCCTACAGGGAGCCTGAATGGCCCTACCAAACAAGTAGGGATTTTCTACTCACCTTTCTCAGGCTTAAAAGTATTTCCTTTATATCATCAGGGGTTTCAGTCTATTTTGGCCATTTTATCCCCTCAAGTAACTCCAAAGAGTCCATCTCTGTTTACAGTGCAGAGCCATTCTGAAGAACCAATTCTGTCCCAATCCCACAGCACTGTATGGAGATGTTCAAGAAGCAATAGCGAGACCATGTCAAACATGGCAGACTTCCCTAGGGACTTAGAGTTGCTTGTGGTTGTTTAGGAGCCTTCTTGAGGTGGCATATTGCTAGTGCCCCAGAAACATTGCTCCACAGCAGTCTGATCCAGAGAGATGGTCTCCAGTGTACCTCACAGAGTGGGTTATCCTGCTCAGCTACAGGCTGTAACTCAAGGTCCTCACACCTTAGACCTCTAAGTTTTCCCTGCCTGCATTACAGAATTACTAGCAACAAATATTACTCGGTATCATCCACCAATACAATGGGGGTAAAGTATTTGTAACTTTTGATGATCCAACTGATGTCCGGACTGCTAGACTGAACTAGTCACCAACCCCTTCCTGACATCCACAGCAGTGGATGTCCTACATTCAGACTCCCATTTTGGGGGGAAATTAGTACAACTCACTGAATTAATCCTTGTAAAATTTCACTCCTTCAAAAGCAGATGCTGCTGCTTGTGTTTGCATTTGACTATTAACAACTTGTGGCAAAAAGGCCATACGCCCAGTCAGACAGTATTGCCCATGACAACTTGCACCACATACCACCAGACAGGAAAGTAAGTGTTTCCACACTGCTGGCACGCACATTGCTGTTATTTGTCTGCTTCAGTTGGTAGAAAGACAAAAAAAACCCAGTACATACTGCAAACACCAGGAGTGTCTTCCCAGATGCAAACATTGTTTTTTTCTGCAGAGAGATTAAAGTGCCTACAGTGTATTTTTTTCCCCCAAGAAGAGCAAATCACACAGGCTACTGGTCTGAGTGCAGAACTAGAATTCAGACACTGGTTACAAATGTCACTTGGCATTAAAAAAAACATACCATGGGGAAACTCACTTAACCCTGACAGATTTGAGTTTAACTCTCTGAAGGCAAAGTTAAGTCTGAAGAAGCAGCAGCAGCAGCCCCAAGGAGCCCTACTGCCACATGGGTTGCCACCACAGCCCACAAAGGAGTGTTTGAACACCATTCAGCATTAGGGCTGAGGTGGGACAGGCTGAAGTCCAGCTCCTAGAGCTTGGCAAACACCCTGAGATATATTCCTGTTCAGCCTGGAGGGGCAGCTTATCATAGAATGGTTAAGGCTGGAAGGGACCTTAAAGATCATCAGGTTCCAACCTCCCTGCTACGAGCAGGGACACCTCACACTGGTGAGAAGTCATGCTGGAATATCTGGGAATAACTTAGAAGCCTTTTCTAACCTGTCTCCCCACTCCTGCTCCCAGCAGCTTATTCTCAAAATGCTTCTTCACTCAAATGAACAGGCAGAAGGAAATGCACATCAAAACCTGAGCTGGCACTTTGAGGGGATGCAAAGTTCCTGACAGCCTCCAAGCCACAGTCACAAGCAGAATTTATTTCTCCCAAGCTATCTCAGGCCTCTCAGGTTATCCAAAGTGCCGAAGCAGTTTTGAGGTGGCCAACTCATCACTGACCGCACAGAAATTACGAGATGTGTGGAGGTGGTCCAAATAAATTACCAAGGCCAAGTGTGAAACCCTAACAAGAATGGTACAGCCAGTTAAAACAGCAGCTATGACAGGACAAACTGAGTTTTAATTGTCTGGTAGCTTGAATCCAGTACCAAGTTCTCTGAATTGATGTTGGTACACAGTATCCAAGCTGCATTGCCTTCACTGCTATTTTAATCAGAGTTAATAACTGGAAGTCAGCAGATCTGAATAATGAACATACCATTTTTTTTTTCTTTCCTTCCTTTCAGCAGAGATTGAGGCTTCATCTCAGTTCTATATCAGGGAAATGAAGAGAAGAATGCTTTCTTTCCCCAACCCTTTATCTTACTTGCCTATGGAGGTCATGAACTTCCTAGGACAGAAGCTGTCTCTTCTGTTCACATTTCACCTTGCAAAGAAGACATTCCAGTCTGGATACCCAAACACCCCTATGAGGAGGGATCTGCAGATGATCAGGAAGGACCCAGCAGCAGAGGCTGTACATGAGGTCTGGGCTAGGAGCAAGACATACAGGAGATCTCAGGCTGCATAGCTGTGATGTGCAAACCACTCAGAAAAGGATGGCAAGGAGACTAGTAACTCCAGGCAGGCTTGGGGCAGCCCCTAACAGTTTATTATTCAAGAAGTCTCCCTGCCTCGCTCTCCCATTCTAGAAGAGCCCCAAAACAAATTCCTCACACACAGAAAGAGCCTTCCACGGAGACTGACATCCAGCTCTGAGCCACTGCCCTGCCATACAGACTTACAGCCAGGGCAGAGGTAAACGGTGGCAGCTGCAGGAGCTAGCTGAGTTTTCACTGAAACAGTGTCCCTCTACATCTCTCCTTTTGCACCTGAAGCCTCAGCACACTGCCAACACTCAGCCAGCTCTTCCCACGCAGATCCAGGTGATGGCTGGAGTCACTCCAATTACAACCCAGTGTGGATCTGACTCCTGCGTTCCCAGGTGCTGAGCCCACCCCAGGCTAAGCAGCATCTGACTCTAAAATAGGCTCCTACTGACAGGCAATGACCAAAATGCAAGTAAATTTACCCCTATCAGATTTGGGACAACAATATGGAAATTCGTATTGGAAAGAAACGTATCAACCCAGTAACTTAAACCAAATTCTGATCTCAATAGAAATATTTTCCATTCAAATTCAGCTCACCTACTCAAGACTGGGAAGATACGAATTGCCTTTAATGATTCAAAATAACCTTCTGGCAACATGCTTCATGACTTGCCACAGAGAATGCTGAGAACCCCAGTTAAAACATCACACAGGGCTAGCAAGTTAAATACAGTAGTGGGAGGTGTATTTCTAGTGAAATTATAAAAGCATTAGCAGAAAGCAAGCTAGACAAGAAAATTGATGATGTGATGTGTATCCTCAAAATTTACTTAGTCTTAATGAATCTGTCACAAGACTCAGTTTAGCAAAGTCCTGGATATTTAATAAATGCTGTGCACAGCATTATTTCCTAATTTCTCAGATTCATTGCTGTATAAACTACAGAGTCATGAGGTCACTGTGCATTTCTGCTAACACTTCAAAGGATTTCGCTGTGGTGAAGAGCATCATCCATCTACACTCCCTGCCTGAAAAAAAAAGTCAAGATACTTCATTTAAAGTTCAGATTTTACCTTTTTGAATTCTGCTGAAGTCCAACTGAAGGAACTGAGTGCATCTGCTTAGTGATTTTCTGAACATACAGCCCACTGGCAGCAGCAAGTTCCTTTTGCACACTCTAAGCTATGGAACTACAGTTACATCTTACAAGGCTCCTATGGTACAGGAGGGACAGAAGAATAAGAAGGTGATCCCTTCATACACCCAGTTCCCATCAGCACTCTCCCCTCCTGCAGCTGCTGGTCCTGCCAAACTGACTGCCAGGAGTCCCTGCTCCCACACACCAGGAGATCTGAGGACTAATGTCAGTGTGTCAGGGACCTGCCAATGCTCAGGAGGTCCCAGAGCATCCCACACAGACCCTGCAAGAAGGCAGGTGTGAAAATTTAGGAATAATTTTCTCACCCCTTCTTCAGTGCTTACAGTGATGCTAATACTCATTTATCCATGCCTTGCCCTTCCTTTCTAATGTCTGTTAGGAGATAGTGGGGAAAGGCAGAGAGCATTCCAATCCCCTTTAAGCTCAATGCGACAGTTATAATCCTCAGCTAAAAAGAAAGAGGAGAAAAAATGAGATGGGCTGTGACAGGTTGGGAGGACTAAATCCCCATTAACTGGGCCACAAAGATTTAAAAGGCTCAGTGTTGCACACAACATATGCCTCTAACAAGGTCCCCACAGTACATGGTCCCTGACAGCTCCTCAGTGAGTAAATGCAAGAGGGGGTTGGTGAGACCCACTGCCCCGAGGATGCCAGCAAGGGGCAAGAGGACTCTACTGCCATGGCAGTACCTTGCCAGGACTGATGTGTTCAAAACCATGGGGGTAGCAGGAGCACTTAGGTTGATTCATATGTGCAACGGGCAGCAAAGGTCAGAGTGTTACTGACCACACCAGGCAGAGCTGCACAATCCAAAGGCTGAACAGCAGCAGAGGGGAGAATAAACCAATAGCCTGCTGAGCACAATAATTTATATCTCCCCACCATGATTCCCTTCAATTCCAGCACATCCTTCCTGAATGTGAGGCTTTGGACTCAAGGAAATTAATGTATAAATAATTTACAATTAATAATTATTTGTAATAATGCTGTAAGATAAGTGATGCCAGCAGATCAGCAGATTTTTCCTGTTATCCAATGTGACTCAATCTGTAGCCAGCACTGTAAGGACAGCATTGTTTACTTTCACTGTAAACCACCTCCTCCTGGCTTGCCTAACATGGAGCATGAGATCTGTGTCTGTTCAAGAACCTGACCTGAGCCAGCAGTCCATCAGCTGACTTAAAACCCCTTCACACTCAGCCAAAAGGAGCTTCTGATGGAAGCTTGGGCAGCTTCTCCATGGCTAGACCTCACTTGACCACATCTCATCATCGCCTGACCCGACAGACCCTCTGTGTGCTGACCATGGCTAGTCCTGAAGGAACACCCATTTCCCAGCCATTCCCATTATGTCTTTGAGAGCACCCAACCAGTGTGGTCCAGTTTTCCCAGCACAGACTGGAAACGCCCCACAGGGCCTGCTAGCAGGCATGGCACAGCAATGGGGCATGCCAGGGCACAGTACAACCAGACTTAGACCACTCAGATGCAGAAAGGATACAAACAGGCACAAGTTTGTTCAGATTTGCTCCCACAGATTTTTTTTTTTAAAGATTACCTCACTGCAGAGCATCGATCCTTCTGCTGCCAACCCAAGCTCAGTATAAACACCACATTGCACTCCAAGGGAGGGGAGAAACATGACTGTGCTCACCCCAGCCTGCATCTGGTACTGCCAGGGAAGCTGGCTCTGTTGTTCCCAAACACATTCCCAAGAGCCACAGCATCACAGAAGCAAGCGTAGCACCAGCAGGGATGTAGCAACCGAGCAGCCCTGTGCCAGGGACAGGGTTATGCCCTACCTGTTTGTCACTATCCCTACCAACTCACACAGAGACCATTCTGAGAGGCTACTATTTGAGCCCTGTTTGTAGTCACAAAATAGGTACTTCAGCCAAACAGACATCTCGTAAGGTTAGAAAACACAGCCTACTGCACAAGCAGCCTTGTGTGGCCAGTAATTCCTGCCACAAAACTATATCCAAAACATCTCCCAGAAAGGTAAAATAGAAAAAAACAAAACAAAGCAACACCACATACATATTATAGCACTTTGGAAATACAGCACAATCACATCACAGCACCAGGAGCCTGCAGTGAGCACTTACAACATTAGTATTTCCTAAGTCCCATACTTTACTATTAATTTTTACAAGTAACAAATTACTTTGGAAAACTACATAGGGATCGCATAATTTTTCTAACTTCATTGTGCAGTTTTGATGGCTCCCATTTGCACTGCTATTGTACCCCTGTTCCCACTTGAAACTTAACTCACAGGTTACCAAAGGAGCTGCACTGCTTTTTGCAGCTCTTGCAAGCTCTTCCTTATTTATTAGGCTTTTTACTGCATACTTGATAACAAAAGGCACAAAGGTACAGAATGGCATTACTGAGCATGACACTCTCTGGCACCAAATACTTCATTCAGGGCACTCAGCATGCGAGCAGATGGAAAGCATCAGTGTTTTCCAATTTTGTCCTGCAGGAAGACTTTTTCAGACAACCTCTAAAGACACCTACACTGGGTAAGAGCACTTTTCCAGCCCAGCCTTGGCTGTTTCAGGATTTGGCTTATCCAAAACAGAAAGGAAAGAAAAATATTTATGTTTTTTTCCCTCCCAAGCCAACAAAATGGCTGGGGCAGGTTTCAGTACAGTTGGTTTCTCTCTCTCTGATACTTTAAAATAAAGCCTCCTCACAAGGACCATGTTTCAACTTTATAAGGTGAAAAATTTGGAAAGGGAGATACTGAAAACAAGAGGTTAAAGAAGATAGTTTTCTGCAGCTTTAGCCAAATGTCATCAGTGCCCATGCTATAATAGAAGTTAGAGCATTAACCAAGCCTAACCACAGCAGCCTTTAAGCCTCAACTCTAACGTCAACCCTGCAGCTCCATCGTGGTGGGATGACCTACCGAGAATCACCAGAATGGCTAAAACAGCTTCCCTGGTCAGGAGCAGCCCCAAGTGGCAGCTTCATCTGCATCCGGGGGTAGGACGGGACTTAGACACCAACAGTGCTGCAGGACCTGCATTGCCATTGAAGAAGGAGCCAAGGCAGGTTACTGCAGGGATGATGCCCCTGAAGTAGCCGAAAGAAAGCTGCTCCAAAGGGAGGATGCAGATGCCTATCAAAAACACGGGCTCTGTCAACACTGAGAAATCATCCATATGTTCAAAGCACATCACAACATGGGTAATTTCTCTGGAAAGTTGAGGCCCAAGATAATACCTTTTTTTTTTTTTTTTAATGTACTCTTCCACAGCCACAAGCACAACTGGGACCTGGAAATCTGATGAGGGCAGTCCACCTCCTGCCCTTTATCCCTTTTATTAGTTGCCAAGAATATGTGCTTATAAAAATACAGTGAAAGATAGTGGCAGGTAGGATTCAGCCTTTTTCCTTTTCCTTTCCTGGGACAGGAACAACCAGCTGGCACCCTGGGGAGAGCCAAGGAAGAGCAAGAGATCCCTCCTGGCCACGCTCTGCCCCAGGGCTTCTCCTGCAGAAGGGAGGCAATGCTCTGTTCAGCACAGGTGAGCCAGGGTCCCCTGCTGACCCATGTGTTTCATCACCAGCATGTTTGCCTCTGTTTATTTCATTGCCTTTGTGCTATGCTGCAGGATCTTCTAACAGCAATAATTAAGTCATTTTTCAGAGTTCCAACACGGGCAGTCTCAGTTTGGTGCCACTGCAACTGAACCAGATCTTCTCCCCTTGCCTTTCAATTGACTCCCGACTTGCCTGCCTCAGGATGAAGTGCCTAGGCTTGGTTTCACCATGGCAAAGAGCGACCCAAAATGTCTCTCAAAGGCTTCTGTTTCCAGCAAACACTAAATCTTTTGGCTTTTAAATCTTAGCACAGTTTTGTATATGCAAAGACAAATCTCACAGGGGAAGCAGCTGCATACTGAAAGAACACTTCAGCTCACTGTAACTTATAGCTGCTTCAGCCATTTATTTAATTGAAAGATTCTAGTAAAAAAAACATCTTCAGGAGCGCTGCACTTTCATTCCCCCCACACATCTCATACATCGTCCCAGGCTGCCCAGATTGCCACACTCCTTGAGCCCCACACCACCCTGCAGCTACCTTGTCATTTCAATTAACAATTAAGGCAAGTACTGCCAACTGGATATTTATTAATATTACTATTGTGAACCATTTATTTTTATTTTTCTTTCATTTTTTAATGCACCACATAGGCCACTGGGACAAATTAAATATGAAATTGTTTTCTGCCATTTAGGCAAAGGGCATTCATTCTCACATTTGTAAAACATAAACACCATAAATACAATATTAAGCTGTCAAACTGTCACTCAATCTTCCTCCTGCAGTAAAACCCCTAGAGAAATAGTTAACAAGTCATCCTTTCCCAGGGAGCTGACACAGGCCTCTCATCTGCCATTGAGAGAGATCCCCCAGAGATTAAAAAAAACCCCAATGTTGTAGTGGTCTGGCCACATCAGGAATGGCTGCCACAAAACCCCAAGCATTAAGGACAGTTTTTTCCCCAAAAAAAATAAAGTGGGAAGAGCAGAGGCCATATAGGTGCAGGGAGGAGCCAGACAGGTGCTTGATTTTGGCAGGGCAACAGGCCAGGCTGACCAGCACAAACCCAGCACTTGGAGGGAGCACCTTCCCCCTGCAAAAGCACTGGTGCTACGGCCTGCAGCTTCTCTTCTGTCTCGTTTCCAGCACCTCAGATATTTGCAGAGCCGCAGAGAGTGGAGCTGCTCTGCAAGCTGGCATGATGGAAAGCCCAAGATCCCTTTGCTTTTCCTTTCAGCTTGAAGAAGATGTTTTAAGAAAACAAGAGCATTTCACAAGCTGTTGAACATGGAGACTTCACCAGCTTGCTCACCTTACCTCCCCAGACTCGGGTTCCTGCTGCCTGCAGCCGAGGTGATCTGGCTTACAGACCATGAGACCATGCAGCCTGAAAGAGACCACACAGTCTCCTATGTTTTGTGCACGCATGTGCAAACTGATATGTGTTCACCCAGCATAAGAGCAGAAAGAAACCTATAAAGCCACTTTCCTGATGTTTGCCCCAAAAAACAAGACACTCAGGAGTGAGCAACCTTGTAAGAGTCAAATGGTAAGGAGACTGCTGAAATGAGCTGTGGCACCTCATTAAGTATTAGGCTCTCTCTCCACAGCACAAGAGTACAGGAAATCAAATCTGTACTTCATAAGCCTGACAATATGCCTGTGCAAGGAATTAGTGCTCTACCCCCTCTTGTTTTGGTTTTTGGTTTTGGTTTTTCATTTAGGATTGACTTTGGCTCCCAGAGTTACATCCCCAAGGCTACAAGACCTGCCTCTGGGCAGGCACACTTGCAGAAGCCCCATGGGATATAAGTCCCTGAAAAACAGTACCACTTGTCAATCCAGGAAAGCTGCAGCTTACCCGAGTTCTGAGGGAAACAGCATCCCCTGAAAGCTGTGCATAGAGGGAATGCAATGAAGGGATGGGAGTAAAATCATTAATGAACGAACGGTGAACATCAGCCAGCACCTGCCCTGTGGAATTCAGATACCCACAGCCAAAGGCAACAGAAAACAAATGCAGCAGAGCACACTGTTTGGCCAAGTTAGTTAAGCCTACCAGGGTCTGAAGAGTATATGTCAAGGTGGTCTTACATGATGGCAAATACAAACATGGCTAAACTTGCCAGCTTGCCTATTCAGAGAAGCAGGTAAGTGCCAGTCACTGACTATTTTCTGGCTACACAGGAGGGGGGAAATCAAATGGTTGCCATCTTTCATTGGCAACTATCCTCAATGCCTACCACCAATTTCTGTTCTCAGCAGCACATCCCAGAGGAGTCTCCTGCTCGCCGTCTCACCCCAGCTTGGTGACACTCAAATCAGCAATATTTGCAGAGCATTTAGAAACCCTTTACTACATGAGAAAGGATGCCTTGCTCTCATCTCCCCAGCGCTCATTTCACATGGCTGAGCACAGAGGCAGGGAGCAGCCAGGAGAGCTAAGCCCAGGCAACCTGAGCCATTAATACAACATCGGTTCTCCCAGCTGCCAAACAGGCTCTAGTGGGGTCACAGAGAGGCTACACCAGTCACAAAAGTTGGCAGGACAAGGACAAGAGACAACATACCTGCTCGAAAGAGCAACTGGGCACCAGCCAAACACAATTCAGAGCATTTAACTAACAATACTCTTCCCTCTCATCTTCCAGGTGTGTTGCTGCTTTCCTACCACTCCATAGCAGTCAGCAAGCTGGAGAAGCCCGAGGGCAGCCTCACCTCCAGCTTTTGACGGGGAAATGGAAGAAAATACTCAGCTCACAGGCAGCCAAGAGCAAAATTACTCTTTCAAAGCTACCTACCAGCCACCCCTCTGACAACCAAGCTTTGCCCAGTGATGGCCTTGCTCTCTTCAGTGGGACACTCGTACATTGGGCAAGTTTCCCATGTTGCTTGTTTTCTTTTCAGGCAGAACGACAGAGTCCTGGACTATTCCCATAAGCGCTGTGCTAAAGCAGATGAGCAGCACATGGTGAATTATTAACTGCCCATACGTAGTGAGGAATTTATGCCAAAGCCCCTCCAAAAGACACACTGCACAGGTTCTGCCTCTGGGAAATTTCCAAGGAGCAGGAAGCAACCTACTGCCTGGGAGGGAGAAAAAAGAGCCCAGAGAAGTAGTACATCCTCCAGAAACAATCAACATACAAACCAACTACCAGAGGTACAGGATTTCCTCCTAAGTGATATGAAACTATGCCATACTCCAGAGGAAAAATGCATTCCTAGGACCAGGATACTCACTCATGTTGCTGCCTGCCGTGGCAGGTGGAGGCGGAAGCATGCAACCAGGCCTGCCCTTCACTAATTTCTGCATTTTTGTTTCAAGCATCTGTAGGACCTGACTGGGGAGAGGCTATTGCAGTGAGCCCACATGTCAACATTTCTGACTATAAAACAGCCATCTGGATGCCCACCATTAATGCACAATCTACTTCTGGGACACTGATCTCTGACAGCTCCCCCCCAACTTTGAGAGCAGAAGATTTCCCTTGCTGACTCCAAGAGCCAGATATCTGTATTTTAGATTTAAAGTTGTGCTACTAAACATGAGGTCATCAAATAACAAACCAGTTTCAAGCAGAAACTTGCAGTGAACTATATTTTTTACATTAGGTGATTTTTATTATTTGCATTCGTAGAGAATAAAGAAGAAAACAAGCCCAGGACGCACTTCAATTTTTAAAAACCATGCAATTCACCTTAATTTGCCTGGGATTTGAAATGCCACAGCATAGACACAAGAGCAGAACTCTTGGACTCACTCACCCAAAAGCCAAGATTTTTTTGTCCCAGACAGAAAAGTAGACAATATTGGAAAATTTAAAAAATATTTTCCAGACACTCTTAAGTCACATGAGTCACCCTTATTTGCAGATGAGCCCAAACCTGAGCTCCCACACCACCACTCATGCAGAGCAGAGAAAACCAAAAGCTGGATCGAAATGGGCAGCTTGTCTCAACGGCTCTGCAGAAGGCCAAGGGACATGGGAAGCATGCGGAGCATAGGCACACCTCCTCTTACACAAGACTGCCGTTATGTATTATGTTAAGTAATCTAACTTTGCGGTGAATGAACTCAGGGTTGAGGGCTCTGCACTGGAAAAGGACAGCTGCTTCTCTAGAGTCATCATTTCTCCAATGAGGTGGTTGAAGTGGCGCGTTTTCTGTGCTGGCTGGGAGACAGTGGTGGGCAGTCCTGCATCCTGCATGCCATGCATACCGGAGCCAGGGTGAGGATGCATGCTGCAGACCACTGGCACAGCTATAGCCCATGTACGACAGGTTCACATGGTCAAGTCAGCCCACAGGACCAACTCCTCAGCCCCTGGCTTGATGCCACCCCCTGCAGGGGTGCTGTCCCCAGGCCCTCGCTGGCCGTCCCACCCTGTGCCTGCCAGCAGTCGCTTCCCTGCTCCTGCCCCAGCAGCACAGGCTGGGGCGGAGGCCGGGACAGCTCCTTATTCACCTCCCATTGCAGCGAAGCCCCACAGCCGTGGCACCATGCAGTTAAGTGGATTGCACCAGCTTGCCTCTCACAGCAACCCATCAAACCCTTGGGAAGGGGCTCTGCATGCAGGAGGAGAAGCCCAAACACCACAGACCCCTCCTGTTTTCCTCCTCTATGCATACCGTTTGTGGCAGGTCAGGATGTGGTATTTCCATCATGTCCCACTTTCAGGTGCATCAGGAGAGGGTCCTCCTTTGTCCCAGCTGCTGCCTGCTGGGGCAACTGGGACTTACCTGAGGAGGGGGCTGGCATACCCTGGGACCCCAGTTACAGAAGAACAGGAGATGCAAACGAGGATTATTCTTTCCTGCTAAGGCATTTCAGGCATGGAGCAGAACTGGGATGTTGTTCTGCAAGCCGGGCCAGATTTGGAGCGGCTGTTGCACGGCGCTATAGCTTGTACAGAGAGGCTTTGAGGTTCGCCACGAGCGCTACTGCCTCCCCACAGACAGCAACAATACAACAACGTGTGGCACTGCCACAGCATCCTCCTCCCGAGGATTTTAAGGTGCTTGGCAGACAATACAGATTCTTGTAACCTCACAAGCCCTCTGAGGGAGAGTAAAGTAAATGCAATAAAAAAATGGAAGGATAAGCAGGGGAATGGAAAAATAAAACTGCTAGAGCCACATATTCAAGCACGCGCAAGAAATCAGGGTCTCAGGGGCAGCTTCCCCCACCACTAAGCTGGAATCTGACAGGCAGCAGTGCTCCAAATCTTCCATTTGTTCAACCCAGCCCTGGCCTGCCTGAGAGCATTTCTCAGCACGCCCCAAAGGGCTACAAGGATAGCAGCACTTCACAGAGCTCCTTGCCCAGGAGGCACCGTAGTCATTCCCACAGCCCTGCTCCATAGAGGGTCTCAGAACAGAGCAGCCTGAACTGCTGGCAGCCCCCAGCCCTAATGAGCAGCAAATAATGTCCTCACTCTGCCCAAGAGCCTCAGTCTTGACTTTTGAGTTTAAACAGCTGCAAGTGATGGCTGAGGGTCTCAGCTGAAGGGTCTCCACCCTGCTGCCCAAAAGCTGGGGCTGCTCCAACAGCGTTTTCCAAACACTCACAAGGCTTCCCAAACACCCCTCTGCACGCCTGCCACCCCCACTTTACAGGTGGAGAAAAGAGAGAGAGGCCAAAAATCTCAGCGCCAGTCAAAGAGGGAAGCAGAGAGCCCCAGCGCCTGGCCCCTGCTCTGACTCCAAGCAGGCTGCTGCTTTTGTTTGCTTCCATGTGTGCATAACTGGCTGATAAATGGATTTGCAGCCAAAGAGTGACACACAGTGCAGTTCCTGAACAGCTTCAGCTGGATCACTCCTGGGAATGGTATTGCTGAGCCACTTTTGCTCCAGGGGCTGGTTTATTTTTTATTAATCTATTTCCTAGATTTGGGAGAGCTTTATTGATGCAATTATACAGGATGAAAAAGGACAAACCTCCTCCATGGACAGAGCAGAAAGATCTTACCCTTAAGTTAGGAGCTCAATTTTATCTCCCTGACATGCCCACAGATACCCGGGAAGGCAGAGTGTGGGGCTTTGAAAGCAATTTTGAAGTAGCACATCAGGATACTGCTACCACCCACCCTGGGTTAGCAAGGAGCCCTGAGGGCTTCCCCTTCTCCCACTCTGCCGAAACCGTAGCCTGAGGCTGACTTGTCGACCACCGTGTCTGGCTTAAAACAGACAGAAGTCAGGAGCTGAGCCCAGGTCCCCTTTTTGGCAACAAAGTGGAGGAAGCCAAGGCAGAGGCTGGTACCATATGCACAGTACCCAATAAAGTGCCACTCGCACCCCCCGGCCTGATGCCCAGAGCCCAGCTGGACGGAGGAAGGGCTTGTGAGAGGTCATGGCTCTAATCTGGTCCTGATGGGAAAAAAACTGTGATCATACATATATGATATCATATCATATATGAGGGTAGGTATGTTTGTACGCACACCTTGAACACGAACCAAAAAAACAAATTTCCCCTCCTGTCTTCCTCAGCCAAGGGAAGCCTCGCAGCCGGAGGAGCAGAGCCCAGGCGAGCCGGCGGAGACAACTCGCAAATACTTTGCCCGCGGCATTACTCTCTTCCCCTGAGCTTTGCCCACCCTGCTCTCCCATTGTAACGGCTGCCATGGTGACAAGCACGAACGCTAAAATAAATACAACGCAACCCGAAGGTAAAGCGAAGCCCTCCCGGTTCCACTTCGCCCCGCTCCCTCCCTGCCCGAGGCGGCAGCTTCCCAAGCATCCCTCCCAGCCGCGGCAGGGCGGGATGGATGCTTGGCGGCCGCGGCTTACTCACGATGAGGGGGATGGTCCTCTCTTCCCGGCGGAGCTCCAGCCTGCCCGCCGCCCTCTGCCCGCTCCGGACGCTGCTGCTCCTGCCGCCGGACCTGCTGGCGGCCGCCGAGCGGGGCTTGTTGTCCTGCCATAAGTAGTAGAAAGTGCCCAGGATCCAGGCGACGGTCAGGATGGCGATGGCATTGGCCCTGATTCTCCTCATGCCGAGCGCCCCGGGGGAGCCTGGGAGCGCTGCCTCGACGGGCAGGGGCGGCTGCGGACGGAAGGAGGAGAGAGGCGGCGGCGGAGCGGCGGCTACCCCCTCACCGCCCCGGCCCGCGCCGCCGGGTCCTAACGCCTCGCATCCCCCGCTCCGCCGCAGGGGGCGGAGGGCTCCGCGCCTCCTCCTTCTCCTCCTCCTCCCGGCTGGCAGGCGGGGGGAGCAGCCGGCCTGGGCTGGCGGATGCGCCCGGCGCTCCAACCGGAGCGGGAGGGGTTGGCAGCCCCTGGAAAGCGGGTCGGTTGCACGGGCTCAACCGCACGAGGCTGCTGCTGCTGGTATGCGACCCGCACGTCAGCCCACCCTCCTGCACCGCCAGCCCAGCTCCCTGCCCTTGGTGGTCCCAACGCCACAGGGTACTTTTTGCAGTGAGGACGCCTTTGCTCTCCATGGCACACAGGACCTAGGCACCCACTCCATGGAGACAGGCATAGCCCCAGGGGCATCTCACCCTAAATGCTTGGGGTTCACAGATGCAAAGGTCTTGGGCTGACAACTGAGGTGCCCAAGCACCTGCTCCCATCATGGCTACGCACAATCACCCAGCAGTGGCACAAGGACCAGGTGTATGGGCAAGTGCTACAGCCACCAGGCCTTTTGAGCCCTGCAAGAGGGGAAGCATGGCAGTGGAGGGGCAACGATTATACAATTCCACATTACAGGGCATTGCCAACACTGTAGCGATAAAAAGCTCACCAAATTCCAGCCCTGCGGGCAGCTCAGGCAACAGAGCATGCAGCTTTTGAAACCAAGCTACATCTAGGCACAGTGCAGCTGCTGTGCAACTAGGGCTTTGGGGTTTGAGAGAGCAGGAGGATGTACTGAGAAAACTCTACCAGTGAAGACGAGTGCTTAGAGAATGTAGGTGCCTCTAAGGCACCTGACCAGGGGATTAGAGGATTTGAATTACAGTACAGAAAATGGCAGCAGGGCTTCTAAATTATTTTTTGCCTACCTTCCTCCTGGCCAAATCCCTCTACATGTAATTACAACCTGCCCTGCTAAATTGCCCTTTCAGGTTTACCTGCACACAGCTTGTTTCCTGAAGCACTGCACAGTACAAAATTCATCTGTCACACTTGAGGCAGAAACCTATTGCTAGGACCACCACCTCCCAGGGCTGCAGCATGGCTCCACACCATCCTCCCTGCCAATCACACTGCACTCCTGATGCAGAAAAGTGTTACAAACGGTCTTACATCCTCCTAGGTAGCTTTCCCAATAAGCCGTCAATCACCTACAGTTTCCCAGGCCGGCTGCTCGTAGCCAGCAGCAAGGGGGAGTTTGGGACATTCAAGGCAAAACCAAAGTCCTCCAAGGAATCAAGAAAAACACAATTAGTCCAAGCTGCCCAGTTCACATCTGTCCCATTGGCACAAGTAACTTGTGGAAGGTGGGATCCGTCTGGTTCTGGTCTCTTTCACAGTCCTACAAAAAAAAATAAAAAAGGTGTCTGCTTTCCTATGTGGGTTTGGATTCAGCAGCTGCCTAGGTGGCAGAGAGACAGGAAGAGAGGCTGAGGACCTGTATCCAGGATTCAGAAAAGGGAAGAACACAGGAGAAAGATGTGTTCATGTTCCTGTGACAGCAGAGCCAGCCCCATACACTGTCTCCTCTTTCACCAATGTGCAGATCATACCAGATTTTGCTTGACTCCTTAGTCTTTTCCCACCTTCCATGTGAGATTCATTACAGAAAAACCAAATCACTCGAACACTGATGGAGAAATGCATGCGAAACAGGAGACAGCCCTCTGTCCCAATACTTGAACTAAACACACCACCTTCTCCTGCCTTTCCAAGCATGCCGATTCCTTTTTCCATCACAGCCATTAATTTTCCTCCTTCACTGCCCTCCCTGCTAATGTACCCTATAAGCTGTCATGCTGTCACCATTGCCTTCCCACACAACTTTTCACCACTTTCAATGATCCTGATGGTGATCTCTACCCCACAAACATCTCAGCCTCAGCGATAGAATGAATCATAGAATAGTTTGAGTTGGAAGAGACCTTAAAGATCATCTAGTTCAAATCCCCCTGCATGGGCAGGGACACCTCCCACTAGATCAGGTTTCTCAGAGTCCCATCTAACCTGGTCTTGAACATTTCCAGGGACGGGGCTACCATAACTTCCCTGGGCAACCTGTTCCAGTGTCTTACCACCACAGTAAAGAATTTCCTCCTAATGTGGAACCTAAATCTCCCCTCCTCTTATCACTAGAAGTCCCTCCCCAGCTTTCCTGTAGGCCCCTTCAGGTACTGGAAGGTTCTGTAAGGTCTTCCTGGAGCCTTCTCTTCTCCAGGCTGATCCCTCAGCCTATCCTCATAGCAGAGGTGCTCCAGCCCTCTGATCATCTTTGTGGCCCTCCCCTGGACTTTCTCCAGGAGCTCCACGTCCTTCTTTTTGTTGGGCCAAGCCTCTAACAGTTGAAAAGTCCCTTGCAAGGTCAGCCCAGCATTTCCTCTTCTCTGCTCAGGAGAAACCCAGCTCCCTGACTCTTCCCTTCTGGGCAGAGATGCCTCGCACTTTATTCCCTATGCAGAACAAGGGCTGGAGGAGCCCTGTATTTTCACAGCATTACCACTTCAGTTTTACAAGTGCAGTCTAACATTTGCCATCTGCTAATAAATCCCAGCACCTTGTCCATACCACGGTACAGCCTCACACTCATAAGGTTGGCCTCAAGCCTCCCCCTGCCTGGAGCAGCTATCAACCCTTATGCTAAGCAGGTGCAAGGCGCTGCCAGCTGAGCAAGGGAGCAGAGTAATCTGGTCGCACTGTGTTTCAGAGCTGCAACTTCTGCCCAGGGGAACGTGTCAGCAGAGAGCTCGGGCTGTGTTGGGATGCAGCCTCTGTGCATGCGTGCAGGGAGCCACGCAGGGCAGGACCGTGTGGCAGTGTTCAGCAGGCAGCTGCCTGCACCCAGCTGGCTCTCATCGCTGGAAGCACCTTACACACAAGCTTTGAAATCTTATCACTGCTGGTGGGTGCTCTTTCTCAGTAATGAGCTCAGGCTCCTGGAGAAGCTCCTGAGCCATCAGCAGCATTTTCTCACGCCTGCACCACACGCTGCCAAGCCCTCTTTGCTATTCTGCCCCCATCACATCCTGTTATTCCTAGAGCATTGCCAGCAGTTCAGAAAGCAGCACAGAAAAATCAAAACCTCAGAGTTTACTTGTACTACCTGGGTAATGTGGCCTGGTGACAACATAGATGAGTGACAGGAATCCTCCTGTGCAGAATGACTACTTTTGTTCATTAAATCAATTCATTAACTACAAGAAAAACACAACCCAAACAATTTAACCCTTTCATCTGAAGACCCTAAATCCCTTTCACTGGATGGCCTGTAGGTAAGTGTCAGAAGCAAGCAGAGAGCTCTGTAGGCCAGCTTCAGCAAAGCCCTGAGCAGAAGTCAGCTCTGATGTAGGAAGGACAAGCTGAAGTCCAAGGGGTCTTTCTCCTAGGAGAAACTTGCTTTTACTCCTGCTAGAACACACTGGTTCTTCCTGCAGAAACACACCGAGAGCACAGGGTAGCAAAGCTCTGCTCTAGACTGCAACCTCAGCAAAGGGCATAGCAAAAGCACCCAAGTTACCCACTCTCAGAGCTGTTGGCAGAGCAGCTCACTCTTGCCCACAGGTATCAAATTCAGCACAGATAAGCCAGATTTGCAGAGAAGCATCACTTGCATTGCCTAAGCTTTGGGACCTATTTGAGCTGTCTGACCTGAACGAGGCAGAACCTTCAGCACAGCTCCAGCATGTACTTTTGCAGCAGCAGGCATCCATGTACTTTGAAAGCTTCTCCACAGTGATGTTTCATCTTCGGGGCCCAAATACCTCAACTGAAGGATGACTAGCTCCCAGGTCCAAGCTATTTATACCCAAGGTGTTCTGCAGCCAAAATTTGCAATGTTTTCACCTCTGACTGCAGAGCTTTGCTCTGGAGTCTCATCTTTCATTTAAAAGACAGTACACTTCTAACCTTACGCTTCCACAGGGATCTTGAGCAATATAAATTGTTCAAGTATAGCTATACTGTAAGCTGTAATGTTGCCCACAGATATTAGAGCCAGCTTCATCAGAGATAACAGGAATACCAGAAGCAGTCTGACATGGAGATCTCAACACAACCTGCAGTGTAGGCATACAATTAATATTAACAGTGAAATACTTCACTGCTGGTCTTTGCAAAAGCATCAGCTAATTCAATAAATGCCCTAAGAGAGATGACCTGAGAAACATAACAGAATAGACTAAACAAATCAAGATTGTACAAACCTCACAGCAGACTTAGGGAGTCTTACCACCACATTTGCTCTTTTTCAGTTTTCTCTCTAGCTGTTACTTCCATTTTAGAGCTGTTAAGTCTTTTCTTATTTTGTGACATAATTTGTACAGTAGAATAACATAACAGACCCCCCTGAAAATCCAGGTGGCTGATTCTTTAACATGAGTATAGGCTAAGTATTTGGTAAGTAATTTAGATACAGAGAGGGGAGAGAGGAATATGATGAGCTACATAGAGGAAATTTATGCAGGGGATTAATAACTTAATTTTACTTAGAATCACTAAGGCCCTAACCAGCATTATCTTCAATAGAAAGAGATCTCCTAGGACCATGAATACTAAGACATGCTCTCAAGAAGCCAGTTTTGTCTCTTTGGCTAACAGCCTTAGCAACAACATCTAGGAGAGCAGATCTGGTGTCCCACATTGCCCCCATAAAACTGAGATGATCTTTGTTGCAGGGGAAGAAAAGACAGGCATTAACCAGATTTGTCTTTAGAAAAAATGAAAGGATGGCTGCAGTGAGACAACGTGCATATTTTTGCAGGCATCTGACATAAGATGTAGCTGACCTTTCAAGTATGAAACATCTGGAGAATGCCCAAAGGTTTTTATTAGCACTACTCTGATCTGGGAAATCAGGTCCATTATATTTGTGGCTTCCAGGCATGGAAGTGCCATCTGAAACATGAACACAAGGCCTGTCTGGACTCTGGAAACAGTTTTAACAGTCATCCAGAATTTAGCTAGGAACACTTAAAGAAAACTAGCACGAGGTTTCAGGGGCTGGAACCAGTCACACAATGATGGGATGCACAGCTGTACCCTTGCCAGGCAAAGAGATTTCATTTTTTTAGACTAGCAGGAGAGAATTCCCCGCCTGGGAGCTTCCATCAGCTGTCACCGTGGCAGCAAGGAGAGCAGTCAACTGGGAGAATCGAGAATGGCATGTTATCCTGCTGGGAAAAGAAGACTTGCTCAGGGAAAGGCAGCTCTGCTTGCCCACGGCAGGCTGGGAGCCGAGCTCCACCTTGCATGGAAGTACTGTGCACCCAGCTGGACTCCTGTATGCTCGTTCCACATACTGTGGACTGAACAGCCAGAAAGTCAGGTATTTTGAAGCCAAAAGGGACAAGGACTTAATTCTCACTCCAAAGCCCATCCATACCCCCAGCTGAGACAGTTCCGATACTTTTCTTAGCTGAGCCTCTGTCATGGCTGCTAGCTAAGTTATGGAAGGGAAGAGCAGCCTCAGTTCAGGGATTTTTCACAAAAGACCACTTCTCATAGAGCTCCTTCTGTGCTGGCAGAGCACGGTGCCTGGAAGAAGGTGAGACATCTCGGGATGGTCTTCTCTGAACCTGCTGCCACCAAGTGGCTCCTTGCTCCTCCTCCAGCCCATCCCTGGGCTGGACACTCGCCTTCCCTGATAACACTCCCAGTCTCTCCCTGAGAAGGGTAAACGGGCTGCTTCCAGGTGCTGAAATAGGTGGGTAGGAGCGGGTGAAAGAAATGTACCTATTGAAAGGAGAAGACTCAGTTTGGCCTTGATCTCAACACAGTAAAACACCAGAAAAGGAGGGAGAAAGGGGAGCGTTTGTCCCAGTGGGCCAGAAGGAGCCATTAAGTCCTTTCCCCACACAGCATGAAAGGCCCCTCTGATGGCCTGACCATAACATCTCACTGTGCACTTCATCCAGATCTAAATCACACCCCTGCAAACCTTCATGACGTGTTTACTGATACTGTAACACCAAGATGGCAAAGTGTGTGCCACCATCCTCCAGTCCTCTGGTTGTTGAAAAGAAAAATGTTATCTGCATTACTCATCTACATTGGCCAAATTCCTAAACTGCCTGAAATACTCTCCTTGTCTGAAAAAGCTTTCTCATGCTGGTCAGAGGGCATGAGTATGTGTGTGGGTTTCTGAAAACCTATGTTGCTGTGCCTGAGGTCATGTATCACCCTTGGCCTCAGTCACCACTGAAAAACTACAAGGTGTGCCAGAAGTCCAACAGCGTGTCTTGATCAGGCCCTACCTAGAGCTAGATACTGCTCAGGCAGTCTCCAGCCCTTCACCACCAACGCCAAGTCACAGGCATCCTAAAAAGGCCAGACAAATCCCTCCCCTGGGAGTGGCTCCATCCTTAATTTATCCTGATGCCGAATTGCAATAGGCATAGAGGGCAGGTGCCAATTATTTCTACATTTAACAGGAGATAAACTGCCTAGGGTGGCACATATGCTGACCAGGACAGAAATACCTCCTGGGTCATTGTTTCTGGTCAGTATGTACAGTAAGGTGGTGGACGGGAGTGACTGAGGGCCAAGGTAAAGTTTTTGGTTAACTGGGAACCAGGATTTAAATTGCTTTAAATTGTAAAGGTAAACATTCTCTTAAGTGCTATTTAAGGTCAATGTAACCTTATTTTCATGAGCATGTGTCTTAATGAAAATGAGAGCATAGAGAAGAATTCCCAAAAAGCTGTAATTAACAGTTCCACATTGCACTTGTGCTCTTGAGGTACGAAAAGAAAAACACCTGCTGAAAGGCAAACAGTGGCAAGATGAATCAACTTTGACAGTGTGGAGGAGCCAGAAAAGTCTTCAGCATGGTCAGCCAGGACTCAGGACCCCCCCTCTTCCCTTGGGAGATGGTGCCATTAACCCTCTCTGAGCCAGGTAGTCCACCCATCCCTCACTACCAAAACCGTCCACCACTGCAAGACTAGGTGCAGCCTTAGTGAGGAGTGGAGTTATCAGGCAGGAGCTATCAGCAGCACCAAAAAATGCTCTAAATTCATACAGCTATCATGCAATCTTTTAAAAGTGTAGAAACAGAATAAATATTTAAGTAGAAACAATTACATATTAATACAACTTATTAACTAGAAGATTGTCTTATAATCAATACTGTTATGGGAAAGTTAAAGTCAAAGTTTAAAGTTTGTTCATTGTATAGATACACACATTAGTGGAAAAACTACTAGGGGAATGTAATGTGGGATGTGGGTGCAACAGGGTGTAACTATGTAACCACTGTGGTATGCTGAAAATGTTGTGAAACTTAGCAGATAAGGAAACATCGTAAATTAACACATTCGGAGCTGCCTTAAGCAACGCAGATAAGGAAACATCGTAAATTAACACATTCGGAGCTGCCTTAAGCAACGCAGATAAGGGAATATCGTAAATCAGCACATTCGGAGCAACAAAACGCACCTACGCAGAAAAGAAGAAAAGCTGATGCCATAAAGGAAGTAAAAAGGACTATAAATATGAGGGACTAGGGGCTATACGGCACGGCAGTTGTAGGAGCGGTGACTCCCCTGCCGTCCAGCGCTGTACTTTGCTTTTGTCTCTCCAATAAATTTGTAAACCTGATTTGCCGTGTTGGCTTATTCATAACAATTTGGTGCCGTGACTCGGATAAGGGACTCCGCGGCGTAGGGAGTTCTCGGGGAGGCGCCCCACCTTTTCGGTGGCCTCGGGAGCTTTCTCTGTCCGGCTAACCCTTACCGACGAACCCGGAGAGATTCATAAAAAGCAAAGGAAAAACAAGACATCAGGCCTGCAACACCCCTTAGTCCGGACGAAGACGTGTGGGACGCGTAAGTATATTGCGGAATCCGTTCGGGTCGGGTGGGGTGGGGATCCTGGAAGCGCGACTGTGTGGTGTGTGAATGAGAGGGGGGCCGGTAGCCGGCACTAACCCAAGCGAGTGCGGACCCTTCGGTAGTGCGGTTCCCACAGACCCGCGAGGGCTTGGGCCACGAAAAAGGGGAAGCGAATGATCCTGCGTGAAAGAAGGCGCTCCAGATGATATAAGATAGCTGGTGGGAACCCCGGGAAGATTAAGTTGCCCCCCATACCTCCCGATAGTCCCCTGAGGGTCATGTTAAATAATTGGAACCAGCATCCTAGCGCTAGGAATAAGAAAAAAAGTAAAAATGATCCATTATTGTGTTGAAGTATGGGGAGGAAGAGAAATTGATAGACAAGTATACTGGCCAATCTTTGGGTCATCGAAAGATTGGGTAAAGCAGAAGTTAAACTTGTGGGTAAATGACAAAAGTCCAGTGAACCCCGAGGAAGTTGCTTATGCAGCTGTATGGCTAGATACTCCGGGAGTTTCAATTTATAAGTTAAAGACGGAAACAATCCGACTCCCGGAGGACAAGTCCCAAAAGAAAAAGAGGTCACCAGAAGAAGTTTTACCACCACCACCATATGTGCTCCCACCGGCAGCCGGTCCGGCTCCTGGTCCAAGCGCGCCACCTAGCGATTTGTCCGAGGACTCGGACGGGGATACCAGACCAATGACTAGAGGGCGGGCCAGACAAAGGCAGGGTCTCTATCCCTTAAGGGAAATGCCAGTGGGGGGACCACAACCAGGTATCGCCTTTGTTTCCGTCCCTCTTAGTTCAGGAGAGGTGAGAGAATTTAAGAAGGAAATGGGACATTTGGTAGAAGATCCCCTGGGGGTAGCTAAAAGGGTAGACCAATTCCTGGGACCTAGTTTGTATACCTGGGAAGAATTACAATCAATTGTGGGGATTCTTTTCACTCCTGAAGAGAAAAATATGATCAGGAGGGAGGGCATGCGAATCTGGGATAACCAACATGCCCAGGGTCCTGCAGCTGATATTAAATGGCCACTCCAGAACCCGAATTGGGACCACCAAAACCCCGCTTATCGGGTTCACATGCAGGACCTAAGGATTATTTTAATTCAAGGAATCAGAGAGTCCGTCCCTCGGTCCCAAAATTTCAACAAGGCATTTAATGAGAGACAAAAGAAAGATGAAAGCCCCACAGATTGGCTTGAAAGGTTACGTAAAAATTTTCAGTTGTATTCTGGAGTGGATCCAAATGATCAGGTGGGGCAGGCCTTGTTAAAAGTACAATTTGTGTCTCAATCGTGGGATGACATTAGGAAAAAGTTACAGAAGTTGGAAGACTGGCAGCATATGGGTTTAGATGATTTAGTGAGGGAAGCCCATAAGGTATATGTACGAAGGGAAGAGGAAGATAGAAAACGGCAAGTGCAAATGATGGTAGCAGCGATACAAGGAAAGGGAGATCGGGATGGTTGGCAAGGAAGGGAGCGCAGAAGGGATTGGAAAGCGGAAAAGAGTGAGGGGAAAGGAGACAGACAAGGGGAACAAGGGAAGTGTTTCTATTGTGGAAAGAAGGGGCATTTTAAGAGGGAATGTCGGGTCCGAATGAGGGATGAGAAGGAATTTCTGGCGGAATAGGGAAGTCAGGGGCTCTATTTATTGGGGACCTCGAATAATCAAAAGGAGCCCTTGATAAAATTGAAAATAGGTCCCCACCGTGAGGAAGTAACCTTTCTCGTAGACACAGGAGCAGAAAGATCGACACTCCTGCAAATACCTCACGAATGTAAATTATCAAAGGATACGACCTCGGTAATTGGGGCGAAAGGAGAACCTTTTAAAGTTAAAATTATTAAAGAGGTCGTAGTAGAATCAGAATCAAAAATAACTATTGGCGATTTTTTATGGGTTCCCGAGGCTGAATTTAACCTATTGGGGCGGGACCTTATCATTGAATTAGGAATAAAAATTGAGGTAATAGAAAATGAGATTGCAATTCGATCATGCCCTCTCAGAATGGAGGATGAAAGCAAAATTAATCCCGAGGTTTGGTATCAGCCTGGGAAAGTTGGGAAATTAAACATTACCCCCTTTGTAGTACAAATCAAGAATCCTGAGGTCCCGGTAAGAATAAAACAGTATCCCCTCTCCCTGGAAGGCCGCAGGGGCCTTAAACTTGAAATAGAAAGATTGGTGGCTCAGGGGTTGCTGGAGCCCTGTATGTCACCATTTAATACCCCAATTTTACCGGTAAAGCAAAGGAGAATCAGGACCACTTGACTGTTCTTGGTCAGCACAAGCCTGTGAATTATATGCAATATTTCGGGCCTTAAAAATATTGGAGGGAAAAATAGACACTATATACACGGACTCAAAGTATGGGTTTGGGGTGGTGCATACCTTTGGAAAAATTTGGGACCACAATGACATTTGGGTCGGGGATGATTGGCTCCTACAAAAGACTCTAATAGGACACTCAGAAGCCCCGGGGTATTGTGCGTATTTAGAGAACTTAAGTAAGCAACCGTATTATAGAGGTATTAGACTTTTGGATAATAAAGGAAAATTATATAACAAGGATCGTAAAGAAGCCCATGAGAATATTAGAGTGGCCTGCAGTTGGCTGGACTGCGGTTGTTATCCCTTTGTAAAGTTCTGCTGTAAAATTTGTAACGAACACTGGTGGGTTCATTGTAGAAAGGGAAGAGCCCCACACAAAGTGTGTAAGCCCTGCTGGGAAAAACAGCGGAAATTGACAACCTATTGGATTGCTATCAAAAGGGTTCCATTAGGATCTGTGGAGTGGTGGCGAACCTATTTCCAGGGAATAAATCCAGACTACTACTGCAAATTGGTTTACGAACCATCAGGCACTTTTGACACCGACATCCTTGAGGTAAAGTGTCGAAAGGAAACAAAAGATGTACGGTGTGATGTCCCACCCCAGAAGGGGAAAGCCTGGAAGCCAGATCCTAATTGGACGAGAGGGGTTGAGAGGGATCCTGAAGAATATCCTTGCTGTCGAGAAGATGGATTACCCCGCAGCTAGATGCAACCTAGTTGGCGGAGGCAGACAGAGGGATAATACGGTGGAACCCATGTCTCCCCCTGATAGGAACGGGAACCCTGGGGAAATTAATAAATTGTATCAAAAGGACAGGGCCCCTGCTACTGGACCCCCCCGTGTGCGTTACCTCTATATAATGATGTTTGCCATATTTTGTAATACTGGAACTGTTAGGGCGAATCTCAGGAGCCACGAACCTTCCACGATTGTGGGGCCATTAATCCTCTTTATTGTAACCCTAACCTTTGGACCATGTATTTTCAATAAAGTAGTAGGACTTGTCAAGAATCGACTGGAGGCCGCCCATCTCCTGATACTGCGACAACGATACCAAGTGATTGGAGATGACGAACTCGAACTAGCAGAACGAGAACTGGGCCGCTACAATGAACAAAAAGAAAAGGGGGGAATGTTATGGGAAAGTTAAAGTCAAAGTTTAAAGTTTGTTCATTGTATAGATACACACATTAGTGGAAAAACTACTAGGGGAATGTAATGTGGGATGTGGGTGCAACAGGGTGTAACTATGTAACCACTGTGGTATGCTGAAAATGTTGTGAAACTTAGCAGATAAGGAAACATCGTAAATTAACACATTCGGAGCTGCCTTAAGCAACGCAGATAAGGAAACATCGTAAATTAACACATTCGGAGCTGCCTTAAGCAACGCAGATAAGGGAATATCGTAAATCAGCACATTCGGAGCAACAAAACGCACCTACGCAGAAAAGAAGAAAAGCTGATGCCATAAAGGAAGTAAAAAGGACTATAAATATGAGGGACTAGGGGCTATACGGCACGGCAGTTGTAGGAGCGGTGACTCCCCTGCCGTCCAGCGCTGTACTTTGCTTTTGTCTCTCCAATAAATTTGTAAACCTGATTTGCCGTGTTGGCTTATTCATAACAAATACGATTCACTTTACATGCCTGATATAAATTTTTGTTCTCCCTCCTACCACTTTTCTTATCTCCTTTTCTCACCTCAAATAATTTGCTTCTCTTCCTTACTACCTCTCTTCTAGGACATGGAGTTATTTCCCATCTTTATGGTAAAGCACATAGCACTTTTTCTGGTGCTCAGAATTAATTAACAATAACATATTTTTATTACAATTCAATGACAATTTGCTCTTTTTTATTGGCAGCCCATCACAGTGCTGACTGTGACCTGAACTACAATTTAATCCTCATAGAAATTCAAAGCTTTCACAGCTCAAGGTAGCTACTGGGTTACTGCTTGTAACAGTCCTCTTGGCTGCAAAGCAGAAGCAGCTTGAAATGCTCGTCTGGCAAAATGATGAAACTCCTGTCTTCCGCTACAGAGGAATCCCATGTGAAAACACGACAGTTTGGGAAATAACCTGTGAAAAATATCATACCGTTTCTCACACATCCCATAAAAGGGGTTTGCACCCCACACAGCAGACTGGGTTTGAGTCAAGTGCAGTGAAAGATGCTTAACTTTCTTAAAAGTCTCTGCAATGTATTTATTTTTGAAGCTCTATCACTCAAAATAGCCTAGACAATTAACGGAAAACTTTCCAAAACTTTCCAGCTCTGGCAGTAAGCGTGAGAAACTCCAGGCTAAGGGGAGACCAGAAATAGGAGGCATAGATCTGTCAGCTCCAGAGACAGTGCAGTGCCCCTGCAGAAAGGCTGATCCCATAACCTCTGCCCGCCAGGATCTAGACCTATCTCCAAGTGGCAACTGGAGCATACAAAATAGACAGGGAAGATGTCATAGCCCAGAGGACATCAGGCATCCCTGTAATGTCTCCATCCACTTTCCAGGCAGATCAATACGATGCCAAAGATTTATCAGTTTCTGCCTTTTCTGTCCACATTATGTTGGAACATCTTTACTCCCAGGGAGGTGGGAGAAGGGGACTTCAAGGATGGCAAGAAAACTTTTTAAAATTATAGCCCTTGGTGGAACTAAAACCAATTAAAACTGCTGACCTGCAGAATGCCAGCGAGCCGTTACATCAGTCTGGAAGACACCAGGGCCCCTTTGTGGGGCAACGCACAGACAACTCCATCAATAAGACACAGTTACTGATTTAAGAATAAGTGCACAATCTGTGTCTGGCAGCATCCCTTTCTGTTGCAATCGCTGTAAACAGTGATCTAGGTATTTCTAAACTTCCACAACAGTGCTAACTTTTCTGGAAGCTCTTGCAGAAACAGAGCTGCTGTTCTCTCATGACTTTATAAAGTCATCCAGCATGAGAACCCCTTGCACTGGGATCATGCAGATCCAGTGGTTATGGGTGAGTAATGCTCAGTAGTGAGAGTTCTGCCTGGCAAGACTTGGCGATTAAATCCCTGCACAGCTCCAGCCCCCAGCCTCTGCTGGTGGTAGTGGACAGGTGGGTCTAGGACAGCTGTCCACTGCCAACTGTCCACTGGGTGCTTCTACACAGCTGACTCTCCACCAGGACAACTCTACACAGATCAGCAGGAGGCACACAATGCTGTTCCACTCCTCCCTGTCCCCCAGCACCATGCCACAGCACTGTGCTGGTTCTCCCTGCTCCCCAGCTTCCTGATCAAAACCCCCCTCGCCTTCTGTCCTGCCTGCATGTTACCTGGCCATGCTTATGCTGGACAAAGTTTTAACTTTTGTATTTCACAATTGCAAGGTTTGTATAACAAAATGGCAGGTTCTCCCACCAGGCAGTGCTCAGGTGTCCAACTTTCCCCTCTACTGCCCCCAATACTTGCCCCCCCTGCCTGCACACTTCCTCCTTGTCCACCTAATGTAAGGTGTACTGCAGGCAGGACAGGAAGGATCTCACTGGCAGTCCCCTCTTCGCCTCCCACAACAGACCCACTCACTGCCAGGCGCTCAGGGCTCCCTGCAGCACTGCTCAGAGCCCCTCCTGATGGTCAAGGGCTTTGAGGAGCTCACTGTGCACAGGGAGGACCATCCTCCCCAAAGGAGATGAATGGCACAGAGAGGAGCAGTGCAGCACTCTGTGCCATCTGCTGATCTGCCTAGAGTTGTCCTGGCAGAGAGGCAGTAGTGTAGAAGCATCCAGCAGAGAGCTGGCAGGTGGGAAGATGGTTGCTGTGGACAGTTGTCCCTTTCTGGGACAGGTCAGCAGCCTCGGTCAGCCCTTCTCATTCATGTTGTCAGGGTTTCAGTAGCACCATTCAGTGTTCTTCTCCTGCATTAGGGTTAAGCACCAAGGCTGGCAGCAGGATGAGAAAGGATGACCTGCACTGTATCACAACCCAGAATTAATGAAGCACAAGAAGTACAATGACAGTCAGGGTGGTGAGAGAAGCACTAGCAGAAACCACCTCCCTGAAGGCAGCTGGGATTTCAGTGCAGGTACACGTCACCTCCTTGGCAGCAGGCCTGACTCATTGATGCTGCCAGTTGATGGGAGCATTTGGCTCCAGCTGAAGGTGATGAGGGTTTGGAGGGCATTTGCTTTAGGGAACTGAGCTCACATCACCTCTGTTTGTTACCTCTCCACTTGCAGGGCCTTTCCAGCCCTGAGTCTTCTAGCAGGCACATGGGGCTCCCCAAGATGCAGTTTAGGTCCCACAGAATTAAGAGATGAGGAGGTGCAAGCCTGAGAGCAGAGTTTTCCTCCCAAGGTCCCCAGTGCTGGTGCCCCAGCTGACAGCCTCACCATGAACACACATGACACCAAGGGGCTACCTATTGCAAAACATCCCAAAGGACTGCTAGAAAATGTGGCATTTGGGGCATAGTTAGCAAGAACGTAAGTTACACTTGAGTGAGTGAAACCAGTACTTTATATTACTGTTAGCTCATAAACCTGGCCCCTTCCTGCAGTCCATGCCTCTCATTCCCCAGGGATACCTGCCCCTCTTGTACAGGATGTTGGAGGGTACAGTCCTGGTATTCCCTGTAAGATCTGTTTATGGCAGCAGAGCCTATAAATTTACATAATCACCTTCTTAACTGGTTAACAGCATCTGCTTCCATGACCTCCTGTGACAGCAAGGTCCAACATTTCGCTGCACATTGCACAACAACACTATCTTTTATGTGTTGGAAAAGAACCTCCTTCACGCATCATTAAGTGCCCCCTGGCCCCAGAGTGGTGGGATTTTGTGCATGGTAGTTCTCCATCCACCCTATCTGCTGCGTTTATGGTTTTTGTCCTTTCAACCAGCCTTCCCTTCCCAAAATGGAGGAGTTCCAGACTTTTTTGCCTCTCCTTGAAAGGCAAGGTGTCTCATCACTAGGAAGACATTTTTGTAACATGCACTGTATAATAAAGAAATGTAATAGATATTACTTTATAATAGATACAGTGAAGGTCAGATTAATATTAAATATTTACATTGTAGGACCTTTTTTTTTTCTTTTCCCTGAAGGTTAACACTTTAGAAATGCTGAACAAAATTACTGCCACCACTTTCACATAGGAGTGGGGAAGGGAATTATGAAGTAAGAAATCTGAGTATTTAAAAACGGAGCCCTCATTTTTGCATGTAATTGTCTCCAGTACCTGAATGCAAAGCTTGGCAATGAAGAGCTGTCACTGTGGGAGCACAGGTGCCAGAGAAAGGAGTGAGAGATGGGAGAAACTGCTGAAGTCACTGCAAGCAGAAGTGGTACTCTCATTTGAACATTGGTGTGCCTGCTGAGATGCTCTGCACATCACTGCAGCATTTTCAGATACAGAGATATATCCTTACATATATATATGTGTGTGTGTGTGCACATGTGCTTCACACGCTTACATTAGTTTCAAGTCTGGCTCGAGCTTGCAGCAGACACTACTTTATTGCTGGCTGAAGATGAGGAAAATATTTCCCACAAGAGCTAAGAGCCACTGCAAGTCAGACCATTTCTGTTTGAAAGTCACAACAAAATGAAAGAAATGTGCCATCTCTAGCAACTATATAACTACTTGTGAGTATAGTTCCTCTATTAATGTGTCCACTCCAACATACCCTTCTTTCTCCACAGAGAGAGGATGAGAAAGCTTATGTGCAACAATTATAACCATAATGCTTAAGGGCATGCTGAAGAACACTTACAGGTTATTTTAGCACAACAAAATCTATATAGACAAAAATAACCATATCAGTAGCCCCAAGTTTGAAAGTCCCATGGAGAGCTGGGTGCAACCTCAGCCTGCAGACAGTTACACTGCCATGCATCAGCACAATACTCATCTTTCATGCTCCGTAGTCTGGCTCTTTCATGCTCCAAGCAGCTGTCTCAGCTAGGCAGATTCTGTCCCAGCTCCAGCACAGGGCAAGCTCAGGCCCCACCACCACAGCACCTCAAACACGCGCTAGGCTCTCACATGCCGTGTTCCTGCCCCAGCTGGGCAGCAGCAGCCCCTATACCCATGTCTCCAGGGATAGGAGGCAGCTCTTGCCTTCCTGGTACCCCTAGGGGCAGCTGGCACAGAGCAACGTGGAAGGAGGCTCCAGGTTCCCTTTCTCATCTGATTCAGGGAGGAGCTCACCAGGAGGGCAGCTGTAGCCAGAGAGGACAGCTGTGTCTCGTGGGGCTGTTTGATCCCTGCCAAGCTCTGAAGGACACATTTGCTCTGTCAGGTTTCCAGCCCTCAGGGACTTCTGCAACTGTTCCAAGATAATCCAGGATAAAACAGATCTTAAATAGATTTTAAATATATGTTTTTAATATTTTTTTTATCTCTTCTGCTCTTCAAACATGATATCCTCATTCATCTCTGAAGGCTGTCATACAAGCAGCCTCGTGTTTGGGATTTGGTCTGTCCAAAAAGGGGTGGCTACTTAAAAACTCAGTTCCCACACCTAGGCTTTACAGCATGTCCCAGGGCATTTCTTTCTCTTCCAGTGATTGCAGTGAGACCAAGATCCAGATGTAAGATGGCTTGTTGTTCAAGAGCAAAGATCCAACATCATCGGGCTCTGCTCTGAGCAGTGGTGCCAAGGAGAAGAGCCACGCTTCATACCTTTCAGCAGGGGCAGAGCAGTCTGCAGCTAATCACTTTCAAAGAATCGTCCTTCTGGTATTTGCAAGGAAAAACCTGCTTCTCACTCTTAGATAATATAAATAACAATGTTTGAAAAGGAAAAATAGAAGGAGATGGGGAAAAAAGGAAAGGTAGCCATTTCCAATGACTGGAAAAGGAGGCTTGTTCTGTTTCTCAGAAACTACCAATGCGAATTATCATTTCTGAAAGTGCTTTACAGCAAAAGCATCTGTAAATCAGAAAGCCATCTGCTCTCCCCTCCTTTGCTTGCTCTTCTTTTTCTTGTAGAAAAATAACACACTAAAGCTGGGCCTGCCAGGTGTAAATTTATCAGGGCATTGTTGGGGTTTGGATTTGGGACTGAAGAGGGTTTTGCTTCGTACAGATGCAGGGGGTTTCAGCTGCCTGTCTCTGCGGACACATCACTGCAGATGTCCCACCAAGTGGAAAACCAGAGCTGAAGGGACAGTGCAGGCAGTCTGGTGACAGCTGCCAGACACCCCTTATGCACAGCCTGTGACCTGCTCCAGCACAGCCCTGCCAGCTTCTCTGAGGCTGACTTTGTTCCTCCAAATCTGGCCTGAATAACATTTTCCAAACAGCAGCTTAAAGGATAATTTAAGTCAGTTCAAGCCTCTTGCTTTGAGCTATGTTTTAAATTTATTTGAAAGCATCAAACAAAACCAGGTTAAAGGCTGCCCCCTGACTGAAATGAGTACAGATTTGTGTGGTCGTGATCTCACCACTGCCCTTCCAGGCTTAAGCATTCACTTAAACCTGGAGGTGGCCTTTGCCAATCTGTGACCAACTCACACAGTGATGAAGCGCAAAATTATAAGAGACAAAATCCACCTTGTGCATCCCCCTGCAGAGCAGAGGTGAGATGTTCTCAGAAACATGAGTTTTCTTCATCAGGTTATATGTGCACCAGATATGGGAGAGGAGTGAGGACAAAGTGCAACATGAGAAGAGAAGATGGATCAAGTTAAAAGCAGAGAAGGATGGAGGTTTGCAGAACAGGATGGAGGATGACAACATGTCATGGTTTGACTCAGAATCGAAAAATAAACCAGAGACAACAATGGTCTTGATCCCCTCCCCCTCCCACGCAGCTAGGGAAGGAGAGAGAGAATTAGGAGAGAGACTTAGCTGGATTGAAAACTAAACTAGACAGCTTTAATTATATGTACAATTATATACAAGTATGTTCAGGAATGTGCAAAAGCCTCTTGCCTCCCCCCACCCCCAGCAGCTCTCCCAGCACTCTCCTGAGCTGTGAGCAGTCCCAAAATGTCTCAAACCACTGTCTGAGATAAGGCAGAGCAGACAGGACTGTGGGGAGAGTTATGAGGGTCAGGACTGAGCCTGGGGTCGATGGTGATGGATGGATGGAGTCCCCCCGGATGCTGGCCATGGATGGAAGAGAAGGGAAGAAGAAGCAGGAAGGAAGTTGTCTTCTGTGATCTCTGACCTTCCTCTGAGCTTACGTAGATACATGGAATGGAATACCTTTGGTCAGTTCTGCTGTCTGTCTAGTCCAGCTCCCCTACGGGGGGGTCATAAATAGGACTCTCCTGCCCCGGTAGCCTCTGTAGCAGCAGAGCTAAGAAGAGACCTTGGAGTCTCAGCAGTAACATAAACATTCCAGTTATCAGTCCACTAGCTGGAACACTTGCTGCTAGTTAAAAGAGAGCTTACTGAAGGAAAAAAAATCAGTAAAAGAAAAATTAGCTTCATCCTGGCTCAACCCAGGACACAACAACACTCAGGAAAGGAAATACCCCTCTTCTTAATGGACAAGGAGAAGCAAATGCTTCACTTCTCATCTCCCTCCTCCTGCCTTCTCCTCCTTCAGGTTCTTTGTAGAGCCTGAATAAAAAAAAAAAAAACAACAAAAAAACCCCAAAAAACAACAACAACAAAAAACCAACAAAAACAACAACAACAACAAAAAAAACAAACAACAAGAAACTAAGAATGAGCAATGTGAGAGTGTAATCAACAGCAAAAGAAGGGAAGCATTTTCTGCTCACTAGCCCTGTCATTAAATAACACAGGTTGACAGCTTTCTGTGATGTGAGGAAGTGGGAAATGGAAGGTCTGAGCCAGTAAAGCTGAGAATGACAAATGGGAAACACAATGAAAAATGTCTGACAGATCTGGAAATTGAAGTCCAACCTCCTGAAGATTCAGGGGGAGCTGCAATAAGAGACTTCTTGCCAGAGGAGCAATTCTGGGGAATGCAAGGAATTCCTTGGCCAGGTGTCCCATGCATTGCAAGGAAAGCCAGGATGCTCTTCCTTTCGTGGGCACACTCAACACTGCCCTGGCTGCTTCAGAACAAGTCTGCTGGAAAAAGAAAAGAACACAATTACTGGAGCAAGTGAAATTAGGTGTACAGTAAGGAAGCAGAGGGAGAACAGAAGGTGAATTGCTCATGCCATGCATGAGGCAGGAAAAAACTGAGGGTTGGTGAATCTGTGGTACTGTGGGAGAGGAATAAGCATCACAGAAGATTTGGCTATTATCTAGGGTGCTATTAGCACCATATCCATCTAAAAATGAAGTTTTTTAAAATCATCTGCAGCAGAAATTATTTGTGATGGCATCAGACTATCAGGTCATTGTCCACTCATTGTGAACTGCGGCTCACCCAAATTTCCATGCAGTTAGTTAGTTAGGCCACCAGCCACTACAGGACAGATAATAAGACTTGCAGTTCATTTTTGGCTCAGATGCAGTTCTTGCAGTAATAAAACACTGGAATCAGTGACCTGGTGCTGCCTTCAATGGGCTGAACAGAGGCAGACTCTGTACATCATCCAGGTGCCCATTTTTTGCCCCAAGACAAAGCAGAAGTGTGTAAATGTGCTACAGCCAGCTCATCAAGATTTAGAAGGGTTTGAAGGCACTTCTGATTTTGTGCATCTGCTGTTTTTGTCATTTCCTGACCTTAGCCCATGTGTCATGCTTTGCTGTGGCTTTATTGAAGTCAGGAGTTCACAGCTTCAACAGCAACATTCAGAGGATAGTTTATGCCATGGAGGTCAGGAATGAAGAAATGGGACAGTCAGACACACCTTAAGGAAAGCACTTTCCTCCCCTCTCTGAAGATCGATCAGTTGAAGCTCTGAAAATCCTCTTCAGCAGCTTGGTCTCCTTAAAATGCCCCAGTCCCACCCTGGATTTGTGTTGTGTTTTTACTTCCCCCAAAACGATTTTGCTGCATTTGTGAACCATTTTTTTTTAGCACTGCTACACCATTTCCAGCTATGCTAAGGCAATGCCCTACCACCACCCCACCTGCTGAAGCACGAGCTCAGCTACTGGGGCACCACCAGCCCTTTCTAGGGATTTGAGGCTTTAGAAATTACAAGAACAGACTTCCCCATGGGAGCTGTCTGAAGGAGCAGTGACAGATTTCCTACATTTGTAGTGTGTGTTTTGGGTCTTCTTGATGTGAAATTAACAGGGAGTGGGAACAAAAGGTGAAATCATGAGGTTTGTAATGACTAATGTGAGAACCAGAAGAGCTTCATTGCCCGGGATTGCCTCTTACTCCTTTGCTCCTGAGAACAGATAGCCCTGGTGTTGTGACAACCTCCCACCTCAGCTTAGTGACACTGCAGAGCCCAGCTCCTCAGCAGGATCCTTTGTGTAAGTCTGCTGGGTTGCAGCAGGGGTCCAGGCTGCCAGCAGTCCTTAAATGCACCTAGCCAGGAGCCCGAGGGGGACACACAGATTTAATGCCCTTTATTCTCTGTTGTCAGAAAAAACATTTTCACTGTTAAAAGCAGAGCTTGTTGATACACAAATGTCGCTGCTTTAATATACTGACAGCATTAAGCCAGTGCAGCTCCCTGAGGATGGACACAGCTGCTGGATTTGAGGTGTTTATAGCACTGCATTGCCAGGGAAATGAGATATAGCCACAGAACAGACTCCGCTCCCCCCGTGACAGCATCAGTTCAAATTTGGATTTTATAAACAAAGAAAGAGACAATTAAAATAATCAAATCAAAATAATAATTAACAGTGTGTAAGCAAGGTCTAAATTTCTGACTATCATGACAGAGGAAGATGCATTCATAGGGTCCTCTTCAGGCAGTCTGTAGCAGCTTAGACAATTAATCACTTGATGCATCTCAGTAGACATTAATAGCTAGTAAGGACTATTGACACTTTGCTGCTGAAGACACAGCCATGGTGTTCCTCAAGCCTGAGCCCACGGTATTTGCTCATCTGTCTCCCAGCCACTATGGTCCATCTCCCCAACTTGCTCATGATCTACTACAAGGGTTTTGTTTGCACAGTGCAGAATTTGATGGGCGAGCAGTTTCAGCAGAGGCAATAAGGACAACAAAAGCAACTTCAATCCGTCCTTTGTTCCCTCCATGTCAAACCCGCAAGGCTAGCACACATATTTAGGGGGAGTTTCTATTCCTCTGCAAGACATTGTAATTGGAAACTTAGATTATGTATCTTTGACACTGTTGCCCAACAACTTTTTATGTGACAATCACCACAATACATTGGCAAATGTAGGAAGAAGGATGGAGAAGATTTTTTTTTTTGCCTGTCAAACCAGCACACCTAGAGCATTGAAGTCTCCAGGGTTAAAACGTGCAAGATAGCTTGTGTAGCTTGCCACCAAATCTACCTGAACACCAGCGCTTCATTCCACAGATGCCTTTACTATGTTTACCATTACTCCCTGCATCTCCCATCCTTGAAAGAAACCAGCCAGCTAGAGAACAGAGTACTTCAAGGATAAATCCATGTGAAGACCAAAGTTCTTCCTTGTAAAACACTCTGTTAACTGACAGTCCCTCTGTGTAGAAGCCTTTCAGCCAAGCAAACTGAAGCAGTGTTGTATCAGACAGGGCATTTCTCCTCCGTCTTCAAACCCTAAATGCAGTTTGGGTTTTCGTGTTGGTGGAAACAAGTGCAGACTCTTTAGCTGATGATTTTCAGCCAGCCAACTCTTTGAGAGTCTACTCACTGCTGGGTATTTGGAGAGGGGAATGTGAAATTAAATCCTGCTGACCATGCAGCTCATCCCCAGCAAGGCAGGCACTGCCACAAGTCTTGGTGACAGGAGACTTGCTAGAAAAATTCTGCCTAGCTCTCCTCAAACTACCACAAGACATACCAATCAGTTTTCACCCCGAAAATATAAAGTATGGAAAACAAACTATCTAGGGGGAACCAAGTTCTCATTACTGACCACAATGGTCAGAAAAATTATTCTGATCTAACTAGACTTAGGCTCAGTCCAGAACAGCAACTTCTACATCCCCATCCCTGCCCTCATGAATCATTTGGGGTATTTTTTTTCAGTGTGCCTAATACACAGCACCCTACAGCTTTTGGAATTTCCTACAAATTCTAGTTGATTTTGTTTCCCAGGCTTCCCTCTTCATCTTTGTTCAGGATGCAAGTATAGTCTTGTAAGGATAGAAGTGAGAAAATCATACTGGTTTTATTGGTGTCAATTTCCCATCTTGATTCCAGCTCAATTTGTTTCCTTGTCAAGCAGTTCCATTTAACTTCCCAGGGGAACAACAACAAAAACAAACCACAAAAAAAACGAACAAAAACCAACCAAAAAAACCCCACAAAAACCCAACAAAACAAAAAAAGAAGAAAACCAAACCAAACAAAAAACAAAACAAAAACAAAAACCCCAAAAATCAAAACAAAAAAAAGAGGAGAAAAAAAACCCGAAACTACAAAAAATTCCCCCCAACAAACTCAGAAAAATTTATACAAAAACAAGGCTGGTGAAGTTACTGTCTTCATTTTCTCCCCCCTAAGTGAAGTTCTGAGATTTAAAAAATGAGGGCATATTTAGCAGAATAAAGTTTGTTTAGGTCTGAAGGTCTGTTTTTTTATTTCTTCTGAAGGGAGCAGGGATTGTTTGAAAGCTACTAAGTTGCATTTTAAATAAAAAAAGATCATTTGGCTCATGTGTCAGGTTTTGAAGCATTTGACTGGAAGAGCAAAGCGTGGTGCTAACACAGTGGCACGGAGCAAAGGGGAGGGAACAAGTGCCAAGGTCACTTCCTCAGCGGTAGCAAAGGCAAGCTTCCCAGCAGTAATATTAAACCTCCCTCTGATACAAGACACCACTCATAGCTACTTTTTAAGAGCTATAAAAATCCAGAGCAGGCACACTTTAATGAAAGCAGCTCAGAGAGAAGCACTGCATGTCAATCTTGGCAGCAGGTGACTGAAGGGCATGTAGCCTGTATGGGAGCAGAATGCTCATGGACAGAGTCAGCTGAAATACCTCAGTGTTTATCACCTCCAGGTTTGTCAGTGGGCGGCACAGATGGTTTGCAGCTGGGGAGCCAGTCAGCGTGCTTGTAAGGAAGCAATGTGACCTGTGTCATGAAGCAATGCGTACCATACAGAAGCTTTTCTTCAGGACTCACCCAAATCTCCTTCACTGACATTTAAGTCCATAACCTCCTGTTCTAGCTAGACTAGAAAGCAGACCACAAAAATCCCCCTCCTCTTCATCACAATATTTTTTTAAATTTATCTCCTTGACCCTCAGTTCTTTGTTTTCCCCAAGCTTGACAAACTCAGTTCTTCTGGGCTTTGCTCATAAGCCACATTTCCACACTGGTGTTCCCTGCAGAGCACAGGACTCACCTTTCACAGTGGCAGGTCCTAAGCAAAAGAGGCAGCAAGGAGGACAAGGACCTGTCCTGGCTTTCCTCAGCTCCTTTACCTCCATGGTTAGGGCAAGGTAGGCTGAAGTGGTTGAGGTTATTACCCAAGTGCAAACCTGCTAGCTACAGCAATTTCTCTTCCCTGTCCCCTACTGCAGCTCATCATGAGAAATAAGCTTTTGCTACAAACCCACAGATGAGCCACAGCCAGCAGTGAAACACATCCAACTAAAGGATGATGGCTAGCAGGAAGCCTTTCTAGTTTTAACTGATGATTATTCTAATTGAGTGAAATAAGGATAATCCACTTTTTTAGCTCTTACATCTATCTACTTGTATTTATCCCACCTCCTGGTTTCTTTGTCCAAATTTGCAGCAGGGCTTTCACACCGGTGGCAGCAAGAGCACCTTCCAATAATTCACTACACACTGGAAACCTTGAAAGCAGCAAAACAGAACTAGCGGCATGGAGCTAGTGGGGCCACAGCCCAGTGGCATGAACACTCCTAATGCCCATTTAGAAGGCAGAGGAAAAAAAAGACACTTGGGTATTCCTGAGGATCTAATACTCAGCACTATCTTATGGTTGTCACCTACAGCTGTCACACACAGAACATTCACTTGAAGGTGTGTTGAATTTTAAGCTTTCTCTCCCATAACCAATTTGTTAAGAAATGGGCAGCCTAGTCTGGTATTTTCCAGGGCTCTGTAAGGATCTCTTAAGTTCTAATTTTACAGCTTGGAATGACAATTCTTCTGGTGTAGGAAAAGTATCTGTGAAATGGAACTGGTCTTTAAGACATCACAGCACTTTGATCACAGCTTGGAATGACAATTCTTCTGGTGTAGGAAAAGTATCTGTGAAATGGAACTGGTCTTTAAGACATCACAGCACTTTGAGATGTGTAGCTGGACAACATCTAGTATCACTACCCATGTATCACAGGAGAACCAGAGGGGGAATCAAGAGGGTGTAACACTTAGAACATATGGAAAGTATTATATGAATAGCAAAAATCTGACATAAAACTATACACACATGCTTAGACCTCAGATTTGGGGTCTCCATAGGCCTTGCTAGACAGGTAGGAATAATCATTTCTTATTCACAGTGCATTGAAAGAAGGTTCCACTCCCATTTTCAGAACTTGTCACCAGCAGTCAGTCAGTCTCTCTGCCTTTATGTACAGCTGAAGTCCTGGGTAGAGTCAGGACACAAGAAGAAAAAGGGAAGAGAAGTTGGCAGATCTCAGCTGATGCAAAATACTGTTTGGCATTTTTCAAAGGACAATCAATTGGAAAGGACTTGCTGTTAATCAATATAAAACAGATACATGTCAGTTCCCCACAGAGCACACTACAATGTAAAACAGCTTCCCAGAGCAGCAGGTTTTTTTTGTGGAGGGCATTGGGACGGGCAGTTTTTCTTTTAAGTCTGCATTTCTGACCGCTGCCTGGTACCTTTTTCCCAGACTTGTCAAATTTGTGCTGAGATAGATAAATGTCTTCTCTCTTTCAATCCTTAACCACTGCACAGTCTCTCCACCTTTTAAGCAAAGAAAGGTAGAAGCCATGTTTTATATCATCTATAGCTGAAGCTGGAGTTTTTCGTGTATAAGGAAAGGCTTCTTGTTATCTGAGGATGACATCTCTATTTTATCCTAAAAGCCTTCATCCTCTTTTTTTCAGTTCTCTTTACTCCTCCCCCCCATCTCAGAACCAATAGCTTGCAAAGAAAAATAACAAAAGAAAAATGGTTTTGCTCTGTTTCCTGGAGACCAACACCACCAAGACCCCACATAGTATCACGCTGGCTAATTGAAGACAGCAACAAGCACCGTGATAGTTAAGTGGGAAGAGAGGATGCAGCACTAACCTTGGCACAGAAAATCCTTACCACAGCTGCCTGCTCTTCATGGTGGAATTCTCAGTGATAGAGCAATCTGTTTTGAATATGGGAAATTATGTTCCATGCATGTTTATTTGCCTTTTTGGGTTTTTTCCCTTGCTAAGCTTAATCATGTTGGCTCTCTCGCATTACCCTCTCTACCTGTAAAAGCATTTAATAAAATTCTCTTGACGCAAGGCTAATAAGACAGGGCACATTGTGGCTCCCTTAACAATGCACAGAGAAAGCTGTACACGTCTTTGCCACTTTCCTCAAACTGCCTCTCCCTTTTTGCAGAAAAATGTACCCCTGAGGATGGGGAAAAGCCCTTATGCCAATAACACAGCACTACATAGAAATGAGGAAAAGGGGTTTTAAACAGCCCTTCTTGCCAATGAACATGAAGGGGATGAGAGTCTATGTCAGACTTTGGGAATGAAGAGGGTAGTATAGGTTTGGGCTACTGTGGAACCCTGAAGAAAGGAGAAGACCAAGGAGCAGCGATAAGAACTGACCTACTGGTTCATACTGCTAGTGCCCCTAATCAATACAGTTTGGTTTGGCAGGATTTTTGGTAGCGGGCAAAGGGCCCCAGGAGTGGCTCCTGTAAGAAGCTGAGAAGCTCCCCCTGCTCCAAAACCAGCCAAGGAGCCCTTAGAGGGTTAATAGATGCCCCTCTGCCATTAACATACGAAAGAACTGATAGAAAACCTGAGCAGATCAGCACTAAATAGGAAGAAAAACACAGAAGAGCTGTGCTGGTGAGGTGAGAGGCAGTGCTGGGGCAAAGATCCCCGTGGTTTATGAGGAAGAAGGGGAAGAAGGTGCCCACGCAGAAGTTTCCCTGCAACCTATGGTGAGATAGCAGGCTGTCACCCTGCGTTCATGGAGGAACATGGTGCAATATTCTCTGAAGGCACCAGGAGGGGTGAACTTGGCCAGTGGTCTTGAATTTTGTGGCCAGTGGACTCAGATTATGCAGCTGTGGAAGACCCCAGTGCCAGGGGAGGTGACTGTTCCGATGCAGCCTGTGACTCTGTGGGCAGCCCGGGCTGGAGCAGCTTGCTCCACATCTCGAGGGAAGGACTCATGAAGGAGAGGTTCGTGGAGGACTCTCTCCCATAGGAGGGACCCCCACGAGGAAGCAGGGGAGGACTGTAAGGAATCCTTCCTGAGGAGGAAGGAGCGGCAGGAACCACCAGACTGTGAACTGACTCTAAACCCCAACCCCTGTGCCCCTGTGCCGCTGGGGGGAAGGAGGGAGAGAAACGGGGAACAAAGTAATTTGGACCCGGGCAGAAGGGAGGGGTGGGGTAACGTATGTATGCCCTGCTCTTTGTGTGCTGTGTCCTGTGTGCATTTGATTAGTGTAAAAATAAATTATTTTTTCCCCAAGTTGAGTCTGTTTTGCCCAGGACCTTAATCGGTGAAGAACCCTCCTTGTCCTTTGTCTGGACCCATGAGCTTCTAGTTTTTTGTACTCCCCATCCCACAGTGTGTGTGAGGGGGGAGTTGAGTGAGCAGCCACGGGGCTGTTTCTTTGTTATCGTGTTAGGCCCAAACCACAACACACTGCACACTGGTGAGGGCTCCTGGGGACTCCCTGGTACAGAAGCTCCCTCTGCACGTGCAAAAGGCCCAGTTCCTCAAAGACATTTAGGCACAGGGCCAGGCGATTAGGTACTTCTCAAGAGTAACCATATTGCCTTCACTGAAAAAGAACCCCACCAAAACCACGTTAGAGAAAGCGCAGAGTTCAAGATACTCGCTAAGGAGCCAGAGCCATAGAAATGCAACAGGAAGACAGCTTCCCATCCCTGGCATTAGTGAGTACCAAACAGAAAAATGCAAGAAGCCCATGGGATATATTGTCTTCAGTCCTGTCAGTCATGGATGTGACAGCTGAGACCTTTAAAGACTGTCAAAGGAGGAAAACCAAGGCACTCCAAATGCCAAGTCTGCCAGCAGCATAATTAACATGGTGACCTCAGAGGTCCTTTCCAACCATGATGATTCTGTGAAGACAGAAATCAGGTTGTAGCCCATGCGGGAAGGCAAGCTAACCTACCACAGTGGTTGTTGGTACTCCCACTCCACAGGAATGGCTCTGGAAACTTGTAGCCAGTCATACTCTTAGAAAAGGAAATCCATTTCACATGGGCAAAAAGCCTGAGACAAAAAGCATGGAGGCAAGCTCTGCAGGGAATTCATGAAGAAAGTCAGTTTGAGGACCTCAGCAGCTGGAGCATGCTCCCCACTAACCTGCCAGAACCGGTCTGACACGGGCAGCATCAAGAGTCAGGTGAAAGGGACTGTTTCTCTTCCTCATCTCTGGCAGTGAACCTCGGGCAAACTTACAAACATCCAGTGACAACTGACAGACAGAAAAATCCCATGTTGTGAAAGCCAGCCCACCCAGAGAGGCATGGCAATTCTCTCCCTCTGCAGACATAGCAGACGTGCATGGCTTAGTGCAGCAGGGTCCTAGTACAGGTAAGATAATTAGGGCAATCTAGATGAATGCTCAGATTGAGCAAAATCTAAGTTTTTATTTTAAAAAAGGTAGATCTGTTGCCACCATGACTGACCAACATGAACAGGCTATGGACACCACCTGTATCCACCAAGAGCCTCAGAACAATTCAAACATACCTGAGCAAACTTGCTATTGTATTGCTTAGAAGTACATTATTGCTGCCAGCACAGGCTCTTCCATGGCTGATCTGACAGCCAGATCAGAGAAAGCACTGGAATGGTAAACTCAGAAGGCAAGGTCCAGGTATTACTGTAAGGAATGATGGACTCAAGGACAGGGTGAGACACAGAGTAACAAGAAAAAAAGGAAGCCTGCAAAAAAGGAAAAAAGAGCTTCAACAAAGATAAGTCTGGTATAAGATCAGATTTTTACTGAATGTAACAATTAGTGATGAAATTTTATCTATAGACTGGCTACAAATTTAAAATAATAATAATATAAAAATAACCTATTTCTGCACAATATACTGCTTCCCCTCCTCCTTCAGGCTGACTTGAAATGATGCAAGTTAAGGGTATCTTACAAACAACAAAGAACCTCAGATAAGAAAATATTTATTAAGTTTTCCTTGCAAATTTCTATTTCTGAACAAGTGATTTTGGAAAAGAAACCCACAAAACTCTTCAATGATACCACACTGACTCCTTAAATTTAGAGGCCCTGCAGTCCAATTCTTGTCTCATCATCATTTTCTTGTCTCAACAAACACAAAAGACAGAAACAATGCGGTCATCCCATTGGTTCCATTAAATAAACACAGCTTTATCAGGAGTTCCTGCATCAGAACAAAAGGGAGAAAAAAATCAAAGCAGAACGAGTAAGTGAGATGGACACCTTGTATTCCTGATGGTTTAAAAGGAGTTTCTGAGCCATGCAAAGAGCTCTCACCACCCTGATCAGATGGCACTAAAGACAGGAGATAGCACTATCTGAACACATGCTCAAAATGCTTTGGGGAGAAACAGCTGTATCCAAGCTGCTGTTACAGACAGGAGGTTCTTGCTGAGATTACGATCAGCTGAGTGAATGAGCACAGAAACAGAACACATTTGGTTAGATCAGTTTTCATTAAGGCCCTTATAATGAAAATGGTCTCATTTGTAGCTCTGTGATAAGTAGTATTTATCATGAATCTCTGATTCCTTGAGCTGAGGCTGCTACTGTAGCTCCTCTGGGATGGCATTAACATTCCATTTCTCCATGGCTCCTACTTATCTCAAACAGGCTCTGCTACAAACAGGATTTTCACCCCTGGTCTGTGAAATTTCTTCAATTATCTGATAGGGGACAGTTTCAGCCACGATCACAGCTAGTCCAAGATTCTGCCCAAATGTTATAATGAAATATGGGTCAACTGTGCTATACGCAGTAGTGTAAAGTATGGTAAGGGTTTTACTGAAACTTTACAGAGACCTGTAGAAGTTGAAAAAAGCTTCATCATTCAGGAGAAGCACACTCACCTCGTGGAATCAAAATCATCAAAAGTGATTTCACAGAAAGGGGTACCTATTTTTAAAAAGTTATATTTAACTAAGGTCTAGCACTAGGCAAAAAACAGGAATATTTAAGAAAGACAGCAGCACATGTTAAAAACAGCAGTAATAACTAGCACACACAAGCTTGTATTTTCAAAGCATTTTACAAAAAACATTAACTAATTAAGCCTCACAACTCCCTTGTGAGATAGGTAAGTATTATTAGTCCCATTTTAGAGACAGAGAAACAGGCATGGAGAGAGTATGACCTGCTCACCACCACACACACCCAGGGACAGAACATGAGATTTTCCTGTTTTCTGCCGCACGTGGCCTGCCCTCTTAAAAGATGCTGGTCTTTAAATAAAATCTGTTTCCTCTCATCCCTGTTAAGACAGCTGACCCCATCTCAGTCTGATATGAAAAGCTACCCAGCAAGAGCTATTAATGATAAACAAGTGGAAGAAGGCTCTTATAGCAGCCTTCCAGTACCTGAAAGGGGCCTACAAGAAACTTGGAGAGGGACTTTTTACAAGGGCATGTAGTGATAGGATGAGGTGTAATGGCTTTAAACTGAAAGAGGGGAGATGTAGATTATAGAAAGAAAATGTTTACAACGAGGGTGGTGAGACACAGGAACAGGTTTTGCAGAAAAGCTGTGGCTGCACCCTCCCTGGAAGCGTTTCAAGGCCAGGTTGGATGGGCCTTTGAGAAACTTGGTCTAGTGGGAGGTGTCCCTGGCCATGGCAGAGGAGTTGGAACTACATGATCTTTAAGAACCATCCCAACCCAAACCATTCTATAATGATATTATTCTAGGATGTAAGAAATAACATTGTTTTTTATAGACTGTGTTGCTGGAAGCTGTTTAAAAGACTTGACAGGGGTCTTACATACTGCCACAGAGTGTCACTTCTCATCAGGCTGCTGCCACCAGGAAACTCACTGAGGCCTATTATGCAACGCTGACATAGCTGAGAAACTGGGGGGGGCGGGAAACAAGATTTCTTTGCCACTTCCAAACAAGGACTTGCTCTCTGGCAGGGAGTCTTCTCTGAGAGGAACTCATGAGTACAACTGCAAAGACTTTTATCAGAAGACTCTCAAGGTGCAGCTAACAGCGCAGATGTACCAGTTGGAAAACCTGGAAACATTCATATATTGTGCTTTGTGTTAAGAGAGATGGTCTGGAAGCATCAGCCATCTTTGGGGTTAGAAAATAACTCTCCATAATCACTTTGAGAAGACAAGTTCCCTTAGCATATCGCTCTTGTGCTGAACCAGTCAGTAACGGACTAGGATTAAAAAATTTCAAACCACCTGAAAATTCAAGTTGACACATTTAACTCTGTAAAATGCCAAACCTGGCAGATCCAACCGCTGCCTGTTTGCTAACCCAGGCCCAGATGTTAGTGGAGACATAGAAACAAAAGAAGTCCTTCCACCTTCAGTTACACGTGTCCATTAGTCACTTTCTAGAGTCCAGGAAGTTAACTTTCACGACAGCTCGATCTGAAGATCCTCCCCATACTTTCGGATCAGCTTCATGTGGTTATGGTCCACTGACCATTGCTCTGGGAGGTGCTTGGGCTGCATGTTGTCCAAGAAATGCTGCCGCCAGCGTCTCTCCAACTGCATAAGGGAGCGCAGGCCTCCTTTAGCAAAACACTGCACCACCTTCAGTCCATGTGGCATGTAACTCTCATTGCAGATCCTGCCAGGACACAAGCAGAGTTTATTTTCACACAAGCCCATTGCCAGACTCCAGACCTGTCTACAATGAACAGCAAGACACTGAAGATACTTTCAGCTGCGAAGTTTAGTTATGGACACATGGTAACCAGGAGGGAGAGTTTTAAGCTCTGCTTCAATGCCACACTGCTTTCTGGAACACAGTTACACTGGGGAAGCTGGTTTCTTTGAACGGAGAAAGTATTTTTTTTATATCAATACCAAACAGAGCTCTCAAGGTCCATTACAAGCTCCTCAGGAGACAGATTGCAAACTTCTCAAAGGCAAGAACCATACAACACTCCAGAGCCCTGATCCTGCCACTGAATTCCCTGCCTAGATAGCTTCTGAGTTGTAACATTGGCACATTACAAACAACAGTGAACATAACAAGGAGAAAGTACTGACTTCATGCAAACAGAGACCAGATACCAGTTAAGAAAATATATTTGCAGAAGCTTTGAGAAAGACATAAGACTTCTGATAGCATTGTCTTTTAGGTCTCCCCCCCATGACTGGTCCTTCAAAAGAAGTAAAAAGTAGTGGAGGGGAAGATGAAGAGCAAGAACAGAAGGAGATTGCTGGAAGAGAAAGGGAAAGAGGGGAAGAAACAAGTACTGCAGTTCACAGACCACTGCTGGGTTGAGGGGAGAAGGGGAGTAAACAAAAACAAAAACACAGTAGGAAACACAGTGTGCTTGTCTGCTTAGAACCTTAGGCTACAGCACAGACAGTTATCTTCTTCCTATCCTTGCTTCCTAGTTAAATGTGTCAAAGTACTACAACTCCAGACTCTGCAGGTGTATACAAATGATAAAGTTACGCCTTTCGAGGCTCATTTTTCATGTGAATATCAACACCTAGCAGTCTCAAATTCAGACACATCTTGACACCGTTATTTTAGTGTAGATACATCAATATACCAAGGAGACCAGCAGCAAAATTTGTCTTATTTTCATTAAAAAGCAAGGGGGAGGGGGAGAAAGTCAGCATGAGTGATCCTCAGCTCTGCAAATCCTGCTGGATTTTCTATTACTTTGCTGCAGTAGTATTTACCCAAGGCTCTGTGTGTAGACAACTTTTTGTTCAACTTCTGTGTCAACATAAATTACTACAATGTTACATCTACTGATGGGCTTGTTGTACCTGGTTTCCAGACCAGCTGCTTCCTGGAGCATCTCTGGGGTGACTATCTCTGTGTTAAAGAAGTCCTTGATGCTTTGCAGAAGTTCTGCCCTTCGGGGGTCAGGCAGGCTGTCTGCATTCAGCAGGGCTCGGGCCCCCGAGCGCACTTGCCTCCGCAGAGGGTCCTCCAGCAGACGCACACCTTCCTCAGAGCCGATGGGGGCACCAAACTCCTCTGCCAGCTGCTGCTTGAGATGGTTGTCATAGTAATTGGAGATGGCATGGCAGGACGTGCAGAGCAGGAGCACGTCATGGGAGTTGTGGTCCTTCATCTGGATGGGGAAGTGTCTTCGGTATTCATGAGGAACAATGTTCTTCCTAGAGAAGATGAACCAGCCAGCTTATTACAGTTGCCTGGAGCTGCTACCTCATGGCCCACAAAAGGTCAACTAATACTAAAAGTCCAGGAAAACAAAGAGCACCAGGTTCAGGACCCTCAGTGCACCAGTAAGTTCTGCAAGTCATTTTTATTTGTACCTCTCTCTGAAAGTTTTCTGCATTTCTCTTTTTTTCCTTTCAAAAAATTCATGGTTTCAATAAAAAACCAACCTGATTCATACTGTAAAAAAAACAAACCAAAAAGCAATGCACTATGACAAGCGAAACTCTCAGCTAAACAGCAGCAGCTGCAAAGACAAAAATCTCAACCTTTGTGGCCTGATGGGCTTCAGGCTCACCTAAATCTTTCAAAAACATAAGGATTAAGCAGTGAAAGGAAAAGTACAGCTGTTTTCAGAAAGGAATAGCATCAGAACAGTGCGTGTTGGCACACTGCTGCCCTCTGTCACTCAAAGTGCAGCACAGACACGTTCCACACGCTTTGTTCTCTCCAAGGACCCATACATACCTCCTGCCCCTGGAAGAAGAGGGAAGGCTGGCCTGGGTGGCATCAAGCACATAAGACTACAGACCATTCAAACAGAGATGGCCCATCCAGGATGTCAACAAGCGTGATGTCTCAGGCCACTAACCAAGCTTCCGGATGTCAAACTAAATGCAAACCTCAGTCCTATTGTAAAAGACACCATTTTTCTCCTATCCCACTAAACTCACCGGATGTAGGACTCTCGCTTGCCACACACAACACACAGGTTCTCTTTGACCGTCAGATAATAATCAACTTGAGACTCGGGGCGTCCTGAAGGCTCAAACCGCAGCTTCACAACAAATGGGTCTGTGCTAACTAGCTCTGAAATGGTAAAGGCAAATAGAGAGTATCCAAGGCAAATTTGTATTTGAAAGCTAAAGTAACAATGCTGAAACAAAGGACTCATCCTAATGACCCCCCAACGGTATTTCCAACAAGAAAGGATACAAAAAATTCCAGCTTAGTGATCTGAGAAACAAGGCAAAAAAACCCCAAAGTGCTGTGTTTCAAATACCAACAGGAACTGGTATGCTCACCTCCAATCCCCTTGTCCAGATACCATTGAGCCTTCTTGCGATCACAAGTGCACAGGGGCTGTCCATCTGGTGCATGCAGGAAGCAGTTGTCATACAGTGGTGATTTTCTATGAAACAAGTGCACCAAACAGCAACTATAATAGCATGCAAAATAACCCAGCTCTTTGTAGCCATGCATTCCAAACTGCAATATGTGCAGCCTCCTCCAAATCACAGAAGTACCCCTAAACCCACACTTCAAGCTGCTGAGTACTGCGTAGGCAGCTGCTAAGATAAGCAGAACATCTAAATACTTACCTGGGTTCCCTACCTGACTGTAAGGTATCTTTGTTCTCCTGCTGCCAATAGCATTGTAAATTTGAATCCCATTTTTCATGAGATGCCATCAATGATGACAGCATTTAAAAAGAAAAAGTTAGAAAACAAGAGAAGTCAAGAGGGATGATGAGCTAAGAGTGAACTAAAGAAGAGTGTCAACTTACAGGCAGGGCGATTTCAAGAATCAGCTGCCTAACCCTGTATTTTAATGTTTAAGACAATTTCTCTAAAACTCAGCGTGAAAAGCGATCACTTCATTCATCCAAGACAAATACTACAAAAAAGCTGTCAGAACACTGGGAACCTAAACACGAGTCCATGGGAACAAAGAAGCAGAGCTGAAGCCCTCTGATACACAAGCACCTAACCTTAGTCAGTGGTGAAAAGTCCTGCTTCAGTGGCCGCTGGAGGTTTGTGGCAGTATGTGGAAGGGCTCGTTCCCTTACCCTGCCAACCTCCTTCAAACAAAACTGAAGAGCACAGCATGCTGGGCTCAGGGAGCACCTGGGAGGAACTAGCCAGGGATACTGACATGTCACAATGCTCTGAGGCAAAGTTTCCTTTCTTTCCAGCAAGATCATATAACTAAATACTCAGCAGAGCTCTACCAACTAAAAAGGTTGATTCACAGGCTATGTAATCTGACAAAAGGTCCATGGGGGAAAAAACCCCAACAAAACAATAATGATACAGGAGGTCTGCTTCCACTGAGCATCAGCAGTTCAGCTTAATCACCAAGATAATTTGAGCACATCCCAACTCTAAATGAATAAACCTTAAAACAAAACAGACTTAAAGAAAGGAAGAGTGGAAAAGAACTTTTGAAATCTACAGATCTCTCATGAAGTCAAGCACATTTAAAAACAATAAATAAATAAACAAACAAACATGGGGAGATCTCAGTTTAGCTTGGAATGCAATTTTGTGTAAATTTTAATCTTCCCATGAAGTGCAGTCCTGTTTTGTATGACACAGGCTCCAACCGAAAAAAAACACCGAAAATCTGAAGGGACTTGCTGTGTACAACACAATACCATTAATTACTGTTAATGAAATCAGTATTATTGACTGCATTAAAGTCTTCATTGCCAATCCAATAACCTTGAAAAAGAGAAAATAAATACTAAAACGACTTGTTTTCTTTCCATATGGTAATAACAGTCAATTTTAGTTCCTACATCCATGTGATTAATTTTATTAGATTGTATCCAAACAAAAGCAAACATACTAGGTTTCCACATCTTCCACTGCATTGAGCTTAAAGAGACTTCTCCAACTTGTTTTAATTAAAAAACTGAACTTTCATTAGCAAAAGGCCCTAAGAATTTAAGATCTGCTCTACAAAAATCACCTGTGGAATGGAGAACCTGAATCCAGCAACAGCTGCCCCTGCGAGGCCAAAGTAGTACCACTACCTCCTCTCTCTCCCTTGCCAACACAGAAGAGCAGTGCTTTGATGCTGACACAGTCTCTTCCTTCCTGTGCCCTCTGGCACCTCACATAACCTCTCTCTCCCCTCCTAGCCTTAGCTTTCAGCTTTGCTCAGTACCCTGATGTCTCTGTGGACACACTGACCTGGAGCAGGACAGTACGAATATCCTGCTCACAAGACAAGCTCTATGCAGTTGCCACCCTTTCCCTGGAGGAGTCAGGGCACAGCTGTTTGGGCAGTAAAAGCCATCCAGACAGCTGGGACTACTGGGACTCTGCTCTCCAGCTAATGCCTCCACTGGAGAAGGAAGTGCAAAATCTGAAGACAACCTCTCAACTTGCTCATGACCTAGTACAGATACAACTGCTGCCCCCACTTTCAATACTAGAGGGAACTGGGGAAAACAGAAATAGGGTCTGGCTTCCATGACTGTTAGATCCTGTGTTTCCTTTCCTAGCTCATATTTTCCACTTTGTTTAATGAGTAGAGCATGACATATCACTCAAAGTTTGCTATCTGCACCGCAAGGAGTAAAACAAGCTCACAGACTTACCTTGCAGAATATCCCACACCCAGAGGCTTTCGCTTCTGCCTCCGAGGATCTCTCACTTGCTGACTGCCAGAGGACTGGCCATTCCCTGGAGATTTCCGATTCTTTGTCTTCTGAGGAGAGCGTCCCTCTCCAACCTTCTCCTCTCCTGTGCTGCCACTACTTCTTCCTCTAAATGGGATATCCACCAAGCCCCGGCATTTACCCAGTGCTTTTTCCCAAGCAGGGACAGAGTGTTCACCTTCAGATGTAGCAGGGAGGCTGGGAAATCCCAGAAAATGGAGGAAGAGAGCCACTGAGACCTGGGCATCCCTAGCAGCGTAAAGAACCTGCAGGAAATATTGAGATTCTGACAAACAGCAAACACTCCCAAACATTACCAGTCTTTAACACTTGGTGCAGTGAAGCCAGAGGCAGAATTTATTTCCTTTTGAAGTTCACACAAAGTTCTGGCATTTGAATTACACTTTCATAACTTCACAGCACCTCACATTTTTACAATCAGGCAGACTTGAAATACTCATGGGTGCCCTCAGGAACCACAAGGGACTGAAAAAAATTCAGGTCATCTAGGCCTCAAACACACTTCTCCCCCGCCAAGCCATCCCTAACTGAAAAAAAAGCTCGCTTTTGACACACTGGCTAGGACAATCAATTGCAGTTATTTATCCTACCACTCCCTCTACCGGTCACTGATTTTGTAGACATCTGCAACATGACTGTAATGGAAGTGAGCACTAACGGAAATCATAATTGTCTAAAGACGGTGAACAAGGCTCCCAAGGTCTCTCTCTTATATTGCACTGACTGCTACAGACTGGAGAAAAGAAAACAATAAAAGGGTGAGGTTCCTTCTTCGAGGAATCTTCCCTTGTAGACCCTTCATGATTAAAGGCAAACAAGGGTCAAGAATCCAGGGTGAGTAAAATAAAATTAACTTCATGGAAAAGGAGGAAAACACAGGCACAGAATCTGAAAAAAACTACAGACCACAAACAGACAAGGTTTTGAGGCAAAACCCAAAGAAATCTCAGATCTCCCTATTGTAGTATTTCTTCTCTACTAAGAAGGTTGTTTTTTCTCCCAAAACACTCAGTTGAAGTGGAAGACACACCTGATCTTGTGTCAGCTCTTCTGCTTCCCAGTTGCTGCAACGCACATGAGGAGACTTATCAAGCGGGCAGTTCAGGACTTTTTCAGCTAAAGACTTCAGGCTAAGGCAGTTGTGAAATAGATCCTTCCTTCAATTTAACAAAGAAAGGGGAACAAACACATTAAAAATGAAACTATACACCCATGCAAATCAGGATGTCCTCACACACCCCTAACTGGCCAGAACACAATGCACATGATGCACAACTCCCAGTCAAACAGCAGGCATGCCTGCCAGCTTTACAGGCCCTCTCCCTCCCCTCTGCTAAACTGTCCTTTCTAGATTTATTAATTATCTAGTGCTTGCAATATGCAAAACAGGCAAGGCTGGGAGTTGGTAACATTTAAGGCTGAAGCATCTGATTCTGAACTAACACTTCTGAACTTAAAAGACCTATCATAGAGTGAGGGACTGCCTGCCCCAGGGATTCATGAGGGGCATGAGCACCAGGAATGACTCAGAGGAATCCTGCTCACTAGGGACAGCTAGTCCATCCTCACTGATAAAAAGGAACCATTAGGTCAGCAAATCCATGCCCCAGACCACTAACACACTCAAGCCTACATATACTGGACATGAAGAATATTCCCAAGTAAAACATTTTATTTTAGGAAGAATGAAGGCTGAGAAAATGGCATAATAATTGTCATCTTTTAATGGAAGCATCATTATTAGAAGAGAAAATTAGAGACTCTGTATTTTAGTAATTTTTCAGCAGTTCCACTTATTTGCCCCTGGCACATTCACTCCATACTTCTAGGCAGCATATCCAAACATCTGTTGACATGCTGATCATTCTCACTGCACTGCATCACTATGGCTGGGCATCTTGCAGGCTGAAGCTGGATACTCAGAAAAGTCCATATGGGTATTGCATGAGAAAACTAATAGACACAATTAACATATGTGACCATTAAAACCATAAAACAAAAGCACTGTCATGCTCTAAAACCACCCTGAGCTGAGAACTGCAGGCCTACCTGCCTGGTATCATTCAACATATGCAAATTACTTCTAAAATGTTCCCCAGTCAAATGATGCCTCAAAGAGAGCTGCCTGTGTCTTCAGACACTCACCGCTGTCTCATTGCTAAGTAGCGGAGATCCACGCTCCCTCTGACTGGAAGATCATAATCATGAAGTAACTTGCAAGCATCTTCCCAGCATCCTACTCCAACTTTCAACACAGCACTATCTGCCATGATGTCCAACAGGGTCTTTGGGATAGTCTGTCCACTGGCAACAAGCCTGGGCAACCGAACAAGAATGCAGAGGCCACTGGAGGAAGCCATCTGTAGGAGGGATACAGGATTTGCTTTTCCCTGCACAGATACCTGAAAAAGAAAAAAAACAGAGTCTGGGTTACAGTATAATTAACAATACTGGAGCTGGAACAAATCACGAGAGAGGCCACCAAATACAGGAAATATCTATCAGTTTATACAGTCAAGTATTCTCACATCTCTAAAACTTCGCTGTAAATTATGTGATCTGTTTAACCAGCTACTGTCCCCCAGCTACTTCTTGCCACAATTCTACAAGAGAAACTTTTCCCCTTTCACCCTTCCTTCTCATAGCTGAGCTGGTGGAAGAAATCAGACACACTTCTTAATCCACATCAGCACAAAGCCACCCACTACATAAATGTTTATGGCAAACACGTTGTTAACTGTGGCTTATACTGACTGTTAGGTGAATAAATTTCCAGCCAAAGTCCTGGCAAAGCCAGGCTTTAAAAACAACTCAAAGCCTGTTTTGAGAGATCACACAGGCAAATGCACCAGCTGAAGAACTTCCTTTTGGCAGTCTCAGTTATGCCTACATACCAGTATTATCTTCCTTTGTGGCTTTATTATGCTTAAGAAATTTTTTCTTAAATATTCTTAAGAAATTTTTTCTTAAGTATGTAGCTGGATTTAAAACAGCGTAAACCCAAGCTACTTCTAGTAAATCACCTTTCAAGAAACACTATACAAAACATATGATGCTGTATTTAGCCATACAATTATCACAACGTTTAGTAGAGTCGATTTATCAGAGGAGTTCAGCAAACAGATACAACTAGGGAAACTTACAGTCAGCTGTGTGAGAACAATCAAAATTAGCAGATGCTTCCCTGCTGTCATGACAGATAATCACACTGACAGTTTCAATAGTCAGTCACATTGTAACCACTCAGGCAAAGGAATCAATTCTCCCCAGATGATGTCCCATTGTAATTTTCAATCTAAAGGAGAGGTGCTTCTTGATCACTCACCCACTCACAATCAATTCCAAGCACCGGCCACTTCTCCAGCTCCTTCTTCAGCAAAGGTTCAACATGATCCCACTCTTCCTGCTCTGAAACTATCACTATATCTGCACCAAGGGTCCTCTCTACCCAGGAAAAGGTGGGAGATCTGAAGAAGGAAAGCACCTCCTTATCCTCTGCCTTAATCAGTTTCTCTTCTCCCGAATTTATAACTGCTTCCTCTTGCTGGCTACTACAGCATGCTTTTCCTTTCCGACGTTGGGCTGCTTTCCACAAAAACAGGCCCCCCACTGCAACACCCAACAGGGTTGCCACAGTAATCGTCACTGCTGCTTGCTTGGGCATTTTTTTATCCCCCTTTTACCCCCTTCACTTCACCCACTCAAAATGGCATTGTAGGATTTTATCACGGCCTGCAAAAAAAAAAAAAGGAGAAAGTTGGATATTAACGACAACTTCATTAAATGTATTTAGAGGCATTAAATGCACCCACTGGTATTATATTAAGGTTCTAGCCACAACTCGTGATCCTGACAGAAGGACTGTGTCTCACTTTGACAGACTGAGGGTCAGGGGACATGTGCAGCGGTGGACTGGGCAGTAACAGCAGGCTGGATGCTGCTGCTGATCCTGCCACCAGAAACCTTAAAGGGAATCCATTGATTTATACTGGTGCAACTAGACACTTCCACAAACTCTCATATTTTACAAAAAATAAAATAGTCAGGGCTATTGTCAACATCTTTTAGCTTAGTTTGGAACCAGATCAGCCTAAACAGGGACAAGATGAGATTACTGCGGAATAAGCATGTCCATTCATGCATTATTAAATAACAGGCATAGTCCATTACATTTACTTCCATACTAAGGCCAAATGGCTCTTCAGGCATTGAAAAGCCCTAGAGAAGCAGCATCTATTTATAACATATCTTTCCCTCTACTCTACAATTGCTTAGCTCCCCTACAGTAAACTGAAATCAGTCCTGCCCCTGCACCCCCATCTCCCCGACACACCACGTTATTCTTAAAGGTTGGTCCGTACATGTTCTTCGACAGCTGTGGTGGGTGATACCACAGCCCTGCGCAACCGCCACCAGCATTCAGGGCACGGGCACCTGCCTGGGCGCTTGCGAGGTGACAGGTAAGGTGCTCTCCCTTCTCGAACTGGGCGAGGAGACTGAAAGCACGGAGGGACACGGGCACTCGCGGCCCCTCCCCGGTCCAACCTCTTTGGGGGCCTGGGGCTGCCAGCGGACCCCGCGATCCCCGTCAGCCCGCTCGCGCGGATGCCCCCATCCGCCCCTGCCTGCCGGGAGAAGCCCAGACGAGACTAACAATCTCTGCCCACCCCGGGGGCAGCGGGGCGCCTCAGGCCGGCGGCGAGCCCCGGGGGCAAGGCGGGGACCCAGACCGATTCCGTGCCGCTGCAGGCCCTCTGGAGCGAGCAGAGCGCGCTCCTCTGGGCCGCCCCGCACCAAAACGAAGGCGCTTCCCCATTTTAGCCTTAGTCGGGACTTTACCGGGAAGAGACGTGGGCGCCGCCCCCGTGGGAAGCAGGCGGGAAGCGCAGAGGGCCCTGCCGAAGAGGCCGCGCGCCCACGGCCCTTGCAGCCGGGACACCTGGCAGCATGGCCCGCCCCTGGGATGCGCGCAGCGACCCGACCCTTCCCCGCCCGGCCACTGCCGCGCCGCCGCCCGGCCCGCGGGCGCCCCGCCAGGGCGCTCACCTGCCGCCCAGTACCTGCGTCCCCGCGGAACGGCTGTCTCCGGCAGAAGGAACCCTCGGCGGGGTTGCCGCCACGCACACCCGGGAGGCTTAGAGAGGCGGACGCTTCCTCTTTCCCGGCGGTGCGAGCGGGCGATGGGCGCCACCATGTTGTACGGCTGCTGCTGGCCGGGCGACTGAGGCGGAGTGTGCGGCGGCGCTTGGTACCGGGTGCTTCCGGGCTGCCGTGCCCGCATCTTCCGCGGGAGCGCTGTGCTGCGTCCTCATTCACTTCACGCCTCGTACCCGAGGAGTGCCCGTGGTTGTCTCTCCACTTCCGGGGCAGGCAAATTTAGTGGGAAGGATGAAGCGTTGAAGAGTGGAACGACAGGGAGCAAGTGTGAACGTCAGAGCCGTGACGCCAGAACACAGGGACAATGATTATGCAGCCAGCTGCCGGTTATCATCAAGTCTTGAGGCCGAGACTGTCAAAAAGCAAACAAGCCCGGATTCCATTGCAACTTAAAGGCATCTGAGCACCGAATTCCTTTGCAATGTCCAAAATTTCCCCATGTTTGTGCTGTTCCAATCCCAGCTAGTTGCATCTCTTTGAAGGAGGCACTGAAACCACAGGAAATGCTACTTTAAGTTGCTTTGACAATTTGACAGTAAGTGTCAAATTACATTTTGTTTTCACTTTGCCCCTTGTAATGCAATCATCAGGACAGGAGGACCTCCGTACTTCGCATTTAGCAGACACCGAGGGGTGCAACAAAGCAGCTAATGGTTGTCATCACTATAGAACCGGGTATTTTTTTGTCTTTTTTTTTGTCTATAGGTGAATGCTCACTTCCCTCACGCCCCCTCCTCCCTTTTTTTTTCTTATCTCAGCAATTAGGTAGGAACCAATTGATAGCCAACAAGGAACACAGTTGGTGTCCAGAAAAACACTTCCCTCAGCAAATAAGGCCCTCTCCCTATCAGAAATAAGATGACCAGGCCACTAAAGCTTAAACAGCTGCTTGTTCTAAGAACCTGGTCTAAGCCAGGATGGTGCAATCATGTCAGGTCTCACTGGTGGTAAGGTCACATCAGGGAAGTGTTTTCCACTGACTTGTGTCCCTATTTTGAACGTACAAATGCTTTATACCTGAGAGTTACAGCTTCTGTATAATAAGCCTTTCTGCAAAGACCTTTGATCGTGCTCTACAGTGAATAAATTTTTATGCATTTTTACATTTACCCACTGGGGGTTACAATCTCACACACTGTAATAACTCGTACATCTTGTCTCTGGTTCATTCTCCTCTACAGGGAGGGGCTGCATCTCCTGTACAGCCACAGCCCAGCCACAGCTTCTCTGTACATCCTGTGACCCAATGCTCCAGACACAGCTGTCCAGTTGAAACGGAGGTGACTGAGCAGGACCCAGCACTGCTCAGAAGCTCATCACATGGCTCACGCTCAAGAGAAAAGTGCATCATGTTAATGGTCAAGAGAAAAAGCTGGAGGGATCTGGCTATAACCAAGTTGCCATAGTTAGATGGAGTTGTTCCCCCTCCTCTACCTCCCTCTTCCCTTTACCCCCTGCAATGTAGAATGCTTAGTTTTACATGGTCATGATAATATTGCATAAACCTGGATGGCCACTGGGAAGGGCAGTCCCATGGTTCCTGTTCAACCTGATTGACTGCTCCCTTGCTCCAGCACCAGCATTTCTGTAATGACAGGATCAGAGAATATGGGAACTGATCCAGCTCTCAACTAGTTCAAGGAAAAAAGTTAACATCTAGGGACATGACACACTTACTTCAAGGCCCAAGTGACTGGACCCAAGATGATGATGTGGCTGGGCTCCAGGATCCAGATGCCTTGTTATGGGATAGGCAAGCCATAAGAGAACTCTAAGAGAGAACTTAAGAGAACTCTATCAGAACTCATGACAAGCTCAGAATAGCAATCAAACCTGAACAAATCTGCAAAGGCTGTTCATAGCTGGACCCATTTGAAATAAACAGCCATCTAACCAGAAATCTCAAATAGGCCAGTTTTTCCTTTTACAAATTGTTTATTTTCATTTCTAAAGTAGTAGGAGCTTATGTGCCAAGTTACAAAAAGAGAGGAAAACAATAAAATACCCCAGTGCAGTGAAAGTCTCACAGAGAAGATGCTGTGTAATGGAACCCCCAAGTCTAGCTTATCTACAGTAACAGGATTGTATCCTTGGCTGCATTTAAAGCCTTTTTTTTTTCATGGCATCACTGACATAAACAGAGTCCTGTAAACCACAAGTCTCTTTAACAGCTTGTCTTACTACCTACATAGCCATTTATTCAAGTATAAAGGTTAAATTAAAAATAAATGAAAGCAACTGATGCATGAGTGCACTCTGGCAAAAAAACAAGTTCCCAAAGCCTGATAGGGACATTGCTGAAGATGAGAAGGTAACCAAGTGAGTAAACACCAACTGCTGGCTTAGCCCTACTTATGAGAAATCTGTTGCAGCAGGTAACGGGAAGCCTTTACATGGTACACAGCAAGATTTACTTTTACCTCTGTCTCTGAAAGGAGGTTGTGGTGAGGTGGGGGTCGGTCTATTCTCCCTAGCAACATGCAACAAAACAAGAGGAAATGGACTCCAGTTGTGCCGGGGGGGGGGGGGGTGTGTTAGATCAGATATTAGAAACTTCTTCACTGAAAAGGTAGTTAAACGCTGGAATAGGCTGTCCAGGGAGGTGGTTGAATCATCATCCCTGGAGGTGTTTAAAAGACATATAGATGTGGTGCTTAGGAAGATAGTTTAAGCACTGGACTTGGGAGAGTTAGGCTAGTGGTTGGTAGAGTTAGATTATGGTTGGACTCTATGATCTTAAAGGTCTTTTCCAACCAGAATGACTCTGATTCTGTAGCCTGATCCAAGACCTCTGCAGAGGTCTCTGTCAAAAGGCTCATTTTTAGCCTGATTTCCTAAGGAAAGAAGGCTTATGCAATTATGTTCTGTTGGTGTTTCTGCCTGTGGGTTCCCTTTCTTCCCTCCTTTCCCTGCCAAAAAAAGTATGTTTAAGCCATTGCCCAATTCCATCTAAATTTGTACAAAGGTAACTCCTGTGAAATGCAAAGCCAGATCAATGGAACAAATCCTAATAAAGCTGCCACTGATAAAATGGCAATCATGTGCAGATACTGCTTAATATACATATGAGAATTCACACAGCCAAGCCACATCAGGACAAGTCTATAGCAAACCAGGCTTCACTTGTTCTGATGACCACAGAAAAAAAAATTATTTTTATAATCACATTAGCTCATCCTCTAACAAGGAGAAGACTAGAGTAAATTACTCCGTGTTCAAAGGAAAATCAATGATTGTGGAATATCAAAGGAAAGAGGCTCCAGTCAAGACTTATATTGCTGTTAGCAGACAATGAGCAAAGAGCTGCACATAGTCCCCACTAGCTCATTAATAAGGATCTATTTGGGGCCCCATCCCAAGCTACAGAAGAAAGTCAAACTCACATTTCAACTCCTAGTGTGATTTGTCTGCCTTGTGTCAATGCTAGTAACCCCATGACTACATATTCAAACAAGTAATTTTCAGCAGGGTTTGTTTTAACAGGGCTGATACCATGGAGGCAGTAGGACTGCTTCTTTAATCAAAAAGGCAGAATGAGTTTCACTCAACTGTGAAGCCACATCCTAAAGGTGGAGCTTCACACTGCAACAAGGTGGACAGAAAGTTTAGCCCCTGTTGAAAGGGCAATTCTGCTTCCCTCTTCTACCTGACGTTTTTCTGCTGCCTCACTCTGCAAACACTGGTGCCAGTTTGATTCAAGGAATCGAGAGAGCAGAAAGCTATCACAGCAAAAAATAGTTTTCTTCTGTTTTAACTCCTTGAACTAGCTCACCACCGAGCCTGAAAGAGTTCTCAGTGAAACTACATACTAAGCCAAAAGATGAATCAGCTGTAACTCACTGCAGGGATCTGCCAGAGTTTGCAGGTTTTGCAAAGAATCTGAAAAAACTGCTCTCGGATGTGTGAGCTGCCAGATTGATCCCATGAGGATGAGCTGTATTAACACTGATCATCATCAACATATTTGTTACTTAAGTGCCAACTCTTTCATTGCTTATGTAGTAACAGAGAGGAATTTCACAATTCTGTTTCTTAAGGAGCTGCTTAACTTAGCCCAGTGGTTCAGTTCCAGAAGGCACACCAAGTTGACCTCCCAGTTCATGGCTGCTACAAAGATGACATCCCCCATCTCCCAAAACTCCACTCCCAGCTGGGCACTCCTGATTACCCTGTGATGATTTTGGTACCTATTTGGACACTCCATGAGCCAAACGACCACAGTAAAATGGCAGATAAGCAGGTCCAGTGAGCAATATCAGCACAAAGAAAGGGACAGAACACACAGCCATGAAAAATAAAGCCACTTTTCAGTGGCCAAAAGTCACTAAATTGGCTCATCTGCATGTTAAACCTACATCTTTAGCTGAACAGCCCCAGAGGGAGATGTTGAAGAACAATGCTTGTTCTTCACACCGTTCTGGTCCATTAAATTGGTAAGCAAAAGCAGAAAAAGCTCACAAGCCGTATAATTTCCACTAGAGAGAATAAATTCCACAAAGCAAAATTACTTAAAAAAAAAAATCATATGGCTAAAATATGGCGCAGACTTCTTGGTTTACCCTACTTAAGTATCCATTTTCCCAAAAAAATTAATAAAAATAGTATAAATAAACAAATTAATAAAGCTTTGCCTCAGATGACTGATAGTCAACTATCAGTGTCCAAAATTCTGCTCTGAGTTAATGAGAGGGGGGTTGGACTAGATGATCTTTCCAAGCCCCTTCCAACCTCGAACATTCTGTGATTCTGTGTGTGATTCAAAGGTTCGACAAAGCTCAAAAAAGGTATTTAACCATCATCAACAATGCTTCACTTAAAATATTTTCTTTTTACCTATTTAAGCCTTCCTTTCAAGAGTTCTTTGACAGACTCTCAAAGAGCTGTATCTTCTGGTCTTCTTTTGTCCTCCACGTTATCTCCAAGTTATCTCATCTAAAACACTACTAAAATGTCTCTGCAGATGATTTACAGATCTGCGCCTTTTCCCAGAGCTATCTCCCTCTATCCAAATGCAAATCAGCCCTGTTCTCTCTTCTGTGGATGACTAGCAGGAAGTTAAAGCTCAGCAGAGCTGGAACACACGGTTCTTTCTCTTCCCTGAAAGCCCTCTTATTATCTTCTTGGTCTGTATCTGTGGACAAAATCACCAATCTACCTGCCACTCAAGCTTGTATGTCAACTCTGACTGAAACCTCTTTGTAGATCCTAGCAGCCAGGATACATCTAAATTTTAGACTTCATCTATACAGCATCTCTAAGACAAAGCCCTCTGAGATCCATCTATGAAACTAACGACCCTTGTTTGGGTCTCTTGCTTCCATACGTAGACTGCCCCAATGCCCCTCTGTCCAGTATTATACAACGCAGCTCATAACACAACAGCCATCAACTGCTGTGAATGCCATGATCTGACAACAGAGTAAGCTGACTGTAGACCTCCTATTAATGATCAAATACACCACAGCCATCAATGGAAACCACTAATGCAATTTAACTCATTCTGCCAGCTTAAATCTGCTCAGAAAAAAATGTCAAAGCGATAATTCTGTACCAGCAGACACTAAAACCACATCAAGTATTGTCAGTCTTTCTAGAGGCAGAACAAAAACTCTGCAGCATGGGCAGAAGCTAATGCGAGAGCAATGTGACACCATGGCCATACCTGATCCAGATCAACTTAATACTGCTGGAAGGCTTGGCCATGCACAGCCCTGGAATTGGCAACTCTGAAACCACAACCCAAATTATTTATGTAGATCATTACTCTGACCACATAACTTCTCTCTTTGAAGCATTCCACTAGTTCCCTCTTATGTATTGCATCAAATGTTAGTCGCTCATCTTCATTTCCCAGAGCATCTACAGATTATCTCCCATTTCCTTTCCAGTTTTACTCTTCCCCTCTATTGCCCACTTGTTTGAAATTCCAATCAAAACATTTTCTGTGCTTTATTACATTATGCTTTTTGAAGCATGGAGACTATAAACATCCTACAGACCAAAGCTACTCAAGCAGCAATGTACAAACAGGCCATGGCTTACTCTGCCCAGTCTGGCCAGGCTCAATCCAGTTTGGTCTGTGACATTCAGTCTCAGTACAGCACCCCACATGCTAACGTGTCCAACAGAACAGTAACTTCAAAAGTCCAATATGCTTGACTAAGAACTGTCCAAACCTCACTTCCATTCCGAGCCACGGAAAGTTCCTATTAACAGCATAAAAAGATGCTTCACTGATGCTACTCAGCATGACTTGCACCTATAGTGTGTGTGTTTTTAAAGATACTACAGCACTCTACCAATATTAACACACTGACACATTATTTTCAAAGGAAAATGTTACCAGAAATAGGTCATGGTAATTTCCTTAGGTTGTTCTAGTCCAAAATTAATTCAAATAAAGGAATTGGAGAGCAAAAAGAATGCTTACCAACTTTTTTCTTTTTTAACCTACATGACCATGTGAGAGAATATGGCATTTAGCAGAACAGATTGGCAATCTTCTATTATTTTTCTTTCAAATGCTGACAACATGAGATCTTCTTTTCTGACAGCTTTAAAATGTGATTTAAAAAAAAAAAACCCCTCGGTTAAATATTTCCAAAAACTCTAGCACTGGGGGTTAGAAAAAAAAAAATATTTCCATTTGTCCATCTAAATACACCAGCTTTCCTAGAGACTGATCCAGAACATGGAGAAAAAGAACCAGAGATTTTATTGCGTTGCTTTCAAATGGAAAGCGCCTACATCTATTTATTTCTATACAGAAACCAAAGATATCCAGCCTAAACAACACTTTAGGAAAGAAGAAAAAATGAACCACATGTGGACAAAAGTGACAGCCAGTGTTCAAGGCCAGTTTGGATATGGCTTGGAGCACCTGATCTAGTGGAGGTGTCCCTGCCCATGGCAGGGGAGTTGGAACTAGAGGTTGCTTTCCAACCCAACCATTCTGTGATTCTGTTATTCTGTAATGTATTTCTGGAAAGCTCTCAGATCATATAGTGATGTGAGCTGTATGAAAATCATAGAGAACAGAATACAAACTGATGGAGTCAGTTTAGAGTCTAATAGGTAGAAAAATGGAATGGAATTCTATACAGGGAAATTCAGGAGTGAGCAACAGTTTCTGATATAACTGTAATGGCGCAGAATTTCATGTCATGCAAGCAAAAGAGCTATAAAATATGATTTATACCAGTGCAATTTACCTGTGTCTGAAGCTAAGGTAATAAACGCAAATCATGACAGACTGGGTCTTTGCCTCTCTATACTGAGGCTTGCCAGACATTACATAGCAATACTAGGCTCTCAGTAACGTTGCCATACAACACTTTATGCCAGGAAAGTTTGGAGACCCTTAATTCTCAGCAGGTGGCAGTTCCAAGAGGGCCAAGACTGTCTGGCTAATTCCTCACCTTCTGAAAACTGTATCTCTCCCTAGGTAGTGGTGCCAGTTCACCTGCACCTGTGGGGAAATACAGACCTGAAAGTTTCAAGGTGCAGGTCTAGGACAACTCACCTCGTGCACAGGCAGCTTGCTGTCAGACACTGCCAGGTGGGACTAGGGGCTCCGCACTGTGCCTCATGGATTATACTCTTCAGATGACACTCCTTCTGTCTTATATGGCATAAGATGTTACACATGAGGGACAGGGTCCTGTGAAAGACAAAAGATGCTTTTCCCCACAAACACACCTAACGGGTGTCATAAAACAATGAAGGACAACACAAATCAGTTCCACCTGTGTAGCCAGCTGCCTTTGGAGGGTTTGTTGATGCTGAAGGGTAAGAGAAGAAAATTCACCTGTGTTTCAACAGGAGCTGCAGAGAAGTCCACTTATTCACTGGAGAAGGGGTAGTCCTTCTACTTTCAGTGTTGCTCAGGTAGAAGCAGGAGAGCAAGCAATAAAACCTCAGAGAGCCCTGTAAAAACTATCTTAAAGGAAAAAAAAAAAACGCAAACCACAAACAATACACCACCAACAAAAAAAAAAATCCCTAAAGACATAATTTTTGGAAATCCGGCCGAAATGGCTCTGCATTTACAGAGGACACTGCGCACTGTAGGCACTTGGGCTATTTTTTCTTCATCCTCCCTCTGTTGAGTTGTCCGCAGGGCCCAGCGGGGAGCCGGCCGTCGCTGTGAAGCGGTCCCTTTCCCCTTCACCTCGGTCGGGACTAGGCAGCACCGGCCCGGCCTGGCGCCCCTGGGGGCTCGCTCCGCCGACGGCCCCGCGGCCACGAGCAGCGGCAGTAGAAAACGTCCTGCTGCAGGTCCCCGGAGCGGGCACTGTATTCGTCCCCCCCGCGCCGTTACAGCGGCGAGTTAAAAAGCGGCGGCGCGACGTTAGAGCCGGGCCGGGAGGCGCGGGCTGCAGCTGAAGATCAGCTGCTGAGGGGAGCGGGGAGGAGCCAGCGGGATCAGGAAGCGGCGGAGTGTCTAACACCTCTCTGCTATGGCTGGCTAAAGAAAAATCATCATAACCATAACAAGGGGGAAGCGGGGGAGGGGAGGCGGCGGCGGCGGGGGAAGGGGCGGCGGGGGAAGGAGCGGCGGGGAGCGGCGCAGGCGGCAGCATGAAGAGGAGAGGCGGCCGGGGGGGCAGCATGCGGTCGGTGGTGGGGTTCCTGTCCCAGCGGGGTTTGGAGGGGGACCCCCTGCTCACCCACGACTTCCAGCGGAGACGCCTGCGGGGCTGCAGGAACCTCTACAAGAAGGACCTCCTGGGCCACTTCGGCTGTGTCAATGCCATTGAATTCTCCAACAATGGAGGCCAATGGCTGGTCTCAGGTAAAGCGAGCGCTCCTCGTCCCTCGCCCCCTCCCGCCACCCCCTCCCCAAAAAGCATCTTCTTTCTCCTGCTCGGCCGCCTCCCCCGCGGCCCGGGGGGAGGGCAGCAGCCGCGGCGCTCGGAGTCGTTTCTCAAACCTACCGGTGCCCGGGAATAATGTTTCCCAAGTAGAGATCTAAAATGGTTGACAGGTTTTAAATTCTACTATTATTGGGCGGGGGGGGAGCCCTGGACAAAGTTTTTACGAGAGTGTTTCCAGGGCGGGGGGGTGGAAGCTGGGGGTGTCCCTGTATTTCATGGCTCTCATGTTTTGCCCCTTAAAATATTATTTTAATATTTAGGAGGACGACGGCGCAGGGGAAACAACCCCGCGGCGTGCATTGTGGGCGCCGGGTGGCATTTGCCAGCGCCGTGCATGGGCCGGCTCCCCAGGGGACGGGCGGGGGTTAGCAGTCGCTGCCGAGGGGCGGGCGGCGGGCCGGAGTTTGGTCGGGGGGCTGCGGCGGTCCCGCTCGACGTCGGGCGGGGAACCGGACCGGTTTAATTGAGGGACTGGTCACTTTGGGACCACCCCCCCACCCCCCCATCTCCTTTTGGGGGAGGGGAGGAGGGTTTTGTTTTGTTCCTCCTTCTTCCTCCCCTTGCAGGGCTCGTTTGTGGAGGGGGGGAGATTATTTTCGTGGTGACGTTTTTTGGGGTTCAGGTCCTGCCTGTTGCCTGCCCAGGGCTGAGGGAGCCATGGGGGTGGGGGGATGCTGTCAGGTAGAAGAGAGGCGAGGGCTTGACATTAGCTGCGACACTGAGGACTTGGGAAAGGCTCTGCACCCCGTACCCCCCCTACCTGGGAGGGGCTGCGGGGCTTCACCGCCGGCTGCCTGCCTTCCCCCCCCCAACCCCAGCAGCGCTTGGCGCAGGTGCCTCTTCCTCCTTCCCCGCCTCCGGGCTCGGAGGGGCGGCGGTGGAAGGAGGCAACTTCAGGCCGGGGCCTGGCTGGGCGTTGCAGGCCGCGCTCTCCTCGGGCGGCTCTTAGCGACAGGCCGAGGAATCGAGGGCCTATCCCGCCCGCGGCGGGGCACAACGCGGCGCACTGGGGCTCGGGTCTTGAGGGGCCGCGGCGCTCTTCTTCCTCCGAGCCGAGGGACCCCCGCCCCGCTGCGAGGGGACAGCACTTCAGGGCGGGCGGGGAGGGGGCAGCCACCTCGGTAGGGGCTGTCCCGGCCGCGCCGCCCCGGGGACGGCCAGGGTGCAGGGCGCGGTGTCCATTGCAGGCCGCGGGTGGGGGGCTTCACATCCCGGCGGCCCCACACCCTCGAGGGAAGCTGGCTGGAGGGAACGGCTCCCCTTTCCCTGCCCTGCCGTGGGCTGGGGCTGCCGGCAGCTCTCTTCCCCAGGGCAGGGCTGCAGCGGGGAGGGCCCATTCCCGGTCGTGTGGGGCAACGGCCCTCGGGGGAACTGCAGAGCTCCTTGGCGTTAAAGCCGTGGCAGCTTTGTTGAGAATGGTCTCCGCTTGTAAGAGGGTAGTGGCCTGGTTACCAGCCAAGGGATGGAGGAGGGGCGGGAGGGTCTCGGTTTTCCCTGCCCACCCTCTGGTGGGCTGTAAATCGCGACAGGGGCGCCTGAGGAAGGTGATAGGGCTGCTTACCGCCTTGCCGTGGTGTCTGGGCAGAGGAGGGCTCTGTCACGCAAAAGTATCAGTAGTAACAAGGGGATTCAATCAAAAGTTATTGTGGCTTTTTGGTTACCTTTAAGCAAGGGAAGAGTAGAAGCACTGTATAAACTTAGAGTAGAAGCTGATAGAGTGAGACCCTCCTAAATTTAACTTTATTACCTGGAGAAACTTAAAAGCTTAAGCCCAGTGATTTCTGGAGTAAGTGTCCATGAAGGATCTTAGTGTTTCTGTCTGGGAGTCTTTCCATAATAAGTGAGGGAAAAACCATCAGTATTTTCTGTTCTTGCTCAAGAAGGCCTCAGGAGACACTTCAGGTCTTGTCATATCATCAATGCACTGAACTAGGTTGGCGTCTGTTCTTTAGGTAGAAGCATAAAAAGTTGAGGGTTACAGGGGACTGTTAAAGAATTAACTTTGTTCAAACTGCCTGAGTCAAGGTAAGTGCAGTGAGAGAATGCAGATTTCCCATCCAATGAACATTTGAAGAAGCATGGGTAAAAGGAGTTATTTAAAGCCATGTCCAGTTTTCAATTTTCTAACTTTTCATAAAGCTACAGAATGTTTAAAGGGAGTAGGCTTTTCTTCCATATGTAGGAGGTAAATTGTACTAGAGTTCTACCCTACTAAATTTCATGAAATGCCTAGGAAGCAAATGAAACAACAACAACAAAAAAAAAGGTGGGGATAGAAAGAGGATGCTTAAGTTACTTGTGTTAGTAGTGCACAAATTTGGGATAAATAAGAACAGGTTACCTTAAGTCTGACCTTGTACTGATGCCCTGAGAAAATTAAGAGCTCTAACCATTTTTAACAAAGTTTTGTCTTATCTGTGACCATAAGATCTATAATGCTTTAAGTGACATAGCAGTAACAGGCAGGTGATGTCTTCTTCAGTCAAGAATAAGAAATTTAAAAGGTGAAAAGTTTATGGATACTCTCTTAAATTTTATGGCATTGTAAGCCCAGGCTTCATTAAAATTGCACTCAAAACATTTCTTTTTTAAGGTCATACTTAATCTTGAAACACTGAGAAATAGCAAAAGCAGGAAAAAACAGAAGGAGAGCTCAGATGAAAGGTAAAAGAAGGGTGTAAACTGCCTCTAATCGGAAGTTTTCTAGAAGAGTTGCTTCAGAAGACTTCCAGATGCAGATAGTCTTAGAATAGATGGCATGTGGGTCTCTGCTCCCTCAAAATAGTCAGTGTGCTGAGGTAAGGATGAGATGTTAGATGCTCCCATCTGTGCTTATAGCAACTAAGAAAGTGAACAGGGATACTGGAGTGTGTGAAAAGGGAGAGTGCAAGAAGTCTTTTCAGTTGTTCTGTCAAAAGTAATATGTAGAACCTTAACCTAGAGAAGTCTGCTTCAGCTAGTTGACTTGTTAACAACTTAGACCTTGTTAGAGCTGTTTTAACTGCAGCTGATACAGTGCATTCATAGTGGCTATACTGATGCCATATAAATGCTGGCTTGCATTCAGATTAGTGCTGTTCTCATCACTATTGACTGGAATGCTTTTCTTGGATATGAGTCCCACATTTTTCTTTTTTTATTTATCTCTCAGAAGCAAGACTGAAAGACTAATGATTACTGTTTCAGTAAACTTTTCAAACTGCTTAAACAGGGTTTGTATTACAGTTCCAGATAGTTTTCCTGTTAGGATTCTGGAGAGAGCTTCAGTGTAGACTAGTCTCAGCAGGCCTTTTGAAAGCATGCTTGAAAATTTTTGATATCTTAACTGTTTTAAATCTTATATTGGAGATTACACGTTTACTAGTAATTAATTTTGTTACTAACAATGCTTTCAAGTAAAAAAGTGGAGGTCAACAGCTTGGGATGGGGGCCAGTCTGTAGGCTTTTGCTGTACCTGCGTGGAACTCAACAGTGTCACTTCAGAGAGGGGCAGAAAGATGGCAAGAGACACTTAATGTTTTGTGGCAGAAGTGCTAGAAGAAGGGACAGGTGCAAGGACAAGAATTGAAGAAAATTGTTAGAAGTGAAAGGAGGAGGTGGATACACAGGAGAAGATCATAGAGTCATAGAATGGTTTGGGCTGGAAGGGACCTTAAAGATCATCTAGTTCCAACCCCCCCTGCATGTGCAGGGACACCTCCCACTAGACCAGGTTGGTCAAAGCCCCATCCGACCTGACCTTGAACACTTCCAGGGATGGGGCATCCACCGCTTGTCTGGGCAATCTCTGCCAGTGTCTCACCACCTTCACACTAAATAATTTCTTTCTAATGTCTAACCTAAATCTACTCTCTTCCAGTTTAAAGCCACTACCCCTTGTCTTATCACTACAAGCCCTTGTAAAAAGTCCCTCCCCAGTTTTTTCTGTAGCCCCTTCAGATACTGGAAGGTGCTATAAGGTCTCCCCAGAGCCTTCTCCTCTCCAGTCTGAACAGCCCCAACTCTCTCAGCCTGTCTTGGTAGGAGAGGTGCTCCAGCCCTTGGATCATCTTTGTTGCCCTCCTCTGGACTTGCTCCAAGACCTCCATGTCCTGGGGGCCCCGATGTGCAATCTGACAAGCAGAAAATACCTATCTGTAAAGTGACACAATAGAAAAATAAAGCTTCATATTAAATAAATGTGTAAATAGGCCAAAATAAGTTAAAACTAACTGCTGGATGGAATTGAAAGATTTCATTGGACAAAATGTGTCTTTGCAATGCTTTATATACTAGGTAGTGGTATTCTTCTGTTAACGGTTTGAGGAGCACATGACTGTTCATACATGGAAATTAAAATTCACCATGCAATGATATGCAACTGACTTTTACCTTCAGATGTGCCAAGCATTTCCTTCTGAAATTTAACTTCTTAAAAATCATCTTTACTTAGTCTGTGTAATAGGCTTTCTTTCTCCCATCTTCAAGTTCGGTGTTGATGTTTTCCTATTTGTTTATCTGACTGTCATTTTTTATTCCTGCTATCTCTTGCAAACACAAGTAACTTTATCAGAACCTCCCACTTTCCGTCCCCTCCCCCCCCCCCCCCATGTTAAACTGCACTTTCAGGATAACTTCTGGGAAGTACTGTAATCTGAGGTTTACTTAATCCATGCATATGTTCTTTTTCTCTTGGCTTCTTTTTCCATCACCAGCTAATGCAAAAAAATAATAGCTCTTCCATGTTTGTAAATTTATAGTGGTGCAAGAAAGTACTGGAAATTCATGTGTCATTTGGTTGCCATGTAAATCTGAAGGAGCATGAGTCTAAAACGGGGGAATGAGGTGACTTTAGCAAAGGTAGTGGAATATTACGTGTGAAGTAAGGGGATTGTGTATCAGGTATGTTTTAAAGAGTGGCAAACTTAATCTTAGTCTCTTTCTATCAGGCAGGATTCTGTGCAAGGGGGAATTTCAGGTCCAGTTACTATGCGATGTTTTCATTAAGGTCTGAGAAATTGTAATATTTAAAGGTGATACCAGCAAAGGCAGCAATAATTTCAAAGGTTAGGTGTTGTTTTTAAAGTTAAGAGACCTTATCTAGAAAAAAAATGTCATGTGGATTGATAGGGACAAGTGCAAACTACAGCACATGAATAAAAATGGTCAACTCTACAAATACACTCTGGACGCTAGACCATAGTCATGGAGAAGAGGATCCAAATCTGATAGTAGGTCACAACATAATTATCATCAGACATGATAAAGCATGTGAAGTAATCCTACTTTATTTGGTGCTGTTGGGGCCTCAAATGGAGCACTGTGCTCGATTTTTGGGTACAGTATTTTGAGAAAGATGTGGCCAAACTAGAGAAAGTTCAGAAGAGAGTATGACATCTAGAAAAATTAAAGCCTGAAAGAAAGGCATCCATTTAGTCTGCTGAAATAAAAGGTAGATAGAGATGCAAGTCTTAAGATGCATGAAAGTATTTTTAATTACTATTACATAAGGTTGTAAAGTTTTATTTGTGCATTGGGAATCGGACAAAGAAATGGACTTAAATTATAGGAAGATTTTAGGAGGCTACTTCATCTTATGCTTCCCCTTCATGCTGTACTTCATTCACTTATTTCTCCTCTCTGTTGTGGCACTTGTAGAGCTGGTATGATGGAAGTATTTGAACAGGAGAAGGAATAAGGTGGGAGAGGTTATTTGTCAGACAGTTGGTTTTCTGCCAGGTCAGCTTCCTTAACCTTCTCACCCTCTGGCTGCATCACCACTGAATTAAATGCAGGAGCACATGGTAAGGGGGAGTGGGATTATATGTAACATCAAGCTGCACCCTCAGGCTAGATACTAGGATAATCTGCCTAATGGCAAGGATAACGAAGCACTGAAATAGGCTGCCTAAGGAGAGTGTGAACTCCACCTCAGTGGTGTTTTTTTAAGAACAAGCTGCATATACACATCTACTGGAAATAATTCTGACAGTTTGACCTTTTGCCCATGGCTGGGGTCAACTAAGTGGTCAACTTCTTTGAAATAACTGTGTGATCCCACTTTCTGTGATTCATGCAACTTCTTGAGTAGGTGTGTGCTGCAGTAGCAAAGAGAGCCAGCAGGATGCTGGGCTGCATCAACAAGGCCATCATGAGCAGAGATAAAGAAGTCATCATCCCACTCTACTTGGCACTTGTCAGACCACACCTGGAGTATTGCGTTCAGTTTTGGTCCCTGCTCTACAAAAAGGATTCAGACAGGCTGGAGAGGGTCCACAGAAGGGCCACAAGGATGATCAGAGGACTGGAGGACCTGCTAAACAAGGAGAGGCTGAGAAAACTGGGTTTGTTCAGCCTTGAGAAAAGAAAGCTTTGGGGAGACCTTATTACCATATTCCAGTACTTAAAGGGTGGCTACCAAGAAGATGGAGGCTCCTATTTACAAGGAGTCACATAGAAAAGACAACGGGTAATGGGCACAGGTTGCTCCTGGGGACGTTTTGATTGGACACAAGAGGGAAATTTTTCCCCATGAGGACAGTTAAGCATTGGAATAGACTCCCAAGGGAAGTGGTAGATCCCCCCACATTGGACAGTTTTAAGTCTCAGCTTGACAGGGTGCTGAGCCATCTCATATAAACTATAGTAGTACCTAGAAAGGTTGGACCAGATGATCCCTGAGGTCCCTTCCAACCTGGCATTCTACGATAGATAAAAGGCAGTAAGAATAATCTTTTAATGTTATGTTTAGAAATGTTGCCCACTTGCCGTGGAGGTTCTTCAGTGACTGAACCTGGTATATGATGGATAAAGAGGAGTAGCAATCTTGAGCTTTGTCCACAATCAGTGAGGTTAATGCACTTTAAATCTGCAGTTTTCATGTCCTGACTGGTGTAATTTTGAAGTGCTTCTGTTAGCATGCAAGAGCTCAAGTGTATTTCATGAGTGACGCAGATACTGTTTAGACTAGGTTTGCTTTTGTCAAGGGTATGTTCTGGCCACCTTCTAACCATTTTAGGACTAATAACAACAGTCCCAGACTAGAGGTAAGCCGCTGTTACTGTGAGAGAGATTCTTCTTCCAAATTTAATTGTGTGTAAGTTTAGTGATTACCTGTTTAGAATGTAACCAGATGAGGAAACTTTTGGAAAGAACTAGTCCAAAAGCAGTGCAAAACTAGTATGCTTTGGTTAGTAACTGTGGAGGCAGGGAACTATTTGTGCAGAAATATATGGCATGCTGTTATTTGGGACCTGTTCAGTTACCTAGAATAGGCATAGGCTATCTACACCATGTGTTTGTGCTACTTTAAAACAAAAAAAATAAAAAAACCAAGCCAAAACAAAAGAAAGATATTTTTCTGGGGAGCCTGTTCTTTTTTTTTTTTTCCCTCCACCAAATCTTGGGATATACAGCATGCACAAACCATTCTGAAGCAGGCAAATTGGGAAGAATACAAGGCACTTTTAATTCTTCTGGGATGTCCACTTTAGGTCCACAGGAGCTAGAACATTGTTGGGGGGGAATGCAAAGTGTTTGTCTACTTACGAATCTATTTCAGGGTGACTATCCGAAGATTTTCTATGATTTTAAGTGCAAACTTTCTTTTTAGGTATGTTCCGTTATGTATGTTCTGGGTAGAATTCCTTACCCTGCCCATGTGTCTCCTCGATGTTAGTCAGAAGGCCCAAAGCATTAACAAAGTATTCCAGTGACATGGGGCAGGGAAGAAATGTGTTTTTATGTATTTTTCATTTATGTGTGTTTGCAAAAAAATAAAAAGGCTGCTTTTCTCTACATCAAGAGTAATATGGGAAGGTGATAAAATTTCCAGCTTCTCTGACCACAAATAACTTACTTAGTCTGACTTCCCGTCTTTGATTTTTAATGTGGAATCAGGTTTGACCCATAATGAGCACCGAAGTGCTTGACTAATTCCATCTTTTAAAATGTGGTTCCTTTCTGAAAAGGAACTGTAGGCTGGCATGATAGGATTCTTAGCTGGGTCACACAAACTTTTACTTTTCAAATTGTCAGTCATGCAGTCCTAAACAAATTCAACAAGCTAGGATGGAGATGAAGCTGTTTCCACTTTGTAGATGTCAAGCTTACTCCTTCTGACACCATGAACTGAAAAATTACAAATCCAAGACTTTATGGAGGGCTTCAGTTTCTGGAAGATCTGCATGTGGAGCCGTGGTGGCTAAGGTATTTTAATATGAGGCCATATATTCAGGTTTCCCAGATATGTAGTTAACCTGTTGCTGCTGATACATGGTCTGTGTCATGTCAAGAGCATCCCCTTGCCATGCACAGGTACTCTCTTTTGGGGAACATTGCGGAGTTACCACAAGTTGTGCAGTGGGTCCAGTGCTATTTGAAAAGTGTTGAGTGGCTTCTGCTTGTTGTGTTGTGGAGTAGCTGTGTATGCACAATAAGTGCACTGTAAATTGAAAATATCTTAATGTGCATTCACTGATTAGCTGCACATAATGAATGCTGTAGGCCTGGAGTTTCCTGTAATTCTCAGACTTGTAACTCATACTGCATAATGTACATGCGCTTTGTGTCTGATGAACGATGGTTCCTTTCTACAGAGTGTAAAAGCTCTATATATTCACATTTTCTTTGCTGTCTCCCCATACACCTGTCCATACATGTGTGCCACCCTCCTTTCTTCCCCTGTATTGTAACTTCTAAGAGTCAGGTTTTGGTAGTAGAGATTGCAGTTGCTGGTTTGTACCTCTCCTGGTTTCAGTCACATAAGACTTGCCTTTTCTTGGGTGTCTTTGCCTGTGACTTACACATTCTTGTTCTCTTTTATGAGGATGTAGAGACTGGTCTTTCTTCTATAAATCCTCCTCCCTTAGTGGACACATTGTAATTTTTCTCTTTAGTGGAACTGGCCTTAGGTCAGAAGCGTTTCTGAAATAGGTGAATTGGAGTTAGAATGGAACACACTTCCAACTCACTTAATATCATTTTATTCAGCTTTTCTTCTCAGTGGGGTATGAAAATAAAACTGAGGCACAGAAGTTCTCCAAGACAAGTATGTGCAAGACAATACATAGATGGAGAAGAGCCAGAATTCTTTGAGTCTCAGAAGCATTTCAAAGCTCCTGAACTGTGAAACACATGCCACCACAAAGGCAAACACAGATCTCAGACTGCTGTAGTGTTGGATACTCAATAGTGGGACCCTCTGTGCCAAAGACTCATGGAGATCTAGGTGTCTGGGAAGAGAGAGACATTTGGATTCAGTAGGAAGAGTTATTTCTAAGCTGGAGGCAGAGGAAATGGGGACTAAGGTGTAAGAAGGTATAAAAAAGAACATAATGTCAACATTTAACACTGTTGAAGACACTTCTGCATGGGTTGCAATTTATCCCCACTCCTTCCATACTATCTGTGTGCTGGAAAACACAAAGTTTGTTGGTTTTTTATATCTTCATTATTTTTGTTCATATCTGGACTAGGTGGGTAGTAGAAACGAGTAAGAGTTTGCTGTGAAAGAGACACCTAGATGGCTGTGCCGTCAGGTAGGAGGATGTGTAGACTTACTGCAGTGGTTTTCCAGATTTCTTTGCTATGATAACAACTAATAACAGTATGTTATTACGTTTTGCCCTGAAATGTCTTTTACAGAAGTCTTGAAAGACAATATATGTAGTCTGATAGAAGCAATGTTGGTGTTCCTCAGCCTTAAGTGTTGCTTAAATTATTTGCCGGGTGGTGATAACATGAAGACCTGGCTATTGGCACCTTTGGAAAGTAACAACTTAAGTATGACAATCACTTCTTGGATTTAGTGTGACTAACATGGTCATGTGTTTCTGCAGTTATGTATTTCTATGTCTCCTTATTACTAGCTCATCTGCAAGCACTAGGATGCAAATACAACTTTCTCTCCTATTTCTAGATAGAAAGGCATCTGAGCTTCCATCAGTTTAGTTGGCCGTAAACTACTGTGAGTTTTTATGGACCCATCACATTTGATTCTTATTCCCAGTAGTTATCAAATGCATCACAAATATTTTTATCATGTATTTATTTGCTCTGTAAAATACAAAATCAGAAGGAGGAATACACAAATAATGTCATGGGGCATGGGTAAGCATAACATGCAACTGTACTGTCTATTAAAGTGAGTGTCATAAAATCTGTCTGGAAACTTAAAGGCTGAGAGACTGTTAAAGAATATTTTACATAACTCAATTTCATGGAAAAACTTCTTAATAGCATCATATGATGTGAAAAGTTTTAAGAAATCTGCTTAACAGTAGTCATGAATTCTATTTATGCATTTACCTTCTCTTGAAGTAAACCACAGATTAATTAGTTTTAGTTTCCTTTAGTCTGTTTCATATATGTTTCCATCTGGATAGCAGTTCTGAAGGTGCTGAGTTCACACTTTTGGTTGTGCAAAGAAGCAGTAAAATGTTTTAACCCAAATCAGCGTGTTTCTAGGTGCACTTTTGACTTGCAATGCCATTCTCTTCTATTTGTTACTAAAAACCGATGCCAAGAGTATTTTAAGTTTGACTTTAAGAAGCTTTATTCAGATTTTTACAGACATCCAAAATTGATGTTGAGAGGGCTGTCTAGTACAATAGTATCTTTTTTTTCTCTTCCCAATAACCAATAGTTTAATGCAACTGAAGCATAACCAGAGCCAATATTTATTTTATATCTGACTGTTTACCAGACAGAGAAGGAAGCACTTAAATACATCTGCACAAAGAACTCTGAAGTGAGAACTGTACCTTGGCAAGCAATTAGAAGTACAGCAAGTTGTACAGTAGGCTGTAAAGCAAGAGAGAGTTGAACTTCTTTTCCCCAGTTATTCTCTTCATCAGGAGTTCACCTCAGAAATGTCTGTCTTAACCTTCACAGATCTAGAAGCATGACATAATGGTGCATGCTGAAGACTTCTGAATGCTTTAGTAAAATTTTTTATGGCCACATGTCAGTCCTGTAGCCAACCTATGCTATGAAGGCTTTGCAAAGACTGCTAGTGGAGATACAGTTGTTGGTGAAAGGGAAAAAGTTCCTGTTTCATGAACTGTATAAGTGGTGCTGGCAAGAAGGAGTTGGTGTAGAAGCATTTTGCCAACATGCATATGTTAATTTGGCATGTAATTAATCTACAGCTTGCAACATAATTTTACATACCGGTAAAATTCTGAGTCTCTAGGTTGCTATAGGATGTCACTATGTGTTAACAGAATGGCAGCTGTTTAATCCAAACTTGTCCTGCTGAATCATCTGTTTTTGTGAATATTAATTGAATACTGGACTGCATGTCATCCTAATGTAAATGTGTGTCTATAGATCAAAACTTTTGTAAGGTATTTTTTGTAATGCTAATTAGGGTTTCAGCAAAGCCTTTTATGAATAACTGAGGAGTTAAATAACTTGTCTGTTGTCAGTTTACACATGGTTCAGGCAGTAATGCACATTTCCTTTCTTTCTTCTAGGAGGGGATGACCGCCGGGTCTTACTTTGGCATATGGAAGAAGCCATCCACTCAAGAGTCAAACCAGTTCAGCTGAAAGGGGAGCATCACTCTAATATCTTCTGCCTAGCTTTCAACAGTGGCAATACGAAAGTGTTCTCTGGAGGTATGGAAGGAAAACGACCCTGATCTCACTGCAGTTTGCCTTGTGAATGCCTTAGAGTAAAATGCATGAGCAAGATCCTGCCCCACATGAAAGGACTTTTCCGTGGTCTCCTAAGGATGTGGAAGGTGTCCTTAATCAGCAGCTGACAATTCTTTGGGAGTAGGGAATTGTTTAGCTAGCACAACATTTTCAATTTTATCATGCTTTTTCTTCTCCCAAACCTTGGTGTAAGTGCATCATGTCTCAGCCTATCATGAGAATCCTGGGTCCAGTCTGCCACTACTTGTTCTGCAGACTGCAGGACATGGTCTTTTTTGTTCTCTCATAGCTGTGCTGAGAGCAGACCCTACATCCTCTCTGGCATGCAAGCCAGATGCTTGAAAATCGCTGCTGCTACTAGCTGATTTTAGTGCACCCTTAGATGGCTAATGAAGAGCTGTTGCCATCTATTGGTGGATTACTTTTTCTCAGACCTCATTGTGGTCCTCATTTCAGTCCTCAATAGATATATGTCTGCCTTGTAGAACTGTTGGCACCTTGAGTTCTAATTGGCCTTGATATTCTTCATTTTTTTAAAAATACAAATCCACTTTTTAACAGAGTTTAATTCAGTCTTAAAACTGGAAAATGGACATGTTCTTGTTCTGGGGTAATAATTCCTAGAATTTAGGTGCATTTCATCACTTGATTTTTGAAGTGTTGAAGTAGGGAGAAAAATTGAATTAAGAAGAGAAAAGGCACAAGAATGCCAAAAAGCAGTCAGTATAATTTTCTGTATTTCATTTCCTGTATCTGACATGATAATAGAGTGGACAGAAATTTGTATATTTTATCAGTATGTCCATGAACAAACAGCTAGACTTATTTTAGGATATTATGAGGCTACTTGATCAGAGCCCTTTGTTACCTTTTTGAACCAAGATTTGTGAACTGCAAATCAATGCTATAAATTGATCCTAAGGACATGTGAATGGTGAAAGCTTCCCATCATTCAACACTTTCTTGAAACTTTCATGTCCTTTAGAGAAAAAAAAAGGCGTGACAAAGCTTAAGGCAGTGTCAAATCTTAAAGATTAAATGATTCACATATAATTCTCAGGTGGAGAAAAAACCCAAAAATATCAAATATGCCTGTCTTCTGATTCTGGGCACTGTTGTTCGTTTTATAAGACAAGAGTTCACACTGTCTTCAAATGAATGTATCTGCATGAGTAATTCCAATGAAATTTTGGGCTGGAGTCTTTTACTTTAGTTTTAATTCAGACAAATGGGGACCCTACATGAATATTCAAGGAATGAACTGTGCCAGATCTTGCTGGAGCAGCTGAAATGGTATTTTCTCATTTCCAACTCAACCTGCTGCCCATTGGGCCCTGCTGTCAGAGGGTACTGTTTTCACAGGAAGGGCAGCAGCATGGTTTGAATGTGCCTTGTCACTGCAGTTAACACCTTCAGTTAAAGATTGACATGATTGATCATGGTGGATTTTTGCTAAGATGCCAGGTTAGATGAGCTGTGACAGCTGATGTACAGACAAACTGGCCGTTCTCATCTCTTTTTCCTCCTCCTCCGGTTTCCATAAACACACTGTACCTCTGCCAGAAATTATTTCCATTGGAGGACTCAGGAACTCTTTCAGCTGCTCCACCAAGATTCACAGAGCTGATCTGCCAGGGCTGTGAGTCTGACTCTCAGATCCCTTTTAAAGAGTCATTTTGCTGCATGACCTAGATGTACCATCTGTTTTATCTCTGTTGGTAAAATGGAGATAACTATATTTATTCACTCCACAGTGTTCTGGGAGATTCTTAAAAGGTCTGAGAGAATTGTGGGTCCCAAGATCTATTGGTTGTAATTCCCGCCAGCATTGAAGTTGCAGCTGTATTCAAATAATGGAAGTCAGAATACTTAAAACCCCAAAACTTAGAGGATGGAAACTAGTACAAGTGCACAGACTTAAGTCATTCCATAAATAAAGCTGCCAACGGCTAATAACTTAGTATCTGACGACCTTTCCCTAAAGCAGCTCTTGATAGCAGGGGAGAAAGGATTTTCCACTTCAGTACAAATTGAACTGCATCCAAGGAATTTCAAAGCTCTTTGCTTTGAAGGAGTGCATGTGTAGCATGCATCACATGTAGCCATTACAAAAATGGAAGGCAGGAACTGAGTGGACAGTGTTCTACATGTAATCTCTGGAGAGAACACTAGATACCAAAGAAGTTCCCATCCCTGAAGAATACTGTTGCCCTTTTCTGTCCACACACACTGAAAGTACAGCAGCATTTGATATTTAAGATCCCCTCTTAGTAAACTGGCTGTTTTGGGGTTTTTTTGTCTTGTTTTGTTTTTTTTTTTACATTTGATGTTAGGTACACGAAAAGCTGAAATAAACCTACAGGGGCTGAATTTTTTATGCAGAGCCCTCATGTGACAGATGTGGGGTTTAGGCTACCTTAACTGTGCTTCTCTGTATGTTCTCTGCAGTATTTCATACTCACTGGTATAATTGAAAGGAATGGTAGAAACTTACTGTTTTTCTGATGATGGTAACTGCAGTTATCAAAACAAGGGAGATTATAAATGAGAGAGCTGTGTATTCAGTTACAACTGAGTTCTTCTCAATGAAGAATGAACTATACTGTCTCAAAGTAAAACACTGTAAGTGGGAGCCCTCCTGGGCGGAACAGCAGTGATGTTTTCTGCAGGGATGCATCCTTAAAAGAAGCAACCAAGCAGTTTGTGGTTAGATTTTTGTCACCACCTTCTCCTCTCACACACAAAACAGGTTTTTTTTCCACACACTCTGTCCTTTTTTTCTTTCTTTCCCATTTTGGAGCTTGTAATGGAAGGGCAGGTTGGTTTGATGATTACTAGAGGCATCTAGACTGATTCTCATGTTCATACTGTATGGATACTGAGGAGTAGGAGTGTCTGCTGGAGGACATTTTGTCATTGGAGTAACTAGGTGACATTTTTCACTGTTGAAACGTATAACTGAATTGTTTATTGTACTGAGGAAAAGATGAGCTACCGCAGTAATCTAACACTGGCACAATTTAACTAGGAGCCTATGCAAAAAGAGCAAGTGGAAATAGAAAAATCTCACACCTCGTTAGTCAAAGAGAAACTTTCTCATAGTTCTTCTGTTGGGACAGAATACAAATTGAAATGTGCATGGGATAAATGAAAAGTGAGTCATTTGAGCACTTAACATCGTGAAATCTTGCACCTTCTAGTACCTCTGGCTTTGGTGTAAATTAGGAAAGCTTCACAACTTGATACCACAACTACAAAGGCATACAGAGCATAAAAATATGACTTTGTGGGCTTTCTGTTCTTCTGAATTTAATGTAAATGTGCATCTCCTTAACTATTTCAAATACTTAATAATTAAGTATTCATTATATATTTTATATACAATATACATTATGTAAGTATTGATTATATGTATATTGTAATAATAATTTTATTAACAATATTGCCAAATTACATAAATTAATACTCCATGCAGAGACTAAAAAAAAAAAAATGTTCTGTTGCTGTAGCTTGAAAAACACTGCATGAGCCAGTACTTTGTAGCTGTGATGCTCTTACCCTGCACGCACGTGGTTAGTTTCTTCTGTATTCAATGGATGTGATCAAAGAAAAGTGACATGATTGTCTGGTTACTTGGTTTGGTTTTTGTTAGTATAAAAGGAATTACACTGGATGTCACGTTCATGCCTTCTCAGTGGCTGTAAAACCCTGAATGCTGACAGTGTGAACTCCTCTGAGTAAGAAGAAAGGTGTTCTGCTGCTTCTTCATATAATATTTTCTTTACTGCAAATGTCCCAGAATGCAAGCTCAAACTGAACAAAGAATGATCAATAGCATGGCTAGGTAGAATTACTTGTTGAGCAGTAGCAGATGGAATGAATTGGTGCATTGGATCATGGCTGGAAATGGCGCTTTTTCACGTGGAGCTTTTCACATAACTGAGCAGAGGGCTGACCACTTGGCAGCTGAACTGGTCTTCTCTCTACTTCAGTTTTCTTTTTGAAACAGAAAATAAAAATAAACTATTGCTTTGTTTTTGTTTGTTTTGTTTTTTCACTATAATGCTTTTTAACCACTGGAATGTAATTTTAAGTGTTTGTGTTTCTCTTCATAGGCAATGATGAGCAAGTTATACTCCATGATGTTGAAAGGTAAATACACAGTTTGTGTTTCCGCTGCTTCAGGACCTTCCTTAATGTCAACTCAGTAGAAGCACTTCTTGTTTAAATTAATAGTCTGGGAGGAGATCACAGTAATTTAATCTTGACACGTGTTTTTAATTTATATAAATTAATACCTGGAATGAAGTATTCGCCATCACCCCATTTTTTTAAGCACTGGGTTCTGTGCCATCTTGAACTTGGGAAAGAGAATGGTTATTAAATACATATGCTCTCCTGCAGACAGCATAGTAGGTTCTGAGTAGTTTCAGAGCCAGATTATTCTGACATATATACAAGTATTGTGATACATACAGCCTTTTTGTTTTGTTTTTCAAAATACTCACCTGATTCATATTTAAAATAGCTACTGCTTGGCCTACCGACCTACCTACCTTTTAAAACTGTGGCTGCAGCTGCCTGATTGTCGACACTGATGTGAAGCATGCTTATTTTGATACTTGTTTTTTACCAGAACTGCAAAGCAGTTGGGAATTAGGCTTTGTTGTGCTACATTGAGATTAGGCCGTTAGTCAAAATATAATTAATACAGTAGTGGTAATGTATTAGATTTGGCATCTTTAGATAGCTTATCATGTCTTTTGCACTTACTGCTTTTGTAGTAGGAAAAACTCGGAAGTTAAAATACTGGTCTGTACTAATAACTTCTACAGATTTAAGCAACACCTGTTCAAATAACATAAACTCGAAAAATCAAGTATAAAGAAAAAGTAGGAAGAGATATGTAAGAACTGAGAATTATAAAGCCTTAAATCTTTCTTAATTGCCTGAATCTTGGTTAACATAATTTTGACATATTTCTTGCTAGGTTTGTCCAAAGCCTTTTTGCAATGAACATCTGCCTTCCATCATACCTTATATACGTCATGTGTAAATCTTGCATAAGAGATGGGCAAAAGTAACTTTGTCTTCTAATGCTCTCTCAGGAATGTTTTTTCTTTGGGTTTTTTTGTTGGTTTGGTTTGGTTTTTTTGGGGGGTGTAGGTTTTGTTAGGTTTTGGTTTGGATTGTTTGTTTTTGGGGAGGGTTGTTTTGTGTTTTTGTAGTTGTTTTTTTAATTACATGTGGAACTGTCAAAATTTTAGATGCTGGTGTTTGTTGTATTCTGACTTTTCAAGATTCTGCAAGATCTTCGTCCTTGACAATTTTCTATAATAAACTTTTTTTCCTGCTATTTCTTAGAAGTTTTAATGTGTCTTTTTGATATGTAATTATCAAATTAGATTTTAATTTGTAATTATATTTTAATGTTTTTGTTGTCAGGGTGGGGTTTGCTAACTCCAGTTGTGATGCATAAATAATTCATTTCTCTTAGGGTGTTAGTGTGATCTTCTGAAAGAAACCTTACTAGTGTGACACACTGAATTCTGATTGATTTCTAGAAAAAGTTTTTCTGTCTTCTTGAATGGTAACATTTGGTCTATCAACTGCTTTTTCATACTTTTAAATGCCTTTTCCTGTTACTGCTGGTTTAGGCCTGTTTCTGTTAGTGGTCCATGAGACAGAATTGGATCTGTCACTAAAAACATCTGTTGTCATGTGAGCAAAACACTTGATTTTCTGTGGGATTTCTTTAGTGGAGTTTCCATGAGGTATAGAGATTGTATACAAAGTTTATTCTCTGAAGAAATGAAGGAGTTGTGCCAAAGAAATAAAACAACTGCAGAATCTTCAGTCTTAATACCTTAGCTTTTGGCCTCTCCATGCAACAGTTTCTTATTTGATGAACTAAAAAGTTGGGAAAAGGATGATAAAGAGCAGACTTTCTTTTTTATAGCTGAGGAATGGCTGAAATCTAGGTACTTTTTGGGGACTTATTTTTATTTTGTTCTTTTTTGCTGCCTTTTCTACATGGAAAAAATACAGGTCTAGTCTATTCTGGAGAACCAAGCTGGAAAGTTGCTCCATCGTGAGCTTCAACTGAGTTTTTGGATGATACAGAAGTCTGTATTAAAGAATGAACTTCTGTCTTGTTTTCCTTTCTACATTAATTAGTAAAAATTCAGTCTACAGCTCTCAAGATGTCGTTCCCGTTCCCATTACCTCTTTCCAAGTTTAATCTAATAGAACTTGATTTCCATTGGTATTTTGCAGTTTCTGAAGCTTTTAATCTGTGGGTTTTGGTCTGAGAGGTTTGGTTTTTTCCCTCATAGCATGACATCTTGGTCACTCAGCATGGGCTTTTTGTTTGTCTTTGATTGTAAATGAACACAAAGGTCTTCTTACGAAGTTACATAAACCTTGTCACTAAGTATTGCGAGGTAGATAACACTGTAAATACTTTGCTTTTGAAACCAACTGCAAAAGAAGGGAGAATGATAATACTGTGTGTCTTTTTTCCAGCACTGAGACCTTGGATGTGTTCGCTCATGAGGATGCAGTGTATGGCCTGTCAGTGAGCCCAGTAAATGACAACATCTTTGCCAGTTCGTCAGATGATGGCCGGGTTCTTATTTGGGACATCCGGGAGTCCTCCCATGGAGGTGAGATCTCTAGATGGAAAAGGTCATTGATTTAGGAAGAATTTGAGCAAGGCAGGGAAAGGAAAAGTTATGATTCTCTGGGACAATCAAGACAGGGAGCATTGAAGAAGGTGAAACTGAGGCATAATTCTTGTGGCTTGTGATAGGCAAGCCCTGATCTTTGCAGTTCAGTGTTACTGCCTTAAATGACTTCATGAGGTACCAGCATATAGTGCAGGCTAGCATAGAACTTGGTATGAATAGGTCGTAACTTGAGTAAAGGAGTAGTGGAGGACATTCTTCTTCAATAAAAATGTCTTACTACACTTGAAGTCAATTAGGTATATAGATTTTTTCTTTTTTTTTTTTTCTCTATAGCCTGGGACAATTTTTAATTTTTTTTTGCGTTTAGAAGGCTGTTATTTTTAACTGTAGTTAGATACATTTGAAGAGAAATACTTCAGTAATTGAATTTCAATATGAGAATACTTAAGTAATACTTCAGTAAATTAAGTTGTGAGTTTACCCCAGCCTAAAGAACACAAAGTTGAGAATTTAAAACCAAGCAATCTGCAGGCATACAGATTCTGGTTCCCTTCCTTCATAGCTAAAATAAACTTTCATCTTTTTTTGTAAGCTGAGTAAATGCAATTACCTCAACTCATAGTTTCTACTGGTGTTACAGGAAAGTAGTTCATGGCACTGAGATCCAGCCTGTATATTTTGTGGCAATTTATATACGTTTGTTGTTGGGTCAAAGTTGCCGTTAGCTTTTTCCCTACCTAGTGAATTTGATAATTTTTCTGGACTACGATTCTGTCCCTTTTTGACTAGGAAATGCAAGCTGAAACAAGACATACTTTTTAGTCTCATAGGGGTCTTTTATAGCCACTAGTATCATGAGGGCTTTATTGAAACCGAGTCACAAGAATTAGGCCTTTCTTGGTAAGCCCCACCAGAATACTTGGAGCAGATTACTTATTGATGCCCTCCCTGCTCCAGGCATACTGCCTTTGTATAAACAAAACTTAAATATACTAGCACTGCTTTTAGTTTTCACTAGTGTGATTCTTACTGTGAATTCTGATTCTCTTGTGCATTTGTGATATCTCTTATCTCTTTCCCATCTAGTTATTTTATTAGAACATTCTGAAAAACAATGTACACAATCAGTATGTGTATATCACCAACTTTAGTAAAAATATCTGTAATGCCTCTTCTCTGGATCACTCTGAGGCGCTCATTAATCACCTCCCTCTTGCTCAGAAGTCTGTTACTAGCACAGTGAACTGTTGTCTTCTCTTCAGCAAATGTCTTTTTCCCATGGAACTCCTTTTACTAATCCCAACTGCCTGTAGCTAAACTTGATGCTATACCACACGCAAATCCCCATTACATCTGTCACTTTTCCCCTGTATAAAAGGTCAGTTACTTTATCAAAGAAAGAGGTCAAATTAGTCTAATGTGACTAATTTACTTCTGGTAAATCCAAATGTCACTTCATACCCATTTTTCTGTTTTTGTGATGTTGAAGTGATGAGACCAGGCACTGCATATGGCTTCCAAATTAGAGATGGTGAAATGCCCCTTTATTGTCTTCTCCTGAACTCTACACCATAAACATCTGTCTGTTAGAACTACCTGTTGCTGACAGTGGATGTCAACAGCTGGTGGGACAGATGCTGCTTTGTGTCATAAACTAGTGTCCAATCCGATCTGAGTTTCTGAAATTGTATGAAATTAAGTTTGTCCTTCTTTGATGTAGTTAAACCTTGCTATTGCTTTTACTGTCACTGAGACTTTGAATGAGAAGGCTGCACTAGTGAAAATTGAGAGAAGTGTTGACTGTGGTACATCTGGGTCTTTTTTGGATAGTGTCTTAGGTTGTCTGGATTTTTAATGAAGGGCTTTTGCATGCTTATGTGGGAGTCCTGGGTCAGCATTTACAGATGAACCTTGCCAATGTTTACTACAATTTAATGCTTGTCATTGGGGTAATCCCCTTGTCTGCAATGGTATTGCCATGGGAATTGGCACTATGTCTGCCAGCTTTAACCATAGTTAGTTACCCTGAGCGGCCAGCTTGTTAAAATCTTGCAAATAACTGTTTAAAGCAGTGCATTAAAAAAAGCTGGAAAAAGAGTCTCATCCCCTTTCTGTTTCTCCCTATCTTTTTACTGTTGAGTGATTTATGCTGTAATTTTTGTAAACTCACTTTTAGTTTTTGTTAGAGATGGTGTTGATGTCCCTTGAAACACAATTTCATAATTCAGTGTATAAGAGCTATGATTGTAAATGAGCATAAAGAACATCAAAGAAATAATTCCCCTACTTCTCATTGAAGTGACTTAGTGCCTCATTAGTTTAGCTCCTGTAATCTCTTTGACAAGCTGAAAGGCAACTTTTGATATCTTAGAAGAAAAAGGTGGTGCCAGGCCATTTATAATAAAGGGGTGAGGGAGAACACCAGTACTTAGTGATAATGATTTGACTAAACAAATGTACACAAATTAAAAGTTTATTTTTAAAAGCAACCCCTTTATTTGGCCATCTGATCTTGGGTTTCCACTCAACTAATGCAGGCCATTGTTTCTCAGTGGAGGCGGCCATTTTACTCAGTTTTGATGTTAAACCTTACTTGGAACCACCAGCAGTCCAAGAGCAATCTTTAAAGCCTTGGAGCAGGCTGGCAGAATACAAGTTGGCTGCTGTTCTTCCCTTTACCTCTGTCTCCTGTGACAGTTAATAGCACTGGGGAGCTTCAGCTATGGTCAGAGACCTCTGTTTTGATCACTGCTAAATGAATGCTAAAAAAGCAAAGTCCTGTGTCAGAAAGGTTGTAATAGGGCATAAGAGGAGGATACAGATGGGGTGGGACAGATAAACTTTAGTTCTGTCTCAGTTGCTTGATAGGCAGTAGTTTCTGATAGTAGTGGAAATTAGAGAGAGTTTTCTGTTTAACCATGTTTTATGCATCTTAATGAGGGATATGAGGAATGTAAATTAAGTACTTTCAGAAGTGCTTGTGGGACTAAAAGTTCCTACACAGAGTGGCTCAAATAAGGGCAGTAAGAGTCTCCCAAGCATGCAAGCAACACAGTGGTTACATCAAAGCGAACAGTGAATGGAAAAGTCTAGCATAATCCCTGGCTCAAAATAGGCATTGATTCTCATTTCTCATTTGAGTGAAAGAGTGGCAGCCACAAAAGATACACATAACAAAGAGAATTAGACTGTGCCTAAAGCCATAAAGCTTGCAGAAAGATACAGAGAAGGATTACAGAGTCAAGGCTTTTTCCCCACTCTTAATGCAGCATTTTGACAGAATGAATAGGGCAGAGCAGCAGGCTAAACACAGTCTTGTTATACTAATCAAGGTTAGGGGGAAAGAGTCTGGATGTACAAGTTTTTAACTCTATGTGTGAACAGCAAAAGCCAACTGTTACCATTTTTATGCAAGAGGAACACCCTTCTAGTCTACTTGCACAGCTCCTTGTACAGCACTTAAGAGGTGGCAGGCCTATCTTCCCCAGGATTGACAGCTTGCTTTCAGTTGAGTTCCATACAAACTTATTTCACTTTTTGTAATATTATTCTTCCCTACAGGCAACCACATCTATAGTTTACGTGATCATCAATGGTTGTAGAAGCTTCCAGGTTTATCTTGCTAGGAAACTTTCAGAAGCCCCTCCAGGTGTAGTCTTTATTAGATGACCATTTGGTCCTGAACTTTAGGAAGATTCAAGTACTTGATCTACAAGTGGCTAGTTTTAAAAACTGATAACCTTCCATAAGCAAAATGGTGTCTGGAAACCTAGTATGTGTCCTTTTCCATATTTAGACAAAGTTAATGTATGTGTGGGTGGATTTTAAAACCTTGGGGTTTATATTGCTTGGAATGTGTCAGCTTGAGAAATGGTTTGAACATGTCTCCATATCTTCAGATCTTGTTACACTGTTTCCATATGAAGCTGCCAAATGCATTACATCAAACAGTTGTGTGCATTGTTTGTTCCTATGTCTGAAATCTCAACTTTTTCCACAGAGCCCTTCTGTTTGGCACACTACCCATCAGCATTTCACAGTGTGATGTTTAATCCAGTAGAACCCAGATTACTGGCTACAGCCAACTCTAAGGAAGGTGTGGGACTCTGGGACATTCGTAAACCTCAGAGGTAAGATCTGGCTGACCTTGTCTTATGCTGTGCTATTTCTTTCCCTTGAGAGATGATAGCATGCCACTCTTTCTTGGTTTTGTGTTTTTTTGGTAAATCAGAACATACAGTGGTAAGAAAAGATGCAGAACAAAGTTAACAGCAATGTTAGTAATGCTGAATTAAATTATTTTGCATAATTAATTCTCCTTCATACGTACGACCTAAATTGATTTTCAGATGAGGCTAGATCTTCAATGTAAAGGTAAGTGATTTTTTTGGAAGTCTGCCTGGCATCACCACTGCAGATTAAGTCAGATTGTATGCATCATTGTATTTAGCACTGGAGGAAGCCATGATGGGCACTGCCTGGTTTACAGTGTTTTTTCTACCCAGCTGTTTTCAGTGGCTGAGCAGATAGTGGTCAAGGCCGCTTTTTACTCAACACTCAAGAGTTTTATATGGTTTCCTAGACACCTGGGTCATCATATTGGCTGTGTAACATACTTCCAGATTTGCATAGGATTTTAAACTAATGAAGAGAAGAGAATAGGTTTGCAGTATGAAGCATGGTTAGACTGGATTCTGAAGTGGATGTATGCAGTGTCTAATGCCAGAGTTTCACATGCGTGAGAGATTAAGCTTCTCTTGAAGTCTTTTCCAGTGTTTCATGTTTTGAAAGCAATTTCATTTTTTTATCATAATAATCAGAAAAAAATAAATTGAGCACCTCAAGTAAATATTTCTCCCTTATGCCCCCAACTTTTATGTTTACATGTTTCTAATTACAAGTGTAAGTGTAGAAAGAATAATTTTTAAAAAGTGAAAAGAGGGAAAAACAAGTGCTTGTTTCACAGTTCAGTAGCCTCAACTATTTAAAACCTTCTGTAGCTCATACTTTACTCTCCCCTTATTGGTGAAGTTCTTGGAATACCTAGAATGTGTGTATCACTAAAACTTCTTCATGGTTTTGTAGTGTACAGAGAGAAAAAGCAATCTCATATGGAAGTTAATTATGACTGGCTTAAAAATCTAAAATGTGTAGGCATTCATTACAAAAGCAATCAAGTTACTGTTTCAGGAGGATTTGTTGTTCTTAAATTGTAAACATTAATGTTTTGAGTTGTTTTTTATTTTTAAGCTTGAATCAGAATTTGCATGCTGATGCTGGTGGCTCTAGAGCTTCTTCACATTTGTAAGGTTTGCTGGAACCCTTGTTGGCAGCTTTTGTACAGTCTATTAAATTTAGGTTTGATAAAATTTGTCTGGAATAGAGTTAGAAAGTCACGTAAGATATCTTCTCATATCCTTGTCAAACTCAATGTCTAGGTCTTACTAAGTAATTTTCCAACATCAAACTAACTTCAACATTTCAACTTCATCAAAGATAAAGGGAGAGAAATACAAGACAGTAGGGTTATTTTGCTCTTACGAAACATGTTTCTTGTTTTTTTCCTATAAATTTTCTCTTACTTTATCTTCAGTTCAAGCCTATTTTTTCCTTGTGGACTAATACGGGCAAAGTTGACTTCCTCTTGTCAAGCTACCTGGTCTCACACTCATTTTGCAGGAGCCAAAACTCGCACTGGTCTCTGCAGATCTAGTTTGCTAATCTCGAAATACCGATCTTGGGGCCAATTAACTTTGTCTTATGAGGAAAAAATTTTATTAATTTGTAGATCAGTTAAGATAGGGTTGTCACTTCAGTGAGATAGTAGAAGCCAGAATTTTATCTTGGGGTTTTAGTTTTCTACAGTCTCTTCTGGGGAAAATACACTGTGAACTTAATTATCAGAAAGGAAAAAAAAAATGAGTATTTTGCTAAGGATGAAGTAATCCAAAGTAATCCACATAATGCTGCAAGAACTTGTGATAGACTTTACATAGAACTGAAGTTATTATGTGAGGGAGCTTGTGTACATTTGTGTACGTTTTCCATATTCTTACTACTAATCAAGGACACGAAGTGTAGTTTCAGGTAAGAGGTGTGCCAAAAGTGTTTTGGCTGATGAATTTTACAGGCAGAATGGGTTAAACAGTCCTGAAGTTTTCTGTAAATCTAGGGATAAACGGGAAGCTGCCTGTGTAACTTGGGTGCCCGAACACCGACAGAGCAAAGAAGGGCTGCTGCATCAGCTGCTTTTCTCACTGTCAAAAAAAAAAAAAGTCTGCTAATGGTGGAAATCCATGCTTCTGCACAGGTTTGTAGCTCTCTTTTATACTGTCATCAGTATCCAAGAAAATGTGATGCTGTCTGAGGTGTAGGAAGAATGAGGGAATAGAGGCTTTGGCAGGACACAATGTGGAAATACTAACTTGCTAGCGTTGTTGAATAGCACAATATGTTCACTGTGAGGGACTTCATTTCATTCTGTAAGCTGTCAGAGGAAACTCCTCCTCCAGTATTGATGTAATCCTTCATAACACTGTGGCCATTGTGGGAGTTTTTCAGTCCTATCATTCCACCTGTGGTGCTGGCAGAGACTCCTAGATCAGGTAAACTTTACCTGTTCTGTCATATGTGGTAGTGGCATTTTGATTAAGGGTTGAATAGGTAGAAGGAAAGGGAAGAAGCGTAGATACTTCTAGATGTTTATTGTGTATTGCCAAAATAGTAACTTCCAGTGGGTGAAGCAGGACTGCAGCACTCCTCCAATATGGGAAAGGTGAAATGGTTATATGTAGTTAATAATTTGCTGCTAATATAACACTTCACATAAACTCATTTACCCCAGCTATTGTCCTGTTTTCTGTCAGTTCTCAGATGGAAGCAGAGTTAAACTGACGCAGCCACTACTTGTTTTGGTTCATAAATAGTCACTGTTCTGGGAAATCCTGCTGCTGCTCCCCTGCAAAATCCAGAAAGCAGATGTCAAAGTCTGGAATTCCAGAGACCTACCCATTTGTGGCAAGTAGCAGTACTATAGGTAGCAAAATACTTTCACATAATATGTACTATGGCCATCAGAACTGGTATGGTAATACTCTGTAAGAGGTGAGGTTTGATAAGCCCGTGGGATTCACCTGGCTTCTGCTATCTCACTGAAGTGACAATTATATTCACCTGGCCTTCACTCATTTGAAGGGGATCAGGCTTAATACTGAATTTCTGGTTTTAATCAGCAGAGGCTCCTCAGGTTGAGGTTTAGTTTTTCTGTAAGTTTGTTCAGCTAGATGATGCACTGTCAGAAAAGGGGCAATTTGCTGTCAGCTTCTAAACTTGTATGGAAGTCAGAGGAATATGGCTAATTTTGCAGTTTTAAACTGCATGAGTTTTTGCATATTTTAAACTGCATAAAATGCTCTGCATTTTCAAAATACTGGATGGAGTAGTGATATCCTAGTAGGCTAAATAATTCAGATATAGATTCCACTGCCTGTTAGAAACAAATGAGCTGCATCTACTAATTTATCTGGAAAATCTGAGAATTTCACACCAGAGTCTTTTTCTCCAAAATACACAGCTCTTCTTCATTTGGGTTATAGGAGAACTTGTCTTCTAGATCGCTGTTACATGACTCCAGCCAGAAGAGTTGGTTTTGTTTGCTTCTTTAGTCAGGCAACACTAAATACCTCTACAAAGTAAAAGTTAAATATTTTTAGGGTTAGAAAAGAAGTCCTGATGATGAGTAGATTTTATTCATATACTGTGAAAGTGATTAACTTGCTGATGGGAAGCTGGAAGTGCTTTATGCTTGGCTGCTACAGTGAAGAAGATAATTGAAAAGCCAGGGTTTCTTGGCATGCATGGGAAGATTTTAAGACAGTTGCACAGCTCTGAATGGTGAAAAGTTTAGCTCACTTCAAATAGTCATGATTTGATTAGTCTTGCTGACTGAGTCAGGATACAGAGTCAGATTCATTTTGCTTTTTCTCAAAGTTCATTCACAGCTTGATATCTCTGGTGTCTCAGATTTAGTTTAGCAATTGAGATTCCACCCTTCTCCCTCAGTATACTAATAAGCTCTGAATGTGGTGGAGCTGGCTCCTCAAAAATAGCATATGAAGCATTGTTGAAATAGGACTAATATAACATCACAAGTTGACTAGTGGTTCTGGAAATCTTATATTTCTATTTTGAGAATGTGAGTATTGCTATTCTTTCAGATGGACGTTAAAGTAGAACCAGCTCTATTGTTTCTTTTTAAAAAACAGTGCATTGAGAAGCTTAAATATGGTCTTGATTAGTGAGGCTGTTATAAGGCACTCACACCACTAGATGGGGACTGGAAGCTGTGCCTGTTCTAAGAAAAGCAAAAAAGACAGGCCTGTGTGTCTTAAACTAATATGTGTGTCTTGCAATAATACCTGTATTGCAAATATGTATTGTTACGGAATTATTGGAGGCAAATCAATAAGTCAGTTTACATGTATATTTCAAGCAACAGCTTAGCAACTCAGCTATTTTTAGGCACTCCAGTTCTCCCTTCTTCCCCTTTTTTTGCACAGCCCCATGCCAATCTTTTTACTGAAATAAAAAGTTTGTGGGTTTTTCCCCCATTAATTTTTCCCCTTTAATTCTTTCTTTTTCTGTGTTCCTTCTTGTCCCACTTACATCAACTAATCTGGAAGTTTCTGAGATCAAAACAATTATTGGCCTGTTGTATTAATGACCATCACATACGTTTAAATTGATTTTCGTATTACAAAATGGCTGTTTGCAGAAGTGTTTTCTGCTTACGATGGAAGTGTTGAGCCTTTGCTTTTTACACAGAAGGATCTGTTTGTGTGTCTAAGGCTAAGTCTTGGATCAGTATCAGCAATGCATACCTCAGAGCATTTTTGTGGGCCTACAAGGGCTTACCTAAGAGCTCCCAGGCCGTCATTCCTGCCATGTCCATTGCACTAATTCTGTCGTTGACCTGTTTTTCTGAGCCAACTCATCATGCTCAGAAGTTCGAAAACTAACTTGGAAAAGCTTTGTAGTTTCTTATGGCCTAGCAATTTTAACTGGTTTCAGGGAGGGCCCAGTGACTAGCACAGATGACAGAGAAGAGGCAGGGAGGCCTGTTAGGCTGAGAACAGAAGATAAGGAAGCAAGACACTTCTTCATTTGAGTAGCAGTGAATTCTTATTTTCAGCTGTTTGCGGCATTACTGTTTTACTTGCTTCAGTTTCTTTTGCTACACTAACCTTCCCTCTTTTTGTCTCATCAGCGTGTTCCTTACAAGCTTGACACTTGACATTTTTGTTCCAGCAGTACAGCATAGTGTTCCAGGACAACAGTATTGAGTTCTGGAAACACTTTTGTCCCCAGAACTTAAGTACTGGATTCAACCTCTAACTGAGGTAGAATTGTTTATATGCCATAGACCTCTTTTAAGATTCTTCTGAAGGTTCAGGAGGCCTGTGCTGTCTAAGTCAATATACTCAAAAAGCCCGATGATGAGTGGAACCCTTGACCACCAGGGCAAGCCTAGTATCCTTTGGTGACTGTAAACCTTATGGCATATTTTAAAAGCTAACTTGATCATGCAAGTCCTAATAAGCCCAAGTTAAAGAAGTACAAATTTCAGTGTTTTCCATCAAAGCTTTACAGACAAAGCTAAACAGGAACATCTCAACTTTGATTTATTTTTCTTGGCTGAGGCGTAACTGCAGTTCAGAGCCTTTTAAAGCAGACTTTTAAAACTCCCGTTAAATGAAAATTTGAGTCTCAGAAAACACCAGTTAAGAAGTCTCTCTTACTAGACTTCAAAATAACATCAAATTTGCCTCCTGCATTGAGAATTCAGAAGCAAAGTCCCAAGCTGAGGATGAGGAACACCTGTTGTTAGTTATTAGTAAATCACCTACTGATTAGCTAGTTAAATAGTAAACAAAATGTAGACATGGAAAGTTCTTCTTTGTAGTAGATTAATTAGATTCAGGGGGATCTTGAGGGAAGACTCTTCTTAGTATCTTTATGGATGTTGGGGTATGTTGATCTTGCCAACGTGTGGAGTACTTTGAAGGATGTGGCTGTATTGTGCTGTTGGTCTCCAACTGACAGTGTATCCTCTAAAGTCTTTGTCTTGCACAGAGCTTTTTCTGCCAAGTGCTAATTACTAGGTGTTCAGCTTGCAGCAGTCATTGTGCTGCAGGAAAACACAATCAAACTCTTAAAACAACGTACAGACTGCATAGCTTCTGGTCCAAATCTATTGGAAATCACAGGTACTCAGTAATTCTGAAAATCCAGTTATCGGGTGTGTGTACTTACATGACTTCTTTGTACCAAGGGGTATTGGAATATCTCTGTACTCGCAATAATCTAAGCATGTAGAGTCCTTGCAGGTGGTTTATGTTAGATTGACATGCTGACATGTAGGAAAAGCTAGGTTTCAGGCTCATAAGTCCTTTGTTGGTTTTGACATAGAAGTGGTAGCTGCCAGAAGTACAGGCAATTTAAGAACAGTTCTTCGGAGTTTAGTTAGTTGCATGTCAGATAGGACATCTTTAGAAGAGAGGGATAAGTATTGCCTTTTTTTTTTTTCTTGTGGATTTTTATAAGATCTTACATCATGTCTACAGGAGTGGGATGGCAGGAATAGTATGTGGATATTTTGCAACTTGACCGTGGATGTACATGAAAGAAGCTTGTGGTTCTCATTACTTCCAATGCCTGTGCAATGGGATTGCCAAAACCCCTGGACATGGAGGAGTCCTCTACATATTTGAATAGGCAACTACCTCTTTAAATTATTTCAGAGCAGTAGAAGTGTGCTGCATGTTTCTGTTTGGAGACCTTTGTAAGTCCTGCTTTGGGCAGAGCACTGTATTAAGGAGTGCTACAAAACTGTATGCATCTTGGCAACCACTTTTTCATTCTCAAGCTTATCAGTTAATTTCTTGCTCTTCCCAGTTAAACCATGTGTTGTAAATTTTGACTAAGTTGCTTAAAATAATTCATTTAGCTAGGTTACAGTATAGGCACTCACCAGTATGGGTCAACAGCATCACCTCAAATAGTTCAAATGACCATTTGTCCTCTCTTGCAGTTCAGGAAATACAATCCATCCCACACATGACCATCTTCATCGGTTTTGCTTCTCTGCTACTGAGTCAGTTCAACTGATCTGTGTGTCTCAACCTAGAATTTGAAGCTCTTCTGACTGAGTTCCACTTGAAATATTTCCCTCAAATAAGGCAGAACCTAAAGTTAGATTTTATTTTTGTGTGGTGGAACCAACTTAATGAGACCAAAGTTGTGTGTGCAGTTGCATTGAGTTAGCTTTACATGATAATTTTTATTAATCTTGTACCTATTTAGAGGCAGAAGCTTACTGATTCAAGACTGGACTGTGCTTCTGCAGGACCATCTTGGATCTTGCCAATTTTCATGTCAAAAGAAAGGCCTACTTTCTTGTTACTGCTCTTTTCTTTAATTTCAGCTTTTGTAGCTTTGGTAAATTAAAAATTCATGCAGTTTTGCTAGAGAAAAGAGGAGGCGTGAGTATATCTATTACTGGATGACAGAACAAATCTGTGGCTGATGTTACTCAGCTTTGCTAATGCAGTGCAAGAATTGCAGCACAGAGACGTGTGTAGGAAAAAAGGCTTTGTAGGGCTGCAGTATGTGTGACTGCTCTTGCATAGACTCTAAGGTGTGAAAATGGATTAACTCTTGAGGAGGAATTACCAACTTTTACACTCAGATTCAGGTAGCTTTCCCTGGTATCTGTGTTCTTTGTGTTATACTGACTTCGTGGTGTGCTTGATTTTGGGAATAGCTACTGTTCCTTCATTTGAGCCTAAAGGTCATCTTCCCATGCCACGTCTTGCTCCATTTGCATATTCGCTGTCTGGTTATCTGATGAAACCTACTCCTTTGTGTTTTGTTGGATTCAGCTGAGCAGTGTTCTCTCTCAAAGTCTGTACTCCATCCTACAAGGTACTATTTCTGAACAGGCTGAATAATGGACACCAACTGTAGAATTTAGGGTTTAGAAAAGAATGAAAATAATCAGGTGATTTAGCTAGCTTTGCTTGTGCTTGCTGCACAGTTGCTCTCTATTTGTATTCTGTACTTTCTTTTAATCTGGCTAAATGTTTTTTCTCCTGCAAAATTATTTTACTGTCTACTAGATCTCATTTATTACTTAAGTTACAGTAACACCTAGATGATTCAAGCAGAGTGAGAGTAGGGCACTTGTGCTTGTGAATCTCAAATTTGTACTGTACTGAGGGCAAACTGAGGACAGTGGTAATGTTTGGGCACAGGTCTGAAATAAGAGCAAAACAAACCTTGGATAGAGCTGGAGGAGGATGTGATGCATAGAAACAAATAAGAGGTTTATTGTTGTTATTTGCTGCTGTTTAATCACTGTAATGGCAGAGGTAAGCCTTAAATCCTAAAAGGATAAAACAGATGAGGGGGAGAGTTTAGTATACTTTATGCCTCTGCTCTTGTCATCTTCCTCTAAATATTGAAATTTTGTATGGTTTTTTTTTCCTGTGAATGAACAATGGTTTCTGGAGGACTGCCTGTGATCACTGGTGAAGCAATATTAGCGTTCAATTCAATTAGATCATAAGGGCTAAGCAACTCAAGTCTTTCCTGTTATGAGGTCAGGCTGCTCTGGGTACATAAACCTTGTGACGTTTTATATTTTTAAGGCTTCAGATTCTGAAGTCAGTTATCAGATAAGAATCTCTTCTATGAAAAAAAAAATATAATCACCCTTCTGGTTTGGAAGGAGAGGTGAAGCTTCTGTTCACCTCAGAGCTTGTCATGCGTGAAAGTTTATTAATGATGGGAGATTACATTTTATACCAATTTTCGTGGTCCTGACCCTGACAGTAAAAAGCAGAAGGAATGACACGTTTCTGAACATGCAGAATCTTCACCCTAATTTTCCTACTTTTCCAGCCTTGCTGGCTGCATTTGATTTTACTTGTATGTCCTTTCTGAAGGAAAACAAAGGTGATTAGTTTTGCTGACAAGATACAGCCTTTATTTTATTTGGTTATTATTTAAAGTCCAAACAACCTGTTAAGGATTCTGAGGGATGTAGTTCTTGAAGACAATTTTTGTAAAGGTAGTGAGATGATGGCAGAATTTAGAAAAAAGAGCAGGTTACTGAGAAATAATAAAATCCTGAGTATGGCTTGTATACCTTTTTAATCTTAAGATGCTGCCTTGCTTCACATTTGTTAACACTTCTGATTGTGTACAGAGAAACTTCATATACTTTGACATGAATTACCTACTTTTCAAAGAAACTCCCTTGAGATTTCTGTGACACTTGTAATCTACTTAAAAAAAAAATTAAATGTATGCATCTTAATTGATGTTGTGCGTGCTTTCTATTGTTGGTTAATTTGGCTCTTTCTAAGTGTTTGCTCCAGACTAAATAAGAATTGTGTATGTTTTTACACAGACAAAATAACTTTCTTCCAAATAAAAACCCAAACCTTTCTGCAGTTTCCCAGGCCAAGATTCCGTTTGCCAAGTTTCATTACAGTTCTTTTTGCACAGTTAGAAGTTCCTCAATTTTGTGGTTACAGAAATGCTGACAAACACAGTTGTATGCGATGGTGTGTATTAGTTACAAGCATTCAATTCATTTTTTCCTTTTAAGGTCATTCTTTCATTAAGTTAGTTTCACACACTGCTGTTCATGATATCAAGACCCCTTTCCCCTTTCCCCTTTCCCCTTTCCCCTTTCCCCTTTCCCCTTTCCCCTTTCCCCTTTCCCCTTTCCCCTTTCCCCTTTCCCCTTTCCCCTTTCCCCTTTCCCCTTTCCCCTTTCCCCTTTCCCCTTTCCCCTTTCCCCTTTCCCCTTTCCCCTTTCCCCTTTCCCCTTTCCCCTTGCCCCTTGCCCCTTGCCCCTTGCCCCTTGCCCCTTGCCCCTTGCCCCTTGCCCCATTGTTGTCTGATTTGTAGCTTATCAAGAGAAGCTATTCAATGGTTTTCTTTAATGGTTCTATTTAATGCTATAATGTATGTTGCTTTTATTTTTTTTCTACCACGACACCAATCTTTATGTTGTTTTATGGTTAAGTTTATGTTACTGCTCAGGCAGTCAGCTTTACAGAAAAGGGTGAAACAACTTCGTTTCAAAAAAGGGAGAGCAGAGGAGATGGAAATGCTTGTTTCAGGTACAGACTTTTCCTGAAAACTCTGAGTGCAGTGAGACTGCTTCCCTCACCCCACTAGCTGCCAGTAGAAATGGATTTATTTACATTAGTGGTGCTACTCTTGGATTGAAAGCCTTCCATTGTTCGACGAAGCTGGTATTTAGTTAACACTTGAGTGCTGCCTGTGTGCAGCGTATCCAGCTACGGAAATGACTGTATTGCACATAACTGTCCATTCTTCCCCTCCTCAGCCCTCCTCTAGCTCCTGCATGTCTGTTTGGATTGTAGTGTTCCATCTGTGCAGTAAATATTTCTCTTAATCGTACAAGGTGACTTTTAGAAAACTCAGAAGTGTGTGTGTCTCTCTCTCTATTGCTTCCAGAGCTGGTAGGCAACGTCAGCATTCCATGGCTGGCTGGGTGAGCCAAATTTGGAAGTGGACTAAATCCCAGAGTAGTCTGGGTCTGGATTCTTAAAGATAATGCTTCTGACAAAAAGGGCATCCATCTTGTTCAGAGATGCCCTTTTAGGATTATTTTCAGATTTCTCACTAGTTGTTATGGTCTGTATCTTCAAGCAGGGTGTGTTACTATTAGTGATGCATCAGTAGGCTCTTTAGAAACTGCAAGAAGGTGTTGCCTCTGGAATTCCTTTGCTGGAGCATGCACTAAGGAGCAGGCAGAAGTGGCAGTTCTAACATGAGCAACGTGTCCAAACATGTCTACAGTGCCCTACATAATCCTGTGTGAAAAAATCCAAAAGTAGCACTGACTAAAGGTACAGAGCAGCACTGTGATGCAACTGAGAAAGTGGAGATTGTAATTTGAACATTGAACATGCTTAAACACAGCTCTCCCCTTCCTATTCCCTCCCCACTCCAAAAAAAAAGTAAGTGAGCAAAAGATTTGGTTCTAATTAGTTAGAAGTTCTTTAGACCTACTTGATTCAGACATCCTCTTAGTACTAATGAATATTAGTACTGGTTTAATACTGTAAAAAATAACGTAACTTCCCCCAGCTGCTTCCTTGGAAATGGCTGACTGCTTTTTTCCTGCAATTTTGATGGAGATGGAGTGCTGTAGAAGACATATCAAAAAACATATTACTGTTTTTTATTTGTTTTGTGTTGGTTTTTTTTTTCCCTAAATCCATTATGGTTCTATAATCAACTAAATATTACCATGGAAGATACTGAAGTCTTGGAGTTCCTCAGTGCTACCACGTGCACTGCCTGCAATAGGAGTCAGTGGAAGACCATTGGTTGTGAGCTGAGTTCCTAGCTTTTCCACCAAGATAGAGCTGTGAGCTGCACTGCCTCCATACCTTCCCCCCACCCCCCATCATATTTCTGACCATATCTCTCAGACATTCTCTTGTAGGAGTAGAGAGAGAGCAAATACTTCTTCTCTGTTTGGGTCAGGAAATGGATGTTTTTGGGGTTTTGGTGTCAGGTCCTCTCTCTTTATCCCCACATAACTACCTGCTGCCTCTTTTCATAGCTTATTAATGGAAAACACTGCACTTAGTTTAACCAGTCCTTTCAAAGAGGCAGAGAGGAACCAAGCAAGACACAGCAGGGTGGGGAAGACAGAAAACCGCTGCCTTGTGTATTAGTGCAGCAAAATCCTGCACTTGTAACCTATAGAGTCTGATTTTTTGGGACAAAATTAAGGCAAGTGGGGAAAGTCATCAGCATGTTGCTCTTTATATGAATGGCAAAAGGCTGTTTTAGCATTTCTTTCTCTAGCAGTCAAACTTAGCCCACTACCTTTTTTATTAGTGTGGGATTTAGGTTTTGGGGTTTTGTTTGTTTTGGGTTGGTTTGTTTGTTTCCTTTTTCCTTTTAGCCAAATGTTCAAGGAACTGCAGCACAAACTGTATTTCCATTACCCATGTGGCTGAATTGTTTAGAGTGAGAGTTTGCGATAGACGAAGCTGTGGATCTTTTGGGGGGTCTTAACTGTTCAGCTCCTTAATTCTAGACGACTTTGTGTATATAATAATAATTTCTGAAGCTCTAGTCTTGCTTAATTTAATTTCTGAAGTAAAATATTCTTTTAGAGCTTTGTTACCCTGAAGTTACTGAAGCACAATACAGAATTCAAGAGGTGTCTTCTTTGATAGCTTTGATTGCTATAGGAGCTTAATGAAAACGTGTAAATAGAATGGAAGCTAGTTTAATATTACACTACTATTACTATAAACTATAATCTCAAAATATTTCAGGCAAGGCATAATAATAGTAACTATGGAAACTTTGCTTGAAGATTTGAAAGGACGGGGCATCTGGTAGGCTCGCTCACTTGTAGTCATGAGAGAATTCCAGGTTGTGGTTTAGCTTGAGGAGAACTGGTAGTGAGGAGAGGGGCTCAGTCTCGGTACGGTGGTGACTGCACTTTGACATTAAGTCCGGTTGGTGCTTATATGTTATGGTGTTCTTATCCATGGTGGAGAACTTGAATATTTTTGTAGAAAAATTGACCTTTCTTAGCAAAAAAAAATCTGGGTTTATTTCTTCTGTGTGTTGTTTTGGTTAGGATTTTGGTTGTGTTTTGGTTTGAGCAAGGACAGAACCAATTTCTTTCTAGTAATTCTACTTTTCAGTTAAGTCTCTTCTAGCTGCATTTGCTGAAATTAACAGTAAATGGAAACTTCCATAGAAAGAAATTGTGCCTTACACAAACCTATCAGGGGAGGGGGAAAGTCATGAGTGTTTAGGGATTTTATTTTTAATTTTTAATGCCTGATTGAGTATTTTGAGCTGAGTGCTTTTTGTCTTGATGAACAGATACTTGGGCTGTTGAGGGGGATTCTAAATCCCTGTCTCTAAGGTTGCGGTTTCTCGCATTAAATTTTCTCGTATTTTTATTAAAAACCATAAATACTATTAAGAGAAGCCCATCAGCTTTGTAGGAAGAGGAGAATGCACATACGTGAGAGAGAGCAGGACTCTTCATGCTGGTACCGGTGTTCAGAAGTTTTGGTGCCCAGCTTGAAGCTCTGACTAGTTGGCTTTGAAAAATGTAACTTCTGGTTCCTTTGTGGCACCCTGGCATTGCCTGGTCTGTTCACAAAGTGGTTATGTGTGAGAGCAGTGTATTTCTAGTGCAGTCATTATGTGGAGTCTTCTATTTTGTTTTTGGTTCTGTTAAACTCTGGTTTAGAAACAATAGTTTTTTATCTTTACAGTATCTCATGTAATGATGCATGCTTCAGCCTGCATGGAATGTGGCTTCCCATCCCATGTGGAGTGACTCATTTTTCACAAAGGCAGGGGCAGAGGGCTACATCAGAAAGTATAACGCGTTAAAAGCATGAACTTCCCTCTAGAATCTGCTAATTCTGTGCTGGCATGCCTAGTCTGGGCCAGAAGGTGCATAAAAGTCACAGCTCTTACCAAGATTTGATGGGGATTGCTTAAAACCTGTTGACAAAAGATTGAATTCTGGTACTGCTTAAGGAGGTTTCAGTGATCACTGAATAAAAAAGGAATGTCTTCCTTCTTTGTTTCCCTTTCCATACACACAGTCATTTCAAGTACGGGCTTTGAATTAAGCCTTTGAAAAAAACCAAACTAAAACAGAAAGCCCGTACAATGCAAGTTGAATTTCAGGTATGCTTTTATTGTCTTCCGGTTCCTGGATGGAACAAATTCTGAATTCTGTTCGTGGTTTAGAGACAGAGCCTGGAAACTTGTGACCCTTTTTTTTTTTTGTCGTGTATGTGTCGATAAAGACTGAGACAAATACTGCAGCTCTGATCATACAGCCTTGTATGGGACAAGGAAGCTAGCTAATTCAACCATGTGAGAGTTTTAGGTAATAGTGCAATGTGGTAGCATAATGGTCTTGCCTACTTAGCAATATTTTTAGATTAAGCAATTTTGAGATGAGCTAAGTGACTTATGTTGCATTTCTTGCAATAACTTTTTAGTAAGATGGCCCTTTATTTAAAACAGTTGGAACTGATTGTAGAGTTCAGACATCCTTTGATGCCCTGTAGAAGTGTAAATAGAACAGAAGTGAGATAGTGGTCAGAATATCTACAATCAGAGAAAGTGCCATCCAGTGTGAGAGCAGAGGAAAAAAAGAGTTCGGGCTGGCTGGATTCAGGCATCAGCTCAACAAAAAGAGCTGAATGCTAGTAGGGTCGGTCTCAAATGCATCCACATCCCAGAAGTACAAGAACAGCCTACTGTGTGATACTTCGCTCCTATGCAGGAAATGTAGTTGTTATTAACAAAACTACTTGCAGTCTTTACTCTTCTGAAGACTTTATTGTCTTAGCATTTTGATAGTTTGTCATTCACGTTTTCAATCAAGTTTGTTCAGAAATTGATACTTTGAAGAAGAATCTAAATCCGTTTATAGCTTACTGAGCTGTTCCTTCAAAATTACTCAGGTTAAAGTCTTTAAGTACTTCAGTTCTTAGGTGTGGCCCATCTCACTTGTTTCCTCCATCTTTTCCCAGTTCACTGCTCCGCTATGGTGGGAATCTCTCCCTTCAGAGCGCCATGAGTGTCCGGTTCAACAGCAATGGGACCCAGCTGCTGGCGCTGCGTCGTCGCCTTCCCCCAGTCCTCTATGACATCCACTGCCGGCTGCCTGTCTTCCAATTTGACAACCAAGGGTACTTCAACTCATGTACCATGAAAAGCTGCTGTTTTGCGGGTGATCGTGATCAGGTAATAAGCAAGCAGTGCTCTCCCAACTCCAGAGTTTCTATGAGTGTTTGAAAACACCCCTGTAAGTTGTTTTTTTTCTGATTCAAGAGATAAAAGGAGGCAGGACACCTGTAGGTTTACTTCAGAACTGGTTTGCAAAGTAGGCTGTGAAAGATGAAAAACATGTATCAAAGCATGTGATAAATTCTACTTCTTGTTTGATGTTATGTAATACTTACTTAGAAGGTGATAGTCACAAGAAAAATATTTGCAGAAGCTTTTTAGGTTCAATTAATATGACTTTAGACTTAGGACTAGACAATATTATCTAGATAAGGAAGCATCTTCCTTTAATTTTAATATTGCTACTGACTGCAGTAGAGGCAATCCCACAAAACACAAATATTGTGGCTTTATAGTTATTTATTCTTAATTCAAGTTATAATGTTTCTCCTTTAATACTATACTACTGGTTCAGATTATAGGTCTTTATAGTTCAGTATTCTGTAAGTGGTGATGGTGACTGGTTAGGATGGAAAAGTTCGTTGCTTCACTGAGGGCAGGACTTGGTCCCTACTACTAATCACAAAGAAATATGTCCCCCATGAAGTGACTAACTACAGTTTGTGTGGTTCTAGAGCTGGATATTGTCTGTGGACAGCTGTATTTAGTAACCACTAATGCTGTTTAAGGAAAACAAAAAAAATTTTTTTTCAAGCCATGATAGCACAGAACTAAGATTTGAAAATTTCTTTGCTGTCATCAATAAAATCCCCACAGTCAGAATTTGGTCACTAATTGTATTGCTGCTGCTGCAGGAGGCAGAGTTGAGCTTCTTTCAGATTGCAAGTAGGAAATACATTGACATCACTGAACTTGAGCAGTGTTTCTGAGTTTTACATAGTTTTTGGCTGAAGAAGTGTGAATATGCAATAATTAAACCATCCTAAAACATTGTAGCGTACTATAAAGAACGGGTATACACATGTGTTGTTTAAGAAAAAAACTGCTGATGTTTTGTGGTCCTTTAGTCAGCCTAAAGATGACACACACTTCTCTGGAAGTCAGAGCAGACATGTGTACACTGACATATAGTTTAGCTTCTCATCTGTTACTGAAGATCTAGATAAAAGCCTTCCTGTGTGTTGTTGTGCTTTCTAAGCCATTTTCTTATGGGTGTGGTGTTATTTTGATGGGAAGAATGTGGCTGTTCTGTGTCAGGTTCATGCAGCATTTCAGAAGCCTGAGTTTTTAAAAAACTTGATATTCTTTTGGCTTGATGGACTTTCTGTTCAGGTAAGTAGCAGCATGTAAAGCAACTAGCAAGTTGGAAATCAGAGCAAGAGACATTTATATCCCCATATAAATGTTGTAAGAAGCTAAAAGGGAAGATGAAGATGGAATATTATTAGAGAGATGTGGAATATGACATTTAGATACCTGCTCATACCCATCTTCTAACTGGAAGGAAAAAAGATAATGAAGTTGTAGAAAATGCCAGTGTGGTCCAGTGCTGTATGTGTGAAACTGTCCAGTAATGCTAAAATTTAGCTGACTAAGATTGTCAACACTATGGATAGTCTTTAGGGACTTGCCTTTTACAGAGAATGCAATTCCATTTCCGGGTGTATCTAGAAAAGAAGGGTAGAGTTGGAACCCACTTTAAGATACGTGAGATGAATAAAAAATTACAATGTTTGTTGAGTTTTGCCCTTCTATACAACTACTATGCTTTTGCTTTTTGGTGAATTTTGTGGGTATGAAATAATGCATATGAGACTCCCTCCCCAAATCTAAATTCAAAAAAAGAAAGAAATCTGTTTCAAATTTAATCTGGTTCCAGCCCCCTCTCCCATTTAATATTGCTGTCCTTAATAAAGAACGTATTTCATATGAGATCCATGCAAAGGGAGCTTCATAGAATTCTTTGCTTGTATTCTCTTGTAGGATCAAAACTTAGTATGGGCTAAGGGTCATTTAAAGGGATCTAAGGATAAGCAAGTTGTGTTCAAATCATGAGTGGCACTTGTGGTAGGAAGGCTTCTAGCAGTTCTCTCATTGCGCCCCTGATTTTCTCTGTCTTCAGTTTTTCTTTTCATCTTTATTAAACTGAAGGCTCAGTCTTTTCTCTCTTAAACTGTCTTAAATAGTTAGGTTTTAATACTTCACACAGAGCCTAGTAATTTAAAAATGTGACTCTCCCATGTTCAAAAATTATGTGTTGTCTGCACAGTTAGTTCCTCTGATCAAGTTGTATTTTGATTCTCTATTTTAACCCGAACAAGAAAGGGATGTCCTTAACCTATCAGTGACTAGAATGGAGTTGCAGTGGAAAAAAAAGAACTGCTGAAAGATAAGACCTTTCTTATCCAGCAGAGGTGATGCAAGACCTTTCACTGATTCAACTTCCTAACCTGGCAGAAGCATTTTCTTCTTTTTTGTAGGTTAATGACTTATATAGACACTCAGAGTGTGCTGGCAAGCATTTGAATACAATATAAGGAATGGATCAGTGTCAGTGAGAGATGGCCATTCTGTGCTGTGAGACTCAGCTCCTCACAGAACTACAGCTTTTGCTAATCTGTCTGTGAAGTTTGTACATGAAAAATGGATTACTCACAGGAAGATTTCCTGTTTAAAAACCAGCAACTGTTATTGTCTTAGTACTTGTCTTTGGAAGTTTGCTGTAATATGGTGAAATCTACAGAGAAGGTAAATAACGCCATGTTCTATATGGAGCTGTTGGATTCTAGTATGGCAAAAATCAACAGATTCCAAGCTGCAAGCACACAACTTAGGAACTCTCTTTGAGAGAAATTTAAGCAATTATGTACTTAAGTTCCCATAGTGATCAGTTGTGTTATTCTTACTTTGACAAGGTATGTGTGTTAAATTATTACACAAATTGCACAAATGAAACACAGACTCCTAGTTGGGAAACAGTTTGTTTGGTTTGTCTGTTGATGGCAGTGTATACTAATAATACTAATACTGTATACTAATCTTTTCTCAGTGCTGTCGTTTTAGTGCCCATAGAGTGTGACAGGTACTCAACAGGACTTGGATCCAGAACTCCTGACTTGTCACTCTAGAGGAGAGCCTGCTACCAGTAGGTGTGTAGTGATCTGCACACCAGCTCATTTTGTTGGAGTGTCTGGGATGCAAGTAGATTGAGACCTCTTGTCAAGGAATGAAATACCATTAATGCTCTAAGAATGAAAATGCAGAAAGATTCACTTGTTAACCCTAATAATAACTATTATTATTATTACCAAGTTTAAAAGAACACATTCTAAAGTGCTTAGATGGTTTTGAGTTATTGCAGGTTTTTTGAGTGTGTGGGTTGTAGCACAAGCTAAGTGAAAGGAATCTTGGAGAATGAACAGCTTTGTTTCTTTTTGTTTCCTTGCAAACTGTTGTTTTGCTCCAAAAGCATTAATTTTCCTAGTCCTTGTGAACCTGATCTGAAAAGCAGCGAACAGTATCTACAAGAACTTTTCCTGGGAATACCACAGCCAGACTTTCTTTGTTTATTACAACTACCAAAGCTTGAGAAGCAATGTTTAGCTTGTGTTTTATTGGCACCCATTTGTAATTGCCTTCATTTACTCCTCTCAGAACTCTGTCTTTTGTCCATGTCATGAGTGTAATGACCTCATTCACATGCCACCAATTTTTCTGGCCTTTGTAGGAGAGCTCTGATGTTGGTAGACAAAATATGTTCCAAATAGTATGCCATTTGCATTATCTGGTAGCTCACCTGAGTCATACAGCTGTGCAAGGGAGGAAGGATAAGATAGGCTAGATAGATCAAGTGTGACTCTCAGCTGCCCACTCCCTCTGTTGCCTGTAGAGATTTCTATGAGAGCATAATCTATCTGTCCTTCTGGTACAGGCATCCAGGCTCAAAATTTTAAAGACAGTCGATTTATGCACTTAACTCCCACTGGCTTTACCCTAGTGTGCATAAGTGTTTGTTTACATACAGATCATATGTGTGAGAATCTCGAGTTCTGATGGGGAATGGAGTTGCCGTTCCTCTTGTCAGCATTCGAATTTGGGAAGTGTTGTTTAGATACTAAGGATTTTTAGTCTCTAGACTAGTATGGAAAGTATCTTCTTGGATTTGAGGATATGGGAACTGTTGAAGGGCTTCAGCAAACCAAATGCATTTTACATGTAAGAGCCTCAGAGGCCATCATGATGGACTGCAGCAAAAAAAGTTCCACAAAAAACCCCACAAAACACAAAAACCGCTCCAAACTAAAACAGACCAAAAGCTTCTCTTGCTCAAGAACTCTTCCCTCTGTTACACTGATGAATGCTATCAGCTCATTTCTTTTTTCACTGTGCAGATAATGTGAGGCTCTATAACACTGGTAGCTCTAAAATCAACTGCTTATTGCCTACTTTAAAAAAGATGGGGGTGGGGAGAAATTACTTGTACCCTGTGAATCAAACAAAAAGTGTCTTGACTCTGGCATGCCCTCAGACATTACATCACCACTCAGCCTTTTCTGTTAACATTACACTGGTACAGGAGAGTTTCAGGAATGCACCACTCACGGTACTGCAGACTGCTCCAACTCCCTATAAAGTTACAGCCTTCATTATGTTGAAGTCTGTGTGCTAAATAGTCCTAGTTAGGGACAACTCAGTTTTTAACAGGATAGAATGATTACATTAATGTAACCCTTCAAAGAACAGGATTAGCTGTATAGGTGCAGGGGTCTTACATGGCTGTGCATTGCCTTCTTAAAAAACTTTTCTCCTCAGTGTTCTTCTAACTTAAAGGCCACTTATCTCAGGAAATAGTACTTACTAATGTTTAGCTTTAAAAAACAAAAAAGACTGGGAATAATTCTTCTAAAGAAGATATTGTGAGTTTTCTGTGCATAGAAGAATTCTTAAAGAACAGTAGCTTACTGCAGTCAGTATTTCATAATAGATGAAAAGCACCCAGTGTGCAAAAATGTTGTTGTGCTTGGATAAAAAGAAAATCAGTGTCTTACTCTGTCTTAAACTGGCTTCTTCCAAGAATTACTGGTGAGGTTGCATTTTGGTTTTGACTTTTAATGGCAGTTTAAATCCCAGCCAGATAGATAACATTGCATACATATAAAATACATACATAAGTAATTTATCTGGCTGTGAAATTATTGCATTGTTTCTTCCCTGTAACTTTTGGTAATTGATATGGGAGGGTTATACTGAAAATAGCTTTTCAGAGTTAGGGTCTTGACAGAAGGGGTTGCAAGTTTTCTTCAACCCTTCTTATTTTGATCACCTTTTCCCTGCTCCTTGGGGAATCCCACCTACTCCATTTCTTGTCTACCTTCTCTTCTGCATTCTGTAAGCCCTTAGGGGAGGTTTTTAAATCTCTGGACAGTGAAATGTGAGCCCAAAAGGACCCATACTGAAGCTAAATTCTGGTGGAGTGGAACCCTGTCTGTCTTAAGAGGCTCTGATGTTTGCAGGCTTCATGTTCCTCACAGGTGCATCACAGTAGATGTGCAGTTTAGTAGCATCCCTTGCTGGACTGGTGAGTGGGAAGGGAAGGCAGAGTGAGCAGGAATGCACTGCTGAAAGTGACACCCAGTGAGTGCTGCATGGACAGTGTTTATTGTTGAGCTGCTAAAACTAGGCCTTGTCTAGATACTGGAAAAGTTACTGTGAGTTCTGCTGGATTTTGACTAATGGAATATTTGATCTAATGTGTATTTGAAAAATGTAGGTAACAGATGGCTGAAGAAAACAAAAGAGAGCAGTTGGGGTACATGCAGTTTCAGCCATGTACAGAAGAGTCCCCTTGATACGCTCAGATAAACTTGTTGCTTTCTTTAGAATGTAATAGGAGTATTTTTTCTGCCACTGAAATCCACAGTAAGGGTTTCTAAGTTGCTTTTGTTCATGAATAAAATTATTGTTATGGCCTTTCTGCATGGCAAAAAGGCAGCTGTAAAAATGTTGATGGATTGTTCCTGATGATGCCTCTGTAAGCATTTAAAACTGCCCCACACAGAGTTGGCTGCTTATAAGATTAGGGATTTAGGGAGTGGGAATACAGAGTTTTGGCTTTTAATTTTATGTACTAGGAGGAATTTGTGTTTCTCCAGTCTGCTGTGTCACAGCTTTTCTTTTTCCAGTTCACGAGGTAGGCATGCTTCTAACCGAGGAACAAAGTTTCTGTTGTAAAAGCCTTTGGACGTACCTGCTTGATTCTCAGGCCGAGATGGAAAACATTTAAGCTCTTTTTTTGTGCCAGTTTCAGCCTTCCTGAAAAAGTCTCAAGCAGTAAAGGTTGCAAGCTGCTGCCCTGGCTAGTATGTAAAAGAACAGCTGTTTTCAAAGCAAATGTATTTCTTAATACCACAGTGCTGTGAGCCCTAGTTGTAGATTAGTTTTAAAATTTGATAAATATTGCTCAAAAGATATGATTTATGCCCCAGAAAATATTACAAGGAAGAAGATAAAAGAACATATAGGTATCCTTTCTTGTAGGTAAATTATTTTCTTAACCATAAGTTTTCCAAAACACATTTCAGAAACAACTTTCCCAGTTACGTCTCTACTTACTTTAGGCATTGTCACTGAGAGACAGCAACAAGAGGTTAATATCCTGCTCAGGTGACTGCTTGTTACCTCTTCCTGACCCTGCACCCTGTGTTAGCTGCCTCGGAAGGAGGAGTGTCTTTGTTGGTGACAGTGAGAGCTTCTGAAAGAAGAGGCAGCCACTCCGACTGAGGGTACAAAAAGGCAGTATGCCATTGGGAGGGGAGGTCCAGTACTTCACTTGGGCTGTACTGGCACCTGCCTGACCCCTATGGAAGCTGGTTGAAATAGATAAATGAGAAGAAACATATTAATTGATTGATTTGTGATTTGTATGACATTTTACTGTTCCAGCTGCTGAACCAGACCACTACTGTGTCACAAGCACTGATGTTGGCATAAGAGGTGTAGGTGGGAGCATACCTGTGGAGGAGGTCAGCAGGTGATTATTAGAGCAGCTTTTCAAGCTGTACTCAGTGGGAACTCTATACTAAAATCCTAGATCCGTCAGCATAAAGGTAACAGCCCTACAGAAATACCAGTAATCACAGAGAGATGGGAATATTTGACCAATTGGATGTTGCTTATTTCTTAATTGCTTAAGGAAAGGAAAGGAGTGCTCTGGTCTGTGGGAGATCCTATTTTTAATCTTACTCTTCTGGAATTGCCTATCTCAATCAAGCTGTATTGTCTTGCTGATTCCTTATTTGTTTTCTTCTTGTTTTGTTTTTTTTTTAATAGGAAAAAGTCTTTTCCTCCTCCATGGATGTGTCCTTACCTTGTTTCCCCTCTCATCAGTTGGTACTCTTAATAATAGAAATAATATTTGAAAACAGATCTATGGGTTTTCTACCTGCAGGAAATGCAGACTTAATACTAAATTACATTGAAATTGCAAGTTAAGTATCAGTAATTTTTTAAAATGGAAAAAAAAAAAACCAAGGAAAGTCTCATTTATGAGGAAGATGTATAGACCAGTCTTGGCATCACAGAAGGCCCAGAAACATCTAAAAAAAATGTTATTTTGTGTCTGACATTTTTTCATTTGAACTGTGCAGTGTATAGCAAGTCCTGTGTTGATGGTTGTATATTTTTTTTATATGTATGACCTTTACTACTTTTTGCTTTTATCTATAGTTTGCTTTCTTATCCTTGAAATAGTTCCATGAAAAGCAGATTGTGGTGATTTCCTTGGGATTTTGTTGGGTTCAAGGGTGAGTTCCCATTTCGCTTTCCTGATACTTAGTAGGGGTGTGTGATTATAGGACTGCCTTGCTCTCAGGGGCTATTTTCAAGGTCTTTCTCTCTGTAGGCAGTCCATAATTCTGGAACCCTCAGATTCTATATAAAATTTGAAATAGGCCATTAGGCTTTAAAGTTCTTGGAGAGGGAAAGATGCCACAAAGGACAAAATAACGTAAGCCCTGTGCCTTTGGGAAGCCTGTCAAAATACGAAGTTTTTATGTCCTTCATGTAAATAGATTCCTTCTCCAAAGTGCTGATTGCTGTGAATTTCAATCTCTTTTGAACAAATAATCAATGTTTTTCAAACTTCAGTGATGCTTCATGTCAAACTGTGACAACTTCAGTTCATATTCCACCATATTCCACCACAGAACCCTTCTCAATATGCTCAAGAGCACTTAAGACTTCAGCCTAGTAGACTGCCACCAGTCCAGATTCCTTTGTCTGTTGTCATAGGAAAAAAAGCAAAAGCCTGTACCCCACCCATGAGTTACATTATGTTAGAGGCACAATATGGAGGAACTGTAAATCCAGCCTCTAAAAGAAGCAGCACAAAACACCAGCAGAACTTTTTCAAATTTGGATGCCTCTGTCCTTCCCCAGCATGTGAATTTTGTGTTTTTTTAAAAAGCTAAGGGACAGCTTGCTAAAAGCCCGAGAAAAATTCTGTCTACTCTGATCTTTTTTGCCCCAAGTTTCCTTGGCCCCTCTGAGGAGAGGACAGACATGCTCAAGTGAGTCGGAACTGAGATATAAGAAGTTTAGTCTCTTTCAGAGTTGACTTGTTAGTAAAGCTGTAAGCAGGAAGCATGGAATTTGAGTCTCTCTAACAAGCATTTTCCTGTTAGTAACTTAGCAAGAATCACTTTTCAAATGGTTATCATCTCTGTGCCATTACCCATGGCTTATTAATCCATTTATATAATTATAAAGTGAAGGTGCTTTTTTGTTTTGTGCTTTTAAGACAAATTCTCCTACGTTCATTTTGTTCTTCCCTGTATTAGTAGGGCCATTCAAAAGACTTGCTGATTCTTTTGGAAAAATGATCCGTGTCTGCTGGTCCCTTGTCTAGGGTCAAGAGCTTAAAAATGTAGGTCATAAGTAAGAAGAAATGTTACGGAAACAGGAAATGTGGATGTTAGAAGCTGTAAAATACAGTTTTATTCAAATAGTCTATATTCAGTAGCACTTGAGGAAATACAGCTTGTGGGATTTTGAAAGCATTCAAACTGGCAGTGGTAAGAACAAAAATAAATTCCCCAGAGTAGTAGTACTCTGCAAAATGCAATGCTGATACTCCTGTTACGAGACTTTAGCAGCAGCATATTAGATCTCCATTTATTTATATCAACTGCTGTCATTTCCTTGAGGAGAAAGAAAATGAGAACAGTTAGAATGGAATGAGTGGGGAGTGCTGATCCGAAGTAATTCAGCCAGATTCCTGTTGGTAGTTCATTTTAAGCATTTTATGCATACTTGAAGCTCAGACTGAATTTGTGTTTTCTCCAGCAGCAGACTCAAACCACGCCTGAGAGTTTTCTTCCTTCTAAGGCAAACTTCTGAATCAGCAGCTTGTAGTCATCTGGAACCCTTTTCCTGTCATTGTTGCTAACAGCTAGACATAGAAGCTGATTCTTCCCTTCTAAAATAAAACACACCAATATTAATTTTTAGCAACTGTTTTTCTGTCTAATCTCATGTTCTTGTGAATATCGTGGATGTTGATTTCCAAAGTCCTGTTCAGATACAGGAGCAAAAATGCAGACAGTCGAACAGGTGGTTTTAATAGTGGTCTTTCCCTTCAGACATCTGAGCACCCCATGCAGTGTCTGGTCTGATTCCGAATTCTGCACTTCACTGGTTCTTGGGCTTATGTTCTGCTCAGAGTTTGTCTTTTGTGGGGAGTGCAAGGGAAGGGACAGTGCAGACTGTCTTAGCCATGTACTTGTCTCTGCGGATGTGGATGGTTTGGCCTCTCACTAGCTTGCCTCTGTGATTTGATTATCTGGGCTTTTGTTGTTACAGTGAGTGAGTAGGTGTACTGTTCTAGGAATTACATTTTGCACATCCCCTCAAGACCAAAAATCCTTGACCACAATTAAAGTGGAGTCTAAGCATATGCAGCATGACATTCTTTCATCTATTTCACCCCAACACCTTCCTTTTCTTTCCTTTCTGTTCCTTCTTTTTAAAAAGTCTACTCCATTCCCTCAGGATTTCAGCCTTAATAACTAGAACTTGGTGCACTTCATAGCATCTTAGGTCTTTGAATTTTCTGGTAGTATAAACTGACTTTTGCATTTTTCTCAATCCTTTTTCTCCACCTTTCAACTAGTGTGGAAAACTATTGGCTTATTGTTATACTAATAATAAATACATCAAAGAAAAATTTTCACAGATGATCATGTAAATGTCCTAGTAACATCAGTCCAGCTGTGCTCTCCAGAGGCCTTGGGCTCCCATTGTCTTGTGCAGAGAGTACTAACTGGAGTTGAGTTACTTTTTCAAATGTCATGGAAGAGGCGTGTTTCTGGTTTTAGCAGCTTGGGAGTCTGCTCTTGAAGCTTCAGCTGGCACATCTTGCAATAGCTGCAGTCATATGAAGTTGTGCTTCTTACAGTCTCTTGGTCTCTGTCTGAAAACCCATGTTCCTTCTCAGAACTGTATCACCTGGTCTTGCAGAAAAGGACAAAGGAATGCATCTGGGGATTCAAGTCTATATTGTGAGACCAGCAGGAAAAATTGTACCCCAGAGGTATCCTAACTGGGGAAGCAAGTGGAAGAAAATGCTGATTGCAACAGTGATAGCAGTGGAATGGCAGAAATACCAAATAGTTGGATATTTTGTAGAATGTGATCTATGGAATCAGAATAATAGAATTGTTTTGTTTGAAAAAGACCTTTAAAATCATCAAGTCCAATCATTAACCCAGCATACTGCCAAGTCTTCCACTAGACCATGTACCTAAGCATCCCATCTACATGTCTTTTAAAATAGCACCAGGGATGATGAATTGACCACATCCCTGGAAAGCCTGTTCCAGTGCCTGATAACACTTTCAGTAAATAAATTGTTCTAATATCCAATGTAAACTTCCTCTGGCATAGCTTGATGCCATTTCCTCTTATTCTGTCACTTGTTACTTGGGAGAAAAGTCCAACCCCCACCTCACAACAACTTACTTTCAGGTAGTTGTAGAGGGCAATAAGGTCTCTCGGCCTCCTTTTCTCCTCAGTTGTTCCTCATAAGACTTGTTCTCCAGGCCCTTCACCAGCTTCATTGCTCTTCTCAGGACTTAACTCCAGCACCTCAATGTCCTTCTTGTAGTGGGGGACCCAAAACTGAACACAGTACTCGAGGTGCAGCCTCACCAGTGCCGAGTACAGGAGCATGATCACCTCTCTGCTGCTGGCCACGCTATTCCTGATACAAGCCAGGATGCTGTTGGCCTTCTTGGCCACCTGGGCACACTGCTGGCTCATATTTAGCCAGCTGTCAAGCAGCACCCCCAGGTCTTTCTCTGCTGGGCAGCTTTCCAGCCACTCTTTTCCTAAGCCTGTAGCAGTGCATGGGGTGGTTGTGACCCAAGTGCAGAACCTGACAGTTGGCCTCATTGAACCTCATACGGTTGGCCTTGGCCCATCAATCCAGCCTGTCCAGATCCCTCTGCAGAACCTTCCTACCTGCGGTGAGAGCTCGGACTAACGCACCACGACCGATGTGATGAAGCGAAAGCCGTTTATTGTAAACAAATGCCTTGCTATGTACCTCAGTGCCCGGTACACACACAGTAACCCCCCCATTATTGGTTAAATGCTTTTGTCCACACGAATAATGCTTCAGTCTGATTAGTGCACTGTTACTGTCCATTAGCCTGCTTCTAGTACATGATTGGCTACTAGCCCTAAGCACACAAAGTCCTTACATAGCATGATCTCAGCACCTTTGGTATCTCATTCCTTCTTCTGCATGTGGGAGTTGTTTCTCTTCTGCTAGCTTTCTTCTTTCCCAGCTATAATTATCCCTCCGTTGGCCTTGAGATAACAGTAGTCAAGCTAAAGTCTCTATAGCACAATTAAGCTTTTATACCAAAGGCTGGATTGCTCACATGCCCATGCTCTGCAAGAAAATCCTCCACACCTACCCTCAAGCAGATCAACACTCCTGCCCAACTTGGTGTCATCTGCAAGTTTGCTGAGGGTGTACTCAATCCCCTCATCCAGATAATTGATAAAGACATGAAACAGAACTGACACCAGTACTGAGCCCTGGGGAACACCCTGTGTGACCAGCCGCCAACTGGATTTAACTCCATTCACCACAACAGTTTGGGCCTGGCCATCCAGCCATGCCAGTTTTTTACATTTTCTTACAATCTCTGATATTTATTGGCAGAGCTAACTACTGAAATAAAATTTTAATTTATATTAAAAGTTTGAAACTTGCAGCCCATTGCTTACAACATCAGACTTCTGTAGATGACTTCATCAACTCATGCTTTTGGTACTTACTGGTGGCTGCCTCAGTTGCAAAATTAAACCTGCAAGCACTTCTGCTTCAGAACAGCTGAGATCCTAAGCTGAGCTTTGTTATGTGACTAGACATAAATTGCAATGCAGGTGCCTTATTCATTCCTACTTATTTTCTCTTAATTTACTGCAGGATACTTTGGCCAAGTATGTTTGATTGGTGCAAATGTCATTAGGCTAGAACTCAATGATTAAGTGAAGGACTGCGTAGTGCTTTTAAGTAGGTGGGAACTATCTGAATTGGAGATAGTGGGATTGACCACTGGAGATACTGAGACTCCATCTGGACATGGTCCTGGGCAGTCAGCTGTAGGTGACCCTCCTTGAGCAGGCTGGTTGGAACCAGATGACTTACAGAGGTCCCTTCCAGCCTCAGCCATTCTGCAATTCTGTGAACTACTTTAAGATACTTTGCCGATTTCTTTCTTTAAATTCCCCAATTTGTGACCACCTGAATTTATGCAAGTCCGTGTGCTTACCTGCAGGTTATGTCTCTCGCTGTGTGGCCTAAGCTTGTCTTCCCTTTGAATTTTTCATGAAGTTGTGATGTATGATGGGGTGTAAAGGTTTCAGGTGGACATTTTCCTGACACTGCCCACCTCTCCTGCCCTCTCCCCTTCCCACCCCCCCAACTTAGAAACCAACCCAAATCCACCAAGACAAATATTTCCCTTTTTACTTTGGTAGTTTTTGAAAAAAATGAAGCAGGAGAGAACTCTGGAGGTCATCTGACTTAGGCTGCTTCTTAGAGCAGAGCATCTTCTAAGTCAGATCAGGTTGCTCAAGGAATTGTCCAGGTAAATTTTGGGTTTGCAAGAGTGGACATTCCACCATCTTTCTGAGGTCAAATTTCGGTGTTTGTTTTACTGCTCCTAGACAGGCAGTTCCTTTGTGCTCAGCTGGAATTTCCCTTGCTGTGACTTGTTGCTTCCTGAGCACCCACTGCATGCCTCTGAGAAGAAGAGTCTGTCCCTAGCTGCTCTCTATTCCTTCAGGCAGTGGGAGACTGTTAAGGTCCATTCCATCTCTTCATGTTCTCTTCTTCTGGCTCAGTAAGGCCAGTTCCTTTAGCTTTTCCTCACAGGCCATGTGCCTTGGACCCCAGCAGCCCTCCTCCACTCTCTGTTCGATTCATTAGTGTCACTCATATACAAGAGGACCCAAACCAGAGACAGTATTCCAGGTGTGGCCTCAGAAGTGCCAGGTAAGGGAAGTCATCGCTTTCTTGACCTGATTACACTCTTCATAGTGCAGTCAAATTGCCATTAGTCCACATCACTGCAAGGGCACTCTAAACGTTGCTATCTCCAAAGCAAGACAGAGTATCCTCGGACCAGTGATCTTTGCAGGTACTGTATTCTTGTTTGGTGGGTGAGGATATGCCTGATTTCCTATGGCAGTTGGCCATTGAGTCTTACAGGATATACAGTATGTTCCTCTGCAAATCAGTTTTGAAGCTGATTTAAGGAGTCTCACAGACACTTTGTTCCCTACACGCACATTACGTGTTTTTTCTGTGTTGTGTGCCTGGTGCAGGATATCTGAAATGTGTCACTTTAGGGCCTGTTGTTGTTGGTAGGTTTGTTTGATTTATGTTGTAAAGTGGTAAATGACTCTCATACTGCGAATTTGTTAGAGCTTGTTTGGTTTAAAATTTAAAAAAAAAGGGGAGGGGGTGTTATGATCATAAATGCAAGACACTGAGCTTATCTTTATAACTTTAAACAAGGCTTTTTTTTTCCATGTGGCATTTCTTGTGTAACAAAACATATCAGAGGTGCTTTCTTTCTGATTTCTGAGAGCTTGCCTGTATGAGCCCTAATTTGTGTAGTTTTGGCACAATGGCTCAGCCTGCTGTGTACTAACATCTATGAGCAGTCAAATGAAAGGGAAGCGTGTATTCCTGGCACCACCAGGTCAGTTTGGCAGAGGTAAGCTGCCTAAGTGTTTGAACATGTTGCCTAGCAGAAATAACTTTGGTTTAGAAAGGATGGGCCTCTGAGTGATGCAGAACTAGTTTGCACAGGTTTTTAAAGGAACTTTTGTTTGATCAGTGTGTCTTATCTGTCAGAAAATGAGCAGCATTGCATTAGTAAGTGCTTACTCACATCCTACATCCTTAATAATAAGGGAAAAAAGAATGGTTGGGTTGTAATAGTAGGAGACCAGAGAAGGGATTTTAGTGGTTGGTTATTGCATTTTTGTGGCTGGAAACATTCAAACACTGCACAAATGTAATTAGCATTGCCAACAGAATATATGCAAATTTTTAGCAGTTTTGTCCGTGTTAGTCTATATTTTGTGTTTATTTCCTTCTCAGTTCTGTGCTGTTCCAAGTCTTGTCTCCTCACTGCTTGATGTTACCTTTCTTGAGGAGTTTATGTATCCCTGGGGAATGAAACACAAAAAGCAGTTATATTTTAGCCAAAGAAAACAGGATTTGTCTCCTGCCAAAGGTTAGAAAAGGGACAAAGTTGCTCTTTTTCTTTCTTTTTCTCCCTTCCCTCTACCCTAATGATTATAATGAAATGAAAAACCCAACTTCTTGACTGTATTGATTAAGCAGAAGCCTTAAGTCAGTTGAGGGCTGGAGATTTACACTGTTTACTCCAATATAACTGGAATCGGAATTTGCCCTTGGTTCCACTACGCGTCATCTCATCTTTAATTTGGGAGAGAAATAAATGTCAGGGATTACAGTTTGTTGGAGAAGAGATATTTGGAGACAAGGCACAGTTTGTGGCCACTCATAACTGAGAGGCATAAGCTTTTTACCATGTCAAATGTCACCTGTCATTCCAGTTCATGTTTGTATTACATTATGCTACATCAAATTGCATATTGCCTGAACTTCTGTACAATAAAGAGATTGCTTATCGTTTATGCAGTCTTGAGAAAGGGCAGCCTTCATCTCTTCAGGGTAACTATAACCAAGGAAAAAATTAACAGTATGATAAATGTGCTTTTGTAAACCACTTGAGACTTGCTGACACTGAATGTTTAGCTTTAGCTTTGTTTTTGTTCAGTGTTCAAAATTAGCCTCAGTGGCTGACTTGTGATGGTTTTCAGTAGACTGATGAGCCAGACATAGAATCATAGAATGATTTGGGTTGGAAGGGGGGACCATAGAGATCATATGGTTTCAACCCCCCTGCCATGGGCAGGGACGTGTTGTGCTTGTGTGTAATGGACATGTGAACTCTCTTCTTAGGTATGTGTTTGATGGAATTTTCCTTGGTAGTTCAGGAAATAAGAAAAAAAGATGAAAGACTGTAACATTAAAAAAAAAGACCAGAGTTGCAGGCTGCGAGATGTGCGAGTTTGATTTAGACACGTTTGTATTAAAGCCAACCAAAACCCATAGCCTTGTTTAGCAAAGAAAATGTACACTTTAGGCAGTAGACATTAGGTACACTAAGCAAACTTTTGAATTTTGATCCGTTTATATGCGTGCAACATTTTTGTGCTGGTACCTCACCCCCATTTAAGGGTAAGTTGATCAGTGAGGTGCAAAAAATGATATATCATCTTTTTTCTCATTTTTGGTTTGGAGAAACTAGATCAACAGTAAACCAGCATAATTCAGATGATGCTTTGTGGTAAACTGGTTTTATTTTTATTCTTAACAGTACATCCTTTCGGGCTCTGATGACTTCAATTTGTACATGTGGAGGATTCCTCCAGATCCAGAAGCAGGTGAGTTTTGTTGGTTTGGAGTTTGGGAGAGGGGGCAGCTCTGACTAAAAGTTCACTGAAGGACTTACAATCTGTTACTAAGAAATTTCATCTAAGAATGAGGTTTGCAGCATAAAATGGTGCTGGGTTCACAGGTTGTTCCTTACATCTCCAGTGCAGTGGCCTCTTCCTCACTTTCTTTCCTCTTGCAACAAAACCCTCCCACTGATTACTAATGCAGAGCAGTTATGCTCCTTTACTTTCTGGGTGGAAGGGCACTATCAGGAGGTGGAAATTACTGCTTTTGACTCATTTCTGACCCTTCTTGGTGCTGGGGCAGACATGCTTAGCAAGTAGCACCATCTCAGTTCTGTGTGAAAGTATAGGAGAGGGTATTCTTTGAATAAAGAAAAGCAGTAGTGTCAGGGGCATGTAACAGTTGTGTTGAAGATTCCACAGCTGGTCAGTGCCTAATTTGATATCATCTGGTGTGTGTAGGGTTTGGCAATATGACATCATCCACTGTTATCTCTAAGCCATACAATGTCAGCATGTCTCTTTTGTTGAAATAAATCCCTGTGCTCTTCTAGAAGCATGTTGAATCTTGAATGAAAGACTCAAGACTTTAGAAAAACATACTATAACTTCTATTTTTAACAGCTCTGGCAGTTTAAACTACATTCTAGTGGTATTAAGTACAACCGAGTACTATCCCATGGTCTCCGGTGCTTTAGCAGGAGTGAGAGCAAATTACAAGCTGTGTTAGAGGTTAAATGAAAAGATTTTCATTTTCAAAGGCTGTTCATTACAGCTGTGTAATCCACAGCTGAGAGGATGACTAGCCTCTTAAAAGTTTGGTTAACAGCACGGTTTTGAGGAAAATGCCATTCTAGTTTTGGATTGCTTGCTTAACCAACAGTTGATGTTGCAGTCCTGAAGTCCTGAAGATGGTCCTGCTAAATATACCAGTTCCTTGGCCTTCTATCTTTCTGTAGGGTCTATAGAGGCTTCTCCCTGCTTTCCATTTAGTTTGTATGGTTTCCTTTTACATGTGACACTGTTTTACTGCTACTTATGGAATTTACTCTTAGTTAGAACAAAGGTTACATAAATTTAAGTTAGTTACTTATCTGTAAGTTTTAATGTGTGGACTGTAGACTTACATTTTATGTGTGTTACTATATTCATCGTGACTCCATTTGTAAATTCTGGATTTGGGATTTTGTGTTTATCTGGTTGTGATGTTCTTAAAGGCTTTTTCCCAGGTAGCTACAGTTGACAAACATTTTATTTGGGACCTTTGCACAAAGAATGATAGCTAAAATTACCACAAAATAGTGTTAGACATGTTTTTGGTCTGCTTTTTTGTTTCTGGTTCTTGTAATTTGAAGAAGGGTGTCCTTACACTTGCAACATTTCAGTTACAAAATGAATTACTTAATGTCAGTTGCCCTCAGTGGTTGCTTAATGGCTCAGAAGATCCTGTAGTAGGAAGGTGTATGTCATAAGTCACTCGTAACTTGAGCATTCTTTTATTGAAACATCTTAGCAAAACTTTTGAGTTTTGTTTGTTAGACCTGAAGATTTGACTTCTGTGGCAAATAAATCGTCAGCCATCCAAATCACCTGTGATAAGTTTATTGAAGCTCCTTTTCTGTTCATTCAGCTCTTCTTGTATGGTTGTGCTTGTTTTGAATGCAATGAAACATCCTTTCTTAAATCTCTTCCTGTGGTTCAGAATAATTATTCAGCTAGAGAGGTTGCTGTGCTTCCTTCTTGGAGAAAGAGTACAAACTAGACAGGGTGATGTAGTGTTCTGTACTGGTCATTGGTATTTTAAATGAAATATCTCTCTGATTTTTACCTTCAGGTTGAATTCAGACATGGTGTTGCTATAAATGTTTATATTACTACCTTAAATTATATAAGCTGTTTGTAAACAGCAGCTTTTTTGCAAGCCTAAAACTTTTTACAGAGCTGCATCCTTAACAGCATCTCTGAAATAGATTTTGCTTCAGTACAGGTGCAGCAAGTACTAGCTACCTAATAGTTAGCAGCATTGCTAAAGAGAAGATGAGGGAAAGTGGAAAGGAACACACCAGTCAGACAATTGCAGACATATTTCAAGTTGGAGGAATGCAGTTACCTGTGTTGGTCTTTTTCTAGGAAAATGGAATAAATTCTGCTGTTCTTTGGACATGATCATAATTTGGAGGTGTCCTTTTCAGCAGGTTGCGTCGAGTCATTCTCCCTCAGCTGGAAACTCTGCTAGCAGTTTTGTTTGGTCCGGTTGTTAGACAGGATTTACTTCTGGGTGGGGAGGTTTGTGAAAAAAAGGTATTTCCTAAATTACTTGGGAATCTATTCTGTTGAAGAATTTTATTGGCTGTCTCCCTCCACAATCTTAGGTTAATCTGAATAGGCTGGGATTTCCTGTGCCAGAAGGTTGGTTGCTTTTTTACCACCTTTTTCCCTTTCTTGAAGATGGAATAGTTTGTTCATTTTTCCACTTTCTTCTCCATCCAGCTACTACCCAGCTTTCCACTGTGCTTCAAAAGTAATTACCGATTGGTGAATTTGGTAGCCAGTTTCCTCTTTCAAGTATATATCCCAGTTTTCTTCAGAGGCAGAGTTCCTAGCAGAATTAATACATTAGTCTGGCAGAAGAAAAGCGGTCCTGAGTTTCCACAGTTTTTAAACTAGAAGTGAGAAGAGACATCAGCTCTGTGTGATCTGCCCAGCAAGACTGTTAGCATATAAGCACTTCAGGCAGTGTTTAAACCTAACTCCCATAAACGTGGTCTCTTAGCTTGTAAAGAATCCCTGTTCAAGACAGAACCTGACATGTCTTGTGGGGTAATAAAGGGCTTAGTAGACCAAATGTTTTGCAAAAAAGGAATTTACATTCCTCACCCACTACTCTGAATCATCTTTGCAACTCGGAGCTTGTCTCTTGCTTTTGAAATACTGCTTGAAGATGCTATGTGAGGGATATGGTATTTATGTGTGATTGAGAAGACAGTTGGGGATCCTTCTGTTTATGTGAGCAGGCTGTTGCCAGGCTTCTGGAAAACTTCACTAAATCAGAATGGCAAACTGCATTTCAAAACCTCTTTTTGATTATGTCTTTGAGTGTAAGTGCTAGCAAGGAAGTGCCTGTCATTGTGGTCCAGTTACTAAACTAATTACATCCATTTTCAGCAGAACTAATGCAATTTTTCTTCCTTTTTTTTTTCCTCCTCATTGGTCATTATAAATGCAGACACCTCTTTAGGCTTGAAGAATTGGAACAGGGTTATCTCATTGGAGACAGCTTGTGGTTTAAGCTCTTGAAGTTCCAGGCTGATAAGTGAAGATGAATAATAGATGATTAAGTGTTTCTTAATGTCTTTAGCTATTTTTGAGATTTTTATATATGTGCATGCATTGCACATGCATACATATATATATATACCAGTTGGGCTGGGGTGGGGGAAGCCATCTGGTCTGATGGAGAGCATGCTCTGGAAGGTTTGTATTTTTTTTAAAGTTGATTTTTCTGAGGCATGGTCTTGGGATCTAAACTATTTAACTTGTAGGCCTGTAGTTTGTCTCTTCCTTCATTGTGCCTATGGAACAGTTTGATTATCAAAGCAAGTAAGTGGTGGGGCATTGTAGAAGACGTTCTTGTATTCTGTATAATTTAGACTGGTTTCCACCTCGTGGACTGTAATACCAGAAACCTGCAGAAATGTCCTGGCTAGATGACTTCTGTCAGAAAAAAAGGCAGTGTTGGGTGCTTTGTAGTGCTGTAGCCATGGGGAAGACTATTTGGAATACATGAGTGTTTCTCTCACTGGCCTTAGCATGCTTAATATCTAATTTAGCTCTAGAAAACTGAAGATAACACTGAACGCTGGGTGGGGCTGAAGAAGCCTTAGTCCCCAGCAGCTAGCCAGCTGACTGTACCAAAGCTCCTTCCTCTTAATTGCATTGAATGTATTTGCAGCTACCAGTACAAAATAAATGCACAGGCAAGCAGTTTTCACACCTCCATTTTCAGCAACAACTATCGGTTGTGTGACAATTTCACTTATTTTATGAACCTTGGAGTCCTGGTGGACAACAAGTTATCCATGGGGCAGCAATGTGCCTTTGTGGCCAAGATGCCAATGGTAATCTGGGCTGCATTAAGAAGAGTGTGTCCAGCAAGTCGAGGGAGGTTCTCCTCCCCCTCTACTCTGCTGTAGTGAGACCCCACCTGGAGTACTGTGTCCAGTTCTGGGCTCCCCAGCTCAAGAGGGACAGGGAATTACTTGAGAGGGTCCAATGGAGGGCTGTGAGGATGATAAAGGGACTGAAACACCTGTCTTAAGAGGAAAGGCTGAGAGACCTGGGGCTGTTTAGTCTAGAGAGGAGAAGACTGAGAGGGGATTTTATGAATGTATATAAATATCTGAAGGGTGGGTATCAAGAAGGAGGGGCCAGTCTCAGTTTTCAGTTGTGCCCTGAATAAGATGAGGGGCAGTGGATGCAAGCTGGACCACAGGAAGTTCCACCTCAACATGAGGAAGAACTTCTTTACTGTAAGGGTTACAGAGCACTGGAACGGGCTGCCAGAGAGGTTGTGGAGTCTCCTTCTCTGTAGACTTTCAAGACCTGTGTGTATGTCTTTGAGTGACCTGCTATAGATTTTGTGGTGGTCCTGCTCTGGCAGGGGGGTTGGACTCAATGATCTCCAGCAGTCCTTTCCAACCCCTAATATTCTGTGATTCTGTGATTCCCTTTATGTTTAGAAAGTATAGTTGTTGGTGGTAATTTCCATGGTTTCAATAACATTGTAAAAAGCATTGCAATCTGAGCAGTTAAACACACCCAAAGAGAAATCTCTCTCAGACCAGGAGAGGGGGCAGAGTGGAAAGCGTGTGCCAAAGCTTATTTCTGTAGTAATTTTGTCTTAGCTTTCATGTTGTTGTTAAGCTCTACTGGTGATAACAATGGTGGGAGGGCTGGTATAGATAAGGTGTAGATAGATATGGCAGATACTTTGCAGCAACAAAAGAAGGGAGAAAATACACCTCCAGAAATAGCCACTACCACTACAAGTTGCCACATATTCCTTAGATGTTTAAATATGTGGGTTTTTTTATTTGGCTTTTGGAACCTCTGCAGAGGTCCAAGAGCACCACAGGGCTGGTTCTAGGCCTAGGCTAGGCTAAGTGAGTGATTGCCTGGAAGAGCAGGTTACTTGAGGCAGGTGCTGAGGCTAGCCCACTGCTCCCTGTGCTTACCCTAAAGCTCTTCAAGGCCACACTGATCCTTTCACCTGGCCTGGGAGGTGGAGGATGGGTTCAAAGCTGATGGAGGCAGCAGTCTGCAGATGGAAGTGGAGCTGCTTTCTTATGGGGAGGCACTCCCTTTTGCTTTCTCTTGTAGTAGCAGAAGTACTAAGCTGGAGTCCTCTGGTGCCTCTTCGACACTGTCTCCTCTTAACCATGCCAGGAGGAGAAAGGAACTTGGCCAGCCCTTGCTGTTCTCACGCCATATTTGATGTGACCAAAGTCAGTTTTCCTTGTGCTTCTGGGAAACCTTGAAGTTGCTCTGGCTGCTGCCAGAACTGGAATCAGATTGCTGCTCCCTCTTGGAAGGAATGTTGCAGGGCCCTGTGCTGTCCAGGCAAGGTGCTTGTGTTTAAATCTAGCTTCTCTACAGGCAAGTCTGTGGGGAGCAAAGCCATGTGCTGGCACACACACTGAACAAATGCATATGAACAAATACAGGTGTGTGAGTGACCAGAGAGAGGCTTTTTAAGGAGTCTAAACATGATCTGCTGCACTGAAAGCAGAGGCCCTGTATGCTGTGCACATTTGCTTGCATTGTGCTGTGCATTTGTTTCCCAAACTATGGTATCTCTCTTCCATTAGTGCATCATGACCTCATAGGATTCAAATGAAGGGCTGTGGCCTACAGTCTAAATGTGGATTATTATTAATGAAAACTAAATTAATTTTAAACAAGCTACTTTAGTGCCAAGTACTACAGCGGAATGGTATGCTGTGCCACACTGGCAGCAGCTGCAAATATCTGGTTCTTCTCAGGAGTTTTCAGCACAGTAATTCACAAGGCTTGTATTGAAGTTATGCTTTAGTCTGTGGAAGTTCTTTCTACCTTATATGAACAACCAGTGGGACTTCTTTCTCTCTAGGACACTGAAAAAGGACTTCTTCTTCATGAGGTCATTTAATTCCTCTGTTACAGAGCCAGTGGAGGATTCTTCCTTATCCCAGCAAGGTCTCTGGTGCTTTGACAGTTTTTTAAAAAAGTTTGGAGCAACTCAGCTTCCATTTAGTTTAGCGACTGTTCTACATTCTTAAAGGATTTCTGCACTAGGGCAGTTTTCAGAGTAATCTATCACTCCCCTTTTTTCCTTATCCTTCAAATAATTCATTGTTCTGTTTTTTTTAAACACTGCTATGTGTTGTTGAACTTGTGCACAGGAAGTCAGATGGCTGTCAAAATATCTCCCTTTCCTTCATTAAGTTTTACTAGTGGTATTTAAAATGTGTTGGTATGTACCATTCAGCATGTTCTCAGTATGTGAAATGTCAACTCATTGCATAACTCTTTTTAAAACTGCATAATTAACAATTCTTTCATTTGCATAATACTTAAAACATAAAGCAATAAAACAAACCAAGAAGTAAACACTTTTGCAGCTTAGTAGACATTTACCACTTCAAAGCATTGTGTTATTCCTTCCTTCTGTCTTTATCAGAGCCTGTAGATATGCCTTGTGTTGCCGTGGTAGTCTTGTCAAACATATATAGGGGAAATCTGTTTTAAAATGTGCCCTTCACATTTAGCCTACTGTAAGTTATTTCTTCCAGCTGATCAGATATCGTAGTAGGATATTATTTAAAGAATTTTTTGGGACTTTGTGTTGCTCCTCTGTGGAGCACTTACTTGCCAGGTGTACAGGAAGAGGGGTTTTCTTGACATTTCACTTTGTGTGTGAAATAAAAGCAGACCAAAAAAACATTGACCAGCACAGCTAGAACACTAAACTACTACTCAGAACTGTCTTAAAGCATAGCAATGTTTTGATAGTATTGTGAAACCAGCTAGTATATCTCCGTCCCATCTTTCCAATAGTTAGGTGATAGAACGTTAGAAACCTTCTAAAATCAGCATAATCAGCCTCCACAGACTTTTAAGATTTTTTTTTTAATATTATTAATAACATGTAAGCCACTGGCTTCTGTACAAACACTGCTTATACATGAGGTAACTATCTCAGAAAATAAAAGCTGCCATGCTTCACCAGTGCAGGACCTGTGCACACCACTAAGTTTAAAACTAAAAAACCCACCAATATCCCTTAAAAAAACCCCTAAACCTCACAGAATTTGTGTTGTTGGGATAGCAGAGGTGAATTCTCCTGAAACAATACAAATAAAAATAGCAGTTCAAGTGAAGACAGCAAAAAGAAATAGGAAATATTTGCATGCAAGAAAGGAGGATGGCCTCAGGAATTTGAGCAGTTTATGGCCAACCTCCACTTAATGTACAGATGCACTTTTTTTGCCAGCAGACATGAGCAAACGTAACTCACACTGTGAGATGGCTGGAAGATGTAAGGCTGCAGCTAAGCCTCTGCTGGGAGACCAGGGGGTTTCCAGACAAGTCTGGACACAGGCGTATGTCTGCCATGCAGATACTTGTGTAATATGATACCAACTTTGCTGAGCTGCTCTAAAACGAAGGGACCACTGTCAGGATAAGGATGTAGAAGGCTCTGCATTGGGCACTTACTTAGAAATGTAGCTTAAGCACATAGGAGTTGGTAGATGAAAATTGCATCAGGCAAGGGGTTGTCCAAAAATGAGGTTCTGGGGCAGTCTGTTATATTTGACACAAAGATTATCAGAATATTGCTGTTGTCAGTTCTTTTTGGTTTAAATTATTAAAACCTATCGTACGACTGGAAGAAGCTGCCTCTAGAGGACTTTTCCTGTAATTGGGCAATCGGTTGTCTTAAGGGATTTTAGAGGGAGGTTCACCTTCATTCTAAGAAGAGTGAAGTATGTTCTAGTACTATGCTTTCTCTCATTTTACTGTTAACAGATTAAGAGGAATTTGGGGAACTTAATAGAACCGTAGAATTCCAGGTTGGAAGGGACCTCAAAGATCATCTGATCCAACATTTCTAGGTACTACTATAGTTTATATGAGATGGCTCAGCACCCTGTCAAGCTGAGACTTAAAACTGTCCAATGTGGGGGAATCTACCACTTCCCTTGGGAGTCTATTCCAATGCTCAACTGTCCTCATGGGGAAAAATTTCCCTCTTGTGTCCAATCAAAATGTCCCCAGGAGCAACTTGTGCCTATTACCCGTTGTCTTTTCTATGTGACTCCTTGTAAATAGGAGCCTCCATCTTCTTGGTAGCCACCCTTTAAATACTGGAACATTGTAATAAGGTCTCCCCAAAGCTTTATTTTCTCAAGGCTGAACAAACCTAGTTTTCTCAGCCTCTCCTCATATGGCAGGTCCTCCAGTCCTCTGATCAACCTTGTGGCCCTTCTCTGGACCCTCTCCAGCCTGTCTGAATCCTTCTTGTAGACCAGGGACCAAAACTGAATGCAATACTCCAGGTGTGGTCTGACAAGTGCTGAGTAGAGTGGGATGATGACTTCTTTATCTCTGCTGGTGATGCCCTTGCTGATGCAGCCCAGCATCCTGTTGGCTTTCTTTGCTGCTGCAGCATCACACTGTTCACTCATGTTGATCCTGTTATCCACCAAGACCCCCAGGTCCCTTTCCACAGGGCTGCTCTCCAGCCAGATGGATTGCAGTCTGAACTGCACTCCTGGGTTATGTGTTCCCAGGTGCAAGACCTTACACTTCTCCCTGTTGAACTTCATAAGGTTCCTGCTAGTCCACTCCTCCATTCTGTCCCAGGTCATCCTAGAGGGTGGCTCTCCCTTCTGAAGTGTCGGCCTCTCCACTCATCTTGACGTCAGCAAACTTCATCAGGGTGCTCTTGATCCCAACATCCAGGTTCCTTATGAAGATGTTGAAGACCATTGGGCCGAATATCGATCCCTGGGGGACCCCACTTGTGCCCAGTTACCAGTTTGAGGAGGAACTATTTACCCTCTGGGTATGGTCTGTCAGCTAGTTCCCCACCCACAGCACAGACCACTTGTCAAGGCTGTAACGAGTCAGATTCTTCAGGAGGAGGCTGTGGGGGACCATGTCAAAAGCCTGGGAGAAGTCCAGGTGACGATGTCCACCGCTCACTCTGCGTCAAATTTGCAACGACATCAGCAGCTCTCTCAACACCTGAGGGTGGATGGCATCTGGACCCATCAGTTTGTATGGGTCAGGCTCCTGTAATAGTTGACACACCAACTCTTCCTTCACTGACAGCAGGTTGATGTCTGCATCAATGTGGATTTTTTTCCTATGGCCTGGAGCCATAGGAAAGACAGAGATGAAAAAGGTCTTGAGGACCTCTGCCTTTTCAGCATTTTTTGTTTCAGTTGCCCTTCTCTGTACTCATTCCACAGTTCCATGTCATTCCTGTGTTGAGGGATCCAGAACTGGACAGAGTACTCCAGGTGGGGTCTCACAAGAGTGGAGTAGAGAGATGGAGAATCACCTCCCTCGACCTACTGGCCACACTTGTTTTGATGCAGCCCAGGATACAATTGGCTTTCTGGGCTTCAGACAGTGTCTAAATTTGACTGCAGCCTAGGGAGAGCTGTGTTCCAGACATGGCATGCTGTGCATTTTTCATCCAGTGCTCTTAGTGTATTTATAAACATTTCAAGTTTAATGCCAGAAGACAGTTCTGGCACTAAATAACTGTTCTAATTTTTTTACTAGGAAAATAACCACAGGTTAATTCACACTGCTGACATTATCACAAAAGGCCAATGACTGCCTTGGAAATGCAGCCCAAGATTTTGGTGCCCTACATTTTTATTTTGTCTCCTTTATAATTCTTTCTTTGCTCATTGTCTCTCTAACCTCTGACTCTTTTGTAAGTGTTTTGTAGGGCATATTTCTTGTTTTGTATGGAATCAAGGCAGCTAGAGTCCGTTGATAGTTAAAACTTGTTTTAGGCATTATTTACGGGCTTGGAAACATTTCCTAAGCAAATTGTCTCTTCATTCCCAAGGCCCTCTTTCCTGGAACATTTTTCTGCTAGGTCAAGATAAATGCGTTGAGAACTGGACTTCACGTAACCATCTACTGTTGGTTTGATTGATGCAATTGAATTGACAACTGTTATTTGGCTAGAAGGAATGCTGTGGGAGTAGGGCAACTTGCCATTAGCCATAAATGTGGTCATGAATGTCTAGCAGGGTGAGCAGAATGAAAGGATGTCAGAAATCTCGTAAAATGGAAAAGAAAATCAAAAGAGCCAAATTTGGCATCTAATTAACTTGCTCTCCAACCGGTTACTTCTCAGTCAGCCTTGCTTACACTGGTGAAATCTTACTCCAGTGGCTGAAGGCAGAATTTATCTCTAAACCTTTACAGAAAATACAGGTGTACCCAAATGAGAGAACCATTCCAGGTAGCTCAGTCTCAGTGCAGTTTCAATGAATATGTTTAGAAGTTCCCTTGAGTGATAGTCTGCTTTTCAAGTTTTCTTGATTTTAAATGAGCCTTCTTACTAGATACAAAGTCTTTAAAACGGTTGTGCGTTTTGGTCCATGGAGTGAGTTGCCATCTCTTTTCCCTTCTTCAGGCATGTTATCTTCTATTCTAAAGTGCCATGAGACTGCAGTTTGGTCTGCAAAAATAGATTTGTGCAAACATAACACTTTCCAGAAGCAGTAAAAAAATCCGTCTGTGCGTTTTTAGAAGTTGGATGACTCCTCATTTCTGAATCCTTAGCATGGTTTGTACACCATGTACAAATCAGCCTGGACTTCAAAGCGTAGTTATATCAAGTAGAAGAGATAGAGTACCTTTCCTTAGAGGAGAGGGGTTGAACACAAGCTCACTAGCTGCGGTTCTTTGAAATTCATTTAACCTAACTAATGGAAGGTTTCTCCCCCGCTCCCCTTCCTTTTTCCCCCCCGCTCCCCTTTTTTTTTTTTCCTTCTTCTCTTGTTCCTTCTTGGGTACCCTTCAGCATTAATGCAAGTTTTTCCTGAAATGTGTATTGCATGACCCTGTTTTGGAAGACAAGTTTTTCAACATTGAGCTCAAGGCTTAAACTAGCAGCTATTTCAGCCAAAAGAGCTCCTGTTGAGAACAATGGAGGATAGCAAACATCTTCAGCAAGGGGGGGAACATTAAGCTTACTTGTTGAGTGTTAATACAACTATAGGTAGCACAGAAGCTAACGAAATTGTCGTAACTTTCTGTAAGGTTTGCTTAGGACCTTTGAAGTTGTAAACACCAAGACTGTTTTCCTCTGAATTGTTTTTCAGTTTTTACTTTCTTTCTTTTAAAAGTTTTGATTTCTTTCACTGAAGATGTCATCATAGCATGTTGATTGACACTTTTTTATTCAGATACACAGGTGTGCTCTCAAAAATTTATGGGTTTAATTGTGTGAATCTATGAATATAAAAAAATTACTGTGTGACAGTTTCTTGCTTTGGTGTTTAGAGGTAGTAGAAGTCAATGACCAAGTAGAAAAGCTGTCTGGCTTCTGTTTTGAGTTGTACCGTTAGCACGAAAGCATTCCACTTTGGCTATGTTCCTGCCTTTTGACAAAAAATTATATAACCCGCAGGTCAGATATGTTATTTCAGGTCCCTCTTGAAGCTTGATTTACAGAAATACGAGTTATTACAGATCTCGGTCTAGGGAAGACTATGTTAGGTCCAGCTGTGATGTAGTAACTTGGGTGAGTAACCTTGAAGATTGCCTCCTTTAGATTCCTACCCATCAGACTAGAGTCAACAGCGACAGAAATGATTTGCTGATTTCAGAAATAAATTTGAAAAAAAAAGAAGGTATTACTGTTTAAAAAGTCAACCTCTTTATTTGTCTCTGCTTCAAACTTTACAAACTGTGAGTCATGTCATGCCTTAGGCACCAAGGTTTCACTGGTGATTTCAGTAAGTATGAATGTTGCTCTTAATCACATACTTGTCATATTAGGTAAAAAATCTTCATTGTTTATTTAGATAGTTTAACTACAGCTAGCCTCCAAGTCCTAATTTTCAGGAAGGATGCTTTTCATCAAACTCGCAGCTTTTCCTAGAGGCATTACTCATAAAATTGGAATTCTGCAGCCATTGCAGACCTTAAAATATTGCAAAACAGAGCTGAAGTGCATTGTCAAATATAATATGACACTGAATGATTATGAATAAAAGCAATATGAAAATTTAATTATTTATTTCAGCGTGTGCTTGTTTTTCCCCTAGGTGGCATTGGCAGGGTCGTCAATGGTGCTTTTATGGTATTGAAAGGTCATCGGTCAATTGTAAACCAAGTCCGGTTTAATCCTCACACTTACATGATTTGTTCTTCTGGCGTTGAAAAGATTATAAAGGTAAGATTAATTATCAGAAAGTGTATTCCTTCAATATTTCAGGAAGAAATGCTTTGTTCTGCTCAGCATCATTCTTTTCCACACTCATCCTGACTTCTCAACTTCATAGAATCATAGAATCTTACTTTTCTGTAAAGTGCTATGTCTCATTTGCTGGCTAAACCGATGCAAATTTTTAATTGGACATTTCAACTTTAAATTCTGATTCAATTTTAAATGTTTTAGAGATAAGGGATAAGATAAGATCCAAATTTCCTGGATTTGTAACTTGAAAAAGGAATATTTTTTTTCCAGTTTCATTCCATACATAACTGAAATGTCATGCAAACAGTCCTTCTCATGAGAATTTGGTCACAGCTGTGATGTGATGTGATCACCTAAGACTTTTGATACTTCGGGCAAAAATTTAGTAGAAATCTCTCCAAAGAGTATTGTTGAGTCCTAGCCTAGCCTGACCTAGCTGAATTTGACCCAAATACTGCCTCAGGAGCCCTTCTATAATTTTTGTACACAATTCTGCATTCAATCATTTCAACATACCTTTCCATGGCTTTCAGAGGATACAGGACCTTCCATGATATGTTTTTTCTGAATCTTCTAACAGCATACAGTATTTTTAGGAAGTTTGTGCCTTTTAATGTGGAATGTAAAGAGATAACAAACTTCTTTAGGTTGTGAAACTTTCTTTCCTTAAGGAAAGACAGCCAATATTGCGGAAGCAGGGCAGAAACTTTTTTGCAGTTTCTAATAGCAGAGCTTGAGAGTGGGAAGGTGGAGGATTATGCTGCACTAATGCACTTTGCATTCTGCTGCCATACAAATTTGCTATAGTTTAAGTTTATCAAAAAGATCAAAGAATGCGGAACAATTTCATTTTTAAGTAGGATGATGAGAACTGATGCTGCTTCTAACTATTTGTTTGCTGAATGACTTAATAGAAGTCTTACCTGCATGTGGCTATAAATGAGGTTGTTTGAGTATTAGTAAAGGCTTTAGTCAGCTACAAGTTAACTGAATGAACTTGTTCTGCAAAGGAATGTTTTAGCAGTCTGCAACTAACGGACCAGAACTGGCCCAAAACCCTGGGACTGTGGCCCAGTGCCCAGCTGCATCACTTGCGTTACACCTACTGTCAGCATTTGGGTTCTGATTTCCTTCTCTTCTGTCTTCTGCTGGTATTGTAGTTTGCTTTTCTACTTTTTTCTTCATCTATGTCCCTCTGACAGGTTTGATCACAAATCTATCAAGCACAGGCTTTGAACAAAAGTGCATTGAACAGTCTTAGCAGGTCACCAAATTTTCAATTTCCAACCAGTCAAACTGCCAGTGTTTAACAAGGGTTTTGCCACAGGCGTTTTTTTTTGCTTTGGGAACTTGATTCACGCAGCCTGATTTCTCCCTTGTGGATTTTAGATCTGCTGACCCTTCACCCTATGAATCCTTCCTGCATGAGTGTGCTTAGACTGTTGGATTAGCATTGGTATAAACATCCCCTGTGTTGCTTTTGTGTACTTCTGGTAGGGTTTTGGCAGGGGGGGTAGGGTTTGCCTAGTGATTAAAAGGTTAGTTTGATTAAGGACCCAGTCACAGGTTGTGTAACTCTTTCAAAGACACCTCTGCTTGAATGCTTCCTTAGAAGAGAACGCCTGTTGTGTCTCAGTATGTGCAATGGAACTCGAGTAGCTGCTCTGAGGGAACTGAATTCCCCAAACCTTGTGAGCTAGAAACAAATTAGGGGACAGGTGTTTCATGTATTAAGTTTATGAGTGGGCCAGAACTTCTTACCCTGTTGCTGTGTGTCATTTTGTCTCACCTAGCAGTGAGAGTTGGGAATGAGGTTGCTGTAAGGCTCGTATCTTGTCTGATCTGCATGACTCCACTCTTTAAACATACCAGCTTAGTGAACAGCAGTTTGCAGGTGACCATATGAGTGTGGTTTCTTCTTCATCCCAGCTACTTCTGCAGATAGGCTGGAGGCTAGTAACTGCCACTAGCTAAGGGTAAAACAGGAAAAAACCCACCAGCAGTTCTGAGGGGCTATTTACTGCATTTAAAAACAGCTGGGAATGCAAGTCCTTGCTTTGTATGGCTTTTTTCTTTTCCCCCACTTAAATGCTTGATGTACTTGCTTACTCGGAGAAGTTGAGATGACAAGAGACAGAAATAAAAATTGTATTTAAGTTTCTTTGTGTTTTCTTGTTTTGTTAGTTTTTGTTTGGTTAGGTTTTTTTTAATCAGTTCTTTAAGAAGTGTCCTTCCTTTTACTGTCCATCAAGTGTCTTCTAAAAATCTCTCTGAAATTTAGTTACAGAAGATTACTTTACTGTGATTAGCTGGTATTCCCTTCCCTTGGTTGTGGAAACTCTGTGATGATTTTAAAATGTGGATGCAAGTAGTTGTTTGTCTGAGACCTTAGACTAGCTGGCCTAAATTGAATGTTTCTGGAAGTGAGGAATTGATAGCACCAGCATCAGGGCGTGATACAGACAAGCCATTTAATAATTCCACGTGCTTCTCCCAGCACACTTGCTATTTTAATGCTGATTGCAAATGAGATACAAATTCATTTCAGGCCTAGTCCTATTGAAATTATTAGTATCTGCAAGAATTATTTTGACCTTTGTGGTTATGGGTTTTTTGCTTTAGTTTTATTTTGTTATAAAGCATCTGCAAGAGTGTAATTTGGTATCTCAGTCATTTAGAGTTTGATTTCTGCTTTTCTGCTAGGGCTGAGAATACAATGGGTAAGATGTGGTGGATGGTGTGAACATTCAAGTGGGGAGGTTTCAGAAAGCTAAAAAAAGACTCAACAAGCTCATTGATGAAGGATAGTAGAAGCCTCCAGACACTGTGTGCTGGACACATCAACCCAGCCTGTTTATTGCTCTCCATTTCAGAAATCTGAACCTCAGTGAAATTGTATGGAAGAGCACAGCTGTGAACTAAAATTATCGTTTGCAGCAAGAGTTCACCACGAGGGCTAAAGCAACATAAAACAGAAAAAATACCACTTTTTCCTCAGTTAGGAGTGAGACATTGGGATATGCTGGCAGGAAAATTAATTGCATTGCAAAAGAATAAATGAGAAATTCCCTCTGATGTGCAGGGCTCAGAGGAGGGCCATGGAGAATTATGGAGTTACAAGACAGTTCCAGAAAAGATGAAATAGATCAAGTGCATAAGGATTTTCAGAAAGAAATAGAGTTTTGTATTGAAAATCGAATACTCTGTAACTGGTTTTGAGCACAGCTGTTGTAGGGTCCATTTGTTTAAAAATCATCAGTATATCAAAGATAGCAAGGTCTATTTGCCTGTGTTGCTATGGCGACAGATTACTGTCATTGTTGCCAGCTGCCTCTGCATAATCAGATAATCTAATGTAGCTGGTTTTAATTATTCTCACGCTAAGGAAAAAACTACTTTTTTGTTTTAACATGTAGAGGTTTGTCACCATGGAATACAAGCAATTCAAAGATGCTCTCTGAAGCATCTCTGCTGAAGTGGAGATCCATTTTTGTACCCACTTTTCTGTTATTGTTCCTATTTTTATATCTGTACTCAGGGCATCGGTGAGTAATATTCAGCTCCTTAATCCTCTGAAAGAGAAATAATTTCTTGATAGATTATTGCTTCAGTGGGATGATTTGCCAACTTATTTTCTCCAGTTTGCTCATTATTCCTTGACATGGCATTGGTAAGAGGATGAGAAAAAGGCAGGGGCTTTTTATTTACAAAGGAGCCCATTTCAGATGCCACAGAGAGTGCTGGGCCAGTTGCTGTCAGTTTAAAGACTTCCTGGTTCTGCCAAGAATAGATTCTCATTTCTTTCTGGGACTCCAGCAGGCTCTCACACTCCCTTATGGCAAAATGTATGAAAAAAGTAGGGATATCAGTCTACAGAGATATTTGATACTGTACAAACAGGTATTCATCATTAATTCCTTAGACTTCTCTTTATCGTTTACTCCTTCTCTCTGAACAAATCTGTTTTGGAAGGGAAGAGCCTCGCTATTGACTCTTTGTAGCTATCTTTTCAATATTTAACACTGCTGTATTTTCTCTAATGCTTGCAGAGTGAGAAGAAAGATCGGGTAGCACTGACAAAGATGTGGATTTTCTCTGTGCAAACTTCATGTACCTTTTTAGATGACTTTTCATTATAAAACAGACCTTTCCCAGAGAGCCTTCAGAGCAGACTACCTCTCCTCCATTTATATTGGTTCATGCAGAATCTAAGGGTTTTCTAATTCTCTTGCTTAAAAAGAAAAAGAAAGAAAAAAAAAAAAAAAAAAGGCAGCTTTATAAAACCTAGTGATCAGTCTAACCCTGCTAAGACTATTTGAGGAAGGGGCATGCCAGCCTTCTTGTCCAGGCCTGCAGTATGAAACATATAGAAGAAGGTGTATACTTTTTAAATACAATGAGATCTGATCTGCTTGCTGAAATGCTCAGTAGTGGGACAGAGAGGGAAGAAGATCTGGTAAATTGTGAAAGAAGGTACTGAACATGTGCTAGTTAAATCATTAAGAAGGCAACAAGTCAGAAGTGTCCTTTAAGCAAGCAGAGTTCTGTTTTTCTGTTAAAAAACTTGGTGTATTCCCCAAATCAACAATCTCTCTTGTGCATCCACTGAGAAAAGACTCCCACCTTGTCTTTAGGAAGTGAAGCACAGGAAATAATGAGAGAATGAAGAAAGATTCTTTCTGTTTCATCAAATGATTCAAAAAGGTTAAGAATGGTTGATGGAATTCTATATGTAGTAGGCTTAGGTTGGGTTTTGTTATCTTTATTGAGACCTGGTGCTTGTCCCTTGAGCTGTATGTCTCATAAGTGCAGTGCTTGAACCAAGCAGTGGAGACTGTCTTCATTCTGGTTTCAAGTATTATATTAATGAACTAGAAGAGCATTTGCTAAAGTACTGCGAAGAAGAGGATAGCATTTAAGTGCAAATAGCAAATACACCTTGATACTGAGGCACGTTCTTAGGAACAGGCTAATGTAATGCAATGTTAAATTCCTTTGCCTTTGCTCTGAAAGGCAGCTTGATGATGGCCCTACAGAAAAAGGTGTATCTGCAGCCCACTTTAATTTTGGAATACTGTCTCTTTTGTCTACAAAGTCAGATCCTGTGTGAAAGCTTGTTAACCATAAATTACAGAGAATGCAAAGTAAAGGCATTAAAGTTTGGGAGAATTCCAGAATAAAGGTTACCTGTGCATTTTATATTTGGGTGTGCTGAACAAGTAATAGTAATTAATTTATTTTGGTTCACTGTCAATGATGATTTATTTTGGTTTATTTCCAATATTAAAGGTGTAAGGTCTTACTGGACACTGCTGAAAATCTCTGTGAATTCAGAATTACTGGCATTCTTGTGGGCTTTTTTTATAGTGCTTGTCATGATAGTATCAGATTATGTTGCTTATGTTAACTGTGCATCTGTGAGATGAGTGCTGATTATCCCATTTACACAGGCAAAACACTCTTTTTGTTAGCGGTTTTGTCTACTTGGAACAAAACTGGACTAATTTCTATTGGGAAAAGAGTTAGATGTTTTTGCCAAAGTCTGTCCCAAAATGCCAACCTGGCATAGACAGCTGGCATAGATTTTTTTTCCCCTGAGCTTGTTAGCATGGTAAAACCAAAGCATGACTGAAATCAGGTGTTTTCTAAGCAGAAGGTTAAGGCAGTATTGTGGGTAGGCTACAAACTGGCTCTGCTTACAGTAAGTGGTGTGCATCACATTAACTGTCCATCTAGAACAAAGTGAGAGTAGTTGTCCAATGAGTGCCTTAAGCAAACTGCCCCCAAGTCTGGGAGTAAAACTGAGGAATGGGAGGAGATATAACTATTATGTTTGCTATGGATTACCAGCTTCTTAGGGACGATGGTGGATCTTCTATGGGTTTGGGGGTTTTGGGTTGTGTTTTTTTTTAAAAAAAAACTTTCCTCTCCACATGAGGAAAACTGAGGGAAAGCTAGATGGACAGCACAGTCAAGGCTGTTGCTATGAATTAAATCCTTACACTTTGCAGTGTTACTGCCTCCCTCCACTTCAAAGGCAGCTTTCAGTAAAACTATTCTCCTTCACCTTTCCCCAGTAGCTACAATCGCTGCAGTGTTTTGGAGAGGGTGTTGGATGTTTTCTTTCCTTCACGACTGTTCCCTAAAGGGAGTAGTGCAGGGCTGCTTTTCACCTCCATGCATTCAGCTGCCTGCCTTTTGATCAGATGTGACTGACTCTGCATCTGGATGAAATGTTACTCTACATCACTGGCACAAACAACTCTAGTTTCCTGGGAAACAAGTGCCTTCATTAGTGCTAAGACTGTATTGTAGGCAACAAACTATTCTTACCATCAGTGAGTAAGCATCCCCTATTACATAAAAATAGAGCCCTGCAATTTGGGAGAAATTATTACACACTGAAATATTGAAGTGACAGATAATCTGCAGTGTGAGAGCTTTTAAATTCCGGATGGGTGATGTTAGACGCAGGAAAAACACATTAGTAAGGGGGAACAAAAAAACCCCCACATTTCAGGAATACCTGTAAGTACGGGTCTGAGTGGTAAAAATTAATAAAAACTGTCTGCAACTTGCAATTGTTCTGGGTATTTGTGCTACTGTTCTATTTAAAATGCTTTTAATAGTTTATTAATTCAAAGACATATGTATTATTTTTATTTTCTGGTACAGATCTGGAGTCCTTACAAACAGCCTGACTGCACAGGGGATCTGGATGGTAGGATTGAGGATGATTCACGTTGCCTCTACACTCATGAAGAGTACATCAGTCTTGTGTTGAACAGTGGTAGTGGTTTGTCCCATGATTATGCCAACCAGTCAGTCCAGGAGGATCCACGGATGATGGCCTTTTTTGACTCCCTGGTGCGCCGGGAGATCGAGGGCTGGAGCTCTGACTCGGACAGCGACCTCAGTGAGAGCACCATCCTGCAGCTCCATGCAGGAGTAAGTGAACGTTCCGCTTACAGTGAGTCAGAGTCCTCTGCCTCTTTGCATCACTCCCCACCACATGCGGCTGATGAGTCTGATGAAACTGCCTATAACTTAAGGGCCTTAAGGTCAACTGAATCCCCCTCAGCCAGAGAAGACATGGCTTCCCGTCAGCAGAGGCTCTCTGCACTGAGAAAGTACCAGGACAAACGTCTCCTGGCCCTTTCCAATGAATCCGATTCTGATGACAATACCTGTGAGGCAGAACTAGACACAGACCTTTTCCCACGGCCACGGTCCCCAAGTCCTGAGGAGAATGAATCTAGCAGTTCCAGCAGCAGTACAGAAGATGAAGAGGAACTGAATGAACGACGCACATCGATGAGACAACGCAATGCACTGAGGCGCCGACAGAAGGTGCAAAAGGAGGAAAGGACTAGTACTAACACGGAGAATGTGACCCCCTACATAGGTGAGGATATCTATGACTACCCTCAGATCAAAGTAGATGATCTATCTTCTTCTCCAGCTTCTTCACCAGAAAGGAGTTCAGCCAACAAAGAAGTTCTCAGAGAAAGGACCTCTCCTTGTTCAGACAGTGAATCAGTTGAAAGAAAGATTTACAAAGCTTACAAATGGCTTCATTATTCTTACATATCATATTCAGCTAGTAAAGACGGTGAGTCCTCCAGAGGAGATGGGGAGAATGATGAAGGGAAACCAGGAACTAGTGGAAGGCACAGTACAGCACACTCACTAAATAAGGAAGATGCTAGAAACTTGAGTTCATTGGTGCCTCAGGGTTCCCCAGTTCTTTCTACTGAAAGCCACAACAAAGAAACTTTAAAAGAATGTAGCTTGATGGAAAACTCTAGTAATGGTCAAGCTCATGACTGTGACAATCAGCGGCGGATGGAAGGTCAAGAAAACACACCTGAAGACACTAGCAGTGGAGGTATAGAGCATTCTTTTCAGACTAAAAAGCTCAATGGAAAAGCTAACTGTAAAGGGCTAAATAGTTGTGCCGAAGAACCATGCATTCAGACTGCAGGACTTGTGGAACAGAAAAATAGTCAGAACTGTCAACCAGCATCAAGCCATCACTCATTGGTCCCTCCATTCTCCACTGTTGCCATCTGTAGCATGTCAGGTCACTGCTCCAGAAACCAGACTGATGACAGTGAGGAGAGGAGCCTCGACACCTCCTGTGTTAACCACAATAATGGTCACTTGCACCTTTGCCCTTCATGCTTCAACAATGGACAGAGTTTTGGAGAGCAGGAGACTGTGACACAAGGACTACAGGTGCACTCAAATGCTGATAACGGCAACCTTGTACAGGTGGGTGTGACCTTGCACAAAGACTGCTGCCTGTCTGAAATGGACTCCAACAGCTACAATGTGGGCACAAGAGAGGATACTGCTGACCTGCATCCTGCAGGCAGTGAGAGCACTCAATCTCTCGGAGGACTGAAAAGACACAGAGTGGAGCTGGAAGATGCAGATTCAGAGAGTTCACCCTTAGAAAAGAAGTTAAAAACATGATAAATGCAAATGTCTGTCATAGTGTGCACTCTCAAAAAAAAAAAAAAAAAGGAAAAAGAAAGTATTAAAGGCGCATAGAGCTTGGGTCTGAAACGTTGCGTTTGATTCTCCATTCCATTTTTCAGTGGGTCTGTTTTAGATTGCCAGTGGTTCATGCTGTATAAAAATCCAACTTACTCCTTAATGAGACTGAGTCTAGTGTACCCATACAAGGTTCTGTTTCAAGTAAATCCTTATTAAGACGGTTGACTGAATTATTCTTGTGTGAACATGTGTCGTTTGTTCAGCCAGCCAACCAGGATGACTGCTTTAAATTTTAATTGTTCTTCTAAGAAGGCATTTTTCCATACTGACACTTATTACAGGCTGAAGAATGACTGAATTAGATCACACTGGTGGTAGCTTGGGATGTGTTTCTTGTTCAGAAAAACAGGAAGGAAACCTTTCTGGGCCTTTTATTTGGCTTCAGAAACTAAAGAAATTCAACCATTAGGGGGGGATATTTTCAGAACTGAATGGTATCTTTAGAGATTATACTTCATAAAGCACTTGCTTCTGATACAGTTCAGTGATGTTATTTTCATGCCAACAGAAAAGCTATAGGAAATGACCCTCTTTCCAAAATCAACTTCAGACCATTCCCATGGTGACATTCAATTTTGTGGGTTTTTTTTAGAGAAAAGAACTGAATAACATGATGTCATCCCTATACTAAAATGTGATTGTTTGGCAAGAGGAAGGTATTCTGCTGTAGGCTTCACTCTAACCAAGGGCTATTAAAAATCAGGCATTGAAACATGCTTTTCTGTGAGCCTAACACATAGAGATTCATTATCATTATTATTTATTATTAATTAAGAATATGGCTCTGAGTGTTGGGACATACTTCGGCTGTGCCCTCCACTTCCCCTGTGAGCTTACTTTTGGGAGGCAGTGGGCCAGAGAGAAAATACTAGATGCATGGATTATATTAGTAACTGATGCATGTTAACAGCAACACTTGGTAAAGTCTGAAACTGCTTTTTTAGCAGTTTTCTTAGCCCAGAGCTCAAAATAGGTTGGGACTGGATATCAGGGTTGGGTTTCCACTACTGTGTTGCAGATATTTAAAGCTGCAGATGGGTAGATGGATTCAACAGAGTTGTCTGTGTATGGGAGAGCTTCAGAGAAACATCCCTATGTGTGAGGATGCTGGGACTCGAGTTTGGCGATCAGAACCTGAGCAAGAGGGTAACTCTGGCTGCTGGCTGCCATCAGCTGGTGGCCTGGTCAGGTAGACAGAGTCCTTTCTGGCCTGGGCTCTGCTTTAATGAAGTATCTAGCGAGTCCTCTCAGTTCTGGCATGCTGGAGTTGGTGGAATTGCACTTGCTTCCCAAGCAACAAGGTAAGAGGAGCTGGTGCATAAAGGGAAAAGAAACTACCTATAAAGGACACTAAACCTATGTGTTTGTGCCTTGCATTGCTGACAACAGAAGAAGAGGCTTCTTTTGACCCCAGTAACTGTCACAGGCTTTCAAGCCCACTACTGAAATAAGGTCTAGATTATTTTAAGGAACAGGAGATTTTTTGCTTTTGCTGACTCTAGCAGTGCAGTGCTGTAGAGCCCTGATCTCGGAGTAACTGTCTCAAATGCAGACCTACCTGGTACCTGGGGAAAGGAGCAAGACGAAAAGTATGATGAAAGTTAGAGGAGCACTTCAGAAGGGATGCTGGGAGGGAAGGGTGTGGGGGGGAGCTTGAGGAACACAAGCTGAAAAATGTTCTTAAAACTACTGTGTGCCATAGGCTGTTTGCCCGTGTTAGTCAGATTTGCTAAGTGAGCACTTCGAATAAGATACAGTGTAGTAATTAAGGAGCATGTGAGACAGCTAAAGGGAAAGGGAAGTTTTGAAACATGAGTGAAAGTGGCGATAAGGACAAGCTGATACATTGATACCTTATTGAAAAAGTTATTTGGTACTGATTGTTTTTTTACATCACTGCAATCAAGGTCACTATAGGAGTGTTCTCCTTGGTTGTATAAACTTTATTGTAAATGCTGGGTTTTTAGGCAAAATCTTGAGGTTGCAGAGTCAAAACTACTATTTTATACTGTATTTTATTTTATACTTTATATTTTATTTTATACTTTATACTTTATACTTTATTTGTTTTATTTTTTATTATTTTAATTTCTTTTACTTTATTTTTTAAAAGTTCTTGACATTGGAAGCATTTTCTCAGCTGTCACTTCTGCTCTTCTCTGAAGAGCACCCAGATCACTGGTGAATGAGCATCTCCACTCTCCTTTGACAGGGTCATCTTTTCTCACTTGTCTTGTGGTCTCACTTTCTGGTTCTTTTGTTTGCTTTCAAAAGCAGAATAAAAGCTTCCGGGTTTGGTGTTAACACTCCTCTGCAGGCTCTGGACAGAGAGGTTTGCTGTGGTCTCCCAAAGACAGCCTCCCATGCTGTCTGCATGCTTGTTATTTCAAGGAGGAGGAAGGTGGGCTGCGATCCTCACCTTTTGTTCACAGGAAATCAAGAACTGCAGCTTCTGAGTCAGTGGGTTCACCTTCTCACAGAAATAACTGTTATCAGCACTAGGCAGCTATGTTATCTGGAAAAGAACAAAAAAAAAAAAAAGCAAGCAAGCCATCAGCAGCATGTCTGCTGCAGGGAGCCAACAATGAGAAGAGCTGCTCTTTGTAGGTTGCTTTGCTTTGTCGTTGATCCCGTGACACCTGCGTGCTCCCCCTGCCGCGGGCTGCTGCCGTGCTGGGTGCCATCAGTGACCTGGGCTGCTGGATCTGAGCGTTGCTGGGTGTTTGGGCCTGTCACTCCTTGTTTCTGGGGAAAGAGAGTAAGCTCTTCAGTGCAAAATCTTACAAGTTTATCTAAAGAGATTTCACCTTTTCTAATAATCTGTGCCATGTACTTAGAAACGAAAAGGTTGTGTAAATATTGAACTACCTTGTTTGTTAGCCGCTGTTTGCTTAGCATGCAGCTTGTTATGGCAGGAACTTGGCTAGGCCAGGTTGTACAGTTCATCTCCAGAAAACCTTATCAGTGGGAAAGAAAAACTCTCCCTTACCTCGCTTACCAACAGTTTCAACAGAGAGAGATGGATCTTTAAATGAATGATATTCCTGTCAGTTCACAAGCTATAGATTTGCTTATTTCAGCTTTCCCTGTTTAAAGTATTAATGTCAAACCAACCTGTTTGGCATCTTAACTGAGAGAGACAAATTGTTTTTTTCCTCTGAAGCAGGCAAGCATAAGGCTTTTCTGGGCTGGTCTAACTGCTTTCAGACATGGAAGAGGATATGAGATCTATCACCCAAAGTCCTACTAGGGCATTTCCAGCTCTCAAGTGATCCTCTTACCAACCTGGCGAATCTTATCCAAGGTGAGTGGCTCAATGGAGATAGTGCTTTGCTGTTGAGGAGTGGCTCTCTCGCAGGCAAAGCTCATGCAGAAAGATCGAGCTGCCTTGAGAGCAGAAGAGCCCAGGGTTTTCACTGTGGGCCTGACAGTCAATTGCAATATGTTCTGAAATCCAGCCTGTCTCAGCTGGAGTAATAATTGGGGACAACTTATTTCAGAGTCTTCTCAAAAAATTGCAGTGGATTTTTCTTTTCCCCTAAATATCACAACAGAGCCATTCTATTGGTGAGTGAAACCTGGTCCCAATCGCTGTGTCACTTGGTAGCTGGAAAATCAACTCTTACTGAAATGAAATTTCAAGGAAATAAATGCAGTTATGTCTGCTTCTGAGGTCTTGTAATTTCTTGTTTTGTCACATCTTAGTGAACAGATAGAGGTCTCTTGCTCACTGCAGTCATCAGAAGCTGATGTGGTTGGTAACTACTACAGTCTTGGCATGCTTTCATTTGCAGTTACAATTTGTTTTGCTCTTTGTGGACAAGAGCAAGACAGAATTGTTGTTGTTTCTTCATTGAGTTAAAATGCCCTGTGTCAGTGAGCTTTCATCTCTTTTTCCAGGCAGTGCTGTGGAGAGAGGTACCCTTGACACCTGATACATTCTCTCATTTTCACCCACTCGGATTCCCCTAATGTCTTTGCCAAACCTGGGAAGCTCAGTGTTCTGCTTCAGGGTCTGGAGAGTAACAGTAATGCAAATAGCTGCAACAACTCAGTTACTATGTGCATATGCCCACAGGTCTTCAGGAATTCTTTAATAAGCTAATTCTAGCATGCACATAATTTATAAACCACATCAGCGTGCTCCTGCAGCTGTGTTGGGAGCGCACTAATTAGCCCAGCTAATGCTTTACCAGTTTGAACAAATACTTTTTCAAAGACCTACTAAGAAAAGGGCAATTTTATTTTATTTTTTTTGGAGGGGGGAATGACCAAAACCCACACCAAAATCCCCAACTAAAAAAAAAGCCCACTGGTTATGGCAGGTGCTAGGTTTGCTATGGTTTTGTTGAGTGGTTGTGCAGGTCAAAAAGCAGAGAAATCTCGAAGCAGGTGACATTGTGTTGTGTTGTTGTAGGAAATAAGCAATCTGAATTTGCTGTTTGTACTCTGCCTGTTTCAAGTCAAGGACTTGAAGTTGGGTCTCCTGCCTTTCACTTGAGCTTTCTAAGCAACCTAAACAGCCTGTTGCATTATTGAGGAGTGGGCTTTGTTCTTTCTTTGTCTGAAATGCAAAGGAGAGAGGAAATTGAATCAGTTCCACAAATAGTGGAGTGGGGTCTTAAGTCCCTCTCTGTTGGTTTATACTTTGCTGAGAAAACTCTAGAGGATTCTTCCTCCCTTCTCCACCTTGTGTGATCTTTGGTCCAGAGAGCAAAAGGAAGATGCTGACCCAGCCTTGTATGCATCCCGTTTGTCTTGAACATGGAAGAATTGTCCTTTCCAAATCGGGCAGAGTGCATATGACTTTTTTTCTTCTGTTATTTTCCTGTAGACACATAATACCAGCCTCCTAAACGAGCACCCATGCTGGTGAGCTGTTTGTTCTAGGATATCCTGGTTGGCTCAGCTTTTCTGTCTCATGAATATTGTTCTGTTCAGTTCCAGTGTTGAGTATCAGCCAACACCTACGGGGCGCTGGGGCTGCTGCACAGAAGTAGGTTGGCATGGTTGCTGCATTTAGAGCCGACCAGAGCTGCCCCTCTGCTGAAGCTGCCATTTGCACACTGGCTGTTTGGAAGTAGATGGTGCAAATGGGGAAAAACAGTGTGTATTTTCCTATAAATAGGCAAAAAACCTGCCTGAATTAAAACTTTTGATGGGAGACCAGGTCCTTCACAGCCAGTGATGCCTCTGGCTATACACCTAGTACTTTCATGATCAGATGCTATGGGAGTTTCTAGGTACAATTTACCCCTGGGACCACACTAGTATGAACCAGTGGTTTGCAGCATTTTACTGGTGGCTGCTTATAGCAGCGTTAACAGTTGAAACCACCAGCTCCTACATAGGTATGGGGTTTTCATTCTGGACACTTAAAAATGGTCAAACCATATGCTCTTTGGGAAAGTCTTGTGTGTAAGCGTTCTGCTTCCAGAACAAAGACTAAAAGGTCAAGTTCAGCTTCTCTGAAACAACACTTGCTTCAAGGAGAGCCTGATGCATGTTTTCAAAGATCTTTGGCTTTAGCTCAGCATTTAAAGTTAAATACTCATGAGATACATTTAGAACTCTTTAAAATGTGGATGTACAGCAGAAAGAGAAACAGCATGAGCTTCAGAACTTCTGTCAGGGAAGGGGAAAGGAGTTGAAATGTATTTAAAAACAAACAAAAACACCTCCATGCCCTGGATACCAGATAGGTTCTGAATAAAAGTTCATCACTGGCTTCTAAATCTGGCTCCTAAAAGCCTAAGCAGTGTTACCAGAAGTGACTTGCCACACTTGAGCTTGGACAACTCAAGATGACTGACCTGCGGCAGCTGAGAAGCCACAGCTGTGCCTCACAGCACACTATGAATGGGCCAACCATGGGGGTGTTACCCAGCAGGGACCACTTCTTCGGTCCATGGCCTGCAGGGAAAGAAATGAATGGTTGTTAGCAGCGAGGTTGTCCCTGATTTTGACTGGCTGATTCTGTCTCTTGTTGCACAGCTCTCTCTGGTTAGCTTCATATCACCTGGGACTTGGTGAAGAAAGATGCCTGGGGGAAAGCACTTCATTTTTACTTGATGGTTGCCTTTAGAACTTGGAAGGAAGTTTTAGGGCTTTATTTCAGGGAGATCTTTATGCAGCATGTTAAAATGAGTTAAGAAAACTAATGCATCCTTGCAGGAAGAATAGAGAACTCTGAGGTATGAGCCTTCTCCAACTCACTTTCCCCCTTCCTGAGGTATCTATGTCTCCTTGAGGAGCTCTGTACCTTTTTTTCTTACATCTAGGATCTAAAGAGACTTGCAGTGTTGGGTGCTTAGGAAGCAAAAATGAAACTGTTCCCAGTTCAGGATGTCACAGTGCTCTTTGCTTCAGTGACATTTCCAATATGTTATGGCCAGATCTGGCATTTCCTGGCTTGGATTATATCCTCAAATACAGTTTTGTCCAAAACGTAAGAAAAGTCTATCTAAGCTTTGGAGGGGGAGAGAAGGGAAAGATGATCTAGGCTGTAACAGGCTTGGAATGAAGAGAAGTACATGCTTTGAGCTCTTTATGAGCCCTCTCTAAACTCTCAGTATTCCCAGGGTTTGCCTTTCCCATGTGCTGACTCTGCCATGTGATGCTCTTACCTGCAGGCAGGGATGACAAGAGCAGCAGTCCATTTCCTTTTAACGAAGCATGAGAACTGAGAATTGATTCAGTATGTCCTATGGGGCAGATCTCTAGCCTTCCCATAAAGAAGCTTTTTTTAGCTCGTTCTGATGATGTGGGAGACTTATTTTTAAGCTGGGAAAGTCTGTAGCAATGTTTTGAATTCCTACATGGCTGACCAACTAGGATAATCTGTCTGAGCAACAGTGGAAGCTATTTACAGCCTTAGATGGAGATTTTCATTTACTTACACATACTTTCAAAGTTAAAACTTTTGCAGTTTGTCACCCAACGTGAGGGCTCTTCACCTTTCATCTCCCATGTCTTTGGCCAGGAAGGCTGTATTTTCTCATTCCCTCCACTAATGATGTAGATGCAAAAGATACAGATCTTTTGTGGCCCAACTTCTCAGCAGTTAATGAACATGTTGGGACAGTAGATCACCTTGCTAGAGACGCATAAATTGCAGGAGACAGCAGGAGTAATGGCTCATTCATCACTTTGCCATGCTCTTAAGTTGAAAATCTGCACAAACATGGGAAGATTTCAGTCTGAGTGACACATATTGAGGTCTCTTGCTTGCAGGCCTGAAATACCTTTGATGTTTCCACATGTATCCTGTAGTTTCCAAAGTCAGTGTTTGTTTCCAGCCCAAGGGCAAGTCTACTTGAGTAGACTCTTGCCAGATGAAAATTATCATAGAACTTAAAATGAGTGCCTTGCTTAGCTGATTACATTTGTGAAGTTTAAACCAAATTAAATCCTCAGCTGATCATACTATACAGCAATTATACTGCCTAAAAGAAAGAACTTCATCTGTGTACAGCTGGGGGAAAGAAAACATTTAAACTACAAAGGCTGAGAGAAGGAGGCTGATGGTTTCATGAGCAGCTGAGATCTGTTAGAATAAAACTGCTGCAGAGGGAATCCTCTTCTCCAGGAGGGAGGCACGCAGTCCTGCACTGCTGGGCTTCCTGCAGGAATGGTTCAACTTCTGAAGCTGGTGGAAAGCTGATAGGTTTCTCCTGGATTACCGTGTTTGTTCACCAGAAAAAAAAACCCAGAAGGAGTAGCAGGAGTGTTTGGTGGGATCCAGGGAAGTGGGGTGCTCTGCCTCCTGTTATCAGTGGGAAGTGGGGGATTGCCCTGTTGGGGAGTGATTTACTGGGGAGAGGAGTCACTAGGACTCCATTTTCCTCCCTTACTGATACCACTCAATATACACTCCTGCTTTTTGTTTCAGGATGTGAAAACCCCATTTCACTGCTGCCAGTAGCAGCATATAATGTACCTGTGGCTTCTTTACCCCCAGCTCTGACTTGGAACAGTTTTAAGGCATTTTACTAGAAAGTCCAAAAGCTGGGTACTGGTGGTTTGCAAATGAGCCTGAGTTCTGGGGTAGTAAATACAATAATTAAATATGCATTTAGAATTAACAAACAGTGAAAAGGGGAAGTTCACTGTAATAAATATGAACTAAAAATGAGGAAATATGCTCAAGTAATGAAGGAAACAAAGGTCCTAAGGAAAAAAAAAATTAATAAGGGCTATGAGTGTTCAATTAAACACGGATCAGAAGAAACCTGTTGTTTGTCCAGAATCAGCTGAAGGTGCAGTTTACTGGCAGTAGCACAGGGTGGGCAGTGGGTGTGCAGGATCCCTAGGTGTGATAACCCTGCTGCAGGAAAGCTGGTAAGCAGCTGCTGCTCTTGCTGGGTAGCTTCAAACCACCACAAGCAGATAATTTGCTCTCAGGAGTTTTTAACTAATCACATGGAGAAGTCTCTGAACTGCTAATATAGTGTGTGTGGGCCGGGGTACTAATAAGCCTTGGAGCTCTGGGAGACTGGGATGCGGCTGTAGAAATGGAGTAACTACTTCCAGTCCTGTCAGCTTGCTTTCAGTGCCAGCAGGACAGTGGAAGGCTTGATATGGGACAGGAGCTAAAAGAGAAGGAAGAAAATATCATCATGGCTAATTAATAGTGCAAACTGATAGGGTATTACATGCTTAGCTCAACACAGTCTATTTTCTATATTTTATGAAAATTCAAGTCCAGCTGATTATGGTAGAAACTGCAATAATGTTTGGGGTCCTGGAGAGGTGCTTTAAGTGCTGAAAGGTCCAAGCATTGTCTGTTAAACTGGACCAGCACACGTTCAGTGTAAGCTCAGGGATGAGTTTCCAATGTTAATCCCAAGCAGGGAGTCATTAGAGACACTTCTAGTGGACAGCAGGGCCAGAAATTGATTCCCATATCTTTATTACAGATAGTTTTGTTAATAACTGCACAGTACACACAAGTGTCCTTCACAGCCTGTATTACAAGCAGGAAGGGTAAGCAGTGAGAAGGACAGGTGTCTGCAGCCTGTCACACCTAGCAGCCCAGCTTGGATCAGGTTGTGTTGTGTGGTGCACCCTAGACCATCTCAGCACCCATGGGTCCATATGAGAACCGAGACTTGAACATTTCTATGAAGAACTTTGACATAGATCTTTAACAGCCCAAGAGCATCACTTGAAAAAATGGCACCAGGATGGTGAACCAGAGCTTAAAACCGAGAGGTGCCATCAGCAGCTGTGTTTGGATTTACAAAGGTTTTGTCTTATTAGTCCTGACCCTTAAGTGATGGCCACCACTGCACATAGATCCCATGATATCTCACAAGGCTTCCCAGGTGGCTGTAGCCCTCCCAGCCAGGCTGGGTTTCAGGTCACTGCCAGGGTGCTGGGCTGGATGCAGAGAGCCTGACAGAGGGACCAACCACACTTGAGACATTGCCTGAGGGCTGTGTTCTTGCTGAGGCTATCCAGGACCATGCCTAATGTGAGGGAACTGAATGCAGCACAGCTTTCAGCCCTCCAGAGAGAAGGCACAAGTGGAAAAAATATTTTACATATTCAACTGACTGGGGTTGGTTTTGTTTGCCTGTATGTGTTTATATTCCATGAGAATGTATAGCTGTATGTTTATAGCTATAGCTGACAAGCCAGTCAGTCTCACCTGTGTGCCTGGCAAGATCATGGAGCAGATCCTTCTGGAAACTATGCTAAGGCACATGGAAAATAATGCAGTGATTGGTGACAGCCAACATGGGTTCACTAAGGGCAAATCGTGTCTGATTAATTTGATGGCCTTCTATAATGGGGTCATGGGGTCATCCATCTTTGACAGATAAGGGAAGAGAAACTGACGTCATCTACCTGGACTTGTGCAAAGTATTTGACACTGTCCCATGTGCCATCCTTGTCTCTAAATTAGGGAGATATGGACTTGACGGATGGACCACTCAGTGGGTAAGGAATTGCCTGGATGGTTGCACTCAAAGAGTTGTGGTCAATGCCTTGTTGTTCAAGTAGAGATCAGTGACGAGTGGTGTTCCTCAGGGATCAATATTGGGATGGGTGCTGTTTGACATCTTTGTTGGTGACTTGGACAATGGGATTGAGTGCATCCTCAGCAAGTTTGCTGATGACACCAAGCTGTGTGGTGTGGTTGACAGAGGGAAGGGATGCCATCCAGAGGGACCTTGAAAGGCTTGAGAGGTGAGCTCGTGCAAACTGCATGAATTTCAGTAAGGCTAAGTGCAAGGTCCTGCAGCTGGGTCAGGGCAATCCCAAGCACAAGTACAGATTGGGCAGTGAATGGACTGAGAGCAGTGCTGAGGAAAAGGACTTGGGGGTGTTGGATGATGAGAAGCTCAACATGAGCCAGCAACGTGTGCTTGCAGCCCAGAAAGCCAACCGTGTCCTGGGCTGCATCAAAGGAAGTGTGACCAGCAGGTTGAGGGAGGTGATTCTCCTGCTCTGCTCCACTTTCATGAGGCCCCACCTGGAGTACTGTGTCCAGTTCTGGAGTCCCCAATATAAGAAAGACATGGAGCTGTTGGAGGGAGTCCGGAGGAGGGCCATGAAGATGATCCGAGGTCTGGAACACCTCTCCTATGAAGACAGGCTGAAAGAGTTGGGGCTGTTCAGCCTGGAGAGGAGGAGGCTCCAGGGAGACTTCATAGTGGCCTTCCAGTGCCTGAAGGGGCCTACAAGAAAGCTGGGGAGGTGCTTTTCACAAGGGCTTGTAGTGCTAGGACAAGGGGTGATGGGTTTAAGCTGGAAGAGGGGAGATTTCAGTTAGACATTAGAAAGAAATTTTTTAGAGTGAGGGTGGTGAGACACTGGCACAGGTTGCCCAGAGAAGCTGTGGATGCCCCATCCCTGGAAGTGCTCAAGGCCAGGCTGGATGGGGCTCTGAGCAACCTGATCTAGTGGGAGGTGTCCCTGCACATGCAGGGGGGTCGGAACCGGATGATCTTTAAGGTCCCTTCCAACCCAAACTATTCTATGTGTCTGTGCTTAGACACACACACGTATGCCCTGTTTAAACACACTTGCTGTGGCAGCACATGTGAAACCCCAAAGCCACTGCCTGTTCCAGCAGCCAGGGCAGCGCTGTCCTCACACGCTTCACCAAAGCATATGGAAAAGCTTTACTACTGCCCTTACAGACTATCTCGCAGGATCCAGGAACTTGTTTCTTTTATGTCCTAGAGGTCGTAAAAGGATCTGTGATTTGATAGGCTAGGCCTGTAGAAGATTAAGTAGCTGTTTTATACAACACCGCAGGGACTCTCAAGACAGCAGAAATAGGAGCAGCCTCTCAGTGGGCTAGGCAGGACAGACAAAGGGAAAACAGGGCTGATGCTGGTGAAGGGAAGTATCTTTGCTGAAGAACCTGGATATTGCTTGTTACTAAGGACCAAGCAAATGCTTGTTTAGGCCAAACCTAAGCCTATTTCTTGAGACAAAGAATAGCTGTTTAGACAAAATATAAATCACAAGGCTTTTTCTCTTTGCTGTCACCTACTGCTTGTGCTGGCTTCTTAACAGGCTTCTGCGAGAGGAAGGGTGAGAGTCCCGAGATGCCCTGGCTGCTGGGAGATGGGTGTGGGAACACTACACCTTGCTTCTCCCCATCTTCTAACTTATGGGGGAAAGGTCACAGGTTTCTCCACCCCTTAGCAAAGTGGTACAGGGTTGGGATGAGCTGGTGTGGGAAGCTGGCAATTAAGAGGAGATGCAAAACGTGGATCTCATGTCATGGCTGGAATAAGCATGGCAAAGGGAACAATAGATCTGGGGGAGCCAGGTATGGAAGGGACACAGCCAGGAAAGCAGGAATTTGTATGGTTTAGGGGTATAAAACAGACAACTCAACGCTAACTTTTCCTAACATCTTTTACGAAACTTAAATGTAGCCAGACTTGAAGCAGTTTCAACAATTTGTGCCTTTAATTGCTGTGCTGTTGATCACCTTGGCTGCAGCAGCACAAGTCAAAGCTGGGGGTTTCTCACAGACAGAAACCAGCTATGGCTGGGTGGCTGCATGCTGCTGACTCTTCTGCATCTTCTACAGCCCCACCACGGAGACATGAGCAGTACAGACCTTCATCCCTGTAAATCTTGTATTAATCAGCCCAGTTTCCTGCTGGAAGTTAATAGTGTGATGCATAATTCTCTGAGGAGGTGAACCTGTACCTGCCTGATGTATTGGAGAGGCAAGCAGAGAGAAGAACTCCCGAAAAAGCATTTCAAATGTCATTTCAGGTAACAAGGCTGTGTGCATCCATCAGAAGCTACATTAAGTTCATTTGAGCCATTCTGAAAGTACTGCAGCTGGCTGGTGTAGTCACCTGCTCTTTAGGTGAGTGTGAAAGCTATGTTTGCCTTGTGTACAAGACAAAAGCCCCTTTGAGCCCCATTTCTTCCTAAGGCAGGTGGTGATTCTTCTCTTTTGCAGTTTCTTTCCACTGTGCCCCATCCCTCGTGCTGCTCAGCCCGTGCTCTGCCGAGCGGGCAGCTGGAGTCAGCCATGCTGGCAGCACCCTGCCAGATAGAAGCAGGAGATTTACTGGAGCTAAATTATGACCAGATGAGGAGATGGAAAAGAGACCAATAATAGTGCAAATTTGGCCCCTCAGAGCCCTGTATCAATGCCACACCATTTCTTGTTAGTCCAATCTTTAACTGATGTTTTCAAATCTATTATTGCAGACAGATCTGGAGAATAATCCATGGAGGCAGCTGGTTCTACACAGCATCAGACTGAGGAAGAAAGGGATATACAGATATTTTGATGGCAAAATCTGTTGTGTTATACTTCCACAGGAGCATTGCTGCTTTTTGAGACATAATAAATCAATTTGCTACACAGTCATGGTGATGTTCGGTAAGTTTATTGTACGCTTTCTTATCAGTTCATCGCTAAAAAGTAGCAGCTTGAGGATTTTTCTCCAAAGACTTGGATTTTGTTCAAGGTTATACTTGACTACCTTCAATGAACCAAACTGATTTAAGTTGCCTTCTCATGAAAAGTATGATGGGGGAGCTGATTTAATCAGTCAGAGAATTCATCATGGCATAAACAGAGGAAGAGGCTCAATTACCATTAAGGAGAGATCTATGAATGTTCCTGGAGAAATTTTATTACTTTAACTCAAAGAGCTGACTCTGGGGCTTGGCTTTTTCTCCTTAGCTCTCTAACATTTCCCAGTGGAGTGCTCCGTGATGAATAATAGCTCAGTTGTTGTTCTTTTCTTAAATAATTAGATTTATTTTTTTTTTCATGCAGGAAATGGAGTCAAATCATAGGTATCACTCATTCATCCTTTTATAACTCGTGTAATATTAGGAAGACAATGTCCTGCTGGTGAAGAAAGCAATGTGCTTGGCCCTGGGCAGTCAGTAGAAGAAGGTGGAAGTATCTGATCAAATTACTCAGGTTCCCAAATACATAATTTTTAAATTATGATGATAATGACCAGCTCCTTGCTTTGTTCTGTCCAGGTTGTTCCCAGCCATGGAAAATCACAGAGGTGAAGAAGTGATCCCAGATGGGGGAATATGCTTGGTACTGACCACAGAGATGCCACCGAGGCAGTGGGACGGGTAAAGTCAAAGTAAGTACGTGGTTATCTCATACATATCTTGGATTCTTCTGTAGGGTTTAAAGCATGTCACCACATACATCTTGAATTATATATGAATAGCTGATTGGACATAGCGTGTCAGTGTAACCACACTGTTACCCATCTGCCCAAGAGCTGGCGGCTCCACCAGATGGGAACCGTCTGCTCCCACACAGCCCATCTGCAGTCTCTGTCTTCCTCCAGTGTCAGAGATCCCAATTACGGCCAAACTGGGGTGGCCTCTGTCCCAGTGGAGGAGCTGCCCCTGTCATAGGAGGAGGAAACACCCAGGTATGAGGAACCCATGGGGGAGAAAGGGTTCCCATCCCTCTCTCCTGCCCTGGACAGCCTCTTGGGTTGTTCAGTAACATACTGGCCCTGGGGGCAGGTGACACCCCCAGAATAGCAGTTGTCTTGGACAGCGGTGGTCACAGGTAGCTGTGGAGGGTGGTGACTGGTTGCTCCCATCACAGGAGCCTGGCTGGGATCTGCTGAGAGAGGCTGCTTGCTCTTTTTCCCAGCTCCAGTAGTTCAAGGGAGGAGAGATGTGGACCACCAATATAGTGGATTGGTAGCAGGGTGGGTGTACCAACAGCAGCCTGAGCACAATATTGGGTTAGCAGTGACAGCCCTGTCCTTCCCTTGGGCAGGGAGGATGGGAGCTCCTGCCCCCAACACCTGTGTTGGTGTTCGAGCAGGTGCTGATCCCTGGGGTAGGCATCCCACAGTTCTGTCCACTGTGGCCAACAGGGAGGTGGAGAGCTCTGCACTCAGGTCAGAGCACACCAACTCTCTTGGGAAATAAAACTTCACTGGCCAAGGGCTGAGCCTGGAGACTTTAAAAGTGACTTTGTGGTGAAGCAGGGTAAGGGTGGCCCTAGTCTTGTGGAGGTGGACACAGAACATGGGCATGGTCCAAGTCCCTCTCCTCACCTGCCTGCAGTGGATGCAGTCAAAAAACACCAAATAGAGATCACCTCTACCTTTATTCCTTGTGAAAAGCTGCTAGCAGGCCTAGCAGTGTATAAAAGTGTATACATAAAGTGTATGTGCAGCACTAGGGCTCCCTGACCGACCGGTGGGGTCAATGCCCTTGTCGGTGCAGACCAACCCCTGCTCCACGTGGGGTCAGAACATGCCGGCGGCAGCTTGGCTCAGCACCCCCTTCCCAAGCAGGGGGCTCTTCTTTTGTACTCTGCAGCCCTGGGGAACTGACCTAGTCTGACCCTATCTCTTTGTTTATTTCAAGTTTATAGCTTTAAAAAGATTCCTAGCTGTTGATCTAGACCTACTTACTCCCCATTGCTGTGTAATAAAATTCCACCAGCACTAAGCAATATTTCAAACAGGGACCGAACTTGCTGTCTGAGTTCAGAAGCTCTTCACTGTTGTGGGAGCAGACATCTCAGAACCTCTCTGTCTTTTGCATTATGCCCAGAAGATTACACGATTTGGGCTTTTTTGGACTAAAGAGGTGTGAAGGCCAGTGCCCATCTCCCTGGCCCTCTTCTCCACATGGGGCTAAACCCTGTACCCATGTCCCTGGCAGCTCTGGAAAGGCTGGCTGATGGTGGTGATGGCAAAGCATTGAGGCTTTGTGAATGAGTACGTGCAGCAAGGAAACCAGTTAAAGGTACCTCTATAGAGCTCTTTAGATCTGCTAAGAAAAGGAAAGGAAAGGGGCTCTGGGTCTTTCCAGACCCAGCTCCTACTGTTCCCATCTCTGACTGGTTATGCAGGTAGTTCAGTGTTTCACCTCAGCCTCTGCTGGACAAATGCTTACAGTGCTGGGTTAAGAAGGATTTTCCATAAGAGGGAAAGAATGAAAAGTCTGGGACTGGTAAACTTGGCAAGAAGATGGAAGACAACATAGGTCATGGTAGCTTGAGCTTCAGTGTTTATGAGGTTCAGGAAACCCCACCAAAGGCCAAGACTGAGTTAAGGTAAATGAGAGTCTCATGTTTGTCTCTGAACCACCTCACTGAGGCTGCTGACCTCAGGCTTGAGTCAGCACGGCAATTCCCTGTTTCCTTCTGCTCATTGTTTCCCACAGCCTTCCTACCTCCCCAGCTGTCAGCCTTATCAAAGAGGACAGGCTGGATGGGCAGCAAGGGCAGAGCTGCTGGTCCTCGGCTGCTGGTCCCCCACCATCTCTGCCATAGTGGCTCCTCAGTGAGTTGATGTGAATGAAGCCTGAACTCGGGCCACTTCCTAGCTAAAGGGAAAATGTCTTTCTCCACAGCAAGCTCTGACATCTCTTGTCAGCAGCAATTTCAAGTTCACCAGATAACAAAAAAAAACACCACCCCCCCCCCCCCCCAAAAAAAAAAAACCACACACCCAAACCCACCTGAATTGCAGCCCTGTTTCACACGGTCTGAGGCAGGGGTGAGTCCCAAGGGATGGACCTGGAGCTGGAGGAGGGCAGAGTGTACCCTGGGAGGGTGCATGGTGGCTCCTGAAGCCCCCCAGCAGGAGGGCAGGCAGCCACATTCTCCTGTGCTGCCCCAGCCCTGGCCGTGGGCCAGGTTCCTCAGTCTCCCTCTGTGGAAAGGGAGCGAGGAAACTACAGAGACTTCCTGTGACCTGCACCTGAAAGCTTTTTCCCTGTTTGACGTTGCCTCCTAATAGGATTTGGCTGGTCAATACCAGCTAGTGTGCAAGAGGTGAGAGCATTTTTAAATGGCTGTTGAAAACTCTTTTGTGGAGAATTTCCAGCCTGCTCATTGCTCCAGGTGGGAGAAGCCTGGAAGAAAGCCACATGCATGCAACAGTCTAGACATGTTTGATTTCTTTTTGGAATTAAAGAACAGAAGTCCCATAATACCCTTTTTTTTTTTCCAGTATTCATACAAGTAGCCAATATAAACAATTCTCTCACTGCCCTGAAATTTGGAGTTGCTCAGAGGATGAAGCAGTGACCTACTGAACCTCTGCAAAGGGTAATATTAGCCTCCGTCTGGTCTGCTGCCTTCTTGGCTTGGGCCTGGTGACTGCAGCCCAGCTGCCTTGAGGATCAGCACAGGCGCTGTGGTGCAACGTGTCTCCAGGGTGTTTGTAGGGCTGCTGCTCCCATAAAAGGAGAGGAGATGTGCAATGAGATTGCTGAAGTTGAGGACCGCCCCTTGCATTTAGACATGTACCAAACTGGCTGCTCCTCAGATGCAACAGGTTCCCCAGCTCTGCTTCAGTCCACCTGGAGGACTCATCTTACCAAGGACTAATCCTGGAGTCTGCAGCTGGCATTAGATCCCATGGAACTGTTGACCATAGAGAACTTTTTTCCATCACACCCAAAAGCTGCTGCTCAGGATGGATTTCAAAGCCTCTACAGACACACGTTCATGACTGCAAGCCTCCAGGCTGACTCGCAGGCTGGTGACTGCTACTTAATCAGAGATCACTTCCAAGGTTGCCCACACCCTTGCTGCAGACTCATTTTCATGCAGGAGTGAAGAAGTTTCTTGTCACAAAATGAAATATTATGAGAAGTGTCAAGGGGGCCAGATAAGTAATATGCTTGCTCCCAAGTGAGGAGGTAGGCTATCTGTTCCTCTCACATTGATGGGCTGTTCCTTAGGCTTCCCTAACCCTTCTTTTCACTGCATCATTGCCAGGAGTACTGCTGCTGTTACTTCTCCAGCTTGCTTTATGCAACTGGATTTTCATTTTGGGTTTTCTATGCCTTCAACTTTGCTTCTGTCTGAACACTTGACTGTGGTTAGAACTGTATTGAAGAGGCATCCAATGAAGAACAACACAGAGCAGCTGCCCATATATTCTGCTTGGCTTCAGGTGCAGTGGAGGAGAAGATAGGTGCCCAGGTTGGGCTCCTGAGCATGGAATGGCCCACAGAAGGCCAAAAACGTACTGATTGAAGAGGATCTACTTAGAAGCCAACCCCCTTGACAATGCAGGGAAGAAGGCTTGGTGCCAATAGGTTTGTGATGACTGTATAAGCCACTTTATGCAGTTAGGAGGCTTATTTTTGATGAGCAATTGCAACAGCCAAGAATGTGGTATCCATATCTTTTCTATTGCAGTAGGATAACTGTGGGGGATGTAAGGAACTCCTAAATGGCGTGAAGGCATTATTACCTTTCAGCTAAGCTCTAGTCCTTGCCTCTTTGGACTTCAAAATAAAGAACAGGCCTTTGGATCTAACAGGACTTAGAGAAGCAGCCAGGCTGATAACATTTTTCAAGGCTTTCAGGCCCTCTGGATTCATTTTGGTCTAATCCGTGTGTTGTAATTTTTACTTACCAAAGCCCTTTTGCAGGCTCTGTCATGGGCCCTGCTCTTCCTCACACTCCATCTCAGGCATATGTGGTGCTGGTGGGAAACCTTGCAGAGGTGCTACATCCCACCACAGGCAGCTGGGTAGATTGACTCCCGCTTGCTCCATGGGTTCATAAAGGTAATTTAGGATCCCCTGGCCTGAAGGTGCTACCCCAAAATGAGCAGTTACTGCCTTTATCATGGCTGAAAATTCCTCAAGTATGTCTCACTGAACTTCATTTCCTGCCTTGCTCTGGCAAAGCTCCCCGTTTCCATGGTGATGGTTTATTCCTTTAAATAGCTCCCATTCAAGAACAATATCATGGTCCTTCTCTGTTGTTGATTTAATTAAAAATAACCTACTCTTCTCCTAGCATCAGTCTTGGCTGAAGCTGTTAGAATTGGACACCAGCATCCAACCTCTCCAATCTACCCTCACTCCCACCCAGAGATGACCCTCCTGCCTCCCCACCACTCGGTGTAATCCCCCAGGTCTGTCCTTGGCCCTTCCTGACCTGCCCTACTGAGAAACCTCACACAGGCAGGTCTGGAAGGAAGACACAGAGAAGAGGAAAGGACGAACTGCTGAACTCTCACAGAACTGCACTGTGCAGACTGACATCCATCCAGCAGTGGAAGAGAAGTCTGATGTCCTCCACAGCTCAGCCCTTGAGCTCTCTGTGCCATGAGTGGGCAGGCTTGTGAGAACAGTGTGGCCTGTGATGAAATGGTCTATAGTACATCACTCATCATTGCAGTCTGGGTATTCAAATAAGCTGCCAAAATGGAGCCGCTCCCATCTTCCCCAGTCCTTGGTTTCCAAAACAGATATTTTTTCTTAGAGTGGAAAAAGAACTTCTAACTTGAAAACTGGAAACAAAACAAAAAAGAATTAAATTTAAAGGCTGCACAGCTAAACTGCATATTTGGTATATTTTAAAGTGTCCAGTTTATTGCTTAAAAGTCTGAGCAAGCAGCCTGGTCTCCATACAACAGGGACTATCCAGTGTTTCTTGAGACAATTACTTCTTGCTTTGCATGAAGATGGAGGCAGAGCACCTGGTTTCTCTGCCTCATTTTAAATGTCAATGCTTATTCTGTTAATGGATCTTTTCCTCACACATAGTAAAAAAGGAACACTGTGGCATTCTTCTAGATCGAAGCACATTAGCTTGGATGTTTTTCAGGCAGCAGTAGCAGATGTGCACTGAGAGTCTGGAGTTCAACCATCAGAGAGGAGAGTGGACTCTGGGGCAAGTGAATTCCCATCTATGAAACCAATTTCCAATGCACTGCAGAAATTTTCTGGCTTGCTGCATTAACTGCAGCCAGCACTGGCTTAGACTGGGAGAGGGACAAAAATCTATCTACAAAAAAATATGAGTAAATGGTAAAGCCTCCCAAATGCTTTTTGCTCAGGTGCACAAAACAACATCCCAGGAATGTCACATTGCTAATCCAGATGGGCGGATACCACATACATTTCCTTCTGCAATACTCAGGCTGAGAAATCTTCTAAAGTGGTTGCAGCACCTTTCAAATGAGCAGTGACACTCATCCTTATAAGGTGGGAAAGCTCCATGTTCTGCTGTTAGAGGACTGGAATGCGAGCACGGCAAGGATTGCTTCATGTGAGCCCCCTATCTGAGAGACTGGCGATAAAACTGAAGAAGTTCATGTGATATAAGAAGAATTTCTCCCTTATCTAAAGGAAGCCAGAGATGTGCAAGTCAGAGGTACAACACGCAGGATGAGTTATGAGGAGGAAATGATGTAAATGGGCCAGACAACTTGGAAATCTGCCTGCTTGCTCCAGCATGTCCTATTTTGTGCTTTGGAGGATTGTATTGACATCAATACAACTTTGATTTTAGAAACACTTGACTGGAAGCTTGAGTCTGCCAACTGTAGGGCAAAGAGACAACATCTAAAAGTCCTTAGGGACCCTCAAATTGTGCCAGCCCTATTTTTGACCTCTCTTTGACATTGAACGGGGAGAAAGCGAGGGAGGATTTTAACATAAGCCTTCCAATCTATCAGCTATTTGTCTTTTCCCTCAGGCAATTTTTCCCAGAAGTAGCAGCCTCTGTGCCTCTTAAAAAGCAGTGGGGGAAGATGCCGTGCTATCAAAATGGCTCATTTGCCTCTTACCAGACACCCACAAAGTTTGCCCAGAAGAGATTTTTCAATCATTTAAACCTTTGTTTTAAGATGCCTTGTTTCCTCTATGAGCAAAGAGGAAAATGCTACTTCTTGGTATAACACATAGGCACGCCAAGTATTAAATTCCAGCTATTTCCTCTGTATCCTTTTTAAAGCCTGGCTAGAAATATCTTGCACAGTTGCAAGAAGCCTGTGTGGTCCTCAGCCTCTTTTGACATGTCACTTTACACAGTGTCTCTCTACATGCTTTCTGGTTAATCTTTGCATCAAAAGCACTCTTCTTCTGTCCCTCATGCAACACTGCTTCTGCTTTCTTTCCAACTTTATCCCTTTTTCATGGTGTGGGGCAAGGGCAGTGGCTCCACCTGCCACCAGCCCCTTTCCTTGCCCAGTTGGTCACCAATCTCACAACAGTGGGAGATGTCTACCTCTCAGCCACTAAAGGGAGAAACCCAGGTCCTACTCAGAACATTCAGGGCAAGAAGATTCCTTTTGAAGATAGCAGAGGTTTCCCACATAGTCATAAGTTTCCATGGAGAAGGCAGGACATGATGCCTAAAACCAGACAAACCTGAACACTGCTAAGTTTCCCACTGGAAGCCCATGACCTGTTGGCCCCACTATGTCCTTCCTCCTCCTCTTTCTCTGGTTCTCTACAGCTTCTCCTTCTCCACCTATTTCCTTGTGTCTGGTCTCAGTGCTTTGCTAAATTGTTGCTTACACTGCCTGGCACTGCATGATGGAAAGCCAGATACCACATTGTCTCTTGCCCAGTCCGTGGACTCCAGCAAAAGTGGTTACAAGGCACAGGACTCCTGTCAAAACCAGAGAGGTGTGAGGGAAGGACCACAAGCTCACTTGATCTCTGGGCAGCACAGACCCAGCACAGTTTCCATTTGGCCCAGAGATCTCCAAGGCAAAAACCAGGTACCACAAGGAAGTTACCAGCACTACTTTATCTGTGGTGCTATGAGGCCAAGCTATGGCAGATATGGTCTTTCAGACATGTTTTTTTATCAGAAGACCTTGTTCTTCCTGAGGACCTCAGAGCATGTTTTTTAAAACATAGCCCTGGGTTTTTTTATCAAAGACAATGTGGCCACTAGAAATAGTATAATGAGGCTTACTGTGACTTGCTTTTTTCCAGAACAATGGCCATTGTTCTGGTGGAGCTGAGGTCAGTTTGGGCTCTTACAAATTGCCATTCTTATATAAACCAGAGGGGGGAAATAGAACCTGACTCCTTAGCTGGACAGAGCTGCAGCAGTTTCTGCATTGGTAGTGTGACTAAAATGTGGTAAAAACACAATCCATTCTCTCGAGCCAGCAGACAGGATGATTAAGAAAATGTTCATGGAATTGTGCTTTTTGGACAGAGTAACCTGAACAAAACTGGCCCTTCTCTGAGCCCGCGGTTCAACCAGATGTCCTCTGGGGGTCCTTTCCAACCTGAGTTATCCAGGAGTACTCAAGAATGACAGAGTCCTACTGAAAAATGCATCGTGAACTTTCACAGACATTAAACCAGAATGAGAATCAAGCTCCTAATGCCTTTTTTATATTATAAGACCAGGACTTGATGTGGTTTTCTGGGTTTGTTTTTAAGCAAAGCACGTGGAAACACTGAGGGCCTCCCCTGGTGCTCCTCTACCAGTTCACCCTCCCGGCCCTGTGGCTCAGCCAGTTCCTCCCATCTCATCCCACCTGGTGGCCTATGCATGTGCACATCCTCCCTGAGGACACACCCTGCAGTGGCAGCTCTTTCCAAGCCTCCCTGTTGGAGCTGGAAGGAGTAAGAGACATGTCTGTAGCTAGAGATTAAAATGCAAGGCCTGAATTTTTTTCAGCAGGGCCAAGTGTTGAGCAAATGTTGTGTCTACTCTTTCGGGGGAGGTGGAAGGCAGATGCTGGTCCTGTTCCTTCTTCAAGGTATCAATCCCAGGCTTATCTGAAAATAGACACTCATGCTGGTTCCAAAATGGTCTGAATCATAGAACCATTTTTGTTGGAAAAGACCTCTAAGATCATTGAGTCCAACGATTAACCTAACTCTGCTGAGTCCAGTGCTAAACCATGTCACTAAGCACCATGTTTACACATCTTCTGAACATTTCCAGGGATGGTGATTCAACCACCCCCCTGGGCAGCCTGTTCCAGTGTTTGATAGCCTTTTCAGTTAATAAGTTTTTTCTAATATCCAATGCAAACTTCCCCTGGCACAACTTGATGACATTTCCTCCTGTTCTATCTACTTGTTACTAGGGAGAAGAGACCAACACTCATTACACCCTCCTTTCAGGTAGTTGTAGAGGGCGATAGCATCTCCCCTCAGCCTCCTTTTCTCCAGACTAAACACCCCCAGTTCTCTCAGCCGCTCCTCATAGGACTTGTGCTCTAGGCCCTTCACCAGCTTCGTCGCCCTTCTCTGAACACGCTCCAGCACCTCAATGTCCTTCTTGTAGTCAGGGGCCCAGAACTGAACACAGTACTCGAGGTGCAGCCTCACCAGTGCTGAGTACAGGGGGACAATCACTTCCCTGCTCCTGCTGGCCACGCTATTCCTGATACAAGCCAGGATGCCATTTGCCTTCTTGGCCACCTGGGCACACTGCTGGCTCATGTTCAACCAGCTGTCGACCAACACCCCCAGGTCCTTTTCTGCTGGGCAGCTTTCCAGCCACTCTTCCCCAAGCCTGTAGCATTGCATGGGGTTGTTGTGACCCAAGTGCAGGATCTGACACTTGACCATGTTGAAACTCTTACAATTGATTTTGGCTCATCAATCCTGCCTGTCCAGGTCCCTCTGTAGAGCCTTCCTACCCTCAAGCAGATCAACTCTCCGGCCCAGTTGGTGTCATTTGCAAACTTACTGAGGGTGTACTCGATCCCCTCATCCAGATCATTGATAAAGATATTGTCAGCTTGTGCCTAATAAAAGGGGATGGTGCAAACATAAAAGGGTGCTAGCATATGCAGTGTCAGGCTGTGCTCAGGGTATACCATGGTCCATTCCTTTAAATTTCTGCATCAATAGCAGCCATAGAGAGCTGGGGGTCTCTGGGCTGATTGTGCAGGCAGAGTATGGAGGCAAACAGGTCTGTGGTCAGGAAGGACAAGTTTGCTGTAAGGAGGCTGGTACTTCTGCTGAACCAGGCTGAAGAATGGGCGTAGAAATTTTTCAGCCATTCGCCCTCATCTCTAATTTTCTCCCACCAACGCTCTGGCAGAGTCTATTGATGTTTAAGAGGCTCTTGGAGCTGCTTTCTTCTCTCAGGGTGTTCTAGATGTATGCAATATGCTGTGACTATGCTCCCAGAAACCTGTTGGATGGGATACGTTTTGTAAATATAAACGCTAAGTCACAGATAAATTAACAAAGCAGATAAGCAGGTACAAGAGCAAATGCTTCTATAAATCCAAGTTGTGCTCCTTCTGTAGCTTGATTTGGGAATCAGGAAGACACCAGCAGTGAGCTCTGTTCAAGGTAATGGCAGTTTTGCTATTGGGCACACACAATTTGGACTAGGCCCAGACCCTCTTTCTCCCTCTCTTTTTAATTGCTCCTTCCATTATTACTACTATTGTTGTATGTAGGGGTTTTGTGGTTGTTGGGTTTTTTTCCCCCCTTGTGAAAGCTTTTATTACTTGAGTGCAAAAGCTATGATGCAAATGGGAGTCACTCCCAGAGAGTGCCCAAGGGTTGGGATGCAACTGTGCTGAGACAGGTCATGCTGCAAAATAAGAAGGGTCAGGGGACTCGTTCCAGACCAGCTGGCATCAGTGAAGGTGTTGTGCCATCACTGTGCTGCAAAGGAAGTGCAAGCCCTGGTCATGCCCCAGAAGAACCCGCACAGCTGGGCTGGGACTTTCCTCTCCTCTGTGGTGGTCATGCAGGAGGGGTTGGGCTTCCTCTCCCCAGAGCTGTTTGAAAGGTTTGGGCAAGCAAGGAAACTGGCCCTGGAGAGGAAACTCAGCAATTGCGTGGTGTTGACAAATGCCCAGAGACAGCAAACCACAAAAGCATGGAGAAAACGGGGAGCCTTGTGCCCTCCGCTTTGTTTTTCACTTGTAAGGATCTCAGGTGTCAGGTACAAATAGACCAGACATCTGCAGAAAACCCCATGATATTTACATTTTATTTTTAGCTTAATCAATGTAACTTGCAGCTAATTTGCTGGTTTAAGAAAACAGAATCAGAGAGGGTTGAGGTTATTTACGTGTTTCAGCGAGACTCTTACAGCCTGTTCCAGCAGCTCTGCTGCCTCAACCGAAGCCCCTGGGCGGAGGGGATGTGCACGTAGATGCTACCACACTGGGAGCTGTGCTCAGCTCTACTGTTAGCAGACACTATTTGAGCATGTTTTACGTGACATTCCAATAATCTTAAAATGATCTATTCTCCCCTTTTCTCCCACTCAAGTCAAACAATGGTGCTAAACTGAACTCAGCACAAGGGAGACCTGGGTACCTTTCAGAATCCAAAATGGAGCCTTGCTTGAGTCAAGTGATAGAGAAGTACTTTTATTTCTTTTCTAACAATGTCAATTGTGTACCTTTTGCATTGCCTGTCATTCAAATAATTGGTGACTTATGAATCCAGGGGAATGAAGAAGGATGTTTGGTTACTTTTTTGCCAGAGCAGAAAATAATCCTTGAATAAAGAGCCTGGAAACATGATTAATCCCAAAGCTGTATGTTTCAGACATTATGAGTATGCGGAACAGACTTTACCCACAGATCTATTATGGAAATTGTTTCCCAGTTTTGTCTGCTAAGAATCACAGGGCACTCTAACGAGACGCTGTCAGGTCGAATTAACCAGAACTTCCCAGCAAACACCCTTCATCAACCAGGTTCATATTTGTGTAGTGCTAGAGCTGAATTTGGCATTGCTTTGGCAGCAGTTTGCAATTGGATAAGTTGCATCTAAATTCCCTTAGGTTCTTAGTCAAATATTCACACTTTTTTTTCAATTAGTCTTCAGAGTACCAGGTACTTGAAGTACTTCAGGTGGATTTAGAAACACTTGGATCTGAAAGAAACTGAGAGAGGGGTTAAAATATGCTTCATCGGCTGTTGGTGGAGGTCTGTCAGCAGAGAACTAGAGTTGGTTTTCTGAGAGCATATATCTGGCTCTAGACCTAAGATGAAACACAGAACTGTGCATATTAGGAGGTATAATGATTTGCAGTAGAAAATAATATATTTCACTGTATTTTGCAAACAAATATTGTCAATTCATTTTACACATTGGCAGTCCTCTTTATTTTTTTCACATTTTCTCTTTCAGAAACTACTTACCATTCAAAAAGGAACAAACTGCCTTTATAAACAGACAGGCAGACTATGCCACAAGGATTTATCTTTTATGTGGGTATTGCTATAGAGGAATACAGATTATAATCTAGGGCTGTCACCCAAGGGGTATCTTGAGAACCATCTAAATTAATCTATGACAGTTAAGGACCTATAACAGGACCTCGTACGAAATAATAAGAAAATAAGGATATTTCACAAAATCTCAGTATCTTGACATTTCCAGTTCCTCTCTGGCAGAATGCAGCGCTGTGAACAGAGTATTCCAGAGATACTGGGTGTCAGAGGGATGTTCAGAAGAACAGGATAGTGCCACAAACTCAGCCCCAGAGTCTGCTGAGCTTATAGTAAGACCAGGTCACTTTCTTTTTCTTTCAGGGCTTCTATTTTCATCACTACTTTTCAAATTCCTGGCTGATGCAGTACCTGAAAGATGCTCTTTTTAGCTAAACCTTATGAGGGAGGGTAGAGAAAGCCCATGGCTCTTCACTACAACAGTACAAGGAACCTTTCCAAGGCTTTTGCTTTATTAGCTCAATTTCTCCAGCCATAACCATTCAGGTACAATGTACGTAACCAGTACAGTGATTACTGCAAAGGAAAAATCCGTGATGCTCCCAGGGTCTATGCACTGCCATCAACCATGGGAGACTTTCTGCTGACCCCAACTATAACTCTGTTTCCAAATACCAGCAAGCTCAGTTATCACAGGAATTACTGCAGAAAAATACCCTGTAAGAGAAAGTAATTTTTTTCAAAAAGCTGGAGATGAGTGATTAGGAGGAAGAGACCAACACAATGACCTTGTGGCTCAGTCTCTTAATCTCTCTTTTCCCCAGATGGGGATGTCCTCGTTTCTTGTCCAATGGCTTTGAGACAGTGATGCCTCCTTGGGGTGAGGCTGCACATGGGCAAAATGCTAAGGTAGAGGATGACACCGTGGTGGCAAGCAGCTTGGCTGGAGAACTGACCTAAAACTGAGTGAAAAAATGCTGCAGTCAGACATCAAGATATACAACAGCCATAGGGCTGCCTCTGAAGATAAGGCTGACTTTCTTCTTCCAAGGGACAGGCAGCAGCCACCATGAGACTGAAGGAAAAACAAGGCCATAAACCATTTTGCTCTGCCTCCCTGCCTTTGTAAGGTTCATTCATCCAGCAGATATTACTCCCATGAGGTAGCACATCACTGCTTAGGGATGGGGAGATGATGCTGGGGATATGCTTCAGAGAGCCTGGGCTTCGTGCCTGTAGCCTTTCCCAGACAATTTTCATGAAAATTTATTCCAACTTGTCCCTGCAAATGGAAAAAAAAGCAGATGTTTGCCTTCCAGTGTGTTTTGGGCCAAGGCTTGTGTGGGACAGATGAGATGAGGCTAGTGATTCACTGACAGAAGAGCTGTGCTAGGCATGTGCCAAGGCTGCAACAACCTCTTCCCAAGGTGTCCTCCCTCATCCAGAGAGAGGGGAGAGAAGATCCCACTGTATCAGCCCCAAGGCCAGAACCTTTCTGCCTCTAATGGGGCTCCCATCACACCTCAAAGCTGCCAAGACCTCCCATAGCACTGATCTCACTAAATAAATGGGTTCAGAGACCTGTTGTCCTGGGCCTCTGGCACACAAGCAATAGAAACGCAAGGTGCAGCAGTTCTTATGCTTAAAAAAAGTGTTTTATAGCTATAGTACCATGAATAGCTGTAAGTTTGCTGATGGTTGTGGAAGGGTTGTTCTCCTTCCCAAGCGCCCCTGTGCTCTGTGCTTCCCGGAGCCGAGCTCCTGTTGCCCCCACAGGCTGCCTCCCAGGCAGTTGAACCTACAAATGCTAAAACCCCATTCACTTCTGCCCTGTGAAGAGGATGGGGTAGGGATGTTCAGGGTAGTTTTGGCCAGGAATAGTGGTAGTGAGTTTACTGTTGGCCATAAGGCAAGAGAAAACCACATCTTCCTTTATATTAACAAGTAGCTCTGCTTTTTCAGCACGGGCAGACCCAGAGGGAGCTGTAAGGGCAGCTTTCACTTTCCAGAGAGAAAAGCACCACCACTTTCTGCAATATAAAGCAACACATCTTTACCTAGACAGATATTTGAACAGCACAGATGCCTGCAGCAGTCAGACCACCCTCAAACTCACCACTTGGTGTTTCTTTCCCTTGCTCTTGGCTTGAGTATGACTCCCTATGTTTTGCCCTCCATTTCTCAGCTTCAGTCCTAACAGCCTCCTGCTCCGGCAGGGGAGAGAGCCAGGCACTGCGGGGGGGTGGAAGGAGCTGCCCCGGGGGGCCAGCACCGAGCAACCGGTGCAGGCCTGGGACCCCGCAGCCAGCAGGACGGCATCAGCTCGGCCGCCGCCGCGCTCCATACAAGGCTGGGAGGTTTCCACCTTTGCTTCCCCGCCGCGGCGCTGTGGGGGAGGGAAGGAGCCAGGCGGCCGGAGCCAGCCTTACCGTAGATGGCTGCAAAAACCTTTAGGCTCCCAGCCAGGCACTCTGGGGCCAGGCACAGCCCCGAGCAGGGGAAGCATGGCGCACCGGGATGAAGAGGGGCACTCCGGTCTCACCCCCATACCGGTTGCTGGCCACCGCTGGAGCCAGGAACAGAGTGAAGAGGTGACAGTGAGCCTGGTTCACAAGCGCTGCAGTGATCTTGCTTGTTTGCATCGCTTACCAAGGGGGACCCGGTCATGTCACCGACTGTGCCGGGCTGAGCAGCAATTGCACCCAACCCCTATTCAAAGCTTCAAATGATGTCATGTAAAAGCCTACCATTTTATTCCCAGGCATCCCTCATGGATGCATGTATGTCCTTTCCATGACAGGAGGAACAACATAGGGAAGACCTCTGCTTGATGCCTGCCCTGCCAAAAAGAAGCAAAAGCAGCATTTTCTACATTTATTGTTGGTCTCGTAAAGGTCAGGAAAGGATCATGTACCCAAGGGGTTTATTGGTTGGGTCCACAAAAGACACGAGAGAATGATGTCTTGACAGGTGGGCTTGGCAGGCTTAATGTGAGGTCTGCTCCAACATTTCATGTTATTTGTTATTCCTCAGCCCCTTCATCTCCCTCTCTGCTATTAAGGAAGTAGCTGAGGCTTTCACAGAAAAAAAAAAAAATTAAAAAGGAGAATATATAAATGGCAAGCAGGATACCCTGGGAGGAGCTCTTGGAAATGGGGGAGGACATGCTTCTGGGACAAACTGTCTCTAAACAGTGGAGATGACTTCTCAACCCTTGGCCACAGAAAGCACAGGTGAGGCATACGTACTGTCAGAAGCCCAGCCTGAACATGGTGGCAGCCAGGCTGCCCAGAGAGCCTCCTTCCCTAGATCTGAAAATGCACTATCTACATTCCTCATATCCCTTTTTCTCATATCCCTTTTTACTTGCTGTGTTTCAAAGCTAGTTTTATGGTAGATGTGGGGGGAAGGCATGAGCAGGTAGTCATTGCTCAAAAAAAACAACAGAGATAAAGCATTACCAGGCAGCCCAGGGCTTGCCCTGCTAGTTTGGAGCCTCCTCTTAAGAGCAAAATCACAGGTGTACATTATGTGAGAAGATGGCGAGGAGAGGGAACTCCTACTAGAGAAGAGATTAAAGGAAGCTGGGGACAGCAGCTTATCTAGTTTGCTTGCTGAGTGGCTGCCCCTGCTGTATGCTCTTGGTGCTGCCCACCAGCGCTTCCTTGATTGTGTGTTTTCTCCAAACTCCATTTTACAGCACTGGACATATTGCTCCACAAGTGTCACCTTCCTGACAGTGGAGCTACTGCAAATACAAGGGTATGAGGTTTGCTGTTGCTTCCCAAATAAGAAGCTTTCTGATGTAGGAAGGAGACTATTACCCACTACTGATCTTCCAGACAGGTGGGAAGGAAGCTGCAGCCCGTAGTCTGACGGGAATGAAGAGAGTCTTCACGTCCTTGGGATGGTTGGTGAAAGAGTCTGGGGTGCAAGTTATTTTCTCCTCCCTCCTTCCAGTTGTGGGCAATGACAAGGGATGGAATAGAAGGATCCAGTCCATAAATACTGGGCTCTGAGACTGGTGCTACAGGCAGGGCTTTGGGTTCTTTGATCATGGCTGGTTTTATAAGACACCAGGCCTGATGGTAGTATGTGGGAAAGGCTTATCTTGCAGGGGGAAAGGGTTCTAGGACATGAATTAGCAGGGCTCATTCACAAAGCTTTAAACTAGATTTGAAGGGGGATGGGGTTGTAGCTGGGGTTGCACCAGTGGGGCAGAGTTCTAGTTCTAGTATTAATGAAGGCCAGAAGGCCTCCCACCTCCCTGGGGTGGAATCAGCATGCTCAGCTCACTCCCTGAAATGCCCATACACCAATGCACACAGCATGGGGAGTAAACAGGAGGAGTTACAAATCTGTGTGTGGTCAAGGGGTTATGATCTGGTGGCAATTACAGAGACATGGTGGGACAGCTCACATAACTGGAATGTGGTCATGGATGGCTATGCCCTTTTTAGGAAAAATGGGTCAACAAGGTGAGGTGATGGAGTTGCTCTTTACGTGAGAGAGCAACTAGAATGTATTGAGTCCTGTCCAGGGGCAGATGAGGAGCGAGTTGAGAGTTTGTGGGTGTGAATTAAGGGGCAGGCTAGCATGGGAGATACTGTTGTGGGTGTCTATTACAGGCCATCTGATCAGGACAAGTGAGTTGATGAGGCCTTCTACAGACAGCTGAAAGCAGCCTCACAATTACAGCCTCTGGTTCTCATGCGGGATTTTAACTACCAAGGTATTTGCTGGAAGGCCTACTCAGCCAGCCATTCACAGTCCAGGAGGTTCCTCCAGTGCATTGGTGAGAACTGCTTGATGCAAATGGTGGATGAGCCAACTAGGAAAGGAGCGCTGCTGGATCTTATACTCAATAACAAGAAGGGTATCGTTGAAGCAGTGAAGGTTGAGGGCAGCCTTGGCTGCAGCAACCATAAGATAGTGAAGTTCAGGATCTTGTGTGGTAGGAACAGAATACCAAGCACGGTCACAACCCTGGAATTCAGCAGGGCCAACTTTGGCCTTTTCAAGCAATTGCTAGGAGAAATCCCATGGGACAGGGTGCTAGAAGGTAAAGGGGCCCAGGACAGTTGGTTAAAATTCAAGGACCACTTCTTCCAAGCTCAAGATCAGAGCATTCCAACGGGTAGGAAATCAAGAAAGGGAACCAAGAGACCTGCATGGTTAAAGAAGGAACTGCTGGGCAAACCCAAGTGGAGGAAGAATGTTTACAGATCATGGAAGAGGGGCTGGCCACTTGGGAGGAATATAAGGCTGTTGTCAGAGGATGTAGGGAGGCAACTAGGAAAGCTAAGGCCTCCTTGGAATTAACCCATGCAAGAGAAGCCAAGGACAACAGAAAGGGCTTTGGCTTGCAGACAAAGCTAACACTAGAGGTAATATAGGCCCACTGCTGAGTGAGGTGGGTGCCCTGGTGACAGAGGATACAGAGAAGGTGGAGTTGCTGAATGCCTTCTTTGTCTCTGTCTATACTGCTGGAGATTGTCCTCAGGAGCCCTAGACCCCTGAGGCCCTAGAGGAAGTCAGGATAAAGGAGGAGTTTGCCTTGGTTGATGAGGACGGGGTTAGGGATCAGTTAAGCAATCCATAAATCCATGGGTCCCGATGGGATGCACCCACAGGCGCTGAGGGAGCCAGTGGAAGTCTGCTAGGCCACTCTCCATCATCTTTGGTAAGTCACGGGGAACAGGAGAGGTGCCTGAGGTCTGGAGGAAAGCAAATGTCACTCCAGTCATCAAAAAGGGCAAGAAGGAGGACCCAGGTAATTATAGACTGGTCAGCCTCACCTCCATCCCTGGAAAGGTGATGGAACAACTTATGCTTGGTGCTGTCACGGTTTGGCTCCGGGTTGGCAGTCAAACCAACAACAATAATGCTCAGTTCCACCCCCCTCCCCTAAGGTAGGGAAAGAGGGAGAAAAAATGAGAAAGAGAGGCTTGCTGGGTTTATTTTAATTATTAGTGATAAGGGAATATATATATGTATTTGTAAAGGGATGTGCAACACCTGATCCCCTCCCTCCTCCCCCAGTGACTCTCACAGCAACTCTTCTCCCTGGTGACTCCCAGCTGAAGGGGGGAGTGTCTGGGTGCACGGACGGGATCCTCGAGTGTCGGCTGGGAAGAAAAAAATGGAAAAAAAAGAGAGAGCCAAAGAGAGGGTGATAGAAGCGACAGTAAGCAGAAAAGTGAGAGGAAAAGGAAACAAAAAGCTTGACTTCCATGATGTCTTAACCTATACCGAAAGCCAAATAGAGAAAATATTATGAGAAGGGAATATTCTGATTTGCTGATCCTGCCTTCAGTCTAATCTGCTCCCTCGTAGTGGGGGGAGGCTGCAGACATCAGAAGTGACCTTGGTTATTATCAGTCCACTGGTGCTGCTAAAAAAGTTCCCTGAAAGAAAAGAAAAATCAGCAAAGAGAAAGTTCGCTTCACCCTGGCTCAAACCATGACACTGTCTCTAGGAATATCAAGGATGAGAGGGTCATTAGGAGAAGTCAACATGGTTTCACCAAGGGGAAGTCATGTTTAACCAACCTGATAGCCTTTTATGAGGACATAACCAGGTAGATAGATGATGGTAGATCAGTGGATGTGGTTTATCTGGATTTCAGTAAAGCATTTGACACCATCTCCCACAGCATCCTCACAGCTAAACTGAGGAAATGCGGTCTGGATGATCGGGTAGTGAGGTGGATTGTGAACTGGCTGAAGGAAAGAAGTCAGAGTATTGTGGTCAGTGGGACAGCTTCTAGTTGGAGGCCTGTTTCTAGTGGAGTCCCTCAGGGGTTGGTACTGGGACCAGTACTATCCAATATATTCATCAATGACCTGGATGAGGGAACAGAGGGCACTGTCAGCAAGTTTGCTGATGACGCCAAGCTGGGAGGAGTGGCTGACACACCAGAAGGCTGTGCTGCCATTCAGAGAGACCTGGACAGGCTGGAGAGCTGGGCAGGGAGCAATTTAATGAAATACAACAAAGGCAAGTGTAGGGTCTTGCATCTGGGAAAGAACAACCCCATGTACCAGTATAGGTTGGGGACTGGCTTGTTGGAGAGCAGTATAGGGGAAAGGGACCTGGGGGTCCTGATGGACAGAAGGATGACCATGAGCCAGCAATGTGCCCTTGTGGCCAAGAAGGCCAATGGCATCCTGGGGTGTATTAGAAGGGGTGTGATTAGTAGGTCAAGAGAGGTAGTCCTCCCCCTCTGCTCTGTCCTGGTAAGGCACATCTGGAATATTCTGTCTAGTTCTGGGTCCCTCAGTTCAAGAAGGACAGGGAACTGCTTGAGAGTGCAGCGCAGAGCCACAAAGATGATTGAGGGAATGGAACATCTCCCTTATGAGGAAAGGCTGAGGGAGCTGGGTCTTTTTAGCCTAGAGAAGAGGAGACTGAGGGGCAACTTCATTAATGTTTACAAATATGTAAAGGGCGAGTGTCAGGAGGATGGAGCCAGGCTATTCTCAGTGATGTCCGATGACTGGGCAAGGGGCAACGGGTCCAAGCTGGAGCATAGGAGGTTCCACGTAAACATAAGGAAAAACTTTTTCACTGTGAGGGTGACAGAACACTGAAACAGGCTGTCCAGAGAGGTTGTGGAGTCTCCTTCTCTGGAGGCATTCAAAACCCACCTGGACACGTTTCTGTGTGACTTACTGTTGGGGATCCTGCTCTGGCAGGAGGGTCGGACTAGGTGATCTTTTGAGGTCTCTTCCAACCCCTAACATTCTGTGATTCTGTGTGATTCTGTGAAGTAACTTTGCACTGCAGGGTTTGATTTGAGGTAGCTGTGCACAGTTGCTCCCACTGTACAGAGAAGAAAGGGCAAAGGCAATGAGCCAGGTAGGAGAAAAACATTAATGAAAACAAAATTATTTTCTGTGTGAAAGTGTTTATAACCCATAGCTGGTGCTATGCAGCAGTTTTTGCTCATGCAGCACAAAAGCTTAACCTGCTCTGTGGAGGCAGGCAGCCTGCCAACCACCCAGGTGCGCTCTGCACCAGCCAGAGAAGTGAGATGAAGGAGCTTCTTCAAGCAAAGCCATCCCTCCTTGTACGATGGACAACTTTAGGCTCCAGCAAGTGTACTTTGGGAAGGCAAGTAAATGAAGTGGTGGCTTTAGGCTCAGTGTGTGGGTCCTACTCTGCTTCTAAGACAAGTCTGAATTTGGATCCCAGGCTCACTGACTTGGAGTTGTGTTCCCCACTTTCTGCTGGGCCTCTATGCACCAAGAAAAAGCTGGCATGCCTGGAAGGCTGTTGGTGTGTTTTCCAGCTGTACCAGCTATTCTTCTGAAAGGAATGAGCTCTTTCTCCACACCATGCTGTGCCAAGCTGTGCCACTTCTACTGCTGGTGCAGGTGGGTGGCTTGGCATGGTACAGAAGACACCAAAAACCTGCAGCTCAGCTGTTTCTCCCTGATCTTACATGGCTGCCTTTGGAGCACTAATTGATATTACAAGTGCCTCAATTAGTATCCTGATGACTACAGTTAATAGGTAAGAATTAACCCACCCCTTCCCCCTACTTTTAAGAGCACTCATGTCCTATTGGTGCACTAATGATGAGGGTGGGCCTCCTTTCAGTCATATAGAGCTGCATTTTCTTAGCCCTTTATAAACTGTCTGTCATTGTGGCCTCACACCCAAGCATGGATTGTGAGTATAGCTTGCAGTCCAGTCTCGCTGTGACCCGTCTTGCTGCTGAAATAAACAATTTATGCTAAAAGCATAAGGAGATGGAGAGGCCACAAGAGGTGCATTTGAAAGTTAAAAGTAGGAGTGAGACATCTCCTCTCAGCATTTGGGGTACTGATGGTGAATTTTGCTGGTGGCTGTAACACAAAAGAGAACAGCCACTTCCTTTATAAGTACACGTAAATGTACATAAATGTGTGCTTGTTTGGTTTTTTTCCCACAGCCCCTTTCACCTCAGTCTCCTCTCTGAGCTGAGTCAAGTTCCTGCTGCAGTTCTGCTGCAATATGCTTTACACATGGACATCTGATGGGACTGTCTAGGTCAGGTTCCATATGTCTGAATTTACATTTTTACATCCCTGTAGCTGTAAATGCTTTTCTTCCTCTTTAGTCTCTTTACAACCATGTCATGTTGCTTCATCTTATTGTCTTACCCTCTGAAGCTGACTGGATTGCAGAGCCATGAGACAGAGCTGGAGGGGATCCCAAATGATGACACAGGGTTCATCCTCCAGGCTTGTGGTGGGACCAGTTGTCCTTGAAGTTTAGCCTTTCTTATAGCTGTCATTCTTGTTCTTTGAAGCCTCCTGCAGAGGAGGTCCAGCAGCTTCCTTTCATGGCCTACTCAAGTGCTTTGCTATCCTGACCATTTGCAGATTCTCCAGCAGTTTACTGTCTTTGACTTTGCAGTAAACTTTTACATACTTGACGTCTGCTACTGTGTCTCACTTCAGTTTTTTCTTCCCTAGACTAAACAAGCCTGGTTCTTTCAGTCTCCCCTTAAAGGTCAGGTTTTCTAGACCTCTGAGCCTTCTAGTTACTTCTCCTTTGGACTGTCTCCAACTGATGTGTATCTTCCTTAATAACCCAGAGCCAAACTGAGCACTCCATCCAGGGCCTTACAAATGCCAAGGGGAACAGAAGGTTTGGTTCTCATGTCCTACAAATGACACTGCTGTGCATGTGCACTTCTGGTCACAGACTTCCTAGGGAAGGCCTGGGAGAGCTGCAGCTGGGGCATTACACTGGCCTGCATAGCACACATACCCTGCCATGCTGCTGCAGTTGCACAGCATTCCCTGGCCACTCACAGTACAGCCTGCTCCACACCTCCTGGTATCTGTTGTTCTGTGTTTGCTCTGCATATACAACCAACACAGCCTCAAAAGCAATGCCGTGCCAAGTTGTGCCATCTCACACCATAGACTTCTCCACCTAGAATCAAAGACTGCAGTAGCCACCTGGCCTGTTTGTATCAAATGTTGCATTGTATCAGCTTTCTACCATCCACCACCCTCCATGGTTCCCCCTATGGGATTATCCCAAGCCTGCAACATGCACGGAGCAAAAATTGTAAGCAAACGAACTTCATGCATGACCAGATCTTACACCAGCTCTCTGCAGCTGCTGCATAAGGGCCTGTCAGGCCGGGATGGAGAGGCCATGTGACCAGAGCACTGAGCTCTCTGGTAATCTGTTTCTGAGATATTATCCTTGGCAGGCCCAGTGTACACTGGAGGAGACCCATGGCTACTTTGCATATCCTTCAAATCTACCCCCAGGGATCATTCTGTTGTGCAAAACTGCACCATGGACAGATGGTTGTCTGCGGACTCCATACAGCTAGAGACCACTGAGATAGCATGTGAAAGCTCAGGCAAGAATCCCCAAAGCAACTTGCTGTAAACATACCTTGAGCATAGTGGTTGTGAGGATTGCTGACACACTATTGCAACAACTGTAACCTACTGTTGCATGCCCTAACTCTACTCCCTGTAACTGAAATGGAGTGTGCATCCCAGAGCAGTGGCTGATGGCATGGGAATGACTTCTGCTCTGTTAATGTTAGACTCACAGGTTAGTGGCAGAGCCACGCAGGAGTGAAGCTGGTGCAGTGTGCTGTTGCTGAAGTACAATGAGGAAGCTGCTCTTCTCAGAAGAAATGAAACGCTTGTTGGATTACTCTCGGAAAAGTCATTCCAAGCTGTGGCCAGAAAGGGGTTCTGCTTGAAAACAGCCTTGAGGATACCACTGTACAAGTGATACTTGGTGATGGGGGAGGGCTGGTTTTTTTTTTTCAAACTTTGTGCTAGAAAATCTCAGACCTGCAATTATGGAGAACATCAAAGCGAAGGAAAGGGATTTTAAGGGATGTTTTTAAGCTGGGGCTAAATAATGACAGGTCTGAGTTCACTGACTCTCATAAGAAGAGATATTCTGAGAGGGCAAGGGTGGAGCTGGAAAGAGACTAATCCCTGTGCTTGCCTTCCTGCTACCATGTTGCTGCTGTTCCTTTTCCAGAAAGACTTCACCACACTTGCCTCCAAAGCTTGTCACACTTGCTTCAAGGTCAGTTTTGGTGCCTGGGAAACAAAAGAAGCTACAAAGTCTGCCTCTTGCATCTATCTGCAAGCTATGGGTACGTCAGCCACTAGGTTAAAACAATGTAGCTTTCTTGCTACATTGGTCATGTGAAAGGCACAGGTTGGATCTGCCTTTCAGAGGTCTGCTCATGGAGGTGAATACCTGCTGCAGCGCCTGCTGCACCACAGCTCTGGGCAGCCTCTCCCCCTTCAGCTGCCTCCACCAGAAGAGGCTAGCAGATAGATAAACTTGTTAGGGCTTTGTGTGGTTATGGTCTCAAATTTGAAGTGTGCCCTCTTCTACACTTTAATCCATTCCGTCTCTTGTAGAAACATGGAAAATATTGTTGTCTTTAGCATCTCTGGTCCCCCAGCCTCCTTATCGTTTGGGCCAGATGGAGGTACTGTCCCAGGGCTGTGAAATGGGATGTCCTTTAAAGACTGACACAGAAAATTAAAGAGACTGAGCAAACAAGTGCACAAAGACCTTCCCTCAGTACAAAGCAACTAGAGGGTAAAACATGGGCATCTAAGGTCACTCTGTAGGTCAGGTACCACTGGATGACTTTACTATGTTCCTCTGCAGAACCAGGTCAGCAGCTGCCCAAGTTGAGCCTGCTTCACTCAGGCATGATACTCTTGTGCACTTCCAAGCAGCAAACATCTTCCTCTGCAGGGGTGAAGGGAGCAAGCAAAGGGAATTATATGGGCAATGTTGGTCAAGTGCTCATCTTGCCTTGCAGGATGAGAGTAGATGCAGTAGGTATGTGATAACAGGGATACAGGACTGAATGTGTAATTCTTGATCTTACTGTTGTTCAAGTGACACTGTGAAAGCAAAGGGAGAAATGTAGGGAACATTCTGCTACAAAAGTAAAATCATTGTTTTTACAGCAGGAAAAAAATATTTTCACAAAATGACACTTCAGACAATACTAGCAAATGCTTACTGTGTGAAGACAACTCTGTAAGTCACTTCAGCCTTAAAGGTTGTGGTCTGAACAAGCACAGCTGACTGCCAATCAGTGGAAGGAGGAGGGAACACCTTCTTCAGGTGCTTGTGCAGATGTCCCAGAAATCACAGTAGTTCCAGGTTGCAGGGCCGGAGAGCCAATTTTGGAAGATCAGGTAAAGGGAAATTAAAGGGAAACAGGACTTTGAATAGTGAGGGCAAGGTAGAAGAAGAACACAACTCTCCCTGAAGAAAAGAGAAGATGTTTTGTGATTGGGAGCTTGATTCAGGCCCTTTTTTCTTCTCTTACAAACACAGCACCCCTGCCTTGGTTGTTCTTTTTTTGGCTTCGCTTCCAGCCTGGATGACCATAGCATGTATTCCCTGGCACTTCTTAAAACCACAGGTCTTACCCAATCTCTGGGCATGAGACACGCCCTTACCTAGTCTCCCAGGAAGCATGATACCTCACCGAACTCCACCAAATTAATGTCTGCAGTTCAGAGGTGCTGAGTTTTTACTGGTAATGTGTTCAGGACCAGGGAAGTGGAAACAATAAAGAGTGTCACTTGTTGAATTCTTCACCATAAGAGCCCAACACATAGTTCAAATTTAAGTGCTAAATCCCAGAGCTACAAAGTTTTTGCGTATCTGAAGAATATAGGTGCTGAAACTTGGCTGTGAGATTTGCCAAAACAAAAGCCAATGGCCACTCCAACACAGCCTTGTTCATTGTTGTACAGTGACCAAGCTCACCTGCCAAACCTCATTACAGAAGTTTATGGATGTTCTTGGCAAGAAAACAGATATCTCCCCAGGGAAGCTTGTCACCTGTAGCTAATATGCTAAGCATAAAGCGAAAGAGCAGCAAACAGTAACCAGGAACACCCCAATGCCCTTGAGCTCCTTCCTCTTTTCATCTGCTGCCGGATGAAGAAGTAGGAGGTATGTCCAAGAAGTAGGAGCTATGTCCAACTGTTCCCACAGTAGCTCTGCCCACTGTCCTACACAAAAACTACTTCGCCTTCATTGTATTGGAAAGACCTTGTTGGAAACCCACTTGATCCAGCAAGATTTGAACAACACCCAGGGAAATCAGCAGCAATCTTGTATGGAGGAGAAGAGAACTCTAGGGGACTAAATGAGGAAAACCAGAGGACTGCTGTGGTTACAGGTGTCTCCCTCACCAGCAGTACTGGCTTCTGTAACTCCTGTTGCTGCTGTGCCTCCCTCTCCCATTGAGAGCTCATCTCTTCCCTTCATGGTCCTGGTACAATTCTTTGAAAGGGCAAGGGTCAAGTGGATCCAGGAACAAACCCAAGTTTAGAAAAAATAATTTATTTCTTTTTCCCCTCCTCACTATTGCCTGTAAGTTCATGAAACTCTGGCCAAGAACACAATCTTGCTTTTGTAAAGGAGTCTGTGAAAAGCTAAGAATTGATATGGGGTAAGCAGTGAAAAATTAAGATATTTCCCAGAAATCTAGGAAAGAATTTTGAGAACTGAGGATCATGATGTTAGAAATACAAATGGGAAGGACAATTAGAAGAACAGTACTAATACACAGTTGTTCTTGATTTAATTACATTTTACTGCATTGATGTAGTACATTAAATAATCTAACGTATCCTCTGCTCTGTGCAAGAAGAGATAGGTAAATGAATCGGATTGCTGATATTGGCAGATAATAATATTTTTTCTATTTATAGTACCACCAACCTCTGTAAGAGGGATCACTAGGTATATTTTATACAGGTAAGAAGAATAACAACTTATGATTATCATAGAATCATGGGGATAGTTGCTTTGTAATTCAACCCCAAGAAACCAAAGAGGGAGCATTCAGAAGATTCAGCCTCACAGAAACACATCACATGTCTTAAAGCTAGGATCTCCATGATCCTGAGCCTCTACTGGTAAATGCTGAAAATCCTCACTCACTGAATGGCAGCTGAGAGCTCTCAATACATTGGGAAGGTGTGAAAACTGGCTTTAAATAATGGGCTTTTAAACTACAAGGGTGGCGAAGTAATACATTAGGACCTCCTGCCTTAAAATACAAAGCTCAAGACCTCTCTAAAGGAATGTTTGCTTTCTTCTTCCCCTTCTTTACCCAGATCTTGCCAGTTCCCATATTCTTCCAGATTTTACAGTTTGGAAATGTCCTGTTAGATAAGAAAAACTAGAAGGTAGGAAAATTTTCAGACAACATGTTTGTAATCTCTAAAATATCATGTGATCAGACTGTTGGTTCATAACTTCTTTTGCTATGTGTTCGTCAAACTGTTAAATGAAATAAAAAAATCTCTTCAAAACCTGATGATTTACGTATTTCCCCAATGTAAATTCCTTCACTCTGCTTGTCAAAAAACCAGCCATCATCATCTGCACTGCTGAACAATGAAGTTTCCTTCAAGTCCATTACCATCTCCACGGAGTGGTAGGCCTGTTTTGCATTCCCCCACATTTTTCACCATGAAGCGCATTCAGGAGGATTTCTGAAGTGCCTAGTAGTCCTGGATTGCTCAGATCTGGCTTCCTTGAGCTGGGATGCACTGAATGGCCTGGTTTCCCAAATGGTCTGAAAATGGAAACCTCTTGCATTGCTTTTGAAAATTATGGATATTACTGTTCCTATATATATTTAAATAATCCTTCTACCCTGAGTGACTCATGGCAGGGTAAATACAACAGTCTCAACAGTACATAACAGCTTTGATCATTATTTTTGTGTTTATGAATTCTGAAAGAGTGCACAAGGAGCATCATACGACACCTGAAGACAGAGGACCATACAGAATCATAGAATCACCAAGGTTGGAAAAGACTTTCAAGATCATCAAGTCCAACCATTGGCCCTACAACCCCTAAACCACGTCTACCCATTTTTTAACACCTCCAAGGACGGTGCCTCCACCACCTCCCTAGGCAACCTGTTCCAATGTCTCACCACTCTTTCTGTGAAGAAATTTTTCCTAATATCCAACCTGGACATCCCCTGGTGTGACTTGACCCCATTTCCTCTTGTCCTATCACTGGTCACTAGGGAGAAGATGCCAACACCCACCTCATTACAACCTCCTTTTGGGTAGTTGTAGAGAGCAATGAGGTCTCCCCTCAGCCTCCTCTTCTCCAGGCTGAACAGCCCCAGCTCCCTCAGCCTCTCCTCATAAGACTTGTTCTTCAGACCCCTCATAAGCCCAGTTGCCCTTGTCTGCACCATCTCCAGCACCTCAATGTCCTTCCTATACTGCAGTGCCCAAAACTGCACACAGTACTCGAGGCATGATCACCTCCCTGGTCCTGCTGGTCACACTATTCCTGATGCAGGCCAGGATGCCATTGGCTTTCTTGGCCACCTGGACACACTGCTGGCTCATGTTCAGCCAGTGTCAATCAACACCCCCAGGTCCCTCTCTGCTGGGCAGCTCTCCAGCAACTCCTCCCCAAGCCTGTAGCACTGCTGGGGGTTGTTGTGGCTGAAGTGCAGGACCCGATATTTGGCCTTGTTGAAACTCATGAAATTGGCCTTGGCCCATCAATCAATCCTGTCCAGATCCCTCTGCAGAGCTTCCCCACCCTCAAGCAGATTGACACTCCCACCTGACTTAGTGTCATCTGCAAACTTACTGAGGGTGCACTTGATCCCCTCATCCAAATCATCAATAAAGATGTTAAACAGGAGTGGCCCCAGCACTGAGCCCTGGGGAACACCACTTGTGACCAGGTGCCAACTGGACGGAATTTCATTCAACGCAACTCTTTGGACCCAGCCATCCAACCAATTTTTTTTATCCAGCAAAGCTTATGTGCATCCAAGCCATCAGCAGCCACCTTCTCTAGGAGAATGCTGTGGGAAACCTTTTCAAAGACCTTGCTAAAGTCAAGGTAGACAATATCCACAGGCCTTCCCTCATCTACTAAAGGAGTCACCCTGTTGTAGAAGGAGATGAGACTAGTCAAACAGGAGCTGCCCTTCATGAACCCAGGCTGACTGGGCCTGATCACTGGGTTGTCCTGAATGTGCCACATAACGGTACTCAGGATTATTTCCTCCATCAGCTTCTCTGATACACTGAAGTCAGACTAACAGGCCTGTAATCTCCCGGATCATCCTTCCATTCCTTCTTATATATGGGGGCTAAACTGGCTGATTTCCAATTTGCTGATACCTCCCCAGTCAGCCAGGACTGCTGATAAATGATGCAAAGTGGCTTGGTGAGCACTCCCGCCAGCTCTTTCAGCACTCTTGGGTGCATCCCATCTGGCCCCATAGATTTGTGCATGTCTACATGGTGCAGAAGGTCACTGACCATCTCCTTCTGGATTGTGGGGGGGTCATTCTGCTCCCAGTCCCTGTCCCTTAGCTTAGGGAGTTGGATTCCCTCAACATTACTGGTCCTGTTACTAAAGACTGAGGCAGAGAAGTCATTAAGCACCTCAGCCTTTTCCTCATCATTTGTCACCATGTTTGCATCTAATAGGGGATGGAGGGTCTCCCTGGTCTTTCTTTTGTGGTTAATATATTTATAGACACTTTTATTGTTGTCCTTTACCATAGAGGCCAGATTAATTTCTAGCTGGGCTTTGGACCTCCTAATTCCCTCCTTGCATAGCCCAGCATTTTTGTAGTAATCATGAGAGCTCCTTCCTTCAGAGGCCATAGATTCTCTTTTTCTCCCTGAGTGCCAGCCAAAGCTCCCTGGTCAGCCAGGAAGGTCTTCTCTGTCACCATCTCACCTTAGAGCACATGGGGATGGCCTGCTCCTGTGCCTTCAAGACTTCCTCCTTGAAGATCATCCAGCCTTCCTGGACTCCTATACTCTTCAGAACAGAGGGAATCCCAAGGGATTCTGGCAATCAGGGTGTTGAACAAGGTAAAGTTTGTCCTATGGAAGTCTAGGGTGGCAGTTTTGTTGCCCCCTCTCCTGGCATCTCTAAGAATAGACAACTCTAACAATTCGTGGTCACTGTGCCCAAGGTGGTCTCCAGCCTCCAACCACCACATCTCCTACCAGCCCTTCCCTGTTCACAAATATCAGGTCCAGCAGGGCACTTTGTCTTGGTTCACTCACCAGCTGTGTCAGGAAGTTATCTTCGACATATTCCAGGAACCTCACGGACTGTTCCCCCTCTGCTGTGTTGTAGTTCCAGCAGACATCAGGGAAGTTGAAGTCCCCCACAAGAACAAGGGCAAACGTCCATGAGATTTCACCCAGGTATTGAACATAGAACATCTCTCCATGATGTTCTGTGCAGTTACTTATGCCAATAAATGAAAGAAGATACCCAGTTTCACCTCCAATGTTTGTAAGAAGCAGAAAACAAATTCCTCTCTTTTGGAAGAGGAGCTCACTAGTGTAATTCAGGGCTAAATCCTGCCTGATTTTGAGCATTTCTGCTGAATTCATCCTGATGCTTTGCAGCATACTTCCAGTCCATTCTCAGCATCTCTCTCTTCCATGTTCATGGGCCACAAACTCCTCAATTTCTTCTGAATCTGGGTTAATTGGGACATGGGCTTGCTCTGTCCTGGATGGTGTGTGGAGTGGTGTTTCTTTGGCCTTCTCGAACTTTTGTGAGAGACACCATTCTGCTTCTCAATGAGACTATCAGGGGAAACTAATAATGCTATTGACATTTTCCCCCTTCCATTTGTTTAACTGACAGAAACAAAAGTCAAGCATTTGGGTTGTCACTACACTCCTTAACGGTTTGTATTTCACTCCCAGGAAGCTGCTAGATGAGCCAAATATACTTCAGTTTAGCGTTTTCTCGTTAAACAGGATATTCGTAGGCAGCGAGCGGCGGATGTGCCCGGGCGGCCTGGCGCGGCACGGTGCGAGGGGCAGGGGTAGCTGTGGGACGGCACGGCTGCAGCTGGCGACTCCGGCTGTGAAGCCTCGGAAGCCGTGATGCCAACCCTAACCTTGACCAGCAGTTACCAGGCGGGAGCAGGAGGAAACCGCTATATTTTTGCGGCCTCGGTGCCGGCACGCCTGGAAGACCCCACGAGGAAGCCGCATTTCGAACGGGGTGGTGGCGGGACCACAGGGCTGTGACTGATTGAGCGCCCGCTCTTCGGGGCCGGCAGGACGGGCCGCCAGATGTGTCTCACGAAAACATCCTCCCGGTGACAAAACGCTGCCCTGACCCGCGCTGCTCAGCCACCCCCCGCAGGGCGGGATCAGTGAGGGCCCCGCTCCCGGCACGGGCTCGGCTCCCCTTCCCCCGCTTCGGCTCCTCCACGCTCACCCTCAGCAGCCGCCGCCACCACCACCGCCGCGGGCGAGGTGTTGGGCGGTGCTGAGGGCGGGGCGACTCGGCCGCAGCCCGCCTATCGCGGCGGCCGGGAGCCGTGACAGACGTGCTGAGCGCGCAATGAGCGAGGCGCTGTAGCTGGCAAAGACAGGCTCTGCCGCGGACCCCGACCAATGGGAGGTGCGAGGGCGGGCCGCGGGCGGGGGTGGGGCGGTGCGTCCCGCCCCCGCGGTGCTGCGCGCGGCCGAGGTGGAGAGGTGGGAGCGGGCGCCGCCGCCGCCTGCTCGGGCTGAGCGGCCGCGGGGCCGGGTGCAGCGGGCATAGCGGGCAGCCCATCGGGACGGACGGGACGGACGGGACGGACCACCGCAGCAGCCATGGATCATTACGACCCGCAGCAGACCAACGACTACATGCAGCCGGAGGAGGACTGGGACCGGGACCTCCTCCTCGACCCGGCCTGGGAGAAGCAGCAGAGAAAGGTGGGCGCGCACCCTTCCCCATCCCCCCTTCCCCTCACACAGACACACACACACCGCGGGGCCGCCAGGACCCAGCTCTGCCGCCCCCACCGGCTGCGGCGGGGCCGGTGCGCGCCTGGCCGGGGGCTGGCGCGGCGTGTCGAGGCGGCGGGGGCCGCGGGGGCGGGTGGAGCGGGCAGGTGATGGCGGGGCGGGGAGCCAAGCATTGGTTCCCACCCTCCAGCAACAGATGTCCGCCCTGACACCAGCACCCGGCCCGCAGGTGCGCCCGGGTGGAGCGCGGAGCCCGGAGGGTGGTGGCGGGCCCCCCCGCCAGCTATCCGCGCCCGGCCCCGCCAGCCCGGCGGCGGGACGGTAACTGGCTTCTCGTTTGAATGGTGTGGTTTAGGGCAGGGCTTGTGCGGAGCTCATGTCCAAAAATGGTAACATTCAGCCCTTTTTTTAAACCGAAAGGGTGGCGGTGGGGAGGGGAGCTCAGGAGGAGTTCCAGCCTCGCCGCTCCTTAGTTATATGGGTTTTTTCCCCTCCTCCTTTAAACCAAAAGCATCCTGTATTAGATCACTCTGGAATCCTAATCCCTGAAACATTTCCGTGTTAGTCACTTCATCAGGCAACAATAAAGCAGAATTTGAAACACCCCTCATGCTAACGTGACAGGGGCACCTCGGGGTGCAGCAGGCTCTCTCTGTGCTTCCCAGCCCGTCCCTTTTTTGCTCTGGGCTCACGTTTTGGATCACGCCTCGCTCTGCGAGCAGGCAGGAGAATCCTCAAACCTTCCGTACTGGAGAGGAGGATGTTGCTTACTTACGCATAGATAATATATTGATACATATAGTGTAGCCCGGGGTATAGGGCTTTACTGTAAGGAACAACTGGGAAGGAAGACATGCCAGTGGGAAGACTCTTCTTCCTCTTTGGGCCCTCTTCTTCCTCACCTCTCTGCTTCCAGCTGAAGGGTTTTCAGGTTCTCCTGTTCATAGCTGTCTGAAATGGTGCCACAGGCAAGTCTTTCCCCTGGAGTCTGATGAGTTAATCGAAGGTGATAGCTGTAGAGCTGTGGTCATCGGTTTCCTTGCTTGGAAAAACTTGGCTGGTGAGGGTAAGACAGGATGAGAATTAAAGCACACAAACAAGGGCATTTAATGGAGAAAGAGTTGATGGTGTGTGACCTTACTTATCCACAAAGGAGAAAGAATGTAATCTTGGTCTGGGGTGTGAGTGTTAGATGACGTACCTGAACACCAGGCTCTACTCCTTTGAGGAGGGAAGTTTCTTCCTTTTCAAAAGATCTGCCTGGCTGTGATCCATATCTCCAGTCATACGCCAGTATCTGGCTCATCTAGGAACAGCCAGTGGGACTCGGAGTGAGATGGGCAGTATTGCTCATGGGTTATGAGGGGAAATGATTGTCATACCATGGGGTTTTTTGCCTTTCATGGTGTGGGATGAGGGGAAATATTTTGTATGTGGTGGGACACTGACTTGATTGTCAGAAGAAGGAGTTGAACCTTTGGCTTAAAAAGAAGTCCCAAAACCCAAGCTGTGGTATGTGCCTTAAGGCCATGCTCTTTGATTATTACCTCCCTCCAGGAGTTTCTAAGTCCTCTTGGTCCTATCACAAGAGGGGGACAGAGAGCTACTCTGTTAACTTGGGTTACTTGTGCAGAGGAGGGGAGAAGCCAAGAGGGAATTTTAAGGAATTAACACATCTGCTTGAAAATAGTCCAAGCCAATTTATTTTGATGGTCAACTGCTACCAGTTGAATTTGATGTGCTGGGTGTCACTCTCCAGCTTGCTGTGTGGGGGTGGTCTGTATAGTTTGGTGTCCTTCTCTGGTGGTGGAATCACTTGGTTGTTTCTCTTCCTGCCAATGGATAGCTGAAGCTGTTTCCTTCTGCAGTGGGTGCAAGCTCGTAGTTTTATTGTGACCCACCCCTCTGATGTCTGTAGGTAGGAAGATCAGGTCTGGGGGTGATGGCTCTTCCCAGTTGCAGCCCATTAGGCTAATCCCCTCAGAGAGACTGATGACTGGACCCCAGCCTGAGTAGGCTGTGCAGATATGGAGGGACAGTCCTGTTCCCTTGCCCAGGGTCTGAATGTGACTGAAAGCTGTCTTGGGGCTTTCTTCCTTCAGAGGTGGGGAGATAATGGTATCCATCAGGTGTAACCGTGGGATGTATGGTGGTGTAAAACTGTCACCCTTTCTTACCTGTGAAATGAAATCATTGCAGTAATTAAAGTTAAATGTTAATTACTCTACACATTAGTTAATAGCTTACTGAGGTGAACAGGAGAGATTAATGCTTCCCAAATATTCCTGCAGACTGTCTTCAGGCTCAGTCTTTTCTGGTTGACTGAAGTGTTGTAGGTTTTCCTTCACCTAAGGAATAGCTAGAGAATTTCTGACAGATGAAAATTTGATTTAAGTACTAAATCTGATTTAAGTACTGCTGAATTATTGTTACTATTTTTAGCACTGCAGCCAGCCAGTGCGGCAGACTTGAAACTTTCATGCTTGGGCCCTCGCTGGGAGGGGAGGCAGCATGTCTAACGTGGTGGCATGTCCAGCAATCCCAGAGAGCAAACGTCTGTGTGAGAAGTGTCTGTGTTTTGCTGGCCATTTCCAACCCAGCCGCTTGTGTCCTGGCTCAGTAAGGCCACATGGGCTGGGGATAGCTGTGCCACAGTGCTGTTCTGGGTGGCTTTGTGCAGTCGGGACTAATTGAGACTTGGGAAGCAAACAGTCTAGAGATGTTGCTCAAAGATGAATTGAATCCAGCTCCTCCCAGCTGCGTGGGCTCAGCAGAGCTCATGGCAGGCATCAAAAGTGGGAAGGTCTGCTGATTTTTAGTAACGGCCTCAACAGACACGCTGTAAGGTCGACAAGTTTGATGAGTTTTCAGGAGCTAGTTCGCAGGTTTCCTACCTTTGCTGAGAGGCAGATATGATTGCCTTCACTGTTGGGGATGGTGCTTGAAATAGGATCTCATGAGCTGCTTTGAGATGGGTAAATACATGAACTGCAGAGTGAATTTCATATTTGAAGAGTGAAGTTTGGCCTCTTGAACATGATACAGAGAAGAGACACTGGTCTCATACTTCTTCCCACCTGCCCCTTCCTGGGAAGTTACTATTTTACAATGTAGGGATAAAGTGACAATTCCTGGGAGGAAAGCAGGTTTCTGTGTGAAGCCTCTTTTTCATGTTTGTCAGAAGAGAAACTAAGAGGTTTTAAAGAGCTTATCACAGCATTGCTATTTGTAAGTGGCAAAATATACAATGTGGAGAACAAATTCAGCTACTTCTCAGTTGATATACAGCTTTTTGTGCAGGAGCAGGGGCCTTTTCTGGGAGAAGAGTATTACAATACTTTCTCTTTTGCACTGTTGAACTCATCTCAGTAGTTGCTTCTTAATGGCCTTTTCTTTCCTCTCCCTTCTTTCCTGTCTGGAGTCAGGCCTAAAAGTAGCACTATCCAAGGCATAACAAGATCGAACCTGCTGTTTCCCAGTGTTGCAAAGCAAAACTTGCAAAAAGCCATTCTAATGGTTTCACCTAGTAGTCGAGATGGACAAGCTTGGCACATGAGAAGTACCTGTGTGGGTGTTTACTGGCCAAGAGATTTTCACTTTTGTCTACAAGGACACTTGTCCCTCTTGATGACAAATGGCCAGCTGCAGTGCTGACACTTTTCCTATGGGCTTTTGGTGAAGGAGCTGGATTTGGCCATGAGGAACTGGGTGAGCCGCTTGGTGCTTAGCACATCTGACTCACCTTTGTAGGTGAGGCAAAGGGTTGTGGTTAGAAGGACAACCTCCTGTGTGTCCCAGGGAGGTGAGGACTGATACTGGGGTGAACCTGGTGCTGCTTTGGGGTGCTGATAGGGGTCAGCCCTCAGGCCCTGCCTGCAGCAGGCTCTCCTGTTGGCCATTCATTTCATTACCTAGTTGCTCAAGGTGCACCATGTTGTGGGTTTATTTTAAAATCTGGCCTGAAGCAACTTGTCCAAACTGTAGGACTGTGGGGAAACTTTAAATGCCAAGTTGCTTTCTGACCTGACAGCTGCTGTCTTGACAACATGAGTAGGAAGCAGTGTTCATTTACAGCATGTAGAAGACAGCCATATACAACTTAAGTGCTGTAAGGAAAGATAGTAATGATTTTTTTTAAGTCAAATTGATGAAATAAATGTGCCTTGTCTTTATCCAATGCTGCTCTGCCTCACCAAGCTGGCATTTCTGTGGCAATATGGCAGTGAATGATATCTCTGGCAGGGGGAACTGCGCTGTTGAGATTTATGGTGCTGCTGAAGCAGTGATAGCACAGACTTTGGGAGCACCTTTTCTGCCCTAAAGAAGTACTGGTTAAGTACAGTTGTTATCTTGCAGAAATACCTTGTTAGAAATGGCAGTCTCCCAGAACCCCTCTTGTTGCTCCGTGCCTTGCACAACTTGGGGTTGTTAGTGACGGAAAGTACCTGTTAAACGGAGCCCAGGTTCCTCATGGAAACACCCCACCTCCAAGCCTGCTGGTAGCATGCTCAAATCAGGTGATAGGAGTGTGACTAATATCTCCCACAAACCAGGAAAGTCACAATCACGGCTTTCTTTTCCCTTGGATTGAGTGTCCTCTTATCCAGACAGGGTCTATTTTGAGAATGGTATCTGGATTTCCCGAGATCTACAGTTGTGGTAGCTGCTGTGGAAACAGTAGACACACCTAATCTGTAGCTTGCTAAAATTTCTTTAAGTGCCATTATAGATTCAGCCATGAGGCACATAAACATGCGTTGGTGGTGAATGTATAGCACTGAGTGCCTTTGCTCCCACTGTGAGTGACACTGTGCAGTACTCGATGGGCTGTAGTGAGGCACGGTCCTTGTGTGGTCTTTGCAGTGTGGGTGTGCTGTGGGAGAGATGGCCCTGATGCATCTGAGGACCTTCCGTGCCTTATTTTGCACCAGCCAGTATTGAGACAGAAGCAGAATGGTGAAATTGGTGAGGCTGCTTGCTCAGCTGCTCTTTTACAGTCAAACAGGCAGGCAAATGTAGGTCACCAGATATCTTATCTCTCAGATCAAGCTCTTGTTGTTTAACATAGGTAGCTTATTTCCAGATACTTGCTCTTCAAAACATTAAATTCAACAGCTGCTTTAGGGGGCTCTGAAAATATCTGGATTTGTAGATCAGTTATTTGTCCTTGAGTGTGGGAGCTGCCTCAGACTTTCTGTGACCAGCCTTTGTCAGGATGTGCGCTTGTGCATTTTTTAACAAGAACATTATTATTCATTGTAACCTCTTGGTGCGTGATGAAGGCACTTTGCAGTGACACATTAGAGGGGAAAACTAAGGAGAAGGCAGATATAGGTTAAAAAGGAGACTGCATGTTCTTTGGGGGGACTCTATAACAGATCCCAAGGATCAAGTCATGAGAACATGATACTTGCAGAACTGGATTGAACTGTTCCTTTTAATCCTGTAGGGAAGGGTGAAACACCTCAAAGGCATCCAGCTACCAGCCCAGTGATGTTAAGTGTGTCTGTCTGGGGAATTTCTTGCTGACTACTTTAGGCAACCAGTTTAAATTCTTATGCATGCAATTAATTGCAAAGTATGGAGAGGATAACATTGTTTTCCTTCCTGACTACTTGCAGTGATCACTGGTATAGCCTGGGGCATCTGGTGGACCATGTGGGGCATCTTCTGCAGAAGCTCTTTGGAAACTTCAGTTTTCTTGGCTGTCTGGTGAAAATTTTTCCCCTTAGAAGGAAGCAGGTGCTTCTGCATTAGGTGGTGTTGTCTGGCTATGAAATTCAAGTGTAACTGGATGGTAGCTGTGGGAATGCAAGCCAGTAAACCTGTTCAGTAAAAGTGTTCATGAACACCTAGATCACATCTCACATTTTTAGAAGCCATGTATGTTACAGTGGAGACCCCAGTGAATGCTACCTGGGGGAACACCATGAATGGTGTTATTATGCTGCCCAGCGGATCCTGCTGTAGACACCTTGCTCTTCTCATGTGTGTTGTGTGAGAGGTACAGTTCTACAGCTTAACATGTCTCATGCATTTTTAACTGGAGGCATAGCAGGGCTCAGTTGGCCTCCCTGGCTGGGTTGTGAGCCTGTGCGCTTTTCTGTGCTTCCTCACTGGGATCCACTTAAGACTTTGGCCTGAGTTCTTAAGGTTGGCCAAGCAGCAGTGACGGAGATGGTGAAAACTTGCACAACTGTGCTGAGGAAGGACTGAGAGCATTTCCCAGCTGCCTGTGGATTATCACTGTTGTGCCTGATGCTTAGGCTGTTCTCTGGGGTGCGCTTATGCTAGCAGAGGATGACTGTGCTCTTTCTGATGATGGGGTGCATAAAGCAGTCACTGTAGAAAAGAGGCTGGAGAACCGTCTGGGGAAATGTTGGAAAGCTGCTAAAATACAACACATACAGGGGACTGGACTCACTTTAATGTGTTGAGTCTGCCCCAGGGTCTTGGTGGATGTATTGCTGTCATTTTCAGAGGTATTTTGTACAGTCTAAGCAATGGTGTTTGAGGAGGTCAGAGTGAAACAGAGTTTAGTCTTCTTTTATATAAGAATAGAAAACTGATTTCTTGCCGTGTGTGACTATTTGAAACATGATGGTTACCATAAGGAATGCTCTTAGCATAACTTCTACAAATCTTACATAGCAATGTAAAACACTCTTATCCCCTCAAAGCCCTAGGTGAACTGTGTGTTTAGGGGTGAAGAGTATGTTGTATGCTAGGTGGGAAGAACATGGCCTTAGCAAGAAAGACAGGGTCATCTTTTCTTCATAGAGGCGCAAGATTTGCTCTAATTCTGAGATTTTGGGGCTTAAGAGTTTTACACAGAACTTGGATCTTTTGGGATGTGTTGGTGTAGTAGTAAGATAAACTTGTCAGCAGCAGGACCTTGGGTCTGGTGCTTGGCATGCCAGATAAGTTGGTTTTATTGAAGTCTGTGGAGCCACTTGCTGCTTTATTTTGACTGTGGTGCATGAGACTGGGTCTTAATAGAGTCACCTAGATCCCTGAGACAACTGGGGACTCCCTGGGCCAAGCCAGAAGACGTTTAAGTGAGCAAAACTGCTAGCATTCATATGATTAGCAAAAAAAGCAAGCTTCCTGTTCCCCTCTTGCTATTGCCTTCCCTGCTCTCATACACCCACTTCATGGAAGCAGAACTTTATCATAGGATGTTTGTGGTGTGGCCTGGCGCCAGTTTAACCTCTTGGCTCCCTATTAGGCGGTAAAGCAGAACCATATTTTCCCCATATTGGTTGCCTGTCGTCGTGTCTTTCCTGCTCAGCTGGCAGTGCCTGTATCCTATTGGTAAGAGCTGGATCAGGCCTTTGCAAGCCAACTCTTGTACCAGTACTGCAACTGGCTGACCTCAGACTTCTACCTATGGTTATTCCCACTTCTCCTTCTTCCAATTCTTTTGCTGCTTTGAAGCACTGCAACATGAACGAGGCTCTGCAGAAACTTTCTTTACCCCCAGTGCACTGAAATGGGGTATGCATGAATAACAGAGGGCATTTTGGTCTCTCCTTTATATGAATCTCTGATTTTGTCATTTTATCTATGTAGTCTGAAAGCTTCCTGGAAGTGTGTTCATCCCTGTGGTGTGGGAAATGACAGCAAAACCGGCCTTTCCATTGTGTTAGAGCCAAGATGAGAAGTGCTGGCAGGTGAAAAGGCTGTTTCTTAGCTATTAACACTCACTACAGTGGATGCCACTGGCATGAGTCTCCATATATCACCTGTCTGTTGCTCACATTGGAGGGGTTTCAAGTAGGTCTCTGAATGCCAGCAATCCAGGGCTTCTGGGCAATCTTACAGAAACACACTAGTTTAAGTAGTTGATAGGCAGATGAGGCTGCAGGGCAGATTTCTTAAGCAGCAGCTTGTTCCACATCCTCTTAGATGGCTTACATGGTCAACGGGAAGGGAAGGCAGGAATGACTTGATGTATCAACTGGTTTGCTTCTTTGACAGTCTGCTTGACTTGGCAGGGACTATGTGTTACTGCAGTATAAAGCCAGCCCTTCGGGATAGCACAGGTGGGCTCTGCTTGACCATCCTGTGCGTGGCCCTCATTTTCAGAGGGACCCTTATGAAGTCTTTTACCTCTGTGCTACATTGCATTGAGTGGGCAGGCTGTTAGCTCTGCTTCTTCCATGAGCAGAATGCTATATGGCTGGAGAAGTTTTACTCAGAATACTCATGCTTGCTTTTTCAACACTGAGGACAACTCCCTCGTCCTACAGAGGTGCTGAACCAAGGCCAGTTGGCAACGGAGTAAGGACTTCTGCTTTCCATGGCCTTCGAATCAGGCAGCCAGGGCACTTGCTACTCCTTGCTGCACTCAAATTTTACTGATTCTGTAAATGGAAGTTGTGATGTTACATTTTCGCTCCAGGAGCTAGCCCATAAAGGCCTCTGAGAGATGAGGAAGAGCGAGAGAACCATGTATGGTCTCTGCATCCCAGCTGAGTGCTCTTTTCTTCATCATGGAAAGTGATGTGTACATCCACGAGCCTTGTTTCCTGGCCAGATTCCTTGGCTTTATAGCAGCTGAGTTTCTTTTGCTACCCAGTGTACTTACCTGTGATCCCTCTCAGTTTATTTAAAACTACTCTTCAGTAGATGATGAGATAGATCTGCTACTTACTGTATTATCCCCAAGAAGACTTTAAAATTTGGCTCTACTGGTGAAAAAAAACCCACCACAAAACAAATTAATTGATTTCTTAAGTGCTAAACAATGCCAAAGAAAGGACACTTAGTTTGAAGCTGTTTAGTCCATGTCAATGCCAGGGTTTATCACAACAGAAAATACTTAATTTCCTAAAGAAAACTTTGCTTGCAGCCAAAAGCAGTTTTAGCTTTTTAAGCATGTTCAGGCTTCCAGGTGAGTTTTCTGCACGTCTTATCTGGTTTGGGGAGATGTGGAGATCTCTCACTGATGAGGGAGGAGAAAGCAATAGCTCCGATGCAAGGGTGTGGTGGGAAGAGGGGTGTCGGGGTATCTTTGTTCAAGCCTCTGCCTTCCTTCTAGCTCTGCTCGTGGTGTTACTGTATAGGAGGTGCATCTCCAGAGGAAGTGTTTGTCTTGACCACACCTGGCTCTGCACACAGAGGGAGACCTTGCACTTTATCAGTGCTTGCTCATCAAGCACCTTTGGCAGCGGCACTGGTAGGCGGCCGTGCTGCACAGAGAGGGCTGGGTGGGGACAGCGGGGGAGTACATTCATGAACAGGAACCAGTCTGTTTCAAAATGGCTAACGTGTGGAAACTTGCTGTTTCCTGAGGGTTTTGTTGGACTGTTGGGGAACTCTGGCCAGGGATGAGACTATTTCCAGCTGTGGTGAGCCAAGTGTGAACTCACTCTGGGCGATATGCCCAGCTCCACTGGTTTTCTCCTGCCAAAAATCATCACCCTTCAGCCAGTGATACCAAACTCAGTTTCTGCCAGTCCTCAGTTGAAGGGAGAGGGGAGCAAGGAGGCCAGGCAGAGCAAGATACTGCTGGGGAGGGAGTGAGGGGAGGCACTGAAGAGCTTGCACAGGGGGTGCAATGGTGTGGTGCCACCACCAAGGGGTGGCTGTTGTGGGTGAGGGCTGTAGGGACCCGCTTTTCCTAGAGTGAGTGGAGAGGAAAAAATGGGTGGTGGGGATGCAAGGCGTTGGCTTTCCTTAGTTAGGCAGAGCTACCCAACCTGCAGGGACATACTGCTGGCAGTACCAATCAGGGTAGTAATCTGGGAATGAGTATTGTTCCCTTCATTATGGTTTCAACACACTGGGGACTTCTGTAAAACAGGATATTCCTTTCCTCTTTTGTGGAAGGTGCTGCAGAGAAGAAGGTGCCCCTTAAGGAGGAAGCTGTGCATCTGGGACCTCTTACCCTCCACAGAAAAGGCATGGCCACAAAAAACTTCATCTTCCAGAGCTGGCAGTCCTTGTTGCAGTCTCTGTGCATTGGGATAGGACTTCTTGCAGGCATCCATTGGTTCAGCTGCTTTTCAGCAAAGACTGCTCTGCAGTCAGGTGTGCAGGGAGCCTCCCTTCACGTTCATGGTACAGATTTTTAGCAACTGGAGGGACTAAGGGATTCACACCTGATACTGTCATCCTTCCAGTGCTAGCAGCAATTGCTAAGCTGCTCTTTCTGCTGAGTGCCTTTGCTGATACCATGGGTCTTGGTATGTGCCTTTGGTTGTTTGGTTGGAGCTCGTGGGTCTCTGTTAAAGAGTTTCTAAAATACCTGTAGTTACAACTCCTTGTATGCTGAAACCAAGCATCAGAAACATGATGCTGTGTTGGTAACAGCATGCACTTGCCTGTCTGCAGCCTGTCTTCTGGGTCCAGTCACGCAGAGGTGTTGGAGCTGACAAGGCCAGTGTATGAACAGGAGACCTTCTGTTCCTGCAAGCACACCTCCTCCAACACTGATAATTTTTCTGTGCCAGCCTATCATTTAGTGACACATTACACTGTTCCTTGCTATTGCAGCCTGTTGCAAATGGCCTGACCCAGCCAGCTGCTGACGCCCTCCTGAAAGCTGTTTCCATCCTAGACCCAAAGGAGTATTCCCCTCCCCCTCCTATAATGGCTTGTTTCTTTAAAGCTGTTAACTGGCCATAATCCAATCATTACTACTGTAATTAGTGAACTGCTTACAGTAACCAAAACACTTGAAGCGTAATATCCTCTGTGTTTCCAGAGCTTGGAACCACTTTTTCCTGCAGTCCTGTGAGAGGCAATTACTGCTGATAGTCCAGGGGTGGGTGCAGGGGACACAGAGCAAGCTGGGTGCTGGCCATGCTGTCTCTTGTGCAGAGCCCCAGAGGGCTCCACATGGACTTCCCACAGCACAGAGAAACTCAGGAGCCCTGTGAAGGTGAGCTGGTGTGCCCAGCTCATGGTGATCTCCTGCTATGCCTTTGTCAGAAAGGAGTCTCCTCTTTGCAAGCTGTGTCAGAGAATGCTGGTGTTGGGCAGAATTTGCAGGGCAGCTGGTGGCATTGAAGGTGTGATGTAGTGTTACTTAACATTTGGTTTATTATATGGTACAGAATGCCTCTATTTCACTAGGCTCAATGTCTTCTCTTGCTGTCAGAATTCCCTCTTGTTCCTGTGTGCATTTTCTGTGCTCTCCCCACACCAAATTACTAACTTCGTAGGCAAGGCCAAGAGACTTCAGCTCCTGGTCCTGCAGGTTAATTCTGCAGGACTTGGTGTTTCCAAGCAGACACATCCCTCTGCTGCATTCTTCAGCTGCTTCTCCTTTTGGGAGCAATGAGCTGGGTTTCCTGAAAGCTTCTCCTGCTCTCCCCTTCATACCCTGACAGGAGGGCAGTACTGGTGCACTTGTCTCCAGCCTTTGTTCTGCTTCCTCATCTTTACCTCCTGAGATGAAGCTTCCTGTAAGTCAGGCTGTTCTTTGGGGAGGAGGACCATGGTGAGAAACAAGCATGGGCAGCTTTTAAAGGGAGAGCCCTGCTGGATGAGAAGGGGCAAGGGTGAGCAAGTACATGCAACTGAAGCCAAAGGCCCTGCAGTGGTAAAATGCCCAGCTGCCAGCCATCAGTTGGCAGGTAGGTTAAGGTATTCATTTGCAGTATTGGGCCATTTGGTCAGAAACATGAAATGTCTTTTTGGCCTAAGGATGAGGTTTTTTTAAATAAAACCAACATTAAAAAAAACCAAACCAAACAACCTCCCCCAAAAAAACCCAAAACAAACAAACCCCCCCCCCCCCCCCCCGAACCCCAACAAACAATCAAACAACCAACCAAACACCACCACCACTCTCCAAAAACCCCCACCCAAAATCTACCCTCACCCCAAAACCCCCTTCCATCACATAATTTTCATTTTGCTCTTGAGCAGTTATTGTGTTGCTTTTCCAGGCTTCATTCCTCTGTGGTCCTGGGCAGTAGAGGTACTATAAGATGTACAGTCTGTGTCCTGGCCCCCGGCAGGTGAAATGAACAGAGAAACAACCTCTGATGGGAATGGTTTTGTTTTGTGTGCTATGGATTTAGCTTAGGAGAGAAGAGATTTTCTTGCCCCTCTGGATCTTGTGCATGCTGTCAACATCTGCCACTGCTATCTATATACCTATGATAGAAATTTGCTAAAATTATGACTTTGCTGTGCCAAGTCAGCTGAATGGGTGACTTTTAAAACAATGTGCTTTGTGTCAGTTATGCCAAGCATCCTGCAGGTAGTAATAACATCAAGTATTCTAAGACCTGCCTCAGACATCATTCAACATTCATGTTGAATGTGGACTCACCTAGGCAATCTACCAGCGGGAGACAGGAGACAGGACCAGGACGGGAGACAGGACAAAGACGACAAAGGACTAGAATCAACAAACCCCCCCCCAGGAGACCCTCAAGCATGCATAATTACAAAGATAGCTAATTCCAGGAAATAAAATGACTATGTAAAAGAATTCTGGGAACTCATTGACATAAAACTGAATATGCATGTTTTTGGTGTATATTAGTTGGGGTGTTTGCTAACTCATCAGAGCACTTACGGTGGAGATATCCCCAGTGCTGCCCAGTGCTGCAGTAAAGAATGCCTGCTCAATAACAGCTTGTTTGTTGTTTCTGGGTTTTTATCTCAGAATCCTTACCCAGCCACACCTAGCCTCCTACTTCGGTGAGGCGTGTTAGAAAGCAAGGGGGTTTGGAAGCTCCGAACTTTGTTTCACATACTGCCCCAGAAATCTGCTGCTGTTGGTGAATTGAGTGAAAGATTGAAAATGTACTTGTTGGCATGTAGGTCAGAGTGGTCACTAAGGTGAGGAGCAAGTCATAGAGTGCCAGTGGCTAGAGATCTAAGTGGTGTGCCACATGATGTGCCAAGATCTCTTCCGGCTGGCCTGAGCAGTGTCTGCCTGTTGCCTTGCACTCTGCCTTTGCATCTGTCTGCATCTTCCTGCACCCTCTTGCCATGCTTGTAGCCTGCAGGATACTTGGGGGAAAGGACAGTGTTTCTGCCTAGGCTTTGTACAGCACCCTACCCAGCAGAACAATAATCTGAATGTGGTTTCCACATACTGCAAGGCCATGAGCACCGAAGCAATGGTAACTGATCTTTAATCAGAGTGGTGATTATGTATTTCTGTCATCTTTAGCCTCAGATGTCTGCTTTCAGTGTGCAGCTACAAAATTGCAAGTGTAGAGGTCCTTTTCTCCGCACCCCTCGAAATCTGCTAATGTAGTACAGCAGTTTTTTGTATCAAGTTTCTGCAGTGGGTGTAGCCAAAGAGAATAAAAAAATCAGCATACTATTTTTTGTTGAATTTTGCTTTGAGTCTAAAGCCTCTCATGGTACTCCTTAATAGTTCTGTTTCTATGTGTAGATGCTGCCACCTTCTCTTCTCCCTGCCCTTCCTTGCCCCACTTTAGTTAATAGGAGCTGGGAAGGGACATCTGTGTTCACATCTTACTCTGCCATTGTGTTCAGTGATCTCATGTGCTTTGGATTGAAGATTGCTGTTCTAAGATTGCTTAGGTGGGTTGCTGAATTTCGTGATGGTGATACATTAACAAAATTATGTGGTGCTGGAATGAGCTTTTGAAACATTTTGTCAAGAAGTATTTAATAATTATCTTCATGTCATCCACAGAAATACTATTTTGATGGTGTCATTTTCCTTCAGAGCTTATTTGGAAGTCACCTGGTGGTGGTGGGCTTTAGGAGCCCCTTAAGTAAGTCTTGCTCTGCTTCTGAGCAGGGCAGCAGCAAGCAAGCTTTTAGTATGGGAGTACTTGCACTGGGCACAGTCAGGCTGTGGTAATCAAAGGTGTGGATTTGGTCTGCGCAGCCCATACAGAGGAAGAGCTCTCCAGGAAAAGTACAAAGCTCTTGATCAGCGAAGGGGTGCAATAAGCAGTAAGCTATGTCCTTTGAATGGACGTGCTTCGGGGTGTGAGTGCTGTCCTGATGCTATAGCAAAGTGAGGCATTGGTAAAACTCACTTGGGTTTCTGTTCCCCTCTGACCTTCCTGTGTAGTGGATTGGTAAATCACATTTTCCTATGACTTCTTCTCATGTGAGCCTTCAGTAAGGTTTTGTAAGGATGCTTATTTGTCATAAAATTGTGGTGCACCAGAACAACCACCACCTTTCCTATCTTAGTAGAGAAGAATATAAATATCGACGTCCCTGTTTCTATCAAACTAACAGGGTCTTAATTTACCTCTGATTTGCTACTTGCTTTGCCTTCCTACGAAGATACGAGTGGGCAAAATATTTTACATATATATGTTCAGGATAAAATGTTGCAGAATTCTAAATGTAGTTTATATAGCATTTACCTGCGTTTTGGCTAGGGAACTTTGGTATGTCTGCAGCCTTACAGAAGGAGTGAATAAATGTATTGTGTAATTGTAGTCTCTAAAGTTTATTTTAGACAGCTTGCCAGAGGATGACATAAGGTATATTCAAATTGGCAGTCCCTGATGATTCCAAAGACCTGCCAAAATACTATGTTTTGCACCTAATTTTTATTTAACTTTTGCATATGCGAGTGCTGAGTGTTCTCCATCCATGTACTTGGGGTAAGACTTGCTCCAGGTGCAGTTTCACAAGCGTCAGTCCAGTCTGGCTGTGCTTGTCTGTCACTCGTTCTCAGTTGGATGCACCCACCATCAGTACTTGTGTGTATGCTATGGAAAAGTGAGTTTTCAGCCAGATAGGAGTGGATCCTGCAGAGCTTAAGGTTGAGAGAGAGGGAGAGGAGGTGGCAGGGTGGGAGAAGTGAAGGGTTAGTGTGGAGTGGGACTGCCCACTTTAATGACAGCTTGTCAATAAAGTGGTCAGCACCATCCATGAAACCAGTCCCACGGCAATACGGTATTTGGAGCTGCAGTAGATGCAGAGGGGACCTGCCTCTGGCAGCCAAAGGAGCTTGAAGTTTGTGCTCTGCTCCAGGCTTCTGAATATCTTTTACTGGGACGGAAAACAAAGCAGTGCTTTCTCACTTTCTTTAAACCCTGCCCAAATTCCTTGCATTTTTGTAGCTTGGACCAGGTGATAGTTCTAGTCTGCATGTGAAAAGAGTGAACTGTCCACCAACTCTCCATAGGTAGGAATGCACCTTAAAACCACCTCTAGCCATGCAAGGTATCTGAGATAGTGGGGGAAGGGTTTTGGAGTGAGGGAATGGAAATCTGCCTGACAAGCAAGTAATGTTGGAAGCAGTGAGACTTTGCTTATGGCTTGATAGAGTAAGGGGGCTGCATCAGCAACAGCTGCCTGAGAAATAAGTTTCCCCAGCTGCTCGCTCCCTCCCTTGCAAGGCACAGTGTCTGCATTGCTCCAGCATAACTGCTTGTGGACATGAACTGTGAGCCAGATGAAAGAACTTAATCGGTGTTGAAATTAGTTTACCAAAACAATAAGAGGGAGAAGAGTTAAACCTAGATAGCTCCCCACTGTGAGGGAGCAGCAAGAGAATGGGGAGGAGCTGGAGGGAGTCTAAGAAAAAGGACAAACAAACAAACCACTTTTAACTTTTTTTGCTGTGGAAATAAATACCGGTGGATCTGAGTTCTGTACATCACATTTCCTGGTTCCCCAAGCACTGGCCCTGGATTGGGATTTGGCATCTGTCTCATTTTCAAGTCCAATGCAGTCTCCTGCCTTCTGGAAGCGAGTGCTTAATAGCTGGTCAGAAAACCGCTGCATAGCAGCTGTTAAGCTGGGAAAGAAGCTGCTTCTGTTGCCTATGCAGGAACATTAGCCACCTCCACTTAGGCCCTGCAGAGACTGCCAGAGCCCAGAGCAGTTCACATGAACGCAGTTGCTACAGTTTTGAGGAAACAAACCTGCTAAGCAAGTGCAGTCTTCAGCCCTGCAAGTCTGAAAGCTCAAAATCTGAGGACTTTGCCATGCTCCTTTGCCGAATGCCAGACTTCTTCCATCAACAGGTACCAGTAGTCTGACCTCCATCTTTAAAGAGCAGCAAGGCTGCTATAGGGAATTTGGGGAGCAAATGGCTGTGCTGTGGGTTGGCCCCTTATGTCTGGGAGCTGATGCTTCCCTGTTGCGATAATGCAACAGGGCTGGCTGCTGCTAAAGTGAGCTGTGGGGGAATCCCAGGTCAGCAGAGAGGTGCTCTGCTGAAGCTCTTCCACTGATGGGTCCCTGGCTCTTCATTCTCTAGCAAATGCACAGTGCTCTGATCTGCTTTTGCTGCCTGGTCACTAGTCATAGGGACCTGTATTGCTCTGCCAACTGTTGCTTCAAGTTTAGGTAAAAGTCTGCAGCATGAACATGTCAGGGCTCTGTGCTGAGTCTTACTGGGTAAAGCTTAGCCTACAGCAGTACTAAATACAGAGAAACCACACAGATAGCTGGAGACAGGTTCTAAATTATCAGAGTTGGGTTCTTAAGCATCAGGAAATCAGAGAAAAAAAGTGCTAGAGAGTAGCCTGCTAAGCAGTGCAGGAGGCTTTTTGGCAGCTGAGAAGGGAAGAAATAAATTCTAATTCACTTAACAATACCTTACCTGCATGCAGAAATGGGATGGCTGGCTCATGGTATGGGAGACAGTCTAACGTGGAAATGAGTAACTTCCTCTGGCAATTGCCAGTACAGTGCATAGGATATAGGAGATAGGATGTGAGGAGGTCCTGGGCCACTAATAAGTGTAGCTAGTCTTGCTAAGTACCAAGTTTAACTTCATGCTGTGAAAACTCCACTTCCTGAGTTGGGTTGCCTGATTTGTGCAGGAAGAAAATGTTTTCCTTACAAGCACAATGCTCTGTGGCCACCTGACTGCATAAGAGGGAAGAAGAGCCCTGCAAAGGTTAGATCCTATGTGCCTTGATGATAGGATATGGGATCCCATGGGAGGGAAGAGGATCCAGTGGGAGAGAGAGGGGCTGAAATTCATTACTTACGTGGCTTCCAGCCTTCAGGTTCAGGTCAGTTTCTCTTACTAAGCTGTGGTGGGTGCTGGTGTAGAGTGGCATGGTCATACCTACACAACACGTATGGCAGCAGTTGGAGCGGGAGCACAGCGTGTGATGTGCTGCACCGGATGCTTGAGCAGCAGCCGCAGTGCCCCTGGGTGATGGCCAACACCTACTGTAGCATGTAACAATTGTGTGATTGCTTGCTGAGGAAAGGGTTGGGACAACTGTGCCCTTGGTCTTCAAGCCCACCCACGGGTTATTCAGCATGTTTGGAGCAGGATTATTTCTTCCTGGCCCACTGACAAAATCAGCTTGAGCCTCCCTTGGTGGGATCTTGGTTACCCATACCCTTTTCCCTGTAAAGCTGCACGTAGACGGGTGTTGTTGTTGGATGTGGCTGTGGCTGGTGCCCAGCCATATGCTTTGGTCAGAGCAGGGTAGATCACTGAATAAAGCAGACTTCCAGGGGACTGGTTATGGTGGAAATTGCATTCATCTTTCTGCAACCTCCCATTGTGTGGACATGGTTTTTGAGAGGAGACAGCAGCAAGTACGAAACCGAGGACAAAAGGCCAGTCTGTGGGGGCACTGCTTTGCTGTTCCCGCTGCAGCTTTCTGCTGATGTGCAGCTGCCAGCAGGAAGAGGGTTAAGCACACTTATCACATGGCATGGTTCTGTTTACTGCATACTAGTCATAATGGGGGCTGGCAGCCAAATCCGGAAGAAGATTAGCACTCAACCAGAGACCCTGAAACAATGTGTTTCATGTTGGTATTCCTCTGAAGCTAAGCTGTCTGCCATCCACTCTCTTGCACAGACCTGCTTGTCCCTGAAGCACTCAGGAGGAGCTATGGGGAAAGCAGAAAAATGGACAGTTTTCGGAACAAAGACTGGATTGGACTCAACTGCATTGGTGTAAGCTTGAAGCCAGGGGCATTTTGCCAGGAATTAACTTATTCCATAGTAACTTGTTCTCTACCAAAGGAATTTCTGGGTCGATCCTGGTCTGGTGGTAGTGCATCAAGCTATCCAGGCTCAACAGTGACCGGTTTGGGAAGTAGGACCCTGCCCTTTAGTCTAAAGGTTTGGATAGGTGTCACTCTGCAATTTGGCCAGTACTGAATACATGCAGTAGTGGTGGTGGAGAATCAAGTATAAAATTAAAATTAGTTTTTGATGAGTGGTTTTGGACAAGAAGGAAGGTGTAATTTTGCAGCATGATCTGTAACTTACCCTGGCTATCAGCAATGGGTGTAACTGTAACAAACTTCCATAGGGCCCAAGGCGGGGTGTGATGTACCTTCCAACTGTTCCTCTTGCACAAAGCGGATCCCTTTGTTTCTGCCTCCTAACAAACTCATTTCTGCCCATACACATAAGCAGCTTGGGGCTTTTCCCTTCTTCAGTCTCATACCAGCTAACTTGCGAAGACCTACCTTGTCCTTCTTAGAGCTTCCATGCATGGCAGCAACCTGCATTGCTGCTGATTTCCAAAGCTGTTTCTGAAGACTCCTATCATCTCTTAGGAATTGTAGAAGTCTGTATTCCTTCATGTTTCCACAGCTCTTTTTCCATCACCCTCTTTCCGTCTAACCTGAAAAGTCTGATTATCATCAATGGTTGAAGTTTATATGAATTAGACATGGAAGAGGAAGGATGGAGAGGTTCACTTTTCCCCCTCTGTCATGAAGCCGAAGCTAATGGAAAAAGGGGTTTTCCTGACCATGCTGTTTGTTATTGGGGTCTACCTGCTTAGGAAGCTCTTGGACTAAAGATAAATAGGAGAGGCATCCCAGTGTAAGCATAAGCTTGAAATAAACCTTTCTGTGTGTCTCTTAGTAATGTCAGAAGGACCCTCTGTTTTTTCTCAACAAAGTTGACTTTTGTTTACTCTTTTGTACTTAAGCAGGAAAGGAGATGAGTTTTGGCTTCTTATTCTGTTGGGTGCTAGCTGTGGCTGCTAGCCTATGGTACAGTTTCTTAGCCACAAATATTACAAAGCATAGCAGTTTTAGTCTGTCTTGGATTAACTTTTCTATATTGGTTTTACACTAAACTGGATTATTGTAGGAGAAAGAGAAAGCTACTTGAACTTCCAGAAATGACATTGTGTGATTCTGTGGAATAATCCCAAATTCCTGTAATTAGAAGACTTGTGGTGGATGTCTTAGGGTGCTAGGAGGGTAACTGTCTTCAGTAGTGTCCTGGTTTGAGCCAGGATGAAGCTAATTTTCCTTTTACTGGTATTTTTTTTTTCCTTCAGTAAGCTCTCTTTTAACTAGCAGCAAGTGTTCCAGCTAGTGGACTGATAACACTGGAATGTTCATGTTACTGTTGAGACTCCAAGGTCTCTTCTTAGCTCTGCTGCTACAGAAGCTGCTGGGGCAGGAGAGTCCTATTTATGACCCCCCCATAGAGGAGCTGGACTAGACAGACAGCAGAACTGACCAAAGGTATTCCATTCCATGTATCTACATAAGCTCCGAGGAAGGTCAGAGATCACAGAAGACAACTTCCTTCCTGCTTCTTCTTCCCTTCTCTTCCATCCATGGCCAGCGTTCAGGGAGGACTCCATCCATCCATCACCATCGACCCCTAGGCTCAGGCATCACTGACTTCATAACTCTCCCCACAGCCCTGTCTGCTCTGCCTTATCTCAGACAGTGGTTCAAAACTTTTCGGGACTGCTCACAGCTCAGGAGAGTGCTGGGGGAGTTGCTGGGGGTGGGGGGAGGCAAGAGGCTTTTGCACATTCCTGAACATACTTGTATATAATTGTACATATAATTAAAGCTGTCTAGTTTAGTTTTCAATCCAGCAAAGTCTCTCTCCTAATTCTCTCTCTCCTTCCCTACTTGGGTGGGAGGGGGAGGGGATCAAGAGCTTGTTGTCTCTGGTTTAATTGCCAATCCTGAGTCAAACCGTGACAAGTAGATATTGAAAGACTTTCTATGGATATTGCTGGAATGCTATTTTGGGGTCTTCTGAAACAAATGGCAATAAATGTTCCTTAGCTGTTTGTAGCAGGGGCAATTTGACTTCAGTGTGGTAACTGACACTGCTGTCATCTGCATGCAGCTTGCCTCACTCGGATGATTCTATAATTGACAAAACAGATGGCAAACATGTCAATGATGACTTGTAGATTGCACACAAACTTCATGCCCTGCTGTTTGCATTATCTATTTCTTGTCTGTTTTGTGGTTTGTTTTTTTCCTAATGTAATAAGGTGCAGGATCCAGGATCTGCTACTTTTATTGTACCTACTGTATCCTTGCATGCGTATATTGCAGTAGAAATGATTTAGGCACTCCCGAGTGTCACAGATCTGAAAAAAAAAATAAAAATAGGGTGGGTCAAAAAATTAACAAGACTCAACAGCCATGCATTTCACTGAGTAACTGTTAGGAACAATCGCCATGTATCAGCTGTGATAGTAAGCTCAGTTACAAATGTTTTGCTTAGCAACTGTTGCAAATGAAAATTGTCAGGCAACAGCAAAATTAGGAATGGTGAGTATGGAAGGTGCTCTTTAAGAGATGAGCTGTACTCTGATGTATTAACTGTGACTAAATGATCTGGCATTTTCTCACACAAACATGTAAGAATATGAGCATTTATGAATATGCATCAAAGCAAGTTCAGTCTCATCCTTTAGCTTCATAAATGCTCTTCCTGGCATTCTCTAGGCAGCTTCCCAACACAAAGCAGCATGGTTGAAGAGCTTGATGTGGTAGTAACTTCTACAGCCAATCCTTGTGCAACAGTGATGAATTTGAGTGGAGATCCAACCATGGTAACAGAGAATGGTGGTTAGCTTAGTTGTTCTCCATGGTGAAACTGGTCTGTCACCTAAAATAATTAGGTACCTGAGTGGACTGTGACTGATATACCACATCTGAGATGTCCTTTCTGTGGAACTGCACCGAAGTCAATGGTGGTGTAAGCATGAGTGTGAATGAGGTACTGGTGTCTCCACTCTTCAGTTTATAGGAGGGCCAGGCAAAATGATACATCATATGCTGTCTGCAGAAGTGCTTGTTCAAGCAGTATTGGCTGTGTAGTTGCTGAATAGAGGATGAGTCTACAGTGAAGAAGGCTTCAATTTTGTCATGGACGTTAGAGCACACTGTTTAAAAGACTCCATGAAAGGGGCTAATCCAGCAGTCATTAGGCCTAAAGTCTGAAATAAATTGGTATTAAGACTGCTTTAAACACGTCCTTAGGCGATGTCTGTTTTGACATGTCTCCTGACCCTGCTACTGTAAACTTAACAAGAGACTGTCTTAGGAGAGGCATATGAGTAGCGGTTGGGTATCAGAATACAAATACTGTCAGGGGAAGAGCACTTTCATTAGGTGTTACTTATTCATGGGAGAAATTACTAAAGGCAAAAGAAACCTACCTTGAGCTGGCACATGAGATGTGCCTCTGAGTGTGCGGGAGGCTTTCCTACTGGCTTATCTGGGAGAGGGTGGTTGACATGTCTTATGGACTTTTCAGTTGATGATTAAATTCTATGCAAAAATAGATTAAAAAGCTTCATGTAAGGAAGAGTCAGGGTACAGCTTAGCAGTGTTCTGCCCAGGCTTCTTTCCCAGTCTTGGAGTGCTGGTTTTGTTTTTCACAGTATCCCAGTGTAGCAGTGAGGTTTCTTAAGTGCTTTCATTGCCCTTCCAGGCCAGGGCTCATTTGTAACCAGGGCACTATCTCCTAAGTACCTGCCCTTTCTTCCTTGCCTGTCCCAAATGTATAGTATGTGGCAGGGGTGAATCAGTGTTTTGTTAGGGTGAAAAGTTCCCCAAGATGAGAGTTTCCAAGTTTGAACCAGAAGGGCCAGGTTTTATCTTTTTCTGAAGTTTTCTTTCCACCTGAATCCAAAATATTTCTGCAAGTCCTATCCCTTGCAGTGGAAGGACTCTGGAGAGGACATCCCTTACTGTGATGTGCTGTGGCGGTTCTGGCATAAGCACTGGTGCCGTTTGCTGTGCTTTGGACAGTTCTGTCATTCTGGCTGCCCTATATGGATTTTTTTTTGTCCTTCTTTAGCAGGAATCCTCTTTGTTGCAAGCCATGGTAGCCCTCAAATAAATATTCCGGCTACCTCATCGTACCCTCAAATGTCTTGTGTAAATAATTTGCTATTCCCTAGGCAGAGACCTCATTTTATCGTTCACATAAGGGGTGGGAGCCTCGCCAATCTCATTGCCCCACTGAGGCTGTGGGGTTTCCAACATGGTAGCAAGGGGTGCATGTTGCTCTGTTACAGACATAGTGCTGTAGCTGTTGTACTCGATCCTTCCTGTGTCTCCTTCATCACTGTGCTGATGACCACAGTGTGAAACACACCGTGGGATCCTCCACTGCTGTCAGAGGAGGCAGGTCCTGTTGGCAGATACCAGGAAAGCCTGTGCTGTCATTACTGACTGGCTCTTCCTTGCCATTAGTTTAAAAAAAGTGTTGTTTTTTGCTTGTTTTTTTTTTTAAAAAAGGCACTACTTGGATACACATGGTTTTCCAAAGGTTACAGAGTTGGTGGAAAGCAAATGGTGTCTCACAAGAAGTGGACAGAAGGATGTACACAGGCCTGTTAGCCAGCCTGGCCCTGGTGTTGAGTGGCTGCCAGGGCCTTTGTGTGTCAGACCCGGCTGCCTCTGTTGCAGCAGTACCAGCGGTGCTGTGCTTCCTTCTCCCTGTGGCACATGCCTCTTTGGCAGCAGTCTCATATCTTTCATCTAGATATTGCCTGTGTGCTTGACAGAGCAGCCTGTCAGCCCGGCACAGGCTGCCCCCCTCCCCCTGTATGTCTTGGTGCCGTGTCCCTAAATGAAGGTGTTCCCCTGTGTGGGTGGCTTTGCTGCCTCCCAGGTCCCTCTGCAGCTGTGACTCATCTCTTCCAGCCTCCTCGGGATGGTGTGTGCTGCATGTCCAGCTTGATCCTGCTGCTCTGTCCCGAAGACAAGGGGATTGCCACCCTGCTGCCTTCCCTGTCAGCAAGAGCATGCCCTGCCCAGCAAGCAAGCCATCCATGCCTGCACCCTGTGAATTTATGGGCTGCTTCAGTGTAGCTTTGTCTCTGTTCACCGGATAAGGAACTTGGCAGATGTATCTGCTAATACAAAAAATCAGCTGACTTTTGTCAGGAAGCAGGGGTAAAGAGTTGAGAGACCAGCTCTGGTAACTAAGGCTGTTGAGCAGGCATCCATCTGTATGTCCTTCAGGGGCATACTGAGTGCACATAGCTGAAAGAGCCTGCTTGGAAACAGACAATGGCTGAGAGCATGGACATGGAAAGCACAACTCTGTGATGGTTGCACATCATACCACACCAGCAAATTACACTTTGAGGGTCCTCAAAGTGATTTTTCCAGGATTGAAAACAATCCCATGTAGCCTAAATTGAGGTACTGGTAGAGGACTTTAAAGGTTATGGGATGTTAGAAACCCAGGATGGTGGTCTGCCTCCTGTGGGCACTCGTTTTCTATTGCTGGTCATGGGGAGCATCTCAATGAGTTCGGCTTCAGTCTACTGCCAGCACATTGCTTAAAATTGCTTAAAAATTAATCCTTCCAAAATTGCCAGAGAGGTCAAAACTGCCTGGAATTTTATCATGCTCCTGGCCTGAACAAATCTCATGTCGCTTACCAAATAAACTGAGATGTATTTTTTTATTTTACACAGAATCACAGAATCACCAAGGCTGGAAAAGACCTTTAAGATCATCAAGTCCAGCCTATGACCAACACCACCACACTGTCTAGACCATGGCACTAAGTGCCACATCCAGCCTTGCCTTGAACACATCCAGGGACGGTGCCTCCACCACTTCCCTGGGAAGTCTATTCCAATGTCTAATCACCCTCTCCGTGAGGAAGTGCTTCCTAATATCCAACCTAAACCTCCCTTGGAGCAACTTCAGGCTATGCCCTCTTGTCCTGTCACTGGTTGCCTGGGAGAAGAGCCCAGCCCCCACCTGACTACAACCTCCCTTCAGGTAGCTGAAGAGAGTGATGAGGTCCCCCCTGAGTCTCCTCTTCTCCAGGCTAAACAACCCCAACATCCTCAACCTCTCCCTATAAGACTTTCCCTCTAGTCCTTTCACCAGCCTTGTTGCTCTCCTCTGGACCCGCTCCAGCACCTCAACGTCCTTCTTGAAGTGAGGGGCCCAGAACTGCACACAGTACTCAAGGTGAGGCCTCACCAGTGCTGTGTACAGGGGGAGAATTACATCCCTACTCCTGCTGGCCACACTATTCCTGATACAAGCCAGGATGCCATTGGCCTTTCGGGCCACCTGGGCACACTGCTGGCTCATGTTCAACCGGCTGTCCACCAGCACTCCCAGGTCCCTCTCTGCCAGGCTGCTCTCCAGCCACTCTTCCCCCAGCCTGTAGCACTGCCTGGGGTTATTGTGGCCAAAGTGCAGGACCCTGCACTTGGTCTTGTTGAATTTCATGCTGTTGGCCTCGGCCCATTGATCCAGCCTGTCCAGGTCCTCCTGCAGCCTCTTCCTACCCTCTGGCAGATCAACATTCCCCCCCAGCTTGGTGTCATCTGCGAATTTACTGAGGGTGGACTCAGTCCCCACATCCAGGTCGTCAATAAAGATATTGAATAGGACTGGGCCCAGTACTGATCCCTGGGGGACACCGCTGGTCACCAGACGCCAGCTGGATGCAGCTCCATTCACCATCACTCTCTGGGCCTGGTCATCCAACCAGTTTTTGACCCAGCGAAGGGTGCACCTGTTGAAGCCATGGATCGCTAGCTTCTCCAGGAGGATGCTGTGGGAGACTGTGTCAAAAGGCCTTGCTGAAGTCAAGGTAGACCACATCCACAGCCTTCCCCTCATCCACTAGGCGGGTCACCCAGTCATAGAAGGAGATGAGATTAGTCAGGCAGGACCTCCCTTTCCTAAACCCATGTTGGCTGGACCTGATCCCCTGGTTGTCTTCCACATGCCACTTGATGGCACTTAGGATGATCTGTTCCATAACCTTGCCAGGCACCGAGGTCAGGCTGACAGGCCTATAGTTCCCCGGATCCTCCTTCTGGCCCTTCTTGTGGATGGGTGTCACATTGGCCAACCTCCAGTCATCTGGGACCTCCCCAGTGAGCCAGGACTGGTGATAAATGATTGAGGGTGGCTTAGCCAGTTCTTCTGCCAGCTCCCTCAGCACCCTAGGATGAATCCCATCCGGACCCATGGACTTGTTGGGATCTAAGTGGCACAGCAGGTCCCTAACTACTTCCTCCTGGATTACAGGAGGGGGATTCTGCTCCCCATCCCTGTCTACCAACTCAGGAGCCCAGTTGTCCTGAGGGTAGCTAGTCTTTTTGTTAAAGACTGAGGCAAAGAAGGTGTTAAGCACCTCAGCCTTTTCCTTGTCCTCCATTACTAAGTTCCTCTCCTCATCCAATAAGGAATGAAGATTTTCCCTGACCCTCCTTTTGTTATTAATGTATTTATAAAAGCATTTTTTATTATCCTTTACAGAGATGGCTAGTTTAAGTTCTAGCTGGGCTTTTGCATCTCTGATTCTCTTCCTACATGACCTTACAATATCCCTAAATGCTTCCTGATTCACCTGCCCTTTTTTCCAAAGTTGATACATTCTTATTTTATTCCTGAGTTCTTGTAACAGTTCCCTGCTCAACCAGGCTGGTCTTCTTCCCCACTGGCTCCTTTTTCGGCACACAGGGACAGCCTGCTCCTGCGCCTTCATAAATTCATTCTTAAAGTAAGCCCAGCCTTCCTGGGCTCCTTTGTTTTTGAGGGCTGCTTCCCAAGGGATTCTCCCAGCCAGTGTCCTGAAGAGGCCAAAGTCAGCCCTCTGGAAGCCCAAGGTAGAGGTTTTGCTGACGACCCTCCTAACTCACCACAAATTGTAAATTCTATCATATCGTGGTCGCTGTGTCCAAGACGACCTCCAACCACTACATCTTCCACCAGTCCTTCTCTGTTTGTGAAGAGTAGGTCTAGCATGGCACTACCCCTGGTAGGTTCACCTACCAGCTGTAGCAGGAAGTTATCTTCTATACGTTCCAGAAACCTCCTGGATTGGCCCCTTTCTGCTGTGTTGTACTTCCAGCAGACATCCGGTAAGTTGAAGTCCCCCACAAGAACAAGGGCCAGCGAACGTGAGACATCCCCTAGTTGTTGAAAGGACATCTCATCAGTCTCTTTATCCTGGTCAGGTGGTCTGTAGCAGACTCCCACTAGGATATCAGCCTCATTGGCCTTCCCTTTTATCCTCACCCATAAACGTTCTGCCTTGGTGTGTTTAACATTGAATTCTAGGCAGTCAAAGCACTCCTTAACATATAACGCCACCCCACCACCTCTCTTGCCTTGCCTGTCCCTTCTAAAGAGCCTATAGCCAACCATTGCAGCACTCCAACCATGCGAATCATCCCACCACGTTTCCGTGATGGCAATTATATCATGGTCTCCCTGGAAATTCCCTAGAAATGCTATTCAGGAATTATATGGGATTAAGGGTTTCTCTTGTCCCCAGGGGAAAAAAACCCCACCTTTTCTGCTGTGCCAGGGCCCCAGGGTGACAGACTTCTGTGGTAGCTTGGGACCACTGCTGTAGAGCAGCTCAGCATGTTTGTTTAATGGATGCCCCCTGTTTGGGTGCCTGTTTACTGGGTGTTAATTTGTGCAGCAGTGTTTCATGCATCACAGAAAACAAGAGAAGCCTGTGTCCTGGAGACTTTCTAGGTAAAATTAGTGGTTCCAGCTACCCGTGTGCACATACAAAGCAGCAGGCATCCTTGTGCTTTGTTCTTTCTGACAGGCGAGACCACAGGTCGTTTCCTGTGGTCAGGAGCCCCATCTGAGAGTTTTGAGAGCAGTGTATGCAAGCTGGGGACCTTGTAGCTAAAATAACATACATTTTAGATGAGATCAGAGCTTACTAGAAAGAAAAATGCTAAGGAAGGATATGGGTTAGAGATATGATTGCATGCATATTTAGTTTAGGCAAATAATGTGTTGTGATGATTCACAGTGCTTTTGGCACCCTGTTTTATAAGGGGTGCCGAAGTACCGCTTTTTAACGTGGCCCAGTTCTGTTACCTACCCAAAATTACTATCTTAGTAAGACTGTTTCAAAACTAGCAGTATGCAAGGTAAAAAGCACCCCATGCTTTGAATGGTTTCACTTTGCGTATGAGAGAAGGGCAGCTCTCCATGCTACCCTCAGAGCTGCTGTTGTCAGCGACATTTCTCACTGGTAGTTAATATGCAACCACAATGTCCACAGAAAGTCTGATTTCAACAATTATTTCTGTACCTTGACAATGTCTTTTTTAAGAGTGGCAAGGGAGGGGCAGGAAAGGGGAGATTTACTTTGCATTGCCCTAGAAAAGCTAAACAAACTGACTTTGAGCCACATATCGTTGATCTGACCTTCACCTAAGTCAAACTGTACGTAAAATCTGCCATAGATATATGGAACAATTGGTGCATAATTTTATTCTGCTCCTTCCTATTGATCTATAAAGCAGAAGTAAATGGAACATCTCAAGTGATTTAAGGAGTTTGCTTACAAAAATGTTCTGTTCCGGCTCTCTTGTACAGATTCAGGACACCACTGTGTTCTGCCTGCAGGTGGAACATGGAGCAGTGTGCCGTTACTGTAATGTCCATAATTGTTGTTCATCCTATTCCTTCCTCACCTGTACTCGTGATCTCACTTCTAGGATATTGCTGTGCATTAAGCAGATGAGTTGGTGAGCTGTTCAGAGCTCTCCCCTGTTTTGTCCCAGTTTATTTTGAATTAATTTACGGTCTAGTAAGATGTTTGAATAGTTCCAATACAAGTGAATCCTTGGGAATTTCTCACCAGTGACTTTTGTTTGTCATTGTGTTATTCACCTGCCTTTGATTAAATCTAGTTCTTCACAGCTAGGCTTTATAAACTGAAATATGTTTTCACCTTATTGATCATCTTATTTTTCTCTATCACTAATGACATCAGGTGATATTTGTGCCTGTATGAAATGTCGTGTAACTCCCCCCCTGCCCAGTCCTCTCCATAATGAAGACTGGCCACTTTATGCTTTCATTTCCTGTATTCTAGCTAGTCTATTTTCCAGGAGAGAACATCCCTCTTGCCTTATGACTATTTGCCTTCAAGGATCAATGATGTTACGGTAACAGCGAAGTGAGGGAAAGTAAGTTAAAAGTTGGGCAATGAAAAAGAAAGGTGCAAACAGCATGCTCGTTTCTGGAGGCGAGGCAGTATGGGACAAAACAAATAGGTTTGTTCTGAATCAAACACCAGCGAACGTGCAGTGGAGCAGTGTAGGAAGCCTGACTTTGTTAGTTCCACTGCTTACTGAATGGCTTGTTATCAAAGAATAAATAGGTTAATATTTGACTTTGGGGGTGAGGCATTCATTTTCAAGAAGAGCCGAAAGCAAGTAGAAATTTAAAACTATACATAGGAAAGGGTGCGCTAGCATTATTTTGCATCTTTCAAGAATGACGTGTTGCCTGTTAACCTTACCTAGTGACTTGTTTGAGTTGCCAAGGGCAGGCAGTGCTGAAGTGGTGCTAGGAGGCCAAGGCACCTTCCTGAAGAAAAAGCCCTACTGATAACCAAAGCATCTGTGGGTTTTGATAGCCCAATAAAGCGGGGGTGGGGAGGAGGGGACACAGGGACACCACATCAATGATATTTAAATTTTATGTCATTTTAAGTTAGCCTTGATCAATTTAAGCCTTTTCTAGGAAGATAGTATTGACTTAATGCCTGTGGCAGGTGCAGTCAGTTTGGCTGTGCTCTGATAGCCCACCCAGTTCAGCATGATAGGGGGAATGCAGGTAGAGCTTGTTGTCTGGAGGGGCAGTACTCCTACAGTGTTGTCCTCTACTGCCCTTTGCGATGATACCTTTATGTCCTTAAGTAATGGATTTCCATTACTCTGCCTGGGAGTTGGGGCCTGTGATGGGATACTTATTTTAGTCACCTAACATAGAAGGCTGGTGGATTGCTCTTGGCACCACAACTAAACTAGCTTCTTGGTGGTACTTTCTTTGTGTTGGTCAGGTCTGGTAGGATTTTTTTAAAGCTAAGTGCAATTCTTTGTCTTACATGAGGTGGGAATTAAGCTCCTGTGTTGACTCGATCACATCCCTCTAAGGAAAATAAAGACCTGGAGTAGGGTATATCTCAAGGGTGGGGAAACTTTTCTAGGGCTCACACCTGGTTTGGAAGAAGACTTTGGATCTAGAGGTGGAGCAGCTGTAGTTCAGGCACACACTCCTCCTTGCTGCTTCTCTAAGTGGAGTAGCAATGTTCAGCAGTAGTGCAGGGTAGAGTTGTCCTAAAAACCATGAGGTTTCTTTTGAGCTTACCCTCTTGTTAAAGCTGGAAAAAGAGTTTTTGGGAAACATTGTTATCCAGTTTTCAATTACAGTGCTGCTTGTGTGCTACTGCTGCACTGGATGGTGTGTGATTAGTCCTGTGTACTGCAATGTTCAACAGCCCATTGTGTGTCTGGCTGCCTTTAACTCTTTTGGTCTTAGATCTTTGCAAGTCTTCACCCCAGAAATTATCACCTAAATTTAGATGTAGCGATGGCACAATGCTGAAATGTGATGATGTGTCCTGTTGATTAAGTAGGCAGTGTGTGCAACAACACAACACCAAACTTCTGAAGTTTATCTTGCACAGCAGCTCTCCCTTCCTTCCTCTATCAGCTTGGAAGAACACAACTGAATGGATGGCACTGCATTAATGCACTAACTCATGTGGCCAGAGCAGCTAGCAGTGCTTTCATGCTATGCTTTCACCTGCAAGATTCCTGTCATGCCCAGGTCAATGGGCAGAGGAGCTGTGAGAGCTCCTGGCACAGTAGTTAGAAAGCCAGGTCTCAGCTGTCAAGGCTTAATGAAGAACATGTGCTTCCCAGGGTGGTCACAGAGCATGGAGGGCTGGCAAGTTCTCCATTCAATTCAGACAAGAGGGATAGAGATGAAGAGCAGCATACAGGCCCTTTAAGAAAAAATTGGCAAAAGAAGAGCTCAGTATTTAAATTTAGTGCAGACGAAGAGGGAAAAAATTCCCTACAGCATCTGGTTTGTATTACTGCTCTCTGCTTCAGTAGAGGGTGTGTTTACAGTGAAGCTCTCCAGTGCGTAGCGAGGGGAGAGCTACGTTCGTTTCTGGGTGACTCTGAGCTCATGGTATGCCTTGAAGTTACCCCTGTGTCCTCCCTTTGGCCTCCTTAACTAATCCCATCTCAGCTGTTGAGCAGAGTGGAGATGTGCCCTGTTGGGTCTGAGCACAGCATTCAGTGTTCAGGGCTCTCCAACAGTGCTCACTGTCCTGGCTGCTTCCCATCTTGCTCAGCCTAGAAACAGAGGCAAAGAGTCTGCTGATTATGAGTTTATGGAGACATATGACCGGTAGCTACCTACAAAGACTATAAAATTACTGATGCATCTGTCTCCTTGCTGCTTTAGTGCTTTGAACAGAGCCCATCACTTCTGACTTTTTCTAAATGCAAGGTTGCAGCTCAGGGTAGGAGGTGGAAAGAGCAGAAGGATGGCTGGGTTTTAGTTGTGGTAGAATTTCTCTTCTCTGTGTGTGTGTTTTCTTTATTAAAGTGTGGTTTGTGGTCTCTGAGCAGTTTCAACAGAGCCAAGTGCCAAAAGGAAACCTGAATATAGTAACATTAGTGAAGTGAGCTACTTGTCAGAAAGTAGTAGAGCTTTGCATAGGTAGCAAGTGCTTTGCACAGGTCTGTGGTTATTCGTGCAAATGCTCCCTTGCACTGGTAACTTGTGCATCCTGTAGTGTGTCTCCTTGTGGACTGACTACACCTCTGGTCACATATGCTGTACAATACAGTTGTCAACTCAGCAGCGACCTGTGCTCTGTTTGGCAGGCAGGGATGTTAAAAATTCTCCTGAGTTTGGTAATAATACAATTGTATTAAAAGATTTCATCATGTTGAAGAATAAAAACCAAATTTTTTTAGACTTAAAGCTGTGAAAAAATAATTCCTAACCCACAGAGCTAGTGATTGTTTCTGTGTCTGGTTTTTGAAATTTCTGGGAATAGATGCCTTATGCTTCCAGGCAGAAGTAAGAGGAATGGAAAATTCTGGATTTATGTACATGTATAATACAGATTTTTCATATGGTCATTCTCCCCAGCTGCTGCTGGACCAAAGCCTGTTGCCACCACCGCCACACTGAGATTAAAGCTCGTAACACAAATAAACTCTTCCCCCAGCTATTTTTGCAGTTTCCCTCATCCAAGAAAATACAAAACCAGTCCCAGCCTCCCCTTTTTCCTCCTCCTTGTCCCATGATGAGTCGGAAGCAGTTCTCATCTTGCAATTTTCATCATCCTTTTCTTTAAACAGCAGCAAACACAAATAACAATTAATCTTTGCCTGACCCCATTCAAATCAGTTCCCCTCAACTACCAGTCATTCCTTATAGGTGAATTCATCTCCCTACAGATGAATCAAAAGTTAAATCCTACCCTTGTCTCTCTGCTGTCCTCTTCCAACCAACTACTGTCTTTTGAACTGCTGTGTTCATTTCCAAGTGACTGTCTACCTGGGGCCAGCCTGCTAGCAGGGGAGAGAAAATACCTTTTCTACACCTAGGAACTGCACAGTTGATGGCAAAGCTGGCAGCACAGTGTGTGTGCTCTGATCTCTCAATGGTGCTTTGGGAAACACTGCTTAAGGACATGTACCTAAGGAGACATGTTCAGCAATTACTGCAACAGGCCAGTCCATTTCAAACTGTTAGAAATGTTCTTTGACCAAAAATGCATCTGCTCTTTTGGTTGGTGTTGTGTTTTTGGTTTGGTTTTATTTGGTTTTTTTTCTCCAAAAAAAAAGCCAGATACTGGAAATCCCAAAATGCTGTTATTTGGGCCAGTTTCCTTTCTCTTCTGTGTAATACATTTGGGTATGCAGCTAATAGTTCAGTTGTATCTGTGGGGTAGTTTCCAAAGGGAATTTAATCTCCCATGATCTGTGGCTGTCAGACTCCTGTAAAGTACCATCCTACTTGGTAGCTTATTGTGGAAGATGCCTTTAAACAAGTTCCTGCACATTAGAAGAAAATGGCAGCAGAAGGCATGTGAACTGAAGTTCCTGAAAGACATCACAACTCTACTGCCAAAGCAAAATCCTGCAACTTGTGACAAAGTCTTTCTTTTTGCTGAAAGCAGGCCCTTTTCTGTAGAGCAGGCAAAAGATGTCCCTGATTCACTCTAGCCAATATCTCAAATTGTCGGAGCTATTCTGTAGCTCGTTCACTTTGCTGAAAAGGGTGAAATTGCAGTAATTGATTGGGAACACTTACTATTTAGTAAGAATATAGCAGGGACTATGGTTAACGTTGAAATGGAGCTACAGAAATGAAGGGAAAATTCTAACAACTTAATTTTTTTCAGACATTTCTTCATGACTTAATTTTAACTTTGCTTCTGGTGGGATTCTACTCTTCTTCCATCTTCTCTCTTTCCCAAGATAATATATGCATTAATGCACAGTGTCTTGGCACATTTGTCATGTCAAATAAGAATTGCACCGATCCTCTTTCTTCCAGCCTGAAGCTGGTCCAAACAAATGTATATCTAGCTCTCTTTATTGGAAATTGCTGAAACACCATTAACTTGGATGTGTATTCATTTTTCTTGGGGAAAATACCTGATTTTTCTCCTTGAACATCTCTTCCAGTCCTCTGCCCACCTGAAAGCTCTTCCTTAGAGAGGGAAAACATTGGACTTTTTTCCTCTCATCTCTTAACTGGGATTGCTGAGCTTTGGAAACAGTGCTAACATTTTTATACCCAGTATGAGGCCTCATTCTCTGGCCCACTGAAGAATGCACCTTTTATACCAATGGCCTTTTCTATAAATGGAAAGGCTCTGGCTATGTGCAGAGCAGGATTAAAAAAAAAACCAACCTAGTGCTGGCACTCAGCATCCAGTTTACATCATCCATCCTCTCTTGTGGTGAGCTCTTTTGACCTCATCTCCTAGAAATGAGCAAATGCAAGAATGCGAACGTGTCTGTGGCTGGGACTTAAATCACACTCTGTCCTCAGCCATTGGAGTTGCTACAGCTCCAGCTCCTGCCTTCAGATGTGCTTTCCTGGCTGCCCTGCATGCCAAGTTAATTTCCCTAGCCAAATACAGTAGTGTGGTGTTACTAATCTTACTAATAATGGGTTTGTGGTAGCTTTCCAGAGGGTGACTGAGGAGCAGAACGTGACTTTTACAGAAGGTGGTCCTCAGCTGGTAGGTGGTCCTCAGCTGGTACCCGAGTCCTCCTCACCAGTGTATGGGCATGTCTGTTTGCCCGGGGCATTGATGCTGGGACTTGCCTCCCTGCTGTCCCCTCAAGCTCTGTCTCTCAGAGGATGTTGTTTGAAGCCTCCAACTCTTTGAGGCAGGAAAGCAGAAAAGAGCAACCGTTTCCTGATGGGCTGAACTGCCTGGTAGCAGTGTTTTCCTCCCTGTTCTTTATGCAGTGTGTTTTCCCCCCTATGCTCCCAGGGGCTTTCCTGTCATCAGGATGGTGAAAATCTTGCTGCTAGGTTTAAAAAGAGATCAAATTTTTCCCATTAGTATCTGGCAAGCTGGTCTGCATGTCTGCTTTTAAATAACACAGCAGCTCCTTATGGCTCCTTTGGACTTGGTTGGAGTCACCAGACTTCTTATGTCATTCTGCCACTGCCCCCACAGTGCAGGGCCTGATCCCAACCCCCTGCAGTCAGTGGAAACATTCTCCTTATTAGCCTTTGGGTCAAGTCCAGAAAGTTTGCTGACTGTGTTTCCCAGGCTTCACCAAGGGCATTTATTCTAACTGGCTCAACACTCTCCCGAAGTATTGCAGGTTTCTGGTGCGTGTGTCTTTAAGCCTCACTTCCTTTCTTCCTATTCATAGAAGTTTTGGAAAATTAGACTGTAAAACCATAGCACAGGCTTTTTAAAGAATAAATTATACCAGTAAATACTAGCTCAGAGTTACTGTGCTACCTAGAACTGAAATTGCCTTCGCTAATGGTTGAGGTGGAGTAAAAGATCAAAGAAAATAAAAACAACAACTTGAATTCTTCTCTTTCCCTTTTAATCCTTGATATCTGTCCCACATCTGAATTATTTTGGAGAGAGCTTCTTACTTGGATAAACTGCATAAACAGTTTCAAGACAAAACAATGAATGTTAAAATAGATAAAAATATGGGGATTTGGTAATGAGATCAAGAAAGTGTTTAAAGACTACATCCCCTTTAAATTTGGGTCATATTCTGCTTCGATTTCCAGACTGGAGTCTTGCTAACCATGGGCAAAAAGGACATGAGGTTGGAGCAAAGACAGCAAATGTAGGGGGAAGCAGAGAAGAAGTGCTGTATTGTCTTCAAGTAGATGTTATTTTGGGCGAGCCAGCAGTGCCTCTGTCTCTCTTAAAGTTGCTGCTCTCTTGGAGTGTCTGAAACATTGAACCACAGCAGTCTGGAGCAAAGCTCCTGCTGTAATTATCCCCTATCACAATTTTTAATCTTCCACTGCCTTTTTTCCTTAGAAATCTCCATCCTGGTCTGAACACACATACTGGGAAGACCTGACCTGACCTCCCCTGCTTCTTTGCTCCACTGCAGTCCTGAGCCTCAGTTCCTATGCTTGCCCCTGCTGTGGCTCCTACATTGGACATCCCTTGCCAAGCTGTGTTTTCATACCAATGCTGTTTCTGGTACCTTGGCTCAGATACAAACCTCTACCACTGGTGTTCACTCTGCTGTTCAGGTGTGCCCACAGACTTGGCATGGATCCCTCAAAGCACACCTCAGTACCAGTCAGTGCTGTATATGCTGAGTGAAGGAACAAGATCCCATCACTAACAGTGCATAAGTGGTAAGGTGGTGGTAGAAACTTGCAGTGGCATGCAGATGCCTCCAGGGCCCATGAGGATGGCTAGTTAGGCCACTCCCTGGGCTGTGATGTACACTGAGAAATAACTTGCTAGTGTAGACAGTTTAAATCCTGTTTTATGCTAGCTCGTAGATGACACTTTCATGTCTCAGCAAGAAGTATGTCTTAAGATCCCAAAAAAGACCATCTTCATGTTCTCACCGCCCACAGCAGCTTTGGCACTTTGATATCCAGTTAAAAGTCACGATGCAATTCAATTTAATTAACACCGTTACCTTAATAAATACCCTCCCCCACAACCATGGTGGCATGCAGATGCTGATATACATGAATTTGTCTTAGCTGTTTGATGTGCTGGGTGGTTAAACTACAAGTGAAAACACTCCTGAACAGCTGTGCAAATGTGTGCACCCACCTAAGAGTTACAGCCTGGAAGGGGAGATGCTTGTGGTCGACTCCCAGTAATTCACTGAGGATCTGGTCATCCAGACACTGCTTGTCTGTGCACTGTTGAAGGCCTGTAGGCTCAAAGAGACACGTAGTGGACACACTGGCAAGCTTGTACCACAGTAAGGACCTGCTTCTCCTCAAACAGGAGTAGGTGCAGATCTCTGCACCATCCCAGTTATCTGTGCTGACTTCATAGAGGTATCAGCAGTAAAAAGTGACAACTCCAGCTGCTCTGCATGTGTGAATATAAGGAGCACATCTGCTTAGGGGCAGAGGAGGAGCTCTACCTTTCATAGTCTCTCTGTTGGCCTGTGTTGCAGGGGTGGAGGTGGTAGGGAGAGAAGGTGCCAGGGTGGTACCTGTTCAGAGTTCCTGAGGCTCAGTTCCTTATTTTGCCTTTTGGAAGACATTTATGGCTCACATGGGTTAGGAGTAGGACTTTCTTTACAGTACCTTTATGTAAACGTTCGGTATCTTGGCTACTCGCAGAGCAGTTAAATCCTTTTGTCCAACAATAGATGTGATGTTCCCTGCTCTGACCTGACATTTCATTTCCCTCCAGACTGGCTGATGGATCTCCCATACAGCTCCCACATAGGCTCTCAATTAGCTTATGTCTGAGTCACTGCAACATCCTTTTTTTCTGACCTCCATGAAGCAATCCAATCACACTCACCCAAACACCTGCACCAATTATTTTTGTTACCCATCACTTATAAACACACCTTTCAGCTATGTCTCTCCCGTAGCACCCCTTTCTTCATCTTGTTAAATAGGAGGTTATCTGTCTTTGTTTTAAAGGCCCCATGTCACCTTTACCATTCTTCGTATCTCTTCTGTGAGATGTCAGCTCTCGCCTCTGTCATCCCCTGATGCCAAATATCTGCTCATTAGATTTTTCAAACAAATGCTTTTTTGCCCTTGTTTGTGCTGTCTCTCTTAGAAGTAATCTGCTGTAGACAACCACATTTTTGTTGCTTCCCCTCCAATTAGGCTGCTAGCATCAACTGCATGGACATTTCTGAGAACAGGTGATGGCACCAAAATGTAGCATCCTGGCCCCAAACATTGAAGAGTGTGAGGGAATCAGTCCTGCAATCTTGCAGAAGAGACTGCTATTCAGATGCAGTTGTGTGGCTTGTAGGGATTGTGAACTATTTGTAGATAATTATTTTTTTTAGATAGGGCCAGTCCGTTCATTTTGAATTACATCTCTCTTTAGTTTACTATGATCTCAGTAAAGAACATGACAAGAGGTAGGTTGTGGGTGTGCTGAGACCACTGCCAAACACCCTAACTAGCACTGCCTTATTTTTCTGGGATGCACCGTCTCCACCCTCATCTCTGAGTCTCATACTGAAAGTGCTTTGGATCACAGAGCAGCTTTTCACCTCCTGTCACCAGTGATGGAAGTCCAAATAAGTGTACATACATGCCATGTAGTCTTCATAAACTCTGTTGGATTCAGGTATCCTTTGATTCTCTGCACCTTGTCAGGGAACTCTCAGGCTTCATGCCAAACACTGCTTTCGAGTCCCTTTCTCACTAGAAATTGAGTTACAGGTTCTTTTAGCCAGGACACTTGGCATCATCCCTTAGAAAACCAGATGATGTCAAGTTTTTTCTGCCTTCCAGAGCTTTGGAGTCAATAAAGTTCTGCAGCCTGCAAAGCCTGGAGCAACAATTTGTGCTAATTTGTGCAGCATCCCTACCGAGCAGTGGGCAAATACATTAAGTTGTTTCAATTATTCAACCTGTTTACTTAGCTCTGTATTTAGAAAGCCTGGATAAATGGAACTGTAACTTCCTCTTCAACCCTTCTCCTTCATCAGCAAAGTAAACACCCAAAGAGGAGTCACAGGAAAAGTGACACCTGTGAATCCTCCCGGGAAGCTGGAGGAAGCAACCCTTAGGGCAGCAGATATGAGGCCTCTGGGTAGTCCCACGCATCTCTGAACCTCACTGCAGAAGGGGTTTTAGCCAAATCAGCTCCTGCATTACTGGCTTTGTGGACCTGCCCTCCCTGCCCTATGAGAGCAGAAGCGCAAGACAGATCTTTAGTGCAGCAGTTGCATTTACATCTGTCTGCAGAGCAATGTGAATCTGCTGGAGGGAGGATGCTTCCCTGTCCTGCTTCCAGTTGAAAGAAGTCCTATACACTTCTCCCATGCGCTCAGACAAGCCATTGCTGGAGCAAGATCCACATGTCCGGATTCTCGTTACAGTGCCAGGCATTCCTTCCCCCAGCTTTTTCCTGGGACCAAGTGGGTGACACCTCACCATGAAATCAGTACTGGGTCTGAATAAACCCTCTGAGAGAGTTTGTGTGGTGAGATGTAAAGTGCAGGCCTGCCATCAAGGACATAAGGCTGCTTGTGAAGGTTTTCATCCTGGTGTCCTGATTTGGACAGTTGGGAGTTCAGCCTCCATGAATCAAAGTCTTGCTTTCAATGGCTGAAAAGTTGCCACTTTTCAGTCCATAAATAGTTGCATTCTAGTGCTCAGTAAAATGTTTTCTTCCAGTATATCTTCAAATGTTATAAAGCACATGGGAAGCTCAGTATCTAAAGTGCAGAGACAAGCTCTGTTTAAATTTTGTTGTGAGAGAACTTGAAGCAAGTTTGACATTTATGAGCTGATTTCACGGGACAGAGAAGAGCATAAGGAAAAGTCCTGCTAGTCTGAACTTCACAGTAAGCTGTAAAAGACCATACTTCTAGCCAGCTGATCTCCTTGCACAGTTTTTTTTGCATAGTTTTTGCATGTCTGAAGACATCCTGTAACTGCCTAATTATTAGTGCTTCCTGGTAACTCTGGTATAAAGAGGGCTTGTACTTCACTGATCTGAAATGCCAGCTGACTCATTGATTTAATGGTCAGTAGCTTTCAAATGCCAAAAGCAGATTCTTCCTGAAATGGTGCAGCTTTGTAGCAGAAATGGAGCTAAAGGCTCTAGAGGCACAAATGTAGGGAAGAACAAGTATTTACCCTGTGTTGGGAAGTGCATTGGATTGAGCTTTCTGCCCTTACCACTTTAGCCTGTTAGCTAGTAAAAGGAATTGTTCTGACTCCAAAGCGATTAATACCACGCCAGTAGAAAACTAGCATGGAAGGACTCTGGCTTTTTTTTTTTTTTTGTCCTGTTTTCCATGAGAAGAGAATTAAAAATTGTGCAAGACACTGAGAACTGTATTCCACTGAGCAAAAATGAAAACTCCTACACTCAATTTATTTGGGCTTCTTGCGAGTGATGTGCTGATTCATTGCCATGGTCCAAAAGGATGAATTGGGTGTATTTTTCCTATGCAATGGTCATAGCTCCTTTGAACAAGGAGAGGTGTTGGTGGTGAACTTTGCATTCCTAGTGGGATCCAGCCTGGCGCATGCGGCTACAGTTAGGGCTGGGGCTTTTACCACTGTATTTGTGTTCTCATCCTGAGCTGCAGAGGTGGGTTTTGAGAAGTGGCTAAGAAGCAGTGACTGAGCTGTGCGTTTCCAAGTTGCAGGGGCTGTGCCCTGGAGTTGGAAACTGCAAGTAAACTTAGTTTTCCTTTTCACACTCAGTAATTCCTTACATAGTCACCAAATGGTTCTTTAGGTGGATGCTGGTAACACAAAGTACTGTATAATGATACCTCCTGTTTCCAGGACGTGGGCTGTATTTTGTCTTTCAGCCATGCTTGGAACTCAGCGACTGAAATTAAACAAGAACAGGACATTACCACTGATGCCAGTGGTACTAAACTGCTTTTGTGAAGGTGGCAAAATAATGCTATGTGTGCCTGTAATGATTCCTTCTGAATATCCATTTAGTTCCTTTGGCCTTTCCAAGAAAATTGGCCAACTCCATTGGAAAGCAAAGCTCTTCATTGTACAGTGTTGGTCTCCTTGACCATCCTACCTGTAATTATTTAGAGGTTAGCAGATGATAGTGTAACTCTCCTACACAAACCAAGGTTTTCAAACCACCCCTGTGTCCTAGAGAAATGGGCCCAGAGAGTAAATGCTGAAAGTGTTTATCAATGTCTGTTTTCTTTTCAAAACTGTTAGGTGGCTTCAAATGCAAAGCAACATGCAGTGGAGGTATTCCAGGTTATAAGATGAAATTGAAGGGTATGGCAAATCTCTTCATTCAAGTTCAAACAAAAGGCACTTTGGGTGTCTCCCTGGACTCGCTGCAAGGTTTGTGTAGAGGACCTCCAATCCCTAGAGCTCCTCTGCAGGGAGAGGACTGCCATTTGTGTTATTGGGCATCCTAGCAGACATCCAAGTGCACCAAGGTGTAAACAAAGAGGTGTAGTATACAGAGGTGAAGGCTGTAGAGCTGCACTTCCTCTATTGCAGCTGAAAGCCACTTATATATATGTGTATAAAGCTTCTGTCACTTGCAGCCTTTGGGCACAGAAACTATTCAGTGGGCCAGGTGACAGTGTTTTGACTTATCTGATCATAATTGTACTTCATGAAGGGCCCTTTCAACACCCAGCTTTCTTTACTAGGGTTGTTGGTGTGATCTGTCTTGTCCAGCCATGGTGTTTCTTGTGCCAAGGTGTTGACAGGATCCAGGATTACTTTGGAGTTGCTTCCTAATTATCTGAGCAGCTCCTTGTCAGGTTATACCACAGCCTTGGGCAGGAAAAAGCTGCAACCAAGCTTGTCTTTTGAGTCAGTGGTGAGTGTGGAGAGGGTGACAAGCAGCCACCCACAAGATCCCAGCAGTCCTTCCAAGTGCTTTAGGGTGTGAAAGGGGTGCCACAGAAACTGTCAGAGGGGAATACCACCAGAAAGGGGAAAATCACATGAGACCCCTGGGGGTTAATACTAGCAACGAATTACTGCTGAGTGCAGGGAGACTAGGACTGGGTATTTGAGATTTGTTTCATGGCCTGCCCAGCCTTTCTGTCCAAAACCTTCTGATTAATAAGCTAATGATGGCCTAGTCTGTCTGTTCAAGGAGCAGGAGAGATTTGTGGTGACTGTGGGTTAGCATCCTCCTTCCTTGATACAGCATATTCAGCTCCCAAACTACCAACGTGGAAAGGATCCCATTTTGGGGCAGCTTTACTAGTTCTACAGCTTTAAAAAGCTGTGGGTGCAGCAGTTTTCTGACTGCTCTTAATAAACTATTAGTCGTTATTAGTTGAGTGCCTCAGTTGTTGTTCCAGATAATTTCATTCAAGTAAAATTCCTTGCAGTGTGGAATCAACTGTATAATTTGCAAGAATTAGCAGATCTGTCTCAGCAGCCCTATAATGTGTGGTGCTGCAGTAAGCAGGCACCGCGGAGAGTTTGCTTTGAGGCCAGGCAGGGAATGCAGCCTGGCTGTGCAGTCAGCAGTCCAGGTGCACTCCTCTGCAAACTCTGATAGAAGAAGAGCAGCACTTGCAGCTGGGTAAATTGATTTTGTTTTCCAGCTGTGCATGATGAATTGTTTGAATATCCTGTTGTTTTTTTTTCTGGTGACTGGAAAGGGGGCTGTCCTGTCATTTCCTGTGCAACGCTAGAAGAAAGCCTGGGCTAGCACCCATAGCTTTCAGCCTGTTCAAGACCTCACTTTTCAGAACACATGCAGACAGCGTAAAACTGTGCTACTAGGCTGAGATTTGTGTGCTAGCAGATCCACCCCCTTCTTAACGGGAGCCAAACCTTTGTGGACACATCTCAACAGCAGAGCTGTGTTGAAATACTTGCTTAAAATTCATCCCCCAGCATATAACACAAGGAAGGAGGGTGCCTTGGTGGCTGTGAACACTGCTTCTCTTTGAGCACGGTGGTGGTGTTCTGGTGAGGCAGTGTTCCAGTGAATTCTTTCTTTGGTTGCTTAAGCCAGACCTTTCTCCTGTGAGAAAGGAGGCAGGCAGCACTGCTCTGGCTCAGTTACAACTTCTCCAGGGCTGTTACACAAATATGGCAGTCTTTTGGCTGTGTCAGAAAGTTTACACTCAACCATGGAAAGCAAGGCTGCATGGAAGAGTGATTTAGCAAGCAGAGAAGTACAGAGCATCTGTTAAGGTCAGATAAAGCTGGAATGTCACTGTTGCAGCCACGAAGAGATTAAACTGCCCATTTATTTTTTTAATATCTGTCATTTATGTGCCTGTGGTAGCTTCGACATTTACATTGCTAAAATTGCTCAGTGGCTGAAGTGCCTTATGACTGTTTTCTTGCAGCAAAGAGCTCTCTAGATCTGCTCTCAGAGGTATCATGGCTCTGCTGCTTTCCAAGCTGAAGCGTTCTTTAAGCTTGAAAATGTTGACTTACTGTCCTGCTTCCCCAGGTTTCAGGAACATTGCTTGAGCCACTTTGGCACCAGAAAGGTACTACATTTGGAAAGGACAGTGTGAAGAAGAAAGGTTAATGGCTTTCAGGAGCAAAAGCAAAACTTTGGGAAGTGTGAAGTGTACCAAAGAGAGCATGTGTGCATGCACGTGTAATACAGAGAAAACCAAAGGTAGGTTTGCAGTTGGCAGGACTGGGAGATACCTGGAAGGAGCTAGCTGAAGATAGTATGTCATTAGAGCTTTGGGTGGAGGACCTCCAGCCATCACCTGACTGTTGATTTTAGTTAACTCATGCCTGGGCAAGGGTTAATACAGTGAACTTGTAGGACTTTTCATGTTGTGTCACAAAGAGGGTGCACATGCCTGTTAAAACAGATGTGTACATGGGCTTTTAGAGGTTACCCTAGCAGTAAACTTGCCTCGTATGGTGAGGCAGCAGAACAGTTAATCATATTTGTTTGCTTTTAATAATATTTTTATTCTTTTTATTACCTCACAGATTATATTGTGGTAGAATATGAAGGTCCTATTGTTCATACAGCACCCAGCACACAAATAGCAAGAGCTGGTCTCAGTGTCAGGGGTTTTACTGATGAAGCTAGAGTGTAAAAAAAGGAAGCTACAAATCATAGCTAGGTGGGAGCAGGGGACACAGAGCAATGATGAGAATTGCACGCATGTACATGCAAACACATGTGCTCCTTCATCGGGCATCCTCTGTTGTGAACACTGAACAAGAGGCAGACCTGCAGGGGGGTCCTGGCAATCTGTCGTGTCCAAGAATGGAATTAACAATACAATACATGGAAAGATCCAAGGGCCAAGAAACACAGCTCTGTTTGCACCTCTTACGCTGTTACCATAGAAAATTTATGGTGTGAGATTTGTACGAGGAAAATCCTGTTGATGGTATGTTTTTGTGCTGTTATGTAACAGTAAGCAGTTTTCCAGCTCTGTGAAATTTCCCTAAGCCTCAAGATTAACAGAGTATTTGTTTCCTTGTCTTTGGGACAGGGAGTTAAAGGTAAGCAGGAGAATAATCTCCAGGCTTCTGCATCTGCAGGCAGCAAGGAAGCACGTCTACTGCCTCAGAGCAGTGTTTTGAGCTCACAACTTAGGAGATGTTGCCTCCCACCTGGCAGTGCATTTCTGCCCTCCAAACTGGAATGCACCACACCTCCCCTCAGCAAACACAAGTGTAGGGTTTTTTTTTTTGTTTGGCTGCTCCTGGGTGCCAGGCCTGTGCCAGAAAGATGGCTGTGGCTGCTCTCAGCTTTCCACTTTTGAAGGCGTGTTTGCTGGTGACAGGCAGCATAGCAGAGCTAAGCGGCCGTGCCGAGATGATTGCCACCATGAGCTGTGATCCAGGGCATGAGGAGGAGCAGCTGCACTGCCCAGAAGGTGGGTGGGCTGAGTGGGTGGTTTCAGTAGGTTTCCTAGGGTAACAAAAAGGATTCTGTGAAGATGCGTGAAGCTAAGTCAGTAAAAATGGTTCTAAACGAGACTGTCAGTGGACAGCAAATATTTCAGCTCTACCACCTTCTCTTGTTCCCACTGACTTTTCTGCCTTATTTCTCCAACCTTCTCTTATCTGTCTGTCAAATCTCCTTCAAGTTTACTACTTCAAAGTAAGAAGATATTGTAATTCACAGTATATGCAGCAAATGTAACACAAAGCTGTTTTCTGATTATTATGTTTTGGTGGATGTTCCTGTGGGTTGGTCTGTGAAGAATATAGTTTCTTAATCCCATTGCAATTATTAATAGCCTTCATAATCCTGCATTCTTGTAAAATGGCCTAATGCATCCACGCTGGGCTGCTGGTTGTTGCTGTTTGCATACGTTGTAGTGCTGCAGCTGGTATTACGCTTACTGGAGTTCATATTGGACCTGAAGATGCCATGAGAAAATGTCTGCACATCTGGGAGCTGTCTAGTGGGAACTGTGTCTGCTCCGTCTGTTAACCCTCCATTGCCCATGTCCTTGAGGAGCTGAGGTGTTAGGTCTGTCACTGATGCCTAATGGCAACGTTTTGCAGAGTCATCTCACTTCTGTATATCTGAGGCCGTTATGTGGTGGAGATGGCTCCAGCAGAGAAGTTGGAGTGCTCGCTCTGGGACTTAGTTTTCCACTAAGCCCTGTGTGACTCTCTCAGCAATAAAAATACTCTCACTGATCTGGTTATCCTGCCAGGATTTATAATAATGCAAAGTTTAGAAGATTTGTGGTGTGATTTTAATTTCATTGGTGTTTCTTAGAAATGTAGGGCTGGTCACCCTCTTCCATCCTGAAAATGTGCAAAGAGATGCCCAGTTGAGCTATACCAGGATTATCCATAATTTAAAGCAGAACTTTTTGATCTAATTTGGGATGATGGAAAACTTGAAATGGCTTCAGAGAAGTCATACAAGAAATAAAACTGCAGCCTGGCGGCCTGTGAATTAGATCTCAGGCTTCCTCCTCAATTCAACACATTTTGTAATGTGACTCAGGGCTAGTTACTAGCTCTAGGTCTCTTGCTTTTTCTACTTTCGAAATATGAGAAGGAGGTTCATGGGTATCCACAACCTTCCTGACATAACTTGCTCTTATACTTGGATATGTGACAATCATGTAGCTTTTGAAAACATCTCTGTTCTCATTTGCCCCTCTGGAGGAGTGAAGGAGCTGGCTGCAAAAGGGAGCCAAAGAAATGAACTTCTTCTCACATAATACAGTGTGGGCAGCGGATTAAGACAGTACTACCAAAAGGATGTTCTTCAGGATACAAGGCCCATTTTAAAATAAAACCACTCTTATTTGGAGACAAAAAAAAAACAAAAAAAAAAAAACACAACAAAAACCAAAACACAAAACAGCACACCACTTTTATTTCTCAAGGGAACAGCGATAAAAAGCAATAAAAGGTGCTTAATACTTACTCTTGTTTTAAAGCTTCCAAATCTGGAAGGAAACCAGGCCATCTTGAAAAAAGGGATTCCAGACTTTCACAATACATGCATCCGTCCAAAGGGCCATTGCCATGAACGTATTTACAGCTGCACTGTTATCCTGCTCCATCCCACAGCCCCGGCAGAGAGCAAAGCCAGAGCACAGCAGTGGGAAGCTTGGCAGCCGTTGAGCAATGCTTTTTCCAAGGAAATATACTGCTACGCTCTTTGTAGTCGTGTAAGCACAAATGTGAGCAGGTTAGTAGAGGACGCCCAGCTTTCAGACAAATAAGAACAAGCCTTGATGCTCTTCGCCATTTGGAGTAATCTATCTTTTGAAATCCTGTGCGTGGTGTAAGCAGTGGTGGAGCATTTCTAAATTTTTGGCATGCCATGCTTCAGTATCAGCTGAGTCCTTGCTGCTGTGGTTTCCCAGCAGCCTAAGATGGCATGACTGCTGAGGTCCACTCACCCTCCCTCCTGCTTGGCCCATGTAGGCCAAATTTTCTCTTGCAGAGGCCTGTTAAACTCTGCTGAACTGCCTCCCTGCACTAACTGAGCAGAAGATTTGCCTTACCAAAGAAAGTAAACAGTTCTTTGCTGGGTCAGTGAGTTGAATTGGCTTTGGAAGGACATCTGGGAGAGGGAGGGAAGGCAGATCTCCTTTCGTTGTGGTAGCACTGAGCTTTTGGAGCCACTCATTTTTTGAGTAACCTCACCCTTCTATTTAGAGAGTGATTGAGGGGTTATCAGTTTGTACAAAGGAAAGGGTTTACTTAGTGTCCTATTCAAACACTGTGAAACCCATTCATTAGCACTAGAACAAACTTGTCTGCCTTAAAAGAACTGGTTGCTACCATTTACTCTTCAAACAGTACTTTTGTGGCAAACAGCTTCTGCATCTCCAGGTTGGGCTCTTTGATTCACCTGTGTAAGACCATACCATGATAAGATATCTGAGGTGTTTTATATTTGCCTTGTGTTTTAACCATCAAATGGTAGCACTTATTTTCTCTTTCAGACCTGTTCACGTGCCACTCTTTTGAGATAATCCCTACTATCACATCTCTTGGATGAGATCGTCTGTCCCCTGTCAGTGCCCCACATGCCCATTGTTCAGAACATGGACTGACAGACTGCAACCACAGAAAATGTGTCTTGTCATCAGTTGTGGTGAAATTCATTTCTCTCATATAAGAGATCCTCTTACCCTGACCACTTGCAGTCAGAAGGCATTTCCAAAAAGAGTTTTGTTTAGCCTGAGTGCACACTGGCTGTGTTGTAGTTTGGGCCTCAGTCCCTCCTGCAATTCAAACTCATACTATTACTCCAGTGGTGGTGTGTAATATCACTAACTACAGCTGTGATTTCTACCACTGAGGTGGCTGCAATGATCCTGCTGCCAGAGGCTCTGAAATAGTGGGAGTCAGGGGCTATGCTAGACAGTACTGTGGCTACGTAATCCTTACTTTTATCCTTTCTAGGACATGCAGTTCTGCTGAGATAGGCGATAGCATCATTATTCAGAAAACATTTACTCCTCCATGTGAGAGGGAAGGGGAGATGGGACAGTCATGCAGGGGAGGGAGGTCTGCTTAGCAGCAAGTCAGTGAAAATGGAGGCAGCAGGACAGACACTACTGGGATGTGGGTTTATGTGGCCGAGGAGCTTGGCATGCTGTCCCTCAGTGTTAGTCTAAGGGCTGCAGTGTTTTCTGGGGATGGAGCAGACCAGAGCAGTTGGCTGTAGAACAGTCCTTTTTTGCTGAAGCACCTGTCTAGAGATGAGAAGATCTAGAATGCTGTTTTCCATTCTCCTTCATATTATGTTAAGATGCATCATCTAACACCACTGGAGAGCCTAGCACTCTGAGCACTTAGCATGCCTTAATATCAGTTTCAAGGTGTTCTAAATCAAGGACAAAATGTAGGGGCCTCTCCGGAAAATCAGGCATCCTGGAGGAATGAGCTGACTGTTTTTCTGTGGCTCCCTCTGTCATGGGAACACCCAACAACTTCTTTGGACATTTAGGTACTGATGCTTGTGCTCTGCAAGGACAGCGGGTGGAAAGATTATAACCTAACAAGCATTTGAATCTGTGTCATGGTATCTAGCCAGTACTGCCTTGGTTCTGAGCTGTTGTTTGGCTTCTGGGAAGATTACTGACTGCCCTTTTTTTTTTTTTCCCCTGTGTTTTAGACGTTTACAGCATGGTGTAATTCTCACCTCCGCAAGGCTGGAACACAGATTGAGAACATAGAGGAAGATTTCAGGGATGGTCTTAAACTCATGTTGCTTCTGGAAGTCATTTCAGGTGAGAGAGGTTCTGTGTGGTGCTCTGAAGTGTCCTGAGCATCTTCATTCTGAAATCTGTCCTCTCCCTTTCTCACAGAATAGGGACAGCAAGAGCTGTAATGCTGCAGGTTTTGCTGGAATAAAAGAACAGCTGCTTTCTGATTCAGAACAAAATTCTCCCTAACAAATATCTTGTCTCCAGCAGTGACCATTAATGTGCTTTTGGAATGTACTCCAAGCCTCATGGCCTGTGCAGGCTGCCCATTGCATTCCTGCTCCTGCCTCTCAGCTTTCCTCTGCCCGTCAGGAATGCACAGCCTCCTGTGAAGGCTCAGGCAACGGCTCTTACTAGTTGGCAGGGCTGACAAAGCAGCTTTGGGAAGAGTGTGGGAATGCTGTGCTGTCAGATCATACCAGAGCCACATGGCAGTGGGAATAGGACAGAATTTACTGGAAGAGGGGAGTCGAACCAATAAATCTGTGTCATTCAGTTTCAGCTGTGACTGAAGTTTTTCCATTCTCGTTCCAATATGAGCTCAGTGCTCAAGCCTTCAGGGAAAAAAATTCCCAAAGAAAAGCAAAATCACAGAAAACCCAGTCTGAAATAAAAACAGTGGCATGAACAAGTTAGGTCAGATTTGTTTTCACTCCCTTTCACAAATGTCCCACTACTTGACACATATTTCCCAGGGATTATTTCATATAAGCAGTAATCCCTGCTGATGTGCTGATAAATACCTTAGTAAAGTATTGTGGGAGGCATCAAGAGGGGAATTAGACTGTATGTGTGAAACTGGGGTTGTATGCTCAGAGACTTTCTTTTGATGGGTTTTGAGCCAGTAATAGCAACCCAGTGACTAGCACTCCCAACCTTCGTGGTATATTTTCCAATAAACTTGCCATGATAGAAGCACTCAGGCTACCTTTCCTCTCTACCCCCTTCCCCTCTTTCCCCTTTTCCCTTTGCCAGCACCTGCAGAGATGCTGTCAGTAGTGTGTTTTTCAGAATTTATGAATATAGGTTAAAACCTCAGGGGTTTTGCCCATGCTGGTGGTTTGGAGGGATCGGAGTTCAAAAAATTATCAGAGCTTTGTAGCACGCACATTGCCGGTAAGAAACGAGGTAGCAGAGTCCTCTTAGTTTATTTTCTGTATTTATGTCCTGTTGCAGAGGAGGGGCTGCAGTCTAGAAGCTGGGGCAGGCGGGTCTTGGCAGCTTAGTTTCTAATTGCTGAACTGCAAGATAAAGGAGAGATTCATGAACGGGGAGGATGGATGAGGCTTGGTGGTAAAGCCAGAGGTACTTATTCTCACAGTGTTGTTTCCTATCCTCATCTCTCACTCTTCCTCTCCTTTTGTCCCCTTGGGAGCCCGCTGGCACAGGGCCTGTTGGACCCCTCTCCGTTTGGTAAGAAGGGATGGCTGCTGAGTGCTCTGGTGGTGTGGGCATGGCACTTCCCCATCTGCTGCAGAGTGGCTCTGTGCCTGCACCCAGCTGCCAGATGACCAGTGGGCAAATTTGTGGGGAGCAGCTGTGAGATGCATCCCACCAGAGGCCATGGTCCTTCACACGCTAAGGTCTGAGCGTCATTTCTTTAGAGCCAGCAGAAGCTAGAAGCGCAGTTCTCCTGGGTGCATTGGGAGAACAGGAAAAATTTAGCACAGTGGGTTTTTTCCCCCATTTCATTTCCATCATTGGCGCCTCTATTTCCAGTTGTGAGCCCTGCTGCTTTTACAGAGCCTCCTTCCAGCTGCTGGGCCTGCTAGTAGCCCCTTTGGCCCATAGTTTGGGAAGCAGCAGCCCAGCTTGAGAGGAGCGTGGGGGTAAGGAATCTCCTGCCGTTTGGCAAGGGTTTGCCTGTGTGTTCCTGCCTTGGCCACTGATCACCTGCCAAAAGGCTGAGTCTTTTGATGGCTCTTAGCCCTCCAATTTCAGCTTCTGGCCTTTCCTTTCATCTCTTGGCTCACTTCACACCTTCCTCTTCCTGTATTTTGGGGGACTGCAGAGTTGCTGCTGGGAATTTGGCATGGGCAGGGTTGCTCTGAGGCAGACTCTAACCCAGAGGGTGATGGCCAGAAGAGCCTTCAGCCATAAGAGTGCTGGGCCAAGCTGGCTGAGAGCTGTGCAGAATGGGGCACCTCCTCCACCTGGCTGCCTGGCTGGGGTGTGCAGGAGTGAGGGAGCACTGTCTTCCTTTGCTGCCGCAGGAGAGAAGGATGGAGCCTGCATCAGGGAAGCTGTTGGAGACCCTAGGGTGGGAAGGAGACTGTGCTGCTGGGGCTGGGGGAGACCGGTTTCAGGGCAGACCCTCCTGTGTGTCCCTGGTGGTGTGTCACTGCTGGGCAGCTGGGGCAGGTAGGAAGCAGTTTTCTCATCCCACGCAACTTCCCAAAGTATGGAAAGCAGTGATGTTCTGCAAGAGGAAGGCACCTCAGTTTTACTCAGCCCAGTACATTCTGGTGGTGAGCTGTGCCACTGATGGGTCCCCTTCCAGCCCAGCCAGGACCCCTTGGTCCCCCAGCCACTGTGCAGTGGGAGAAGCTCCACAGACAGTCCTGGGTCTTCCTCATTGCAAGTACTCTCCTGTTGGCCTCCGTGTGGGAAGTAATAGTGGGGCTCCTCCTAGAAATTGCCCCAAAAGATACACTTTCATTTTTCATTGCATGTGTTTCCTTCCCCTGACAAAGCCATTTTAAAAATAATACTATGAGACTGAAAAAGGCTAAGCTCATGTTTAGTACTTTTCAAATAAAGTTGTAAGGCTTCCCCCCCTGCTCCCCCAAACAGAAGGAATGACTAATTGAAATTTTTCCTAAGCAAATTTGCTGTAAACAACTTCTATGCCAACACTTCCTTGCATTCTTTGGCCTTTAAAGTACAGCCTTGAGCTAGTACATACGAATCAGAGCATGGAAGCAAGTACATGATTTTCATTGTCTCAGCTGGGAGAAGTACTGAGAAATAAAGCAATGATGCAAATAGCTGAAAGTAGAACATATTTCTAGTAGGCTTCCCTTTTAGCAGTTGACAACATTGATAATGTATAGTGTGGAATCAGATTAAGCTTCTCTGTGGAAATCTAAATTTGTCATAAAGTCCAAGTCTGAAGGAAATAGCCATCAAGTTTTGGGACTTCTTAAGTTCCAAAAAAAGTTATTCTAAAATGAATATCCTTTTGTGGTGTTTGAGAGAGGGAGACTGCAGTTTTGCAATTACCATCAACTGCTTGAGGATCACATTGCTGTTAGAGGGAACAATTCTGCTCTCCCCAGCCCCAGGGAGAACAGTTCAGATGCTCTCCCTTCTGTTGGCAGTGCATGTCATGTGGCCACAAGGTGAATTGGATCGGCTTGCTGTTCCAGCTGAAACCTAATCTCTTTATTTTTCTCTTTGCAAGGCTAGTTTACAGTCACATCAGCTGAAAAAAAATGGTTATTTTTTAGCTGGGTCAACCCATTTGTTGATATTTGGCAGCATAAGTCTGCTTAAGTCTATTGTGAAGCAATATGTAAAAATGTCATTGTGAATCTGTCACAAAAAATGCTTCCACCTTTATTTAGAATGCCTAGCATTATCCAAATGGAAAAAGAAAGCAATGTACTATGACATGTACTTGAGACTCCATTAAAGCAAAAGAGATTTTTTTAAAACTAGGATGGAGGCAGTACCATAAATACATCTTTTTACTTAACTTGTCAGACATCAGTGTTTCATTTTGAAGGTGGATCTGGTTTTATATTTAAGCTTGAAAGCTAATGAAAGCAGCCTACAGTAATCACTGAAACACTTTTAAAGGATTTTAATTTTCAGACTTTTTTTCTTTGCAGAGCATATCTATGGAGATCATCTGTTTTTCTCCCTTTTAGCTTTTCCTCACTCTGTTGTTAGGAAACAAGACATGCAGTTTTAGTATGAAAAAGAATTCTTTTAAAAGTACTTTTCTTTCTCATTCTTAAGCCTCAAAGATTTTGAGTCAGCTCACATTGACTTAAATATTCAGGTTCAAGATACAGGAGGAGACTTTTGGAACTGTATAGGTCAGGTGAGTAATTACTTGCCTAGACTTGCCCATTTGATCTCTCTTTAATTATCTCATAACTTTCAAAGTGCAAAATGTGCTTGCGCCATTTTTTTGGTGTTGTGTGTCACATACAGCTTGTTCCTGATTGTCCCATCTAATTAGATTGCTCACAGAGGTTCCTTTCAAAAGTCCACATTTGTCCAAGCTTTAATTTGCTTACTCTGCATGTTGAGTGTTAGTAAAAGTAAGCTGTGAGCCCAGTTACAGGCAGCCTATGAAGAAGGGCATGACTGCACTTAATGCAACTTCAAATAAATAAGGTCCAGAAAGTGCTTTTCCAAATCTTCCAGCTTTGTTCCAGTCAGGAGCTGGCATTTGTCTAAGACTCATTGCTATCAGAGATTTATTTACCTGCTCTTACCTCAGAGCTGGGCTGCTTCCCTCTCTCTGCCTTATTATAAACATATAAAATGCATACCACTGTGCAAGAGACCACTGCATAGAGTTAGAAATACATCAAACGTAATGAAAGGGAGTTGAGATGACAGTCCTTACACTTCTAAAGCCCCTTGCCAAGTAAGTGAATTTATTTTCTGATACAAGCAGTTGTGGCTATTCAGTGCAGAGACTAGAGAGGTGCGAGTTCTGTATCCTGGCTGGGGAAGAGAAAGGGCAAGATACAAGATCACCCTCATACTTGACGTGAGGATTTTTCAAGAAGGAGAGATTTGCTTTGTAAATTGGATGTTGTAAATGCTGGAGGGGAGCTCTTCACTTGTCTTTGTGGGGGAGGGAAGTTTGTGTCATTTCCAGACATGGTTATCTATGGTTAATGGTACAGAGGTTAGGTCCATGGCCTCGCTCAGTGTGATTTTGAAGGACCTTTTCACCTCTGATACAAATCTGCTGTAGAAAGAACTTGGTGCTGACAGTTCCTCTGTTATTATTTTATCTGGGATGCAACAAAAAGCTACTTTTCTGTCTGATTCTTTCTGGGAGTGCTTAACAGTGAGTGTGGCTTTCCTGCATTCACTGTCAAAAAAGGATGCAGGGAGATCTACCTTTTGCCTGGCAGAGCAACAGAAGCCACCAGCATGGGGAAACACCCCCCAGGGCAGAAAGGGTTCAGAATAGTTTCCTAATAGTTTTTTTTTTCCTCTTTTCTTATTAGGTGAACGTTTGGCTAAGCCTGAAAGAGGTAAAATGCGAGTGCACAAGATCTCCAATGTGAACAAGGCCTTGGATTTCATTGCCAGCAAAGGAGTCAAACTAGTATCTATTGGAGCAGAAGGTAAAGAAAGGAGCTGATTTGTCAGGGCCTAAGCTGTGCTTAATGATTGTCTTTCTCTCTCTCTCTCACAGCTGCATGTCACTTCCCTTTGTGCCTCCCTAGCCCTAACATGGCCTTGTAGAATAAGCCATGGAGGAAAACAGGGGATATATTAAGCCTTTACTCTGGATTTGAATCCCATCTTCACACTAAGCTGTCAAACCTGATTCTTATTTGGGCTAATTGGTCAGGTCCTCCTGCTTTTCTCCTGCTTCTCAGGAGTTAAGGAAAACATTGAGCAGTGGCAGAAAAAAAATGAGATGTTTCTTTCTCTAATGAAGAAAAGTCTCAATTGAAGCATAGAGGCTGCATGTATTTAGCTTGTTGCAGAGCTGCTGGGAAAAATCCCAAATTTCTGTAGGACATCCCATGTGCAGTCCCCAGCACAGGTCAAGGACCCCAGAGGTTCCAATTTTCAGGACTTCCAGGCTTCTTGTTGTGCACCCCAGAAAGCTGGGTGCTCTGGCTGGACTGCTATGCACCTTTGCATAGAGACCCATGGCAGGCAGCACCAGAGATGCCCTCAAGACAAACTTGTGGATCATGGAGTCAGCAGGGAGTTGTGTAGGATTTTTGTCTTTTTAGCAAAGATGCTGGGTGTTTTACAAATACATCACCTGAAACCTAGAAGGGTTTGCAGGTCAGTAAGATGGTTTGCTCTATTATAAACCTTAACAACTTGTCGTGTTTGTGTTTTCATGACATGTTTTCCTTTGCTCTGGACCTGTGTGGGAGTCCTGCCTCATGTTGTCACTGTTGCTGTGGAGGCACTTTGTTTCTGTGGTATTTCTAGGTTTGTCTTTACAGTGACCACAGAAAATGAGGGAAGTTTGTTATCTCCATATTACAGATGGAAATACGTGGTTTATCTGGGGAAACTCCTGACAGAGCTAGGAAGTGAGCCCAGGATACAGTTTTGGATGAGCATTCCTCCTCCAGGAGAGTTATGTGGCTGCAGGGCTGAGCCCTGCTTGGTTCTTAGCCCAGGTAGTCAGAGCAGTGTCAGCATGCTGTCCCCAATTTTGGCCTTTCAGGTATGCTCTTGGGGACATCCCCAAGACATGTGCCTATCCTGTGGTCTGCTTGTTCTGTGTCATATCAGGCAGAATGCCTCAGCTACCGAAGGTGCTTATGTTTGCCTTACTGAGACCTTTACCTCAACTTTAAGTTGATGGAGACTTTGGAACAATTTGAAATTAGTGTCCAGGGACACTGCAGACACTTCATTGCTGTGTTTGGTATTTAAGAGGAAAATACAAGAGGGGAATGGCTCAATCATGTTGATATTTTGCATGCAAAACTTTCCTTCGGTTTTCTCAGCTTTCCCCAGAGAAGCAACCTGAGGGAATTGCTGGCTCTAAGTACTCTTTATTTAACACAAATTTATATCTAAGTTCATTTTGTGCCCTTAGAAAGAGGGCTGATTCATACAGTGTCTGGTACAGTAGTCCCTATCTATATGGGACCCTTCTCAAACTGGAAGTTGGACCTGGAGTCAAGACATCTTGTACCTTAAGACAGCTCCTGATGTCATTTGGATCCTTCTGGGAGACTAGAGTATGCATAAAACCTGTCTTACCTCCTCTATTCCTTTTTTTTTTTTTTCCGCCTCTGGTTCTGCTCTCCTTGGCACTAGTTTGCCTTCTTGTCTCCTTCCACTGGATTTTTCTTTTTTGATCTCTTCTCCTGAATCAGCTGTGACTGTACCCTCACATTACTTAGAAATCATTTGCAAGTCACATAATCTGTGACCAAAAATTTCCAGGGCCCAGTTATTCAGTATGGATTCATAGCAGTTACCCTGTTCAGCAGCAGGCTGTGAGGTGCCACTGTGTGACAGAAGCCCTGGTGTTTATCAGTCTGAACAGTCATCCTGACCTCCCCTGTCAAGTGTTCCCAGCCATCTAAGTGTGAATGCAGCACAGGCTCTGCTACCCCAATGCCTGCCCGTGCACCCAGACCAAGCACAGGCCATTCTAGTTGTCACCAGGAAACGTAACGTGCTGCAGGAGCTCCTTCCCAGTCTGTCCAGATGCTTGGTGTACAGTAAATTACACATCAGCTATAAAAATGGACTTCTACTTTGAACAGCACAGCAGTAACTTTGTCCACGGAGGGGATTGTAAACCTTCCTGGAACATGAATTTTAAGGGCTTACTTTCACACTTTAAGAAGACATCATGCAGCAGCAAAGTAGAAGGCAAAAGACAATGAAGCAGTTGTAACACTGCGCCGTGAAAATGAGCTATGAATGCTCAGGTTGGACTGATCTAGAAAGTTTTCCAGGTGGCTTTTCTCCCAGAGGAGAAAACCAGCATCCAGCTGCAGCATGGTGGTACTGGCTAGGGCAGTGCACTCCTCACCTTGAGGTGGCTTTCTCCATCTCTGGGTATCTGCTGGGTAGCAGGATCCTGTGTGAAGGGCCTGCAGACTGGCCATAGTTCTTTGTATACATTAGACAGATGGCTGTGTCGTGGCTTTATTTATTACTGTTTTTGTGATTAAAAAATAAGCTCCAGAAAGAATCCCAAGGAGACTCTCAGGTCCACTTAAGCCATGGGAAACCTTGTATTTAATCAGAGTTAAAACCAGCAGAAATGTTTTCATGGCATTTATTTCACATTTCATCAAGTAAGGATCCTTCTCTGTTTACAAGCCAGACTCTGCAGACGTGTCCTACTGAATGAGAACCATAGTTGAAGAGAAGGACTTCCTATACACAGCATGAGCACAGGACATATTCCATGTCCACATTAAATGGAGGGTGAACTAAGCAAAACAGAATAAGCAATGAGGTTAAGATCTGCTTTTTACAACCATATTTGACTATTAAAAATTAAAGGTTATTCTAAATGTCTTGGTTTACCCAGAGTCCATAGGATCAAAGCAGTTGTGGCATACAGCAGATCTGTGTAAATCTGGATCAAGGAAGGCTTTAGCTTAGCTTGGTGCAGCTTCCAAATCGTTTTTCATCTGCTTTTAAATCTCACTGTCATCTGACACCTCAGGAGCCTTCTTTTGCTGTAATAGATTCCATACTGGTGTCAAATGCTCCTGTGATTTAACAGATTGAATAGGTCAAGTATGTGACCCTAAGACTGTTTTATTTGCACCTCTAATCTTCATAGAAAGTTAAACAGATGTTGCTCAATTCAGCATAAGGATAACTTCAGATTAACAGATCCATATTCTCACCTGCACAAGTGAAAGGAGAAATAAAGCTTAGAGATTTGCAGAATTGCACACGTCCCATCTGAGCAAAACACCTACTGAAGCACCAGGCAGAGCAAACATATACTTGACAGTGGATAGAGGGGGGAAATGAGGTCTCTCCATGTCAGTGAGTGAAACGTGATGTTATATTTGTCTGTGTCTCCTTCCTGCTCACAATTAGGGAGCTAGGATGTATGACCCCATCATCAATGCCAACCATCTGTCCTAAATCTGGCTGGACCATCATTAGCAACATGCTTTCTGAAGACAGGGGCACGGATGTTTGTCCTGCTTTATTTGGCTTTTGTTAGGATAAACAAAATGCAGCCTTTATTTTGTGTCATCATTGTTGCTCTGTCTCTAATTCCCAGATTGTGATGCTATCCTGCCAGTTGTTCATCCCCTGCAACTTTTTCTCCATGGGGTAACCAGAGGCTGTGCTGTCATGGGCAACTCAAAAGTGGGGGGATAACAGTTTCTATAGCTTTGATTCTGCTTCTGAGTACCCAGGACAGGGTAGAACATTAAGCTTAATCATTTTTGCATTTTTCAAATGGAGTTCATGCATTTAAAAAAGGTGGTGCCATTTTAAAAAGCCACATCCACATAGCCAACCAGCCTTGCTCCTAAGGGCTGAGTATTGGTCAGGCCCTTAATTGACTGTCAAACAGATGAATGAGAGGACTGGGTAGTTTTTGCAGACTTTGTTTGTGGTATTAGGTACAATACTGGGAGCTGGGTGGAATCGCATTCACTGGTGCAAAAAATTTCCTTCCAGTGGATGCAGATGCCTCATCAGCTTTAGCCAGCAACTGATCCACCCCCCACACACACATTGAATGTGCATCGCATTGTTAGCATGTACTTGCTGCTGCTGTTCAGACAACAGCTGCTGGTGGTGGAGGAAGTGCCAACAACATTTGGGGAGGTCCTGCATAGGAAGAGCACTTGGAAAGCACAGTCAGGCAGACGATACTGTCTGACTTTTAATACATGAAGTGCTCTCACATTTCTGAGACTTACTTGTATCAGCAGGGAACAAACACAGTATCTTTAATTAAGCATTAGATGGTTCTAGCTTTGAAGTGATACATTCAACTTTTTAACATTTCCTGTGGAGTTGCTTTCTCATCACCACCAGGAAGCAGAAGGCTTCATGCAAACCTGTTTTGCAACCACATTTTTCACTTTCGTTTCTTGGCCGTATTCCACTATATTAGAAAGAGACTGGCAGCAGCTGAAGGGCGCTGAAGTGTTCCTAAAGGAAAAGGAGGTTGGCATTGGGGAATGCAAGGGTGGAAAACCAAGTGACTGAGGGCCAAAGGTCATATGGACTTCATGATCAGGCTGGCTGACTTTAACCAGGTTGCCAGGAGAAGATTTTTAGCTCTAGAAATGAAAAATGCTTGCCCACTTATAACAATAACGGTTTTGGTTGAATCTTCATTCCGGGATGGATCACTTGCTGATCTCACCGATATCAATATCTGCTTGGTAGGTGGTGGGTTTTCTCTGTGTCAAGGAAAGGTAAAATTATATGTAGAGATGAAGTAGTGGGAATATTTTGTGCTTCCAGAGCAGCTTTGCTTTGGTGCACTGCTAAGGAAGAATCAAACACAGGAGCAGGGAGCACTCATCTTCCTTTTTTTAAATGAGTAATGCAATGAAGAGTGCTGGGGGAGAAAAGATGCTTTCCAGCTTAATTCCACCAGCTAACTTTATAAAACTGGAATTTGAGACTGTGACCAGAGCGTAGTGCTGAGTTCTAATGCCACATTAGCAACTTAACGTCATCTGGTTTTGTGGAAGTATATTGACCTTTATTTGTAATTAAAATCCATGAAACACTAATATTAATTACCTGTTTCAGCCTACTGCTTGATTTATTAGTGTTCATTAAGAATTTCCAACATAAAAGTATTGCCATCAGATTTTAATCTAGTTCATTAAAATAAATAGCTCGATTTAGTTTCAGATCTTAAATACACCACAGGGTCCCCCTGACAACTGCTGTGGTTTTTACAAGCATTGAGGTTTTTTGCTTTTTGAAAATCCTCACAAAGATCTACCACATGACAAAAGCAAGCTGAAAACACAGATGCTTTCTTTTCTGTTTTAGCTGTCGTGTATCAAGTATTTGTAACAATAGTGAGGATTTTCCTAAAAGTTGATTGTGATCCTTCATTGGAGGGGTGGAGAATGGAAAGAGTGCAGAACTGAATATACTTGCCATCACATGACATTTTCTTACATCAGCCTAGTGGACAACCCCTAACCCAAAATGCCTGTAAAAATTCATTTGCAAGAAGACTCTCAACAGGCAAACAGTTTTCTAATGCTAGCAACGGTATCTGTAGTTCTTTTGTACTGCAGTGAAAAGTTGTTGGCTATTTCATTCTGGGCAAACTGATGCCCCATGAAGATACTTGTCTGTACTCTTAAGTGCAGAAAGGAGTGGACACAGGAGTTTATTGCAGTAGAACAAGGTGATGTGTCTTGTTTTCTCTTTTACATCTGTAAATCCCTAATGCAGATGTATGTCAAAGCACAGCAGAATTTACACTGGAAATGACACCACATGTGTCTCTAAATCACAGGCTTTCAGGAAACTGGACCAGATGGACACGGTTTCTGAAACAATGTGCCTGGGGAGCATGCTATTTGTCTGTTGGTTTTGAATACACTGAGGTTCACATTTTCGAAATTTTTCATAAGAGGAAAATCTTTTTTTAATGGCTTAAAAGGAAAAATTCAAGTATTGTTACCTTTGTGACAGGATCCATACAGGTGAAGGTTGCCTGTACTGCAAATATCTTTGCCCCAAAGCATGGGCAGCTTTATGGAAGTGCTGACAGGTGTCTACCGTAGTACAAAAATGGTTTCTGGCAGCTGTGTTAGGTCTTGAATTATTCTACCTCCAAATAATAGTTTAATTCTACCCCTTTTCTTACTGAAAATACTCTTGTAACCTGTCTGTGGTTTATGCAAGATCCTTCTGCTGTGCAGGAACCTGCCAGAGAATAAGCAGGAGAAGGCAGGTTGGTTAGTTTCGCTATCCAGAAAAGTAAAGGCTGTAAATTTTGTAATGTGTATATATGGTCTGTGTGGAATTTTTGTAGATGCTGAGGATCAGCACTCGAGACCCAGCTGCTCACAGTTTGAACTGTTTGGCACTAATCTATACATGGTGGAAGCCCCTTCCTGGGCCATCGTTTCTCCAGTGCCTCTCCTTATATCATACCTCACACAGGCAAGCAGTTGCTTTCTAAAACCTCCAAGCTGTTCACCCTTTCTGTTTCATACTGTGGAGTCCAAAGAACAATAAAGCCCAATCTGCTTAACAGTTTATGTTATGGTTTGCTCAGGCTGGTCAGCTTGAGCCTTTGCTTCCTCTTCAAAGCAGGATGCATTTACTTGAGGAATATACTTGTGTCTTTTGGTAATTACATGACTGAAAGAAGTCCTATACAGGCAGTTTGGCCTATTTAGGCTAGTTTGAAACAACAAACACTTAGGCTTGTTTGAAATTAAAATGTTGATATTCCTTGGTTTTCTTGGTGGTATCTTCTTCGCATGACAGAACCAGCTGTCAGAGCTCACCTGCACTGGGAGGTCTCACTGGTTCTTCTGTTATAATTATGCTGGGGCAGTTGCATCGGTAACCTTGAGAAGTCATATGAGAGTAAGAGAGGAAGGTTTTTCCTATTCCCAATTTGGCTCATATGGCTTCTAAGTGATAGGAATGAAACCTGAACAAGGTGTTTTTAGGTCCCTGTGGGGAATTACACTGATCTAAATTGGTCCCTATTCCTGGTCTTTTGATTCACTGATGTTTGTTCAATGCTCACTGTTATACTGCAAGAGAACCAGTCTGATTACTGGGTACTGCTGAGCAAGACATCTACTGTACCAGTAGAGCATCTGGGGAGCTGCAGGAGAACAATTTTCAGCTGGAATTCTGGTTCTCCCATCTGCAAAAGGGAATACACCCCAGTGCTCCTGTTTTACTGGATTTGTATCTGCAACTTGATGCCTTCTATTTCTGCTCTTTTTTTTTCCCCATAGAAATCGTGGATGGCAATGTAAAAATGACTCTTGGAATGATCTGGACCATCATCCTTCGTTTTGCCATTCAGGATATTTCTGTTGAAGGTAAATATTAGTTCTTTCCAGTCACTGTTCAACAATGAACAATTGGGGTAACTAAATGGTTTTGCCACTTAGGCCCAGAATGTGTTCTTAGGTGAGCCACTGAAAGATCCTAGGGAAGCACCCTTCCCAAGATGCCCTGTCGTCTTAGTAACATTTCTGGTCTGGTTCAGGTATACTGAGAAGAGTTTTTCACATCCTCTTGTAAGATATTTTAAGAGCAGCTCGAAGGGATGGCTATACCTGAAAGCCAACTTTGATGTTGGAATCTATTACATTTCTTGCAGGCTGATACAGGGACTAGCACTGAAAATGGACCTATCTCTTACAAGTCCTACAAAATTCTTCTCTCTAATCCTGAAAAGCAATCTCCTTATTACATAACCTCATTAAGAAAATAATAGTAACAAAACTGTCACAGTTGACTCTTCCAAACAAATTTTCTGACAAATGAAATTAAATAAAACACAATTCAGTGCAGTCTCTATGAAAGAAGAGTTGGTCATGTTTTTCTAGCATATGCTCTAGAGACTCTGCTTTCTAAGAAAATGAGTTAATTGGTATGCTTTCTTTCTTTCTCTAGAGACGTCTGCTAAAGAAGGACTTTTGTTATGGTGTCAGAGGAAGACAGCCCCCTACAAAAATGTAAACATCCAAAACTTCCATATCAGGTGAGTTACAGGCAAGAACTTAAACTTTACAATCTGTGTTATTTTCGTATGTCTCTTGGTATATTCAACAATGTTCCTAACAGACCTCCCAAGACAATGAAGATGCACATAATACAGTAATAGTGTAGTCCAGAGAGACAGCTAGGAAATTAAAGGCAGAGCTCAAAAGAGGATCCAAGTGCCAACATCCCAGTTCCTCATTCTAGTTACAGTTGCTGCATTTGTAAAGTTCTTCAGAGCATTAAGTCCTCTGAAAGCAGCATATGGGCCATGGGCTAAGCAAGACAGCTTTTTCTCTATGAAAACTCAAAAACACATTAGAAGCCATGAAATTAGAGTTGCACCAGAAACTTTATAGTATGGCCCAGTTGGGAAGGGATGAGAGATTTTCTTGCGCTGCTGGCAAGAAAATTGGCAGATGTTTCAGTGAAGATTCTGCACAATAGGGCTTTTTCCAGCACCTCTTGGAGTCCTATATGAACCATATAAATGTAAAGCACTTTTTTCAGAGCTTAAGTGCCATCCATGCTAGCCCATACTATAGAGGAACTAGCTATGAGCATCTGCCTTTTCACTAAGGAATGCACTTGTTGCTCCTTTAGGAGTTGTATTTATGCTTTTTTTTCAACCCTGAGCTCTACACTTTTCCTTCCATGCTCCACAGGACATGCACAGAGAGTTCAGCACAGAGAAGTGGCAGGAAGGAGGGGCAATGCAAAGGGCGAGTCCTGATCACAGTGGATTTTTGTAGGGATTGAAAGGAATCTTTATTGTAGTCTCATGCAGGTACAACACACGGCTCCTTCCCAGCACTTAGAGAAGCACTGTTAGCTAGAAACTAAACCAGAATTAGTCGTTCTGCTGTCTTGGTGCCACCCCTCAAGCTCATGCCTGTCACTGTCTCTCTCCCTGGCTGAACACTGTTCATTGTGCTCTCTTTTGTCTCTCTTGTAGTTGGAAGGACGGCCTTGGTTTCTGCGCTTTAATTCATAGACACCGTCCAGAGCTCATCGACTACGGGAAATTACGAAAGGTACAACTCAATTTGTTAATCAGACCAGATGCTTGGCTCCTTGGAAGGAAAGAGGGAGAAGAATTAGCTTGATGAACATAATTGGAGAACTTCAGCACAAGCTGGCAGTTGCGGGACCGGGGGGAAGGAAGGAGGGATGAATCAGTACATTCAGGCTTCTTAGTGAAGCGTGAACTTAATGAGCTTCCTGCTTGACTTTCACTGCTTTCAGACTGCCTTACATGAGACACACGTGCCTCAATCCTAGCTGATGAGCAAAAGCTGGCAAATTCAGTAACACCAAATGTGAGATTCGTTCTGTGCTAATGTCACAGACTAGTGAGTCAAATCAGGCTTAACATTTCTGTGGAGAGTTGGATAGAAACCAGTTACCTGGTGTGCAAGTGCAAAAGCTCATTAAGAGGTTTGTGTGCCCTCTCTGGACACTTGTCACATGCTTCCAGCTTAGCACTGAGTTGTCTGCAGTACTGGGCTTCTCCTAGCATGTAGGTATCAGGTGCCAGAAAAGCATTTGCCATAACACTCAATTTTTAAAAATTGCCACTGATAACACAATATTCAGCTGCTCCAAAGTTTGCTTCCTGTGTGTCTTGGAGACAAGATTGCTGAGTGAATGATGAGACTAAGCGTTCAGTGGTTTGTGTGGTGCCAGCAGTGTCTTGACCCAGCAGGGTGATGGAAGGCCAAACTGAGTTCTCATTCTACTGGCATTCCTACAGACTGCTAAGATCTGGTTTCACTCTATTTGTGCACATGTGGAGTGAAATATCACCAAGAGCACAAGTCATGTGTCATTACTGGGGATAATGCACATCAAGTCTGACCATCTCATCTCACTTGGCCGGGTGTTACAAAGTGCGTACGTGCTCAATGTTAGTTAGGGAAATAAAATAAGAAGCCCATCACTAATAGACCTCAGCTCTTGGATCACTGTGCAAATAGATAATATGTAAATGAGTTAATCGAATTAGCTGCATCCTTGAGGCAACAATTTGTACAATGCCTGATCTGCTTTTCAGTAACCTTTTAGATCTTTACAGTCTTGCAGAGAAGTCAATTATATTATCTGATCAGTTTTAGTTTCTGGACTCAGCACATGATGAGTGAACAATGGGGAGAGGCAGTACCTGTTTACATAAACAGCAGCAATAAAAAAAGAAATTATTAGAACTACATTTTCAGTGCCTGATCTTGGGAAAATAAAAGCAGTTAAACCATGTGCATGTGACAAACCCAGCCAGGTAAATGCTGGTGTTCTCAGTTATCAACAAAGCCCTAAGCCAAAACCAAGCAGAATGAGAGAGAGGGAAATCAAAGTTATTTGGTCATATTGCCTGCAGGCTTTTTAAGGTGAAAGCGATTGTCCTAGCCAAAATCAACGTAGATGGGAAGGGATTTGTCCTCCTTGGAGTAAGGTTAAAGGGAACCAGTGTCTTTTGTTCTCCACTTGCCTTCGATCCCATCCTTCATCACGTTGCCTCTGCCCTCCTTCAGTCTACTGACTCTTTCTGTGTCATTTCTATTCTTGTTCTCAATTACTCTAAAGATTAAATGCATGTTTGAGAACTCTACCACCGCTGAAATCTTGAGCAAATAGCTGGGAAGAAGTTAGCTCAGAGCCTAGCCTTCAGCTCTGGCAGTTGTCGTGTGCTGAAGGGAAGTTGCCTTTTTCTATGCTAGATCTTTGAAACCCATTTGTAGAATGTGTAAACATGGCACCTTCCTAAACACACTATTTGCCTGGACTATTTCTGTCACTTGCTTCTTTCTCCTCCCTTTGGCTCTATTGAATTGATTCTCGCCCTTCTCCTTGGAGCCTACTTCCCCTTTTCCTGTTCCCTCAAAAACAAGCAAACAAACAAACCAGCCCCAACATTTTTGAATGTCCCTGGCTCTACAGGGGACTTACCTTGCAGAGAAAGACATGAGAAAGGCTGCTGAGAAGCAGCCATCATGGTGGATAGTAGATTAGAGGTCCACCTCCAGTTGGACCACCTTCCAACTCAGGTGACTGATTAATGGCATCTCAGTTGTGTGTGCCTTTGGTGATGTTGTGTGCGTTTTTGTGTACGCACACACATGTATAATAAGATAGAGAGGTGAACATCAGCCCAAGATGCCAAGAGGTCTGCATTGTACCTCCTGTTTGGGCAGCATTTTTGTGCAGTTTTAGTGTTTCCTTCTCCTTCATGGAGGCTGTGTCTATGCTACAGACCATGTATTAGCAGTGTATGCCAGCAAAAGGTAGATGCATATCTTCTTCCCAAAAAGTATCAACTTGTTTTGTCAACATAGTTTTGTAACTAGTTTATGTTCCTAGCTATTTTTCCTAGTCTAGCTATAATAGAGAAGAAAGCACAATTCTTTTCTGCCTACATGCACTGCCTAGCTGAAGTTGTTTGTATATTCCAGGCCCCAAAATAAAAGACGCGAGTCCACCCAGCTTGGTGTCAGTGATTCCCTGACATCACAGCTACTTATTTGGCTAGATGGTTTCTCTTCAGTGCAGGTCTGTCTGCGGTTGCTCAGCTCACTATAGATAAGATCTTGATATTCAGCTCCCAGTCTGTGTGAGAGGGATATGCAGAAGATGGGGTTTCCCTTCCTCCTTTTAGCCCTGACTGTAGGTCAACTGTGGGCCACATCTAAGATCTTTTTATCAAGTACAATGGTTGACTGATGGCTCAGACACCCCCTCATATAACACAATCCATGTAGAAACATGGTCTGTGTACTGCATTGTTGGATGCATTTATTACAGATATTCCTGAAAACATGAGGTGTACTAATTGGATATCTTTTCTAGTGTCTTCAGCTCTGGCAGACATAGTAAGTGCTTGCTCACTCTCAATTTTTCTCCCTCTCCATCTCCTTTCCTGATTGCTAGCTAATAGAAGTTTGTTTTTTTTTAATGTCACACTGCAATAATTGCCATGGCAACCTTGTATGCTGCAAGGACTTGAAAATAGCTGGAAGAGGAGAGAAGACTCCTTGTGTGAGTTAGGGTTGTGGTGACAGAGGTGGAGCTGTGTTAGTCTTTAGTCAGTAAAAGCAGGGAACTTGCCATGTGACCATCTGTTTAGGGCAGGTTTGCTATCTGCCACTGTTAAAACATTTTAATTCCTCCATGGTAAAACTATAGTTTTCCTCCTGGTTGGCCCAGCTAGAGCCTGGCAAGTTACCATCGCTCTTCATGTCTCTGTCTTTCTATGTTCATATAAACAGAGTGGGAATTGAGGCATCTCTGCAGAACCTCATCTGGAGTGCTCTTCTAGGGTGTGTGTTTCGGTTGTGGAAGGAATCAGGGGACAGATGACTTGGCTTCTGTTTGCTCTGCTGCCTTTGGGTCCCTAAAGCATGCTTGCAGCCATGGTGCTGCAGTTCGAGGCTGGGAGCTGCCAGGCCCATCTTTTTTACTTTATCCCTTTTCATGGAAGCCAAATGCAGCAGGTGATTTGAAATTATGATTAACTGTTGTGCAATGGATGGAATTGAAAGTGGTGGAGTTTGGAGGAATTTCATAGGGCTCAAAACCCTGTTGTAGTCTTGGGCAAGCCCCCGGGGAAACCCTATCTTTTGCACAAAGACGTATCACCTTTGTGCTGAGCAGCTCTGCAGTCCATCAGGGGTGAAGCTTTTCCCACAGGGAAAAGGGTCTTGCTTGGGTTTAGCCCTCTGCTTATCTCAAAGCCAATCTTGGAATTTAATAGTTTGCTTTCAGTAGCACTATCTTTAGCTTCATTCCCCAAGAGAATATGTGATCACAAATCTTTATTGCCTGTGAAGGGAGAAGTCTGCTGGCTTCATCTAGGTGAGTCTCCGGTTTCCAACATGTTAAGACTTCCAGCTCTTCCTTTGGGAGTGCCCAAACCCAGTAAGTTTTCCTATCAGGAAACCTCTCCCAACTTCCAGCTTAAAATTTCTTTTTAACCTTTGGCAACGTCGCTTCTGGTGTTGTTACTTGCAAACTGATAGGAAAGCTATCTGCAGTTAGTTTGCTCCTCCCTTTCCTCCGGGAGAGGCTGGCAGATCTTCAGGCAGCTCATTCAGATTGGATCTGTGCTAAGGACAGGTCTGTGTTAATACTAAACACACTGTCAGGGCATTACCAGTGCTATGGTGGTTATGGTCAGCATATGTTGAAATTTGGTGCACAGTGGTGACATTTCTCCAGGAGTAGACTATGGCATATGGGCTATGGAAAAACTGGCAAGGGAGCTGCCACTTGGTATTTCTGGTTGCTCCTGCAGTTGAGGGAAAAAAAGGCTGTTACTTTTCCTTCGTAAATTGAGCTAAGGCCCTGTCTGCACTTAGTGAATACCAGCTAGTCTCACCTCCTCAAGTAAGGCTTTTTGTTACACCTTGGGTTCATAGAGGCTTCTCCACAGCAGGCAGAGGAGACAAGCAGACTGAATGATCAGAGGGCTGGAGCACCTCTCCTATGAAGACAGGCTGAGAGAGTTGGGGCTGTTCAGCCTGGAGAAGAGAAGGCTTCAGGGAGACTTCATAGCAGCTTTCCAGTACCTGAAGGGGCTACAGGAAAGCTGGGGAGGGACTTTGTGCAAGGGCAGGGAGTGAGAGGATAAGGGCTAGCGGATTAAAACTGAAAAAGGGGAGATTTAGATTAGATACTAGGAGGAAATTCTTCACTATGAGGGTGGTGAGACACTGGCACAGGTTGCCCAGGGAACTTGTGGAAGCACCATCCCTGGAAGTATTCAAGGGCAGGTTGGATGGAGCTCTGAGCAACCTGATCTAGTGGGAGGTGTCCCTGCCCATGCAGGGGGGCTGGATCTAGATGATCTTTAAGGTCCCTTCCAAACCTAGCCATTCTGTGGTTCTATGAAATGGTACTAGCCTCTCATTCCATGGCATAGTGTTGTTCCTTGTGGCTGGAGAATATTAAAAATCCCCGGCCTGCACCACTGCTACACTCTGAAGAAGTGGATATAGATGTATCTGATGTGTAGTGACCATTGAAAGTGTATTATATAGGGATAAAGTTCTATTTGAGATGGGGGCTGGTTTTATCACAGCATGCCCATGCAACATTTCCTTGCGTAACATTGACTTGTCCCCGTGGACTTAATACAGATCACTCGTCTGTTTTGATGGCCTCCATGTGTGATTTACTTTGTAGGTGAAACAGTGCTGGCTACTGGAGACATTCACCCAAAGGACTATGATGCTGATATGGGATGCCAACACAATACATGCATTAATTCCTAGGGAAATGCTGCAGGAGCTTTTCAGAATAGCTCATTTTCCTAGTTTCATGAAGGCTGTAATCTGAGGGCTACATAACGACCAGTGCCATAAAGGAACTTTTCTGCCTGCCCATACCCTGTCTGCCCAAGCCTGCCTAGCTTCATCTTTCATGCTGGGTGTGTTCAAAGGAAATTGCCTGTTGATTAGAGTTCAGGCACAGCTTAATCTTCCAAGTCAGTGCAATAAGCAAAGGCACATGATCTCAAATAGAAAAGGAACAGAACACAGATGCCACTCTGGAAAGACGGTGAAAACATTATACTCCTTATTTCTCAATTTTTAAGGTGGGTCTCAGTGTGAGTGGCACAAAAGACAATACAGAGAGTACCACCCCATCCTTCCTCTCTCCCAAAAGACGCTTAGCAAACATGATAACTAAACACTAGCAGTTTATGCACAGCCTTTCCTCCAGCAGAAGCCACATGTCTCAACAGTAGAAACTGATAGTGCAAATGTCATTTATCATCCATGAAGTGGATTGATCCTTCAGAATAAGTATGATGGATATACAGGAATATAGGAATCAGGCTTTTATGAGGGTCTCATACAGGTTGGTAGGTGTCTTGTTGCTGATGATTATGTTTGAAAGCTGGAAACAATTTGCAGAGGTCTTTCCTTGCCAATGACATCTGCGTTTCATATTCTCTTGTGTGGCTTTTTCAAATTTAGTTACCTTTGTGATATGACTCATGATTTGATAAGTCACATTTAGTTTTGTTTAGGATTTAATTACTGTGTATTGATCTCTGTATCTGAAGTGCATCCTGCTGCAGCAGGTTTACAGCTAGAGGAATAGAAATGTACTAAGTACCTAGTGCAGTAGGAGGAAAAGCAATACTGAGACAAAATGGGTACTTTTCTATATATTTATTTTGTAGAGATGTGTTAAAACATTTCTCTTCCCCCCACTCAACTGGTGTTCAAAAAACTATACGCTAGCTGAGGACAGCGCCTGTTGCAGATGTTGTTACTATTTCAATCTTGCTTAGATGTTCTAGCAGATACCCTACTCTGCAGTTCTTTAAAATGGAAGTTGAAAACCTAATAAAAGCATGAGATGTAAATGTGAGATATGGCCGTTTACTATCAGTAGGATGTGAAGCTAATTTTACTTTAAACTAGCTTCAAGACAACATGTATTCTTTCTTGGTCCAAGTGCATAGATTATATGTTATCATGCCATGAGTCTCCAGGCTCTGCTTTCAAAAGGAAGCTAATTGCTTCGTCCTGCTACGTGAGGATCCACACATAATTTTGTCTGGACAGCACGGTTACCTGAACCAAACCAAGCACAGTAGCTCTGTTTTGAGAGAAATTCTGTGTACAGTGTTACAAGGTGATGCTGATGCTCTGTCTCTGTTTCTTTCCCAGGATGATCCTCTCACTAATCTAAACACAGCTTTTGATGTGGCTGAGAAGTATCTGGATATTCCCAAGATGCTGGATGCAGAAGGTAAAGCAGAGCCCAGTGGCTCTTAACTTGCTTTTTCTCAATAAATTTTCCACTTCTTCTAGGTGGACTTGTATTGTACAAGAATTTAGTAACCTGAGTGCTTCCTCCATTACCACATACTAAATGTATAGGGGAAAAAAAATGGAATAATGACTCACATGTTCTGGTTCCCTCTTCCTCCTGTACCACTCAGTCTTCCGGGTCTGGTGTGGACATCTTAACCTGGGATTGACATGGGCAGAGATGAGTAACAGCTGGCTATGTCCACTGCTGACTGAAGTGTTCTCTTTCAAGAATTGCACTTAATACTGAGTCTATTTATGGTGTAGGACTCTGTTCGTTTTGCTCCAGAACTTTTTTCTGGGCTCTTTCTGCCATTGCTGGCAATCTTCCTTTTGTGGGCATTATATTAGTACTATAAGCAGCTTCTTCTTGACTACTCGGAGGTGTTGGGCTTGAAGATCCCTCACTTGACTGGTTCTGGAGACCAAGGCAGAGATCCATGTTGTTCAGAGGTGCTTTTGCTGCTGACTGTGACTGCTTCCCTGAGGCTGCTGGGACAGAAAGGATTACTTTTCAGAGCCTTGTCAGGACCAACTTGGCAATAGAGTTTCAAGTCTGTAGCTCTGGAGTACAAACAACAGCCTGAAATAGTTCACTGGTTGTTGGCTGTTTGCCTGAAGCCAGCTGGTTTCAATGGTAGAAGCTGTATTTCAGGCTTGGTTTGGACAGGAGAAGCAGTCAAAGGCTTGTGTTAAATAAGGGAGTGAGAGGAACCTATGGGAATGGTGGGGGATAGGAACAGCTGAACCCAGTGAAACCTGTATTTGGGTTTTGACTAGGATGTCAATATTCTTAGCTAGTACTTCCTATCCCCAGAGATGGAGTCTTGCTTTCCCTGCATTCATCATGCTGAGGTCACAGGAGATCATGAGGTTTCTGGAGTAGATTCAAGTGCTTCCTGACATTCTGTAGGAAATAAAGCCACCTCCAAAATAAGTGGATCTAGCTTCAGATCTCAGTCAAGCTAGCAGTGATGAAGAGGGCCCCTTGCAGGAGCTCCTGTTCCGTTGCTTTTTCCTGATCACTCTCCTCCCTCGTGGAGTAGAGCTAATGTGCAGTTCTCCACACCATTAATTCTGATCTCTGGAGGTGTTGAATTTCTCCTGAAGCTAATGAAAGGGCCTTTTGAAATTCAGGCTATCCATATGTTGAAATGGAGGACAGGGACATGGAAAGGAAGAGAGAAAGGATCATTCCTGAAGAACTGCATGGAGGAATTGCAGTACAGTATGTCTATAAAAGTCCTGTCAAACCTGCTGCCAGTTTAGATTGCTTCAACTCACTGATCACAGTAATGTTCTCAGGATGGGGAAGTGCTGTGACATGAGACATGCTGACATATGACTGCATTAGCCTGGCCAGACCCTGGAAACAATTTTATCATGAGGGAGGGGAATCAGGAGAGTGATCCTGGCTTCTGAGAGGGAGACATCTTCTGGGGAGTGCTGGGAAGCCCTGTGGAGTTGCTGTGACAGTTGCTGACTCCAGCAGGCCTCCTGGACAGTTGTGGTTCTCCCTCTCCTTTGCTTTCCTCCCATCAATTGATTATGCTCTTAACGTGAGGTTTTTTTTGACAGACATCGTTGGAACTGCCCGTCCTGACGAGAAAGCCATCATGACCTATGTTTCTAGCTTCTACCACGCCTTCTCAGGAGCCCAGAAGGTATCGCAGGATCCCAAGCTCCCTCCACAGAGCACACCTGGTGCCGTTGCTAATGTCCAAACCTTTTTTTCTTTCTCTCTTTCCTCTCTAGCTATGGGCATCTTTATTATTATGTTCTTGGTAGAGTTGGCTGTTGGTTCAAAGTGGTGCCCCAGACGTAATACATGGTGCAAGGGAGGCAGGAGTCCCATTTCCCTATAGTCAGTGGTACTTGCAGTGGCACTTGGATATACTGGCACCTTGGCACACACTCAAATCCAAGGGTGGGGGAAGCTCTGCCTTCTCCATTTGCCCTCCAAACGGCCAAGGACCTGCACCCCTTGTTCCTGGGAAGTCTGAGCTAAGATGCTTGGTCCCACAAAGGTGGAGACCACCACATGGATGCCCTGCTCAGCAGGACACTGCAGCCTGCACGCACTGGAAACAATGCTGATACCCATTCACTTTTTTTTTCTTTTTCAAAGATGGAGGAACAGAGATGACTCAGTGGTTTTATGAAGGGTTCAAATGCATACCCAAAGCTTTATCTTTTACCTTATGTATGCTGCAGGGTCCCGCACCCTTGCTTCAAGGTCTGAACCTGAGGCTTTCTCGAGTTGTGCCACAAATTCAGTCCCAGTTCACCTGGGGCTTACAAAGCACATCTAACAAGTACGTCTGTGGGGATTTTGCCAACAGAGCATTGCTTATCATGACTGAGATGCCTGTTTTTATTTGTTTCTTTTTTTCCCCTTTCCTCACCCACCATGCTGGAAATCGGGCAGCTGAGTCCTTGATGTGTCTGGCTTAGCCATTTTCCTGGAGTCACTTAAGAAAAATATTTTGTGGGTAAAACCCTGTAAACATCTCTAGCCAAAATCAAGCAGCCACCTGTACTTTGGTGCCATAGGAACAGGCAGTGCATGTTGCAGCAGAGCAGATACTGTGTAGGAAGTGCACTGCGTAGGAAGGCTCTGATCTCTGCCTCCTTGGCGTGTAGAAAGGCCTTGAACGCCAGCATTCAAAGCTCCAAACAGCCTCTTTGCATCCTTGGGCCGAGCCCCTGGCTGCAGCTGTGAAGGTGCAGAGCCTGGATCCTCAGCTTGGGATCCCCCTGGATTAGGGGGGTGGGAGGGAGGGGTGCCGCTTTGAGCCACAAGCCAACACTGCTAGCCACCTTCTGATCCAAATTCCCAGCTCTCCGCATGGAAATCTGTTTGGCCTGTCCTGCAGTGCATGATGGGAAGTTTTCTCCCCCTCTCTCACGCCACCTGTGACTGTTTTGTTATATTCTATGTGCTGCTTCTTACTTTATCCTTTCAACCTCTTTTCCTTCTCTGCACAGATATTATAGGCACGCTAAGGCCGGATGAGAAGGCCATAATGACCTATGTCTCATGTTACTACCACGCCTTCTCAGGGGCACAGAAGGTGAGACTTTACTGCTAACAACCCCCTCCCGCTCCCTGCACAGCCCACCACTCCTCTCCACGAGGAGGAATGTGCCAGAGCCCCATCCACCCCAAGTCATTTGCAGGGAAGCCCAGTGCATCCAGTGATGCTCTTGGATGTGCCATCTGTAGTCTTGCTGGAGGCGTGATGTAAATGTCTTTTCAAACAGACTCGACCTGCTCCTTCCCTCCAGTTTCACACCCCAGCAGTGGAGAAAGCATTTGGTAAAGCTGGCATCAAAATATGAATAAATGTCTGCTCTGACAGAGTCGGGACCCTTTCAGTGACTAGTGGGCACCATCCTGGCCAGGCAATGTGCCTCCAGAAGTACCAAAATCAGACCAGCCTACTCCAGGAAATCACAGCCTGTGCCCCTTGAGCTGCCATCCTGCCTTCCACACTCAGCCCCCACTAGTGGTCTTTCCCTAGGCTGAATCATGTTAGCTGGTTACATAGCACTTCTACGCTCCAGCCACAAAGTCCATTCCTACCAGGCCTTGAGTGTTCCCAAACCCGTATGGTTGTCTATTTCTTGCTTCTCCCTGGTCATTCTCTTCTGTATTCCAGACCACCTCTATGTTTTATTTCTCTTTACTCTGCTTTGCCCATTTCCAATAACTTCAGTCCTTCATCCTTTTTGCTCCAAAGCCTCTTTGCCTGGCATTGGGACAGTTGTCTTTAAAAGAACTGAATAGTCACAGTCTTTGGGCAAACTTCCTCCAAAACATGATTTCCCTGCAGTCCTTGGAACAGAAGAAAAAGGTCCATCCTTTCCTCCCATGCCATAGTCTGGCTGGGCTACAGCCTTTCCACAAGATCACTGCTAATTTCATATTGTAGGCTTTGGAACAATAAAATCTGAAGTTGAAGTCAGCATCCTTCATGTTATGAACAAATGTAAAATCTCCCTGTTTCCTCCAGCCACAAGTTCTTTCTTTCACTAGGTCTTTTCTATTTGAGAGACAGTCCATGTGTTGCCCAGCTTGAGGGTTAACTTGACTCCAGGAAGAGTCCATCTCTTGTACAAAGTAGTGCTGATGGTGGCATTGATGAGGAAGATACCATGCTGATGCTGGCTTTCAGAGGGCAAATGCGGGCAGTAGGTTCCAGGGAGCAGCTCTTTAGTTCAGGCTTTTTGTTCTCTGCCCTGTTTCATATAAATTACAGGATACTGTCTTTTTTCCAAAGAACTGAGAATACATCCCAAAGCAGTGTAATAGACTTGCCCATTTGGCATAATCTGTGCAGTCATGACTTTCCTGCTTTGTGAATAGTTCAAAACCCTTAAGACCAGGCTGCAAGTTCCAGCCAGCTCATACTTGCCCAGGAAGACTGTAGTCTCAGAACTTGCACCAGCCCTGTGATAAAGCCTGCTGTTTGCCAGGTGCTCCATGCTGTCTGCTTAACCTGAAGAACTCCAGATTGAGGGAACAGCAAACCACAATATGAGGAGGGTTGTGGCCTGCTGCAGGAGGAGCCATGCCCCTTGCCAATCCTTTCCTCTTCTCTCTGCACCCATTCCATTATTTGGAAACCTGCTCAGCAGGTCCCATGCTCTCATCAGCAATTTAGGTGGATGCCACGTCTCCAGGGATAACTGAAAATGTTTACTGCCTCGGGACCTGAACCAGGCAGCTGGGGCAAGAACTGGAGATGGAGCTTCCTAGTTATTAAAGCTTCGATCCCATGTAGTCCCACTGGCTTATAGGCAAGATTAAAGATTTAATAATGTATTAATTTTTTAGCAGTCCTGGCAGGCCAGCAACTCAACTGTGCCATAGAAGGAGGGGCATAGCTCCTTTTTGGAGCTGCTCTAGTTGGACATTAGCCAGCTGCTTAGTGACATACATTCAAACCCCTGGGCAAATGCAAAGTGATTACTGAGTGCAAGCCCCAGCCCAGATTGTAATGTGTTGCCACCTCGTGCACGGTTAGGTGACTTACTGTGATATCGCTCCATTTTTCATTCAGATTTTTCATTACTGCCACCAGTCCTGAAGGGGAGGTCCCATGAGCTGCTTTGTGCTTCTTTCACTCTCTTATACTGAGCCTTTAAAGGTACAGGGTCCCCAGCCTGCCGTGTGTGTAGATGGCTGCTTTTTCTTTATGCCATTTATTTATTTTGTACGTATACTTTGGTTGGTTTGCTTGTTTTCTAACTGCTTCTGTCTTTCACACTAAGTGCATGCAACTATTGGTTGGCTTAATATTTTTGTAAACGTGATTTCTGGGATGAGCATTTCTAACTAACATTTTGCCATTTTATTAAGAGATTGTGTTTGGCATACAGTATTCTGGAGTGGTCCTCTGAGGCCAGGGGACAGCAACAGGCAAGCATCTTCCCTATGTAGTGCACTGTGGGAATGCCTTCCTGTATGGTCCTCCACAGCGAAGAGACCTGGATCCATCAGTTAGTGTGACAGCTAACTCCAATTCCACCCTAAGCAGTCCAAGTCAGGGTTGAGAAGTACAGAAAAGACAAAAGGCTGAGAAGTTACTGCTACTTTGGCTATCCAGATTTCCATTTTGAGTCCACCAAACTGCACATGCATATCACATAGCAGTGTGGTATGGAGCAGAATGCCCTGGGCTTGCCCTCCCCACGGTCTCTTGAGCGCAAAGTGGTATAATGTGTCAACATGGCGCTGCACTGAAGCTGATCAGCTTTCTCTCTCTGAGAATAAAGATGTGCAGCTTCCAGACACCAGGGTGGTGCATCTTCTCAGTGCTGCTCCATGCCTTGTGGGCATCCTGGCTTGTTTGGAGCCTGCATGAGCATCCTAAATGCATCATTGCCTTTAGCAGTGTGGGGAAGCCAAAACGGCTTTTTCCACTCCACTAGTGAAGGTGTGTGGGGGGAGCTGCCTTGGCCTCATGTGAACATCTTAGTGTGCCCCTCTTCTTTTACCTGAAAGTGTTTCACTGAGGGTTGCCATCACCACAGATCAGCTCATTAGCAGCAAGTGAGTGTAACGAATTGCTCATGACATTAATGGTGATAGTGGCCACAGAGACTTTCCTGCTGCTGCAGCAGCACGCTGTTGCACAGAGCAGTCTGGAGTAGGCAAGAACCATAGGAAAGCAAGTACTGGTAGGGGAGGGCAAGTGTCCACACTTCAGCCATTAGAATAATACAAATAACGTTGTAATTGCTGACACTGGGAGGGCTTTTGTGTTTGGACAGATGTTCAACACACATATATACATACGCACATTTAAAAACTTGGGCAGCTGGAGGAAATCTATTGTGGGATACATTTAAATATTCCTATGCAAAATGGGGTCCCCCTGCGCAGCTGGCTGCTGTGGTGTAAAAAGAAGGGAGCTAAGAGTATGCAGGGAGCTCCTCTCCTGGGATGGTTGAGATCTGGCACCACCAGTTCCCTGAAGGCACATCATGGTAGGGCTCTGGCAATGTCTTTTTGGCATACTTAAAATTTTCTCTGGGTATCAGAAAGCACTCCATTAAAGTACAAACTTTAGCTTAAAACAGATCAAAGTAGAAGCTTCCTTAAATGTAACCATTGTTTGAACTTGTTACACTTCTTTTCTTTGTTTTAAGTTAAATTGCTCTTTCTGCTGTACAGGTCCCTCTAATGTGTTTTAAATCCGTTAATATAGAATGGTTTGGGTTGGAAGGGACCCTGAAGATCATGTAGTTCCAACCCCTGGCACTAGTATCTGTCTATCTGCTAGCTGGCCCGCTTTGGTGAAGGGACAGATGACTGCATATATGTTTTTACAGCTTCTTACAAATTAATAAGATTGCCAGATCCCCTGGGAACATAGCAATCCATACACCACTATGACATTACTGTGATTCTTGCTTCCTTGCATCAGCTGCAAAAATTAGAGGATTTTTCTCAAATGGCCTTAAAGATTCAATAAACAGATTATAAAGGGTCTTTTAAAAATAGAAAAAGGGTGAAACTTGCCAGCTGTAAGCTCAGCAAAATTTCATTTTCTCATCCTCTTCTCAGCTGGATCATGAGACCCTGAATATGTGGTAGGTGTCATGTGGCAAGATGCTGGAGGAGATGGCCCTGTAATGAGTGCCAGAAATAAAGGGAAAGCTGAAAGACAGCTCTGCTGGGCAGAGTTTACAGTTAAGAGGAGTATCTACCACTTTATCTTCCAAACAAAGTTAGGAATTTTCCAAAGCCCACTCTGTGGATTAACTTTGTTTGGGTACTTCTTCCCTGGGGTAAAAGCATGTAGAGAGTCTCATCAGCCTGATACCACTCAGTTACTGGTGTTGCAGCTCTGAATGCTGGTGAGAGGAGTGGAGGTGGTGGCAGAAATCCCCTGTCTTTGTAAAGAGGCAGCCAGGTTTCCTCTAGTAGGAAACAACAGTGCCTTGTAGGAGCAGCTTCAGAAAAGGCATAGAAATGTGGTCATCTCACAACATGTATGGTGGGCTCAGCAGAGCTGAGACTCTCTGAAGCCATGTATTCACCTGAGAAGGGAAAAATAAATTATTCTAGAAGGTCAGATGGAAACCAAAGAGGTCAGGACAGACGTTTTGAAGCACAGACAGGTTGCAAGAGGAAAGGTAGGAAACTTTACCTGCAGGTATGTAGCAGGAAGCTAAGCTGCAAGCTTTGGTTGGTTGATTATTTTTTTTTTCACACTTTTCCCTTCTTCTGTTTTCCCTCTCTTCGTCAGGCGGAAACAGCAGCAAATCGTATCTGCAAGGTGCTGGCAGTCAACCAAGAAAACGAACAGCTCATGGAAGACTATGAAAAACTGGCCAGTGATGTAGGTGTCCACAGTGCTGTTGGTTTCTGGTGGTGGTATGGGAAAGGAATTACGTTTAATGCTGGTAACTAATCTTGGGGAATGCTATTGGGCCATGTTTCCCTGGAATTTCTTTTTTCCCTTTGTATCTTGAGAAAAATTAAAGATTAAACTTACCTTAAAGGGAAGGGCAATGTACTTTAAAACAGAAAACTTCCGTAGAGAAGCTTTGAGTTTTTCAGTTTAAGAGCAGCCACAGAAATGCTAAAATTAAAGGAAAAAATCAAGCTGGTTTAACTTGCATTCCTCAGAACTATAGCACTTCGTAACATCTTTCATACAATTTGTATGCTGTTATACTGTGCAAGTCAGGAATTGGATCAGAAAGAATGGAAGTTAAGAGATATTTGATGAAAAAGTGGAAGTTATGAGATATCTGACAAAAGAAAAATGAATTTGCTGATACTTGGAAGGAATCTGTGTAAGATACAAGCTGGAGGCTGATTTGGTTAACTGAAAAGGCTGACAGACTGACAGCTGTGAAACTACAGAAGTAACCAAGTGTGGACTGGAGTGTGTTTGTGGAAGATAAGTAGGGAAAGGAAGATGGAGAACGGAAGGGCAAACACAGCCCATGAGCCTGGTTTCAGCCTGGTCTGAAAAGCATAGGACACTACTCCAGTCACACTGCAGACTGATGATTGCATTAGCATTTTACCAGCTTCCCAACTAAGTTTGCTGAGGATGGCTATTTAAAGAGCAACACTGACTTCAAGGAAAGTAGAATGAGAAAAGTGTAAATGGAGGCAAGAACTTGATTTCTCCTGTCAGACCTTTCTGGAGGTAATGACTTACAGCATCCTTTAGTTATGCAACAGTTCAGCAAAACTCCAAGGCTTTAGTGTGATCTGAGGACGTAGTTTGGTCCTGATTGTGTGAAAGCTATGCCTTAAGCATGTTGGACTGGCAGTGCTGCAACAAGCAGTACCTACTTAGTGTGGTAGGCAGTGGGCTGCTCATTAAAAAAAAAGTACTTCCAAAAAAGCTGGCAAACTTTTCTTTACAAGCTCTGCTGGTGGCAGAGTCTTCCTAACAGCAAACATAAAAGTAAGTGGTCCCTAATGAGATCAGAGGAGCACCTGTAGTTTTAACAAATTTGCAGTCCAAGGCTTCCTGTCATTGCTCTTTCCAGCTGCTGGAGTGGATCCGTCGCACCATCCCCTGGCTGGAGAACCGGGCCCCAGAAAACACCATGCAAGCCATGCAGCAGAAACTGGAGGACTTCCGGGACTACCGTCGCCTGCATAAGCCCCCCAAGGTCCAAGAGAAGTGCCAACTGGAGATCAATTTCAACACCTTGCAGACCAAGCTGCGGCTCAGCAACAGGCCAGCCTTCATGCCTTCAGAAGGGAAAATGGTCTCGGTGAGTGGGGGTGACTGCTCATACCCCAACCATGCCTTCTCTGCCCATTGGTGGGTAGGGCATGCCCACTTTCAGAGTGAGCTACTCTGTGGTAGGAACCCTACAGAATATAGTTCTGTAGGGTGATAAGAAGAGAGGATTAAGGATCATTGCTTCCCTCTATCTAAACCAGACTCCGTTGCTCCTCACAAGTTGCATGCGTTTATGAGATGATGTCTAGGTGCCTCTGTTTTTTTTCTATTTGAAAAATGGTTGAGTTTTGTTCAAGTTTCATGTGGAGAAGTGTTTCAAGAGGGACTTTCGTGCAGACAGGTATATCCTGACACTGCTAGTCCTGCTTATTTTAAGTCTAGGACTTTGTCTTCCTGACTTGTCTGCACAATGCTGTGAGATTAAAAGCCTACATCTACTCCTTCCAGTCAAATGGAGCCGTGTAGCTCATGAAGAATAATATTGACATACGTCTTTCTGCCCATCTTCTAACCTGCCTTTTCTTCTCATGCTCCTGTCTCTAGGATATAAACAATGCCTGGGGTGGCCTAGAGCAGGCTGAGAAGGGCTATGAGGAGTGGTTGTTGAATGAGATCCGGAGGCTAGAGAGGCTGGATCACCTGGCAGAGAAGTTCCGGCAGAAAGCATCCATTCATGAGTCCTGGACAGATGGTAATGCCAACCTACATGCTTTCTATTGCCTGATATACTGCTCTCTGTGATGTAGGGAGGAAGAGATGGATCATGCTTAGGTCCTTCCAGGAGATTTTCTTCTTGAGAATGCTAGGTTCATTTCTTATTTTATTAGAAAATAATGCATGAAAATCAGCTTGATCTCTGTTCCCTTACATCATGTGGCTACATCAGCATTCCCTCACTGTTGCCAAATAAGAACTTTGGATAGAAAAGAGCTACAGAGCAGAGGAAAAGTTGCCATACAGTAAATGCGACGGTTGGCATTTACAGAACCAGCATAGCCTGGCTTGCACATACTGAGATGAGTCCAGTATAAACTGCGACAGCACTGCTTGAGCTGCACTATGTGCCCTTGTCTGTTGTTAATGGCAAACCTGCACTCTGTGGTTTGACAGCGGGGATTGTGCATCTCTAGGCAGCATGCAACCCTCGGGCAGGGTGTCTGGAGTGCGGCAGATCCCCTTCTGAGGGCCCCTGGGGCTGCCTCTGTGACCAGGAGCTGGCTTTGGGGGCATTGAAGCCTGTCCTTCATTCTCTTGTCCTTTGGCTCCCTCCCCAGGTAAGGAAGCAATGCTGCAGCAGAAGGATTACGAAACTGCTACCCTCTCGGAGATAAAGGCCCTGCTGAAGAAACACGAGGCCTTTGAGAGCGACCTGGCGGCACACCAGGACCGCGTGGAACAGATTGCTGCTATTGCACAAGAGCTGAAGTACGGCACCCCAGCGCACATCCCATCCTTGGGGCCAGAGAGGCCTAATCAGCTTTGCCCTTTGCCCTCTGCCCTCTGCAGAGCCACAAATCAATCCCCATACAAAAATGCTGGGAAGTCCCAGTGTTTCCAAACAGTATCTAGGATACTGCTCTCCAGTATCCGGATGAACGAGAAGAGCAGGCCAGAAAACGGATGAGTTGTGGGTGCTGCTGAGGGAGCGGCAGCGTTATATTCCCAAGCCAAGTTTCCATCCTCTTCCAGCTTGATACGCTGCTGTGGACCCTTTCCTAAAGAGTCTGACCTGCTGCTGGTGCCTGCTAGGTTTTCAGAGTTGTAACTCTGTCATACTTTTACAGGAACCAAAAGAAACAGCAGAGCATAATCAGGCTCTCAGTTTGCTCTCTTTTATCCAAAAAATTCTCATTATTCTGGCAGGAAAAAAATCTGCTGATGCTCAAGCCCATCGTGGCCTCTGCTGCCACCCCAGGCCCTTTGCCTCAGGAGTACTGCACCACATACACTCTGGTCAGCACTTGCTCCAGAGCATCCTCACAACACCTCAGCTCCCTTCCAGCTTCCCCAGGCTTGGAAACCTTCACTTCCATTCCTTTTCTTGGAGTGACGGGTGATGCAAATTACCAGGAGAAATGGGGTCTCCTCAGGGCGGGAGGTTGATTGCTAGGAATAGCAGACAGGTAAAGAGCTGGCCTTTGCAGCACAGGGAGAGACATTTTGAAACCCTGTATGCTTCTTGGCAAAAACAGTCTGAACAACTTGGCTTTGACTTTGCTTCCTATTCTAAAAATATTTATACATCACACTGGCCTATCTGAAGTTAGTGTCTGGGCTAAGTCAGTACTCTTGGGCTGGAGGACTGTTTTTCTCTAAAAAGTATCAGGATTATTGAATCAAGATCGTTATCTCCTTTAACAACACAGATTTACAGAATTGCTCCCTTGTCTGCTGGAGGATTGACCTTGGAACAGGAGGAAGGTTCAAGGCAATCCTCCATGTCAGTAAGATTAAAACCGAGGCTGGCCAGTCAGCAAGCATTAGCTGACCTGCCATTTCCAAAGCACATGCTACATGCCAGCCAAAGCAGCTGCAACTCTTAAGAGCAACAGGGGAGGTTGGGCCCTAAGCTGGGGGAGAGGTGATTTCTGAAGTGTGACAACAGCAGGCTCTGCCATCCTTCCAAAAGCCATCCTCCTTCTCAGGAAAGAGCTCATGCCCTGAAAAACCCTGGCTGAGCTCTTTTCTCCCGTGAGATGGAATGGGGCTGGAGGAAGTCACTGTGACTGCCCATGCCAGGCATGTTTGGGGGCATGGCACATTCCACTCCCCAGCAGTAGAGGTCCAGCTCGGGTGCATTACAAGCCAGGTTTTCAGAATCAGTTCTTTCATCTGCATTGCTGGCTCTGCAGTAAAGTAGATCAAGGAACTGATCTGGATTAAAAACTCAGCAAAGAACAAGCTATTTTTAGCCCAAATCAGTTTCCTGACTAGTTTACTACAAGACTCCACCAACAGTTGTGCCCACACACCTCAGGAGGGCAATACAGTAGTGGGAAGAAACAAGGCTAGGGCAGGCAAAAGGAAACTGTTTAAACCTGCATTACTGCTTAGGGAAGTGCTCATCCAGTGGCCCAGGGTCACTCGGTAGCCCAGTGAGTTACTCTGCTTTCTCTTTTGAGGCTGACACTTCCCAGCTTGGCTTGTCTCCCTCTGCCTTCAGGTTTCTCCTTTGAGCAAGGCCGCAAGGCAATACAATACCACAAGCCTCAGCTTACCCCTGTACTCTCCTTTCACCTGCTGTACTCTCCACCAGCCTGTTTCCCATGAATGTCAGCCTATAAACAATCAAATAGGACAATTCTGGGATTGTCCTAAATAAATGGAGAGCATGATTTAGCTATTCCTTGCCACCCATACTATGGAACTCTTAGAACTAGCTTAAGCAGTTTCTTTGCATTCATAATAAAATCTTTGCTGCCCATTCTGATGTACAAGATGCAAGCAGTTAGCTTGCATGATGTTCTTATGCAGAATACAGGGGCATGTTGCTCTGCTCATAGTCTGCTTGTTCCCATTGGGAGCAGAAGTCTATGCTCCCTCCAGTGCCAGGTTATCCCCATCAGGCAGCCAGCAGCAGTGTTGGTTGAGGCCTTGGGGTGGTGGTTGTTTTTCTTCCTGTTCTGTGCTATTTGAGGTACCATAACATACAGTATCTCCACAACTAGATACTGCTGTCTTCCTGGCTCACTTTACTTGCAGAGACCATGAGCTCTTTGTTTGCATCTGCCCTCAAGGCTGATAAAGATTTCAAATGGGCTTTTCCTTCTTCTCCAAAAGGTCTTTATTTGACTTCTTGTCCTTTTTTTCCCCACCCCTTATAGTGAGCTGGACTATTACGACTCTCCCAGTGTCAATGCCAGGTGCCAGAAGATTTGTGATCAGTGGGATAATCTGGGTGCCCTAACCCAGAAACGTAGAGAAGCCTTGGAGGTGAGACATTACAAGTTGGACCTCTGGGATTATGTGGGCAGGTCATTTGTGGGAAGCAACGCATTTCAGCTCATTTGTGCACTCCTAGAACATCCCAGACTGTAAATGAGGGCTACGTTTCAGTATATTTAGCCTACTTTTTCCCCTTCCAGCCCAATTACAGTGCCATTCATTCGCTCAGGCTATTGATTTATTTCTATTTTTCTGTGTTTTGTAATTTTGTTCTGCTTTAAAAGACTGTCCTTGTTTTGTTTTATTTCGAAGGACCTCAGATTTTTCCCTCAGAGGAAAAAAAAAAATCTATCCTGTGTGTAATCTCATAACAGCAGAGAGACTTTTACTGTAGTGCCATCCTGGGAGCACCAGGGAGGCCTGAAAGAAAGGAACAGCTCAGACAACTCATATATCTATGTGGTTTATGTGGTTATTATTCTCTAACCATCTTTCCTGATTTTTTGGGGTTTTTTTTTGTGCTTTGCCAGAGGACAGAGAAGCTACTGGAAACAATTGACCAGTTGTACTTGGAATATGCCAAACGAGCTGCCCCTTTCAATAATTGGATGGAAGGGGCCATGGAGGACCTGCAGGACACCTTCATTGTTCACACCATTGAGGAGATCCAGGTATAAAGCAGTTATTTGCGTCAGGCTGAGATAGAGAGAAGTCAGGAGCCTCCAGGATTCCTAGCAGAGCTGAATTTGTAGGCCTTGTTTTGGTGCTTATTGTCTAGTGGGTGAGCCTTAACAAAAGAAGCAAAAAGGAAGATGTTTTTCCTTTGTTTCCTCCAAAAACCTGAATTAGAATATGTATGGAACATTCTCACACTGTCCTAGCTGGACACAAAGAACTGAAAGTGTAACTCGAGTCTTATTAATGAAAGCCTGAAAGTTGAGAGAATCTTTTAAGGTCTTGTGGGGTTTTTTTAACCCATGTAAGCAAAGCTTAGTGCTACTCACAGGTTCTGCAGGTCAGTTGTCCCATGTAATGTCATGTCCAGGTCATTTGCTCCTATGTGATAGGGTGTGCTGTCAGGACACTGTTGAGCTGCCACTTGGGTTTCAGTGCTGAGCTCAAGAAAAATCAGAATTGTCCACTTTGGTGATGGATTACCATTTGAAGCAAAAGTCTTCTTGCCTTCTGCAAGACAACAGACAGTATCTCAGTTTTCCCCTTTCTGAAAGGGTGTTACGAAAAAACTTGAGGTATCTACACGTAATTTTCAGACCTTTGAGAGTAGGAATTGCTCTTCCCTGGGTTGCAGTGGGAACTTCTATTTCCCCTGCTTATGGGCTCATGAACAGAATCCAAATCAGCTCTTTGCAGGAATGGCTGACAACGACATGGTCATCATGAGGCAGTGCATGAGAGGCCAATAGGGCACTTTGAAGCTGGGGAGGTGGCAGGGTAGTGGAATAGCCCTGGCCTGGTACTGGCTCTCTTACTAAGCTGCTACTTTTTTCTTCCACCCTTCCCTCCTGAACAAAAGGGTTCATTAAGCCTTTCACAATGCAGGACAAATCTGAACAGCATTTAAACACTTCCATCATCTCCTTGTGACTATTTGCAGTATCTTTCCCAGCCCCGAGACTTGCATTACATCTCTATGGCCACTGCAGCAGCTGCAGAGTAATGAGTCACCCTGTAAAGAAGCAATTTGACAAAAAGTAGTTGCAGTGTGTGTGTTGTAAGAGAGTGGTCGATCATGCAGTTTACTTTTATTCCCTCTTCTCTCCACACTGTTCCCTCGATTATCCCTGCACATGCCTTTCCATCCTCCATTTGTTTTGTTGTCTCTTTCCTTGCATTTGCTTCCCTAGTCTTGATCTTCCAGGCTTCTGGATGAAGTACCTTAAAGGCCTGTAGAAGCCATGGGAGATGAGCCAGAACCAACTGGCTTGTCAGCTGTCCACAAACTACCAGCAAGCATGCCCCCACCATCGGTCCTTGGAGCACAGTCTGGCACCGCAGCAAGACGGAGAACAGAAAGGGCCTGTTGTGTTCAGGGAGAAGCAGCTGTTTTTCAGCGGCAGGAATGTTGCCTGTGCGAGTTTGCTGTTGCCTGGAAGACCTTCACCTAGTTCTAACTGCCTCTGATCAGACTGAATTTGACTCCTATTATTCATCTGGAGTTATCTTAGGTGTAGAACTTGTACATACCTAGTGGGAAAAGAAAAACATGGCACATATTACACTAGTAAGACATGACTGCTTTAAAGTTATGCTAGTATTCAGACCTTTTTTTTCCAAAGGGGCTGACAGGCAGTCACTGAGCAGCCAGTGTTGGAGAAACACTGTTGGAGAAATAGTTCCCCTAAAATCTATGTTGGAGGAATAGCTTCCCCTAAATTATGAGCCAGAATTATTCCACCATTTTTTGGGATCTGATCTCTCTCTGTCACCGGTCAACATGGCATAAAAACAGATGGGACTTAATGTCATTTAACTACTTTAACAGCCTGTTTAGTGATGCTGAGAGAATTTGAAAAGCGTATTAGAGTAGCCTGCCTTGTATCCTGGGAATATGTAAGCTTTTGAAGTCACTTCTGCAGGGATACATTTACTGAAGAGGCTATTCCGTGTCTAATGCTCTTACCCTCGCTTTGCTGCTGCCTCCCTTCCGCAGGGATTGACCACAGCCCACGAACAGTTCAAAGCCACTTTGCCAGATGCCGACAAGGAGCGACAGGCCATCCTGGGAATCCACAATGAAGTCTCAAAGATAGTCCAGACATACCATGTCAACATGGCAGGAACAAATCCTTACACTACGATCACCCCACACGAGATCAATGGCAAATGGGAACATGTGAGTTCTTTCCAGTCGTGCAAGTTAGCGTGGGAGGATCCCCCCATGACTGGGGGATCAGGAAGTGGGTTATTTACTCTTCAGTTACCCTCTCATGCTTACTGCTGAGCTTTTCATTTTTATCATTTGTTTTCGGCTCAATTGCCGTGTGCATGGAAAGTGGAAGAGGTCTTTCATATAAATGCCTATGGTCTGTCAGATCCCTTTTACTTGCTGTTTTTATAATGAAAGATGCTAAATTGAAAGCTTTGAGGTTTTCAGTCCTCAGCTGACCTGACAAGCAAGTAAGTATGGCATGTGAGTCAGTATCCATTTCAGCATTCGACCATTCAGATGTTTCATCTCCACAGCCAAGCTGTCTTCCCTTGCTGTAATCCTAAAAGAGCAGCTAGTCTCCATACCAGCTATGCTGATGGTTCTTGCTACCAAACAAGATCTGAACAGAGTCCTATGATTCAGTTACCATGAGCCACCAAAAACCTAAGTAATGAATGGAAGCTGCTTCTGGTCTTCCATGGCCAGAGATGAGTTCACAGCGTGCATCCTAGCAGGCCAGATAAGATTCACATTCCATGAGCCTTCCCACTGTGTCCTAAACCATATGACTGCATGTTTTCAGTGCAAGCACCTGCTCCTCCCTTCCTTGCAGTAATTTCTACACTTAACTATACATATGCCTTTGTATGTATGGACTGCACACTTTGTTACTCTTTGCTGTAGGTGCGGCAGCTGGTTCCTAGAAGGGATCAAGCCCTGATGGAAGAACATGCTCGCCAGCAGCAGAATGAACGACTTCGTAAACAGTTTGGTGCACAGGCCAATGTCATTGGACCCTGGATCCAGACCAAGATGGAGGTAGTGTTTTGCTCATTTTGAAACAGTTTTCCTCTGCAATCTTCACTGATCTTCTTACCCTTTGTCTTTCTTGACTGCTGTCACAGTCATTCTTCCTTCAGGCAAGAGAAACTTTCATAGAAAATATGGAGAATCCCAAGATTGAGATTGATTACTGAAATGCTTGTACTTTTTCCCCTAACTCTTTAGTACAGAGGTTAAAAACATGACTAAAAAGTGGGGACAGTAGTATTTTAAGAGTTGTGTTTATATGCAGCAAGCTAAAGAACTTAAATCAGAAGCATATTTTGTGTAACTGCTTTCACAGCAATGGTCTTGATACACATGATAAAATAAATACAATTAGCTTATCAAGCATCAACAGAGGAGATAAATTTTTAATGGAGATCTTCCCTCTTCAGGTAAGATTTCAGTTAAAGCAATTGGAGTTGTTGAAATGGAAAAATATGAAGCTATTGCTGATGGCAGGAGCTGTAAAGAGGAGAGCTATTACAGAAGTGTGTCTGTATGCAGGGGCTAAGTGGCAGACAGTACATCAGAAAAAGATCTGGCTCGGTATATTACTAGCTTATGGACTGCAGTTTCCTTCTTTTTTTTTGTATCCTTGTATTAGATACATGTCATGTGAGTCACCTCCCTTGGAAAATGTTCAGGGCCCTGCTAAAATTTTTGCTGATACTGTCTCAGCTCATTTAAAATAACTGCTCCATGAGATTATTTTTGTTTTGAATCATCATCCTGTGTGAGCATGAAATAGCTGCAGTAGATGTCAAGCATATTGAGGCTTGTCCTTCCGATGGGGTCTAACTCCTTTGGCTTTACTAATGCAGGAGATTGGCCGCATTTCAATTGAGATGCATGGGACCCTGGAGGACCAGCTCAACCACTTGCGGCAGTATGAGAAAAGCATTGTGAATTACAAACCAAAGATTGACCAGTTGGAAGGAGACCACCAACAGATCCAGGAAGCGCTTATCTTTGACAACAAGCACACCAACTACACCATGGAGGTAAAAGTTTCGGCAGCAGATTAGCCAGCCTCATCTGCTGTGGCCAGTTAGCATCAGCCACATCTAGCTCTGGCAACGTGTTGTGGTTCTCAGGAAAATGGAGAGCTTGACAATGTGGCCACACGTGCAGCAACATGTCACTGAATATTTTTTCTGCCTTGCTTTACTTCATGCCAACTCATTCCAATATACTTCCAAATATAGACAATAGAAATAACCTGAATGAGATCAACAGTGTTGCCTGAAAAGTTGCCTAGTCTCATTTCTCCTGCCACCTGTTTGTGGCAGCCTATTAGTTGGGATTAGAAAGAGCGAGGGAGTGCTGGTGATTTTGAGCTGCCACAGCCTGGCAGAAGAAAAAAGTCCAACAGCTTTTTAAAATCAGAGTCTGGCTTTCTATTGACAATGTGAGGTTTCCTGGAAGCAATCTGAATTCAACGTGAGTACAGCAGAACACAGACGGGCTTTGAAACTTGTTATTTTGGTTTCTGTCCAGCTCTCCATTAAGCAATGGCAGAGGCAGTGGAGCCACCAGTATCTTCTAAGGACTGTGGTTTATTTATTGGGTTGGTAAGGAGAGTTTTCTGCCTAAGTCCTAAAAGCACTGGATTTTATTCTTATTTGTGTTAAAGGCCCCCAGCGTGTTGCTCTGACAAGGCAAAGGAACTTTGCAATAGGGCCAAGACTTTCTTAATATCAGGAATTGACCTTTTCGATGTTTTTTTCAGTCAAAGTTCAGGATTTAAACATCTGGTTGGCTTACATTGCAGATGAGAAGGAAGCTTTTCTGAGCAAATGGACTTCTCCTGCCTTGGCCACCAGATAATTTAACTTGCAACAAGTAGCGCATTTGATCCACTCCTAAGAGGCAGAAGAACTACTTTTTATTTTAAAATTGTCCTGTCCTCTTATTTCAGCATATCCGAGTGGGCTGGGAGCAGTTACTAACAACAATTGCTAGAACCATCAATGAAGTGGAAAACCAGATTCTGACTCGTGATGCCAAAGGAATCAGCCAGGAACAGATGAATGAGTTCCGGGCTTCTTTCAACCATTTTGACAGGGTAAGTCAGTGCTGACTGCAGGTTGGTAAGCTACAAGGTTCCATGTAGACTGTGCAGTGCAATAAAAAACAGTAACTTTGATAAAACTAGATCAATAGAAGATGTTTAATTCTTAAAAATGCCACTCCTGTGGAGCAGTTATTCCTGTGAAGGCTGCTAAGTGATCATTAGGCTGGGAGCAGAAGTATATCTCCACAGGAAACTGTTAAGTTTCCTGATAAAGCTAAAGTATGGAAAATTTTGAAGGCTTATTTAGGAAATTATACTTCTACCCCATCTTCTCCAGAGAGCAGATTATTATATTGATTTATAAAATTCTTTGGAGCAGCTGTCCTCCACTCTGACATACTGTCACATAAACCTGTACTGAAGAAACCAGTATTGCTCTTATATGGAGCAAACAGGAGGATCTATGGACACCATGCCATTGCATGAGCCATTAACCCTGATGTAAAGCCTGCCTTGCCTTACTGTGGAAATCCATGCCAAGGCACTGACAGATACAGTAAGAAAGAAATTCCTTAAAGGAAACTCTCCTCACCTCAATTTGCCAGCCTGTCTGCAGCTCTTCCTTCTACAACCTGAATCACAAAGGTGTCATGCAGAGAAGCAGAGACAGGAGCCCAAGCCTGAAACTGGCTCCATTATCAACCACTTCAATGTTGTGTGGAAATCCATGAGCAGCCTGCAGAGATGTTAAGTCAGTGATGGAAGTAAGTTGCTCTCCACCACTTGCTGCAACAGCCAGAGTGTTTGGAAGGTCTCCAGAGAACAAGGCTGCAGCCTGCCCTCAGAGATTGGCAACACTTTCTGACTGCTGAGCACTGGCTATTTCAGCCCTTCTCTAGATGCCTAAGAAAAATGAAAACCATGGCTTCTTTTCTTAGGAGAAAGACCCATAGAGCTCTCTAGATTTTATATTTTGACCTTCATATCATTTGCCACTTCCTTCACAACAGTCTGAATGATAATGCAGAGAGAACGTGGGTTTCCCATCTTCAACTGTGTATTTGATTTATGAAGGCTTAATATTGACTTTAAAAGCTGATTTTTTTAGGAGAGTTGCTTGGAATTGGCCCTGCCATCCTACCTTGTAGGTTTCTTGATTTGGCCAGAGATAGTGGCAGCAGGCAGGGCTCTTCAGTGCTTGGGGGCAGTCATGAGCTAAAATTCTGCAGCCTGGATGGGGATTGTCAGTTTCTGTGGTAGCTTGTGTATAGTTTGGTGGGTATATCCAAACACTGGGGGAGCGGGGCATGAGCAAAGGGAAGAGCAGCTGCCAAGCCGTGTACTGCTGCGCTGTACAGCAGTGTTGTTCGCAGAGCTGAGCTTTACCAGTCAAAGCTCCACCTCATGTGTGGGTCTCATAAACACTGCTCCCCTGAGCTTCAGCTGGTTTTCTTTATCTGTTCCTGGGATGCCCTGACAGCCAAGCTTCCCTGGGTGTGTTGCCAAACATACCTGCCCTCACCTACTCCTTTAGTGGAACTTTTGACTAGAAGATAAAGGCAATGCTTCCCACTGCCTCTGCCTGCTTACCTGCACTCTGGGTTACTAGTGAAACGCAGGGCTTCTGGCACTACAGATAACAAGCAGTGATGCAAGTAATTTACTCGGGAGATGGAGATCTTGAGACTTCTGAGCATCCGCTGTTTTTGACATTCAAATGCTCTCAAGATGTGACAAGCTCTCTGAGAAGGAACTGTTCCAAGAGCATTTTTAGCACATCCTGAAATGTCATTGTGATATCTAATGTTGTGCACTTTTTATTTTTCTTCCCTGTCTTTCTATCTGCATGTCATCCTTCCTCTCCCTCTCTCCTCACCCACTGCATGGTGCACCTGTTTGTTGTCCTTCCGCCTCCCTTTGATCTCCTCTATGTCTCCCTTCCTTCTGCCCATCACCGTCACCCCACTGGCACTGCATGTCCTGCTGCCTGGCACACCGCATAACCAGGACCACTCCGGCACACTTGGCCCTGAGGAATTCAAAGCCTGTCTCATCAGCTTGGGTTACGATATTGGAAACGATGCACAGGTACTGACTGCTAGTGGTGAACACAGCCAGATATTAAACTGTGAAAAAATAACAGTTTTTTCCTTTCTTTTCTTGTTTGTCTTAATCCGTCTGTCATTGCTCTTCTTGTTTTTGACTGTGTATGTATCACTCTTCTATACTATTTCCTTTCTGAATATACTTTGTTATTTATTCCTTCTTAATTCCCTAATTGTTTTTCTTGAGAGAATTCCTTTTTTGTCTTCAAACTATTCTGTTTACTTCTGTGTCACTTGACATTCCTTTTCTTGTTCATACCTCAATCTGTCTTGCTTGATATCTTCATTGTTTATTTTCATTATTATGTTCCTTGTGTGTAAATTATCCCATGTCCAAAACCACCTTTGCTTCTTCATGGTTTCACAAACCACCTTTCCTCTATTGTTTTTCATTGTCCTGTAAATCCTTCCGTCTCCTCCCGTCTGAAACGCATTCTTTGTAATGTCTTCTGTGGGTTCATTTCTCCGTGGACTGCTCTCCCTTTTCTCTCTTGGCTTTTTTCCATCTTTGCATCATTCCCTGTAGAAGAAGACTGGTATGATGGATTGTGAAGATTTCCGAGCCTGCCTTATCTCCATGGGTTACAATATGGTAATGTAGAGCCCTCTGTCACTCCTGTTCAAAGTGATGTTTGTAGGCACCTTCAAAAATACAGGGAGAGTGCATAGGGAATCAAGGTAAATACAGCCTTATTTTCCAGAATTATCAGCTATAGATGTTAAATCTAGTGTTAGTTATACTTGTAAAATTCTTGTCTCACAGCAGTAGCTGAAGGAAAAAAATAGAAATCATTGTCTAATTCCTGTGTATTTCAAATAAGAATTATATTTATCAAACTGTGTAGCTGCAAGTGGAGGAAACAATAAAATTCCTGGTATTGGTATCTGTGCTCTGCACAGCACACACAGCCCTCCCCAGCCCTAAGTATCAGTTGAACTCATCTGGAAATACACACAACCTGATTTCCGAATTCACTCAAATGCTGCTTCTCTCATTCCTACCATTTATTTCACATTTCTCTTCCTGTACATGTAAGTAGGTTCAAGTTCTAGTCATCCTCCCCGTAGCTTTTCCCCTACCTGAGTAGTTGTATATTCTGAACAGTAACGTGGCACCTTGAGAGGCACAATAACTAATAGGAGGAGCTTCACCAAAAACTGATGCTCATCAAAGGGCAGGAGAAGAGTGTAGTGCAAAGTTATTAGCTGTTCTCTCAGTATCTTTGCTCCTGATGTCAGGCAAAACAGTATTTACTCGTCTTACTCATCAGCCCAGTATGCATACAGACTGCACTGTAGTGTGCCAAGCCACAGCAACATTTGATTAGATTCCTTAATTACTCTTGACAGTATACTCTTCTAATTGTGTTAGAAGAGCCTGTTCCCAGGAAAAGACTCAGCTCTGCTCTACCCTCCTCCTTACCTGGGGAGGAAGGAGTCCCAGAGATGAGAACAGATGATCTTCTGTTTATATGGAGAAAAAAAAAAAGACAACAAAAAAAAAGAACAAAAAAGCAGAAAACTACACTACAAGGGTTCGGCTTCTGTAGCAAACTTCTCTGTAGGATCTTCCCTGTAAAGCATAGTTCCCTGGGCTTCTTTTCAAAGCCTCTCTAAGATCAACCAGATAACATTAAAGACCCGAAAGAGGTTTATTCTGGTGGTTTCTGTTCTAGCAGCTGAAGAGCACTGTAAAAGTTCTCCTTTAGTAAAAGAAAGCAAAAAGATTTGAGGAATGCAGATCTTCAAATATTGCTGCAGACATCTAGTGTGACATGTATTACAGAGAAATTTACATCTTCTCCTGAAGTCCATGTGATACTGTTGACTGATAGGAGCATTGTCCTAGAGCTAGTTGGCACTGGATGTTATCTTAGACCACAGCTGAGAATATTTTATTCTGAAGGACAAATGAGTGGGAAGCATTTGTGCATAACAGCAAGCAAAAAAAAGAATATCCTGATTAAAAGAAAACCACAGAAGTAGTTTCTGTTTCGCTTTTTCTAGCTGTGAGATGTTCTGCTGAACAGTTTCTCCTCACTTTCATAGCACTGCTGCCCAGATGTCCAGGCTTACATGACTGTCTTGTTCTCCAGGGAGAAGCAGAGTTTGCCCGCATCATGAGCATCGTGGACCCTAACCGCTTGGGTGTAGTGACATTCCAGGCCTTCATCGACTTCATGTCCCGGGAAACAGCAGATACAGATACTGCTGACCAGGTTATGGCTTCCTTCAAGATCCTGGCTGGAGATAAGGTCAGACTCCATGCATTCCTTTCCTGCATCTGCTTTGCTTTCCTTTTTCTCTCGTCTCCAGAGAGAAAATGTCAAGGAGGAAGCACTCTGTAGCATGGAGGGTATTTTCACAGGAACATTGTACAGTGTTGGAAGAGTGCAAGGCTAAAGTGTGGGTTAATGAGCAGCCTGCCAAGGCACTTGAAAGTCCTGTTCAGCTGTCAGTCAGAACTGTGCTGCCCACTCTTGCTTTAAAAATTTAATTAAGAGCATGGTTGCAATTTGTTATTTTGAAATGTAGGAAAAATTCAACACATTGTTCTTGATTAGTCTTTAAAACTATTTATTACTGACAGTTGTAAACTTGGGATGATCTTTCTCAGATATACATGTGTCTCAGTTGTTATACAATCAATAGTAGATTTTCACTGAGGATATACTATATCTGCAAGAGGAGCATCTTTTAATCTTAGACATTGGTCAGAAGTAGGAAAATGCACAAGATAATACTTTCAAGTATTAATTTTCTACATTAGTATCACCAGTGGAACCATCTGATAAAATTATGTAACCTTATTTTTCTTATATAAGAATCCCCACTAATATTTTATGTAATTGAACAAATAATATGTAGATGTAATGTTAATATATATATATTTTCTAATTATTTTATTAATCTCACTTGAAATGTGGGATACCATTTCTCAGATTGTTAATGAGTTACGCTCAAATCCAGTACTGGTTTCCATGTTTCACTAATAATCTTTTCATAATCTGTAATGTAGAAACCCATGATACCTGTCCTTTAGGCATCTGCCTGACTGAAGCCAGTCCTGTTGTCTTTCAAGGCCTGAAAATTCCACATTACTCAGATAAGCTAATCACTAAATAAATAGGTGCTTTTGAATACAGTATTACTTATTACCTTGTTTACTCAGTACAGTACGTTAAATATGTGTCAGTGTTTAATATGCTCTAGTGACTATAACATGAATCAGACAGTATTTCATTATGAAGAAAAATACCTCTTACTCCAATCATTAAACGGAAAGGGGGGGGGGAGAATAAAAAGTCACAGGAGAGAGAGAGATGGTGTGCAACCTGAACCATTATTCAGAAAACTCCAAATGCCCATGAGTCAGTTAGCTAAAGACAACATACTGGTTAGCAAACAGGCAGCTATTGTTACCTACTGCCTGGAGAGAAGCCAAGCTACCTCACCTCTGCTCAGTGAGCCTCCAGAAGCTGAATTTACATGAGAAATTTTGCTTGCTTATTAAAAATGTCTGCTGTGAAAGGCAAGGATTGTCTGGGGAACTGTGGAAGCAGTACCAAGTGTTTGCTTGTGTGCTGTCTGCATTGGTGCCACAAACCAGAGCTAGTGGGGACGGCTTCTTTCCTTGCTCTGAAGAGAGGGAACAGCAATTCCCAAGCAGCACAAGCAGCTGTTACCTCCTGCCAGTGAGAGACAGGATCCAAATTACTTTTCTTCTTCCTCCTTGTGCCTTCAGCAGGACCTCCACTGTCAACAGGGAGGTGCAGTCTTACACTAACACCTTGCCTTACTTACCTCCAGGTCCTTTCTTTAGGTCCGCCAGCATCCCTCCTGAAAAAATAATCTTTCCTTCCATTATAAAAACATTTTCTCAGACAAATGGTAAGAAGAGTGACTGCATTTTCTCCCAAAGTGTATGCGCAGAGAGCACCCTGTGTGGGTGTACAGTACTAGTCTGGTTCTTTGGGTCCTGTCCTTGTTTGTTGCCCTGGGGTAAAAGGGGATGGTTGTCCCTCTGAGGCAGGTCAGTTTTTTGGAAGTAATGATCGCCTTGTTTGTCTTCATTGCAGAACTACATCACTGTGGATGAACTACGGCGGGAGCTGCCTCCTGATCAGGCTGAATATTGCATTGCTAGAATGGCACCCTACAATGGCCGTGATGCTGTACCTGGTGCCCTGGACTACATGTCCTTCTCCACGGCACTCTACGGCGAAAGTGACCTTTAACTTTTTCTGTCCCACCACACGCTCCCTTCCCTCTCCCCTGTCCGACACGCCCTTCTTCTCTTTGCAAAGCAGCCTCTGCTCCGCTCTTTTTTGTTTCCCTGTTTTGCTTCAGATAACAGATCACATTTTTAAGTGGGGGGGGGGGAACATTGACATGGCACCGCCTACCCTTGAAATGACAGTTTACAAAATTATTTTGTGCAAAAAAAGTTACGTTTTAAAAAGAACAGACATATTTTATTATATAAAAAGGTATTTTTCTCCACCAGATTGAAACTTAAAAAGAAAATGTTAAAATATTGCACCAAATATTTTTTGTTGTGACATAGAAAGTCGAGCACAATGTTACATTCCATCCTTTTCAAAAAGAACCAAACAACAGCAAAACACCACTTGTTCTGTTACCTTTTACATTTGCGTATGTCTCTTTTATCACGTTTATCCTGGGAGGGGGGAAGGCACACAAGTGCATGTGTTTGCTGGTTCACTCATTTCATGAAAATATTTTATGATAAACTTTTGAAATTGCTGTGTTTTCTAGGGAAAAAATAATGTACACAGCTCATGTTTTCATATTTAATTAAAAAAAATACAATATGCCTCCTATGTTTATCAGTGCACAACTGTTTTTTTGTTGCTGAGAGTTGTCTGGTTTCAGAACATGAAGCTTTGAGAGTGGATAACTTTGATATTGCTTGTCACAAACTATATTAAAAATTTCTTGTTATAACAACTCTAGACTTCATTCATTTGTATAGTAAAACTCTTTAATCCTATTTAGTTAAAACAACGAAGAGAATCCAAAATTAATGGGTTTTTTAATTGAAATTACAATACCTGAAAGATAAACTTCCCTCCCCCTTAACCTTTTCATTCTTGAATTATGTTGGAATTTTCACAGCTTTCTGACCACTTCAAATTAATGACATAATTTTTAACCACCCCTGATACACCCACATCTCTAGGAACAATATTCTTATTACTTAAAAAATAGCACGAAATTAGTTACTGGAACTATGCAAACAACCAACCACCATAATTTGAGCCATCTATGAAAAACACCTCCACTGTTCCCATGCTTAGCACTGAAATATCTCACTGCTTTTGGTATCATTGTTAACGAGTGCTGGGGTTGAGGTGAAGCTGAGGTTCCCGTACCCCATGATACTGAGCAGCCTGGAGGGGTCGATATGAATTGTCAGTAACGCAGGACTTGAAGCTACATCAGTATTTAATCCGCTTGCAAGCTCTTCTATAGCCCCATTTTCATCTGTGTCATTGCTATGTTGCTCCAAATGGGACTGTCCTCTTCAAAGATACAGAGTGCTGATTCCATTATCATGTTTTAATGTACGTAACAAAGGTTATCTGAAAACTAAAACAGCAGAGAGGATGACTACAGGCATGAGCAGATAATCTATACTGAAGTTTGCCTCAGAGCACCCACTGCCCTTGCTTTGATAACCCTCTTTTCCACAGTAGCTGCCCTGTCCTTGGTTTGCTGCGCCTGGAAAAGGACATTTGCATTGTCAAGTTGAGGTTCTCTGTGCATTGTACCCATTGATACACTTACTTTTATGCATGCTCTCTTTTTGTTTGTTTTTTTAAACAATAATACCAGGGAGTGGGGGGAACATCCATTGGGGTATTAAACGACTACTGTCTGGAGAAAAGACACATGTTATTTTGAAATAGGGCTGGAAAAGGAGCATAGGTGCACCTTGAGCCCAGGTCTGCTACCACTCTGAGAATGGAGCCAAACTCTTTGGAATGATCCTGGTGGACAGCACTGCAAGTCCATGCTTGAAGAGTCCAGAAGTCTTTACAAACCCCTTTTGCTGAGTTGTGGTAGTGTTGCACTCTGTGACCAAGTTTCACACAAAACCCTAAAGAAAATGGGTGGCTTATCCCTGCTCACACCACAAATTGTTGGCAATGTGTGAGCTCCAGCCTTGCTAATGTTGCTCCATTAGCACGTACAGCACTGCATCCTTTGGTGATGTTGAGGTGTTAAAAGCACCAGAAAAGCCTCACTTGTGCTTCCAAGTAGTTGAATAGAGTTCAAAATATTTGTAGTAGGTGTGTCTAAGATTTCAGGCCTATGCACTGGTATTTTTTCTGCTTAGGTGACACAAGCTTCGACAAACTGACAAGCTTATGTGACCTGGTCTTTCCCTCTGTAGATATAGTCTCCCCATTCCCACCCCACCCAAGGAGGAGCACTAGGATGCTGCAACATGGTCACCTTCCTCATAAGCAGCACATGACATATCTTGCAATTGTGTGGCCTAACAATCTCTGGCAGTTAAGTGTGCTGAAATACGAAGACAGCTTTTTGCATTAGGCTCGTGGTTTTGCAGCTAACACGCCATTCTTTAGCCAAGCCCTGACATCAGCCTTTATGAAATCCATCTCTGGAAGCAGCTGTTCACAGCTCAGTGACTGCCCCATCCCCTGTCAAGAACAGAAAAAGTGGACAATCCACTCCAAGCTCACATCTCCCATTCAGAAGTGAACTGTTTTCATCAGTTTGCCATACTCAGTATTTTCAGGCACAGAAACTGAATTAATGATTTCCCCAATAAATTAACCATTTTTCTTTAGTGGCTGTTGACATCTTTCCAAAAGCCTCTCAAATCCATCTTGTGACTGTTGGGTGTCTTCAGTGCTGCCAGCATCTGGTTTTGGAGCAGAGCCAGGAGTCTCAGAAGACAAAGAAAAGAAACTGGTCTGCAACCTTGAATGAACTTGGTTTCAAAGAAGTCTTCATACATCCACAAAGCATCAATCTAGCCAAATCAGACTGACTGGTTTTATCAAGGAAATAACAGAGAGGGTGAGGGATAGAGGGTGACTAATGGCTGGGAAAAGGAACAGGTCAAACTAAAATGACTTGGTTAAGGAACCAGAGTGCTGGTACGGTTTTCAGGCCATAAAAAGAATATTATTTGCAAGACATTACTTGCATAGCAGAGACTATGCTATGCTATAGACTTGCAGGACAGATGCCCCCCCACCCTTGTAGTAGCCAAGTACTAAGAAAGCTTAATCCTGTTAAACTGTTGGGGTGACTGGCTACTGAAAGAGTTGCTACTGTGTAAACCCTTAAAATCCATTGCATTAGCTCCTAAGCTGCTGGGAAAGTCTTAGCACAATAAACCTAGATTAACAAAGTACAGGGCATATCCTGAGACAAACAGGTAATCAGAACATTCCCCCGCATGCACTGAGAAAATACGTTCAGTGCTGGAGTCAGTAGAAAAGTCAGCCATTGCAAGGGATAAAGTTGGATGATTAGCTCTTGTACTAAGTCTCAGCAATTTAAACTCACTGAAAAGTCAGTAAGAAAATTAATCTTTTCTATATTGTGAGAACTTACAGCCACTATAGACTATACATCTCACCAATAAAATATGGAAATGGATTCCTGCCCTTTGTTTGGACACAACAGTCAGGAAATAGTTGGTCAGTTTTGTTCTTTGCTTGATTTCTGGGACATAAATGCATGAAAATACATTGGTAGAAACTGCACTACATCCCATCCCTGTCTTACCTCTTCTCAGCAAGGTTTTTTACACCTTGGTGCTATTTGTCAGCAGTTCCCATCCTAGTGACCTAGCGAGCTCTTGAGCAAAATATTGAGAAGGCCCTCTAGCTATCGCAATAGCTCAGTGATCCCAATCCTCATACTACCTGGAATAACATAAACTCTGCTGCTGTGGGAAACATCTAGTCTTATTCCCCCTGTGCAGATGAAGAAGGCACATGGGGGGAAAAAGGGCAGATCTTAGTAGAAGGTAGAAATGTGAAGTCTATATTTACACTTGCAATCCAAACACTCTCTGTTCAGCTGCTTCCCAAATCTGGAGGTATTGCTCACTAGGCTTTTCCCTGTTGCACCTAAGCCTTCTCTGGACACCTACATTTCTCCTTCAGGACAGGCCTGGAAGGGGCCATTGAAACAACTGGACACCTGGTCCCCTGTGACAGTCCGCATCAGGGCCTGAGCCTTCCCCTCACAAACCCCAGCATCACTGAGGGCAGCAAACCTCACCTTGTGTACAAAAAGCAGTACCAACCAGCTGCTTCCTTTGCAAAGCCTCCAAGTGGGTCTGCCACCTATTTGCTCTGAAAGAGACTAATCGCCTAAAACATCTTCACATAATGACAGTAACACAAGTGCAATACTTCATCCCTCCTCAGGGGACCCCACCTCCCAGCACTACTCCCCAGCCAGTGTGAAATCTAATGGGCTGGGCCAGGGAGCATCTTGCCAGCCTCATTCCATCTACCTCTGTGAAATAATCACCCAAGCAATAGGAGAGAAAGCATGAACCAGATCCTCATAGTTTAGTTTGCAGAAGGAATGCTGCATTTCCATCCCTGATAAAGGCATTTTTAGGTATTTTATATTAAATAGTCAAAGGATAAAATACAGAACGAAGCCTCAGTCTGGAAAACAGGTCCCAGGATGCCTCTCCCAGCATGGCAACCATTAGGTCTGCCCTTACACTTGCTCTCCCTCAGTTGTCTGCTCCATAGTGGCACAGCTTCAATGAGAGGAGCCTCCCTCCTCCACCACTGCAGGCTTGCACTGTGGTCAAGACACCCTGTGGCCAGGTGGGGGCCTGAATCTTCAGTCTTAGGAAGACACCACACCCAAGCCCCCAGATTTAAATAGGCCATTTTACAAAACATAGCTGCTGGTCTCAGCATGACTTTTGGCAGCTACAGAAAATAACAAGTCCTAGTTAGTCCTTGCTAGAAACAGATGTTGGCACTTTTCTTTGAGACAGCTCTGAGCTGTGGATCCCAAGTGGAACCAGGTTCTGGTTTCGCAGCTGCAGGCAGGCGCATACGTCCTGAGCAGGGGCAGGACATTAAGACCTACATCTCTCACCACTGCTTCTTCATAGCTCCTTACTCACTCACTAGCTTGCAGATATTTTTGTTCACCAGATGTCTACCTTCCCCTGTGTCCTGTGCAGGGACAGTGGGGATCCAGCTCTAGGTCTCTGCTTCCTTCTGGGTGGCTGGCACCTCCGAGTTAGGTGCTGCAGTGAAGGCTATTGTCTCCAAACAGAAGCAATTTGTGGTCCTCAGGCAGGGGCAGGTCCGTGGGGGAGCAGATAACTGAGCCCAGCTCTGTCACATTCCATTCTAAGTGCTGCAGTCATCCTACAACTATTTCAAACCTTTTCCCTGCAACTATTTCAAACCTTTTTCCTGACCATTCCTCCAAGCTTCTCAATTGCTGTTGATTCTTTTTCACATGAACCCTGTGGTTTTCGTTGTACAGATTTGCTTAAAACCCAGGACTTCTTTACACAGCAGAGATTAAGAAAGCATATTACACCTTCTCTCTTATTAGCACATTCAGACACCACCACCGTCATGTTAATGGAGGATTTCTCTCCTGCTACTTCTTACTTTAATAGGGCGTAATCTCTAACCTGGAGTACAGAACCACAACAGCCTGCTTTTTGCCACAGAGAAAATAAAATGTCTTCTTCAGGGAATAAAGCAGTTCATTTACGCCAGCAATAAACAGATTGTGGTTTTAAAGTATCCTGATTCCAGCTGAGTATTTGTTTACATTTGTAGATGTGCAGTCAGGACGTTAATAGCTCCCAGTGGGCTTTCAGATGGTCTTCTCAGAGACCAAGCTTTATGTGCAACCAAAATAACGAGGAAACTTAAACACAGCTTTATTACCAAAGTTGATTTTGCACATGATAGCTTCCAGAAACGCTACCCACACACTGGAGACAATGCTGCAGATTCTTTTAACGATATATTTCATGCTTTTTACACCCGTGCAGAGCATCCACAACCAAGAAAGGGAAAGCAGGACTCCAGCCCAGCTCAGGCACCACCAGAGCAGCTAGAGCCATGTTCCAGATGCACAGCAGCATTTTTCCCTACTGACATGACCCCAGAGGCTGCAGAGATGCAGGATACAATTGAAAAAGCTTTAATTTGGCTTCCAGCATGACTTACCTTCATTATTGCCAGTAACTCAACCCCTATTATTTCCATACCGTTCCAAGACTGCCACCTAAGGAGCTTTTTTCTGCTTCAGGCACACAGGCACCAGAGACTCTGGTGCTACTTCCAGACTATGCAACTCACAGTCCAGCTCTGCTCCTTATGCAGAATTTGTATAGAAAGAGTCACAGGGCTGCCATTTTGAGTGTTCTGGACAGACTTACCAAATAAAGAAGTAAAACAACCTTACAGCTGAACATTGTATTCAAAGTTGTAAGAAAGACATACTCGCTCCAGCTACCGCCACCCACTTTTTCTAACTACTGTTAGCTTTGTTAAGCTGTTACTCCATTTTCTTACCACAAAGAGTTCACGTTAGTTGCCTTGCAGCAAAAGCCAGCAACACACTAGGCTGCATTAGGCAGAGCGTCAAGGTCAAGGGAGTTGATCCTTCCCCTCTACTCAGCACTGGTGAGGCCACACCTGCAGCACTGTGTCCTCTGCTGAGCTCCCTGGTACAAAAGAGATACGGATTTACTGGAGTGAGTCCAGCACAGAGCCACAAAGACAACTGAGGGAAAAGAGCAGCTCTCATGTAAGGAGAGGCTGAGAGAGCTGAGACTGTTCAGCCTGGAGAAGGCTGAGTGTATATAAATACCTGATGGGACGGAATGAAGAGGAGGGAGACAGACTCTTCTCAGCAGCATCCACTGACGATTAAAAAACATGACATTTCATCTGAACACAAGAAAACACTTATTTACTCTTAAGGGTGCTAAAACACTGGATCAAGATGTCCAGAGAGGTTACAGTGCCTCCTTCTGTGGCTATATTAAAAAGCTGACTGGACGTGGTCCTGGGCAACTTTGGGGGGTTGGACCAGATGATCTCAAGGGGTTCCCTCCAACCCAAATAATTCCGTTTATTATGAACATTGAATGTCTAGGTTATCTCCATTTTAAAGAATAATTAGAAGGCAAGAAATATGAATGATGCCTGAATCTAACATACAATGTCATAAATGTAACAGATATTTACTCCAAGTTGTATGAGGAAATCCAGACATGATGCTATCAGACAGTGGGAAAAAATAGGGGGAAAAAATGTAGCTATATTTTAAGCAGTTGAATGGTGAAGATTTAGCAAGCTATGCTATATTCAGGAAACAATAAATTTTATATTGAATCATAGAATCATTAAAGTTTGAAAAGACCTTCAAGATCATCAAGTCCAACTGTCAGCCCTACACTCCTGTGAACACTAAACCATCTCCCAAAGCACCATGTCTACCTGTTTTCTGAACATCTCCAGGGACGGTGCCTCCACCACCTCCCTGAGCAGCCTGTTCCAATGCCTCACCACTTTTTCTGTGAAGAAATTTTTTCTAATATCGAATCTGAACCTCCCCTAGCGCAACTTTACCTCATTTCCTCTTGTCCTCTCCATACAAGCCTGTCTTCACTAGCCACTTTCCCCCACCCAAGGCTTTTCAATGTTCAGCACTGAGTAGTATGGCCGGCTGATAGCAGCAGATTGGTAGGGATACACAGGCACAGCATCGCTTCATAGCGTCTTACTTGTTTCAGGGTGCTCCACGGTAAGCCCCGGCTCCCAGCGCATTCCCACCCCGCAGCCTGGGCCTGGTCATGGCAGGAGCCCCCTCGGCCTCTCCTGCACTCCCAGCTCACCCTGGCAGGGCCGCAGCCTGCCCCCGCCCGCTGCATCCTCCTGCACGCCTCTCCCCCCCGGCCAAAAGCGGCCCTCCTCGGGAACCTTTATCCCCACAAAAGCCCCACCGCGCCTGTTCAGGCGAGCTGCCTGAGTCGAGCGGCTGCAGGGCCTGGCGCCGCCTGACGGGCTCATAGCGCCTACATGTCCCAGCGTGCACGGGGCCGTCGGGGCGCGGCCGGGGCCGCCGCGTGGCACTCCGGGAGTTGGAGTCGGGCGTTGGCGGTTGCGCAGCATCCGTTGGGGGCGCGCGGCCGTGCTGGTTTCTCGTAGGAAGAAGGCAGCCATTGCTGCGGCCGGGAAGAGCGTTTTCCTCACGGCCTGCAGGACTCAGCGCTCGGCGACGGTAAGCCGCTGCTCCTCCTTGGCTCGCTCGGTGGCGGGAGGGCCGGGGGAGGGTCGGGCGTCGAGTTGCGAGGAGGCTTCTTGCAGTCGGGCCCTGCTGCGGGGCGGGGACGGGCCTGGCCTTTCTTGTGGCGGCGCCGGGCTGAAGGGGAGGAAGCTGTTCTCGGAGGCCCCGCTGGGGCCGCGCAGCGCCGCTGGCCCGGGCGCTCGGCGAGGGACCGCTGGCGGGTGGGTAATCGAGGCGCGATGGCAGCAGGCCGCGGAGGACGCTGTGCTTCATCGTTGCTCCGCAGCTTTGCGGAAGGGAGGGCTGATCTCCGCTGTTACGCGCGGAGGGATGGCTGAGAGCCGTCGGCCGCGAGGAGCCGGCGGGGCGGTCGCCACTGGATGGGCCGACGCCTCGTCACTGTGAAGCCAAGGAGAGGGTCCTCCTGCCCTGGCGAGCCGGCCAATCTAGCGCAGCCCCGTCCAGTCTCGACTTCACAAAAAGGCGAACAAGCAAATGGTCTTTTCCTGAGCTCCCATGTTTCCCGAGTGCTTTTAGGCCAACATGTTTGATCTTGTGAACCATTAGTGAGCAAACAGGGTTGCACTATGCGAGAAACAACGTGTGAAGCTCTGCGACTTGCAGGTGTCGATACATACCTCAAATCTTTTGTGCGCCCTCATGTTTGAGTAAGCAATGCATGGACAGATAGTTTACCCGTCTTAGGCTGTATCTGTGGTACTTTCTCAAGCAGTCAGTTCCATCCACCCCATGTTCATTTCCTCCTGTGGTTCTTCTCCCCACCATGTTTTTCCAGAACTAAGAACTAAAAGTATGGAGCAGCAGTTAACGCAGTCGTTTTAATCTGTCAAAACTGTTGTTCCCAGAATGAGTGCTGTTGCCAGAGTGACTGTTCTTACCGTGTTTAAAGCACATAGTTATGTAACTCTGTCCTTCCTCTGCAAAGGCCTCTCGTTCGCTTAATCCCCTCTGCTGGCCTTGCTATTGTTTGTGTGGTAAGGGTGCATCGGGAAAACAATCTGTCGGAAGGCAAGCTACTCTGCGAGGGAGCTGAATCAGACCTCTCAGCTGGATTTCCAAGTGGCCATAAAAATGCAAGTGTGGGCACAAAGGAGGGAATGGTTACAAAGGGCAGCATTAGGCCTTTGTAGGAGAAGCATCAACTTTTCACGTGAAAGCGATTAAATAGCTATCACCTCAGGTTGTGGTGGTTCCGGAACAGTAAGTGCTGTCTCATTTTTACACCTCGCCCCATATGAAGCTCTGTACCCTGTCTTCCAAAGTTCTCTTTCTCAAAGGCACTTCTCTGATGGCATTGTGAGCCCGAATTACAGAAGCTAATCAGTAGAAAACTAATGGGTGTTAACACAGCAGGTAAATCACACTAACTCAAAATACTGCATCCAAATTGTCTTGTGCTATTTTCACAGCTAAATGTGATACGTACTCAGTCTGCTTTACAGCCCAGTATTGTAATATAAGATTACATTGTATTTCCACTCCTTAAGACTTGGATTATTGTTTTTTATTTTATTTTTTTATGACAGCTGAGCCAAATAATAAATGTTTTCCAGTCACGAGAACTTAAACATTTCTAAATGACAAATTGAAAAAGTGACAACGGAGCTTCCATTAAAAAAATCTCAAATTTTGTATCGTGGATCAGTAGATAGTTTTGAAAATCTTAATATCTGAAATAGCCTTGGTTTTTACCATTGTTGACATCTTGTAACAACAAAATGTTTCTTCTTTGTAGCTGTAAGACCGTTAAGGTATTTCATCGTTTGTGCAAATTGCAATGTTATTACTACTGTTTTTTGGATGCTAATGGAACTTTTAGTACAGCAGTCCTTTCAGGTGAAAGCAAAAGTTTGAGAGTGTTTTATGTTGTTATTCCAATGATTAGCATAACAGTTTTGTTCCTTTTTACTTTTTTTATTTGCCCATCAAATTAATCTTTGAGCTTATACAGTGGGTTTTTCCATGCTCTATTGTACAAAGGCCTTATTAATCCAGCAAAACCACAAAACATTATTTCAGATACAAGAAATCTTTAAGTTATATGACTAAAAAATACAAAGCTGGGAGTTCTGTGTAGATTCGACTAGAAATAGACAGGATTTTCTCACTTCTCTGGATATAGAGAGGAATTGGATTTTTAACATACAAACCTGGAGAACGATAAAATCAAATCCCATTTAACCCAGATTTCTGAGATGTAAAAGTGATTTTAATCACCCTGTTTTAAGTTTGATAATCTGATAAACAGTGTTGTTTTCTTTCTTAGCATCAACTTTAAGATGAGTGGCTGCCGTGTCTTTGTTGGACACTTAAGCTCACGTGCTCGGGAACGGGATGTGGAGAAATTCTTCAAAGGATATGGACGCATACGAGAAATCCATCTTAAAAATGGATTTGGATTTGTGGTAAGTAATACCTTACTTTCCCTTTCTTGCAGGTACTAGCCTTGCTACGCTGATGTCAAGGGGGTGAAGATACTTAACAGATAAATAGTTGCAATGGGAAATGGAAAATACCAATAGACATTTCAGACTGCTTTTCAGATGTTGGGATTACAGTTTTACCTGGGTTTGGCCAGATTTTGCTCAAAATATTTTTAATATTATAACTACATGAAATGTATTGTTGGGTCATAGTCTTCCATGGATCTAAATTTTATCCCTTGTTTATGAAGACAGTATAAATGTCCTGTTATGGCATTACAAAACCTGAAAAGTCTTGACATGGAGAAAAGTTGATGCAGAGTCACTCTTGTTTCTCTTTCACTCCTTCTAGTTTGCTTGGTTGTATTTCTAAAAAAAGGCCTGACATAAAAGCAAAGTAGTGGCTAAGACAACAGGTGTAATAGGTGGTTGCTGTTGGATTTAAGAAGCACAGCTTTTAACTCTTGTGCAGCTGAAGTTAAGCATATTCACTATCAATACATGTTGAAAGGGCATTATGTGTCTGTCAGACTATTTAACGAAATACAGGAGCTCTGTGCTCCTGAACTGTTGTCAAAATTGTTTACGCCTTTACGGGTTCCCAGGTTGACTTCACAATCAGCCTGTTTTTTAAATATTATCTCCTGAGAACTGAGAATTAGCTGTTCTGCAGCACTGAGTTGAAACTAGAAAGGTTGATACTGCCCTCGCACTATGGCAGGCTTACATGCCATTCCTTCTGCCACAATCAATCCCTTGGGTGAAGTTATGAGAAAAGAACAAATAAAACAGGCTTCGTCTACTTTAGTTTAATGTGGGTATTACTTCTTGACTCCTACATGTGCCTGTTCCTGATTGCCCTGCAGTATGAGCTACTTCTGGTAGACTGCCATTAGCTAAATACCTGCCTCTTAAAGTCCATAGGTAAATGGCTGATGTAGACATGAGCCTGAGCTTATTTGGTGCATCCTTTCCAATTGCTGCTGTTTCTCAGTCGCCTTTCCCTGAGCATTCCTCTTCTCTTCTTGGGCCGGGCTTTTGACTCCTTCAGGAACAACTTCTGCTCAACTCTTGTACATGGGTCAGCCAGCCAGCCTCCCTAGGCAGAAGTGTCTTCCTGTCAAAGCTTACTAATAAGCTTGAATAATTGTCCTGTAACTGTCTGAAGAATTTAATTGTTCTCATGATTAAGATTTTTTTCCTTAAACCTGAACAAAACTTTCCTCTGCTTTGCCTGTCATCCCACCTCTGTGCACACATATGAGGAAAGCACTTCCGTGATTTCTGTAACTATGTTTTAGGTATTGGAAGACTGTGACTAGATCCCCTTTGAGCTACCTTTTCTTCAGACTGAACAAACACGGCTCACTCAACTTTTCTTTGTTTTCCAACCTTCTGATCAGTTTTGGTGGCCCTCTGCTGGTCCTGCTCTAATTTTTCAAGGTCTGTCTTGAGCTGGAGGGGCCAAAACTGGACACAGTGTTCCAGGTGTGGCCTAACAAATGCCAAGTAGGGTGGAATAATTACATCCCTTGTTCTGCTGGCTGTGCTCTTACTGATGCAGCCCAGAACGCAGATTGCTTTCATTGCAAGGCCACACTGCTGACTCACACCTAGCTGACTCTTCTTCCTCTTTGGCATCAACCACAAAATTGGTGAGTGTCCATTCAGCCCTGTCATGCCACTCATTAACATTATTCTTTGTGGTACCTCACTTGTGATGGGCCATCAGTTCATCTTTGGTTTTGGTTATTTAAAATATGTATTTATAAAACCTCTTAAAAAAACAAGTGATTCTGATTGAACATTGGTGTAGTGTTAAAAGCATGTGTCATTGTGCTTGATCGAAATAATTGCTTGGTCTTTGAAACTGATTAAATTTACTTAAATTCTGTAGATTTCAGTGCAGAATATTTTCAAGCTTCACACCTTAAAGCTAATATGTAAAGCTAGATAGACTTGCAGATGTTCAGTTTGTTAGTAACTCGATGAAATCATGGGTGTTGTAGGTGCTAACTATTGATAATCTTAAATGCTGGGCTGAAATGAATTTTCTCAAGATAATCTTTGCGTCATCATGCAAGGATGTGTGATGTTTCACTTAGTAGTGAAAGAGATTTCAGTGCAGAAGAGGAAAGATTGCTTAAACTTAAGATTGCTTCTGAAATGCTGTTTAGAGTTACGCAAATGCTTTCTTCAACTTGAGAAGCTGCTTTTCTGCTGTTCATTGCTCTCAAGCTACAGTTCTTTTTTTTTTTCTTTTCTCTGTCCACACTATTGGTTCAAATAGCCCCTACCCAGCTGCTTGTTCTCACTGCTTTCTTTCTTTCCTTTCTCCCCTTGCCTCACATGGTGTTACCACAGTTGTTCAGCCACATAATGAACCTACCTGGGAAGCTGATCTAGCTGAAAAATAACACTGTCTTTTTCACCCCACCTCCTGCACAAAGTGTGCTGTTTTTCATCTGAATAGGTTTCTTGACCTAGTTTCCTGCAGAGCTGTACACACAGCTTTGCCAAGAGCCAGTGGGCTGGATAGTGGGCAGAGGCTACTCAGGCTGACTAAAGCAGCCTTGCTGCCAAAAGCAAAGCGACAGATTCCACTGCAACAGTATATGGAATTGTATATTATGACTGATCCAGACCCACAGGTGGCCTGTGCTGAAGAGGAGCTTATGTTTCTTATTCTTCTTACACAGGCACCTTTTTGCCAGGCTACTAAGCTGAATTCACACAGAAAAAATCAGAAGGGCTTTTTTTTTATGGTTTGCTCTTTCTTTGCCAATTCAGTAAGAACTTTGTCAGCCCCAGAACTCTTACGAGGGTTCTGGGAGTGCAAATTCTCCCACTTTTGGTTGCAGTTCATCAGCTTGTGCTGTTGTATAGGATTTCCCTGTAGGGCTGTGTTTTAAACTGAATATCTTGAAGTAATCCACCCACCTCACTCCCAAAAAGTATTTTAGATATTTCTGTAATAAACCAGGTAATTTAATTTATTTATTTTATCTAGGTCCTGAAAATAGTTAAACAACAGAGGAAGGCAAAGGGAGTTTGCAGAGTGGAAGGAGAAGAAATGGTTATGAATGGGAACATCTTGGCTTTTCAGTCATAAATGTACTAGGAATCCACTCTCTTGGTCAAAGTTCTGGCTGGTACTTGCTGCAGAAATGTAAAAGTTATAAAAAACATGTTTTCTAGCATTTGAATAGTATGAGGGAAAATATTTATTCCTATTTATTTTCTAGGAATTTGAAGACCACAGGGATGCTGATGATGCAATTTATGAACTAAATGGTAAAGAGTTGTGTGATGAAAGGTACGCTTCATACCATTGTGCTCTGACACCCATTTCTTGTGACTCTGTGGTGGGATACACCTTTCATAACTTTATATCTAAAGAAATTCATTTGGATCCTGGCTGCAGTCTTACTATATATAATAAGGCAAAGATAGTTTGGGATTGGAGGAAAAGGGTTTCAAGCAGGACTGACTGTTCTCTCCACTCACTGTATGTATTCCCCTTCAAAGCTAGCTCTAGGTCTTGTCAATAGAAATATTAGTAGAAGTTGATTGTTATTTATCTGTCTTGTTGACTTGAGAAAATACCTTGATGATAAATAGCCTCTCATTTGGAGTGTTGCCCTTCAGTTTGCAATAACGTAGACTATAGTAATTTTATGTTACAGTAATTTTTATTTTGATTGTGGAAGTTGTGTTTAGGTCATTAGGTTGTTATTATTTTGATACTCTCTTTCCCTCTGTAACTGCTCTTGGGCTCTGGTTGAGCAAATGTAATTGTTTCGATCTGAATTACAGAGCCATGACAATTTTCATGAAAGTGAGGGAGATTAATGAGACGAGAATACCACTGCTCTGGCTCTTTAAGATGTGCCAGTGACTGCAGTATAAACCATTGCTTGCAAGGCCAAGATAATTCTTGTTCATGCACATGTGCTTCCAGTTGTGAAAGATCTAAATTGGTGTCAAATACTTAAAGTTTGTGTTTTATTTTTTGTGTGGTTGTTTTGTTTTGTTCCTATCATAAGGGTTACAATTGAGCATGCTCGAGCCCGAAGAGGAAGGGGGAGGTTCGCACAACGGTTCAGTTACTACCAGTCAGCGAGTGGATCTAGGTAGGTGGTCTGGACTGTTTCCTACCAACAGAATAACTGCTGAAATAATCTTTTCTTCTTGTGGCTGGAGTTAGGGATCCGGCTCTGTTTCCTTGTATAGCTTCACGAAAGAAGCTTTATGTTCTCAAACCTTGGAGGTCCATTGCTATTATTTACCTCTTCTGGCTGAGGAGAATGTGGAATTTTAAAGCAGTTTAACTGGCTTGCAGAGGTTCACAAACCTGTTAAGAAAAGCTCCATCTCTGTGTTGTAGGCACTGCATTGGTCTTGCTTCCTACTGTTGTGTAAAATGTTGTGAAGGAGTAATGCTGCAGTTGTATTGGCTGTTCTTAGCCCTAAATCAAGAAAAATGCCAGAACTTCTCCGTTGAGACTTTTGTCATTAAGCTGAGTTTACAGGCTAAGTAGAATTACTTTAGAGCAGTAGTTCGAGTTATATACTGTCTCGTCAAGATTTCACGTTTCCAGTTGTATGGTTATCAAAATGTGTGCTTCAGCACAGCATACAAAAGGAACTGTGTTGAGAAACAGTGCTAGGGCATGGGATACTAGCATGTGCAGAAGTGTTTAAATACCAATTGACTAAGTTTGCTGGCTGAGCCGGTGCCCTGCTGGAGAGCTTCTGTCCAACAATGGAATCTGGAAAACAGGATGTAGCGCATATCTACAGTACCTGTGATGGACATACAGTATTTGTGGAGTTGTTAATTTTCAATTATTTGAGCCAGTGATGAACCTGCCATCTTGCGGCGGAGTTTGTTCTGCAGATTTGCACATATCCCACTAAACAACTAACTTTACATCTTCGTACTTTACCTGTGTGAAGTAAGTACATACGGAATAATTTACTCCATAAGAAACCTTTATAGCTGTGGCCTATGCAGTGTGGAGTTTGGAAGAAAGACCAGGACTTAACTGACATCAACCTCTGTTTTTTTCAAAGTCAGAATTGCTGCCAGTTACAAACCAGTGTCTGGAACATCTAATTTGCATATGCAAGTATGCTAATTAGATATTTTTTTCTTTAGTGGCAGTAACCTTGATGCGGTATAATTGGTCCAAGGTCCAGGCTAAAAGTGGGCTTTTAAAGTAGGAAATGTGATTGAAGGTCGTGGGCATCTGACGTTGTAGTCAGGTTCATGACATCAGGCTGCCGATGCCAGACAGGAAGAGACTGCGGTTTGCAATAATGGAAAAATGAGACTTGGCCTGCCTGTTTTGGGACTCTGGGACCTCTGTTTAAATGCCTGGAAGATCTGGATGTTCTGAAAAAAATTGGGACACTTTGAGGTATGCACTGAAATGAAATTGCCTATGCTTCAGTGTACAAATAAATACACACAATTTAGGATTGTGTTTCCATGGGAGAAAATGAGAATTATTTTCTTTAAGGTCAGCGTTCTTGATTCTTGAATCTTTCTGTAGTAATACAAAGTAGTGCCATTGTTAGAAAACCTTCATTACTTACGAGAAGGCTGGCACACCTTTTTCCGTAGTTTTCAGATCCCATTGGATTCAGAATGACTGAGATTGGAAACAGAAAGGACCTGCAAGGGCAGTATGTTTTCCAGATGTCTACTTTTTTGTGTGAACATTTTCAAGCCACATTTTCATTTTTGAGAGGGTCTTTAATTTTTGGTTAAGTAAAAAAACTTTGCTTTTCATTCAGGGACTGTGAACTGCCACAGTTATTTCAGGGCAACCAATTATCTAGCCGTCATTGAACTACAATAATAATATTTCAACCCACAAAAAAAAATTATATAGGTCATGGTGGCATTTATAAATATTAACAAGTGATTTGAGATAAGAAATGTGAAAGATGTCTTTAACTTGTGCCTTCTGTCTCCCTGACATGAAGCAGAATTTATCCTGTCAACTAAAAAAAATGTTAAAAATTACCCTTTACATGAATATACTCCAGAACTGTATGTGTGAGCCAAGCCTGTGAAATACCAATATTAAATTAATTCTCTTTACATTATTTTCATTTTACTAGACACTTATTTCAGTGTATCTAGAAAAATGGCAGCTTCATTGACTGCCTTGGTATCAAGTTCTTCATCAAAATCCTTTTTAATCCCCTTGTTGCAGCTCTCTTCTTGTAGCAGACTCCTAAATATGTTCATGACTAGGGAGACTCAAATCTGCAGTCCAGCAACAAGGAAAATACTGCAACCTCTCGTCAAACTATAGAAAACATCAGATTTCTTATGTTCTAAATTCTTTACACTGGAAACTTTCTCCTTTTTTTTTTTTTTCCCCTCTGAATGCTTCTAGCCGATACGGACCTCCAGTTCGTACAGAACACAGGATCATAGTTGAAAACCTTTCATCCCGTATCAGCTGGCAGGTGAGTTAACATCAGCTTTTTTTACACCTTACTTCCCTACCCTGTAAGTAGACGGCTCTCAGCCTAGTTTCTTAATAAAGCCATCATAAATATTTAACCTGAATTAAAAATAGGCAAAATAGGCTTCAGTGATTGCTAAAAACTAGCATTTAACCACTTAGACATCTTTGGTTTCACAGCTGTGCAAATCGTTCTATATAACGAGATTTTGCAGAGAGGAACTGATTTTTGCTTACTTGTGTTCACCAGCTGATAAAACCTTTGAAGACTCTAGATTGCTTCTAAATTATTGAAGTATAGCATCCATTCCAACCTTTTTCCTTGTTACTCCTGGAAGTGCTTGCCTTTGAGTGAATTTTTTGTGAAGTATTTTTGTGACATGACGCGTGAGTGAGAAGTCTGGTAATACATAATTAAAAAAGGGAACCTTAAGAAAGCTACTGTGTCAAGTACACTTATTGTGGATTTATTTTTTTTAAATCCAGACTAAAAATAATTGTCTTTTGAAGCTTTCTTACCACCTTTTTTTTTCCCACCTCTTGCTGATGTTTGGCTAACTTTTAACTGGCTTTTAACAGAATAACCATATAATCAATTCCTTTAGTTGTGTTGTGCATAGTAAATTGTCTGTAGAAAGTTTACTTTTCAAGGGCATAGCAACAGATGCTGTTTACAAAAGGCGAGTGAATAGCGGAGGCTAGTCTTGTTCATTAACTTTTATATTCTTTGAATAAAGAAACTGTAATTAGTGTACTGAAATATGCAGTCAACCATGTTGTTCAAAGCCTTGATCTTGCAGCTAAATCCGCATGAGGGGGCTGTTTGGCTTGCCTGGAGCTCTGCTGGTGTGTTTCATAAGAGCTTGGGTACAGTCCATGCAGATAAACGGCTGAGCTAGGTTTGTTTATCTTCTGCATGACGGGTTCAAAAGGTTCATAATTGTACAGTTGTGTTAATTATTGAATAACTAAATCAACTTCTGAGTTGATGTGAAGAGCAAGTGGATTTCATCTAAGTATCTTCTGGGTATGCTATGCAATTGCATATATAAAGATACTTTTATAAAACACAGTGCTTGGAAATGACACTAGGGACCAGAGAAGTAAGCTAGAATGGAATGTGAAGGAGAGTAAATCCCATAATGCAGTTTAGTGTTAAATTCATAACTTGAAAAAAATTCAAGGTTTCCGTAACTTTCTTTTACTTGTGAATATTTATAATGGCTTTATGTGTACTTACCGTTTTAGACTGAAGCCCACCCAATTCAGATTTTATACTGATGAATCTTTAGGATTCTAATTAAATGTTTTAATGACTCTCTTAAATAAATGATAAATTAGCATTACTTCTTGATACCTGCCTAAATAGAAATAATGTGAAGGTAAAATCCATATGCAAGCCTCATTTCATTTTGAAACTGTACTACTTTGATACTGACTAGTGTTTTAACTTTTTTTAACTATGCTTCTTACACAACAGATTAAAATAGCTAACGCATTAACAGAGGTGGCATTATTCTTCCTTCTAATCCCTGAGCTTCTAGCAAGCACAATTGAAATAGAACCTTGCTTTAAAACTTATGTGCATAATTTCATCTTTGGTGTGTGCAGATCCCCATGCTTTGAGAACTTCTGTCTCCTTTAAAAGTTTTTGTTTTGGAGTATTCAAAAAATGAAACAAAACAAACAACCCACAAATAAAATTTATATTCAGATCAGTTTCCTCAAATTGTTGACTATATTGTTAGCAGACAATCTCATATTTAAGTAGTAGACAAACTGTCAGAATTCTCCTTATTTTAGCAAGCATGTCTTTCTGCATGTTCAGAGCTTTCCAACCACCCTAATTATTCATCAGTATCTGTGAATTTCCAAGCAGTTGGGAAAAGTAGATCTGTATTACATCAAGATGTAATTTTGAATACGTGTTTTTCCTATTTATGGTTGTCCTACACCTTATTTCCTTTGTTGCTGAGGACATCAGTGTATTCTTGTGCTGTTTAAGGTGAACTAGAACAGTAAACTTGGGATAAAATTTGACTGTTCCACTGGTTTCTGTTAAGTAAAACCAGGTAACTTTAAAACATTCCTCTAATAAAAACAAATATTCTGTTGAGCTTTTGTAACACATGCACACTTACTCTTTTTTGAGCATAATTTTGGCATCATAATCATGTTGACATTACAAATGATATTTCATTATGATGATCCCAAGGATACAGTGTATAGTGTGTGGCAAGTCTGTGAGGGCCTCAATTTTAAAGGCTAAACTGACTGAAAATAGAAAATAATGATGTAGATTCACATTTCCTAACTTCATTTTGACTTACCAGTCCTGGTCTGGTTAAGCTGTCGTTGACTTGAGCGGAGCCAAAATTTTGTTCTTAATCTCTAAACTGGGATAAACATACTAAGGTTGAAATATTACTTTTAATGGTGCTATAGGGCCCATTATTCATTTGCTATTTAAGTTTCCTTGTGTTAAGCAAATGTGAAACAAGGAAAATACCTACTAATTTTCCTATGTAATTTTTTTAAAGAAAGCTATTGAATTTTGATTAAAATATTAGATAATACTAAGCCTTCCTATATTCTGTGGCTATGTTCTAAAGTTTTTCTTGGCTTTTTGTTTTGTAGTCTTTTCTTCCTTAAGCATATTTCTAACAGAGTGCATTTAGAACCTCTTCTAACCACCTTGATTTGGTTAACCCTCATTTTTCTTATGTGAAGGAAAAAGAACCAAAGATTTGGGGGTTTTCTAGTGGCTGAAATTCTAGGGTTTGGCCTGTTCTGAATTTTCCTTTTGGTTCCTATGACACTCCTGTTTTTTGGCGATCTAGATCTTGGTTTGCCTGGGTTTGATCTCGATTGGCTAGCACAGATCATCCTCGGGTTCTTTAGCCACTTCTGGAGACTATGTCCAGTGCTTTCAGGGCCTCTGGTACCTCCGTGAAGCATATTGTTGTGAGCCATCACTCTGCCTTTCTCATGTAAGAGAGTTCCTCTTGGCCAGCTAGGTATTGGACAAGCAACTCTTTGCTTAAGGTACCTTCTTATATCATCTGCCACTTGTGGTGTGTTGCGGTGAGTAGTCTGGGATGATAAAATGCCAGATATTGTTTGGTAAAAGTACTGTTTTAACTTACACAAATGTTTAGCTTTTTTGTGACCTTTTACATTATTTGTTTGTACTTTATCCTATTGCTGAGCAAGTATTTTTACAGTGTCTGCCTGTTTAGCCTCTATTAAGTTAAATACAAGGGTATCTATTGACGTGGCACTGTAGTGTGACAGATACTCAAGTGAAATATAAGAAAATGTTTTTCCCTTTGTAAAATTCTTAGTTACATAGTCAATACACCTATTGGCTTTTAATTTTGCTCTGAAGTTGGGGGAGGTGAGCATTATCACTTAACTGGGGTGTTGGTACTTACAGTCAGTCATGAAAATTTGCATTTAGTACTACGTTGCTTTTCATCTGGTATAGTTGTGATTTCTGTGCATAGGTTGGTATTTTAAGTATTGCATTGTGCTTTCATAACAGCTGGTTGGGGATGCGGGATTATTTTAAAAGCAATATTTTACTTCAGTGTAGTAAAAGGGAGTGATTCTATATGCAGCTGAATATCGAATATGTAGGCACTTCAGGCTGACTAGCACACAGTCTGACTTTCAGAAACTTTTCTGTAAATTATGTGTATTTATAGAAAAATACAAAAAAATTAATGAAGCCGTTGTAGCAGAGAAAGTGTTAAGTGGGTATTACTGCCAGCTGACTCACTTGTGTCCTGTGTAAGGCTAAAGCATTAACTTCTGCTGCAGGACTTGAAAGATGTCATGAGAAAGGCAGGGGAGGTCACCTATGTGGATGCACACAGAAACAACAGGAATGAAGGGTAAGTTAATTTTGTGTCTAAATCTGTATGATAACTGAAACTGTTAAAGGCAAGATTTATCCTTGTAATATAGAATAAATGAAACATAAATCTATGGTGTGGGTTAGATGCAGAAAATTCTCCAATTTGGAAAAAAAAAAGTTCGGTCAGTAAGTAGGAGGTCAGAAGTGGTATTGAACTCAGTCTCTCCTCTCCACCATGAAAACAATGTTTAGGGAAAGGGAGAAAACCTTTCAGTAGTTGTGTTCCACTGTCTTTAAGTTATTTATATATAATCATTTATGATCTAATTCTGACTCCTGAGGCTAAAATATCTCCTGTCTGTGACTGCTTTGCACTGGTTCAACAGATAGTCATGGGAAATTAACATAACCAATTTCCATAGGAAGTATCTAGCTGCCTGCTCTCTCTGTTCTTAGTTCTGCAGACTACAGAGGCCCTGCACAACAAAGCAGGAGAGAGGAAGTATGAATAGGATTTCTGTGCTGGCAAGACAGTGCTCTAGGGCCACTGCAAGCAAGTGCAACATAGACTTTTTTTGAGAGGGACATGGATTTTTTAAAAAGGGGATTTTTCTATTCACTGTTAAAAAACTAAATAGAACAGGAGAGTCTGGAAGTTTTGTTTCTTGGACAGCTTTAGAATGCAATTTAGTGGAGGACTAAAAGATACTTCGTCAGCTGGTTTGTATAGCTTCCTGGATTTTCTCCATCTCATTGTAGATGAGAGTTTTGGGAAGGCTTAAGGTATGGATGGCTAGGACTGTTAGTGTGATATTTTCCTGTTAAAGATGTTAAAAATTGAAAAAGGCCCAAACTTGTTCTCCTTGCTTTTCAGTTTCTCTGAAACTTTTTTTTCTTTCCTGATGGTATACAGGGTTGTGGAATTTGCATCTTATAGTGATATGAAGAGTGCACTGGAAAAATTGGATGGTACTGAGCTGAATGGACGCAGAATAAAGCTGACTGAAGATCACAGAAGGCATAGGTATGTCACCTGACCTGATAAAATTCTGCTGAGAGCATGGATTTGGGTAGTATCGATGCCAAAGTTCTATTACCTACTTTTTTGGTCCCAAGCTAAATATCGCTTCTTAGATGCACTTAGATAAGAGTTCACTTGCCGAAAAGAAGGTAAATGGAACATTTTTGGATGACAGAAAGGAGATTTTTTTTTTTTTTAAGACAAAACTTGATACTTAAATGAAAGGATTTTTTTATATATTAATTTTATTCTTAAAATAATTTTAGTTTAATGAAAAGCTGCTTCACAGTCATAAAGTATCTCTCAGATAGTTGTGAAAGCCCACCTTCCTGGGAGAATAAAATAGTTAGCTTGCTTGGATTATTCCCAAAGCAGTTCTGCCATTTAAAGTCATTAAAAAAAAAACAGCTGCAGCTCTTTCATAGTCTCTCCTAAAAATAAACCAACTCCTTTTAATGAAAAAAGAGACAAATAAGTAGAGAAGGTGTTCAACTCTCAGGTCTTAAAGTGTACTGGTGTTCCATGCCTTTAGAGAATTTCTTACCATATCGAAAGAAACCCTAACTAATTTACATGGACATTTATAGAGAGAATAAACAGCACAGGTATTAATTTTTAATTTCTGTGCTTTTCCCAATAAATGGCTAAAAAATTGTTCGTCTGCTCTGGGGCAGGTTGGGGGGTGGAGCAGGGGCGGAGGCATCTTTTTTTTTTATCAGGCAGTTCATATTTTGCCAAGCTAGCAGAGAATGTCAAGTTCCTGCTGTCCTTGGCCTAAAAAGACATTATGGTGGAGCATAACAGAAATCTGGCAGCACTCAGAAATAACTAAAAGCTGCACATAGTGCATTCAGATGGATGTGCTGTGCATACAAAGAAGTTGAGAATTTAAGTATTTTAAATTTAGTAGGAGGTGAGACTACAGCTTTTAATTGTGTTTCTCTAGAAGCCGATCTCGATCAAGGAGTTACTCAAGATCTCGCAGCAGGACCAGGTCTACAGGATCTTCCAGATCGGACAGCCGGTCCAGGTCAAGGTCAAGATCAAGGTCCAGGTCCAGGTCTCGCTCTCGATCCCGGTCCCGATCTCGATCCCGATCTCGTTCTCGCAGTCGTACCCCCAAAAAGAGTTACTCCCAGAAAAGCCACCGCTCCAGCTTGCTAGCTTCTTCCCCATCTCCCTCTTCCTCTAAAAGAAAATCTCGTTCTAGGTCGAGCTCCGCTCATAGCCGTAGTTAACCTGCTCTTAGAGATGTATTAGTGCGTTTAATTTGATTCAAGTTTCTTGAAGACTTGAGACAAATTATACAAGAGATCTGGGAGGGGAAGAGTTAAGATGATGAATGGGTAACCTCCTCTTACATTGCCAAAGTGCCTGTCATCAAATAGGCCATCTCTGTGAGGAGGGGCTGTCAGCTTTCTCCTTTCAGTGAAGTCTGGAGTGGGAAGTCTTTTTTTATTTTTTCCCCCTGCTATTAGTAAACATTTCTATCGTAGATATATTATGTACACATAATGCTGAGGTAACGGGATGAGACAATACGCTGCTTTCTCCCTCTCTTGCCCCCCCCCCACTTTCCCCTCCACCTCCAAGGCCTTTGACTTCCAAAATACTATGTTAGCTTTTGTCCTTGGTATTAAGTCCGAGAAAAGGAAGTATAGATTTTATTCCTTTAAGGTTCTGTGGCTACTTTTATGTGTGAGAATGAATGGACCAGCTGAATTTAGTTTAGAGTTCACTTTTTTCCTGTTGCTTGGCTTAACAGGCTGTTTAAGTTCCAGCTTTAAATTACCTTGATATATGCTTAAATTGCAACAGACTTTCAGGAATACACATTGGTCAGTTGAATATTGCTCATTTGGATAGTGAATCAATACAATATTAGCCAGTAATGAAAGCTGGAATTTCCTGTTAAAATGAGACTTAACATCCAGATGACAGGATTATTGGGAATCCATTATACTAATTTTCCAGTAATTCACTAGTATGTGGTATTGTATGTAGAGGCCTTATTTGACAGGTGACTCCATAAAACTGCACAGAAATGTCAATATGCATGTCCATGTTTTTGATGTTTATAAAAGTGACATAGATTTCATACCCAGAAGTACGATACTCAGTAACGTGTGTATGACTAGCAATCATCTTGATGGAAAGGAAAGTTACCTTAGTAAATGGCAGCAGCAAAACATTACAGGAAAAGTATAGTCAGTTGTGACAGGAAAAGTTAATCATGTTAAAGCATAAAGAGGATAATTTCTTTTAAGTCTCCTGAATGCACAGTTGTTTTGATGAATAGAAATATCCACTGCAAATACTGTTTGTTCTTACAATTTGGAATTAGATTTTTTTTTTAACTTCTGTATCTTTAAAGAAGGGAAACATTTTTGGAAAAATATGTAAATTAATCCCAAAGTCTTACGTGTGTTTAAATGTACCATTCCTAATAAAATAAAACTTTTTTCTGGCTTACCTTGCAGTTTTGCTTAGTAATGTTACTGTTCTTGTTGTTCACTTTGTACAGTATTGCAAATATGATCACAAGGAGATTTATTTCAAGGTGTACCCATATGGAAGCAAGCAAAATGTAAACTAGAAGTCAGTTCTATGTAAGTAACCAAGTGCTGACTAATAGGAGGACAGGATAGGATTTTACTGCCATGGCCAGCAGTGGCTGCTTGCGTGGATGGCAAATGGTAGTAGTCTCTCTGCAGTCCTTGCAGATAGATGTTTGTAACGCTTCCTTCTCTACCAGTTCAACAGAGGAACTCGCAACCGAATGTCCATAGGTATTGGAATCTTCCTATAGGTAAAATCATTTGTCTCTTTAGAGGTTCCAGAGACTCCTCTTGTCCGCAGTACTTCTGTGCATCTCAGGCTTCAAGGCTGACACCCTTTTTACAGCAAGTTACCCCTAATGTTCTTTGCATGTTTGGCCTGATGTAATGTGAATGTGCTAGCAGTTGAGAAAGGACACAAGGAACAAGTAGAAATCACTTTGCAGAGGAATCTTACTAGATGTGACGCTGTTGGGAAAGCTGGGGTATCCTCAGCTGTGTTACACGTCGGCATCCCTTGCTTTGGTAAATTCGTGATGCTGCCGAAAAAACTCGTAAAAATGTCCTCTGTGTAGCCTGGGTCCTTTGAGATTGGCACGTGCAATAGCGGAGACCTTGGATGCTTCTGACCACAGTGTGTTTACCTTGCAAATTGTTTAAATATTGAGCTAATGTAGATCTTGTGAATGTTACTAATTCTTGATTCTTCATTGTACAATGTCATTTCCCTTCCATAATTTTCTGTTGATCCAGTCAGCAGTGGCGACAGTAAGATTAATACAGACCAAAAAGCCCGTTTCCCCTTCCCCCCCAAATACCTTGCGGTTATAAGCGAGTTTATAATCATCATCAAGATTGCAACCATAAATACATGCAGCTTAATTCTGAACCTAGGGCCTGGTCTACTCATAGATTTGTGTGGCTATCAATAATGATTAGAAGTACATTTTTTAAAAATGTATTTTAAATTGTATGATTGAACTGATGGTGGTTTAGCATAGAAACATCTATGACTACTTCTCTTCTGTGCTGGCATAGTAGCCATTTAAACATCTTTGCCAGTACAGCTGCATCCAAGTTAACTGTAGTACTGGTTTCTAAATGTAGCAACAGGTAACTAAGGACCCCAGGCTGTAGGGTGGCATTACCAATGCAATGTGACATGATGGAAATAGACCTCTCGCTAATTTTTTATACATGTTTTTCAAGGTGGCAAACAGTGGCACTCTGTTCCCCTAGGATATACAAATGTGTTTAGGTGAGGAAAAGGTGAGCTTTTAAAATACTAAAAATATTAAATCTGATTTTTCTCTGGGGAAAGATTTGGTTATGGTAGATTGTGAACTTGTCAGCTTTCTCAATATTTATTTGAAGGGTAAGGATAGGAATGTTGAGCAGCTAAAAATTGTTTTCTGGAGAGGTTGAGTCCCTGGTTACTCACCTCAAGTTGTTTCTTTTGGTATATTTAATATAATTTAATATGGAAAAAGAATGGATTTTGAAGGCTAAATTTTTATTTATTGTGCACATTACTTTTTGCCATGTCAAGAAAGCTTAAGCCATTAAAATATATGTGAGGGAGAAGGAGGAAGGATGGCCTGATCTGCTCCCTGCCCCCATTTCCTGCTGTGCCACCTTGTTATTTTTTTTCTTTTTTCTTAATAGAGGATGGTCTACGAATAGCAACCAACCGAAAAAACCTGAAGCCAATCCTCAAGACGATCGTATCAGGAAGTCCAAACAATTTTGAGCTAGTTTCAGAGCAGCACAGCCCTGTTTGGCACACAGTAGAGCTGGAAATGAAAGCAACATTTTTTTCTTGGAGGTTGAAGTTTTTACCTTACCCTTGATGTGTAAAATGAGCTACAACTATGTACACTTAATTAATTGCTTTGATTAAGGATAACTGACTGTGCCACTCTAAGCTGGTCATGTCTGACTTCAAGTTGGAGCAAACCCAATCTGGAGTTTGTAGTTTAAGGGCATATGGTTTGGTGGACCTAAAAAGATAGTTCAGCAGCCTGGTGGTCAGCAAGTGTAGAAAAGTCCTGAGAGGAAAGAAGAGGGAGTGGGGTAGATAGAAGCTGTGAAGGGAATTTGAGTTTTGACAGGTGGCAGTTTCAGAATCAAAGACTGGTGTAGGTAGACCACAGAAGGAAATATAACCTTTATACTCATTACAACAGTTCAAATGTAGATGTTTCCTCCAGCAGGTGATCTTGAGATGAAAACGTGTGTTTGTTTTGCTTAAAAAATACTTGGTGTTCTGATGAAGAACGAAAGGTCTAAAGAAAACTAAGTCGTATTTGTGTTCCTGTGAGAAGACAGTATCTACGAGTCAGGTAGTCTTGATTGTAGCCATAGGCTGCTTGGTAGACATTTTAGGGAACACATTGTAGTCTGAAATTTGGCTGAACTGTTAATGTATTTCAGAAACCAGATTATTTTAAAAATAGAACATATTTAGATGGTGTTGGAACAAATTATTTATCCATATCAGGTGGCTTAGTTCCAACTTTAGAGAGCACAGGAATGTAAGCTCCACTTTAAAACAACTGTAAACAGACTAATGTATTAAAGGCAGCATGTTCCAACATCTGATGCTTTCCATGAGAAAGCTGGGAATCATCCCTTCCAACTGGCAAAAAAAGCTTCTGCTCCCAGCCCTGCAAAGCTGAAAGGAACAAAGCTCTCAAGTCATGATGCATCTATGAGTAAATCTGTCATATCTCCTACCGTTATTCTGCTAACCTGATCCTTGAAGAGTTTTCACAAATTTCTCCTCAGTAAATGGAGGTGTGATGTAAGACAATACAAATGTTAAATTTATATTAGATTCAAAGGTTTCACTTGTACCTTGGAGGTGCATTTGTGCAATACAGCTAGGATCATCTAGCAGCTTGCTGCTGGCAAGACAAACCCTGTGCCTGCCCTTTGTCTTGCACCAGCTCTGATACTCATCTGATCCTCCAGAAACCAATTCAATTATGTCACACAAAGTGAGTACTTCAGGTCTGCTGCAATACTGCTTTCTCCAGTCTGAGAGAGACGAAGTGGAATTATGACCTGGGGTATAACTCCACTGTGATCCTTCTGTTTGCCTCCCTCACAATCACAAGTATCCTATTTTTCCTAACGTTATCCTCCCATTCTGTCCTCCAGGTGGTCTCGATTACTCCCCTTCTGTCCAGGATTTCTTGTGCTTCTCTTATCACAGGGCTTTTTCCTTCCAGAGGAATCCTTATGCTGCAGCATGCAACTGCTTGCAGCACACGGCACAGTTGGAAGTTGAGCACTGCGATTTAGTTGCATTAGTGTATTTTCTGTGATTTTACGGCACTACTTTATTGTTAATTACACGTTTGTCAGTTTAACACAGGGCTTTTCATCCAAGGGTATCCCAGCAGCCTGTGAAGATAAACCTTATTATACTTGGCCACATCGCACCTCTGCAAACCAAGTAGATCAGGAGGTGTGTGCCCGCAGCGCAGGCCGGGGGTCCTCACTGAACAGTTTCAGCTCCGATTCGCGCCACCTAGTGGCTGTATCTCTGCCGCTACCTGTGGAGCCATGAAAAGGGCTGGGAAGGGATTTGGTTCCTCTCGGGAGAGAAAAAGTTTATCCTTCAAAAAGGAGGTGAAGTAGCAGAGTGCCTCCAAGTAGGAAGAAATGCCCCGGGATCTGTACGTGCAGAACTCTGTCATTGCTCTAGCAGTGAAGGTCAAGTAGGATGAGTTCTGAGTTGGGAAGTTTTCTGCTCTGCCTGTTGTTCCTGCTGCACCCTAATCGTAGAGCTGAATGCTGTGCAATTCCTGAGTGGCTAGTTTTCTTACAAGGGTTTTAGAAGCGTGCAATTTCCAGTCTGTTTCATTCCTCTCCTTAGCCGTTGTTTGCCAGAAGACTAAATGCTCTGTATGTACAGTACCTGAGGGCATTATTTCCCATTTTACCAGCCCTGCAATCACCCCTCCACCCCCTCTCTTTGCAAACTTGCAAGAGAGTTGTTAGCCTTTCACCCTGGGGGTGATTTACTAGGACAATAACGGTGATTAGCTAACAGTTACGCCTGGTAAAGGGCTACAGCTGGAGGAGCAGCTAAGCAGAGTGCTCTGTGCCTGACACCTTAAAGGAGGGACACAGCAGAAACACTGACTCCACATAAGGGAGCAATTCAGGCCTTGGGTAGAGTCGGCACCAAGGGGAGAGCGCAAGGGTTAACAAGCTGGGAGCTAGGGTTGGAAACAAGGCCAAATTATATGCTGTAGTGAAATACTAGCTAATGGCAACTCTGTGTGTCTGGGTAGTCTCAAGATGTTCAAAGGACAATCACTGCTATTGATTTGCTGGGCCTAGGACCAGAGGGAGAGATGCTGGAGAGTGTATGGTAAAAACCCGCTCTTCAGGATTAACAGAGGGCTTAAAATAAAAGACAGTTTTAGTGGTAATGAATGATACTTTTGTGTTGTGTGATGGCTTTTTCCTGTAACCATGGATGAATATTTTATCTCCCTGTTCTCTCCTTTTCTGCTCTAGAAAATCCTTGCACTGTGTGGGCGTTTAGCAGTGGCTGGTTGAGCTGGAAAAATCCAGATCAATATGCTTAGAGCAGATGTTTTCAGTTCAGATCAAGAACCACCCTGTATGTGTGTAGGTAGGTGTGATAAATCACTGGAGACCCTCAGATCAGGTTCAACAGGATCCTACATGCATGCTGGCTTTGTTTTACCCAGCAGCCAGCTCTCTGACATTCTAAGGCAATTGATTTCTCCTTGCGTCCATGCCCATGGATATTACACTGTGGTTCATAGAGGTAAGATGTAGCAGGTCACGCTTTTAAAGGAAGTGAGCACCCACTGGTATAGCTGAAATCATTAAAGTCTGAAAATGCTCCCACTGTAGAGCCTTGAAAACAGAGTTACCCAAACTGTTGTTAAAATTTGGGCTGGGTTTTAGCTGGGGGTAGGATGGAGATGTTGCAGCAGATGCTGGCACTGCAATGATAGGAAAGTGAAGTAAGAAAAAGATATACAGGGGAAGAAAGGAAACTGGATTAACTCTGCATTTCACATCTACAGGTGAAACAATTATTCCCCAAACTCAGTGCATGGGACTGTGGGTCTAGGGCCCACACACCACCATGACTTCTGGTTGGGATTTTCCTAAGTGCCTCGGGACACCAGGAGCCCAGGCCAGCAGCATTCCAGCCACCAGCCAGAGCTCTCCAAAAGGAGCAGTGGGCTGTGCCTGCCTACGTCATGGGCAATCTCTTCCTGCTGGTACTGACCACCAGGGAATCAGTATCAATGGCTCTCTATACAGCCTAGACCTTCCATGTTTCTAGCTAAAGATGGAATTTATCAGAGCTGGAGTTAAACATAACATGTAGTGCTTTAGTGTGAAGCATTGATTTGCTTTGTTCCTTCCTGTGTCTTTTTTCCAGTAAAGCTTCAGATCAGACTGGATCTTTTACAGAAAGTACAAGCAAACGTGTTTCTCACACATACAGCCACTGTCATGTTCTCTGCATCACTGTCTGTTCCTGTGAATGCCTAACTGAAATGTGCTCAAAAAAAGTTTTCTTAAAAGTTTAAAAAGCTTCCTCATTCTTTTCCTTCAAATTGCCACAGCCTATTTCTAGCACTGTATGAGGGCAGTGATCTGTACTGCTGATCATGTACACTGGTCTTCCAGGTTTAGCAAAAACACTGGAAGCTTTCTGCCCACACTTGGCCCTTTATCTGTTTCAATTTGCTTTACCTTTTCCCAGTTCTGGAACTTGTATGGTCTAAAATCCACACTTGCCCATTGTACATACTCTCATGAACAACTTTTATTTCAGTAGCTTGTATCTTTTATCCTTGAACACCAAAATAATCACACTATGCTGTATTTCCCACTGTGAATGGATGATACTCAGTATATAACTTTGGAGATCCCAAATCTCCCAGCAAACACCTGGCAAACTATGAGTGAATCTCCTTAGCTTAGCTAAGATGGTGCAAACCTGCCCTGTGCACTTGCCTACCCTGCATACTACCTGAGCAACAGTAATAGCTGTATGCGGAAAAATAGTGTGGTGAGAGTGGGTTGTGCTCACAGGGAAGAAGTTGTGGTGTTATGTAGCAACTAGTGCCGTGTTGGACCTGCTCCACATGCTTCCTCACCATGATGGTGCAGTTTACCTAACCGTGGGGTCTGTCCAGTAGGTAGACAATTAGATCTCAGAGTACCAGAGCATTGGTTGCAATGCAGTACCACCGAGAGGGAGCTTAAGCACACCTTATTATCTGATAGACCATGTGAAGAAAACAAGCTGGGACAGTTCACAGCATGGCAGCAGGCTATGCTTTCACGAGTATTTAGCTCTCTGAGAGCTCTTGCCAAGACCAGTCCACCGTGAACACGGACCAAAAGCTCACCTCTGCTATGATCGACGTGTCCGCCTAGAGAAGGCAGGCAGGGCCCGGCCCCCTCTCCTGCAGCGGCACTGCAGCTGCGCTCAGACTAGCCCTTTCACTAACGCCATTTGCTGAAACGCAGCCCCTCTCCTGCTGGAGGTTGTCTGGGACCCCACCAGATGGTGCTGTAAGACTGCCTCAAGGAAACACCCGTTCTAGAAGATACTTGCAAAATCCGTCTTAAAATAGCCCTGCTGACCCAAACTATTGCCTTTGTGGGGAAAAAAAAAACCCGACACATACATACACAAACATAACAACACCCCTGACTAGAGCACTGGAAACTGTCTTCCACCCCTCATGTGGTTTCCGGCATGCTCACCTGCCAGGGGAGCGGAAGGATGAGGTGCCGGAGGTGGGGGCAGGGGGCTCAAAAATTAACCAAGGAGCTGAGCCATGTGCAGCTCTCAAAGAACCTGCTGGAAGCCACGTCTGTGCATGAAGATACTCTGTCTCCCATCCCTTTTTCTGGCACTGCCTTAAGTGCTTGGAAGTCCCTCTGTTATTAAGACCACCATAAGGACCCAAAGGACTGTGGACCTGTTTCTTCAGCCCAGCTGCAGGCCCAGGGTAGCTCCCCAGATCCCCACAACAGCTTCTGAAGCACACAGAGGCACAGCTTCACCAAGGGCCCCAGCTGCCCACCTTTGTGACCACTGGTGGGGCAGGGGAGAGAGATAGAGGATTTGAATTAAGATCCAGATACTAAATTGCAATGGTAAAAACCACAAACCAACCACCCAGGAAACCTTCACAGCTCAGTCGTCAGAGGTGAGTGGTTAGCAAGGCTTAGAAGCAGTAAGTGCTTACAAGTGCTTGTCTTCTGCACTAGACTGAGAAATGTAAAACAGTCTACTGCAGAACTAGCCGCCCCCACCCCCAGCATCCTACACACACACGTGTACCCACAGGAGATACCCAGAGCTGGGGCTGCACCCTTCTGCCATGGCCCTCTTTCTAGCCAGCATTAGGCATACGGTGAGTGTTGCCACTCCTACAAAGGAGCCTGGTGACAAAGAGGCTTCAGGAAATAGCTTTTGGCTTGGTCTGGAGAAAATTTCTTGCTGAGTGGGCATGACTTCTGAGTGTAATGCTTTTCTGCTGTTTTACCACCCAGTGCCCTGAAGCAGGCCTCTCCTAACAGGGCTATTATTCCTTGAAGGCTGTCCTGCAGGCTGGATGGGGGCTCTTTTCCCAGCTGTGCCTTTCCCTGATCCACTCCAGAGACCTCTGGACCTTACCAAGCCAGAGCAGCCTCTCCACACTCCACTCTTCTGCCAACGTCAGGGCCCCACAAAGGCTACCCCAAGACAGCATCGCCCACCCCCAGTAAAGGGGCCCAGTTCTTCCTCATGTTCAGTCCTTTTACAGCAAGGTGTCTCAGCTGGCTTTCTTGATTCACCCCTGGTACCTGGGAGCAGAATCAGGGTCTGCAAAGTGTTTCTTTTTCAAGACCAGATCCCTCTGCTTGGGAGCTTGAGGCCCTAACAGCCAGACTCCAGAATTCTGGAGGAGTGGATCAGCTCCCAGATGGCCTGGACCCATGTTTCTGCAGCATGGCAGCAAGGTGGTAAGCTGCTTAATCGTCTTGTGGTCCAGAGGAGAAGACAAAGCCCTGGTCTTGCATTTCCCTGATCCTATATGTCTTTACCAGAAGTTCAGCATGTGCTGTCTTGCCCTTCCTGGTACCTGTTGGCAGGGAAGACCAAAATGCTAATGAGCTTCCAATCAACCCAGCTTCCCATGGGTATTACTTTCCCAGGAATTTAAAAAGCTTGGGCAAACAGCACAGGCCACTTTCAACAGTCTGCATTTCATCTGGGTTAACAGACTTTGTTCCTTTCTCCTCAGCATAACAGCGATGGCCATCTACTCTGAGCTCTGTTCTCACCAACAGCACTGGCAGAACTGGCAATGCTCTTGCTCTTCCTACAGTACATTGCTAATAGACCTCCATCTTCCATGTGCCATCATCCATGAAAGATCACTGGCCTGGTAACAGCCACCTCCCTGGCTCCAGGGGCAAGGGCATCTCAGCCCTGAGCCTCGGAGCACACAGAAGAGTTCCCCTTTACATCCCCTACTCTATGTCCTGGGTTCACGTGTTTTCCCTTTTACTCCAAGAAGCAGGTTCAGGCCATTTTCAACTCCAAATTCTCCAAGAATAAGCACCAAAATCAAAAGGCAGTGTCTGGGAATGTTATCCCAGGGTATTCAAACACTTTCCACCATTTCATTTTCTGAGAAAACACTAATTGTAGAAAGCTTTTCTAGTCATCAGCATCTCTGGGACTTTTAATGTCTTCTTAGGGTGAGACCATCCGTGGGGGCTTGCCCCACTTCTCATTTGCAACCATAGAACACGTAAAGAGGGCAGGGGAAGTGGCCACTAAGTCCAGGATGGGAGGGAGCTGCCTGCCCATCAAAGCTCCTGAGGCTGGCTGTCTGCAGGCAGGAAGGGCTGCACAGTGACGCTGGCTGTGAGGCAAGCCCACGACAAGGAGGCCGATGGGATGTGAAAGCTGCAAGTGTGTCACAGGCAGGACGGAAGTGTTGTAGGGTGCAGCCCTATTTTTAGCCACCTCTTGCCGAACTCTGCTAGCGCTTGCTGGAGTCAACGGGCGCTTCCCCTTTCCTTGATGTCAGCAGAGCTGACTGAGTTCAGATCTGTTTTTATTTAGCCATTCACGCGACAGTATTGACTGAAAGGTCCCGCCAGCCCCTTGGACTCAAAAGCACCCGTGGTCAGACAGTCCTAGGTAAGGAGAACAGAAAGCATTTGACACTTCCCTGTCTCCATTTCAGGGCTCTGAGAGGTAGAAACCGAAGCTGAGGCTGCAGAGCGTGACTCTTAAGTCACATCAATGGGGGATTTTGCAATGCAGCGGGTGCAGGGCACAGGCCAGGCAGTGTGTAAGCAAAACTGAAGTGCCTTGCAAGGGCATTGACTGGGGCTCTCCAGCTGCAAGGCCAGAGTATCACCATGCAACCCTCACTTTCCTGCTCCACTTCAACCTGCTCAGCTGCTCCTGGTGTATGGGAGGTGGAAGTGTTTAACACCTCAAATTAGCATGGGGCATTGTGGAGAGCAATAGGTTGCCATGAATGTCCTCTGCCTGGTTCCTTTCAACATTTGTCAGTATTAAAAGACTCCTATGCCTGCTGTAGGGAAACACATCGACAGAGGCTATTCCTAAACCAGACTATAGAGAAGATGAGGCAACAAGACAGAGGAGCTGCCACAAGAAAAGAGCATGAGCTGCGATGTGACGTTTCTGTACAGGCTTTAACCACTAAGACAATTTCCAGACTGGTTCCAGTTGCTATGGTTTTGGATCAGTTTGACTTGCAGTATTTCAGGGACAGGTTGGGGGGGATGGTGTCCAGGCCTGGGTAGCCAGAGCTGGCTGCTGGTCTCAGCAGACCAGGTCCTCCCGCTTGTGGTCAGAGAGGAATAAGATTGCTTTAGGGATGGTAGAAAAGCACATTTGGAGCCAAAATAGATGCAGTTCTGGGGCATTTACAGAGCAAACTCTTCCCAAGCCTGGCAGTAGTGAGGAGTAGCAATGGGATGAGCAGATGAAAACCATGCTCACTATGTGGCTATAGAGCTTGATGTGACTAAGAAGGCAACACAAAGCCCCATCCCATCCTTGAGTCTCCCTGCTATAACTCTTAAAAAACTACATATTTAATACCACTCCTAGAAGCCTAGAGCTCCCCAGAGCCCCTCAGATATCCCTGCAAGGCTCTGCTTTGTATCTCATATTTCACACTGTCCTTCATCCCTATGGCAGATACATTCATCATCTATATCGCCCATTCTTAAAATGGATTGATTAAGGCAGGATGTGCAACTCTTGAATGAGATATGTGGATGAAGAAGCTCTTTGTACTATAGCAGTTTTATTTAGAAAAGAGAAATCTGCTATAAGGAGGTAGCAAGAGGAGCAGGTTACTGCCAGTGCCATTTGTGTCCCAGGGAACGTCCTGGAAAATCCCTTTGGCCTCTAGATGGCAGCTCTATTGCTCACACACCAAAATGCTGAACAACACAGAAAAGCGGCTCTCCTTTTGAAAACAGGGCACAAAGACAGGCCTCACACTTTAGTAGTCCAGACCAAAACCCATGGGCAGTTATGACTGCATTGCAAACAAACTGCATTTGTTTTTTTTCCTCTTACTTGCTCAAAATAAGGACTATGGATTTGCCCCCCTCTGGACAAATGGACCAGGAATTGCTACCTGGGAATTGACCCTGACATTTCTGAAGTTGCATGGAAATCAAAGCAGAGATGCAGTAGCTCCTTTTGGCCTCAGGGCTGCACACGCTTGGTATGTGCTTTGCCTGATGCACCAACAGCTCTCCTGGGGTGAGCGCCAGTGCCTCCACAGTGCTCAAGAGAGTCAAAGGCTTTGCTGCCGTACTTGACCTTTAGGGATATTTGCCAAAGCTATTTGTATGGTAAAGTGCTTTATTGTTTCAATTAAAAAATGCAGCCAAGCATTTAATGGCTCCAGTCCACAGCCACTCTGTGTGATTCACTTTCCACTTTAAGGTTTGAATGCCTCTTTTCTTTTTTAAGCATGGGGACAAAAAGAGGGAGTTAGTGTCCCTGATGTCGATAGATGTGTTTTCATGCTTTCTCTGTTTTAAAGGAGATAAACCAGCCTTTTGAGGGAAAAGGGCCATAAACATTTCCTTATGTGAATGGAGATGCTGGCAGTGGGAATCTATCAAAGCTGTCTATTAGCAAAAAGTGTTAATAGGCTGTCTTTCTAATTGACTTAGCCCATTTCTGTATTTTCTGAGAACTCAGTCATTACTTCTTCCATCCTCGCAACACCTTGAGAGCTAAGTGCCTTAGTCTAAGATGCTGTCAACCAGATTTTAAAGGTGTTTGGGACCTATAGATGTAAACTGGGTTTTACATGTCCAGCCTGCACTGAAATCAAAAGGCAGCAGGAGCAATCCCGTTTTGAAATCCAATTAGGCGGTCTGCCAGCATATTTAAGTGCCTCAATACTTGCAATACTCCTCCCCAGACGACTTGCGGGAAGCATGAATGAAGTGTGCAAATAAGGAAGAAAGATGCCATCCACAGGATATAGAAATGGTACTTTTTTTTTTAATTGATAGTTTGGGGAGGTGATATTAAGGTAGGAAGAATGTCCTCTCAGTGTGTAATTCTGTTGTGCCAGTGCCCGCTACAAGTGATGAGCCTTGAAGCACAGCAAGCCACAAAGATCGCACCTTCTTAACTTCTATTCAGCCATAACTGTACCCTTCTGCATGCAATCCTGTTGGATCTTGCCAGTAGATTTAATGATCAGCTTAGATCAGTTTTCTATAATATTTCCTAAAGGCTCTCTCCAAGCTTTTTCCCTCTTATCCCTATCCGGGAATTAGGAGCAGGGGAGGGGGGGGGGGAAAGACGGAGGGGGATATTCCTATTGTTATTATATATTGTTCTGATATACTTTGGTATTGTTCTATAGAATTAGTCTTGCCATAACGTCAGTGCCTTTAATAAGCTGATTGATTTTTGATAATTGCTTGTGAGTGTGACAGGGTGTGGACCTCAGCCCTCGATCCCCTTTTGGAGGGGGAGTGGGTTGCGGCTTTACACATCTCGGTCCGCGACAGAACCTCATCAGCAGTGGACCTGGATAAGACACTGGAATCAGCTGCCTCCTAATTCTGAGCCAGTGCTCCCAGAACAGTGGTGGTAAAGGAGGATGCCTTGACTATACAGCAGGTAGCTGTAGCCTTGACTGGAGCATCCCGGTAGGATCTCCTATGGTAAGACCCAGCTGAGAGGTATGTGACTTCTTGCTGCTTAGCACTAAACCTCTGCCAGCTGGGTGATTTTAGCAGACCAAAACCAAACACAGCTCAATAAAATGGTTTCTGCGTGAACAGCTCAATGAAAATATCTATGTTTGGTTGTGGTCAAAAATGCAAATTTAAACCCCTTTGGGGTAGACAGAGAAGGGACCAGAAAATGGCCTTGTGTGGCCAGGACCAGAACAAAGCCAGGCACCTGGAAGCAATCTCTCCCCCAACCCTGGAGACTGGAGATGAAAGGAAGCAGATTCCAGTCCTGGCCCTGCCAAAGAGTTTCTGGGTGCTCTTTTTAATTTGCCGTTGCTGAATTTGTGCACCTGCTGCAGAAGAGGTCAATGAGAAAACACAGCTCTTGTTTCAGGGACAGGGAAATGCTTTTGGGGAGTTTTGCACTTGCATCGCTCTGTATCTGTGCTGTCCTCAGTAAATGCCTTTGAGTTTTCAAAGCCAAGAGGTTTGAGCCAGGAGTACTTGTGCTGCTGGTTAAGGACATAGTTTCTACAAGGACCAGACTGCTGTGTGGCGAGCATGACTGTGTATGGAAGAGGTGGTGTGAACACGCAGTGAGTAATGGCTTGAAACTAAGCCTGAACCCTGAGCTACCATGTATAAATCTACCAGCACTTAGGAATTCACATTGAAGTTTGTTTCTAAAATACATCCACCCATATTAAAAAGTTGGAAATATGATTTTGGGATAACTCGCTGCCCTTCCTTTCTTTCCCTCTCCTGCCTCTCTGCTCTGTAACTATGACTAGGGTATCATAGGATGTGTGGGCTCAGCCTAGACTGTATACATTCTTAGGGATGTGGTTTTGGTTTTTGAGCCACTGGTAGCTATGGCTGCTCCTAGTGAGGTGTTATAATCCTTCACACATCCCAGCAGCTGTCTGTCCTTCTGTGATGTTGATCTGCTGTACGAGGTGCAGAGTGGGAGCATGTGGTGCCTTAACACAGAGGTTCCTGTTGAGGCAGGAGGAAAGGAAGCTCGTGGTGTGCCCCAAAAAAAGGGAACAGGAGCTGCACCTTCCGTCCTCTTGTGCTATGAACAAAACCACTTCTCAAGTCCCAGGAAGCTGAAAGCTACTCCAGATCCACCCTTATGTGAGAAGAAAACACACCCCATGCTTCTGCCTACATGTGGCTGCAGGTTCCTCGCCACAGCCTGAGCCAGTCCTCCCTGATGATGTGTGGCCCTTGGGTGGTGTGACACCTTGCTACTTGGGAACGGGGATGTCCGGGCCAGTGCTGGAATGTGTTTCCTCAGCTTCCCTCACCGCTGGGTGCTGCCCCTGTGAAACAGCCTCCGGCCATCTGGAAATTCAGCATGGCCCTGTATCTTCCAAAACGAAGATTTTGTTAAGCAGTTTTATATTTCTAATTGTTACACAGCTCTGTTGTAAGCTTCCCAATACCTGCCTCAAGCAGCTCATCTGAGCTTTTCCTCCCATGCTAATCTCTGTGATCTGTGGCATGCATACAGGACCTCCCCTCTGCTGCACCGTATTTGCCAGAACAGGCATAACTCAAGATAACTTGATTTGAAACAATCAGAGCAGGAAGCAGCAATAACTTGCCTGGAGGGAAGGCAGGGAGTTGCCCATAGACAATTCTTTAAGGGGGGTGCCCAATTTGTGATACCCGATCTTTTTCCATGCTCCTTTAGCCTCACATACAAAGGCAGGACGGAAAGCTTGAAGGATCATCCCTCAACTCCCAGGCTTGAGTGCTTGAGTTTAGGTCTGTACCAACTCCTTTTTAGGAGTGTGTGGTGACATTTGTATTGACCTATGTGTGTGCATGCCAAAGACCTCCAGAGCTGCATTGGGTTCAGACACAGGTGTCATTACCACCAATGCTTCTTTGTGAGGATGGGCAAGTTGGTGGATGTTCATGTTATTTTTTCTGTAGAGCACATGGACCCAAAGGCTGGCTCTGGCACAGCTGATCGCTTGTACCCCACAGCCTGTATATAGCAAACAGGGCAGCCAGCAGCCCAGACAGGACATCCATGTTGTGGGGGTCAGGGCAGGCCAAGGCAGGCCTGCAAGCACCCTCACTGACGAGCTGATGGCTTAGTCACCGGGGCTCTCCGCAGAGCTGTGAAAACACTGCCCACAGTCCCCTGCGTCAGCCCTTGCCAGTGGGCTCAGCCAGAGCCCCATCCTTCTGCTCCCTGTGCCAAGGGTCAGGAGCTGGGACCAGCAGCTGGGACCAGCAGCTGGGTGCCAAAGGTGGGCTGTAGCTTTGTGCAGCCGGTCTGCTAGAGGTCGTCACACACCTCCTTAAGCAAACAGGGATCCACGCCAGTTGATAAATCATTTACAAGGAGAAGTCAGAAGCAAAGAACTAGATTAACCAGGTCACTGGGTGTCCTGAGGGAATGACGTGTCAGTGGAGCTGAAACAGCAGATCCCACAGTTGCAATCTGTTGCCTTCTTCTATCCTGACAGCATTTCATGGAAATCCCTGGAACTAGACACCACAGATGGAAAAACCCATTAGCTCATTCCAGTCAGCTCACTAGTTAAAGCAGTCACTCCCATTGTACATTTTCTGGCAAAGTTAAAAATGTCTCAAGAGAGGGGATTTCCACCAGTTCCTTCTCAAGGGGAAACTTTTCCACCTATCAGGAAGGCTGCCTCAAGCAGTGCTATTTTTGCAAACCAGAAGTAACTCCAGAACCCAAGAGAGAAAAACAAAAACGATTCTGCTGCAGGAACTGGGGCAGTGATGTTTTGCTGCCTGAGCGGACACGTGCCATGTGGGGCACATCTTCAAATGGAGCTTGGTGTGTACTCGCATGTTTATACACAGCCACCTCATGTGTGCATATATACACCAGTGTCCTCCCTCTTCTTCCCAAGGGTGGGCTGACCTTGTGCCTTCAGCACAACCAATGTGTTGTAGCGTGAGTTCACGCCCAGTTTGTGTTGTGTAACTCCACTGACATAAAGGCAAAGCACGTTGCTCTGAGGAGGGGAAGACACACATGAAAGACAGGAGGCATCAGCTGATGGTGGTGCTCCAGCGCCTGCTTCCCCTGTGAGCAGGGAAAAGTCACGTCTCCTCGCAGGGTCTCTGGTCTCCTCAGCTGTGTCAGGGGAAATGTGGCTCCCCCACCACTGCTGGGGGGCTCTGAGGCTCAGCAGGTTAATGGCTGAGAACACTCAAGGCCTGCACGAATAGGAAAGATGATGCAATGCAGGGCTGTGTCACTGAGGTTGTCAGCAGAGGCTATGGAGATTTTGGCAGCTAAGCTTTTCAGCACCTGGGACGCACTTTGAGACAGTGGGGAAATAAATTAGCTGTGTGATAGCATTTAAGTCTTATCATTCATTTCTGAGCTAATTCTGCATTTAGATGAATGGGTATAGCACATATTGCTGAGCTGGAACCTGTAGCAATTGTGAGGATTGCTCCCTGTTCCCATTTAGAAAGCTTTTGGCCTGCCAAACTGTAACTTGCAGTCTTGATGTCTTAGGTCTGAGAGCAGAGATCTATGGCTAGGGTAGGCACAGTGCCAGTGCCAGCACCAAACAAGCCACCGTGCTACCCAGGGCTCTGATTACTAGTGCCACGGGGTGTTGGTTATACACCTCTTACGAGAAGAAGGCAGGGTATTGCCTGGGCGTTTGCCCTGAATTTGTGACTTCTTCTCAACTATTTGTATTTGTCTCTCACAGCTGGCACAGCTGTGTTCCCCATGAGGGACTCCTGAAATTTAGGCACTGTATTTTGCAATGTTCTAAGGACCTGACTTTCATTTAGCAGCCAGTGATGCCAAGGCTGCCCTCAGGAGCATGCTGTGCACCCTCGGGTTACTGCAGGACAGCTGATGAAGCCTGAAATACATACCTAGCTTTGGCCTGGGCTTTCTTCTCTGCAGGGTTTTTACTTTGTTCTGTTTAGCACAAAACACACTGAAGCATGAACAAGGACTATAAAAGAATTACATAAACTGTGGAAAAGGATCTAACCAAGGAGGCACAGGTCAAATTCTGGGCCTTGACTGGGTCCCTTTAAGTTGCTGTCTGGTACTAGGCTGTTGACCTGCTAAGCCCCTTGCCCCTTGGCCAGTGGAAGAGCAGGTAGAGCCCAGTAATAATTTAACTATGAGATGAACTCTCTGCCAGTTCAACAACAGAGGGTCTTCTGTTTCTGTGGACAAAAGGTGCTGACTCAAGGCTCTTCCATACACCAGCCCATGCTCTCCTGCCAGTGGTCACAGTGCTGGCCACTCTGCCTTTCTCCACATCCTGAAAAACCCTGTTTAACCCTCAGTAAGGAAAGGAAATCTCAACTCCAGAGACAACTGCCCAGAGAGGTGTTGTCATGACTCTCTGCAACCCAGGTCTCTGGTACAGTCTGGGTGGCACTTAGTCCCTAAAGAAGAGCCAGAGGAAGAAAAGCGAGCCATCTTCCTTCTAGATGCTCAAGACTCTCCCTCCTCTCCATTTCCCTACAACTGTAAAGTCCCAGTGCTCCCCAAAACCACACACTGTGGTAGAAAGAGATGCAGGGAGGCCTTTGAACAGTCCGGGCCCTCAAATGCATTCCCTTCCCCCTCCCAAGTACTTCTGAGACCCTTATCTCTCACACTTTGAAATTAGCGGGCATTTTGCCGTTGCTCTCCACAGGTGCAGTAGTAGCTCCTGAGAGACAGGTCCAAAGCCCACAGAAACCAAGGAGGGTCTTTCTGCAAACTTCATCGTGACAATGGAGACAAGTTTTGCACGTGGGAAGGCAAAAAGCAACAGCAGCTGCATTGGAATGACCTGTTACAAAGGTTATATTCAAAAGAATAAAATACCAAGTGTTTTATTTCAAAACAAAAGCTAAGATTGGCCCAGGGAAAGCTAACCTCCCCTCCAGTAACATGAGGGTGGTTGCAGCAGCATCCTGCAGGGCCTGAGCAGCAGCCAGCCAGGCAAGCACATCTCAGAAAGTGGAACTGACTCATCTGAGTCGTCTGCAATGAGTTGGATATGAGTGAAATCATGCCCTGTGTAAACAGTGTGAAAGTCAAACAAAGATGATAAGGAGCGGGGGTTTTTTAATTGTTGTTGTTGTTATTCTTGATTCTATGTGGAAGAGGGTAACAATATCAGTGAGGATTTTAAGTAAGAAAGCAGAAACAAACAATAGCAACATGCGGCCCTGGATGTTCAGTTGTGATGAGATGCTGAAGGCTTGGTTTCCCAAGTGCTTGTATTGAGCACGTGTAGGAGGCCTAGTTTCCATTAAGTGCTCAGAGCTCAAAAACATGCAGCCTCACCAGAGAGCTGGGGCCATTGATCTTTATCTACTGACCATGTGCTTTGAGAGCCGTTTCCACTGGAGAGGCAAACATTTTCCTTCCACTGCCTCATGGAGCCATCTTTCCTACCTCAGTCATTGCACTGGGACCATATGGGGCAGCACTGAACCCAAGCCCCAACAGAGAAGGTGGGGGAACCCTGCCCAGCATGCAGATTGTTTGCAGATCCTTGCAGAGTGGTGGGATCAACCAACACCTTGGTACAGGGCGTGTATGTGTGATGTGGTTGAGGAGCACACGGTCGCTGATTTTCAACTGCCTACCTCTGTTCCGTGCGTGGCCTTGCATTAGTTTCAGGCATAATAACACCATGATATCATAATAATATATCGCACTCTGATGACACCATCACATGGAGTAAGCCACAGCAATCTGATTTCATTCTGCAAACGTGGAGATGAGCATTACTGCTTCACAGGACAAGTGGGTGGCAGGTAGATGGAGCTGGCACTACCTATTTTGTCAGCCCTGGGTGGGAACGTGACCTTGTGGGTTAAATTGGGTGGCTGAGAGCTTAACACCTCAGCTCTAGATCTGCCTCATCGGCTGTGGGTGAGTCACCAACCTATCTGCATTCACTTCTTCCATCTGTGAAATGGTGACAATAATATTTCCTCACCTGATGGGGGGAGGGAAGGGAGTGTGTGTACAAGAATGAATAAATGTTTACAAAGCACCTTGTGAGCAGTGCACAGGCCGGCTCTGGCTGGGCTTAGGAGGAACCCGTGTTGTTCCCCCCGCTCTGGGTTGCACCATACTGTGAGCACGCCGTGGGGTTTAAACACTCCCCTCAGAGTCAACAGTTTCAAATGAGAGCAAATGACATAATTCCTCAGGAGAGAAACAGAGAGTGAAGACTTTGTGTGTTACCAGCAATTTCAATAAATTCCACTCAAGGAAAAGCAACGTAACTTTTTAAAAGAAAAGAAAGAATAAAGTAGAAAAACAAATGAGCTGTGACAATTTTTTTATTATTTTTTTAATGGTACCATGATCTTAGGTTTCACTTCCCAAATGGGAAACAGAACAGAGAAGTGAATCCCCTTGAAATAAAAGTGAAGTTAATAACGGGATGCCTTTAGTTGCTTGCCACATCCTGTGTATGCTGATCACTCTGTTTATAGCTGGCAGGAGGCTTTCTAGACTCTTCTTTACCATGTTAACTCTTTGCTGAGCCAAACTGTGGTCTATAAACAGTCCAGAAAAATCGTTCCTGCATCTCCCCTCCAGCAGCAGCGTGCACCACACACTGGCCTGCCCTCCCTGCCTGCTGGCACGGGGGCTGGTGTGCAGATGCCTGCTCTGCTGCCCTCCCACTGCCTCAGACCCACACTTTCCGTGGCTGGCATCAGTGAGCCCTTACCCAGCCCTACCTGTCCTTGCGCAATCTGCACCCTCTCCCAGCACACGCTGCTTCTTCTCCAGCCCAGGATGTTCACAAGCAGCCACATGATGGCCACTGAGTGCCTCGTTCACATGTTCACTAGCACTTATTCTCATGCATGTATACAGTTCCTTAGGCCAGCACAAACACACGCACACATACAAACACGCACGCTTTCCCTAGTCTAGTACATGTGATCACCAGTGCACACATGCACAGGAACACCTGGTTTTTGCTTTTTCTGGTACTAAAGAGAGATGGAAAAGCATGCAGTTCATAAATGCAAACTGGCCATGGCCTGGCTCAGCTATAAGGTAGAGTTAGCCCCCTCCACACCATCACTGCAACAGTCCTTCTTCCTGGGACAAGCTTTGTGGCTGAGGGTTCAACTGCTTCAAGAAACGTGGCTTAGATTGGCATATTCATTCACCAGCACAGCTATTTTTATTGGTCTGAGTTAGCCTGGACACAACTTTTGGTGCATTACTGGCTTTTGCTGCTGCTGCTTTTCATTCTGCTTATACTGTTGGAGGTGACTGTGGGACCCTTCCTTTGTCAGCCTACTTGCTCTTTTGAACAGTGTCACCAAAAGAGCTTTTGCCATTCACCACCCCCACACCTGCTCCTCAATGAGTCTTCATTTCAGTGGCATTTAGAAATTCTGGTTTGCATATTGGAACAGCTGCATTTGCAACAGACACTGTCATATCTACCACAGCTTGAATCTGTGGAGTTTTGATCCATCAATGATATTAGAGGTGACAGACTGGCAATCCTTGAGCCATGCATCTTGAACACATCTGAACTTGGGAGGAGCTGCACAACTCTACCCAGCATCCTGACACAGCACTGGTGGGACAACACTTCAGTAACAATTAGTGGGTACAATTTCTCAGCTAGATGCACACAAACTGAAAGGCAGTGAATTTTGGAGTCAGGAGACTTTTTTTTTTATTTATTTTTAATATGTCTAACAATTTTCATTTTGTTGGTCTGGAGGTAAATATTGTTCATCCACAGATAAAGTACAGCAAGAAACAAAGCAGCACAGGTTGTCCATGTGCTGTTTTTGTAAGGCAGTACAAAGCCTCTGTTGGAAGTACACTTTGATGGAGAAGTTTATTTCCAGGTAATTTCAGTCCTGTCTGCTGGGCTGGCAGAGGTCATGGCAGACAGGAAGACACCCATTACTGCAGAAATTACATTATATGGATGCTTGTCCACTAAGAAGTTACCTGTACCATTGGCTGAACTCTCCTTTCACACAGGATATCAGGTAGCCATTGAATGGGAGAGCTTCCTGCTGCTAGGAGTCACTGCTGGACCTATTATCCATCTGGACCAGACACATGCAGGAGAGCTGAATGAGAAAAACTGATCTGCTTTTCTCCTTGACGCCCCTGAAGGTGGTTCCAAACTTCTGATTAAGCTCAAGGTACTTGCCAAGTAGCACTTCCCCTGCAGAGCTGGGGTCTTGGCATTTCCCAACAGGCCAATGACCTCTTCTTTCCAGAAGAGCTAATCCCAAACGTTGGAGAGCTGGGTTCCAAAATATTGTCAGTCACCTAAAGAGCACGATTTTAAAAATTAAAAACAATCATGTTGAATTTTGTATGTTTGCCTTTTGACTCTTTAATCTTTGGCTCATGCTTGAGTTTTCCTGTTTTTCTCTGCACTAGCTAGCAGGAAAAGCATGCTTTTCCTAACTGATTCTCTTATAATCACTTGATCTATGGAGCAGAGTCTTTAAGAAAAAAACAGTAGGAACAAGTAGAAGCAGTAGTCTTCCTCTTCTCAAAATTCCAGCAGCCAGCACTCAATGTCTCACATACATGCAATGCCTCTTATCCCCTTACAGGAAGCAGATTTGTAAGGAGAAACAGCCGTGTTGTTGATCCTCAAGACCACCTGGGCTTGGCAACATCGAGGGAACTGTGCCATGGAACAGGGCATCACAGCATCCCATCAGTGCTCATGTGCTGTAACACAGCCCAGACAGGAGGCCCAACATCCCTGCTCTTGTAAGAAGCACGATTAGCTCTACTTTGATGCCAGTTAGTCTAGGCTTTGCTTTTGTTTCTCAGCCAAAATCCTACCTCTCCATGGACCCAGGGCTCTAGCGCAGCACTGGCAGCTGGGGGCGGTGAAGAGCCCTGTTTGAAATACGGGACAGGCATCATACAGCAAATTATCTTCCCTCCCTGGTCCCTCCAAGGAGCATCGGGTAAAGCTTCCACCTCTTTGGGGTAGCCACCTGCAGCTATGTTGTGGCATTTCTCTCTCTCATTTCTCTGCAAACCTTTCTGTATGCAGGAAAAGTTGGAAACTCTGAAGGCAGCTTGCCGGTCCCAGCCTGGCTCTCTTGCCACACAGAGGGGTCAGATGTTTTTGCTGTGTGTCACCTCTCAGCCTCTGGTCCACAAACTCCAGTCTCAGAATCTGTGTGATTCTTTACTGACTTCATAAAAATAAACAAAGGCCTGGTAGCATTTAGGTCACACTAGTAAATTATTTACACACACACACACCCCCTTCCATTTCTTATTGCATGGATCTAGGTGTCACCACACCCTGCCAGGGACAGTGTTCGTCCCCACTGTGTGGTCCCCACTCTGTGCAGCCAGACGCTGATGCTGAGCCGGCTTTCAGCGCACAGGTTGGGCTTTGCCAGCTGCTGCCCAGGGCTGGACATTGCCTACAAGGCAGTTGCACTCAGCCTCTTCCAAAGTGGGTCTCAGCAATTCAGCCAGAGCAGGTACGCTGCCACGGGTGGCTTGGCACCCAGAGCCAAGTTCAGGCTAGGTACAAACTTATCAGCAGATCGCATCCAGCAGGGAACAGTACTGTGAGGCAGACTGGTGGCAAAGCACAAACTTCCCTTGTAACTATTTTTAAAAGCACCTTTACATCTTTGTTTTCAACTTGCATGGCACAAATAAACAGTATGCATCAGCCACTTGTTACTAAAGGGAACCATTGTTTTGCAGCCCCTTGCTTCCCTGGTGCAAATGAAATAATAGTATAATACTCAATTTCCCTTTACAAAAAAAGCCCCCACCCAGCTCTGCCTTTGATCCTGTTTCTGTTCTTCCATGCTGCCTGTGGATGACTTTTGATCTTGACTCAGCATGGTCCATCTTACAAGGTTTCTTTAGGTCCTGCTTCAAAGTGGGTAAGCGGACACAGACTGTGACGTGTGACTACAATGACATATTTTTCATGCTAACCCACGGTGCAGGTCTTTCACATGCAATGCTTGAACAGTCATTGCCCATGCCCACTGCTGACCCCTGCAAGTCAGTTTCTAATTCAGAGCAAAAGACTTGCCCAATTTCTTCTGAAACGGCTTACTTTGACATTTCTGTGCACTGAACTTATCCGTCATTGTGGTTTGGTTTCTGAGTTTAGTTAGAAGGTTCTGGAGTTCCTCCCAGCCCTGCCAAGCCTTGCTTACAGTTAAAATACATGGTTCTCTGTAGGCAGCAAATGCTGTTGCCCTGTAATCCCTCTTCCTCCATTTCTGTTTTTTGAAACAGTATTTGGAGGCCCACTTTTGTCTCCTCCAGGCGTGTCCCCACCAACCCCTCATATGCCAGTAAAATTTTCCTTTCCCACTGGAACACTGGTTGTTTTTAATTTTAATGGAATTTTTTCCTCCTATCAGCTCTGACTCAATTTTCAATCCATGATTGAAAAATGGGACCTTTCATCCCACAGCTGCTAAGCTTGTTTCACTCTTGGAAAGGCGTTTATCAAAAACACTTTTGAAAGCTTATATTTACTATAGCCCCTGGTTGCTCCTGATCAGCTTTTTCAGAAGCTCACAGAAGTCAACCCACTAGTGAAGCATGATTTAGCTGTCTAAAAAAGTGCTCTTTTAGTGCTTCCTCCAGTGGGTGCTGGTCTGCAGGCATGACCGGCACAGCCCGTTTTCCTAGAAGGCTCGCACTCTGCTCAATCCGGCCTTTTTTAACACTAAGGCCCTTTGCCCTGCGGGGAGCAGCAGCAGGGCTGGTGATGGAGATGAGGGGTGCCAACTCCATGGCTGTGCCATAACGTGTTGTGTTTTCCTGGGTAATGCCCTTGGGTCCAGGTGCCACGCAGAGCAAAGCCCCATCACCAGTACTGGCAGCTGTGCCGGGTGTTGAGGACACGGCAATGTGCACAGGGCAAAGGCCAGCAGGCAACACCCCAGGCTGGTGCTGGGGCTCCCCTGGTCTTCCTGGGGAAGGCAGAGCACTGCAGCCAACATACCAGTTCGCCATGCCCCAGGGAAGGCCTGGAGCAAGGCTGTCCAAAAGCCCCTGGAGCAGCTCCTCCAGTCTTCTCTCACCACCAGCTGAGCCTGGCTCTTCTTCTTTGATGCCCCAAGTGATGGTGGCATCCCCTCACCATGGTGGGTGGCAGCACAGCCCCACCAGTGCCCAACCATACGATGAGGAACACCTCAGCTTAACTCCTCTACAGCCGACTGTGAGCATCAGGCCAGAGAGCTGGTGAGTGCCACCAGGCCATCTTGTCCTCTGGCTTTTGCTGCTTTCCAAAGAAATGACAGTGGAATAACGTGTAAAGAGACATATTCAGAAGCAGGGCATGGACCAGGAGGTTCAGAAGTGGAGGGGCCAGGGCGTCACTTCCCAATCTAAGTTCAAATGTATGAATTTACCATATCTAACACCTCCCTGAAATCCAGACAGACTTGATTACATTCTCTCTCCATAATGAATTGGTAATTATATTGAAGAACACTATTATTTGTTTGGCATGACCTATATAAACCTGACTTGGGGAGTGCATAGTTGGTGCGGTGCCAGTGCTCTGTGCCCTGCGTATTATTGCCTTATAAACACAACCATTGTTTGAATTTCAGATCAAAACAAACCAAGCCATGTCGCTTGTCAGTTATTAGATATCTTTTTCCCAAATGCTCACCCAGACCATATTACAATAACAATAATTATTATTACATACTTCCTTATTATATGTTTATGCCGAGGTAGCACATTTGCCTTTTTCCCACACGTTAGTAGCTTCTCCTGACTCCTATGATTCACTCCTGCGTATTTCCCAATGTCCGTGAGCTCTTTTTTGCACTCCTGGCTGCATTTCATCAAGACTTGCAGATCGGCGCAGGGACCCACGGTGCCGTATTGCAGCAGTTCACAAAGGGCTGCAACTGGTGTGGGGGCTTCGCTCCTTGAGGAAATATACAAACACCAGAAAGAAATGGACCCTGCCCCCAGGTGCTTTATAAATATTTAACTTGGTCTGATAATGTGATAAGGACTGATAATGTGATTTGGACAGACTAAAACCCAGCCCTGCTTGGGGAGGGCTGGAAACAGACCCTGTGAGGGAAATTGCAGGGGGGTGGCAAGCCAGAGCACAGTGATGATGCTTCCCACAGTCACTGCCACAACTGGGGGTAGGACTCACCTTGCCTAACTTGGGACATCCAAAATTTAGTTGTCAAATCCTCAGCAAGTTGCCGATCTGCCTTTACAGTCACAGAAGAGAATCGCTTGGCTGACAAGTGAGTCAGCCCTTCTCAAGATAAATGTTTCAGATAGATGAGATGAATCACACTCTGGAGGTGCCTATTTGTCTCCACTGACTTTGCAGGAAGCCTGTCCGACTAATTAGGTTTAGACACCTAACTTTTAGACATCTAAAATCAGGTAAGAGAAGTCCCATCTTCATCAAGATCCTTTGCTACTGGCCTGACAAAGGAGGCAGTGGGAGAGGCTCCCCGGAAATGCCCTCCCAGATTTGGATGTGACCAAACCCCTTCACCCTCTGTGCACAGGAATCTGCAAAGCCTCACCTCCGTGCCCTTTCCACGCAGCTCCTACAGGTATGGGATGCTCCAGCCATGCCCAGCTGGCAGAGATGAAAGCATGTTCCCCGCCATGATCTGAATGAGGCAACGGTCTTGTGGGAAAAGATATAATAGTGGGACTGAAGTCTGCATCATAATGTATTCAGAGAAGGCAGGGAGAACAAAAAAATAGAAAAGGAGACTTGACCTTGGCTTCCTACCTGATGCTAAAAGTGTGTTTTGATAGAACAGGATAGGTGGGAAAGCAAGCTACCTCCCTGCCTCTCTGATGCAAATATCTCATGGAGCTGTAAGATGCGTGGAGTGAAACCTGTGGGTTTAGAAAAAGTTATTACAAGTTCCACAGTGAAGGGCCAAAACGGTATTTTTCAGAACATTATAGCTGGGCCTAGTGGAGGTGAGCTGGTGGCAGCTCACCAGCTGCCACAGCAAGCAGCACCTTCTGACACCAGCTTTGCATGTCAGACATGTCACGATCCGAGTGTTTTTAGACTTTCTCCTTAAAAAAAAGGTTAAAGCATTTAGTCCTAGCACATTCTTTCATAAGGGAAAATCATGGAAACATTCCAGCCGTTGACGTCTGCTAAATGAATCAGCAGCCAGGGCTGCTTCAGCTGGAAATGGGCAGAGGCCAACAGAAATTACTGTGCTGCGTTATCGCCCTGCTGTGTATGGGCTTGAGAGTATGGAAGCAGGATTTGAAAAAAATGTGGAATTTGTGGTGGTTTCTGAGATGTGTGCCTTTCCATGTCCCCAATCACTTCTGTTTCATGTGCTAACCACCCTATCCATATGAGGGCAATTGCTGTTTTGATGTGCAGCAGGTGTCACTTGCTTTTTTTTTCTGGAAACTGCCTCTTTAAAGCTTCCCTTAACCTGAACCACAATCCATTTAGGTGAGAGATACTTGTCTTCTCTCTGCCTCGGCAGGCACAGAGCCAGGTGCAGACTAGGCCAGGTTAAAGGTGCCTACCTATTTGAAGCTCTGCCCCTGCTGTACACCATAATCAGCTTCTCAGTTTGGGCACAGCAGGGATGCTGGGAACCCCAGGACTGCCACAAGCCTGGCTGCGATCTGGAGGGAAAGAGGATGCCAGCACCCAGCTGTCCCACATGAATGGACTCCCTGCAGGGAGGCGACAGGGTGCTGCTCTGGGGACCTCCATCAAGATGGCACACTGGCCTGCCCTTCACAGCTTTCCTCTGCCAGTGTGGCAGAACATTTCCTGCTTCATCCTAGCCAGACTGGGGTGTTTTCTCAGCCCATTACCGTACCAGCAGGATGGAAATCCCTTCTCCAGCCTCATGTGGCTGCAGCGTGCTTAGCGAGGAGAGATCAGAGGAGACCTGCTCCTTGCCCTAAAGGGGAGGTGAAACCTTGATAAGGAGGATTCTGTGCAGGAGGTGGTGGGTGCCAGCAGCAGAGCGGACGCAGGGAGGTCTGTGGTGCTGCAGGAGGGAGCTGCTGGGCTTTCCAGCCCTGCACCCTGCATCTGGGCAGCGTGCACAGACCCCAGGCAGGCTGGAGGATGACCTGCTGGGAAGCCAAAGTGCAGTGACAGCCCTGCAGCCAAGCCAGGGGCAGAGGGTCAGAGGCTCATCTTCGAGCGTCTTTACTTTCCACAACCATGCAGCAGTTGGGCCTGGTGATGCTCTTTTCCTTCAGCTCCTCAAACCTATTCTTTTCCACACTGGTTTGTGCCTCAGCCCTGCTCCCACCCCCAGCACAGACTGCACATGTCTGGGTGCAGCTGGACAGACCCTGGGATGTGGCTGGGCCAGACGCTTGAGCAGTCATGACAAACAGTTGAACACTAGCATGGGCAGAAACATATTAATTGCATTAATATTTCCACTGGAAATTATAACTTAGATCCATTAAGTTCAGCCAGTTTCCTTACCCTGCGTCTGCTAAAAGGATAACTTTGCTTTTTCCACTGTAGTACCTTGTCAGTGGCACCAGTGCTAAATTTGTGGCAGGCTAGCCACATCCATGTGACACTTTCAGAAGAGGCCACACACTACCTCCACCTCCTGTCTCCCCCTCCCCTCACTTTCCCCCAGAAACACAAAATTCTCTCCATGAACAACCAAGATCCCAACCCCCATTACTACTTAGTAAAAATGTCCTCTAATTTAGATTGCCTTGGATGGTCTTTAGGTCATTCACAGGTGTAAAGTCAGGAGGATTAAGGGCTTATAGTATTTGTCTGCCACTGTTGCTACCAACTCCAGCAAAAATAATGGAGCTAGCTTCTTGGGTTTCCTGCCACCACAAAGTACACACATGCACACACTCTCTATTTTATGAATGTTTACATACCCGAGCTGCCAGGAATCTCACTCCCGTTGCTTCCCACTACCTTAACACACTTTCCTGTATCTGTGCAAATTGGTTTTCTCACCGAGCAGCTGGTAATATCCCTTTTGCTTGGGAGCAGTCAGAGGCCGGGCTTCCTCGGGTGCCAGTAAAGCCTGGCAGAGGTTGCACTGAAAAGCTGTGGTTTCCATCCCGAGCCATTCACACCTCCTCGTGGCTACCCAGAGGTGTTCCATGGAAGGAGTGCAAGGTGAAAATAAAAGGAAGGATTAAAAAGTTAGGGACAGGCGGGGAATGGCCACACTGACGTCCGCCTACTCCCCCTGAAAGGCCACAGCGTCTGAGGAGGTGCCTGGAACAGAAGAAACATCTACAACCGCTTGCAGAGACCAGCAGAAAGGCAGTTCCACACCTCCACCTCCAGGGGCACAGCCAATAAAAATAGCACTGAACCCAGAAGATATGAATAGAATAGTGACTGCAGAAAGCTTCGACTCATTTTACACCCCCAGCAGAAACAAAGGCAGGAGGTTTGTCCTTTCTCTGTCCCCAGCCTCCGTACATCGGAGTAATGCTGTAGAAAAGACAGGTCTATTTACCTGAAGATTCCCAGGGGACCAGGGGAGCGAAATGCCTAACTCATATAAAACTCACAGGGGAAAACCTTGCTCGTGATGAAAACACTTCCCTTTCCTAGCTTGAAACTTTGGGAACTGGGTGGCGGGAGGGGGAACAAACCAAACACCACCACCCTCCACCTCTCCACCCAACCCCACCCCACCCCTGTTTTATTTTCAACAATTCAGGCTTTTCTGCACTCGTGTTCTTGCTCAGTAACTCCAACTGATGCAAGCAGACCTGCAGGCTTCCTATTGCTCCAGGTGAAGATAAGTGGAGGTGTCTTAAGATAGCCATCTTCTTCTGTTGCTATGGGAGCTGTAACATCACCAAACATATTTGTGGCAAAGCTGGCACTTGGATTCAGGCTATAGTCGGTGCTCAAAGTAACCTCTTATTACCCTGATGAGGAGTTAAACAGTTCAAGGAGAGCAGCCACCCTGTGAGACTGTTCTCCAGCCTTTAGCAGAGGCCAGTGTGTGAAACCGTGCCCAGCAGCTCTGGCACGAGCGTGCTGGTTTGTACTTTCCAGTGCTGACCTCCTCCTGGATGGCCCTAAAAACCTGATGCTGCACAGCTAATCCCAAATTGTGAGGTGCCCACCTCCATGACCGTCAGGGTTAGACAGAGTATAAAGCATAAAAGTAGACCCTAACTATGTAAAAATAGCCAAACTGGGCCAGATCAAAGGTCTTCTGTGGCCTTTCTCTTACCTCCAAGAGCAGCCAGTGCTTAGGGGGAAAAACGGGGGAATGAGAGAGTGATACTTTTGCTGTGCATTGTCCAGCAGCATGCCATGGCGGGCTGCCTTTGCCTTTAGTAAACCTCCAGGGACTTTTCCTCCATAAATTTGTCCAATTGCTTTTTTGACCCCATTTATACTTTTGACCTCCACAGCATTGTGTGCCAACAAGCCCAGTTTTATACATACACACAACCGGAAAAAGTGCTCCACTAAACCTCCAACTTTATGATTTCATTCGGTGCCCCTTGCTTCTTCCCTGTTTTCTGGCCATTCTGACCTGTTTCAGCTCTCATTTGGGAAAGCAGTTCTTAATTCCTCTGTTAACTGTATGCACAGGTCTGAAGAAGAATCTTATTCCTCTGTATTTTGAGACAAGTTTAGCATCTGCTTGCATCGGAACCAGGGAATGAGAATGTTGCAGAAGCTGCTCCTGTGCCAAGGACAGATTGGGAAATGGCTCGGGAAGTCCTGGACATCTATTCCTGCTTCCCAGGACCAGCTGTAGTATCCTACTGGAAAGCTCTGGGTCTGGATGGATAGACCCACATAAGGCGGCTAGCGATCACGGCACTGCATTGATTCACTTTTTCAGTAATCTTCTTTAATAATTGACTTTCATTTATTCATTTACCTATCTCCGTTCATTTGCATCTATCAAAGTTCTGGCACGGCCCTCGCAGGAGGTGCAAGGCTCCTATTTTTTCATTCCTCTACTCGGTGTGAATTCATGCCCATACAAATTCCCATTCTGGCCCTGAGGGCTCTGACTTTCAGCCACGAGGTGGGGTGAGCAGCTGTATTCCTGATCTGAGCATGTGCGCAGCCAACGCAAAGCAGACCACCACGGAGTCGGAGTTTGCCAAGCTAAATCAGTGGACAAAATTTCCTTCTCCGCTTCAGCCTCCACCGCTCGATCTGTGGAAATGTGCAACCTTAAACCCCACGTTTCCAAAACAAATGCACACGGGGCAAGCGAATAATTGAAAAAGCAGCAGTGGCAGGCGGCTGCGCTGGCGGTGGGGCTACCAGCCCGGGCTCCCTGCTCTCTCACACCGAGCCCTCCGTTCTGCCTCGCACAGTGGCCGGTCGATGTGGAGGAACCGGGGCGAAAACCGGGCTGGGAGCGCCTCAGCAGTGAAATAGTTATCTCGGCTGGCTTTCTCGGTAACTCTTGGAAAGTCCCTGAAATGACGTTTCTAACCTAACAATTAAAATGGGTTTAATTACAGAGAGCTTCAGAGCCCTGGGAACAAGCACCATCTACAGAATGAGTAAACAACTGCAGAAAATAATAGGCTGGTCTCTCCCCTGGTTACTCCTCACTTCTGGCCAAGGCAAGGGAAAAAAAAAAACACACTAGGAAGAGAAGGAAATTCGAGGAACCTGATTGCTCTCCTTAAGTAAATAATAATAATATTAAAAAAAAATAAAAATCTGGACTAGCCAGAGCCCGGGGGCGTTTCGCTCAGTTGGTTATTTTGGCCGTTCTTTAAGACTGAAGGAGGTGGAAAAGATCAGTGCCAGCTCAAAGTCCAGATCCTGCGACTCTAAAGCAAACAGAAGAGGAAGTGGATCATTTGTTTGAAGTTTTCAGTGCGATGGCCGCTCGGGCCCAAGGCAGTCAAGCCGGAGCCGGGGGCAGGAGGACAAGTCTGCTGAACCGGGAAAGGGGGCCCCCCTCGCCTGCCTGCATGAGGGTAGAGCGCCCAGATGCCGTCACTCGCCCTTAGACGAAAACACCCGCTGAAAAGAGTTAGAGCGAGTAGAGCGAGCCTTGCCTCAACTGGGGCTAAAGGTTTTGGGGCAACAGATTTCATGCTGAGGCATGCTGGTATCGACAAGCCTGGAAACATTTTGCTTTTCTTTTTTTTTTTTTTTTTTTTTTTTTAACACAGAAACTGCCGCCGTCCTCCCGCCCTCCCCTCCATATCGATATCAGTATGAATCATTCTTTACCTACTAAAATCTGGAACTGATTACTTGTTCAGAGACGTTATTATATTTATTTTTTTTTTCCTCAGTTTTACAATTTCGAGTTCGGGGTCTGGAAGAGGACTGTAACGGGGAGAAGGGGCAAAACTTATCAAGACAGCATTTTAACGAGCAAACGCGTATTTTAACAATTTAAATTAATGTGGATGTGAGCTATTTCCCCTTTGCTGAGCCTGCCAGGTTTCAATAAAAATTGGAAAAAAGGAGTAAGGCTGGGGGGGGGAGGGGGGGCGGGGGGGAGGGGGGGCGGGGGGGCGGCGGCGGTATGAGTCAACACAAAGCCAGTCAGCTTGCAAAAAACGAGAGGACAAGCGGCCGCGCTGAAAATGGATCCGATCCGTATAAATCAAAGCGGGCGGCCCCAGGCTGGCCCGGGCTGGAGAGCGGCCCTGCGAGCTGTGAAACGCGGCCCAGTCAGGGTTCGGCTGCTGCAGGTACCGGGACTGTGGCCTCCTACCGGGGCCGAGGAAGAACCGCTGCTCCGCGCCCCAGCGAGTGCGGGGGACAGGGGAGCGAGCGTACCCGCCCCGCGCTACCCGCGCGCACAGGCGCGCACACGGGCGCGCGGCAGCCCACTCCGCACAACTGCCTCCTGCAGAGCGGGAGGGCAGCCGGCCCCGACACCCCAGTCCCCCCCTGCGGCCGCGTCTTTTTTTTTTTTTCCCTCCCCCTTTTTTTTTTTTTTTTTTTTTTTCCCCCTCCTTCCCTCCCCCCTTCTTCCTCTCGAAAGTTTTTCTGGGCCGGCCCGCCCGGGTGATTCAGTTGGGGTGTCAATCACCCTGCCCTCCTCCTCCTCCTCCCCTTCCTCCCGCCGCCGGCTCCTCCTCCCGGGGTAAGTCCGAAACTTTATAAGTTGAGCTTTTCCCCCAGCCTGCTGGAAGCGACGAGCGGGCGCGGCGGCTGGGAAGGCTGGTGGCAGCGGCGGGGGGAGGCTGCGAGCCGGGGCGCTGGAGGCTGTGCCGGACCCACGCCGTGACTGCTTGCGTCTGTGTGCCGCTGCCCCACCCGCGTCCCCCCTCGCTCGCTCTGAAGATGTCCACAGCCCTGGTGTCGCCCACCATCTTCGACTTGAGCGAAGTTTTATACAAGGTAAGGGCGCCGCCGGGGAGTGCTCTAACTTCGGGGCTCTTTAACTTCTTGGGGGGTTGTGTTCGTCCTCTGTTTTTGTTTTGGTGTGGTTGGTTTTGCTTTTTTTATTTTCCCCGTATTCTGGTCGGGATCAAGTTTTGCACTGCGGTCGGAGGGCGCAGGGCGGGGGCCGAGTGTGCCTGCCCCCTCCCGCAGCGCCGGGTCCCCTGCCACCGCCGCTCGCGCTTCCCGCCTCGGCCGCTGTGGCCGAGGGGAGGGCGCGGGCACCACCCCGCGCTCCCGGCGGGCTGAGCCGCCGCGCCGGGCGGGGGGGCTGGGTCCTTCCCCCTGCCCCCGGGGCCGCTGCGCTGCAACACGCCCGGGCGCGGCGGGCGGCAGCTCTGCCGTGGGGCTGGGCCGGGAGGACGGGCGGGCTCCCTCCCAGCGGGGCTAGGCCACCCCTCGCCCAGCCCCGCTGAAGGGGGGCTGCGGTGGGAGCGGTGGGGCGGGCGTCAGTGGTGCGCGCTGCCCTTCCCGCTCGATGCCGTCCCCCGGGGGGCTTTCTCAGAAGAGAGCTCCGGCCTCGGAATTTTTTTTGGATGCAGCCAGTGGCTCCCCCGCGTCTGTCGCTTGTCTCGCTTCCTTACTACTTTCTGCGAGGGCTGCGCGGGGTACGCGAGGGGCGGCGCGGGGCACTCGGGAGCGGCGAAAGGGACTGAGGCAGATGTTGATATGGGGGGTGCCCGTCGGGGCGGCGCGGCCGCCGCTCCCCGGGCCGTCCTGCTCGCTGCCCGGCGGCGGGAGCCAGCGGGGCGCCCCGCTGTGCCCTGCCGCGCCGCTGGGAGGTTCTTGGGGCTGCGCGGGGACGCCGGAGGAGGCGGTGGCAGTGACCGGCCCTTGCTTTCTCCCCGCAGAGCAACAAGATGTTGAATTACAGCCCCTCGGGTGTCAGCGGGTGCCTGCTGGACAGGAAGGCGGTGGGCACCCCGGCCGGCGGGGGTTTCCCTAGGAGGCATTCTGTCACCCTGCCCAACTCCAAGTTTCACCAGAACCAGCTCCTCAGCAGCCTGAAAGGGGAGCCGGCTCCCATGCTGGGTCCCCGGGAAAGCCGCTTCCGGGACCGCTCCTTCTCGGAGGGCGGCGAGCGCCTGCTGCAGCAGAAGCAGCCTGGGGGACAGGTCAACTCCAGCCGCTACAAGACGGAGCTGTGCCGCCCCTTCGAGGAGAACGGCGCCTGCAAGTACGGCGACAAGTGCCAGTTCGCCCACGGCATCCACGAGCTGCGGAGTCTCACCCGCCACCCCAAGTACAAGACCGAGCTCTGCCGCACTTTCCACACCATCGGCTTCTGCCCCTACGGGCCGCGCTGCCATTTCATCCACAACGCGGAGGAGCGGCGTGCTGTGGCGGGGGGCCGGGAGCCCGCCGTCACCGACAGACCCCGCCTGCAGCACAGCTTCAGCTTTGCCGGCTTTCCCAGCACTGCTGCCAGCGGGCTGCTGGACAGCCCCACTTCCATCACCCCGCCGCCCATGCTGAGCACCGACGACCTGCTGGGCTCCCCTACCCTGCCTGACTGCGCCAGCAACCCCTTCACCTTCTCCAGCCAGGAGCTGGTCAGTCTCTTTGCCCCCAGCATGGGGGTGCAGGTGCCTAGCGGGAGCTCCTCCACTACTTTCTTGTTGAGGCCCATGTCCGAGTCCCCCAACATGTTTGACTCGCCGCCCAGTCCTCAGGACTCTCTCTCTGACCAGGAGGGCTATCTGAGCAGCTCCAGCAGCAGCCACAGCGGCTCAGATTCCCCTATCCTGGACACCTCAAGACGTCTTCCTATCTTCAGCAGACTCTCCATCTCCGATGACTAATCTGGGGTTTCCTCTTGCTCCCCCCCACCTCTATTAGGATGTTAAGCTGAAGTCCCCCCACCCTTTCCCCAGTAGTCCCAGCTGGATGTTAGCGTGTCCACCTGCCTGCCGTGGGCCCACTGGCTTAAACCTTAAGTGCCAAATTACGATGAAAAGCAATAACGTTTACAAAAATCAGTGCCTTTTACACTTTCACTGTGACTGTATTACCTCTCCAGCTGCAGAGGGCACCAGCAGCTCTGTGCACTTCCAGATGTGCAGGAAATGTCCGGATCCAGCTCCCTCCACTGGCCATGTACTGCATCGCCCTCTCCCAGTCCCTTCCCGACTGGTCAGTTTCTGCTGGCCTGCAGGCATGTGGGTAAGCGTTAACATCCAGCTTGCTTTTTCTCCCTCCCCTTAAAGACTAATCTTGCCTGGATCCGCTCAGGTCTGCAGGAAGAAAAGCTGAGAACGGACAGAGATTGTAACATGAGTGGGACTTCGACTGGGAGGAACAAAACAAAACCAGATGGACTATGAGAGACTTGATTTTGGTGCTAAAAGTTCCCCGTTATTCATGTGACATCCCAAAACAAATAAAGAAGTAAAGGGGGTGGGGCTGACGGAAGTTATTCCACACACACAAGTTCCTGTAAACAAAGTTCCAGTAGACATAGCTTTAATGGTTTTGCTCTAGAGTACTTTAGACCTATCTTAGAGCACTCACGCCAAGCTTTTTATTATTTTTTTCTGGGTTTTTAATTTTGTATAACTTTTCAGAAATTGGAGAGCAAATTTTGCTTGTCACTGCACAACAATATAAAAAGCTTATTTAACTTATCAAAACGTATTTATTGCCAAAACCTATGCTTTTTTGTTAATTTTGTTCATATTTATCGGGATGATGAATCCATAGAATATATTCTTTTATGTTTAAATTATGATCTTCCATATTAATCTTAAGATTGTGAAGTGTCTTTTTCCTTTTTTCCCCACAGTTTAATATATTATACTACAATGACATTTTTGTAACTTTACACTTTTTTGGTTATTTTATTTTAAAAAATGAAAAATTAATTTAAAAAAATGCAAAAACTGTGTTTGGATTATTTATTTTAGAATTCCCTTCCCCTTTTTTTTTGTGTTGGACTGCAAATTGAGTTAATGTGCTTCTTTGCCTCTCCTCTTCTCTTCCCCTCCCCTGGGTCTGCCTACCTGGGCTTTAGAATGTACATACCTGAGCTCTGTTGCGAGACAGTGTGGAAGGAAGACCTTTTTCTTCCTCATTTGTATAGATTCTTCAAGAAAAGCCTTGGGCTCAAAGTGCCTACCTGAAGACATTCCAAATACAGTTTGTCTTTGCATTTCTGTATTCCAAGTTTGGAGTTTTCGTTGCCAAGGTGAACGGGACTGGCACAAAAAGAATAATGAATGTAATTTTTTCCCCTGTTACTGTTCACTACATTGCTTTTTCTTCATCTTTGTGTGAGTTTATTTAAAAGAGAATCTCTTTTGTAACGACTGTTTGCAGTTTAAATCAATAAACCCCAAGTTTTTTCAAGAAACTGACAGTGGAGCTGGTTTACTTGCGAAAATTGAGGTGCTGGTTTTAGGCAACTGCTCAAATGCTTTCTTCCTCTTGTCCCTTGAGGTGCCCACCTCAAGGTGTGCTCAGGCATTCCTCCTTTGTTCCTCACTGATGAAATGTGTCAGCCCTGCAAGCACATGAGTGTGCAGATCAGTGGCACCAAATACCTGATGTGACCTACACTTGTGGCTTCTGTCTCTCTTGTCTCTTACGGAGCTCCTATTTTGAGTCCCTTGGTCTGTTCCTGCAAACTTTTTATTGACTTATGTTCCTCCTGTGAGGTTCAGCCTCTTCCCCCTGAAGGAGAGCCAGTCTGAGTAAGGCTCAAGTGGGATGTTGAAGCAGTTCACAACTTCAAGATCTCAGGCCTGGCTTGTTTGTGGCAATGGTCTGTTTTGGTAGAGCAGGTGTTCATGTTGGAACACGAACCCACAGGAAAGTCTTGGTATACTTGCAGATCATCCTATTGCATTCAAGCCCTCATACCCTTTGAAGTATCAGTCAACAGTCTGAAATGTCTGAAGCCAGTCGTTTTGTTTAGGGACACTGCTAGTGCTACTCATGGCATAAATCTTGTGTTTTCACCTTTGAGCTCTCCTCTGGAGCAAGCTTGGTGCTCTTCTTAAGCTGAAACTGTTCCAGCTCTCTTCCAAATTGGGGGTGGAATATTGCTGCCGAACCACTGATCCTTCAGCTGTCTTGACATGCCTTGGTGTTCAGAAGAGACATTTCCTAATTCATATTGGAAAAGTTCCTGCCAAATGAAAGCTGCAGGATACCTTAAGGCTTACAGCCACATACCTTCTCTGCTGTAGGCTTTGTGCAACATGCTTTCTTGTGTGGTCTGGCAATAAAGGTGAGCCAGGTGGAGGAAGGATGGTGGAAGGGAAGTGTGGCTGGTAGAAGCTCATTCCTATGAACAGTGCAAAAGCTGCACAGGGAGTTTTTCTGGCAGATGCTGATGTAACTAGCACGTGGTGCCATCTGCATGCTGATCCCTGAGAGAAGAACCTTGGACACAGTCCTGGTACTGCTCAGCAGCATCCAGATACCTTCTGCTGACCACAGCCTTACCCTTGTATGCAAAGGCGATGGGGCCCTGCTCAAGAGATGGACGTCTGCCTGGAAGAGCTGTGCCTGACTGCAACAAGCACCTAAGCTTGCTTCCTTCCCCGCTGCTGGATGCTGAGCCATTGGCCCCTGAAGAGTGAGGCATATCTAATCCAAAGAGGGTCCCAAACCTATCACACGGTGCGCATGGAGCTTGGAACTGCTTGCTTCCTCTCTGGACTTTCTGTGCTGCTCTTCAAACAAATAGTCTTTGCCCAGACTTCTTGTAAAGAAGACTGAGTCCATGCCTCTGGGCTGCAGGCATTAGTTGTCACTTATTTTTTGGCTTTGAAGTCAAGTGACTCTAGCACTATCCACCTTCAACATGTCTAGCTGTCTTTGGAAATTGCAGCCAGCATATAGCTATCTGTGCCAGTTGTCTCTTGGTAAGGAGTAACATGATGACTTGGATCTGCAGAGCTCCAGGTGGCTCAGATCTCATTCTGGTAGCTGCCTCCCTTCTTCCTAATTCTTACCACAGCTGTAGGTGTCTCAGCAACTGTACTGTCTACTCCCTTGCTATGGGTTAGATGTGGCTTTTGTCCCAAAACATCTCCAGTTCTGCCTTTGGGGACTGTAGAAACAGAGGCTGCCTCATTTTCCAAACTTCTGTTTAGGTGAGGGGTGCAAAGCCAAATAGGGTTTCTTTGTTGGCATTTTTAAAAGCAGTTGGGAACTTTATAGTTTTGGCCAATCTTCATTTAGCAGCACTTGTACATAGGCACGGTGTACCAGATTGTAAATAACAAAAGATATCATTTAAAAAAAAACAACAAACTGAAATGCTCCATGATCCTGGGCCTGACAGAATTTGCCTTATTAGCGTGGTCATGGAACTGGGAGGCAGAGCAGGAAGGCAGAGCAGGAAAGAACTTGGAGAAGTGAAGAACAGTAGAAATATACCTGGGGGACTGTTACAAGCTGGCTCAAATTTTCAGTCTAAGGTTCTCTATGTGCAGGGAGGGCAATGGTCTGCAAATGGGACTTGGAGATGCAGTTGCAAATCACACAGGGAAGACTGAGCTCTGCCAGGCCTTGCACAACAGAGGGGAGGTGGTGGTGGGGCAAGAAGTTATGGTGTCAACATTAGAGATGGGGAGCAGAGGAAGAACTAGAGATCAAGTCCGTACAGTGCGGGGATAGCAAGGGTGAGAGAGAAGCCATACTGTCTTGAGTCTGAAGACTTCTTAGCTAACGGTGTTTTGATGGATAAAGGCTGGTGAACTGGGTCTCTCCATTGGGGCTCAGGAGCAGTGGCATTCAATGGAAGGTCTGGTTATTGTAGCCTGCTGGATACTGTCTGACTACGATGCCCAAGGATATGAATGAGTATTAAGATGCAGTAATACATGCGAAAACCACAGCATGCCCTTTACACTTGCTAATTGCTGCAATTTGTGTGGCCTGAGTTAGGAAAAGCTAGCATGTGCTTGAGTCTGGAGAAAGAGGCTTTAGGAGAAGGTGCAGTGGTCAGTGTATGCGGTCAGTGTATGTGCAAAGAGGCTTCCAGCTCTAGTGCTGGAGGTGTTGTGAGGGCTGGAGGCTGCAGATGTGTCCAGGGGCAGCACTGACACAAAAACACAGCCCCAGTACCTGCCTGGGAGAAGGAGAGGGCCTTGTGCTTAAAGGGAGGTTCCTACATAGCAGCAGCTGTGGGGAGGCAAACACCAAGCCATGTGGTCTGGTACCAGCAGTGGGGCAGGGGAGGCAGTTGCTGCTGTGGGGAGGTGGTGTGATGAGTGATCAGGCACTCTGGTGACAGGCAAAACTGGTGAGTGAAAACAGGCAAAAGAAGTAAGAGTGAAGAACGGTATCATCCCTACTGGGGCCCCACAGAATAGGGGTCAGGAGGATCCCATAGCAATATAAGTTTGAGGGGTATGAACCAGTCACGGACAGTAGGAAAAGATGCAAAACTACTGCTGGGAAGGAGTTCAGTTGGGAGGAAGAGGTGACATCCGTTTCAGAGGGGCTGGAAACACCGGGAGGAACAGTGAGACCAGCTTAGCAGGGATACTGCAAGCGTCTGTCTGGAGCTCTTTGAACAGCCCTTGTGCTCAGGGCCGAGTTCAGCCCAAAACTTTAGAAGATTCTGCCTGATGATGCAAAATGTCCTTTGTTTGGAGACTCTGGCCTGCTAAGCAACGCCTATTCCTCACAAAGCCAACGCTCATTCCCTAGAATACTTCCAGTGAAAAGAAAAAAAAAAGTTCCTCTAAGACACCCTAAACCAATACCTGCTGTGACTCAGCCCTGTGGGCAGCTCCACAGCTGATTTATATCCTCCCCCTCCAAACTGAGGGGGTTAGAGTGGAAACAGACGCCGCGTTAAACATAGCCGAGGGCAGGGAGCGAGGCAGCTCAGCAGCGGCGGGAGGAAGCGGGGCTGCGGGGCGGGCGCTGCCAGCCATGACGCCGGTTCGGGTTTCCTCCTCGGCAGAACAGAGCTCCCTTTGGCTGCTGCAGCTTCATGGGCTCGCCTGGGTTTATTATACTGCAAATGTTTTGAATTCCAGATCTTAATTTCCAGAGAGCCTTCGCTTAACTTTTGCTGCTTCCCCCCCACCCAGCCTTTTTTTTTTTTTTTTTTTACTACCGCTGCCTTAACCTCTTCTTTTTGACAGGGTTCTGGTCAAAGCTGCCATTTTCTGAGCGAACAGAGGACCGGAGTTTTCCCTGCCTGGGCTCCAGCTGCAAATTAATCTCTTTTCATAGTTTGATTTTATGTCCGCCCACCATTCCACCACATTAACTTAGTCAACACATGGAAGTGAAATTTTTCCATGCAGGATCCTGCGGGTTGTAGGGCTGTGTGGAGCATGTGACTGCCAGCTCTGGAGTTTTCTTGCACCTCTGGGTGGAAGGAAGTTTTCTCATCCCCTGCATATTTGAGTGGTTGTTGGTGTGATGTGTGAAGTTCTAACAGCTGGAGTTAGTGGAAACATTTCAGGGTTCAGTATCTCTCTGTGTATTTCAAGTCCCTCCACACTGGCCAGTGGAGGCAAAGCTGTAGGTAAGGTATGTTTGTAGTACCTCCAGTGCTACCAGACCTCTGGTTGGCAAATGAGCCAGTTGGCCATTTTCCAGTGTAGTCATTCTGTCTCTGCAGGGTTTATCTCGCTCTCCAAGAGAAGAGAAAGTGCAAGCAATGGCAATGCTTGATGAAGACAGAGGGAGTCTGCTTGGCCCATGTAGTAGTTGTACTTTATACTTCTACATGATGTCTTTCATGCATGGGCCTGGGAGGACTTTACAGGTATTTTGGGCACTTGGCAAATATAACTGTACCTATTCCACAGGTTTTAAAACCCCGTTAGATAGACAACTGCTAAGTGAAGGGGATTGTCCAGTAGTGGCACAGTATCAAAGAAAGAGGTGCAAAAATAATTTAGGCCTCCTGATACTTTTTCTCCTGCCTTAGTCTCCAGGCAACAGCAAATATTTCTCCTGAATACTCTGGATGAGCAGATGCCAACGTTGATTCACAGGAAAAGGATGTAGCCACGCAAGCCATAGAAATGTTGTTTCGGATGGTAGCTACAGCCCCTAAGGAGATGTTAAGCAATGTGGAACAAATGCCAATGAAGTTATTTCTTGAAGTTATTTCTTGAAGCTGTTCCTACGTTTGCTATAAAGTGAGTTCTCGAGCACTCTTACGTGGGACCTGTCATGATTTACCTTTTTTACAGCTACATGGAGAGAGCATACCATGTTTCACAGCTCGGGAGATGCTGCCAAGGCTTTTGGGCACTAACAAAGCCCTGGTTTACTAAGAAGTTACAGTCACAAGAAATGAGGAAAGGTTTTGTTCTAGGCTGGCATCAGAGTGTTAACGGTGCACTTTTGCTTGGAAAAGGGGCAGCACTGAAAATGTGCAAAGAGGCTCCCTCCTTATTTTCTCTCAGCCTCAGATCTTGTGAGCTCTGTTTACAAATAAATTAGTTTTCCCCATGATTAGACTTACAAATTTGTCATGGCTTTGAAAAGCTGAGAATAAATCTAATTCACCTCTGCTTCATGGTGCTCAACCAAAAGAGCTAGGGGAACTGCAGAAAATAATTTTCCTCTAAATTTAGGTAATGTGGCTTTGGATTCATAGACTGAATCTGCTGACCAACATATTTTCCTTCCTCTGGCACTTTCCTGACCAGAAAAAACATTTTCAATGTGAATGAAAACAGAACCGTTTTCGAAACATTTGAAAGTTTGTTTCAAAAGTGAGCCGTTTGTAAATACTGGAGGGCAAGCAGCTGGTGGAGGGCAGCGGTCTTGGGATAGAGGCCGGAGACAGGTGACCCATGGGGTTATCAGTGTATCATCCAGGTTGGCAGGGACTTCCAGTGAGTCATCCAGACCTTCACTCTTAACTATGACAGGATTGATCTCATTATCCCCAGACCATCTCTCAGGCACAGAGGGTTCTCTAGCAATAGCCTTGAACGTCTCGAGCGTTGACGTGTCCCCGGCATTCTCTTGTCAGGGAGTTTCAACGCTCGGGCTATTTTAACCTCTCTATATGTAGCCTAATCCTTAACCTGAATGTCTCCTGCAGAGGTTTGTGGCCACTATGTGTTCCATCTCCTTTGGTTAACGAGACTGGAGCTGAACTTCCAGATGAAGCCCCTGCGGAACGGCACATGTGGTTTCACCTTTCAGCGTTCCTGCCAGCTGTGCTCTTTCCCATCTTGTTCCAAGGCGATCTGCTTTTCCAAACCTTTCTACTCCTCCCTTTTCATGCCTGCTGAAAACCAAGATGCCCTAAACCCATCCTGGACTTCTATTTTCATCCTCATTCTGCCCTCATTGATGCTGTCCTGCCTCTGGTTCTTGAGGAGCCAAATAGACCTTCCTGGCCTCATCTGTGATGAGGAGATGACAGGAGAAAAGCACTATATCAAATTACATTGGTTCTGTTAGGAATGCAATGAGATACAGAGTTTGACCTCTTGTCACACCATTGTGCTGAAACCAGGGCCCTGGCCCATTACCGTGGGGTGTCCTGGCTTCCCTCACACAGCCTGACAGTGGTGGGTGCCTGGTTCTTTTGACTTTATCCCCACTGGGGTGCATGTATGAACATGTGTGCATGCATAATATCTAGCTCTGATATTAGTACTGTGCTCCATGGCACCCAGGTTCTTTGGGTGGACGCCCCATTGTCAGGCTGGGGCAGCCTGGGGCCCCAGCCAGCATGCACAGGGGAAGCTGTGATACTGCCCTTTGGTTTCCCTTCCTGAAGGAGAGATGCTCATCCCTGTCCCTGGGGAACATAAGCTGTGAAACATGAGTTGATTTGTTTCCACTTACCATTATCTTGGTTTACATAAATTACAGCATTTAACAGTGATCATAAAATTATCCAGCCTTAAAAAAATTCAGCTGTAGAGTTTGGCCCCATGACCTCCCTGATCTGCTCATTTCCAACGGGCAAACATGCTGTGGGAAATGAAACAGTCCCTTCCTGTTCATCACAAATGTTCATGTCCCTTTTGTACCAGCAACCAGCTCGCCTGGTTTCCTGGTGTTGGTCAGTATAGACAAGTACAGCAAACATTTCACTGTGTGCTGCTTCACTGTTCTGAATAACTGTCAAATTATTTAAATCAAATAAATCACTGAGTTTCCCTCACCAGTGTCCACCATGTCACTAATACTTTAGAGAGTCAAATTCTGCCCAAAAAGGAGCCTTGTTGACAAAGCAGTAATGATCTTCTTTCAGGGATGTTGGATCACCTCTGGGTATACTGCAAATAAAATATTTTCTCTAACATCCCTCTCGTCTGGAAACTGAAAGGCAGGCTGGCTGGCTTTATGAATGGCTCTTGACCTGTGCTTGGCTTTCAGCAAAGAGAATCTGGTTTCCAGTTGTGGTAAAGAAAAAGGACAGATTAGATGCCTAACGTTTCCAAAGAAAAATAAAGCAATAAAATCTTATTTTAGTTGCTAAAAACAGAAACTCTGAATCTAAATAACCATAAGGAGTAAATGAGGTGAACAGCCAGCAATATCAGATAGACACTTTTCCAGCAATTTTTTCCAGTACCTGCACTTTATTTCTGTTAGCAAGTTGGATGGGACGGTACAGATTCTTCATACTCCTGACTCCCAAGAGGGAGGGATAACCTATAATGCTGTTTCCTATCATGTCACTGCTTTATTGTCCATAAAATACTTCGCCTTTTGGGTCATGCTGTTTATTTCCTCCAACAATCTTTATGAGAGGCCTTACCAAAATTGGTGTAAAAATATGGTTGACCCACAGCATACTTATTAGGTCACCTTTATCTGCTCTTCCACTATTTTTTCTTATTCAGTATATGACTATGTCATCACAAGCAATGTGATTAGCAATCAAAATCACTTGGGCTGATAAGCCCATAACTCTGTGTCCCACAGGCAATTAAGCCTTGAACATCCCAAGAAAATGAGTGGAGGAGGGCATGAGATGTAGGTGGGTGAAGTCAGAGAGCGTGAGATGGGGTTTCTGGTTTGGTTCAGATATGAAGTGCACTTGATGCTGTCTCTGTAGCACTGCGGGCAACGGGGAACATGAGATGGGCTTTGAAAGGCGCAACAGGCAGCGGCAACCTCTCGGGAGTGGGTTGGTGCTCCAGCACGGGCAGCCCTGCTGCTGGCAGGAGCAGGCTATTGGCAAATGAGGATCAGATGCTCATTTTGCTTCCTAGTCATGCTTCCTCCTCCTGCCTGCAGCCCTGCTCTCCACCCACCCTGCTTAGCACCCTCTCCCTGGGCCAGGGGCTGTAACGTACCACTCACTGTCTGGGGCTACTTTACCTGCACCTTCCTCAAGGAGAGTAGGAGCAAGGAGATGTGTGCTGTCTGTCCCTCTGGCTAAACCAGAGGATTCTGATTTCCTCCAACATGTAACAAGCTACTTGGCTCCTGGCCCTGTAGGTCGTCAGCAGTACTGTGTGTCAGAAACTAGTGGGACCATGTCAGGAGATGAGCTGGAAGCCCACTAAGCTCCTCCAGCCTGCTGAAATGAGAAGCTCTGCTCCTGTGAGGTGCTGTCCTCTGGCTTTGCTTCCCTTGTCCTTTGCAGGGCTAGGACCTCATGTCCTTCATGTGCTAAAAAAGCTTGTCATGAGGTACTTTCTAAAATGCCTGAAGAAGTTCAAAGGGTATGCTGAGTTCATCTCCTTTGGGAGATGGAAAAAACCCAGCGCCCTTGCATTGCTGTAAGTACCGTCCTACCTGACCTTTCCTCTTCACGGGCTTGTATGGCTCTCACAGCACAGATCATGCCTTTGCCAGGTCCAAGTTTTGTTGCCATGTTAATACGCACGTGCTGTACTTCCCCACTGGGTCCTAGAGGGTTTATTTAGGTAGTAAAATGGGCTCTTTCTTCATTAAGAGCTGGTAGACAGCGGGGTTCAAGATGGTAATTCGTATAATTAGGATTTTGAAAAACTACATTGTTCCCCTTTTTCTGGTACATAGAGATTAACTGTGAAAATGCCACAGCTGGCAGAAGTTCAATTTTTCCACATCTATTCTGTGTGGTCTGGTGGGATTGGGACTGCCATGAGTCTTCCCCATGGCCAGCAATGAGGGGATCCAGCCTGTTCCCCTGCTCCATCTAAGTGAAATACAAAAGTAAACAAGAAACATGAATGCTCAAAAAGTAAAATCCGCTCCAGCTCCAGGTAAAGGCAACGTACAAACTCCTTTTCAGTGCTCTCTGACACTCAGGAGAGGACTTGTCCAGAGCTGTTATCATTTGGTATGCTAGTGAAACAAAATATAATATTCATTGTAAAGTAAACCAGGAGGAGAGGAAGAAACTGCAATTCAGGACTGAGCATCTGAGCAGTTTGGAAACAAATGCGGGTGGGGGCTGGAGCCTTCAAATACAGCCAAGGGCCCCTAGCTTACAGGCTGTGCTATGTTTTGGGTGCTTCCCAAATGCAGTGGAGGAGTACTAGATGAGAGAAAGTCTGCTCCAGAAGCTGACTATACTTTGTCCAGCTCTGAACAGCTGGTTTTGGTCCAGCTTTTACCCGCTTTGTAAAAGATTACATAAAGTTAAAAAAAAAAGAGTGAAATTGAGATTAGGAAAAGAAACAAGAAGTCCCAAACAAACATGTTTTTGATAGAGGAACTGGGTTTTTTAACATTGGGCTGTCTGGGTTTTCAGGTTGTCAGCAATCTGTTGCATGCCAAACATAGAGGACAGTGTGGTGGAAATACCTATGAAGCAGCAAGAGCCTTATCAGGCACTGTACCAGGAAACGCACCGCTTTCTTGGCGACTTCATGCACGATACTATGGTTAAACCCAACAGCATGCCTCATCATAACATCTGCCTTATCGACCTCACTATCTGATGACAACAGCAGCCCTCAGGAGACCAGACTGACATCATCCAAAACCTCAGTTGTTCAGAGCAAAGGCTGAAGTATGTAGCTAGGCTACAAGCTGTGCTTGACTGTGTTGATCTGTTTGTACTGAATTTGCAGGCACTTTGCTAGAGGAAGAAGAAAATAAAATCAAGTCCAAACAGTTTTTTCAGAATATTTCTCATAGGCTATGGTGCTATTTTGTGAATGAAAGCAGCAACCAGAAGAGATTTTTGTCCTCAGCAAGTTAAAAAAGTCTGCTCCACAGCTTCTGGCAGCTTTGAGAAGGGGAAAAAAGCCCAAACCAAAACCCTGTAAATGCCTGGAGGAGTAAAGAAATGGTGCCACTGGTGATTTGGTACAGAGTCCCATTCCCAGCGGATCCAGATTTGGTTGTATGTGCGCTGTGAGGTTTGGGTTCATCTCTTGCCAGAGACAGGGGCCATCAGTTGATCCTGCTGGAGCTCTGACTCTCCAGTTCCTAAGCTTCAGGATGGGTTGGTTGTTCAAAGGGACCTGTTGTCCCTTGCCCATCTGCTTGTTTGGTTAGTGCTGGTTCACCGTGGCAAAGCATGCTGGCTCTGTCCTCCTGGTCTCCTTTCTAAGATAAAGGGAATGTCTGCAGTCACAAAGCTAAGTAACAGAAAATAGAGTAGGCTTTTCTTGTGTAATGTTCACCAGGCTGCTCTGGTTTCAATTTGCGCTCCCTGTCCTGGGTTCTTCAAAACACCTTCTCTCATTTACGTCAGCATAGATTTACCACACCCCACTTATTTCAGACCTGGATAGCACCATGGAAAAAGATTACCAGCCTTTTGGAGCTGCTGCTTTATGTCTTAGACAAAAGACTATCATATGGGGCCGGATTAATTTGTGAACTGCCTTTGTATTTGTACAGCACCTAGCACAAGTGAGCCTACACCTGCTTAAAGTTTGCAATACTACAAAATCGTTCTAAAACCCCCCCTGCTTTTAGTGTTTGGGGTTGCTTTTTTTTATTGCAATGCAAGCTTTCAGAGGGAAATGAAGCCGGATTTAAATGCTGAATACATGCATACCCACAAGAGGAGAGCCATCCAGCGCTTGGATGCTAAGTGTCCTTTTACTGCCCCCATTCAGACCCAGCACCCGCCCTCCCCTCCCCGGGGGCATGCAAGGCACGGCGGGACAGGCAGCCGCGCTGCGACTCCGGCCGGGGGGAGCATGCCTTCCCCACCTTCCCCACTCCACACTGTGCTCTGGAGAATGTTGAGATGTCCGCATCTGCTGCATGGATTTGGGGAACGGGAGAGGATGGGCTGTGAAGGGGCGGCGGGAGACGGGAGCTACCTCAAAGGCTCTCCGCTGGTGCCACATCTCCTCTCCCTGCATGGGAAGGCGAGGTGGCACGGGGACTCTGGCCACCGGGACCCGCACTGCACTCCCTGTTCTCTCCATGTATCTGCCCGAACACAGTGAATCCTCTGAGAGAAAAGCTGAAAAGATGGTTTAAGATGGTGGAGGCTTGTCTGATGCCCTCTGCCCCTGCCCCAGGCGCTCAGGACGGGCAGCGCAGGAGGCAGGGCTAGTGCTGCTCTGCAGGCAGGCGCCTTGCGGGAGACCGATGGGACCTGGCTCGCCAAAGAGGCCTTCACCTTCGAGGGCAGTAATTGCATCTTCGCCGTGCTCTCCCTCCTCTCATAAACTGCTGGTTTCTTACCCTCCCATCACGCCTGCTATCTCCAGCTGCGGTGGGGACAGGATGACTAACCAGCCAGATAACGAGTGTGAGCTACTTCAGCAATGTTGTCACAGTACACAGCATGCTGAGGATACCTGCGTGGGAATGACCTGACAGATGGCTGCTTTTTTCGTGCTCCTGAATACAAGTATAACACATAAGTTAGCTGAAGCTTATCAAATGCCTCCTAGCCCCCTAAAAAGCAAAGCTGGAACTTCAAGGAAGAGATGCTCTGAGTATTTGGCCCTTTAAACTGCTATAAATCTTAACTGCTGCCAAAGGACTGAAAACTACAAAGAAATAAAATTTTAAAAAAAATATCTTTTTTACTGACTCAGTGAAAGCCTGGCTCAAGGGAAGGGCTGGAAAAGAGATCTGGTGAAAATAAGACTTGCCTTTTCAGATGAAGCATTAGATAAATTGTGCTGTATTCTGGGACTGTGAGAAGCCTCCCAGAGCAAGTATAGGTAGCCTAAAGTGGGTTTTTGAGACATACTGTTATTCCTTATTTTGATGAACATATTTTTTTTGAACTTTATGAACTTCAAGGAGCACCAAGAATACAATGTGCCATAGGGGGAAGGCTTACAGAAAGACTTGATTAGAAGATGGATTAATTTTAAAATGTCTTCTCCTACAGTAACCTCTGAAATATTCCTCCTCTGTGCCACACTTGGTTTTCCTCTGCTTGATGTATACATCCCTGACACTTACCTGGGCCCGCTATGTTATTGAGTTAGTGTTTTGGTTGACTTACTCTCATTATTGCTAAAAATATTATAAAAAAAACAAAACACTTTAAAATAAACAACATGTGGAAGGGGTTGAGATAGGGGTTTGGTAAGATATACAGGTGGAGTTTTTCAGGTTTAGAGACAGGTTTCTGATCCTCCTTCCTTGAAGAAGAAGGGCCTTTGAATAGCTCTTGTGAAATATGCTGATGGTCCACATCACCAACTCCCCATGACAATTGCCACCGATTGACCATTTGCTGGCTCTCTCCCGCAGCAGCCAGGAATGGATGAGTCATGGAAACTGAACTCCATGTCACCCGGGCTGCCTGGCCAGGCCCTCGGAAGGAGTTGCATTGATGACAGAGAAGGAAAGTTAGCACTGCGGGTTTTTTCATGCTGTGAAGAATCGATCAAACAAAGTTCTTGTGTTTCCACGGATGTCAAGACCGCATTTTTCATTAGTGTTACCTGAATAATGTCGTATTAAGAGAACAATATCAAGTAGCGCTGGGCACATTATTTTCCGTAGATAATTGATTCTGTGCTACTTCAGGCCAGCAAAAATGTTTTGCATTTGAAAATAGCTTTAGCAGAAAATGCTCAAAACCGTTGCCATGCTTAGGTGCAGCAGTATCTAAATGCTGGTTTTCATTTTAGAATGATTTTTTGAAATCGAATTTGATTACCTTTTAATCACTTCTAATAGAAACAACCCTCTTGGGGGTGTGAACGAAACCAAAAGAAATTAACGGATTAAGCACTGGGTGCTTTTCTGAATAGAAAATTACTATTTGAGGGGAAAAAAAGCAGGTTCCATTCGATGAAGAAACTCAATAATTTTTGTTTGAGATCTGCCTGGAACATTAATCAATTATTCACACAGCTCTCCACTGCTGCTCCGATATAAATACCAATGAACCCAAATGGGGGAGTAGTCAGAACTTCCCTTGAGGTAACCTCAAGTGAAATACAATATATTTAGAAGTGTGAGTTTCAAAAATCTAAAGGATTTTTTTTTCCTCAACACCAGTTGCATACTGGGAGAAAGAAGTGTGAGTCCTGCCTGAACACCAGCCCTTTCCTTTCAAAGGAGCTTTTCTGCTCCTGCTAGCCCCGCACACAGGAGACAGCCCACAGGGCCATTGGGCATCCCTCCTGGCACAGGCAGCCAGGTGGCTGTGTGGCATCTGTGCAGGTCAGTCAAGGCCACCTGCAGCACCTGCCTCCTTCCCTTCCTTCCTTCCTTCCTTCCTTCCTTCCTTCCTTCCTTCCTTCCTTCCTTCCTTCCTTCCTTCCTTCCTTCCTTCCTTCCTTCCTTCCTTCCTTCCTTCCTTCCTTCCTTCCTTCCTTCCTTCCTTCCTTCCTTCCTTCCTTCCTTCCTTCCTTCCTTCCTTCCTTCCTTCCTTCCTTCCTTCCTTCCTTCCTTCCTTCCTTCCTTCCTTCCTTCCTTCCTTCCTTCCTTCCTTCCTTCCTTCCTTCCTTCCTTCCTTCCTTCCTTCCTTCCTTCCTTCCTTCCTTCCTTCCTTCCTTCCTTCCTTCCTTCCTTCCTTCCTTCCTTCCTTCCTTCCTTCCTTCCTTCCTTCCTTCCTTCCTTCCTTCCTTCCTTCCTTCCTTCCCCTCCTTTCCTTCCTTTCCTTCCTTCCCCTCCTTTCCTTCCTTTCCTTCCTTCCCCTCCTTTCCTTCCTTCCCCTCCTTTCCTTCCTTCCCCTCCTTTCCTTCCTTTCCTTCCTTCCCCTCCTTTCCTTCCTTTCCTTCCTTTCCTTCCTTTCCTTCCTTCCCCTCCTTTCCTTCCTTTCCTTCCTTCCCCTCCTTCCCCTCCTTTCCTTCCTTTCCTTCCTTTCCCTCCTTTCCTTCCCTGCCTTCCCTCCCTCCTAGTCCTTGGTCCTTCCACCTGCACCAGGAATCACCCTTCCCTCCAAGGAGCATGCCAGGGCGTTTTCTTCAAGATTTCCATGTCACTCGGGGTCACAGTGCAATGGGTGGACATAGCTCCAATGTAATGCTTCAGTGCTGGAGTTTGTCCTGGCTTTTGTGCAGTGACTGGATACAGCTGACAGTGCCAGGAGCCCAAGTGCTGAGTTACTGCCCAGCTGCTCTCTGTGACTCAGCACCAATTAGAAGTTTTCAGCTTAGATGCCTGTGATGTGAGGCTGCGCTGATGCACTCAAATTAAACAAAGGGGCATAGAAATGAGAGCTGCAATAGGAATTGCACCTTGTGTCTGGTAGCAAAGTGGTAAACAGAGATTACTGGGAGTCCTCAGTGCAGATACTCGCACCTCACCTTGGTCTGGTCCTCACTCCTGCTTTTAAAATGTGGGGGAAATATGTCATGGCCCCTGACAGCGTACCCTTGTGGGAAAGGCATTCCTGACCTGCATGCTGGAGATTATTTTAGCTGCAGGCGCTGGGAGATGTGTCACTGTGGTGGTTCTGTGCCTACGCCTGTCTGTAATGGGAGCAACTGGTGACACCTCAGCCATTGCCCCACTTCTCCCTGTGTCAGGGTTTTGGGACCTGTGCCGCCCCATGCCGCAGGGCACAAAGAAGCACCTTTGCAGGCCCAGCTCACCTGGTGGAGGTTGTTTCTCTGCCACAGCAGGGAGACTTGAGCTGCCAGGGCGGGGACGTGTTGTGGCACAGCTGGGGACACCATGTCTTTTGGCAGGGTTGAGTGGGCTGTGCTGGCTCAGCTGTCACACACACTGCCCTTCTCTTCTGATTCAGGGTGATGACATTTGGGAGGAAAGGGGGGCTTCTGCCCTAAGCCAGAGCCAGGGATGTACTGGATGAGACCAACAGGCCATCTAATCTGGGAATTCTTATCTGCCAGTGGCCAAGCCTGGGTGCTTCCCAAGAACACTTTAAGCTTCTCTGGAGTTGTGCAATGTTATCCCATGAAGAGTGCTGAGAAACTGGTGGCTTAACCTGGGAGAGTACAGGGAAAAGTGATGCAAAAGTCTAGCAGATGATGCTCTGGGAACCTTCTGGTGGAAAGAGCCTTACAATACCACAGTTTTGCAACACTGCCCTTTTCCCAAGCTTGCAGGTTTAATCTGCTGCAGTGCTTCTTCCTGAGGTCACATCTTAAACCCTCTTGGAGATGGCGGCTATTGCAGAAGCACAGTGATGCATTTGTTCACGGGCTCATCTCCTTGGGAGCACACAATGTCCCTGGCACTCCAGGATGTATTCTGATGGCTCACGGGTTCCTGGGTGCAGTTTTGGGTGTCGGTTGCTTCCAATAGAAACTGGCCCACAATTGGCTTTCATGAACACCTGACTCTTCCTCTCCCATATGGTGACAGCAGCTTGCAGCAGAAGTTTCTGCACTAAAGCCAGTGCTGGTTTTCCAGGGTTAGTCCTAAAGCCAGATTTTGGAGATACTGAAGTTTTGTGGGGGAATCCGAGTCTGCTCTCCAGGAAAAGGGGCACACTGAAAGGGGATTTCTGAAGTGCTGCCTGACTGGTGTCCTACTGAATCCAACATTGTCTTATTGCAGAAATTGAACAGATTTGTTAATTGCATTTTGAGTTATCCAGAGCCTTGGATAGATTTTCTTTACTAAAAAAAAAGGTAAATAAATTCAGTTCCTTTGAAACACTGACTAGCTAAGCAGCAGTGAGAGAAGTTCCTATGAATGGTGGTTACTGTAAAGGAGCCAGGGCTAGAGCCAGGCTGTGTTTGATGCAGCAGTGGGGACCAGTCTGAAAAATGGATGAAGTAATACCCAGCTCCCTAAAGCACTTTGGAACTGTATTGTGGTTTTGAATGGGTTTGTAACTGCCTGTGTAAACCAAGCTTAGAGATAAACTTTATAAACTGAGGGAATATCTTTGAGTGCTAAAAGAAAATATTTTAGTATAAAAGGGTACTTCAGTTCATATTGGATCAAATTCTTGTTTCATTATAGGAATCACTGAACTTATGGAAGAAAAACAAAAACAAAAACAAACCCCTGCAACAGTACTTCACAAAATCCCAGAAATAACAGAAAACACCCAATAATATGTTATGTTAAAAGCTCAGTTTTATTTCCAGATAACTAGTTAAGAAGATCTGAACACAGCTATTAACTCCTGGATAGATCTGTAACCCTCTGCTAACAGTAGCTGCATTAACTGCACTTGGAGTGACTGCACAGCACCAGAGCAAAGATGATGCATCAATCACACCCTATCTATGCTTGATTTCAAGTGCAAGTGGGACTTGGCTAGTGGGTTGGCCTTGGCAGCTCAACAGCAGAGGTGCAAATCTGCTTGCTGCACTGGTTTGCATCTAGCAGTTTGGAAGGCACTGAAGCCAATTGCAGCTGTCTGGCCTACATGTGTGTAAGCTGCGTATTTGATGAGAGTACACATCTTGGTAAGATAGGCTAAAACTGAAAGTGTGTGGGGAAAATTAACTTGAGAGGGTTCCTGGCAGTGTTTCTGCTTCAAGTTGGCTGGTTGAATCAGCGGCTTGTGATGCTTTATGTAAACAAATTGCAAAATAGTCTTGAGAGACGTCATTGATCTAAGGATTGAACTGGTTACCTCAGGTAGGAAGAAATGCTTGAGAGCCCCTGGTGTTGCACGGCTTTTCAGAAGTAGCAGGGCCATGTCTGCTTATCATAGGCTGATCAAGGTGACTGGGACAAAAACTGATGGAGCCTTTACCACTGGCATGGGCGGCCTGTGCAGAGAACATGCTTCATGTGGCACCTGCCACGGCCACGTGGCTGGGCAGCCCTTGTCCCGACCCACAGCATCTCCTGTAAGGCTGAATTTTGTCCCCTTTTCACCCTACCAAGACAGGTCTGCCTTTGCCAGTACTGCCCTCCTCTGCTTGAGGCCTGGTCTCTAAAGCAGCAGCATGGGTGGTGGGAATCAAAACCGACCTTTCTTGGCCCCTGAATATTCCTGTCCTCCCTCCTGCCTAGTCAGAAACTGTTAATCATCCTGAACTACTTACGGGTTGTGTGATCTTAAACAGGGCTTGAACTCAGCTTTCTAGAGGTGAAAGCACAATGTCTTACTGTAACTCATTTTACCAACCAATCCTATCCTGAACCTAACAATATTTTAATCACAAAATCCAACCTCAAAACCCACAGCATTTTCAGTTACTGTATTTCATCACCACACAGCTGAAAACAACTTTTTTTTTCAACCACCCTTGTTTTTCTAAAGTGAATCACAAACCATAGAATTTAACAGACGGAAGAGATCCAAAGACAAATTCTACCTCGCTAGCCCTGGTGTATATAAGAAATAATAATATAGTTAGAGTAAAAAGCATTTATCTACAGTTACATGGGTAACTTCAGAGTTAAAGGAGTCAGCATCTGTCCCCTTCGTTAAGTCAGATAGTTCATCTTTAACAAGCCAAAAAGCATTGTTGCCTACAAAATATTGGTGGTGTCTGTCAGTCAGTGCTTTTTAATTAGCCCAAGGAAGGGAGCCCTTACCTTTTCCCCAGTGGGCAATTTGACACTCAAGTAGATTTTATCACTATCCTTTATGTCCTGGTAAGTGGCATGCTGCTCACTTTGCTACTGTTCTTGGCTGTGTCCCCTTGAATCACACCAAGGAATAATTAACAATAGGGTAATTCTGGGCCCATCAGAAAAATGTTAACCATCAGGAGTGCTCTATGAATAGTGTTCAGCTTTTCAGTGACTTGTCTGTGTTAGTCACTCCCGTGAATTGGTGAGAAAACCAGGATATCTGAATTTAAATTCCCATAGAAAGGCTACAGGATAGCCTGATCTTCAGGCTGTCACTCCCAAGCAATAGCCACCTTTCTTTTCCCATGGTGTTTACGCTCTGGGAGAATCAAGGGCATTTCACAAGCTGACAAGGTGTTTACAGTTCCCAGTCTCCAAGTGTCTGCCTACAGGTGTGCTGGGATAATGGCTCCTGGTAAGTACTTGTACTGATGAAGGGTCTGGCACCGGGGACCTCAGCCCTGGGGCCTGGTCTCATTGACCAGGTCTCATTGACACCAAAGCAAATCTGAATGACTCCAGATTTAAAGTCATATATCCAACAGCAGAAGTCTGGTGCTCAAGACCCACTGATGCTTAATTAAAACATGAGCATAAGCACTGATACCTCAGATCTGTATGGTAAGTTGTGTAGTAAGTCAGGGAAGTGTTGGAAAACATTCTAGATGATCAGTGGCATTCAAGGAGGCCAGGGACAGACTGGTCCCTGTTTAGGCATTGCTGAAGGCTGGTACCAGTGGTAGTGGTGGTCCTGCCTGGGGCTACTCTGGTGGGCCCCTCCCTGGGGGTCCCTGGAGGGTAGGATAGATCCAGCACAGGGAAGTGGTGCAATCAGAGTCTCAATGGGAACTGATTACCCTCCTTCATGTCAGGGAGGGAGGGACATGCTTTGTGTCTTGGTCAACTTCATGCATTTTCCTGTTTGGGGGTTTGCAAAATTAGAGGTCATAGAAACTCCCCCAGCCCCTTCCCTGAAAGCTACACCCACATTTTTCTCATGGATGACTCACTGTTAACACAAAATGTTTCTCCAGCTAGAGTTTTTCTATGCTGTGTATTAGAAACAGCTGAACAGCCTTAATATCAGGTGAAGGATGAGAGCATGCCTGAGTATGCCAGCAAACATGAATACGCACTCGTGTGTACGTATGCTTCATCTATTTTTGAGTTTCTCTTTTGTCCTTTCCACTCCTTTTCCTTTCAGTTCCTTGTATTTGTTTATTTGTCCTTCTCTCCTTGTCTTCTGTGTGTGTAAAGTGCAGATATCTGCAAACACTTGCATTCATCTTTCAAAGCAATGGCATGAAGAGTAATATAAAATGACCTCTTCCATTCCTTCATGGATAAACAGAAGGAAGACGATGGAGTTCTTTCATGCAATACAAGAAAAGAGAGCTAAACCAGATCAGTTTAAATTAAACAAAGGAAAACATTAGATGAAATAACAGGAAAAGCATCCTCGGTCTGTCAGATGGAGGAATGATTTGTTTCTTGAGGGCAGTGGCTGAACTGGGCAGTTTGCACACGATTTTTTGGAAGTGATAATGCTGCTCTGTGCCCAGAGTGAGGTGTGTCTTCATCACTTTGATGTGTGCAACTCTGAAATCAGCAACATGGGAAGCCACGGGGGCAGAGATGTCAGAAATGGTACAAGGTTTCCTGAGGTGATAAAAAGGCCACCTGTGAGGTTGTTGTGAAGGAAAATTCCAATGACTGAGTGCAATATTTGGAAGAAGCAAACAAGAGGGCTGAGGTTAAGATGCGTTCACATGTGAAGGTTGCTCGCCTTTAGGTTAATCTCCTGTGGATCTGAGACATTTGACCCTTTATCAAAAATTACACTTTGGGATTAAAATCAGAAGTGGAATAAAATGCATGTATTTAGGCAAGTGTCCTGCAGGGAAAGTCAGATAGGTTGGGGAATCATAAAGGTATGGAGATGTGCTCTAGGAAACTAACTTGCAGTGCAGCAGCCATTTAGCCCTAAGGAGCGTGGCACTGGCCTTGTGTTGCATGTCTCCATTCAACCTGGCCTCTGCCATCCCCAGGCAGCTCAGGAGCTGCTGGCCATACTGGAGAGGCAAGGCTTGGCAGGTGCAGGGAAGGGTGGACCTGCCACCACATCCTGACCCTTGCCAGCGTGGCTGCCAGGACCACCCGTGCTGCTCAGCTGTCCCTAGCCCACTCTCTTGTGTGCACAGAGGTGGAAAAACACTTAAGTCACCTCACTGTGGCCAGGACTGCTTTGGCTGAGTGCTGTGCAGGTCAGGAGCAGCCCTTCTCCACCTCCTGCTCAGCCGTGAGCAGCCAGTGAGGGCCATCAACAGCTCAACAGGCTGAACTGGTAGGGTGAGTGTGGCAGCAGAGCAAGTTCCCCTCACACCCACAGCACCTGGGCTGAAGTCTCTACTTGAATGAAAGTGCAAGTGTTAGGTGTGGTATATGAGTTATGCATGAAGTTTAATGTGTTCAAGGGTACAGCCTTAACTAGCAGCTAACAGCAATGAATGAGCCTTGGGGCCAGCCCAAGACAGCTTCCACTCAAGTGGATAGAGGTATGGTGTTCTGGCTTCAGTGGGAACAGGATGAGGTCCTTCATGGTCAGCCAAGGAGAGATTAGTCTAATGATGTAATGGTGCTTGTAACTGCCTGTTTAGCCTTAATTCAGCTCTTTTGTGAGCATGCATTATGGCACAGTCTGTAATTATGTGATCACATACTACTTGCTCTGCAAGACACCCGCCTCATTTGAAGCACAGGAGAGGTAAGTAAGGGCAGAGGGGCTCTCTCCAGCCCCCGCAGTGTTGTCCTGCGCTCTGGGGCAACACTGTGCCACAGCCTTCCTGCAGGGTCTTGGGCAAGAAAGCTTTCTAACGTGTGGGTGGCAGGGACTGAGTTGAGGTTTCACCAGCAGCATAAGGCTGGCTTTTTCTAAATATAGGAGGTTGGTTTTGCAATCTTACTGAGCTTTGTGTAAGGGGTAGTCAACAGCAATGATGGCTTTAGGTTTAAACTGCCTGTATAGCTTATCTGGATCCTTGCTGCAGGAGGTATGAAAATCCCTTGGCTTGCCTGCTGAGGCATGGTGGCACACCTATCTGCTGGCAGCAGTACACCAGATTGCTGTTGGCAGCAGTATCAGTTCAAACAAAAGGTTTTATCTCCCTGATCTGACACCACACGCTCGCTCTGCTTCTGGCCATCTTTCCAATCTTGCCTTCTGCTTCATTTAAAGTGTTCCAGAGGCTTTGCTGGCCTGGCTTCCAGCATCCCCTAAATAGGTAGCTAAAAGGCTGGCTGAAGATCCTTATGCCCACTGACAAATGGGAGACTTGAATGGAGGAAAAATATGGAAGGAAGTTCTAAAGCAGTAAAAAATGGAAGATGGGAACAGCCCAAGTTTAGAAGGAAAAGGACATACGTGACTTTGGTAGTGGCAGGAAACATAGGGAGAGATGCAGGGGAGTAAAGGACCTGCAAAGGATCTAGAGGGTCAGAAGGAAAGAGAACACCCAGAGCAGACTGGAAAGGTTAGGTTGTGAGAGTGTCAAGCAGGAAAAAAGATGAAAGAAAACAAAACAGAGGAAACAAAGAAAGTAGCTCAATTTGGAGGTGAAGGCAGGAAAGACCACACAACACAGAACCAGCAAGAAAGGCTTTGGATGCATTCCCCCTGCTCAGTCTCCTGGGAGTTATTACCTGCTTCATCTCTGGCCCCTGGAGGGTCACCCTGGCCAGGTCTCAGCATTGATCTGTGGGAACTGACCAGGAAGGAACAAGGCATGATGGCTTTATGGTGCTGCAGCCAAGCCAGGCAGGTCTCCCTGGCCTCTCCAGCACCCCCTTCTCACCCCGGCAGCCCCTAATCAAGCTCACTTGCACTGATGTTCATGTCACTTAGGTACATCAGTCACTGTAACTCAGTCACTTGTCTGGGCTCTCTTGGTAGGAGAGGCAGTAAACACACACACTGAGAGACAGTGGCTTGGTGCTAGGGGCTCCCAGAAGACACTTTGATGTGTAAAATGATCAAATACATAGCAAAAACTGAGTTGGCTCTCCTGCAAGGGTGGCTGGGCTAGGAAATATGTCAAAAGAACATCTTCCTCCTCAGTGAATCTTCGTTGGGCCTGAGTTTTATCTAATACAGGGATGGAGTAATCCCACTGACGTCACTGGGCAGACGCTGGTGTAGAACTGGTGCGTGTGGCTGGTGAAATAGGTCAGAGCTGTGTACTCAGAGATGCAGCTGCCGAGTTCAGTGATAAAAAAGGCACTTTTGCAGCTACTTCCTCCTGTGAGCCCTGCAGAGCTCCCCAGCTCGCAGAGGCTAAGCTGTGCTGGGCTCCAGGCATGACTGGGGGCCAGGGGCTCACCAGGTTTCCTTTAGCACCTCTCTTTGCCTAGGCCAAGCAGTTTCCACAGGTCTCTGACAGAAAAATGCTGGTTTTGTTGATGTGCCACATTTCCTGTGGGTAAAAGCAAGACAAAGCACTATGTTCCTGGTGCTGTAGTGCCTGCATCAGAATTTTTTAGTTTGTTGAATGGAATAAAGCAGATGAGGACTTGATGTGGTAATAGTTGTGACCACTGATCATCCGCTTGATTTCACACCCCATTTTTTATACTGAAGTGCAAGAGATTATTATTATTATTCTGCTAGTCCCATGTGGGTACTTGATTTTTACAAATGCTTTCCATCGGAAATGTGAAATGAAGTGTTGCCCTTGGAGCCACGTTAATGCCCAAAGCGGGGTCTGCTTTGCCATTATGCAGAGGGTAATTCTGCACAGTCGTTGTGCTGCTGGTGTCCAGCATATTGCTTTGGGATTTCTGGAGTCATGCAAGCTGCTAATAACCCACATCTTTCTTACGAATGGATCCCTTTCCTTCACGCAGCAGTGCCCATGCAATCCACTCCACACCCATCACACCTAATCCTTTCTTGGAAGCAAATATTGAAAGAGAAAACAAAACAAAACAAAACAAAAACACAACCCATGAAATGAGGAAGAAGAAAAGTAACGCCCAGGGATCTTGGCCAAGCCTTGCATCCCCTGTGCAAGGAACCAGGCAGCCGATTTCCAGCATCCCAGGTGATGCAAAGGTAGTGTAATGGCCCTACGCACCTCTGTGTGCTGCCGAGCAGGGCAGGCAGGGGCAAGTATCTACACGGGCAGGTCTGGAAGGCAATGGATCACCACACGCTGCCCTCCATGCCCCTTTGATGCTGGGAAGGAATGCTCTGCTTCCCAAACCAAAGGCATTTGGGTTTGCCTGTGGGCTATGCGGAAATAGGAGAAGGTGGAAGCAAGAAGCAACTTGTTCTGTCAGGGAGGAAAAGCCATCTGAAGTTCGTAGTAATTACACAGCATGGTACAGCTTTTAAGGCGGTGGCTGGAGTGTTTGCAATGGTTAAACCCCAGCTTTCTTGGGTTAAACCCCAGCTTTCTCTCCCCAGGGCTGTCTGTTGCCCTGGGGTGATGCCCATTGGCAGGTAGCTTTTGCCCCCTCCATTGCAGCAGATTGATATGAGATTATTGGGTTCTTGTCTGAAATCCCACTGTGCTTTTTCAGTCTTGTGAGGTGCTGTGTTTTCTTTTCAGCGGTCTCTCCGAGTCACAACTAGGGAAACTCTTCCTGTTTGTCTGTCTGTGACAGCCGTCAGAACCACTTTTACTACACGTGAGGTGCGGGCTTTTTTTTCTTGTTCCTTCCTTCTCCACTTTCTGGGTAATGTTTTCCGCATTTGTTCTCAACCCACAGTCCTTTTCTCGGAAAAATTAACAGAGTCACCCCAGCTGTATTTCCGTGGGTGGGAGGGTGTGTTTATACACACATATATGTGTTAAAAATATCCTTCTTAATTCAGGTACTATGAGAATATTCCATTACTATTCCATTACTAGTTTAGTTAAGCCCAGAAGCAGTTTAAAATGGGTCTTCACCATCTACTACATACATTGTCTGGAAGGAGTTTATTGCTTTTGCCCAGCCCTGGCTGGAAGGTCCCAGAGGTTTGAGGGGGACCAACCTAAAACTTCCCTCCAGAAAGACACAATGAGATGGCTGCTGCACCCAGCCCGGTCCCCCCCACCTGCCCGAGGAGAGGACGCTGGGGCTGGGCGGCCCCTCCAGCTGCGGGGCTGCCATTACATGCGAGAGGGGGAGACGCTGGCCCGCAGAGACTAGCCCTGAGACAGAGAGGACACTGGCTATCGATTACTGCTCCTGCAGACAAATTTACATATAAAAGCCGAACGTGAGCGATAAGCAGCAGATAAGCATGCCCATTTTCCAGGTGCTGGAAGGTCTGACTGCCTTCTTTATACAAACACGGGTTTAAATACTGTTTACCTCGGGGGTGTGCATGAGTTTATCTTGCTTGGGAATCCATGGAAAGTACCTTTAACCCCTAGCATTGTAATAGGTTGCCTAATGCATTTATATAAACATGATGCATATTTGTAGTGTAATGATCCCTAGGATTCATTAAATACCATAAAAAGGACTTTCAGAAAGCAGCCAGATAGCCCGCTCCTCCAAGCAACATTAAGAAAGGCTGAACTATTAGAACAAAATATTTTAAATATGGTTTTATACGACTTTTTGTTTGTTTGTTTTTTAACCTAGGCTTGAATTATTTAGCATGTTCTCTGAGGGATTATTGTCTCATGTCCCTTCTTAGCATTTAAGATCTGAAGAGTCCCGTGAAACAGTCTCCACTATGGCAGCAGCCGTTTAACCATTTTTTGTTTCCACTGGGGACCTGCAGCTCCGGGGCACTTGCTCCCTTCCCAAGCACCAGAACATTGCAGGCAGTAGCAGATTTCAAGCACAGGTCTGAGCTGAAAAATGATTCTGTACATACACATATGGCAAGGTCCCACAAAATTTAAAAGGATGAAATCAACAGCAGGCCACACAAATTTAATTAAAGCCCATAGAGATTAACTCCGGAAAGCAGTACACCTGAAAAATAAAAAAAAATTTAAAGTTTTATGAAGCTACAAAATGCTATATATGGCTTATGGTGTGTTAGCAAAGTTAGGGTTGATCTTGTATACTGGGGAAAAAAAAAAAAAAAAGACTTATGGTGCTCAAGAAAGAAAAGATTCTGCAGTTCATTACGTGGCTTGTCTGTGTTGATGCTGCAGGGCTAAAAGAAATAAAAAGTAATAAAATCTGACTTTGTGTCTAATACCAGCAGATCCAAAGCTAAATATGCAAAGGCACAGCTCTGTTTTGTAAGATGGCACCATTTTTCCACAGTCTTTTCTCAGAGTAAAACCACACTTTCAGAGTGAGGAGCAGGATTTTACAGTTCCCTTTTCAGTGGCATTTTATTTCAGAAATGTTTTAATCTACTACAGTATATTTGGAGAGGCTGGTGTATATATCACTAGCAGCAGAGGTGGAAAAGAGCTACTGAGTCATCTCACCCATCCCCAGGCTGGGAACATGCTGAACCCTGTGTTGCTTCTCCTGATGCTCGACAAGGGATGCCGCACGTCCCAGGGGAGTTGTCAGGGAGCACAAACCCACTCACCTGCCACATTCTCCCAGCAGTCACCCACTGGCTTGGATACCACGTGCTGGCAGGGAAAACCCCATGGGTGCCTCCAGCCCCACAGCCCCAGCAGGAGTCGGTGTGGGATGGGGATCTTGAGTGGTGGGAAGGCATTTTGTGTGTCTGACCAGGAAATAGAAATAAAGGTCTTGGGCTTCAGGTCCAGCTTGCCCAGGGAAGTTTTGCTGGTTTCTGGGGAGGTGCTTTCTGCAGAAGGGGATGCAGGATTTGTTGAGCAAAGTGGGGAAAAGATCAGGGCCCGGGGCCAACTCAGCAGCCCCACCACAGCAGGGTGTCCCCAGCAGCCAGGATTCGCCCTCCCCGCCTGCCCAGCAGCGACATGGGGCAGGAGCAGGGCCTTGTCAAAGTCACCTTACTGGAGCGCACACAAAGAGATGCCCGTTAAGTTTGCATAAACCACAAAGCTTCAAAGATTTAAAAAACTTATCCTGTTTGGCTGAGCCTTATGGATTGAAGAGACAGGCTGGAGAATTATCAGAAGTTGCAGCCCATCATCATATCTGGTGCTTCCTCCTGGGGCCAGGAACACCAGCTGCCCTGCCCTGCCCTGCTCACGGGAATTTCAGCAGTTTCACTTCCATGTCCAGCCCAGGGCAAAACGCCCACAAGCAGCAAGAACAAAAAATAACGGTTTAAAAAAAAAAAAAAAGATAGACATGTCACAAATGTTTCATAATTCAGAAAAGATTTACCAGCAGAGGCTACAGCTGACTGAAAATGGACAGGCTCTGACTGGGATTAGGTGTGAAAGGAACCCGTAGACTGTAGTTCCTGTGTACAGTCAGTAAAGGAGGACTCCCGGAGAATGGCAAGGCTTGAGGGGGTCAGAAGGACAGCTCGTGTTACAAATGCCTGAAGGGTCCAGCCCCTCTCCTTCACGGGAGCACTGCCTCTGTGGCACATTTGTGGACCTGTCCGACCTCCCTTGCTGAGCCTCCCTTTGCTCTCCCACAGCCCCCCTGAGGTCACAGCTCTGAGCCTGCTGCTACTACCCTCCCACACAGGGCCCCATTGTGCCTGGGGACAGCAGTGCCATAGGCTGGCTGGTGCCTGAGGGGTACAGGCTGGGGCATGGCTGTCCCCCGAGGCCTCATGTGGACCTGCCTCTCTGGAGCCACCAGCATCCAACGCTCAGGTCCCAGCTGTGTGAGAGAGCTGGGCACAAGGCAAGGGGCAGCCACAGTCTGACTTCAGTCCCACCCGTGTTCTTCTGCATCAGGCTTGACTGTTGTCAGCCTTTTCCCATCCATACGAACCCCGTAGGTACACAAAGTCTTATTAAGAGAGGATTGGTCTGAATGTTGACACATGTTTGGGGGGGAGGGAAACCCTCTTTTATCTGAACTCCTTCATCCACCTCTAGTGCCTCCTCTGCCCCAATGAAAGGGACATTCTCATTCATTTCTTTCACTGCAGTTAATTAGTAAGTCCAAGCCAGCCCGTCCTTGGGAGCTGGTTGTTCCCTTAATCTCTCTGTTGCTAGGGCATGCTGACATGCTCCACTGGTACCAGTTCCAGTGTGATGTGGGGGGATTGTCGAAAGAAAGGGGAAAGGGCCAATCAAACAGAGTCTGATTTAGAAAAAAAATAAAGGAAAAAAAAAGAAAAGAAAAGAAGCTCTTTTTGATGAGGCTGGGAAGTTCACAATGGGGGAAAGCACAGGGTGAATGATAAGGCCTAAAGGAGCTCATTAAATTGAGGCAAGCTGAGCAGAGTTATCTTATTTCACTCCTTTTCTCCTGCCACCCCTGTGATGGAGAACTCTTACCAAAGTGGAGAGGGCAAGATCACTTCCTTGCAAAATGTTTGATAGAAATACATGTATAATTGTTTTCCTTGTATAAGAGTTTTTGTAAATCAACCCTTTAAACATCTGTGAAGCAAGCTGGAGCCTCAGCAAATGGTCCAACTTGCTCAAAGTGTAGGCTGCAGGTGAGAGAGATCGTGTAGCTCATTCCTGTTTCCTCCTCTTGGCTCATCCAGCCTCCTGAGAAACAGCAAGATAAAAATTAAGTAGGACACATGGACCTCAGGGATGACAGAGGTCAAATCTGAATGCAAACGTGAAATGTTTGCCTTGGAAACAGTGTTGCTTACCTTATTTGATTTGCACCAGCCTTTACAAAACCAGAGCAAACATATGATTCAAAAAGATTAATGCATTCAAACAAAGTGCTGCCTAGCAAAACCTCTCAGTTCTTTCCTTGGCATCTCCTCTGGCGACTAAGTGTCTTTCCTCTGACTGCAGCCTCTGAGTTTGCTGCCTCAGGAGACCAGGGATCCCACCATAGCATGTCTCAGTGAGCACAGATACCTTGAAGAGGAGAGAACACAAGAAGTTGCAGGCTGATAGTAGAGCTTCTTAGAAGGTCTGTGTTCAAGCAGAAGAAACCAGGGTAGGGTTTAAACCCTTGCTGGTAACTAGGACAGTGACAGAATGTGGTAATTGACAGTGGAATCTTTTCTTTAATCTGAAAAGTAGCCAGATTGCTTATCAGAGCTGTATTTTGGTAGTCAGCATGAATGATGGATCACAAAACAGAAGTGAGCACCTGCCCCACACATCCTCTTGCACTCATTTTGATGTGATGCTTCACTTCTTGAGGAGACACAAAGGGTGGCAACAACTGTGGTCCTGCTGGCCAGCACAGCTCTGGGTGCTGGGGAAGGGGCAGTTGTGGCAAACAATGTTTTCTGCAAAACTCTGCCAGCCTTGGCTAGAAAATTTCCACAGATACTTGCTGGTTTCACTTGATCCTTTCCTCTATGGGCCCTAAAAGAGGCTGTTTTGTTTGTTTGTTTGTTTGTTGTTTTTTGTTTTGTTTGTTTGTTTTTGTTTTTTAAAATCGACTTCATAGTTCTTATTAAAAAGCAATCAATTATTGTAAGTAATTATTTTAACTTCCCTCACTTGGAGGTCCTTCTTCTCACCTTAATACCTCCCTCTGGCCAAGAATCCTCCTCTTGCTGGGCAGGTGAGCCGCATGGCCTGCTCACTTCTACTGCAAGGGATAAAGTTAGCCATTTCCAAAGATAAGGTCAGCCTTTCAAAATGCAAATTCTTTTTATATTAATCACTCCTCCTACTTCTAGTAGTTTCACCTCCAGCTATAGGAGCATACAGGGACCCTTGCTGCATGGACAGCAATGGATTTTCCACATGGCAGCTCAACTTGAGTACAGCTTGACTGTCTTAATCTCTTTCAGGTATCAGCCCATCCTCTGCAGGCAACCCTTTTTTTGCCAAGGGATTCCCTCTGAAGAGATATCAGGTGTTTGGCATCTAGCACATCCTCCACTCTCATTTTTTTCATCCTCCAGTCCTTCTATCACAGCTTTTGCCAGCAGGACTGTAGCCAAAGGTATGATGAGACATGGTGGCATGGGTGGTGCCACAGTTTTGCCTGGATGAGCCATGCTAGCAAACAGGTGGGTTTTGCTAATATAATCTGAATCAGTAAATGTATTCCTCACATAAACATAGCTTTAGGTAGCGGTATGTCCTGGTAGGGAGAAATGTTGTTTGCTAGGGACCTTTCATTAATGTTAGTCCTCATATATTCATGTGGGTGTGGGCATGTGTCTATTATTTTGGAGATCTAATGCTCAGTCCCATCTCTTTGGCAGCTTGACAACACACCTCTCTCCCTTCTTTCAGAGCATGTGTTTTTTCTCTTATTTCTTGACAAGCGGTCTATGATGAGTCCTTGCAAAAACTGGAAATGCCTCTGTCATGCTCTCTTGCTTTTTAGAGGTGATACATAATGTGCTTTTGTGCATCTGTCTCTTTACACATGGGTCACTCACGATTTATACGTATTGCCACAGGGAAGAAGACAAGACAAAACAATATCCAATGCCTGAAAGTACAATAAATTCAGACCAGAAGTCACATTAAGAGTGGCTGGACAGGGGGCTACTTTGCTGTTGGTGCAATTTGCCCAGGCTGAGGAGGAGAGCTAATTTTTCTGCCATGGAAAATTGTCATGCTAAGGTTGGATAACAACTCTGTTAGAGGAGATCAACAGAGCCATGATGGCTTGCTCTTTTTAGTGTTAACCTCCAACAATCCATAACTACTGTGTAATTTTCCATATACCACAGTTTATCAGCAGGGTGTTCTGTTACTTGCTTTATGATCTAGATCACTGCTTTGGTTTAACAGCAGTAAGCAGTAGTGAACATGGTCTAGGAGGTTCCTGGGGTCTCAGGCTTAACTAAAACCCATGCAAGGCTCTTGTCTCCTTTCTGACAACTGGCAGACACCGCAAAATGCACAGGAACCCTAAAACCAAAAGCAGCAGGATGGGAAGGAAGGCAACTCACAGCTAGGCAAGGGGCCAGCTTTCTCTGCATTTTCCTTTGAGCCTCCACTTCTGGAAGTCTCTGTTTGCATGGCTTTACTATCAACCAATGCTTTAGCTGCTAATTTTTGGTGAATCATAGCTAAAGGGAACTGAAGCACTATCTGAAATTCACTTCCTCTTGAGCAACAGAAAGACTGTCTGAAGCCCTTCCCCTTTTGGCTCCTTATGCTGCTCTTTTGAAAGAGCACCATTATAGCAGCACAACACTGCTGTATTTATAGTGTGGCTGTTACAGCTACGGCTTCCTTAAGCAGTGAGCTTTTGAGTGTCTCTACTGATGAGAAGAATATGCGACAATGGAAGACAAGCTAGAGTTTCTGTGCAGGCAGGAGATTAGCATGATTGTGTTACTAGTGAATTTTGAGTTTTCCACATATGTGAAAAAAAAACCCATCTTCCTTGCTCCATCAGCCTCGTCTGTTCTGCCTTCAAGCTTGGGAGGCCAGCTCAGAGGGAAGCCAGCAAAAAAAAAGTACCCAAATGACAAGTGATATTTTTCTAATGAGTAGTTGAGATTAACTTGAAGAATACTCCTGGCAGTAAACATGTCTAGCATTTCTAGTATTTGGGGCTATGTAAAATTCAGATCTGAGCGAGACAATTTATTTTGTGGTTTGCACCCACTGCTTATGGTAAGGACAAAGAAACAAAAACTGACCAGCAGATACTGAATGTTCTCAGGTGGAGCCTAACAGTTGGTAACAGGTAAAAACAAAGGTCAGGCTTCTGATCTTTCCTAGATCCAGATAAACCAGTGGTGAAAGCATTGAAGCATCTTGCTCAGTAATTAAATGTATGTCATTATGGATTTTGGGCAAGTTAAAAATGTTAGTGATGTAGAAAGCACCTTGGAGAGAACAGCAACGAGCACTGGCTATCCAAAAACTAGAAGGTTCATAGGACATTTAACAGCAGATCAAGTCGGAGAAATCATCAGCTCTTCTTTGATCTCAGCCTCAGGGAAAAAAGCATCCAGAGAGTGGGCTAGATTTGTGATGACAAAATCACAAAGGTCAAGCAGCAAAATGGGATGCAATTAGCAAGATCCTTTCCAGTAACAAGTAGTTTTTCCATCGCTACTTTAGCAGCAAGAGGAATACCCATGCGACCGAAAACTTGCTCTCCAGTGGGGAAAAGATTATGGATGGTTCATGGCTAGAGTTCCAGGGTGTTTGGTACCTTTTTTATGTTTGTTATTGCTTCAGACAAAGATTGCAATGAATGTCAATGACAGAGGAGGATGAGATCACAAAACAAGAACAAAGCCTAGATCAGAAGATCCTTCAGATAGTGTTCAAGTCAGTTGGGCCAGATGAATTTCATCCTAGGGCAATTTCTCCAGCCAGTTATTTAACCGCAAAAGCTCTAGGCATAACCTTGCCTAGCTTCTGGGATGTTACAGAGCCCAGAGATCATACTTGGAAGCCTGGAAAAGTGCAGACGTAGTTCCTGTCTTTAAAAGGGAAAAAAAGGAGGAGCCAGGGATTAGAGATTGTTCAGTTTAACTTCAATTCCCGGAAAAATACTGGAACAAACAATCAAACTTTTGTGAGCACCTAAAACAAAACAAAGAGATGAATAATGGCCAGCATAGATTTGTCAAAAACAAATTGTGTAAAACAGGTCAAATTTCCTTTAATGACAGAGTAAAAAAAACCTCGTTGATAAGGCACAAGCAATATTTTGATGGTGGTAAGGATTTCATCACGGTGTAACATGATAGTCCTAAACAAATTAAGGGAACCTGTGGTTGATGGAGCTTGTCTAGGATGATGCAATATTGATTGGAAAACCACACAGAGAGAACAGTTATGCTTTAAAAAAGGAAAGGTAGGTCAAGAAGAGCTGCTTGGGAGCCTATACTGTGTCAGTCTGATTTAAGGGGATTATTAATAGCTTGAACAATGGAATAGAGAATATCATATTCTTGGCCACCACAAAGCTGTAAGTGAGCTATGGGGATATCAAAGCATAAGGCTGCAATAAAAAAATATTTAGACAAATGATCTTAAAAATAGGGTTCATTTCAGTAAGGGCAGTTCTCACTTCCTACACATGGGCATGGCCGGAGTAATGAAGTCTATATAAAGAGTGTAGTGAATTTTTTGCCAAGTAGCAAAAATACATAAAAAGATCAGAGAGATATTCCAGGTCACAATCCAAATATTAATTAATTGCTAATGCAAAAAGGGCAAATGCCCTACTAGGATGTGTGCATAGGCATGTGCCCTACAAATAATTCTTCTGCTTAGTTCTCTGTGAGGCTGAATTTGGAGTGTGATGTCCGGCTGTGGGTGCTGTGCTCAAACAAGGTCCAGAGAACAGCTTGGGGATAATTGGAGGTCTTGAAAACCAGAGCTAGGAGGAAAGAATTAACAAACCGACTTTTTTAGCCAGGGGAAATCTAAGGGAGATAGTGTTACCGCTGTCAAATACGTGAAAGGTGGCCAAGAAGAAAAGGGGAATAAATTGTTCTCTGTATCCATGATGGATAGGACGAATAGTGAGCTTCAATTACAGAAAAGGAAACTGAGGTTGGATGTTAGAAGAAGGCAAGCAGTAAGGATAATAATACACAGAAGTATCTGAGGACGGTGTAGAATCGCCATCCTGCATTTAGGAAGGGGTTAGATAAGCATTTGCCAACAGTGACTTAAGTATAACAGTCCTGCCTTGGGACATGAGTCTAGACTAAGCGATCTTCTGAGATCTCTTCCAGCCCTATAAATCTCTGATTCTCTCCTGGCTGGTGGAGGAAGCAAGGCTGACATTGTGGAGCATTGAGAGTGCTCCACGTTTGTGGTTTGTAATGCTCTCATTTGCGAGCAAGAGCCATGAAGAACACTCCTGCAGGAGCTGTATGCACTGCTTTCTGATCCAGAGGAAAAAGATTGCAGTGGCCAGTAAAGTCACCAAAGACTGAGGCATCTTTGGCTTATGAGAATATAGTCCTGTGTGTTTTATCTCACATTTAAATGTCTCTGGTTTTTACATGGTGATGATATGTGATACTATCCTTGAAAGTATTAATCACTATAAAATAGTATGTTATGCTGAAACTCTGTCACTGTGACTGTTCCTAGGATTGCACACTAATCACAGCCTCCTATAGAACCAAGCAGAGCTGGCTGTCCTGCTCTCTGTAATTCAAGACTGCTTGCTTCCATTTTGGTGAGAACCAGCGGCCAGTTCATCCCGTAGCCCTGGCAGCGGTGACGCAGGCTGGCACCAGCAGTGCTAAAGCTGCCACAGTCTCCGTCAGATGCTGGGGAATAGCAATGTGCACAATTGGTTTTTATCTGGAGTCCCTGTGGGCCATTAGGGACAGAGCTTGCTAAAGATTATTTTCTGCAAGTGCTTCCAGAAATTTGTGTTTCTCTAGGAATTCTATGGAAGATAAGTGGAAAAGGCTACAAGCAGGAAAGACTGAAATACTCTTTTTTTTTTTTCAGTTTCTAAAGACAGCTTTTACAAACATCAGTATATAAATAGAAAAAAAAAAAAGCCTTATTTTAAAGAGGTGGCTAACCCAATGTCTTTTGAAAAAATAGCAGAGAGCAAACACTGAAGTCCTTTAACTCCATGTCATAATTTATAGCAGGTTTCCAATTGTGAAATCTCTCAGCAATGTGGGACAGATGTTATGGTGAGGGAAATAAAACAAACAGACAACGGGATGGGAAATGCAGAGAAGATGAAATGACACTGTGTTGTAATCCTTATGGGAGAACTCTATAAGGCTTTCCAAAATACTATGCTAGTGAACAATTAGGAAGCAAGACGAGCTATATAAACAGAGCCACTAGAGGTCTGTAACTGTTCCCATGCAATTTCCACAGTGAGCATCAAGGGCAGCTTTGGGGAGGGGACAAATTCTGCCCACCATCTTCTAAATGACCCTTTTAGCATTCTGTCCAGAGCTATTTGCATAAGAAATGCACACAAATGGAGGTTTTCCAGTGTTTGTTCCTGTTCCTATGGCAGTAGATCAAAGGCAATAACAATACAGAGTTAATTAATTCAGGAGGAGGAATTCCCACTTGCAGCGGTCTTAACCAGCAGTGGAGGGAAAGTGTCAATCATGAGGGCAAAGGTGCTGAAACTGGCAGGGATTTGTGGGTTGTTGGGGTTTTGTTGTGTTGGTTTTTTTTGTCCCCACTAAGGAGTTCAGGAGGGGAGTTAAGCAGTACATGTCACCTGAGCTCCAGAAAAATCAGGGCTTTATATATAACCAACAATTTGTAAGTGTGCATGAACCACCCAGCTGCAGGAAAACTGGACAAAAAATAGGCCTACAGCCTTGTAAAAAGAAACCTCTCTCAGAGAACTGTATTTCCCCCATCCAGGTCACATTTGGAGAACATCCCTCTCAGCCTTACTCCAAGTCCCCATCCCCACATCGAAGACCAGCAGCATCCTCAATGGCAACAAAACCTGCCTAAGGAAAAGTTGAGGAGGAGCTCAATGATTGGGAAGAACCAAGAATTAATGACTTATACACAGAGGAGTGCAGACAAAAATCCTTGGACAGAGCAAATAACAAATAAATGAAGAAAGGCCTTTTGGGAGACAGAGCAAGGGGCTGGCCACCAAGGCACCTGGGCTTCCTAGAATTCCTTAAAGACCAGAAGGGAAGAAAAGTGAGGAAGTTTGTTGATTTTACTTAAGTCACAGTTTACCATGAAAGTAATCTGATGCAAATCTAGAATGGGAGATCTTAAAGAGGCCACTAGAGATTGAAAAAGTGGAAAAAATTACTACTTGCCCATCAAAAATATATTGTTCCTGAGTGGGAATAGTATAGGAGAAAAGACTACATGTGAAGCAAAACATCAGGGAATTCTGCCGATGTTAAAAGAATTAATTTCTTCAGATAATGTCTTCAAAAAGACATTTTTTTTCTCAAACAAATGTTTTAAAATAATGTTTCATTCATATCAGTGGCAAAGCTCTTGTTAACTTCTCCTTAACCAACTGCAGAATATTAAAGGTAAGGTCAGTTTGAGAATCTGCTATCCTTTTGCCCTGTATGCCCTTAGTTTCCTTTTCATATGCAACTCACTTAACCTGGTCTGCATTTCTTTCTCAACATGGGGGAAGGGACACACACAATCCTTGGTGTGATTTCTGTGAGCGTGGTCCCAGCAGACAGCACTGAGACAACAGAGCTCTGCTGCAGTTGATTTTATAGAAAACAGGTTGAACCCTGTTGCCAGTATGTAGTTTGGTGTAAAGTGCCAAGTACTTCCAGGGTTGAATCTGCCTACCTGAAATGGCAACAAAGACGTTTTTGCCTTGGGCATAACAGGGACATGGGGCTCATACGCAACTAGAGCAAGCTGATGATTTGTCTACCACTCTGTAAAATAGGCATTAATTAGAAAAATCAGATAAAAAACAACTCAGTAAGATCCGATGGCCTTGTCTGCTGCAGGTATCTTAATCACATTTGCAGAAATCCACTGTACAAACTGATTTAGAAATTGTTTCCTACCTGCAGCGTGTCTCACCTTTGAAGTCCAGCTGACACCATCCCAATGGCACAAAACTTTAAGGCTCTGTTATATGAGAAGGGATCTTTACATTACAACATCTTACAGCTAATCTTGTGGGTTTTAGCTGGAATCATGCATGCGCTTCCCAGCACTGCACATGATAAACGTTCTCACCTACACAGAGACGTCTGTGTATCCATTCATTCCGACTCACCATCCGTGCCCACACTGGGGCTCATGCCAACCCACGTGCATGTGCATGTGGTTTCCCATCATATATGTTTTCACTGAATGAGGAAGGTGAGGAATAATGAGCCTTTTCATTTTTAGGAAGGCCCTGAACCATCGTGTTGAATATAGATCTGGAAAAAAGAAGTGCTGCCATTTGGAGGAGAGTCTAGGGGCTCTGAAGAGGATGGCCTCTTCATGCTGGCATAATTTATCTTTCTACTGGATATTGCCCCATTAAACCACTTGCAGCATGGCCAAGGACAGGCTTTATAAAGCATAATTGCACTCCCTTATGAAACTTGGTAAAAGAACCCTTGACACCTTCAGGGTTTGTTTTTTTTTTGCAGGGGGGGGAGTAGGTTTAACATGTATCATGTTCTTACGTTTCCTTGGGAGTTACATTTTTCATGGTCTTTTGAAAGAGTTCAGTCCTTTTGCTAAGACATTACAAAACTCTATACCATACTGGGTCAGACCCCAGAACTGGTCAATCAGGTCTTCCATAAAGCATTCCCTTGGGCTGTAAGGGCTGGCAGAAGACTTGTCACAGGTCCAGCTCATGCTAGAGCCAGCAGGTCACACAGAGCCAGCGTGCGTGAGAGAACAGCACAAAAGCCACCATCAGGTAGGACCCGTATGCTCTAACAGAGGGAATGGGGTAAGTCTCAGCCCCAAGGCACTTCCAGGGGAAGGTGAGGTGAGGCCTACTGGTGACATTGCTTTTGAGATAGGAGATCTTAAAAGACATTATATAAAAAGCACTAATTTTGGTACCTGATAGCCAAAAGGTTCTTTTGCACAGATGCCCTTCATCATTGCACTTCAGACATTTCTGAAGTTTGCCAGTACAGTTTTAGGGAGAGTCTCTGGGCTATGTGCTTCATAGCTGGAGCTTAGAGCCAAAATACTTACAGCAACCTGAGCTTTAAAGGTTTTGCATGTTATTAAGAAAGCAAGCTGCAGCCTGCCCTCTTCCCCCTCCTTTCTTGAGGGTGGCTGAAGTACTGAAAAGATGACTCATGCACACTGCCTTTTAGCTGGCTTCACAAAAACATATCTACAATAGTGTAATTTTTATGTTAGTAACACACATGAAAAGAATGTGTGAAGCCTAGGAAACTATGCAAAGACTCATACTAGTTCTGTGTTTAATGGTAATGAGATATGAGCCTGGCACACCACACGGTGTGAGCAAGCTTCTGGCTTTCTCAGCCAGGCTTTAAGAAGGTGGCTGAAGACTGTTTGCCTTCTGTTTGCCATTTATCTTGTCAGGAATGTGCTGAAAAAAGTTGCTGTATACTCATAGTGATGGCTGGAGTTGGCCCAGTCCCCATGTGAATGAGATTAAGGCATTCTGCTTTTTGTGGTCCCTGATAAGATGGAACTGTATGTTATGGATTACTTGGATTTTTCTCAGGGGCATCATTGGGAAGGGCAGGCTGATACCCACAGTGTGAACTTCCATACCTTAAAAAATCAGGAATTATTTTGTTTTACCGCAAATTTGAGTTTTCTGGGGTGGAAAAGGGTCTTGATTTAATTTTATTTTTAATGCATAAGTGCAGTGTTCCAAGAAGTATTTTTACCTGTAAGATAGTGATTGACACTCTCAGGTAGATCTTCAACTTAGAATATCTTTTCTGGAAATCAGTACTTTTCCTGGACCCCTACCATCCTCGTGTGCATACCCAGAAAATGCAGAGTGGTATGTTCCCAAAGGCTGCTCTAATCATCCATCAACTTCTTAACTCAGCTGCATTAATGAACCCCTTTAAAAAAACAGTGCAAAGCAGTAGGTGCTTTTGTAAGTAATATTCAGCCACGTGTCTGTGCTCCAGGTACTGGATTGGTTGTGGACCAGGCAAGTCTCCAAAGCTGGGATAGCATTCCTGTTGCCACTTTCCCATGCCAGCTGTCTCAAGGAGCTGTTACGAGAGGTGGTAATCAGGTGCTCGAGGAGAGGTTTTGCTCCTTCCTTCCCCTCACCATGCTCTGGACATCTCTCCCAGTGATGAAAATGGTATTAATTAGATCACCTTGGTGCTTCTGCAAATTCCCCTTTTCTTGACTGATCCTCCTGTAGCTTGCTTGGCTGATTCCCAGGTCACTGTGCACCAGGGTTATGGCTTAGTGTACAAAATAAAGGCGGGGAAATGAGTGGCTACATCACAAAAGCATACTCTGTTGACTGGACGTTCTGTTTCACAAGGCTGATGAGACATTGTGAATCATACTGTTCCTCCCACACAGAAATCCCCTTCTGCTATAGTTATGCTTTGCATACCTAATAGCTTAGTAATCAGTATAAAGCAACTTGTCTGCAGAGCTGGGGAAAACCATATATCCCAAGCAGTAGGGAGTGCCCAAATGCCACCCTCTTCAGCTTTGCCCCCCTACCAACACCTCAGATATTGACACCATGATAATCATTATCAGAAGTGCCAGTGGAAAATGATTGGAAGCAAATAGTGCAGTTACCTCTCTCTTAGACAGCCAAGTATAACTGGAATGTCCGGTTAATATTTTGGTTACTCCACACACTTTCACAGGAACCTTGCTGGGAGAGTGGCATAGTGTGACAAAAGCAAAAGAGGATGTGGGATCATTCAAACTCTCCTAATCATAGAATCATAGAATGGTTTGGATTAGAAGGGACCTTAAAGATCATCTAGTTCCAACCCCCTTGCATTGGCAGGGACACCTCTCACCGGATCAGGTTGCTCAGAGCCCCATCCAGCCTGGCCTTGAACACTTCCAGGGAGGGGGCTTCCACAGCTTCCCTGGGCAACCCATTCCAGTGTCTCACCACCCTCACACTAAAGAATTTCCTCCTAATGTCCATCCTAAATCTCTCCTCTTCCAGTTTTGATCCATTACCTCTTGTCCTCTCACTGCTTTGTAAAAAGTCCCTCCCCAGCTTTCCTGTAGACTCCCTTCAGGTACTGGAAGGCTGCTATAAGGTCTCCCCGGAGCCTTCTCTTCTCCAAGCTGAACAACACCAACTCTCTCAGCCTGTCTTCATAGGAGAGGTGCTCCAGCCCTTGCATCATCTTCGTTGCCCTTCTCCGGACTTTCTCCAGGGGCTCCATGTCCTTCTTATGTTGGGGGCTCCAGAACTGGACACAGTACTCCAAGGTGGGGTCTCATTAGAGCCGAGTAAAGGGGAAGAATCACCTCCCTTGACCTGCTAGTCACGCTTCTTTTGATGCAGCCCAGGACACGGTTGGCTTTCTGGGCTGCAAGTGCACATTGCCAGCTCATGCTGATCTTCTCATCAACCAACACTCCTAACTCCTTCTCCTCCAGACTGCTTTCAATCCATTCTCCACCTAGCCTGTATCTGTGCTTGGGATCACCCCAACCCGGGTGCAGGACCTTGCACTTGGCTGGTTGGACTTCAGGCAGTTTGCACAAGCCCACCTCTCAAGCCTGTCAAGGTCCCTCTGGATGGCATCCCTTCCCTCCAGCATGTTGACCTCACCACACTTTGGTGTACTCAGCAAACTTGCTGAGAGTGCACTCAATGCCACTGTCCATGTCACCAACGAAGATGTTAAATACTGGGTCAAGTACCGATCCTTCAGGAACACCACTCATCACAGGTCTCAATCTGGACACTGAGCTGTTGATAACCACTCTTTGAGTGCAATCATCCAGCCAGTTCCTTACCCAGCAAGTGGTCCATCCATCAAATCCATATCATTCCAGTTTCAATACCAGGATGTCATGCAGGACAGTGTCAAAAGCTTTGCACGGGTCCACATAGATTACATCAGTTGCTCTTCCTTTGTCCATTGACACCTTGACCCCACTGTAGAAGGTCCCCAAATTAGTCAGGCAGGATTTGCCCTTGGTGACGCTGTGTTGGCTGTCACCAATCACCCTTTGTTTTCCACGTGCCTTAGCAGAGCCTTCAGGAGGATCTGCTCCATGATCCTGTCAGGCTCAGAGGTGAGACTGACTGGCCTATAGTTCCCTGGGTCCCCTTTTCCAGTCAGTGGGAATTTGTCCAGACTGCCAAGTCTTTTAAAATACGATGAACAGAGGCTTAGCACCTTCGTTGGCCAGTTCCTTCAGGAGCCATGGCTGAATCCCATCAGGTCCCATGGACTTGTGCACCTTCAGGTCCTTCAGCTGGTAACAAACCTGCTTCCTTTTCACAGTTTATGCCTTCGCCTTCTCTAACTTGGATGGTGTGACCAGAGCCTTTGCCAGTGAAAACTGAAGAAAAGTAGTCATTGAGTACCTCAGCCTTCTCTATGTCCTGCATGGCCAGGTCTCCAGTTTCCTTCTGAAGCAGTCCCACAGTTACCCTTGTCTTCCTCTTATTGCTGGCATACCTGTAGAAACCTTTCTTGTTATTCTTGACACTCCTTATGGGCCCATTTGGCTAGAGGGGCTGGAGATGGAACCATCTCCATTTCCGATGTGCCTTCTGCCTGACATTCATGTCTATCTCAGCAGGTGAGTGAAGGCTTTCTGAGGGAGCCCAGGCTCCAGCAGGCTCAGTGTCCTCATGCCCCCACAGTGGGTTCAAGACATAAAAAACAAGCACCATTTTTCTTGCCTCCTGAAAGAGCCTTTCTGGTGTTCACATGCCATGCTCTCATGTGAAACCCAGCTGTGGGTCACCACTTTTGGCAAATGGGTGGGTGGTTGCAGCTGGTGTCTGATTGGTAGGGGACAGGGTTTGCCAGCCACTTTATCCAGTAACTCATAGGTGTGTGTTGCAATATGCAGCAGAGGTTTCAGATGCTGATCAGCAGTGCTATATGGGATAAAGAAGAAAATTGTGGCAGCATATGGGAGAGATTCAGGCTGTGAGGCATGGAAAGATCTTTAGTGTGTGAACTACTACAATGGGAAACTGGCAGTCTTTCTCTTGACTGTCTGGGAACACAGAGAGCATTTTCATAGGGCAAGTCTAGCCCAGCAACTTTCAGGATGGTTTAACTGTGCCCAAAACACTCATGCAGAACAGGAGTAGTATTTCCAACAGCTTCTTGAAGACAGGTAAAGAAGTGAGGTTGGTGTGGCTATAGTCTCAGGTACTGACCATGCTGGTGGGGAAACCAGACACCTTTCTCTGGACTCTGCAAATCTGCCTTCCCTGGCCCCCAGCACCAGCTCTGCTCCACCATCGCCACCCTGGACAGGTCTCTCTGAGCTCCTGGCCTGGCTGGGCAGCCACTGGCCCTGCTGCCAGCCTGTCTCTGTCCTGCCATGAGAACACCTGCCCAGCACCCACCTCCCTGGTGCCCACCACTCCTGGCAGTGGCTGCCAGCCAGCCACATCATTTGTTTTGGAGCCCCGTGCTAATCCCCTCCACCCTCGAGCCCCTCGGTTTACAGTATTGCAGCCGCTTCCAGCTTGTGATAGAGGAGTGGCCGCCAGGTGACCCCAGCTTAGTGTAAATATTTTGCTATTGCTGGAAGGAAATGTGACATGTATTTAGGGTGGAAGTTATCCAGAGGCTGTGGCCTCCAGAGCCAAACCACTGGGAAGCCCCTGCTGTGGTGGTCTCAAGGTACTGGCACTGTAGAACATGTTGGACTTATCCCCGTCGTGTCCCAGTGGCAGGTCAAACTGATTTGCCTCTCAGTGACAGAGCAAGGGCCGTTGGGGTTCAGTGTGGGGTGTTCCACATGCACCCCAGCAGTGAGGAACAAGGGTGCCCACGCACCCTGGGCACAGCACAGCTCGCCTGCCCTGAGGCAGCCTACCCTCATGGGTGGCTGGGCACAAGCACAAAGCGGATCATGGTGGAGAGAGATGAGCACAGGTGCTTTCCAAACCATTGTGCGAGTTAGGAGGAGAAATGCCATCAGAAAAAAAACACTACAGGATTATTTTTATTTCTTAAGCCATGTGACTGTGTAAGCAGCCATGGGTAAGGTGGCTGTCCCTGGCCTCCTGCTGACAGGCCTCGCCCTGCACTGCAGACGGACCAATTTAACGCCTTGATGGATGTTAAAAGCTGGCCTTCAGCTGAGGGGTGTTTGCTGCTGGGGACACTTGCAATCTTCTGCTTCAGTCTCCCTGGCTGTAGCGTGTGCTTAAAAAGGAATAGAGATATGGTGCTTAAAGGCATACTATACGTATTAGCTACTGTTGCATTTTACATCTGATAAATACTAATTAATAGTATTTCAAAGTACAAAAGGCACTGGGATCTCATGCATGGGATGGAGAGAAATAAGTCTCCCAGATTTAACCATTATCTTGCTGAATTATGCATTCGACTTGGCATGGCTGGTTACCCTGGAGTGGTGTCTGCTCCTTCGGCATTCCTTGCTTGCTGACTTCCCATAGCAGAGCCTAGCAGCCTACCTGGGGATTCAAGGAGCCAGAATATCTAGAATGGGCAAGCTGCACCAAATCAAAGGTTTGTTTTGGTAAATATCCAGAAACTAAGGCACTAACTTGTTGAGGTTTTAGGCCATGCATAGGCCCCGCCTTGATAAAATGCTGTGAGTTTAATTATCAACCTTTGTTTCTCTAGACAGTCAAATTTGTTATGGAGAAAATGCATGTGTGTTGGATTCACTTGTGAAAGGCTCAACAGTAAATAGTTTAAAATCAAATTACAGTGACACAGTCTGCCATTAGACCAAAACCAGAAGATCCCTTTTCACAGGACAATGCTCCTCATGCACTAAAATAAAAGCTGAACCAACAGTATGGCAATGCTCAGCCAGTCCACAAAAGTGAAGGGAGGCACATTGACTTTTTAGGAAGATCCTCAGTGAATGTTAAACAAACCCTGTCGTTCCTAGCGCTGCTGCCTGTAATCAGTGCTTCACTCCCTGGTATGTGCAGAGACATTTAAACAGTTCTTGCGGGGCAGTCGCTGACACCATCATACTAAATCCTGCCTGGAAGACCTTAGAAATGAGTCATGGAGAGGGGAATTAACCCATTACTTAGAGCATGCTGCCAGCGTGCTAAGCCAAAAAGCAGCAGAGAAGTAGGGCAATGAAATAAAAATTAACAGAATTGGAAATTTTCAGTGAGTGAAGAGGTATCTTTTTAAAATTAGAAATACACACATACATAAACTTACATATAGAAACACAGAATCATAGAGTGGTTTTGTTTGGAAGGGCCTCGAACACTTCCATGGAGGGGGCAGCCACAACTTGCTGGGTAACCTGTTCCAGTGTCTCACCACTTTCACAGTAAAGAATTTCTTCCTAATATCTAATCTAAATCTCCCTTTTTTCAGTTTGAAATTAGTACCCCTCGTTCTATCACTACATGTCCTTGTAAAAAGTCTCTCCCCAGCTTTCCTGTAGCCCCTTCAGGTACCAGAAGGACACTATAAGGTCTCCCTGGAGCCTTCTCTTCTCCAGGCTAAACAACCCCAACTCTCTCAGCCTGTCTTCACAGGAGAGGTGCCCCAGCCCTCTCATCATCTTCAGGGCCCTCCTCTGGACTCACTGTAAGAACTCCATGTCCTTCTTGTGTTGGCGACTCCAGAACTGGACATAGTACTCCAGGTGGGGTCTCATGAGAGTGAAGCAGAGAGGAAGAATCACCTCCCTCAACCTGCTGGCCATGCATCTTATGGTGCAGCCCAGGACACGGTTGGCTTTCTGGGCTGCAAGAGCACATTGCTGGCTCATCATGTTGGCTTCTCATCAACCAACACCCCCAGGTCCTTTTCCTCAGGGCTGTTCTCAATCCATTCTCAGCCCAGCCTGTATTTGTGCCTTGTTGAACTTCATGAGGTTTGCATGAGCCCACCTCTCAAATCTGTCAATGTCTCTCTGGATGGTATCCCTTCTTTCCAGCATATCTACTGCACCACACAGCTTGGTGTCATAGGCAAATTTGCTGAGGGTGCACTCAATCCCACCATCCATGTTGCCAACAAAGATGTTAATCAGCATGTGTCCCAATACCAATATCTGAGGAATGCCACTTGTCACTGGTCTCCATTTGGACATCGAGCCATTGACCACAACTCTCTGAGTGCAACCATCCAGCCAATTCCTTATCCACCAAGTGGTCCATCCATCAAGTCTATGTCGCTCCAGTTTAGAGACAAGGATGACATGTAGGACAGTGTCAAATGTTTTGCACAAGTCCCAGTGGATTACATCAGTTGCTCTTCCCTTATCCACCAACGTTGCGACCCCATCATAAAAGGCCACCAAATTTGCCAGGCAGGATTTGCCCTTTGTGAAGCCATGTTGGCTGTAACCAAACACATCCTCATTTTCCATGTGCCTTAGCAGACCTTTCAGAAGGATCTGCTCCATGATCTTGCTGGGCACAGAGGTGAGACTGACCACCCTGTAGTTCCCTTCTTTTTTTTCCTTCTTAAAAATGGGCTTAAGTTTCCCCTTTTCCAGTCAGTGAGAACTTCACCAGACTGCTACAACTTCTCAAATATGACAGAGGCTTAGCAGCTTCATCTGTCAGTTCTGTCAGGACCCATGGAAGGATTTTATCATGTCTCATGGACATGTGCACCTTCAGGTTCCTTAGATGGTCTCGAATCAGATCTACTCCAACTGTGGGTGGTTCTTCATTCTCCCAGTCCCTGCCTTTGCCTTCTGTGACTTCAGTGGTGTGGCCTGAGCACTTGCTGGTGAAGACTGAGGCAAAAAAGTCATTGAGCGCCTCAGCCTTCTCCATATTCCAGATAACCAGGTATCCTGTTTCCTTCTGGAAAGGGCCCACATTTCCCCTAGTTTTCCTCTTACCACCAACATACCTATAGAAGCTTTTCTTGTTCCCCTTGATGTCCCTGTCCAGATTTCATTCAATCAGGGCTTTAGCTTTCCTAACCTGATCCCTGGATGCTCAGATAATTTCTCTGTACTCCTCCAAGGCTGCCTGTCCTTGCTTCCATCCTCTGTAGGCTTCCTTTATGTGTGACCATCTCATGGTCACTGCAATGAAGGCTGCCCTTGAACTTCACATTCCCCACCAGATCCTCATTGTTGGTGACAACAAGGTCCAGGATAGCACCTCTCCTCATTGGCTCCCCTGTCCGTTAGAGAAGGGAGTTATCTTCAATGCATTCCAGGAACCTTTGGGATTGCTTATGCCCTGCTGTGTTGTCCCTCCAACAGACATCAAGGTGGTTGAAGTCGCCCCTGATGACCAGGGCTTGTGAACATGAGGCTCCTCCTATCTGTTCTATATACATACACATAGAGATACACATGCACACCCTCTAGGGCCAAAGAAAGAAACAGTAAGCTGTGGCAATCAAAGCATGCACCACACAATCCTAAGCAGGACGTTATGTCCATAGTAGAACATAATGCAGAAAAAAATATTAGATTGGAGACTTGAAAAAACCCCAAGCCCCTGAGCGTGCTCTGGTGGCTATAATCCCTCCCTGGTAGCAGTAATGTCTACAGCTGACTCAGAGAAGGGAGGAATGGCTCTGATGGGATTTGTCATGTTGCGTCCATCTGAGGTCCTCACAATCTACAGCCTTACAGGCTGCCCAATGCAGAGTGTTATTCCTTCTGTCTTTGTTCAAACTTGCATAACTACATTTTGCTAAATTAAACCCCACCCCAATGTCCTACAATCTATAGACTTACTTTTACTGTTAACGTCTCAACCTGCCATAGCTGTTTCTGCTACTACTACTACTACTTCTACTCGTGGTTTCTATTTGATAGTCAGAGTTGTGCTGTCATGCTGAGCAGTGAGGCTGTGGAAAGCTTATCTGTGGGAAGTCATGGAGGCCCCACACCTTAGCATGGGTCAGGCTGCTCTTATATATCTATACGCAGACTTATTTATACCTGGAAGTCATGCTGAAGTTTTTGCTTTAGGACTCAAGTTGACCTAACTCCTTGAAATCACCACTAGCAGCAGGCTGGCCACCTCCAGTGCACTGCGAGGCACTTCCATGCTTGTCTGAAGCACCTGGCACCAGGGAGTTACAGAGAGCTTTCTGGCTGCAGCAGCCTTTGGGCGTGCTGTGCTAGGGCAGCGCACGTGCCCTGCACTGCTGCATGTCCCAGGAGCAGTCGGAGGGAAGAGGTCCTGGTGTCACAGGGCTGAGGGATGGTCAGTGCTGGCCAGCAAGGTGCAAGTCTGTGAACTCATTGCTGATGCGGTTATGAAATGCTGGGAAAGGGCAGAGGAGCTCAGAGCCATTACAGACAGGCTCAGTTCCCTGCCCAGATGATGACAGACCTGTTTCCCATCACAGACTCTCTGTTTAACAACAGATTAACCAAATTCTTTTGAGCTTTTCTTGTGCTGAAAGGACATTGCCCAAAGCAGCTGAAAGGACAGTCCACTATCCAATACTAGCAGCTCTTTTTGATCTGCTTTTCTTTTGACATTGTCTGGGGTATCCTCCCCCCTGCAATGTAAATTAATTCCTTTTTAATGCAGTTGGTTTGGACTTGGGAGGAGGGTAAAGTGCCAGTCACCTAAAAGGCCAGCCAGAAGAGTTGATATCTAAAAGCTCAGCTGGCAGAGAGGTGATTTTAACTGAAGAAAAAAAAAAAAAAAAAAGGTGTTGAGAGTAGTTTGATTATTTTGGGGGGTGCTGGTGTTGGCACAAACGAAGAGCTCTGGAGTCAGTACAAACAACTAATTCAGCCGAGTACCAAAACTGGTGCCAGCTCTAGATAAACTTTGCTGCTTTTCTTGCAGTTTTCATCCAGACTTGTCCCGGTCAGCACCAGGAACTGCCACTGGGTGCACTTCATAAATAAAAACAGGAGAGACTTGTGATATGTTTCCTACGTGTTTGCTTCGAACAAGGATGTATCTCACACCCAGAGTCCAACTTTGCCGTACCAGTTCAGTAAGTCAGCTTGTGGTTTACACTCTCCTAAATGAGAGCTCGGGCAGCCATCAACCTGAGCAGCAGGAGGAAACCTCCCCTGTGATCAGAATTGTTCATGTCTGGAGTTTCAGCTCTGAAAATTATAGATGTGGGGGCAGGGAGGGAGGGGGGTCCGCAAATTGTAGCTCTGGATGCAGCTTTCAGTGGTCTGAGCCACCTCTATATAAATACCTGTGATGAAGCACATGCTTAACTTTCTAAGCACAAAGCTCTTCTGTATTAAGATTTGTATTTCCAGAAGAGGAGAGAGATACACATGGCACATGTTTCTGAGCTAGAAAACATGAAAAGTTATGCACAACAAGGAAACATGGCACATTTGCTGAGAGGTAGCTGGGAGGGCTCTCTCCAGTCTCTCTGTCTATCAACAGAAGAGATACTTGATGATTGCATCCATCCTGAAACCCTCATTTTCTTTTGCAGAATAATAAGCAAATAGGTTTTAGTCTGTTGCCTGCAGGGAAATGGTTTTGTAATGGAAGGAGCACCGTGCACTAAATCAACAAACAAGAGAATGGCTATGTTTGTTTTTCCATGTACTGGAGGTGAAGGTGCAACCACGCTGGGGTTTCTTTCACATCCTCTCCACTTGACACAGGGCAGAGGACAGGCAAAGACAGATGCAGAGCTGCACATCTATGTGGAGGGAGCATGTAACTGGAACAATAAAACCTTTTGACTCTGCCTTTCCCCCCACGCCTGCCATGCCCTCCATGTCAGCGGAGTGGGAGATGCGGGACTGCTGGCACAGCTGGCACTCTCCTCAGGCTGTGCTTTCATGAATGCTTTAAGCCAGCACTTGCCACCAAAGGAAGCTGCCTTGGTGCCTTACTGCCCCTGGCTACTTGCTTCCACCTCTCAGCTCTTGTGCATTCACACCAAAATTCATCAGCGAAGGCAGCTGGACTACAACCAACCCACGACAGCGAAAAGGATGCTTTTTTAAAACCTAGCTCTGTTACCCACTCCAGTTCACACTCTCGCGCTGGGAGTGATCCTCACGTGCTTCTTTTGGCAGTGATGCTGGCTTATGCAGACTGCCGCTCACGGCCCCCTGGCCTGGGGCAAGGGATGACCTGCGGGTGAGAGAGGGCGGGCCATGCCAGCCCCAGGGCATCCCTTGCCTCCCTGGGTGGGTGGCAGGAGAGGAGCAAGCACAGCTGAATTAACCAGAAGCAGTGATGCTAGTGGAGGTTATCGAGACTCAGTGCTGATTTGGAAAAAGAGAGCTACCTGCCAGACAGAGGTTATTTTTTCCTCCCTTCCATTGCATGCCAGAGACAGTAAATTATTTAAAAGTATCTCGTGTGCTTAGTCACTGCACAGGGAGCATTTGCAAAGGCACAGCCAAGAGTGAGTTTCTGTTTGAATCCTGTCTTATATAGATGTATTTGCCTTATCCATACACTCCTAGCATTTGAACCATTGCTAAAAAACAGGCCTATGGCAGGAATAAATATTTTAAGAGAGCATAAGCTAGATAGCTAGCCCTCTCCATGTCTAGGACATCTGATGAACAGATGTATGCCCATAGGTACTTATGTTTTTCATATATATTTCCTGTTGTCCCTCATTGCCCCTGGCAGATAGAAAGGGATTTCTGTGTGCATTTGTGTGTGTTTGTGTATGTGTTAGGACAGGTACTCTTGAGCCTATACAAGTACTTGCAGACACATGCAGATATATATGTGCCCATACAGCCCTACATTACTAGTCACTTTTACATCTGACTATATACATGCCTATCCTGCCGTGCAATCAACATATACACAAATTTGCTGCAACAAGGCAGCTGCTTTTTTTCTCTCCTGAATTGCCAAATGCTGGAAGCCGCAGGCTAGCTATTGTGGTTACCCTGATTCCCAGGTTTCTTTTGCAGTTGGCAAGTAAGCAGCACTGCAAGCTTCCTAACAACTGGGATGAAGTTTTGTGTAAATCACCTTCTAGGCATTAGACTTTTCCCAGCAAAAGAGGAGGCGGTGTTTAGAGGAGGGAGAGTTGCTCTCTTTGATGTGGGGATTAGTTCACATGTCAGTGTTATCCCCTTTTTTTTAATATGCTGTGATTTATAGAAGGGCGGCTATGAGAGATAGCCAAGGGGACACCCACGTGGGACTTACTGACAGACACCACCTCCCAGAAGATACCTACAACTAAAGAAGCTGGCATCAACAGAAAGACTCCAATTGCAAAAAAAAGAAAGCATCAGAAAAAAATAACCTGTTTTGCCTAACAAATGTTTTCTAAAAATTAGGATGTGCTTTAATGCTTATGGAGCAGGAGCTCGTTTTCCCAGGAGCAGAGCGGCAGTCTTTTTGCACATCCATAATAAAGAAATTATACATGCTTTTTTTTTTTTTCCCTTTAAAAAAAATGTTTGGTTTTTATTTTCACCTTAGAGCACACATCATTAGTGAGAATGACTGCAGCTCCAAAAATGATTATGCTCGCTTGAAACATATTTAGCAATGTAACTGCTCAAGTCAGAATTTCCATGCTCCCCTGCACGAATCTTTTATCAGTGCTTAAGAAAAACTTCACTTTTTGGTCAAAAGTTACATGGTTGTTGTGCAATCCAATCTTATGTCTAATAGTGTTGGAGGAAAGTTTCCTGATGCTTTTCATGGGAACTGGATAAGGCTCTGACTTATTAGGCTAGAAGCCATATTCAGAGCAGCTTTGCTTAGCATATCTGAACTGTTGAGGTTTATTGCTTTGTGAAGTGGATGGCTGAGGGGCTGGCAAAGGAGACAGCAATTAATACAGCAAGAAAAAATTAATTAGCTTTTATTTAAAAATAGTCAGTATTGGTATTTTTTCTCAAAGTTCTGTTTTGGCCTGCTTCAATTCCTAATATTTTTATTTGTCCAGGTCTCTTTGAATGAAATTTCGAGACTTTCTAGAGAAGGAAACTTTTTTTTTTTTAAATTAAAAAAAAAAGCAGTTTAATTTCTAGCCAGATCAGCTCTTTGAGCAGATTCCCTGTGTGGCTGCACTGGTTTTGAAGGCAGAGGGGGAGCCCAAGACTGTGGCAGCCCAGACTTCAGAACTGCTGTAAAACTCTACCCTCATTAAGCAGTTTTACCGTGTTGTTACAACAGAGGTATCATGGATTCTTCCTCTAACTCCTCTCCCACCCAGATACCCAAATTCCCTCATTCATCTTTGATGCTGCTTTACACGCGGGCTCTTCCCAGCACACCAGAGGCAGCTCACCAACTGCATGGGCACCTTACCTTGAGGAACAGACAAAAGCCAAACCTCTTCTTTGCTGCTATGTTTCCAGTGGCCTCCCACAATTCTCCCCCGCTATTCTCTTAAGCATAAAGAGGTTACTGTGTCACCCCCCAGGAACCCATGACTGCCGCTGACAACCAAAGCGTGACGCACGACGGGACGCGCCCCACACAAGTAGGCTTTGTACCCGGGGCGGTACAGTAAAGTGGCCACGTTCAAGTGTGGCCTCGCAGTGTGACTTCTCCCACCCGAGCTGGGGCTGTTCCATGTGCTCTGACCCAAACGCTAATCAACCTTCTTAAACCCGCAGCGAAAGCGCAGACAAAAGCTCCCCTGGCACCTCCCCAAGCCGCGGGGCGCTCTGGCCCGGGGCTCCCAAGGCGAGGGCGTGATGTGGCAGCACGCTAGCAGCGCCCGGCACGGCTGAGAGGTGTGCAGGCTGCCTCTTACGTGCCTGCCTGTGCACCGCCTCGGCTTGCTGCTTCCCCTTCGTCCCGCTGTGAAGTGACAGCCAATACAATAACTGCTCAGAAACCTGCACAAAATTACGTGGACGTGCTCCCTCTCCCCCTAGACCGGTAACATTGAAGTAATTCAGAGTGATGTTTCCTTTCAGTCCAGCCCCATGATGGGTTGGGGATGGTGAGGGGTGTGCAGAGAGAGAAGGGTGACTTGGTGGTCTGGAAACAATAATGCTTTCCACAGCCTGGAAATCATGCCACATATGTTTCTGGCAAGGAAGGGTATTTGAGAGACATGGTATGTACTGCTCTACTTACTCGTCTTCACAGACAGGCCACTGGGGCAAAAAAAAAATAAATCTAAAAAAAAATTTTCTGCTTGTTCAAATTGTCAAAATATTTCACTGAATGAATGTTAAGCAGTATCTTTAAGACAATACTTCACGGAAGGAAAGACAATTTGGCGATCACCAGGCTCCTCCATTTCACTGCACTTTCCAGAAATGGAAAATCCTCCTCCCTAGTCTCCTGGCTGTCATGTGGCAGGGTGGGCAATGCCAGCAGATGTCAGGCACAGACACTGCTGACTTGTATTTTCTTCTACAAACATGTTACCATTTGGGTGATCAGACCTAACTCCATTCACACTGGTAGTTTTAATCCCTCCTGAAGGTTTAAGTAAGTTTCTCCTTTAGTTAAACAGGCAGCACTGTCGGATTAAACCCAGTATTTCTGCATGTATTTTGTTAATGCTTTTCTGTGATAAAAGTCATTCCTGTTATTGAGGTATGCTTTCACCTGGGAGAAGCAGGATTTCTCAAGTCTCCTCTTCGGACAAAGTTAGAAATATCCAATTTAAACAAAGTATGTTCAATTCCATATATACTGAAGAGTTAGACAAGGCACTTTTCAGTAGTTACATTTGAGCATAGAAACTGAGACCAGAACTCAGCTTTTAGGATTTTGGGGTCTTACAATTAAGAGTTAAACAATGTAATAAAATATAAAGCTCGAGTTCTGGGGGCCCCAACAAAAGAAGGACATGGAGCTCCTGGAGTGAGTCCAGAGGAGGGCCATGAAGGTGATCCAAAGGCTGGAGCACCTCTCCTGTGAAGAGAGTTGAGGCTGTTCAGCCTGGAGAAGAGAAAGCTCCGGGGAGACCTTATAGTGGCCTTCTGGTATCTGAAGGGGCCTACAGGAAAGCTGGGGAGGGACTTTTTACAAGGGCATAGGACAAAGGGTAACCGTTTTAAGTTGAAAGAGGGCAGATTTAGATTAGATATTAGGATATGGGAAGAAAATATTAGGAAGAAATTCTTTACTGTGAGGGTGGTGAGAGACTGGCACAGGTTTGCTCAGGAAAGCTGTGGCTGCTCCTTCCTTGGAAGTGTTCAAGACCAGGTTGGATGGGGCTTTAGGCACCCGGTCTAATGGGAGGTGTCCCAGCCCATGACAGGGGAGTTGGAACTAGATGATCTTCTTTAAGGTCCCTTCCAACCCAAACCATTCCATGATTCTATTATTCTAACAATCAAACAGGCAGCCAGTCAATCAGAACAGGCTCACACTTTTGAATGCATGAGAAAAGCAGAGAATTTGAAAGATACTGTTAATTTATTTTTTGTTTATTTGTTTATTTTTGAAAGTTGTGTTGGTAATTATGGAACTTAGAACAATATAAATAGACTGTAACTTAAAACTTTGCCATGGTCTTTTCACTTAAACCCACAAATAATACATGCATAGGTTGGAGCTCATAACCAGCCTGCTCTCTCCCCTCCAAAAAAAAAAACCAGCCCAAAACCAAAAACCGAAACTGAATGCTCTGCTTGATTATCCAACTGTTTGGCTCAAACACCCTTTCTGCAGGAGATACCTGGACTCCTTCATGATACAGTGATATCAAGGAAATTACTCTCACTGCCTATATATCAGAAACAGCTTTTGAACATTTATGCTTTTCATTTATATTTAATAAAAATCACCTCTATTTGAGAGTCTCCAAAAGCCTGTGTTTTCACTGATGTTTCACAGGTAGGAGGAATGTGAAAGAAAATATTTTGTCACCTTCACAGGTTGCGTGATGCATTAAATACTTGCACTGTCATCCAGGATTTGGTAATGGAAGGCTTTCGGGAAAGGACTGCATATTCTTTTTTATTCCTTAGCAACAGACACATTGGCAAGGTCCAGTGAAGTTTAACATTATACTGGATCATAGCTGTGCACCCTGTATACAAGCATTGAGAAGTGATTTCCATACCCTGCTGAAGCAATCAGCAATAAGCACGGCAGCTGGGCTAGAGAAAGTGGGGCAACAGCAATATGCATTGGTTGGAAAGCAGCGGTTCTTTTTTTTCTTTTGGTCTAAATGGCAGCCTTGTCAGACATTCACCTGGCTCCACAGCTTGTATTTACAGCTTAGGGGAGCTCAAAGACTGGAAACACTGGAGCTAAAAAGCCACCTTCTTAGCACCCTGCCTGGTGCAAAGCTTCCCTGGCACCTGATTAGGAAAACACTGGAGGGGATTCACAGGAAGGGGGGCTGGGGTCAGAAGAAAGTGTTAAACCTTTGCATCTAACTTTTCATGTGACTGGGCTGGTGGTCCAGTGACTGTGGGCTCCACTGGCAGGCAGTGGCTTGTGGAGACCTGAGAATTATTATATGGGATTGGGAGAGAATGCCAGCAATGCGCACAGGGCTCGGGGGGAGGATGAAAGGCAAATGCCACTCAATGAATGAATTCAGAAATATGCATGCAATTTGTGAATGACTTTTTTCCCTTCACTGAACCTGCACATGAGTTTCAACAGCCGCTGGTGAAAGCCTCATGTCACTGTCCCATGGTTGAGAAGGTCCATGCCAACCCCCTTGGCTCTGCCAGCCCACCTGCCGCCCCCCCAGCACCTACTGCCACACAATCACAGGCCACACGGCCTTTCCAGGTGAAAGATGCTACCAGCAGGAAGGACAGAACTGTTTTGGCATGCCACGAACAAAGCTCTTTGCCAAGACGGCAGGAGCCTCCTAAAGGCAGCTGCCCTCTGGAGAGCCAGGTGCAGCTCTTCTGAATGCGGCAGCTCCCACTGGTGGTGGCACCCACGGCTGAATGTGAGGGGGAAAAATTAAGGGCTGCTGGTTCAGCAGTCTGGACCAGGCAGTGCCAGAACAGCCCATCGGCTGGGGGGCAGAGCCCAGGCAGTGCCACCTCCATCATTACCATGGTGGCTGGGGGCTCACCTGCCTGGTGGCTGGCCTCCCGAGTGTCTGCTGCAGTCAGATGGGGTGTGTGGGCATGTGCTTCGAAAGTGCAGGTAGGAAGAGTAACTTGGTGCCTTCCCACAGCATGTAATTTTGGAAAGATGGGAGCAGGGCATTTGCCATCCAGCAATGTGTCCCTGCAGCTCCTCACTTGGCACGGTGGAGCCATCTTTTATTATCCTTCGGGGCTATGGCTGCAAACAAAAAATGCTTTCATTTCACTTTGGCGGCAGCTCAGGTTGTGTGTGCTCTGGCTGCTTCCTTAATTACAGTGGTTGTTGACAACTTCTTCTGATAGAGCCCCTCTCTTTGAGCTGTCTTCCCACTCCCCCACTTTTTTTTTTGCAGTCCGAACACATAATAAACTGGGGCAATGTTCTGTAGAAATAAGCTCACTGTAATACAGTGATTCCTGCACCACAGTTATGCTGTGTTCCTCTCTTCTGTCCTCTCAGCTTGTGCTGCTGCTTGTTTATTTCCTCTTTCTGGCTATAAGAACATTTTATTTATTAGTGCTGGATTTCCTGTTGCCTGCAGCTGCCCTGTACTTTCCTCTCTCCAGCTCACTTTGCTGTTCAAGTCAGCTTGTAGGTTTGTTATCCCACTGACTGAGGTGTTCTCAGCAAGTTTTATCGGTGGTTTTATCTTAATAAACACTTGACAAAGAAGGGGGACTTGCATGGCAGCGTGGGCATACAAAAAACCCCACACAACCCAAAAGCTGATATGGGGAACCCTCACAGGCATGGGAGGGATCTTTTTTTTATGCCTTACTGACGCAGAGATTATGCTTTCTCGAATGGCAGGAACACCTCGTGTTTTGCTCGCACGCACTGCACCGCAGGGAGGAAGTCAGCTCTTTGAACTGTACACGGTCTGCAGGTCTGACAGACAAGGGGTTAAATTCTGCAATTATTTATATTTCAGACTGTGAGCCACATTGTGGTAGAAACATGGTGTGGACTTTCCACACGTGAGGTTCATGAATGACTTCCCTGACCTTTTGTGGACATTCAACATCTTTGTAGTAAACACAAAGATTTCTTACACGGAAAGTGAGATCATGAAGGGAAAAAAAATGTTTTGGTGCTTTGAATGTGATTTCTCTGCTGGAAGGAAGGAGGATGCACGAGCTTTTAACACTGTGTATTACCAGCAAGGCCAGTTGGAAAAGCTTACTCATCTGCACCAGGGAGAGGCGCTTCATCTAATTCTCTGTTGTCTGATACCAATTTGGTACTATTTCAAGTGGCAGAGAGTAAGGTTGAAGCAGCATCTTATGGTAATATTCTCTCTCTTGTGTTTTACGTGTGAGCGGCTGGGCTGCTCTAATTTTATCATGTTTTGCTTCTGTCTGGTGGGGATTTAGGGCCTGAAAACTGAGTTCGGGGTGAAGTGGGGCCCAAGGCATGGAGGCAGCTGGGACATGTTTCACCGCAATGCAGCCGCAGCCCTGTCAGGATGTGATCCTTTCAGCTGCAGTTTGGGGTGGGCAGTTGCTGGCAGAGAAGCACTGCAGGTGCAGCACCATTAGACACTTTTTCCTTTGTGTCAGATCCTTGAGAGCTGCCCAGGAACATTAAATAGGGAACAGTCTTCTGACATCTTCCAGGTAAGATGGAAATGGGAGATTCTGACCATTTAAATTATGAAAGATCCCAGTGTGTTACCTGCAAGCCAGTGTTTTAACCCCAGCATCCTGGTGAAATTCCAGCTCTGCTAATTACATCCTGCCTATGTGAAAATTCCCCAGAGTTTGTACACAGCTTTCTTCCCTGCTTGTTTTCAGCAGCTGTGTGTAGTTGCCAGGCACAGTGAAGTGCTTGCCACATTCCACCTCAGGCCTGGCTGCCTTTCACCAGGGAATGAAATGAGCACTGTACACAGCGTTTGGAGGCAGTCTGGATCCTCTGTAGGGAAAGGTGCTACAGAAGCAGTGTACCAAGGACCAGTGCTGGGGCTTTGTCACAGAAGGTAACAGTAGGAAGAGGCCAAAGGCACCAGCGCTGGGGTACACCACCAGATCACAGGAGAGACAGGAGGAGGCTGCTACACTGTGATCTGATTTTTCTGTCAGAATCTCTCATCTACAAGGACTGGAATAGCTGGTACGCATTTATCTGGTTTTAGGGGCTGACTGACTTCTGATATGTTTGCATAGTGGGAGAAGCTCTCAGTTCTGCTTATGCCAGCCACCATCAATATATTTCCAGCTTTTGCCATGTCTGGTTTTTGATCAGTGTGGACAAGGGAAGCTAAGGGAAAGGAAATAATTAAAAACCTTTAAATCTATAGATTCATTTCCTTCTCTTCCAATTCATGACTCACGTGCACATTGCTTTTTGCCCAACTCTGTTGGGAATAACTTTTTTCAATTGATCGCTAATCCCCTTGGTAAAAACCTGACTCGTACCACTGGAGAGAACTGGGATGGATTATCCCTCTCTTCTGAAGAGGTGAAAGAGATGGCTGCAGAAGCAGTTACAAGATTCTGATCATAAGAAGCAGTAAGAAATGCAGGTTACATACAGAAGGATAATGAAATCACATATATTCAATACGGGACTGACTTAATGGCTCATCTGTCCAATTTTCTTGTCAGCCAAGTTCTCTCTTTGATTATGTAATTTTTACCACAGTCCTGCCTGAATATTATACAGAAGCAAACACAAAAATATTTGAGGTTGCTCCTGATAGTATACCAGCTCTAGTGGCAGCGGCGGAGGCAGAACATGCCCAAGACAGACAGAGCAATGACTTGCTTTCCCCCCTCCCCCCACATCCCTCTCTGATCTTTTCAACATCTTAATCCCTTGGGACAGCAGCTGTGAGTAGTCCCTCTCTTCCAATGGGGAAAAAACAAGGTTATCTCAAGGTGTAATGCCAGCATGTTTTCACTATAGCCCAGAAGGGGAAGTACAGCAAGCCTTGAAAGGGAGGGAACGTGTGTTGTCTGCAGTATAAGGTGGGCAGCTGGAACTCAAAGAAATGAGTTCTCTTGCCATGCTGCCCATGTGACTTCAGGCAAGGCACAACTTCTTCAGTCTCATTAGCCCTGTCTTTAAATGGTATTTAGTACTTGCTTCACAGGGCTGAGAAGAAGGGGATTAAGCTTTAATTCATTAATGTTTGTAAAACATTTTAGAACTTGGATGGAAATTTCCTAGGTAGCGCAAAGAGCATGAAAAAGCTTATCTCCCTCTCCAACCAAAAATGGTCCTAAAATATGAGAGAAATGAGCGAAACAGTGCTTACATTTTGGTGTTTATAATAATAAAAAAAAACCCCTACACTTCCCCTCTCTATCCTTCCACATATTTTAAAAAAACCTGATAGGCAGCAATGAGAAATTTTAGTCTAAACAGAGTGCAGCTTCTCCCTGGAGACTAGAATGCACCTCAGTGGAATTTTCCCTGCCTTCAGCCTTTTGTGTTTCTGAAAGGTCCTGGAACCAGGCATGTGACTGTAAGAGCAAAAACATTGCTGTGTCTGAGTGCTCTACCAAATATTTACAAGATACCCAGAAAAAATGGCTACCAGCAAGTTCAGCAGGGTTTGACTGAATGGCCTGTAGTGTAGCACTGTCAAGAAGAAAATCTAAACTTTAGTTAAAGCAAAATTAAAATTAATTTTTACAAGGGTCTCTTCAAAGCGTAAGACTGGTAACACTGAAGCTGGAGAGTTGCTCTTCCCCAAGGTGAAATATATTAGCTTTTAAAAGTAGCTTACTGAAATGGAGTAGCTTCCTTGTGATGGAAACTTCCTTGTTGAAGAAGAGCCCAAAGCTGTGTGAGTGGGCATGTAAGTAGATACCTGCAGAGGGGCCTATTCCATGCCATTCTGTTTGATGGCTGGTAGTGAAATGACATCAGCTTCCACATCTCATCAGCTTCCCAGTCTTTGCACTGCCAGGTAAGGGTGTGCAGTACTTTTTAATAGGGCCGTGTGCTCCCCAGGAACTCCCTCATCACCCAAAGCCTGCCTAGTAAACAGCAGATGGCAACCTGCTTGCCTCACTACTACAGGTGGCCCAACTACAGCTGATTGCCTTGCTGGGTTACCTGCAGGCACTTCAGCAGTACTCCAGACCTCCCATATTTCTGTATAGGTTACTCTGCTTTTCAAGAGGTTGCTCAGGGAGGCTTTCCCTGTGACTGCAGAGGACAGAACCAGCTTCTCAGGCCACTGATGACTGTGCATCAGCACTAACTGAACCCATGGCTTTCAGCTAAGCATGTGAAGCTTGGGAGCTGGGAACAACCTGATCCTGATTCCAGCACAGCCAGCGATGCCTTCAGCAGCCTTGACCAAGTCATACGTTCTCTAAATCTGTGAGTAAATAGTTCTGCGGTTTGCAGTCACAATGTGAATACTTTAAAAGTGCTTTGAAGGCAGAGGAAGCTAAGGAGCTGTAATACACACCAATCTTTCCATCTTTTGGATTGCTACCTGTTCTCCTTCCACACCGAACTGTTGGAGCCTGGCCATTGGCAACTCTGTTACATCATCTCTGATTATTTTCAGGTGAGTTACAGGAATAAGAGTTCACTGAACTACTGCTTCTTAATCCAGCCAGGGTTTATCATTTATCTTAAAAAGCAGAAGCTAACATTTCACTATGTTATGGGCTGTGGACACCAAAACCTCTTATGTGTGTGACTGTCAGTTCCTCCAGATTGGTGAGGTGATGGGGTGAATTAGGAAGGCACGTGCAGTCCATGATTCTTCAGTAGCATGTGTGTTGTTCAGAGGCTTTTATTACTATATTGCTTAAATTACCTTAAACAAAATGGAGGATTTTCAGAAGTCCAGAATTAAGTATGGCTCCACACATACAAAGAACAGCACTTGGTTTTAGAGTCAATCTTTAAAGAGACACAAGAAGAAGAATGCTGACTGTCTGCTTCACCGGATTTTTGCAAACCAATGTTGTCATTCATTCATTTCATAGAGGAGGTTCCATTGGTCCTTTCTCTAGATTGGATGTAGTGCTTGGAGTATCACCAGTAGCACTGGGTAAAGCAGCATCAAGTTAAGTATCTTTCAAGACAGCGTTCCTTACTCTTATGGTCTGCAAGGCAGGATTAGTTCCTTCGCAGGTTAAATTTGTTTGATCCTTTCCATCTGAAAAACACAATAAAGACAGACAACTCAATGCCAGCGTGTCAGAATCAGATCACAAAGTTAATATTTCCTCCAGGGAACAACCAGTGGAAATCTGTTGAATCCACAAAACAAATCAAGGTAATGAGTTCAGTATGAACTAGTTTCACAGACTTGCTGAAAATGGATTGACTTACATGTAACGATCCTCTTTCTGCTGCCTGCCTGCTTGTCCTTCTAGTTGCCAGTGTCCAGACCCTCCTTCTCTTTCTAGCAGGCAAAGTTTCTGATGCCACTCTCATGCTCTGGAGCCAAACCTTAGACTAGCCCAGACCCCTCTACCATCCTCTGGCAGAGCTCTCCAAAGGCCAGCGTATACTTGCTGAGGACCTTTGCATCATATCAATTTTCCAATAAAACTGTTTTTTCGGTAGCCAGCGCCTATGAACAGAGAATGAGATGTGCAAGAGGACTGTCTTTCTCTACCACAGATTATTTTCTATAGTTGAAACACATTTCCTAGAGTTAAACAGAGCACAGCTTATATCAATATATTTTCTGACTAATAGCAAATTGCCTTGGATTTAGAGAAAATATTACGGCTCCATCCTATATTCTTTCCTAATACCTAGGCTGAGAGCAGAGCCTGCTTCCTAACCAGTATGAGCTGTTTCTCTTCTAATCTTAGTCCCATGTCAGTGCCAGGATGTAAAGTGCTTTGGGATGTAGTTTACTATGTAAATACAGGACATTATGTTACTGGGATTAGACACCTTATGTAGAAAATGGACTGTCGTTTGTGAGAGGAGATATTAAAAAACAAAATTAAAGCCTTCCTGAGTAACCTGCAAGCTGATGAAAAAGAACACGAGCTGAAGAAACACACACAGTTATCAGAACCAAAATATCCAAGGTACTAATGAATCAGTCAGATCATGTCATGGCCTCATGTTTGCTGCTATTAACTGTGCTGCAAGGTGTCCCAGGCCTATTCAAATGTGTACTGCTTCTCTTCCAATCTCTATAGCTGACTCATTGAGACAAGCTCCATCATAGCACTGGAGAACTCAGCTGCCTTAAGGACTCTGCAGAACAGCCAGTTCATACCTGGGCTCATTCCTGTTGTTCTGTATCAAAGCTTTGAAGAAAGTCAATAAAGCTGAAAGGAGAATGGTGAAAGGCAAGGTATTCCACTGCACCAGGCCATGACACAATTAATATTAACAGAGATGATCTTGTAGAAGAAACACAAGGCTTATACAGCTTGTCAAGGGAAGCTGTGTCTCAGTTTTCCTTTCTCTCTAGACCTGTTTGTTAACTATATGAAAAGCAACTACACTAGAAAAGAGTCGTTCCTATAGAACTGTAACTGGTAGAACTATACTGACAATGATGGTAACTCTAATGAAGGTAGAAGAAACACCAGTTTTGCCAATACACCTTTAATGAATTCCTCAAGGGAAATACCCTATACTGACAAAAGCACCTCTAAGACTGTTTCAGACAGCCTTGGTATGTACGGCAAAGCATCTACAGCATTGTTTAAAGCTTTAGGTTAGACATTAAGAGGAAATTACTTAGTGTGAGGGTGGTGAGACACTGGAACAGGTTGCCCAGGGAAGTTGTGGCTGCCCCCTCCCTGAAAGTGTTCAAGACCAGGTTGGATGGGGCTCTGAGCAACCTAATCTAGTGAGAGGTGTCCCTGCCCATGCAGGGAGGTTGGAACTTGATGAATTGTTTAATGTGCCTTCCAACTCAAACCATTTTATGATTCTATGATTCTATATCCTGACCCACCTATACTTAATTTTAATGTACAGCTGGCTTGACAAGCCAGAAAATGTACAAAATATCCTTCTGTGAATGTATTGGTTGAGCCTAAAGACTCAGTGCAGTTGTCTGTACTCTGTCTAGCTTTGGGAGAGGGCTGGCAGGAAATCTATCTGATAACTTATTCCAAAAGAAAGTTAGGAAAGACAGTAGGTGAGCAAATTCTTTCCAAAGAAACAGCTCTTAATGAGCCTTTGGGAACTTTATATTCTTATGCTATTAAAACAAACTAACAAACAATCCCCCCAAGCCCCTGAAGCCCACTCTCTCAGCAAGGGAACAGAAAATACCATCTGTCTCCAAGTAGGCATTCCGTAGTCATGATGTACTGGGTTTATAAACACAGTCATTCTTAGTGCATCAAAGGTAACGGAAAGACTTCTGCAGTGTCACATTAGCCAAAATACATTTTTGAGCTGGTGATAACCCAGTAAATATGCATTTTCACTATGCTGTCTCTTCTTTGCTCACTTGTTTGTTTCTGTTAAACCATTATGTTAGAAAAAAAATCACAGGAATTTTGGAAGTCTGTTTAACACCACTGCTTTTTCAACAGGATTCCTCAGAATTCCAGGCCTAATGATTCTCAGAGTCTCAGATTTTGTAAAGCAGCTGGCCATAGGTTTCAACTACAGGATACTATAACTTTTTCCTGATTTTCAGTAAGGTCCATTTTCCACCAAACAGAGCTTGTATAGGAAGCTCAGTTGGAAGTTTAGCTGAAGAATGGTATCGGCCATGCATAATCACAAATTATAACGGTTAACACAGCTTTTTAGCATGGATTTTCTAGAATAACTGCTATTTACTAATAGGTATTGAATATTTACCATTGATTTTTTTGTGGAATAGCATTATCCAGTTGTATCCTTACCTGAAGTAGGCTGCTGCTACATAAAACTGCTTAGATTTTTTACAGACTCTGATTTGGTCTTATTTTCTCTGAGTGATTCAACTGGTGGAACTGGCCTAACACATTATAGGCAAGCACATGTAACTCTTGCATGGGGCTAGAAGCCATTGCAAAGTTATCTGTAGTGTATGTATGCAAATCAACTTCAGTTTGAGATAGTCTGGGAGAAGTTTGAGGGGGATTTCCCTGCTTTATGTAATCTATTGTTGCTTCTTAGCTTCCGCTATTCACATGGCCAGGAGACATAAGCCAGACACCGCTGGTAATTTCTCAAACTCAATCTGAAAGCAAAGACAATATGCTCAGTGACCTACAGCAGTCTTGTAGCTTTTGGTAAACCCTCAGACACTGGCTCAATGATATCTGGAATAAAGGAGGCCTGGAGGAGCAGTGGGGGGAATGACTCAGATGGTAAGGGCTTCCCTTACTGGCATACTTTGAAAGTGGTCAGCAGCCAGAAACATCTACGTGCGGTCCCCCAGATGTAACTCTGGCCTACCCAGAGCTTTAGTTTTACATTTCTCAATCCATACGGAGTGCTGCATCTCGCACACAATCGGCGCTGTCAGTTTCAGTGCTGGATCAGTGAGATCCAGTTACGAGACCCCTGCAGATCGGACTGCAAGCACAGCTGGGGCTACCTTCCCTGACCATTCCCATGGGGAGACAAGGAACAAAACTCACCATGTGCTCAGGCAGATCTAGTCCCAGTAAAGTTGTTCACTGAAATGACAGGCCAGACAGGCAGAAGCTTTAAGGCAGGTAAGAGTAAGAGAAACACCCTGCCTGCTAGCAGCCCACAGGGAGCTCTGTGCAGCTAAGGCCAGGCTGCTTCTGACCCAGGTGAGCCTGTTCCATGCCAGGTTAGGTATTGCTCTCTAGCCAGTGCATCATGTTGTACAGACTGTGGTGTTATTGTTCCAAATTGGAAGATTTATAATTGAGCAACTATCCAGATTCTGAGAAACAGGCTTACCGAAAACCACAGCTAAGGGAAATATGACAGGTGAAGTAAGCATGGTGGCACTGAGGAGGAAGGAAATCTCCCTGCAGTGCACTGATAAGAGTGTGCTTGGTATATACTGTGTTCAATCTGGGTAACTGGCAAGTGGGAAAACACAGGCTAGCTGAAGGAAATTCAGCTCAGAGGCCCTAGGGACTAAATCAGTCTGTTAAAATGCTTTGTTGGTTTTATTTATCACTACCTAATTAGCTACTTAACCAACACATGGAAAGATAGTAGTAACTGGTAAATATTCAACAACATGACCTTTCAGTTACAACATGACAATTCTGAATAAAGTTCATGGAAAGCTTGTCCTTCCTAGGTACTCCAACAAATCCAAACGAAACTGGACTGGATTAACAAAAACAGAGAGAGAGACAAGAAAGAGAGAGAGCGAGAAAGTAGGGCACTATTGTGGAGATCTGGTTAAGAATCCAAGTTTTGCCATGGACTCATTGAATGATCCTGGGCAAGTTGTTTCCTGCCCTGTGCTTCAGTTTTTCCCATCTGTAAAAAGAGTACAACAATGTTGACCTTCCTTGTAAATCGCTGAGATGAATGGCTAGAAAAGCACTAATACATTATTAATTACTTATTATTATTTCTGAGGAAGAAAAAGCAAAGAGAAGAAGCCATCAATCTCTCAGGGTTCTTCTAGAGCCTCATAAAAAATAAAAAAGCACCATGTAACATGGATTTCACACAACAAACATTTGGTGAACCACCTTTAAGAAGAAATAGTGGGTGCACAATTAAAAGAAAGTTAAAGGCAGGCAGACACTCAGGAAAACACTCCAGATGGTGAAACGAGTTAGGCTGCAGAGCAGGCTCCCACAGGAAGTGGTGAAACCCCTATTGTTTGGCACATTTGAAACGGAATTCTTCAAAGTGCTGGTATGTATAATACTAGGAACCGTTCTGCGCTGTTTCGAAAGGTAGCGGTGCTGGGATGACCTGCAAGAACTACACCTACCATTTCTAAAATTTTAAGAGGTCTCTTGGTGCTCTGACTGTGAAGAGCTATAGGCTCTTTTTTCATCAATATAATGTCTGAGGAACATTTACTGGAGAGTAACTACGTTGTGTTTTTGCAGGAAATAGATTCAGCAATCCTTAACAGATCTTTCCCATTCTTACTTCTGAGATCTGAACTTTGTATGCCCATGAGGGGGAAAAAAAGCCCCCTATTCTCTGTTTGAGAATTCCAGTATGCATCCTACAGACAGAGTGTTTATTCCTGTATTACAATCTAATGAAAAACTGGGTGGCTTGATTTTTACAAGCAGTGGTTTGCAGAAGAAATACCGTGATATTAATGGGAACCAAATGAGCAATCATTACGTAAAGAGCATTATGAGACACGGAACTAATGTTGAAACATTAAATGCTCTGGGTCAAACTCACCAAAATGGGAAGCAGCATGCTGGAACATTGGGGTTTCTCCACACTCAGATACTACTGCAAACATTTCCCGCTGCTGCTAATGCAGGTTCAGCTCCTCTGGAGGTAGCTGTGGAGGGAGTCTGACTGCTTCTGTTGTTATTGGCACTTAAAATCTTAAGATCGTCTCTGAAATCCAAATTCAGAGCTTTGGCTGATTTTATTGATACAACTTGGTTTACTGGGTTGGAGCAAGTAGAGGAATAAAAGTTTTAAAAGGGAGCTTAGAATTAGAGTTTTAATACCTTCATTTCCTCTTGGTCTCATAACTGCTGGTATACAAAAAAAGAGGTGAATTGATTCAGATGGCATATGTTCACTAGTGACCCTGTCTTACTTTATTCACTTGGGCAGGATGGCCATGGAATGCTCCCAATCCCCTCTCAGCCCCTCTGGCTGGAGCACTGGGGCCTGGAGTGGCAAGGCTGTGCACCCCAGCACACCTCGCCGGCTGCCTCTGTGCAGGAGGGCTGGCACCACCTGCATGCTGCCCTCGTCCCTGGCCACAGACAAGCAATTTCCTCAGGGATGAATCATGAACAAAAAACCAAACGAGCTATTTAAGGAGTTTTTCTTCTCTCCCTGCAACTGTGCTGTCCAGTATCATATTCCTGACAGTTTTATTCTTCAAGAATTTAGTAATCTAAGGTTTCAGTGACTCATGTGATGAAGCTTGTACCCATTTCCTGGAAAGAGCCCTGCGCGGTTCGCTACCTTCTCTGCCATTTTCCCTGAGGGTCTAATTCTTGCTAGATTTTCATACAGCTCATCTGTCCTCCATTTTTGGGGTAGAGCAGGGAGGCAAAAATGTCTTGAGTGCACCTAAATTGCTGTGTAACAGGAAAAGTGGCGTGGTGAAAGAAACATCTGGAAAACAAAGATGGGCACTGAACCAGAGAGTGTCTTTTGGAAGTAGCTGCCTCTTGGGCTCAACACTGGTTAGAAGAAAAGGAGCCACTGTAGGAAGAGCTGTGTGGTACATTTACCAGGGCTGTACCCTGTAAAACTAAGATGAAAAAGATTTGAAGGCTCTCTCAGATCATTGCCTGGGTGGGTGTGACTCACCCTGGGCAAATGCCACTGATGACAAGTACCCTGCCACAAACTATTGAATGAATTGGCTGGATGGGAACGAAAGTAACCATGTTACATACTCGGGCCAATCTGAAAGACACTTCTGTGCAGAAAACAACTGCTTCGTCTCGCTGATTAAAAAGGAAGTTTAAAAGCTGCTCACAGACAGCTTGGAGGATCCTTCAGCAAACTCTCATCTAAGTGGTGCTGTGCTATGCCTGCAGCAGACAGCTGCCTGGACATCAGCAATGCCCAGAACATACCTCCTAACCCATAGAGAAGCACTACCTCTGCATATTTATGTTATGGGTGGTCTGGGGCTCTTATAATATTCAGAAATGCATAGGAGTGCAAACCATCAACATAATTACAGAAGTGTGAAACAGCTCAGTGACAGTGCGTGCTTACAGACCTACGCCTCCTACACCTAAGTCGAAAGGCTAAGTAAGCACCCTGCCTTATTCTAACTTGCAATAGGGCTAGTTAAGGGATTTGCAAATCTGTCTGATGGAGGCAGGGCCAACATATCCAGCATTCTTAGAAGATGATTTCAGTGCTCAGTTATACCAGTATAACTGGCATGTATGCTGGTGTGTGTGTGTATATATATACACACACACATACATATACATATACATATACATGTAAGTATATATACACTGACATGCATTGCAAGCCTGTTGCCTTTAAAGGGATATGGTGTCAGGTCAAAGTTGGCCTGACATTCCTCTTCTTCTTCAAAAAAATAAACTTCTACAAACCCTGATTCCAACAGAAATGTTCCATGATTTATTTTAAGAAGGGAACATTCCCCAGCAGTCCTCACCACAACCCAAACATTGCAGCACTGTGCAAGACCATGAGAACCAGAGGGGAAATGGAAGAGTCTATTTTCACTGCTATAGAAGACAAATACAAAAAGTAAACAAAGAGCAAATGCAGTGACAAAGAAACTTTATTTTAGTGGTGTTACCTGTAGTATGGCTAAGGAGAGCAAACTTGAAACGTGCATGCTTTTCTAGTGAGTTCTACACGACGTGAGACTAAATGTGAGATGGGGACTTGTGACAGCCATCTACACTGTAAGAAAGAGATTTATTTTCTTTGGTTGGTTCCTCTTTCTCCTCACACTTTGCCTTTCACATCTGAGAAACTGAACAGCAGACTAGAAGAAAATGCCTCACTGTTTTCAAAGCTAGAAAAGAATCTGAAGCTTGGACAAGCTATCCAGGGAACAAATTCCTCATAATGGGATGAGCCTTTCCTCTAAATATCTGGAGCTCTTTATTCTACAGAAAGAGGAACCTGCCTTCACTGCTACTGCCTGTTTCTTTGCTCAAGTTTGCTAAAAGCAGCACTAGGAGAAGATAAAAAGGGGCACGTGGAGACAGAAAGAACTACTGAGCAAGCAGATACTTTCCTGACATAACTGCTGAGTGCACACACACACACATGCATGCAGACATCCACACACAGCACACAGCTTCTCAGTCTGATAGGTCTGTATACCAAGGAGAGAGAAAAAAAATCAGCGAAGCTTGCACGAAAGGGACTGTAAAGACAGTTCTAGTGGCAGGTTAGTGATTTCACCAGAAAGTTTTGGAAGCCATAAACAGGAAATGGTTAAGTAAAAGCAGGTGGAGCATGCTGACGGCAGGAAATAGCTGAATCTCTGAATGGATGCAAAAAAAAATGCTCCACTGCTCAGCCCTTGGCAGTCGCAATATGCCCACTCCTCCTTCTCCTGGTCCTCCTCTTCTACCCTTATCTCCCCAAGCTACAGAGTATCATAGTCTGAAAACACTTTTTGCTTGAGCAATCGGCTCTCCTTGAATTTCAGAACCAGCACGAGGGAGCTGGGAGGTTCTGCCTGGAAAGCAAAAGGTTCAAGGGACTCACCTACTTTGAAAGGGATGAGTCAGAAGTACCCAGCAGTACCCATTGCCTGACGGGGGCTTCAGGTCTGAGCAGCCAGAACAGTGTCTCTGGCTACTGCCCCAGGTGCTGCAGTTCCGAGTGTATTCAGCATAATAGTCAATCAGAGAAACATTATTCCTATCACCCCTTTCATTCTAGGGTGCTCCCAAAGTGTTTAGCTGTGGGAATCATTCTCCATCTCTACTGAAACTCAGTCCCTTCTGGGGCAAAGCACTGCAGCTGTTTAATAGCTCACAGCAACATCACACAAGCAGATGGAAAAGAAAGCAAAATGTGTAAGAAGCATTCTTTCCACTTTCCTTCTAATGCTTCCTTTCTCTCTTTGTCCACAGCAGTTTGTGCCAATTCCAGACAACTCCAGATGTGTGTCTTTCCCACCAGTATCTGCAGAGACTTGGCTCTGGAGACAGGGAACTGCTTGCCAACATACTACCTCCTGGTGCTTTCAGCCCCAAGGGTCAAGTTCCCGCTGTCACATTCTCATCCCTGGCTGTGCTGCCAGACATGCTGTGGGATGGGGGCAGACGTGAGGGTAAGGAACAATTGTGCTTTCTTCTAAATTAGTACACCATTGATGTAAAATTATTGAACACAGACAAGACACTCGCCTTCAAAGTATACTAAACAGTCACACTGAAGCCCTGAGGAAACTTAAGAAAGGCATACACAAATTAGTTGGAATAATTTTGACCTTGTCTACATTTAAGTATTAGATGGTATAGCTATGTTGGCAAACTCTACTCTTAGATATTTCTCCTCCTCTCCTGGATTTAAATTGGAAAAAAATCTGTTTCTTCTTATATTCTGAGCAAAGAAAACACTAACGGCAAATGCGCTTCTATGGAGTTACAACTGCACAAATAAGAAGTTTTTTCTGGTAGGGAAATCTTGCAAAGAAATCTTACTGTTTTTTTGACATTGCTATTTTGACAAAACTTATCAGGTGTTATTAGGAGTTCAAACTTCTACTGCCTTTTCTATAACTTTTAAAACAGAAAGTTACTTTTCAAGTTCAAACTTTTAAATCCTAGTTTGGATGGGGCCTTTGGGAGTGAGGTTCAAACTCACCCTGTCCAGTCTCCAATATCCCAAACTACTGCCCAGGCCATACCTTCCCAGGGGTGTCCTGGGAACAGTTGTGATCCAGCACTCTGCACTGCTGCTCCCATGGGAGGAGGCAGGGGGCACTGCCAGGGCAGAGGTTGGTGTGGTACATTCTGCAAATGCCACCATGCTTGTCTAAGATGCCATGGGGCATAAGTGCATGGAGTGGATGTGTCCTATCAAATTCAGGTGGATGGCAGGACAGCTTCAAGGAGTTAAAGTTTGGCACTGAACTTTGGAAAAAAAACAGTCTGTGATTCATATGAATCTAAGAAACGGAGCAAAAATAATCGGAATTAGCTGAACAAAAATCAACAGGTATGTCTTCCCTGCTCCTTTCACAGTTTCTGCTTCCCTGCACTCTTTTTTTTTTTTTTTTCACTCAGGTTGTCAAGAAAAACTGTAGGAATGAGGTTCCTGGTATAATTACAGTTTGCTGAGAAAATTGCAGCCCGCAGCAGTAATTCCTTTAGTGCTAGAAACAGATGCTGCTGAGGTCTAATCACAGTCTTCCCACTAACCAGGCCCTGAGTCTAATCTGTCATCAGCTGAGAGGCCGCTGGCTCCTGCCGTGCATGTGAACCCAAGCTGCTTGGCCTGTTCCTCTCCCCTCGTCCAGAGCCAGGCAGTGCCAGAGGGAGGGCATGTTTCCATTCATTCCTTGCCCTCAGCTACAGCGATACTACAACTTCAATGCCCTGCTTATCTCTCCTCCAGGCCTAGTATCAGGGCTACTCAAAGCCTTGCTGGAAAGGGCTCAAGTGGTTGTTTTCAACTTACAATGCCGCATGGTGACTGCAGTTCAAAAATACAATTTGAGCTGAGATAAGTTGAAGGAGAGGCTAAATGAGAACAGCCTGTGGCTAATTCCTCCTTCCAAAACGTATGGTATTTTCTGCTAATCAAGAGGATAAGGCTGCACCCAGTGATGGATCATATAACCTCCATATGTTAAAAACAACAACAAAACCCAAAAGAGTATGAGTGCTGACGAGCGCAGAAGTAGGAGGAAGGGGGAAAAGCAGAATTGGGTATGTAGAAAAAGAGCCGTGAGAGAGAATACATGTAAGGACAGACTGAACAAATCTCTCTTACAGAATCACAGAATCACCAAGGCTGGAAAAGACCTTTAAGATCATCAAGTCCAGCCTATGACCAACACCACCACACTGCCTAGACTATGGCAGTAAGTGCCACATCCAGCCTACGTGTTACACACAGCTGCCACTGCCATAAAATGTTTCACATCTGACATTGAAAGCACATAGGGCCACATTTTTTAACCTCTCTGTGATGGTGAAAGAAGCTTGAAAAACAACTGACCTTGCCAGGTCAGAAGTGCCTCTGTGCAGACAAAAGTCACTGTGGTACTGGATTAACGTCTTTAAATTGGATTCTGGTCATAGAAAGAAACTGGCTGAAGAAGGCTATTTCTAAGGCATGTTACTGTATCATGAGTGAGCAACTGAGGAAGTCCTCAAGCTTACAGCTTGATGCTTACAGCTTCTCTACAGCTAACAGGTTCCCCAAAGTAGCAGGGGAGATGCTACGTTTGGGAAGCATAGACTAAACAGCTCTGTTTTGCATAAGTAGCTCTTAAGAAACGTATAAGGGAACAGAGTAGGTAATCATTTCTGGTCAGAGGCAAAAGCATATTAAACCAGCTGACTTTCTGGACCAGCCTGTGGTCAACTCAGTTTTTATGTGTTCAGCTTTTTCCGAATCTGCACATGGCAGCTGGGCACACATGATAATACTCACCAGATCTCTGCAGTAAAGGGGAGCACGGCGGCTCCTCAGCACTGACAGACCGAGGGAAACAGAAAGCGTAGCACAATCTATCAGAAGAGAGGGGAAGGAGTGACTCATACAGGAAGAAAAATAAAGATGAAAAAGCATAAGACAAGAGGCAGACTGTTGGCTGTAGATGGTGAGAAGAGTTACACTTGACAGTAATGGAAGTCCAAGGAAGTTTTATTACAATTAAATGGCAGCCAGAGGCCAACACAGAAAAGAGGTTTTAAGGCTAAAATCAAAGACAGGAAGTGACTATGTAGGTCAGAAGCTGCGGGTAGTGAACTGGATAGATTAAGTGGGACTTGGAACAAATAAGTTAGCTCTGCTAATGACAAGTGATAACACTTACAATGTCACCATGTTTAACAAATTGGACTCCGACATCACCATCAAGGTCTGCGTAGCAAATTGGAGATTGCAGAGTTTTAATAGTACCTACATCAGAGCAGATACTGTATGTGTTTTAACAAGAGATCAGTTTTACAGTAACTTTTTGACCCTGTCAAGCTTCCTGTAAATAAGTGTCCTGTTTTGTCTGAACAGAATTTCTTCTTAAGGAGCTAGAAAACATGAAATGACTAATAGAAACTGTGAGACTCTGAGAAGACCCGCTACTGCAGGCTGAAAAGACAGATGCAATGGAGAAACATCTTTCCACTCCTAAATTCAATATGTCTTTGGTTGAACAGCTTTGTTCACATCCAGGGCAGCCGGAAGAGAACAGTCACCTTGTATTTTTGTACCTGATGAGAAAACCCCAGATTGTATGTGTGCACTGGGACAGTTCAATGTGTGTCTATTCCAACTTCAAAGAGGCTTTCAATGCTCTTTCAGATGTAGGGTGTGAGGAAGGGTGAGAACTGCTAAAGCTAGCCCCATCCTCATTAAATCTTTGCCCTCTCTGGAGCAAGCATGCAAGTGGAGAGAATAGAAGATATGCATGAGCAACTGAGCATCTGTGAACTCATGACCTTTGACTGTTGTATTATGGGAAATGTTTCTTCAGTTGCTATGCTTTTCTAATTCATTTGTATTTTCCTTCAGTGACTCCCTTGTATTTTCTTTGGTGCTCCTGTGTAATGGTTTCAAGGAACCACAGACATCTCCGAGTTAAGCATGCATACAATAGCTTTAATTAAATGTTTGAGAGTATTCCACAGAAATGCAAGGGAAAGGGAAAGCAAACAGTTTTGTACTCACTGGTACCTATCCCTTCTGAGCCCTGGCTTGGGTGGAGGTATCTGCACCACTGCCCTTTAAGTCCATTTCTAAACTGTTGTGAAATGAAGGCCACTGGGTCCTGCTGCTCTGCACGTAAGCACTTCAGGCATTTCATTCCCATTAAAAAAAGGTATAGATCACCTGTGAAAGGTACAATGCTGACACCTTTTAGGCTAGGCTAGAAGAAACAAAAAATAAATTAGGGTAGACATTCTTTACTCCACTTTGAAAAATTGGAGAATAAGGTTAAAAATATCTTTAACCTTTTCCTAAAATGCACTAAGATGCTAGAGGGAGAGTAGCATAATAGCAAAGGTTTTGATCTTCTTCAATATTCTGAAATAAATCTTCTCTGTTCTCTGTGCTATTGGCACAATCTCAATCTTGGTGCCATCTTTTAAATGGAGATCTTTGCTTCTTTTACAAGTAGTTAACTACATCATTTTATATATACAGAAGAAAGCCACAAAGGATTTTTGTTTCCATTTCAGGTATCTAAAATAAATATATATGAAGGAAATGAAATTTGGAAAGATGGAGGAATAAGAAACAGAATGCAAAATTTATCAGTTATTTAAGTGAAATACAAGACAATTTTACAGCACAGAAAGTGAGTTTGTTTACAGGAAGAATCTTTCTCTCCCTTTTGTGATACAGAAGAGTTAACAGCATCTGCAAGGATAACCATGAGGCCTAACACTAGTGATTACTGCTATTACATAGTACTAGTATAAAGTACTTGTCTTAAGTTTTTCAAAACCTGACATATTTTTTATTTGAAAGTTGACACAAGCTAATTTGAAAACACTTTGGCCAGGCTGTACAAATTTTATTGCAAATCTATCCATTATTTCTCAGTAACTCCCAGAGGTAACATAAATCAGAAAACAGAAGAATAATTGTAAGACTGGAAAGAAAAAATAAAGGCCAGTTTGATGAGAAACTAAAGAAATCATGCTTCTAACTTTGATCTTGGCTATTTCCCTGCACTGAGACTGGAGGTATTACCATTTTTTGCAGCCTGACATGCTGGATTTGGACAGGCGTTGCACTGAGCAGCAGCTGGACTAGCTTTGCTGAAGCTTGAGCCACAGTGACTTTTCAGAAAGGAACAGAAAGCTTGGGTTATTTCCCTCTGGTATCGAGGCAAAAATGACAGCAGGGTTGCCTGAGAAGATTGAGAACTGCTGACATTAGTAACAGGAACTGGCAGCTGCAAAGGAAAGTAGGAGTGGGATGAATAGCAGTCTTACAAGGCAAAGGAGGAAAGGAGAAGGCCACAGAAGATCTAAAATTTGGAGCAGCTAGCAAATGCTGACAGAGACTTCTCCTGTTTGGTTTTCCTCAAGGGCCTTATCATTCCTCAAGGGCCACATTCAGGCCAACATAAAGATTCCTACAATTATTTTTGAGATACTCTTAATGAAGATTTCTACTCGTTGCCCTTCTCTTAATCTGTAGTCTGCATTTCCACTGCATCTTTATAAAGTGCTTCTTACAAATACATCTGTTTTTATGATGGCTGGGAGTGAAAAATCTTTATTCTCGGACGTGTGTGAAGAAGAGGGTTGATCTACACTTCACCCTCCTCCTTCATCTCTTCCCTGTCTGCCAGCCCAGTACAGTGTAGCAAGGACACAGTGCAATGGTGCACAGACAGCACACAACTTGGGCTTTTTTTGGGTTTCCTGCTGTGATTACTGAGGGTTTTGATTTTTGTTCTTTGGTTTTCTGAATTACTCACTCAAGATGTCCTGATCATTCTGCTCCATGTGAACAAGGGTTGGCATGTACTCATGGTTGTAAGCTCAACAGCTCCACCAGTTTCATTTTTACTCATTGCCTTAGACTTTTCTGTATGTAATTTATATTTTTTTTTGTTAGTACTGTTCATATCTCTCATGTCAGTCTTCTAAACTAAATGACTGGCAGACTGACCATCTACTAAGTTGTAGTTGTGAAACTCTGTCATCAAAACCCAACAGTTCCTCTTTTGTTTCCTGTCCTATCAGGTACTCCATGGACTATTTTTGGCCTTCTCTTCTAGAAGTGACAGCTGATTTATATCACCAAGGCTAAGGCCAGGGAAATCGATGCCTGACTTTCTCCCAGGGGAATGAGTTTTTATGGACAGCAGTTAGTTTCTATTTTCCCTATACAGGTACCAAAAATACTCAGCCTATCTCCGCAACACTAGTTAAGGCCCATGGGGATGATGATGCAGTGAACTTAGGCCTTGGGCCACCGTAAGTACATTCAGACTTCTCTGATTCTTCATGTTCCACTTCCCTTTAGTAAATCATAACTACATTTAGTCTTCAAATACATGACGAACTTGAAGCTAAAGCTCAAAGTTCAGAGCAATACCTTAACTCTGTGACCCAAACTGTGCAGTTTACTCAAAAATGCTCCCTAAAATTTTCTGCTTCCTTGGGATAAGGAGGGGAAGTGAAAGAGGAGAAAACAGTGATTAATGATTTCTTTACAACTTCTTTTTATTAGCTAGTTCTAAAATAGGGCATTTGCCCCCCTCCCCCCAAAAAAAAAGTCCTACCCCTGACAAAAAAGCAGCTGCAAGCACAGTGGAGCTATCTGTACACTGCGACTGCAGTGTTCACACTGCCTGTCACCCTGTTGAGTCCCCAAACAGCCTAGGAAACAAGAAGACAGAAAGGTTGGAAAATGTGAGTATAAATACTCTGCAGGGAGCTGGTAAGACAGCAAAGACACAATGGTGGAAAGGAGAATGTCAAAAGTCAATCCCAGGTGTAACACCTCGGAGGCCAGATACATGTTGTGAGAAGTGTAATTCATCTAATATTTATGTTTTGTTCTCCCCCCATGAACTTTAATATAGACCTTAGCCAGTGAAGGCTGCATTCTCTGTTAATGCTTTGCACAGCCTGTTGTTGCCTTCCCAAGTTTCTTATTCAATGGCACATTTTTTCCTTGTTTTTAAATGCTTTCTGGAGTCTTAAGACAAGGAGTTTTTAACCTAACAATAAAACACCTGCATTTTATTAAGACTTGGGACTTAAGTTCCACCTCCTTCAATTTTATGAAACTGTTGCCATTAGTCAGGTTAACCCCTTCGTAGTCAGTTTTGTCCTGAAAATGATGTTACATGTCTGCTAAATATAGCCCAATTCCACAGTCCTACACTGTATTTGGAGGAAAGGAAAAACAGCTCTGAGACAGACCCAGAGGGCTCTGCTCAGTGCTGATTGGCAAGGGGTTCCAGAACCCCTGAACCACAGCTGCAAAGTCCAGACCCTCTCTAGCACAACAGCCCTGAATCAACATATCCACTGTCAACATAAAACTGAAAACTAAAATGTTCTTACCACCCACTTTTGTTTCAAGAATGAGATTTTTGAGTTGTATCATAGAAACTTCATTCGACTTAACGGGAAAATGTATTATTCTCCCTGTTCTTTCTGTTTTCTCTCTCATTCCATTTTCTTAAATATGGAGTGGAGCAGCACTACACAGTCATTTTTGTGCCTGGACCTCCAAGTATGACCTATATTAATATAGGTCCTTAATATAATTCCTATATTAAATTAGAAAAATGGCAGCATCTGGATGTGAAGTAATTGCCCAAATTTATGTGGCAGTTTAGTAGAGGGCTGGTAAGTTCAGCTGTCAATGTACTAAGCAACTGTCCTGTTCCCCACTTAATTTAGCTTTTTGATAAGCAATTATTTGCTAGGTCCCCTTCACACACAATGCAGAAGCATTGCACTGCAACAACAACTGCTAGCTGTTTTACCAAATATCATCAGTTCATTAAAGACAGGAGAGAGTAACTTACTACACACAGCCAGGGACTAAGGATCTGTACGCCACGAGTTCTGATTCCATCTCTGTTGCTATCTGTGTGCTTATGGGCACGTAACTTTACTTCTTTGTGACTCAGCTTCCCATGTATGCAAGAGAGAGAGTAATTCTTCACAGCCAGCAGGTGAATCAAGAGGTCATAGAATTCTGAGGTTACTCCTGGTTAGTCATTCATCTTTCAACTTCAGTGGCACACCTACACAGGGATAATTGTACTAATATGCACCAGACCTGTGTAGAGAGAACAGGTACATCAAAGATTCAGAGGTTTGGAGATACTCAGATACCATGGCTATGGAGCCATATAAATTCCTAAGATGACCAGGTAGGTAAATAGAGAAATATTAGTTGCTATCCAAATATTGGTCAGGTATAATTCATTCTAGAGGTGGTTATTGTTGATTATACAGTCTGATGTACTGGATACTGGAGTGATTTATACTAATACATCCCTACAATGCTAGTATAGGAAATATTATCCCATGCTGTGTCACTTATAAAAGGAAATGCACAAAGTTTATGTTGTTCTTGTAAACAAATAATTTCCATTTATTCATATATGATTTCAAAATGATGTAGGTATCAGTAATCACTGGAAATGGCCTTTATAAACCCACATGACAGAGCTACTTTCAGGGACATAAAACTATCACTGTTGCATAGAATGTCATATGATGTGGGGATCCAGTAGACTGGGACATGTAGCAGTGAAAGTCATCTGGCGTGAGAGTAGCAGAGTGACCTAGTGCTAGCTCTGATCACAAGCCAGGGAGTGTACACTTGTGTGCCCATTGAGGAACAAAGCTTGCCTTTCATATTTCAGTCATGACTCACAAGATTCTTGCTTTTCCATTCAGTGTAAATATGCATGAAAAATCATTCTGGATTGCTTTCAAGAATATATGTAAACAGCTTTTCAAAGTCTGTCTTAAACCAAATTGGGATAAATCTCACATTTATTTGAGTTCACACCCTTTCACTAGCTATAGGAAGCTGTGATTTACATTGCTGTGTAAATCACATCAGCTCATAAGCTGTGGTTTGAAAACACTGCACATCTGTGGTATCAAATGTGTGCAAATTAGAGAATGATATGACATTACAAGTCACTTACATGCAAATGTAAGCTTCATTTTTGGTGCAGTATTTGAAGTCATGTTATTATGTAGCATAAACTACAGTAATCTACTCTCTACTTAGACAGCAATCGAAACAGGGATTTGCATTTTCACACAGCCATAGAGTCAGGAACCCCAGTCAGGTACTCCAGTCAGGAACGTAAGTTACAAACTGTTATGTGCCCTGAAGCATGCTTATGGCTATCCTCTGTAGGTGGCCTGGTCACCATACTCACTACTTTTGAGTAAATAAAAGGTGGGGTTTTCCATTTTGGAGTTCTATTTGTTAATAGAAGAAGTATTTTCTTTGCAGCAATCTGGAAAACCAAAGTTTTTTCAGCTTTACTTTTGTTATGTATCTGTGGGTTCTTTTTGAAGTTGGTACCAGATTGACCAGAGCCAGCATTTTATAATCCAAGATCTAGAAGAAGGGAGGTTGCATAGTCACAGGGTCTCCTCCAGCATTAGAAAAGGGGGCTGTTCCTTATGACAGGTTTGCTGTGTTTTTCTTTCTCTGAGTGTCTCAAGGGAGTGTCAGCCAGATTTTCCTTCTTCTATTTCATAGTCTTGCTCCTATTTTCACCTCTTTTTATATAAGTTCTTTAAAAATCTATTCATAAGAATGCTCTGTTTTAAATTACAAGTCTATTTCTTTTTGCTCTTGACTGTATTTTCCTTTAGACAAATACTTCTACAAAGCTTTCATCAGAAGACTCAACATTACTTACAAACACCAGTAATGAAGCCTGACAAAACAATTATGCAGAAGTTATTATCGTACTTACTTTTCATAATAAATCACAGATAAATTAATACATGACTTGATCAAGGTTGTATACTGTATTAATGGTAGCAATTTGAAGTGTAGCCTAGGAACTTTGACACCCACACTCCTGCTGAAATTATATGCCCTGAAAACACCAGGACTGTCTTAGACCCATTCTGCACTACCAACATTCCTCTTATATGACTGAAGTGTTTTTAGGCTATGAAAATTAAAGAAAAGGAAAAATAATGTAAATCAATGTCTGATTTTACATTGTTTTCCCCTCTGAGGCTAAAAGACTTTTTCTTTTTTCTTGTTTTAATTTTTTCTTACAGTAGATATTGGCAAGCTGGAAGTTGAAGTAAAATAGGAAAAAATAACAAGCATATTTTGAGTGATTACTCAACTGGGGTCCTTTGTGACAGGAAATGCAGCTGCGTGACTAATGGGCCCGACTTTCTCTTGGCTTCCTTCCCCCTTCAAAGATCTTGTTTACTGCCACAGCCAATTTTATTTTTTTTTTAAATTGCTAGAAGCTAGCCATTTTCCAGGAAAAAAAAAAATCTTTGCAAGAGGCAGAGGCAGTAAATCTTACAAAGATCAAGGGTTGCAGAGCTCTCCCCCATCTACTCCTTTTAGCCTTCCAGGCTCTGGAGTCACGTCATATCTTCCCCTGCTCTGCTCCGAACATGTGTCTAGCAGATCTTTCTGCTTTGGTGAGGGGAGGGAGTATGTGAATCACATTTACAGCATCTAACCCTGGAATTCATAAAGGAAGGACTAATTCCATTAGGGAAACCAGGGGCCTCCTAAGGCTCTTGCATTTTGTCTTTTTAAATTATTTTTCCTTGCTCTCTCTCTTTTTAGCAGTAGTTGTCTGCCCATACTTCATAATGACACAGCTGTTAAATGTGAGCTATTGAGATTTGAAACAGCATAGTCATATTAGAAAGGATCCATGTTGTTTAAACATTGTTTGGCCTGCTTTGTAAGTCTGCTTTGTTAAGCTTCCCAGATAATGGCAACTAGGCCAGGACCTGAACATCCCCTGAAACGGAAAAGAAGAGGAACCACGCATCCAAGCATTGCGGCAGGCCCTTATCCCTGTAACTCAACGCGATGAAAGCCTGAGTCCCCTGTCAGGGTGCCTAAGCAAGGAGGTCTTTGTCATCCCTTGGAGGGTATCAACAGGAGATGTGTACCCTGAAGGATGGAGGTACTGAGCTCTGTGGAATGCAAAGTGGGCTAACAGAGGTGTCTGAGCTGTGAAGGGCTCCCAAGACTACACGCTTGATAAAGCAAACCTGACATTTACAGGCCTGAAGGTGGGCACTGGTGCAGGAGCTTGTGTGCTGTCCCCAGCAGTGCCAGCACCAGCTGTGCCACAGAGGAAACAGGTAAAACTCCAGGCTAATAGTGGTGGGTTCATTCCTGCAAGGGGGTCAGAAACTCAGCCAAACAGGTAAAAAACTGCCTCAAATTCTTAACCTAAGTGGGAATCAGTCTTCAGCCTTCTCAAGAGGCCCTTCTCTTTGAAAAGCCAGGGGATCAAGTCATTGAAAAGGAGTTTGAGGGTTGTTCCACAATCTACAACGCTGGCATGGTTCCCTGTGCCCTGTAGCAGAGGCTAAAAAAGGAGGTGAATATATTCATTACCATAAACTGCACAGAGGAACCATCAGAATGGGTATGCTAAAAAAAGAGATGAAACATTTGCTTATGAATAGACCCAAAAAGAATTGAATACATGTGTACAGAGGGATCATTTTCCACTACCTACAAGAGGAAAAATCTCTGGGGAAGTGGCTGATGCCAAATATTTTCTTAAGTTTCATGTGTCAGCAGGGTCTGGCAGAAGCCCTTAAAAAACAGAGCATGCATTTTGTGCAAATTGAGAATCACAATTTCTGGTGATTTGGATTGCTTCACCAAACTTGAGACGTTTCTCCAAAAATACAGCAGATGTTTGATGATGTACCAAGTTTTCAGCATTTACACAGATCAGATGATGTTAAGATCAGCAGAAAAAAAATAACAGAGTAACACAGTAAAAAGCTTCAGAGCAGTCCTGAAAAAAAACCTAAGCTGGGCTAGACAGACAAAAATGTTAATTTCTCACAACAGCTCTAGGATGCTGGGAAAAGACATCATCATAGAAACCTATACAGCAAGGTTGAAGAGGAGCTGGACTGGGTGCAGAAGTGGTGGCCACAAGGACTCACTGGAATGGAAGCTCTACATGTGTAACCTGGCTATGTGACCTGCCAACCCCAGGACACTGCTATAAAAAGACAGGCAGTAGACTTTTGACCTTAAAGCTTAACCATTCCAGAGACTGAAGGAGGTCATTAAAGAGGATGTGGCTCTCAGATACTTTAACACTACACATGAGACAGAGTTGTCCCCAGAAGAGAACTAGCCTACTCCTCTTGCAGCTATATGGCCAAAACTGGAGGTCAGTAATTTCTGTGCAATGAACACTAACAAGAGCTGACTGTCAGTGCATTCAGATAGAGAGGAAGGATTTGGCATTTGTCCATGAATGTAAAAAGTTTCCTGTCTCTCTTTTTTTTTTTTTTTTCAGATGAGAACCCTGTTAGAAAACTGACCATAACCCACTTATTGCAAGTGCCAAAATGGCCTGCAAAGCCCCCTGTCCTCCTGAATACAAGGATATATTTTTTTCATTAATGAATTTAGCATTTGCAGATTGGGAGGGATTTGGCAGGTTCAAATGTAATCCCTCGAGCGTTTGATGAAAAAGCAATGATGCAAAGTCCAGATTTTGTATGTGATGATTTGCTTAAAAATTTTGCTTTTGATGGGGATAAGACACAGTGGAAAGTATATGTGCCTATCACTGAGAATATTATCAGCCTTGTTGCTGACTTGAGGTGAAGTAGGAATAGTGTATCCTGGCTAGGAAAAATGACATGGCTTCTCTTGATTGTTATTTCTACTTCCCTGAGGTAAAGTTACTATAAGGTAGTAAAACTATACAGGTGGCAGTATATAGCAAGCTTATCATTACTACACATTCTGTACCTGCTAAGGTAAACAAGGTCTGAAAACGTAAGAAGTCTTCAGTAAAATATAGATTTATCTCTACTACTCTAGTTCCATTATTCCTGATCAGTAAGTTGGTAGGAAACAGTGCCAAAACAAATTAGTAACTACTCAGAAGAAGAGTGGAATTAGGCTGTGATCTGGTTTTATGTCTGCTATATCAAGGTGGAACCCATGAAGGAAGTCAGTCAATTACTGACATTTTTCTGGACAAAAAAAAAAAAAAATAAAAAAAAATCTTCATTCTTGCTGTCTTTCAATTCCCTGCCATCTTCAAGGGTGTCATCTGAGCCAGGGGTCTTGAAGAAGAGTAAAGAAACAGTCAAGACACAAAAAACTCAGGACAACATGACCTGCCACCCCAACAACTGTGGCTGTGATGTTCCAGTTTCACAGATGTAAGCAACACTGCCCTGGCCTTGGGACTAACTGAGGACAGTTTATGTCATGTTGCCTGTAACTATCTGCAATTGCATATTAGCACAACTTCTCTGAATTTTGTCTTGGAAAACTCAGTGACTTTAGGACCTCTGGCACCAACAACTGCCCTTTCCAGTCTGAGAATCTGAATGAGGTGCTGCAAAGTTCTCATTTTATTATGAGTAACTGGATGAAACCAGCTGCATAAGAAAGCAAAAAGTTCACAAGCAGCCTAAGCACTGGATGTGCAACGAAGACAACTGCATTTCAGCCCAGAGGTGGCTGCATTTGAGCCACAGGGAAGTAAGCCGTTTATAAACAAACTTCTAAAGCACTCTGGGTTGAAAACACTATACAGTATCAGTTTAATTCACTCTACTTATGTGACAAACTCCCATTTAATATTCTTCCAAATATCTCACTCTGTGCTGCAACAGCAGTCTGCTACATTCAAAAAAGCCAGCAGAATAGAAAAACTTGTGATGGAAATTGTTCCTGTGCGTGTAGCCTGCTTGTGCTCAGACACTGTTCGTGGTCCCTTTCTCTCTGTCTAGTTAACAAGTGGCTACCAGTAATTTGATGCCATTGATATGGTTTTGAATTCTGGATGTACTTTACCCTTTAGTAGCATGTCCTAGGAATTGTGTCCTGTTGCATGACTGTCGCCTTGCTGCGGGTTCCCAGCTGCCTTCACTTTCTACTCTGATGTTCTCCTGACTCTGGAACATCTCACCTCTTCAGCAGAAAAAAAAACAACCTATATATAAGCATTTTCAAATTCTGGCGATTTGCTCTCCCATTTTTTTCAGTCCCCTAAAAAGGAGTAAAAGGAGTGTGTTACCTAATGAAATCAGAAGCCCTGGACTGCTTTTGGCCCAGGCAATATTACTGAAACTAGATGTCAGATGAGGTCTAACTTAGGCATCTACTGACTGTGCGAGGCAACCTCACCGAAAATCTAACGCCACTGTGTTGCACAAAAGTTGTACAGCCACCTGTGGCTTTGTTTCTTCATCTGTAACATGCAGACAGAAGCACTCAGCCATCCAACAAGGTGCACTGAGAGTGCATTCGCATTTCTGAAGACTTTGGAGATTCTTGGATGAACAGTGCAGTGTGAACAGAAACTAGCTGATGTTGCTTCTTCCTTTTTTAGTGACATCCCTCTGATGTTGGTATTGTGCTCTCACATTCCTGAGTTAAGCTTCCTTCAGGGATTTGATTCCACTTGGGCTTAAAATCTTTGTTGCCTTCCTCAGAGAAGATGCTGGAATGCACCTTTAAGCACAGCAAATCTCACATGTCCAGAAACTTTGTGCTCAAGGCCCCTACAAACTGCTTCCATCTGACCTTCCTCATCTTTCTTAATATACTCAACGGAGGAAGGCAAGAACACTTAAATATATGCATGTTTTGCACACCCTGCAGTCCCGTGCATTTTGAAGGCCAGACAGAGCATTCTCTGCCACAGCAAATGATTTTGCATAGATGAGAAGCTTTGGTTTATAGAAAAAAACTGCAACTAGTTGCCCATGTGACTAGTTTTACAAGAAAAGACAGAACTCCTGAGCTTTTGATAGTGAGGTATAGTTCCAAACCTGGATACATATTTCCACTCCAGGAACTGAGCTCTGTGTCTAGGTACCTTCTAGAGGCCTTGTGAATACAATAACATCTTTGATTTTCCATCTGTAAAACTGGTATTATAATACTCTCCTATAATAAAGAGGTTTAGAAAAGTTCATATCTAGAAGTTTTTAGAAATGTTCAGTATCGGTTCTTTTGATCTTTTTCCATTCAAAAGAAGTCCTGCAATTCTTCCATCCTCTGTTGTTAAAAAAAAGAGCTCTTTTCTTGCAGTCTTTATATTACTTAACTAAATTGTACAAAGGTAGTTTCATGAGCTAACCTCCCTTATGGCTTTTTGTAGTTACAGAGTGGAGGAAGACAGGCGTTTAGACAGCAAGTAACACTTTTGTAAGTAAAAGTGAGGGAATTACTGACAAAAGGTTTCCATATATAACTCTCCCTGTCTGTGCTCTTGGAGCAGCTCTGTCTGTGATAGCTCCTCTTTCACCTTGTGTCTAGGACAGAACAACTCACATTCAAAAAGTATCAGCAGGTGTTAAAAGCACACCCACAGAAGTGTTTGGTGCTCAAGCACATTCCCTGTAGCTCTTGAATTTCCCCCTCTGCCACGATTCAACTTGGTGACGACATTGTGAATGGAACAGGGGAGTAAAGACAGTAATATCAATATCAGCAGGTAATACAAATTATTAGTGAGCATTTGCATTAAGATGGCACGTGTCAGGTCTGGTGGGTGGTTTTCCATAAGGATCTCTATGCTAGAGCATCTCCTGTGCAGGGCAAAGGCCTTGAGACAGGAGGATGGGGATATTCTTGGATGCAGGGACTCAGGATGAGAGCAACGTACATCAGACAGTGCTCCGTATCCAGGAGGGCTGTGGGCAGCCCCACTGGCTGCTCTAGCCAGAACTGGGGGCTGAGGTTGGCTGGAGGCACGGGCTTGTCATGCCACCTCTGTTCTTTATCTGTCCCCTCAAGAGTCACACTTGGCCTACACATTATAGCTGCTCAGAGACACGGCACATGCTCACATGTAGCTAATGGAACTGGGATTATTGCAGCTATTTGGAAAAGAAGGAAAACATAACTTGCCTGGCTGGATAAAACGTTAAGGCACTGTTGGATTGATGGGGGCAGAGCTCATGCTAGATGAAGCATTTGCATCTGGAAATTGACAGGGCAGAATATTGGTGCTGGAGCATTTGTGTTGTCATCAGCAGGGCAGCAGCTTGCTTGCACGTACTCAGACTCCCAGGAGGCCAGGGCTCAGGGCTCCTCAAGGAGGTCAGTTTTTATATAGTAAAGCAAACAGTTTAGCTAATCAAGGATTTTTTTTTTCTTTTCTTTTCTGAGGTTCTTGGCACCCAGCCCTGTTACTTGCAATCTTTAATTTGTACTGTGGCTTCCTTTTCCCTGCTGCCTTCTCACTCACTCCAATTTTCCCACACACTTATTTCCTAACTCTACCTCTTACAGAGGTCTTCGTTTATTTTGGACCCAAATTTATATCAACCCTACACAAAGCTGCTGTTAACTCACCATTTATTCTTGTAAGTGACCATCATCAGAAATTCATGAGCTTGAAAAGTTTATGGAAAGAAAACCCAAGCTATTTTCCATGTTGTAAAAAATAGGTAATTATAACATGGTTACTTCTAAAGTAACTGGATTCATTTGTGCATATCGAAATTGATTGTTGATCACCTTGGACCTTCTTTTTGATTATGCAGATGCCCAAGTCTCAAAATTAGGGCTTTATTTGCATTCTTTAAAGGATCTGTGTATGTCCATGGTAGGGGTGGGCTGCAAGCTACACATACTGTTCAGAAGCTGGCCATAAAAAAGCCTGTTATACATCTTCCACAATAAGATTCTGATGAAACAAAGTCACATTTTTGCAGATTCTCCCTCCCACTTCCATGCTGCTAAGAAAAAAATGGGAGAAAGGCATTTTTTCTCATTACCACAGCTACAGAGTCCAAAGCACTTAGTGTAATTTGTGCAGAGAAACTGATGAAGGCAACATGCAAATAAACATCTCAACTAAAACCATAGCAAAATCCCAGTAAAAATATACAGCTATCTAGTCCTCACTTGTCAGCATGGCAAAGACTGGCTTGTTCAAGGGCTGATAATAAAAGGCATAGGAACATGGGTGGGAAGTGACCCAACTAATCACCAGGTTCTGCCTCATTAAATCACCTTTACATGGTCTTTTCTGAAAAGCTGCAAAGAATCCAAAGCACTCCTTCTGTTCGCACAAACTCTAGGACCTGCAAAACACCGCCATCACGTAACAAACGCACAGCCTCCACCACACGTGTATATCCATCTGATCTCATCTCATTTAAGGTAAATAGTTCTTCTCTTTCTTCCCTGTGTTTTTTTCCAAACCCGTTTCTACAGAACTCCTCTGCCTCAGAATGCAGCCCAATTTGGCAAGGCAGCACTTCTCAAGCCATGAAGCAAGCTGCAAACAAAGCCTGACACACATTCCATGTATTTGCACTGTAACTGTGCCTCACAGCCACTTACATGCAGGCACAGAAGGGTTTTAATGAACTGCAGTGAGGCAGGGGCTAAAAGCAGCACTGCGAGGCACTGAGCTAACAGGCAAGGGATGGCCTGTGTGCAGGCCTTCTGCAAAGTGGCAGATCACAGACCAGGTCCACAGACAGGACAGGATGGGCTGCTGTTCTTTGGTGGCCTCTGCAAAGAAGTCTGTCAGATTGAACAGAGCCACACGTTAGGAAGCAGATCCTGCCAAGATGTGCACTGCATATGCTCTGTGAGGCAGTCAGTCCAGTACTTTTCATTAATTTCAGAATCCACCATCGAAGAAAACACTGCTCTTTATAAGGTGGGACATGTTTTAAAAGAACAGTTGGTGCAGATTCAACTGGTATAAAGCTGCATAGCTCTATTAAATACCAGGGGGTGTTGCTGATTTATACCAGCTGAGAAGCTGGCTAATATTCTTTTGGAGCCGCCACCTCTCCCATTCATAATTGCCAGCTGAAACGCTGGGAGATGCAAGAAGAAATGAAAAATGGAGCATATTTATATGAAAAAGCTTCAATGCAAAACAAATGTCTGCTCACTGCGCAAAAGCTGAAATAATACAGCCGTTATTGGAACTGTGCTACAATAAAACAAGCTGGATGAGTCAACCAGCAATGCATCTAATCTTCACTGGCTGCCTTTCTGGTCCCCAAGCTCCCCATCTATTTTTATCTCTTCTTTTTTTAATACACTTTTTGGTTTACAAGCAATAAATCTACAGATCTTGGGTCCCTTGTGTGCACTCTTGCCAGCAGGCCACTCAGCATTTAGGATGTTACCCAGACCGTTTTGGTGATTAGACCACAGAACATGGAGGCTAGGATTAAGATTCAAGAAACACTGCAACCCAGACGGCACAACAGAAGCTACTGGGGCATGGCAAGTGCAGAAAACTGAAGGCAAGTAGGCTCCACAAAGATGCAGCGTGGTACACTCTTCAGGTGGCTGGAGCATGGCAGTTAGCAGCAATGTGCTCCTGGCTGCAGCAATGTGCCCCTGGCTGCAGCACTGCCTGGTGAAGTGGGGCAAGGGCTGCAGTTGCCAAGCTGTGGGATAACTGAGGGAGCCCAACTGTGCCATGGCCATTGGTAGAAGTGCAGCAAAACATGCTCAACTGATGGATGGGCATCAGTGCAGATGCCTGAGAAGCTCTGGCATGGACTTGCTTCCAGACTTGCAGGAACACAGATTGGGCCATTGGTCTATACAAGGTCCATGATGCAGTGTAGGGCACATACAGAGAGAATAACCTGTGATGTGCTCACTGGTCATGCAATGACTAGTGGAAGAGCTAACACTAAAATGGCACTGACAGTCAAGAGTCTGCTGCTGTGCCTGCACAAAAACATTCCCTCTTTTCCTGGGTGAGGAGAATTTTAGTTAAGCTAAAAGCATCTGGTTCACCTTAGGATATATGTAACCTATCACAGGGTGTAATATTTGGGAGTTGAGCACAAGACAATCTTGATTTCAGAATCACTGGGCAGGTGATGGGAACTGCTTTCATGATGTGAAGTTTCACCATAGTCTGTTGTCTGGGTGTGGTAGAGAAAAGTGAGGGTGAAATTTCTTGAGAAAAGTGTGGGTGAAATTTTGGAATCATAATAATCCCGCTTAATTTTTCTTCGGTTACTAAATTAAGAACGTAGCAATAGAGCCATTACTTTTCTAATTTGTCTGCGTTCTCTTTAATGGTTTCATTATGAACACATACAGCTAGTCACCTCAAGCTCATACATGCTGGGAAACATCTGTTAATTGAATATGAAGATAGCCAGAGTGTTATAAGGGACAGAAACTACTGGGATATGATGCTAGCCCACAACCTTCCCTTTCATTCCAAGAGTACGTGCTTCAGGGAGCAAGGGAGAAGAATATATGAATTTAATTTCAGACGTTCACTTTTTAGGTGCCCCCAAGGGATATACCCATTTCCTATATAAGGTTTGGTCTGTTTGCAATTAAGCTCTCTTCTTCGCATATTTCCGGATAGATTAAAAATAGCAAAATCAGCTTATTCTTGGACTTCTGGAGATAAACAAAGCCATTGCTTCCAGGGGTTTTAAAGCACTGATCAGGCTCATAGATCCTGAAGGCAGAATTTGTCCATGAATTTTTATGCTGGATAAATAATAATTTCCAAAGATAAGAGAAAAAGTAGATGCACATTTCTAGAACTGGAGAACTTTTAAAGCAACTAACTTTTGCAGCCTTAATTCTTAAATAAAACTAAATGTTGATAAATAGTTAACTTGAATACTCTTTTTACAGAAAGCTCAAGACCAGTTCAAACATCTCCCACCACTCTCATAACCAATGGATCGATTCCAGAGCAGAGAGGCTTGATGAGCTCCCATTACAGTTCTCTTACTCTTTTTCTGTTGGGATTACCATCATCAATCCATTTAATCCAAAATGTAAAGCTGTTTTTTGTGATGCAGCCATCCATTCTCAAGGACCTTGACAGAAACAACTCATTTATAATGGTGCCTAAATTGCTATCAGATGGGAATGATTCCTATGCATCCCTAACAGCCTGAGGTTGGACACATGATAGTGATCTGCACCTGATCATTTCTTCCCTGCTGTTCAGGTCTCCTCCACTCATGTGCAAAAGTTACCTGGAACAGGGGCCATTTTCCAAAGGAGTGCCTGACCACTATGTTGTGAATTTAAGTCTCCCAACAATGTTTTTGCTGTTTTCAGTTATCTTTTGCAGACTCCTTAGAAGTCAGTGGACCCTTACAGATCCATGGACAATGGGATGAAAATCACTGAGGTAGTTGTTTTAACGTTAGCTATTCACACTCTCTTATGCTGAAAACAGAACTAGGATTTAACTAAGTATATCCAGCATTACTTGTTAACTTTCCTAAGGTGTAGAAAACTTTTAGGCCTACATTCAGCTCAGTAGTGGAAATAACTCCTACAGGCACCCTGGTAAACATGCTATTTTCTTCTGGATTTTAATTTTACCAGTAGGTTGGATTAAGGACTTCGATCAGCATTGAACTCTTAATCTTGAAAATTCAGTCATGGCATACATGTACCTTATAAGTATAATTTCTAATTCTGATTGTGTTTGAGATTCCTTTTCAGAAATCGAATAATCTGATTATTGGATTATCTGATTACTTCCCTACAACCAAATTTTTATGCACTTCTAATGCTTCTTACATTGAGAACAGACTTAGGTAAAAGCCATTGAGAAAGTCTATGATTCCAAAACATCATAATCTGACCTAAACTGTGGCTGCATCTGCTCTGCCTCCTATAGCCACTGATCGTAACCTCCTTCTTTGTATCTGCACTGCTGCTGATCTGACCTTGCAATAAATTGGTCCAGGGGATGGTGAAAATGAACTCTTCTGTAGTGCTGATTTCCACACAGTTTAGTTTAGCTTCATGAACTATGTGATTCCAGGGTCAGAGACACACCATTTTTTGTGTTCAGGAGACACAGGAGCATGGTTGGGCAATAGCAGCCCTGACTTAGTTTGGCTGGAATGGATGTAGAACTGACCTCTTAACTACAACTGTATGTGGGCAATGTTTGTTAAAAACTTACGGGGATGACTTACAAAAAGCTGCTTTCAGCTTCAGTTCTTTAAAGATGGCTTATGCCACCAGGCTGGGTTTTATTCCTCAACTGTGCAAAACAGTATAACAGCATGGGAAACAATGGTGGCCCATTCCAGACCTCCTATGATGGCAGGCAAATTCTTTCCTCCGATGCTTGACTCCTAGGGCTGTATCAGGAGCAGCAGTCAATGCCATAATCCTTATGGACACAAGCAGCCAACAGGAACAATTCAGTAGGACTCTTTATAAAAGGTGATGTTGCAAAAGCAGCCCCTTGTTTCAGTAGAGAAGCATAGTAACAACTCCTTTGTTCTAACAATATAGACACTACTCCTGAGGACCTAATAAAGGCTCCACTGTGTAACAAGAATCATAAACAGACCTTACAGTATAATAAGGACTTTTGTAAAAGCAGGGCAAAATGGGTTAAGGTTTTTTTAAAATATTTTTCAAAATGAAAGTGCTCTCAATCCTCTTTGGCTCTCAGCAACCTTAAGAACCTGGGGTTCTTTCTGGCTCCACCGCCTCTGAAGAGTGAACCCTCTGAGCTCCAACACATGCTCCTGTACATTTCCAGGACATTTGTTGAAAAAAAACCCAACAAACCCCGAACAACCAAATAACCTCCTGTCCATCAAGCAAGATTTCACAATTACAGTACCAGGCACAGAGAACTCTGCCTGCCTGGCCCACAGCCACACCACGGGCGGCAAACTTTCTAGCTCTCACAAACTAATTAGGTTCAGGTCAGGTATGTGACTGAGAGAACTCCAGGGAGGGTGGGGGGTGAAGCAGGAAGTGGTGCTGATGATTCAAACAAAGGTCATCTTGAAAAGATTTCTTACGTTGTTTCTTCAGAAATAAGTTTTGCACATGAAAGGAAGGTGATCTTATTTCTAAGAGTACAGAAAGGAGAAACTTTCTGGTAGAAAAGGAAAGTGGGAAGGGTGCTTCATTTAGGAAGTAGAGGAGCAACTGATTAATTAATAATAAATGTTATGATGACAGTTTATAGTATCTAGCAGTGGAGTGGGACAGGTGACAAGAAGGCAAAAACACTTCCAGTTGCTTTTATCAGCTCTCAAGAAAATTTTTCATTCTAGTAAGAAACTAGAGCTGCAAGGGAAATAATTTTGAAATTTCAGCACAGCTTCCTGCACGCAATAAGGTAGCACAGGGGTGACTTTAATAAATGTCTGCACGTGCAGTCAGAGGAATGCAAAAGACTCATTGCTGGGTTTTGTATTAGATACTGCAAACCTTCAGTAGTATACCCCTCGGGCTACAATAGTGCTGCTTTGTGCCACTCTGTACTGTGAGCAGTGGCTGAAGTTTAATAGCCTTCCCCCAAAGCCATAAAATTACAAGCTAAGTTTCACAGCAGCCACAAGCAATCTCAGTCTGTCCCATCTCAACACTGCATCTGACCCCTCAGAAAGGCTGTTGCCAAGTTAAAGTAATGCAATGGGGAAGTACTCTCATATTCTCTGTTTCTTGATGTCTTCAAAGCACAACTTCTTGGGAATTCCCTTGGTCAAATATAAGGCATTATGCTTAAGGCAGAATAACCAGAGAAGGGCCTGTGGTCTGTGTTACACAGGTCATCCTTGGTTCTGTAGTGGCTCTTTTGAACAATGTGACTCTACAAACAATAGATGCAAAAAATGTCCAAGTGAACAAGATACTATGTGGATAGTGCTCACCAGCTTCCAGGTCCAGCTTTTAGTCTCCACTCTGTTTGCTATGTGACATGTAGCTGTAATGACTCGCAGAAGCAACAACAGAAGCAACATGGCGGAGTTGTGATAGTCAGAGATGGATGTGAACTTCAGAGGATCAGGTAGGACTCATTCCACCTCTGGGTCTTTCAGATATGTCAGTATAAGCATGAGGATGTCCTATTAAGGTTTGCAGAACACCAAACATCAGAAAAAACCTTCTCACTGGGAGAGTAGTGTAGTACTGGAACAGGTTACCCAGGGAGGTTGTGCAATCCCATCCTTGAATGTTTTCATGTCTTAGCTAGACACAGTCACAGCTGACCTGTTAAGTACTGGCAACAGTTCTGCTTTGAGCCGGATGTTGGACTAGAGACCTCCAGAGGTCCCTTCTAACTAACATTTCTATAATGTTACGTGCCTCTTGCTCTTTCAGCACAGAGGTGTGAAACAGACATGACAAAACCTGAGAAGTGCATGTACTAGTTAGACACAGGGAGAGCCATGAGAGTGCTGGCTCAGGTGGGAACTCCTCCATTAGTAAACTGACAAGCTGTGTTTTGGAAGGATTCTGTAGCGTGAGAGGCCATGGCTGGTAACACCTACCAAGCCTGGAATGGTTGAAATGGTTTATGTGGAGTAAACTAAGTGGTTGAGTGGAGAACTCGCATACCTATGTGGGGTCTAGAACAAGTCTCCGCGAGACAACTCTCCATGCGACAACTCTCCACCAGGACATCTCTGCACTGTGACATCTCTGTGCCAGGACATCTTTATGCTAGGACAACTCTCTGCAGATCAGCAGATGACACAGGGCTGTGCCTGTGTCCCAGCATAGAGATGTCCTGGTGCAGAGGTGTTCTGGCAGAGGGATGTCCCAGCGTAGAGATATCCCAGTGGACAGCTGGCAGCAGAAAGCTGTCCTTCTTGACCTATGTGTAATGTCTCCTCTTGAATGGACACTGAATGGCAGAGACATCATGAAAAACTGTTGCAGCACTTAAGGAATGATGATACTGCTCAACTCCCTTACGCAACAAAGGCTTCAGCACAGAAAAGGTGTTAGTGTGTTGTGACACTCTTCTGTAGCAGTGGTGAGAGCAATAGTGCTAGCATGTGTTACTGACTGCTGAAGTGTTGCTCAGAGGTCAGGCTTATGGCTGAGTTATAGGCTGGCATACACTTTAACTTTTTTTTTCCTGGTTTTAAGACAATTATATCGGACTGCTTCCCACATGAAAGGGAGCAAAAGAGACTGCATTCCTGCAGAGAAAGAGAGACCTGAGAAGTGCATGTACTCGTTCGACATAAGGAGAGTCAGGAGAGTGCTGGCCCTAGGTGAGAGCTCCTGCATTCGCAAATACAAGATGAGATGTGAAAATGTCTCTGAACAAATTATGTTCTCTAAAAACTTCCAAGAATATTACTTAACTCAGAGTGAAAACAATTGAGCTCAATCTTATGAGCACAGCACATCACTTTGGGCTACCAATGTGCTATAGAAAATATTTTCCTTGACACAGCCCTAACCACCGTGTACATAAGTGTGACATGTCCTGATACAGATTTCCAAATGACTACAAATAACATTTCAGAGATTATTTTCTCTTGTTTATTAGTTTGAATAAATACTGAGCAGCTGAGAATGCTTTGGTGAGAGTCTGAATCTTAACGTTAGACTTTACATAGGCACAGAAAAATACTTATAGAATGAGATAATTTTGGCAAATGCTATGATATTTTTTTAATGGGGGCTGTTTCTCAGGAATGTTTTGCTGACATAATCCTAGTACCAGGAATACCAATGCTTCCTGGGACCGCCATGAAGCACGAACCAACTTCATCATGCTCTAAGCTGGCAAGGATGTTTGAGAATATTTAGGGCAGTAGACCTTGTGCTCTGCTACACACAATCATTATATTTATCTCCAACAACATATGTTTGATAACCATAAATATATTCATCTCCATTTTCCCCAAAGAGAAGCCTAAATATATTTAATGGAGCCCTAAACAATGAAACTATGATGGCAATTAAATTATAACCACAGAAAACAGCAGGATGTATGCTCAAAAGGATTCTTCATGTCAACTCAATAAAGATTAAAAGCTTCTCACACCCTACAAACACAAATAAAGATCTTTATCTATTTCCTAATAATGACATAAGGATAAACTCTGTCCAGCAGTGCATATATGTGTGTAAGAAACTTCTCCTCATACAGCTCCTAAACAAGGCACCAGCTTCAACTACAGTCTTATGTGCTCCTGTTCTGCTTCCTCCAAAATTGTCCACTCCATATTAATGCCTGGCTGCCAAATCACATTAATTCCATAGTTGTATCCCTGTCATAAGCCATTAGTTCCACACACTTACTACACATAATACATACATTCCACATTCTTCTCCTTAATATGCAAATCTTTCCAACCATGGTCCCCTTTGTTTCGGTGCCTCTTAACCCACCAGCATATGCAGAAGGGCTCAGAAACAGATCCTCTGGGATATACTAAAACATGACCAATATGTTCTTTGTGATTTGTATGCAGCAACAGGAGAGATTTTGAGGTTCCTTCCCACGCCTCAGATTGCTTAAGTATTGTCCAGATTCCTGACTTCTTTCATCTGCACCAGGTGGTTTACACTGGTCATTATGAATTTCCTTTCAAGGCTGCTAAGCAAGAAATTACTTTGTTTACAGTAAAAACTCTTCCACTGGCTCAAAGCAGTATTTTGAGATAACACAGAGGCTTAGGTGAACCAGCACATCACTGCCACCACCTCCTGCTGTCAGAATCTCAGCAGAACCTTTCCGGACTTACGGCTATGCCTTTCTTCAATCAGCAGCAACAGTTAGAAATACATGCTTTAGGAAGAGCACCTCCTTCTTTTCACATAAGTTGTCAGTCTCAATTTTTCCTGCCTTCCCAAATAGTTTCCCCTCAAATTAAGCAGCTGAAACATACTTCACAGTCCTCTGGACATTTTACTTGGTCCAAAATGTAGCAGAATAGACAAAGTGACATTGTGCCCCAACAGAATTCAGGATGTTTCATGTGCTCCTGCAAATTCTCTTATGCCATGAGATTGTGGTACTCAAGACCTATACTCTGATTCACTGACACAACCACAGTCAATAGACGCTTGAAGCTGGCAAAGCCTATGATAAAACTCCTAAGTTCTGGACAGTACAACTTGAGCCCTGGGGAGTGAAGCCAGATTTTGCCATCTGGAGGGCGTAACGTACAACACAATTCTTCCCACAGTTCCTCTTATTCTCCCAATTGCAATGGCTGGCACCATTTCTTTGAGCAGGGAGATGGCTGAAGAACAGCTGAGCACTTGGTCTTACCAGCCAGACTTAGCACTATTCTTAATTTGCACACATGCTGTAGTGACGTGTGCATTACATATGCTTACACTGCATGGCTGAATGCTCGTGTTTTATCAAGCTGTGGATGATTTTACAGCTGGCTCTGCTCCTTGAGCAGTGGGAGCAGCTCTTGTGCATTTCTGAAAGGCAGACTACACCCGAGTGGCTGGAGCTGTAATTCTCCAGCCTGACCTCTCCCCCGTCCCAACTACCACACCTCCCCCGTGCCCCGACATTCTTTGCTGCTTTGTTTATGCTGTAGAAAACATCTGTGAGGGTATACGGCCAAGGTGAAAGACTTTGGCAAACAGTTATTTTTCATAGCTCAGCTTAAAGGGAAAATATGAAGACTGCCCCTCCTCCTCAAAGAAGGGGAAGGGTGGGGTTGAGAAATGAGATCCGACTGCAGCCAGGCCAAATAGCAGTCTGGCTGTCCCACTAGCCCCTTTAAAGGAAAAAGGAATTGTTTTTCCAGTAGAATGAACCATGTTGCAGAAGAGGAAACGTTTAACTGAGAGAAACTGGATCAATTTTTAGAGGAACTATTTAGATAATTGTATCAGGAAAATCTTCAAGATGTTGGGATGTGTTAGGCTGCACATAGTATTTCAAGCTAAAGCATAAATCATGCTGCACAGATCGTTTGAAATCAGGCTGACATAACAATAAAAATCTGTAATAGAGAACAACCCCTCACGACTAGGAGATGGACTCAATTACTCTGCAGGTCTTTTTCAATGTTTAACTTCTATGACTCCTCATAGAATTGGGGCCCTGTAAGGGGAAAGAGAAAAAAGTAGGCTTATTACCTTTGTTGATTAACAGATTGACTTTCTCAAGCCTTAAAGTACTTTATAGACCTACAAAGTACAGGCCATAGGAAGGGAACTGCACATTTCCCTGACAAGCTGTAGTTTATTACTGATGTTCTGCAGTGAAGCAGAGAAGCCAACAGCAGCATACACCACTCGCAACTGCCTTTCTCACATCAGCTCTGGAAGAAAGGGAAGGAAAGATGAAAAGTCCTGCTGGGAAGTGAAGGACTCAAGGGATGACAAGGAGATTCCAGATTTGCTTTAAGGACCTGCAAACATGCAGGTACCAGTTCATTTCTCCCAGAACTGCAGCCACCCCCAGGTGAAAACAGCAAAACCATTTACAAAACACAGGGGAGCTTAGGGTAGGAGGTGAGGAATGGTGTGTTGTTGTTTAACAGGAAATCGGAACAAAAGAGTCAGGAATCACTCAGAAGCACTGTGCTGCAAAGATAAAAGAAAAGGTCTACTTGGAACTGAAGTCCAGCCTGGTCCCCAGTAATGCTCAGGACATTCTCCTCTCTTGCCATGAAGCCAGTCACTGCTCACACACAAGGAAGCTCAGTTACTGCCAGATACACTCCACTGGGATGTAGCTGCTATATATAACCCCCAGGTTAGAGATAAAAAAACACACAGCTATCTTAAAACTCTGAGTTGAAAGAAGACACAGGGATCCATCTATGCTCTGTCAGTTGCACAGCTGACTGGCAAGAGAGAGTACTGCTGATGGGGGCACGCAGCCATGCAAGCACCCGCTGCCTGTTCCACCCTCCTTTGCCTCTGTCTGCCCTTCGCCCAGATCTAGTTAGGCTCCAAATTAATTTTACAACCTGGAATGCTGCTAACAATAAACTTGTGAAAGAAAAGCTCATATTGAGGGAAGGCAAAAATCAGCTCCCTTCTCTGTCTCACAGCTGTCCCCTCCTCCTCACCATGTGTTCCTTAAACCTGGGGCTGTTCCAAGCACTAAATGCACTGGAAAGCGTATCCTTGGGCCAGCTGTGATCTGATCATGGCGCGTTGGCTGCGGGTGAATCAGAAACCAGCAGATAGGCCCAGGAACAATGTGGCCCCTTGTTATGCTCCAAGAACTGCCACTGCCTTCAGCCCCCCCCTCCTTCCCCACCCAGCCTTCAGGAGAGGAGGATGCCAGGAGGGCTTCTGTAACATGCCCTGCGTGATCCTTTCCTGCCAACCCCATGCTGAACTACACCTATTTTCTGTTCTGAATGACATGCTCCTTGTGTTGTGAGAGACTTTGGGTGGGGGCTGCTGCAGCATCTGTGGAAGTGGATGCACAGCAAGCCATGCACTGATACTGATATTTATGTATAAGCTGCTACTGGGCAGCCCCAGCAGCAGCACCTGGGACCACAGTTCCTCTGGAATCCCAAGGGCTGGAAACCTCCTGGGAAGCTGCTTCTCATCAGCCCTACAGGGCACTCCGTGCATGGCACAGATCAGTCCCAGGAAACAGATTTTATCTGACCTCACAACTTTGCCGGTGTTTTGTAGGCTTTGTACATTTATGACATTAAGTAAGCATTATGGAAATTAGGCAATGGCACAGAGCCAGGGTCCTCTGTTTTTCCCAGCTCATCTCAGAGCTAGCTAGGCTGTTGCAATTCCCAGGAGCAGATGCTGCAGGAAGGGGGTTAGTGGTGGGATAGGGCTTGGTCTTCTCCCAGGCAATATTCTGAGGGGGAACAAAGTGCTGTCTGGAGGGAGAAAAGGCCATGGCTAACACAAATTTGAGGCATTTGACAATAGAATACAGAGAAATATAATCCTGGTGCATTAACCAAGTCTCAAAACTAATAGTTCTTTGCATTTGTATTAAAGTAACGTGCCAAAGCCCCAGTCAGGATTACCCACTGTGTTTGGCAGTACAGCTCCATCTTCAGGGTAAGTATGTTCTGCCAATCAATTCCCACTGCAATTTTGATTAGACACAACATTTTCCTTGCCTCCTGCCTGACACAGCTGCCATGTTGCACCACAGCTGCACTTCAGTAGTGGATAAGGAATCAAAATACAGTGGTTCTAGCAAATTTCAGCATAAGTATGGATTTTATAATGGGATCCTTCCAATTAAAAAAATACTGCAGTGGTGCAAGGCACTACTAATCATTGATAAAATTTAAAGTATAGATTTGTTCTGTGCCTTTTGCTAGTCCAAATTGCTTTATAAGCTAGGAATATGACATACGCTGTATAGGAGCTACTTGATCATTACCAAAAGAGTCACTTTTCTAGTGGGCAGCTCTTACAAGGGTGCCAGCACCAGCTCACAAAAGAAACAGAGCAGAAACTTAATTTTCCTGAAAATTAATGTTGCTTTGGATAGCTGTAATAAGTTTCTAATCATGTCCAAACTGACTTTGCAGCTGTGGCTCAAAAGTGTGTATACTTTTCCACGCTACTGACTTTTGCTGTGGAACTTCCACATTTTGAGCTGAAACCTCACTGAAGGTGGCCCTGATATTCCAGCATACTCCAGTTGCACCAGAAGCGAAATTTGCCTGGCTAGAAGAGACTGTAAAACTTGAGACCTAAATAATTAAAAAGCACAGTGAAAGGAGTGCAGGGATTAGAAGTTTTATGAAATATGTAAGTCAGCAAGAACTATATTGGGCCATCAGAACAATAAATGCAGTGCACAACAACTGAATATAAAGTTGGCAAAAAATTAACATGAGCAAGTTTTACTAAAACTTAATTTTCATTCTACAAAGAGAACTATCAAGATTTTCTTGATGCACTGAACTCAATAAATTTGCTTTGAACAGTTGTATGTGTGTGACAGAGACAGAGAGAGAATTAGGCTGGAATGCTGTAAGGATGTAAGCCAAGCTCTCAGCATCTGGAAAGCAGAAAGCAGTACTATATTTAGTGCACAATGACTTGCAATAATTTGTGAGCGGGGGAAAAGAAAGGAAAAAACCAAAAAGCAAGAGAGAAGAACAAAACTTAAGTTGCCAATGTTAGGCAATTAAATGAGTTATAGAGAAAAAAGAACAATTGGGCTGCGAGAAGGATAAATGAAACCCTGGGGTATATGTTATTATAAGAGCTTCTACAAGCAGAAATGCTGTATAGAGTTAGCAGACATATTTATAAACATGCTACAGATAATGCATACTTCAGTATAAATACCACCTCAAAGAATTTCTGGCAACAGAACAGTTAGGGCATTGACCTCTGCTGTATGTTCATTTCCTTTATGTGGCTGAAATGGCCTAAATATGTTCTTTAGTTAGGCATGGGAAACTTTTTCCATAAAGTAACTTCATCTGCATGGTGTAACTGTACTCGTTTATGAACGTGTCACGAACTCTTTGCAAAGCATGTGTAGGTTACTGTGTGTTCTCCTACACCCATTTGTAAACAGAACAAGCACCAAGTAAAATGCTACCTTTAATAGATACAGTATATTCAAAATGAAAATGGTGTAACACTTTCTAAACTCCTTAGTGCCATTATAAAAACAATGTATCAAAGAATTAAGTTCCCCTTTCTTTGCTCACACAGTTTTTGTTCTGCCCTTCACTTGACATAAACATTTCATCAGCTCTTCAGTATCACTCTTGTTTCCAGGCAGTTTCTCAGACATGAGATCCCAGGATCCCAGAGTCTCCATCTTTAGCACTTTAAAGAACATCTCAAATAACAAATTAAAACTACTTTCATTAAAGCTGAGGTACTGATCTCAGGCACACTGATTCTGTTTAAAGGATAACTAAGATGAAAGTAAACAGTATTACTGACAAAAGAGTAGAAAGGCAGTCATATCCATAAATGCCAAAGCATTTTCTGGTGTTTAAATTAATCTAGCTTTCAGCTTCTATGCAGCAGTATGCTGCCAAGATACTTTAAAAAGTGAGCAGAAAGTGCTACCTCTGTGCAGGTGCCAAGTCCCCAAGCTTGGTAAAAGACAGCAGAGATCTGGGAACTGTGAGTTGGGAGCAGAAGCCGGTTCCTGCCTGCAGTGCCAGGCAAAGGGCAGCCTGTTGCCTTTGAAGCACAGGCCACAGTAGCAGCCATTTTGAGAAGCAGCAGGGAGTGCTTGTAAGATTTGGCTGCTTCAGCCATCATTCTTTACTTTGCTTGTATTTACAAATAACAGACAAAAAAGGGACGCCTTTCTGAAACAGGCAGTTTGGAAATAAGTAAAACAACAGTAGCCATTTTCCACCTGGCTTCAAGATCAGCTAACATCTGCAGGGACCTGTATATCCTCTTACTTGTAAACTCCAGGTTGGGGCTTTCTTAAAATCAGTGCTCTCATGTGCCTCATGTAAAGGCTGCTTTTGAGATGCACTCTTACTGGCTCTCTATATATTAGACAGCTGTATTACTCATATGTCCTACAGGGCTGTCCCTAAGGGTGAAAGGAGAGATCTTCTTCCTTGTTGTATTAAATACGTAGATTCTAGGCTAGACTCTGCCAACTAATATATCAACATTTGTGATATACATGTATATGAACTGGAGCAAGACCAAACTGACCCACAGAAGCTGCAGAACTGTAACTGAGGTACCTATTTTGCAGTGCTCACACGCTCCTCACCAGTAATACAATAAATCTGTGTGATTTAAAACAATGAACACTTTTTCAATGCAGAACAAGGAGTGACAGAAGCACTGTATCTCTTTTTAGAGCCATACCTATCCAGCAACAGAAAAAATGGGGAATAGGTGCCTTTGCTACCTCAGAAGCAGAGGGGAAACAAGGCAACATACAGGATTCACAAAACCAGGAGAAAAGGATGCCAAATAAAAGGAGGCAGAGATTGAGATAACAGCTACAGAGACTTAACAAACAATGACAGAAACTGTAGCAATGCCTATGATGGAGTGTACAAGGCCAGTGTTAGAAACAGTCATGTAACTAATTGTATCACTCCTTAAGTTGATACAAGGATTGGGGAAATAACTACGCTTAACTGGCCAAGTACAGAGACTGGAGCAGAGCTCTGCAGTGGGATCTGACTTGTCCCACTAGGCAAGATCACAGTGCCTAAGCCAAAATACAAGGAGACGCTGCTGCTCTCAATAAAGGTGACATGGAGCTTTTTCTTCCTCATACTCCTCTCAAGCAGAGCACTCACACATGTTGTGCTTTCAAGGTAAAACATATAATTGTGAGGTATTATAAATGAAAGCTGCTAAAGAAAACTGCTGTTATGACCAAGTAGATTTTGATATGTGTTTTACATTCTTTGGGCTTTGAGGTCCTGTTCGAATCAGAACTGTTGTCTGCAAACACCCTGCTGAAGTCAGCAGAAGAGGAGGATTTACTGTAATCTCTACAGCACTGGGCAGTGAGTTAGGCTCGTTCCTGAACTGTTTCCTAAGAGATGTTAAAAGCCTCAGCTGGGTGCTCATGGTAGTTTTGGCAGAGGTCAGCTCTGTCTCCAAGCACAAATCAGAAAAGTAAATCTAGTCTAAACAATCCTCTGTACTGTTCCAGAAGCAATTAAAGGCACTTTGCTTTGTGTATTTCCCCCAGGTGTGAGCAGACACTTCCCACAGACAGTATGCACAGCAAGAGCTCAAAAAGCATAAACTCTTTGCAGAGAAAAAGGCAAAAAACCTGTTGCTTTGGGCATGTAGCCCCCTTTACTTGGCTCTCATGAGACCCCACCTAGAGTACTTTGTCCAGTTCTGGAGCCCCTGACACAAGGACATGGAGCTCCTGGAGAAAGTCCGGAGGAGGGCCACAAAAATTATTCGAGAGCTGGAGCACCTTTCCTAGAAAGACAGGCTGGAAGAGTTGGGGTTGTTCAGCCTGGAGAATAGAAGGCTCCAGGGAGATCTTACAGTGGCCTTCAAGAACCTGAAGGGGCTACAGGAAAGCTGGGGAGGGAGTTTTTTCAAGGGCATGTAGTGAAAGGACAAGGGGTAATGGATCAAAAATGGAAGAGGAGAGATTTAGGTTAGACATTAGGAGGAAATTATTTAGTGTGAGGGTGGTGAGACACTGGAGCAGGTTGCCCAGGGAAGTTGTGGAAGCACCAACCCTGGAAGTGTTCAAGACCAGGTTGGATGGGGCTCTGAGCAACCTGATCTAGTGGGAGATCTCCCTGCCCATGCAGGGGGTTGGAACTAGATGATGTTTAAGGTGCCTTCCAACTCAGACCATTCTATGATTCTATATGATTCTATGTAAGACTGAACGGGCCAAAACACCGCAGGATCAGCTTACCCAGACACTGACTACAACCTGTACTTAGAGAAAAAGGGAGGTAAAACATTTCCAGCTCCACTCTTTTAACTCCATCAAGTTCTTCATTAGCAAGGTTATACCAACTTTTAGATTTGGTATTATTTAGCTAGGAATAAAAATGTAATATGCTCCATCAACATGTTGCCTAAATTCATTACAGAGATACTGACATGCAAGAAGCTAAAAGCAACCCTCATCCATGAGCAGTACCTTGGTAAACCAGCAGTGATGTGAAAAGAATAGAAAGATTTGAGTACAAAGTGAACCCTAACACATTTTTAAACAATTATATTTGGTAAAGAGATTTTGGTTGTTTCATTTTTTATGATTCTCCAAAAATTGAATCATACAATTGCTTATAAATATTCCTATAATATCAGGTATACTTGCTACTGGTTTTGCTAAGAGTCAGCACACCAGCAGTTCTAGGAATTCAACTCCTTGTCCATGAATCTCCAGTGTATTAGCACTGGCATGTCATTAATTTTTCAAAACAGCAATCTACCTTTGCAACTAGCACTCAACAACAGAGGTGATGAAACGTGAGTAGCTTGGACAGTCAAGATTTTTTACATCCATTCTTTTATATGTTTTTCTTTTTTAAATCAAAATGGATGCATTAATGCATGATGCACCTCCCCATCCTTGGTGCAGCACAACTCCCTCTACAGCTGTGGCATGAGCTGAATAAAGGAAACAAACTGATTTAGGGATAGTTTGATTAGACAAAAAAACATCCCAAACCCTAATGTTCCCTGATGTGGCTCACATCACCAGCATGAAGATGTACAGTCACAACTTACACAGCAACATGCACAGGCAGAGGAGCAAGTAGGACAGCAGTAACTTTCTGCTGATGAAAATGTTTCTTGAAATCTTGGCCTTAGTCTGTGGCTACAAACTTTAATCCCTGGTTTTATTAACATGGCACCTTCTAACTGCAAAATATTCGCAGAAACAAACTCACAAAGCATCTATTTATAGCACTGATAGTGACTGGCAGGAAAGCAGGCCTGGAGCACCCTTGCTTTGGCATAGCTGAGACATTCTTCACGCTAGGAAGCACACCCGCTATTCTTATGGGATGCCAATAGCACGTGCTGGCACCAGACATGACTTTGCTGCAGCCTTGCAGATCTCTATGTCTGGTTTCTGAGTAGTGCTGAACACTACTTGTCCCAATTGCCCTTGAACAGAAACCCTTTTCACCGGTGGCTCAACTACACCCATTGCTGCTCTCCACTACCAGCAGACAGCAATTTTCCTAATACAGAGAAGGTGTGGATGCATAAAAAAGGACGGTACTTTTATCCCTGCAGAGATAAGAGGGTTGTTTACTGTACTATGTTTCTGCTGGTCACTACCAACTGCAACGAGTCCTCTTTCATGGAAGAGAAGACCACAACTAGCAACAGAAAGAATAAATACATTTATACATGTTGTTGCACCGAGCACTTTGCACAAATCACTCCAGCTTCTCTGTAAATTCCCAAATAAAAATCTATCACAGTGGTTTTGCATAGGAAGAAGGAAGGCACAAACAGGTATTTGGACTTGGTGAGGCTGTGGAGGAGACTCTGACTGCAGGTTACATTCAGAAAGCTGGAGATACCAATCTAGAATGCTGCTAAAAAGTAAAACAAAACTTTCTTTGCCTGTGTCCCCTGTGTAGACACCAGATAACTCCCCCCTCCATCATCAGGCAAGTTTGTTATTTACCATTAGATTATCTTTATTTAGCATGGGAAACTGAGTGCACACGTTTGACTTTGTGCAAACAATCTGCTCTAGGCAGTCTAGAACCTGGAAGAAAGGTGTCACTCTGAGCAGTATAAAAAGAATTTTTGGCATATGAATCCACACCGTGGTTAGATTCTCTAAAACATAATCCGTGTTACAGCCCAAATTCCTCCCTTCCTCCTAAGACTTCTATGATAGCATAACATCAGCTTCTAGATCTTGGTGAAACTGTCATGAGTTCTGTGATAACAGAAATTATTCATGTTTTTAATACATTTAAAAATAGTTTCTCCACTTTCTCTGATAGTGGCTTGGAGTAGAAATTAGGGCACAGGGAGAGAAGAAAGTTGCAGAAATTTGGCCCTGAGGAGTCCAGCTTTCATTCATAACAAGACTACCCCAAATAATTAATCCAGCAGAAGATAAAGTACACACAGATTTATTTTGAATTGTTTTCTTATATACATCTACAAGGGAGAAAATGGGCAGATGGTTGGTCTCATCAATGAAATCCTAAGCAGGAGGAATACTCTGCTGGGTAGCTTTAAGGCTATTTTATACTTTCACATGGCTTAATGAACCAGAGAATCAGAATTGTTGGGATTTATTCAGCTAACAAATACTGAATATTCTGGTTTCATTAACAGTATCCTATTGAAGCTATGAAGAGTCATTTAATGACTGAGACTCCACTTACATATTCACTTCTGTTCAATATTCCAGCTGAAATGAAAGTAAAAAGGATCATGCCAACCTTCAGCTGCTGTCATAAAATCATTACAGAACATTGTATAATTAAACCCTATTAGCAGTTTCATTTTAAAACACATCCTGGCCTGGCTCCTCTTGACTAAACTTGAGATCATTTGGCAGCATTGTGTAGGATTACACACTGAAATTAGCCAAACGTATGCAGGCCAGGCTGGCGGTACTCTGGTAGGGGGACTCAGGACCAATTACACAGGCAGGAACCACAGCTTCGTTGGGGAATGGCAGGAACAGAGCTGTGAGGAGGAAGTTTGCAGAGTACCTGGGAGTGCTGTGGCTGCCTAGAGCTGGCTCTCCCAGTCTTTCACTTTCCTGCCCACCAAACATGTCTAAATATCTTGAGGAAAACAAGAAGCAAAACAATAGGTGACTGTAGTGTGAGTAATAAAAGCCTGGCTTCCCTCTAGGAACCTGACTGCTGCTCTTAAACTGCCCCAGCTGTGCTCTCATGGTCCAGGATGTCAGCACAACTGCTTCAGTGAATTAATGCCTTGTGTTCACTCTGGGGCTGTGTACAGCACCTTTTTATTGACTGTATTCTAAGACTGGAGTGGGTTTCTGGGTCAGAAGGTCAGCTCTGCCTTTACTCCAGAAAGTTAGGTCCTGTATGATGCTACTCCAGTAACAGCAAAAAAAAGAAGTTGAAAATGATACTGCATATGGGATGTACTGAGTATCATGCTTTGTTCCTAGCAGGAACAGGTAGAGCAGACATTAGAAATACTCACTGACAGATCCTGAGGGATCTCTGGTAGAACAAAAAGTTTTCTAAATATATAACAGAGTGACTGCATGAGCTGACTCAAAAACAAGGGCCAGATTAGAACTGGCTGAAACTCCACAGATTTCAGGCAGGTCCCTACAATGAATTTGCCCCTACAACAGAGTACAGTTATTCTTGCCATACCAGGAGCCCTCATGTGTACAAATCATTCCAAGCTAATATCAGACTTCAGTTACTGTGTGTCTTGATTCTTCAGCATTACTGAGAGAAGATGAGAAAAATACACCATACAACCACCTTATGTAGTTCTTTTTTGTAACTATAGTCAGTTCGTCAAAGGCTGGTGGGCTGTCTTGCTGCCAAGTGCAACAGCAGAGTTTTTCCCTCCCTCCTCTTGTTCCCAGTGACAGAAAAGCAAATCATAAGCCAGGTCTGCTCCACACCATGTCTCAGTGGGTACCAGCCATCTGAAATGGCATGTGCTTCCCCTCATGTCACTGCAGTCTGCATTCCCATGGTTTCTACTCATCTTGATTTTGGAATAGAAGAGTGAAATCACCAGGGATGTCACTCCAGTAGTCTTCATCAGGTTGAAATCTATTTAAAAATAGGCACAAAAGAGAAAAGAAAACATAGACTCCTGATTTATCTGTTAATACTGGAGAGCAGTTGTATCGCTGAAGTTTTGGAGAAGGATCAGACACCTTCACAGTTAAACAGCACCTTCCAACATATGGCAGTAGATGAAGCCTGCCTTTTGCCTCTCACATTCACTCTGAATCCTTCTAAATCATCCCTGCTGACACAATACGATCCCCAAAGATCATTAACATTCGTCAGAAGAGCAAATCCCTCACTTATGTAATAGGTAAGACTGCACCAAACAGCAGGTATAAAAAGTTCCCTGGGGGAAGACACCTGCAGAGTTTGTTTCTTAACATTCAGCTCTTCTGCTCCTACAGATGGCTGCTGTTTGACTCGGCACTGCAGGAGAAGTACATACTCAGAGTATGTACTCAGGAACAAAACATTAGCTCTTCTGAAAAAGAGCAGCCTTATAGATTCATTTGTCAATTCAGGCTTCCTTCCAATTTTGATAAAATGGAAAGCATTCCTGTTTAAAGTAAGAAACAATTGAATATTGTATCCCATCACTCTCTTCATAAAAATATGCACACCTCAGAGAGCAAAACATTGAAACAGAAATTGTTGTTGGAAGCATTATTCTGTAAGAACGCCTCAAAACACTAAAAACATATTAGAAATATTCCATTAATGAGCTGAGGTCTCCGCAGCACAGCCTGGAGCACTTTAACTCATACAGGTAAATGTCTATTTCTTCTGACTTCAGTAGGTAACCTGATTCAATTTAGTTAACTATAAATGGACTAAATGTAAAACTTCCACCAACACTCTTACACCTAAATTTATCTCTGATTTCCCAAGCACACAGACGGGACTTCCCAAAGAAACATATGCAGATGGACTTCTCCATAAACATGTATAGATACTGGGATTTAGATGTTCTTTAAAGTCAAGTAAAAAAGAAGCAGATGAGGAAGTTACAGTATTTACCAGGTCAAATGTTTACAGGCTACAGAAGGAGGAAGCATGTTATTGAACCCAGTATGGTAGCTTTCCTCACATCCTTGAAGGCTCATCTGCTTAGTGTATCAGGCACTCCTGTTATCCTTGGAGATACAGTGGCTGACCTACCAACTGTAGAAGTGGAGAAAGGCTTCTTGAAATCTTTTTCTTCCTCAAAGCAGTATGATCATACTCTCAAAGAAAACAAATCTTCACACAGTACATCACCCCAACACCATCCACATATGTATTTTACACTGGAATAAAGGGAAGGATCTTCTAACTTTAAACAGTTCAGTGAGTTTTTACTTCTGCGGTCATCTGGGAGTCTTTGTTGAGGTGGCCTTCCATTACACAGTTCACACTTTGACCAGTTCATAAAAGATCTGCACTCGGTGTGTGGAGAAAAAGGCGAGAAAGCACCTGGCTATGCCCACGCTATGTAATGACTGACTTCTGTGGGAACTCATAGGACTGAAGGATTGGGCCCAAAGATTCAGTTGCTCACAGGAAAGAGAAATAAGTTAGGTGCCAGAAAGTTTGGAAGCTGAGGTATGTAGTTAGAATTGCATCTGCCACTGTGACAGGCGAAGTCCGAAAGCAGAGAGGGAGGTTCTGATTTGGAAGGAAGGAGATGATACTACATGATCAGTATGGCAGCAGGACAGATACAGCTGGATTTCATCAGGACTTCATCTTCCCATGAATGGCAACAAGAAGCTGCTTGCAGACATAACTAAATCAGAGAGAGAAGCAGAACCTACATGACATTGAACCTGCCTGACAGAAGATGGAACTTGCTGTGATGTAGTGCAGAGTCCTCACTAGCAGTAAAAAGAGAAGTTTTGCATGAATGATCACCCCTTGCTCAGCTTGAATCCCCTTGAATCACAAATCTCTCTTGATCCTTCTGGTTGCTCTGGCTCTGCATTCACTGCCAAACTCCCTACTCTTGAGTTAATGCTCACAAGTATTTTGGGAGTGAGCAAATCTATTTGATTTCTCCCAGATGTCCCATCTGAAAGTAATGGCATAATACCTGGCTCATTCTTTCAGCTCCACCAAACAATGACTGCCAGGGAAAGAGCTTACTTCAGTCATTCCTAACAAAATATAGTTAGGTCTTAAACACACAGCCTTTAGCTGCTTCTTTTTTGGTGCAGAACTTTGTAGATTCCCTTGGTTTACGCCAGCTGCAGTCCTCCCTTGGAGAGCAACTTGCTTCTCATGAGAAACAAATAATTTTACATTTGGAGCATTTTACAGCTGGAGCAGGAGCATTTCCTGAGCCTTTCAGTTCTGACTTTACCTTTTTTCCTGGCAGTCTGCACAAAAGGATACAGGCACCTATCTGAAAGGCAAGTTACTGGTCTTAGATTTGCCTCCCAAAATCTGACTTTGTGTTATCTCTTTGAGGAAATGATAAACCTAGAAGAGCAAGTTGACTACCTCACTGTACTAAGATGGTCAAAGTTGCTATGTAAATACACTGATAATGGACTTAAAAAACTAAACAACAGTCCATGAGAGAGTTCTTAACTCCCTGCCAGACGTGTGTGTCCCCTTGCTAGAGCACCACCATGCAAAGAGCTAGGTGGGCACTAAGTATATGCAAGGGCTTTGAAGCAGGAGGAAGTAGCTAGTGACATGCAAAGATGGGGAAAGAAGGAGGAAAAGGTCTGGAAAATCCTTAAAAAAAGAATCTGGTGCACAAAGGAAAAGATTTCTCTAGTGTCCCTTTTGGAGCTCTTGCTCATTCATGTGTGGTGAACTGATCAAGACCAACTGGATGGCCACATTCTGCCCAAGGACTGCCTCTGTGGGATGACAGCGAAGAGGCTGGAGCCAGGAAAGGAAGCAGGAATCTCTTGTGAGTATCATAAAGGATAACTGATTCCCCTTTGGGAAAATACTAGTCATTAAACTGGTTTCCACCAAACTCTGGAGAGAAAATTAAAATGCCCTATGGTATTTTATTTTTTTTAAAAGGGACCATAGCCCCTGCTCCAGCACTAAGAAGTGAGATGCTGACTGGCTTGTCACTCTCTGCCTAATGGGACAGGGTCTTGTTTGTGAACTTTTGTGTGACTCTATATGTGATGGGATGTACTATATAAAACGAGAGCAAATAGTTTCATGAATAAGGCATCAGACTGGATCATGCAAGATGGGGATTCAATGTCTTTCTCTGGCACGTCTGTGTACCGCTAAGACAGTCCCTTCAACTCTTTCACTATATCCCTTCTGAGTAAAACAGCAGTTAACACCTTCTCATTATGTCTTAATACTTTACCATAATTGCTATTTGTACTCAGTCCTGTACTAGGGAAGCAAAAAAGGCTAAGACAAGAGTGCCTGCACTTGCATAGCCTAAGTAGCCTTTGCAAGTCCCCTGAAGGATTCCGATATGCAATCAATACACGGCATTGGATTATTTAAGCCAAAGACGTTTAGTGGCAAATATGGCCTTGCACAAGCTCCTGCAGTGCTGTAAATGTTGCTTTAAATTATTTTAGCTTTCATTGACTGTAAACGACTAAGTAAAAGTGTTACAATGCACCTTTAAGTGGTCCTTAATAAATAGGTTTTACTTTAGAAAGGGTTCCTTACTGAGTCTACCAAGAAATATTTGCATGTGAAATGAAGAAATTTGAATGAAAACAGGTTTGTTTATTTTAGAAGGCACTGCAGCCACCCACTGCATGGCTGAGTTTCCAGCACACCAGTACTGGATGCCAAGGAGCTTCAGGAAGGGAAACATGAAACAGAATGGGAAACTGAGCAGCTTAGCTTCTTTTCACATTAATCACCAAAAGTGGGCAGCACCACTGAAATAATATCACATAAAATCTTCTTTTAACTCAGAAGGCTTAATGTGTAGTGCCTATCTCAGTGTCTACACACAGAAGTCCCAAAACATTGTAGGAAACAGCATTAACTCTATGTTTTTCCAGGAAAAATATAAGTATTCTTCATAAACAGAATTAGTAGGCTTACAACCAAAAAGAAGATGCCATATTATTATTGTATGTCTTCATGTGTTCAAGCAAAGGGTTTTTTCTGGCATGAAAAACCATTTCTTGTGCAGAATGAGCATCAATGTAGCAGTTATGGCAATACTATGTATGTGCCTTACACAGAAAGCTAGAACATCACCTTTCTAACTAAAATATAGGTAGAAGTCATACAAAAAAGCATCCTTAATGAGCATAAGGAGGTGAGACCCTGGTTTAATATCTCATCTGACAGAGGCTTAGATATGTGTTGCTGTCTTAATATCCTTCCAGGGAAGTACTTCAATTCCAAATCAAGAAGGAACATCACCATCTCCTGAGTCATCAGCATCACTTCCTGACTTTCTGTGTGCATGTTCATAGGAAATCTTTCATCTAATGTTTTTCAAAGCCCAATCCAACTTGGCTAGCAAGCTCAGGCAAGATCCAGCCAACAGAATAGGCACAACAAGTTTCAACAAAAATATTTGTTTCAAGAACACTCTTTAATTCATTTGCCCTTCCTTGGCTGAACCTCGACTACACCCATCCCGATGCACACTTGCGGAGTGCCGTTGCCATGCCAGGATCCAAGTTCAATTTCTGCACTCCCAAGTTACTCCTTCTGGCTTCGAAAAATATCCAGGTGGCTGCACAAGGTGCTAAAGAAATTACAGGGAGATGGCAGAGTTGGTGAGAGGACCTGCCTGAGAAGCAAAGGAAGGGGAGATACCCACACTCTACCAGCCCATCCCCATCTGATCTGCCCACAATGTGCTGTTGTAAAGAGTTCGCAGTGAAGCTGGGGATTTGGCACTGACATGGTGTGCAATAGTCATCAGATATTTAAAACAGAGCTGAGAGAACAAAGACGGGCTTTGTAGTGCAAGGCAGCACTGAAAACCCTGAGCCTCCGCCAGCCAGCTTGCATGGAGTGTTTGTTAATGTACACGGTGGAGTGCATTCCTCTCATTTGATTACATGACAGTTTTATATACCAGGTATATGCAGAGCATTTTTCTTAACCTTTTCAGTCCTCCGCTGTTACAAATCTTCAAGAAACTCACAGTGGTTTAATTTCTGCTGTCTTATACATGCTTGCAAGTTCAGTCATGAAAGACTGAGCATGTGCTGAGGGCAACTGGATATGGATGTACATGTTAAAAGTACTCTTAGCTATGTTGCTAGAAACAGCAGAAGTAATTAAGCATAAAAGAATTAGAAAACTCATTCATTCTTTGCTCATGCTATGGTTTTCTGTATCTCCCTCGAATTAAGCACTGAGTATAAAGAGGTTTGTTTAAAGAACCCCCACTGTTCTGTCTCCATATTGTAAGATGAGGGATGTAGAGACCACTGCTGCAGCTCCCACTTGTTAGACCAGGGAGAAGGGAGCCAGAAACCCCGTTGGCTAATGCCACATTCTACGATGTACTGCATTACACAGTTTCTACTGTAAAATGAGGATAAATCGTAGATGCCTTTCTTGGGGAAGTTCTTTGAGATCTACAGCTGAGACGTGTTGCCTGTATCAGGCAATACTCTATGCATTCAGGCAGTAGTGCCACTCATTTGTGCGATGTGAGGAATAGCAGATGGGGTGCAGGACCGAGGCCTAAACTGCTTTATTGCCAAGTAGTTGAGAAGGGCAAAGTATTCTTACTTTCTTGTTCTGCTAATGCACAAAGTAAATTCCTTAGCCATTATAATACACAATTACATTTTCAGAAGATTTGCTGTGGTGCCTTTCATAAACTCTGAGCTGTAGAACTATTAAGTTATAAAGTTAAAAGGTTCACTCTGTCAATGAAGTTAAAAGAATAAGAGAGACGCTGAAAGAGATATTTGTGGTTGAAATCTTCAGCTTGCATACTGTTGCCTGTATTTTTAATGTTGGTAGCTCATAGACCAACATTTAATTAAGCCCACAGAACCTCTGCAATGCATTTAACTAGGAATTATTTTCCTCCTTAGCCACCCAGGGAAACAATCAGGAGATGAAAGTTAAAGCATCTTGCCCAACTTTTGGGTGTCAGAGGTAGCATTAGAATTCATGAGGTTCCTGCTCCCATACTCCAAGTACTTAACAAAACAGAGTTTGACTCATAGGTAGAGATTAAGTGTTTGGGACTGGTGTCTGGAATCAGATGGACAGAGAGAAGGAAGGGGAAGTTTATTGCAACAGTGGAAAAGAGTACATATGGGCAAAGAAGGCTCATGCAAGACGAGTGAGGAATGGGCCAGAATAACGGCAAACCAAGCCACCAGCCTAAGCCTCCGTAAGTCACTTAGAGTTTCTTACCATTCTGAAAGTGATTTCAAAACAGGTCCCCAGAGAAGTGGATGTACATAAAGGACTTAGGAGATCAGCAATGGGAGTAGTTCTCCATTTTGTGCACATGAGTGGGCAGACACTTGGTGAAATATTTGAACATGCTTGAGTTTGTAAAGAAGGAGAATAATTTCCTGAACTAGATGCATGATTAGATACCACAAGCAGGTTAACCAAAAGACACAGACACGAAGCAACGGATACACTGTTTTAAACTAAAGGTATTTTCAGTAAAGAATGACAGAAAATTTGACATATTGTCGGAACTAACTTACAAAAGGAAAAGACTTCTTGAAGTTTCCACTTAAACACTGATAGTTCTATAAAACTATTATTAGCTGTGAGATCCTTCTTTGGATGTCAGATGAAAACATTACGTTTCTAGTAGTATAAAGGAACTGGAAGCATCACAGAGGTTCTTACAGGAAAGTCAGATGTTACATAAAGCATACTGGAGATGATACATTCAGACAAGTATCTGTGTCCTGTTTCTGGAACTGTGTATTTTTCTTTATTACTTTTTCCTACTGTTAGACTGTGTAACTTGGAAATAATATGACACTTCTGAGAGAGAAATATTTTCTGTTAGGAAACTTATTTTGTACTCTGAGGAAAGGAGCAGGAAGTACTCAGATGATAGCACTTCTCAGTAGTCTGTAGCTCTAATGATCACAAAATGCTGCCACCTAAGTTTAACGTTTTGCTGTATGTGAACCTAGAAGACCAAGACTTGTCTCACATTCCTTCTCCTCCCAAAGGGTCATGACACACAGAGACACTTCTACAACCACAGAGGCCCACATGGCTCAGTTATCTTCCCCATACCGTTAGACATGTATAAATGTGTGAGATGTGGCACCCTTGGATGCCAGGAGAGGATTTATGATGCCTAACTATATACTGCCTTCACTTCACAAGCTGATAGCAGTGTTTCCCAGCCGTCTGAATTCCTCAGCTCAAATAAAAGCCAAAGAAAAACCCTGCTGCTTAGTCAAACAAAAAAATAGAGGTGGTGCTGGCAGAAGAGGTGAAATTTTAGACATGCTAGCAATTATCATGCTGTATCAAAACAACAGATTGCTGTCACAGTGGCACAAAGTGTCAAGGTCTGTCTGAATGCCTCCCTGATGTAGGATAAGCAAACAACTATGACAGCCAAAAAAGTGCTGATCTAGATAGTGACTTTTAAAGAACATGGCCCGATTCTGATGTCCAAGGCCATGGACACATGAGCGTCCAGCTCTGAGGACTGGGACCACAATGTGATCTGCATCTTTATGGCCTGAAGCTTTACTATCGGTAGTCGCTGCATCTGGAATGATTTGAAGAGGTTTGAGCTCACTTTCCATGCAGCATCTTGCTTACTAAATAAAAGCCACTTCCCCCAGCGCAACTGACTGTACAGGTGACCTGGTTCAGATTAAGGCCTTCATGTCTTTTCACGGAGACAAATACAAGAAATTTGACAAGTGAAAAGGATGAATCTTCAGAACTCCCTCAGGAAAAGGGCTAACAGTGGCCATACATTTCAGTGTCTTCAGGAAACTCCTTTGCAATCCTGTATGGTGCTTTTTAAACAATAATTAACATAGAAAACTTTTATCTCAAAGGAGAAAGCAGAAATCTGAATGAGAAATCAAGCTGATTATTAAAAAAATCAATGTACTTTATATTAAGGCCAGAAAGATAATACAAAACAGAGCAAAATGAGCCTCCTTTAGCATAATGTTACTTTATCACGTTCACAGGGTCTTACTAAGGGAATATAGTGATTTCTCAAACATATTCTACAAGCAAATATTAAATCTCCACACCTATCCTGTAAACGGCTTCAATTAACAGATATAGCAGCTTTCCTTTAACATCACACGTGGCTTACACAGCACCAAATCCTGCCAAAACGTCCCTGGTTGTGCATCAATAAAGTAATGAATGCACAACTCTGGGAATGGTGTTGGTTAAGTTCTACATGGAAATCAGTAGAGGGAACACATAACACTGTGGCTTTTTGAATTATACAAAATAATGGAAATGGCATCTTTTCCCCCCTCTCAGTGGAGTAATGGATAAACTCTGAAAAGCCACAGCTAAATATTTAGAACCCACAAGGAAAAAGGCCTTTGAACAAATCAAGCTATTTCACTTACAGGCTGGGAAGGAAGAGAGAGACAGAGGGTTTGTTATTGTTATTTCTATTTTTAAATACGTATGAGATGCTCAGATACTATGCTGATGGGGGCTACATAAGCACCAAAAGAAAGAGGGTTAGGCATTTTTTCCATTAGATTCCTGTATGTTTATAGTGGTCATCTGGGCTTCAACCTTTAACAACACCTTCTCCAGTCAAGACATTTGGAAATGTTGCAAAAGTATTTCAAAAGCCAATGCATATAAAATATGGCCTTCAGGCCACCTGGAGATATGATGGGTACTTGGAATTCCCAATAATTTCCTCTAAAATGGCTATGGTCCATGTCTGCTCCTTGCCCACCATGCCGTAGTAAAGGTTTTTCATTTAAAGAATGCTCAAAAAAGTTTATTTGACATTAAAGCATAAAATACAGGGTGACAATGAAAGGTTTCTACCTGGTCTACTGGGAGGTGTCCCTGCCCATGCAGAGGGGTTGGAACTAAATGATCTCTAAGGTCCCCTCCAACCCAAACCATTCTATGATTCTGTAAGTCCATGATTCTACTTGAAAGTTTTGAGATATTTTAAAATTAATTAAGTAGTTATATTATTTAATACTCTGTATGTCAGTTTTCCCACCTGTAAAAGATTCTATTGTTAAAAGATATTTACTTACCTAGAAGGACTGTTAGGAGGCTAATTAATATTTTAAAAACATTTAAAGAAGGGTAAAGAAAAGCATGGGAAAATTGTGATTCGAAACACAAATGCAAATACATGGGAAACATAAAGGGAACGAATTGAATGTTATATTCATAGACTAGGACAGAGACCAACAATATAGGATGTACACAAAACTTGGATCCCTCATCTTCTCCTATTCTTCATTCTGCTCGTAAGTAAAAACTCCACAGATGGAGTGTACCTATTCTGAAAAAGATCACTTGAGTTTTCCTGTTGATTTCCCATTCATCAAATCAATTCTGTAAGAAATTTAGCATCCATCTCCCAAGAAAAGAGAAAACATGCTTCTCAGAGTTTCCAGGAGTTAGTGCGATGATCCAAATCACACAAAAAGAAGGAAAAAAGCCCTGAAAAAGAAGCGAAGAGAAGCCAAGTCAGACATAATCCAAGATAAATCTTCCCAGGTCAGAGACTGTGAGGACTTTACAGGGTATCTCCATGCCTCAGTCACTAGTCTGTTAACTACTCAACAAATACTGGGCTTTGCAGCAGAAAAATAAAAAAAATATTTCATAAATATTAATTCATTACACTTCACAGTCCACCAATAAGATTTAACTGATACATTCTCCACAATAACTTGCACTGATGACTACCTCCAGTCACACCTCGCTACTAATGCCTCAGTGATGATGCAAGGCAATTTGAATTGAAAATCTTGTTCAGTTTTGGATCCAACCTACTGCCCAGAGCACATGTTGAATTTCTGCAAAAGACAAGGAAGAGGATTCCAAAAAATGAAGCACATTGTTAAGGTACCTGCTGCTGCATCTGAAAGCACCTTTGCTCAGAAGTCAATCTGAGACAGTCCCATCGCTTTGCACTTTGGTATCTTTCACTGAAAGACCATTTTACTCACATTAGCTAACTGAGCCTGTAAACAGCATTTGGGATTGTATCAGTGATCTTGTTTTATGCACAGATATGTTCACTGAGATGGAATGTACAGGAAGTGATTTTTCGAGGTTTATATAAAGTGCCACAGAGCAAAGCTGGGGTGAGCATTCAGGAGTCCTTCCTCCCACCCTGGCACTGCTGCATGCACTGCTAGCCAGCTGCCATTCAGTGCTCCACTGCTAGTTTAACTTGTCTGGCCCAGTAATAATGAAAGGAAGAAAGGATTTTTTCACTAGGAATTTGGAGTATTTTCTAATTGTAACCAACCAGCATGACCAGAAAAAGAGCTCTGATGCAATCTGTGGGTCTAGTTTCTCATTCCCCTGCTGGCAGGGTCTGAAAAGTTTGCTGGGGCCACAAGCCCTGCTCCTCCAGGAGAGGGGAGGGAGAACGTGCAGAACCAGATCCTGTCAGTCATGTCTGGTATCCTGCCTTCAGCATTGCCCAGAGCTTCACGGTCCAGGGAAATGCAAACAAACAAACAAACAAATCCCCCCCTGCTTTCCCCTTCCAGCACTTGTGGCCTGTGATGCTGTAACCAAGGAAGCGGCTCTTCCCGTTACTTGCATCCAACCTTTCAAGCAGACAAGGATAGGGCAAGGATAAATGCCAGCAAAAATCTCACCTCCGATCTTGTTCTTCAGGCCAAAACTAGAAAATAGGGCAGGACAGGCATGATGTGGTATCTTAAGGACTGAGAAGGCCCCTCTTGGGGCCTGGAAATGAGAGCCGCTGAGTGTGCTGTGGGGGGAAGATGGCAGTCTGGGGGAGGTTAGCACACAGAGGGTTAACATCTTTTCCTCCGGCACTTCAGCTGGGTGCCCAGGGTATTGATTACTGCCCTCCACAAAAGCAAGTAATCAAGGGGGATTTTCTTCTTCCCTCTCATGGTCACGAAAACAGCAGCCAAGGGGCCTTCTCCTGGAGAAGGCAGAGCAGGAATAATCCTGCAAGGTCGAGAGGAAAGTGCAGAGGCCGAAGGGCAGGGGAGGTCAGCACTAGGCAGGCACAATGTGGAGCTGCCAGGAGTGGGCAGAAGGTCTGCTTCTGGGTCCCCCAAGCCCTCCTGCCAGAAACTTAAGATGCACTTTGGGAGATCCAGGGACAGGGCTCATGGTAACCTGGAGTAATGGACAGCTGACAGCATCTGTCCTGGGAGCGGGGGAGGAGAGGGCTCCACGCTTCATACCCGCTGATGCGACCACGCATTGCTCTGCTTGCGAGAGCGTGTACAACCACAATGTACTTGTGGTTCCTTGTGCAACGAGAACTGTACTCAGATAAAGACAGAGGAGATGGCAGATGAAGCAGTGCAAAAAAAGCGAAAACACTGGCTTTGCTCACTGCAATGCATCTGTGCACCTTTTCCAATACAGATGAAAGAAACAGTGCAAAGCCACAAAACATAGTTGGTGCCAGGCCATCAGAAGTCCTCAGCTGTGTGCTCTGTTCCACCATGGGCTTACTCAGCTTAATTCCTTTTTCACACATAGTCACAAGTCAGAGTAGATCTTCTGCAGTTAATGGGGTCGTAACCCTGTACAACAGCCACAAGACACAAGCAGACCCACTGTGTGACTACAGGTCATGGTCTTGCTGTTCCTGTAACGGGCATAAAGACCACCATGTGTGTCCACTTGGGCCAAAAAGTACACCTCTGGCACTCCTTCAGGCTTGCTGTGACCCTGAGAAGGCACTGGGGGAACTGAGAGGGCAGAGGGGTTCATAACACCCCATACACACACCAAGGTCTCTAACAGGAATCACCTACAGATTCCTTTCAACTACAGTCAGACGCATAGTACTTTCCCCTCTCTGACACCAGACTTTCTCTTTCCTTTTCTTTTCACTTAAACACAATTAACTCTGGAATTGAACTTTCCCCGCTGTGCCTACATGAGTTTGTGGAGTCCAAGCACACAGCATTCATTCTCCCTTTCCCCTGACATCTACTCCTTCCATCAGGCCCACTGTTTGGTCTTGTCGTACACCTTGTCATACAGTCCACTTTCCAAAACTGCGTGAGACTTTGGCCGTGGTAAGATTCAAGGCCTTCCCAACAGCTCCTATACAAGCCCACAAGCAACTGAGTACAAGACAGAGAAGGCAGGCAGCATTTTATCTGAAAACCATGTTTGATCTGCCCAGTAGGAGAGGCCAGCCAGATGGGTATGTAGGCTTCTTGTACCAGATCATACTACTGCTCTGCTTCCAGCAAAAATCAACTCATCAGAAGAAAGCAAAAAAAGTTAGAGTACCGAGCCAGTTGTGAAGTGGGAGTAGACAGAAATACTCCTCTCTCCTTCCTCGTCAGGGCAGTCAAAGATAATGCTGTTGCATTGAGAACTTTTCTGCCATAAATTTAAGCATCCTTTTTTCCCCATCTGATCTCACTTATCTCACCACGGTTTCTGGCTAGTAGCAGGGAAAGAAGAATTTAATTTAGATATGATGTTTGGATCTGCAACCAAACTTTCTTAGAACACAGTGATGTTTAATTTGGTATGTGTTGTGATTTAACCCATTATTATGCTACATGAATCCCATTAAAAATCTGAATACATGTCTGACTCTCCTAAAAGTTAGAGCCCTGAACCTGTTGTTTCATCTTTAGCAGAAAGAGAAACAGAAACCAAATAACAATCAGGAGAAGGGAATAAAAAAGGAAATTTACAGAAGACCTTCCTGAAGGCAGCTGCTAAATCTCACAAGAACGTGCTAATCACAGTTTCGGAACATCACCACTCCACTTGAGATACTACAGGTCCTGGTTATGAAAGTGCTAATTTCCAGGATGCAAAGCTGCAACACAACAACTTCATTTCCAATACAGCCAAGCACACTGTGATTTTTCCGTATCATTTTTTATCATCCAGAGAGAGACAACTTCTCCTTTTTCCTTAAATCAACCCTTTGCCTCTGACAAGGAAGCCCAAAGAACTAAGTTTGCTGCACAAGACTTGGAGGCTGCACAGGCTGAAACAGGAAAACATCAAGCACTACCTTTTTATTCGAATGTGCACAGGCACTGCTTATTTTGTGCACAAGTGCTTAGCATTTGAAGGTTTTTGCTGGCTTGTATTTAATTGCCCTACTTTTTAATTACTTCTCCTCATGGTGGATGAGGTTTTTTTGTTGAAATGAGGTCACAGTGTTTTATCTTTTCCTCCCCATGCTGGGACTATTTGCTGTGTCAATTTGTGTAGCTTAGAAAAATACATGCACATCCTCTGAGCTGGGGCCTGGCACCATAAAGCGAAGCTGATTTTGGCTCCATCCACTTGGCAGTTAGTGAAAGCTGGGAGCCTCTGGATGTAGGATAGTGCACGGAGTGCCCTTCGCCATGCTGGGAGGAACCACTGCGTATACCTCTCCCTGGCCATAGGAGACATGGGGCAATTTTGGCTTTGAAAGTATAGGGTAATGATGTGCCTCACCAGGACCCACCTCTCCATCCTCTCACAGCCATCCCACACTGGAGAGTAAGAGGGATCCTGGGCTCTTCTCACCTGTGCAATTTCAGGGAGAGGCAAAGGCTCTAGCCCTCTGCCCCTTGGCAGCACCATGAGACAAGCCTGCCACCCTTGTCATTTCTGTCATTCTAGCCACCACCCATGGAGTAGCTCTGGATGTGTGCTCAAAGCCACACTTCTTGACCTCCTCTCTCTTTTCAGTTCCCCTCATCCTCTGCACAAATAACTCCACTCTTCCAACAGCAGTTCAAGTAAAACTAAGAATTTCAAGAGAGGGAGAACACTGCTGATATGTACCCAGCCCAAAACATACCTGCCAAGCTATAGAGCCTTGAGCCAGCTGACCTGGGTAGGGTGGAGAGGGAAGGAGTCCCATGCCAACACACTGCCCAAATTTGATTTGAGAGAAAAAAGCCTTTAACATGACAAAACACACAGGGCACCACCTCCCATTTCCTCACAACTGATATTGCTGGCCAGTTTTGATCAGTGCCCTGGCTGGAATGTGCAAGGTTCAGACTTCAGTCACTCAGCCTCCCAGGTCAGCCCTGGAAGAAAAGGAAAAGAACAGACATCTATTTGCTGCTTTCCCCAGTTTTAACTTGACAACCATCTATGGCTTCCCCAAAAGATGGGCTGCTCTCTTGTCCCTGGCCTTGGCTGTAAACTCCAGCATCGCTGTTACCTCCATTAGAGCCTTCTGAGTCTGGTCTATTGCCCTCCAAGCGCGACACTGGCTAAGAATGCACCAAACAGCACTGGGTGAGGGGCTCTGGTTACATGCCAGAGAAACTCATCAAGCCCCTTAAAGCCAGAAGATACGAGAAGCAAGCAGGACTGCTGCAGTAACAACATTGTTTAGACCCCTAACTTCTCTGGTAATATCAACATGGTAAAGACATCTGATAAAAAAGTGTGACTTTGGTAAAATACCTTCTGTCCTTGCCAAGCATTAATCTCAGTCCTTTTGGAAGGCTCTCCCTGGAGTCCATGGTCAAACCCCAATGTGTAAGGTGTTACACAGCTGGGCGTTCTGTGTGCCTGAGCCTCAGTCCCTTGCTTTTTGGGAATTAGAGCCTGGAGAGGTCAGAAGCTCCAAACACACCAAATGAAGCTGTAGCAGACAGCCCTAAATTATTAATGTCTTTAAATACTAAGTGCACTGAGGAACCAATTCAGCCTGCAGCACGCAAGATGTGCATCAACAGGGTCTCAAAGGGGTTGCAGAAAAAAAACAATCTCACTAAGGACTGTGAAGCAGTAATTCTGTTTACACTGACAAATTTGTCTCTCCCATGGACAGAGGATATATATGGTCATGAATCACTGCATTTGCAAGGATATCGACTCTTCTCTTACTGTTTTGGACGCTCCTGGAGAGACATAGCTGTCCTAAACAACAGTTCAATTTTATTCACATCCAAGAAAGTAGTCTTGCAATGTAGGAGAAGACTGACACCTTTCAGTTATATGGCAAGAGCATCATACCTCCAAATCTACAATCTGACTTGAGTAAGAAAAACTGCAATTCATTAACAAAGCCCTGCTACGCATACTTTGATATTTCTCTTCAACCACAACCCTTTAAAACTAACTTTACTGAGAGCTTTACTTCTCTAGGCTTCCATTTTGCTATTCACTCACTTTCATCCCCCTATGACTGTGGTAGCTCCTACCTCTTGGCTCTTCTGGCTACAGACCACTAGCACAACTGGCTTGCAGATAACAACTCAGACTTGGATGCTGTGTTAACAGTTTGCTGTTTTCATGCAGTTTTAATTTTGTTTCAAGAGGAACTGATGCTGATTTTTGCTCCTGTTTCAACACTTGGCAGAAGCATGACATTCTCCATGTTATAGGAAACAGGATGGAAGTTTTAACTCCAGTTGCTTAGGAGGTACATGCACAAACAGCACACTCAAGGTGCATGCTTCTCCTGGTTATCTCCTCCACACCTCAATTTTTCTTTTCTCTTTCTCTGCTCCTCTGGGAATGTATCTCTTTCACTTCTGCTCATCTCTCCCACACCCACAGGCATGCACTGATTTGTTATTGCTAGGTCACTTGTGATTACAGGTCTGGATATGCTAGCTTATTGCAGGGTTGTCCTTGGCTTGATAGGCTGTTTTCTGTTTTGTTGTTACAGTGCTTAAGCCTCATTCTTCCCATTTGCTGTCTTTCACATACACACACAAACCACCACAACATATTTATTTTGAAATGGAAAACACAAAAATTGACTTGTGCTTTGCAAACAATTTGAAAGGGAATGAGGGAAAAGGGGGTTATGGGCCCTGGAAATGCCAGCCTCTCTGTCCCGACGAACTTATCAGAGCATTTGCCATTTTTTCTATGGTACCAGAGTGTAAAACTTCAAGCACCACAAAAGCTGCATGTTCATTTGCTTTGCTTGGCTAGAGAAGCCCAAGCACAGCATATTCATCTGGGAAGCTGTTAGCTGGGGTTGGGGAAAACCACTGGTCCCTTTTGGCAATACAGACGTTGGCAATAACTGTTACTAGTTATATTTGGCCCCCTAGGGCAACCGGCGACAAACACAAAGAACTGAAAACCTCTAAAAATTATTACTGATGTATTTACGCTCATCAAATAGAACAGCAAGCCCCCCACCCATGTCCCTGAATTGTATTTTGGGTTCCTTCCAAAAAGAGGGGGAATTTCAAACATAAAACTATACCTATCCTCTCAGCAGACAGAATTTCTGTTCTATTTTGAAAAGTCCTGTGTATACCTCCACTGCATTCCTCCCCTTCCCCTCCCACCAAAAAAAAATAAAATTAGGCAAACTTCTGGGCATAGCTGAAAAGCCACAAAACTTCCTCCATGTGTGTATTCTCCAGCTCCAGAGCATATATTTGAAGTTACATAAAACTGGGCAGTTAGTGATTCTGGCAGCTGAAAAATTACAAAGTTCAGCAGCTGAGGAGGGCGTGGGCCAAGCTGAAGTTTTCCAGAGCGCTGTACCAGATGGAATGGGGGAAAAAATGCTTCTCTCTCGAGGTTCAGGAAGGTGGAGTTAGGAGCTCTGGACCCGAAACAGATTTCAGGGAATGTTCTCCATTCCCAGTGAACACTGGTATTGGCAGTGCTGGCTATCAAGGACAGTTCGGACCTTAAAAAGCAACAAATGTGCCTTTCAGTATGAGGTGATGCAATGCTTCTACAGTGACACAGCAGAGACTGACATGCTCCAGTTACCTCCCGCTACCCAGAGCTGTGTAAGCCTTCGCCATTATGAACCAGCAGCATGTTTCCATTTCTATCTGGACAGTTGATGGAAAAGGATGAGATCAAAGTGCATCATGTAATAAGCTACACTAGCTACTAAACATGCTCCAAGTCAGCACATTTACACTAGGAGATGGTTTTGTGGTAGAACATCTGTTCACTGAGATGATGGTAAATTTAACTGTTACATTTAAAGTTATGTCTGAAAACAGCTAACTCCTAAGATCTGGACTTAACCATCCAGGTAGGAACAGTCACCCTTCTTACTTCCTCTGACTGCTGAACAGAGTGTTGGTTAGCACATGTTGTAAGATGTTGGGATCTTTTGGTCTAAGTAATTCCAAATGGGTTTATTAACATCCTGGCTAGTCAGGCTTAATGTTCTAGCTCTGGACAAGGTTTTAAAATACGCTTTCAACTGTGACTAGCTGTGATCACACTAAGGACAAAATAGCCTTTAAACCATATGTTAGTTAACAAATGCTAGAATATTGTGTCCAGTCTTAAGGCACACAGCGCAAGAAAGCCACTGACAAGTTGAAGTGAAGAATTCAACAAGACCAAGTGCAGGGTCCTGCACTTTGGCCACAATAACCCCAGGCAGCGCTACAGGCTGGGGGAAGAGGGGCTGGAGAGCAGCCTGGCAGAGAGGGACCTGGGAGTGCTGGTGGACAGCTGGTTGAACATGAGCCAGCAGTGTGCCCAGGTGGCCCAGAAGGCCAATGGCATCCTGGCTTGTATCAGGAATAGTGTGGCCACCAGGAGTAGGGATGTAATTCTCCCCCTGTACACAGCACTGGTGAGGCCTCACCTTGAGTACTGTGTACAGTTCTGGGCCCCTCACTTCAAGAAGGATGTTGAGGTGCTGGAGCGGGTCCAGAGGAGAGCAACAAGGCTGGTGAAGGGACTAGAGGGAAAGTCTTATAGGGAGAGGTTGAGGATGTTGGGGTTGTTTAGCCTGGAGAAGAGGAGACTCAGGGGGGACCTTATCACTCTCTTCAACTACCTGAAGGGAGGTTGTAGTCAGGTGGGGGCTGGGCTCTTTTTCCAGGCAACCAGTGACAGGACAAGAGGGCACAGCCTGAAGCTGCTCCAAGGGAGGTTTAGGTTGGATATTAGGAAGCACTTCCTCACGGACAGGGTCATTAGACATTGGAATAGACTTCCCAGGGAAGTGGTGGAGGCGCCACCCCTGGATGTGTTCTAAGAAAGGCTGGTTGTGGCACTTAGTGCCATAGTCTAGACAGTGTGGTGGTGTTGGTCATAGGCTGGACTTGATGATCTTAAAGGTCTTTTCCAGCCTTGGTAGTTCTGTGATTCTGTGACCCTAAAATGCTTAGAGTCTGGAGCAGATGACATATGAAGAGAGGCTGGGAGAACTCAAGTTCTTCAGTCTAGGGAAGGCAAAGGCAAGAAGATGATATTTGAACTTGATTATATTAACGAATCTGCTGATAAAGAAGCCAAATCATTGGAATAACTGACCTCAGATGAGTGAAAATAATCAATTTGATTTTCAATTCTCATCACTATTTGAAATGGAAACAAGTCTCAGTGACCTAGAGAGGAGACACTGTAAATATCATGGTACCCACTACTACAAGCAACTGATTCACTTAGTATTAAGGATGGAAATTTGTTTTCAAGACTGAACTTTCTGCATGGTGTCATCAGCTCTCAGTGAAATAGGCATGGCAAGGTTGATTCTAATTACCTATTTATTTCAAGTATACAAAAGACCAACTTCCATGACTCAGTATGGAATCAGTCATCTAACTAAATAAAGTAACTGCTTATATGCTTTACAGTCTTGGTCAAATCACTCAAAAGCTTACCACTTGAGATTATGGTTCTGCAGCAGTCCTTTTGTACAAACCAGGATCACAATAATAGCTAAAGCTATAGGTAAGACGTAACATTTAAATCCACTTTTCCATTTTATCCTGGACAGCTGAAATTTTCCTCAGGTTTGGGGTTGCTTTTTTTTTTTTTTTTTTTTTTGAGGTGGGAAAGGGAAGTTTTGGAAAACCCAATTAAGTGCTCATTCTTACATGGAAAATATAATTTCAACATGCTTTTTCTGTTACTGTCAGCTTACATTCCTTAGGAAAATGCTGAAGTGGAAATTAATGAAATTCAGTGAATGCTTGCTGGAAAATGTTTGCTTTATAATGAAAACACAGGCATGCCATGACAATACTTACAATGGAAGGCAGAAAGCATTTTGCATGCTTTTTTATATGTTAGAGAACATTATGTAATCTGTTCCTTAGATGTCATTAAGCTACATTTAAAAAAAAAAAAAAAAGAAAAAAAAGGACCAGACATATCAAATAAAAATTATCAAGATGCCCCTTTTTTTCCTCTACAGTATAGCCTGTAGGATCCGGGGTTCTGACCCCGGTAAGACTCTCGGTCTGGCAAGTAACTACGGGACTTGAAATTGCAAGTTCCAGCTGCACCAAAGCTCACACCCTCTGTGCTGGAGTCCCTTTGCAGACAGTGATCTGCTCAAGCCAGTTTTTTTTCTCTCTGTCTGGGATCTAGCAATGACCTCTTGCAACCTAACTGCTCTCCCCACCAGCTTTTTCACCAGGCTCTGTGTTGACCTGGCGAATGCTTCTAGAGGTAAGATGAAAAGAAGGTAAGGAAAAAATGGAGAGAGAAAAAAAAAAGTGGCCAGCAGATGAAAGTCTGAGGCAGTGTTTTCCTTTCCAAAGTGCCGCTACATTCCCATAAGCTTGTGGTTTCCTGCATTCTGCTGGAGGGCTTTTTTAGTTTTTTTTGTTGGTTTTTTTTTGGTTTTTTTTTTAATCCTTCTGGTGATATCTGCAGAGGGAAAATGTCCAGCACTAACAGGAGGCCTTTTGTTCTATTAGTTTCTAAGTGGACTTTAACCCAGTTACTACAGACTGAGTCACTGTAGAAACAAATAAAATAAAAGCTCTCTGTTTTGTCCCCCTGGACAGGTCAGGGACATGTTAAGTTCTGTTCTCCCTCTCTTGCTTTCTGGAAGCAGTACTAGACCTGGCACTGCACTGCAATAATAATGAACATAGTTTATGGCTGTTCTTTTTTATATGTCCTGGCAGCCCCTACAGAGTTGATATTCCAATAGAGCCAGCATTTTATTAACAAAATAAATGCACAAGGGGTGGATATTTGGGTAATGAGATGAAATTAAACTGGAGAAAGGCTGGCTACCAGGGACCAGTAAGATGTGGGTGAGTGTGACACATATAGGTGCATGTCTGAGCTATTTTAGTACCTTCTCAAACCTCAAATCTTTTAATGACTCGCAGCAAACAACTGCTTGTCTCCAAATATGACTGTAAGAGTACCTTGCTATCAGGCTGAATTTTAGGCTGAATCTGAGGATTGAATTTCAGTCATTCCTTGCAGTTCTATTTGCTATGACAAGTTATATCCTGTCACTATACATCAATTTTAGGGTAAATCATTATCTATTTAGAGTTCAAACATCTAAATTAAAACAGACCTAAAAAAAAAAATAAGCATCCTATGCTTAGCCTGTGGTTCCCTGGGGCTTACTGATCTCTGGAGGCTCTGAAAAGTCTGTGCACAAGAGGATTGCTCCTCCTCTTTCCCCCCTTCTCCCACCAGTCCCTCTTTCCTGAAAACCTTTTTAACTCTTTAGTGTTCCTGTATTTCTAAACTCTCAGCACTGGCAAAACAGCTGCCTGTTGTGGCTGGCAATCGCAGAAGCAGGCTATAAAAAAGGGGCTTGCTTTTGCCCCCCCCCCCTCCCTTTTATACCCTCCCCTAGAGGTTGCTCAGTTGCTTATCTAAAGCCATTGTGTTGTTTTCCCACAGCCCTCCTCCTCATCCAGGGTATTGCAACTGATTTTCAAAGTTCTATACAGGGGAGTTTTATACAGGGAAGAAGTTAGTAGTTGGTGGGCCAGAAATACATTTTTCAGCTGGTGAATGCACATGCATGCAAAGCTAGGACAGCGGCAGACAACAACACTTAGCAGAAAGGATTCTGTGTGAGAATATTACCATGCTGTGCTGCACAGAGAACTAAACACAGGCAAAGCCACAACCGTTCCAGGCCATGGGTGTGAATCAGCAGGAGTTTCACATGTGGCTGGTATCGCAGTGGGAATGCGAGGGCAGAGAGCACAGAGCCAGGCCTATAGCAATGCCAGAGCTGGTGTGCAGAGCCAGGACTGAGCTCAGAACCATGCCAGGCCTCCTGCTGCTCGCTGCTCCCCCTCCTCTCACCTATTTCTCAGCAAGCTTGCCATCCTACAGCCACGGCACTCTGGGATTGCATGCCTGGCACAAATGGCGTATGTTCCCACATCTGCTCTAAGCTGTGTGAAAAGACTGCCCTAGCTGCTAAGGTTTGCTGGAGAACAGAAGTACTTTAGCCTTGCCTCCTTCTCTTAGTTTGATTTCTTGTACCAGTCTTGGGATTCCTCACCCCTGTAACAGTCCAGAAATGGTTGGTTGACCCCTTTTGCTCTGCCAGAACAACCAAGAGTAAAGGGCTTGCACAGCAAATGAAAAGTGAGTATGAACCGTTACCCTATTGACTTCTCAACACTCTGTATTCTGCCTGCAGGAGTCTATCAGTCTACACAAGTTGCAGCATGAGTTATGAAAATAACAGCCAACTGGTCAGCAAAGGCTCTGTGATCTTGGTGCTACTTATTGTGCTACTTATTGTGCTACACTTCTATATGTGACTAATATCATGATCTTAGATTTACTTAAGGATTTATAGGTTCCATTACAAACATCAATTTACTGTTGTAATGCAAAACAGTGAGCTAGAGATCTTTTGTCTTTTAATGTCAGTTTTCTATAACACATCATTCTTACCCTCACCAATATTCTACTTTAGCATGACTTAATTACTGTAGGCTCAGGGCCTAACACCTAAAATCAGACCAATTATATAATAATATAAGCATAGTGTTTAAGGGCCTAGACTTAAATAGATACATGGTTCAGGTTAACATAATCTGGGAGTGCAGGTGGCTGCACTACTTTTTCCTTGTTACAGTATCAGCAAAGAACATATAGACAGCCTCTTCCCTTACCTTGTTCCTTGCTACTACAGCATAAGGGATTAACTGGGATGGTCCTCACATCACTTGGGCTAACAGAAAAAATGCAAAAGGAATTCCATCCCAACTACAGATCTGGATGGGTTACAGAGTCTGTCACGAGCAAGTAAAGCAGCAAAACATTCTGAAGTTCGGATGGCAGATTCTTTGTGTCAGTTTCCAAGCAAATTTATGTTCATTTCTTGGCTGAAACCAACTTTAAACTGAAATTAGAATGGTGAACATGGGGAGAAATTTGTGACCAGCAGAAGCAAAACATCTGCTTTTTTACCGGAGACAACGGAACTCCAGATGTTGTCAACATCACATAATTCTAGAAGTGCTGATCTCTTTGCGGGTTGCCTGGAGAAGGGTCATGTCAGTGAACTCTTGGTGACTGATTTGTACTGGAAAATCCACTCCACGCTGGAGTTTGATGCAACTTGCTTTGCTATCACATTAGGCAGAGGGGAAAATGAAATCACATAAAGTTATCCTACTTTATGAGAGCAAGCTGGTCTCAGACCCTGCATGAGTTGTGCTTGTGCTCATTCCTCCTGAAACCCATTGCACATGTTAAGTGCTACAGGATGCTGCTTCAAGCTGTCAGTAAGATAATGAAATACCTTTACCTCAGCCTGGTCAGTTTATGGCATCAATATAGATATGGTTTACAACAGAGAATCAATGCCAACAGTGACTTTAGGTTCCTCTGGGGAACATCCTGCTGCTGAGAGAAGTACTAACTGAAATTCATGCTAGAGCACTTCCTCGCCAGCAAACAGCATAGACAGAAGGAACACATTTGGAGCTCCTATGAGGAAAGAGTTCTTTCTCAGGTTTAGTCCATAACAATTGGGCTCCTTAGTTCCCATACCACTTATTTTGCCTCTAAACCTTTGAATCCCTGACACCAACAAAATGCTGACCATCAATTTTAGAAGCACTATAACCCTCACATCACGAGTCATCTATTTCCCTTCTCGGTTTCACATGTAGACCCCGTAGGCCACGCTTGTGCATGTGACAGAGGGAGGGGAAATAGATGGCACATGACCTGAGGGTTACAGTGAAACTACGTGCATCTGCTTTGGGATGCAATGGTACGGCAGAAAAGAATGCAGTGTGTTTGGATGACACGGAGGCACGTGACTATGCATACCACTGGGTAGCTGGGTAGCTCTGTGAAGATGCCAGTGGAACTGATTTTCTTTTGCACAAACTGTTCTCCCTGCCAGAATTATTTTTTTTTTTCTTTTGTGGGTCACAACTCTGCTATATTACTTTGCAACATGTGAAGATTCACAGTGAAATCTGTTTTTTTGACACTGTAGATACTAGGAAAGCTTAAGAATTTTCTGTGTACCATCTGATGTGGAGTCAAAATGTGCAGCAGTGATATCCAGTACCCATTATTTACAAAATAGATTAGAAAATGGGTTTAAGCATTAGAATAATAAAACTTGCATCCATTTGCTTTTCAAGAAGGGATGCACAAAAGAGTCTGTCACTTAATTCAGTAGTGTGATCAGTGGGTCTGCCTGGGAACATACTTATTTACAAAAGGGCACATTAAGGCTTTAGAGCCTATTGGAGTGAAGCAGGCTTAAATATGAGTATGCATATGAATTGTTCTGTTTTATAACTTGTAAGTTGCTCTTCCTGATATACTCCACCCTCCAGTGACCTTTTGCTCAGAAATTAATCTAATCCACACACAAACCAAACTTCCCTGCTTCATTGTTACCACCAACAGCTGTTTTCTGCCTACTTGTACCTAACACAAAACTTCAGTTACCTTTTTATTTTTCTAACAACTGAAGTCAGTTTATGATGAGTTTTACCAGTTACTTACACCAGGCTGCACTGGCTCTATTTAGTACGTGGTATGTTCAGGCACGAAGTTTAAAAAGAATTTGCACAAACAAACAAATGATAAAAAACTCCAGAAAGCAATTTGAGCAGAGGACTGAATTTCTAAGACCTTTGACAGTAGATTCATGGGCTTTCAGCTGATCAGCCAGACTTCCAGCCCCTTGCTGGCTTTATTCTTGAGTGATCTGAAGGCATTTGGATAGTGCATTTTAAACGAATTGGTTGTTTTCTCAGAGTCTACATAGGGGTCGGCAAGAAAGGGGAGTATCTTTCTTGCTAATGTTAGCCAGACAATGGCAGCTTAACTGTAAAGACCCCTAAAAGAGAATAAGCCTATTGTGCCCCCAGTGTGTTTCCCACATTTCGAAGGCCACTAAGCAGCGCCAGCATCTTTGCCTCTGGGTTACTGAGAAGACAGACTCTTATGCTTATTAAATGATGGCTTTCCCTAATGATTTGAAACAAAAAAGGCACACACATACAAAGCCAGAGATGTGCACATTTAAGGCTTCTCCTGCCACAAGGTCAAACACATGAAAAGACACAACAAAAAGTCTGGCCCCGAGATAGTGGGGCAGACCCACTTGCCCATCTCTCCCACACCAGCCCTTACTCTCTTTTCTCCTGCGAAAGCCCCCGATTCCTGCACAATTAAGCGCGGCACCAATGGCATTTCTGCTGCCTCTCCTTCCACTTGGCTTCACTGCTGAGAAAGGAGCTTGTTCGGCAGGGAGGCAGGCACTGCTGCCTGAATAGTCTCTGAAGCATTCATTATCTCCCGCCTAATTACATGGCCAGCATAGTGTTGTTGTTGTGGGAACATTGCATCACATTAATCAGCAAGGGGATGTGCCAAGATGAAAGGGTCCCCTTGTGTCTGCTCTCTGCTGTGGAAAATGGGCAGGAGGGTGGGGGAAGGAGCGGGGTATTTATCAAGTGGTGAGGGAAGGAAGGCACAGCGGGTGCACCCCAGCTCAGCCTGGCCTTGCTGCCATCTTCCTGGACCAGTGCTCTTGTAGCAAATACACTTTTTGTGTTCATGTATGGTGATGGACTGATAGCTCACGAGTCTGACACCCTTTACCACAGCACAGGTATGTATGAGCAAGGCTGGCAAGGTGGCATGCCACTCAGTTGCTCCAGGAGGGAGTGGGAGCTAATCCTCCATAGCTTATACTGCCCTCAGCCCTCTCTGATCAGAAATGAGACCCCCTGTTTGAACAAGCTGGGATTTGGCTGCAACCTGGCCACAGGCCTTCACAGAAAGTCACCGTCCCTTGAAATACCCTACAAACACCCTGCTCCAACAGCTTCTGAGTCAAATGTTAAACAGTAGCTGTGATGGGCCTTCTGGATCAAAGTCAAGCTAGGACCCAAAAGCAAAAGTTTCATTTCACAAAGCCTGCTGGTGAGAACCCCAGTTCATCCACACTATAATTTTAAAATGGATTCTTGAAATCTGAGAAGAGATCGCATTTCCTCCTATCTTTGTCCCACTTGCAGAGTATTTGAAAGGCTTTGCACAGACACTTCTCTGTGTCTTGGCACTGGGGGGAGGATTGAGGTATCTACACTGGGGCTGTTTGGCACCCTGCAAAATACTGGGTCAGACTGGAATACCAAATAACAGTCCTTGGCTGAGCTGCTTATTGCTGTGAGATGCAATAGTGCTCTAGAGAGAATAAGGAAAGGCAACGGAAAAATGAAGACATCACAAACGCAATTCTTTGCATCGGTTAGCCTCTCCCATTCACTTTTGATTCAATCAGTTAAAATCAGCCTTCTTTAAAATCCTTCAAGATCTGGCAGCAGCTCATGCTCAACTCTTCCTGTTTTGCTTCCTACAGGTTTTCTGTCCATCACAGTTTGATGTGATCTCAGCTTGAGATGTGTTGCAGGTTGACTTCAACTGCTTTGAATTAAAGTGTCTTGCCTCCAAACCCCATTGTTTTTGCAATGCATCTGGCTTATTAATGCAGTCACTTATTAAAGTCACTTTGGAAGCATTTTTACTGAGATGCAGATAAGTTAATGTGCCACAAGTTAGGTGTGAATGCCAGTTTTTCCTGCAGTCACTGTTGCCAAGTCCTCCCACTGGTATCCCATGCAGACAATTAGGGCAGCCGGCTTATCTGTGTGCCACCTGTTGCGCTGGAGTCACCATGACCCAGTGCCACCTTTCTATTCAAATACTGTTGCCGAGTCAGGTGGTGTTCTTTGGGTTTCAGCACACACGGAGCATCGCTGGTGTGATACTGGACAGTCCTATACTAAGAGACTTGACTTCATTGCCCTCTGGTGAGAGGAGTTTATACAACAGGGACAATAAAAAAAATTTTTTTGAGGGAGACCAAATGGAATCTGCCTAGGTTAACAAGTGACAACCAAACTGAGGACGGGCAAACCTCCAGTTACTCTTGTTGCATACAACATAAATCAACTGTATGGAGCAGGCGAGAGCATTAAATATAGCTCAGCTCCAGATATCATCTCTCCATCCTGGGCTTTTAATGCCTACAGTGTTGCTCTGGTTTACCTCTGCTTCTTAATCTTCAGATGCAAGAAGAAAGAATGTCCACTGTGATACAGAGGATGTTTAAAACCAGCATGGGGAATGAATGGCCAAGCAGCTCTCTTATTCTCACTACTACAACCCCTGGTTTGTTTTCACTCTCGTTCCAGTCCTAGAGATCCACACTAGCAAAGAACATCTCAGGTTAGTTTCTACATTTGCCAGGTTTGAACAGAATCCTTCCTCTGTCTTGTTGGGTACACACACCCTTTAAATAAACTAACTGAGAGCTGTAAATGCACTTCCTAGCTCCTTTCCCCTGAGCTCAGTCTTTGATTGACCATCTTGCCTTGAACACAGGCCCCTTGGTACTTTATTAACGCTTCCCTCAAGCTACCACGACTATGGTGCTCTAGTTATCTCCTTCCCAATAGAGGCCCAAGAATTCCACAAGATGGAGAGCATTTTGCCATGCCCAAGTTCACTAAAGAATGGGAAAAGCCCATGAGACTGGAATCCCAACGCAAAGACAAAGCACACTTTTATCACCAATGGCTGTAATGTTAGTATATGAACAATGACTAGCTGCCTGTTTTTGCCCCACAAAAGCGAGATCCTGAGCCGCTATCACTGCAGTAGATCCTGTCCTAAAACTGGCCAGTTTACACTGAAGGAAAAAAGCTTGAGAGATAACACAGCAAAAAAAACGCTGGTCTTTAATCTACCAGATTGACAAAAAGACAGAAGCACAATGAAGATATCCTACAGCATCATATGGGGGAGATAATGACAGGGAAATGTGTCAGACTTTATCATTACTGCTTATGAGGTTAATCTAAGGGTAACTAATCCTGTGAGAGAACATGGTAGCTCTGGGATCAAGGTTGTCTCTGAAATACAGGAGTCTTCTGCAGCCCTTGACCCCTAAAGCTTTCTGGACATTCACTGCCCCCCAGACCAGAAGCATCTCCTTTTCTCACTGGGCCACCCCAGCAGTGCACCATCGGACATTCCTACCCCTACAAAGGCAGTGACTTATCTGCTGGCAACCTGCACCCCAAAGCAAAGAACAGGTTTGCCTCCTGTTTGCACTAGCTTCTGACCACAGAGGCACTAGACTGCATGCACACTGCGGTTTGTTTTGGAAAGTGTCTTTTGATTTGTGTTTTACCACCACTGCCAGTTATTCCAGGACTCAAGCTTCAATTTGGCCCATGAGTCAAGGCAACCAAACACAGATGTGGCAAATGTGGAGCTCTAGGAAGAGACCTAGAGTAAAGCCTGCTCAGTTTCCATCTCCTCTCAGTTTCCATCCTCCTCTTTTTATGTGCCCCTCTCACTGCCACGCTTATGGTGGCTATGCAAGACACTCCTATAGAAACTTTTGTGTAGTAAACACTGTGCAAATCATAGTGTCTCTTCCAGTTTTGGGAACATAACTTTGAAATCAGTCTTTTTCACAGCAGAAGGGTGATGGTACAAAACAAACATGGCAATTTCTTGTTTTGGCACAAAATTTCACTGCTTCTGAAGAGGAAAACCAACATGGAAAACATTCCTGCTCCAAGGGGAGGGAAGGGGAGGCAACTGGCTGCTACACTCAGAGCTCTCCAGCCCTGAAATGGAAGTATCTCTGAAGGTCTATGGGATGGCCCTGCTGAGGCTCATCTGCAAAGCACGCAACAAATTCCAAGCACAGGTAAGTTCTGTTTCAAAGTTTCACCCCCAGTCTTCATGTGACAGCTTTCTTTAAAATCCCACAGTATCTCTCTCTACCTGGAAAGCTGTATCTGGCTTGTCTTTCTCCTTGTCTTGGTCTCTTAGGTTAACTGGGAATCTCTTTTCTTCCTTGCTGTTAACCTGCTTTACATATTCAATTACCAAAAATAAAATAAAAATTCAAGTGCACAAAAAAAAAGAAAAAAGACTCAAGCCATTTGATGGTTACTGCAGCATTACTGCCTATATTTCACTGGTGCCAAAAGTGAGAGGAATTTTAGTAATTCAATAGATAGATAAGATAGGAGAGGTTATTTGATTTATTATTTGGCTGTGCCATGTTTCTGAAATATTGTGCAGCTAAAAAAATTGTAAAGGTCAAATGGTATGTTTCTTTAGGTAAATCAAATAACTTTTTCTAAAGTGATATGCTAACTGCCAGTACAATTATCATATTTTTAACACTTTACTGTAAGTTGCCCTTTAAAGGAAGCTCTTATCCCACAGCTCAGTGGCTATTTTTAAGTAAGCAATTGCCTTCCTTCCACATCCCCACACTAACACCAACAGGACTCACAAGGAAATCCCAACAGGGAGACAGTTATTCAGTCCATTTCTGCATTTCTAAGGCTCATCGACCTTTCTTTTGTTGGATAAAAGCTTCCCATCTCTTTAAGCCCTTCATTCTAGCAACAGTCCCACAGAAAAGTTGACATCCTTGGCAAGAAGAGTGAAAAGCAGCTTGTCTGCCCTTCCCAATAGGCCAGGCTGGGGTTGTTTTACTCTGTTTAAATCTCTGCCCTATTTATATGCTAATGTTCTGGTATCAGCAGAAAGTATAAACAGTGCTGTTTACAGCTTCCTATAGTCTGTGAACACCAAGCTGCCAGGAGAATACTGTGTACTGGGCAAAGAGATGTATTTATTGACAGTGAAAATGGCCACTTCTAAGACTATGAGAAACAAAACTGAACTGTAAGAATGCAGTGTCAGCCAACAATATAACCATACAAAACAGGACTGGCAAATAGCCATTAGCCAGGGGGTCAGTCATGGGCCTTGGGGAGCTACAAGATTTCATATTTAACAGGGAGAGATCTGAGGAGACTTTCAGCACAGCGACCTCTGAGAAAAGAGAGCATCAAGTTCCTTGGCAAGGCAGCTTACATGCTCCATTTGCTATTACTGCAGATTTTTGTTTGCGGATAATGGCTCATAGCTTGGCTCATAGCTCTCCTGGATCCTGAAGTGAATTAAACTCTCCTAACAAAAACACCACGGTATAAAGGAGCAAGCACAGGAATTTCTGAGTCCAGATCTTGCCTCTCCATATTGCTATGTGACTCTCTTCACCAGCAGAGCACTAGTTATTAAAAATAACAGTAACAGTAAAACCAGGCAGCAGTGAGGATGTACATCAAAGATGGTTGTGCAATGTCAAGTTCTCTGAAGACGTTAGGGCACGGAGCTTGTCTCTTCTTTACATCAGTCGACAAAATGTTGACAATAAAGGCACTCCCTGTTCAAAACAAAGGAAATACCTGCTCACATCAGCTATGCCTTATCTCTCAGTAAATAAAAACTAAAAAGCTTTAAAAAAATCCCTATCTACCATAGTGCCTACTGTATGCAATTCTCTCACAAATGCAATTACTGACAAAAGATGCTAGGTTGGCTGACCAGGCAATCCTTATAGTATGGTTTTCTGCTGAAAGACAGAATAAGTCTGGGACAATTAAAGTTTAACTCATATTCTCCTACTGTATATATGTTTCCGCTGTCCCCAGAAGAGATTCACCATTCTACTTCCAGGAGTAAAAATGCAAGGGACTTCAGTGGGGGCAGAACCCACCTGAGAGTTCAGGCCACCCAGGCCAGCTGAGCTGCATCTGACGCCTGCACTGGCAATACTGAGGTCTGCTCTCTTAGGAGAGAGACTCCAGTGGCTGGATCACCAGTCCAGCTTGTCTCCTCAGTGATCCAAAGCCACATCACACCCACCAGTACCACTGTCTCTCCTGCTGGGCAGTCTCAGTTAAGGTGCCAAGAAAGGACTGAGTTTTTCTCCAGCCCCCCCAGTCCTGCAAAGCCAGTGCAGAGGCATCTGGGTAGGACAACGTAAACTTGCTTGGCTGTTACTGGAGAATTATATATATATATATATACACACACTGTAAATAAAAGGAAGTAATCTACTCAGCAACTTCATATCAGCACTAAATTCACAAAGGGGTAAAATGCCAAGAGGACCACTTGAAATGACATTGTGCCTTGTCAGAGCAGCACAGTCACAAAAGGAGTCTGAGGTGGTGAACAATGAGAGTATTATATTGGCAAAGATGTGCTTTTCTTCCAGTGGGAATTCAGTTGCTAAGTGCATCAAGAGGATTTACAGCAACCCTTTGCTGTAATAACTAGACATAGGCCTGCATGAAAATCCTGCATTTCGCTGTGGCACACTGACTAAGACTACTGTGTCTCCTTCTAGTAGTGTGTTCCCAAAGAAGGAAACAGCTTATTTCTGCTACTACAGCACGTTGGAAATCAAGCAGTAGTCAGGTGGTACCATGCCAAGTTTTCCAATGCAGAAAGTTTCTTTGTCTCCCAAGTTAAAGTAATGTGCATGTGGTTTCGCACATTTTACTTACATAATCTTTTAAAGAAACTTAATCCAGCTAGTTTTGAGCTTTGAAGTTTTGCTGTACAGTGTAAAAGGGTTAAGTCTACCCAGACTGCATCAGGAGCCCTGCACACATTACACTGCGTATTTTGTGGGATTACAAGTGCTTATCAATAGTGCAAATAAATCAGCCCAGTCCATTTATTCCACTCAAGACTGTCTGAAACTTGTTCATTTCTAATAACTGTCAGCGAACCCACTAATTTAGGTGGGGATGATGCTTGTTGGAGCTGTTTTGAGCTCTAGCAGCAGTTTCTAAATCTCCTATCCATTACTTATTATTAATTACTGTTTGTTAAGCACCATCAGTAAGAGACAAATCAAGGCAGCCCTGTAGCAAGGGGTTAACCTTTAAGCACAAGGCATACAGCTTAAGACCACAGTATGAGCCGTGAGAGACATTTTGAATCTGAAGCCAGGAGCTGGGATTCTAGTGTTTTTATTCTTGGCATCTGTATCTAAGAGGATGAAAAGGCATATAAGTGGTTTTAAGGGTAGGTGGGTATTTTGGTCAAAGAGAAAGCTGATGCACCTAAAACTATGAGAGAGAACTGCAGATGTACTTCTTCAGAGATGTGTCTAGAGAAATATTAATAAAGAAAAGGCTAGAATGTAGTCTTACATAATTCATTGCTGCTGGGACAAGGGCCGGGAGGGAAGAATGGAAAAAACAGTCCATAAAGATGCCAATAGTTTCTAAGCAGAAACATCTGTTGAAGTCTTAAAAACGGTCAGGCCTGCAGCAAGCTCAGCAACAGGAAAGCCTGCAGTTGATCACTCCTACCCTCATCAGACTCATGAGCTCCTGCCCCTGGGATCGGCACAGAGCTTGGAAGATAACTGACACCATGAATCAAACACAAGTGCTTTCTTAAAGGGGAAAAGGGGAGGAACAGAGAGTCAGGATGGGAATCTGGGGAAGACAAATGATTATTCGGAATGGTGGTATTCAGGAAGAGTTACAAAAGAGCAAGAGAACACGCAAAGGGAGACCCAGTGGTTTATCCACTCTGTCTCAAGGGGGCCGGTACACTGAATTTCCATTGCCTTGTCCAGTCTAATTTTAAATGTATCAAGCAAAAGGCCTTGCTCCCCTCAGGAGGCTATTGCAAAATCTCACAAATAATCTTTGCCTTTTACATGACTGCCTCTTCCTTTGTAAAAGTTAATTTAATTTTCTTTGTTTTCTCTTGATATTCAACAGTGCCCCTAGATATATCAGTTCCAAACAGCAATTTCTTCTTCCTGAAAGCATTTGTTCCCCTCTGCTGTCCTCTCTCAAGAAAGGAATTATCTTAAAAATACCTGTGGAGGTTGTATTTTGTACATCTCTGCAGGGTCTACATCTGCCAGAAAGGGAGCATAGTTCTGCTGGATCTTAACAAGGATCAATAAAAATAGGCCTCAGCTGCTATATTACAAGAGAAGTACAAATTGGCAGAAGCTCTAACAAAGCAGGGTTTGGAGCATTTCTTTCCCCATCACCAATAATTTCAGGTGCCAGTTTTCACTAATTGCTTATGTTAAAGCTTCTTAAACTATCTAAACCTTTATCTCCCAAGAAAGCCACATTTCAGTCAATGGCAATAGAAAGTCATTGGGTGGAGATTCCATTTTTTTTTCAAATCCAAACTCCAGCAGCCTGCATTATCCATGGGAGTGGGCAGCAATCTAGCAGTCAGTTTCTGGGTTTATAAAGGATTCTGTTTGAGTTAGTGGTGACTGGAATACCATGAGAGCTGTACTTCATTTATCAAAAAAGGGTAATATCTGAGTGCTTGGGATTTCAGAGGTATTTACCCTGCACTTTTGAAAATCTAAGCAAAATCCTTCCCCTCCCTTAAACTAATCACCAACATTTTCCTAGCAATAGTTTTTCTACTAGAAGTTAGACTGAAGGGTCAACATATGGCTTAGATTGGAACTCTTGCTGTGAAATTATCCATGCAGTCCACAACCAGCACCTCCAGAACAATAACAAAAGTGAGCAGAGTAGTGGTTAAAGTGATCAGATGTTCAAAAACAAACTGCAGTTTTCAGTATTCATCAGTTTTCAGATTTTGACCTGCTCCAGGTCTGCACTCCAAAATGGCACCTAGTGATTTGCTTCCTGGCCCAAATGCTCCCACTCCTCAGAATTGAACATCAAAGAAAGCTTGCTGCTCTCTCCAGCCTGCCTGGCTCTCTGCTCTTCTCCCCCACCTTTTGCTTTTTTCATTAGATCTATGGCACTATCTGAAACTCCAAGGATCCATTTATCAGTCTTCTCCACCTCCATACTTGCTTTCTGGCTATCTCTATAAGGACTGTATCAGGGGAGGACTTCTTGATAGCACACTTGTTCATGTTTCTAGTTGCGGAGTCAGTTATCCGTGCTTACATGTTGACAGTGGTACAAATAACATTACTAGAAGTAGTGGTACTAGTCATAGCTTTTTCATGTCATGCAGCTCAAAATGACTGATCAAAAGGTCAGTAGCCTGGTTTTCCTCTCACGTATGGAGCAAAGCTTTCACACTGTATGTGAGGCACTGGATGACTTCAAAGACTGAGAAACACAAAAAGGCTTAGGGAGCTTCTTGCATCCCACTATTTCTCCTGCATATTTCTAACCAGTCTCAACCAGCTGCCTACATCCAATCTGGGCTCATGAAGCCCCAATTCCCTGCAGGTCCTCTGGCAGCACACAACAAGGGAATGGTCTCCAACAATGCAGGAGTAAAGGGAACTTTTAACTCAATGTTAAGCCTCTTAAAAAATGAGCTGAGGTTCCTCTGAGATTTTATTAAAACTGCCAGCCTGTGAAATACTGCCCAGTGGATCAAAGACACAATGCACCCTTTCTGAGCTTGTGTTCAGCTCTTCATGGACCTCCAAAGGGCAGTAGGGCTGTAATGTCTTATTAGGTCAGTCATTAAATACAAGGAATCCAAAAATTCATGAGAGACCAAGAGTCAGGATGGACTCTGCCATCCCTTCAGGAGCACGACATCTAACCCTTTTAATTCATCTTCATTCCCTTCTTCCCCCAGTGCACTGAGAACCATTCACTGTTGCTGATATATAAAACCCTGCCACGACAACTACTAAAACGGGCAGCTCCATGCTGGCATTGATCCTGCCTTCATCTCACTGCATTCATTGTCTAAGAGAACAGAGGCAGGATTAGAAGGGGGTTTAGCAACCAGGCAGTAAGATTAATAACTGCTCTTAGCTTCATTCATGATCAATTGAGTGTGTGTGAATCTGCAGAGGACCTTCTCCAAACAATCAGTAGGGATGGTAGTGGTAGTTGTGGAACCAGAAATCCAGCAAAGTAAATTTCAGTTACATGGCATTTCTTCTAAGGAAAAATTAAACGTTTTGCTATCTCTTGATCAGCAAATACTGCTCTGCTTGCATAGATCTGCTAGGATTTACCTCCAAATCTATTATGCACCCTATCTTACTCCTGAGTAAGTCCACTGACTCCGGTGAGCGTACAGGCAAGCCTTATGAGAAGGGAAGTTTGCTATCAGAAATGCTCACACTGGAAATGTATCAGCTACTTTTTAAACAAATCAAACACCTTGAAGTATAATGTGTTTAATCAGATTTATCCATACTTTATCTCCTGCAAGTAAATATAGATAAATCCCATAGTCTGGCTCCTTTTTCCCGGAGGGGTTAGCACTTCCTTTATGAATTACTGTATATGTGAAGGTAAGGTACAGAACGCAGAGGTCACAGAGGTGACCATCAAATGGGTTTCTTATGAAACCATGCTGGTAAGACCTGACTGCTCAGAATTTAGTAGTTGCTAGTGTAAAAGTAAAAAATCCAGTGGCATGTGAATGAAAACTGGCCATGTTATATATTCATCACCTAATTATATTAACATTACAAAACAAAGTATTTTTGTAGGACTTTGACTGGTTGCTTGTGACGACATGCAGTACAAGGAGCAACCTATGTGGACATGATCATGCAAGGCTTTTGGGACACCACTCTGGTGGGAGCAAAGCCGTGTAGGAAAGGCACATGCTGGGTTTTGATTTCAGAACATGAGATAATGTTAATTTCCAGAGGTAGCCTTATTCTGCATTTGTCCATCACTTTTTATTTTTGAAAGTATCAAAGTAAAGAAGACCAAGCTAAACAAAGGAAAGACTATATCCACAACTGAAATGGAGCTGGGGGCAGCAGTTGGCCACCCCAGACGGTACTACACAACACAGCTTAGGAAAAAGGTGAAAATTAAGTTTCCTTTTATAATGGTCAGCAATACTTTGTAGGCATATCTGTGCAGCCTTGAATGCCTGGAGCCAGGCTTAAAAAAATGTGGAACCCTCCAACCATTTTGCTTGGCCTGACAAAGGACAGGAGAAAGGGCATATGGTTGCTTTGCCCTTACCACACTTCCTGTAACATGTCCTGCAGGATCAAAATTCTTACTTCAAATAATGGAGCGTTACCTGAATAATCACAGTTTGCACACAGCAGCTGGCTGTATTCTCAAGCATTTAGAAACTGGCCATCCCTATTTAATTGAAACAGCAGGAGAATTTATGGAAACAAAATTGAATTCCCCTAACTGATAATTGAAAGATTAACTTCTGGAGGGAATGCCTTGAGATTTTTAATGACCACACACGATCAGAACTTTGGTTTAATATCTCATCTATCCATGTAGTCCTGATTAAAACAGTGCTGAGGGTAGAAAAAAAGGAGAAGAGGAAAAAAATAACATATAGGCCTCTGCCATCTGAAATACCGTGTAAAGAGGTCACTGTAGTAGCTCCACATAATCTGAAGGCATTTTTTTTTTATTAACAATTCATACTGGCATCAGTGAGAAAGAGTCCAGGAAAAACAGAACTGCTCCAGCATGTTTTAAAATAAAACAAAACAAAAAATCCCACAAAACCCCCACAGGCTCTTGTTTTCATTAAGGCAAGTAAGTGCCAGTGGCTTCTGCAGACCTCAACCAAGATCGTTAATGGTTGAACTTGGACTACCTTTATGGGACCACCGTATGAGACTTGTGTTCACTCTTCACAGTAATTTTAAATTCTGTTTCCAATTCATGCTAACCTCTTACCTCCCCAAAAGCATTCATGAAAAATACACACTGGCATTAGAGACTATGTCCTTCACATCCAATGTGATACACTGGCGCAGGGGCTGGGTGAAACATAGAGTGGGCAGTGAAGTGAGGCACTGCTTCTACAGGTTCTCCAGCCCAAGATAGAGGCCCAAGGTAGCTCAGTAACTTCAAAATGTCGCTTTTTCATGACAGGGTTATATATGACTTAACTGGATTATTTTGAATTAGACCTTGTTAAATGCTGCCTCTTTGGTGGTTTTAGCCAAAAACTGACCATGGAAATATTTTTTTTTTGCTGATTGGAAAGGACTTTGCTTTAGTATTGAGGCACACGAGCCAGAGCAATAAGAAGAATATGGAGCAAGCAGCAAACATCAGTCTTCAAGACTGCCATACCAACATTAAATTCACTTAAAAAAACAATTGAGAGAGACAGATTGTAAGACATCTAAGAACACTGATACTTCTGAGAAAAGGAGTGAGACATGGGTCATTTGTAAAAATAGCAGAAACCCCGTCTGTAACTTCAGCAATGTTCAATTTTTGTATTTAAAAGTGTCCTCAGAGGCTGCAGCTTTCACGCACATACCCTGGCTTTCACAGGGAGCATGGGAAAATAAGCTCATTGTGTCAGAAGGCCTTGAAAGGGAAAGGAGGCTTGCAGCAGGATGGGAGGAGGGGAAGAGCTAGAGCCCAGCTTGATAACGCATGGAGGGAAATCAAAAACAAACACATACCTACCCCCAACACGCACATGCACACACATGCAAGCCCTAAACTCTGACTGAACTCCGAAATCAGAGACCAAGCTGGTTTGGGAGCCACTGCTCACTTTTCTTCTTCTTCTCCTTTTTTTTCTTTTTTAAAAAAATAATAAAATAAATAAATAAATAAAATTGTTGGGGGGGGGGGGGGGGGGGTGTGTGCACGTGCACGTGTGCACGTGTGCATGTGTGTGTCTTCCAGGCAGCTCAGGAAGGACGAGCTGTCAAAAGCCCAGCCCAGTGTCTGGCTTTCTTGTTCCTGGTGGGGATTTTATAAATATTTGGGAGATTGCATGGGGCGGAGGAAGGCGAGGGAAAGGGGGGCTGCAGGAGGGAGGATAGATAACTTTTGGGCCCACACAGCACAGAAGTTTTGAAAGGCTGCTTTTCATTAGCATTGCCTAGCAACCAACTCATCTGCTGCAAATCTCATCACGCCCCTGCAAAGCATCCACGGCATGCTAATCTTTTCATTTAATAGAAAAGCTGCTGTAATCTTTCTTCCTTTTCCTTTCTAAAAGAGCAGACAATAATAATAATAACAACGATAAAAAAAGAATCTGTCCCCAGTCCTCCTGCTGCCCTGCACCCCTACCAGTGCCCTCGCCGATCCAACACGTTGCTGAGTTCCCATGGATGACCTACATGTGTGTGTTCTGGCTGATAAGTCCCATATGCAAAGGCAAACTTGGGTCGGTTTTTGCTTTTTCTGTTGTGTGTGCTGGAAAGCGAGGGAGGCGAGGGGGAGGATTTTTCTGGCTGGGTGCTGAGAGATCTCAGGAAGGAGGCAGGCAGGGCTACAGCTCTCAGAGTCCCAACAGCTTAAATAAAATCTCTGGCTTCAGATACTGTAACTGAAGCCTCCCCAGCAGACAGGAGAGAACTGGTTTGTTCTGGTGTGTGTGCATACATGTGTGTGCTTACTTCTGTGTGCATGCACAAGTCCGACCTCTCGCTATCCCTGCAGGAGAAGAGCGAGTCTTGCTCTGTCGCTGATGGATTCCATGTCCAGCCAGCTGCAAAACAAGCCATGCTCTGGAATTTCCCTGGGCTTTGCCTGTCCTTTCACTCTGAAATTATCACGCCTAAGGGCAGGGGAAGTGGTTTGGATAAAATGAGACTTGACCTGAGTATCTGCCCAGAACTGAAACCAAATGTCTGTCTCCCTGAATTTCTGGCATTTGATAAAGCTCAGATAATTTCTCTTGCCACCTGCCCATCTTCAAAAGCATGTGTGCACTTTACGGCTCCACATGGAAACACTAATCTATTATGAAACCGGCCATGCACACAGCTTCTGAGCTGGTGACAAGCAGGAACCTGAAAACCTGCAGAAAAGCATATTTTCAGATATCCAGCCCCATTTTTACAGATACATATCCCAATGAGCAAGGTCTGTACTACCTTGCCCTTAGCTCTTGCCTCAGTTTCCTTCCCCTCTCTCTTGTCTCTGTTTTTCTTCTAACTTTTTCATACTTTTAAGTGCTCCTGAGGATGTCTTCTCCTCCCCACTCGAAAAGTCAGCTCCTCCAAAGTGCAATCCTGGGGGCCATTTCACATTCTGCTTAACACCCTATCCTATTTCCTGCTCCTTGAACCTGTGAACCTTGAACATAATACACCTCCTCACTCCTACCCCACGTGATGATTGAGAGTAGATCCTTTAGAAAGAAAGATGTTTCCTTTTCTTCTCTCCAGCATAATCCTGGAAGCATTTCCATCAGTGAGGTGCTAGAAAGATGACTGCAAGATCACAAGGCCCTAGAGCAAAGATTAAGTCACTCTGGACAATAACGTTGTTATCATACCTAAGGAAATGACAATAGGGCCTGGGGCCATTGTGTAACAGATCAGGTAGAGATACCATGCATTTCCTAAGAAATCCAGATTAAAATGGGATCAATATGATCCCAGGGAAGCAGTAAGCTTTATGTAAAGTTGGGAAGGATACCAAAATTGTGGAAGATGTTTCAGTGTCACGCTGCTTTGCATTCTTAAGCAATATAAGTGGGAACAATTAATTTTCAGCCCTACGCCTACACAGTCCTAATGGATAGCCCCAGTAACAAAACTTGTGACGGCCCAGCTGAACAGGCTGTAGGGCAGGGAAAAGGACTTCGAGGAAGTTCAACCAATCTCAGCTACATCCTCTGGCAACCGCTTCAAAAGGTTTCAGAGTGCAAAGTGCCCGCAAGCAGATGAAACGAGACCCTTCATGCACCATTTATTGCACTTCACAGGGAAGAATTGCCAGGTTTTGAAAAACACATCCACCTCCTCTCTCTTCTCTTCTAAACAACTTCTGTGCTACCAGCTTTGGCACTCTGAGCTGCAAACGTTTTCAGAGTCATCAATCAGGTGAAAAGTCTTTTCCCTATGCACACACTGGGCTTGAAAACATTATAGGCTGGCTCTGCTCCCATAGCCAGCTGGAGACAGAGGTGCTTCAAATGCATTCTACAGGAAGGGAAATACAAACCCCACGCTTGCTGGCTTTTAATTAAAAAAAAAAAAAATCTCAAGCCTCATTGGTTCTCAGGAAAACAGAGTTGGCTCATGTTTAAAGTGATAGTGTGGAAATAAAATTAGTATTTTAACAAATTCCTGTCCCCATGTTACTAAGAGCTCTAACAAAGGGGCTGTTCACTGTAAAAATAAGACTTACTGATCACTGGAAGACAGGTATTTTGAACTCAAATTCAGCTGTCAATTGCCTCCTCTCGCTAGGAACTTACACCTATCTTTTCACAGGCCTGCATTTCTTTGAAATAAATTCTGGGCAATTCCAGAGACAGTCAGCTCTGCTAGGCTGGATCAGATGTAACAGATAACAAAGCAATTGCACCAGATGGCAGCGAGCAGCAAATGAGGAACTGAACGCCACTTACCTACGTGGCAGATCATTTGCTGTCAACTACCATCATTATAGAGACAGAAAAGAATATATTATTGAGAGTGGAAAATAAAATGTAATGGAGACAAGATGCCTTGGTTGGGGTGCAAACTGCAATTATCGTATTTCTTCTGTCATGTCCCAGTGAATACAAATTAAATATGTGACAAGTCTCCATCCTCTGTAGCCCTTGATGAACTGATATGCATGTTTCAAATATACCATCCTAACTGGCAGAATGAGCTGAGAAGCCAAAAACCGAATGAACATCCCTCAGGCCCTCAGAGGATGGGAAAGGACTTAAAAGTTTAAAAACATACTATTTTTTATGTTTGTCAACATAAAGGAAACATAACTACATGGTCCTCTTGCTAACACTGAATTTAACTCTATGGATATATCTTCCTCACGGCCTCTAACTGGAGAAAAAATTCTTAATCAAGGAGCAGCAGCAAATTATCTGTGATGATGCATGCTTGGGAAAGGCTTGGGGCTAAGCAAACAATAGATTCTTATATGCATCAACTTTTTTAAAAAAACAAAACAACAAAAAACAACCAACAAGTTGTAACAGCTTCCCTGCAAAATTTATTGTTTGATGGTAGTCGTCTTCTTAGAGTATAGTAAAATGACAGCTCCCAATGAACAGCATACAGAAGACATTCACATTATTGGACAAGGCTGAGAAATACCAGCTTTCACGGTGTTCTGCAGTTCAAAGAGAGGAAAGTTTGTAACATTGGCAGAATATTAGCTGAGGAAAAGAAATGTGTGAAGGCAGTTAAATAAGGTTACACAGGTGCTGCTTCTTCAGACTGTGGAAAAAATTATAATACATGTGAAAGAAAATAATCTCTCTAACATTTGAGTCTTCTTACTGCAGGGATAAAACCACAAGCCTGCTTTAGGAGTGCTGCCCTCCTTTAACCAGCCAAACATCACACTGACATTCTTTAGTGACTTGTGGTTTGGAGAGACAGCCATATGCAAAACTGAGGTCTGCACACTTCTTAGAACTAGAAACTGTTTGTATATGTTCTGGTAAACTTTGAGATGCAATCAAGCCAAAGTAAATTTTACATGCTAATAGATCTCCATCTCATAATAAATTTTATAGTCTCCTAAGATGATTTTATCATTTTGGGCCACTCCTTAGTCCTCACAAAAGAAATAGTTCCCAGTTTTAGGGGGAAGATGAGAAAGGTTTAATGCTGCCAATATCAAAACAGAGCATTTCAGAACGGCCAGAATTTGAAGCAAGTTCTGTGATTACTAGAAATAGGTCAAACTCAAATTACATACAGGAGTACTTTAAAAGTTTAAAGACACTTAGGGAAAGAAAGAAATGCAGTTAATACCAAAGTAAAAAGATGCCCTTACCATGAACTCATTTGTATTGAAGTAGATGCTATTTTACCAAAGGGATCTTTAAAATTTAAATTGTTACTTAGATAGATTTTAGCCTTATTCACCAGAAGTCCTCCCTCTGGATTAAACTACTGAACTGCTTTTTTTCAGAGAATTCGTAAGTGAGATGCCTTTAATGTTTTCACAGAAGGGGCCCATCAGTGAAAAGACATCAGGATTTGGACTTGTTTGGCTATTTTTTTTTGCAAAATTTATTGAGTTCCAGTTGCACTAGATGGAAAATCCTAGAGCTAAAATACCAGGGTTTAGTTTATTGTTGTCAAACACTTAAAAATTTAAAATTTAAAATGTCAAATTGCATAACCCCCCCAACATTCCAACATAGAAAAATGCTGGCATTTTTAGGGTTCAGATAGCTTTAGATTTACGATGTATACTTTTAACTCCTTGCACAAATAGGAAACACACTGTTCTTTCTAAAGGCAAGAGAGGAATGAAGCAAGTATCTATCTTGCCAGCCAACTGCTATGTAACAGTGAAACAGTGAGATTCAAACACCTCACTCATGTCTGGAGATGAGTCCCTTTAAGCAGTATCTGCCTATGTGGATCTTCTTATCCCATCCCAATCTTAAAACCTCATTGTGGCTGTTCTGCTTCAACAGTTTCCCAGCCCATCATTGTCATGGTTCTACTCCTCACTGCTTGCCATTCTTGTTCCTTCAAGATGCCCAGAGAAGTACTGTGAACTACTGGATACAGCTTAACTTCCCATTTCCTAGAACTGCCTTCAGTGATCAAACAGTTCCTAAAGACCAGAAAAAGGAATTTCAAAAGAAAATTGACTCAACCTGCTGCAGCAGCATGTTTAGAGTATCACTATCTGCATAAATTTTCATGGGAAAATAAAAATCCTTCCCCTTCATTTCTCCTAACATCCAATTAATCCATCAGTAATGTGCTATCTGTACTCAAAAATGGAGGCTGATGAAAGCTTTCTCATTCTGTTCCGTCTGCAAATCAGTTTAGCTGCTAAAAAATAAAAAGCCCTAAGAATGCTGGGATCAGAAGCTCCCTAAGTACAAAACACACAGGATGGAAGAGCAGCAGCACAAGCTTCCCCACCATCTGCCAGTGCATGGCCACAGAATCAGGCAGAGGAAGGCTAAGGACAGGAATGGTGTATGGGCTCTGACAATTCCGTCTGGGACTCCTCTTCTGACACCAATGACAAAACTTCCAGACCTGACAGTGGTCTTTCCCTAGTTAACCGCAGGGAGGACCACTGGCTCTTATCAGAAGGGCTAAAGATGAGAAGGAAGTTCTCGGTCCTATCCTGGATGTGTATCCTGCTCTGCAGTCCTGTATGTCAACACGGAGTGAGGATTCCTTATGGAGAAGCAATCATGGTGATCAACAGCTCTCTGGTGGGAGAGGAAAGAAATGGGCTACAGCAAACAGAGCTCTAAACCCTGCTCTTGCTACAGACTTCTTCTAAAAGGCAAATGCCTTCAAACTGTTAGTCACTATTAGCAAGTGTTAGAGACAAAGTAGGCCAAATCTTACAGAGCAAAATGTCTAATATAAGTCTGCAGACTCATATTAGACTTTCCTACTGAAATTGAACCCTTTGTGAAGCCTATACAGCAATTAACTTATGACACTCTTTAAAGTGGTTTTAAGAATGTATACTGCTTCATCTTTATGGAAGCTCCTAGCTGCATGGAGAAGTGCATTTGTAAGTCATCTTTTAAACACAGGTCACCAAATTCCAAAACTGTCCTGGAAACAGAACCAGCCAGCACTCCCTTATGTAATGAGAAAGCTTAGAGGAACTGATGAACGATTATCTAAAGATGCAGTTCCATGGCACCTTCAACCAAGCTCAGCTGAGTGGCCTAAAAAAATCCCAAGGATTGTTCTTCAGCCAGTTTAAGCCAGCTCATGCAACTATTCAGGTCAGGAAAGTGCTGGTGCCAGTGCAAGAGAAGGAGAGGGTAACACATATCTGGAAGCAGCAGATGAAGCAGTTCAAACTGCAGTGGAGCTGAACCCTGGGAAAATGTAGAAAGAAACTTTATCCACTCTACAGTTGCTACTGAATGTAGCCCATGAGCTCCCTCATGTTTGCTCCTTAGTGTTAAAGTGCTTTTTTTAGATACTTATAGGATCTTCCCTGGTTATAAGAGAGGTAACTGGACCCTGCTCCACTTACCTCCACTGAAGGCAGTGGAAAGAAAACTGGCTGCCTTTGGTCAGCAATGGCAAACAAAGCAAAACCAAATGAAGACTGAAACCGAGAAGTAGCTGTGTAAAGGTATGTCAGAGTTAGAATTATAGACATCAAACTACACTGGAGAGAAATGGCAAGTGGAGTCCCTTTGGATTTTGAACTGCAAACTGCTCTGTTGAATATCGTGCACTAACTGTAAATGGAAATTATTTACAGTAGACAAAACTCCTGACGTGTGACAGATTGAATATTGGCACAGTAGTGATAGAAGTTGATGCTCCTTGACCTGCAAATTAAATCAACTTTGAATTCTTTAGTAAGGGGTAAAGTGTGAATAAGCTGGTTGAAGGGAACCTAGCTTGTGTGCAAGTTAGGCAATGGGCAGATGCTCACTCTGCAAACAGCTGTCCTAGTCTGAGACATTACTGCCCTCCAGCTGCCTCTAACTGCCACCCTGCCCAGGGCTGCTGTCTCCACAGCAGCTGGCAGAGCCACCGGTGTGAGTGCTCCTTAGTACACTTCAGGCAGGATTTGTCACACTAGTTTAAACGAGTGGTTTGAGCTAATGCACCTTTACCCTCCACCCTGAAACATACTGGGGGGTGTGCACATGAACCTCATCCATGGCTGCACGGTTAGAGGTGGCCAACAAAAGACCATGGTAAGTAACAGGGCTCAGTGATGCCTTCCAGCTGGGTTTGGAGGAAGGGGGCTGTCCATAGGGTTTGACAGTGTTCTTGTTTATGTAGGAAAATTACATTGCTTTAAGTAAATGTACAGTTTATATCCGATCTACTTAAATTATTGCAAACCCTTATGTAAGCACTTACTGAAACGTAGCTTAAACAGATGAGGAACATGGGTGCGGCATGAGTTTCAGTAAATCTATTAAACTGATTTAAATTAAACTGGTAGGATTTCCATGTATTAACAAATCCTTTGCAACTCCACAAGGGAAAATTCTCCCATTATGTCCATAGCCATGCAGGAGTAAACATGTATGCAGCAGGACTAAATCACTTCAGAATTTGGCTCTGCACTAAGCCCAAAGTTTTAAACTGTAACAGAACCCAAGCACATGATAGCAAACCTCATATTCCTTTACTGTTATTTTCAGGGCAAACACACTACCCTAAATGTGGGGAATATGAAGCTTTCTGTCCTCACGATCCCTGTACCATACCTCTTTACCTGAGACTCAGGCTTTGTAAATAAATGTGCAAGAACCTTGGTCTCCTAGTACTTCAAAGGGTAGAGATCTTGTAAATCTCAATATCCTGCCCGCCCCAAAGAATGGAACAGAGCCGGCTTTGGGTATGGGGGAGGAGAAAGGAAGTGCTCATAGGCCTGAATACAACCAGCACATACAGTAAGTCTAATTCTTGTCCTATCAGCCTTGACGCAATGTGTCCTTTTCCTTCAGCTACTTTAGATAAACAGGAAGGGAAAAAAAAAATCAGTGCTGGAAAAAATACAAGCCAGTTCGGAAAGAAAACGTTATTGTCAAGTGTTCTTCTAATGCCTGTTTCAAACAATAGTGAGTACAGTATGTCATACAAAAAACAGGGCTATTGCTATGACAGCCAATCATACAAAAAGTAGACCAAAAAAAGAGGCTTTAAAAAATTATACTGTAGTAGAAGAGTTAGTGATACAGAGCATTAAGTCTCTGCAAACAGCTTATGAGTAACAAAGCCTGAAAAGTGGTAATATTATTAACACCCATTTTTCTGACAGGGAAGGTGCTTTACAGATAAAGTGGTTTGCTGTGATTTGCAAACAATCCCTGAGTATACCTAAGCTACTGCCTAGCAAAGCCTTGAATTGCACTACCTTCCTCTAACCATTAAACAATTCCAAGAAGTATTCTTTCATTAATGCCTTCATACACAAAAACAGGTGAAAACTGGTTACACAGTAGGAGTAATCTGTTCTGGCACTCAATACTACTTACAGAAGCCAAGTCAACTTTCTGGTGTGAATGTGGGAGAGTTAATACCACAGAAAGGGCTCATTCTACAGCTGAAGACTATAAAACATACCCTTTCACAATGATCTTCATGCCTCTGGTGCAGAAATCCCTAATGAAAATAGACATAGGTTATGACAACAGACCCTCTCACTTGATTAATTTTTATTTATAAATTTTGCTTATAAATACACTGGACACAAGTAAGCCAAATCATTAATGAAGGGCATAGCCTTCATATAAATCAGTGCAGCTCAGTGATGTGATGAGAAAATTTTATTTAATCAGTTTAGTCTTTTATAGGTAGGCTTTTATAATTTGTAGCATCGACATGAGGGGATCTGAAGAGACAAACTCATGTGTTTAGTCAATTTAACAGCTCTCTTTTACACCACACACTATGATGCACTGTCAGAAATAATTAGCAGAAATATGGAAATTGATATCTTCCAAACATTTTGCAGATGCTAACTAATTATTCCACACATTTTCACAAAGTAGTTCAATATTAACTACTAGCTGAAAGTGTTTACCCATACTATCCATTGTCATTCAGCAAGTCCAGAGCTGAGAGAACACTAGAACTAAGGAGCTCCTGGTTTCCACCAACATCTCCTACCCATTAGACTGTACTGCTTATTCTCATTCTAAAAGAGCTAACTGTAAGTAAGAATAGATTACTATTTTTGTCCGAGCTACCCATTAAAACCCCTCTATTCAGTGAACTGTATGGAATGGGCTTTCATTCAAATTCTTACAGAATGTCTGTTCATATTGCAAAAAATTATGCTTATTAAAATCGCCACTAAATTAGTCTCTAAAAGTGTTATGGATGGACTAGGCCATACTGACAATACTCTCCTTTGACCCCATCCTAGTTCTTCTACAGAAAGGACTGTAACACATTATTAAAGTACTCTCTAGCCTGGAGTTGTTTGTTAGTCCATCTGTTAGTCCATTTGTTAGTCCATCAAAAGTCAAGAGACAACGAATACTTTCACCTTCCTCATGCTCCACAGAGAGTAGGACTTTTGCTGGACTTTCTGGCTGTCTCCGTATAGCAGGGCATGCTAGTTGAATTCCTCTACTTGCTGCCTACTGCTGCTATTTTTCTAGTCCTCTCACCCTACTCATGCTTTCTTTCCTTTTAATTCTTTAAACCCAGTTGACAGCACTACCTTTTTGGGCTGTGCCCTTTGGCTGCAGGGGTAGTGAACCCAGTTCCCAAGAGGAAGCCTCATAGTCTAAAATGCAGCTCAAATAAGTTAGCGCTTCTGTGAACTGAGTACTGTCTTTTTAAAATATTTTAAAAAGAGAGGTTGTTCACCAAAGAACAAAAAACCAAGAAAGGTTTATAACTCCTAACAGAAAACATCTGCTTGAACATAAAGCTGGGAATGTATTGGTATTTCCAATTCAGGCTCAAGAGAGCCAGGAGCAAGAATACCAGCCTGCAGGCTGTTGCTCAGACTTATTTTTCTGTTAATGAAACAGTTTTTGCAAGAGAAATGTTATCACATCATTAAAAAACCCAACAAAACACTTCCCAAAAACCCCAGTAGAAAGACAGGCTGCAACTCCACACAAAATATTGGTTGTCATTATAAATGGGTCAGAGAGAAGAGAAAAGCTGATTCTGTTATTGTTCTTTATTAATAATTTTAAACTGGAGTTATATATTAAAACATCCACCACTGATTTTCTAATAAAAAAAAAGCCCACCACACCCCAAACCTGTGAATTCTGACCATTATGGGAATTTTTGCTTCTCCTGTCTTGAAAATAACATGACCCATGGCCCATTTTTCAAGCTAGATTTCAATCCTCTCCAGCCAGCTGTCAGGAAACCACAGAAGGTGCTTGAAAGAGCACAAGAAATGGCTGGTTCTAATCTGAAGGGAAAAAAAAAAGTTGAGGAACAAGGCAGCTACTTGTGGCAGAATGTTATTTTTTTCTTCAGTCTCTGCCTGCATATTTTCACAACATGTGTACTCTGTTACTCCGTCACTTCCCTCTTTTCCTTGGGTAAATATCTCTGCTTTGGAATAAAAGAAGGCCCAGGGGTGCTACTTGTAAGGACTACACTCGCCTTGATATGTTGTTTTTGAACTGAACACATATAATGGACACATTTCAAACTTGGACCTTTGCCATCATAGATGTTTCTTTTAGTTTAACCTTCTCAGATGATAGGGGAGAGGCTGGAGGTAAGGAAGAGGCTGGGAGTGGGGTCATACACTCTATCCTTTACCAGATGTGGGATCTCGAGGGAGCCAAGCTTGATAGCCTACACAAACCCCTCTAAGCACACAACATAATGGAGAGAGAGGGGAATGCAAAATTACCCTCTCCAAGTGCTGAGTGTTTGCAAAATCAAATACAAACCTCAGGCAGAAATTGATGACTAGGCCAGACCTTTCCCATCAAGCTTCTTAGAAAAAAAAAAAAAAAAGGTGGTGTGATTAATACCTTTTTTTTTAGAAGAAATATTTTGTTTACAAGTTATTTGTGAGGAAGAAAAACAATTAAAAAGAGATTTTCCCCCATCTTTGCCCTGGAAAGTACATGCCCTGATAAATGCACTGTGTTTCATGGATTTGATTTAACCTGCCATTTGCAATCTAACAGATGGACTGGACTAGATTAGACATCTGTTCTGCAGAAGAATTAGATACAGAACTGGGGCCTAGGAAATTCTGGAATAAACTGGCTCAAATACCAACCCACGTTCCAATACTAACCCAGTTAAAGACCCCGAGAAAGTTACACTTTTCAGTGTCACTCTGATGCATTGAAATGGAAATGCAGCAACAGTTAGTTGGGCAATGGGCTCACCCTGTGAAGGTACACACCAGGCTACTTCCGAGTGGCATGTGAGTCAAGCCTGAAGCCCTGAAAGCTGCCATGTGTACTAAACAACTCAGAGCTGGGAAGAGCTGCCAATGGGGCTGAGGGTAGTGCTTAAGCAAAATTAATTTGAGAACAAAACAAAGTATTAAGCAGTTCCTGAAAGGTGCTAGGGAGGTCAGGAATAGTTGAAAATTTTCTGCACTACACAGTATTGAGTCCAGCTCTGCAAAATATTTTTGAACATGTATTTTACATTCATGTGCTCACTTAAATTGCTTAGAGATCTGACATAATTTGATCTCCAATCTGGCAACAGATCACCTGAAGAATTATGCTTAAATGCTTGGTCCTCCCTAACCATCTCTTCCTCCCTGATCTTTCTGATTATCCTAGTCTGATCCCTTCTCTTCCTTCCAAAAATAATAGAGCCTCTAAAGTCTTATCTTCCCCGTAATTACATTGCAGTTTCTTTCTTGATATGTTCCCATTATTCTTTCTTTTTGCCTTGATCTTCCTTACAACCTTTACTAACCCTACACATCTTTTCCCTCCCTATTTACTTATTTCCCATGGCACTATCAGGTCCTCAAGGTCTGCAGCTCTGAGGAGTAACAAACCACTTGCACAGAGCACAGGTAAATTACAAACCTTACAGCTGCACACACAAGTACCCTTCCCTTTCACAAACTCCATCCAAAGGACCATTTCTGCCTCAAAACCAGCAAGTAATTTGCCAGCACACAATGGAAAAGATTAGGCAGATGATATTTAAATATCTGTTTACATCTTAGAGGTGCGCTTCCGTAAGTAAAATATTAGATAGCCGCAACTTTGATAACTACTACAGCTTCTTGAAAACTATGTTGGCACTCTGTGGTTCTCACGTCACACATTTTGTACTCCCTTTCCCAACGGCACACCTCATCTAGAGCACAAGAAGTGATAAATATTTGAGGGAGAAGGTGCTGTTACAGAACTGCTATAAATGGGCATACGCTGGAGCAACCAGCAGCATGTGTTGCATGTACAGAGATTGAACCAGTCCCTTGGACAATCCTGAGAGAAGGGAAATTAAAATAATCTTTATCATTTTCCTTTTGCAGTGTAGAGGCATTTAGCAGACATACTCTAAATTTAGTTTTTGTGTATCGAAACAAAAGTAAAAATAGAAAACTCCATTACTCTTCAGTGGTTTGAGAAATCAATGTTTTTCTTGCTACTCTCTCAGAAAAGATACAGTAATGAAAATAGCCTGTAATTGGGAATGTATCAAGCTTAAGGACCCTGGAAGACCAAAATAGCTCCACAACAGGCCATATTTTCCAGAAGCTGTGAATTTATTTATACACACAGACCTGTCTGTGAAAACTCCAAGAGAGGTTAGGAATAAAATAAACTTAAATTTCTGTAGCTCCTTTACTAACCAACTGAACTAATTATATTGTTTAAGTTGATGTCTGTTTTTATCTGCTACTAAGATGCAAGCATCTCTGGAGTAAAACACAGCAGTGCTTTGTAGGACCCAGCAGTATTACGCAGCAGCCAAAACCATATAACAAAATATAATAACACTACAGGAGGAGAATTTAGGTCCCACATAAGATAAATGAACTTCAGATACATTTTAGCATGGAAGGACTAATTGGGTTTTCACCTATAGTATACGTGCTATGTTCCCAGTGCTACAGGAGCCAGCTCTGTGCTGTGACAAATGTCTTCTTTTTTCAGTCTAGTGCAGGATACTCTCAGGAAAATAAAAGAGTTACTATGAAAAGGCCCAGAAAGCTGCCCAGAGCTTGAGCAATTCAATCAGTACCCCTGGCACATGTTGGACTGCTTATCAGGTGAAGTGATAGTACGACCAAGGCTCCATTTCAGACACTGCTGCCACTCAGCCCAGAAGCTGGGTAGCAGTCCTCACCAGGCTAACTCTGCACTGGAAGACTTAACCTAGGAGGATGCGTAAGAAATAAAAAGGTGTAAGACCTGCCAAATCATAAAACCTCATAACATGATATGAGCAATGGTATGTGTGCATGAAAACAGAGCAACACCAGGGACAGTTTAAAAGAGGTGTTGCCATGACCTGATGACTTCAGACAAAATTATGCAGGCCCTGCTGCTGCATGTCCCATGAAGAAAAAGGGGACTCATACATGCAACTCTTCACTAGCTCCTTTCTGTCTTTTACAGTGTCTCGGTTTCAACTTGAATGATGTCACCCTGAAGTAGCAGGACTCCGGAGTCATCTAATGAACCTCTGAAAATCACTGCTGCTTACCAGGGGCCAAGATTTCAAGACATAAGAGGTAAAATAATTCCCAGTAGGTCTCCTACGAACATCTTAATGTGTCTGCACCAAGTGGTATTTTCACACTGTTCCCTTCCTCTCTCCTTTGACTGGATAAAGAGTTAAGAGGAAAAAAAGTACCTATGAATGCAGATGTGCAGGGAACCCTCATAAATTCACTTCCCGTCAGTCCAACAAATAGCCCCCCATGGGAAGCCATGAGAGAGAGCCTTCTCACAACAACAGCCTGATTATAAACAGTCAGTTCTCTCGTGAAACACTCTAACCTCACAGGGACAAGCGTCATAATAACACGAAAGTATTGTAATAGCTTGAGCTCTGTAAATTACTTTTGTAACTTGGGGCTTGTGGGGCACATTTCCGGCATGTTGGTTCCCAGTGATGCTGTTTGCATCTCTGTATCACTTGAGAATTACCTCAAGCCTGAAAAACTCATGTGCTATACAAATTAAATTTCAGAATAGAAATGTGTTTCTCCCAGCATCAGATTTCAAGCATTCACTTTATCCACCATAATTATAGCAAGCTCCTTTTATCGTTGCCCTATTCTTCTTGGAAACATAATGCATGTTACCTGTTACAGTCCTATCCAGCATGTCCAAAATTTTCTAGAACTAAGCTGCTAATTGATTTTTTTCTTCAGGGATTGTTGTAAGTCTACAGTACTTCAGTACTGATGGCATTTCAGTCAAATTCCAGATTTGCCTTTCATAGTTATCTGTCTTGGACCTTTTCCATTTTTTGCAGTTTTCAGATCCATCCACATTTTGCAGCTATCCGTCTGCGAAGACATCCTACATAATAATCTGAGGAGGTACCTCCTGCTTATGTTTTATTTCTTTCCAGTCTCCCTAGAGTTTCTCGGGCAACGCTTTTCCACGTCAGTACACAAGGCTAACCTCACATTTATCCCTTTCCTAACCCTAAAAAAGAAACTGCCCTTAAAACCATGTTTCATTTCAGCTGTATCCTTAAAACCCCAAACTCCGTGAAACTAGAACGAATTAGTGTAAATCAAATGGTGCTCTTACCACTTAGACCCGCCTTGCAACCCTTTCCAATCAGGGAATCTAAAATTACCATATTTACAGCATCTGCAGCAGAGCCAAGTACAAAACAAGATGAATAGCTGTGACGCACAAGGCAGAGTGTGGAAGTATGCAGCTGGGCCTGCAAACAATATAGGCACTCGGCGCTGAAGTCCCACTAATGCTTTTCACAGACCAGAGTGACTAAAAGGGGAAGGGGGGGAGGGAAGAGAAGAGAAATTCCAGGAAGATGAGTGAAAACACAGCAGAAATCCCAGGCTGCTTCACTAATGGTAATTGAAATGACTCACAAAAGGTCTAGTAGGGAATTCAATTAATTAGGGACGTGACTGCACCGAGGGGAGGAGGCAAAGAAAAGAATGCCAGCGATACAAGAGAATCACTCCTCTCCATTCACTTAAAAAAGAGCCTGGAAGAAAACCTCAAGGGAAGAAGCAGCCAGGTTTTTCAAGGCAGGGCCTCTACCCCTTCTTATGCTCAGAAAAGGCCACAGTCAAACCGCCCTGGCTTCATGGGAGGAGAAAAGGACAAATAAGCACATCCCCTATTGCCTCCCCTCCCTCTCCTAGTTTTCTAATGAAAAGGAAGGAAAATAATAAAATTTGATGTATGAACTACTTGCCATTAAGGCAACTGGTAACAAGAAACTATGAGGAATAGAGGAATGATGCAGAGTAGATTAATACAATGCTGCTAATAACATTCCCCTCTTCACAACATCATTGCTTACCATGTGCCAATGAGAGGATAGTGACAGGGAACAGTAGGAACATGAATAAATGAAAAAAATGTGGGGACAAATGAAGGAAAAAATGTAGTGCAAGCAAGGGAGAGCAGCAGGAGTGGGAAGGACTGGAACTGACGAGAGCAGGGATTAAAAAAAATGGAAAAGCAGTGGATAGAGAGAAGGTGAAGGGAAATGGGGAAAGGCATGGATGAGAGAAATGGGAGGGGAAAAACCTGAAAAGGAGGAGAAGAGCAGATGCAGGAAGGGTCAGGGAAAGAATGAGAAGTTTCACAATCAGTCAGCAGTTAGGACTTGCTGTGATAGGTACATGGGAATAACAGTGTTGATTCAGCAACCACCTATTGACAAGTACGACTCTGACCAAGCCCCAGAGACTAAATTTACACTAGTGCTAGTTTAGAAATCTTGAAGAATGTCCAACCTAAACTTGCAGGCCCACAACTGGTCGCTTTCGGTAGTGGAACAGCAGGGGGAGAGATACAATGACCGAGGCAAGTGCTCACTTATGGGATGGAAAGTGGGATCTGCAACCTTTCAGGATAAAGTTACCATAAGCTTGAAACGTAGCTCTTGTTAATTCTGACTCGGAGCTGTTATTGCCAGGCTGCCTGTTCAATTGCTTTACAAAAAGCCCCTCATGGTCATTGTTCACTTTAGTGAATCATGAGGAGATCTAAAAAAAAAAAAAAGGATACTTCTTAGGCCCTATCAGGTTCAGCACTGAATGCCCTCGGAAGGCATAGATATGCTCTCACACTCAAGGATCAAGATACTATCGCTGTGAAAGGCTGGCAAAGTTTGCAATATGCTGCATGTTTGGCCAATTAGCTGAGTATTTCTGTTCCCAGGGCTGTCAATCTTACATCTTAGCAAGAAAACATATAAATCAAACTGTACTTCTTTACCAGCAAACTGACCATTATTGTCAGCTCCACTGTCAAATGACTTTCAGAAGAGCAAAAGTTTTTCTATAAGGTCTATATTTACTGTAACAGAGCAAAGAAGATATGACACTGCCTAAGAAAACAATTCTTAGGTAGTTGAGACATACTGGACCAGAAAGAAAAATACCATATTTAGATAATAAGAACCAGTATGATACAAATATCTTTATACTAATGTAAAAACATGAGTGTCTAGACACAGAGATTGCACTACTTTAACTATATCTAGGCTTTCACAGTGCTTTCAGTTAGATTCATACAAAAAGGAGTACACAGAAATCCCCAGCTGATTCTCAACTGACCTTCCAACATGACACTAAGCAGCATGATGCCACTGCAGGAATCATCTTTCAGAAGACGTAAAAAGTTGAGATCCAAGTTCCTACGGGCCGGTTTAGGAAAACAGCCCCTAGAAATTTTGCGAAGACATTATTGTTTGTGTTCTGGACAAATATAAATGTATTCTAGTTTCAACCAGCTCGGCTGGTAGTTTCTATGGAAAAGGATGACAACCCGTGGGCATTCAGTGCCTAGGTGCCTATGCAACAATGTGATTGTCATATAAGAATTACAATACAGCCATAAAATGTCAGTTAAGTCAGGCAGCCCCAATAGCAAATTCAAGCTGGGCAGCCAAAGCACCACTTGACACAGTACTTCATTTGGCTTCAAAGCTCCATTCTTTTCAAATTCTCTCTCTAAGATGTCTAACAAAACAGACAGTGCAATGTGCTCAGAAGGTCATCAGTTGCTAACCAGAATGCCTCCAAGATCTAACAGGGCCTTGGTTCCATTGCCAGTATAATTTTGTCCTTTTTACTGAGTCTTCATCAAGTTATATGCATGAGAATTACAGGCTAGGTCAACGTGTACCTTGAGGCTATCTGTATTCTGTTAAGCCAGCTCACACTTTTTGTCTAGACCCTCCTCTCCCCCCCTTACAAAACACTCAACAGAAAAAAAAAATTTAAAATCTCTTCTCTTCTACAAAATTAAAATAATTAAAATAAATTCCTTTTATCTCTCTAATTAAGTAACATCCTGTATTTAGTCAGTTGAGAGCACCAAATAACGACTTTTCTGTATTCCACAATGTCATCCCCCTCCCTGGATCTATTCAAAGCCTCTTGTACATATTTAATCACTCCTAGCCAGGCTTGGCTAATGAAATGCAGGGCCTTGCCCTGACCTGACCTTGCTATTTCTATTTTGGCTCAGCACATCCTCTGCTAGTTGGTTAAAAAAAAAAAAAAAAAAAAAAAAAAAAAGTTGTTTCTCTCTCTCGGACTTAATGGTCCTGTTACTGGCAGGGGGTATGGTCAAGGACACTGACGAAAACAGAATGAATGACTACAAACACTGCTTTGCAAAACTACTGCAAGTCCAAAAAGGACCACAGCAACTTCAGTGCCAAGTTTTTTTCCTCTCTTCTCTTTGGCTGGCAAAGACTGGTGGGCACTGTTCATCTACTGGGAATGGTTTATGGCTAGATAATTCTGTAAGAAAAATGGACTGCTCAAATTGTTTGCAGCACTCTTTCATAAAGCACTGGTATTTGTTCTATGGTTTTGGGCACTTACTGCAACTAAATACGTTGCTCTTGGTTTTCCCCATCTGTTCCTCCTATTTGCCAATACAGCAATTTTAAAATATATTTTCCCTTTCTGAGAGCTTGTAAAGAAGTGTGATCCCATTTATGACCACTTAGGAAATGCTGGACTTTGGGTTAGCCCTTTTGTCACATGATGTTGGTTGCAGGAATGTATCAACATGCCAATCGGAAGTCAGAAATGTTTCCAGTGTACAACAGAACAATATTTACATGGTGTTTCATGTGGTCTTTTTAAACTGAGTTTGTTTTCAAATGGTTTATTATTTTGTTGGCCCTGAGTTTTGGTGTTCAGTTCGACACACTGAGTTTTGAAGTCAGCAAGGGCAAGGGCCATCTTTTTATTCTTTGCATGTAAACAGTGCCTTACATTGTGGAGCTCTGGATACTGAATAGGGGTCACTGATGGTATCGCAAAACAACCAGTAACAGCACAAGGATCTTTAGGTACTTAGACTGTCAGAAAAATCAGGCTGAGTGGCTCAATTCACCATTGTTCCTCCAATTATCTCTCAGTGGAGGCATGCCAGAGAAAATGGTGCTAAATGAAATAAAGGTGCCCTTAGCTAGCTTCCCAAAACTAATGCCCTACATCCCACGGAGCACTGAGAGCCTCAAAAGCTGTCTAAGGAGCAGGGATACAGACCATATTTCTAATGACCAAAATCAGTGTAAGAAGTCCTTTTTAGTTCTTCTGCGTGCTCTGGAACTGACATAAAAAGACTTAGATTCACATTTACGAGTCCAGTCTTTTCTCAGTTCAACTAAAATAAACAGGTTCAAGTTGCAACATTCTGTTGAATAGAAGTGGTAGGATATTAGGACATTGCTTGAAGGAAGAAATCTTAAAATCATGTTTGCAATCACTGAAGTCAAACAATACAGTTGTGTTATTTTCCTCCAATGCTGTTCATCAGGTTCTTTTTTAGTCTGGTTTCCTACCTAGACAATACTTTTGCAATCACATTCTGTATCCCAGTGTATAACTTTTTCAGGCAAGTCTGAAAAAGGATAGGGGTCCTCAAACATATATGAGGGTACAGAAATTTAGTAAAAAGAGATGACCAAGTAGAGGCAAGAGCTCATGGAAGTGTCCCTGGCTGGCTTATTAAGTTACCCATTATTAGAGTTCATGAAATCCACAAAGAAGACTTTTAAGTAAGCCAACTGCAGGAAAAGCTTGTAGATACAGTCAGCCAACTGCAAGGTAAAGATCTGTACCAAGCTACATTTTATTAGTTTACTAGTCTCACAGGTTTGTCAGAGCTTCCAAAAAAAACAAACCTGAGACTGTCTGTTTCACAGGAAAAAGTGGAAACATAAAACTTTTGTCAGGATTGTGCTATCAGTCTTTTCCACCACTGCAACACCTGCAGCCGAGGGTATGCTATCCTGAAACAAGCAGCTTTAATTCACTGTCCCACCTGGTTAGGCACTGGAGCCAAAATGCTGTAGCTATGAATGGCTACCAAAATACATGGTCCTATGCAGCACTCCATCTCTCCTTGCTGCTTCCCTTGCGCTAGTCTCATCTTACTCCACAAGAAGTCAGTTCACGGAGCAAAAATGGTAAAAGGCTAAACCTCAAATACAAAGTGAAAAGAATTCTAAGCTCCCTTAGACAGTCCACTGACAGGTTGGATGAGCACCAGAACTGATGAAGATGTTGGCTTTCAGTTGCCTACCTGCCGGTGACTAAGCGTTGAGAGACCAGCATTACTACTACCTGAAACCTGGCTATGGTCTTACACAGTCACAGTCAAACGTCTGCACCTGGTGCTGCTCACCCAGCAGAATGGCTCCTTGGGAAGACACACTTGGCTGCGCCATTTAGGCCAACTCCGAACAAGTAACAAATCTTCATGAAACCACAGACAAAGGCAATATTCAGCCACTTTTCCCCCCTCTCCAAGCAGGTCGCCCCAGCCCTTCTGCAGTTTTACAAAACAGAGCCAAACACGCAGCATGCTGTTGTAGAGCAAGCATGCTCACACTAATTGTCTGTGTCCTTGGTTTCTTTCTGTTATAATCTGCTGCAGGCCTTTTTGTCCAGACATCAAGACCATAGAGTGCTGACTCGCTCTTGCTTATGCTGTTCCTGATGTTTGGCAGACCTAGAGAGTGCTACCTTGGGGTGCTCCTTCCCTGGGAGCTCTGGCGGGATGTTGCAGTTAAGCCACATCCACACAGCTAAAACCACAGAATTTAAAAACAGCTGTGAAATCCAACTGTGTCTGATCTGCCTCGGTGTTTGGCTGGCCGCTGTGGGGCCAAATTTGTTTGACTCAAAGTAAAAATATGATTTAGCACAATTCACCAGACTAGGCAAAAGCATTTTTGGAAAGTTTTTTCAACCTACTTGCAACAAACAAATTTGGGCCACCACTTATGCATGCCAGAAAAAATGTTTATTTCACTTAGCCAAAATTGAGCAAAATAGACTTTTTGGCAGCATGGACAAAGCTTTAGGCTTGACTTTTTTTAAGGTCCCCTCCTTTTTCCGTTTTCCATTCCCCACCCTTTGGAGTTTCTCAAATGATTCTCCCCAATGGCTTTTCAGTTTGGGTACTGTCCTTTAATTTTTTCTTCCTTATGGTTCTTTTCTTTCACTTAGTCTTCTTTTGCATTTGCTTTCTTTCTATCCTGTCTCATGCAAACGTATTAAAATACCATCTATCTCTACCACTCCTACCTTTTGTTTGCCAAACTACTTTCTCCTGGCTAAAGGTAAATCCTTTGATGCCCCTTGATTAAACTTACAATGTATTGAATGATTGGGAAACAGGAATGTTAAGAGTGGCCTAAGACCACTATTCCAAATAACATAAGGAATTTTTTATTTATACATGTCTTACTAATACAGAGAGAGAGGGAGAGAGGCAGACAGACACAGATTTTAATATTCTAGCCAGTTCCTCAAAAACTAACACAGAAAAGATACGTGTGAGGAAAAACGGACTAAAGTGGAACTTTTGAGCAATACAACTTCAGAAAGAGAGGAAAACAGACAAATTCAATAGCTTAACAAGGAAAATGGGAGCCTGTGATTTCCCTTTAACACTAAAGACTTCATACCTTTCCCATGCAATGGGCCTCAAAACTCCTATTTATTTAGCATTAACAGCATGAACCATTTGTCAGATGGCTCACAATCCAAAAAGTCAACAGAGAGATTTTCAGCAACCCTGCTAGAACTTTTGGAAATTTTATTTGAATTTTAAATTTCAAAGACAGACTGAGTCTCACACTGCTCACAGTAAGCACTGTATAGTTTTGTGTGCATTCCCAAGGCTAATAAGGCTAACCTGTGTAAAGGCCTGAGTACTATGTATTTTCTGCTGAATGTTTCCTAAAAATTGTCTCACTGTCTCCAGCGATTTTAAATCATAGTGGTAACCAGTTGTCTTGGGATGACAAGAAGCAATTCTCCACAAGCAGTTGCTCAAGAGAGACTCCCCAGTGAATTCTCCTAAGAGTTAGTATCTGCATGTGTTAGTAAGAGCCTCCAAGCCTTGCCTCAGACTCACTTTTCGGAATATATGAGCACTTGAAATTAGTTCATGATAAACTTGTCAAGGGCTCATTTTATCACTTTTTAATTGAAAGCAGCTCACTAAAACAAAATTTGTCTATGTTGAGAATGCAAAAGCAGTTGGGAGGGTCATGACAAGTCATTCAAGCAACACTGAGTGTTCATACGATGCTTAAAAGCTGAATACATAGTAGTGCCCAGAAAAGAAATTTGGCTTAAGCAACCTCTATGCACGCTTCACAGCCACATCAGGACTGGCTCTCAAATACAAAATGTGTGCACATACCATGCTAGTAACTGATCAATGGCTGTTGCTACTCATCACAGGCTTAGAAAATATAATGGAAAGATGAATTACATCAAAACACGTTAACTCTCATGATCAGTTTATCAACAGCTCAACAACGAAGGCTTTGTTTTGGTTTGCTTTGATTTTTTAGGCATCCCACTGGAAACACTGATGGAATCTTCAGCAACTGCATCACTATTGCTCTGATGTGTTTCCATAGCAGCTCTCAGCAGGTTCAGACAAGAAGTAGGAAGGCTGAGACCACTTTACTGCTGTCTATGTTACTCACAGATCCAAGTCCTTGCTGGGTCAGAAATCATATGGTGAATTAAGGGTTTAAAAGTAATTCTGGAGACTTAAACTCCTGTTTTGTCCATAAGCCATGAATGGAAATGGACTAAAGAAAATAAAATTTGATTAATCTGGGCCGTGAAGTAATAGAACTTCTTAATCGAGACAAAAGCGTGAGTTAATTTAAGTGACAGATGTGCTTTTAGCATCCTGCAAAACAGACCACACCATTACCTTGTTTTGGGAATCCAATGAGAAATTACAGTATTAAGTATTTTATTAGAGGAGTGTCTTTGCAGGGGTCCATGTAACTCCATTCATGTTGGCAATTTCTGTGTTAAAAGGGCAGAAATAATCTGGTCTATTGAAGAATGGAATGAAATCCACTTTCTTCAGGCTGGTTAGCAGAGTACCTTTTCCTTCTTTCTGATATAGCCCAGATTTAAATGTAAACTGATCATTAGGTGAGAACTCTGTTGTTCATTACCAATTCCTGAAAGCTTCAGCATGTTTTCATTTCTTTGTAGCCAATACCAACATTTTTTTCTACTGGAGATAAAAAGTAGTACAAGCAAAAGCAATATCCAAGCCAACCCCTAATCTTCAGAAGAACCTTCTACACAACAGGCAGATGACATTCTATACTTGGGTAATACATTTCACTAGACGATAGATGAAGAGAGATTTCATACAGTATGTATGTATGCAATCTTAACATCAAATGCATTCCAACTCCCTTATCTAATCTAATGAGCCATTTAACAGATGATCTATCAGGTCAAGTCTTTGAATCAGTTTTGCGCCATGGGAGTAAAAGATGCCTATTATTTAAATAATGATCTTTTTGACAAAGGTGAACTAGATCAGTAATAAAGATTGTTTCCAATCAATGATCTTCAAAAGGTCTCTTCTGTTTCTTTCCAGACGGCTACACAAAACATCACAGTACATAAAATACCTGGGTCTAATCCGCTGCCGCTTGTTCTTCTCTTTGCCATTATTTCTTAAGCTTTATGAGGTACTTTTGTAACTGTTTGGGGCCTAGAGAAGGCATGCTCTAGCTTTCATATGGAAACTGTAAGTACTCTCATCCTTCTGCTGCTAGAACATATACACGCACACAAGCTGGGCACATTCTTCCAATCACAAAAGGAAAAAAAAAAAAAAAAAAGAAATCACAGCTGTGATATTTATAGCAAATATATTCTGGTTCATGTCTGTTCACACTTGGGTGAGCACTGATAAGTCACGTGTGAGGTTCTCATACACAGCTCTGCCGCTGTAACACTGATCCTAACATGCCTCAGCCTCTTTTCAGCATTTTCATACAGCTCAGTCCTGAATGGCTTCTTGCTGATCCACTCCTCTACAGTGTTTGTAATATACATGATTTATTATAGGTGGCCATAGCTGCTAGTTGCTTTTACAGAAAAATAAGTATATGGACCTTAATTTCCCCCAGAATCTGAGACTTCAGTACGGACAGGCAATTCTGGCAAATTCTGCCTTCAAATTATAACCTTCAGACTTTATTCCTGAATATTTGCAAAATACATAATGAAAAAATCTGTCCCAGTTAAGCTGTTTTGTGTGTCCTTCTAAACGTTGCATCAGTGATTCAACTATATATAAATCAAAATACAATGTGAAACAAAACTCTATACTGTGCAACTGTGTCCCAAATTAAAGTAGTGAGCTTTATAAGCAACATGTTGACCATCTTAGGAGGTATATACCCTGCCTGATTTTTGCCTGATCTGTATTTTGTTTACAGCACAGGGAAATTGCTGTGGAAAGCAACCCTAGCACCATTTTTCAAGAGCAGACGAAGGTTAGACTTAAAAGTAATAACGCTGAAGCAAATCACAACATCTACCCTCCCAGCAGTCCTAGTACAGAAATTATTCACTACTTGCTACACTCAGGAAGTGTTCGTGGAAAGTCACTGAGTACCTTGAAGTGTCTGACCTACTCATAGCACTTTCCTCCAAGTGCACAGTATTCCTAGCACAAAATTAAACACCGGGGTATTCACAGCAGGGCTCTAGAGCACATTCATTTACAGTATGTTCAGCAAACTACATACCAAGAACAAAACGCCTTCGCAAGAAACACTGAAGAAGAATAGCATGGTATCTTAGGATCGTCACCAAAGCACCAGGTTTTCATAATAGAAGGTAATATGCAAAAATAGAGCTTAACAGAAACAGTAGAAATGGGAAACCATTGCCAGACATTAATGAAATGCTAACTTTCCTAGCTTGGGAAAATTCATTAGTCACTACAAAGCTATTGTTTTGTAGCTTGATTCAACAGCGGAGAAAGATGCCTAAAGAATTCCTTATAGGCAGTAAGAATTTTATAGGTTCTTTATAGAAGTATCTTTTTAAACATACCAGGCTCAAATCTAATGTCCAATCCTATGAATGTGTAATCAGTTTTGCTTTCTTCCTCTTCTCACTTTCAAATTCTGGTCTCCTGGACAACCACACAGCAGCAGAAGAAATTTCCAGTAGTTCAGGACATTTTTGCAATTACTAAACCTGGCTTAAGTGACCTTACACTAATAGGCATTATAATGTGTAATAAACAGATACAAGGAAAAAGCTTTGGCCTAAATGATCGATATTCTTTCAAAAAGAATTAAGAAGATTGCTTGCTCAAAATGCCATCACTGTACAGACCTGTTTTAATTTTCCCCTCTGTAGCCTGGGATGGAGTACCCAAGATAAAGGGGCAGAGGTGTGCTCTGAGGACTTTTTCTTCCTTTGGTGTAATTAGGCTGCATCATGGTCTCTTACTCAGTTTCTTGTAAGCTCACAGCTTATAAGAGAAATCCTCAAAAGGAAGAATCAGACAGAAGTGGGAAAGCTATACTATGCAATTCCTGGTTTGTACATCAATTTGAATTATATAGATGGGATCGCAAGGGCCCCCCTAACCTGAGGTTCGCTCTTCTTGCAGTACCACATTAACGTCTTTAAAGGAAGAAGCTGCCTTTCCACATGCCACCGTGGGCCAAAATAAGGTGCCCTCCTGACATGAGCAACCAGTCTCAAGCACTTTGCCTCTGTCCTGGGCCCCTGTAATGCGAGCAAGCTGTAGGGGGACAGGGCACCATGCTGAATGTTGCACTCAAAATGCCTGTCCTCTCCTTCTGGCACAGAGAGCACCACTGTTCCTTTTTAAAAATCCCCTGCTCTTAGCAAGGTTTGTTTTTCTAACTGGTTCCCAGAAACCTCTTGGGGGTTCCAAGCCCAGAAAAGTAATTACTGCATTACTTTGGCCACAGACACAATGTCAACCTTGTTAGACTTGGCCTGTGGAGACAGCCAAACACCTGCTGCTGCAGCATTTATTTGATAAGCTTCATGGTTCAGTAACATAAACCTGATCCTGCTGACCTGCAGGAGGATGAAAAGGAGCTGGGGGGAAAGGGTGGAGCAGGTAGGCGATCTCACAGCCCTCCAGCCCAGCAGCTCACAGCTGTCTCTCCCAGTGAGCTCCCATTTCTCTTTGCTTTCTTGTTCCCTGGTGAGAGCTTCAGAGAATTGGTTTTCCCCCTGCAGTTATGCAGGCAGATGTGGAAGGGGCTAGGATTCCCATGCCTTATGACGGATTAACTGACAAGTGCGGGATCAATACAGGAATTGTTCTAGCTCTGGCTGCATCTGTAGCCTTCCAAAGCAGACAGAATAGCTGCACACACTCTTCGTTGGCATGGTGGTGTGTGCAGTGAAAGGCTGGCTTAATACCAAAGTCCATTAGTTAACACCAAGGGGGGAAGGAAGGGCTGCAAATCAGTCAAATCAACAGATAGAAAGTTGGGGAGAAAAGCAGATGTAGAAACAGAAACTCATTTTTTATCGCTCAAATGACACGATTTTCTTGTCTAGTAAAAAAAGAAAAAAAAGTGGGGGTAAGGGGAAATGAAATGAGACCATCTCTTCCAGTGGATACTGCCAAGCAACATTTGAGGAAAAAAGAGAAGTGCCAGGGGACTTAGCACAAAGGAGAAATAATCTTCCCAACTATGGTACTCAATATGAAGAAAGAAACCTACTTTTGTGATAGGCAAGCTTGCCTCCTTCTCAACCTCACCTTTTTCTAGGCAGAGGGAATAAAAAGTGGACTTTTGAGAAATCCAGAGGGAATGGCCTCAAGATGTGCCAGGGGAGGTTTAGACGAGACATTAGGAAGAACTTTTTCACTGAAAGGGTTGTCAGACATTGGAACATGGTGCCCAGGGAGGTGGTTGAGTCACCATCCCTGGATGTGTTTGAAAGTCTTCTAGATGTGGCGCTTGGGAATATGGCTTAGTGCTGGACTTGGTAGAGTAGGGTTAATGGTTGACTCTTCCAACCTAAGTGATTCTCTGATTCTATGTATCTGCTAGTTGATACTTACATGGAAAGGGTTTGACCTCAGGAGAGTATGTTTCTTAGTGTACCTCTATCTGTGTATGTTGATAGTGCACCTTGGAGATACACAGCAGGATTCACCCACTTGGGAGACAGTGAGAAGTAGATGAATCAGTGTGAAACCATGACAATCAGTTTGGATGACATCAGAGCCAGACCAAACTTTAACACAAAACTTGGCAAAAATCTGAAGATAAAACCTCTGACCATGTATGAAATTGTCAACACCAGCATCTTCTATCTTATTTCACCTTCTCCCACTGGCTCAGAACTTCAACTTCATTTCCTGATGGAGAAAAAACTGCAAAAATATACTACAAGACATTTTCTGGATAGATCCAATCCAAATGAAAGCAAAAACCTCAAAAGAAAACTTCTGTTCTGGCACTTCAAGCCCAGTTTTGCAGGTATGTGAAATTCAGATAATGAATTATAAACATCTGAAGTTTTGGGCTAGTACCAACATTCTACTTTTGTATTCACCTTTCATTGTACAGGACTCACAGCATCAAAATGAAACACTAAGTACACTCAGAAAACCAGCATGACTGGATTCTTAGAGCTCTATTAACACAGCCAACTGTTCTTCGATTTCTGCCTTTATTGACTAGCCTGTTTCTCTCCAAATGGTATGAGACAGATTTTTTAGAACTAGTAATTAAGGAAGAGAAAAAATAACACGATAATATTAGGAGACCCTTGTGAAAAGTGCTGCAAGCAAGAAGAGTGTAAGTGAATTTGACCCACACTGGTAAGCCTATATTGCTTGGAAGCCTGTGGGTACAACAGATCTACAAAGTAAATGCTGCCCAGCATGAAAAACTTGTGACCAATGCACTATATATCCAACTCCTGGAAAATGCACCAGAGTGAGACACCTTAGTTTCCTTGAAAACTGCTGATGATTGAAGCCAATAACTTCATTCTTCCTCCACTCTTTGATTCAGGCTCTATCTCAATGTTCACCAAAAGGCTAAAAGCAAACGGAAATAACTCCAAATGCATTGTTCACCCACCTAGAAGTGATGATAAGGAAGAACTTATGGCCTGTTCCCCAACAGCTGCTAGAGAGACTAGTGGCAAAGCTCCCAGGCTAAGGACAGTTTCACTGCTTGGAGCTCTCTAAATAACAAAGCCATCTCATTTCACAAAGTATTGAGAAGCATCACAGGTAAAGTATTGCAATGACTAGAAAGATTCTCCTAACGGTACGGCTGTAAAGCACCTATTGCATTACTGGATGCTCTTCTATATTATTCTGACTCTTATTCTTAAACCTAGTTTCAGACCGTGAGCAAATGTACCCCTTGTACAGCAGCTTCTGCCCATAGCTCCCCCAGAGCATTGTACATGCAAAGCTCCCTGAAGGATACATGCTTCATGGTAAAATACTGGTAGACTGTTACACTAGCAGGAATAGTTTTAAAGAAAGTTGAACAGGTTTGACAGCAGCCAGGGTGAACTACTGCTGGTTACCACCTGAGAAGCAGCACTCAAGGAGTTTGGCCTGATAGATTAGCAGAGCACGCTGCAACCACACTAAGTTTGGAGCACAGCAAGGCAAATGAGAAACAACGACAGCTGCACAGCTCACTCGGAACATCCCCAAGAAGTGGCCATATGCTGTGACAACAAGCACTGCAGCTGAAAGGAACCAAAATTGTGCACCAGATTCTTAAAATAAATCCTCACAACAGGCCCTGCTTCCTGTTCTCTTAACAGCCACCAGACCAGAGGAGTGGAACTTACTTTGAGTCACATAAACGCACATGTGCTGAAGAGCACTAAGCTCTGGATGCCTAGGCACGTGTGGCTGCACATGCTCTGTGCAGTCGGCTACAGGACCACAAGAAGACCATGAAAGCTGGATGCCTCCCTCTCTCTCTTCTTTCTTCCTCTCTGCCGAGAACTTCATGTAGTTGAAAACTGTGAGCTTTTTCTTCTTTACAGATAAAATGTGACCAAGTGTTGCACACCCTTATTAGTGCATGGGTAGCTAGAGCTCAGCCAGGTACAGGTACTCAGAGCTAACACATCACCTCTACTGTGTCACATCTCTGGGAATGTCCATGACCAAGACCCTACTGCTACACCATTTTGCATGATGATCCAGGGAAAGATCAAACTGGATAGGGTCAGGGTAGAATATCAAGACAAAACTTTTTTCATGATAACTGAATATTGTGCTCTCAAATATTTTCTCTCCTTTTCAAACACATATTTCTAGCTTTTTGGCTGTGAAGACAACTTTAACACGGTGAACCAAGACTAAACAATATCATAAAGGTTGCACAAGTTTGCAAACATGCTAAAACAAGTTTCTCAAAAATAACTTTCATGTCATAGCTTGATGCTGTGAAATGACTGGCTGAACTCCATCCTTCTCCCAAGAGTTTTTTGTTTGAACATACCTGGTTTCTTCAGGTTTCAGTCCATGGAAGAAGAAGACTATGGCTTTTTGTTATGTCTTGGGTTTATACCTATTGAAACTGGTAGATCTAGCACTAAGCTAAATAAGGCTACAGTTAAATACTTCTTTGTTTAGTAATTGCTAAAAACAAAAGACTGCAAAAAAAAACACAGGTTGTGCAGGGTCTGGACCTCACAAGACAAAAGGAATCATGGGAACAGATGTCCCAAACTTGAAGATTAGGGTAATGAGTAGCGCAGCTCTGCTCCTAAATCAAGACAAGTTTAAGTAAATAATTTTTAGTACATTAAACTACTGTAATTATTTATTTGGTATTCTCCTAGCAGCCACTCAAAGCATGTGGAACAGTAAAAGCATAAAACTGTCCATTTTTTTAGGGGGTAAAGAATACCAAGAACATGGTTTCTTCTTAAAGAAGAAACCATCCAAAGCCATCAAAAAATATTTTATTCTCTCAAAACACTGATAGGTTACTTTGAGCCTTAAAATAAATCTCTGAAACCCATTAAGCAGGTGAAAAGGACTTCAGTTTCATCTTTTAACCACACCTTAACCTTGGCCAAGTCCTAGATGGCTAATTACTTCCAGATATTTCTGAATAAAGTTTTAACCACCTCTGTCAAAGTCATCAGTATCTAACACATGTTGGGCAGAGGGAAGGAAGTGATCAGTCTGAGCATTAGACAAATAATAAACTTACTGACAGAATATAAGAAAGAGAACAGACTAAAGTAACTGAAAAGGATAGTAGACCAATTTGTTTCTAGCAGCACTTGAGGAAGGTCTAGAAGAAAGTGGGACACCTAACAGCATCCAAAAGCCTTTGGGTCACTTTATTTCAGCTGTATAATGCCTGCATTTTGGCAAGAAGATATACAGGCAGGAAATGCTAAGATTTCCAGTCCTTTGCCTTCATATTCATATAGTCTCTCTCACAGTACCAGTAAATCAAATCAAACTTGATTTATCCTTGAAAAACCAGTCTCACTCCCAAAAACTATGCAGCATCTCTGGCTTGTTTTCAGAGCACTGTGGCATACAGGAGGTGGACGGGGTGCTGAGGGGCAGGTACAGCATGTGGTCAGGAGAAGGAAAGACTACATGAGAATCCCATGGAAAAACCATCGCCCAACCTGGTATCCAGATGACCTGCTATAAATGTGAAAAATTATTTAAGTCAAGCAAAGTATAAGGGATCATGTATATACTTAAACCTTTGATTGAATTGTCTCATAAAGCAGGAAAGCCATGAAAATGCAAAATTCACTTTGGAAAAATATGCCCAGATAAGGATATATAAGGCTTTCTGGATAACTGTAAAATATCTGGATTATCTTGTATGCACATACAGCCTTTAACACTGTAGAAATGGAGTGTCCTACCTATAATGCTGAACATTTCAGCATCTCTGTAAATAAGAAGATGGAAAACTGGACATAGAGAAATTATTTTGTCCACTGTTACACAAAAATGGCAATAATTGGCAGCTGAAGCCAGATATCTTCAGTCCTCAATCTTAAAATCATATTTCCTTTGATATTACTCATTCCTAGGGCACATGTAAAAGAGCAGTGAACAACTGATGCTGATTGCTGATTGCTGTGGTTCAGTCAGCCATAGCTACGTGTCCTGCATATACTGTAACAAATATTTGCACATGGGATTGAAACGCTGGGAAACCATACATCCACAGATACTGTCTCAGTCAACTCCTCCTTTCAAGGCCTGGTTCCACTCCCTCCTCCATTTCAGTCCCTCCATTAATCTCCCGATTTGCCTTTTAGTTTTGCTTGGATTACAAGTTATCGTCACTAAGTACATTAAAACTGTAACCAAAGACTGTCTGTGCCTAATGTAATCACTCAAATAATTTCCAGCTAATGATTTACTGTTTGCTTCACTTCCCGACCCACTGTCTGACTTTTTTAGGGCAAAGACATAATTTCTTGCATGTTGCTAGAGGACTGGGTACACACACCAACGGGGCTAAGAATGCAATAAAAAAGATTTAATGGCAAAGGGGATGAATAGAACATTTGAATATTTTCCCTTCAGCAGAAAACAGTATGTCGCTACTTTGGTGGTAAAGGCTTCTATGCCTCAAAGAAGCTAAGAACTGTCTTCTGAGGGTGCCATGCCATGGAAGTACTTTTGGCTTGACACACCCATGTGTCTGCTGATCTGATTCTTCAATGAGACAATTCATCATCTGTTTCTAGGGAAAGAATGAATGGAGGACTTAGATAAATTATCTGAGAATCCTCAGAATACACTCTGACAGATGATGAAAGGATTCTAATATGTATTTGAAATACCCTGTACCAAAATACTCACATTAAACCTCAGCTGATTACACACAGGTCTGAGCTATCTCAGACCTTCAGAACAGGAATTGAGTTGTTTATCAGTGAAAGCCAAACTTCTAAAAAGCTGGCTGCCCACTACAGAGCCTTTGTGTTCGGTAAATTAGCTTCAGGAAGAGAATCAAAATTAATTAAAACCACATGGACATCCTCTCCCTTTACCCCCCTTTTCCCCTTTCCTTTCGCTATATGAATCCCCTCACCAGGAGACAGAGGCTAGTTCAGTCTAATTTAGTTCAGTGTTTTTGTTTCCTAAAGTCTCAATCTTGGGCTGAGTCCATTAATAGGCTGCAGCTGATTTTAATCTAGATGAACTCAAGACTTCTCTCTTCTTTGGTTTAAAAAAGATTACAAATTGTGTGTTATATAAATAGAGGGAAAAGGGAAAAAAAGAATGAGAATGAGTAAAAAATCTGCTCTCCATTAGCTGACCTGCTGAACAAGCCTGTGATTCAAATAAAGATGAGAAATGAGAGTTGTGGAGGAAAAATACACAACTAAAAGCTCTAGTGATACTGCACTCAGACACACTGGTAAGAGGAGATGCAGTAACGTCTGATAACTACCACTACCATCGTAACAACACAGAACAGAGACTAATGAGACTCCAAAAGTCATGCCAGATGCCTGAAGGACTCTTCTGATAGTTTGCAGCACCCTTCCTCAGTAGTAACCAAAGTTGGTATTAGACTAGCTCCTTGTAGATATTTTTAAGTATAAAAGAATGGCATGATACCACATGGACTGATTCAAGTGGGATTCCATCCCTAAAAAGGGGTGCTGAACCTAGAGAGCATTGCCTCAGGTCAGTGCTGAGGTACCTTGGGAGAACAAGCGATAAAGAAGGTGTATGGCTATGCTGTCTTCTAAACAACCTGTTCTCGGTTCCTCAGGGCAAGTGAAAGAAGAAACAGAACCCATGCCAACGTAATGCAAAATGACTTCTCCTTTTGTGTAGAAAACCTACTCTAGCTCTAACAAGCATGAAAAAGGAAAGGCAAACTAGTCTGCTACAAAAGGTAAGTGGGAGGCTTTTTTTTGGTATGATAGAACAGCTCAGAGGCTTTAACACAACAGTCTTCTCACCATGGTAAAGGATGACAGAAGAAAATCACTTCCCTGCAGTGCTGTTTCTCATGACCACAGCTGTAGACGACTGTCAACAAGGCTGTCAGTACTGCTATACACCAGTGCTACTACGATTACAATCAGAACACCTGTCTTACTGGTATCAAACCACTTTGTGTAAACATCTTTGTTTCTTCTCCTCCCGTCACAGAGAATGAAGGAGAGCTGAATGACATAACCCTCCTTCATGGCAGAAATAGCAATCTCTTCATTCACTTTCTGATCTACCTAGACTTACTCCTGTTACTCCTTACAAGATGTTTTTCATGTACTTCAACCTAAACTAATGTTACGTGCTCTCAGCCCCAGATCTCCCAGCATCAGTGTTCTTTACTAATTTCCTCATGTGCTGATTTTTAAAAAGAACTTATTTGAACACTTAGAGAATGCTATCATATGATACCACTAAGGATCTGAAAATTGGGAATGCTAATTTAAATTATTTTAATTTTAGGTGGAAAGAGGCTGGGCTTTTTGTGGGTTTTTTTATGCCAGCTTGAATTCTTTGGCTCCTTTCTGTCACTCTGGAACTCTACACACAGTCATAGAACACTGGATGAATCTATGATTTTTAAAATAATCACAATAAGCTGCAAACGTGACACTCATTTTTCTTGATGCTCAACCTCAGTGCTGGTGCATTAAAAGGAATCTCATGAACAGCTCATACACAACTGCTCTATTTAAAAATGGCCACTGCTGCTGAGGAGCAAAGCCAAACACAAAGGGACCAGAAACAGCAAGTGAGTAGAGGCTAACTACTCACAGCACCCTGCAGTCTGGTGGAAAGCAGCAGGATGGCAGCCATTTGGAAGAAGGAGAGCTCTTCACAGAGTTGACAGTAACAAACTTCTGTTCTTTAACTTCAGCTATATATACCTATATATAGGTAAAAAACTCCTTTCAATCCACAAGAAAAAAAAAAATCAAACAGTAACCTATGAGCAAGATTTTAAGTGAGCTATACTCACAATCAAAAGATCCCAAGAAGCTGAGTCTTCAGACTTAAAAATCTCAAAATAGCATTTGATTCCACAGAGAATCTATTTCAGAAGTCCAGAAGTGTTTTTCTCTGCTTGCTAATGCTGTCATTTTGAGAATCACACACATCTGTTTTACACAAAGAAAATATATACCTGCATAAAGAAAAAATCACAGCTTTGCCATAAGAAGGAAATACAACAGATGTGGTAAAAGTGCTAGCAATCAATAATAAACAGTAGATATGCAGAGAAACAGATGGACAGACAGACACGAATAAGAGGAATTACATGATCCTGTCAGCTCTACCTGAATACAACCCCTTGTAATACGTCTCAATTGCAGTGATAAACATGCCTGGATTAAACTCAGCAATTTTTCATTCCTTGCTAATGGGACAAATGTAATGTGGAAGGGGTCTGTATGCAATCACTGGAGGTTTTATTTGTGTAACTTTTCTGGAGTTTGACTATGACAATATTTGATTGCATGTGGGTGGCTGTGGGACGGGCAGACAGCTGGGTGAAAAACTATGACAAAAGGAATCTTGTCCCATTTCCTGCCTGTGCTTCATTCACTAATGAGCACTGCTCTGGGTCATTCTCAAGATTTCTTCATCTGTTGTTGTCTCGTCTGCAAAAGGGGCACCCCAGCAGTAGAGCTGTTGTCAGCTTGCCTTGAGAGTTTATTCTGCTGCCTCTCACCCCTGCAGCTGTGTGGGATTTTAAGTGCCTGGCTGTAAACAGCGCCATATTTCGTGCTTCTTTTGGGATGACTTGAAGGCCAGTCTGAGGCCACATGTGTTCGCTGCTATAATCTGTTTCCCATTTCTTGTAATAAATGCATATCTCAACAACTAATAATACAGTGAAATCAGGATTTATCTGTTGTCTTCTTCAGTGTGATTTGTGTTGGAAAGAGAATGTTAATAAAACATAGTGAAGTCAGTCTCTCTTCCTGGAGTGCGTGAAATGTTCAGCGAACGTATCCTAACAAGTAAACAACCAGGCTGGAGAATCTGATGCCATTAGACTGCTGCTGTAGCAACCAATATCCCTCTTGCTAGCTTGTCAAAACAAAGCCATTTTGCTTCTTTAAGAAACACTTATTTGCAGTAACACTGCTTCAGTTATTCTTGTTTCTTCTGGTAGATCAGTTAACTTGAAAAAGTTTCCTCCTGGTAAAAGGTTTAGTCTTTTTATTAGGATACTTTTATAAAAGACTTCTACCTGTCTGCAGGCAGGCTTCAGCTATCCCTCACAGCAAACTATTCTGTTATCAAGTTCAGTCTCTTGATTAGAAACCCCATTAGAGGAACCATATGAAGACTTCATCTCTCACCCTAAGTCCAGGGGAGCTCCCTGTGTGCTCTAGTAAGTCTCTATCCAGGGAAAAGGATCACCCTTTTCACCCAACTTCCCTACATCAGAGAGAAGCCTTTTGATTTTTATTGTGAAATAGCCCTGAAAAGGCTTTCCCCTTCCAAGCAGGTGGAGAGGTGAGGCAGTGGGAACAGGAATGCTGCAAGGGCTTAGCCTACCCCCATCCACTACTGGCCCACAAGATGTGTGCTCTTGCAGTGTAACTCACAGCTATGCTCCCAGTTCTCTCCCTCTTCTTTCCAGTTAGACAACGGCCATATCCACACTGACTCTTCATATCTATTATAGTGTGACCCTTGCTCTCAATTGAAACCTCTGCTCAAGCCTTTCACAGATACTCCACCAACAGGAAGCAATTCCATTAGACATGGCTTTGATATCAAACTTCCAATCTGGTATCTGCTGCATGGTCTTTTACATTCTCTGTAAGCTCAAATAATACACAGAGAGGGCAATAGAGCAACAGAGAGCTAGAGATGCTCATAAAACCAGTTTCTGTAAAGAAAGTCATAGGGCTGTCATTTCCCCAAGAAGCCTTTCAGAGAAATGCTCTGAAGTTTAATCCCAAATGTTGTGCCAAGCCTTCTAGCTCTGGGAGGGAAAGGAAACCCCTTCCACAGAGTTAGGCAGTTCTAATTATAGACTTATCAAACCAGCACCTACATTTGTTCAAGACAATTGTTCTCTAACAATACTCAGAAGTTAATCTGTTGTCTTCAAGTGCAATAATGAATGTTAGTTACTCAGCCTTGCTAGTTCTGTTCAGCAAATGAATCACCAAAAACCTAAGTAAATTCTGTTTCTTCTGTGCCTCTTCAGTTTTATTTTAACACCCAAGTAAAAAAACTGTAACTGCATACATAAACCTCTGTGACTGGCATAACTGAAGACAACTGTTTTAGCTGGCACAATTTATTCCATTAAAAACACTCATGATGATGTGTGAGAAGGAAATAACCCCTTTTAGGAAACAAATAATTTCTAGGGTTAGCAATTAGGAAAACAAAACAAACCAAAAACATTTGTCTTTGTAAACTGACTGTATTTGCTGTGGCTTGACTAAGATGTGCTAAATGTAATCTTGGATTTTTTTCTTCAAAGAACTAGCATGCTTTAAGACGCTAGTACTGTAAAAAACCTAAGCAAGAGCAGAGTCATTCCCTCACTGCTCCATCTGGGTTTTCAGCATTTTACTGCACTTCCACATCTACTATGTGAAGTAAAGAAGGCTACTTTGGTGGGTGGTCTGAGTTAATTCTGTTTCTTTATTTTATTTTCCAGGACATTCAGAGTTTTCTTTCCATTTTCTGTGTTGAATTTAGTGGTTTTACAGAGCCACAATACCAATAACATAATAAGGACTATTTGTTTTATTTCTTCCTGTATCCAGCATGGTTTTACACACAAGCTGATCACCTCCAGAACCACAAGAAGCATATCTAATTTGACCTTGGCCCTAATTCTCCTGGCCTCATCAGTTTTGTATATGGCTGACATACTATGACCCCTTAAAGAATATTCCTTACACTTGAGCCTCTCAGTAGTTTAACGGGGTTCTCCCCATTCTCTTTGTATTCTTATCAAACACTTTCATTCTGCCAAATCAACATGCCCTCAGAACATTTGCATTAAACAAAACAAGGCTGTTTTCTCTAATTATCTTGCTCTGTCTACAGAAGTGTTAGCAGAGCCTCCAGAAAACATATAATCTAAGAAGCCACTGTATTATAAAAAGTTTGCAAGCAGTCTTCTGAAACTTGTGTCTTACACACTGGAGAGAGCAAATCCCTTATCTGAACTAAAATGTAGAATAGAGTTGTAGGCACAATTAGATTCTGGAACTCTGGAAACAGACTATGTCCTAAGTGTTCAATAGTGTCATTCTGTACATCATGCACCACGGTAACCTGTAAATTAACAAGAAATCAATGCAGGGGTGCATCCTGAGTATGAAGAAAAAGCTGGTAAGTACTTATGGGCTGTTTTCATTTTGTCTCCAGAAATTTCAAAGCCTCATATACAAGGAATGAACTCTTTATATCAGAAACAAAACACACAGCTATTTTTTTTCAAACACCCCAATGACATAGCATTGCCTCTAGTGGGGTGTCAATCTGTTTCTTCCGTGCCTCTTGATATGTAGAGATGGTACACAGACTAGACAAAGCCAGAGTAAGACTAATGCACAGGAAGCTAAGCAACTTTCATGATTGCAAGGAATATCTTTAAATCGAACCCTGAGTTTAGCTGATGACACAAACACTGCCTGAGTCATCTGAAAATCTGAAACAATGGCTCTGAACATGGTAAACTTTGTAATTAATCTGACAGTGTGTCAGCCTCATGACTTGAGGGATGAGGAGAAGGACAGCAGGGATTCTGCCACTTCAGCAGACAACTCTGTGGGTGGAGCAGGAGCAGAAAAGTACAGTGAGCCTGACTCAGTCTCCAGCAGATATATTTCTGATGCTTCAGCAACATGACTGAACTTTACACTCAGGACACCCGGTGTCTGTCACACTCAATAAGCATCTCTTACTGTTCCTTATGGTGAGCAACAATGCAGAGGAGGACTCAAATGACAGAGAAGCAGCAAAGCAGAAGAACCAGGGTTTGAAACTAGTGTTTGAAAACCTCACATGACCCAAATAAATACTAGCACTGACATACCTGATTTGAGGCTGTCATGCAAAGGAAGTCTAGGCTTTAGATAAACAGAGTGTCTGCCCTTAACCTCCTGAACGATCAGTTTTCTCCATCTAATATAGCAGAAAGGTTAAGCTGCAGAGCTCTGTGCTTCCTCATATTTAAAGTTAGGGTAGCCAAGGGCAACAAAGACTCCTTCCTCTCTAGCCTGATAGCAGAGGTCTTCCTTCCTTTTGTTCACATAAGAACAAACACTGAGCTGAACAATAACAGTGGATGGATGCTTCGTTGTGATGCTCTTCTAGGCACCTAGCCCTGGTTAGCATTATCTTACTAGTTGGTTTTGTTTTGAAGGAAACCGTGAATGGCCCTTTCAACTGATGGTCTTTCAAGATCAACATTACCTCTACCTCCTCTATTTTCAAGTCTCCTTATTTTACCAACAATATATGGCACTATGAAAAGAAAAAAAAGACACAGAACCAATGAACTAAGAAAACTGCCAGTCAAACAGGGAAGCAATACCAGAAGGCCATTTAAACTAGCTTTCTCTGAACCAGTTAACTTACTGACTCTGAACATTCAGAAAAAAACCAAACAACAAAACAAAACCTAAATCAAAACCAAAGAAAGCCAAAACAACTTAATCCTTGCCAACTATTGAAGGAAGTGCACATAAGGAACACAGTTTAGACTTGGAACATACTTTATTTGAAAACATCCAGGCATCTGATCACACTTCCTGAAACGAACATCAGCAGCAGATCCCTCCCTCTCATGTCTCCTACTTTATGGGCAAAAAGGCTTTTAATCATTCAACGACATCCATACCCTCTGATCCGTAACAGACAGGTGGCAAACCCAAATTACCACAAACTTATGACTCGTGCATTCCTGCAGACTTCTACTCTTTTGGGCAAGTAATTGTTTTATAAAAATTCTCACTCACTTTTCATGCTATGGGAAGGACAGGTGAACAAATTTAATGACAATTGTGCAAGTCCTCTCTGGACCATCAACCCAGGCATAGTCAAGAAGTTTCATTGAAAACAGGTGACAGTGGATGCAGTTGTTCCAGTGGTGACTTGAAAGGGGAGCAAAATGGGGCAGATAGCTTCATCCTCAGCCAAGACTCTTCTTCTGCAAAGATCTGTCCACACATTCTAGAACTGAGTGTGAGGCCTCAGTTAGTACCACGCTGCTGGTTGCAGCCCTCAGGTGGGCCAGCTCATTTATGCCCTCTGCCAGAACAGAACTCGAGCTTGCAGATTCAGTTTGTATGCTGAAGTTTCCTGTGCCCTTGAGTGATACAGCAGTAATGAGGGTCCTTCCTAAGCCCAAACAGCTGGGACCAGCTGGAAGGACACCTTTCTCCCCATGTGTTCAGACGTGACCATGGAATTTGGTTCATTCCACACTGGAGAAATCTGGACTTGCTCTGACTTCTGGCCACTGCTTAGGAACCTTTCCTAGGGCATGACAAATATTCCAAGTGAAAATCAAACACTGCCTCAGGTGGCTGCTCATACTTGCTGTTGCTATAGTAAGTGGGAAGCTATGGGTCAGTAGGGAGACCACTCATTCCCCAGTTCAGCCTAATGCACATTGAAGAGAAAAAGGGAGAGCCAAATCTGTTGTTCAAGGAAAAGAACGTATTCTCGATGAATAAAAATTAGCTCTGTTGAACTCTAGTAGAGTCCTATTCAGTATTGCTAAGCTGAAAGGACTGTAGTGATGAAGCAAGGCCACAAAACTGTAGGGGAAGGAGGGCTGAAAGGCAGAGAAGAAACAACATAGCTTTGAGCTCTGATGTGCACAGCATGAGGCCCTGCCTCTGTATCAGATAGGAAGGTGGCTGGGATCACATTACAGAACTATTGGGAGTTATACTTTAACCACCCCAATTCAGTGGTTTTGGCTTTTGCTATCTCATTAGAATACGTTGGCTTGATTTTCAAAGGTAACAAGCACCTACAGCTCCCACTGACTTCAGTGACAGCTGCAGCTCTAAAAATCAATTTAAGATAAGTTCACATATTGAGAACTGAAGAAAAATAAAAGGCCTATTGTGTGGTTACAAAGAGTTTAAATACTGCTGATGGGTGGCATATGAGTCCCTTCCCTTTTCAAATGAATTTCACTTCATGTTTGTTTGGTTTTCCTGTTGATGCATCCTGCACCCTCCAGTGCTAAGCTGGTGGGATCCCACATACTTTTCCTGGCATGTGGTGTTTAAAATAAGAGACCTCAGCAATCGGATATCCTCAGCATTTCCAGCTATTGAACACAATCATGAGTACTGTAATCCAATTTCAGAGCAGAAAAGAAAAGATATATAGGAATAGTCCCCCTGTGCTGGTATGGGGCAGACAAAAGAAAACTAAGCAAACAGGATGTTCTGCTCCTCTGTGAACTTCAGCAAATGGCCATGACAGACAGGATACAGCCTACAAACATGCAGCTGCAATGTATGTGCCTGACTGCCTGACTACCTGCAGCACAAATACGGCATGACGAAAGTACAAGGTGTAATGTGCAGTTCCCACCTGACATGCCTCAAGGCTGAAGTCCTTCATCAAACACATGCAGCCTGAAGGAGGAATGGGATGTTTTCCATATGCTTCTAAGCAAAATTGTCTCATCCCTAAACTATCTCAGAACATCTTCAGGAGTGCAGTGCTTGGCGTTCACAACTCAGGACATCAGCCTGCTTATTCCAAGCTTATTCACTCAGTAGGAAGGCAGATCCCAGCTGAGGTCTCCACAACAGCACACAGCACTCTGAGAAATCACCCCATTGCAGACTGTTTGATAGCACTTTCAATTTCCACAAAATTTTCTAGAATCATCACTCTTCACATCTCTGCTGCTGCTTCTAGAGCGCACCTTTACAGGGTGTTGGACCCTATAGGAGATTGTTTCTGTAATGGAAAAGCTAGGAAGTTTAAATGAAAATGAGATTCAGTGGACAATCTTTTGAGCAACATCATCTCTTGTTGAACTCTTAATTGTAGCATCATCTGCCTGTGCTTCCTCTTCACCCATGCAGCCATGCATGCACTGCCTTGCCTCAGCTGAGCTCCAAGGTAGACCTTTTAGAGCTATTCAGGTAGCAAACCAAGGAACAGCCAGGGCTGATACACCACGCTCCGACAAATTGCTGACTAAACTAGTTGCCTCTCTCCTGTCTGAAACCCTTGGTTAACTCAATCTGGCCCTGAAATTTCATATCACAAATGTTTCAGGGGTCTTCACAGAACTGAATGACAAAGGACTGGATTCTGGTTTCACTGCAACATGACCAATGAGAAGCAGTGCTACAAAGGTCATTAACACTGTGTTAAACGTTCAAATTAACATTAGAGAAAATACTTCACCGTAACAGCCCAATGTTATTCATTTTAGGGAATGACTGTAATGAGGAGAACCTTTTGAAGTAAAAACCTGTTCGTTGGGAGGATTTATCACGTGTGCGCCTGTTTCTATGAAACTGCTATATATTCCTGTTCCAGCTTTTCAAGGCAGATTTAAGCTTCTATGATAACATCATTCAAATTTGTGGTTAGTCCAGTTTTAAAGACAGGGCAAGTCTACACATCAGATACAGAGACACTTGAGGTTGTTCTAGGTGTGTTAATTCTGGAAACAGAGAAAGTTTCAAAGAAAAACAGCACTGGAGCCAAAGCAGTGGGAACCCTATTTGCAAAGTGTTAAACCTGTGCTAATAAGCCCCCCACTCAGGCAAAGTTTTCTACTTTAGATGAATTGGATTCAAATGTGCCTGTCTACACAGGATTACACTCTGGTGACTTCTAGGTTGAGACTGTAACTAACTGTTGGATCTCGGCACCACTCTCCCCTCCCCAGCACAAGGAACAATAAAGCATCCAGCACTTCCCTTTGGCAAGCAGGCTGTACCCTGAGAGATTTTACAAGTTTTTAAGATGGAGAACACATGAACTCCTATAGCAAAAGAAAAGTTGCATGTACTACCAAGGTTAAGTCATTTGAGTCATAGTTGTCTATTGCTAACTATCGTTTTACAAAATAAAATTACAGTAGTGATGACTTCACTAAACATGCTAGTGGTGAAGCCAGACAGACATAACCTTTGAGGATAGCAAAAAAGATGCAGTTGTGCTTACATGAAAAAGGGATAAATCACAGTGGGACTTAATTGTCTTTTACTCTCATAAGCTACAGAAATATCATGAGACTTTACTCTGGCTGAAAAGCACATTTTTGGACAGACTTTTTTTTTTGCTTCCTACTCATGAATGTGTTTGTTTAAGAGCATTAAGTCAATTTTAGGTACATTTGACTTAATTCTACAAATCTGTAGCTTGAAAGATGTAACATCTTCTATGTTAAATGTAGGCAATTACTAATAGAGTCTTGGTCTTCTACTACAGCATTCAGTTCCCAGAACAATATACTGTCACAAATCACAGATACTACCTCTAATCAACCGGCAACTTCACTCCTTATGTTAAAAGCCTTTTGGAAAAAAGACCATTTGCTTTAGCACTGTGCTGAAAACACAGGGGAGCAGCCCACTTTGATCAGGAATTCATGACAGAGAGACTGGTAAGGTGAAGATTTCTCTGAAGTGAGACAATTTTGTCCCAGGACTCCTATGCCAACCTTGAAAAGAGGGGAACATTTTTGCAACTACAGGCTCACACTCTTCAGCTCATTATTTTAACAACACTGGATTTAAAAAAAAAACAGTTTTGATTCATGCTTGTGTAAATGAGAATAGATTTTGCACACTGCTTGCACTAACTTTTTTTTCATATCACCTTTAGTAAAACTTAAGAAAAATTAAATGCTGGCACTTCAGCTGCAATCTAGCAAAGCATTTAGGGACATGTTTGGCTTTCCTTGCAAGAAAGCAGTACTGTATCTTCAGTCTTTACATACATATTCACAAACAAGCAGGTAATTCAATACTTTTGGGCTAAACATCAAGTTTTCCCTCCACCTATTTTCATCACCATTTTTGGTTGGTTTTGCATCTGTGTTTTGTTCCTCTGGACTCCTTCATTTGACAGCCATGGAGTTTGCTACTCCAGCAAGGCTTTGCCAATGCTGCTGCAGAGCAGTAGAGCAATTCCCACAAAGCCACCTAGTGCAGATGCCCTCACCTCAATGAACACCATTCCTGGGTCAGGTTCAGTATCCCATTACCCAAAATGCCATGAACTGGCTGAACAAAAGGACATTTTCATTGATGTCAGCTACATCTGTACGGGTGATTTTGCTGGCATTGGAATGTTGGGAGTCTAATATTTTTTCACATTCCCTACTGCCACGGTACACCTAGCCTACAAACTGACTGTGCTTTTTTGCTCTCATTATTACAAACTTGTTAGAAATGGCATAAGGCTTTCAGTATCCTGTGGGGAATACAGCAAAAACGGTTCCACCCCATAGAGATCCTAACAATGATCAGTTCATCTTTATCCCTCCAATGGGGCTGGAAATCACCAGTGGCACTGCAAATCTGTTACCATCTCAATAGCAATGCACAACTTTATTCCCATTAATCTGTCTTCCATCCATTCTCACATCAAGTACAACCCTTCTTCATTTTACAGATTATATCCATGTTGCTCCAGACAAAGGTCACTTTATAGTTACAGTTCTTCAACTGAATAAAAGCTTTTGATGCAGTAAATCATTGTCTCACTGCTCAAACACACACAATACAATACAAATAATGCTGCCCTTTCTTTCAGAATTCCCTTTCTACCTCACTACTCATTACCAAAGCATTTCTTTACAAAATAAATTGAGGCACTTTTCACTTGCTTCAGCCATATAAATTAGTTATAGCACTTTGGAGACGATTTGCCATGCTACTACAAACCCCCGATGCTATTTTGAGACCAAAATGAGCCTCCTTCATTACATTAGTGATAAATTAAACATAACATACCAAGGTTTCTCTAGATTTAGCTGTTCCTAGATCTTTTCCATCTTAGTACAATGAAACTTAGAGCCCAAGACACCCTCTTCCAAGTGCCACATATCTTTTGTTTCTACTTAGCAGAAGTTACTTGCCTTAATAAGACATTACAGGCAAGGTGAGTGTGGTTGTGCACAAACAGATGTGTGCAGTGGAAATAAGGGCAGGAGAAAAGGTGGATTAATCAACTAATGTATCATCCAGACCAGCTGGCACAAAAATAAAACTCTTCCTTTTAGCAATAAAAGGTATTCTGTCCTATCTTTGGGTAGCAAGGGGAGCCAGGCAGCATGAAACACAAAAGTCTTGAGGTTAAATTTGCAGATAGTTATGACTTGCTTTCAAAAGGAAGAATAAACCATAGCAGGATAAATCTTAGTGTCAAGTACACTCATGCAAAATGGCAATCATTTAACAGCAACAGTGCTTTATTTAGCACTGAAGGTCATAACAAGAACTGAGGCCAAAAGCTAAAGGCAGAGAAATTCTAATCTGAAATACAGAACAAGTATTCAGCAACAAGGTAGCTAAAACTTGAAAACACTGTCAAGACAAACCAGGAACTCAAAATTCTTGATGTCTTCAAATAAAAATGAATGTCTTTCTAGAATACTTGATTCAGTGTAACATAAGTTATCAAGTTCCTGAAGGAACCATGTATGATAAATGGGAGGTCAGTTTGGATGAACTGCTGATTCCACCCATTTGTAAACCCTACAAAACTGACAATAAATCACTACTCAAAAGTAAGTCCTAGCTCACCCGTGTTATTTGCCTTATGTTTCCAGTGCTTTTGAGTTCCTTCAGTAAAAAGCAACATTAATCGCTTGGTTAAAACATTTAGGGAAAAGTCCCAATAGATTCTCCAGTTGGCAATTTGCCACCATGTTCCCTGTCTTTATTTGCAACACCAAGCTCTTCCTATCAGAGGGCATTTACTTAGGTGAGATGGAGTGAGACTTCCACTAGCAGCCAAGCTATCAGTTGCTAATAGCTAGGCTCTGTTGCTAGCTTGTATTTATGCCCCAGAATGCTTGTGTTTCTAAAGCTAAACTTGGATTATCACCCACAGAACACAGCTTAAAACTGACATCAGCTTATTCAGCCTATCTTTTTTGCATACATATGTGCATGGCTGTGAGGCATCTTCTAGTTCAGCTGACCTAACCCTGTATGTGTTACATTCAGCTTCAATGAAACTACAATTAGGGAAGAACAGTCCAGAATCTGTTCTGACTGATACACCAGGAACAGAATTACCAGCAAATAATTTCCAATCTGAAACTGAAATTATATCACTGCCAATGAGAAAAATAAACCTGTGACTTGAACCCTTAATCAGGAAGCTCTGGAGCTTTTTTACTGTTGTTATTCTTCTTTTTAACAGTTTCACTTCATTCACTTTAACTACTATATTGAACTGGAGAAGCAACAGCAAGTCCTTAAGCAGAATACACAAGCAGACAGTAAAACTTCTTTGTGGTGCTTAGATCCAGCCTTACGCCTTTCTGTTGAAGTTTTTTACAAAATAGAGATCTGCTGTCAGACTGCATTTCACAGCTCAGCTTCATCACAAAGTCACACTCTATGGGACTACATTACATAACACCGTATCACGATCTACAGGCAACTGGGGGTTTTGTTTGGTTTTTTTTTTTTTTTTTTGCATTTGCACTCCACCCTCTCCACCGCACAGAGCACACTGAAGCAAAAAGAGGAGACTGAAGGACGACTTTCCTTCCTAATATCTCCAAGTGGCCAGTCTTGCTTTCCTATCTTCAAATTTTATTTATCTAGTCTGCATGTGGAAATAAAAGAATGAGTGAATAACTAGATACTTTTCATCCCTGAACACTTCAAGGTTATAAAAGCAAAGAAGTTTTCTCTATGGCACCCTTGGGCAGCCTGGAGCTCTGCTCTGACAATACGAGAGCAGTTCTGCCTTCACTAGGGTCTCCTCCAAACATTTCTTTGCTTGCACTGAGGCCACGGGATGCAAAGATACCAGGGAAACAGAGCAGCGATTTACATTGACAAAGAGGATTTTGATACACTCCTCCAAATGGGGCAGCATTACCATCTTAATAGCCTTTTGCTTTCAGCCCTCTTCCTGAGGACGCTGGAGATTTTTGCGAATGGAGAACAGTTCCGCTTCCCATTTTAACGGTAACAATAGCAGAAGGGCTCCTTAAACTGCATCAAATAGCATCCTGTGAAATCCCTAACTAGCCACACTGCCTCTCCTGCCGTTTTATTATCCGCCAGCCCACAGAACAAAAGGGGGGGAGCTCCTCCTCATTTTTAGCCTATTCCATACATCCTAATCCCTCAGAGGTGGCAGTGGAAATTGCTTGTGGAACTGTTAAATCACACTTTCACTTTGTCTTTCATTCCCCATTCACCCTCGCTAATCAAGGAGATTCCAGCCACATTTTCCGATATCAATTTGTTTATGGCCTATTGGTTAATGGTCCCAGGATGGGACCCCCTGAGTAAGAAGAAAGAATCTTGGGCACTTCAGCCAGCTGCTGCTTCTTGCCAGTTCCCACACCCATCCACTTGTTCCCATCAGACGCCCTGAATGTGCTCACCTCCTGACACCAACTGAATTAAACAACAAAGCCTGAATGGGAAAGCTGCCTTTGCAGTCAGGCTGCGGGACAGATTCCACTTGTTAGCTTTGCAATGCAGGGACACTCCCTCACTGCCTGACCAGCCGCCAGTTGCCTTACTGACAGCTTACCTGGCAGCCAGCTTCCCTTTGAAAAGAAGCACCAGCTACAACTCTTATAAAAACTCTACCCTCTCTTGCCCGAGGCAGTCTGATGCCACTTTCTGCATCTTATCCAAAACAGCCATTTCCAGGTGATTTGCTCACTTCTTCTTTCCAGAGAAAAGAAACTGAAAATATGGGATGAGAAGATGCAATATTTAATTTGTACAACTCAGTGAGATAGCTTGTGTGTAAGTGCTTACAAGTCTCTGTAAAGTAGTCTGGGGCGTATTATCAGGGGAGCCATGGCCTTGGTTACTACCCATCCTGGAGAAAAATATCTCAAATGGAAACATAATGGTGTAGTCAGAAAGTAAAAAAATGTACCAAGAATGCCTGGTATTGAGACAGCAGTTGCTTCAAGAAATCCAAAGCGGTATCTCACCTGTTTTTAGAAAAATGGTGAATGACATTTTAAATTTGCAGCCCAGAAACACGGATACAGGAAAAAGAGCAATTGCTGTACTCCTAATAGAGTGTTACCCTTTTATCAGAGAGTCCTGCTCCATCATCATTACGTGTTACCAGGCCCATTTGTTCTTTAGAGGTCGGGTTCAGTCCCTGCAAAGCTATATTCCTGGCTCAAAGAAATGAACTGAAACAAATAAAGATCCTCTCTGAACAAATGCTTCCCGTTTCTGAAAATGGGAAATAATTCTTTCTCAAAGTTTCACAACATTAGGGCCTGAGGACAGAGCAGGAAATTGTTTTTATAATGACCAGAAACATATCTGCAACTCAAAGGATATTTGAGATAGAAAAGTAGCTTGTCTTCTGCCCTATAATGAATCAAAACATGCCAAGGCCAACTCATGCAAGCTATCTCAGTTCAAACTAATAAAAAATGTTTCTAGTTCCTGTAGCCTGTTTAAAATTACTGGTACCAAATGAAGCAGATCAGATTCCCAGAATGCTATCAAAGAATACAGTGGGTATAGTATGCAAAGGCTCAGGAAATACTAGATGGGCCCCTGCATTATCATTATGTAGATGTATCAAATGGAAGCAAAAATGCATGAAAAAATGTCTTTGTTTCTTTAGGTTTGCTACATTATGTATCACCAGAGATGGAAGCGTAGTCATTAGCAAAAGTAAATACGTCATTGGACTGGTACAGCCTATTAGAAGGTGAAAGAGAAAAGGGCAATCAGAAGGAAGAGAACTGTTCACATACCTTAAAATGTTTGTAGTGCTTTATGGGATCAGTGATTCTTAATCACTGGAACCTAAGAAACAATGATACTCACTTTTCTTAATGCCATGGCTGCATATCAGAATGTATCCTCTGAACAAAAAGTGACAGGCACTGCCTAGTTTCATTTAGCCTGATAAACTGATGCAGCAACCAGGAGCCACGCTGCATATCAACAGACAGCAATGCAACAAAACTGATCTATGAGTGTCTGTCAAAATCCAAGGACATTAAAGGAAGATTTATTGGGATGAATGGGGAAAAGAAGGGAAGAGCTTAACTTCCCTTTTTGCTGTGGTCTGAAAGTACATAATTTAGGACATGGCCACAAGGAACTCTAGTTCCCTGCCACCATGGTAGTAACATCCAGCTTTTCAGTACACTATCTCGCATCCTAGAGAATCTGAGGATTATTTAAGACCATGATATTAATTTCCTGTGTTTTTATTGATGTCAAGCCATTTGCTAAAGAAGAGTTATTTATTAGAACATGTTATTAATGATAGATGGGTATGTTTCTACTGAAAGAACCTATCTCATAAACGCAATGTTGCCAGAAGCATTCCATTTTACCTTTAAGCAAAACAGGGAGCCTTGGTTAATAATTTTAGGGGCCCATTCTTAGATCCATGGCAATATGCAACAACTAATTCAGAATAATGCAAGACAAAACAGTGAAAGCAGCAGAAGGCTGCCCTCGTCAACCAGACTGTTCAAATGTGTGGATTTTTAATTAGGTATCAACAGCACCATTTTCAACAACAGTTGCTGTTACTTACATTCAGCCTGCTAGTAATACTAATTGTAAAGGCAAAACAATCAATGCTCTGGTCTTACCTTGAAGAACCAAGCCTGATTTCTCAATGGTGTAGAAGAAAGCTGAGAACGGAGCAACAGGGGACTTAGCAACCAGGAGCTGCAAAATAAACAATTAATATATAAGTACATATCTTTGTAATATACTGATCAGAGCTCAAACCCATAGAATACTCTCACTGGATTTCACTTCCTGAAGTAGCAAAGCATCCTGCAGAAATAACAAGGTACTTACTGATCTAGCCCTGTCCCTTCTAAGTAGTTTAGGTCTTTTCATTTGCACATATAGATCATGCTGCAATTTTAAAATGATTCACAGGTCCTAAAAAAACACCATCATGACAGCAGTAATTTTTGCTTGTCTTACTGGCATCCTGTAAAGCCTAATCACTCCTGCTGGTTTATGCAATTGCACTCAGATAGGAGACAATTTTGAGCAAAACTGCAACTGCCACTGTGCAGCGCCATTTTAATTGCCAATAGCCATTCCACAGATGCACCCCTTTGGCTTCTGCAAGAGCTCCACCTGACATCTTCCTCCTGCCCTGGAAGCAGTGTCGTCCACCCGTGGATCACCACACCAGGGACAGTAACATGCCATTGCTGCAATTATCTAGTTCTCTTTTGCAAAAGGGGTAATGATTGAGTCAAGTTTTATTCAAAGATCCTGCCCTTGGAGTTTCAAAATAGGAACTGGAATTCCCTCGGAGTAGGGTGCAAGTGAATTTAGCTTGGCATTCGGGTGTGCTGGCTCTCCATGGCCAGGCCAGAAATATCCCAAACTCTCTGGCTCCATTATGGAGGAACTGTCCTCTGTGGAAGAAGAGCTGCAGCAGAGCACTGGAGACAAAGAAATGGGCTTGTTGGCAGAGTAAGGGATGTGGAACCCGCAGTGCCAAACTCACACAAATGTGCCAGGCTTTATTGTTTGCTTGATTTTTGCCGATTGCTGAGGACTGCTCCCTCACAGCTTGCCTCAAAATAACCCCCATTCTGTCACCTACATGAAAGTGACACTTTATTGATAAATTTAATGAGCTCTGCCTAGAGTGCGATCAGCACAAACTCTGATCTAATCATCCCCATGTGGGCCCTGCAGAAGACACTGATGGTAGTGGCTGAAGTGGAGAGTGCACTGCTGTTCTGATGAACAAAGCTGAAACACGTTGCCTCTGCTTACTGTTTCCACAGCTAGAAAAGGCCAGGACCTGGCAGTGGTGGTGCAGCCTGGAAGGGCTTTCCAACCATCCTAGCCCCTGAGGGCACAGCATGGGCAGGCAGCTGCTCCTCAGCCTTCACTGATCCTCTGCAGGGATCTGCTCCGAGCAGAGCAGTACCAGAGCAGCACTGCAGAGCCTGAGCCAAGGCCGCCTGACTCCCCTCCCTTCCACACGCTGACCTGACTGCTCCGTGAGGCCTGCCTAGCAGCACGCTGTGCAACCATCACACACCTCTGTGCCCAGTTCTCCAAAGCCCTGTCAGACACTACACCTTCACAGCCCAAGATAGGCAGCCCTCTGTCAGATACATCCGAATATCGATTTCTTAGAACTACAGACAGTAACAATCTTAATTTTAGAGGTGTAGGGCACTAATGGATCCTGCCAATTTCAAACAGACTGAAAAAAGCCCCTTATTTCCAAAGGTCATGCCCTAATTCTGCAAAACATCCAAGCACTCGTAAGGGTCACTGCATATGAATTTTGGTTGGTGATGCTTAACAATAAGCAGGGAATCAGTGAGCAGGTTTTCTAAAAGCCTAGACAGACCACAGGAAAACAAGGAAGTTCATGCTCACCAAAACTGCTCCCATTTCACTGAAAAGTCAGCCAGTATTGAATCACTTCATAGAAGATATAAAGGACTGGGAAATTTATTCCTAAATGTAAGATTAACAATGTCAAGCACCAGAAGCTTGAGCTCTGCAGTGTCCTTATGTAACCAGAGGATTTGGCAGCAAATTCTGCTGCAGAATCAAGGCTCGTGTGACTGCTCTATAGGACTTTAAATGCTAAAGGTGTCTGTATAGTAGGTAGGTTTCTTTTGTACTGGTATGTAGTCTGCAGACAGGATCATGCTTAGATGTCTTGCAACTCTTTCTCATCTGATTTTGATACAGGCTGAAGAAACAAAATCCTAGTATCTGGGTCTCCAAACAGAACCAGTATTACCTACAGCAAGCTAACATTTTAATGGTTTTCAGAATTTAAACAAAACATAGTGTCCCTTCTTCTCCAGACAGTAAAAAATAAAGGCAGGCACATAAAGACCACAAATAACAGCTGGAGAACATCAGAGCAGTCCAAATGTCAATGTTTTCCTTTCAGTCATATGAAGCTGGCAAAATCACCTCAGGATGCAATACAACATTTGTGAACTACTCCAAGTAGGAAAACTGCTGTACTAGCACTTTCTCCTCTTCCATGTTAATTACTGTTCTTTCTGGAATGAACTTCTGGAGAATGGAGGGGCACGTCACATCACACACCCATGACCCACCTTGACAAAACCCAACTTCCCTTACCTGTCGTAATCCCCAGAGCCAGTATTTCCCAATGAGACAAGAGGAGGGAGACTCTGCCAGGAGGAAAGCAGAGTCCCTCCCTGTGCTTCACACCCTCCCTCGTCTCTCAGAACATGAGGGAGAGGATGGGGTGGAAAAACGGTGCAAATGCTCAGCCACAGCCTCCCACAACAGCGGGACGTTTAATCAGAAAGGCCTGAAGTGAAACAGTTACAAATCTGATGTCTAAGATCAACTTTTTGGCATTCTGTGCAGTACTATGCAGTACTATGCACATAAATACTAACCTATATATGCATGTTCACTAGGCACAGTGCAAATGGATAGACCTTCAAATAGCCCTATGTACATTCTGTTACTGCATTTTTATTCAGTTACAATGTGTGTATAACTAAGTATAGCAATGCAAAAATATAACAAATCACATCCTTTCAGCAGCACAGGGCCTCTCTGAAAGGCTGCTGCTGCAGTTACATCTGAGGCTCAGAATTTGCCTTCTTTTTAGTGAAATGGGAACAGCTTATAATACTAAAAGGTATTGCTTTATTTCTAATGTTTGCTTACAGAGAGAAATAACCTTTAAAGTATGATTGCATAGATCACAACCAGACAGAGTATCACCAAACTCTACATTAATTGAAAAAAAGTAAACAGGTATTTGGATTTCTGTTTTAATCAAAGAGAAAAAATGGTAAATATCATTGCAAGTCAACCTCTGGATGGAATAGCCAACACGGAATAGGTTCTTATGCATAAACAAGGCCCTTAAAACCAGAACGAAACCCAGATCAACAAAAGAAAACTATGTTTTTGGAGGCTGAGATGTGGAAGTATGAATCAAGGATTACCAGAATCAAGGATTACCAAAATCAAGGAATCAAAGATGAAGTCCAGGCCTCACCAGAAATTTTCCTATTGACACTTCAGTGCAGTCAGAGCTGCATCAAAAGGAGTACACATTTTGAGATCAGTAATCAGAAATGGTAAATAACAGTCTAAGTATGTTAACAGGCATTCAGATTACAAAAAAAAATTTTTAATGGTGAAATGAAGAGAAAATAGACATAGAAAAATTATGAAATGGTTCTAAGTCTTTCTAATTCATCATATCCATGATGCTTCTGGAACGCTATCCATGAGCTATCCGTGAGCTTCTGGAACGGAATATGAAATCCAGATGCAGTTATTCTTACACTGCTGTCCTACTAAAATGTAAATGAGAGATGGATGAAAGGAGTCAAAATCAAAGTTATTTTAAGTTTTGAAAAGTCCTAACTACCAAATGGTCAAATCCTACTTTCTTTTCTTTCTAGCATCACATTTCCCTGTCAGGAGGTCTGCAATAATTATTTATTATTTGACAGCAATGTATAATAAACATGAAACAACTGAAAAATTATTTCTGCCATGAGGCACATTAAGAACACAAAGGTACTATGGAAGTGGAAATACATCACCTTGATGAAAAGTGGATAGATGCTATTATAACAGATAAAGGAAGATAAATGGGAGAGAGAGAGAGCAGTTGAGAAACAAAAAGCTTAGAGAGAATTGATGATGACAGCAGAAAAATTGTACATTAAAGTTTGTTTTTTAATCAGAAAAAGCATTTTTATTAATACAGTTTATTGTTAGTAAACTTCATTGGAAGAGACGAATTCCTATGTGATGTACTCTAGGTGACCCTGCTCTGGCAGGGGGGGTTGGACTAGATGATCTTTCGAGGTCCCTTCCAACCCCTAAGATTCTATGATTCTATGAGACGAATCACATAAATTGATTGCAGAAGCCCAGCAGAAAATACTAATTATTTGGACAATATCCCCTGTCAATAGCAAAGAAAGTGATGAATTGGATAATGTAGTAGATGGACTTTCAGAAGTAGTCTGATAACCAGAAATCAAGCTTGTGTCCTGCTAAAAATAAAGGTAAAGAAGATGAAGGAGACAGAGTCTTATATCAAATTAGTTATCAAAATGCCAGGATGATAAACTACCAAGTTGAGAAATAAGAAGATGATTTTGACTGAGCTATGAGCTCTCACATGTTAAAAAAAAAATATGGTTTCATAATGGAAAGCTAATGATTTTAACAAAAGTAGTGGACTAAGATATTTCAATGAAATATTTGAGAACATCAGCTGTATTAACATTTAATACATAATTTCTGTTTAGACTGGAAAGACATCCGGTTTCTTCTCCATTTTATTACTGAGACTATTACAAGAAACTGGTTCTTAGCAATGTTCTTAGGAACACGAGTGAAACCACTGGAAGCTTCTTTTAAAGTGTGTCAGTTTATCAGTGAATGGATTACTCTCTTCTTATTTTGTTAATTTGTTAATTTTTTCCTTAGATTTCCTTTTCTGCTAGATTTACTTTATTTCATCTTTTGTATTGACAAAATACGTATATGTGCACTACGGGCCAAACAAATAAGAAACCACATCTACAGCCAATACATATTTTGGCATTCAGATCTAATGAGGAATTACCAAATAAGTAAGATCCATGAAAGGTGTGTGGCTTTTACTATGCTCACTGCCCTTACTGAAACAACACTGGCTTGCTGGGATTTTTCGCTAATTCGTATTACATAATTGTCCTATTGTAGTAAACAATTGTTGCTAATGGTGCATTTCAGGAGGACTCTTCAGCTACACCATGTTAGCTCAGAAGAGCATAGCTGAGAATTGAGAAGAATCTACAGCATCATTCAACAGGGAAAAGACCATCTCTCAAGGTTCATTTAGACTCACATACTAATAAAATCAGGGCTAAGTTAAACAAATCTTTCCCCTAATTGTGCCAAATGTCTGGGTGGACAATCTTCATGCCAGAATTTTCCTTCTTATTGTAGATTAGAAGGGTTGTTTTTTCAGCTGCAACAGAACCCAGGAAAATGCCAGTAAGGAAAACAACAAAGTTGATTTTGCATCAGGTATCCCAGCAGGCCTCATAACTGTTTTTTCTGCCCTCCCTTCTGGTTCTCCTTGGGCCCTATGTGCAGGAATTTGATATATTCTAGAAATTAAAGCAGCAGCCTTTATTCTGCAGATCATTTACTTTTGAGCAGGAGCTGCGACCCAGTTCCCAGGGCCAGCTCTCATTCCCAGCTCCACAGGTCATGCTGCCTCCAGCCCATCAGAAGGGTGCCTGAGGAGAGAACTAAGAGTTCCCCAACAGCCACTAATGCCACAGTGGCATCAAGGTTTCACACAGCGGTATACCAGCTTTTTCCTGCTCCCTCTTCACACAGAAGTAACCTTCAGGGCAATGGGATGTCTTTTTACAAGGTAGGAGAAAAAATGGTTGTGTTTTCTGCCAAGCCTCACCAAACATGAATGCTCATTAGACCCTGGAGCTCTCTGAGGCTTCAGTCTCACAACAGGTTCTGATTTACCTTGGGAGATAACCGTTCTTTCTTGTAGAAACAAAAAAGTGACACTAAAATGTTTCCAGTGTTCTGGCAAAAAAAAATGTAGCTTTGGTATCCTGCAATTGTTTACTAAGCTCACAGGATATACCCATAAACAGTTTACCAATCTCCCACTTCACATGATTCTTGGCATAACAACATTTTGCTTGCATATGGTACTTCATTTGTAGATTTTAAAAAGGTTTTACAGGAGTGGGAAAAAAATATTTCCATTATGCATTTGGGTAAATTGAAATTCAGAAATGAAATACATTCCTAAAGATTGTAGAGCTGATATCAGTATTGAAATCCAAATAAGACGTTATCAAATCACATTGTCACCACAAGCAAATCACTGTAGAGTTTGTTTGTCTTTATCAAGGACTTGTGTTTTCTTATGGAAATTATTATTTTCTGCTTTGTATCTTCCTCCAAATCCCCTTCCAGTGAAAAGCTCTCTATGCACAGATTTTCTCCTTTCAAGCAGAAGAAAGCTCAGCCAGGCCAGCAGTATTGTCTGTACCTGTATGCCTGTTGTCAGAAAAGGCTAGGGGCTGGGCAGGCTGTGTACTAATTGGGAAAAAAGAGGAAACATGGACATACTGAGAGAAAAGAGATACATGCAGTCATCCTTCAGCCTTCCTAATCATGTAGACCCCACACATACATTCTTCTTGGGAAAAACAAACTTGGTGGATTGACACAGGGACAGCAGAAGATGTCTTCAGTGCTAGACAGCAAACAATGAGAGATGGAGCTAAACACGCCCCAGTACGGGGAGTAGATGTGAAGTCCCTAAAACTTCTGTACATGTAAAAAAAATACTAAAAGATCACATTGGAATTAAAATTATTTCTTAGGAAACTATAATTTCATTTGTGCCATGCACAGCACCTGAGAGATGTGGTTCTCTGAAGTCCAGTTGTCTGAAAAGGTTTTCATCCAGACCAGGTTAATGGGCCCCAACTCAATAAAACTCTTTATAGAGCAATTTAAATGGATTATATCTCTCCTTCCCCCACAAGAAAATCCTGTCCAGAGGAAACTGTTCAGGAACGAGTTTCCTTTCTACTACTTTATAGAAAAGCAACAATGGCAGCTAGAGACACTTTATGAGAGGCATTCCATAAATCCAATTAGTGCAGAAAAGTAGGCAGTTTGTGTGTACATCCTAAAAACGTCCATTAGCACACATCTGGAAACAACAGCAAAATGAACCCTCAGAAGGCAGCTGACCATTCTGCTGTTGTCTCACCCCCAAAATGTGGCTGTACATCTGTTTATTTTCTTTCAGTGTAATGCATACAAATTCCATACATTAAAAAACATTGCTAAGCCTGCAAAGCCAAGAAGTCCCTGTGTCTCATCTTAAGAAAAAGTGAGGGAAGGAGAAATGTGCATGAATTTAAGAGAGTTTTGCAGGGAAAATAGCAGCAGTGGACACTGATTTGCGTAGGAAAATTAATGAAAGGAAAGCCTTCAAAAGCATGAGGGTAAACATGAGATAGATTCAACATGGGATAAAGAATACAAAGAAATCTCAATACTGAAATATCAGCATGACACTTATATTAACAAATGTAAACTAGTATCAAAGAGATCAAACCTTCTCAGCCGCATTCTGACAGATTACCTTTGATTTTAAGAGTCAGTGCTAGTGGGAAGCAGAGATTCTGAAAGAATTAAAACAAGTCTCTAGAAATCATGAACTCACGCAATTTTAGCCAAACTTCAGATAAATTGCCTCTCTTCTGTTTGTTTTATCCTAGCATTAACTTTTAGGGTAAGGTCCTATGTTCTTTCAGGTTAACCTAGGCAGATCACTCACCTTTCTTCACTGTGCTCCACTCGGACCTCGGAAGTGGGTAATGAATATTGATTTTACATTGCTGTATTTCTTATGTGGAATTATTTAGGCTGTTTACGTCTCTAAGCTTTGACTTACATTTATGCTAAGCATATGCTCCTAATTTAACTGCCAGCAATGTTCTTATTTATGCTACAGATTCATCTTAAAGAAATATCAGCAATTCCTTACATGGCCTTAAAAACGGGAGATGGTGGTCTTGCCTGCAGCAACACTGAAGTGTGTGATAACTCGAGAATAAAAGTAAGGAAACAGGGATGCTCATTACTTACCTAGTGTCAAACTAGAAGTGCAAGTGAGATAAAAGCATTTTATACTACTTTTGACTTGCCTTTCCTGAATCAGCCATTTCATGCCAGGGAAGTCATGCTTGGTGGTGCTCTTCTGGCTGTAGCCTTTATTATTGTAAGAGGCCACAACAGTATTCAGTCACTGCTCTAGCTTTGTGCAACCACAAATTCTTCCTCAGGCAGAGGCCAATTGTGTTGCTTAGGTACCAGTGAGGTGGGCAGATGGTTGAAAAGCTGACCCTAAGAGACAACATGCAAGGAAGCTGAGAGAAGCTGAGATTCTGCTTTGCAACGTCAGACACCACAGGACATTCAGGAGGTAGTACCAGTGTCTGAGCTCCAAACTCTCCATGTCTTAATGATGGCAGTAGATACTCTCAATGGCTATGGACAAAACAGGACTTTTTACAACAGAAAGGAAAAAGCTCACAGAGCAGTTTGTTATTGCAGTTCTTCCTATAGTAATGAAAAACAGTCACAGGCAATGACTCCAATAAAAATAAACCATCATTGCATGCACATGTGGCTAGGCTCACTCCCAGAGGAGACATTCAATATTTGCAAAGGAAAGAAACGGAAGGAAAACAAACAAGAGGAGAAGATAGAAATGAAAACCAAGAATCTTCTAAGAAGAGAGGAGAAACAGGGGAGTGGACAAGTCCAGGAAAGAGGATGCTCTCTGAATCTCAAGCCCTGCTATACCTGGCTGGCTTCAGATCTTGCTTCTACAGAGCAATACATATATAAAGGACTTTTTCACATTGCATAATGCCAGGATTAACGAGTTTTCTTCCTAACTTTGCCACTGTTTTATTGAGCTATTATATGAAAATCACGTAGCATTCCTTTGCTTCAGTCCAAAATCAGGCATGGATATAGACATCTGTAGCAACTTCCCTGTAATTAACTTTCTGCCAGGTAAGCACAGCTCTAGAGATACTCTGCTTTCCCCTACCCAGGGGGTACAGCAGAAGGATCAATAAGCAACACTTCTGCTACCTGCATTCCCATATATTCAGTGGGGTCAATTCCTTCTCCTCTCATAAAACCAGAACAAAGGCACGTGTTTTGGCAGTGCCTATCCAGGCAGTTGCCAGCAACAAGTGACCAGTCTGCAAATTGTTCCAGTCCTTGCGGATTCCAAGTGAGAGAGCTCAGCAAGCAATATGTACTGCCATTTGGACATGGTTTTAGCTTCAGGCACTATAATGAGGAGCTCTGAATATCTTTGGACTGGGTAAACACAACTTCAATGGAAGGAAACCATCAAAATCTCAAATGATTATCAAGACAATCACAGTCAACAAAAGCAGAACTTCCCAAGGTGAACTGCCCTGATGTGCTCCAGAGCAACAACTGTCCTGAATGCAACAGGCCAAATCTAACAAAATGGTTCTTTCGCTCAGTTGTCCTCTCCCAGACTGTGAGCAGACCCCTGAAACCTCTAACCCAGAGTGCCTTTTCCTGCCTGATGTATTAACAATAACTTCAGTGGCAGTGAACTGCACTACCCAGGCAAACATTGCACAATTTCAAGTTTTAATTGGAAAAGAAAATGCAGTCCCAGGTGTTTATCCAAACTGTGTCTGAACTGCAACAACCTGGCCAGGGAACTGCACAAAACCAGGCTGCCTCCAGTATACTTCAAATTAAGCCAGACTTCTGCTGCAAGTTCCTCAGTGTGAACAGGGTGTATGCAGGGCCAATCAGCTCCCTTTTGCTCATGTAACACCAGAACCTGTGAAATTCCTCTTCCCAGAAGTGCTTCCTGCCTCCCTGCCACGTGCCTTACTCCCTACTTTGTAAACTGAATCTTGTAGTCTTTTCTGTTTCCAAGTCTCTCCTAATTTTCCCAGTGGAGAGTCCTCTAGAGGCCAGGAAACGTCACAAGAGCTTGGCCATGATGATTCCCTATGCTATACTTCTGAGGCCCAAAGCCCTGGTAATTGTCCAATGTGAAGGGTAATTCAGGAGAAAATGCTTGTAGCTTTTACTAAGCAGGAAAGCGTCCAGCCAGCCCACATGTCCTGGTTACCACAATGAAACAGTACCAAGAAAAGGGATTTGGGGATGGTGCTGTGGCTGGATAAAGTAGTCGGGTAGCATAAACACATCCTCCTAGGGGAATTCTCCTCTGTGGTAGCTTGTGGTCACTCATCAGACTCACAGTACACTAGTACTGAGAAGAAAAGAAAACAAAGTTTACTTAGCTTTTCAGAGCCTTCCATATTGTTCCGTTTGACTTTGGTTCTGGAAATAAGAAAAGGGCTGAAGGATACAATTCTTATTACGGCCCGTATTGGAACACTGCCTTATTCCCAGGATCATGCATCCCGAATTGGGAAGGACTCCTAAGGGAGTACCGGTACAATAGCACCAGGGCAGTTCTCAGAATAAACAGCTGCTTCCACCCAGACTGCCAGGCTGGCCTGAAGAGACGGGATCAGCAGGTAGGACAGCATGGAAGCCCAGCAGCTGCACACTTTCTCCTCCACACAACCACATGCTCAGACAGAGGTGCTGCTGGCTCCTCTGCCTACACGTCTGTAGAAGCAGGGTTCCAAACAGCATTCGGCCCTCAACACTGCATGGAGTAGGTCAGCTTGGTGTAATTCACCAGCACAACAGAAGGAATACATTTTTAAGTATGTAATTAGCATATGGCTTGCCATCATTATCTGTTACTTTTCTTATTCTTTGGATCTCTATGAACCTTCTTTATTATAGCTTTTGCAACATAATTATCTTCTACTGATAAGAAAGTATCCGCTGCAAATTCAACCCAGATGCCTGTTTCTAATGCGTCTCAAATCTTTATTTAGCTAATGCTCATTCCTTCTTTCACTTTCTTTTGGCTTTCTAAATGATTAAAAAGCTCAACATTACTGTTTATAAATTGAAAGAAAATAATCTATTGTAAAAGAGCATCACAAGTGTGCTCTCCACATCCTGCGTTCATTGTTTTTGAACATCAGTAAGAAAAACAGTGTCCTTCATACTTCCTTGATGTAAAGGCATAATCCTAAATTCCCAGGCTTGGGCCAAAAAGACTGGGATTCAACCAAGTCCTAGACCACAGCAGAAATATTTTTCACCCACACTAGTGGCTGCAAAATGCTTTTGACACGAAACAAACAAAAACCCTTTCCAACTTTTTTTGTGTTCTCACTTTGTTCTGTTCCTACAAGTAAAGTCTCTGGAGACAGCTAACACAACATTGCTTAATTGACATGCGAGAGACAGCAACATCATCTTATGTAAAGCCTCAGCAGAGTATATTTTTAGAATCCAATGGGCATAACAAGGACCAGAAACAAACAAAAAAAGCTACCAGATCTGTGATAATACATAAAGGTAATACACAGAGATGCAATGTGGGTGGTTGTGGATTACTGCCATGCCTTACAGGTGTTGAGAAAAGGTGTCAGCTTTAATTTAAAATTTATTTTCAATCTTTTTAAAAGACTCAGATCATTATTGAGTGAGATTCTACCAAGGAAGCAGAAAACAATGTGTTCAAAGAAAGCTTAATGTCATTCTAAACATCATCTTTGTTGCTGAATGTACAACCATTGAATAACAGAGTTCTGTAACAAACATGAAGTGTGTCAGGAGACTTCATTTACATTTTTAGAGGGTAAGTGGATCCCCACCAATCCCCACCAGGCAGGCAGAGGCAAACATGCTTGCTCCAGTGCATGGCATAGATACACTAAAAAGGCTGGACAGCCCTTTAAGACCTGGAACATTGTTGTATAACCCATCAGATCTGAAATTTTTTATGACAGCATGCCCCAAGTAACGATCTTCAGGTTAATAAACCATTTTATGTTGGAGAAGAAACAGAAGCAAAGATCAGAAATAATGGTAACTATTTTCACAAAATTGTTGGGAGTAGCATTTACAGCTCTTAGATATTCTCTTGCATGGGGATTATGTTTAAGAAATTCCAATTGGTCTATGTGCATTAGGGACCTAAGCTACAACTGAACTTTCGAAAACTTGTTATGTCCAAAGGACAAAAATGTAGGCATAGCAAAGAAAATGCACACCTGTAAGAAAAAAAACTGATTAAAAAATCACTCAACCTCTTCTTTCCTGCAACAGCACCCAAATGGCAACTTTTATTACATTTCTTACAGGAAGTTGTTTAACTTTTTTTTTCTTCTATATTTAATACTAGTTAATTTAGAAATGTTAGAAATGCCTTGATTTTTTTTTGTGCTATTTTACACTTTCATTTTCTCTTTTCAGCCTGCTCAGTTATTTCAAATGAAGACTGAGATGTCCATTATAAGATCACAAGTGAGAAGTAAGACAAAATGTATGAAAAAGAGAAAAAAAATGGTTTCCTCTTGTTTTTGATATAAGATGTACCACATCCAGCTGGAAACACCATCACAAGTTACGAATGGATTAAGTGACTTTCTCTGTGTGGCTTGAGATGATTGTGGGTACAGAGTTCTATCTTAGTATTAGATAGATAAATAAATAGTGACAATAAGAGAAATAACTTAAATGACACAGTGAAGAACACACACATAACTCAGATGAGAAACATCAATCTGCTGAGTAAAACAGCCAAACCTCCTGGACCACTGTCATCTCTGTGCAAGGCAATCTTGCATGTCTTTGCAACCTGAAGTGCATACCTTCCAGCTCAGTGCTGTGGAGGATGTAAACTGCCTGAACTGCAGAGACATCTGCACAGCCAAATTAAGTCAAGTGGCAGAAAAAGCCAAGGCTGATAGTTCACTCAGGACTAGTGCAAGAACTTCTGCCAGCAACTCAGGGCTCACTTGTAGGAAATGACTAATATGGGAGACCAAGAACCATCACTGTGATGCAAATGTGAAAGGGCCTTGCAAACCCAAGATAAAACAAATGAGCCCTTTCCAGAAGAGATCAACCTGAGTAGTGTCTCATGTGCTACATTGCAACCTAGGTCTGTAACTTTCTTTGATGAGACAGGAGCATTTATTGACAAGTGATGTGTTTAGTTACTTCTAATTTAGTATTGTTTCAACATGAATACTCAAGGAAGAAGCCATTCATTAACTGTGTTGCACTTTACACTATTTCCTACCAGTATCTGAAAAGTTGAGGTTATCCATAAATCACCAGCCTGTCAGAAACACTGGACTTCAACATGCATTGAGGAATTTACTGTTTTCTGTTAATATGTATCCAGAGGACATACTTCTTCCTACGCAAAGTACAATATACATACTACATGTGAGAGCTGGAAGTAGGATGGGTTCAGGTAGCTATTTATATTGCCTTATATTGCAGTGTTTTGACAATGTAGGTAAAATACACTACCATCTCCTGGACACATCCTTTCCACTCCTGATTCAGCAGATGTCCTAAAATTCCATTACATTTTTCCAATAGTTATAACCATCAGTCCAGGGAAGGTAATATTGAGAAAATCATACATTTCATTGTCTTCTTGATGCTATATGGTGAGTAGATAAAAGGAAGGCAGCTCCCAACAGGTCACCAACATTGGAGACCATAAAGTTTTTAAGTGCAGGCCATCTCAGGCAGTGGTATGCAAAAATTGTTTTTATTCCTTGAAGTGAATTAGTAGTATGTATTCAGTTTCTAAGCAGTTAAGACGGTTTCTTCTTTTTCAGGCTGTTTTTAGATCACACGTAAGGACACTGATACCGTAGACAGGAATTACAGAGCTCAAAGATCAAAAAGTCTACATAGAGAAAACCCCTCTAGATTAATTGATCCTTCCCAGAGTAGATACACTGATAAGGCTGAATTGAAGAAAACACTGTTTTCTGTACAGCAGATTTTGAATGCCACTCACTGGCTGTCATTCTGTGTTGTCAATCTAGAAAAGTTCAATGACATTAGATTAGTAAAACAAGCAGAAATTCAAGTTCAAAGTATAATATCCTAGATATACAAACTCTGAGATGACTCTCCCTTAATATGCTTAGAGCATCACAAAAGTTGTAATGCCTGAGCATGAGGATCATGTCTGATCTGACCTTTTCACAGATGTGATACATTTTGCCCACTGAAGTCAGTCTGTTGAAGTTTGTCTGGTTTTAAAACTTTAACTAAGGTTTATTTTTTTACCAGTGACAGCTCAAACTTGTTGCTATATCAATAAAAGATATTGTATCCAGCACAGACCTTACCTGGGAAGAAAGTAAGTAGAAAGTGAAGACAGAAGAAAATAGCTTGAATACAACTGTCCAGGCCATATGCAGGATTCCAGAGATGTCATCAGTGCCTTTTCACAATGGTACAGACACTCTTCCCTTTCCTTTCAAAATACCTTGTCTGATCTATTCTAGGATAGCACAGACCCTTTTCAGGATTGCATTATACTATTGAATACCACTCCAGCTTCACTTTGAGCTTGTATGCTCTTTGTGTAAAGCAGAAACTAATTTGTAATGCCCAGTATTATTTTACAGATTATTTCTATTATCAAGCTTATGTTCCACTATCTTATATTCCACTATAATTTCACTACTTAAGTTGTCCAGTTCCTTCATATTGATCTTTTCACTATTAAGAATGCCTCCAAGCTTTAAGTATACTTTATTCCAAGAGAGACTTCAGAATATTTTTTAATAGTAAACACTTAAATTTGAGTTAGATATTTTAGTTAGCTTGTTTTCAATGAAAAAAAAAAAAAGAAAAAGAAAAAAAGGATCTGTTAGAAGACAGGAGGCAGGGGGCTTTGCACTTTGGTCATTGCCACTCTAGTGTTAGGAGCCATGACACTTCATATATTGATAAGAGAATCTGCCCTAGGTTAATTCCACTCTGTTTTGAGGGGAAAACTCACACTGAAGTCAAATCACGATCAGAAAAGTAATTCTGTATAAACAGGATGGGAATTTGTGTTCATTCCCCCTCTGCAAAGAGGCTTAAGCTTACAAACAGAGCATACTTCAGACAATTCAGACCAGAGCCTGAAAGTCATATCTGGTTCTTCCTCTCCCTCATTTTTATGCTGTTTTAGTGAACTGTAAATACAGTGTTTGTAAAGGGCATTGGATTAACAGCATCACAGACTGAAGTTCTCTGTTTATATTCAGAACACATTTTGTTATAGTAATCTTACCCCTCCTATCTTGACCTTTAAGTGGCTCCCAATAAGGAACAGGAGACGTAGCGACAATTTCTGAGAGTTTGCTATCTGATTAACACGAAAATGCACAATTATCAACTAGAACAAGGCAAAATGTCCTAGTTACAGAACTGCGAAAATATTTAAAATTAAAACAATAATGTCACTGTGACTAAGTAGGTCTCACTAAGGTGACAATTCTATTTTCTGTGGCATGTTTGGAAGAGACATTGGGGGTTGATAATAGTTGAAGATGTTGCATGAACCAATATGGAAGATAAAGAGTTTGGACAAGCATTTTAACTATCTACAAATTTAAACGCTAGCTACATGCTTTGTTGGAAATTGCAACTTGGAACAGTTTTGGTATCTGCAAACAGGAGAGACATAGGAATGCAAAGTGACTTCTAGAGCTGAGGCTTTGAAAAGTCAGCTATGGTATCAACAGCAACTGGAAGCAAGGAAACAAAGCTCAAGCCCCAGTCTCAGTTTCATTAACCTTTCACTAATGGTGAACATTGATGAAGAAAAGTTTATGGCATGCTAACAAGAGAAATTCAGAAAAGAAGTCAGTGACCCCATTTAAAACTAGTTCAGTGGCTGAATTAATCTACAGAGAAAACTGGAGAGGGAAGCAGAAGGAGTAACTTCATAGCTGAGGAACTACATACAAGCAGGTACAAAGACTAAAGTCCCTGAAACAGAAGCAGTAAAGGTTGAGAAAGATCAAGCTTAGAGGCACTAAGTGGCAGTGAAGAGATTCCAGTTCTGCTCCCAGCTGCAAAGGATTTACTCTGGGCAGTTATTTATGACTCTCTTTCCTCGGTTGTGAGCACCTGGTGTGATTGGTCAGCAAATGCTTGCACAGTAATTTCAAAATATACCGTGAGATGGTGAACTCATAACTGGTGTAAGTTAGCAGCAACCAAAGAGGAGTCTCCTCCAAGAGCTGACTGGCCTATCAGCCAAAGATGCCTAACAAAAAGTACCCACCTCTGCCACCGGTCTCGGTAGGAAAACTTGGTATAACATAATGGTTGATTTTGCCTCTCTGTCTCAGAGACATTCCTGATTGTCCATTTCAGATGCTTTGAACTACAGATCTATGAGTTAGAAGTTTGCACAGCTGTTGCTATATTCTGTCAATCTGATATTAGAATAGTCTTCATTGAGAAAACCTGCAATGCGTACCAGAAGAGAATAAAGAAAAATATGAACTATTTAAAGGTTCTCTTCTGTTCTTTTCCATTTTATCTACTGTCCTTTAATTTCTATTTAGATTCTTAAATAACAAATAGATTAGTGTTATATAAGCACCTGAGTAAATTATTTCTTGTTCGAGAACAATGGAATTTTTTTCTGTATATGAAAGTGTCCTGCTAAGAGGAGAGGGCCATAAATCCAGTCCCACTTAGTGCAGATAGGGCTATGGTGATGTTTATGTTGTATGACCATGCCTCACAAGTCCCTTAAGAAGGAAGCTTACTGCAAACATCAACATGAACAAACACACAAGTCAGGAAAGTAAGTGAGCTAGTGATGTTTGAGCTCTAACCACTTGTTAATGAACCTCCTCTACTTTTACACCATCCTTTCATTTGGCACTATGGCTGGATTTAAGTCAGTATCATACTGTGTCGATATTCATCTGTTGATGTTACAGTTGTGCATTGTGTCCAGTTTCATCCTGTTCACATGCAACTCAAGTTCATATTGCTGCTTATGCCTGTATATGATCTATGGATAAGCAAAAGATTTCTATTGTAAGGGCTATCAGTCTAGAGCCTTTTTAATCAGAAAAAAACCCCAACATAAGCTGCTTATTTATGTATTTTAAAGGATGTGGTTTGTATACATGCATGGAAATTTGAGGCCGTAATAACATTTCACTGTGTCTTGATTCAAAATATTCAAATGATAACAGAGGTGAGCCAGAAGTCTCTGAAGTAAACTGTGTATCCTAGAAAAAAACAACATTTCTTCAAATGGAAGGGCTTGCAGAATTAAAATATGTGCAACTGCAGTCTTTCCCCAGGTATTTCTTCAAAAGCAGCGTTCTCCATAATGGAGAACCATAAAAAATTAATCTCCCCTGAAAAAAAAACTACTTTCCTGCAAAACTTCCTATCCCTTGCATGACTCCATACCATCATTCTTATCTTAAAACAAATTAAAAAAAAAACAACTCTCTTCATGTTTTCACAGAGCTGATTTTCCGTATGATAAGCACATTATATAATAAGATGGCTTAGAACAGATACACACTTTACACCACTTCCATTTTAAAAGAGCCCAATAGCCACTTCCCTCTTCTACCGCTGCTTACTGGACCTCATTATCCACTGCTATCTGCAGATTTTCTCATGTCTATACACTTGAAAATAAAGTTTTGTACTATGTACATAATCTGCATTACTGCACAATGCACATGATTAATGTAGCATATAAAGACAGGTTTTTCCGACATGGGTCACAGCTGGTGAATGGCACTTAATTTGTCTTAATAATTCTGCTAAAAACTCACACGCAGAGCTATCTTCTGTACTTCTTTAGCGTACCAGGAGTTCTGAGTCTCCCCAAATTCTAGCTCAGCAGGAGACAATGTAAAGAGCAATACTTCTTGCCTCACACATAATGGTGGGCAACTGTCACACATCCCTAGTCACCTCCTTTGGCCAAACACTGATTTCACTGTCCAGTTCTCTATGGGCTCTTTCTTGCCCCACTGTGTCAAAGACTATACTAGCTGTTTCTCTGCTCCCCCTGAAGTAGGTGAAAAGATGTCTGCATTTCTCAACACTAGTGGCCATCTCCATCATCTTCATCTGACTCCAAAACTATATCTAAGACTATTTAAAATAATTTTTTTTCATTGCTGCTTCTTCTTCTCCATTTGCTTTAGTCAGTAGCTGTAACTGCTACAAAGTTAATAGAAGAAAACATACCGATGCTGTTTGTCTTTTATTTGTATTAGACCTTATTCCTTCCAGATCAGAGAGATTTCAAGAAATGTTCTGATTACATTTCATTGCCGCCTCTTTCTCCCCAGCAAATATTTCTATCTCGCCAAAGTAATTAGAACCCTTTATAGTATGAGGCTACAATCTTCCATTATGTTTCAACACATAAAAACTGAATGCCATTTCTAAATTTCTTTACTGTACTTGCTAGCCTCCAGATTATTCAGGCAAAATTTAGAAAGTGTTAACCCCAGATAGTAGTACTTGGTGTATGTTCCTTCTCCACAGCCTATTTGCTTTTTCTGAAATAGTTTTATTTTCCTTGCTTGCTTTTTTATGGATGAAAACCTCACCTGGTGTTATCTTTAAAACAGGACAGCTATCCAACCACTACAGAGTCCAGATAACAACTACCTTCAGTGTTTTACAGCTGATCTCACTTATGCTCTGAAACCATCATGACTGCAACAATTCACATTATTTCTATTTTTAATATATTTTCTCAACGACTGGTAGTGTTACAGAGTACTGCTTCACTAAAATTAGGGCAAATTTAAGGTAAAGAATCATAGCAGTTGGCCTTAGCAAGTCATATAAATGCAAAACTTCATCCCTGCTCCTCTCAGCTCTCTCCAAGCCTTTCTCCACGCTAGCCAGTACCATGGTTACTTCACCATGGCAATTTTGGAATGCTTATTTAGGGCTTATTCATATAATAGTAAGCAGAGCAAGACAAAACAGCTGGTCTGTAACCAAGGGCACAACGAAAGTTATGTCTTGCATTATTCTGAATGAGAGAACATTTTTCTGTTTTGTTTTCAGAATGAGTCACCATATACTTATGCGTTTGAAACACTTCACCTGTAGCAGGAAAATCGCTGCACAACAGCTCAGCTGGCACGGCTTGAAAGCTGCAGCCCATTTCTCAATCCTAAATGCTCTTTCTTGAAAATACCACAGGAAAACGCTGATTTGTTATAAAATAACGCTTGTCTGTGCACTTTCCACCTGAGAATTTCAAAACACATTACAGACTTCAACACAGTACTATGAGTCTCACAAATTCTTTGAAAACCGTAAAATAAACCAGGCCCATAGAAGTTGCCATGTCAGATCTAGCCAGGCTCTCACTTAATCCAGCACCCTGTCTCCAACAGACAAGGATAAAATGTTAAATATAGCATGTCAACGTATTAAGCCCTAGCATGCTGTCCCCCAAAGACAGCTGAGCACACATGAAAACAGTAACCTTGGAGCCTGCTAACTCCAGTGCAGGAAAGAATGACAATTATACACAGATGGGTAACTGAAGACTCTGGAAGTTTCTAGTGCAGCCCCATTGGTTTTGGCCCAAACTCAAACAGTCTGCATGTTTATGGATGGATTTCAGGAAAACAATTGTCATGGTTAACTACTTACAAGAGTGCTTAGCGAGAACCAGGTATCAGTATCCATAAAGACAAGAGCAAATGACCTTCATGAACCCATTTGTGTAAAACATTTAACTTTTCCCATGTTCTCCCAAGGTCTTATGCCACCATGCAGCTGTGGAAGTCATGCAGCTCAGTCTCACCCCAGTGGCTAAAAGATTCCCACACTGTAGTCCATGCTTGTGGCTTTTGGTGGCATACCGAATTTAAATGAAGACTAGAAAACCTCCTTCTGCCCTCCCCCAGTGGCATCACTTCTGTCCTGGAGGAAACCAAAACCAGAACACTGGCTTCTAGAAGGGGGCAAAAGAGAAAAGTTCATCTGTTTGTTCAGAAATCTGCTTCTATCCAAGCAATAAAGCAAACCTAATTGATTTTAAGGCGGGCAGGATGTCTCAGAAATTTCATTACTTTGCTGAATTCGCTGCTCTCTTATTGCTCACCAGACATAGGGAGGGTGCAGTGGAAAAAGGGATAGGTGGCTGAAAAAATGTCTGCTGGACAAACAAAATGAAGGTATCTTTTACTTGATATATACAAAAAATCCCGGGTAGGAATTCTGTGCTTAATTTCCCTAGGTTTGTTGCATACTCGTTCTGCCATCTGCTGCCCTGGCATTCCCCAAAGTTTCAGGAACAGGGACTACATCCCCAAGCTTCCCAGAACTCAATACTGCATGACTAAGAACAAGCATCTAGTAGCCCAGTGGCTTCTCCTGTCTACAAGACACCACGGTTCTGAAAAACTGCTTGCTTGAATCCTCCTTAACAATTACATTATCACTTCACATTCTGAAGAATACCACCCTTTGGCCTCGTGGCCCAGTGCATCTCAAGAGGTGCTTTTTCTCTTGATGGGTAAGATTTCCCAGTGAGGATTAGCATGCTGGCTCTACTACTATGGAAATAAGATGTAAGAGAAGATCCCTCAGACTGTCGCGATTGCCTCAGCTCCTCCAGGGAAAGAAGGAGGGTAAGTTGAGCTGGGAAGATCTCTCAGGAGGTCAAGAGACTGAAGAAAGAATGAATTCTAGCTTTTGAAGTAAAAAATTGTGTTTGTTGTGCAAGCCAGAACAAAACACAGGTTATTCCTTGAACAGTATTGATTCTGCAGGGTTACAAGTTGTGAAATGCAGGGAAAACTTGTTTTTGCACTACTTTTCACCCAAATCTACAGAACAACTGTGTGTATTCAGTAATTGCCTGGGGCAGAATTTCACTTTAAAACCAGGACTACACAGATGATCACTGGCTTTTTTTTTTTTCCTTTTTTTTTTAATACAGTAATATGAGAATTTGTAAAAGTGGTCACTGACTTGGGGATTTTTGGACCTCCAAGTTAAACTTCCTTAAAAAGTGCTGATTTTCAAAGCACTGATATCCAATACCTCCTGGCAGAACCACCTTACGACGACTGAAATGGCATCTCAAGAACTGAGGCACCTTATTCACAATTCATTTCTGAAAGTGGTTATAAAGCACTTATGAAAGAACATATGTGTGTAAAACTATAGTAATTTAACCAATACAGTGCTGCTAGAGGTAGGGTAATTCTATATGCTTTCCTCTATCTGGAAGCTGCACGTCTAGCTGAAACATTTCTATGACTTCAAGAAAAGAGAATTTATCTAAAAAAAGACACAGATATTAGCAACAGGAAAATACTTACAGGACATCATGGCCATATCGCATTTCATTCATGGACTTCACAGACCTGTCACTATTTATGTCGCATTTCTGTTTCAAATTACTTTCCTTTTAATAATATATTGTTTTTCCTCACTGTGGTTTTAGCACTTCTGCTTAACTAAAACAAAATGAGCCCATGGCTTTATATGCAGGCAAGGTAGTGCACCTTACAAACTCAGTTAGGAACAGAGTAAACCTCTGCTTTTATTCAAGTGGATCATAATGTATCTTTATAATGGAATTTTTAAGGCTTGAAACCAACATTTCATACACTTGTGACCTATTACTTCTCAAACAAGCTGTATTTAATTAAACTACATTTAATGTCCAAATATTCTTTAGGAAAACTGCTCCCTTTTTCCACCACCAGAGGAATGTTCTTAATCCTTTTTAGCCAACTTTGTGCATCCTGAAATAGCACAGAGCCCACTTTCTGCCCTTTTCCCTTTGCCAACTCCACCTCTCATGTACTTCCAAAGCGATCAAAGGCTTGAGAGAGCTGGGACTCTTTACCTTGCAGAAGAGGAGGCTGAGTGGAGACCTCATTAATGCCTATAAGTATCTAAAGGGTGGGTGCAAGGAGGATGGAGCCAGACTCTTTTCAGTAGTTCCCAGTGACAGGACAAGGGGCAACGGGCACAAGATGGAACATAGGAAGTTCCATTTAAATATAAGGAAAACTTCTTTATGGTGAGGGTGACAAGGCACTAGAACAGGCTGTTGTGGAGTCCCTTTCTCTGGAGATATTCAAGACCCACTTGGATGCAGTCCTGAGTAATGTGCTTTAGGGGATCCTGCTTTAGCAGGGGACTTGGACTACATGATCTGAGCTTATTCATGAGGATGTTATGGTAGACAGTGTCAAAAGCCTTGCTAAGGTCAAGGTAGACTACATCCACCACTCTCCTTGCATCTCCCCATTCAGTCACAACATCATAGAAGGCTATCAGATTAGTCAAACATTATTTCCCCTTGGTAAATCCATGCTGGCTACTCCTGATAACCTTCTTCTCTTCCATGTGCTTAGAGATGACCTCCAGAATGAGCTGCTCCATCATTTTTTCAGGGATAGAGGTGAGGCTGACTGGGCTGTAGTTTCCTGGATCTTTCTTCTTGCCCTTTTTGAAGACTGGAGAGACGCTGGCTTTCCTCCAGTCCTCAGGCAGCTCTCCTATTTGCCATGATCTTTTGAAAATGATGGAGAATGGTAGAGCAACAACATCAGCCAGCTCTCATCACTGTGGGAGAATCCCATCGGGGCCCATGGATTTGTGTATGTTCAGTTGACCCAAAAGATCTCTAACCCAATTCTCACTGACCAGTGAAGAGTGATCCTTCCTCCAGGCCTTCTCTGTTACTTCCAGGGTCTGGGATTCACAAGGACTGGTCTTAGGAGTAAAGAAGTGTGGGGTACAAGAATGGACAGTGAGATGGATTAAGAACTGGCTAAACAATACAGCCCAGAGGGTGGTGACCAATGGTGCAGAGTCCAGCTGGAGACCTGTGACTAGTGGAGTCCCCCAGAGGTCAGTGCTGGGTCCAGTCCTGTTCAGTGTCTTCATCAACGAGCTGGATGAGGGGACAGAGTGTATCCTCAGCAAGTTTGCTGATGATACAAAAGTGGGAGGATTGGCTGAGTCACCAGAAGGCTGTGCAGCCATTCAGTGAGATCTAGACAGACTGGAGAGCTGGGCAAAGATGAACCTAATGAGGTTCAACAAGGTTCAACAAGAATAACTGTAGAGTCCTGCACCTGGGGAGGAATGACACCATGCACCAGTACAGATTAGGAGCCGACCTGCTAGAAAGTAGCTCTGTGGAGAAGGATCTTGGAGTCCTGGTGGACAACAAGTTATCCATGGGGCAGCAATGTGCCCATGTGGCCAAGATGCCAATGGTATCCTGGGCTGCATTAAGAAGTGTGTGTCCCAGAAGGTTGAGGGAGGTTCTTCTCCCCCTCTACTCTGCCCTAATGAGACCCCACCTGGAGTATTGTGTCCAGTTCTGGGCTCCCCAGCTCAAGAGGGACAGGGAATTACTTGAGAGAGTCCAATGGAGGGCTGTGAGGATGACTAAGGGACTGGAACACCTGTCTTATGAGGAAAGGCTGAGACACCTGGGGCTGTTTAGCCTAGAGAAGAGAAGACCAAGAGGGGATCTTATAAATGTTTACAAATATCTGAAGGGTGGGTGTCAAGAAGGAGGGGCCAGTCTCTTTTCAGTCATGCCCTTTGTTAGGAGAAGGGGCAATGGATGCAAACTGGAACACAGGAAGTTCCACCTCAACATGAGGAAGAATTTCTTTACTGTAAGGGTGCTGGAGCATTGGAACAGTCTGCCCAGAGTGGTTGTGGAGTCTCCTTCTCTGGAGACTTTCAAGACCCATCTGGGTGCGTTTCTGTGTGACCTGCCCTAGATTCTGTGGTGGTCCTGCTCTGGCAGGGGGTTTGGACTCAACGATCTCCAGAGGTCCCTTCCAACCCCTAACATTCTATGATTCTGTTGTCTCTAGAGGTCCCTTCTAACTCTGACAATTCCGTGATTCTGTGATCAAGGGAATTTGTGAACATCTGTGTATTTTGCACACACATATAGAAAAGGATAACTCATTACTGACCAGAATAAGAAGCAGAACATAGAGAACTTACAAGCTCAGGAACAGAAAGAGTATCTTTATATACCATTGTGCATGGCCTTTTAGATGCAAGTCCAGAATATGCCTTTTCTAACTGCATTTGACCTACTGAACCTGCAACCTGAGAATTCAGAGGACTACTGCTGCTTCACAGTGCCCAGTACCTGCTGGAAGAGAAGTGCCATCATTAGCATTTTACTTCTAATGAGCAAAATAGAACAGGATGGCTTCCCGTCCTCGGGTTCCAAAGACTGCAACCTAAAAGCAAGAAATCTCACGTTGTGGTAGTAAAACCAAGAGAACCAATTTGAACACACATGGCTAGTAATGCTATAGGAGTAAGATGGTATAAATTTCATGAAGCAATTTTTCTGACAGGTCTCTGCTTTAACAGGCAGAAAATCAGTAACATTGAGACTGAAGGTCACAGCCTTTGGAAAGAACTACATCAATGCAAAACAGACTAGACAAAGCCAAAAGAGATTATAACCACAGAAATCCCAAGGGACAGATGAAATAATGGATTATGAAGTTTTTAAAAACAAACAAAAAAAGTTATTCCCTCAATCAAACCCCAAATATCTTACCTCCTAGATTTTCACTTTTTATTTTTTTTTTTTTTTTCCAATTAAGTGGTGAAGATTGCAGTCAAAAATGCTCATGTATTTCACTAAAAAGCATGAAGTCTCTTAGTGAAAAGGGTCAGAACTCTCGTTTTTGCAGGCACACTTCTGGCAAACTGATGCCATACTTTCTGTTCTTAGTTAAGCTTGCTGGTGCAGACAGCAAGCTTCCACTTGCTACCAGTAGCTGCAGAAGACAGAGTGCTCTCTGTCCTAACAGTCACAGCCAAAATTTCGCACAAAGTACCGTAAGGTACTCTTCATTTCCACAACATGAAATTCACTAAAAGCTCAACAAACTTGTATGTCTGTGCCAACAGGCCAATGCCAGCTCCTGCGACTCAGGTAAGCCCATCCTAACACAAGGAGGCACTGGTCATCCCTGAAAAGTAAAAGACACTGACTGCCCCTCACCCCAAATAAGCAATTGGCCGTAGAGTGCCAGGTTCTCAACACACGTGGCATAACCACAGGGGCTGACGGGCACGGTTAGCCCATCTGGCCGAGCAATGCTGGTGTAGCTTTACTGAAATTCTCTTTGTTGTTAAGTTCTCACCTGTCTTGTCAGCAAGTCATGATACTGTAGTATGAGCCTGGTGTTAACGCTGTGACTCCATGTGTTGCCAAGGGCTGCTGTCACACAACCAGATTCCCTCTTCCCACTTCCAGAAGATCCTGAAGATAAACATGAAAGAAACTGCATCAGGACTGCGCCACAGAGAAGGGTTCAGCATGGAAACTATAATCAGTCATCTCACATCATTCCCTGATCTAGGTAATCACAATTTGTACTTAATAGATGGCGCTAGTGCATTAATTTCCTACCTTAATAATTTATTCATACAACTGCAGCGTGAGTTCTCCATCTTACCCTCTGATACCTGGATAAAGCGCCAAGAATTAAGGATACGTTGCAAAGTAGTACCTACCTTCTTAGAGTGACCGATACATTTTCCAAATATCTGGAGGGGCACCACGCATGAAGGACACTTGCCTTTTCCTCTGTAGATATTCTATCCCCAAGCAAACCAGCTTTCTATGGGCACAGACGAGATGGAAGCAGGCCAGCAGAGTGACAGCATATAATGACAGAATACAAAGGGAAGCTAAAGGAGCAGAATGTGGTGCCACAATATCCTGATTTAAAAATCAGAATGCTGCTTCATGCCATCAGGCTTCCCATACATTTTCTAAGACTTGCAAAGAAGGGAGCCCCTTAGCTGTAAATGCCATTCTGGTGTCTCTGAAATCACATGAACTTTATATAACCCTGAAGGAAAATGCACTTGGCTGCAAACAGCAATGACAACATAAAGAAGTGTTTCCAATAGTGCCACATGATCCAGCTTGCTGAACTGCCATTGTACCTGAGTGTTCTTGCATTGAAACCAGAGACTCATACATATACACATATAAATATGCAGGCAGGGTGATGCCAAAGACCTTCATCTTTGCTTAGCACAAGTTCTGGGTAAGATGAACAGATACATGGGTGACTTGTTTGTACTTCAAATAAGACTTCAAGAACAGAGCAAGCCACACCAAATAAATAAATAAATAAATAAATAGAAAAAAAGATAAATAAATAAATAAATTCCAATTGTTTTGTGGGTATAAATAATCACATGCAAGTTAAAATTGAACTGTTTGAGGCAGGCAGTCCACCTTGTCAAAAGAACTTCCTGTCTTCTATCAGGCAGCAAACAAAATCACTTCCCCAGGACAGCCATGAAATCAGTGTCAACCAAGACAATGGAAGTTAGACAGACACTTTCTCTGCAATACAGACTTCAGAGTAGCCTTATGTTTTTGTCAAAATTATCAGTAATGCAACAGTTAACATTGAAACTTTAATTATAAGTACTAGGTTTTGGAACCAATACTGAACTTGAGAAGACAAAGTCATCTCAGGGCCCAGCAGAGCTTCTGGGAGATTCAGGTTCAAAACCCTTCATTGCTTTTACATTTGCAAGGTTGTGGGTTTTGTCACTTTTTACCCCCAACTATTCAGAGTAGAAACATAATTTCTCCATTCACTAGAGCTTTTATTTTGGAAAAATATCCAGTAAAGGTAAGACCAAAAGTGTTGGCATGCAGCAGTAATCATTATTTGCATCACTGCCAGTAGCTTGCAAGCAATGATAAGGACTCTGTATTAGACTGCATTAGGCACAGGAAAGTCACAGGCTGGAAAGGAAGGCTTGGAATGACTGCAGTGTGCTATAGGACTCAGCTGGACACCTCAAATATCCCCTCCCAAGTAATACAAAGTTCAGTGAATGTAACTGGATTTGGATTAGGTCTTTAAATGTTTAAGGTCTACAAAAGAAAGTGTACAAGAGTGAATCACCTGGTTGAAGCCAATAGTTTTACAAGAGTCTGGACTCTCTATTTGTCTGATTTACTTCCCATGTCATGGGAAATCACTGCGACACACACAATACTGGCTTCTTCCGAACAACATCTGTTCTACTCTGAAAACAGGCTACAGCTGTGCCATCCAGCAAGGACAGCTGCTTTTCTTTCCTCAAAACAAAGGTATTAATATCTTGATAAGCATTGAACTTCCACCTGAATAACTCACTGCAGGAGCACCTAACTGCAAGTTTCAATATTATGCTATTCTGTTAATTAGCCTAATACATCTCTATTGAGAAAGTGGATGTGCTGACAATAATAATTTCTCTTAATCTATGTTTTGAATTTAATTTGCCAGCTGGAGAACAAGTTTAAGTGTTAAAGCAGGGTGCTGGGGGGTCTGTATTCCATTCCCTTAAAATGACTTAAACCAAGCTCATTAAGTTCTCCAAACTTTTGTTTTTGAGCTAACACCACTAAAGTAAAATGCCATTACTGTACAAATAGGCTAAAGGAGAATGAAAGACAGTGAAGCAGCTTTAAATTTTTGCAATCCTCTCTTTGTCATGTATAGTAAGCTGCAAGTTCCTCCTACAGACAACACTGTCCTTCTTTCCCACCTGCTAGAAATGGGTGGGAATCACAAAATTCAAGTGAGGCACCTAAGTGTGAATTCTGGTGCATGTGGAGGTGTTCCCTTCACAACTGGTGTAACTGCACCCCTGTATGCAGCTGGAAGCCACTGCTCTACACCACCATGAAGCAATTCACCCATGGCTGCTTGGAGACTATGGACAAAAGCCCCAGACATTCCAGATGTAGCTATGGTTGGCATAAAACAGCCATAAAATTCACATGCAAACTTCCCTCAAATCATGTGTCTCTGCTATTAGGTACCAGAAGGAGTAACATCTTGCTGTTGCAATCCTGAGCCAGGCATTTAAGTAGTTAAACATCTGGAGCCTGCTGATACTACAGAGATACCACTCCACTGCAATTCCTTATTCTGCATTCCTTCCGGGCCTAAAACCTGTCCCAAAGTGAACAGAAGTGCTAGAGGTATAAGGCTTGTGGTAGAACAAGCAAGCTAATTGCTGTCATTTATTTTATTTTATTATACATGAGAAAGCCTACTGTACCATACTGTGTCAGCCCCTATCTGAAAAAGGCTGTTTTCATTAGCCACTTTCAGGCAAATCCTCTTCTGTGAAGTTATTCAAATTTATGACTCTGGTGCGAACTGTTTAGCAAGCCTGGAGCAAATTTACAGCGAAGACTTTTTACAGGATGGAAAGGAATGTCTCACAGGAAAGGTTTCCATTTTATATGGGATCCTCCCGCAAGCTGATGCATTAGGCAGACAGAGAGGCAAACCAACAAGTGAAGTAAACCGAGGGGGGAGCAGCGCCAGCTTTGCAAAGTTCAAGGGCAGTGACAGCATATGTTTCATTCCTTCTCCTTGCTCTAAACACAAAAAGACAGTACACGTCTCAGAGGAAGCAAAGAGGATATGTTAAGAAAACAAATTTATATTCAAATACAGCCTTAAAAAAACCCAGACTTATCTCTTCTGTTATTTCAACCACTACTTAGTCATTAATGAACTGGACAAAGGAAGTAGATAAATAATACTGTTCAAAGAGAGGGAGATATTTTTCAGCATGCATTGCCTTGTTCTTCCAAACCTAGTATTTTCATACTCCCTAGAGATGGGAATATCAGACCAACCTTGGCCCAAGAAAAAAACAGTCTCACAAGGGACTTCAGTGTCTGCTCAGCAGTCCCCAAACTGTCCAATCTGAACCACTTCAGAGTGGTATGGAGCAACAGCTCCTAGCAGTGACATGAAGGTGCTTATCCATGCTGTGGGGTGGATGCTTCCATAGAGCCAGCAATTTGCAGTCAGCTGACAGGCAGCAGTTCCCATCCCTCCAGCCTGCTTAGAGCACAGCTTTCACTCCAGTAACTGCTGGCATGATGGTTTCTGCTCAGGACGTGGGTGATACTGAGAGCATAGACACTACAGAGAGGAAAAATCCAGGGCTGACAGACAGATGAGTGAAAGGTGGCAGATCTCAGTTTATGGACCCAATATATGGGAAAATGGAGTGGGTGCCCAGAAGCACAGAGGTGGGATCCTAGCATGGGAAGGTGAAGGTGGAAGAATGCTGGAAGAATGGGAAAAGACCTCTAAACAGCCCCCTGCTTTATGTAGTCAGATCCAGCTCAAGTAAGATGGAGTGGAGATTTCAATTCCTGTGAACACTCCTTCCTTACTCACACTAAAAGAACTAGCATTAAACGGATCTTCAAAGGGCACATCAGCAGAAAGGCCAAGGGCTGCACAAGGTACCTGTTCTACTGTCTCCTGTGAAACTGAGCTCTCCAAGGCACTAGCAGAGACAGCAGCAGAGACTGTATCTGTTCAGGATCGCAAGCATAAAGGGGGAACTGGCTGCTTCACTCTCGCTGAACAGCTGTCACAAGTGAAAATAAAGCTTCTTGTGATCTGAGTCAAATGCAAAGTAAATGCCTCTCCACAACCAGGGGAAAAACAAACCAAAGAAGATAGAGTGATTCTACAACTGAAGACAACAGTGCTGCTTCTGAGAAAAAGAAGCAGCTCGTGCTGGGCCTCCACTGCTCTGGAAGTTGTTCTCAGTGGAACTGGACAACAACAAATGGCCCTACTTACACACAAGGGCTAGATTAATTTTGTTTGTTTTCTCCTATCAATGCAATTAAAACAAACATTCCGTAAGTATCTTCTTTATCACTGAGATGAATGCCATATATAGGCAGGATGGGGAAAGTGGGCTTATTCCACCTTCCATTTTTCACTGGAGGAAACAGTAGGATTAAAGCTATTCAGCTCAATAGTGATTCTGGGATTATTCTTTTATGTCCAACCAGAGAATTACCAGTACAGTCATGGTCTCAAAGACTTTCTCATCCTCTACATATACGGAGATACCATTTTAAAGACTAAATCCTCATGTGACCAATTCCCAACTGTTGCAAATACGGTTGAAGGGAATTTGACTATAAAAGAACTGAAGTTTCAGTAGTGTCTCATTCTATGAAAATCTGGATAACTAGACCAGTGTCTTGAACCAAATAAAACAGACTTCTTAAAACGGCATTTTCAAATGCAAGGAGTCCTTGCAGGCAGAATGTGATTATACTCTGCATTAAAAGAAAAACAAACAACCTGTTCCTTGTTGGTATAACTGCACAGAGCAATTAATTCAACCCTTTCATTCTCATATAGATTTTTGTCTTTTGAGATGAAAGAGTCACTGCTGGCAGGTTCATCCCCACCACTGGGCCCCTTTGCAATCTCTATCAATTCGGTAACTCAAAAATATTTTCTCATCAAATGCAAAAAAGGGTTAAATGCACAATACAACAGTAAAACAACAAAACAGAGAAGCCCCCAAATCTTTTAAATCTTAACATCAAATCATCTTTATAAAAGGAGGAAAAAAACTCTCCAAAAGTATAGAGAAAATAGTTATAAAGAATTAAACTACTGAGCTCAACAAAAACAGCGCACCATGCAATAAGAATGAAAGTACTTTCCCTCTTGCTCAGGCTGTGCAGCTTTCCAGTTCACTGGCAGAGCTCTTAAAGATCACTGCTTTTCACCTGCATTGCATTTAGTCTGTATTTTTGGTGCAGATCTTTGACAACGACAACAGAAGGGAGAGAAAACAAGAAAAGAAAAAAACCCTCAAGCTCAAATCTATTTTTCCATCTTCACCTATTCAAAAAGTACAAGTACAAAAATATCCAATGGTGGAAAAACCCATCACACAGTAAAAAACAACCCACAGCACAAACTCATCTGTGAAGTAACTAACCACAGCACCCTTCAAACTCCCACATGCTGATTTTTGCTATTTTCAGGCCTTCTCCACAGCATTTTCTTTAGCTAAAAGGCGACTCTGATTCTTTTACCCTACAGTGGTGACAGTCTCACTCTCTGCACTGGTCAGCCAAGGTACGCCCCACACTCTTCCTGCCGTATACTCTACCTTCACAAAAATAATATAAAATAAGGATGAAAAAAAATGGGTCCTTTACATTAAAGCCATGGCTGTAGCAGTAGACAGTTACTTAGATCACCATCACCTGCTTGAGAAAAGGCACTGACCAAAATGACTCTATACATACACCTCAGTAATTACCAAATACAAATTACTGATTTGTATAAAGAGACACTAAAGCAGATGTTGCTCTCGGTTCCAACTGTAAAGATCTTTTTCAGTTAATGGGTTATACAGGCATATCAACAGCAGAGTCTGGTTCATCTTAGGAGAAAAATCAAAACTTACTTCCTAGAGCACAGTATTGCCTTCATACAGTCTTTTATTTAGGATATATGGCAGGAAAAACAGCTGCTGCTGTAAGAAATCAAGCTTGGCCACAAAACTAGTACTGCAAAAATTCTGACATTTAAAATTCTTACTCTCCTCCTTTTATTAAGAGAGAGCATCTGACAATTTTACTCCCCAAAGCCACCTAGTTCTAAATCTGTGTACCTCCACCCCCAATTATTCCAGTTTACTTCGAATTTTAATTAAATATAAGTCAAAATGTTTTAGCTGAAAGCTGGAATTGGTTAGTAATCAATGGTGTGTAATTTATGTTTCCTTTTTTTTAATAGTATAGTCATCTAAATATACTTAGTAAACAATGCAATTAAGTGCAAACCCCTACTAATCCCCAGTTAAAAAGCCAGTTTCAATTGAAATTGTTTTGATCAACCCTAGTTCATAGCTATGCTACTGCTGCAGAACTGAAGTTCCTACCAGACATGACACTGAAAAGATTGTTCCAATTCAGTCATCATCATCAAGAGACTGAAAATTGCCACTTACAGACTCCAGATGCAACGTTCTGATGGAGAGAGCAGTGAATGTGACAGAAAGAGAATGAGCTCACTTCTAATTTTGGACAACACAGTTTATTTATATCATATGTCCCAAACAGGTGAGTTTTCACCCTTTTTTATTTATCATTGTATTTATGTGTATCATAAATCATCATTCTGGATGACTTTTACAGTGTTTGTCTGATACTAGATCAAGAATAAACCCTTTCTTCTCCTTTTTTTTCCAGCCATTCATTACTTCTACTGTGGCAACTCCTAGAGCTCTCATCTGCAATATGCAAACCACCACACAAACAGAGAACAAAAAGATAGTTCCTGACCTGAAGACCTCCTTTTCATGAGAACTGCAGTTAAAGAGTCTCTTAGCTGCACCTGGTTATTCCCCACTTGCAAGGAATCTCCCCTAAGGGATGAGGGAAAATAAACCAAAAAGATGTGACAGGCCAGCAAAACTGTATATAAATAAGGACCTTCAGTCTTCTCCATGAAACTTTAGAAACTTCTTCAAATAAGTACTATTAAGCATTCCTCTACTCCCAAAAAAGCCATCTGGGACATCTATCCAGGTCAAGACACAAGAAGGGTCCTCCAGATAACTGGACAGACACTGGTTTGTTTTTAATCCCACACCAGCATGCCCACTGTTACCAATTTGTTTTGCACCAGGGGATCTCATTCTCTGACATCGGTGAGTTCAGGTAGATACCATTTTGAGTTGAGAAAGAGAAAGACAGAGAAGCACACGCATGCTAGTACTGAGACTCCTGCCTGATGACCTAAAAAAGGAACTGACATTAAGAAACAGGAAAATCCAGCTGGTCTGATTTCTTGCCAGAAAATCTACCAGCCATGACCAAAACGGTCATGTCTCAGGAGATCTATGGAGGTGGGAAGACAGCTGGTGGTTTACAGCGCCTGAAACAGCCCAAATCAGGGAGTTGTAGAGTTGAGATCCTTGGGAACAGATACTTTCTTTTTACCGGTGTAAATTTCTGCATCTGTTGCCTCACAACATTCCACAAAGTGATGAGTTTCCAGGATTCCATTATTGCTGCATTGCTAGTGAGAATGATGGAATGATTAGTGCTTTGGTGGGAGGGATGGTGAAGACCAAGTAGAAGGCAGTGGTTAAGGCAATTGCTTTCTGTAACCAAGGATAAATTCTTTACCCCTCAGCTCACTCTCTTTCCCTTTCTAGTGGCACTTTGTGAGAAATACCCTATTCTTCCAAAATCTAGAATTGTACTAATTTATAATACTAATTTATATAGTTCTTTCCCACATTGCTTACCACTAAAACTTAAGGCAGCTTCTTCCATCTAACCTCTCCTATGCAGTCACTTCTTTCTGTTTCTCCAAGACTAGAAAACAAAATCCCAAACCACTGATCTAGGGGGGAAAAAAAACCACCAAACAACCCATATCTGGAATTTTGCCTGCCTGCACATATAAAGGATGCATAGGTTGAAAAACAAAGCTTGCCCAATCATGGCATCTGGCAATGCTAGGGCCCTGTGAACAAGAAAATGCTTTTAATTATCACCTCACCAATCATGCTACAAGTTATTGCTGTATTTTTTTTTTTAAGTTCCCTCAGGGAATTAAACAGATCATGATATTAATCAGAAGGCATGTAGGAGGGAGGGGGCAGAATGCTAGAATTACATGTGTGTAGGACCCTTAAGGCTTGAATAAAGAACTGAGATTTAGAATCCTGCTGTCAGAGCAACTGAAGCCTTGCATGCTGCAAGCCTCAGCCCTCTGACCTACACAGCCATGGCATTATCATATCTGATTTTCCCAGGATGCTTAATCTCAGCTGCTAAACTTCATCAGTCTCTGCTAATGTTTACCACCTATCATCTGGATTTGCCACTTTCGAACTTTCCAGGCTAGAACCAAATAAGCCAGCTGTCACAATCCTCCTTGACAGGGACAAAAAACACCCCCAACATAACAGTCTGAAGTCTGGAAGCCTTAATGGCTGAATCCCAGAAAGGCAAAACAAAAACTAATACATCTGGTGGGAGGAGAGGGAGATGTAGCTCTGAAACTGCAGTGAATTTCAGAATGCAGCTCACGGCAGTATGGTCGTGTTAGGATGCTGTGGTCTGAGGCACAGACTGTATTCCCATAGTCCACATTTTTTTTCCATAAAACATGTTCTGGTAAAGAAACAGTGTCTAGGCAGCTTAGCTCGCATACCCAGAAAACTGACACAGTGCAGGGAAAAGCAGCAGTGGTCCAGGCAAAGTAGGAGCCAGTCTGCAAATGAACCTTAAATTACATTTGAGTCAGGGCATGGAAGGGTGATGGGGGTAGGAGGGCGACAGCAGAGCTTCTGGTGCACATTGAGTTCTCCATCGAAGTGGCCAATAAAAGCACCAATTAGTGCTAACATACCCAAGGTGTTTCTGACATGGCTGTCTATTTCCCAGGGAGTAGGCTGATGGTATGCCTTCATGGCAGACGGAAAAGGACAGTAGGTGTATGCACGCTAGTTTTAAATGAGCGCTAAGGTCTGCCTTGGTAAATACATTCTGCTAAGAAGCCAGAGAGCTTTATGCTGCAACAGCCACATCACTGCCAGCAGCTGAGTTCACTCAATTAACACTAGCACTGACTTCACAGTGGAACTTTCTCAATATATTCAGCATAAAAAGTCTTAGCAAATAACAATTTATGATCATAACCTAATCCCATGGATTTGAAGTAGTGAATTAAGCTACCTGCCATTTTCACTCCTGAGGCACAGGCGTATTTCAGTAGTGGTCCTCTTTTCAGTTCATTTTCAAACTTAGTGAGTGACAACTTCCTGATACACAGAGGGTTGAAACATGCAGTAATTAAGCATCTAGGGTGGGGCTGTTAACCATAGGGACGATGTTTAATCATCAATGTTAAATTGTACTTTGAGATTTTTTTTTTGGTATGCAGACTGAGCAAACTGCTTTACTGTGCATCATAACCATCATCACTTCATTGAAAAATGAGCCTTCAGTGTTCTTAACACAATTCAACAATTCCCTCTAGGTGTAAATAAAAACAACAATCTCAGAGCTGTAAAGCTTGGATCATGAGCCAGAGTTATCAAAACTGAAATTCCAGGATGAAACAATTCTCTTTCAGCCTGCAACATGGAAAGAGAGGTCAGCCAAACATTTGGAGGCTAGAGATGACTGTTTGCAAATTACAGCTGTTCACATCTGGAGTTCAGATTTGGCCAACCTCTTAATACTATCCATCTCAAAAACTAAACTGAAAAATGTTTTGGTTGTATGATTAGGAACATAAAAGTTAGGAAACATTAAATGTAAAAAATGCTATGTGCAACTTTAACTTGGCCTATCAAATGCAGAACGAGGGACTCAATCATTTTTCACAACCAGTATCATCAGGTTTGACCGTGGCATTTCTTAACTGGTATTTAACCATGAGTCTGCAGTTGCCAATATAGATCTCACTGGCTGCATCTTCTTGTCAGCACAGAGGGGCCCTAGACAAATGCTGAAGGTTAGGATGGTGGCCCACCCACTTCTCTTCTTTGAAGAAGTGCATTTGGGGCTGCTCTGGTGAACCCTGCACATATACCTAGCAGATGCATCTCAGTGCTTGGGTGCCTTCACAGTATATGTTAACTGGGCACTTTGACTTTTTTTAATTGCACAGCCAATACACCCAAAGATGTCTTCCTTCTCATTGTAAGATGAATGATAAAACATTTTAGTACATGCACAGACCTCAGTGGCTCTCTGTTCAGAACATATATGTTTATGTACTTAAGACACACACAGAGGCAGTATATAACATGGAGGATATTAAAATGACCGAGGATTACAGGGGTCTGGCTTCACTCCATGACTGACACAGACTTCCCAGGAGGTTCTCAGTCAGTTCCCCTCTGCACGGCACAGCCGCCACTCCTGGAGAGGAGAAGATACATGCTTTTTTCTTCATCTTATTCTCAAAAAGGAATGACTCACTTTATCTCAAACTAAGCAAATAAAGACTGGAAAATTTCATCGCGATAAGCTATTCTGCCTGAAGACAGAGGGTTATAAGGGAAGCAGTTATACAGCCTTAACTATAGTAGGTTCCTTCTGTTCTTGCTATATAATGCAAAATATTCCAAGATGTGCCAAGTTTTCACTATAGTCTCCATCAGGCAGAGACAGAACACTGAAGTGCTCTGTGGAGAGTAATGCATAAATCCAAAATGATCTTTTCTCCTGAGATGCATTACATTTTTTAAAGTCAGTGAAAAATAAAAAAATGCAAAATGTTACTTTTAAACCTTGGACTACAAAATGGTTGAATCCTCTAGGGCCAGTCAGGGCCAGAAACAACTTTTTTTCCCCTTTTTCCCAGATTTTGAGGGGCAGGGAGGAGGGCAAGGGGAAAGGGGGAGAGCAAAGAGTGGTTGGTTTCAAATAGCAACATTGTCCAAAAGGGTGAAAGGGAACAGATGGCCGTGGAGAATGCAGCCTCAAAGCCCTAAAGAAAAGGGCTATTTTGACAGATCTTGCTGTTTCCTATTCAAGCATGAACACTCTGGCATGGAGAGTTAAGACGATACAAGGAACAACCTCTGTTCCCAGCAAATGACTATAGGCAACTGGCCTCTGAAGCTTTCTGAGAAAAACAACATGAAACAGACAAACAGATATGGCAGCAAGCCCAGATCTCAGCCACCAGGAAAGGGCCGGGGTAAGGGCAGGGGGGGGGAGAAAAAAAAAAAAAACGAAAAAAAAAACAACCAGAAAGGCTAGAAACAGCTGCCTTTTCCTGGCTCCAGCACAGAGCATTAGAAAGAGCCTGTCCAGCCTTTCTCATCTTCCTTTTCAGTGAAACTTCTTGAAGGGGTCACCCTCAAGCTGTTGGTCTTTGCCCTGAGGGGAGGTGAAAAAGAGGACAGAGCAGAGCTCGTCTGGCTCAATGAAACCTGCTTCCTTTAATCACAAAGACCTCCCTCCAGCCAGCGGAGAGGAACTCTAAATGTAAAAAAAGCATAATTAATGCTAGATTTTTGCATGCAAAAAGGTTGGGAAATCTAAAGTTGTGGCTCCCACAGTATGTGTAATTTGTTTGCATAGTATACAGCAGTGAGCCATTATATCTGAGGGCAGGGAGAATTGTACTCTCTGTGGGAAACACTGCTAATGTGTGGCCTGACTTCTTCTATCATTCCTAATCAAGAGAGTGCACCAACAGCTGTTTCATTCACCAACTCTGGGCACATACTATCACACAGAGATTTTTATTTTTGAAGGGCAGCTTCACATCCATACCCAAAATTCAGAGAGAGACCAAAGTCATTAAGTGTAATTAGACTTCAGTGTTCCCAGAGTCCATAGAGTGAGGGATGAATCTGAGCTTCTGAATTTCTTTCCGATTTATGCACCATTTTCAGATCTTAAGGCAGTGGCTGATGTATTGTTTCCCAGCCTATGGGCTGACACACTGGACCAAAGCCATGGTATTTTTACACAACTGTTGGAGGGAGGAAAAGAGGGGGCAACTGGTGTAAATATTAACTATCTTCACAATTCTTCCCTGAGGCAGGGAAGTAGCTATCATCTCAATTTTAATGTCCTCCTTTTTAAAAATCATTGAAGGAAAAAGATAATAAAGAATTGTGGGTGTTCACATGCCAGAACTCCAAATGAACAAAAGCAAATGCTACATACTGATACTATCTGCACCTTTGTTCCTTCATCTGTGAAACAGCATTTGTTAACTTTAGTCAATAAATAGTAAATAAATAGTTTTTCTACAGAAAAGCCAGCAACAAATCAGTTTGACTTCCTCAGGCTTTAAGGAATCCAAATTATTATCAAAACCTTGGTTTTCTACAATATGTAAATGTTTGGGGTTTGGGGTTTTTTTTTGTTGTTTGGTTGGTTTTTTTTTTCATAAAGGATAGCCAATGTAGTCATTACTAGCTGTAATTGTTAATTTGTAACTATATAGATGGGATCTGACTAGTAGAAGTAGTCAAACAATAAATAAAATACCTTATTTAGGCCAAATCAGATAAATTTCTTTTCTTCTTAACAGTGAGCTTCCTGAGACTGAGTAACTGCTCCAGGCTATATTTATTAAGGGAATCTCAAATGTGGATTATTGGCTAAATATTAATGAGCATTGAACTTGTTGATTCATCTTTCTTCCCTATGTTTCCTTGACTAAAGTCAACTTGGCATAGTTACCATGTAGTCTTCACTCTGCTTTACTTCTAGAGCACAGCTCCTCCTATTCACTGCCAGCATAACCAACAGTGCTCACAACTGATTCTGTCTTTTGCATTGCAGGACAGGTGGTCCCTCAGCATATTCCCACACATTCCAAATATTTTAAGTGTTCCACATCTGTTGTCTGAAACATTTTTAGTTCCCTGCAAGAACAATAGGAGATGAAAACAAAAAGTTATATAATCGTAGTAACTGACCCTTTATGCCATATGAGCTCTCTGTCATTTCAACAAGATGATAAATTTCAAAAAAAACCTCAACCTTCATTTGTTATACTATATAGCTATTAAAAATTCTCACAGAGAAGATAACTTGAGAATTAACTTATGACAGCTGTAATAGCCCAGATGATAAACCTGAATGTGGAAGCACTTTTTTTTTTTTTTTTTACAATGTCCACTGATCTATGGGAAGTTTTAAAAATTCAACAATGAAGGTGATTGACACATTTTCTGTTCCTACAAATCACTCTATCTGCTTAAAAAATAAATAAATCAAAACATCTCCCATGTACCTATAAACAATCTGGGTGGGATTTTTAGAAGTGATCAGTTTTGCCCTACAGCAAGCAGGGGAACACTCAATGCTTTTAAGTTTTTTGTCTTTGTTTTGTTTGCAGTACAAGAATGAACCTGATCAGATGTACTTTAAAAACATAAGACTGTGACTGCAAGTAATTCTCAGTGATGAAACTGAGCCACTGGTCAAGATCTGAGACCAGGAAATTAAAAGCACTAATTGCATCTCAGTTTCTAAGTTACTTACTATTAGGAGGCAGAAAATGACTGCCTGGGCTGTCACTGGGATAAGTGGTGAGGCTGAGATGGTAACAGCAACCAGCAGTTGGGAATCTGGTTTGCACCTCAGTGCAGGAACTGGCATGTATCACTTTACCAGCACTGTAGCTCCACTGGGTAGTGGCTTGCTACAGACTGTGACGTGAGACTGTCCCCTGATGCAGGACCAATGTCATTTCCAACAGCATAATGATGTTCCTTCAAGTACTTTGCCAGTGTGACAGCACACTTCAGCTAGGAGAGCTGATGCCTCATCATATGAGATATTAGGAGTACAAATGTGATCTCTGTAGCTATGCCATCTAAATAAATGCATGTCGTTTTGGTTTCTTTTTGCTTATTTATTAAATGAAAAAAACCCCACAAACCTATTCTGAGCTACAGAGAAATCTTGCAGGGGATCTCTAAATGACAAATCCAAGACTATGCCTCAGGGTAAATCATGCCACTGTGTGACCATGTTCAAACAAAGCACTTTTAGAGGATAGAGAAAATGCCTTGGTACTTTTCATGGAGCCAGGACTGAAACTTCGGCATTTAAGCAAACTTGCCTCCGCTAATTTTAGAAGACAACTACCTTTGTCCAGTCATAAACCAATGCTGATCGCAAGGCACAGTATCTCATCAATGCATAATGGCAACGTGATGCCAGATATGAATGAAGATGTAGACATCTTCACAGAAAGCACAACTAGTAAGTGGAACTGACCCATGGAAGAGGAGGATTTTAGCTTTCTTTTTAAAAGTGCAAAACATGGTCTCTCTCACCATAAACTCCAAGAGGCCTCTGACACCCTGGTGCCACAGCAAGAAGTGGACAGACAAGGGAGAGGAAAGAGGGATGGCCATGCTGAGGTGCACCAGCAGGGGCCATAAGTGGGAGCCTGAGAGATGAAAACTGTGGGACATTCACTGGACCTGCAAATCCTACCTTCCTAAAACAATCCTGAAGTACAGATGTTAGCATGCTTAACTCTGCAAAGCAAGAGGTTGCCAAAGACTAAAAGATCACTGAGAAACTAGAATAAAAATTATTTATAATTATGTACAAAGATTAATTTTTCATTTCTGTTGTGGAAAGCATTTCAACGGCCAAGAGGATAATCTCAGAAGAAAATTCAGCACTTCCAAAGAACTCCTATAACGGGTTTCAGTGAAATGCCTGCTAACAAGACATTGTACTTGTGAATACACTTTCCAAACTTTTAAACTATATTGAATACTTCTGACAAAAAAAAAAAAGCAAGTATAGGTTAATGTATATGTTTGTTTACATGAATAGAAGAGCTTCAGAGGCATATGTTAGCCCCTCAAACTGCCCCATGCTCTCTGCAGTCCATATAAAAACTTAATTTTGGGGATCTCTAGCGTGTAAGTGCTTCAGGCAGTCTATTGAACACTGGGGCAAAAAGCACTTGTATGCAATTACATGATTGCTATAAACCCAGGACAATCTCTAAGGAACAGCACATACTGCATAGGTAAGCTCAAGCTGGCTTCAGAATTCGTCTGGCACCCATCACTCATTACTGATACGTGAGAGATCAGCTGCTTTCCCGCACAAAGTTCTGGACTGGTATAACCTTCTGGCTAGGGTTTCATCAGCTCTTCCTTGTTCAACCAGTTATGTTTTCATTTCCATGGCAAACTTTGCTGAAAAGCCCAGTGGTGCAGAGAGCAGCAGCAGCTACTAAGCAAGGGAGTCCCTCAGAAAACTATTATTGATCCGGTTTCTTTGCATGATGCTGCCACTGTGATGTTATTTTGTAAGAGATAAAAGAACATATTTTTAAGTCACTGATGATCCCATAGCAACATTAAGAGTGTCAAATTGGAATCTGAACAGTGGGGGGAGATGGAAATTAATCAGGCAGGGTTTACCTCTCAGATTTGCTGTGCAGTCCTGGCAATATCTGTAAACTTGACGGAGAAACTATATGAGAAAATATCCAAGCTGTACAAATATACTTCAAAACATCATGCACTGTCATTACTCAAGCACACCTTGCCATATCTGCTGTTTTTAAAACTTCAGTTTCTGGAGTCAAGTGATTATGGAAAAACCCCATGGCTTCCTATGCAGTCTTCTCCCCGCTACTGCACCAAGCATACACCCATTTCTCTGTCATGACAAGTTTGAGAGTGGCTTGAAAACAGTTGTGATTGTATCCCCCAAAGTTTAGGAGTCAAGGGGCAAAATAAAAAGATCTCCCAAATACGTATCTTTTACAGTTTTCTGAGCCTAATGGGGAAGGCCAATCCTAATATTCAAGTCCATCAATATTGATGTAGCTATGGCAACTTCAGATACTAGACTTAAATTGCTATTTCAATTTAAACGATATTATATGATATGAAAGTTGCAGAAATTATCATTTGACTACAAGTAGTCATCGGAGGTTGCTATGCAATTTGAATCTGTCTAGCTGCAGCACAACAGACACACAAATTCTCTTGGTCTGCAATGAACTCTTGTCAATTTTGTGTTTTCTGTGTGTTTCAGCTGTGACCAGGTAAGGCCACAGATAACACCAGGCAGAGCACTCCATGCTTCTGTCTTACTCCCCGTGCTAGAAACTGACAGGACTTTTAAAATCTATCCTGGTATTGTAGAAGTAAACCAATAAGCAGCTGTAAGACATCAATTCTCCAACCTCCTGCAACTCTAGAATGAGCTGCCAACACTCTCACAATTTTCCATTTGGGTAGGCCTTCTCCAATTTGAAGGCAGCCATCATCTCATGCAGTAATTTTACTAAGTTCTTTTCCGACACTATCTCTGGAAAAACAAATGGCATCTACAAATACTAAGGATAATTTCTCCCAATTTCTTTTAGCATACAAGCAGATTATTATTCATATAAGATGGTTTGGTCAGGGGTGTACAGTACCTTAAACCAACTTAGTCTGACACTTTGTCCCTGCACCCAGGTTTTTAAGGAAAATGTTACAACAGCACTGGCCCCAGTAGTGACCACCATGGAAGGCCACCAACTGATAGGTGGAAATTGAATGACTAATGGCTACTCTCTGAGCTCAGAGGTCCTGCTAATTTTCCACTACCTTGTAGTTCGTCCTTCCAGTCTACCTTTTTCTAATTTCACTACAAGGACACCACAGCAGACCATATCAAAAAGACTTGCTAAAAGGAAGATTAAACCACATCAGCTGCTCTGCCCACATCCACCAGGCCTACCATCCCATCATACGAGGCAATTGGACTGGTGAGGTGCAATTTGCCTTTGGTAAACCCAGGCTGGCTGTTTCCAATCACCTTCTTACCCTACCATGCCTGGAAACCTTAAATGAGGTTACCTATCCTAGCATTAATTCCAAAAGAATTTGGTGGGTTTTGTGTCTTACTACAGAATGAAAGAGAAAAAAACCCACCACTTTTGCCCCAGTTAAACTTCAAGATTTGTTTAAAATGCTGATAGGTTTGATAGATGCTTGATTAAATAATGTCAACCCCCTACCTTTCAAGCACAAATTGGCAACACTTGCATGTAAAACAACAAGCTGTGGACATAGGATTTTTTTTTTTAAAGAAGAAACAAGAAGAAAATGAAACAATTGTTATAAATAAGTTTACTCCAAAACTGAGCATATTGTGAGGGTGTTAAGGGTGACTGGGTATATAAAGATTAGTGAATTCAATGACTGTCCATACAGACATAGGATAAAACCACATGTTCCTTCTTCTTCAGCAGTCCTCTTGATGTAATAATGGATTTGCCATGGGAACTAACTGTATAACCTTATTCACCCCGTTCTTTGTGGATAGTGTATGTTAATAAATAAATAAATAAATTTGGGAAGCATAGCAAGACTGAGAGTGATGATCAGCTGTGCAAATTTCTGCACTCTCATGTGCCATAAAATTGGTTCTGCATTGATAGATGAAATACCTTTTATACACACATCCAGATGTTAAGAAGACAGCTCTCATGCAGGTTTCTTTTTGTTCACCCTGCCAAGGATTTTGTAGCTTCCAAAGACATTCAGGAGGTGTTGTGGGATTAAGTTTCCATGCTTAGGTCATTTCCTGGAACTGGCAGATGTGACAAATGATGTGACAAACTTCAAATGATGTTTTGGTGAGGATTTAGACTTTCAGCTTATATGTAATAATATGGTCTGCAATGTTCAGAATCTCCTACATTTCACTAGAGGCCTCTCCTTTTAAAAAAGAGCATGGAGAGAAGAGTCACAGAAGCCCAAAGCTATAGTAACTTATTTTAATTTTCCAAACCCATACAATTACTGGTCAATGTAGGCAGTGAGCAAAAAGGATTAAGTCCTTCAGAATAACACAGAGGAGAATGGCTTTTCCTAGTAAAAGGACAGCACTCTCACTGTAAAATGTTATTTTAAGGATTTACATAATATCCTCTGGAGTTTTAATGGTATTCTCATCGTCCACTTCTAGTGACAGCATTTGCAGAGCAGCTGAAGGGACATTTGAGAGATACACTTGACTTCAGAGAGGAAGGGACAGAAGTCAGGAAGTCCTGCCACTAACAGAGCATGTTCTCTGATACAGATGTTATTGCCAGTGCTTCACTAAAGTGAACACTGGAATTGAAATCCCACCTCCACAAACATGGCAGTTTGCCCCTCCAGTTCTTTACAGACTGAGAAGGACTTTGCTAACCCTACCAAGCAGAATTTGTGCTTTCCTTCATGCTATCCACAGGGTTAGGACACAACACTACAGACAAATGTGCCATTCATGCCTCCAGCTCAGAATTGTGTGATCATTTGAGTTTCTGTCGTATAATTAATTTAGCAAAGTCCTTCATTGATGCTTACTTAACCTGCAAGAGCAAGCTCCACATATACTTTTTTCATCATTTCTGCTGAGCTCAGCTCCCCAAGGGATTGCAATACTTGACTTTGCCGCTTTCAGCCCGGCTGGCAGCAATTCAGTATATCTGGGTGTCATGTCACTGGACACAGATAGTCCTGCAACACTTCTCCCCAGCAGCACAGCTCACTGACAGCTTCCCCACTCACTGCAGACTTTCCAGTGAACATTTACATTCTTTATCCTTATTTTCGAGGAGGTCTGTATCCATTATCCATCGTGTCTGAAACACCTTCTGAGGTCAAGAATGAAGACACTGGTTAACAGCCCTGCTCCAGAGGTAAACTATAGCCTCCAACACTGAAGTTCATCTGTGCAACTTCATCCTTCATGACTTTGAGACTGCAAAACTAACCGCTGCACTTTATAGTTTCACTGCCTTCTAGGCCAAATGCAAAGAACATTGCTTTGGATAGAAATACTTTTTAATGTAGATAGCTGGCAGTGTGTAAATGTACATCAAACCTTCACCTCACCTGTACACTCCACATTGTACAGACAGTTGTTCTTTTGTGTTAAAAGGGAAGAAAGAGCAGGTTGCAAAAGACAAACACTACCTAACACACAGCTGGAAGTTTGGCTGGTCCTACAGTGAGAAGTGTGACACAGAATCTTGAAAAGCTGAAACTTGGGTTGCAAAGTAGCTGTGTTCAGGTAAACGAAAGATGGCAGAAAAGATTTGCAGAAATACTATGTCACACCATCCTAACTTGGTAATACAAAGTATCATATGACACATTAAAAAAGTACTATGTGACATGTGAAAATAAAAATACACCATTTTACTCCCTTATTCTCACCAAGGAAATGGCTACTTGGCTGATGACTATGCCAGTTGTACCCTGCAAGGATAGTTCCCTGGCTCGTGATGTATCTCTGTCCTTTCTGTACTAGTGCTGCTCTGGCACTTCTGACAACTGAATTACAGAAGTAGAGGTGACTTGCCAAGCTGCACATCCACTGGTCTGAAGCACATGGCAGCTTTCCAGCATAATGTAATCAGCAGAAAGTGAAGCAAGTTTAGTCATCAACCAGTGATGTAATTCCAGGCATTCCTACTTCACACATACATTCAACTCACCCTCTCCAAAGAGCAGCACTGTGACTTCACTATCCGTCTTGGCATCCATGAAGCCAACTGACTTTTGCTTCTGGAAAGCAACACCATGGACAAGTTCATTCTGCCTGATGTGACAAAGGAGAAATACAATGGGAAGATCATCTATCTTACATAGCAAAAACAGGTAACTGCTGCTTTTCCACCTCTTCTGAAGCTATCTATCCTACCTTAGGCATAAACTCTGAGATTTGACTACTTTACACTTCGAAACAACTCAAATTTCTTCACACTTAGCTTAGAAGTATGTAAAACAACTAGCTTGAGGACTATGATGGAGTACAGTTCTTGGAGAAACCCATGAATGTTTCTCAAGCAAAGCTTATACCACAGTTCTGAGCCCTTGACTTTGAAAAGCAAATGAACAAGAATACTGACTAAAAAGTAGAACAATTATTAACTTTGTTACCAAATAACAGTATAATTAAAGATAATATCAACTTGACATACATAAGAAAGGACTAAATATGGACTAAGAAACACCTGAGAGTATGTGGCTAAACAATGTTTCTTCCTAGCAAAATCAACTTCAAATTTTGCCCTTACATAAGCTTTCAGAAAAGCTCTACAATGGTAAAAGGTTTCTGTAACTTAAAGGCTAACAGGTGGCCTAGGTGATTCAGAGGTAACCCACCACTGCACAGAGCCACCTCACTGAAGCTTACATCCAATCTCATGCATGGAGTGAAGCGTCAACAAAAAGCTGGAGGCCTGAATAATGTGAAAAAGATTCATCTCCCCTGCAAAACAGTGCCTGGGGAAGTGGAAAGATATATATATTATCTGCACACGTTCAATCCAGGAGAAAAATACAAAAACATATGTTGAATCGCTCTTTGATGATGCTGTGTGCAGTAAGATGACTAACCTGCCACCAAGCCACAGGACACCTGGAAAGCACAGAATCTAGTAGCAGTGACACTGTGTGGAGTTTCTGAAACAACACTGAAAAAAAAAAGCATTTTTTCTAAAGGAATGCCTCTGAATGTTTTATAGATGCTGGATCTCAGGTTAGTGATAGTTTAAGAAGGCTGGTTTGATTCATTCAAATATGAAGTGAATTTGCTCTGCACATAAATAAATATGCTCTAAACATATACATCTACTATAATTCTCAATTAAACAACATTCATCATTTAATTATCATGCTACAAACATGATAAAAAGAAAACCTTACAAAGTAGTAGTTAGGAAGGTGCCTCCTGGATATTGATCATTACAAAATTATACAATCTCCATTCCTGTCAGTGGAGGTGCAGGTGATGAGAATCTTTTTGCATGTTACTATATGTTTAGACAACAAAAGCCTTCAGCCAGAAATTAGAAATGTCCAGATATCCGGTACCTACTGCAGGCTAAGGATTCTTCAAAGTCTTTCCCCACAAAAGCTAGTAAAAAAACCAAAACCAACAAAAACAACCAAAAAACAACAACAAAACTGATTCTTAAAATAAATAAATAAGTATTCTAAACACTAAGTGTTTTGTGAAAACAGGTACATGTCCATAAATCTGACAGCCACAGGCCATGTTAATACCTGCCAAGCAGATTTCCTGCAGAACCCTGATGCCTTCCAGCCCCCCCTTTGGCAGCCTGCCCAAGGGACGACTTTGGACTGAGGACCCAGCACTTCCGAGGGAACAGCTGAGAAGGTGTAAGAATGGGGGAGGGCATCCATGTTCACATTTTTCCAAACAATATGTTGCAACTCTGAGCAGACACACACATTTTTGTCTTTCCATTCCAATTAGAAAGATTTTCTGAAAACTCAGGAATTATTGCACAACAGAAATATAATTTACCAGCCACAAAGAACCATGGGCGTAATCGTTTACTGGAAAGCTGACCAACTGCCTCTCAGTTGCTCTTCCCTCTTCCCTCCCCTCTGCCCTCTCTGAAATTTTCATTCTCACCTGGAGTTGTGCCATAACTTCCAGTATGGGAAACTTTGGGGAACTATCACAGATCTGTCTTCCAGATCATCTGACCAGTCTCCCTACTCTAACATCTGATCATTGTTGGCAGGGACAACGGCCTCTAATACCACAACCAAATGATGTTCACAAAGGAAGAGGTAATTTGCAAGACAAATTTACATTATCAAAGGTCTAAAAGAAGTTGGACAATGGTGGTATTGCATCTCTGACAAATTTATCAACCCTTACCTTTGCTTATGTACAGACACAACTTACCCCTAGAGTACCTTAGAAAGAACTAGTACCCATCAATATACCCATGGTTCTTGATCCTAAATGTGGATGCATTTTGTACATGCAATATAGGGACAGCTGTGGCTCAAACACTTTAGTTGCCATTCAAAGGTTATGGTGGCAAAGACAACCTTTTGCCTAGGAAGAGCTGTCCAAATTCTGTAGGGATACCAACAAACTTTGCCACATCTAGAACTTTTCCTGGGATCTTGCCAGGCAAGGTTAATACAATCCTTATTTTAAAGGCAAGTGCTGCCAAAGAAAAACACATTACTAGACCTATGTTAAAATCATAGAATCATAGAATCATAGAATCCTAGGGGTTGGAAGGGACCTCGAAAGATCATCTAGTCCAACCCCCCCTGCCAGAGCAGGGTCACCTAGAGCACATCACATAGGAACACATCCAGGCGGGTTTTGAATGCCTCCAGTGAAGGAGACTCCACAACCTCCCTGGGCAGCCTGTTCCAGTGCTCTGTCACTCTTACAGTAAAAAAATTTTTTTGGATATTCACCTTGAACCTCCTATGCTCCAATTTACACCCATTACTCCTTGTCCTATCACTGGTCATCACTGAGAAGAGCCTAACTCCATCTCCCTGACACTCACCCCTTACATATTTGTAAACATTGATGAGGTCACCCCTCAGCCTCCTTTTTTCCAAGCTAAAGAGACCCAGCTCCCTCAGCCTTTCCTCATAAGGGAGATGTTCCACTCCCTTAATCATCTTAGTAGCTCGGCGCTGGACTCTTTCAAGCAGCTCCCTGTCCTTCTTGAATTGAGGGGCTGGGCTTGTATAATAATCAGGTTCTTGAATTTAGCCAAGACGTGTTACATCGTATCTCTTGTGAAAAGCGCCCCAGGAATTTCAATGAGTTCAAATGGTGAAAGTAACAGACCTGTACTTCATGTGAAAGCCAGCATTTAAACAAAAAACAGTGCCTCTTTATGTAACTCCCAGTGACAGCCTCAATGCTATCCCGGGAGGAAATAAGATGCTTACTGAACAACCAATGCTATTCTGTGCCCAACAAAAGCTTATCATGCTAATTTCAGTCCAATCCTACTTTATTTACAAGATAGGGCAAGATTAGAGCCAGAGGCACCTTGGTCATTTGTCAGTTAACAGTCACAGCTAACTATAGCAAGAACACACTCATGAAAAATTGAAATTAGTCATTATCCATTGGCTTATCTAGCAATTGACTTATTTAAGCAATAACCATTGCAACTTTGATAAAATTACAGATGTTACAGAAACGTTTTTCAAAGTACAGTAATACATTCAATTGTATTAGTATGGTATCCAAAGGCATTACTGTGGGGTTAGACCTACAATAATACAACACAGTTTGCTTTGAGTTTATAGGTGCACAGTCACCGTTAGCCTCTTGTTTACAGAATGGAGACTAATGGGAAAGTCATGGCCGGTGCTCAGCTGCATCTCATACCTCCTAGTGTAAAGGCCGGTAGCTGATGCAGCCGGGTATCAGGACACTGCTGTCAGTGCAACACACACCAACTTCAGTCTTCCCCTTGGCAACATATAGTTATAGTGTTGAGTTTGGTTACCTTAGCTGTATGGTATTTTCTTAGTTCAGAGACAGAAGAGTAAATAAGGCACCATAAAGGACTTTGTCAGACCATAAATATGATGTCATACCCAAAGCAAAATACATGTAGTGTATGAATCAATTTGGAATATAATGTTAGATACTAAGGTATGTATTGGCTGTGAAAGAGCCAAATTGTTCTTATTCTAGCCATTATACTGTCTGATTTTCTCTTCCATGGGCAAAAAGAAAGGAAACAAATAGCCAGAGTGTTTCTAGCAGAACCCTAGTGTACTCAGCCCATCATTTCGTTGTCCACAACTGCATCACCTTTTTTCCAAATAAATTTATTTCATATCTCCATCTTTTAATCTCATCTGTAAGTAGATAAATAATATTTCAGGTTTTATGTATTCTGACCTGAAGTTTCTTTGAGAACAAGAATGATGAACATAAAGCAAAACTGACCATACCTACTCTAACAGCTCATGCATAAAGTTCCTTTGCACACTTCCGATAGCACACAATTCACTTCCTTTGCCTGCTGTACCTTGAGGCTTGAATGCAATACCTGCTCAGCAGCCATACAGCTGTACTGTTTAGCAGCTTGAGGTAAGACATGAATCAAAGACTCATATCTACCCAGCAGAAAAAAAAAACAGAACACATGTATGCAAAACAATCCAGTGAACTCTGTCCCGAGAGTGACTACATTGAGTACCTATCCTAAAAATCAGCAAAAACTTGGTTATAGCAAGACATTTACAGCAATATAGTATGATTATTAGCCATCTGTTATAACAGTCAGAAGCTTGGAGGGTTTGGGGGATGGGTTAGGTTTGGGACTTTTGGATTTTTTTGAGGGGTTTTCTTTTTTCTTTTTCTTTTTTTTTTTAAATGTGTAGCTAGAAGACAGGCACTTGCACTACTTTGCTGCTCTTTCTGGATTTAGCTTTAAAAGTAACAGATGAAAAAACATCCTGGAAAACCTAAACCAAAGTTCTTTTGAAAAACAAGAGTCTCATCCAAATAGAATCACAGCCAAACAAAGCCATAAAATCAGAGACTGCTCTAAGTACACTGCAATGAGCCCTCAGATTAACTGAGTTTGCAATGAATTCTAACACACAAATAAATTCTGTGTACCTTTTTGGATTTTCTGGCAAATACATTGCACGGTCTTGATTACTACCCACACGGGAGTTTAGCCATACTAATGCAATTAACGGGAGTTTTGCCATACTAATGCAATTAGCATGCTGCTTTTCTTTTGCTAGCATGAGTTCCTAAATTATTTTAAAGGTTCTTGTATCTCACTTCTGCTTTCCATGTTGAAGCTGGCGTATCTAGCAGCAGTGGCTCACTGTGGAGGACACGCATCATTTCAGCATTGGCTCAGAAGACTGTGTTGCTTGGGGTGCACATGTTAGCCATTTGAGCAAACCATTGAAATAAGTATCACTGAAATAAATATGTATCAAGTCAGCTATAACTATTTCCCTTTCATATTGGACAGTGCTGGACAACAGACAGGAATGTTAATGACTTGACTATTCATTCTTTCTATAGGCCTCATTTAATTGCTTAACGCCACATCAAATATACATGTGTGGGACTTCTAAGTCCCACCTGCACCATTAGAGTGGGGAAATCTGTTGTGTGTGTTAATTTTCCCAGCAGAAAATTACACCCCACTCTTTCTGCAAGTTAAAGAGCTATGTTTCTTTCAAAAATGACAATTTAGAGTCTTCTCATGTAGCTAGTTCCCAGAGGTAATGAAGCTGCAGCCTCAAGGGATCTGAAGTGTGACTGATTTTTCAGATGCTTCTAGTAGTACCTTTACTTTTCTTCTGTAGCTCTCCCACTCCCAGCCAGTACAAGACTACCTTTTATTAGCTTCAGTGAGGTTCTACACCAAAGTAAGGCTTCCCAGTGTCTATTGTGCCTGGTGCCTTGTCTGAAATAGGTTTTAATAAATGGAGTTCACCATTACCCAGTGGCAAAAATTTTCTGTTACTTTCTGTGTCATAATGTGGTGGATATTCCCCATGAAAGATGTTATTAGTGATGTAATTTCCTAGCACAAAACTGGTTTGTGTATTTGGGAAAGGGGGAGATAAATTGTCTGAGATCAGCACCAAACCTTGCCTCATCTCCCAAGCGTGATGAATCATGCTCCCTACTCAGAATAAACACATTCTCAGTGAAGAAGACTGTTGGATGGATTAGATGGAAAACACCCTAACTGGAGGATTTTGTTTGTCTGTAGATGCCAATGCAATGCATAAAGAGAAAAAAGAAATTAAGCTGCTGCCCTGCGTATAAGTTGTTGCTTCAAGTATATCTCAAGCCCTCTCACTAAAAACAGGTTCATTTTTTTCCCCTTTGTAATCCAGTTTTTAAAGAATTCAGATTAACATTTATCTCTGCACTGTGAACATCTCATTGCACTCCATGGTATACAGCTAACAACCAGTTACTATCTAGGAATGCACATTTTGCACAAACAGTCACTTTATTTTTGGACAGCTTAAGGAAGAAGATACGTCAATGGTGTCAAGGGAGGGGAGGAGGGAGAAAAATATTGGAGAGGGGAGCCAAAGCTGAAATGGGGTCAGCGGCAGGAAGCGGAGTGGGGTGGGGAGAGGAGAGCTCTGCGACAGCAGGGAATGGCAAACTGGCTGGAGCTGGCAAAGCATCATGAGAAGGAGACAGGACAGCATAAAGCAATGAACACACTGGACCCTGGGTCACGTGAGCAAGCCACAGGATAGACTTTATAGAACCATTAAATCAGCATATTTAAAATAGTTTAAAATTAAAGTGGGATAGAATAATAACACTACAAAAATGAACATCACATCTCTTGCCTCTCATCTGCTCAAAGAAAGGTCCAAAGGTGGCTCATGTGAGACTGCATAATTAATAGACAGCTCTAAGCAACTCTTAAGGTTCCTTCTGGGGCAAAGATCCTAGCATGCCAGCTGAAAAGCACAACAGGTAAAGACCCCTTGAAACTTCATATAGCAAAAATATAGCAACAGTTACATGTTTATGTACTGCACCTGTTTAAGCTGTATTTTTCCCTAAAATTTCCAGTTGCAAAAGCAACACGAATTTATCAAGTGAACTAGACATTGTTCTGAGAGTAATTTAACACTTGTTTGCGCTACCTCATTATAATTGGAACCTCTGAAAAAGTGTTTCATTCCCATCTGGATAGTGCTAAAAAATGGGTTTGTACACTGGCCCCTCAGCAGGAGAACTTATAAATGCCAAGAAACCTCTAACTGACCAGTTGCACTACCTGGAATCATCTGATCCATTCTGAAGCAGGCAAAGAAACTGCTCAGTTTCTTCAACAGTCTCATGTTGTTGTGAAAATGGTTTCCTGTCTTTGCTCAAAATTGCTCAGTCAGAGGCAGAGTCAGTGAAATACCCAATATAACATTCCCACCAGGCAGAAGAATACTTATTCTAGTCTGAAAAACATGCAGTAGATTATAGCTGAAATCTGAGTCTGTCAATTTTGCATAACCATTTCTTAACGTATTTGGATGTCTTTTCCAGGCTGTGGTAAGTTAAACAGATAACCTGTTTAAGAAATGCAAGGCCAAGTCTCAGGGTTAGGCAGAAGGTTCATTCTAGGACCATTATAAAGTCCAGAGATGCTAGTGGAACACGAGGCTACATGATGTTAACTAGCCAAAACCACAACAGCCACCTGTCACGGTTTGACTCAGGATCAGCAATTAAACAAGAGACAACAATGCTCTCAGTCCCGTCCCCCCCCCCCCCCCAGGTAGGGAAAGAGAGAGAGAATTAGGAGAGAGACTTTGCTGGATTGAAAACTAAACTAGACAGCTTTAATTATATGTACAATTACACACAAGTATGTTCAGGAATGTGCAAAAGCCTCTTGCCTCCCCCCACCCCCAGCAACTCCCCCAGCACTCTCCTTAGCTGTGAGCAGTCCCAAAATGTCCCAGCCCACAGGCAGGAGATAAGGCAGAGCAGACAGGGGCTGGGTTATGAGGGTTATGAGGTCAGTGGTGCCTGAGCCTGGGGTCGACAGTGATGGATGGATGGAGTCCTCCCCGGATGCTGGCCACTGACGGAAGAGAAGGGAAGAAGAAGCAGGAAGGAAGTTGTCTTCTGTGATCTCTGACCTTCCTCGGAGCTTATGTAGATCTATGGAATGGAATACCTTTGGTCAGTTCTGCTGTCTGTCTAGTCCAGTTCACCTATGGGGGGGTCATAGATACAATTCTCCTGCCCCGGTAGCCTCTGTAGCAGCAGAGCTAAGAAGCGACCTTGGAGTCTCAGCAGTAACATAAACATTCCAGTGTTATCAGTCCACTAGCTGGAACACTTGCTGCTAGTTAAAAGAGAGCTTACTGAAGGAAAAAAAAAAATCAGTAAAAGGAAAATTAGCTTTATCCTGGCTCAAACCAGGACACCACCCAAACTAGTGAAAAGATGGATTTTCTTTCCCTCACTGAAGTAATACTGTGTATGAAAGGAACTGGATAGAGTAACAAGGGAGAAAGACACACATCCTTCATGGACCTGGACTACCAAAGCCATTTCCTAAGATAAGATTGCACTGAGCTTGAAGGGGGCCTCGCAGAGAGACATTCCAATCAACTGTAGCAAGAGGCAATCCAGGCTAAACGTGGCCTTTGAAAGGGGGCAGAGTAGTGAAAATTTCATGACCAGTATCAATCTATTTTCTTACTCTACAGGAAGGGACAACTCTCCACTGACAACTCTCTGCGAGACAACTCACTGCTGAAGCCATCTCGCTGCTGGGACAACTCTCCGCTGGACAACTTGCTGCCAGTACATCTCTATGCTGGGACACATCTACACTGGGACATTTCTACACCAGGACAGCCCTTTGTGGGTACGACTCTCCGTTGATTGGCAGATGAGGAGTGACACAGCCCTGTGTCATCTGCCGATCCATGAAGAGTTGTCCCTGCAGAGAGCTGTCCTGGAGTAGAGATGTCCCAGTGTAGAGGTGTCCTGGCAGTGAGTTGTCCAGCGGAGAATTGTCTTGGCATCAAGTTGTCTGCAGTGAAATGTCCCACTGAGAGTTGGTGGTGGACAGTTGACCTAGACACGTTACTCTAAGCCTACCAAAACAGGAGAGATCAAGTTTCCTACCTTGGAGTGTAAAGTCACTGCTGCACCGGAGGCAGCTAAAATTTCGGATTTCACATAGGAAGGAAAGCTCTCCAGACTTAAAGAATGGCCTAAGGAATGGGATTTCAAAGGATCAGGCAGAAGACAATAGTAAAAATTGTATCCCAGGCTACACTGACCACAGCTCTCAAATCCTGCACCTTAAAATTTCATCATTCTGTTTAATGCCTTTCATATATAATAATGGAGAAGAAAAAGTTTTCAAATTGCGCCTCTGCTTGCAAGTTCTGTGACAGGACAGTTGGTTACTTTGTCAGGGTGGTTGTTCTCACAGAGTTCTCCTGACATGCTCAGTCAGTAAACATGTCCAAGCAGAGGAACAGGTAGAGCCTGTGCCCAGCAGAAGGGAGCTGAAGATAATTCTCCTCCTCCTCTCCTTGCTTTCCAAGTTCAGATGACCAATGTTGCCCAGATTTGCCCTAGATTTTAATAGCTATGTGAAGAGGAGAAGGAATGTCTCCTGATGTGCTTGGACTGATCAGAAAACCCACATCAGGCTGGAACATGCCAAGAGTTGCCCATTTGAAAAATGAAACAAAAAAACCTGGATACTTTACATCAATGGACACTGCAGAGGGGTTCACATTGGAACTGTGCACACACACACACACACACACACCAGGCTTCACAGTGCAAGTGAAGGGGCTTATTAGAGATGAAAGAAGGCCTCACATCACCCCTTGTAAGGGACCATTGTCTCCCTTTCTGCTACAGTGTTCTGTGAAGCTGTGGGAAACAAATGACCTCAGAGCCACAGAGCTGTGTGCAAGTGCAAAAGAAAAGGAAGGGGGAGGTGGAAGCGGTTTGTGGGAGGGCCAGCATCCTCCCTGTCCCATCTTCTAACGACATCCTCACTGTGCCATCCCTGAGTACAGCACAGAGGTGTTTCTCATGCCTCCAGCTCCTGCTGCAGCTCAGTCAGCAACAAAACTGGAATCTCAGTGAAGAGAGTAAGACACCCTTCCCCACCAGCACAAGGGGTTTTCCAACCTGTTTGCCCAGCTGGTTGCATGAGCTTAATGGTGGAAAGTGTGCTCCAGATCTCCTGCTTTTTATTTGTACTTTTTCATACCATTAAAGAACAAAAAACTCTGCTTCACTTGGAAGAAGGGTAGACAGGAATCAAACCAGAGAAACCATCAAGAAGTAAACGAAGCACTAATGAAAAAGGACAGACAGGAAGTTGGGTGTGGCACACAAAGGAAAAAGTATCTATAGCTAATGCTCACCCCATGTCCACCACTGAGTTTCTGGTCACAGGAGATGCTGGAAGTAGCAAAAGTGGGTTAAACAGTACCCAACCACACGCACTCCCCAAAGCCTGCTGAAACACTTTGAATACAAAACATCCTGATTCTTTCTTTCCAGCCTTCTCTTCCTTTTTGCTTGCTTCTCATAGCCTTCCTCTCAGCCATTTGATCAATCATTAGTCTTTTTCACTTACACAGAAGACTGTACTCTATTATATTTAACACTGCTCTGCAGAGAAAGACCGGTATTTTGTGACCTCCAGGCTACTGATTCTACTAAGAAGTGAAGTCTAGCATTTTTGTGAAGTCCACTGATTCAGGAATATACATTTCTCTTAACTCATTAACACAAAACTGTGTTTTCCACTCAACATCTGGTTCAAGATTTCTGCCTTGATATTTGGAGATCACTCAACACTACGTAAGTAATCATCTCTCTGAAGTGTCTACAGTCAGACCAGGTTGCCAGAACTAAAGAGAATGCTCTTGGCTGCACCAAGAAGGGAACACTTGCCTGGACCAAAAGAGAATAGGGTGGATGTAACTATGTTCAACACTATACGTGACATTCAATTTAGCTTTCCCTGAATTTCTTCAAAACCTCTAACCATGACACCAGAAACTTCATGCAGTAAAGAACCTTTGAATCAACTACCTTCTATAAAGGCTGAAAAAGAGTCATAGAATGGTAGCGGCTGGAAGGGACCTCTGGAGATCGTCGAGTCCAAACCCCCTGCCAGAGCAGGACCACAGAAACACATCCAGATGGGTCTTGAAAGTCTCCAGAGAAGGAGACTCCACAATCACTCTGGGCAGCCTGTTCCAGTGCTCCAGCACCCTTACAGTAAAGAAATTCTTCCTCATGTTGAGGTGGAACTTCCTGTGTTCCAGTTTGCATCCATTGCCCCTTCTCCTAACAAAGGGCATGACTGAAAAGAGACTGGCCCCTCCTTCTTGACACCCACCCTTCAGATATTTGTAAACATTTATAAGATCCCCTCTTGGTCTTCTCTTCTCTAGGCTTAACAGCCCCAGGTGTCTCAGCCTTTCCTCATAAGACAGGTGTTCCAGTCCCTTAGTCATCCTCACAGCCCTCCATTGGACTCTCTCAAGTAATTCCCTGTCCCTCTTGAGCTGGGGAGCCCAGAACTGGACACAATACTCCAGGTGGGGTCTCATTAGGGCAGAGTAGAGGGGGAGGAGAAGCTCCCTCAACCTACTGGACACACACTTCTTAATGCAGCCCAGGATACCATTGGCATCTTGGCCACAAGGGCACATTGCTGCCCCATGGATAACTCGCTGTACACCAGGACTCCAAGATCCTTCTCCACAGAGCTACTTTCTAGCAGGTCGGCTCCTAATCTGTACTGGTGCATGGTGTCATTCCTCCCCAGGTGCAGGACTCTACAGTTATTCTTGTTGAACCTTGTTGAACCTCATGAGGTTCATCTTTGCCCAGCTCTCCAGTCTGTCTAGATCTCACTGAATGGCTGCACAGCCTTCTGGTGACTCAGCCAATCCTCCCACTTTTGTATCATCAGCAAACTTGCTGAGGATACACTCTGTCCCCTCATCCAGCTCGTTGATGAAGACACTGAACAGGACTGGACCCAGCACTGACCTCTGGGGAACTCCACTAGTCACAGGTCCCCAGCTGGACTCTGCACCATTGATCACTGTCTGAGGCGACGTATGGACTTCACACAACTCTATAAGAGTTATAACTGAAGGCCTTTGTTGTTACAAATGGCGGCAATTTATACCCCTCTGACTCCAGATGTTCCACCCCAGTACAGACCTCGTTGGTTACATACATACACAGTTCATATATGATTGGCTACGTGTCTTGTCACTTGCTGTCCGTGTTATGATGACCCAAGGTGTTTCGCTTCCCAGCCGGTGCCTCTCAGTTCTTTCTACAACTTTCTTTTCCCACTACTTCTCAAGATAACAACCATGAGATAGGACACCTGCTGTTTGCTGGTCCCGTGAGGTACCAGGCTGTGAGACATCCGCTTGTTTACTGATCCCACTGCTTCAGGGTACAATTTGGTCAGCAGTACCTGCACCACTGCTGTTTTAATTCAGGCATATTAATTTTCCATAAATCCCATATTAATTTTCCACAAATCCCATGCTAATCTTCCATAAATCCCAACAGATCACCATCCTCCGAGCTGTATTGTTTAGCAGTTGTTAATCCATCTCACTGTCCACTCTTCCAGCCCCCACTTCCTGAGCTTGCTCACAAGCTGGGAAGTTATGGGAGTCAGTATCAAAAGTCTTGCTAAGGTCAAGGTAGACTACATCCACCACTCTCCTTGCATCTCCCCATTCAGTCACAACATCATAGAAGGCTATCAGATTAGTCAAACATTATTTCCCCTTGGTAAATCCATGCTGGCTACTCCTGATAACCTTCTTCTCTTCCATGTGCTTAGAGATGACCTCCAGAATGAGCTGCTCCATCATTTTTTCAGGGATGGAGGTGAGGCTGACTGGGCTGTAGTTTCCTGGATCTTTCTTCTTGCCCTTTTTGAAGACTGGAGAGACGCTGGCTTTCCTCCAGTCCTCAGGCATCTCTCTTATTTGCCATGATCTTTTGAAAATGATGGAGAGTGGTAGAGCAACAACATCGGCCAGCTCTCATCACTGTGGGTGCATCCCTTTGGGGCCCATGGATTTGTGTATGTTCAGTTGACCCAAAAGATCTCTAACCCAATCCTCACTGACCAGCGGAGAGTCATCCTTCCTCCAGGCCTTCTCTGTTACTTCCAGGGTCTGGGATTCATAAGGGCTGGTCTTAGGAGTAAATACAGAAGCAAAGAAGGTTTTCAGTAAATCTGCATTCTCTGCATCCTCTTTTACCAGGGCTCCCAACCTCATTCAACAGTGGGCCCATATTTTCCATATTCTTCCTTTTACCACCGATGTATTTGAAGAAGGCTTTCTTGTTCTCTTTTACTTCCTTGGCCTTGTTTCATTATAAGAGTGCTTTGGCCTTCCCTGTTGCCTTCCCAGAAACCCTGACAACATCCCTGTAGTTCTCACAAGTGAGAAGTCCCTTCTTCCACGTGACTTTTTTTAAGCAGCTTCTTGCTCATCCATGCAGGTCTCCTTCCTCCTCTACCTGATTTTTTACTCAAAGGAATGCACCTATCTTGAGCTTGGAGGAAGTGATGTTTGAATGTTAACCAGCCCTCTTGGGCCCCCCTACCTTCTAGAGTCTTAGTGCAAGTATATCTTTGAAGAGTACAAAGTTAGCCCTCTGGAAGTCCAGGGTTGCAATCCTACTTATTGCCCTGCAGTACTATCACTACTATTACTTCAATATTGAAGTATTTAAGAGATGCCCACACACTTTGTAGTGCATGGAGATAATTGCATATGCAGAGTAAGTATCCCTTAGACAACTCTAAAATACATTGTATTTTTAAATTTAAAAGTATATAGCTGTGTTACTAACAGCAACACTAATTGTAACATGAACATTTTCAAAAGTTAGCATCTCTTTCCATGATAAATTCTTGTTGGTTATTTTGTTTGATACATCTCAAGCTGGAGCCAGGCTTTCAAGCCCAGCATACACTGTCTGACTTGCAAACGCATTCAGGAAATACCCAGAACTAAACAAAAGCCATTTTCAATTATTTAAGTTCATAAAAACAGCTCACTATAAGATTCTGAATCCCTTTTTAGTTAATAGAAATACTCCTGGAACAGCTGGAACCCAGACTACAGTTCTAGCCACCTCTCTTTCCAATGTCAACAATTTTCCACTTCTGTCACAAGATTTTGACAGTTCTTAAAACATCAATGAATCAAGTCTTGTGGTGTCTCTAGAAAAGCTGCATTATCCCCAGTACACATAAAAGGGGAATCAGTAGAAAGACAGCTTTGGGGTAGCTATAACTCACAGGTTACACTGTGCAAAGTGAAAAACAGAGATGGGTAAAGAACAGCTGCCCTTCTAGTTGGTCAAGGGCTAAACACATTGAAGTCAACAAAACTCAGATTAAAAGTAGTAAAATGCTTCCCAGGACACAGACACAAGTAAAAAGAAAGGTAAAAAGCTGGAATAGCTTTCAACAGCCCCTAATCCTCACAATCCATCAGGGGAGAGCAGAATCCACAATGCAGCACAGATTTGTACCAAGATTTGTTATTCCCTAAAACAGGATTATGTACTGTCCAATATAACTGTGTAAAAACTTTTCAGCTTTGCTAAAGTCCTTCAGATAGTTGATGGGAAAGCATGTACAGAAGCCAGGTCTCCTGATACCTTTCCGAATCCTTCTGAAAAGGACCTGTGTGCATATGTAAGCAATATCTATATATAAAAAGTGCATAAATGCCACTACATACATGGACTGTATCTGAAAGCTTGGGAACCCAATCATGGTAAAGAGGTCTGAGTTAGCATTTGAGAAATGGGAAGTTAAACTTCTATAATAAAACTTGGTTTATGTACTGCTTTTCATGTTGCCTATTCTTGGCAAACAATAATTACACAACTGGTTTTCACTTTCCATTCAGAGTAAAATGAAAACAAACCACATGAACAGAAACTAGTAAACTAGTAAATACAATTGTTCACAACTTTTTGGCTTTAGCAGTCTCAGGTAGGGAACTGTCTAAAGTTTCCTATTTATCTTGCTGATGGTCCTTTCAATAAGCACCTACACATAATAATTGAAATGACTGCACAACCTATGAAACAATATTTGCTAAGGACAGTAGTCATGCAGTGGCATGGGAAAGGCAGTCCATAACCTTCAGAATACCTAGTTACAAACAACAATATAGTAGATTAAATATAAACATTGAAACTCAGGAGACCACTTCCCTGAGCACAGCTATACATGGCTCATGTACTCTGCAGGTAGAAAAGTATGGTCATAAAAAGCAACAAAACCAGTCTAAGGAGAATCACTTCATTGCAGTAAGGCCAGCATAGGGTCCCCAACACCCCACGCCTTCTCTCTTTCCCTGGATTAATGCAAACAAGTTCAGTGCCAAACAGAAAATAGGCAGTTTTGGCTGATCCTGAAAGGTTCTTTTTGGTTGCATTTTCAAGTCCCTGTAAATAGTACTACCTGAAGCAACCAAAGTTGCTTTTGTTCTGCTCCAAGACTGGAGGATCAGACTACATCAAATATAATCAGGGCAGAGTGAAGGTGAGCTATATATGCAAACATTTTTTTCTGCATTTATTAACATCCATCTCAATTATTTTCCCAAAGAAAACATTCCCAGATAGCTAGTGAATTGTTTAAAACTGCAGCAGAAGTACCAATCTGGCTCTCATTTTTGTGTGGTTCCAGAAAGCAGCTGTTTGTGTTTACAGTCACCAGCAAACAACTCAGCTTTTTAATCAAACGAGCTGCTTGGGTGCCTTTGCCCATGGCTATGGGAATCAAATCACTCTGGAAACCAGACCTTTTACAACAACACTAAGAGGCCCTCAGCGGATGCAGGGGATTAGAGAGGCATGCTTTTTGAGAAACCAGGTTTATAGTCTGTAGCTCTCTCCATCCTGGGTCAATATACTGGGCTCGGTAGCAAACTTTCAACTCCAAAAAGCACCCCGGTCAGTTTTCTTTCTTTTCTCTGCTGTTCTTTCTGCCTCATGTGCTTACGTCCTCTTTCTTTTTTTCCCCAGTGCATATGCAGAAACACCATAAATTGTTAGTTCAGATCTATTATAAAACAAAGTTAGGCAATCCAAAAGAGGATGACAATTTTTTCCTAGCAATAGAGTACCTCACTTACGAATAGAGGAGCATTTTCCAGTATGAACACTTGTGCAATAGCACTTGCTTAGAGCTTAAATAGATTGTGTGAGCATAACTCCCATGTATCACCATAGCTTTGTAGAAGCCCTTCCTTGCTGTTGGCCTGCTTGGAGCTGTTGGTGACATTTACATGGCGTGTAAGGTATAACAATACATGCAAATGTTAGTTTGTCAGAAGAACAAGACCAGTTGCTCATTTCTCTAGAAATGAGTTAAACACTGAAGTCTCAACGGTGTGCCTCATAAGGAGTCAAAATGAAATGTATACTGGCCAAGATTTTTGTGTTCTTGCACTGGTACGTGGATCAGATAGCCAAGGAGGAGCAGGTGAACCTAAACACTGCAGTTTTAGACTTGACAAGGCAAAAAAAGTGTATCTCCATGAGAAGCAACTGCCTAGTTCCTCCTCCTCCTGATCATAGCCTAGCCATTCCTTTCTTTTTTCCTTTTTGGAAATAAACATTTACTTTGCAATCTTTGCCACTCCTGTTTACAAAGCTTTCATAAGAAACAGCTACATGAGCTATGAAAACAGGCTTCTACCAGGATTTTTTTTATCTTCTACATAAGGAACACAGAGCTTAAAGAAGCTAATACACTCGAAAAAAACACTAGAAGTGACCCAACAGCAAGCATGGGAGGCTTTACCTTGACTTGAAAGGAGCAGCACGGCCTCTTTTCTTGCAGTGAGGTATCATGAGTCAGTTTAGTTAATGGTGTCTTCCTGGTTCCACCAGGAATTCCAGGGCAAATTGGAATACTTATGTCTTCAGAAAAATCTTAGATAGTCTCACAGATGCTTCACTGAAGTAAGGAAAAGCTGATGAAGGCCACCAAGGGAATGTAAACACTCAGTTGACGTGGTCTACAGACTGATGGCGCACACTAATCCAACAAAAACAAAAACAAAGGTGAACACCATTGCAAGCTTGGTGCCAGACTCAAAGATTCACTACAATTGTCTCACTAAAAGGAACACAGATTCTCCATGATCTATCATTGCGAGTGGTGCTGCAGACACTACGAACCACTCAAAATTGTTTTCCCACAAGGCTACTTCAAGAAGATCATGGCTAAAAGACTCAGCAAGTGGCAACCTGGAGACACTGTGTTTTGATTTTACATGGTATCTGCTTCCTCTGGGATTCCCTAGCCAAGGTAGCACATAATCCTTTTCAATAAAGCAACACTGTTCAGGCAATTCCCAAGTCAGCAGCTAGAGGCAAAAATAATAACCTTTAGCAAAGAATACACAAACAACTATCTACAATCTAAAAGAAAATCCACTTAGATAAAAACTAAACAGGAAACTGAAGTGTCTTGAGTTTAAATGAGGGGAAGCTGCAGATGAGTTCTGCCTCTCTAGAGAATAAAAGCATTTCAGCCTTATGACCACTGGCAGCAAAGATCTTTTTATTCTGTCTCCTCAAAACGTGAAGCCTGTGATCTCTATCCAGTGAGTATGAGGGAAGATTAATTCCCTCTTGACTTCTTGAGACTTTTACCTTGAACACAAGTTCAAAATTGCATATAGCATCCTTATACAAAAGGCAGTCCTTGGGTTTCATTATCTAGGTTACTCTTTCTCAGCAAATGCAGTTTATTACACAGAGAAATGCCAAAAGTTAAGTGTGTACTTTTATGCAGACATACCACACTATTTGTATTGGATTGATTGAAAAAACAGCCAATGAAAAATAACTCTAAAGAAAAGAGTCTAAGAATAGGGTGTTCTTTATATATCTGCAAATTTGGTTCCTAAAAAGACACGCTTTCAGGAGTTGAATACGTAATTGTTTTCAAAACTTACAAATGACTAGTAATGAGTAAGACGACTGGACTAAATACTCCTGTCCAGCTGAACATTATGTATAATTTCTATTTAGCTTTAAATTACTGCCTTTCCTGAATTTTTCAAATTTCTTTTACAGGAAAACATCACCGTTGACACAGACTTCTGTATTTCATTTAATCCAACTCAAAAAGGTGTCATATATAATTTCCAAATAATTAAAAGAGCCCCATTTATGTTGGAGTGAATGTTGCAATTGTTATGGTGTAGTATGAGGAATGCATGGCAACTCCTCCTGACTGGGCCCCAGTGGAGGCAACATTCAATTTTACAGTCAAAATTGCCTTTACCTTCAAAAAAGGCAGAAATTCAAAAATACTATGTCAATGTAATCATGCTGTGATTATAGAAGTAAAGGAAAGTAACTAGCAGAAATTTGATTTATGAATACAACACAAAAGCAAAGAGTTTCCCATCTGATTGCTAGTTATCCTTTCACAATGTCTAAGATGCAAATTCTTCAAGAATTTTGCACAAAATAATGTTAAACTAGTATCTACAAACAAGAAACACAAATGTAGCATTGCTGAGATAATCAACAAGTCCACCCTCTGAGTTTTCTTCAAAGGATATACTCAATATTAGAAGAATTAAAGCTCAAACTGAACACGAAGTACAGGTCTTGGGAGAATTTACACATATTTTAACCAAAACCATCCACCTCATGACATGAAGGCCTAGATAATACCTGCACAGTGCAGAGCAGTTTTTTGTTTGAGCAGCTGAGGAAGCTGAGACTCATGATCACAGATCCCAGCTAGTTTCCTCCTTATTCTGCTGGATACATATATGACTTTGCTCACTTTTTTCTCTCATCAAATACTTGTGGCTGTCAGCGATAGAAGTACCGGAATTTATGCTTCCTTATCCTCTTCATACCCTTGTTTACTGTGAAACTCTGCAGCTGTCCCACGGGAGCCACACTGCCTTTCTCAGCAACTCCCCTTTTCTCTTGTGGACATTCAGGTGGAGGTTAGGACAGAGTTGTCGGAGTTGAAAGAGCATCCCACAGTAAACAACATAGCCAACACGTATTACAAATAGAATTTTATAAAGAATCAACAGCTGTACCTGGCAGACAAAAATCCGTTCTCCATTATCAGGGGTAATCACTGGCTTCACACTGATTGGAAATTGGTAGATTTATTTTTCCTCACCACTGTGACAAAAAACTCGTTATACTCATGAAACTGATACCACCTTCTTCCACCCTACCATATTTACATACAGGATATTTCTGGAATCACAAAAACAAAGACCAGATTTTACATGCTTTACTTACAGCTAATCTCTGTGAACAAGCCAAGCAACTTCTGACCTCTATTTGGATCAGCTAAAATCAGAACACCTGAAAAAAATCTGCAAGCTTCTAAAACATTCATAAATAACCACTGTGAAGTCAATTCCATTTCTTCTAGTACTGGTTATTCATAATGAACTAAAACTTCCACAGCATCTTAGGACAGTCAGAAATCCAGTGGATGGAAAGGAAAACTACTGCTTTAAGAAAATTAGGAATAAGTGTGGCAGGGAAATTTTAAGCAATATAGACTTTATACTGTCTGTGAATTATAACTTTGTTCTGTTCTTTTTCACCTTTTGCATCTGTGCAACTGGAGACATCTGGGATATACCAAAGGAGTGGTTTGTTTTTCCACCTCCCAGTCAAAGAAAGCAAAAAGAAATTCTGAAGACTTTCTCCAGAAAACAAGTTCTTACGATGTTTGCAGCCTAATATTTTAAGTACGAGATTAAGACAAGCTTCCACTAACAAATGCATTCATCTGCAACAAACCTATAATCTTCTGAATGTATCCTCTAATTATAAATGGCAGATAATTGGTATCTAAACTTAACAGTCTCAGCAAGAATAATGGTACAACTGGCTAGGATTACACACTCACAGACAGGAAGGAGTGTCTTTCAATTAGGCTGCCACCACCCCCTCTACCTTGGATCCAAGCACAAGCGCAGTAAGTCAGGCTTACCACTACAATAGGAGCTGTTGGTCAGAGTGGGAGTGAGGAGCAGATAAAGATGCATGGGTCAATCCTTGGCTCCCAGCTATACAATGAATTAAGCTATTGTCTGAAGCAATGAAGGAATAGTAATTAATAGATAAAATAAGCCAATGTTACACTGTTACATGATCATACTCTTGCTGAAGCACAGAAGAAAGAAAAACTACAGCTTAGCAACGTGCCTCCAAATTCAGTGCTATCTGTAGTTATTCCTCAAGCATATCTTACGACTTGTTGCCTGCTTACGGCTGTGCTCAAACTTACAATTATGCAAAATAAGATGATGATACGTCTAGAATTTAAAAAAAAATAAAATCCATATTTTCTCAAAGGCTGTCCAGCAAGAGCTCCTAGCCTAAAAACCCAAAATTACATTGGCTGTTGTAAGACTTAACCTTAAAAAACTCAGTAAAGTGAAGTCAGATGCACATCTGTGATTATCAGCACAAGCCTGATGGCTACACTATAAAATGATCCCAGTGCTTGTTACGACACGAAACTGCCCATAGTTCCTTATTCTTGTAATATCAGCATGCAATTTGTTGGACAGATTCTGTAATCCACAGATGAAGGTAGTTGTAGGTTTTTAGTTTATCCAGCATTAAGGGTTGCTAATAGCCTAGTTCAGCACAGACATAACAAATGGAAATGGCTTTAAATTATCCTTCCCCTGAGACATAATTTCGTAAGAGAACAAACTCTATATGCAGAAAGAGAGATTTCCAATGTAAACATGTGGTGGAAGCTAAGAGCTGCAGTCAGATTTAGGGCAAAGCTTGGGATACAATTTCAAAGGCACTGCTTTCTTTCCAGATCACAGTATATGTACTCTCTTCTGCTGAGTTTTTTGCCCTTTGTGCTCAGAGGACTGTATATTAAAGAAGTCACTTTTTCAACTTTTTGAGACCTTAACTGCCTTTGTCTTACTTTCCCCATAACACAACAAATCTGGCTGGGATGCAGAATCTACAGCTGTTATGATGGGTTAAATGCAAGCAGTGCCAGAGTCATTAGCAGCATCTGATTGTCATCATTTTAAATTACCCTTTACGTTTTCAGAAGATGGACTCTTCGAATTTTGACTAACTTATTAGCTAATTTGAAATTATCAAACTGCGAGGAAGAAAAGAAAAAAGATAATGTGTAGTAACTCTAGTATGAAGAATTATTGGTTTTTTTCTTTCTCATGATTAATGTAGTATCAGGCCTGATTTTGCATTTGATGAGATGCCAAGCAGAGACAGAAAGAAATGTGTTTCATGGAGAGAAATCCAATGACAGTGCCAGCAAAACCTGTATTTATAATTGATGATATTTTTACTCTCTGATTTCCTAGTACTCTGATAAATATACCTATGATGACATTCTACCGCAACCACTATTCCTGGGAGGTTTGGCCCCTTCACCTCTCATAAGAACACAATATCAGATCTAAGTTCAACAGAAAACTTTCAGCCATTTTGCACAACATGATACTGACTTATTTTGAAACTGAGGTTTAGATTCCTAAAGGTTAGTTGCTTTTATTCGTTTGTCTGATTTTAAACATTGTTAATATTCGGTGTTGAATCAGCACCCTAAAAGAAGAGATGACCTATCTATTTGAAAATTATATGGTGATTTTTTTGTGATTAGACACACTGAGTCTGTTAGACCAGTAGAGAACAAAAATCTTCTCCATCATCTAAGGTCTCTGGTTTCAGACCATCATGTTTAAATAGAAACAATCTGTATTTAAATACTCTCTGTAATGAACTAATTTAAGGATATAAAATAAAACAAAAAGAGAGCAGGAAAAAAAGAAGATGAAAATGGCAAATCTGGGAAGAGGGATGCTTATACAAGCTGACATTTGTATGAAAATATTACACACTATAAAGTGGCAGCAGGGCTATCACTGCCAACTTTTATAATCCAACAATGCAAAACAATAGCCTGTGTGTATAAAGCATTAATTCTGTTATAGTGATAAATGTTCACGTCATGCAGCTTTGTATCTCATACTCTAAAAGCTATTTGCTATTTTTTTTACTAGTCCTGACAATATACTAGCCAGTAAAACCAGACCTAATCACATTAGAAAGTTCCTTTAGGAGGGTTATTTTGAGTGGTCTATCCTCTAATATTATTTCTCTTTTAAAGGTTCCCTTGCAGGCCTTTCCCTCGCAGGGAAATAATCCATTGCGCTTATGTTCTTTAGGATATGTAAGTCACTCCTTCAACAACATTTACTACATGTAATTTACCACCAACCCCAAACTCAATCCATCACTGTGTTGTGCTTTAAAAGGATGCTATTTCTCACATTTAATCCATAAAAAGAAATGTCAAAGTCATCATGCTTTTTGAGAGACTGGAACAGAACTCACTGGCTTGGGCAGTTTTTTTATTATCTCATTAAAAGCTTTATGTTTTAATGCTAGGACTGCGAATATCACAAGAGACAAGATGTGAACTGGTTGACGTGTTTGGCTACAGAACAATTGGTAACGCCTGAAATTTCCATGTTGCCAACACATACATATGCAAAATTTTGTACCCTGATCTGGTCACTACTCTGGTCAAATGCACCTAAAGCTAAAGGTACCCAGTTTTTGGCTTCAAAGACCAGCTTGTTCGGGTTTTGTTTTGTGTGGGGTTTTTTTTAAAAGCAATTCTTTAAGGAATGGTTGACCAAAGACTAGTCTGCAATTTCCCAAAATGAAGTATTTCACTATTAGATGAAAAAAGATCTGATAAGCACAGCAACTGCAAAGAAAAACATAAAGACAATGACCATTCATCCAAGTTGCTCCAACAGACCAACTGTAAAAGACTTCTGAGCATGTGCTTATCAATAAATCCATCTACATGTACACACATATGCACAGGCACATAGATACCTATCTCTCCTATTATACACTGAATCATCATTGTGTTTATTTAGGAGAGATAGGTGGAATGTGAAAGTTAACAGCTGTTTCAGACATTCATCTCCTGGAGAATATGTCTTCTGAAAGGAAACTGCATAAGAATTTGATACTCTCGTATTTCGAAGAAACCTAATTTAAGCAAGTATGGAAATGGGATTTAAATGTTTTTAGATCAGCTGCTGCAGCAGCTAAGTAAAAAAGCTTTACAAATGTAAGCTGGGACTTCTATTTTATTTCCTTGTTTTGTTGTTTTTGGTTTTTTGTTTGTTTGTTTGTTTGTTTTTTTGTCATTCTTTAACAGCCCAGGTCACAAAAAAATCATGTTTGGAGAAACTACCTATACTAAGCATGTTCTCTGACAGTAGATACATACAGCACTCTGAGTGGTGCACGGCCTTGTCCTTTGCAACTTCACCTGCTTGATTTCCTGACAAGATCCCTCAGGCAAAGGTGATAATGTGTTTCTATATCAAATTGTTTATAGCACTATCAGGTATAAACAATGATAAAATAAGAACAGAACTGGACAGCACTTAAATTGGACACAGTGTGTTACACAGTCAAGCTAGTAACTGAACATTTGAAAATGATCCTCCCTAAAATGGAGGACAGCATTGCATGCATTTGGAAAGAAATCCATTATCTGCAATTTCCATAATAAAAGATTATGAAGACAAACAGGGAGAGCAGCAACCAAAGAAAACAGAAAGATCCATTATCCTTTAAGTTGGAACTTAGTCAAAAGGAAGTTTAAACCACCACTTCACTATGAGATAGCCAGGAGAGACAGTTATTTCTGGAGGAACTGAAGTTACACAAGAGAGTTGTGACAGATAACAGGAAACCAAATCCAAAAGGAGATGCTAATTCACAGTAGGACACAGCAACAGCCACTGTTTGCTGACTCTCCTGCCTTCTTGCCAGATGTAGCAAGAACACGCCATTTGCAAGACAGATAACTTCTTCCTTCTGAAGGCACAAAAATCACAGGGAAAGGTCACCTCTAATCCAAGTTCCATTTCCAAACATAGCAGGGCTCGGGCATGTTGGGAAGGAAGTGTTGAGAAAGAAGTACCTAGTTGCTCTTGTGTGGAGAGAGGAGAAAAACTTCATCTCTTCTAATTTGTGATCCTTCACTTCCTCTTGCTGAATAACCCTGATCTGTCTTTTATTATGGGGTACTTATTGAAAAAACCTACAATGCACATTAATGCTTGGTGTATAAGAATCTTTCCACACCCAAATAAAAAAAACTTCATTAACAGAACATATTAAAATTTAACAACATTGTAGCTAATATTAAATTTTTATACAGGAAGTGAAAAAACACTCAAGCAGAAAGCTGTCCTTACACAAGTCAAAATTTTTGAACACTTGTGCAGAGACCATAAGGATTGTGCTGTTCTTTCTTGGAGAGAGCTGGGTGAAGCAACTTCAAAAATGTCCTTACTTTTCCAGTACCTGCCCTTAGGCTTCATCTCATTAATCCAAAACACATGAAATTTGGTCACCCAAAGGAAAGACAAATCCAGAGGGTCTCTCCTGTGGTTTATGCTTGCCGTCTTTTGATTGAATTACTTCAGTGCTAAATTTTAAAACGTTCCATTTCTGTAAATAGCCTTACCAAAAGTCACAGAATGCCAAGTGAGATTACGTGTACTTCTTCAGATAGCAAGCAGGATTCAAGGCTCATTTCTGTCACCTTCAATGCTAGTTCCACAGTAAAAACATCCTTTGTCCTACCATGACATGACAATATGGGAAAATACACAGATTCCTATTATACACCTCCAAATACTGTCAAATGTCTCCATCCAGAAACCAACCCAAAGTTCTACTTTCAAATAACCAGAGCCAAGTCCTAAATAGAGATTTCAAGGAATATGCCGATTTGTGAATTGTCTCACAACCTGTTCATCTATAGCTGTAATCCAGTTTACCTGTTCTGAAAGATGCACGTGCATTTGGGCGTGTTCTTTGACTAGGTCTTCACGTAGTTCTAAAACTCACAACCTTAATAAGCTGGGAACCTACTGCCTTTTGAGTACACAATGTCTCAGCTGCTGTCACTTTACACTACCAGTTTACAGTGTAGTTACTCTGAGAAAGACTGGCCTACAAAGGCATTTCCATGAACTGCTGTTCCTGTCTCCTCAACATGTCTTCATTCTATCCTCTGCCTGCTAGAAGCTGGATGCTACTTCACTGTTAAAGAAGATTCCCTCTTTTTTTCTGAATCCAGGCTGGTCCCAGGCTGCCAGTCAATCGTACTAGGGCACTGGGGACTCACACATTGTTAAATATTTCAAGAGTCATGGTTACAGCAGCAGTTTTCACCACTGCTTTTATTGTCAAGGTATTTGCAGTGTCCACCATTTCTACAAAGGAGAAAAATCTGAAGCCTTCTGTAGGGAAACCCAGACCCCTATTCTTTGTTGTCCTCCTCCTCCTGTAACTGCTCAGGCACTTGAGACTGACGAGAGGATGCTGGCCCATGCTCATTATTCAGGTGGTATTTACTGACTTAACACATGTAGCAGCATCCCACTTCGGATGTTGACAAATGTGTCCTGCAGGATCTGTTTGGTCAATCAGCAGCATAAATTTCCTGGTTTCACTCCTCTACCTGACTAGGTCCTTCTGTTCACTGAACACGCTGTTCTGTTGTCATGTTCTTCAAAAACCCTGAACTTATGAAGGACATGGTAGCAGTCTGGAATGCCACCTCTTCACCTCTGGGTACCACTCAGAGACCTCCACATACTTACACTCTCAAACTCCCAAGTTTGAAATAACGCCATAAATACATGAGGCTTAAGAGGTTTGCTTGTATCTCAGCACTTCCCCAGGATCAAGTATTTTAAGTCTATTACAATATTATGATGGCTCTCTTCCCTGCAGCCTCTCCTCACCAGGATATAGCAAGGCAGTCATATAGTAACATACAGTCAATTCAGGGTCAGCATTTAATGATTTTGGAAACAGTGGCACCCTACTTCCAGTGTTACAAAGGTTTGCTCTATCTTCACTCTGCCTCTGCTTAAAAGGTGACCAAATTTGGCCCTCAACAAAAGTGACATTTTATAACGCATTGATAGTCACAAAACCACGAAAGAATACAATTCCAGTATATATAACTGGGTAATCTCATTAGGACCTTGTTCTGTACCAGATCAGTGCTTTTCACACCAATGACTTAAGTCCACCAAACTATACAGAACTAGGGAGCAATGGTTAACACATTTACCAATTGCTGTGGAATCCATTTATGCCTTCTGTATAATTCAGAAATCTTACTCAGCTGGAGGCAGTTATTTTTTTTTACATGTTTTTGATGCCTATAAATCACAAGTGAACAACTTGCATAATGACACCAACAACAATTTGAATATTACCCATAAGAACAGGGCAGCAGATGCATCTTACCCCCATCTTTCAAATCTGACCTGTATTCCTCATCTGAGCCTTCTGTACCCAGTACACTGGCAAGCATGTCGAGCTTCCTGAGCCATCCAGCATCTCAGTGAATGATTGGGTTTTTTTGGTATTACTGGCCACAGCTCAAAGGAGCTTTTCTACGCTTTTGATCTCCACTACAAACGCAGAAGACCGAGCAGCATGTGGCCAGGAAAAGATGCATCCAGTGAGAGGCTATGAAAACTTCTGCTTGCAGAGTCACTAAAAAAAGGAAGGTAAGCTCTTTAACAACAAAGTACAAAACTATTTCTATGAGAATTCTGCTTTGTATATTTGGAAACTGGAAATTGCAGCCAGCCATCTGTGTTCTCAAAGTCCCAGAAGTTCTGTGAGGGCATGTTTCAAAGGAAAAAATAGACACATGAGGCTGGTTTGTGCACCTCACCAAGCTTACATGTCACTGCATGCAGAAACTAACAGTATACGTACATGCTGGGAGTAAGCATGAGCAAGTTCTTCCTTAGGCATAATAACTACAAAAATGAAAAAAGAGTTTTCCAAGAACCTTCTAAAAAACCTCATCTAAATATTGCTAACGAAGTACAGAGTTATAAGTGTGCATTTCTCTCATGTCTTGGGATGACTTCAGATCTTCATACTGCTGAGCACGATGAAGGTTAATTCAAGAACAAAGGTTTTAGATTTTAGAAGAGCTTGCTCGGGGCTCAGCTGGAAGGGATCCTGTGGGAAGCTTCCATGGAGGGTAAAGGAGCTAGTGACTGCTGGGAGGTTTTCAAGAACACTCTCCTAGATAAACAAAACCAGTTCATCCCCTCTAAAGGCAAGGGAAGTAGTTGGAGCAAGAGACCCCCTTGGCTTAACTGTGAGCTTCTGGGTCTGCTCAGAAACAAAAAGGAAATGTACCATAGATGGAAAAGTGGAACATTACCTGTTGAAAATTACAGGTGCATTTCCAGGGCATGCAGAGATGCAGTTCGGAAAGCAAAAGCTCAGCTTGAGCTGACATTGGCCAGAGATGTCAAGAACTTCAAGAAAGGGTTCTTCAGATACATTAACCACAAGCAGAAACAGAGGCATAATATTGGCCCACTATTAAACAGGAGAAGTGAACTAGTCACCAACAATGCTGAAAAAACCGAGGTCCTCAACACCTTCTTCACCTCTGTCTTTACCAGTGCTGTTGGGTCCCAGGAATAGGGAACAAAAATAGGAACAAAACATAGGAACAAAAATCCAGGTTGATGCAGACACCGACCTGCCATCAGTGAAGGAAGAGTTGGTGTGTCAACTATTACAGGAGCTTGAGCTGTACAAACCGATGGGCCCAGATGCCATCCACCTGAGGGTGCTGAGAGAGCTGCTGATGTCGTTGCAAAGCCACTCTCCCTAATCTTTGAGAAGTCGTGGAGATCAGGAGGTGTTTCTGAGGACTGGAGGAAGGCTAACATCACCCTCATCTAGAAGAAGGGTCCAAAGGAGGAGCCAGGTAATTACAGACCCATTAGCCTCACTTCAGTCCCTAGAAAGGTCATGGAGCAAATCCTCCTGGGGACTGTCACAAGTCAATTGAAGCACGTGATTGGGAAAAGCCAACATGGGTTTACCAGGGGCAAATGGTGCTTGACAAACCTGATCACCTTCTACAACTAAGTAACCCGCTTGGTTTATGCAGGGTGAGTGGTGGACATTGTCTACCTGGACTGCTCCGAGGCTTTTGACATGGTCCCCCACATCCTCCTCCTGAAGAATCTGACTCATTACAGCCTTGACAAGTGGTCTGTGCTGTGGGTGGGGAACTGGCTGACAGACCATACCCAGAGGGTGGCAGTAACTACTTCCTCCTCAAACTGGTAACTGGGCACAAGTGGGGTCCCCCAAGGATCAATACTGGGCTTTTTAACATCTTCATAAGTGACTTGGATGCACCCTGATGATGTTTGCAGATGATACCAAAATTAGCTGGGAGGTTGACACTCCAGAATGGAGAGCCACCCTTCAGGATGACCTGGGACAGACTGGAGGAGTGGGCTAGCAGGAACCATATGAAGTTCAATGGAGAGCAGTGTAAGTTCTTGCACCTGCATGTGGGTTTATAGAAAATCAGTGTGTCTGAATTAGAAGAAGGCAGCAGTGTTGCAGGTGCTGCTGAGGCAAACCGTGGGACCAGTAAACAAGCTGGTGTCCCACAAGCTGTGGGACCAGTCAACAAGCTGGTGTCCCACAAGCTGGTGTCCCACGGTCGTTATCTCAGGAAGTAGTGAGAAAATAGAATGTTGTAGCAAGAATTGAGAGGCACCGGCTGGGGGTGCAACGGTGCATGCGTCAGGGGATGCAGAAAATGAGTGACAAAACACGTAGCCAATCATGTATAAGCTGAGAATTCATGTAACCAATGGGGTTTGTAATGGGGCGGGTGATTGGGAGTCAGAAGAGTATATATTGCAGCCATTTTTAATAATAAAGGTGTTCAGTATAACTCTCACAGAATTGTGTGAAGTCCGTTTGTGAAAGCGCCTCATCACCTGGGAACACATAACCCAGGGGCGCAGTTCAGACTGGGATCCACCTGGCTGGAGAGCAGCCCTGTGGAAAGGGACCTGGGGGTCTTGGTGGATAACAGGCTCAACATGAGTGAACAGTGTGATGCTGCAGAAGCAAAGAAAGCCAACAGGATGCTGGGCTGCATCAACAAGGGCATCACCAGCAGAGATAAAGAAGTCATCATCCTGCTCTACTCAGCATTTGTCAGACCACACCTGGAGTACTGCCTTCAGTTTTGGTCCCTGCTCTACAAAAAGGTTGCAGACAGGCTGGAGAGGGTCCAGAGAAGGACCACAAGGATCATCAGAGGACTGGAGGACCTGCCATATGAGGAAGGGCTGAGAAAACTGGGTTTGTTCAGCCTTCAGAAAAGAAGGCTTTGGGGAGACCTTATTACAATGTTTCAGTACTTAAAGGGTGGCTACAAAGAAGATGGAGACACAAGGATTGACACGGAAAAGACAAAGGGTAATGGACACAAGTTGCTCCTGGGGAGATTTTGATTGGACTCAAGAGGTAAATTTTTCACCATAAGGACAGTCAAACATTGGAAGACTCCCAAGGGAAGTGGTAGATTCCCCCACCTTGGACAGTTTTAAGTCTCAGCTTGACAGGGTGCGGAGCCATCTCATATAAACTATAGTAGTACCTAGAAAGGTTGGATCAGATGATCCTTGAGGTCCCTTTCCAACATAGTATTCTATGATTCTATGATTTATTCCACAGATGTACTTCTTCACAGGTTCTGACAAGACTGTTCAGAAATGCAATGATTACAGTGCAAAAAAGGTTTTGTGTCTTCATCTATAAAACATACCAAATGGACTGCATTTAGCTGGTCTTTCATTTTCCTGTCTCTCTGTCCCTTACGGTAAAATCATGGCAGCACACGCAGGCAGAAGAGTTTTCTTTGAGCATCTATCTGGGTCTGCACCCCAAGCAGCTGGGTTAAAGATTGTTCCTATACAGATGTTTCATGTGGTCTTAAATATATCAATAACTAGAGTACCAGCTTTACAGATGACCTGCTCCAAAGTTGTCCCCCATACTGCTAGTAAGCTCTGTTTTCTAAAGCTGAAGTTTACCACTTCTTCTTCCAGTCACTCCACACTTTTACACATTTGCCCACACAACTGAGCAGACTGAACAGCCAAAAAGCAATTTCAAGCATAAGTACATCTGCAATCTCACATGCCCACCAAACTCCTCAAGCCTTACATGGAAAAGCCTTTCTACAATGTGCACCAGTTTTTGCGGTCCTTTTCTGAACTTTCCCCCTGTCTTTCCATATCCTCCTCAATTTTTTTCGAAAGTTTAGCAGTACTAGGTACAGCAATAAACAGCATTCCTCCTTTCTATTTGGCAATCCTGCTAAAACATATCTGGATCCCATCAAGAGGCTCTTTGCCAGAGATGATGAGCAAGACAACTTCTGCTGAGGAAGTTTCAACTACTTTCCCACCCCAGGATAATCTCTGGATCACAGTTTAAGTCTGTTTCTTATGCTGTATGCACAAACTTGCATTCTTTCCTCTCATTTACATTGCCTTTATTTGGCTGTAGAACTACACAGAACCATGGCTAATCTTTAAAAAGGAGCTAAAAAACAGACAAGCAGATAAAGCCATGAAGATGTCCCATAGAAGTTGTGTGCAAGTATGCTGTAGAGTCAAGAAGGGGAAAATCTTCAGTCCCGCTGTCCATCTTGGGATTTGGCTTGGAAACCCTCAAATTGATGGAATAAATCTGACGCCATTTCACAGCATTAAAATCACAAGTGAAAATTGATCTTCAAATACCAGTTGCTGCTACTATTTAGAAGGAAAGGGTCACTTCATCCTAGTATCCCACTATTCCTGTACACACTAACAGTTTGACTAATTCAGTCATTTTTGAGGAATATACACACCCATTTTATTAACGGTTTTTACTGCAACATTTACTGTCATCTTCAGTACAGATGGGAACTTTCATTTTAGGGCAACCAACTGTATCTTGGAAATGAAAACACAGTCAAGAGGAGGGTAACACATGGACTTGCCCTGTCCACATATGGTCCATCAGATATTTCTCTGTAAAGGCCAAAGGACAAATATACTTTAAAAACTATGTTACATTATCTTTTATTTGTTTCCTTTTGCAATGTCAGTTGCACAAGCATGAAAGTGTAAATACCGTGATTCTCCCTTATCAGTGACCTGTCTGCTCCAAGATTTATTCAGAGGCCAGAAGCAGGTTCCCCAGAATCCTGACTAACTCCTCAGACACTGGATTACCCTATCAGCAAGGCTGCAGTGAGAACAGTCTGGACAGAGCGCAAAATCTGTGTTTACATACACATTCCTTCTTAACTAATGAGGAAATAACTCAAAGTAATATAAGTAACAAAATAACATGTTACAAACACATCCACACACACATATATATATACCTGGATTGTACACAGGGCCTTAAGTCTAGACCCACAGGGAATCTGCAGGTGGGAACTATTAATAAGAGATGGTCAGAAAACCAAGCTATCTACCAGTTTTTGGCTGTAACTTCTTCAAGCATTTTCTGCCCAACTGGATTTAAGCTCCAAAAACTGAGGTTATATCAACTGTAGTTACCTGGAGTCTGTGACTCAGTCTTTGGCCATGCTGGGTCACTTGTTTGGCCTAAGTCAAGAAACTGTCTGGCTCTAGGAGAAATCATGTTTCACCTTTAGGTCACTGGTTTGGATCCAGTGCAGATCAGTAGTAGCTGAATGTTATCACCATCAGACAGTTGTTTACAGTCTGATGCAAAATGGATTTGCCAACTTAACAGTTTCACTACATACTGCAGTATCTACATTACCAATGACCTTCACAACAGCTTTAGAATTCAGCAAAGGACTAAATGGGAGCCTGAGCTTCCATGCTGATTGATTGGATGTGGAGTATCAAATCGAAGCTGAAACACAATGACAAGCCAGTAAAACAGCTTGTGCCACTACTGCTTGTGTTCAACAGCCCAAGCACAAGAGAGAGAAAGAAATTATGGTTTGCAGAGCTCTCAGCTTGATGCCTTACAGTAACAGTAAAATCTATTAAAAAGTACAGACTGTTTTTACCAAATATTTGCCTAACTACAGATGCAAGTGGACGGCACAGTTGTTTGTGTCAATATCGCGAAAGCACCAGAGTTCTTTTCATCTAGCCTATATTAGGTTCTAGGAAAATGTTGACTGTGAGATGGAATTTAAAACACTCTTTTTAAACACACCTTGGTTGCATCTGGTTAGTTACAGTAAGTTCATCGTTGACATTACACCTAGATACTTTTTCCAGGAATGTCAGCATTTGAGGACTACAACTTACTGGTAGTTTAACATTATCCTGGGATTAATACGAGAGAAGTGGGCTGTGAGTTACGAGGGGATGTGTACAGCAAGAGATTGGCAGGCCACGGCTCTCATTAGGCCAAAATTTGGGATGTCCTAAGTCTGTATGTATGCTATTAATCACTAGCTGAGGCATACCAACATAAGTAGTTTTTCCATTAAAAAATTCATTGCTTATTTCAAGAAGAACCAAATTACCCTATCCACAGAGTTCAGATTTGGGGAAAATGCAGAGTTCCTTCAAGTTCTGTTTAAAACCATTTAAAATCAGATAGAGGGCTCCAGGAGATCCTTCAGGCAGGACTAATCCATCTCAAAATTTACTAACCTGCGCTGGCAGAAAAGGTAATTTTCAAGCCATCAGCATGTTTGACAGTGACAAAGTAGATTTATAAGTAAGGAATTAGCTATTAAGAGAGTAAGAGCCCTGTATTTTGAAAGAGCCCCCAGTTAATAGATTAAGTACACACTAGAGACTCATAAAAATGTGCAACCTTGTGTACAGATTAATAAATAGGTATAACTAATGTGGCGTAACAAAGAACATCGTATATAGAAAATGAGAGTAAGAAAGAAAAAGTATAAAGCAGACAAAAAAGTAGTATCATAGGCTCAACAGGCTATTTCAAGCTGGAAGGGACCTCAGGAGGTCTCTAGTTCTACTTCTTACCCAAAGCCAGGCCAGCTATAATGTCAGACCAGTTTACTCAGGTCTTTATCTAGCCAGGTTTTTAAAACCACTGGTGATACAGACTGCACAACTGCTCTGGGCAACCTGTACTGTTCAGAGTGTAGATGAAAAGAAAGAAATAGGCAGACAGAAAAACACAGAAGGAAACATAAAATAACAGGGAAGTGATACTAATGACTGTCACAGAAAAGAAAAAGGATAAGGGAAGAGAGTTCTTTTAAGAGAAGCTTTAATGCTTTCCTTCGCAAGGATTTGGGAAATGGTAGGAAAGCATTGCAGGGGCATTTTTAGTGGCTGGTGGATTAAGAGATTTGGATAAACACTTAAAGTTCTGTTTCCTGGCCTATTCGTTCTGTTATGACCATTTTCTTCACAGAACCTGTGAACACAGGACATCTGTAACATCGCTGGAGACAAGGCAGAGGAAGAAGGACATTTTATTATGTATTATTATGCACTCTGTTACCACTAGGTGGTCAAACCAGACAAAAGAAGATTAAAAAGGATGAATAGAATTAACACTATTTGGTTTATTAGCTAATAGTAAGTAATAGGACACTGAGGGCTATAAAAGCTTAGATAATGAAGGCACAAATCCCTGGCCTGAAGAGTATACCTTGACCACCACTAGTCAGGGTACTGCACAATTCTACAAGACGAAGGGGTAAAAAACATTTTTCTTTTCAGCCCCCTGCCTTTTTTTACTGACATGGGTTGGTATCTCTCGGCCTTGATTTCATGTTTGAAAGGCCTGTCTGTCAACAAGAGTGTGATTGCCTCAATAATTCAATCAATATGGAATTGTGGCCCTGCAGATGGAAAGAGGACTGGAAAAGCAGCAGAAGCAGCCAAGGAGACAAAGAAGAGGCTTTCTTCTGAGGTTAACTGTGAGGGAGTATGTAATGTATTACTCTCATCACCACTGTGCTCACTCCACAAGAGGCAGCATGCAGAGGTAACATTAAATCTATGCCTGTCGTCTTCTTAAGTTTAAGATAACAGTATTGAAGTTGGTAAGATCGTTTCAGCATTCAAAGTAAGTGATCAGGTGATGACAGGAAGCCACATCTCAGCATCTGAACTAAGAAAACCCCACAGAGCTTCAAGTGACTGTGACGCAGTCTTTTCCAATTGAGTGTAAATAGGACATGTCACCTCACCCAACCCCCTGGACCACAATGTTTTGAAGGTACCAAAGGAGGAAACCACACTACAAAGAGGAGGCAACAAATTCAGTTTTAAAAAGCTTGCAGGTTTAAATCAACTTTATAATAACCAGAAACAGCTATTAAATTCTGAAGTAATAACACATCATTAGCAATTAAACTGTTGAAACTGGGCAGCAAGCTCTCAAACATTTTCAATGGCACCATTGAGTGTAGAGATTGCTCACCACTACGTGCAAGGCAACCACTGGCAGGCAATTGTTTATCAGAACAATTAGAATATAGCATGCCACCACAGGTACGTGTGCAAAATGGAAGACAAACACCACATAATTTAATATGGAGCTAAGAAGTAGGCTCGACTGGTAAACAGTGTTACTTTTATTGATTTCTTCACTGCTTTGGCAAAAGCAGGACCTGACAAAACAACAGGTTTTGGGTGGGAGGGTGCAAGAATGTTGAGAGAAAGAGAAAAATAACACACAGAGTCAATAACCCAGATACTATTTTGTGTATCGTGTCTCTAGTTCTCATCGAAAACCTCAGCCTCATCTCCTCTCTTGTCTTCAAGATTTTTAACTTATCAGCATAAACACATCTTCACAGAACACATCATTTCTGATAGAACACTTATTTTTTCACCGAAACCACAGTTGTCTCAAAATTTTTCTGCACAATCAAAAGTAATACTTTATCATGTTGAAGTCCACTGAAAATCCAGTTTTGTAGACACAGCAAGGTGTATTCATCCATTTATTTGTTTGAAATGCATATTATTCAAAACTGCACTACACCAAACCCCAGGTGAATTTCAACCACCTTAAATACTGATGCAAAAGAACAACAACCAAATCTTGGGCTGAAGCTATAATAAACTCAAATTGCATGGCCTGAGCTGCCCTATCATGTGCCATTTGACTTGCTAGCAATTACTATTCATCCTGCTGGACACAAATACCTTGTTGTAACAAGTGAGGAAGGTAAGGCATCCCTACCTAAAGGAAGCCTACAGCTCATTAAAATAATTTTTCCAAGTCCTTTACACAGTCAAAATGGTATGAAGGTGATACAGCCTCCTCTCACCCACAGGATCTTCCCATCTAGGCAAAAGACATTTCATTTCAGCAAAAGGCAAGTTCATCTCAGGATATATCTACCCCATGCATGGTAAATACTAGAAGGATTAGCCTGTGCTGACCTCTCTGCCTTTGTGACTCATCTGCTGCTGGAACCCTCTGGATCTCAACAGCCCATTTCACGCTAGCTCACATGACTGTCACAGCAGTGACTAAGAAGCAGATGCACCCTCAGGAAAAGGAGAACTGGGCAGCTGTTGACCGTAAGCCAAGACAATGAACTCTAGGGACATAAAGCACTTGACATGTTGATCTCATGCTGTTTGGAGTTACCTCATGCTAACCTGGAGGAAAATAATGTGACCAGTCTTTGCTAGTTCACATTATTCTGGTTCAACAATCAACAGAACGAACTAGAGGCTCCAAGGATAATGAGGTTTTTGGCATTTAACCTGAATGAACTTCCCTCTTGAGATTAAGGTTCAGTCACTGACAGGCAATATATTAGTTTGAATGCATCCTAACCTTAATTCCTACAGAACACTAACAGGAAAATATCTACAGACTTCTAAAGCCTCAAAAAAGGTCCATCTTCTTAGTCACCTGTCTTTCAGCAGGTAGCAGTTTTCAGTGGGTAGCAATTTAACAACATTAACTAACCATCACACATGACAGCCACTATTTCAACTCTACAAAGAGAACATCAACATTATCAGTTTGAAGTTAAAAACAGAGGGAATACCAAGCAAAAAGGATGTTGGATGGGACTTACGAAAGACCATCCAGCAGCAGATGCTGAGGATGGCTGGACCCAGGAATTTGTATGTAGGGCATATGCTCACTGCAGCTGAGATGTGACTATAGGCCCAAGGTCAGGAGCTACATCGTATTTCATAGCCTAAACAGTAAATTGAAGACATGGCAGCTCAAGCTTCAGCACAAATGAACTCGTCAAATCCTACCAGTTATGATTTGAGCTGGTATCCTGCTGAAATACACACTGTCATTTCTTGTGGTTGAGCACTACCTGAGCTCAGTAACCGCAAGTTACCACAGTCAGGCAACGGGCACTGCAGCTTATTACTAACCCCTCTTACTGATCCTACTGACTTACATAAAAATATGCAAGAGAAAACATTTCATATGTTTGTTTAAGAAGCAAGTCTACATTAGCGAATATTTTGGCATAACAGTGTCCGTAGCCAAAGAGTTGGTGTTGATCACCCTACAGCTACCTTGTACACACATTGTTGTTCTGTTCCAGACTTACCTGCTCTGGTTCCCTGGTGAGAACATCCCTGCTCTGGCTATGGCTTAAGGACCAACCATTGGCTTAGATTCTTCTGCCTCCATGATGGTTTTGAGCACAACTGTCTAGCATGGAGGGGAACTTCTGGTTAAATTTCTTACAGAAATTCTCTAGTTTGTGCACATCAAAACCACTCTACATAATGAACAAACATCCAGCAAGCAAAGATCATTGAGGATTTGCTTCAAAACCACGCTACCAAACTCAATGAAACACCACTGAAGATGCAGACTAAGAGATACCTGAGGCATAGAAGGAATCCTACTGGAGGAATCCGGTAGAATATGGGAATTTATGTATCTCTAGTCTCAATGTATGTAAAAAACAACAGTCAACGCCTATACAGTATGTATTCCCAGAATGTCCTAGAGCCAAAAGCTTCAACCACCTAAAATACAATTCTGGATTCAGATTGGTTATCAGTAATTTTTTAATTAAGAAGCATCTTGCATCATTTGCAGTTCTTTCTTAGATCCAGATGACAAAATTCGGCCTACTATTTTGCTAAGCAAAACTAGTAATGAAATTTGATAAGAAGCTGAAAACCTCCAGTATTAAAAAAGGAATTAAAAGACAAGCAAAGGAAGAAAAGAAAAAAAAAAAAAAAAGATGGAATAAGATACTTTAAGAACTCAAGAATTTATTTATTTTGTATGCAAGACAGCAAGATTTTTTCCCCCTTCCTTCAGAGCTACAGGGGCATAGCTGTTGAAGCCTGAAGTTGTAGTTCCATACCCTTTTGCTTTTAAATTAAACAAATGATCTCAGTTTTTGGACTAGTTTTTGACTCCAGGGAAACTATGCCATTAAGAGAGTGCCAGAAACATATTTAATTGATGCACGTCCCAAGAACAGCTCAAAAGACTGCAGATATATTCAAGGAAATTACTGAAAAGCCACAGAGCTCCAACAGAACATGATATGTGAAACACGGCATATGAAAGGCTCAGTATCAAAAGGCTAAATTCAGTTTGGGAGATATTAATCTGATTACCTAAGAGGTCCTATGAATCAAATATGCTCCTTGGTTTATGCTTCTTTTTCTAACATGTAATTAGCGTTTAAAGGATGATCAAGTTACAGATACAAAGTTTCGCACAATTTTTTAGTTTGGGAGTAGTGTATACAGTAACCAGTCTAACATAAGATTTTTCTGACTATTTCCTTGCATGGCTTACAAGCTCCACGACTTGACTTTGTTGTTCTCATTTTCAGTGGAATGCTTTCTAGACACCTGCCTGACAGAATACCAGTACATGTCTAAACAAAGCACTCCATATAGAGCTCTGAAACAAGAGTTGCACAGATTGAATTCAGTCAACTAATTTTATGCAATACCATTTTTTATCCAAATGATAAGCAATTGTCATATTTTCCTGTTCCATATTTTCTCCTCTCTTCTTCCTGCCATCGCTGGCAACTTTCAGGATCAATTGACAAAAAAACATATGTAAAAAAAAATTATCTATAGCAGGCTCCTTCCCTTGAATTAATGCAGTGATGCCACAAACTTCCATGACTGCAAATTATGACATCAATGGCCTTGGACTATAAAGTCAGCTAGCTATTAATATGTTACTATTTTACTATTTATTTATTTTATGGTAATGAATGCTTTCAAAAAACAAATTTGAAATCTATTTATGTTGTTGTTTATAAATGCCATTTAAGACTGCAGCAGAACAAAACTCAAAAATCAGATCTCTAATTGAGACATCTGTAACTTAGCATTTTATATTAAAAAGGCTGTCTGTATGGCTTATCAAAGGCTTTAGGTGTTGCAGACCACAGTAGCATTCACATGAGGCCACTTTTTTTCTCCAGCAGCACCCCACATCTGTAATGTTGTGCTCATATCTACAGGTGTATGAATAATACAACTAGTTTTACAATATACAGGGGAAGATTTAGTCCACCTCCACTAGCACTGCCCTACATAGCTTTTAATTACTTTGAATATAACTTCTAATGATTTCAGCAGAGAGAGACAGTCATAGAATCATAGCCATCAATCCCTACATTAAGGCAAGGAGTAGTTAGAACCATTTTGGAAAGGCAGCTTGGGAGAAGCAGGAAGAGGGAGAGGTGGTGGGCAGCAGTGGCAGCTGGTACACATCCAGCCATCATGGCCAAATCAGCTGCACTGTGAGGGAGCTGGGGCTCGTTGCCAGCCAACTGACGGGGAAGTAAGATGAAGAAGTGAGTCCATAAAGAAAGGCCTCAGCAGCGTGGGAGGACTATGACCTTTTGATCTCCAAGATGTTCCTGATGTACCAAAGTGACATGTCAGCTCTAATAGGCTGCACTCTCCAACTGGTGGCAGGGGCCTACAAATTACTGTGAGATCTGAAGGCATTTGTTGTGATGATCCTGGCCTGGACAGGGCATATCAGTGCTAGCCCAGCAGGACTATCTGACAGTCTACCCCAACGATTCCCAAACCAGGGGTCATAACCTCCCGCAGGGTCACAGCCGCACAGAGTGGGGCCACAAGCCTGACAGAGACGCGATTGTTTATGTTAGCGTTTAGGGTCGCAAGCTCGGCTGGGGTGAGTTCACCACCAGAAACAGAGGCACAAACAGAAACCATGTGGGAACAGCTGGTCTAACAGATTTCACGCTCAGAAACAACTTCTTGATATTCAGCTAAAATGTGCCCAAACTACTCCCTTACACATCCATGTGCCAGCTTGAAACAACAGCCCCCCTGCCAGGTATCAGACTGGCTCAAATTACTCCCAAAGAATCATGGCGTCTGCTTTGGGCTTTGCTTTTTCCTGACAAATTTTCCATTGCTAACAGTGGAGCTACTCATAATTAAGCCACTGTCTTTTCTACTGTTCCTCAAAAGAGAGATGTACCTAGTTAAGCATCAGCGCAGGCAGGAGTTTTCTGTAGACTGCAGCTTGCCTGGGAGACTGGAGCAACAGCAGGATTTTTTAGGAGAATAGAGATTAGTATAAACAAAACCTTCCCCTAGTTAAGCTCTAGGCATTTTTTTCTACCATTTTTGCACCCATTTTTCTGTACAGCACTGTGACCACTGGAGTTGCTCTCTGAATGCTCCTTTAGTTTTATTTTTTAGTATAACTGATGTTATGAGAAGACATGCAGAATCCAGATCAGATTAATTTTGCCCATGTGGAGCATGCAAAATCTGCTCATACTCAAGCTGCCTATTTTCATTAAATGAAGAGATAACATGCAAACCATATACTGTCTTTTTATTATCATGTCATGTTTGGGTTTAATGTAATATTTTAGGAACAGATCGTCAGTGGGAAGAAGTTCATTCACATGCCAGAGTACCCAGCTTCAACCTCCAAAAAAGGCTAGTAGGTTTTAAAACTTCCATAATTTAAGACAATAAATCATTATTACAATAATAAAGCAGGAAATACACACAAATTAAGCAGAAACACCAATGTGCTCTTTTTACGATTAAGAGGAATCATCAATCATAGGGGCTGCCTGAGATTAACAAGGAGCCACTTTTTCAAACATCCTGCAGTAAACCAGAGGAAACCCAGCTGGAACTGCAACTAGAACATAGGCATCAGACTCTGAAATCATCCTCTGTCCCCTCATCCTCGCCTTTCCCTTTGACATAACACCTGCACCTAGGGTCACTCCTAACTGATTCAAGTTCTGAAGGTGAGCCATATGCTTCCTGCAATGCCACAAGCCAAACATAATTCCCACAGTGATGTTTTCCTATGTATAGAAATCCTCCTGATCCCTCCCAGTCCCACTAGAAGAGAGATCCACCACTGGAACTAGAAAACGCCACAAGAAATAGGACTGAATGCTACTGAATCATGAAGATTCAACAAATATTTTTTCCTCTGACTCTGTTTATACAGATTTAATAATAATGCACAGGAAGTTAAGACAGAATTTAATTGGTCATTGTGCACGGGGACAAATGGTGTTTAGCTCTTTCCTATCCTTGAATTAATTTTTCACACTGTAATTGGAAAGATAAGTTACTTTGGAACAGTTCCACCAGCAATGCAGAAGAAATTTAGAGCCAAACCATGTGTTACGTTTCTGATTTAAACCACTGATTTGCAGGACTACAGTAAAAATGCTAGTCTATCTTTTCTATTCTGCACAGGATGGGAAGAAAGGACAAAGGAGAAGGAATTACTACCATTAAATAGCCAGGTCTCTTAACACTACTTTAATGGCATAAAAAAATTCCGGTGTAAAAGAGAGAGAACAGAGTTTCTGTACTCCCCAATACTGAAATATCAGTTAATTTCATTTTTAAACACTTTTAGGGCATAAGGAGATGGCCAATTGCAATCTTGTTACAATGTTTTACAGCTATCAACTGAAAATCAGTGACAGACCCATGTATACTCTCAGCTTACTGTAGTTAAAGGAAAACAGGAATAAACTAGTGTGGGTAGCAAGATTCATGTAAACCCATTTTACTTTGCATTGGAAGGTGCAACACATACTTGGTCACACTTCGTCTCAGCTGAGGTAAGTTTCTTGGCAGCTGAGAGGTGGTAACTCCTAACCACTCAACTACGACTGTAAGCACTTCTGTTATCATGCCTCTGATTATATAGATGAGTGATTCCCATTGTAAGTACCTGAAGGGTTTTTGCATTACAAATTGTTGATTAATGATTGTAAGTCATATCACATCTTCAGAAAAAAACCACAACAAAGCACCAAAACTTTGTATTCTATCATCGTGGCAATTAGGAAACAAGGAAGAAGATTCTCTTAAACTGATATATAGAGGCCTCTGAATGCTCCTGCTGACAGTTTTCAACCCTTTCGTAGTCTAGATCAAGTGATTACACATATGTCATTCAGCCTGAAACTTCCACGCACATGTACAGTCTCTGCAACACTGTTTTACTGAGAGATTTATCTTTTGATTAAAAAGCCGTTAAAATTTGGCTGGATGTTATTATGTCACTACTTCCCACTTGTTGAAATATAGCATCAAAATTAGTACAGGCTGACATGACCACTATTATGAAATCTAACTGCTCCATACAACACCGCAACCCTGCCTCATGCAGCAACAATCACTATCATTTCCCCTAATGGTTTAATATCATTCGTTCCAGGCCCTGTAGTAATGGTGCACTTCCTTCAGGCATTCATAACGGCCAGAAGGGCTTTTTTCCTTCCAGTGAAGAACTGGGGTGCAGATTCCACTGCTGCTAGGAGCACAGTTACCAGAAACATGAATGCAGTGCAAGCACAAGAACGAAATCTTATTTTGAGGAGGCTCATTTTTCCCTCCAACATTTATTAATGATTTTTACCAAGGTCCCTCCTTTTTTGCTGCCCACTGCTTACCTATCCTGAAGTGAATGTGCTACATACAGTCCTGATTTCTAGCAGGTTAAAGAAGATTAGTTCCTTTCTCATCTTTCAGTGTATGTGGGCCTAATAATCTTTTTCATGAAGGGTCAGAAACTGTAGAATTAACTCAAAGACAGAACAGACTGAAAGAACAAAAGGCTTCCCATGGCACTGCTGGCTGGTGAGGGGGTTTACAGGGTCTGTGCTGGAGTAGTTTCTTAAAAGATAGATGAGACATGAAGTCCAACAGCAAAATAAAGGATTAGAAAGAAAAAACTCCACCTGTTCCATTACAGCTGACATGAACAGGAACCAGAGAGTTGAGTAACTCTATCAACTACTACACTGAAGTTAGAGATACCCAGGGCTCAGACTTGAAGGCATGATCCTGTGGCTGGTGGACTCACCAAGCTCTCCTGCCCCGTAAGGGGAGGGTAGCTGGTCTTGGGCCTGAGTGGCAATCAAACCATCAAGTGAGAAGCAGCAATCCATAACACAGTAAGAACAGAAGCAAATCTCACTACACTTCTATGCATCAACATGATTGTAGACAGCAAAAGAAACACTGTAGCACTGCACTACCTTGATAAGCCACAAAACAAGAGAACTCCATAACCTTTTCAGTGACGTGTTTTAGTCTTTAGGGTTCACACCTGCACACATATATAAAATTCACAGGGTCTACATAAGGGGTCACAGTCCAATGACCTTTCTTACACCATGCCACATGGTTCTTGAGTTTCAGAAACAGGCCTAGTAATCTGCATACAGATTATTCCATAACGGTAACAAAAAATGGGGTTTAGTGACTATTGCCAAATATTTGGGTTTCAGAAAGTCAGAATGGATTAATATTAAAACAAAGGCTATTAATTAATTAGTTAACCTATTAAAAAAGCTATTATAATTAACTAACAACACTGTTTCAATGGTTCAAGACAAACTCCGTCCTCTTTCAAGGAAAATTGTACCTGCAATAGGTCTACAGAGCATTCAGTTAAAATACTAAAGGCCTAAAACATGCCAAAGTGTTATTATAATTTCCAATCTATTTAAATTCATATTATGCTGGAGCACTTCACTAGGTCATGCGTTATTCTGCGTTAGCTTTAAAACTACAAGGAGGAAATGTTTTAGAAACTTGTTTAACAGCTGCTTCATTCATAAGTTCACAGTTTCTGCAAAACAGGTATGTTTGTGTTCTTACAGAATAGTCTTTTTATTAAATCACCTGCAGGTCCAACCTTAAGCATAAGTCTATACATAAATCAATAAATAAACACGCCAAAACCAACAAACAGCCTCTGATCTCTCAGGGCCCCTCAGTTCTCTTGATAATTCCTTCAGTGTTTTCTCTCAATTCAGCACCAGGACTGAAAAAAAAGGGATTTCAAGGGAAAGAAGTAATAAACTACAGAACTGGTCTTACTCTGGAGTCAACAGTAGGTCAACGCATTATTTTCCCCATACGAGTATCCTGAAATACTAATTAAGAAAAAAAAAGTTGCAAAATCAAAATATATCCCCATATTAAAAAAAAAAAAGTAAACTGAAGCTTGAAGAATAAAATTATTTAGCTACAATCTGACAGGAGATCAAGGGCAAAGCAAAGAAAAAAAGCTAAATATTCCAGCTTCAAATCTTCTGCCTCTAAACTAAAGCAGGAAAATCCTGTGGGTGGGAGATATTATGGTAGCTTACTTTTCTCCAGTCTCCACAACACAAAAGCCTACTTCTGCTGAACAGCTTAAAAGCATTCAAGATTCCAGCAACAAAGATGAAAAGGTCAGACTAAACTCATTGCTCACACTGCATAAAAATATACAATGCTATGACAAACCACTTGATGAACACAAATGGCAGAAGGTTGAATGCTGGCCTGCCCAGAATTAGCACAAGTTTACAGACAATTTTAAACACAAAATAATTCTGACTTTTCCAAACAAATATTTGAAAGTGCTAGCTGAGACTGAAGAAGTCTGAGACAGCATTCCTTTTTTTGCCTGACGCTTTGTGCATGCTGGGAGGGGGCTGCTGTTCTCATTCATTCGTACCAACACGCCCTGAGCATGTCCAAAAAAGATAAGAGTTCAGCTTTGATGTCCATGAGAGGAAGTTAGAGCTTGCAGCTGGCAAAAATATTAATATGACAGGCACTGGTGGACTAGAAGGGACCTCAGGTAGGTCACACTGTCCTATCTCTTCACAGCACACAAATGAAACACAAATTTCACCATCCAGCTAGAAACAGACTCTGAATCAATTTCTAATTACCCTTCACATTAGGTAAAATCCAGTCATGTGAACTTTGCAAAAATAACAAAAATAATACAGTCACAGCCACAGATAACTTGATTAAAAACATCAATTAACAGTCATACAAAATATTTTGTTGTGGACATTTGCACTCTATTTTCACTGTTCACTTGGCCTAATCCAGCTTAAATTTATCTTTCAAATTATTTAAAAATATTTTAATTGGGTCAAGGGCTACTTCACTTTTTACGTGTTTAGATAATAAAGCATTAATTCTTCAGACCACATTTTGAAGCCTAGTGATAGCCCTGGGATCATTTGATCACCTCTGCAATCTAAAATAACTTTAATGCTTCTTGAAGTTGCCTTTGACTGCGAGAGGTAAAGAGAGGCTATTTCATAAAGCACATAAAATAGCACTATTCACAGCCTGCTCCAATGACAGGGTTTGTGAGAAGACTATGTAAGAATAGTATGGCTGCAAATAAAAATTGAGTTCGCTTCCTAGGGGAAAAGTGACAGCCTTACGTGCCTAAGAATTTTAGTGCTGCAGAAAAACATGATTAGTCTTACTGAACTCCTTCAGGCAATACTCTGGCAAATATGTAAAGGCCAAATGAATGCAATGACTCAGACCACAGGTATAGAAAATTTTGTATTCTATTCAGCACTTCAATTCATAGCAAACTAAGCATTTTGTTTTCTGTCTTGAAGCAAGACAATGCATACATCTGGGAATTTAGGTGGACATAACCATTTCCTACAAGTACCACCAACCAAAGCAGTCCTACAGCTCTTACATTGCTATGTGAGTGGCAGGATTTTACACCCTGAGCTGCTTTTATAAAGCCTTTAATGTTCTCATAAAAAAAATCTAACATTTTTAGGACAGAAGTTTTCATGCACTAGATGACAATTTTACAGAAGACAAGCTTTAAGCCTGAAACAGCTTGACAATATTCTTTCAGCTTGTTCATCAAATTAACTTTCTGTCACACATCAGATGAACAGCTTCCTTGGTTTCTTGCCTAATCTAACATAACTCACGCGATTCCCTTCTCAAGCACAATCAGAAGCAATACCAACAGCCACTGTAACATTCCATTTCTTTCTAATAACACGTTCCGTTTGAAATTTTTCTTTTAATCTCTAAGAAAGATTACCCTTTTAGCAAACCATTTACAGTGACGGGACTCTGATTTCAGATAGGATTAAAACAACATATTAGACATATACAAACCAAGGGGTCTGAGCTGCTTACTGGACTAATAATGTGTTATGGGTCCTTTCACATCTAGGTCACTGGTTCAAATTCAGCTTCAGATGGTGATGAGTGAAAAGGAAGAATGAGGTAAGAACCCAGTCATGAATCTGGCCTCTATTCCTGCCTCTGCAACATATCCACTTCGTGCACTGAGGCTACTCACCTAACTACTCTTCCCTGTAAATTCTACAGCTGTAAACCAGCAATAAGTATTATGAGTATCACACTAATCCTAGAAGACTAATTCATTAAGGATTCTTAAAGTGCCCACGATTGTCAGAAGATTAAAGTATTCCTATTTTCAAGCTGTTCAATAGTTAACATGAAATAAATTAGGGGGGACTTTCTCAGGACAGGTCAACACCTCAATGTTAGAAAAGAAAAACACTGGCCACACCTGTATATTTTGATAGCAAGACAAACATGGAAATCATATGCTGAATGGGCCTGAAATTCTGCTTTTTCTCACAGATAGACAGCATGGGTTAAAACTGAAACAAACTGGAAATCCAGAAGCAGCCATATTACGGGTAAGAAAGAAGAAGGAGAACACCACGTAGCATGGAGATGTACTGTGCTCTCCCATGATACAATACAGCATGTAAATACAGTGTCAATGTTAATCAACAGAAGAGGGAAGGAAGGGAGAGAAGGAAAAGTTTATCACCCCTGTAACCAAAGGAGCCTGTGCTGCTGGGTTTTGTTGGTTGTTGTTGGTTTTGTTGGTTGTTGGTTTTTTTTCAAATATAATAATAAAATCATTCAGGTTGGAAAAGACCTTCAAGATCATCAAGTCCAACACGCCCACAACCACGAAACCATCTCCTGAAGCACCACATCTAGTCATTTTTTTAACACCTCCAGTGATGGTGCCTCCACTACCTCCCTGGTCAGTTTGTTCCAATGCCTCACCACTCCTTCAGTGAAGAGATCTTTCCTAATATCTAATCTGAACCTTTCCTGGTGCAACTTGACCCCATTTCCTTTTGTCCTGTCGCTAGTCACCAGGGAGAAGAGGCAAACACTTGCCTCACTACAACCTCCTTTCAAGTAGTTGTAGAGAGCAATGAGGTCTTCCCTGTTGTCTGTGCTGTTCTTGTTCTGAAGATAAACAAAGGTTTCCATGTTCAACAAGTGTCATGCTGGCACATTTTACCACTTCAGATCCTTAATTTAGAACAAGAAATGAGAGAAACAAAGGAAAACAACACACACACAGAGCACCAACACATTTTAACTCACTCTTGGGTTAAAAGGTGAAAAATAATGGTGGTAGATAGTTTAGACACAACATGAGAGCTTCATTAATAAGCTGTAAATGCTACAAAAGTAATCACACAATCTCTTAAATGATCCTGATTTCAGAATATTATTGAACTATGGCTGTCACGGTTTGACAGGACAATGGCTCATACACAGCACTGAGAATCTTTCATATTTGCAGAAAAATTTAGAAAGATTACAACTATTCCATCCTTTTTCCAAAGACTCTTCAAATATTTTAACCATGAGAACAAAATATGTTTTGCTGAGAACATAATTTTTTATTACTTCCACTTCAGAGTCAGTTATGCCTTTCTTTTCAGAGGAAGCTCATACAGAGCAATTCTAAAGGACAAAGAAAAGCACAAGTAGTGATATCAAGAGCATTTAATGAGACTATGAACAACAACTTGGTGCCAAGGAGGACATAATGAAGATGAAAAATAATGCCCTCCTCTTCCAAATCTAGTTACCAAATTTCAGCGCTTTCTGACGGAGGTAAGGAGCAATATTCAAGCAATGAACTTCAGAGACACTTTGGCAATGGATGGAGCCAACAAAAGCCACATGCACAATCCCATAATGATTTAATGGGTCGTGCTATGCCCAAGTTCCTATTGACAAAATTATGAAGTAAACACATCAATCAGTATTAAGGCATTACACTGAAGTTATGTGCTATTCTTTGACACTGTTTAACCTATATTCAACCTCTTTCTCTTGTCCATTGAAATGTGTGGCAGAAATAACATCAATTTTAACCATTGCTTAGTTGGTTTTGCCACCGAGCCATTCTTGTGTTGAGTCAGACAAGCTTGAGAGGCCTGCTTGTGATCAACCAGAAGAAAGATAAGCTGACCAGAACCACCAAGGAGAGAATGGGGGGAAATACCTATATTATACCAAGTAGGAAGTCTACACGTGATTATCATGCTCCTGCAGGAAAGATGAGCATTGCTTTACATCATACATATGGGTCTATGCATGAACAGAACTCTAAATAGCAAAATTCTCTGCATCTGTCCCTCACTGAGCATACCTGACTATTCTTTGCAAGTCGGGAAAGCTGACATTATTATATTACTTCCCAAAACTTGATTCAGAATTATCTTTTCATCTTAGCACAGTAAATCCTCATTATTATCCCAAAAATGTGTGCTTGTCTCTAATTTTGTGCAGAAAAATGAAACATGAAGATGTAAAGTAGCATATAGCATCACGTAAAACCTCGTATTACATTCACACAATATTGAAAGCTGCAGTCTGAGGCACTTGAAAACCAGACAAGCATAATGCAAGGGCCAAGACTGAGTATTTGCTCTCCTTTATTGGCAACCAGCTGTTTTTCTTCGGAATCACTGATAATAATTAGATAAGATCAAACTTGTAGCCTAATCTGTGTATTAACTCTAGCAGCAGCTTCAGAATGCTGAGAAAATAATACTCTAAATGCATGTGAATTAAAGCACAATTCTGAGGAACATGTTATAGAACTGACATGGCTCAAAAATTCATTCCCAGCTCTTAGAAAGTGTCAGATTCTTTTAGTTAATACACTTACTTTCTTTTTATTTATAAATGGATTTTCAGAGAAACAGGGGAATAATTTTGTTCCCAGACTGTTTGATGTTAGACTCGATAACTTGACTCTCACAGACCCCTGTATATCAACAGAAGACTGCGAGTTACTATGTGGATTTGTGTCAGTGTAGAGTTTCAGTTCTGACAGAAGAGATCTCTTACCTTCAGACAGGGACAAATCATCAGCTGGAGACACCAGGTCTGCCTGGATCGAAGGGCCATTGCTCAACGATGTGGTAATCTGATTCGTCAAGATAACCTGCAAACAGACAGGGAGAGGGGGAAGGGAAATGAATTTTTATAGCTACTGGAAGGCAGAGAGAAGCCCAGGCAGGACTGGGATCCTCCAGGCACAGCATCCAGGCAACCCTCTACTCTGACCTTCAGCAAATTCAGCATTCAGAAAACTTTGAACTACCTACATAAGCTGAAAGACTTAACTGCAAGACATGTAGGAAAAGGGATATTGTTAAAAAGATAAAATACTAAACAACAGTATGTTGATACATACAGCTGCCTAAAATAAAACTACCATTCTGAAGAGCTTTATTCTTCAATGAACATTTTGATGCGCCTTACAAAAAGCATCATTTTCTTCAGAGGCAAATAAGACATCTATTTTCCTAGTAATTTCCACAAACTTCTTTCCTTTGGCTGAAATACAGTGCCATGGGGGAAGGTACTATAGGGATACAACCCCACTGATCTGAAGCACAAGAGTACTAAATCTCACAGCGCTACCTCTAAAAGAGGTTTTTTCAGAGTTTTTCAGGATCACAAGATTCTGATAAACAATAACCTGTAGTACCAACACAGTGCTCTCCTCGACAGCATGAGCAATGGTCTTGCTTGCAAGAGATGAACAGTTTCTTGCACCTTTCAACATGTTTTCGGTTTTTCTTTCTCATAACAGAAAACATTAAGGGAAATGCTGTGGACACCACAGAGAGGTGTAAAGACAATTAACCTCCTAATGCTTTGGATCTCTAAGCAGTTGCTGCTTCCGCAATTACAACTGGTCTCCACTTTGCAGACCACACAAAAATGTCAGAAATTACTGTTTTTTCAAAGAGCCAAAATGGCCCTTCTACTTGCACTGCGAGCAGACTCCAAACAAACTCTCTTTGAAATTAACGGCCTGCCTTCAGCTGTATTTGACACAGGAGGAAGGGAGAAAGGAATCCTACACAGTACTCTCTGGATGCAGTTTCATGATGCAACTGGAATAAATTAACAGTTTGGTGCTGCAAAAAGGAAAAGGAATTTCTCACAGGAGAAATTCAAGAAGCGCATCACACCCCTCTGCTGTCACCCCCAGAGCTGCTGTGTGCACCTCTAAGCACCCAAAGGAGACAGGAAAGGGCCTGGCACACACAACTCCTTGCATTAACTGCTGTCTGCCCTGTTCATCAGATTACAAGGTAAGATTCAATTTAGTAAGAAAGAAAAAAAAAAAATATCACTTTTTCCTTTCTTCTTGCCAGGGTACTTATCTTCCATTTTAGTGAGTGAGTTTATCCTTGTGATAGGGCGAACATAGAAACTGGTTCAAGGCAAATTAAAGGAGTGGGCAGCCAAGAGTCAGGAGGGATAAGGAATGGGATGAGACATCTTTCCTTCTTAACTGTTTTCACTGCATTGTCACCGTGTCACAAAACCCAAGGCCTCACTTGTCTATCGAGGCTCTTCTGGCAACTCAGCATAAGATACACCAACAATTTATCACAGCACTGAAGCTTTTCCTTGATCCGGTACTAGAAAATGTGCTGAAACAGAACACACTAACAAACTTACACACGCACACGTACTGGTGGGGTATGAAGTTTTCATTGGCACACTTCTGCAGTGATCGCATTATTCACAAGTGTCAAATGCTCTGTAAGCAATGCAGTCATCCCAGACCTCTGCCAAGATAATCTTTGTACTGCGCCATGACGTGTTTTATTATTTATATACCACATTTTAAAGAAAAGCTACTATGCTTAAGGATCTTTTTTAAATGAAAAAAGGACCTAAGCACACCATATTTCATCTTGCTCTCCTTCAAAGGAAACTAACTTTAAAGGCTTCAAAAATCAAAAGAAAAATTGCAACTGCTTTTTTTTTATCTTTCAGCTTTTTTGGTATTCTCTTTAACTAGGAAATTCACAGCACTGTGCACTGTACGACTGTAAATTTTCTTCACCCTTTATGTTTAACTCAAGCTACCACTCTGATTTCAATTTCCAATGTGACCTTCAATAACTATTCAATACTAAGAATATCCTAGACACCTTGTTATACTGTTTAAAAAGCCAGTTTAAAAGTGCAGAGTCTGACCCAAGTAAACACTCCTCTCTGGCTTGCTCTGAAGATGGGAATTTTAAATGTATTCTTAGTTCTATGACTTCACTGATAGTTAAACATTTGCTTAAATACATGTTTTAATACTATCTGGAACAAGCACGCTTCCTCTGAGATGAAGCCGTATGCATGCACAGATTGCTTATTTTGGAATTAACTGAAAATTACTCTTAATTCCTGCAAGCCTGCAGAGCCAACACAGAGATTCAGTTCTCCCACAAGTACAAGCCAAGAGGCTGCTAGCTAAGCACAGAATTTGACATTAAATTCCCCGTCACACTTCCGCAGCCTTGCTTACTGAAAAATTCTTCCACCAGGTATAGGTACTTCTATTATCAAACAACCAATAATAATCTTTGTGCAGCTACCATAATACAATTTGAACCTCATTCTGCAGGTGTACAGACTGCTCCAAACTCTCACTGGCTCAAACAAACTATGAGTTGCTAATAAAAAGAAAAAAGAAGCTCCAGTTTCAAATAAAAAAGTTAAGGCGCTCAGATGTAGAGAACTCCTCTGAATACATACATCTGTCTTCAAAACTTCAATCACGTGCTCTTACTGGAAAGTGCTAAGATTTCTTTCATTTTTCCCCAGAGTAAAACTTCGGTCGCAGATATTCTGGCTGTGAGTAGTGCCATTCAAACAAGAGCCTATGTTTTCGACAGTCCCAAATCCTACATTCAACTTGAAGACCTGAGCTGTGATACCACTCAATTCCAACTCCTCCCCAAAGTCTCCTTCATCAGCCTGAAAGACTTGCTTACAACACTCCATTCTGCTACCCTCTGAAATGGTTCAACGTATTTAGAGAGCTACAAAGAGGCATCTGAGGGAACAGTTAAGCCTGAGTGTGATTTGGAGAGAATATACAGGTAGACAACAGAGGTATGGAGTGAAACAGCTGTGTGACTTTCTGATGAGTAATCACTTTCGTTCATGGACAGAATCACTTGAGTCTCACACATTGATTCATACATGTGTGCACAGAATATATTGCGAGTTCTGATCTTAATGATCCTATATGTTACAAATCACCAACATTATGAAGAACAAGGTTGGAGTATCTCCCTTTACTCTGGTAGGTGCCACACCTGAAATAAACCACCTCTCACTGCTAAACAAGGCCTGGAAACAAGCTGGGGTCACAAGTCCAGGCAGACTTATTAGAAAGAGTGCCTTGCACTGGATTAGCAATAGCACTTCCTCAACTTTTCATTGGAGATGTGCCATCAACGTACAGATTAGATTTACACTGTTTAGTACAGGAGACCTGCCAAGTCCTCAGTCTAAATAAGTAAGGAAAACTTGCCTCTGTTGTGGTTCCTTTTGTCAGATACTGGACACCATTACCAGCCAAGTGCAGCTTTCACTTAAGAAGTTCAATGCCAGTCATGAGTTTATTATCTTACAGCAGAACACTCAACAGTAAGAATGCTGCTACATGGTATTTTGATGTTATCATACTAAAATACATAGTATTTTAAAATACATAGTATTTTATAACATATCCAGTGTTTTAAGTGGAGCTCCTATTTCCACCATCAACAATCGGAACAAAATATTTTTGTTCCTAGAGGCACTTTCATTACCACTAAGACACTAAGAGTCACAAAAAACATTACACCTCTCCACACACAACTGTGTCCTGACATGCAGAACAGGTAAGAAGGCTGTGTTATTCCTTTCTGTTTCTACATTGTGATGACTGAAGAGTGTACAGCTTCTTCAGGTAGTGATTGTGCATGAATGGAAAACATCCTCCTCCACTGCTAGAAGAGAAAAAAAAAAAGATTAAAAGGTCAGCTAGACAGCTCAGTAACACTGGAAACTTGCCCCATGTAGTCTCTTATGGAGTTCAATGAACCATTGCCTTTAACCTTTCAACCTATTCACTTGCAACTGGTTAAGCCAGCTATTTAATAAGTGAAAATTTACTGTCCTCAGACTTCCAACTCCAACAGAATTACAAACACTGTAGAAATTCACTCAGATTCAAATTTCAAAATAATTTCTGGGAAGAAGTCTACTACTTAAAATACCACACAACTGACTGACCACACAATTTTCCAGTCTTGTAAAGATTTTTACTTCAGCATAGCAACCTTAGATTGTAAAATAACCCCTTCTAACCATTAGAAGTATTTCGACAGCAAGAAGAATCCTTTTCCTCACTGTTAGAAAACCTGGAGATAAACACAAGGAGACAGTGGGAACACATTTTCAAGTTCCTAATTTTAGACAACAAAAAAAATGCATATGCTTCTGATCGCTTCCCCAATTTTTATAGGTGCTGATACCTGGAAAAAAAATGGAAACAAGACATTTTCAAGAACAATAGTATTAATGCTCTAGTGAGGTCATTGCTACTTCTAAAATTAATCTAGAAGTCAACACTGTTTATATTCTCTTGAAATCTTTACACGTTGGTGTGAAAATAGAATCTCCTTCCACTGATGTGACTCCAGCAGATGATAGTTTTCTGGAAGCAAATTAGAAAAGGAAAAATACTTATTTAAGGTGCCTAAACTCCCACCACCCCCATTTGCTGGAAATAGCACAGTTCCTGCATATGCAGAAAGCCCCTGCAGGTCCTGGGAGAGATCTGGCCTGAGAACTGAAATACAACTGCTTTACACAGAAGAATAAGCAAACTATTTTTTGTTTGGTTATTTATACAGTACAATTTTTGAAGTACTTCTCCTGCCCTTCCTAGACCACACCGAAACTACAAAATCTGACTTTGTCATTCTTGTAAATTCATTTGAGTAAATAAGTCATTTTCTGTAAACTTGTGGTTTCAGCCTCCTTGTTAGTTTATTACAAAATTAAAGGGCGCCCAGCACAGAACTATCAATCAGTAACCAGCAAAGGTATAAAGTCTTTGGAATGTACCAAGAGGCAGAAAAAACCCATGATCTCATGAAATAGCTGTTTGTTAAAAGAACGGAGCAGAATTCCCCATTTCTCATACAACACTATTTAGAAAAACTCCTATCAAAGGCTTCCTATTGAGCTGTGAGAGCAAGCACAGGACACTCGCAATAATCCCGAATTACTCCACCCTTATTAGTCCATGTAATTTGTGGTTTTTCACTGTACACAAGCAAAGTCACTAGAGAGCACCAAGTACTGGTGACAGTCAGTGGGGCCGGGATGCTGACTCAGCATGCTGGAGGAGAAGGAAAGAAATTTTACTTGAAGAAACCATTCTTCATACCAGTCCCTGAGAAGGCACCTCTCCCTTTCCCTGAAGCACAGGGTTTTTAATGAGGCATTCAAGCATCAGTAATTAGTCAAAACAATGGTGACTATTGTCAAGGCACTAGCGAAAGGCAAGTGCACGAAGCAATACCACAAAGCCACACAGGCAGGCAGCAGTCCTGGAAACAGAAAGAGGGAACAGCAAGAAAACCAGGGCGAAGCAGCATGCTTCAGACAGCTGTGAGAACCACAGCCTTCTCCTTAGGACCTGTTATAGCTCCTTGAGACTGGCATCGCTCTGCTTAAGGAAGAACCCTAAATTACCACCGTCTGCCATAGTAATAGGGTATTTGTGATCTTCATCTCAGCTATGCACTGAATTAGATTTTTCTTCAACTCCTGTTTCTTCAGGGAGATTTTCTTCATCATTGGTAGCCTTTTGCCACAAAAGCTGCCAGAAGTTGCCAACAACCTCAGCAGGACTTATACCTAATATTCACAAGGAAGAAAACTTCCTTAAAAGTGAAATTAGGGAGTTACAGACAGAAAAGGGGAAAAGACTGAACTGCAATACCAAGAGCTCCTGAACAAAGTAAGTTTTAAAGAGAGAACGTCAAGTGCCCACAGCTACTGGGCACTCAAAGCTGGCTACTGCAGTGAGGCTCCACAGGGGCTCACAGTGCAGAACAGCAGGATTCAGCAGGGAAAAGCCTCTGTGCAATTGGGACAGCTCTGGGCTCCAGGACCAAACATATCTATATCACAACTTTTAATGTGATAGATTAAATATATACACATATCTTCATTCTTAGAAAATTTAAACTATTTTGGCTCATACAAACCAAATACAAAAGAGAAAACCCAACAGTTCATCATCTTAAATCCAAGCAAATCACCATACCCACCCAGTACTCATCCCAGTAGGTGCCCCATACTCCCAAGCTTAATGGACACCAACCCCAACATTTCAGGTTTCTGTAGGAAAGAATGAAAATAATGTCAAGTACTCTACAGAGCCCAGTCCTTGCAAGCAAAAAGCCTTCAAATAAACTAAATTCTCATGTTCAAAGTCAAGTAACAGTTCCAGCAAGGCCTAACTAACAAAGATATTAAAAAGTAATTTTGCACGTGGTACTAATATGGTTGTACCTAACAAGGAAAGCCTGAAGCTCCTTCACTGCAGCCATAAGCAACAGACAAGTGCCCATATTTAATAACTGTTGCTAATGCAAATCAGTTGGAAGAAAATGTGATGGCTGTTAACAGCCATCTTGTTTATACATGACAGAGGCGTAGGCTGTAACAGTGATGCTCATGTTAGAGGGAAGCAGATGGATGTTTTCAGACACAAGGCAACTACCCTGACTGAAGGCAATGAAGAGGACTTTGTGCTGAGAACTGTTAGAATTCACATCTTAACCCATGTCACCAGAATTTGGCATAATTCTCTGAATAACAGATACACACACAGACACCACTAGAAACCTATTGAGAAACACTTCCTAATCCTATACGCAGTCTAGCAGCAAGTGTTGGCCTTGCTCCAGAGGAATTTCAGCTGTACCTATTTTCAGCTGTACCTAGTTTCACCACATACAGGAAAAGAAAAAAAAAAAAAGTCTAACAGCATAGACACAAGCACATAACAATTCTCTGGAAGGCTCACAATCACCTTTTAAAGGATTAGAGCCCTGTTGCTCAGGACATGTTGCTGCTAGCTGCAACCTTATTAAAGCTGCTAAGACAGGACTCCCATCTCCTGAATTGCCATGGGATCTCTGCCCGAGCTTCTCCTTTTTCTTCCCTCAGTGAGGCAATTCATAGCAGCAGAGGTAATTTTATAGTCATTGGATTTCACTGGGTATAAAGAGGAGTTGGAAGAAACCAACGACTCTTTCAAAGACACTGGCCTCGGTATTTAGATCAAATTTATTCTGCTTTGCATAGGAAAAGTACAAAGTTATGCAATTCCATTCCATAAGCCTTCTGGAGAAGTAAAGTGTCTGTTCGCATCTCTGCCAATTTCTTAAAAATATTCACAATGAATGAATAAAACTTCCACAAGAAGAAAAAAAGAAACAAAACAAAACAAAAGCATGCTGTTCTCAGGCAGCGACACGTCTTCAAGTTGAAATAGCTACCACCCAGCGATAGCCTGAGGTCTTTAGCCTTTCCCCCTCTGTGAACAAGGAACAGAGCCAACGCAAACGTAACCTTCAAAATCCACGCCGCAGCAGCCTCTCTCTGTGCTGCTCAGCGAGAAAGGTTTGTGTGCCTGGAAGGCTTTCACATCCAGCAGCCTGCACAGACCTGTCTGCAGAGACGTGCATACGACACCCCCCCCAGAGGGACTGCCACCAGCCTTCATACCCTGCCAGTTCCCCAGAGCTCCGGGTTAGCTTCCAGCAGACCTTCCCTCTCCTCCACCCTCCCCTCCAGCCTCTGCATAATGACGGCTTTCTGCACCGAGCTTACTGCTGTGCCTCGCTAGCAATGTACCACAGTGACAGGCTGCTCTGCTACCGGCTGAGCCAACCTGCAGCTCCGCACAGGAAATCACTTTAATCCATGGGCAACTTTTACAGCCAAGACCTTCCGCGCTCTCAAAGCAGCAAATGCCACCGCTTAAAAGGGAGTTTTCCAATGAATGCCAAATTGTCACAGTTAGCTCTTAAATCACGCTCTGTTCTCAGCAACAGGGCTTTTGGTCGGTTTAATTTGTTTGGTTTTGAGGGATAAGGAAGAAACTGGGTTGTCTGGAGTATCAGCAAACTAGCACAGAACTTCAGTTCTGCTCCAGGCTGAGAATGTCCCCTACTCTTTAACAGGTTTGCAAGGAAGTCAAAACTCATGCTTACATTTTTGTCAATGAAAAACCTAGTTTAGTTTATTGCCACTTGTTAGCTTTCATTAGCAGATCAGAAAGCAGACGGAAGGCTCCTTCCTTTCACTCACTGAATTCAGACCTTCTGCCACGCTACCCTGCTTCATCCGGCACTTCAAATTTACCCAGAGCTACGCAAAGTCTGTAACATTAAATCTCACTACCTCCTGATGGAATAAAGGTATCATTACCCCTATTGTAGGGAAAGATGCTCAGCCACGAAGCAACTGATTAAAGTTACCATAAATCTTTGCTACCACTGCTATACTCTGACTTCAAGAATAGAGCAGGAAGGGCTCATACTCACCTGAGAATGCTAGGACACCCCAAGAGAATCTAATCTCTATCCAGCAAATTATATTTACAACTCTTTCTATATTTGGGGTTTATTTTATTTAGTTTTTCTGCACCTGTGTATATTTAGTTTTTTCCTAACAACTATATAGGAAAGTACTAAACTAACAAAATCCTCCTAACAAAGGCCTATTTAGGGTTCATGGCCTATTTCAAGCTGATAATTCATGTACCAGCATTTTTGTTTGATTTTTATGTTTTGACAAGCCCATCAGAAAGACTACAATAACATACACATGCAGGTGTGGAGAGGGACAGCATTTTTAGAGGGAGGAAGACAGTGTTAGTTCAGACTGCTCCTTGGTGCCTCATGGAAGCAGCAGAAAGCAGTTTTAGGATGTGCTAGAAATCCCATCAAAGCTTCGCTGTTCAGTTTCCCTGCAAACCACACTTCCTCACCTGCCCAGCAGCACTGGAGCCTTTCTGTTTACTTTTTAGGCAGGCAAGAGAGGACTACAGGAATATTTGCTCCCTCTCGTCTATTCATTTAACATTTACAGGCAGGTAACTACTAACACCACCACCAGACAGTATTGCATGGCTTACCTTGTTTTACATTCAACATACTCTATCAGCATCACAGAAGCAGAGCAAATCTTTTCTAGCCTGGAGTGACAGGGATCACAACATGCTTTACACAATCCTTGTGAGAGAAGTTTTCTTGCTGAGTTATGGTAGCTGCCGCCTTTCACTGAACACATTTCAGACATGGACAGACTTTTTACACTTACCTATAATGGCTGTCCTTAGATAATCAAGTAGCTTTACTTCAGTGTATAGAACAGCCCGTAGATTTCGAGCACAGGGCAACAAGGAATTTGGACACACACCTGCATCCCCAGTTTGCCCAAGGCAATTTAACAGGTCTGTAGAGCACTGGGGTAGTAAATGATACTGTGCAGTAGCTTGACAATCAAACCAATATACCAATAATCCTTACAAAATCAGAAGGCCACTAAGAAAGCAGGAACAAACTAGGCATTGACAGCATTATTTAGTGCAACTAAGGCCCATTTAGTGAACACCATGCCTCTGGTGATTTCAGAGTGTTCTCAGGAACAAAATTAAGTTATCATTCTCTATAGCTGCAATGGTTGTAAAAAAAAAAGAGTAGAAATAATCCCAAACAAAAACATTCAGCTGCTGAAACTAACAGCCTTTCAAGTCACCGTCAGTTTCACTTCCCTGTGACCCAGGGCTCAGAAATGGATGAAAGAACAAGTGAGAATGAACAGCTGCAAATTATATATACTACAAGCTGTAGGTATATGGTAACATTACATTTTAGACATTTTCACATACTGAACTGCATCTGCACCCTTTTCAGTCTAACCTGCAATTTAGCCAGTAATCTATTTCTACCAGAAATACCTATAATATTTCAAAACCATCATAAGCTTCAGCATCCCTTAAAATGCAACAAAGATACAAAATAAACCAGGTACGGCTAAGCACACCAGTCTGAATGCTGGGTAATATTTTTCTGCTGTACTAGTGACTGTTTTAATAGTCAACATCTTTTCATTTGATCAGGTTGAAAGTAAAAGTTTTACCACCCAGGTTTTGAGATTTGTAATATATCAACATACCTCTAATACAGTGCAATATTTTTATGCAAAAGTAAACTGCTTGAGTATACTTTGTCTCTCTCCTAAACATGCAAAGCTAGATGGTAAGACCTTTAAACTTTAACATCCTTCCACTTATAACATTCCGTACATTTTTATAAACTAAGATACTCTGGAACAATTTTTCTTAAAAAAAAAAAGCAGCCTATAAAAATGCATGATGATGCATTTTGCTATGAAGTTTTATTAGCATTATTTGAAAAACGCTATAGCATTTTAGGAAGCACTGCTACTCAGTAGTTAGATTATCCTAAATTCTTCTTCCTAAAAAGAACATTAAAAACATTGTCTACCAGTTAAATAGTCCATAATAAAACAGAAAAAAACCCCAAACCACCATAGGGGTACGTGATTGTTTTCCAAATATGTCTAATCTGACATTACACAGAGGAAAGAAGATGGGAGGGGAAATAAACCAGCCAGGTTTCTTCTCTTCAGTATTTGAGGGGAAAAAAATAAATAATCTTGTGTCTCAAGATATTCAGGAATTTTAGTGGCATTGTCTTGCCCTCTGTATCTTATTTCTTCTAAATCCTTTCACTAGGAAATACAGTTAGTCAGTATTTCCCCAATAAAATTTGCATTCACGTCACATTTTAAAATGACAAATTTCTATTTACCTACCTAACTCACTTAAATTGGAGTGTATTTTCCTTGGAAATATGAATCATTAGAAACCTCTTTGAAAGTTAGGACTCAAGATGGAAAATGAACTCAGAAAAATGCAAGGAGTAATTTTTGTGCTGAGACCGCAGCATGACACATCCCCATTTGGCTTGGTCTAATACAGAAAAATAGTATTTGAGATTGTCCAAACAGAATTATGGACCTAAGAAACTATACTCAAGGTAATTTCACACCTCTTGGGATAAGAACCTAGTCCTCAAGGTCACTGCAAAAATATGTGCTCAAGGCAGCACTGTAGAAGCATCTTATCTCTTCTGTGTGGCAGGGAGTATCAGCCCTGCAGGCTTCTTTTGGCAAACCTTTTCCCAATACGAAGACAAATCAAACTAAGAGACTGATAACAGTGAAATTCCTGCAAAAGCAGATCAATTCAAACCCAAAATTGTTATTGGTATAAGTTTATTTGGGAAGTTGGTGATCACTGAGAATAGCTCCACTCATTCCATTGTAAATGACACTGGGTCTACCAGCTTTACTGTTCTTTGTCGCTAGTACCTCAGTTTTATGTAAATATTTGTAAACATTTTTTTTAAAGTTATCTATTCAACTATTTGGGTACACCATTATATTTACAACTGTAACGAGAACTACAGGAACGCTGAGAGTTGATGTCAGGTGAATAAAGACAGGCTGTGGCACCTCAAGTGACATTAAACTTCAGCAAAACCTCGGGAATGGTACAAGTTTTCAGTTATTTCACAATTAGAAAGCATCTGCTCTTTAAGAATTAAACTTATCAGAGCTAAATAACTTTACCGCCTCATTCAAATTAACACAGGTGAACACAGCTAGGTCCGATCTTCTGAGATTTGCTGTGTATCCTACAAACTGCATATATGGGTAGCAGAGAAAAAACACCTAATGTCTTCTGGACAAACCACTGAAAATTTGCAGCATTTCTAGATTAATTGCTCACTGCAGCTTGCTTTTTTTTTTTTAAATGTCATCTCCTAGACTTGCTATTAAAATTCCCAAGATCATGCATTTTCCTTGGACTCCATCATTACTGCTTTGACCAAAACTCAAGAAACCACAATCGAGTCTCCACTGTGGAGTTCAGTAATAAATTGCAAAGATAGTAACATTAGGCATTACTTTCATTCATTTAATTTAGAGGAAAAACTGAAGAAGAGCCAATTATGCTTTAGTCAAGAGAACAGATGTGTGCCAGTAGGCTTCCTGTAGTGCCATGACTGGAATAGCTTCTTCTAGTGAGGAGTGAGATCCATGGGTAAACACATGGGAAACCAGACCTGGATTTGAAAAGTGTTTCTGGATTGGAGAGAGGTGTATGAGCACACATGGTGGGAAATCAGGAGCAAAAAAGCAATAAGCTGATTCAGGTCAGGCTGGAAGTGCATCTCCAGATCTAGGCATGGGGCAGGAAGGAAGGAGCTATTGGATGCTACATGCCAGGACTGACATGCTGCAGGTGGAACAGTGGCCCAGCAGAGACCTTCTCAGAAAAGAATGGGATGTATTTGCAGAGGTCCTAAAACAAAGATAAAAATAATTCAGAGCAAGATTCCTGGACTTCAAAACAAGGTGCGGCAGCAGAACAAAGTATGTGACAGGTTGAAGAAAACAGCTTAATTATATCCAAATCTCGGCACAAACTCTTCCTTGTTTAGATAGATGCCAATTTGCAAAATGCCCTGTGTGGTGTGGAGGTGTACAGCTCCTGCAGGCATAATGCCAGTTACAGTGCATATCCCTTTAGTTATGTTGTCTGATTTCCAGCAATCATCAAAATATGTATCAACTAGAAAAGCATTTTCAGCAGTAGCAATATTAATTCAACACAATTCTTCTGCCAGTGCCTCCTCCTTGGGTCAAATTATGGATAACTGACTACAGCTTGTCTTTTAAGTAACCCGTATCTGCTGTACGAAGCCTTAAAAATTCATGTATGAAGTTAAGTAGTGTGTAATGGATTGCTTCTACTCCAGCTGCTTCTTAGACTTGTATTCTCCTCCTCCAGTACATTAGATATCCACTTCAGTGTAGAAACTAGCCTGAGAAGGTAAGTTCTCATTTTAAGTTCTCTTAATATTACTCAGTTTTTATTCCAGACCAAGTAAGATTTAATGGTTTTGTTGACTACCTTTGGAGTTACTCCAAAGCCATACATGATCATGGACTTGTCTCTTTCCACCTTCACCCTTTTGTCCCTAAATACATTTGCAGAGAAACAAAGGGTTCAGGGTTATAATTTTACCATGAATTCTTCATCTCAGTTCATTCTCAAGTGGTTAACAGGAGGGAGTAGAAGTCCAGTCGCATGTTTTCTAATCCCAGTTCTGAAGCAAAGTAGCTGTGACTGCTTACTGATATAATAAATTCTTTGTGCCTTGTTTTCAGAGCAGCATAATGTTTACCCCCTAAGAGTGTTGTTGGATTCAGTATTTTGCTTTCCTAATGCTTTGAACTCACTGCATGAAGGGTGATTAAAACCACCAAGTGTTCTGAGTCTTCCAGTCTCCACTTCTGGAGAGGAACACATTCATTTACCAAAAGGACCAGGCAGAATATAGTATTATTTAAACCTCCAAAAAGAATTTTTCAAGTAATGTTTCAATGTTTTCACATAACGAAATGAAAGAAAGAATGATGGCTCTGACTAAAGAATTACTTCAGTGCTGTTATGATTTGGTATATACATCAAACGAAGAAACTTTTGGAGCAGAGTAATTCTGAAATAATTCTCTATTGCAGGCCATGTGACAATGCTTAGTGTCAAACACCCTTAAAAAACAATTGCAGACTTGGAAAAAAGCAAGCAGGGCCATCTACACTGTTTCAGTCTACATTAGTGTTTCACAAAGGTAAGTGGATTCTGAGTCACTCTTTTTTTGTTGTTATTACTGCAGCTATAGGCACACTGAGAGGCAACTCATATAACCCAAATGGGTAATAAACAGGGTATCAATACCATGGAAATACCTTGTAGATACCTTTAAATGATAGCAGCACAGGTTTATCCTAACACTTTCAGCTGCCCAAGGAAAAGAGTGGATATGGGGCTGAATAGAGAGGAAGCAATACCACCAGTGGAACTACAAATCATCCATAATAGGCAAAAAGTATCATTATGTGCTGCACAGCACCTAAACAGCAAATATGACATGTCTAGGACATTGGGCATGCACTATGAAGTCTGGCCAATGCAGTGGTTTTTTATTTGGAAGTTAGGCATCTAAGATATCCTGCGTGTCCCAATTTCTCTCTTTCCCTCAGAGTTAAAAGGTTTCAAATAATAAAAAAGCATGTGTTGGGGAAAACCCAGATAGATCACATCCCTGCAGAAATTTTTCACATCTCCACTGCTAACTGCATTTCACCTGCCTCGGACTGGATACTGGAGATACTGGAATAAGCTGACAAGCAAAACTAGAAAATTATTCTAATTTTTGCAAATATTTATGTATCTTTGGATCAAACCCAGTTTAAGTTAAACACTGCCAGGGTAACCACTGATCAGGGAATAGTAATAAATGCTCCAAGAACTATATTCCAAAAGGGATGTATTTGTCTTCCTTTCCTTTTCCTCCTTTAGTTGAACGTCACAACCTGGCACCCATACTTGCTCCTGTTGTTACTTTGGCCCTTAGGGACTTTGTTTCCTATCAATCATTCTTCTGACTACACCTACTTTCAGAAACATTATTGAAACAAAGGCAAAATACTTCAGAACACACAAGGCATATTGGAAGCATTCTTTGAACACAGGTTTAATTGCAACTGGTAAGTCAGTAAATTATTTACATACAACTGTAAACAATAACCAGACAAAGGCTACCCCCCTTCAGAAACATCAAGAGAGTCTTTTGGTTTTGAAAAAGGAGGCTATGATGTTCACCAAAAGCATATGAATACTGTAAAGACAGCACCTAATAAAAAACTTAAAAACACCTTCTCAGTTCATTGGAGATGGCAAAAAATGTCAGGCCCAGAGTTAATAGTATAGCAATGACAAATATATGTGGAAAACAAAACATCAGAAGGAAGAGAGACAAAACCAAAGAATAATCTGAAAAAGAATTCCTACTCAAGGCAACACTGAAGCATGTACTCAGTTTTAAGTACATACTTAAAACACTAATTAAAATATGTTTAAGTGCTTTCCTGATTGAAGGCCAAAGAATTCAACTACATGTTAATGGAAAAAATTTGGCAGTATTCATAGCATTCTACTTAATATTGCAATGCAAAAGGGTTATTAAAAGACAAAATGCTGTATGGGGTGGAGGCCGGATGCTCTTGTAAGTGTAAGTTGCAACTAGCCTGGCTACTACACTACTGAATTGCAGCCAGTCATAAAAATTAGTACTTAGAGGGGAAAAAGGAATTATAGCTGAAGTGGAAGATGGTCAGGTTGAGATCACAGAAACAAAGTGTTTTCAAGGAAGTTTCAAGCAAGCAAATATTTTAAATACGCATATTTTCAAAAATAAATATAAATGTATCATACCGATATTAGAACCTTAAAGGAAATGGTGTCAAACTAGCGGATGTAGCAACAGAACAGGATTTTGGCAAACTAGACATGCCAAAAAAAGGTTATTGAAGGAAAATTAGTTTATGGCCACACAGGAGGAAATAGGTTTGGGTAGATCAAAGTAATGTTATACTGAAAGAACAGACGATGTACTGTATTATTGAATCTTCACAGATACAAAAACAAGCCATTAGAATATAATGAGGTCACAACTAGAGTGATGTTCTTCTTCCACACTTAAGGAAAAGGACACTGAACATACAAAATTGAGAGTAATAATACCAATACTACTACTAAATATCAATACTACTACCTTGTCACGCAGGATATGGAGAAGGCTGAGGTACTGAACAACTTTTTTGCCTCAGCTTTCACCGGTAAGGGCTCTGACCACACTGTCCAGGTCACAGAAGGCAGAGGTGGAGACTGGGAAAAGTAAGATCCCCCCAGTGTAGGAGAAGAGCAGGTTCAAGACCAGCTAAAGAACCTGAAAGTGCACAAGTCCATGGACCTGACAAGATTCACCCGTGGCTCCTAAAGGAGCTGGCAGATGGAAGTTGCAACGCCATTCTCCATCATATTTGAAAAGTCATGGCAGTCTGGTGAAGTTCCCACTGACTGGAATAGGAGAAACATAACCCACATTTTCAAAAAGGGAAGGAAAGAAGACCCAGGGAACTACAGACCAGTCAGTCTCACCTCTGTGCCTGGCAAGACCATGGAGCAGACCCTCCTGAAGGCTCTGTAAGGCACATGGAAAACATGGAGATGGTTGGTAGCAACCAACATGGCTTCACCAAGGGCAAATCATGCCTGACAAATCTGGTGGCCTTTTATGGTGGGGTCACAGTGTCAGTGGACAAGGCAAGAGCAACTGATGTCATCTACCTGGACTTGTGCAAAGCATTCGACATGACATCCTGGTCTCAAAATTGGAAGGATCTGGATTTGATGGACGGATCACTTGGTGGATAAGGAATTGGCTGGATGGTCGCACTCAAAGAGTGGTGATCAATAGCTTGATGTCCAGATGGAGACCAGTGATGAGTGGTGTTCCTCAGGGGTCAGTACTGGGACCAGAGCTGTTTAACATCTTTGTCAGTGACATGGACAGAGTGATCGAATTCACCCTCAGCAAGTTTGCTGATTATACCAAGCTGTGTGGTGTGGTTGACATGCTGGAGGGAAAGAATGCCATCCAGAGGGACCTTAACAGGTTTAAGAGGTGGGTCCAAACCAACCTCATGAAGTTCAACAAGGCCAAGTGCAAGGTCCTGCACCCGGGTTGGGGCAATCCCAAGCACAAATACAGGTTGGGCAGAAAATGGATTGAGAACAGTCCTGAGAAGGACCTGGGGGTGTTGGTCAATGAAAAGCTCAACATGAGTCAGCAATGTGCACTTGCAGCCCAGAAAGCCAACTGTGTCCTGGGCTGCATCAAAAGAAGCATGGCCAGCAGGCTGAGGGAGGTGATTCTCCCCCTCTACTGTGCACTTGTGAGACCCCACCTGGAGTACTGTGTTCAATTCTGGAGCCCTCAACACAGGAAGGACATAGAGCTCTTGGAGCAAGTCCAGAGGAGGGCCATGAAGATGATCTGAGGGCTGGAGACCTCTCCTGCAAAGACAGGAGAGTTGGGGCTATTCAGCCTGGAGAAGAGAAGGCACGGAGGAGACCTTATAGCAGCCTTCCAGAACCTGAAGGGGTTTACAGGAAAGCCGGGAAGGGACTTTTTATCAAGGTATGTAGTGATATGATGAGGGGTAATGGTTTTAAACTGGAAGAGGGTAGATTTAGTTTAGACATTAGGAAGAAATTCTTTACTGTTAGGGTGATGAGACACTGGAACAGGTCGCCCAGAGAGGTTGTGGCTGCCCCCTCCCTGGAAGTGTTCAGGGCCAGGTTAGATGGGGCTCTGAGCAACCTGGTCTTGCAGAAGGTTCCCCTGCCCATGCAGGGGGGTTGGAACTAGATGGTCTTCAAGGTCCCTCCCAAACCAAAACATTCTATGATTCTATGATATGATTCTAAAGGTAATTAAGTCTATTAAGATTATGAATTGCTTCATTTACAAACTTTAATCAAGGGTGAGCATTGAGCATTTTAGAGATACCTGGCATATCCAGGAAATACCACAATTGTCTAACTATCTGACACTGGTGCTCAGTATGAAAACTTCAGAAGCTATCCTAGTGATGCTATATTCCAAAGAGAAAGATGAAAAGCATTTCAGCTCAACAGTACACTTAAAAGCTTCTAGTTTTTACAGAAGGCCTGCATTTTAGAAAACACAGACAGCCCTAATAATAAATAGAGTGAAAGATTTAAACATGTTTTCAATACACAACTAGACCTTAGAAAATGAACATTCAGACTAATACAGCTGATGGAGAGGAAAATAAACTACAGCAGTCAATATATAAGAATGAAATCTAGAGAGCTATGATGGAATTGGAAAAGCAAATAAACAAAGACATAAAGCCAAACAAATACCTGAAGCATGTCTAAAGCAAGCAAATAAAGAATCTGCTGGGAAGAAAAAAAGAGAAAGGGGATAAGGACCACTTGGAGAAACAATACAACCGTGTTAAATAAGTTCTCAATGAAAAAACGTTACACAAATACTTATCTTGATCCCACAGCTATTTTCAAATAACAGAGATGAGGCATTGCCAGGGACGAGGGGATCAAAAAGATACTGAAAAGGGAAGTTAAAGAGAAATGCACCAACAGGGTTGCCCAGAACACATCTAGGACTTCTGGCAAAGCTTACATTCAAGTGGAGGAACTCCTTAAAAATCCATTGTAAAGCAGTTGCATCATAACATACACAAAGACACCCGAGTTCCTCTTTTCACTCTCTACAGGCACCATATTTTTGTCCATCTGTATAATTACTTTGTGTACCATTACTGTTTTTCACAGCACAAAAACAAATTCCCTCCTATGCTTTGACCAAAATCATCCATCTGCAATTCCCCTGTTCTCAGGCTGAGCTAGAACTCCACAAACTCCCTATCTGATGCACCAAATGTGCAATGAGGTGTCATTCAGGCCTGGATATCAGATCTCAGGTATCTGGGTGTTAACTGTTTTCCTTCTTCTTCAGAATGTCGATTTGTACACTGTATTATTACACATGAACATCTTAGATTTAAATACACTAACTGTATTATAAAGGTGATTTGTGTGAGTTAGAAATAGCTGTGCTAACCTCTGAGGTTTTGACATTTGTGTGTGTAGGCCATTTCTAGCCACTGCAGATAATACCAAATGTGATCTCAATAGGTAGTACTTTTTCAGTAAAACCATTTTATACATGTTTCAAAAATAAGAAAACACATTATTGGCACAAATACTGTTCCTGTGTTCCCTTGGGGACATATTTATTGGTATACGTTATGGAAAAAAACCCTACAGTTCTGATCTTTATGATTTCTACAATCGTTTCTATGCAGGACAATCACTATATGAGACTGTAGTTTCACATATGTATCAAATGGTATATAACACAACAGTGAAACGAGAAGAAGCTGTCATGTCCTCTCCTGTCACTCACTCTCATCCCTAAACTGCTGCCCGTTCCCTGCAGGAAAATGTAAGGCCAGAAACAGAACTGAACTGAAGAATTGACAGTTTCCCAATCTGAATGGAGGGAGAATGAGATGACTCCTTTCAGCAGCAATGCTGTGCTACTGCATGTGTGCAAAGTTAGATAGGGAATAGAAGAGGTCATGACAGGACCAAAACTAAGACCATAATATCCCACCACTACTATGATCTCAGACCTTTAAAGTGGAACAAAAATTTTAATTGCCCTTATGTTAGGCTCTCCTCCATTGCTACAATGACAGAAAATACCACGACATTACATCCTTGTTTCTAGTCGAGGTTGTTCTCAAAATTTTAGACCAGCCAGCCATGAGTGAAGAACTGGCTACAGTCCAATGTATACCTCAAACTATTACAAGTTTTTGAGAAAGGTGAAGGAAGCTGTTACCTAATAGGATATTTGTCCTATTTATTTTAAAATTTATTGTTTGGAGGTGTTCATGGTTTTGAACACTGTAACTTCTCCCACGAGAAGAGGAGAAAGCAAAGGAACTGTTAAACAAGCCATGAGACATCAAATGCAATTCACCCTTCCCTTTCCACAACCTGCAGGATACATCTTACATGTGGCCTTTAGTCTTTGATTCTTGAAGAATCATCAAATCATAGAATGGTTTGGGTTGGAAGAGACCTTAAAGATCATCTAGTTCCAACCACCCTGCATGGGCAGGGACACCTCCCGTTAGACAACGTTGCTCAAAGCCCCATCCAACCTGGCCTTGAACACTTCCAGGGAGGGGGCAGCCACAACAGGACAATCTGTTCCAGTGACTCACCACCCTAACAGTAAAGAATTTCTTCCTAATATCTAATCTAAATCTACCCACTTTCTGTTTGAAACTGGTACCACTTGTCCTATGACTACATGTTCTTTTAAAAAGTCCCTCCCCAGCTTTACTTTAGGCCCCTTTACATACTGGAAGGCTGCTATAAGGTTTCCCCAGAGCTTTCTCTTCTCCAGGCTGAACAGCCCCAACCCTCCCAGCCTGTCTGCATAGGAGAGGTGTTCCAGCCCTCTGATCATCTTTGTGGCCCTCCTCTAGACTCACTCCAATAGGTCCATGTCCTTCTTATGTTGAGGGCTCCAGAACTGAATCCAGTACTCCAGCTGGGGTCTCACAAGAGTGGAGTAGAGGGGAGAATCACCTCCCTCGACCTGCTGGCCACGCTTCTTCTGATTCAGCCCAGGACACAGTTGGCTTTCTAAGCTGCAAGCACATATTGCTGACTCATGTTGAGCTTCTTATCAACCAGCACCCACCCCCAAGTCCTTCTCCTCAGGGCTGTTCTCAATCCATTTTCTGCCCAACCTGTATTTGTGCTTGGGATTGCCCCAACCCAGATGAAGGACCTTGCACTTGGCCTTGTTGAACTTCATGAGGTTGGTTTGGACCCACCTCTTAAGCCTGTCAAGGTCCCTCTGGATGGCATCCAGAATTGTAGTCACAATTTACTTGTAATTTCCCAGGGAGCTTACTTCTTCAAAGATGGCAGCAAAACTGCTCTGCAGAATAATACACTTACATAAATGCTCTTCTCTAAAAGGAAAGGATTATATGTATGTAGTATTTACAGAGATACTCCTTTTCTAAAAACACCATTTGCTACACTTCAGTTGGTGTCTAACACACATGCCTGCTCTACAACACTAAGGCACCATTTACAAACTCTTCAGAAACCTTCTTAATAAGCATTTAACTATTCTACAGAAATGAAAAGCAAACAATCACATTAAAAAACTGAAGAAAACCCTGTAGCATTGAGGAATTGCCTGTGACATTCTATGTTAAGACAACTACCTAGAGTAGCAATTGGTCACATCTCACATAGATGCATCTGTTTTTCTGACTAAGTTCATTGAAAAAAGTTGAGCAAACCAAGAAACCAACTTCCAGTGAAGTTATTCTGCCACCTGCTGTTGATTTTAGGCATAGACTACATATTTTAATATTTTAATGCTAATCTTTTCAATTAAAAAAAAAATCCTAATTTTAAAAAGGACGTAATTCGTTATTGGAGAAAAAAATATGTTTATTAACTATAAACTACTAATACATCACAATGTTTTTCTCTTGTTGACTTTTCTGTGACTCAAAAGACATGTATCACCAAGATGAAAGGGGCCAGGGATGAGAAAGGCAGCCTGGTGCAAGGGAAAAGACTGGTAGTTTAAAAAAAAATAATTTAAAAAAATTACAAAAATGTCATAAAACAAAGTATTGTCATGAATCTACTAAAATTCACACAGGAAAAAATGTCTAAAAGCCTTTTAGTTTGAAAATTGTGATCCCAAACACTGCTGGATTACAGTATCAAAACAAACAAAAACAAACAAAAAAAGTTAAAATAAATACTGAGATTCACCAGTCTACATTCACTGTCTAAGTGGGGGAAAGAGAAAATACAAAAAGTGCTATTGAAAATGTATTCTCACCCCTTCAGTTCTAGCAATAATACAGCTGAGGACTTCACAAATCTGGCAAGTCCTTTTACAAAAAGCCAGTAACAATAAGGTGGACATCGCAGCATTGCTGCTGCAGTCCATGCTGCAGCACCCACCACTTCTTTTCAGGACCACAGTGGAAAGTGTCACCTCCTCATCTCGGGCCACCCACACCACCTTCTCACAGAACTGCAGCTAGTGTGGTTACATCAGATGGTATCCTTACATTGCTCATCGACTTGCACACTCTTACATGTTTGTCTCCAGCACAGGCAGGTAAGAAGTAGTATCGGAAGAGTTTAGGGAAAAGATTGAAAAAGAATGAGACACCTGAGAAAACTGCAGAGGGAAGCTGGGGCAGGAGAGTCACTTGCTTGAAGATGATCCACTCACTTGAAAAATGCCTTCAGATTTTTAATTATTATAATTCAATATAAATACCCTTTTAAATGTTACCCAAACTACACAAAAACATCTTCCAGGAGAAGGAAACCCTGACTCCACAAAACAAATGTTCATGGAACAGTCTGCTCCATTCTCTACCCTGTCCTACAAACATTTCCTAATATTAATGGGCCAAGAGAGCCATGGCCTCTCATCCAAACAGTATTGGACTAAACTTGCTCACGAGACTGGAGGGGATCACAAGACAAGACAGCATGGTTAACCACTCTTTGTATTAAACAGATGTACTCGTTCTACTCTTCATTTAGAGCACTACTCAAAGCTTGTTCTACCTTGCAAAGTTTGGCAGCTGCCCACCACCATTTAGAATGAATATTCAGTTGTTCCTTCAGGCTCTTCAGCCCTTTGATACCCTATTGCCTGTTAGGCATTAGACAGGCCTACAGCCCCTCTTTGCCAAGCAGCACATGTGTGGCAGCTTCACACTCTTTCACATGAAGCTTCCTAAGCCATTTTTGTTTTCCCCCTTGGTCAAGCACATAGATTAATTCTCAAGACAAGGGCTCTGTGCCCCACCACCGGTGCTTCTCAGGGCAGTGCTCCAGCAGCTCCCTGAATGGAAGAGCATCGCCCTCACTGCAGGGAGCCCCCAGCAGCTGCGCCCTCTCTGCTCCCGTGAGAGGGGGGGGATGAAACTGTTGGCCAAGTCAGATGAGCTCAGCAGTATTTTTGCCCCTTGCTTCCTGGACTTCGGTAGATTTGCCTCATTCCTGAGCAGACCTGCAACATTACTGCTTTTCATTTCAAAATAAAATTCTATTTCTAATTTGCATACCATGGCAAGGAGATTTTAACAAGATCTTGAGGCATTTGTATGTACCCATTGACTTTGACCTCCATCTGTATAAAATAATTTATATGTGCTAAGTATTATTAGCCTTATATTTTGAAGCAGAATAGCAAAAAGGGATTAAGAGACAGGCAAAGAAAATGTGTAGCAGAACTAAATCCTAATGCCTGTCTTTCCTTTGTAATCAATACTAAATAAACCTGCAAAAAAGCACATGCATGCATAAAATATTTTTTTAAAGGTGTTTTTACTAGATCTGGTTTCAGAGTTCTGTTTTCTGTATGAAAATGGAAGGTCATCCTGTACAAACTCCGTATTTTTTCTGCTCCTGAATTTTGTTATGCTTTGCTGCATTTCTATTTGCAGTTGTAACAATAAGAATTTATTAAGATGTTTTAGTTTTTACAGAAAGCTAATTTCCTTGTGTGTGCAATAGATGGAAGCCAACTAGCATTTCTTCCAGCCCGTCTTGCTGCAGTCTAACATGATTAATTTGGGTTTTTTCCCCCACAAGGTATTTTCCCATAGGAATTCCCATAAGGAATGCTATTCCTTGCAGTGCCCTGTTCATGTAATTCTTGCCCCTATCAACAAGGCAGATAATTAGATACTTTTCCCCCGAAGCCAGATCATCTATTGATAAAACAAGATGTACTACCAAGGCCACACCCTATGACTTGATTAATTTGTTCTCTGACCTGCTTTTAATCACACTTGGGACTTCAGTTTTCAAAGGAAACACACCTGGACAGTTTGTAAAAAGACAGGTCAAGCAGATGACATCTCAGAGCTGGATCATGGCTAGACTGCCCCCTCAGTGATTGAAACCATTAATTATCTTGCATTTGATAGGGACAGAAGTTAAACATGACAGACTCTTGTAAGAGCAAAGGCATTTTTGACACAGTCCTCAGTTCAACTGAGTGTTAACAAAAGACCACTAGAAGCATGACAAAAGGAAATCCAGTCCAACTGCCCATTTCTGAGTCAAGTAAAATTATCCACAACACAGCCACATTGGGAAGAAAAAAATTATTCCTCCAACTCTCCTTTGATTTGGCCATGCTGGAGCTATCTGCTTCTAAGTCCAGAAGAGACACTCCTCTTAAGATCTCTTACCAATTAGTTTACTCATTTATTTAATATATACACTAAGAGATCTCAATGAAGATGGAGTAGCAGAAATTCTAATGTTCAGTGGATTCAAAAGTATCCAAAGATGGTATCAAATCTGTTCTATAGTTTCTCATATACTGAAAAATTGCATTATGCTGTATTGACTACTGTACACTGTCATATTATTTATACCGTTGCTGAACTGCATGCACCCCTGTGACTGAGTTGTTAAACTACGAAACAGTGCAACAGATATGAAGGGGAAAGCAAAAATCTTGCAGCCAAGTCAAATTAGAAGACAATTTTAGGGAAGAAAACAGAGATGCTCTCTCTCTGGAATTACCTGGAACACCTAGATCTCCAGCAAAAAACACAGAGTGCTTTGGTGAGCACAAGATGGTGTAACCACGGGTTTGCATCTCATTGATCACATACCATCTCCAGCAGTAATCTTTTACTCCAGGACATGGGCTCAGATCTGACTCAGAGGGAAAAAAGCTTCTAGCCGAACTGCCAACAACAGCTCCAGGAGCACAGGTTTGTTACGCACACACCCACCCTTTGCAGGGTTGCCATTCATTTACTGACCAGACTCAACCTTACTTTGCAAATAGTGACAAAAATCACAGCCTGAGGTGGTGTAGCTATGTAACTTGTACATTATGCACCTTTCATTAAAGAAAGAGTAAATGAAGTAACCTATTAATGAATACATCTTGCAGGGCCTGAAAAATGTGAAAGCAAACAAACATTTCATAATACATATAAAAAGGCTTTTCAATTAACATCCTGTTTTGAATACACAGCAGATCCACAGCAGCCCCTGGCAACAGTCTGCCAACATCTCAGCCCAGCATGCTTAGGCACTTCTGGCAGTGCTTCCATTCCTCTACACATCAACAACAAGCCTATTTATTATCCAGCTTGCCTGATCTATACTGCAATGTGGCCAGGACTTGAAGCTATTTCCTTATGATTGAATGAGTCAGGACATGAAAATGATTAATCAACACAAGTTTAAAAGTTGCAAGAAAACTGCTCAAAGTAAAGCCTTTGTAAATCAAGGATTGCAGCATTCAGAAAGTCAGGGCTTTCCACAGGCTGAGACTGCTGGGATACTTTGCTATTTCTCTCAACATTGTGGTAAGAGCAGTAGGCAGACAGACAATGGCTATTTGTCTCTGATGCTACATTCAGTGTGACAGAAGTACAGGGTACAGCTATACAACCTTCTGAAAGCAAATACAATCTTGCTGTGCCTGTGGTCCAAGCAGAATGGAAAACATGCTAGTGCAATGCCAAGACCAAGCTGACATGCAGTGCACCTTGTCAGGGTTCAAAGCAGAAGCAAAGCAAATCCACACCTACCTGCAAGACACTGTTGACACTGACATGGTATGGAGGAAAACAGCATGTAAATGCCATAAATGAGACAGATTTACTTTTGCTACAATAAAGAAGTGCCTTGCAGCAGCTTCAATTGCCCAGCTGAGAAGACATACATGAGCTAAGGAAGGTGCTGGTACCTGACTTCTATGGCTTCTGGAGCCTCAAGGTAATTAAAGCACAGACTTAGCCAAAATTAGAAAAAACAAAGATGCTAGCCATCATTCTGGTGCTCATCCATGCAAACCACATAGTAGTATTATAAGCATTAATCCTCTAAGAGAGGCCTGGTACAGAAATGATGGTAGATTTTATAGTTAGTTTCTGTCTTAAACAGTAAAGGTGCTATAAAGCATTGTGTTATGTAAAGGGAAGAGAAAGTGGTAAAGTCAGTAGTTTTGAGGGCTGGCATTCAGCTAGTCTGCTGGGAGAATATGGATGAAAGAAAGCAACACACTTAGGCACAAGTATAGACAGCTCAAAAGTATTTGTTGTCCCTCAATTTAAAATAATTTCCTTTGCTACAATAATATGTATGCACTGGTGAAAGTTCTTGCTTAAAATTCCCCTCATTTTATCTGTTGCATATTTATCTATTTTTTAATATGCATGTTAACGTTAAAAAACATTTTTATATGTAAACACACATATATGCTTTATATATATAATTCCTTCCAGTTTTTAAGGAAATACATTGATTCCAAATGCTGCCATTGTTATAGCCTTAAATGAGACCTTCACCACAGAGATTAATTAGAGTGGAGACTGGACAAAATAATCTTTTCCAAGGTACCTTATCATAGAGCTGCTAAACTACCTCTGGCTGGGTTCCTTGTTCACAAACACTAAACCTGCAAGTGCTGACTAAATGATGGCATTTACAACTTTTGCCAAGATACTAAGGCCTGAGATCTCCAACACATTTCACATGAATATCAAAGAACAACTAGATGACAGTAACGTCTGGGCACCTATCACCTAGCAATAACCAGTGATCCAGAGGAGTACACGTTACTACTATGTTTTCCCTGAGTAAAGTGAACAGTCACTGATCAGATTATAATCCTGATGAAAACTTCAGAAAAAAAAAATGTTTTCTTCGCCCTCTCTTTCTTTGTTTCTTCCTTGCGCTCTTCATATTAGCTAAATTGAGGTGTAGTCCTGTTTATTCAGCAAATATCTTTACAATTACATTTGAAATGGCCGAGCATCATCATCTTAAACAGATTTGAAATAGTACTTCCTGTGGACTTTGTGGTCTCTTTCTCCACCTTTTGTGAGCTGTGAATGCCAGCTCAAAAGTAGATTGGGAGTATCAATATGTGTTTTGGAGCATGCAACCTATCATCCATAACTCTGGTCAATGTGGTCACTCCTAAAGAAAGGAATACTTAGTGCTCATCATTTTATCAAGCCATATACCAGTGGGGAAAAAATCAGTAAGAAACCAGTGGTGATGGTTTTACTTAAACTGGGCCTATATCCTTCTCCTTAACAGCTGACCTTGATGAAAGAGTCTCCTTAGAGACTTTAAGGAAGGCTCGATTTACAATGTAAGAGCTTCTGGAAGTTTTCATCACCTCAAATTACGAAGTGATTCCAATCAGTGCTGAGGATATAGAAGCATGAATTCTGCACTACTTTATTGGCTCCTGCTTCCCTTGCAAGCTGCTCACACAGAATCACAGCGGGCAATTTATTTCTTCCAAGATGACCTTAAATTCAGTAAAGTGCAATCCCATCTCTTTTCCCCATTAGTGTTTGTATCCAAGTACACACATACGTGATACAACTCCCTGTGGTCCCTTCTGGACTTATTTTCTATGAACACACACAAGACCCATGGGAGAAGCTGTAAGGTGTCCTGCATGCATTGCATCTTCTGTTTAGTATCATGCAATCCTCCTAGACACAAATGAAAGACAGCTTTAGATCTGGATTGATGATCTTAACAAAGGCAGCATATACATGAAGAAACAGCTAGCCAAAAGGCTGATTTCACCTTGCACCAGGGGTTCCTTCCCTTTCCATGTAGAGGGTTGCTTCTAAGCTTGGCTGGATTCAACATCAGTTCCAGGCGTATCAACTGCAATATTACTCTAAACTGATTAAAGGCAATTTTTACTGTAACTATTGCTATCAAGTAAAGATGTTTCAATTTTATCTGCATTTTAAACAGCTCCAGGGGACATCACTCAAGTTCCTCCTATTTAGAAGTGAAGATGAGATTCATACAGCACCTGTAATTAACAAAAGGCCTGCTTGTATAGTAAGCGAGACTGGCAAAAATTCACCATGTAAATGTGCCACACACTCCACATCCTCCTTTGTGGAGTGTTTTGCCACTTCACTTTCAAGTCCATAAAACTCTACATGATCACTGAGACACAGACATCCCCAGAGTGTTACAGATGATGAAGCTGTAATATAGGTAAGGAAAAAGGATGCACTATTCTTTGTGGGCAGCCTCTGGATATAAATCTCAAGCCACACACACTTCTCTCTCCTTTCATTCTTCCAACAAAATAAAATCCTTCATTTTCAGTAGTTAAAACAGTAGGAAATACAATTCTTTGGCATTATTTCAAAATTTCTCTTTTTCTATTATCTATATTTTGGCAAGTATAAGGAGATGAGAAACACATACTCAACTCTTCCCTACAAATCTTAACTGCAAAAATTTGGATGTTTGAAATGTATAAAGTTTACAGAGCATCAGTTTTGTGTTAACTTTGCTTCTCTGCGTTTTCTAGATGTGACACAAAAATATTAATATCTTGCCAGACAGCATGATTAAAAAAAGACCTAAAGCATAGCTTTTGACCATATGTTAAAGTTGATTGAATTAAAAGTGTGAATCTTTACGCATCAGCACTGTAGTGTACTGAAAAGATCTTATCTAGCATATTAAAGTTTACCTTTTAACTTAGATTTCAGCCTTCCTTTACACATTTCATTCAGCTTGGACAGAGTGGACAGCTGTACTTCAATGAATCTGTATGTATTTCTACTCAGTTCGTCTTCGTACATTATCACAAATAAAGCGATATTTGTGTGGCAAACTGTCAAGGCACATTACTCAAAATCACAACACAGTTTCTACACAGCAACAGAAATATTTCTCTTCATTTGAGGTCTGCAAAGGCTTATGGGTGGGTTCTTGGGGATTTTTAGTTGGTAGAACTCAGCTTGGGACAAAATACAATGATCCTTTCAGAAAAGAGCTGATTAACTGTAACCAAACCAACACTGTATTTATGGAAACTCAGATAAGGACAATGAAATCTCATACCTCAGAATATAAACAGTTGCTACAGTCGTCATGGGAGAATTTCCCCACTCACCACTCCATTGCAAGGACAGGGTGAGTAAGGCAGGGAAGTAGGTGGTGCCTTGTTCTGAGCTAAACAGAATGCAGAAGACAGACGGATCTGCTGTAGTAAATCTTACGTTCCTTAGTCTTTGCCATCTGGCAAGTGATCCGTGGCTCATGTGAAACGAGTGGGTGGTCGTGGTCCAGTCTGTACTAGACATTTTTGGGATCACGGAAAAACAAAACAAAACATTGCAACTGGCACCAACCGCTGCTCGTTAGCGGCTTTCAACAGGCAAAGGACCAAACAAAACTGAAGACTAAACCTTTCCCTCCAACAGAACTGGCCACAATTTCAGAAGGAGATGCAAGCAAGCTTGTATAAGAAAGGGAAAGTTTGCAATGCCTCTGGCTCTGTCATTCTCTTTGGGATAAAAAAATCCCAGAGTTTCTAGCCCTCAGGACAACCAGTGTCTTTACCTTCACCTCTCAGACAATTCACCCTTTTATGAATATCAACTTTGGTGCCATGAAATTTACAGAGAGCTCTGCTCTCTTTTAGGGTACATCTGACCCAAAAAATTTAATCTCATTTTATGTAAGGTTATTATCTGGAAAAAAAAAAAAAGATTAAATTTGTCTTAGCACGATAGTCTCAGCAGAGGGGCAGGTAAACAACTACATGCATGACACAAGCCAGAGCATTGTTGCCAGCCTTCAATTTGTTTTAGTAACAGCTGTGGAAAGTGAAAGGTCTTTTATAAAACTTTATTTATAGATTAACAACAATGCTTAACAGCAGGTTTTCTACATTACAGAATTATGTTTCAAAGGTTATCCTGCTGAAAAAGAGCCAAATACTACAGCGTTTACGTTATTTTAAATTTAATACAATGCAGACTTTTCAAGCACAAATACCTTTAAAGGAAACCATATGGTAACAGCAGACTTGCTTTTCCTTAACAACCTGGAATGCTTTCATTCTGAACTCCAAGTTAAAAAGGGTTCAGGACTGGATATGTACAACATTCCTTTTCTTTCAAAGAGGCACACTCATTGAGCATACAGCAATAGTGTGAAACAGCACCATTAGGTATTTTTAATTTGATACACCAACTCACTGAGCAACTTCAAATCATACTACAGCCATGGTTGAACGACAAAAGCAAACCCTAACTCCAGTTTGATCAAATAACACCAAACTAACTACAAAAAGGCAAGCTGGATTGTACTGCTTCCAGAATCAGGGAATGAATATTGAAATAATATTTATTTATTTACTTTAAAGGATTTTCTGAATAGTTTATAACTTCATAGCAAAGGATTTAACAAACAATCTTGTGAGTTCTCAACAGCTTTCCTTTCATAACCAAAACTTATGTGGGACCACTGTCTAAGTATTCAGAGAATACTAATCTAACTAAAACTGTAAGATTAATAAAGGGAGAAATGCTTTTTTTCTATAATCTCTTTAACATTTTAATCTTAAACATTATTTGCAATGCCTGTGGAATAAACATTTACAAACCAAAGTTAGGTTTTGTTTAATAGTCTCCTGCCACTTCCCCAGTTTTCAGGGATACACCTGGCTTCTTGGGATCCCAGGGGAGCTTGTAATACCAGCAGAAAAAATAAGGCTTTCCCAGACTTGCTGACTAGACATATTTGACACAGAAGGTCATGTGTATGGGAGAAAAATAATTATTTTTTTGTGATGGCATTTTGGTATATAACCACACATCTAATATCATCACAGTAAATGTGTACTGAAGAATTCTAGATGTTATAAGAAAGAAAAGTTACTAGCTGACGCGAGCTAATATCAAAAAGAAATAGTCTGTTCCCCACACTAGCACAGCAGAATGGTTAAATTACAGAAAAATGTAATAAAATACACACTTGACTATCCTTTGATGAAAAATTAGCAAAGGCAAGGATGTGTTAAGGTAAAATTACTGTGGTTTGCTTAGCTATGCTTTCTTTTGTTTTGGTATAGCAGTATACAGTCTTGAATCACCAGGAAACCTCTTTCATCCATTTGATGATACATCTCACTGATGAAGCCTTTCAGAGGGCATGCTGTATTTCTAGGTGCTTAAAATATGTTGATATTTTAATAATACATATTCTTAACCTATGTTAGTCTAGCAAAAGCAGACAACTAGAAGCCCAGACAAACCTGGTTGAAACCTGACTAGGCCTGACCATCAGCAAGACCCCAACTTGCTTTTATTTCTCCCAAATTCCTTTTTAGAAATGAGCATGGAACAGAAACAAAACCAAGGAATAACTAACACAGGAACAGATCATTAAATTCTAAAACTCTATCTTCACTGCAATCGGACGGCAACACGAGCAGGCATGCTGAGGCCAGCTTTACTCCAACAACAGCAGAGAAGTGTCAGAGTGGCAGGGACTGGATGGCACACTGCTCAGGCTTACTGGGAACACTGGGTAACTATGTAGGTATGCCAACACATGCTGCAACTAAGCCTGCTGCAGTATCGTAGATATACCATAAATGTGCTGATCATGAAATCAATCTGTCAGGGTCACGTATTTAAAAAGAAGCACTTTTTCCTTTGAAGCTCTTCATTCTAAAGGAGAGATTAAAAATATATTGCTAATGTCCTGAGACATAATACATTTCCCTGAATTCAATAAAGGAAAAACAGTGTTCACATCCACACCATGCATGCTCTTTCCTACTTACAAAAATAACTTCTCCAAATCTCCTTGGACAAGATTAGAAATTTTCATAACTGATTTGTCAACCTTGAGCCAAAATAAATAACAAAATTAGTAATGGAATACTATGGAACTCAAATTTGTTATGGCACATACAGGTTTTCTGATGCCATCAGACTTAGCTGGTACACAGTTTTTAACCAGTGGGTAAAGCAGGAGAAACAGCACGATTATCATAAAACTCAATAAGGTTCTGAAGAATGGAAATAAACCCAGAAAAAAAAAAACAAAAACAAACAAACAAAAAAAAACCAAACAAACAAAAACAAACAAACAAAAAAACAACCCCAGACAAGACGAAGCTATTGAATCTCTTGCCAATATATACATGAAGCAGTGCTCAGTGAAAGAAGGGTAAATGAAGGTCAATGACCTGTGTTCTGCTGTCTACCCTGTTCTGTGGGGCTTGTTCTTCCCTCAAAGAAAATATGCAAAAATTAAGGATGGGTGTTTCTTGACTTAAACAAACCACTCATGTTATCTGTGGTTGTTCCAAACCCCACTGAAGTCCAGGGTGTCCTGTCACCAGCTGGAGAGAAAGTACTCATAGACTCTATTGACAGATCAAGATTGTGCTGTACATCCTGCACTGTACAACCCCAGCTGAATATACTGACACCCCACTCAACCAACTGTCCTGCTCTGAAAGACCTTCAGTGAACAGCTATGCAGATAGCTCCAATGCAATTGCGCCTACTGCATGCAGTGGATATGGAAGCAGTCTCTCTTCCCAGTTGAGTCAGATGAATGGTTTACCTAATCCAGTACTCTGTGTCTGACAGTGGCAGCAGGAAGGCACCTCATACTCCACAAAGTGGCTGAGCTATTCCTCTTGAACTTTTTTAGCAACTATAGTCACTAAATTAGGGCTGTTAGAGGGCACACAGTTTGCTATTCCCTTTATAATCCATTTATAGCATGTGTTCTTGGATTTGCCTGGTCTCATTTGCACCACCTGATCATTTCTGGATGGGGTCTCCTTAGTCTCTTTTCATTTTTAATAATGGAAAGAAAAATCTGAAATTAAAATTCTTCTGACAGTTGCTTCTGGCATTAACAGAAACACACTCTCCAGCCATGAGTAACACAAGTCTTCCTCTGCTTGTAGAATCCTTTATCTGCAGATTTCCAAGCTATTCTTGGGTAAGACACCATTGTCCAGTTCTTCACTTCAACGCATACTTGTATGTAGAAAATTTAACTGTAATAAGATAAAGGAGCTAATAAGCATCAGATTTAAGGCATTCCTTGAGTGACTGAAGCTCTTACAGAGATGGTGTTGGGATTAATATAGCCAGGCCAAAAAAGCTGATATGGGACAAGTCAGCACTAAGGCTCAGCTGCTACACCTTACTATACTGTGGCTTTGGTACTTGCTTAATTCAATAAAATCAGAAGTGGATCTACATAAAAATGTGTAATTTATTCCAGAGGAGAAACAGGAACCCAAAACACCGTGTAGACACCTAGGGTACTGTTTCCACATCAGTAACCCAGAATACAGACACCACACAATGCAGCAGTAATAAGGGGCCTGTAGTCCCCCCAGTAATTCTGGTGAATCCACGGCTCAAATGCCTGTTTGATATGCCCAACTGATACATGTACACATTTTTGCAAATCCACCTTCTCAAGCCAGGCCCATTATTCATCAGCCTTAGGTAGGTATATGTTGTGTTAAAGAACGACATAAATGCCACTCAGCTTAAGTGATCAACCATCTATTCCTATATAGTCATAAAACATTACTACCTCCTTGTAAAGAGGGACCAAAATATGGGAAGGGCAAGGCTCAGATTCAGCTCACCTACGCAGTTAAGTCAACAGTGTAGGTTTAGAATCCTTGCCTTCTCAGGATTCCTTTATAGTTATGGGGAAATAGATGCAAAGGAGCATTATTTCCTGGAGGGAACAGAGATATCAGGGGCTAATGTGTATGTACGTGCTGTGCAGTGCATGTAAAGTTTGACATAAGAAGGATGTGCCACATAGATCAGCTGTAGATGAGATAGACACCATGCGATGCCATGGTCCATAGACACATATTCCATGTCCTGCTCTAACTTTTAATCAGATAAAAGAAGGGGCCCACAGCTTCATGTTGCTCTAAGACACATCAAGTCTCTATAAAGCCTTGCATGAAGTCAAACATTTACTCATTTATTTCACTTATGAAACAAAACTGCCATGACTTGGTGAAGTATTCCAGTCACTATCAAGTTGGGTTGTGTTGGAAATGGTAAATTACAGGTGGAGGTTGCATAGTCCCAATGTAACGCCCTGATTCATCCACTCTCTCTCCCTTGGTCTTGACAAACCTATCAGAGGCTACAACAGAAAGGTACTGGTTAATGTTTACACTGCTCAAAGCCTCAACGACATTGCTCATTTTCTCAGACTCACCCACGCTAACAGTAAATAACAGTTTAATGGACAAGAAAAGTGCCACAGAAGAAATAAGTAAAAACAACCAGAAGATTAGTGCTGCTTTGTGAGTCCAAGCTAGAAGTTGAGCTGAATTCATTTTACATGTAATGAATCCCTCTGCTTCTGTCATGCAGCTAATTCAACACATTTCCTCCTGCTCTGATTATTAAAAAGGAAAAGCAGCTAGTATAAACATCAAAGAGTGGCATTACTGCCTTTTGTGACACCAGGATATTTTCCAAAGCTACAGGTGAAAAGTGACCAGTGAACTTTCTGATCCCTTGGCAGGGTAGGCATACAAAACTTGACATAATACAATCACTGCCTAAAAGACAGTATTTACACACAGTGAGTTTTGGAGAACTGGGACTTGGTGAGACAGTGCTATGATAATGGCAGGAGAGAAGTACAACAGATTCAGACCACCCTTCATAAGGGCACAGCTCTGCCCCTGCCTCAGTGCTGAAAACATCTACTCATAAAAATGTTTCCTTTATCTTCTAGGCCTTTGTAACCACACCTACACAGGCACGTGTATAATAAATTCACTTGACATAATGCAATTTTAATTCCTGCCACTTCGAATAATAATGAAGGTGTTCAATCAGCTCCACCTGTGTTTCTGGCACAGCACAGACTGCACTGAGACCTGCATCCTCCCAACAACTCAAAATACTACCAAGTAATGCCAAGAAAATGGTTGTAAACTATTCCACTATTCATTTTATTTGCCTGCTTCCCCAAAGGTCAAAACAAATATTAGCAGTATGAACTGATCCTGTAGTACATTAGTTTGACAAAGCAGGAACACTTTTTTTAACATTTATTCTTACACAAACCCTTCAAAAATACAAAACTAGACTGAGACTTGAAATCTCAGCTATTGTATTGGAAATGTCTTCTGAGGCCAGTATAACATGGTCTGAAGATCAGATCTGAAATTAATTTCCTTCCAAAGCGCTCAGTTTCATGCTATCGAGCAAAAGAAAGTAGCTTTAGCCACAGGATAAACTTCCTAGTAGATTTAATTGGATTAAATACATTTCTACAGCATCAAAATCTCAAGACTTCTATCTGCCATTTCTAAGGAATTCTTCATCCTTCAAATGAAGAAAAAAACCCTCTAGTTTAAGAGGCAAACAAAACCACAGGCTCCAAACACCTTGCTGCAAACAACACTTGTGTACACACAGACCTTTGGAGCAGGCCCCTCAGCAAACTCTCAGACCGAGGGTCTTAAAGCACAAACAGCCAGGTATTCCAGATATCCCCCTGAGTGAAGCACCATTGTGTCCATCCATACCCATATGCCTGATCATTTTCATGCATCTGACCCAAACCCTCTGAAATCCTTTCTGCAGATTAGGTCAGGCTGTCAGTTCCTCTAGCTCCCAGATGCCACCTCAGCCACACCCACTGCAGGAGGACTTCCCAGAAACTTAAGCTGGAGAGGAGAATGTTAGGACTCTACAGCTAAAAGAAACAGCCATGAGCCCGTGAAGTAGTATTTCAAAACGATTTTGTTGTACACTGCGCACTCGCCCTGTCAGACGCTGCTGACTTGGGTAACGAGCTCAGCTTTGCCTAGCTGATGGCTGACGTGAGCAGAAGGCATCTCAGTCAAAATTTACACAAGATGTGCCATACATCTGGAAAACCAGTGATGTTGCAAGTGTGGGAAAGCCCCATGCCATTGGCTTGTTTGAAAGTCAGTCTACAGTCCACAGCCTAGAAACAACAACATTATCTAGCCAAGGGCACATGGCAGTCATCTACTGCTCAAGTGTTCTCAGGGCTGCAGAGCCACAGACTGGAGTTACACAACCGAGGTTATCTTCTCTACTCCACCCTGCTGGGCAAATGCCTGCAAGTTTTCACTTGGAAGAAAAAAAACTAATTTTAAAAAAATCAATATTTTCTTAGCTACACTCTTGAAGTTTCACCCTGCACTTAAAACAGGAGAAACTAAACAAGGAAATGTTGATTACCATTGGCATCTGAGGGCTTCAGCAAAACCAAGCTGAATTAAAATAACTACCATTTACAACTTCATTAGCTGTACACTGAGAGGACTACAGGAATATCCAGCTTATTTTCCTACCAATAAAGTACTGTCTTCTCTGCAGTCTATTTTCCAGTATATCAACCCAGTCCAAATAGTCCAACCTAGTTCCAAATACTGGAACTTTTGCCAGCTCTAAGGAAAACTTACCACATCCTTTCACTGGTACTTGGATCTTAAGCCAGTTACAGTCACATGTACCGAACTAAGCCAAAAGGTTTTATGCTATGTATACCTACCATTTTTTTCTAGATCCAATGCCATAATACCATTTGAACAGTGTAAGTTATAAGATAATGCATGTTCAAGGAAAATTATTTCCATGCACAAACATATTTCTAAGGATCTCTAAGTCAGTCTTTATTGACTTCAGTAAGTATCTCCTGATTTACATTTTAAGGTAGCTGTCTTGTTTCAGACATTAGGAAACCTGCAAGAAAATAGAGCAAAGCCAGGAACAGGGCCAAACCTGTGCAGTAGCTTCATCTACCAATTAGGCCATAGATTTAAAAGCTCAAAGGTGGCAAACAGGTTTCAATGGGGCATGACCATCCTTTCTTTCTGGATCCAAAACTTTACTCCCTTTTTAAAAAACAGAGCACCATATGGGAAAATCCGAGATCTGGAGGAAGTGGTAAATAATTTGAAGAAATTTCAGATGAAGGTCAAGTGAATCATTGCCAATTTCAGCAAAAACTGGTCCTTAAAAGCATTACATTGCTATTGTTTTCATGCTTGAAAATGCTTCTCAAAACAAGGAAATTTTGTCACTGGTTTTGTTCCTTATTAGTGGAAGCTTTTTTAAGAGGAAAACAGGAAAGAAGACATGAAAGTGTACATGCAAGTGAAATGTTTGTCCTTCCCTTCGTTGTCACCAGTTTAGAAAAACAGAAGAAAAAGGCATCTTTTTTTCTTTCAGAAGACCCATCTGTGAGAGACTTTTGACTCAATACAATTGTACAGCTGTGCAGAATTAACTGGGTTTAAAGGGCTCTACCAATAGAAAGTACTGTGAATCACCTTTGAGGTCTCAGTTTAGCCCTTAACTTGCCAATATTCTGCTTTTTGTCCACACTTAAACAGCATTATGCTATCAAAAACAGAGCTTTTACTTTTTCCTTTAAAGGTTTGCTGACTTTCTCCCCCTCTGAGAGCGCAAATGTTCAACTAGAATGATCCTCCTTCCCACCCAGTATCCAGGGATGTGATGGAAGTCAGAACATGTCTTCAATCACAGACTTTGATTTCAAAGTTCTCAGTCTTTACCACAGTCTTTTACTTGTGGTAAAGCCACAATTGTTTTACCAGATCTAGCTACAGTGAAAACAACTCAATGGATATAAATACCATCACACATTTGCAGACACTGGGCAGAACCCACAAGTCTTTCTTTCTGGACAGCAGCCAGTGGGAGATGCAGAGTCTGTAAGGCTTTGCAAAAGGAAACAATTCAGCCTCCTGTAACAAATGTGCTGTCCATAAAGAATGGTGTCATGGACATCAGCGCACACAGGAACAGCATTATAAAAATTACATGCTGCACTGCTAAGCTGCTTTCCAAACAAGTCCTCAAAAATAATGTTATACTGGGCAGTTACATTAAATGTATAAAATTATAATAAATCCTCTCTTCACATCTTTAAGTAAAGTAGGTGTGTACTTCTAAGAATTTAAAAGGTACTTCTTGTGAAAGATGGCTAATCCTTCCCCTCTTGAACCTACCTGTATCTTAAACCTGCTGTTTCTACTGGAAAACCAAATGCATAAGTGATATAAGGAGGCTCCACAGCTTTTTTTTCCTTGGTGATCCCCACCTAACATACTCAGTTTACAAATCCATGTGGTCAGATGACCTTTCTAAATATTACCAGGCTGTAAATTCTACATGGGAGTCATGCCTCTGACATCACACCCGTAATGAAATAACTTTTTACTTGAAACTTACGCATTAAGTCATGAAAGAGAACACAGAGTGGCTTTATTGTTTTCTTAAAGTTGTGCATGCCCTCCTGAACTGATCTACAAGAAAACACTTCTGTAAGTAGAATAAGCATATCTGATTTCCAACAATTTTCTGGAGAAATCAACACTTTAAACACCTCCTTTCCAGAAGAAAAAAAAACACAAAGGAGGGTGTGGGGGAGGGGAGAAAAAGGAATTTATGTTGTTAGTTGAGAAAGACTAGTGTATTCAGTGTTTCTAATGAAGTTCCTATCCATGTTGTACCCACATGAATCAGTTAAAACTTTAATCCTCTATTTCCCACATTATCATCAGCATTGTTCCAGCTGAAGAGGTTCACTCTGGCATATATATCCGCTAAACAAGCTGAAGGAGTGTTACAACCAGCAAAGAACAAATCGAAGTGCCATCCACCTCATGTGTTTCCATACAGGACAGTTAGTACAGGACAAACAATGACATCAGATCCATTTACTGGTTAGACATGCTCAGCCTTTGCTAACATTTACAGACAGAAGTCTGTGATCTGTACAATTCCCCTTTTACGACACCAAAGGACCCAATTCTATAATCCTAAGGAGTATTTTGCATACAATTTTCTTTACACACAAGCTTATAGAAAGTACACACAGTTAGATTTAACACTCGAATAAGGCACTATGGAAGGGGCAAAATCAGACTTCAAATAAGCTAAAAATTAGTAAGTGAGGAAGAAATACTTCATCTCCTACAAACATCTATTTAATTGTGCACGTTTTGTATCCTCTAGATAAAACTGGACTTTGTTTTCTTCTTCAACATCTGTCCTATGCAACAACTTCAAATAACTTCAATAATAAATGAATAGCCCATAAATATTGTAACATTCTTCTCTGTAACACAAACACCTGCTTTTGGTCCTGTTCACATTTCCATTCTTGCACTGTATTTACAAAGAGGGTGTTTGTGTCACTGAGTGGATAACAGCACTGAAATCAAACCATATAGAAACCCCTAAAATCACATAGAGCTTTCTATTCCCTGTGTATAGGCAAGGAGTCCTTTCTAGCTAACTCTACAGTTACATCTTAGTACTGAATTGCAAAAGAATAGTTACTTGCAAATTACTACTTTCCCCAGTACGAATCACCTTAAGGCAAACAATACACAGACTGCATTAGAGATCCGCTATTTGAGACACAAAACAGACAGAATTTCTCCTATTGGCCTGCTCCAGCCCCTCTGCTCTCAGTGCTCTCTTATTTAACAGACTAAATGTACAGTACAATGTTCTTAAATGTTAATCACAATTATTACCTCCAAAAAGTACAAGATAAAGCCAGATCTTCTACTAATACACATAAAACTTTTATATTTACTGTCACTGAATGTAGTGTTTGATTTGGTTACGGGAAACTCAAAGAAAACTTCTTACAATCCACATTACTGCACTTTAATGCAGCTTCCCTTCCCAGAAATACCCATTCTGCACTGCAAAAAATTATGCCATTGGACTGTGTCAGAGGGCATCAGGAGCTTCTGCACCAGCACTGTACCACAGCTGTTTGGCTGGCCAGCACTGTGGTCTCTCAGGTCCTACTGAGCAAAAAGGAATGCTTATACAGTGACACCTTCTATCCTGGTGTGTTTCCACTTCTCTCTCGTAATTCTTTACTGTTAATTTTATTGCAGAAGTGACAGGGACTTGAGGCACAAGAGCCACAGCACAGTTACAGCTCCTGTGGAAACTTCTACAATTTCAGGCTAAGGAATGTCTTACACTTAAATGTGTGTAGGGAGTATCTCCTAGATATCAGCTATATACAAACAGTGTATCAGATTACTTCCAAATTGATTATGTCTATTGGGGAAAAAATAAACAGGAAAACACATTTTTGTGCATGACACATGTATGAGAATAAGTCACATAAAACAGGTGTTAGTAACAGCATTTAATAGCTGAGTTACATGAACATAATGCTCAGATACCAGGAGAATAAAAAAAATTACATGGATCTATATAAAGAAGAAGAGCATCATGAGGTAGCTGTTCCATATGACAGAAGCAGCTTACAGAAGCAGCTCTAAATGCAGCTGCTACTGTATTTATTTCCTAGTTATTTTCTAAATTGAAGGCTTCTTGTTTAATTTTCTAAGCTACAAACATGATATAACTATAGTTTTATTGCCATACTTAGAGTACAGAGCTACTCAGGTAATATATTCATGTTACACTACAACATACTCCTTTGCTAGACCTTGGCACTGCTGGCTGGACTGTACCTTAGAGGTCCTGGGTATGTTTTGGACTGAGGTCATGAAGTGAGTGAACATACTAAGTGAGGGTGAGTAGAGGACAACCCTGTTACAAGAAACCATAAGCTTGGGAAAGCTATCTAAAGAAAACAAAGCTGCTCAAGTACCTGTTCTTCCCTTTCAGTGATAACGAAAGGGAAGTGATAAAGAAAACTTAAGCCAGAGTATCACAAAAGTGTAGAAGGAAACAAAAAGCTGGAAGCTACTAAGACAGTTTATGAACAGCTTTTTCACCAGTAAGTTTTAAATTGTGCAACCTCTAATTTTGATCATAAATGCAAGAATACAACAGTCAGGAAAGAATTTATTTGCTTCTAGTATTTCTTCTCCCTCTTAAGTATTAATTTGACTACTGCCAGAAACTGAGTGCTGGTTTTGTCAGATTGACTGCATCATGGTTTATGTTAATTTGAGTTCCAAGAATCTGGGTATGAAAAGCCCTGCTCTCAGACATTTCTTGAAGGATCACTTTAATGACTTTCCTTAACTCAAATACATTGTTTGGAGGTTTTCACTTAAATGCAGCCTAACCTTCTCAACATAACATTGTATGCAATACTTCACCTCCTTGAAGCACTTTATTTTTGTTTGCACTGTAAAAACAGCTTCAGGATAAAAACCACAGTCAAGCTCTGTCTACGTGCCACAGGAGACAAGTAACATGGCCACCTGATCAAGATTAGAAAGATTAAACACATGAAAGTAGTTAGAGTGGTTAATCTGCTACTACACCTACAGTAACTGGGTGTAGCTGTGCCCTTTCTAACAATGTCAAGGTTGTACTCATTTAGCCATCCACAACACATGAAAAGACAAACAGTTTCTGGCACTAAAACCTACCTCAGTCTATTTAGAGCATGTGGGTATCACAACAGTGATTCAGAGCAGAAGAAGGTTGAGGTCACTCCTCGGCCAGACATGACGACTTAGGACAAAAATATTTTAACTCCCTGGAGGTTGGTTTGATTTGGTTTTGAAGCAGTGCCTCTGGCAAGCAGAAAGCAGAAATTTGTTTAGTGTAGTAGAGAGGAATTTGATTTCTAAGCTTACTAAACCTCCCTCTATAAGAGACAATTACTCAGAAAAAATGCACAGCACAGCTGATTTAACTGGACCTGGAATAGTAATAAAGGCAATCCTGTCAAGAAAGCTCAGCTTCTGGTGGATTAAGGTATTTTTAATTACTGGTTTAATTACTGTTTCAATTAAAGGACATCATTTGCTATTTACTTATTCATAAATGTCTCTAAAAATTAATCTGGATAAAAGCAATTTTGGTTCCCATATTTACTGACAAAGAGGCATACAAGATACCAACTGCAAAAGAAGCTCCTACATCCCACCACGTGTTTATCTAACTTTGATGCAGAAGGAGCTGGTGTGGGAGTGGAAATCGGTGGAAAAAGCAATAAAATTTGCAATTACTATCAAATCAACATTTCTGTTTTATGCACCCTATGAGCATCAACTGGGCATTGCACATTCAAATATACACATGAAGTAGTTAAGTATGGTATAGGTACTTGGTGACACATACTGACTCAAGAATCAGATATACATAATATTAATAATTATTACAGAAAAATGCTAGAAAACAGCAATACTGACAGGTTATGAGCAGCTCACAAAATTCTAATGCACAGCTTTATCCCATTCTACTGTTCTTAATTTTTTTCTAAATTCTGTATTCAGAGATATGAATAGATCTTTTTCTATTAAAAATAATATTGAAGCTTTTCTCAATATTGCATTTCTCCTGTACTGTTTGTTTTTATCTGGCACTGCAGGCAAATGTTATGTGCACTGCTGAACAGCTGTATTTTGTATGTCAGCAATCCTGAGAGAAAAAAGGAAATGCTCTCAAAGCATGTTTTGGTTTCTTCATGATGTAATGGCCCACAGAAAAACCATTAATAACTTCCAAAGTAATATGTTGAGTCAGTCTTTATTAGTTTAAACAAACAGGAATCCATAGTTACAGTCATGAAATTAAGCTGAAGCCAAGGCACTGCACATTTACAGTCATGAACACCACAGCACAGTTTGGGGCAGAAATTAAGAATGCTTCAAAAAGATGAAACTCCAAGAAAATGCAGCAGGTAACACACACCGAGATGGGGATATAAGACAACTAACTCCCATTCTCACGGGGAATGTTACTTTTGCCGAGTGCAGAATTTGGACGCAGAATAATTACAGCACTTAAGGAAACATGATTTTTAAATATTTTTTTAACTAAAAAATCAATTACTTTTCAGATGTGAAAGAAGAGTTTTAAGTGAAAAATCTGTTTTTCCACCTTAACAACCAAATTTCTTTACTACATGTGTTGTCTTTTATTTCTGATCTGTAAAGTTCACTGGTCATTTTTCCTGTGTCCAGTATGTACAAAGACTGAAGTCAGGTGAACGTCCGTATTGAATGGGATGTAAAACACTAGAGCCTGAGCTGCACATTACAGATTAAGAGGTGGTTTGTTGGATGTTTTGCAGTTACTCAGTGTGCCCACATCATGCTTAAACAGTCATAAACAGGGAGCTTATGCTAGACTCCCAACTCTTAAGTAATACTGGGTGTATAGCATTTAGGTGTCAGAAAATCTTATTTGAAATAGTATATGCAGGAAATGGCAGAAATACAGTCAAATATGTCATTTTTTACATGTATGCTTCTAATACTTGAATGTTTTAACATATGCTTCCTGCAGTTTAGGACCTTCTCATTTATCGAACACCCTGCTGGCTCAGGCAGTGCTTCCACATGTTTCCCCATGCAGCACTGACAATCTCAGCAGCTCACATCAGTACCAGTTCTGCAGTGCCATGACAAGCTAGGGAACTGGTCAAAATTTAAAGTAATTCAACCTTTTTTCCTTTTTACACAGGTTTTTTTATTAATCTATGTTTCTTGACTCAGTGCACATTTGGCCTCGGAAAGAGCTGTACCAACCCAACTGAACATAGAAGGGCAGAAGTGCATCACAGAAGTGACCTTTTAGAGGACACCAGTAAGCACTCTTTTAGAGGACACCAGTAAACACTGGGTGAAGATGCAACAAAGCCTGCCATAGCTCTTTTGGCACCACTCATGGATGGGAATGATAATTGTGGGGGCAGTTGCATGGTTGCATGATGCTTCTCTTTCAGCAGCAAAGTAGGCTTGAAAATCTGGCAACTTTGTTTACCTCCAGCTACTCATTATCATCTTCTGCCACATTTTTTCAGAAGGTTATTTTTAGCCTGAATTATTTCAGTAAACTATTTCACTTCATGACACCATCAACCCTTAGGCTGGCATTGAAGGGGCTGTGAAGAGCAGCACAGGGAAGGGAGCTAATATCCACCTTTCCAATTTGCTTCACAACAAATACCAGAATTACCTGTACATAATTCTCATGACTGCAGCTTAGCAAGAAGCTTAAACAGATACATTAAAGTCAGTATATCTGCTTCAAAGTGCAAAGTTCATTTTGCATTTTGAGGTCATTTGCTTTTTGATTTATTTTAAAACCCTGAATCTAAAGCTATATTCACCTCTAAACATGTTAAATCAAATGCATGAATAAAAGAAAATGTCCACCTTTTACCAACACTTTAAACAAGAAAAGTTTGTAGAAAACAGCAATTTTGGTTTCCTTAAAACCAACCAGTGTAGTAAGTACAAAACCAAAAAGCCTTTCTGGCAAGCCCTTCTTCAGTTAGCTCAAATTTGTATTCTTGTTAAGAGCAACATTCCGTCTTCACAGGTAGAGGATGAGAATAAAGGAAGGAACAAAATCCAGAAGAAATTTCATCTGACTTCTATAGGAAAAGCATTTTAAAGCTCCAAAATCACTTCTCCTGTGGTACTGTTAATAAGAAGAAAACATCACAGAAAACAGGGAATGATTCAATTAGTCCACTGACCATTACGGTAAGAATCCTAATTTCCTGTACTGACATACCTTCCAGTCAGATAACCTGCTACTATCTCAAATCTACACCAAGAATGTAAGTCTTCAATTTCATTCAGGATTCATTTCAGAAGCAAAATAACCCATATATTGGGGAACATAACATAAACCTAAACAAACAGTATACACTAATGTGAAGGGAGACACAAGTATGAAGTAATACTAAAACAAGTACAGAGACAAGAAAAGATAACCACATGTACTCAAATCACATCAACGTTATCTTTTCTTCAGTAGAATAAGTTAGGTAGTTTTATTCATCTTGAAGGTTACTACTACAAGTCATCCAAACTCCCTGACACTGTCTGAAAAATGTCAGTAATAACGTAATTAAAATATTATTGTGCAAGACATCAGTAAGATACCATCTGGAGTAATAAGCATTTCAAAACAGGATAGGACTGCTAGACTGCAGTTTCAGTAAGTGCACTAAGTTCAAACAGGAAAATGAAATCTCAAAATAGCATCTCTGATAGCAGTATCAAAAGGCACACTCAGAGTCAAGTTCACCTTTCAGGGCACTCTAAATACCGGACATCATCCTGTGATGCCCACTCAAGTGTTTTCACTTGCTCATATTAACTTTTCTGTTCACTAAACCCTGCATTTCTTTTGTTGCATGTACTTTCTTCTGTGTTAGTGCATGTAATGGCTCAGCTAAAGACTGGATGAACATTGAAGCCAGCGCAAATGGAGATGAGAAAACTGTCCAGGGATTATTTCTTTGCTGGGTAGAGCGAACACAAAAACTAGAGCAAGGTATGTCACCTTGCAGCAGCAAAGAGCTGGGTAAAAGGACTAGTACATCAGCTCACTTTGCTCCTTGAAACCACAGCCTAAGTACATCTGAGTTCTCTTGGATTTTTTTTAATGGGAAGTTACAGAGAAGCAATTCACTGCTGCACATGCAGCAGTAGATAAGGAGAACTTGATTGTATAGGAAAGACAATTTGCAGTGCTTCAACACAGACCCACCTATAGCTTCTAATATAATACCCAAGGCAAAATAGAAGAAGAAAAAAAAAAGTATTCTTATGTAAACACAGAAGAGCCAGACATAATATATGCCATTCCCCTTAAATATTTTTAAATCACAGAGATAAAGCCTCACTCACATACGCTTAAGTAAGTACCCCTCAACAGCTGTGAACTGCTCCTTTTTATTAGCTGGCAAGCAATGCTTTGCTAGTAGACATCAATATATTGCAAAGCATGGTGTGTGTGTGTGTGTGTGTGCATGTACACAGAAAAGACATACAAAGCAAGAGGCCCAAGTCAAGAAGTTACCTTGAAAAAATATCCTTTTTAATAAGGATTAAAATAATTTAGAGCATTTGCACATTTGAGATGATGACTTTCACCAATTTCTGTCAAGAAACACAACAGTTAAATAGCCAGGCTCATTGTGCTTGTCGTTATTTGCTCTGACGTGTTGGTATTGGCAAGGGGAGATTCCAGTTACCTTTTTTGCAGGGCTCAGCACAGATTACACAAAGAACAGAGCAATTCACCCACCCCTCCTCACCCCACTGAGGACAAGAAGGTTATTGGTCTGGAAGACACAATTAGAGGTTTCTCAAGCAGGCTCTTAGCAAGAAAAACTACATGAAACCTATTTACGATGTTTCCGTGCTGCTATCCTGCTGCTGAGCTCCACCCATCACCAATACATGTTTATACAGGTGAATTGCTAAAGAAACAAAGAAGCCCTTCCTCTGCACCTGAGCCTTGTGGTTTAATTCTTCACTTGCTCAGATTCATAAAAACATAGTAAAATGTTAAAAATAATTTCCTTAGAAGCAAACAAAGGACAATAAGTAGCAAACAAGGCTAGAGAGTTAATTATTGCCAAGGTTGAGTGCCTAATTTCTCTTGCACAATACAGGTCTGGCTACCTGTGAACACACCCAGGTGAGCTTGAAGGACCAGACACCACTGAAAGGAAATGACAAAGTGGGAAAAGAATCCAGGAGGCATAAATGAGGTCTCAGACCTCCCAAGCCCTTTGCCTTAGCCTGGGGCTGGTTCTACAAAAGGGTAGGTATGAACATACGTGTAATTTTGCTCACCCTCTCTTTTTCATCCACCTTGTTGAGAGCATGTAATTAGAATAGGAAGGTTTGAGGTGCAAAGCCAACCCAGCTGAGGGCTGATGCATCTGGCCATCTAGTAACACCTATGATGTCCAACGACATGGAATCCCTCCTTAGGTCAAACACCCTGAAGACTGTATTTGTTTTCTTATTTCCATATTACAGATTTAGGCTCACTATCTCTCTAAGATTTTTCTGATCTCTCTCTGCAGCACTGACTCCCAAAACATGGCCTGGAAATTGACAGCATTTGGCAACCAGTGCCAGGAACCACCACTAAGAGAAAATGCCAAATTTGTTTATCTTGAATGGCCTGTAAGAAAGTCTGAGAGTCCACAATGTTCCTGTGGTGGAAAACACTGCTTCTGGTATTGTTTAACACACATTAAAACATAAACTATCACAGGAAGTGATCAACTGCTGGCACACAAAATCTATAGGTAATCTTGAACATTAGCTGTAATGCTATCTTAAAAGCTGCTTGGCTACAATGCAGACGTCTTTCCTTTACATGCTTTATTGCAATTGTATTTCCTATACTGACTACAAGCAACATTGCAGCTGGAGTCACCAGTCCAATTGGTGAATGATTGATCCTCACATGTAAACCAAATACTCTCTAATTTATTCTTTCCCAGCTGACCAGGAATAATTTCTGCAATGTTAGGCACTGTCTGCAATAAAGCAGCAAATCTCCAGCAGATAGTTCCAGTTATCATAAATGCAAGGGTGAAGGTACTGCACTCTGTATAAACTGCCAACCTACTGCAAGGTACTGGAAAAAGGAGTCCATAGCTTGAACCAAAAGCCTGTATTTCCATAGAAGCAATCTTTTATTTGACTGCAAGTGTTTTTGTCTGGGTGTAGTTTCTAAGTTGGCCTAGGCTGACTAGACCACACCATGGCCAAAAGGAGCAGCCCTGACTTCCCCTGCTGCTTGCACTACCAGGTTGTCCTTTGTGTCAGCAGTCAGGCAGCCGACCAGCAGTGTGGATTAAAGTAATGCTACTACAAAGAGGTTTATAGCATATGGCAGACTGAAAAATTATCTCCAATAAAAAGCTTCAATTCCAAATACCTGTACTTAACCTGACAAATTACAAAGACTGTACCTAAGACTGCACACAAGGCAAAAGTGATACATCTAATACATCGCTATGCAGAAAAAGAATTAATTATGCATATACTCAACTGGGCAGATCCTAAGATTGCTACTGAAAATTTCAAATCCACAAGCAAGTTATTACATTGTTCTCCTAAAGCACAACTTGGACCAATATTATAAGAGGAAAAGGGCACTTAACAAAGACATAGATTGAGGCTCACCAGCAAAGCAAAGAACTCTAGACTGAAATATGAGGGGGGGTTGCACATGTAAACTCCAATACACTGTCACAATTTAGCAGGAAAAAGCTGACCTTGTGAACATCAAATTCACTGTACAAAATGCTTTGTACTATCAGCTTGTCACAGGCACACTACCTATCTTGTTTTTGTTAAGGAAATCCAAGTACATTATGAAATTGCTCAAGCGGGCATGACTCACCTCAAATAAAACCCAACAAACCCAACCTCATTTCTAAAAAACTCTTGTGATTATTACAATTACTGCTTCTTTTATTGTGTTTGTTGAAAAGCCTAATGTAAAGACTGGGTAAAGAAAAAGCATACAGCACTGACTGATAATAGATTTGGCCCACATCAGTCTATTTATAGCTTAATATTTGGATGATGGGGGTGAACTAGCTGATCTCAAGCAGTCCTTTCCAGCCTAAACAAGAAGAGTAAGGAGTCTGAAAATGGATGTTATTAAATGTGAATTCCTCTGCTGGTATGTAATGTTCCATTTACTCCCCAGCAAGCGACCTAGGAAAAGGAATCTAAACTTGAAGTATGCTTGTTCTGGGTTGTAAAAAGTAGCAAAAATCAAGAGTAATTAAACCCTACTGCCTTGCATCATCTAAATTCCAGCTTCCAAACTGCATATTGAAGATAGCACAGGTGCTCAGGAAGTGAAAAAAAAGATTAATTCAAAATTTGACCCGTAAAGCAGTGAGAACTTTTCACTTTCTTGACTAATGTTTCTTCATGACCGTCAATGCCAGAGAAACAGGATAACACAAGCCACTGCCCACCTAATCTCTGATCTTGCTTCTAGCGATGACCAATACCTGAACCTTTACAGGAAGGACAAGAAAGCTTGCAGTGACCTACAGCCTCTTACGCAGTGCTGCATGCACAGACAAGCAGTTTGGCAGCCCTGTGCTCAATACTTTGCAACCTGCCAGGTGATGAGAGTTGTCACACACTTACCTTATTCCTTCTCTAAGTCCCATAGCAGTCAAATGAAGTACTAGGCCATCTGTTCCCTGACCCAATGAACACAACATAATATTCTCATTTAAACCACTCTGCTACAAGCAGTCACTGTAAATCAGGCATTTTGAGCAGCAGTGGCCTGCATTAGTTCCTTAGATACACTATCTTACTCAGCTTTAGTCATAACCTTTCAAAATATATTAATACACATCTTATGCTCTGGCCTGCCTGCTCCTCAGATTTGAGGTGTAATACCCTTCAGTCACTGTGATACAGAATTAGTGACATTGCTGTGTGTGTTCCTAGAACTATCCAATATTCTTCAGATAAAATCTCACTAGATATTTAAGCCCGATACAAGAACACCCATTCATTCGTTCTACTGGTTGACAGCCGGTTGAACATGAGCCAGCAGTGTGCCCAGGTGGCCCGGAAGGCCAATGGCATCCTGGCTTGTATCAGGAATAGTGTGGCCAGCAGGAGTAGGGATGTAATTCTCCCCCTGTACACAGCACTGGTGAGGCCTCACCTTGAGTACTGTGTGCAGTTCTGGGCCCCTCACTTCAAGAAGGACGTTGAGGTGCTGGAGCGGGTCCAGAGGAGAGCAACGAGGCTGGTGAAAGGACTAGAGGGAAAGTCTTAGAGGGAGAGGTTGAGGATGTTGGGGTTGTTTAGCCTGGAGAAGAGGAGACTCAGGGACCTTATCACTCTCTTCAACTACCTGAAGGGAGGCTGTAGTCAGGTGGGGGCTGGGCTCTTTTTCCAGGCAACTAGCGACAAGACAAGAGGGCACAGCCTGAAGCTGCACCAGGGGAGGTTTAGTTGGATATTAGGAAGCACTTCCTCACGGAGAGGGTGATCAGACATTGGAATGGACTGCTCAGGGAAGTGGTGCAGTCGCCATCCCTGAAGGTGTTTAAGGAAAGACCGGATGTGGCACTTAGTGCCATGGTCTAGCCGATGTGGTGGTGTTAGGTCATAGGCTGGACTTGATGATCTCAGAGATCTTTTCCAGCCTCAATAATTCTGTGATTCTGTAAACCCAGAAAACATGATTTTGGACAACTTATGCTGCTGGAAATCTGAAAAAATCTCCTATCAGTTACCCAATTTTATGAGGAGCACTGAAGCAGTGGTTCTGCCTGTAGTGATGTTCTCAACTGTCATTAATAATTTCCTGACTGCCAGTAAGCAAAACATATAAATAGCCCCAGGAATAAAAACAACACAACTACTCAGAACTATTGGGCACAGAAATCAATTCAAGTGACAAAAGAAGTATTCATTGCAGTCTTACCTGGCCTGTCACATAATGCTGCAAGAGCAAACCCTCATGTGACAACACGAGTCTCTCATTAAACCAAGTTTTCAGGGCACTTTGACCTCTGTCTGACCTAACAGAAATTTAAGAGAAACATCATAGTGATAAACATCAAAGACTTTACAGGAATATGTGGAAGGCACCTGCATGAGTCAGGAAAACTCAGATAGAACAGGGTGGGGTATTGCCTTTATTTGCAGTGTGCTTTACAGCTGCCCCCTAACAACACACACATGCTCCCTCTCAGGGATGCTGGGGGCAGAATACGGGCAGCACAGCCAACTAGAGCATCAGCTTCCTACATGCTTTGGATTACAGGAGATCTGCTTGATGCCTGTTGACGTCTATTTAGTAGTACACTGTGTTGTTGGAAGAGGACATTTAATGTTTGATTTGAAGAGCAACTGAGAGGTTTTGGATATTAAATTCTGGGAAGCAGTTGAAACTTTTTATTTTGTTGTGCTTTTAACATATACTTTGAATTATGTGGACAACTACTGAAGCTACTGAAGTTTCTCCAAGATTTTTATTTTAGAATTACATATAGAATCTCATGAGCTACAATATCACTAAAAATAACATTCACAGCCTTGCTTAAAACAGATGATGTATTTAATCGGGCTTGTTTTAACTTGGGAAAAAAAAGAATCATTTGCCCAAAAAGAAAGCTTTCTGTATATGTCCATATTCTAATCTATATGAAGTTCTTTCACAACTAGCTTGAGAGACTGAGTAAGAACATCAACAGGGTGACACGAAAATTCTTATTTCAGTTCCAGATACTCACTTTGATGCTTCACTACCTTAAAGTAATATTAATAATTACCACCTTTGCGGAAGTTGCCAACTGTTCTGGAACTTGGAACCATCATCAGTGGAAATGAAGACACAGGGCCATTTCTCTTCTGTACGTATCACTGTCATCTCCATGTTTACAAAACAAGCTTTGGCTTCTGACTTGAAGCAGACTTGAAAATACCTTTTCACTTCAACCCACCCTGAAAACTACTGATTGCTCTTCCTTTCAGTGCCGGTACGCTAAGGCAGACCTTCCTGTTCTAAGATACTATCTCCACAAAATTCGCTGTAGAATTTTTGTGAGCAGAAGCAATTTAAGTGCAACCAGTAATTTTTCATTAGTTGCTACAGGTTATATACCTGATATACACAGGCTACTTCCTACAAGGTAGGCGGAGTACATACAGTCAGTCTTGGCAAATGCTGATGACTGCAATAGCAGCCTCACAACTTTTTGATCCAGAGGTGATCCCTACATCACATACACCTGGATAGAAATGCCAAAGAGCAAGACCAAAATTTTCACCTGCATTTTAAAATGTCAGCTCACGTACACACACACACACACTCCCTAGATGCTGGTGGCACTTTTCAAATAAACGTTTCACTCCACAAAAAGTCACCAGAAAGCTGCTGCCCAAACTGCTGGAAGAACTTGAGAAGCACCCTAAATCAACAAATAAAAAGTTTACCATATAGAAATCATTTAACATGACCTGTCAACTCATTCAGTTTTTGAAGTATTAATCCAAATGCCAAAAGGTAACACTTAACCATGGTGCTTATGAAGTTAATCTACCAGTTTTGTTTACAAAAACACACTACAAATACATCAGGTGTCCTAAATATTGTATCTGGCCCTGGGCAAGGAAATCTAATGGTTTTTTTTAGTTACTGGTAACATGGAACCAGCCATAATTCTGACAAATTAACACAGCACCTTTGGTCAGTGTTTAGCAGTAACAAAATTACACTGGCTAGAAGCTTCTTATCAGATCTGCAACAATTTAACTACCACATCACAAACCTGTTCTTAAAAATACTACTGCAAATCTGTCTCCAACCAGGACTGTTACCTTCAGCTTGTGCTCAGGATGCAATCTCGATTGTGAAACATACATACAAACGTGTATTGAGCCTAAAATGATAGAACCATAAGACCGCTGACTCTTGGTATGTTTGAAATTCGGATCTTATTCAGAATCTCATGACTTGACCTAATTTCTCATTTTATACTAAGAGATGGTGCATGTTCCCATTTTCTTCTGTGTGAAAAACATATGGGGAACTGCCCCCACCCCCTTTTTTTTAACCTCTGTAGACCATGCACATTTGAGTATACTAGAGTTGCCATAGATCCTGCCCTAAATCTAGTCTTCTGTGCAGTACATTTATTTACTCTTATCTACTTTTATCACCACAATAGCAGGAACTTCTTGCTATTCATGGTTCATGGTCCAAAATATCACTGTATTAAGTGCTACACAAAAATATAGCAAAGCCAGAGCTACCCCATATATATTTCAATTCTTAAGCAGAAGACAGGAGACTGCTGAGAAAGCAGCAGAAACATGTCCAAAACATAACTTGTCTACAGCTGGACTGTACTATGCAATTAACAGATGTCATGGCAAAGGAGCTCTTTAGGCAAGGGTTGTTTTTTTTTCTTGGCAGTGTTTATGACTGATTGTGCAGAAAAAATAGACTCAGATGTGTCCAAGATATGTGGATCTGTGAAAAAATTCTTTAACAATGGTTTTGTCCATAGCAGGTAAAGATGGATGGATGACTGAAGATGGAGAAGATAGGGAGTCTTTTGAACTTTTAAACCCGGAGATTAGCCTGCAACATATCATCAGCAAGAAAGGCTGAGCCCTTACTCTGGACAAAGAAGGTAGGTCCTAGAAAAAGGGGAAGATATTGCCATTGTCTGTATAGAAACAGAAATTGAGGAAAAATTATCCAGAGAAGGGAAAGGAACCTTTGTTCCTTTCAAGAACTTCCAAGATACGAGGACTTCTCATCTCACAAAATGCTAGAGAGACTAGGGAGAAAAATACTCCAAGTGACATACTAAGAGAAAAGAAACATTTCTAGACAGCAATAGCAAAACTACTGGTTACATATCCACTGCCAGAAATCTAAGTTCAAATTCTGAAGAAGTGTTTATTTCTTCATGGATGAATTTCAGGCAAAAGAGACCAGAAAATCCCATGAAAACATCTCCCCCTCTCCTTCAGACACATATCAAGCCATCTTGAACCCTAAATACTCTTTGATCTAACTTCATTAGGAAAGTAATTTGCTGAGACAAACCTGAAAAACAGTAGCAAATGTGCAAAAATTTGATAATATTTGAATGTGTTTTAAAATCCAAATCCTAGTAGAACATTCAAGTTTCTTTTAATTATCTTCAACAGAAAAATTTGCCAGGTCTTCACTTGGATGCCAATACATTAACCAACCAGTACGTGCTTAAAATGTCTATTTCTTTAAGTGGTCATCTATAGCCTTAGATTTTGTACTCATTATAATTTAAAGGCATAATTTCATTTGAAGCTCTCATTATATTAAGATAATCCATATGCTTTTTCCTGATTACAGACAGCATGCACTAAAGAGATCGAGCAAATCAGAGCTGCTTCACCTTGGGTAATCAGCAGAAGAACTAATAGTACTGTTCTGACCAGAGAATACAAAAGAAATCCAGGAGAATAGCACTGTTTCTTGAGATACAGCTGAAGTAAGACATATTAGTACAGAGTAAACAAACATTCTTTTTATATTTTACTTTAATTAAGCAAGTAGTGTAAGAGAAAACTGTATGGCATGTAACTATTCTGTATGTATAGTTGCAATCTGAAAAAATTACAGTGACAACAGCACCTTCTTCATTTAGTCATGTTATCTGTTATTTTCATAATCAGAATCATTTAAATATTTAGACTAAAGAATGAACACAAGGTCATCAGAGAATAAACAGACCTCTCTTCTACTTCCCACTTTTCCATAAGAGCTCTTACCTGAACTCCAATTTTAAGAGCTGTTCTGCTTTTGAAGGAGATGTTAAGATGTCACTTTCTTGGTGAGATGTGGAGTTTTTTTGGCACTGGGTGTTAATAAACAAATGTTTTGATTACTAAATACCTGCGTTTTATTCAAAATCCACCCTAAGAAAATGCACATGATCTTACTGTCTATATTTTCTAGCTCTGTAATTTTATAAACCAATTTCCATTTCAGATAGTATTTAGGAAGCAGAGAGCAATTCTTCTGCATAAAGGGGAGCATAAGGAAACATCAGGATAATTGCTGTTAGTTCTAGTTCCAAATACATTGGCTGGCTGAGAAGTAACTGAAAATGTCAGACTGGAAAACTGTATGTTTTAATTGCTGTTCTCCCATGATTTACACAATCTATTACCTCCTTTCTTAAAAGTGTGACTGGAGAAGATAAGGCCAGTACAATTTGCTAGTGTCTAGGCTGCAATACCACAGAGCAAAAAGCAATAACCAGCAGAATTAAACAAAATTTTTTACTTACTATGTCAAACATTAAGTGAGGGAAAAAATTCAAAAGATTTCTGAAAGGGGTGGGTTTGGAATTAGAAAAAGTAGAAATGCTAAACATTTATTAGAAAATACTATCAAAAGTATGATGATATATAAACACCTCTAAGCAACTGGAACATTGTGTTATTAAGGAAAATCATTTAGCTTATAAATCATCCTGCCAGATCTTCTCATGTAATCTCGAACCTTTGATGCTTGGCACTTTTCTTGGTATTTCAATCCTGTTTGAACCACAACACTAATAGCACAAGGACTGTCAATTCCAGCATTTTTTACCTCAAATATACAAGTAGGAGATGCAAAATGAATACCTAAAAACCCACAAAATGGTGGCAATAAAAAACCAACCCTGATCATAAAATAGGGGCTTTTAAAGAGTATTTTTCAGCAATTATTCCTTTTTAAGGTTTCTGCCTCAGCTTCTGAATGGTTAAGGCTTGGAATCTTGTGCTACTTTAAAGTATATCAAAGACCTAAGATATGACTTATAGTGAAGGGCAACGCAAATGTAGTGCTAAGAAAAACTCCACAACTATTGAGTCCATTATTAGGTTTATTCAATCCTGCAGAAAGCGACTCACAATCACAGATGCTGTATCATCCAAAGATCAATTTAGTATAGCTTTTAAATATCTTATTTTGGGAATGTTCTTGTCCTAATCTATGTATATTTCTTAAATAAGAGAGGGTGTAAATAACAGACTTTGTTTTAAGCTATTATTTCAGAGATGCAATAGTTTATTTTCCATAAAGGACAGGATACCGCTCTGGGCATTGTGATAACCAGAGAAGCTCCCAATTCTGAAAAAACACTAGACCTACAGGAAGCAACAGACCTCATTTTTAATATAACTGATAGTTATTATCACTATTGAAGACAGATCAGTTTCCAAACCCACAGCAATTTAATATCTTTAAGGAGTGTCCTTCATTGAGACAAAAATAGAGGAATGCATTAACTGCTCAAACTTCTGACTTACTCCAGTTTATTTTGCCTCTGGATACTGTATTTCTAGAAAAAATTTTCCATTCTTTGCCAGCAGTGGTCCCCCAGCTCCTTACCAAAGGTCAAAAGCAAATTTTATAAATCTGATAGAACTGAGGAAATGAGAAGCTCGTATGTCAAATATTGTCACAAGGCTTCTGCCATACTTTAGTTCTGCACAGCAAACAAACGTAAGTCTTAAAAATTGTATTTTAAAACCAGCTCAGCTTCATCTGAAGTTGGCAGGGGGTGAAGGGGGAGGTGGGGAGGATCCACGCTTTAAACAGGGAAAACAGACTTTCTGTTGGTAATTCTTTTTTTGAAAGATGATGAGGGAATTGTAATGGAAATTGTACCTTCTAGATCGCTGTACGCATCTCTTTTCAGTAACCTTTAAAGCGTGTGTGCTTTCCAGTAGGAGCACAGGCTGGAGATATTCCACAGAGGAGTCACTCCCTAGTCTGAAACTAACAGTTTGGGGAAACAGTGCCATGACAGAACAGAACCCCAGAACATCCACACAACGTGTCCCTTCTGTGCTCCAAATGAATGAATTTCACTGAATGAAACAATTTGTTTGTATAGGGGCTTCAGCAAGAGCTGATCAGGAAAGCTGAGGCAATTAATTTCACTAGCATTGCCATAACCGTGCTTCATTTGCAGGCATTTTCAAACCCTTCATAGTTAAAATAATTCCCTTTGGTACAGCTCCTACATCTCTAAATCAAGAGCTTTAGGGGCTTATGTAAATTTTATAGGCAATATTATGCAGATGAACACAGTCTTTATATGTATGTAAGCAAGTAAAAATGGTAAGGATACAATACCCGGAAAGTCCCAAAGGCTGTCCAAAAAGTGTCTGAACTTCAGGGGAAAAAATCTAAGTAGTGAAATTTTAAGTCCCATCTATCAGAGGTAAGAGAAGGAGAAACCAAGCTGCTGACTGCCAGCACCTAAGCCAGCTTTCAAAAGCCAAGCTGACTCTTAGGCTGTTTCCTGGACAACCTGCTCTTTTTCCCCGCAGCCATTTATCAGAAGAATGTTTTTAACATGACCACGAGATGTAAACTGTGTTTCTCTCTCTTCTAGCTCATAAGGTAAACTTAACATTTGTTTCTGATCCAAAACAGAACTTGATGCTGTAGCTCAGGCCCAGATAATGTGGGGGAGGTCAGAATGCTGTGGAGTCTACAAGATTAAATGAAACAATGGCAATTTGTTTCAATTTTTCAATCACACAAACACTATTTGAAACTCATGTCATTTTCTGTTTATAGAATTTCACTGTCCTGCTTGTATTCTGCTCAATAATATTAGGCCTGGTTCTATTATTTCTAACTTCTAAGCAACCTGAACAGCTACTATTTGAAACAAGCAAAATCTACCAAAACTGTTTTCCCCATCCTCTTTTCCCTGGCCACAAATGTCAGTATTATATTAATTTCAAAAATTGTTGTGCTTTAAATTCCAGCAGGGTAAGCAGGGGGAATGATGTTCTTACAACTTAGAAGGTATGAGAACACACAGCAGTGACAAAAAAAACTCAGAAGTTACAGAATTAATTCCTTTGGGTTCTGATAAGTCGCAATAACTAGAAACAAATGTTTTAATTAGTCACAACTGGAAACAAATATTTTAATTCTAACCAAAGGAAAAGGCCCACAGCTCTGCAGTGGAATATAGAACGTTTTCTTCCAAGACGGTGGGTAGACTGAAGGTATCAGATCACAAAATCAGTAGTATTTTTATTTCATCACGGACCACTAATCAACTCCCATGATTTTGCTGGCTAAATGTTGGTAAACATAATGATCAATTTTGTGAGTCAGCTTAAGATATCAGTGGATGCAATATAGCACTTCAATTAATGCTACCTCTCTTAAAAAAAAAACTGTATACCTGAGTCAAAATCAAGAAACTCACAGGGAACCACAGAAGAAAACCCTCAATATTCCACAGACACATTCAAGCCCTACGCACAATGGCTGTACATTTTTCCAACTACTTCAGCTTTTTTTTTAACTACTGTTCTCACTTCTAAAATCCAATTTGCAGTTATCTTAGGTGATGTTCAGTCTACAACACATTAAGTTCTTTAAGCATGCAGTCAAAGCTTATCCTCTACCACTATTACTATATAGGAATTTGTTTTAGGTTCGCATCTAAGTGCCAAGAAAGCATGACTTAAGAAGACACCAGCAAAATCCATTAGTTCTATCCTGCCAAAGAGTATCTTTAAATTACAACAGTGTTGTAGATAAGTACATCCCCTTTAGAAACACAAAGCAACTGACAACAGACTCAAGATTTAACCAAAGGAATACCAAATATATACAATACCTAATGGTCAACTCAGTCATAAAAAGTGTACCAGGAGCTCTACTGGTACTCTCAAAAAGTCACTGTATCTTAGGCTGTTTAGCCTTCTCCCCACATTACTGTCACCTTACAAAGGAAGGTAAAGCTTTATATTGCAAGGTTGAAATGGTGGGGCTTTCACAGGTGTAGTAGCTGTATTTCTATCCATAGAGGGGAAAAAAAAAAAAAACAACACACAAATCATGTATAGCAATGAATGACCCTTGAATGACAAACCTCTAAATTGTCTTGGAAGTTATAAGCAACTCTATGAAAGCAAAATAGTTTGCACAGGCTGAAGCTGAGAACAGGCTTTTCAAAAACAAACAAAAAATTTAACTGTACAGTCCTACATTTCTGTACAACTCTATGAGAAAAAAAAAATCAGTTCACTCATTTAATTAGAGGGAAAAAATACCTGGGAAAGAAACTGTGTGTTTTGCAAATCATTGAAATTACAGTGCTATTTCCCTTGTAACTAACACACCATCACTGATTTCTAATGTGAAAGACCATAAAATTATTAGGTGGTGGAAAGAACAGTAAATTCTGGGTATTTGAAGATTTAAACAGAACTATTTCTGGTTTTATTAGGCATATCAAAATCATGGCTAAAGCCCAGCAGTAGGCTGGTGCTTTTAGGAAAACTGTTCTTAAATCAGTAAAAGTTTATATTTCTTGGCACACAGGCATCATCCTAACAAATCTCTTTAAAATCTAGTACCTTGGTGGGGGTAACATTTACTGTTTGCTATACTTCTGGTTGTTAGCGGTTACCACAAAGGTCCTGTTTTTCCATGACATCAGCTGCATTCCAATAGAAATGTGTGCCCAAGAGTTTTAGTAATGACTGCAGTCTCCAAATACTTGGACGAAATCCTTTACACCTGCAGACCAGCTGAGTAAAACCAAAAACCAGGAAGAATTCAATTCAACTGGAATTTCTGACTTTGTTCCTAGTAAATGAGCAATTACTATTTTTGTTCCTCAAATCTATTGTTGAAAGTTCTTTGGATCAAACTTTGAGTATCTTCTAATCATTGCTCCTCATTTAAGTAACTGCTTGACTTGAGACCCCACAGTTAAGTTTGTCAGAGGTGCAGCAGCCCACACCAAATCAAGTCAAGCAGGTCAAATGTATTTCAAAACACAATGTACAAATTTTCCAAAAATAGTAGGTCTTACCTGTCTTACAGATCTCTCATCTGTTTCTAAAAAGTTGATGGAAAGATTCCATTTCCATTGAGAGACAATGAAAAGCCAACTGTTTGTGAAACATACAGATCCTGCAGTCTTGAGTAAATCCCATGAAAACTTAAGAGTAGGCATCACACTGTTTGTAGGAAAGTATGGAGCTACACTCTGAACACTGAGGAAAAACTAGAACACGGTAGCAGTGGTAGATGTTATCCTGTATGTGGACAGCATTAAAGCATGTCAATGACACCCATGGAATGATTTGGCAAAGTGCATCTACTGACAGCAAAGTAGAAGTGTTTTGAACTCTCTTTCAAATTCCACGTATGCTACTAGCTTATTAAATGTCTGACACATCAGCAGCCCCTGGTCTCTACTCAGAGAGGTTACCCCTGCAGCCTGCCCCAGCTACCAAAACCTTGCCACATAAACCCAACACACCCAGGCAACCCTGTTATACACCCAGCAGTACCCAAGTGGGTTTATTTGAACCTGAGACCAAGATTAAAAAACTTCATAATGATACGAGACTGAAGTCTACAAGAAAGAAGGGTTCACACTCAATACACAGAATTAAAAAATAACTTCCCTTTTTCCTTTACTAATGGTAGATATCACATTTTTATTAATACCATGTTATCACACTACTAGGGCAAGCAATTCCTAGGGGAAAGAAGAAACCCAGTATTAGATTAAAAGTGTGGGAATGTTTGCACTGTGACACATACCAGTTCCTGATACTACTTTGGATAGGGCTACTTCCAGTTCTTCATAAGAAGCACGATAGAGAAAACTTTCTTATAAGATAAATCAACAGAGATTATTCTTTTGTCATCAATGGGGAAAGAACTTGAAATCAATCAACTCAGCTCTGTACACACAAGAACAAAAAAATTATAAATAACTTTCTTTACTGAGTCCTTTTCTTTGCTGGCAGAAGCCTACTACAACTAGCAACATGCAAAGTAAATCTCAAAACCCTATACTGTATTCTCTATAACGCTGAGAGGCAATTTGAGGGGGAAAAAAAAAGCCTTATTGACAAAATTATTTGTAACACACATACATACATTGAAGAATTTTGACAACAACTGTTTTCCAGTCAGAACGAATTATCTTACTGGCAACAACACGTTGTTTTATTTCTGTGATTTTGGTTCTCAGTCAGCATATCCTCTAAACAAAGACTGTTCTCTCCATCTTCATTTCCTTAACTGTGAAAATAGGTGACGGTCAGAGTAATCATAAATTTGGAAAGTTATCAAACAGCTGAGTTTATGCAATCCCTACCTGTGTGACCATGACATGATAGTTCTGCAAAGTTACATTTCCTGGAAGGCAAGCAAAAAAGGGGAATACTTCATCATCAGTCATGAGAACACAGGCATTGAGAGCTGCTGAATGGAAATCTAGCGAAGGTTCATGTACAGATTTCCTCACTACTCACCAAAGTCCACTAGGTCTTTGTCAATGTCCTTCAATTTGAAGGTTTTTGGAGTCATCAGCTTCCCTTTTGATTTCCTGTTTTCTATTGAACTGTCTTCTTTTTAATGTCACCTGTCTTTCTTTTCCTTAATAGTGTTATGGTCTCTTATCTCTTAGGTAAGGTAACTGCACTAGTTTTGCTCAACTCAGCCTAAACAGCAGCTAAGCCACAGGTCTTATATCTACATTATGGACTTTTGCAGCATCTGTCTGAAAGGACAGAATATAGTGACAGTCTCTGAACACTGCTAAGACCCAGCAAGTGATACTATTACAGCCAGACGATCATCAGCAATCAAGAGCTGTAAATGCATTTCTCAGAAGTTTAGAGAATGTACTAAATGTGGGATCAATCCTGACTCTCAGACATGAACCTGCAAATATCTTCATCAGAACTGGAAGGTACGCAGACCAGTTGTGCAGAGGAAGGGAGCAGGATGCCAACACAATGCAGACTCCAGTCTGTGCTACAGAACCAACCAAAACTTACTGACAAATCCCAACAACTATCTCTGCTTCCAATATAGGGATCTTGCTGGAGGATAATAATGAAGGAAGACTATGAAGATAGAGGAACGATATACACATCCATTGGCCAACTTTTTACAAAACGAAAATGCCAGAAATGTGTGAACTACCAAATGTCTTCAGAGCACGCTTGATTAATTCCTCTCTCCCAGTAAGACACTTAACAAGAATTGGAGCTCCATAGTCCAAATACTCAGGAAAGATCTTAACCCTTCAATATCGAGGCACATATGTTGCAATACACATCTTCTAAGTACTATCATCATAACACTTACAATCTTTGTGCATCTGTCACACGATTGAGACTTAAACGGTTTTGGTTTTTTTATACCCTCTTTCTATTAAAAAAAAAAAAGCTTTTAAAATCCATAAAGAGTGAAATACACTGAAGAGTACTGCTTTAGCTGCCTGTCATTTGTTCTTCACAGAACTTTGTTTTTGTTTTTTTTTAAAGAAATTCAGTCTTTACTACTTAAAATTCCTATGATCTTCGTTTTGTACTCTTGCATATAATTGTGTCTCCAGAACCTTAGGTGCAGCAGTACTTATTTCCTAAAGGAAGTATTTTCACTCAAATCAAAATACTATGACTGTGGAAACTGCAAATGGTTCCAACTTTGCCAATTAGCACATCAGACAAAAGAACAATTGCATTTAAGAGCTATCATTTTGCATTATGTGCTTAAAGTCTCCCAAGCTTGCATTGATAGAAAGCAAGTTGTACCCTAGCAGTACAGAATGACATTTGTTACAAATCTTAGGGTGTCAGACTTTTTTCTGCACCTTAATTACTTTAACGACTACAGGTTAAGAGCTGTTTTGCCTACATAAAAATAGGGCTTAGAGGTATCAGCAATCCATTATCTTCTGGTCAGTTCTACCCTTGCACTCCTTCGTGCTACTTAAAATAAATTTGATTGTACCTGCAGGGCAGAAGCCCCTGTGTGAACAAAAGATCCCGAACCACCCTCCACAAAGGTACACTCCAGGTTCCCATACCACTACAGACAGAGCTTTGTACTGCAGCCACCAGGGATGGTGAAAGCTATCTGTGGCCACACATTTTCAGTAAATTTAGGTTTGTGATGCTGAAGGAAACAGTACTAATGATTAAACATACACCCTTTTACAAGCCAATGTGTGAGGGACAAATGAAAAAAGTGTACCACTGTGCACAAAGACTTCCATGAACTTCTAGCAGGAACTTAAGTGTCGTTACATTCCTGGAATATTTGACCACAGCTTATCTCAAAATCTTCTGAAGCTTTAACTGTACAGGGAATATTTGATGTAAGACATCCCACAAGCTTATGCAGTGCTGCTCTCACAAACGGCAGCTTTACTGCCTCCAGCAACTGGCTGAATAGCAGCCGCAAGCAAAATTGACTTTGCTGCTACATTTGCTGTGATGAGAAGGTCCCAGTCATCTACACTACAACGCACATTTCTAACTATAACCATGAGTAACATTAGTGAAATTCAGAACATCTGTGCAATTCCTTATAGAATACAAGCCTAATAAGACGTTTACAAAGACTAATCACTATTAAATTCCTCATGAATTACTTAAGATTCAAGGTCACTATTAAGTTTGATACCTTTGATGCTTTTTAATACTGTTTTGTTACATTTAATGGCATTTCAATAATAAAAAATGCAAATCCATTTAAAGTCCTGTTGTGTTACTAGCATTTTTTCACATACTGTAACTTCCATGCAATTCAGTTTTCACAGTCATCCAGTCTCTTCACAAGTGAATTCACCAGAACACTGAAAAATAAATCTCTAAGGTTTCAAAACAATAGGAAACCAAAGTAGTCTTGTGACTATGCCTTTATGCTTCCATCAGCCTCACCTATCCAGAATAAATGTTTGGCTCTACAGCATGTAAATAAAGTGAGGGAACTGGCAGCAGCCTACTTGTAAGTGGTTTTTTATTTATTTCAAGTTATAAAAGCTGTCATCCCAAGGCACTGTTTAATTGTTTTAAAACCCAATCACCATCACTGCCATCACATAAGCATGCAAAGATCAGTATTTTCCATACTATATACTTTATCATAAGCATTAGTATTGAATATATTAGTTCTGATGCTTTGCCACACTTACTGGATGTATTCTCCCCTCCAGATCACACTGGTATTGCTCCTTGGCACATTTTAAAAGAAGACACACAAAGCTTTTCCCCCAAATCTGCTGGCCAATGACCTAAAAATCCTGCAAGACCAAGGCAGGTAGCTCCCAGGCTAGCCCCTTCCTGCTCACACAGGGCTCAGGCTTGATGCCCAGGAAACAGCAGAGAAGAATCACTATATACATAAAGCAGAGGTGCAGAGTAACATGTTAATCCCCCAATGAGGCAGATACAGACTACATGCAGAGAGAAACTAAGATCTGAGGCTTTTTTAAAAACTCGTTCTAGGACCTAGAAAGGATGCAATTTAACTAAACTGGGTGTAACTCCTGACCATTGATGATATCCCATAGTCAGTCACACATTCAGAATGTATACTCATACAGTGAACTGTCATGTTAATTTAGTCATTACTTTGTATGTCAAGTAAGCAAAACTTCTCTGGCAGAAAAATGACAGATAAACATGAGGGTGTGTGTATATTTATTAGATGAATTAAAGAAGCTAAATGGAGTATGCACAGACAACAGTGTCATTTCTTTGATTGTAATTAATTAACTTCATCATAATTTTTAACACTGTGTCTAAGATACGTTGTGTTAGGTTTTGATTATACAGGGAAGAATTCTGGGATGTAACAACCTACTAATATTCAGGTCTTAGATCCTACCATAGTACACAAAGAAACAATAAACTACTGTATGATCCATAAAACATATTTAGTCACTTCCTTTTTTTCACATTTCAATACCTAAGCTTCATCAATTCTGATTCATCCCTGAAATACAAGCCTTCCCAAAAAAGCAATCCTCTAAGGTATTTAATGTATACATTATAAAATGAAGGAATTCCTACTCTTGTTTTTTTCCTATTGTAGTTTGATAGAAGATGTACATTTATTAGAAGCACAAATCTTTTGGTCTAGAAAACAAACATGACCATGATAATCTGCTGAGAGTCTAGCAACAGTGACATTTTCATTCATTATTTCATGCAGAACCATACCCTCAACACAGTACCCAAGACCATATGGTAACAAGACACTTATATGGAAACATTTCTTTAATCAGAATTTTTATTAGCTGGTTGTCTTCTCTGCTTTATGCTCAGAAAGCAATGATTCACATTGTATCACTTTTGAGGCGTCAGCTACCATAACACTCAAACCAAAAACACTTACCAAAAAAACAATTCACCTCTGCAGAACCTTTTAAACATTGTTTTACACACCCAACAAGAGGTCTGTCGTTACGGAAATGAAAACAGCATTTATGTCTAAGCTTCAACAAGGACACAGCAGAATAAATTTAAGACACAGGAGAAAAGAAAAGTTCTATTGCCTAATCAAGTATTTCCACAAAGGTTGTCCATTCCCTTACAAATAGCAATGATCAAACAGTCAGGAAAACAAGGAAAATAATCTTGGGTACCCAGAGACTACTTCAATTAAACAGTTGACAGCAATTCACTTGTCACTGTGGACAGCAATTTTTCCTCCATGGCGCATGAGAAAAACATGCAGTTCTTTGCTAAAATTACCTGTATCCACAGCCCACCTCAGCACAGCTCAAACAATCTGGAACACAGAGTGGCTGTCAGTATTGCTTATTATATCTTGTTGCACTAACTGCTAATGAACTGAGGGATACACATGAACCAAAATGTGTACCTTAGTTTCCCAATATTTAAGCTGCATTTCTGATTTCAGATTTGAGCCTTACAACTCTCATCCCAAAGTCCAAGCCTGTTCACTTGAAAGGGGAATCTTAGATCACAATTTCCCCCACAGTTTAAGGAAATTCAGATTGTTGTTAGATTCCTGATCCAAATTGGGCGATTTCGACCTCGTAGATGGAGTAACATTCAAGAAATGTGACTTCACATTTTTTCTCCTCTCCTCCCTTTTTTCTTCTCCCCTCCCCCTTCCCTCTCCCCATTCCACACTACTTGGCTCCTGCCCAGCAACTTTCTTGAAGATTGGGCTAAATAGTCAGAAATTCAGAACTTCCCAGATCACAATAAATGAGTGTATTATTTTTTTACAGTCATGCAGAATAAATGTAGATTCATTTTATACTTAAGTTTAGGATTTATACACATCCTTCATCATACATTAAAATTCTGAAGATCAGAAAGAAAATAAGCATACTAATATGAGTGGAAAAAGAGGAGGAGAACCTAAGCCAAACCGAAGCTGAGCTAGTGCTTCTCTGCGCAGTTAAGGCAGAAGTTGTCACGTCCAGCTGAACAAACACCTAACAGACAGAAATTCTGAAGAGCAACAGCAGTTAAAAAGCCTATTTAAAAATATAACACATTCATTTCAATCCCCAGGGAAAAGGTAATCACCAATTGGCTTGGAACAGCATCAGGACTATTTCAGCAGAACCATTTCCTTCAATAAACACATGGCTTGCTCTCAAGCAGAGGTGAGCAGAATGGCCCACAGTTCATTTGTTCTGCTCCCTCCAGCTTGAAATATTGGTGTTTGGGGTAAAGCTGACTAGTGGGACATATGTTCCTGTGCCTCAGTTCTGCTGAGGTCAAACTATACTCTTTATCTTGCTCTACTTCCCTAAAGAGAAATTAATTTTACAGGGGGTGGAAGTAAGTCCAGCAACTTTCATCTCTACCATGACTTTCATGTCTGATGATCTGAAAACACATGCTTAAGTACCTCTGGAGTTGAACACAGAAATATCACACAACAGTCTGGGTAAAAAGTGAAAAGAATATAGCTGTGTGCAGCTTCTTACTCCATCCTATAGCTGCAATAATTCCAGGTTCAGCCTCTGGCTGTTTTTTCCCATACATTTCTCCACTCCTTGACCAAGAGCTTAGGAAAATCGAATTTGGAAATCCTGCCAAAATTCATATACCTCAGAGTTGGAACGATACCAACTTTGAAGTGGTTTAAAATTATACTAAACAAAGCAGAAATGGGTCACACTAATAAGTAAAATAAAATAGAATTAAGCAAAATAACGGAAGAAAAAAGTGGATTCAGAATGGTCCTAGCAAAACATGAATTACTGATATATGCACATAAAATGTCTACTTGAAAATAAAACTTCTAAAGTTCACATGCATGGAAGTAGAAGAGGAACATACAAAATAGTAACTAAACCCCAGATATAAAATTACTGAGAGCTAAGATCACACACTCAACTATAATAAGGGCCTAAAAAATAACCAAAACCTGTCATGTACATGTATTCCATAGTAAAAACAACCATATCAGTTGACATGGAAAAACTGTTATAATGTTATGCTATTAAAAACCAAAAATATAATATAACACTCCCAAGGGAAGGCTTCTGAAAAAGAGTACATGAAGCCTAGACATGGCCAGCACTTAATTATTTATTATGTCAATGTTTCCCTGACTCTTAAAAGGAAAGAAACAAAGAAAACACTTTCTGAAGGTTCCTTGACAGAGAAAATGCTTGCGAATCACTTTCTGAAACACCAGTCATTGCACTGTTGCAGTGAAACTGGAAACAACACGGGCCTTTTTAGGAGCAACACATAGCTGTAAGTATGGACCTGAACTATATTTTATTTTCGCATGATGCTTATGGTTGGGATTAAACCCCTCTAGGAATGAAATATATTGTGAATCTCCTATGGGAAAAAGTGGCTAAAGACAACCAAGAGCAAGATTACATTCAAGAGCAGGGGGGTTCTCCAGATATACTGGTTAGAGCAGCTCTGCAGCCCTGGACCTCAGATCAAAAATTATAAAGGTTAACTCTTTTGTAGCTATTTGGTTTTCCAGATTCATACAGGTTTCTTGGAGATGTCACAACAGCACAGCTGCAATGCTGGGAAGGAGCCAGTTAAAGATTCTCAAGGATTTCAACACTTAACTGAGTCTGAGTTGAGGTACAAGGTCCAGGAACAGTTTCAGAGTTAAGATAAAATAGCACATGTCAGACATAAATGCTGTCAGCCTTGAGACAGCAGCTAAATTCAAAGGAAAAGATATCACAGCACTGCAAAATGGACAGTAGAAAGGGTGGAGTCTTGAAGAACATGAATACATAATACAAGAAGGTAGAACCAAAGATAACACTCCAAAGAAAAACTAAAAAAATACAGAAAGAGAGCCTTTCAAGCCTATTGCTACAAAACATAGCAATCTAAATGTGAAAGGAGAACATCTTTTAAAAGTACTTAAGAGGGAGGATGGAGAAAAGTTCTTGGAAGAGCTCTGAAGATCTCATGCAGATAGTCCGTGCTGCCCGTAACAGTAACGTTCAATCCAAGTGTCTTTACAACATATTGAAGGAAGCGTATTTGTAAGTTAACACGAAGACTGAGTGCTCAAAATTCCCCAAATTGTAATTTCCTTTTATCATAAGCCTTCACAGAGTTATTTTTTTACCAGCTAAGAAATCACCACTGTGCTTTCCATTGCATCATTTCTTCCAAGTGAAACAGATTTTGCATGCTAATCATCACCAGTTGGCTATCCTTTCAGCAGAAGAAAGGATCAAAGGATAGCTAGCGAGAAAAAAATAAAGGGGGGACAGGGGGGGCATTAATAAGCTGTTACTATTACTAGGCACAGAAGTGTGGAAAATAATGTGATTTCTTTCAATGCAATTTTATTTTAATTTTGCACTTCTGAAAAAATAGTCAAAGGAAAAAAAGCTTGCTACCAAACTATACAGTAACATACAACCTCCTCTTTAACTTGAGAAAAACTGCATTATACAGCATACCGAAGCAAGTGACAATGAAAAAAAAAAAAAAAGCTTTTCTTTCCCTACAGCTTGTCAAATCAGTCTGCTCCACAGGAAGGAAGCCATTGTGTAAATCACAGAATAACAGAATGGTTAAGGTTGGAAGGGACCTTAAAGTTCATCAGGTTCCAACCTCCCTGCTATGAGCAGGGACACCTCCCACTAGACTAGGCTGCTCGTCCAACCTGGCCTTAAACACCTTCAAGGGGGGTGGGGCATCCACAACTTCCCTGGGCAATCTGTTCCAGTGTCTCACCACCCTCACAGTGAAGAATTTCTTCCTGATGTCTAACTGAAATGTACCCTCTTCCAGCTTAAAACCATTACCCCTCGTCCTATCACTACACACTCTGGTGAAAAGTCCCTCCCCAGCTTTCTTGTAGGGCCCTTCAGGTACTGGAAGGCTGCTATAAGGTCTCCCTGGAGCCTTCTTCTCCAGGCTAAACAACCCTAAGTCTCTCTGCCTGTCTTCATAGCAGAAGTGCTACAACCCTCGGATCATCATTGTGGCCCTTCTCTGGACCCTCTCCAATAGCTCCATGTCCTTCTTGTGATGAGGGCTCCAGAGCTCTACACAGTACTCCAGGTGTGGCCTGACCAGAGCAGAGCAGAGGGGTGGAGAGGGGTGGAATTTGCTGGCCACACTTCTTTTGATGCAGGCCAGGATGTGGCTGGCCCTCTGGGCTACGGGCACACACTGGCAGCTCATATCGAGCTTACATCGAACAAATAGAGCAGCAGGTCTGTGCACAGCCATCACTAACACTACCTGGCACAGTAACACTTGTCCTGAGCGATACACTGAGGTCATCCCTGTCTCTTCTTACAAAATCCCATGAATCTTTGGTTTGTACCCAAATTCTCCCCAGGGTAGATCATAGCTCAACTTCAGCTGCATAAGCAATAATACTTCTTCCAGATACCTAAAACAAATAAACAGTCCCTTTTAAACACTTGTGATCCATAAGAATACTGTCTGTAATTAAAAATACAACATGGCTTTCCACACTCAGGATAAACACCTATCTGGGAATTATTTCTATGTTATTTTATCATATAAGAGCTGTCCAACAACTGGGAAAAATCTTCCTAAGATAGGCCCACTCCAGCAGGATACAGAGAAATGAGTGACAGTAGAATTAGTTTTTACTGTGCTATTCTACACTCTGTTCACAAGTCAGAAATAGCTGAGGGAACACAGGGCAGTGTTCGATTAGGACAAAGGCAAATACTGTCTTTTGGAAGAAGTAAAGCAGTTTAACCTCTGTCAGTGGCTATTACACCTCTACAGCTGATTAAACAAATCAGGTGATGTAAGTGCTTTGCACCTGCTTCGGTGCAAACTCACATGTATTAGCCATTTAAGCTAAACCAGATGACTTCCTGATTAATGGTCCAAAGGGTATTTATGCAATCTGTTTGGCCGCTTGGGGATAATAATAAGGAACATTGGGGGTAATTTCTTATGGTGTTCCAGCTAAATATGCAGTCTGGCCATGCCACCAGGATCTCACAGAAACAAACAGAAAAGGGAAACACAGTGACTGAGGAAAGCTACAATACTTCACAGGATGAGATCTGGATACAGCAGCTTACACCCACACCTTTGAGATACTACTTTCAAAAAGCATAAAAACAGGAGAGCTAGAGTCCCTTCCAACTCAACTCCTCAGAAAAGCAGGCAAGTGGAGAGCTATTCATGGACTACGTAAAACAGCAGCAGCAAGGGGGACTCTGCTGCTCCAAACCATCTCAACAAAACGTTGCTGGACCACTACCCCAACCACACAGAAATCCAATCTGCTTCTACTGAATGTTTTTGCTATTTAGTTCATCGTACTTCCTTATCCACTGTTGTACTGTGCCCTGAGAGCTTTAAAGTAAAAAGATGACCAAAGACTTCTAGTGCAACTGCTCCTCAGAACTTTTCAGCAGGGCAAGACTGTGTTGACTTTGTGCAATGCTTGCTACATGAGTGAACCTGAATGCCTCATGATAAAACCACCTCTTTTCCACCTGGGGGGAGAAGGTGGTGTGTATTAGGTTCCTCTCCCACGAGGGCAGTATTATTGCAGTTAAGATTAAGCAAGACTCTCAGAAAGCTTAAGATGCACCTCCTAAGTTACATATCCACTGCTCTCATAATTTTTCAAGATTTAATAAAGCTTTGTAGCTAATTTACAGAGCAACTAATTTTATCTCATCTCCTTCCCAAAGCATTCAAAATTCTAGTTTCCACTCCTGTGATAATGAAGTGTCTCACATTTTGAAAAGATGTTAAGAAAGCCACTGAAATGGAAAACATTACATTGACTGGAATAATCTTATTCTCCATTAGCTATTTGACATACTGCAGCTTAAAGCATGTTTTTTTTAAAAGAGTATTTCCTTCTAATTACAACAATTAATTTGCACCTACAGAAAAATCACAACTTTCTCTAGGATACTATGGCATCAGGCTTGTGAATACTGAAAAGGCCATCAACAAATACTTATCTAGGGCTTCTCTGATGTTTTTAAACAGTAATGGAAGAATGGAATACATAAGGTATGAAAAAGACTACTGCAGACGGAGACTTATCTATCTATTTTGCTCTACTGAACTTTTTTTTTCTTCCTACCTCTGTCAAACTGGATGCAAGAATCCCTTTTCTTAAATGTATGCCCTGAAAAAATAGTGTTACTCTATATCCTAGCTTGCTCCTTCGTATTCTGGCTTCAATCATTTGCTAAGCCCACCTCTGCTTTCAAACCAAGTCATGAATCATCTTGTACTATGAAGCTCAATGCTCACACGCATATTTTCTAGACCAGTGTCTGACTTGCTGGTTCTACACAGAAGGCTGCAATATTCCTTAATTCTAGTCTCTGTCCTCACAGCACTGTGCCAAAATTGCTCCAGCCCACCACCAATCTCTGACAACTTTGGAATTCAGGCTGTATCAACTTTAAAAATTGCTTAAGATAGCCAACACCAAATAATCTCTGTTAGCTATCAATGTCTACTCACCCGCACATAAATATTTTAATTAACTTTTAAACGGAATCGGCACTGAACCAAAGAATTAAGCTACGCAAACAGACAGCTTAGACGTCATCTTTAATAGTAGTAGCAACATCAGCTACATCCTGGTAAAAACTCCAATGTGACAAGGCCTTTTTTAAGCAAAAGCAGCTGCTTTAGTTAAAGGCTGTTACATGGCTTGGTTATTTTTCCACCTTGCCTATGCTGACTACTTAAAACTACATTTTCCTTTGAGATGAGTGCTCATTCATTCCAAATGCAAAAATATCCCAATCTTCAGGCTTCTATGCACTTTCATACAGCAAACAGCAGCAGCAACTTGTCATGTGGTAACAAAGAATGATCTTTTAGGAACTAGTTTCCTGACTGACCTTTCAACTTTTGAAGGTAGAACCTTTCACTCCATCTGTTACACATGTTCAGATCAAAGAACAGTTTTGGAGGCCTCAGTCAATGTTCAGACAAAATTGAAAACTGTGTTAGAACTTAGGTGATCTGAAAAGCAGAATGCAGTATCTACATTACACATGAGTAAAAGGGCTCGACAAGGAATAAGATCACTTCACGCTGTTATCTAAACATCCATAAAAACAAGGAGTCATCCACAGTGAATCTAATAAGCATTACAGACAACATGCAGAAGATGAAAAAGTAGGATGAAGTATGTTGACAAGACTATATGGATAATTCCTTAGATCAAGGATTTTACCCACAGCAGACATGCAGTACCCAATAAGCAGAAAAAGATATTGCCAACTCTTGTATTGACTGACTTAATCATCACACACTTTTCCTAAAGCTGCAGTGAAATTAAAACCAATTTCAAGCAAGTCATAAGAAACTGTCCATCTATTCCACAAGACCTGTCCTGCCTCATCAGATCTAAACAAATTTAAGGATTTTTTCACCTGCTGATTGCAAATCTGTCATATTGCAATTGTTTCTGTTCAGCTTCAGACATAAGCTGTTTACTTATCTACCTGGTATCAGAGCACATAGCTTGGTGGTTTAGAAAATAATTCAGCCTTCTTAATAGACCCTGTAATTTTCCTCTTGAGGGCAACAGCTGGAGAATGTTCTGCAATGTATTCATTAAAATCCCAACACCACAAGATGTGTTCTTTCAGGTCAGACAGGCTGCTCCTGCTTCTCAGCTAATCTACCATGAAATATGCATAAGCCTTCAAAAGGAGAAACCGCCATAGACGACAAAAGGTTCAAAGAAACATAGCATCCATCGACTATGAACTCCAGTCTGGAGTTTGAGGGCTGCATCACAACTCCAGTATTACTTTGTCACAAATGAACTGTCCTAAGGCTGGATTCTATACTTGATAGACTTAGCCTAAGTTGCCAGGCTTTTCGCAACAGACTTCCTTGAGGTTACATATGTTGCTCTGCTCAGCAATACAAGGCCATAAATGGCTGAAGAATTCACCTCTCTAAAGAAGTGGCTGAGGTATGTAGCTTGTAACATCTCACTGACTTAAAAGATTGGGCTTTCTGACCTCAATCTCTTTTAAAAATTATATCTAGACCATGGTGCCAAAAAATGGAGCATTCAGTTACTTTAAGAAATCTGCAGCTATCCCTTTTGGTGTTTTTGCACAGCACACAGGGAGTCTCCCATCTAAGTATGCATTTTGCCTCCACCTAAATGCACCGAGTCTAGGTGGCTCTAGCTTTCAACTACAACCATTTTGTCTCACTTCTGAAATTTATATTTCTTGAAAGTTTTCCAAAATGGCTACAATGTTAGATAGGATTCCATTGCAATTTGTATAAATGTCTGATTGATATTTTTGTTTGCAGCACAATTTTGGGAGTAGTCTTGGACTGACTGGGTCAGGAAAGGTAAAACATAGAATTGAATGAAGCATTATAGCCTTTCCCATCTCTAGAGTCTACGTTTTCACATGTTTTTATGGAAGCACAAACTCCAGCATTCTGGTAAATGTACACTCTGTACAGAATTGTCACAGAATCATCATGGTTGGAAAGGACCTATGAGATCACAGAGTCCAACCATCAACACAAAAACAAACAAACAAAACCCACCAAAAAACCCCACCAAACCACAAACACCCACACACACCCCACCAAAAAGCACCCACAAAAAAACCCCACAACCTCAGCCACTACAGCATGCCCTGAAGTGCCATATCTACACGTTTCTTGAATACCCCCAGGTATGGTGACTCCACCACCTCCCTGGGCAGGCTGTTCCATTGCCTGACCACTCTTTGAGCACAGAAATTCTTCCTAATATCCAACCTAAACCTCCTCTGTCACAACTTCAGGCCATTTCCTCTGGTCTCGTCATTATCCACTTGGGAGAAGAGACCAACACCCACCTCCCTACAACCTCCTCTCAGGTAGCTGTAGAGGACAACGAGGTCTCCCCTCAGCCTCCTCTTCTCCAAACTAAACAGCCGCTCCTCATATGACTTGTTCTCTAGACTCTTCACCAGCTTGGTGGCTCCTCTCTGGTCACGCTCCAGCACCTCAATGTCCTTCTTATAGTGAGGGGCCCAGCACTGCACACAGTACTCAACGTACGGCCTCACCAAGGCTGAGTATAGGGGTAAGATCACCGCCCTGGTCCTGCTGGCCACACTATTCCTGATTCAAGCCAGGATGCTGTTAGCCTTCTTGGCCACCTGGGCACATTGCTGGCTCATATTCAGCTGCCTGACGACCAACACCCCCAGGTCCTTTTCTGCTGGGCAGCTCTCCAGCCACTCCTCCCCAAGCCTGTAGTGTTGCCTACGGTTGCTGCAACCAAAATGCAGGACCCAGCACTTGGCCTTATTGATCCTCATACAATTGGCCTTGGCCCATCAATCCAGCCTGTCCAGGTCCCTCTGCAGAGCCTTTCTACCCTCAAGGAGATCACCACTCCCACCCAATTTGGTGTCGTCTGCAAACTTACTGAGGGTGCACTCAATCTCCTCATCCAGATCATTGATAAAGATGTTGAACAACACTGGCCCCAAAACTGGGCCCTGAGGGACACCACTGGTGACCAGCCACCAACTAGATTTGACCCCGTTGACCACAATTCTCTGGGCCTGGCCATCTAGCCAGTTTTTCACTCAGTGAAGAGTACACTTGTCTATGCCATGATTTGCCAGCTTCTCCAGGAGAATGCTGTGAGAGACAGTGTCAAAGGCCTTACCAAAGTCCAGGTAGACACCATGCACAGCCTTCCCCTCATCCAATAGGTGGGTCACATGGTCATAGAAAGAGATCAGGTTGGTCAAGCAAGATCTCCCTTTCATAAACCCATTGCTGGCTGGCCTGATCCCCTGGCTGCCCTGCACTTGCTGTGTGAGCTCACTCAACATGAGACTCTCCATGATCTTTCCTGGTACTGAGGTCAGGCTGACAGGCCTGTAGTTCCCCGGATCCTTCTTCTGGCCCTTCTTGTAGATGGGCATCATATTAGCCAGCCTCCAGTCACCTGGGACTTCCCCTGTTGAACAGGATTGTTGGTAAATGATGGAGAGGAGCTTAGTGAGCTCCCCTGCCTGCTCCCTCAGCACTCTAGGGTGGATCCCATCAGGCCCCACAGACTTGTGAGTGTTTAGGTGCAGAAGCACATTACCTACTTCCTGCTGGATTATGGGGGGGGGTTGTTCTGCTCTCTGTCCTTATTTTCCAGCTCAGGAGGCTGAACACCCTGGGGGTAGCTGGTCTGACTATTGAAGACGGAGGCAAAGAAGGCATTAAGTACCTCAGCCTTTTCCTCATCCTTGGTTGCAGTGTTCCCCCCCTGCATCCAGTACGGGATGGAGATCCTCCCTGGCTCTATTTTTTCATTGTTGATGTACTTGTAAAAGCTTTTTTTTGTGTCCCTTATATCAGTGGCCAAGTTGAACTACAGCTGGGCTTTTGCCTTCCTAATTTTCTCTCTGTATGACCTAATGAGATCTCTGTACTGCTCTTGAGGTGCCTGTCCCTTCTTCCAAAGGTGGCAGACCCCCCTTTTTTTCCTAAGTCCCAACAAAAGCTCCCTGTTCAACCAGGCTGGCCATCTTCCCCATCCTTTGATCTTATGACAAATGGGGACATTTAAGATTTCCTTCTTGAAGAGCATCCAGCCTTTCTGGACTCCTCTGCCCTTCAGGGCTGCTTCCCAAGGGACTCTCTCAATCGGTGTCCTGAACAGGCCAAAGTCTGCCCTGCTGAAGTCCAAAGTGGGGATTTTGCTAACTAAGAACTGAAAACCTAACACCATTTTGTGATCGCTAAGCCCAAGATGGCCTCCAACCACCACATCTCCCAGTAGTCCTCCTCTGTTTGTGAACAGGAGGTCCAGTGAGGCACCTCCCCTGGTAGGCTCACTTACCAGTTGTGTCAGGAAGTTATCTTCCACACACTCAAGGAACCTCCTAGCCTGCCTGCTCTCTGCTGTGTTGTATTTCCAGCAGACATCTGGTAGGTTGAAGTGCCCCACCAGAACAAGAGCTGGCGATGGTGAGATTTCAGCCAGCCACTTACAGAATACTTCATCTGCCTCCTTGTCCTGGCTGGGTGGTCTATAACAGACTCCCAGCACAAAATCTGCCTTACTTGCCTTCCGTTTCAACCTTTCCCATAAACACTCAACTTTATCATCACTATAATCAAGCTCTATACAATCGAGACACTTCCTAACGTACAGAGCCACGCCATTGCCTCTCCTTCCTTGCCTATCCCTTCTGAAGAGCTCATACCCATTCATTGCAGCATTCCAGTTGTGACAGTCATCCCACCATGTTTCCGTGATGGCAACTACATCATAGCTGTCCTTCTGCACGATGGCTTCCAGATCCTCCTGTTTGTTGCCCATGCTACGTGCATTAGTGTAGATGCACTTGAGCTGGGCTATCGATTTCACCCCCATCCTTGGCCCTTCACCCGTAGGCTCATCTCTGGTGGGCCTGGTTTTATGCCCTTCTCCCTTCAAGGCTAGTTTAAAGCCCTGTCCATGAGCCCTGCTAACTCTTGCCCTGGTACCCTTTTTCCCCCCTGTGAGATCAGGTTTTCCCATCCATTGCCAGCAAGCCCGGTGTCCTGTAAATCAAACCATGGTCAAAAAACCCAAAGTCCTGCTGTTAGCACCAGGGTTGGAGCCACGCACTGATCTGGTGGGTCTTCTTGTTTACCCATTCATCATTCCCTGGAACTGGAGGGATAGAGGAGAATCTAACTCAGAAGATGGGATCATCCCATGCTTCTATTGCTCGAGACTAGAGATGTTGGTTAGAAAAATATAATTACAACTTATTAGATATGAAACACATTACAGAAGAACACTAGGATTTACACAGGAAAAAAGCATTGAAAGTACAAATTATGAAAAAAAGAAATTGCAACAAATCTCTAAAAAAAGATGCAACAATTCTCAAAAAAAGGGATTAAAGCTTCATATACTGTGCACCAGTCAGTTTAAATTCCATGAAAAGTATATTTGGCTTAATAAATTATGTTGTTACCAAATCATGCAAGTTTCTAGGTTGCCATGTTTTTCTCTGTTAACAGGCATGAGTTAGGAGTGCCTAATACAGAAATGAAAGGGTAACTTAAGTTATACTACTTTTTTTTCACCTATTAGCAACATTGCAGACACATCTTGCAAGCTCCAGCAAAAGACAAGACAGGCAGTCATTCAGTCGCCAAGATCCGCAGTCATGCCATAACTGTACAGGCTACTTGTGGACATTATTCATCAACCTCATGCAATGTTCAAAGCTGCTCAAGTGTCAACCATATAGAACAGACTAGACTATTTCGGTTGGAAGGGGCCTATAATGACCATCTAGTCCAACTGCCTGACCAATTCAGGCCTGACCAAAAGTTAAAGCATGTTGCTAAGGGCATTGTCCACATGCCTTTTAAACACTGACAGGCTTGGGGCATCAACCACCTCTCTAGGAAGCCTGTTCCATTGTTTGACTGCCTTCTCAGTAAAGAAATGCTTCCTAATGTCGAGTCGAAACTATCCCTGGCACAGCTTTGAACCATTCCCATGTGTCCTGTCACTGGATACCAGGGAGGAGTGCTCAGCACCTCCCTCTCCACTTCCCCTGCTCAGGAAGCTGTAGAGAGCCATGAGGTCACCCCTTGGGCTCCTTTTCTCCCAGCCAGACAAACCCAGAGTCCTCAGCCACTCCTCACAGGACATGCCTTCCAGCCCCTTCACCAGCTTTGTTGCCCTCCTCTAGATGCACTCAAGTACCTTTACACCCTTCTTAAATGGTGGAGCCCAGAACTGCACTCGGTATGCCAGATGAGTACAGTGGGATAATCCCCTCTTTTGGTGGGCTGGTGATGCTGTGTTTGATGCCCCCAGGATGTGGGTTGGCCCTGTGGCTGCCAGGGCGCAGCTGACCGGCACTGAGCCAGCTGCCGACCAGCACCCCCAAGAGCCCTTTCTGCAGGGCTGCTCTCAAGCCCATTTTCACAATTTATGCTCCGTCCTAGGTGGGAGGGCATGACCACTGGAGAGTTTTTGCTCAAATAAAACACAAATACATGCTGAGAGATCTTTAAGTAATCTAAATAAAAATTCAGGAAACCAAACCTGAGAACATTAGAAAACTTTGCATCAAAAATAACTACAGCCTACAGGAAATTGTCTTAACATCAGTAGCTCCTGAAAAAAAGTTATCCCTATGATGCTCAAATACTTCTAAATGGAAGGAAAAATTATATTTTATAATGGAAGCCCAAACTGTCAGTGTATTTCAGCTTTCATCTGCAGAGCTTGTGCATCCCGCATTTTTACAGAGCAATCAGTTACAGTTCCAACTTTCAGCTTTGCTTTATTTTTTACAGGATGCTTCTCTCAGGACTCTGTATTAAGGGTATATAAACGTGCACCCATATGTACCAAACAGTTATTGAAGAACTTCAATCATGCCTAAGGAATGGCATTTCTGGTTTTAGCAATTAATGACCTAAGTGATACTGTCCTTTTAGAAAAATCACAGCCTAGTGAAAGTTTTAAATCTGTTCTCTACATAACAGATATGTGACAGCTTTTAATAAGACTTGACAGAATCTATCTTGAACTTGGTTTATTTAAGGGAACTGACCTCTCTAGTAACCTCCAATCCACCCTACACAAAAGTCTAGCAGGAATTAATAGCTGATCTCTTATGTAATCAGCAGAGCCAAATGCACATACATGTGTTTGCGTGTTCAGTCTACTACTTACAATCTTGCCATCTATTCCCTGAACTTTTTTTTCCTGTTTTATTTATTTAGGCTCCAGAGACACATGGCAAATATTTCACATGGCAACCAGATAAGGCAACTTCACCAAGCTCAGCAGGGATGGAAAAAATTGCAAAGCTGCTGCTGCTTCCCCTGTCTATTTATTTAATAGAGTGCAGCTGAAATGCAGCTGCAACACAGCTGTCAGCTTTTATTTCCCAAATCTGCACTAAAATAACAACTACAGCTTGATTATATGATAATTACAACTGAATTAGAGCCCTGGGTTTGAGACATTATACACAATTAGAAATTAGCCAAGAGCCTGAGGATGACAATAAACACAAATCTGAAAAGCTTGGGGTTTTGGACAGATTCCTCTTCAACATTTGTTAGTTCAGTGCATTCTTCCATGAGGTAAACATGCCAGGAACAACATAAATGCTTTGCTCTTCCTCAGTGCTTTAAAAATACTGTCCTCAAAAAAAATTTTGCTAATACCAGAACACTTCTATGTAAAGTAAATATGTACACGAATTGTGATCATCTGATGCTGAAGGGAGCCGTAGGCTTAATTTTGAAAGGCAGTGTAATTCCGTCTCTAGGGACCAGCTGTTTTACCTTTAGAAACGACAAGTTTCTCAGGTAACTTATGAACAGAAAGCAGCTAACATCCATTCCCTTTGCTACTTAATAAATACACTGCCTTAATGAAAAAACACAGAAAATACATTGAGATGGACAAATATAAAGGCTAAAATACTTTAAAAAAAAAAGTTTCTTAATTCTATGCAATCTTTCTGCTCAGAGATTTGCACTTATCAACTAAACTCAGAAGTTCAAATGAACTTTCACATAAGCCCAATGTATTTTAGGGAGCTGTTTCACAAGAGATTAGTTTGGTCAATACATACAAGCTGACTATAGCAAAAGTGTATCTGCACCTATCTCAAAAGGAAGAAGCAAGATCTCTAACTCACTCTGTGACCTGAACATTTCTTCACATTCTTTAGAATCTTTTCCTGTAACCATATCTCATCTAGCATTACTTGCTACAGCTTTACAACCTATAAACATGAATCTAACTCCAGAAATCAGAGACAAGGGGAAAAAAGAAAAAAAAAAAAAGAACACCAAAAAACCCACACACTTTACTGAACCACTCTGACCACGAAAGCCATTAAACATCCTCAGCAAGTAATTTTTAAATACTCTATCACAAGTAAGCACAGCAGAAATGAGGTGGCAATGACAAATTCTACATATGTTAATATAAACCACCACTTCACAGAATAAAATAATTCAGAAAAAATATTTTGAGATTAAATACATTTTTGGCAGATCTAAGGTGTGAGTAGAATGAGCTTCACATTGATATGCAAAGAAGGGAGAAAAGTTTGATGACCTCACAGCAAATGCACTACTGCATCACAGAGTACATTTAGCTAATAGCTATTTAATAGAGTAGCATTTTAAAGAGGATGCCAGTGTCCCATTTTACCCAGGACAAAACAAACCTCAAAGAAACTGAAACTGTTTCAGCCATAGTCCCTGAGCCTGTAAACAAAACCTTAGAGGGAGAGTTTAAGTTCAAGGATCTGAGCTACTATAATTTTCATATGGCAGTCAGTCATTAATTAAACAACCAATACACTGAGATATCTCTTTTAAACATCAGAATAGCTAAAAGATTACTACACTAAACCTGAATATTCATCCTTTTAAAACAGGTGGGGTTACAAAGCCAGAGGAGAAAACCTATTTAAGAGTTTGGGGCAGCAGGAGGTTGTTTACAAAAAGGTTTCTTTTTCACATTAGAAACTCAAATATAGTAGGCTTCTGTTAGTTTCAATTATTCTGATTGTTGAAAATATAATGACTTGCCATTGTAAAACAACTTATTTCAAGATACCTATACTTCAGTGTGACAATTTCTCTTTCACATTCATATCCATTTATGTTATTCCAAAGTGTCAAAACAGACTTCTTGATTAAGCATCGCACTTCTTCCCACCCAGCATAACATGGGACTGATGAATGCCAGCCTCCAGCCAGGTCTTTTCCAGCAGCTGTGCTGCACTTGATTCTTATGTAAGTTTCAAAATCATTTCAAATTCCCTCTGTGACAGTGACTGTGAATAACTAATTTTCCCTGGCTTGAGAGATATAGTCAAGATTTAATCCAAACATGTCAGGCTTTAGTCTGAAACGGGTTTCCTTTTCCACACCAATCTCCCAAGTGGAAAATAAAAAGCAAAATGCTAGTTTAAGAGAGAGAGGTAATTTACAGCACCAGTTTGAACTGACAGTGAAGAACAGACAGAGGCCAGAGGAGAAACATAAGAATACAGGGCAAGAGGAATTTTTTTTCCATAATGCAGAAAGTGCCTAGAAGTAATCAGTACAATAAAAACAAAAGTATTACCCCAACACCTTTTGTACATTTTCCAAGAAATACAAAAACAAAGCCCATTCATAAATCTGCACCTGGACTGCAAGGCTCTGACAGAAGAAAAACAAGATTCTGTCTGGGGTTTCCCCACGCAGACATGGGAGAAAGTTCTTCACTGAATTAGTTTATGACTTGGAAATCTTACGAACAAGTGTCTCCAGCAAAATTCTCAAAACAACTGTGTTCTCAAAACAACTGCAAAAGCAGTGTGAGCAAGAGTACACTGAAAAACAAACAAGGTAACAGGAGTCCCTTAGTTTGTTTCCTGTGCTTAGACATAAAACAAATCCAAGCTGCAAAATCATACCCTATTAAAAGGAGTTGGACATAGTGTAAGAATAAGTTTAACGTGTGCCTGAGTTGATAGAGAATCCAGCAGTTCAGATGATCAAACAAATTAAAAGTGCCTTTTAGGCAGAATATTAAAAAATACACATACATAATTTAAGCTCAAAGACTGGAAAATGTCAGAAACTAAGATTATTGACCAAGGTGCATGCTTTTATGCTCATGGGCTTCATCAGTTTAGCTTGCAGCAGCAAAGTCTGCTGAAATGAATATCCCTCACTCCCTAATTCTGAAGACAGGGCAGTAGGGAAGCTGGAAAGTACACCAAACCAGCTGCATTCCCTCAACACCCCTAATCCATGACTAAAATTAGCACTCAGAAGAGGAGATGCAGATCTAAAGCATGAATGTAACTTTTATTTCTCTCTAAGGGGCCCATTCATCAGACCTCCAGTAAAGACTTGTTCCCCAATGACAGTGGGACATAGGTAGCAAACAGTAAGAATATGCTTTCTGCATAAAGCAACAACTCTTAAGACTTCAGGAACACATTTTTGTGAACAGAGATGGAGTCTCACTGACAGTTGGGCAGGACTGATAGCAGAGTCAGGGCAGAAGAGCAGCCAAAACTCCCCACAAGGGATGTGTCTTAAGAACACTCTGCAGAGTCCCTAGATGACTTTTCTTTACATCAGGCTATTTGAAAAACAGGAAGTCAGGAGTTGCCACCTGCAATCTGTCCAGACTCAGTGCTGAGAAATCAGGCACAGTTAAGAATCCAGTGCAAGAAATGTTAATCCATATGCTTTAAGCTAAATGTGGTAAATGTTTCTTCCTTAAAGGAGAACATAAGTGAGATATGTATATAATGGACTAATAAACTGGTACAAAACAAAACACAACCCTGGGTACAGCCCTACAAAGCTCCTTTAACATTGAGTAATCTCAAACTAGATAGAAAAGATGAGATTAGTGGGCCTTAATACATTTGGTTTTATGTTCTCTCTCTCATTTGGTATACATAAATATAAAAAGCAAGAACTATTTATTAAGCAGGAAGTCTAAAAGCAAACAGTTTGATGATCCTTAATGATCACAAGAGACAGCAAAATAATGCTGCAGGAACAAATCTAGTTTACTTTTCCAAAAGGCGCACCTCATTTTTTTTTTTTCTGTGCCTTTGGATATATTCTCATCATACATACGTTTTGTGCAACAGCAAGCCTCAAAAACATGGACCAAGTCTGAATTTCACATCTCTGGAGGGTTTTGAGACCTCTGGCAACACATCTTCCATGCCTGATGAACGTCATGAGACTCTGCTTATCATCATAAAAATGGCTGTTTCCCACATTTACACAGCTGTTCAACAGAGGGCAGATCTTGAGATGTTTCTCAACACAGCTCTGCAGTTCCCTTAACTTCTGTGTTCTAATTAAATACATTTTTTTTCCAGGCATCAAAAACCACGGCTAAAAGTCACAGCAATTTTCTTAAGAATCATGCTTAAGAGTTATGGCTTCCCACTGCACAAGGCCAAGGGCCAGACGTGCAGTTCCAATTACAAGCACCCTACAGAAGCATATAAATACACTCATAAAAATGCATTTGTTTATATGGCAAAGAGATATGAATGGATTAATACTCTATAGAGAAACTACCACAATAGTATTAGAGTTTATTCAACCTGCAAGAATTTTATCAAATCTTAAATCATGTCCCCTTCCTTCTTTCCTCCCCACATGCATTAATGGACCCTTTTTGGTTTGCAAATATTTAAAGTAGTGTGTCAAGTCCTGCTGCCGAAGCCTGATGGTCATACCACTGTATGAATAACAGACTGAAAACAGGGAAAACAGTTCCTAAATCAAACTACAACTCTTGGGGATAAACACATTTCCAAATGATGTAATTGTAACAATATGTCACACTCTGCTGAAGACCTCATATAACATTAAAATAAAAGAATGAGTGTGTAGGAAATACAAGCAAAGGATGACATCATATTGTTCTGTGCCAGTTTCTGCCTGTTCTCAACCAGGCCAAACATCAGAAAGTGACTTGGTAGGAAAAAAAGAAATCTCACTCACAATCAAGGGAATTTCTTTTTAAGTCGAAGGCCTGTGCAGCAAGATCACATTTGACCTTGTAATATAAATAAAAGTAACCCTAATGAAGTGTGTACAGAGCCTGGGAAAGACATGCCCCTGTCCATACCCCCTCATACTGAGTCCCAAATAAACACACCAATATGACTTAAGACATGCTTGTAGGAAAGTTTATTATTTTATTTTCACCCCAGTATATATTCCACGCCAGAAAAAAACTGCTGCATCACAAGCTCTTAATTTAGTCCCTTTTAGACACAACAGAACCTTGGAAGGTTGATCCTAAACATGCCTGCACTAAATAACTCATAAATGAGCAGACAGAAAACATGTATCTCAAACTCAGTTAAATGCCTTGTATGCAAAAGTGAAATGAGTTGTATCTGGTTAAGACCTGAATCCTTGGTATGGTAGTAAATTGCATTATCAGCCTACAAAGTGAAGTCACTTGATTCTATCAAAACTAAATGAACTCCATTGTGGCTTTGCTATAATCCCCTTACGAGAACTGTGTGCATCATTATTTACCCAACTGTCATGTGGGTGGAAACAGGAGACGTTCACCTCTGGCAAGTATGCGTGCAACTTCTCACAAGTCAATATAGTTGCACCTGTTTATACCAGCAATGAAGCTTGTCTCCGATGTCAACAGGGATATTATCTAGAGATAAAACAGTTCCTGTTTTGTCTGAAAAATTAAATACTTCAAAACATGCCAAGTCACTTGCAAATCCTGCCCATAAAAGATTGAGGAAAAGCTTTAGAAGAATTATTTCCATAAAACAAGTAGCTTCTGAGGCCAGAAATCCTGAAGAGATTAACACTCTCCCTGCACTCCTCTCCTGCTAGGAATCTTCCATGACAGCACTGGAGCCTGCTTAGCCATATTTTTTTTTTGCTTGGACAACAGCGTCCCTGTTGGGAGCCCAGAACAGCTCATTGCTAAAGACAACTGCCAGGCAAAAAGCAAGCAGCTTTCTGTCTATTTACCAGCATCTTTCCAGGCGCTGTGAGTACTCAGCAACCCTGAAGGAAAATCACTTCTGACTAGGAAAGGAAGAGGAAAAGGGAGGGAAAGTGATGACAAACCAATGAAGCACATTTCCTCTGCCAGTCCTCTTTACAGAATCAGCCAGTCACACCATCCTCTTCCCTCAACTCCCTTCTTCATCTCCATCACTCCTAGCCTCATTTAAAACTCCTTTTTCTTTTGGTGATATGCTTGAAGTTTCTCTCCCCAATCTGGTCATTCTCATATACAAAACAACAATCAAAACCCCAAGCCAAGAAAACCATAAAACCCACTACACCTCATGCTGGTACCTATTTATCAAATATTTCCTTTTTTTATGTTTTAACTATCATCATACTCACTAAACATTTACATTTCCTCTACCTTTGACAAATCTGAATTATTTTTCATAGTAAAGACTTGAAAACATTTAGTATATTTTGGGTAGCACAACTACATAATTATCTGTTTTAAAGATGACCACAGTTAGAATTATGAAGAAGCCATAAAACCACGTCCCTTGGCTGATATTCCCACCTTCCAATGAGTTTATCAAAGGAACACAGTTGGCCCAAAGCTCCTACTGCCTACTGCTGAAGACTGGTGATCTACCAGAACTTCATACAGAAATAGAAGCTGCCCTTTAAATGGGGCCTGGCAAGAAATACTGGAACTTCCATACTTATGCACTTTAAAATTGCATTGACTCATTCAGCTGACTTCACTGGCTCGGTTTTAATGGAACACTTGCCCCACTTTTAATGAACTGGCTGTCCAATGAGCATGTGATGGACCAGGCAGCCTGGAAGCCTTGCCCAGCTCATTCTGATCTGAGACAAGTTGAGAGAGGAATCGGTTCTTTAGTGCTGGCAGAAAAAAAGGAAACACAGTGAAATCTACAGTTAACACTTTTGAAAATACATGATAATTTTTAATGATTATTTTAATATGATAAATTGTAATAGCCACAAGCAGGAACCACTTTTCCTATGTGAGAGACTGCATCTGCAGAGAAATACAGCTATACCACAACATACAATTCATTACTACTATGGGAAAAAGGTATTCAGCAGAGTTCATTTAATTAGTTGCTGATATTGGAGCATAGATAATTGGAAATAATCACTGACATCACTGAAACTTTGCCAAGATTATGTTCATCCCTCCTCCCTCTACACAGAATACAAATTCACTGAATCCTACAAAATTAAGCATAAGCACTGAAACCAGCTCCCCATAGATTAGTGACTGACTGGGAGGACCAAATTTACTCCATCTGGTCCTTAATTCTCAGGAAATTTGCTACAGTCAAGTGAATGCTGTTACAAAATTAACGATCAATTTAGATTATAAAATTTATATTTGTTTTGTTGCAGTTTGTACCCTGTGTCTAGTTAGAACATGTGAAAAGTAGTGAAATTTTAGCTACATTCAAAATCATATACATAATATATATCATATCATGTATATATTTGTATGCATCTTATTGTTTTCTTTTTTCATCATTATTGTTTCATTAAAGCTGTTTAGATTCATTTACTACCTGTAAGTCTCTCTTCCTCATTCTCTTCCCTTTTTTTAACAGAGAGCATCTGTTCTTCGTTTAAGTGCCGGCCCAGCATTAAACTGTGACACCATCAAATGCAGTTGATCCAAACTAACTGCTCTTCCTCTCTCTAAATACTCTAAGTGAAAAGTTGTATTGCCTCACTCTGCATTTATTAAAAGATTTAATTTTAAAAGATACAGGCTTTTGCCCATGTAAAAGCTACCAGCTCAAACCCAGTGTTTCCCACTTGTGATCTACATTCCAGAAATCTCCCCTGCAAAGGGTAATTCATTTACATTTCACTCCTCCAGATGCTTGTTGAGTAACCTGTCATACCTGGATTAAATCAGTTCTTCGTATTTGTTTGGCAGCTAGTAATGCAAGAAACCAAAACTTCTTCCAGTTGATTGAGTTCCCTCAATAGGAGAGCTGGCACTTCCTCGCACAACTCCATTTAAGTGGAACAATAACAATATCAGGTTCTCTTCTAACAATAGCTCCAGTGTTATTTGGTGTTGCTGTCAAATGTCTCAAGATGAAGGCAAACGATAATTCATGGAGATTTTCTGATAATGTTTTCTTATTCAGAAAAAAAAATATCCAAGAATAACAAAGTGTGCTTTTATTAATTATTTGTATTCCTAAAGAATAAAGGATCCCTACAAACACTCCTACCCTTAGCATTACTACCTTTCTACTATCACACACTTAGGAATTCAGTCTGTGTTATCAATACTATAATTTCACAGTTGAGAGTACTGAAACTAAAAGGATAAACCTTTCAGTCAGGTCTGAATAATGACTCAACTACAAGCAAAACACTGAACTTGAGAATCTTAGCTTTCAGACTGTTGCACAGACTATGCCGGGAAGTTAATCCCAGCTTAATGCAAGAATTTGGTCTGATGTCAGCTACTGAGCAATGCCTGAACCGTTCCTGACCAGCAATATGTACTCGTGCACCTGTGACAGGGGAAAGCCTGAAATGAAGCAGCCTCACTGTCAGTAACAGTACACAGTTGTATTGGGTCTGGCTGGGATAGACTTTGTTGTCTTCACAGCAGCCCGTATAGTGCTGTGTTTCAAACTGGTGACCAAACACTGTTGCTGACACACGAGCATTTTAGCCACTCCTGAACACAGCTTAGACAGCATGAAGGCCTTCTCAGTTTCTCACTTTGTCACCCTTCTTGGGTTGGGAGGGGACACAGCTGGGGCAGCTGACTTGAATCAGCTGAAGAGCTATTCCATACCACCTAACATCATGCTTAGCCATATAATGGGGTGAAGGAATGGTGGGGAGGGCAGGGGGATGAGTTTTTTCAAAGTGCCATTGCTTTGATACTGGCTGAGCATCTGTCTGCTGGTGGTGGCTGCCTTTGCATCACTTCTTGGTGGGGGGGAGCCTCTGGGGGTGTGTTTGTTGTGGTGTCCCCCCTTCATTTAAACTGTCTCTTTCTTGACCCATACTTTTTTCTTCTTGCTTCTGCCCTTCCAATTCTCTTCCTCCTCTCCCTGCAGAGGGAATGAGTGAGCTGCCATCTAGGCTAAACCCACCAAACAGTGCAGGAAGCACACAATTAGCCTTCAAAGATATTTTGTCTCCGGAAAAAGAGTATGCAAAGGCTGCTACTAATACCATGGATGTCCTGGTGGACAAGTATCTTTCTGAGTAATGGTGCAGAAGTGCTGTTCTACAAGTCCCACCTTCAACCAGGACAGCACCATGCACAATCCTAAAACACAGCTGGGTCCATACACCCTCTCTGCAAGGAGCTTCATAATCCTAGTTTTTTTCCCAGCCTCCCACTGAACAGCCTGACCACAGAGTCCTTCTCTAGGCTTGTCAGTAAGTAACAGAGTAATGGGAGAACAACCTTACTGGGGAGGAAAACTAGAATACTGAGCACAAGTAATCGAGGAACCAACATGGAGAGGTGCTATGCTGGACCTTGTTCTCACCAACAAGGAAGATGCTAAGCTCAAGAGCAGCCTTGGTTGTAGTGACCATGAAATGGTGGAGTTCAAGATCCTTAGGGCAGCAAGGAGGGCTCACAGTAAGCTTACTACCCTTCACTTCAGGAGGGCAGATTTCAGCCTCTCCAGGGATCTGCTTGAGAGAGTCTCTTGGGATAACATCCTGGAGGGAAGAGGGGCCCATGAAAGCTGGCTGATATTTAAGGATAATCTTTTCCAGGCCCAAAAGCGATGCATCCCAACTAAGAGAAAGTCAGGTAAAAACCCCAGGAGGCTGGGGTGGATGAGCAAGCAGCTCCTAGAAAAGCTCAAATTGAAGAAAGAAGCATACAGAGGGTGGAAGCTAGGCCAGGTACCTTAGGAGGATTACAGAGAGGTTGTCTGAGCAGCTAGGGATCAGGTTAGGAAAG